>JAPJYX010000016.1:0-5000000 GCA_030503985.1 Himalopsyche tibetana
CCTAACCTAACCTAACCTAACCTAACCTAACCTAACCTAACCTAACCTAACCTAACCTAACCTAACCTAACCTAACCTAACCTAACCTAACCTAACCTAACCTAACCTAACCTAACCTAACCTAACCTAACCTAACCTAACCTAACCTAACCTAACCTAACCTAACCTAACCTAACCTAACCTAACCTAACCTAACCTAACCTAACCTAACCTAACCTAACCTAACCTAACCTAACCTAACCTAACCTAACCTAACCTAACCTAACCTAACCTAACCTAACCTAACCTAACCTAACCTAACCTAACCTAACCTAACCTAACCTAACCTAACCTAACCTAACCTAACCTAACCTAACCTAACCTAACCTAACCTAACCTAACCTAACCTAACCTAACCTAACCTAACCTAACCTAACCTAACCTAACCTAACCTAACCTAACCTAACCTAACCTAACCTAACCTAACCTAACCTAACCTAACCTAACCTAACCTAACCTAACCTAACCTAACCTAACCTAACCTAACCTAACCTAACCTAACCTAACCTATACCTAACCTAACCTAACCTAACCTAACCTAACCTAACCTAACCTAACCTAACCTAACCTAACCTAACCTAACCTAACCTAACCTAACCTAACCTAACCTAACCTAACCTAACCTAACCTAACCTAACCTAACCTAACCTAACCTAACCTAACCTAACCTAACCTAACCTAACCTAACCTAACCTAACCTAACCTAACCTAACCTAACCTAACCTAACCTAACCTAACCTAACCTAACCTAACCTAACCTAACCTAACCTAACCTAACCTAACCTAACCTAACCTAACCTAACCTAACCTAACCTAACCTAACCTAACCTAACCTAACCTAACCTAACCTAACCTAACCTAACCTAACCTAACCTAACCTAACCTAACCTAACCTAACCTAACCTAACCTAACCTAACCTAACCTAACCTAACCTAACCTAACCTAACCTAACCTAACCTAACCTAACCTAACCTAACCTAACCTAACCTAACCTAACCTAACCTAACCTAACCTAACCTAACCTAACCTAACCTAACCTAACCTAACCTAACCTAACCTAACCTAACCTAACCTAACCTAACCTAACCTAACCTAACCTAACCTAACCTAACCTAACCTAACCTAACCTAACCTAACCTAACCTAACCTAACCTAACCTAACCTAACCTAACCTAACCTAACCTAACCTAACCTAACCTAACCTAACCTAACCTAACCTAACCTAACCTAACCTAACCTAACCTAACCTAACCTAACCTAACCTAACCTAACCTAACCTAACCTAACCTAACCTAACCTAACCTAACCTAACCTAACCTAACCTAACCTAACCTAACCTAACCTAACCTAACCTAACCTAACCTAACCTAACCTAACCTAACCTAACCTAACCTAACCTAACCTAACCTAACCTAACCTAACCTAACCTAACCTAACCTAACCTAACCTAACCTAACCTAACCTAACCTAACCTAACCTAACCTAACCTAACCTAACCTAACCTAACCTAACCTAACCTAACCTAACCTAACCTAACCTAACCTAACCTAACCTAACCTAACCTAACCTAACCTAACCTAACCTAACCTAACCTAACCTAACCTAACCTAACCTAACCTAACCTAACCTAACCTAACCTAACCTAACCTAACCTAACCTAACCTAACCTAACCTAACCTAACCTAACCTAACCTAACCTAACCTAACCTAACCTAACCTAACCTAACCTAACCTAACCTAACCTAACCTAACCTAACCTAACCTAACCTAACCTAACCTAACCTAACCTAACCTAACCTAACCTAACCTAACCTAACCTAACCTAACCTAACCTAACCTAACCTAACCTAACCTAACCTAACCTAACCTAACCTAACCTAACCTAACCTAACCTAACCTAACCTAACCTAACCTAACCTAACCTAACCTAACCTAACCTAACCTAACCTAACCTAACCTAACCTAACCTAACCTAACCTAACCTAACCTAACCTAACCTAACCTAACCTAACCTAACCTAACCTAACCTAACCTAACCTAACCTAACCTAACCTAACCTAACCTAACCTAACCTAACCTAACCTAACCTAACCTAACCTAACCTAACCTAACCTAACCTAACCTAACCTAACCTAACCTAACCTAACCTAACCTAACCTAACCTAACCTAACCTAACCTAACCTAACCTAACCTAACCTAACCTAACCTAACCTAACCTAACCTAACCTAACCTAACCTAACCTAACCTAACCTAACCTAACCTAACCTAACCTAACCTAACCTAACCTAACCTAACCTAACCTAACCTAACCTAACCTAACCTAACCTAACCTAACCTAACCTAACCTAACCTAACCTAACCTAACCTAACCTAACCTAACCTAACCTAACCTAACCTAACCTAACCTAACCTAACCTAACCTAACCTAACCTAACCTAACCTAACCTAACCTAACCTAACCTAACCTAACCTAACCTAACCTAACCTAACCTAACCTAACCTAACCTAACCTAACCTAACCTAACCTAACCTAACCTAACCTAACCTAACCTAACCTAACCTAACCTAACCTAACCTAACCTAACCTAACCTAACCTAACCTAACCTAACCTAACCTAACCTAACCTAACCTAACCTAACCTAACCTAACCTAACCTAACCTAACCTAACCTAACCTAACCTAACCTAACCTAACCTAACCTAACCTAACCTAACCTAACCTAACCTAACCTAACCTAACCTAACCTAACCTAACCTAACCTAACCTAACCTAACCTAACCTAACCTAACCTAACCTAACCTAACCTAACCTAACCTAACCTAACCTAACCTAACCTAACCTAACCTAACCTAACCTAACCTAACCTAACCTAACCTAACCTAACCTAACCTAACCTAACCTAACCTAACCTAACCTAACCTAACCTAACCTAACCTAACCTAACCTAACCTAACCTAACCTAACCTAACCTAACCTAACCTAACCTAACCTAACCTAACCTAACCTAACCTAACCTAACCTAACCTAACCTAACCTAACCTAACCTAACCTAACCTAACCTAACCTAACCTAACCTAACCTAACCTAACCTAACCTAACCTAACCTAACCTAACCTAACCTAACCTAACCTAACCTAACCTAACCTAACCTAACCTAACCTAACCTAACCTAACCTAACCTAACCTAACCTAACCTAACCTAACCTAACCTAACCTAACCTAACCTAACCTAACCTAACCTAACCTAACCTAACCTAACCTAACCTAACCTAACCTAACCTAACCTAACCTAACCTAACCTAACCTAACCTAACCTAACCTAACCTAACCTAACCTAACCTAACCTAACCTAACCTAACCTAACCTAACCTAACCTAACCTAACCTAACCTAACCTAACCTAACCTAACCTAACCTAACCTAACCTAACCTAACCTAACCTAACCTAACCTAACCTAACCTAACCTAACCTAACCTAACCTAACCTAACCTAACCTAACCTAACCTAACCTAACCTAACCTAACCTAACCTAACCTAACCTAACCTAACCTAACCTAACCTAACCTAACCTAACCTAACCTAACCTAACCTAACCTAACCTAACCTAACCTAACCTAACCTAACCTAACCTAACCTAACCTAACCTAACCTAACCTAACCTAACCTAACCTAACCTAACCTAACCTAACCTAACCTAACCTAACCTAACCTAACCTAACCTAACCTAACCTAACCTAACCTAACCTAACCTAACCTAACCTAACCTAACCTAACCTAACCTAACCTAACCTAACCTAACCTAACCTAACCTAACCTAACCTAACCTAACCTAACCTAACCTAACCTAACCTAACCTAACCTAACCTAACCTAACCTAACCTAACCTAACCTAACCTAACCTAACCTAACCTAACCTAACCTAACCTAACCTAACCTAACCTAACCTAACCTAACCTAACCTAACCTAACCTAACCTAACCTAACCTAACCTAACCTAACCTAACCTAACCTAACCTAACCTAACCTAACCTAACCTAACCTAACCTAACCTAACCTAACCTAACCTAACCTAACCTAACCTAACCTAACCTAACCTAACCTAACCTAACCTAACCTAACCTAACCTAACCTAACCTAACCTAACCTAACCTAACCTAACCTAACCTAACCTAACCTAACCTAACCTAACCTAACCTAACCTAACCTAACCTAACCTAACCTAACCTAACCTAACCTAACCTAACCTAACCTAACCTAACCTAACCTAACCTAACCTAACCTAACCTAACCTAACCTAACCTAACCTAACCTAACCTAACCTAACCTAACCTAACCTAACCTAACCTAACCTAACCTAACCTAACCTAACCTAACCTAACCTAACCTAACCTAACCTAACCTAACCTAACCTAACCTAACCTAACCTAACCTAACCTAACCTAACCTAACCTAACCTAACCTAACCTAACCTAACCTAACCTAACCTAACCTAACCTAACCTAACCTAACCTAACCTAACCTAACCTAACCTAACCTAACCTAACCTAACCTAACCTAACCTAACCTAACCTAACCTAACCTAACCTAACCTAACCTAACCTAACCTAACCTAACCTAACCTAACCTAACCTAACCTAACCTAACCTAACCTAACCTAACCTAACCTAACCTAACCTAACCTAACCTAACCTAACCTAACCTAACCTAACCTAACCTAACCTAACCTAACCTAACCTAACCTAACCTAACCTAACCTAACCTAACCTAACCTAACCTAACCTAACCTAACCTAACCTAACCTAACCTAACCTAACCTAACCTAACCTAACCTAACCTAACCTAACCTAACCTAACCTAACCTAACCTAACCTAACCTAACCTAACCTAACCTAACCTAACCTAACCTAACCTAACCTAACCTAACCTAACCTAACCTAACCTAACCTAACCTAACCTAACCTAACCTAACCTAACCTAACCTAACCTAACCTAACCTAACCTAACCTAACCTAACCTAACCTAACCTAACCTAACCTAACCTAACCTAACCTAACCTAACCTAACCTAACCTAACCTAACCTAACCTAACCTAACCTAACCTAACCTAACCTAACCTAACCTAACCTAACCTAACCTAACCTAACCTAACCTAACCTAACCTAACCTAACCTAACCTAACCTAACCTAACCTAACCTAACCTAACCTAACCTAACCTAACCTAACCTAACCTAACCTAACCTAACCTAACCTAACCTAACCTAACCTAACCTAACCTAACCTAACCTAACCTAACCTAACCTAACCTAACCTAACCTAACCTAACCTAACCTAACCTAACCTAACCTAACCTAACCTAACCTAACCTAACCTAACCTAACCTAACCTAACCTAACCTAACCTAACCTAACCTAACCTAACCTAACCTAACCTAACCTAACCTAACCTAACCTAACCTAACCTAACCTAACCTAACCTAACCTAACCTAACCTAACCTAACCTAACCTAACCTAACCTAACCTAACCTAACCTAACCTAACCTAACCTAACCTAACCTAACCTAACCTAACCTAACCTAACCTAACCTAACCTAACCTAACCTAACCTAACCTAACCTAACCTAACCTAACCTAACCTAACCTAACCTAACCTAACCTAACCTAACCTAACCTAACCTAACCTAACCTAACCTAACCTAACCTAACCTAACCTAACCTAACCTAACCTAACCTAACCTAACCTAACCTAACCTAACCTAACCTAACCTAACCTAACCTAACCTAACCTAACCTAACCTAACCTAACCTAACCTAACCTAACCTAACCTAACCTAACCTAACCTAACCTAACCTAACCTAACCTAACCTAACCTAACCTAACCTAACCTAACCTAACCTAACCTAACCTAACCTAACCTAACCTAACCTAACCTAACCTAACCTAACCTAACCTAACCTAACCTAACCTAACCTAACCTAACCTAACCTAACCTAACCTAACCTAACCTAACCTAACCTAACCTAACCTAACCTAACCTAACCTAACCTAACCTAACCTAACCTAACCTAACCTAACCTAACCTAACCTAACCTAACCTAACCTAACCTAACCTAACCTAACCTAACCTAACCTAACCTAACCTAACCTAACCTAACCTAACCTAACCTAACCTAACCTAACCTAACCTAACCTAACCTAACCTAACCTAACCTAACCTAACCTAACCTAACCTAACCTAACCTAACCTAACCTAACCTAACCTAACCTAACCTAACCTAACCTAACCTAACCTAACCTAACCTAACCTAACCTAACCTAACCTAACCTAACCTAACCTAACCTAACCTAACCTAACCTAACCTAACCTAACCTAACCTAACCTAACCTAACCTAACCTAACCTAACCTAACCTAACCTAACCTAACCTAACCTAACCTAACCTAACCTAACCTAACCTAACCTAACCTAACCTAACCTAACCTAACCTAACCTAACCTAACCTAACCTAACCTAACCTAACCTAACCTAACCTAACCTAACCTAACCTAACCTAACCTAACCTAACCTAACCTAACCTAACCTAACCTAACCTAACCTAACCTAACCTAACCTAACCTAACCTAACCTAACCTAACCTAACCTAACCTAACCTAACCTAACCTAACCTAACCTAACCTAACCTAACCTAACCTAACCTAACCTAACCTAACCTAACCTAACCTAACCTAACCTAACCTAACCTAACCTAACCTAACCTAACCTAACCTAACCTAACCTAACCTAACCTAACCTAACCTAACCTAACCTAACCTAACCTAACCTAACCTAACCTAACCTAACCTAACCTAACCTAACCTAACCTAACCTAACCTAACCTAACCTAACCTAACCTAACCTAACCTAACCTAACCTAACCTAACCTAACCTAACCTAACCTAACCTAACCTAACCTAACCTAACCTAACCTAACCTAACCTAACCTAACCTAACCTAACCTAACCTAACCTAACCTAACCTAACCTAACCTAACCTAACCTAACCTAACCTAACCTAACCTAACCTAACCTAACCTAACCTAACCTAACCTAACCTAACCTAACCTAACCTAACCTAACCTAACCTAACCTAACCTAACCTAACCTAACCTAACCTAACCTAACCTAACCTAACCTAACCTAACCTAACCTAACCTAACCTAACCTAACCTAACCTAACCTAACCTAACCTAACCTAACCTAACCTAACCTAACCTAACCTAACCTAACCTAACCTAACCTAACCTAACCTAACCTAACCTAACCTAACCTAACCTAACCTAACCTAACCTAACCTAACCTAACCACACCATGTCCACCCAGATGGGTTCTGGGGTCGGTGCGTTTTTTTCTTCCATTATTTTTTTAAGGTTGTTAGCCTTTTCGTCTGTTTTGGAGAGACTCAACAGAGATGAGGCCTTTTCCATCCTTCCCTGTATAGAGAAGATCTTAAATAGCATGGAATTCTGGTGGGTCTTGTCGTTAATAATGATGGGCTCTGTTGCTCTCTTTTGCTCTTCAGGAGACAAATCGGATATTGGGTTGTTATTGTCTAGCGTTGCGGTCGGGCTGTTGTTGTCTGACATTTCGATTATTTTTGTTGTATGGCTTGGTCGGTGTGAGTGGGTAGTGCTGGTTTGTGCGGTTGTTGGTCTTGCGGGTGAGAAGTTCGGGAGCGGTGGTCGGTGTTGAATGGCTATGGTCGGTAGGTTTAGTATTGTTGTCTGAGATATTGTGGAACAGTAGCGATAGTGGCAATGTGCGCTGGTCTGCTATCTGATCGTGAATGTGGAGTAAATGCGGATTCTGGTACTACACCATATGATTCAAATGCTACCACTTGCATGCGAGTCATATTGACCAACGTGAGTGTGACCATGCTCGGATGGGCTTAAGATTGGAGCGTATGTCGTACGTACAAACCATTTATGACCATTTCCGCTGATTTGTCTTTCTTTTGGCGTGTAGTGACATCTGCTGACAAAAAATGTAAGCTACAATTTTTACTTGCGTTCCTTTTTCAATCGTTAGTCACGAATAGCAAAAGCTGTCAACGAACTAACATTCGTTCTATCTTTAATTTTATTTAATTTTTATTAAATTTAATTAATTTTATTTAATTTTTATTAAATTTAATTAAATTTTATTTTATTTTATTTTATTTTATTTAATTTTATTTAATTTTATTTAATTTCATTTAATTTAGAAGCAGAAATTTCGTAAATTATTTTATTTTTGGAATAATGTTTAAGTTTGCTAACAACCATTTTTTGTAGTAGCAGAAATTTCGTAAATTATTGAATTTTTGGAATTTTGTTCAAGTTTGCTAACAAACATTTTTTGTAGTATATATATTTTATTCAACTAATTTTCATAAACGCTAACAAATACATTTCGTAGAAGAAGAAGAAAAAGTTTTGTTGCATTGTGTTTAATTTTATTTAGTTTAATTTAATTTAATTTAATTTTAATTTAATTTATTTTATTTTATTTCATTTCATTAACTATTAATTTGAAAATTTACGCAAACAAAATACATTTCGTAGAAGAAGAAGAAGTCTCGAGGACATCAGTACGCACACATTTGTGAAAAGTGAAAAGCGAGTGATTATTTTATCGACTATTAATATATAAATTTAGTATGAATAAAAAAGTGGAGATTGGAAGGTGGGAAATCGGGGACACCTTACACTCACCTACTCACACAACAAACCGACATTATCGGCTATAAATATATAGATAGGGCATCTCAACAATGATATTTACGAATACATATATTTATTTATTAACATAACGATTATAACAGTAATAACCATTATGATGATAACATAATTAACATTTCTCTTTTGGGATTTCGAGACGCTCGCATTTACAACACACAAACAAAAGCACTTTTCAGGGCTGGCACTTCTTTTAAATCGAAAGACTTACGTAACATCGACACAATGTTTCGACTTATATTTAAATCGTGACTCGTCGTGACGAGTTTATGTATTGTCATGGCCCGCTTATATCGCTAGAAATGTTACATAATAACTCTTTGAAAAGTTTTTCAGTATGAAATAATAAAAAAAATCAAATACGATTCTCTTACAGTTTTTACAAGTCGACGAACTCCACCAAGCCGCCCAGCACCCCAGCAAGAGTTTGAAGCCCAAGAAGGCCGCCGCGGTCCTCAAGAAGCAAGCAGCCAAGAAGCGCGTCACGGATAAGGAGGAGCTAAGCTCGTGTCATAATACTTATGATACCATCTCTTTTGCGATTTCTAGACGCTCGCATTATCAACACACACACAAAAGCCCTTTTCAAGGCTATCATTCTTTTCAAATCGAAAGACTAACGTCAAGATTGCATATCGCTGAAAAAAAATCTACTTTGTAGCTACGACACTTTACAAAGTAAGGTTAGATTGGGTTAAGATATTATAAGTTAGATAAGATTAGGTTGGGTTAGGTCAGTTAGGTTATAATAAGAAAGGGTGGCTCATGTTAATCTTCACATTAATATCCGATCAAATAATCACAAATATGTCCGTCACATTGTCTTTTTCGCCCAATGATAACGGTTTATTTTGAACAGTACATTTTTCGACCAATTTAAACGGTTTAGTTTAATTTTAAAAGTTAGGTTAGTTCGGTCAGGTTTGACTTAGTTAGGTTGGGTTAGGATATTATCAGGTAGGTTATAATAAGAAAGGGTGACTCAGGTTAATAGTTTATAATAAGTAAGCTTAAATTAGGTAAGGGTTAGTTTTTAGTAAAAAAGTTTAGGTTTGGTAATTAGGTTACTATAAATTAAATGAAGTGTGTATATGTATTGACATGACTCGTCATTTTGTCTATCGCATTTTAGCATTCAAAGATCGATAAATCGCTGAGAGCAATACGATTTCAATGATTTTGTGCAAAAGACGTAATATTTTTGAATTGATTTATTTATATTTGGATGTAAAACTATTTTTTCTAAGAATACCTAAATTGATAAAGAATTATTGACAATATTAAGAGAAATATTGAATGTTTTAATGACTCGACCGGCTAAGCCTGTACCATGGGCACGGAGGTGTTAATAGAAAATTTAAATTAACTTTGATTATTCCCTGTATTGTGTTACTTACTATGGACACGTGTTCCGCCTCTTTCAGAGGCAGCTTCAGACTTTCTATCGCAAAATTTGCTTAAGTAATGAAGCAAGATTGATTCTAACATTTTAAAATTATGAAATTACAAAATGGAGTTTGGTTTTTTTTTTCCTTTTAAGGGAAGCAAGGAAGGAGTTATAGAATCGAAACAAAGCAATCAAATATAATCATACTACTAATGACGTTAAACATTATAAACTATTAAACTAATGAGCTGCAATCAATCAGATAGGTTGGTGATTACTCTATTAATTGGAAACAATTTAAGTAATGGCGCACAAACTCTCCTATTAAGAATATTATTTAATAATATTTCTTTTTTATTGAGAGTTTTATTAATTTCTAAGAATTCTAAGCTATTCATCTTTAAACCCTTTTTATTTAATCGGTGGAGTATTTCTAAATTAACTAATCTGATTAAAATTATGATCATTTTCTATTAAATGATTGGCAAACTCAGAAAAATTGTTCTAAAATACGTGGAATAATTAAAGTTATTTTTTTTTCATTATTAAAATGAACTTCCACAAAGTAAGTTACCGCCGAAACCATCGAAAGTATATATTTATTTATTAATATAACGATTATAACAGTTACAATAATTATGACTAGCTGTAAGCCCGTTGCCCAGCAACGTGAGATTTTTGTTGCATTGTGTTTAATTTTATTTAATTTAATTTAGTTTAGTTTAGTTTAATTTTATTTTATTTTATTTTATTTTATTACTCTTTGAAAAGTTTTTCAGTTTTAAATTTTTAAAAAATCAAATATAATTTTATAACAGATTAAAAATAACAAAGTATATTAGTTCTACAGTTTTTAATAATTTTATTTCGGCTTGCGCCATCGTCAGAACTACTATACTTCTGCTACTTCTACTATAGTTCTGACGATGGCGCAAGCCGAAATAGCTATCAACGAATAAAATTATTAAAAACTGTAGAACTAAAATACTTTGTTATTTTTAATCTGTTATAAATGGAGTTCTACCAAGTAAATGCCAAATCAATTAAAAAATATAATTCTCTTACAGTCTTAGTTAATTATGTCAATCATTATTAACAACTCTGCGCATTTGCAAAGAGCGATTTTGACCCCGACCAAGGTGAGGAAGTCCACTAAGCCGTCCAACAGCCCAGCAAGAGGCCGAAGCTCAAGAAGACCGTTGCGGCCCTCAAAAAACCAGCAGGCAAGAAAGCCGCAGCCAAGAAGCGCGTCAGGGATAAGGAGGAGGCAAGCTCGCGCCATAATTATTATGATACCGTCTCATCATCAACACACACAAAGGCCCTTTTCAGGGCTATCATTCTTCTCAAATCGAAAGACTTACGTCAAGATTGCATATCGCTGAAAAAAAAACTACCATGTAGGTATGACACTTTACAAGTAAAGTTTGATTGGGTTAGGATATTATAAAATAGGTGAGGTAAGGTTGAGTTAGGTCATTTAGGCTATTATAAGAAAGGGTGGCTCAGATTAATAGCTTATAATAAGTAAATATAAAAGAAAATTTGCTGGGGTGAAAAATAGCTTTCAAACCTTTTTATTGAATAAACCAGAAGATCTAAGCGTAATAAATTCTTTAAATGGATAGAATACACCCAGTTCTCTAAAAAAACTAAAATACTGGGAAAACTCCGGGCACGTGAAAACAGGATTTCGATGAACTGTAAATAATCAAAATTTACATCCAAACCAAATTTAATTAGAGAAAACTTTCTGCTTAAAAGGTTAAAAAAGAACTCGATCCATGGTAAAATAATGTTATTATTTTATTTATAGTTTTAGTAAAAATAAAAAATAAATATATGACAATAAACTCTTGAAATAGCAGGCATGTCGAGTCCCAAAATGTTGGGAAACCATGTCTTGAGTGTAACATAAACCATTTTGACAATAGGGGTGTCAACTCTTAAAATGTTGAGAAACCGTTTGACATATAGGATGACAAAAATCATCAAGACAGTTGGGGGGGCTCGTCCCTAATAGTTTTATTATAAAAATCATGTTTGATATAAATTGAAAAATTTACTCACAATGTCCAAAAATACATGTCACAAAATATAGTTTTATGGTTGGAAGAAATCCAGAAACCATACGCTATTTTCACATGCAAAATAATCGAAATTAATTGCACATTTTATCAAAATGTTGGAATAAAAGTCGAAATATAGTTATGTAAAATATCCATACCGTAATTAGAATATTCCTAATGCATGTAAGAAACAAAAAGATTTTCAAGGCCGGACGCGAAATATAGCCATACATTTCAATAATCGAATCAATGACACGGATCAAAATCTGTCAAATCAGTTCCAAAGAATCTTCGTTTCTCATCGACTCACACGGTCCGACGATTCATTTCGACAACCCTATAATTATAGCTTCAAAAAATCGAATCAGTATCTTTGATTATTTAAAAAAACTTCGTAAGCGATGCAATCTTTCAAATAAAGTTCTCTCAATATTATTACAATGTTTCAGTTCTCAGCAAGGATGTTTGAATTTCGAATATTGAAGATAATTTCCTATTGGACGGATCAAAAATGAGCGGTTCAAAATAAGTCGTTAGCATTGGTCGGAAAATGTGCATTTCAAAATAAACCGTTATCATTGGTAGGACATTATGAAAACGTACGAATTCGTGATTATTTGTGATTAATTTATCGGCTATTAATATGAAGACTGGCTGTTAGCCCAATTACCTCAACGGGGGGATTTTCGTTGCATTTATAAGTAGTCAGAAAATTTACTGGCGCGAAAAATAAATTACAAACTTATGTTTTGAAAAAGCCAGAAAATCTAAACGTAATTAATTCTCTAAGTGGATTTTTTTAGGAATACACCTCATTCTCTTAAAGAACTAAAATACACCGGGACAAAACAAAATATGCAAATAGCGGATATAATAAAATATATTCATCAACATCATAATTGAGCTGCCCTTCTGAGCTGCTATATCCAATATCGACAGCCCTGCAGTATTAATATTTTATCATTTTTAGAATAATTCAAATGGTTTAGTATGCTAAAAAATATATTCCGTATAAGAAGAAATAGACTTCGGGGCATATATCGTCAGCCCTGCAGTATTTAAATTGTAAATTATTTAATTTTTAGAATTATGTTAAAGTTTGCTAACAATTATTTTTCGTAGTAGAAGATTTTAAAATAAAAGTCGAAATATAGTTCTATAAAATATCCATACCGTAATAAGAATATTAGCATGTAAGAAATTAAAAAGATTTTCAAGGCCGGATGCAAAATATAACCATACCTTCCAATAATCGAATCAATGACACTGATCAAAATCTGTCAAATCAGCTCCAAAAAATCTTCGCCCAGCCCTATAATTATAGCTTCAAAAAATCGAATCAGTATATTTGATTATATAAAAAACTTCGTAGCGATGCAAACTTTCAAATAAAGTTCTCTCAATATTATTACGATGTTTTAGTTCTAAGCCAGGAAATTTGAATTTTTAATTTAAAAAGACGTCCATTCCAATTGGACGAACGACAAATTCAAAAATATGCCATTAAAAATAAACCGTAAGCATTGATCGAAAAATGTGCTGTTCAAAATTAACGATGAAAACATTACGATGTACATATTTGTAAAAAGTAAGTGATTATTTTATCGGCTATTAATTAATGTGAAGAATATTATGTTTTCTATTTAATTATACATGAAATAGAAACATTATTAGATTTGAAAGAGACATCTGTCGTTTTCGGCCTAAACCATTACAAGAGTTTACGTCGTGATGTTAACTCATTGGCATCGGATGACTCGTATACGAGTCTTTTGAGTTCCCTTTTAAAACTACGGATGACTCGTATACGAGTCTTTTCGCCGGTCTGACTGCGGCGTTGAAATATACACATCCAATGCGAAAAATGTTTTAGATTCTCTACAGAGATGGCATAACAAATGTTTGATGCATCATTTAAAAAATAAAATATTAAAATATGTGCACAAATAATTTTTTTATTCGGTGATTTCAGCGATCAAAAATCAGCAGACAGTTAAAATATAACTTAATTTTTAAAAATAAGTTTTTTTTGTCTGAATGATTTTTATTGAATAATAAATTTAGGATATGTAGTAATAAAGACAAATTGATCATTTCTATGATAAAAATCGAAAAAAAAACATTTTTTTCTTTCAGTTAATTTTCCCGATTTTTTAGAAAGTATAAAAAGGTTTTTTTTCTGTTCGCCTGATTTTAATTTAACAATAAATCGAGAAAACATAAAGGTTTAGTTATGTGATAAAAATCGAAACATACATTTATCCTGTTTTATTGATTTTGCTTAGAATGCGTGCTCTGATTACAAGATTCACGGGAGTTTCGTCAATATCTGGATGTCATGTTATATGATCCCGATGACCCGATGTTAACGAAAACGTCGATAAATTATACTGCTTAATCCCTTATTTCAAAACTGCAGGTTCAGTTTAACTTCGATCGTTGTTATATTCGAATGTATTTTTCTTTCGGTGCGCTATTACCTAGAACTGGTATTCTTTGTGTAATTTTCGTGTAACATTTGAAATATGGAAGAAGACTCTTATTTAGAAGAGAGGTGTGAATACACGTTATCTGAAGTTAGTGAATGTGAGGATACTAGTGATCAAGAATGGGATATTCTTAGAACATTATTTCTCCCTTCCTAAACAAATGGCACCATCTTTACTTATACAATTTTTATACCAGCGTTAAACTAGCATCAAGTCTTTTACTAAAAAAATAAGAATGTCTGGGACAATAAGATCGAATCGCGGTTTACCGAATTCTTTTAAAAATGCAATACTCCAGCGCGGAGAAACTCGCTACGAAAGAAAAGATGAAATAATGCTTCAGATATGGAAACACAAAAAAAAACGCAATGTTCAAATGATCTCGACCATCCATAATGCAAAACTAATAAACACTAACAAAATTGATCGACAAACTCGACTTCCCATTGTGAAACCCCATTGCATAGTTGATTACAATAATTACATGAATGGTGTTGATATTGCTGATCAGTATTTAGCATACAATCCCCTCTTCCGTAAAACGATAAAGTGGCTTAAAAAGTTGTTTTTTTATCTTCTTCATTGTGGCGTGTTCAATTCGTTTCGAGTTTTTCAAAAACTTAATCAGTCATCAAACATGAAATTCCAAAGTTTTATGTTGAATACGGCCAAAGCTTGGTTAGAAAAAATTCCCGATATAAATATCCAAAGTGAACAAATGGCAACGACAAGTCAACCCTCGACTTCCAAACGTACCCCCAGTTTTGATCCACCGGGAAGGCTTACGGGTACAATCAAACAGCACGAACCGATATTTTTTTTAAAAAATAATAAAAATGTAAAGTGAAAGTGCCGACTTTGTTACTCCCATAAAATACGTCATGATACATATTACATGTATAAGTACTGTGAAGTTCCACACCATCTTGGTGATTGCTTTCAAGCATATCACACAAAAAAAATATTGACAAATTGTGAAATGTTTTGTTCCAAGTTCCGTGAGAATTTATTTAATAATATTATGCAAACATAACCGAAATATTTTTTTGTGACTAACTGTGAAAATACATTAAATACGCCCCGACCCATATGTCCCAGTTCTGGAGAGAATCAATAAAAAATAAGTGAGCGTTGAGGGATTCATTTCACGCTCGATTATATTCACTACATTCAGTGATCACAAACTTTTTCAAAAAGTGATTTTTATTTATATGAAAAATATTTTAAACAAATTTGACCACGCCATTTGGACATAATTTGAATATTTAAAGCTTGGTCCACACTGCCTACTCTTTCTCCAAACACGGAGTCATGATATGCGTACATATTATATTTATTTTGTAGTTTTTAAAATTGATTTTGTTTTCATGTATGTATTTTTATTATAAATAATGAAAATGTATTATTTGGCAAAGAAAAGTACTCTCCGATTAGTTAAAATTAGATTGATAAAAGGTTAACATAAAAAGATCGTGTCTATCGTTATTTTCATTTGTCGACTAGGTATCAGTTTTAGGAAGCGAATCACCTGATTTTCATGTAATAAGAAGTTTGAAGGAACAAAATAATTCGAGTGAAAATAAATTACTTTTCTTGAAATGGTTTTGAATCACTGGCTGGCTTAACTGTTCTGGTTTAACGTCTTGCGCTCCATTAGCCAGGATAATACCATCTGGACAACTAATAGCACGGTCCAATCTCCAGGATAATGTCTTTTGTAGTCGGTCTCTTTGAAGCTTTATTTTTGGTATTTCCCGAAATATTTCCGGGGCATAATTTTACAATAGTGCACTTAAGGGATTAAAAAATGCAATAATTTTTTTAAATATGAAAATTACAGTAGAGAGCTGCCTTATATGTTGATTTTAATAATATTTGAAGTCTTTACCTGCTTTGTATAAATAAGTTAGTTGTTTTATCTGGAAAGGCTGTATCCACATCTTGTGGGCGTTAGAGTTGTATGAAGTGTTGTGACCATCATTTTATTAAGTGAAGGAAAAAGCAATTTCAACGAAATATATTTTTGACTACCATGAATCACTTGAACAAATTTTTACAGAATATAGTGATAACGATGCGTTCAGTTGATATAAGTGCACTATATGGTGACATAGTAAATAAAAATGTTGGTCATTTTTAAATTTCTGTTATGATACTTTAGAAAGCTTCCAAAATCACAGTTATAATGATGATTTATTTTTTATTTGATAATTTTGACATCATATATATTTTAATAATAAAAATACATATTTGAGCAAAGTCAGACTATGGGTATATTAATTCGCTTTTTTCACATTTCGCTTCCTTAACGATACATATTTGTATACGTTCTGACCTGATTCATGATTACATCATGAATTGTTTTCAATTTATTTAATAATTTATCTAATCCAACTCCGGGAGCTGAATTCCACTTTGAGAAAAAAGCTTTAATTGAAGACGGGAGAAACTATTTCATGTCTAAAAATAATCAAATGCTTCTTGCTTGAAATGAAAAACGAATTGTTACCATGTAAACAAATAACGATAATATTGTAAAAAGAGCCGGCTGCGTGGTAAGTGGTCAATGTTCGGGTTTGGTTACGGAGGTCACTGGTTCGAATCCCAGTACTGACAGCTAATAAAATTTATAAGCTGTCAGCACTGGGACAATAATTAATTTTATACAATCGATTTATGGATTTCTGTTTGGAGACATAAACGTATATGATGTTTTGAATTCTTACCTATCACATCATACAAAACGGAGTGAGAGCGATTAGCGTGAGTGTGTTCGAATAAAATACAATGAAAAGGGACATTGTATTTTTGTAAAACTTATGGCAACGTTATTTATATGAAAAACTTTCAGAAACACCGAGTATTTCTAAACATCAATATTGTTATCTATTCCAGCCTTTTGGGATGATCTTACATTGTTTCCAACATTGACTTCGAGGAAGTAATCAATATAAAACAAAATTTTAACCAATAATAGCAAACTGTAGGTACTATATTTTTTAAGAAGGACTGCTAGCATAATGCGATTGGGTAGGAATGTCGGTACGTTGTAAAATTAATTACCCCAAAGACGGGCGATGTCTGTTCTTGGACCCTCACACAATACGGTGGTCGTAAAAACGTTCATGCTAAAATATTTCTAAAGTAAATCGATAATAAAACCCCATTTTTTTCAAAATATCGCCTTAAATAATACAAGAATGGTTTATTTTACAATCCGTGATAGCTTAGTGAATATTTTAGCTCAAATTAGTGGAATTTAATTACGTTTTCGAAGAAAATTATACCAAATATGATACGCGTTATTATGGTCACCATTGGAGCTACACAGATTGTCTCAAAAATACGTTTGACTTTTTGTTTAAAACCGTACTCAATTTGCTGGTAATACGAGTAAAATCTGGACCCAGAGTAGACTATTGGTATTGAGTAAATCTAGTGAGAGTGCAAAGTGTTAACTATTCATTTGAATCATGTTTACAAAAGAGCCGCAGATTTTTACATATTGTATTCTAACTTAAAAAAATCATCCTGGGAAACCTGTTACTGCATCCTGTAAGGGCCAAATATATATAAGTAATTATAGATTAAAAATATTTTTTTGTTTTCTAATTTTGTTGTGAAATAAAATAAACAGCAGCACATCTATATTTGGCTTGTTATTTATTACTTTTTCGATAAAATGTATAATTCTATATCAAATAACCGATTTTCTATCTTAAAAAATAAAAAGGTTGAGCATCACTAATAAAAGCAGGCTAAAATATATAAATTATTATGCAACAAAGTGTTGTACAACTGGTGTCCAAATTTTTTTTTTTAATGTCATGCAGTTTTAAAGTTATAATTTTTTTACGAAAGTACCTAGTTTTTTGCAAAATTTCGCAAAAATGCCCCGTAACCAGCTCAGCTTTCATGTAAAAATGCCCCGATGCGAAAGAGTTAAGTCGACTTTTGTTCACAGAGCGGTGGTGCGATATTAGAGACATCTTTTGTTCTGTGCCGGAACGATTGCACTGTTGGCGTGCCGCAATTCGCTTTTTTAGAGTAAATCGCAGATCGATGCGATACTTACAATATATATTTTATCTGAGATAAACTTATGGATTTTCGTTGAATTCGCTATGAAAGTAAACAATAATAGTTTTTGTCAACCGGCACAATCGTTAAGGGGGAATGTCTTCTGAGTGTTATGAAATCTTATATTGTCAATTAGGACATTGGTTTTTATATAGGCGGACATTATTTGTTATAAATATGGTGTCTTTAATAAAAAACGACTTGACATAGGGATAAAACGAGTGTTTTGTACGAATGCGGTTGTCAAATGACACTTTGAAATTGCAACATAATTACATATTCAAACACATTTCGAAATGAGGATAAAAAGATTCTTATTTGATTGATTGATATTCATCTATTGCTTTGTTACTTGTTATTATTTTATATAAAAATATATTTATATGCATAAAGCCACGTATTTGATTAGTTTAAGTAAGGTTAGGTAAGATTAGGTTATAATAAGTAAGGTTAGGTTAGATATGTTAGGTTGGGTTAAGTTAAGTCAAGTTAGGTTAGGTAAGATTATGTTAAGTGACGTTAGGTTATATTAAATTGGGCTAGGTTATACAAAGTAAGGTTATGTTATTTGAAATAAGGTTAGGTTAGGATAGTAATAGTTATGAGGCTATATTAGGTTAGGCTATAATTAGGAAGGTTAAGGTTATCTAGGTTATAATAAGAAAGCTTGGGTTAGGTTTACAGGTTATAACACGTTTTTTTAAATTAGGTTATTACAAGAAAGGTTCGGTTGGGTTGGGTAAAGTTTGGTTAGTTATATAAAGTGTTTAGTTAGTTTAGGTTATATTTAGTGACGTTAGGTTATAAGTAAGGTGTGGTTAGTTTATATAAAATAAGGTTAGGTTATATAAAAAAAACGTTAGGTTATGTAAAGTTAGGCTAGGTTAGTTGGATCATACTAGAGTTATTTTGGTTAGGTTAGGTTAGGTTTATAATTATATCTAAGGTTATAGAAAGTTAGTTTCGTTGGGTCAGGTTAGAGTAAGTTAGGTTAGGTTAGGTTTATACTTATTTGTTAGATTAGGTTAGATTAGATTAATAATTATATGTTAGGTTATAGAAAGTTAGGTTAGTTGGATCAGGTTAGAGTTAGTTAGGTTATAGAAAGTTAGGTTAGTTGGGTCAGGTAAGAGAAAGTTAGATTAGATTAGGTTAATAATTATACGTTAGGTTATAGAAAAGAAGGTTAGTTGGGTCAGGTTGGAGCAAGTTGGGTTGGTTTGGGTTGGGTTATGTTGATAATTATATATAAACCCCCACTAACAAAAGTCATTACGACCAATAGCAGTTTAAATAACACTCGAGGTAGCCTAGCCTAGCCTAGCCTAGCCACACCTTTTCTTATTTAACCGCCTCGGCGCGTAAGAAACCCGCTGCCAAGAAAGCCGCAGCTAATAAGTAAGCAAACGCGACGACGACGATGATGATATTAGTCGTGTCACGACGCTCACACTTTCAACACACGAACAAAAGCCCTTTTTAGGGCTACTATTCGTTTCAAATCGAAAAACTCAAGTTATGATTGCATATAGCTGGAAAAAAAAATCAACATCAACCATGTACAACACATAGTATATAACTTTTTAAAAAATATCTTCGATTCGTCTTTGTTGCTTCAAACAATTGCGAAACAATGTGATAAGTACACACACACATTTAAACGAAATCGAAACACAACAACCATCAACTACGGTCGAAACCATACACTAGTATACTTTGACGAAGCTTAACTGCTTGACCGATCGCCGACCATCTCGAAAAACTCGCATGCTTGTGCTTATGTTTTTACGTGAGAGCAAATGCGGAGTCCGGTACTTCACCATTAGAGTCAAATGTTACTCCTCGCATACGACTCATATTGACCAACGCGAGTGTGGTTATGTGGGTCCAAAGATTGGTCGAGCTTACCGTAGGAGTCGAATTTTTTTTGGCAGCTTAATCTAATAAACTCATAATTTATAAGCCTGCTTGAGATGAGGTTAAATTGGAGTTGTAGTCAAAGAGCCGCAAACGTCTATGCAAAGAGCCGCTCCTCCTGACTTTTGGTCTTAGGTTTATTTATAGGTAAATATACCAATACATTTAATGGTTAGGTATAATTTTTTAAAAGTCAGGTTTGGTAAAGATATAATAATTTAGTTTTGTTTAGGTTATAATATTTAAGTCTACGTTGGGTTAGGTTATGATTATTAAGTTTAGGATAGTTATATTAAGTGTTAGGTTTTATAAAGTGAGGTTAGGTTATACAAGGTAAGGTTAGGTTATATCAAATAAGGTTAGGTTATGCAAAGCATGGTTAGGTTAGGTTAGGTTAGGTTAGGTTAAACAAAGTAAGGTTAGGTTATATACAATAAGGTTTGTTTATACAAAGTTAAGTTAGGTTAGATAAAATAAGGTTAGGTTATATAGTGTTAGGTTAGGTTATATAAAATAGGACTAGATCATACAAAGTAAGCTTTGGTTCGCATTTATTCGGTAAGTATTTCGAAATATTTTTTGGTAAGTATTTTTTTGTACTGGTCCATTTTTCAATTCATCGCAAGCGCCACAAAATTACAAGACTACGGTTGCGATGGCGAATTTTTTTAATCTCAAACGGCCGAGATACGACGTTTTTTGTAAGAATACTTGCTGTTTTTCTCAGAAAATACTTGCCGATTAAATATATTCAAAGTGAACAATACAATGTTCACTTTGCAGCATTTCTCTAATTTTTCTATAGTGTTTGCGGACCATCAGCAATAAAAATTCACCAAAAAAAATGTTTGCAAATATTTATGTAGGTTCTTACTCACACGATCAATATATTTGTCATATCATGCCACAAAAAAAACCTATTAAGTAATGAAGTTTATGATTATTGTATTATATTCTTATCCGACACAATCATCTTCTCTTTTTTTATGTTGTTGACATCATTCTCTTAATGATCGCGTTTGAAATTTCACCCAATCTTTTTTTACATCTTATGCTGGACACTGGCATGCGCGAAAAATCCAATTTTCCCATTAAAAGTTCAGCTCATGCTATAAATCAAGACCATTCAAGTCAAAATCGAGTGAATTATGTTCGCTGACGAGCTATTATCTGATATTCAAATGCGCAAATCGTCACTTAAATGCACTTAATTGCACCATTCAAACTAAATGACCCCATAAACAAAACTTGTTTAATTTTAAAAACAAAGCATAACAACTTGCAAACATTTGCGGAACGAAAGGATATCCAATAGGTTGGAAGTTCAAGTGGAAATGTAGGTATTTCATATACATATACCGTATATCACTTTTAGGGTGTTCACTGTCAATACTTGGTGGAAAGGCATTATATTAATAAAAACACAATAATCCTTTGTACTTCATTCCACTTTATTTAATATGTCAGGACCGGTTTCGCTCATTGCGAGCATTTTTAGCTGTCAGAACCTTTAAAACTTTATTATTAGTGAAATTTTTGTTGTTGGATGCTAGATGCCAAATATTTTATATAGGTTTCATAGTTGGTAGCTTTTAATACTTGTTGCTTCCAAAGCATTTTCAAATTGTTCTATTATTTTCCCTACATCCGGTATTTCATGAATTTCCAGATTCATCATGTATTTTTTTAGGTTAGGAAAATACTTGAAATTTCTGATCACGTTTAAATACTTGTAACTAAGTTTCAAATGCTTTGAATTTTTTGTTCACTATTTCTAAAACTTTTTTGATTTTTTTGTATTATCACTTTATTTTTTTCTCTTCGTAATAAAACATTCGCGTGCCATGCAAAATCGTCTCGCGTGCCATAGGTTCGCTATCCTTTAATGTACTGGCGTCTCTGATGAAAAAAATCTCAATAAGTGAATAACACACCTACCTTCAAATATTGTATGTCTACAAAAAATAAGTATCCAGGGGCGGATGAAGTTCTTGGAATGTGAAATTTTCATATTTTGTACTTACATATTTATATATAAACCGAAAAACAAATACATATTTCGAAAAACGATACATTGAGTAATTATCAATTTTTAAGTGTTCAATGTCTCAATTATATTGAAAAATAATAGAACAATTATTTTTTTTATACAATTAATTTATTGTCATCAAGACCAGGAATATGATATATATTTTTTTCAGTTGAAAATGCCAGTGGTGAAATGTTGAAACCAGTTCTGATTCTGATTAATTAAGCGTAGAATAAGAACAAAAGAGAGATTCATTATTTTTTAGGGTATTTATTAAACTCATACATAATATAAACCAATAATAATGTCTTATGTGCTACTTCGCAAAAGCAAATACAGTGCATTTACACTACAAGCTAGATAAATAATCTTAAAATAAATCGATTTTTTGTCTATAAAAAATATAAAAACAAATTTGACTCGACACATATATTTCTAAATATTTAATATGACCAATTTTATTTAAGTACACCCCTGGAAGGAAAATCGATGGTGCCATACACCTAATAGCCCTATTCATCTATTTACCAAAGTGTGTTGACCTTGACATTTAATCAGATGCTTGGTGCATTTTCGCTACTATTTAGGTCGACTGCCGTATGTAATAATTTTTAATTTTTCAGAGAACAAAAGATTCTTTCCAGCAATGGTTTTAAGCAAGTATGCTTATTCACAATGCAAAATAAAACATAAACGAAAATTTAACTAATTATATACTTCATTAATTCATAGTTAAACATAAGACTTAAATTATTATCAAAATATAATTATAAAAATAGAAATCTTTAATTGATAATGTTTGATTATATCAATTATTGATATTGTCGATTTCAATTGAAACGGACTCAGTTGCGTGCATTTGAAGTAAATTTAGTAACAAGAATGTGTATTTTTCCTAAGATTTCTGCGAAGCTAAAGCTATAATTCATATTTAATATATTTTTTTCATTTTCGGTGTCATTGCTGTCTGTTTGCAATTGGAAATAATAATCATGACAATATGAAACAATCAATGGAACACTTTTGTACTTATTCCGGATATTGTAATTAGTGCTTGACCCAGTGGCGTAGCAAGGGGGGGGCGGCACGTTTCAACAAAAACAAATACAAATTGTTTTAGATATAGAATAAATGCGAGCTTTATTTCAATATTATACTAATTAAACATAACTTTTTGGGGTTCGCGTTTTTAAGAAATAGAAAAAAACTTCAGAGGTAATAAACAAAAATTGTTTCGTATAAAAAATCAATGCAAGCAATAATTAATTCACCGTTTTTTCCTCGCATGATAATGCTTTGTAAAACACTAAAAATAAGATCATGATCTTGGGAAGAATTAAAAAAAATGCTAATTTGTTCCTGCTAAGCAAGCAGAGATGTGAAATTTAAATACTCTCACCTACTCTTAATACTTTTACATTTTATTTAATTTACATTCATACCATGTCGACCAGTGGCGACTTTTGACTTAAGCGATTTGTACACTCAAAAAAATATAAAAACAGTCGGGGTCGTTGGTTTTTTCTGACTAAGGTAACGACTCCAACCTACTACCATGTTTTCATAAAACATAATGTCAGATAAAAATACATGTTGATAACGCTACTAACTATTTTGTGAAAAGAAAAGCCAGAAAAATAAATTTGAAATATGTTTTGTTATGAATTAACTTACAGCTTTTAATTCGTTTACTTATTTGTAAAGTGAATACTTACAATACTTACAATAAGTTGCCACTTTTCCTCCAAACATAATGAAAAAGACAATTGACTAATATTTTTTTTGACCCATTAAAAAAGTTCCTGCTCTGAAAAAAATCTAAAAGAAAAAAAAATACAATATTTTTAAAGAAATTATATTTATGAATAAAAAAATGAAGCCATTTGTACTTTGTAGGATAAACTCATAGCTAAAAAAAATAGAAGTAATTTTAAAAAGAAAGTTGAGGAATTATTTGGGGGGGGGCAGCAAATTCAAGAAACGCCCTGGGCGGCGGGACCCCTTCCTACGCCACTGGCTTGACCATAAGACTTAGGGAGAACAGTATCAAAAAATATTTTGGCTTTCGGAGAAAATTGCTCGAAAAATAATCGTACAGAATAAAAATACAGAATTTTCAAGTAGAAAAAAAACAGTTTTTTTCGGACAAATTTTATGTATATGGGCTGTAAATTTGAAGTAAAGCCAATTAGTGATACTAGGCGGGGAAGTAAAATAAACGCCGCGACTTCGCTCAAAACTGGATTGAAAGAAATTTATTCTGCTTTAAAAAGTTGTTGATTTGGAAAAAGATTCACTTGTGCGTTAATGGCAGAATCAATCGCATTAAAAATTTGACAACTTTGAAATAGCATGTGGATTGGTTATCTAGCACGAAGCACTTACAGAATTAAATCCTTACAATGTGCAAACACAACAGTAGAATTCAAAATAACTGCATTGCCAACAACAACAGATTTTCTCGTGTCTGCAAAATTGTGTTCGAAGAATGTGTTTTCCAGGCAAAAGGCATTGGAATAGATGCAAATAGATGTAAATATTCGAAAATCACGTGTCAAATTTCCGTCATAATTTGTATAACATTTCATAATAATTCGTCTAGTTCTGAGAACATTTGTTTGCTACAAGTTGTTCTATCTACTTTCTATTTCAATTTCTCGACAACTTGCTTCACAAAAAATGCCATGACGGACTTTCAGCGTAATAGGCTATACCAGAGATGGTGAACCTTTTTCGCAAGTGGGTCAAATTTGATTTAAAAAATAAAACAAAATCATGTCGTGGGTCACATAGATTGAATAATTAAGTATTTATATAAAAACAATCATTTCTAAAAGTTTAAGCGGGTTAGATAATTTATCACTTATAATTTAATAGATAGATTTATAATCACTCATAATTTCTCGGGTCCCTTGTTCGCCATCCCTGTGCTTTACAATTGAAGATATATTCGATTCTTAGTAATCTTGTAATAGCTCACACTTAACGGCTCAATTCAAACGAGATGAAAACTTAAAGACAACGTAAGACTAGAGGCCAGTTTGACCAACATAATATATTATTCAAAACATAATAAATATGTCATTAAACATTTGTACTGAATTGAAAACACAACAAGAAAAAGATATAATATAATAATAAATAAACAGTAAAAAAACACACTTATTCTATAAATTTGACACATTCTTTAAACATCTTTTATAAAAAAAATGAAAGTGAAATGACTTTTTCCAATCCAAGGCATCGATTATGATTGATGTGAATTTCAATTTGCAGAGTTCTAACCTAATGTCCTTGTGCGGTTTAACAAATATATGTGCTTCAAGCCCTGCCTTCGTTTACTCAAAGTGATCGAAACCACAAAATTTCAAAGTTGTTTTATCTTTTTTTCGACTTTTGAATAAAATGAATGTTGTGTGTCATCGTGAAGTGACGTTTGTGTACTTGAACAAAACTTTTATTCGAATTGTGCTTTGTTCAAATGTAATCACAACTCACAGGTTGCCCATGTTGTCAAATGCCCTTGTATATAATATAAAAAACAAGTGCTCATTTAACAATAAAATAATATAAATAATAAAAATCAAATCCAAATACATGCGGCGCGTCGCACTCAAAAATCACGTTGTACAAATTGCCTAAAATACGGCGTTTGCAACAAAATACTAAAATGTCACAAGATAGTGTATTATAACGACAGCCGACAATGGAAACCCATCAAACAAAATTAGATGGATCTAAATACGATCAAATTAAGCTGCTCTGCGCGTTTATAATAAAAAAAACAAAATCCACTGAAATAATTAAAGCATGTGAAGAAATTGAAAATCTTATAGACACACGATGATTACATCCATCCTAATAATAGCGATTTCGAAAAAGCCCTGCATGAAAATAACAAGTACATTATACAAACCATAGAAAATCTTGGTAAAAAAATAGAATTAATGCAATGCAAAACAGACGGACCTAAAACCCAAAACTACGAAGTCAATTTTCCCAAAATAAACAAGTAAAGCAATTCAGACATTAAGCCGCAATACTCTGTCATAGTCAAATCAAACCACACTTAAAAAACAAATTAAGAAAACCATTACCCCGAGCCAACTTGGTATCGTAATAGAAAGAGTCACCTACTCAGCAAATAACAAACTTTTCCTTCAATGCGAATCTGCCTCTCGCGCAGAAATCCTTTTTAAATAAAAATTTCGAAGCCAAAAAATTGGAAAAAAAAGACCGACTCTTCAAATAAAAGGAGTTAGCAAGGAAACAAAAGATGAAGACATTATCAACACCATAGAAATCCAAAATGAAGAAATTGAAAACATTATCAAACAAAATAAAAATATAATAGACCACATCAAGATCGTGAAAACGGAAAAAAACAAAAGGGAAAACCTTAAAAACATAACCATCGTTACCTCACCAGAAATGAGGAAACTCCTCTTACAAAAAGAAAGAGTAAATATAGACTTCCTCCGAGTCCACATTGAGGACTGCACGCCCTTAGTTCACTGCTTTAAATGTTTAGGGTTCGGACATACGACAAAATACTGCACTGCAACGGAGAATAGGTGCAAAAACTGTGCTGAGAAGCACAAGTTCAATGAATGTCCAAAAAGACCGCAAACTCAGTTTACAAGTGTTGTAATTGCATCACTAACTCACAAATAGTACATTTTTAGCCTAACCTAACCTAACCTTCGCCCAAGCCGCCCAGCATGAAGTCGAAGGCGCCCAAGCCCAAGAAGGCTGCCTCAGCCCATTAGAGATCCGCTGCCAAGAAAGCCGCAATAAACAAACGACATGACGAAGACGATGATGATAATGTTGCCGATTTTAAGTGCGAGAGGAGGAGAAAAGCTCTCACAGAATTCGATGAACGCCATCAGTCGCGTCACTTTGCTCGCTCTTCAACACACACAAAAAAGCTCTTTTCAGGGCTACCATCCGTTTCAAATCGAAAGACTTAAGTAATGATCGCAAATTGCTGAAACGAAAACAAACAATCAATATCAACCATGTCTGACAGAAAGTTCAAACCTTTAAGAACAATTGTCGTGGATTTGTTTTACTTTTGATGTGTTGCGACGTCTGTTAACAAATAATATAAGCTATAAGATTTCTTCCGCCGATTTATCGATCGTGTATTGACATCTCTCAACGGATAGCAAAAGCTGCATTCATATTATTTTTTTACGTTTAGTGACATCTCTAAATAAATAGTCGATAAAATAATCACACAAATCACAAATGTTTCCGCACTGATCACTTCGCACAGTGATTGCGATTTATATTGAACAGCACATTTTTTGACCAATGCTAACGTTTTATTTTGAATCGCATATTTCGTTCGTCCGATTGGAATGGACGTCTTTTTATATTCAAAATTCAAATTTCCTGGCTTAGAACTGAAGCATCGTTATAATATTGAGAGAACTTTATTTGAAAGTTTTTATGAATATGTTTTATTATATCCGCTATTTGCATATATGTTTTTGAAATTTGATATTTTTCTATTGGGTCGTAAAGCCATACAGATTTTATAGTTGAAGCAACACTATTAAGCAACATTAGGGAAATCTTCTTGGAAATTTTTAACGATACAGCTGAAAAAATAATATTACAACGGCAACCTTTTAATCATTTTGTTTAAATTTAAGCTCAATTTTATTTTCCAAGTTCAATTATTTTTTTTAGAGGCAAATTTATAAATATGATAAAATATCCTGCGCGAGCTACCGAAAAAGCCTCGGCGAGCTACCGTTTGGCGATCACTGCGTTAAGCAAATATAAAATATGATATTTTCCATATAATTTTGACATATTTAATAACACTAGCTGTAAGCCCGTTGACCTCAACGGGAGGATTTTTGTTGCATTTTTAAGTAGTCAGAAAATTTACTGGCGTGAAAAATAATTTAAAAACCTATTTATTGAATAAGCCGATTGCGAAAGGTATTGTTGATATTTTATAATTTATTGCTATAAACTATTAAACTTTAAGATTATTATCTTGATAGGGTATTTCTAATATATGGACAGTGGAAAGGAAAAAAGGACGTAATAATATGTTGGAGCTGTTGATTTAATTCGGGAACACGTAAACTAATCAACAAAAATAAATATATACACATGAAAATAAATTTCCTAAATTGATGTAATTCGCAATGTGCTGTACAATACAGCTGCATTTGGCACCACATTTCGCTGTGACTCATTCTTCTCAATGTGAAAAATCGTAAAATCGAATATTTTTTAAATTGTGAGCTATTTAAAGAACATGTTACCAAAATAGGGGAATCCCCAAAAATCGAGTGTCATGGTCTTCATTAATATATTATAACTCGTAATTGATTTTATTACCATGTCCGCTTCCAATGTGGAGCATATGGACTCCTGATGGAGTTTATCTCAACATAAGTGTTTCTACTAGAACTGCTTGTTTCTCAGCTGCTCAACCTCTCTTTTACCAAAGAGAGTAGGAATAGAGGGAAAGGGCTAGGACAGGACTAGTGGTTACCTTATCGCCCTCGATGCGCCCCGTTCATAGAATAGGATGGGTGGGAGGGGGGAACACAAGACACCACATACATCCATGCCTTTAAACAGAAATTAATACATCGATTTGAGCACGTGACCTCCGCAACCGAAGCCAACGACGTTGACCACTCGGCCACACAGGCGACAAATCAATATTATGTGTAGTTATCTCTAGATTGTTGTTTTCGATAAACAGCATGAATATTATTGCATTCGAGTACATACAGTAATGATTTAATCAAACAATAAGGGCGATACTATTAAAAAGACAGTTTATTTTCAAAATAAGATATTTATTACCATTTAATTACGTAAAATCACAATCTAACAGAAATATTATTCATGTTTATTTCTTTATTACAAAAGACAATCGACCATCCATTTACATTTATGTTATAAAACACTTTTCTTATAATATGTTTAATGTAATCAGTCAATAAATTTATCTCCCGGTCACGATCACTGTATGTATTTACAAAGAAAAAGCATATTTCCCTATTAATAGGGCGCATCTTACAAACTAACCACATATTCCTGCTATATTAAGTAACGAAGATATATTTATAATAAATTCTTCATTCTACTCTACCTACTCGTATTCGTGGCAAGCAGTGGCGGCCGGTCAATGTGGCATTCGATCAATGCACCCCTCGTATATGCATGTGCGGTTATATTATATTTCATGAAATAATATTCAAACATTACATTTATACCATTCACTCATTTTAAATTCTTCATGTATTTATTGTATATAATAAATATTTTATTTAATTTTAAATTTTAAATGAGGGAATAGTATAAATGTTATTTTTGAAAAATATCTCATGAAATATAGCCGCCCCTGCATATACAAGGGGTACATTGATCAAATGCCACATTGACCGGCCGCTACTGGTGGCAAGCATTGTCTACATTTGATGTACATATGTACATGTATGTTTATAGAGTTGCTAAAAGTAATCGAAAAAATATGTTCTCATTTGAGGAAATCACACATGATTTTCAAATGGAACACAGCAGCGGCGTAGCCAGCTCATTGTAGAGCTATGCAATGCACGAGGAACCAGCGAAAGGGGGGGGGGGGAATTTTCACATTTTTTAAAACCATGTCCGCTCCCAATGTGGAGCATATGGACTCCTATTGGAGTTTATCTCAACAGAAGTGTTACATACTCGTAACAAATCACGAGATCTAGAGTGACGTTAGCATAAGGGCCCCAAATTTCTAGCTACGCCACTGGAACACGGTATCCGTATGCAGAACTGGCTCGATGATATTGGCGCCTGTGTGCGTGGCGCAAAACTAGAACTAAATGAGTGGATGGTACTGAAACCTTAGCGAGTCACCTGTGTGCGCCGCACACTCGGCACACACTACGCTACGGCTTTATCCGTATGTGTCGAAACATCGACGGAGGGCTATATATAGAGGGTGGATTCTAGGGTAGTCGCGTTTTGGACATGTTCGCATTAACGGATTAAAGCGTCATTACTTTTTCGAGATTTTTTTTATTACACTATTTAAATTTTATTATATAAATAAATATTGGAAAAGTTAATACTCTGATAATTCTGACGGTTCCCTAATTATAATTAAAGTGAAAAAAACTTTCAAAATGTAATATAAGTATGTGAAGATTAAAACCTCATTTTACAGTTCATATATATTGCATAATATGTATGTATGTATGTTACATAACATAAAATAAAGGGTGACAACATTCTTACCGCTTACGGTGTTGGTGTTAAGATGTTTAACTGGCCCCCTGTTGACGTTTCATCGTGAAACCAATCGAGACAGAAGAAAAGGTTGAATATGTTTTTAGTGTTTCATTCATATCATATCACTACATTCATGGCACCGATTGGAATGGCTTTCTGTTTCGCAAAAATACTTTAGCACTCGTCCTTTTATCAATTGATGAGCAGAATAATGTCAATTGAAAGGTGAAATCTCATTCTAATCATTGGATTACGGCCATTAGAAGATTAAAATTATTTTACCGTTTAAACCATATATGGGCAACCACCGGCCCACTGAGTTATTTTGTTCGGCCCTGATTCATCTCGGCGAAGTATCAGAGAAAGAAATTAATAGTTCCATGGAGTGATTAAATAATGGAGATGAGACGGGCGCTTGCAATAGCTCCACTCTTCTAGTTCACGATCACCACCACATAAGAAATAGCAACGTGCTTTTTTGTTTAATTTAATATTACTTTATTATGTTTAATAATTTGGTCCGGCCCTTGACTCGGAGACAGAATGATAATTTGGCCCCAGATTTAGGAAAGGTTGCCCATGCCTGGTTTAAGCAATATGGTATTCGTTCTGCGTAAAATATTGTTATCTTGTTATTATTTTTGGAACCATGTAAAAATAGTAAAACTGGAAATATACTTAAATTAATTATTTAAATATGTAAGTGACTGGATTTTCTAATTACGATGTTCGTGTTATTTAATAATAGGGATTTAGATATGAAATGCATTATTTCCCGACAATAACCCGTAAAACAAACAATGCAACAATTATTGGGTAAAATATAATAATTACTTGAGCAACATTTTTAACATAATTTTCATTTTAAAAAAATGGGTTCACAACATTTACATCCTAGGCGGATATCGTGTCGTTCAATTTATTTACTTATTAATTACATTACAGATGAAATTGGCAAGATATGATCGGTTGGTTATTCACTTTGTAATGTGTACGCCCACATTACAAAGTGAACATCCATCCTATTATTTTAATCACTGTGAACAAATTAATTAAAACGTCATTCTCATTACAAAATAGATTAATAGTATACTTATAAGACACAATCATTTATTATCGATACATAAAAACATTGTAGATATGAAAAAGTTATAATTATTATGTACATGGAAGCACGCTGACACCCGGTCGCTATCGAAACGTCTCTCGGAATCGCTCCCATTCACAGCGCGGGATCTATTCACAGATAGTGTGATGAAAACAAATCGTACTTTTTTTTATCGATTCTTACATTTCAAAAACCTGTAAAATGTAAAACGTAAAGAAAGAAATTTCAATTGTTTATGTGATTACTTTCTCAATTATTGAACATCACTTATAATCAAACCATTAGTAAAATGAATCCGTCGATCAAAGATAATGACCACAGTCGAAGACTTACTATATACTATTTACGAAGAGTGTCGAAATGCAAAACCCGAGTCGTCAGTGGCAAAAAGTATGAAAATATATACATTTTGAACGCTTCAAATTCAATTATAATTTAAATTATCGTCAATATAGATTACATATATTCATAAAACTCTCCTTCAATATGTTCAACAGCATAAACAAATTAGAAAAACAGTATTGTGTATACAAAAAATCAGTGGCGGCCGGTCAATGTGGTATTGGATCAATGCACCCCTTGTATATGCAGGGGCAGTTATATATCATGAACTAATATTCAAACATAACATTTATACCATTATACAAACTGAGAAATGAAAAATTTAAAACGAGCGAGGGGTATTTATACATTCAAGTTATGTTTGAATATTATTTCATGAAATATAACCGCCCCTGCATATACAAGGGTTGCATTGATCCAATGCCACACTGACCGGCCGCCACTGCAACGAATACACCTGAGTTTTTTTATATTCGAAGGTGAACCAGAACACTGACAATATGCCATTATAATAAAATCTATACTTTATTTAACCATTTTATTTCAAAGAGGATTTTTATTCTAAAACCTGTTTTTTACACATTTTATATCTTCGCGTATTCGTTTAACGTAGGCGATTTCGGTGACGATGATCCCTTAAAATAAATACAGTTATTGTGCGCCACTGAAATATCTTCGTCGTACCAGAAAAAATCAGCACGTAAAACCGTGCGATATCTCTATAAGACAATATCACGAATATATAGGAGAACGCAGACGAGTTGAGCGATTTTCATCCGTAATTTCCTTTTCAGAGCATCGTTTCCCCGCCGGGGAGAGGGACAGGAAGTGTGTGAGAGTGATGCGATCGCGGCTTTCTGTGTCCCCCGTGCGGGTGCGAAGAATACTTTCCGTGCGGGTGGGGAGCGCCGGGAGCGGGTCGCACTTGGGTAGCGGCGTAGTAATGAATCGGCATCTGCTGAGGAGTGCACTTCACGGGTGTCGGTTTATACGCCGGGGGTCCCATTCTCTCGAAAGTCCTCTTCCACGCCTGCATAGCGCTGGGAGACATCACCCAGACCGAAGTCACGACGCCCAGGATCTGCATTGTCAGAATTCGCAGAAGGAAGATCCACACGGCGGGCTTCGGAGAGACGCTGGGAGCCGGCGACGGCCCGGCGGCCGCCGACCACGAGTCTCTGGACAAGTATTCGTATATCCAGCTGGATATTATGCAGCACGCGAGGACCGCGTATATGACCGCGAAGATTCCTAGGCGGAGTAGGTTGGCGTCTTCCGCGGGATCCTTCCTGGAATACGGAGCGCGGATCGCGGGCGGTTGGCGCAAAGGCGCCAGAGGCGGGGCGGAGGGCGGGGCGGAGAGCAGCGCTCTGAATCCCAACAGGAGAAGCAGACAGCCGACGATGAGGTAAGCGAGCTGCGGGACGATCACCAAAGCCATCAGAGACCACGTCGACTGGTTTCCCACGAAGCATATGCCTGCGGATGGAGAGCAAAAGATGAGCGAAAAGATAATACAGACATGGATAAATTAAGGGAGAGTGTAGCGGCAATATACTCGCTTGGTCCCGACAGGGTGCTTACATGTTTTTTAAAAGGATGTATTGACCTCATCAAAAGTCCTTTGTGTTATATATTTAATCTCGTTATGAAATCAGGCATTTTCCCTGAAATATGAAAAATATCTGAGATTACACCAATTTTTAAAAATGGTTCAGAACCATCAGTGGAAAATTATAGACCGGTGGCTGTTCCCCCAGCGCCAGCTAAGGTTCTTGAGATGATTATGCATCATATGATTTTAAAAAGGATTGAACCATTTATAATTAATGAGCAGCATGGGTTCAGAGTCGGAAGATCAACCGACACAAACTTGATGGTGTTTACGGATTACGTGTCGACGGTGTTAGATAAAGGACTGCAAGTTGACTGTTCTTACAATGATTTCTCGAAGGCATTTGACAGGGTCGATCATGACATTCTTTTGGAAAAACTCCAATTGATCGGTTTGTCTGATGGTTTTGTTAGGCTTTTTGGTAGTTATTTTAGGAACAGAAAACAATACGTATCGTATGGGCTTTTCGAATCAATGCCGTTTTACACGTACTCTGGTGTCCCTCAGGGTTCAAACCCGGGGCCATTGCTGTTCACTATTTTCATAAATGATATAGCAAACGTCATTAAAAATTCTATGTTCTTGTTATTCGCTGATGAATTGAAACTTGTTTTGAAGGTTGTCACCTTAGATGATTGTCATCGTCTTCAGTCTGATATAGATAATATAATAGATTGGAGGCGGTGTAACAAACTCGATTTCAATATTGATAAATGCAATCTTTTATACTTTACAAGATGGTCGCGAGTGTTATTTTTCCGTTATTCAATGAATGGCCGAATTCTCTTGTGAATTTCATCAGTCAAAGATCTTGGCGTACAATTTGAGAGCAAACTAACATTCAATAATCACATTAAGATTACTTGCAAAAAAGCATTACAAACGTTGGGCTTTATCATCCGTACCACCAGAGTCTTTTCAGGAGTTAAAATTCTAATATTAATGTACAACGCTTTGGTTCGAAGCAGACTTGAGAGTGGGTCAATTGTTTGGGCCCCAGGATGCTCGAAATATACCCTTATGGTGAAGAAGATTCAGAAGAAATTTTTGAGACTTCTCTATATGAGGGTGTATGGATATTACCCATGGTTTTATCCAACTGACTTTCTCTTAGGTATGCTTAACTTCAATAGCTTGAACGTTCGAAGAGAAATGTATCTGGCCATATATTTTTTTCGATTTATACGAGGCCAAAATGAGAATTTCACTATTCTTGAGAATATGAATCTAAATGTTCCTGATTATTTTTTAAGAAATCGCGGACATGAATTGTTTGTTCTCCCAAGGTGTAGAACCAGCCTGCCAAAGGGGATGCCACTGGGGAGCTTTAACGGTGTTCAACAATATTGCTTCGGATGTCGACATATTCCACGTAGACATGGGTGAGTTCCGACGAATACTATTTTTTATGTATTAAAGTAGAGTTCGTCGGAGCTAACTCAGTTGACTTCCTTGACATTTTTTTTCTACTGCTTTTAATACAGCTTAACGACCGTGGACGCGTATTTGAGTCTTTGAAAAACAATGGTTGCTGGCCGGCGGACACATATATGCGTATAGGTGAAGTATCTGGAAACTAAGAAAATTAAATTTTGTAAAGATATCTCAATTTGCTTACAAATTATAGTGAATTTAGTAAAATTATAATTTTTGCGAATTTATCGCAAAATTTTATTTCGCCAGATGAAATTTTATAAAAAAAATGTGCGGTCGTTAAGCTGTTAAATTGTACGTTTTTTTCCCCATTGTAAAAGTTTTAAATTAATAATTTGTCAACCTTGTGCGATGTTAATTAAATAAATAAATATAATAATTACTACCAATTTATTTATTCACAATTTTTTTTTCAATTAAAAATCGCACCTCAACCAAATGCACGTTTTATTTTTTTAGCAAAATCAAATACATAAATATTAACATAAACTTTTTATTTTCGTTATAACGAAAAAGTGATAAATGTCTTTGGAAGTCGGAACAGGGCGCCCGTCGCGATCGAATGTAAAATTGTGTCTCAATCATTGTGATGAGAAAAAACAAGAATGTAAACGGCTCAATGACGGAATGATGGAAGTCGACGAGGAGACGTGGGAATGAAAGCGCGTGCGCCAATATAAAAACGGGAAAAATTCAGTCCGCTGATGATTCGCGAGTCACGACTCTACGAATGAGAGAATGAGCGCAACTGGATTGCGATCGGATGTCAAATGTACAGGGAATGCTACATGAATGCCAGTGGCGGATTACTCCATAAGCGCACGAAACGAACGCTTGAGGCTTCCAATCTCAGGAATCTCAAAATAGCATTTATTCTATAAAATTACTAAAATAATTTGTAAAACAGGGCCTGCAAATTTGATTGCGTCCAATGGGCGTCCCAAGTGCTCGGTCCGTACAGGGCCGTTGCGGTATATTTCTTTAATTATTCACAAATAATATAATTCAATTTGCCAAATTTTACACCACAGCGAACTCCGCGAATGGTCATATCTTGTATTCGAAGCAGTAGATATGTGTTTAAGGGTAAATAATATACCCTATCTGTGTTACAGAAAAATAGACACAAGAAATATAATTTATTACGACTGTTATTCATTTAGCAGTAAGTAAATAATATCAATTGTTTTGATTGCCGTTTACCGAAACGACCGAATCAATTTGAATTTTGATTTAGAATAGGTTAACTAACATAGATCTCATTTATACTGAGCTTTTATTGCCAAGAATTAATCGTTTCTCGATAACCGTCATTTTAATTACGACGGCGGTCGACGTAAACACCGGATATTTTTGGTGAAAAAAGTATATATATATATATATATATATGTACATACTTTTTTCTATAATGTGACGGGCTATCTACGAAACATACAACAACATTTGAAACCGTTGAGCGGCAGGTATTCGCTACTATTGAATGAAATTGTTGGGGAAAATTTTCTACAAATATTTACGACTGCATTATATTACAATAACGTTTCTTGAGACGACCCTCGATTTGAGGAATGCATCAATTAGCAAGGTGAAGTAAAAAGCTGGCAGAGTCGGCGTGCGTAGCGGGTGGAATCCGTCATCCGGACACTCGGGTGACAAAATGAATGCGGCGCGTTCCACCGACTCACAAAATGATTGCATCAATTATTTCACAGCGTGGACGCGTTGAACTGCGATGCTGAAAGTTTCATCTGACCACGATAAGTACACATTAAGATTGTTTTTTAAAAACTCGTCAGTATGCGATCGTTTTCATTGAGAGAGGAAATGTAGGTATCTAAAACTAACAATACTATATTATGAAATATTAACGGATTTAAATTTCATACACAATCTTAAATTCATGCGATTTCGCTTTAACACGAGTTTTTTTGGACCGCACCGTTTCTATTTTTACGCGATTTTTTTGCCTCGGAAAAGCTTTCATTACAGAAGAAATAGTGACCTTACTCAAAATCATATGATGCTACGACTGCTCTGAATCTTGATTAAATGCCAAATTTGAATTGTTTGAATTTTGTACTTTTCCATGAGTTTTGTCGCTAACGACCCGGGTTTCACCTTTCGGCATCTTCATGCATTCCAAGTGCACGGATGTACTTGAACTGACGCGTAGTAAACAGTTTGTATCGTTTATATACAAAAATATAAGTAGATCACTAAGTTAAAAGGATATTAAAATGTAAATTAGCGAAAATTGAATGTATACAATTTTCAATGAATTAAGTGGGTTTGTTATAATTATGGGGATTTTTTGAAAATATTAATGACCAGATAATAACATAGGAATGTTTAAAATAAATCTAGGGTTTTATCCGACTTATTATTAATGAGTTGATTCGTTTTTAAGCCTTTGAATTAATATTTAATGATAGCAAGTGCTTGAATTATTAATAAAATGACAATTATTTAAAAGGGGTACAAGAATGGAGAATTTGGTAGATAAAATTGTTCGTTTAAAATTGGCAAACTGTTGAGCTGAGCTCGATTAATCTCTAAGATTTCTTGGTAAAATAATTTAAACTCGCCCCTGTTAGTATGTAATAAATCAATACATGAGTCAAAATTAAACGTATGGTTTTCAAGAATTAAATGGTTGGCAAAGGTGGAGGTATCTTTTTTTAAGCGAAAAGCGGCTAAATGCTCAGCCACTCTTATATTTAAGGTTCTAGCAGTTTTACCAATATAAAATTTGGGACAATCACTACACTGCAATCTATAAATCCCAGATTTGTTTTTATAATCTATAACATCTTTATTATTTATCAATAATTTACCTAAAGAGTTCTTGCAATAGAAAGCCGGTCTAACACTTTCTGAGAGCTGCTTCTTTATCTTTAAACTGGTATGTCCTATGTAATTAATTCTAAGCCAAAAACCTAATATCACCTGAGTCTTTCGTTATGAATCCCTTGTGTAAGATTTGTTGTGCTAGCTTAATACGTTTTTTATATAAAAGATTGTCTATAAGAGACATATTATTGAAATTTCTTGTAAAGAGAAATAATATACATTCGAATCAACAAAACACGTCCAATTTAATAATAATCGTCTCAGATTAAGAATATAGTAACAAAATCATTTCATCAAATGGGTCAGAGCAACTTCAAGTTCAATCAAAATTCAATACGTACGTTGAAAATATTTCGCATCCGACTCCAGGGATGCATACATACAATTTTGCATGTATACGTGTGAAGCTGTTTCTCATTGTGTATTAAATAAAGAAAGTAACATTTAATAAGTAAAATGATAAAAAATGCGTGAATTTGCGTAGCAAAATTTAGTTTTTCATATATTTTTGATCATTTTTTACGCGAAATTTTGATTTTTGGAACCAAAATAAGGTTTTTTGTGCGTTTTTTTATGTGTCAATTGCTGGAATTGATGTATCGCATTAAAAACGATTATTTGTATTACTGGTTTAGCCCCAGTCGCTGCCAGCTAGACGAGCGACATGGAGGAAGATCAGGTTGGCTGTAGCCACCGATCGTGCTGTCGCGTGCTACGGGAAATTTGATTTGCTGTCGAGGAGGATCCTTATCGAGGTACTTTTTCGGATAGCCCGGGCCGGGTGTTATCCATGCGGATAATTGTCGGCCTAACGATACAAAGAGTGGTGCTGCCTCGGAGAAGCACAGCTTTAATCTTGTGCGATGCAAAGGACAATTCGTTTTCAGTACCTCAAGCCAAAGTTGAGCAAAGTACCTCATTTATAGATTGCTAAACGCCCCTGCGAGTACTCGCTTACAATGATTACTATCTACGTCAATTGAATCCGCATGCTGTTCTACTTTGTATATAATGTACACAATTTCCGATTATTTTTGATCGTTTTTTCGCAGTTATGTTTGTTTAGTAATGTCGCCAATCAAAGTTAATCATAAACGTAACACGCGGGTTCTCGAATCTTCCTCTGCGCGGTTAATGAAATCGCTTACTGTAGACCGGTGAGAATTATTATATTGTTTTGAACCGTCAAAATGCACGCACCGATTGTCCCCGACTCGGAGCGATCCATTCATACAAATTTAATATAATACACGAGCACTTCCTTTATTCGCGTCGACCGAATGCAGTCACTTCTTTATTTCCGTTCGCCGTAGACGCCTTGCGTTTAAGCTTTTAACGAGGAGTGACGAAAGCCTTTGACGGCGGAGCATTCGCTCCTTTCAAATGTGAACATATTTCTCGCGTCGAAAATTTAACGACTTTTTGTTTCGTGAAATAGTTTGTTTGCGCGGATCATTGAATTGAATACGCTAGCGACGTCTCGAATTGCATAGGTGTGGTGTGGTGTGGTGTGCAAGGAACCAAATATTTTAAGCGTACTTCGCTCGAAATACCTATTTGTAGCGATTTGTTATCTACGCATATTCGTTTATAATGTCTATGTCTATACCAGCGGTCGGAAAACTTTTTGGGCTCACGGACCACTAAATTCACAATTTTAATCCAGCGGACCACTAACTGGACTTTTGTGTTAAATATTATGTATTGAGATAAAAGTGATCAAATCCGTCTAAGAATACACCATTTATAAAATAATGTCAGATTTATCTGCGGACCATCAAAATTTTCTCGCGGGCCACACTTTACCGACCGCCGGTCTATACCATTGTAGGGGAACTGAACCTCTGATGCGGCCTTTTGACTTGATCAAAATATTCACTTTAGTCAAAAATCATACGCAAGCGTTTGGGAAAATAGCGTAATCAACCCATTGTATGTTCGACAGTCGAAAAAAAGGGGGAGTTGTCATCGTTTTTTTACTGCAGTCTTGCTGTGTTGAATCAGATAAATGAATGTGGCCTTTAGAAATAAAAAGGTTCCCCACCCACGGTCTATAACCATAGTTCCTCAACCCTTTTGAGCCCGTTGCCTCTTTTGTTTCTCATATTTTTCCATGCCCCCCATACCCGTACTCATTAGTTTTTCGAGACTCGGGACACAATTATTTCGAGATCTGGGTTTTCGGAAGTGAGAAATTAAAAGATTCCAAAATGATTTTCAACCCGAACGTCTTGTTTTTTAAATTAGATTTTTTTTTATTTTTTTTAGCTTGCTTCTCCAAAAAAGTTACGAATTGACGGTTTCCACAATTATTAAACACTGTGAAAGCTTTTTTTCGCTCGCTTCTAGCTCTGCTGCGACTCCCCTACCAACAAATTTTCTCTGCTGCCCTTTTTGAACATGCTGTGTACCCCGATTGAGAAACCCGAGTCTATACCATCCCACGTTGTTAATGTTGAATTTTCATATTTTTACCCGACGACGATTCGAACTCGCTACCACAGTAGGAATATACAAGGATTCGTCATGACGTCATCATGAAAATATTATTCCACGTCCGCTATGATTACATGGGTTTGATTGAAAGTCAGTGACGTGCAGCGCAGCGAAGACCTTTCAGAGAAATCTTTGACCCGGGGACACTGTTTTTTTATGCTAATTCCACTTTTATTTCATATAATCTGGACCGGTTACGCACATGGCGAGCATTATCAACTGATATGCTAGAAATATTACAAGAAAATACTTATACTTGCTTGTAAGGCCCGTGACCTGAGCGCAACCATCAGATTTTTGCTACGTAAACTATTTAGAGATTGCAATAAAAGTGACTTACTCTATAAAAACATAATTGATCACAGCTGAACATTATCCATTTACACGGCATAATAAATATCTATATATTAATAGCCGATAATGTCCGTCTGAGTGTAAGGACGTCCTCGACCTTCCAGTCTCCACTTTTTTAAATAAAATAAAATCTATAATAATCACTTTTTACTTTTCACTTTTCACAAATGTGTGCGTACTGATGTCATCGGGTCTTTTTCTTCTTTTACGAAATTTATTTGTTAGCGTATTTGAAAATTATTTGAATAAAATATATATACTACGAAAAATGATTGTTAGCAAACGTGAACATTATTCCAAAAATTCAATAATTTGCAATTTAAAAACTGCAGGGCTGTCGATATATGCGCCGAGGTCGATTTATGGTACTATGAAAAATGATTGTTAGCAAACTTGAACATTATTCCAAAGATTTAATAATTTACGAAATTTCTGCTACTACGAAAAATGGTTTTTAGCAAACTTCAACATTATTCCAAAAATTAAATAATTTACGAAATTTCTGCTCCTACGAAAAATGGTTGTTAGCAAACTTGAACATTATTCCAAAAATTCAATAATTTACGAAATTTCTGCTACTACGAAAAATGGTTGTTAGCAAACTTAAACTTTATTCCAAAAATTCAATAATTTACGAAATTTCGGCTACTACGAAAAATGGTTGTTAGCAAACTTGAACATTATTCCAAAAATTCAATAATTTACGAAATTTCGGCTACTACGAAAAATGGTTGTTAGCAAACTTAAACTTTATTCCAAAAATTGAATATTTTACGAAATTTATGCTACTACGAAAAATGGTTGTTAGCAAACTTAAAAATTATTCCAAAAATTAAATATTTTACGTAATTTATGCTACTACGAAAAATGGTTGTTAGCAAACTTAAACTTTATTCCAAAAATTGAATATTTTACGAAATTTATGCTACTACGAAAAATGGTTGTTAGCAAACTTAAAAATTATTCCAAAAATTAAATATTTTACGAAATTTCTGCTACTACGAAAAATGGTTGTTAGCAAACTTTTTTTTTATTCCAAAAATTCAATAATTCACGAAATTTCTGCTCCTACGAAAAATGGTTGTTAGCAAACTTGAACATTATTCCAAAAATTAAATATTTTACGAAATTTATGCTACTACGAAAAATGGTTGTTAGCAAACTTAAACTTTATTCCAAAAAATCAATAATTTACGAAATTTCTGCTACTACGAAAAATAGTTGGTCAGCAAACTTGAACATTATTCTAAAAATTAAGTAATTTCCGAAGTTTCTGCTACTACGAAAAATTGTTGTTAGCAAACTTAAACATTATTCCAAATATTAAATAATTTACGAAATTTCTGCTCCTACGAAAAATGGTTGTTAGCAAACTTGAACATTATTCCAAAAATTCAATAATTTACGAAATTTCTGCTACTACGAAAAATGGTTGTTAGCAAACTTGAACATTATTCCAAAAATTAAATATTTTACGAAATTTATGCTACTACGAAAAATGGTTGTTAGCAAACTTAAACTTTATTCCAAAAAATCAATAATTTACGAAATTTCTGCTACTACGAAAAATAGTTGGTCAGCAAACTTGAACATTATTCTAAAAATTAAGTAATTTCCGAAGTTTCTGCTACTACGAAAAATTGTTGTTAGCAAACTTAAACATTATTCCAAATATTAAATAATTTACGAAATTTCTGCTCCTACGAAAAATGGTTGTTAGCAAACTTGAACATTATTCCAAAAATTCAATAATTTACGAAATTTCTGCTACTACGAAAAATGGTTGTTAGCAAACTTAAACTTTATTCCAAAAAATCAATAATTTACGAAATTTCTGCTACTACGAAAAATAGTTGTCAGCAAACTTGAACATTATTCTAAAAATTAAGTAATTTCCGAAGTTTCTGCTACTACGAAAAATTGTTGTTAGCAAACTTAAACATTATTCCAAATATTAAATAATTTACGAAATTTCTGCTAACTATAAAAATAAAATAAATTAAAATAAAATAAAATAAAATAAAATAAAATAAAATAAAATAAAATAAAATAAAATAAAATAAAATAAAATAAAATAAAATAAAATAAAATAAAATAAAATAAAATAAAATAAAATAAAATAAAATAAAATAAAATAAAATAAAATAAAATAAAATAAAATAAAATAAAATAAAATAAAATAAAATAAAATAAAATAAAATAAAATAAAATAAAATAACATAAAATTAAATTAAATTAAATAAAATAAAATAACATAAAATAAAATAAAATTAAATTAAATTAAATTAAATACCATAAAATAAAATAACATAAAATTAAATTAAATACTATGCAACAAAAATCTCACGTTGCTGGGCAACGGGCTTACAGCTAGTCTTAACATTAATAGCCGATAAGGTCCGTCTGTAAGGACGTCCGCAGTAAGGTACAGACCAATGATTTCGATTTATTCTGAACAGCACATTTTTGAAATGTTGTTCTATCCAATGGGAGCGGCTTATTTTAAACCGGGCGTGAATGTTCTGATATCGCCACGTTTGAAAATTTGATATTTCTTGGTGTAGAGCTAAAGTATTGTATCACCATACATCATAATATTCGAATAATCAAAGACTTTAATTCGACTATTGCAAACTATGATTATAGGGCTATCGAAATGAATCGTTTGATCGTGCGAGTCGATGTGAGACTAATATTTTTTGGAGCGGATTTGATCAATTGAATCATAATGATGAATCTTTTCACGTCTGACCTTGAAAATCTGTTAGAATTCTTTAATACATTAAGAATATTCAAATTATGATATGGATATATCATAGAATAATATTTTGCTTTTTTCATACACTTGGACAAAATGTGCAACTGATTTTTTATTGAAAAATTGGATTTGATCTTTTCATTTTTATTGGAAATAATTGTTAAATAATTTAAAATCCGAAAAATAATTGTTGGCAAACTTAAACATTATTCCAAAAATTAAGTAATTTACAAAATTTCTGCTACTACGAAAGATGATTGTTAGCAAACTTTAACATTATTCCAAAAAAAAAATAATTTACGAAATTTCTGCTACTACGAAAAATGGTTGTTAGCAAACTTAATCATTATTCCAACAATTAAATAATTTACGTAATTTCTGCTTCTACGAAAAATGGTTGTTAGCAAACATAAACTTTATTCCAAAAATTCAATAATTTACGAAATTTCTGCTACTACGAAAAATGGTTGTTAGCAAACTTAAACATTATTCCAAAAAATCAATAATTTACGAAATTTCTGCTACTACGAAAAATGGTTGTTAGCAAACTTGAACATTATTCCAAATATTAAATAATTTACGAAATTTCTGCTCCTACGAAAAATGGTTGTTAGCAAACTTGAACATTATTCCAAATATTAAATAATTTCCGAAATTTCTGCTTCTACGAAAAATGATTGATAGCAAACTTGAACATTATTCCAAATATTAAATAATTTACGAAATTTCTGCTCCTACGAAAAATGATTGATAGCAAACTTGAACATTATTTCAAATATTAAATAATTTACGAAATTTCTGCTTCTACGAAAAATGGTTGTTAGCAAACTTAAACATTATTCCAAATATTAAATAATTTACGAAATTTCTGCTTCTACGAAAAATGGTTGTTAGCAAACTTAAACATTATTCCAAATATTAAATAATTTACGCAATTTCTGCTCCTACGAAAAATGGTTGTTAGCAAACTTGAACATTATGCTAAATATTAAATAATTTACGAAATTTCTGCTCCTACGAAAAATGGTTGTTAGCAAACTTGAACATCATTCCAAAAATTAAATAATTTACGAAATTTCGGCTACTACGAAAAATGGTTGTTAGCAAACTTGAACATGATTCCAAATATTAAATAATTTACGAAATTTCTGCTCCTACGAAAAATGGTTGTTAGCAAACTTGAACATTATTCCAAAAATTAAATAATTTACGAAATTTCGGCTACTACGAAAAATGGTTGTTAGCAAACTTGAACATTATTCCAAAAATTAAATAATTTACGAAATTTCTGCTCCTACAAAAAATGGTTGTTAGCAAACTTGAACATTATTCCAAAAATTAAATAATTTACGAAATTTCTGCTCCTACGAAAAATGGTTGTTAGCAAACTTGAACATTATTCCAAATATTAAATAATTTCCGAAATTTCTGCTTCTACGAAAAATGATTGATAGCAAACTTGAACATTATTTCAAATATTAAATAATTTACGAAATTTCTGCTTCTACGAAAAATGGTTGTTAGCAAACTTAAACATTATTCCAAATATTAAATAATTTACGAAATTTCTGCTTCTACGAAAAATGGTTGTTAGCAAACTTGAACATTATGCTAAATATTAAATAATTTACGAAATTTCTGCTCCTACGAAAAATGGTTGTTAGCAAACTTGAACATTATTCCAAATATTAAATAATTTCCGAAATTTCTGCTTCTACGAAAAATGATTGATAGCAAACTTGAACATTATTCCAAATATTAAATAATTTACGAAATTTCTGCTCCTACGAAAAATGATTGATAGCAAACTTGAACATTATTTCAAATATTAAATAATTTACGAAATTTCTGCTTCTACGAAAAATGGTTGTTAGCAAACTTAAACATTATTCCAAATATTAAATAATTTACGAAATTTCTGCTTCTACGAAAAATGGTTGTTAGCAAACTTAAACATTATTCCAAATATTAAATAATTTACGCAATTTCTGCTCCTACGAAAAATGGTTGTTAGCAAACTTGAACATTATGCTAAATATTAAATAATTTACGAAATTTCTGCTCCTACGAAAAATGGTTGTTAGCAAACTTGAACATCATTCCAAAAATTAAATAATTTACGAAATTTCGGCTACTACGAAAAATGGTTGTTAGCAAACTTGAACATGATTCCAAATATTAAATAATTTACGAAATTTCTGCTCCTACGAAAAATGGTTGTTAGCAAACTTGAACATTATTCCAAAAATTAAATAATTTACGAAATTTCGGCTACTACGAAAAATGGTTGTTAGCAAACTTGAACATTATTCCAAAAATTAAATAATTTACGAAATTTCTGCTCCTACAAAAAATGGTTGTTAGCAAACTTGAACATTATTCCAAAAATTAAATAATTTACGAAATTTCGGCTACTACGAAAAATGGTTGTTAGCAAACTTGAACATTATTCCAAATATTAAATAATTTACGAAATTTCTGCTCCTACGAAAAATGGTTGTTAGCAAACTTGAACATTATTCCAAATATTAAATAATTTCCGAAATTTCTGCTTCTACGAAAAATGATTGATAGCAAACTTGAACATTATTTCAAATATTAAATAATTTACGAAATTTCTGCTTCTACGAAAAATGGTTGTTAGCAAACTTAAACATTATTCCAAATATTAAATAATTTACGAAATTTCTGCTTCTACGAAAAATGGTTGTTAGCAAACTTGAACATTATGCTAAATATTAAATAATTTACGAAATTTCTGCTCCTACGAAAAATGGTTGTTAGCAAACTTGAACATCATTCCAAAAATTAAATAATTTACGAAATTTCGGCTACTACGAAAAATGGTTGTTAGCAAACTTGAACATTATTCCAAATATTAAATAATTTACGAAATTTCTGCTCCTACGAAAAATGGTTGTTAGCAAACTTGAACATTATTCCAAAAATTAAATAATTTACGAAATTTCGGCTACTACGAAAAATGGTTGTTAGCAAACTTGAACATTATGCTAAATATTAAATAATTTACGAAATTTCTGCTCCTACAAAAAATGGTTGTTAGCAAACTTGAACATTATTCCAAAAATTAAATAATTTACGAAATTTCGGCTACTACGAAAAATGGTTGTTAGCAAACTTGAACATTATGCTAAATATTAAATAATTTACGAAATTTCTGCTCCTACAAAAAATGGTTGTTAGCAAACTTGAACATTATTCCAAAAATTAAATAATTTACGAAATTTCGGCTACTACGAAAAATGGTTGTTAGCAAACTTGAACATTATGCTAAATATTAAATAATTTACGAAATTTCTGCTCCTACAAAAAATGGTTGTTAGCAAACTTGAACATTATTCCAAAAATTAAATAATTTACGAAATTTCTGCTCCTACGAAAAATGGTTGTTAGCAAACTTGAACATTATTCCAAAAATTAAATAATTTACGAAATTTCGGCTACTACGAAAAATGGTTGTTAGCAAACTTGAACATTATGCTAAATATTAAATAATTTACGAAATTTCTGCTACTACGAAAAATGGTTGTTGGCAAACTTAAACATTATTCCAAAAAATCAATAATTTACGAAATTTCTGCTACTACGAAAAATGGTTGTTAGCAAATTTAAACATTATTCCAAAAATTCAATAATTTCAATAATTTACGAAATTTCGGCTACTACGAAAAATGGTTGTTAGCAAACTTAAACATTATTCCAACAATTAAATAATTTACGTAATTTCTGCTTCTACGAAAAATGGTTGTTAGCAAACATAAACTTTATTCCAAAAAATCAATAATTTCAATAATTTACGGAATTTCGGCTACTACGAAAAATGGTTGTTAGCAAACTTAAACATTATTCCAAATATTAAATAATTTACGAAATTTCTGCTACTACGAAAAATGGTTGTTAGCAAACTTGAACATTATTCCAAATATTAGATAATTTACGAACATTCTGCTACTACGAAAAATGGTTGTTAGCAAACTTAAAAATTATTCCAAAAATTAAATAATTTACGAAATTTCTGCTTCTACGAAAAATGGTTGTTAGCAAACTTAAAAGTTATTCCAAAATATAATAATTTACGAAATTTCTGCTACTGCGAAAAATGATTGTTAGCAAACTTGAACATTATTCCAAATACTGAATAATTTACGAAATTTCTGCTAATACGAAAAATGGTTGTGAGCAAACTTAAAGATAATTCCAAAAATTCAATAATTTACGAAATTTCTGCTACTACGAAAAATGGTTGTTAGCAAACTTAAACATTATTCCAAAAATTAAATAATTTACGAAATTTCTGCTACTACGAGAAATGGTTGTTAGCAAACTTAAACATAATTCCAAAAATTCAATTATTTACGAAATTTCTGCTTCTACGAAAAATAGTTGTTAGCAAACGTAAACATTATTCCAAAAATTCAATAATTTACAATTTAAATACTGCAAGGCAGGGCTGTCGATATATGCCCCGAGATATATTTCTTTTACTATCAGAATTTCTGGCTTATTCAATAAATAGGTTTGTAATTTATTTTTCACGCCAGTAAATTTTCTGACTACTGAAAAATGCAACGAAAATCTCACGTTGCTGGGCAACGGGCTTACAGCTAGTATAATTTATTGAAACAACTAAACAGTAATCGAAAACTTCGAGAGATGTCAGATATCGTTAGAAGCAATTAAGGTTGAAATTTATTCAATTAATAAAATGAAACAAAGTTAACGGGCACGTGCGAACGTTAAACTAAAATCAACATTTTCATTGAATAAAAAATAACAATGTTAAGTATGATTATCAACTGAAGTGCCTCGAGTATGAGACCGTAGCCAAGCACAGGTGTAGTGCTTTTCCAGAGCTGTAATATCCTAGTTACTATACACACACGCGCGAAGAGAGAGAGAAAACTAATCTTCGATGACGGGATAGGGCTGATGGGGGTAAGCCGGCGGGCTCGAATCGGTTCACCGGTGCGATGCAATTATGGTGTCGACAGTGCAACACTCTGATTTATCGGCAAAGCGGATTTATGGCTAACTGTGAACGTGCATCATTTTATATGTACTTATATTAAATAAATAAATGTTCCATAATTTGCGGATCGTTAGCGTCGCTCTAAGTCAGTGTTCCCCAACCTTATTTGAGGCACGCTTCACTTCGACCCTTCAAAAATTTCCATGTACCCTTCTTTAATTAAAATCGTATAGTTGGGTATCAAAAAAAACGTAAAAAATAATTGCTTCAAATAAAAAATGCACATAGTCGATACAAGTTTAAGAAATCATAGAAATTTTCAAACAATTTCATTTCCAATTTCAGGAAGTAGCCGATTTGGCCAAATGTTTAGCGTGACTCGTTTTTTTAGCTCTTCCGAGAATTTCCGAATCAAAAATCCTAAGAATTTGCGGATTTTCGCCCGGTGGAGCGAATGACCTCGATAAGGTGAGAAATTTAGCATGGATCTCTTTACAGTTTCGTATACTACATTTAATATCATAACATGATGTGTAAATTATAATTTGTAGAATTAATTAATGAACAATACATACAAATAGTAGATACTAGATGAAGGTTTATTTTAAAACCGAACTGGATAGTCAGCTCAAAATTATGGAATACCTATAATAACCCTGAAACACTTCAACGGTATCTTCATAAATGTTATATGTACACGGTCATAGTTATAATGTAATAACTAGTATTAATATATTAAAAAATTAACATGGTAGGTGGTAGGTATATAAAAATATTATTACGAACTTATCGATTCATGTTGTAATCTCAGATACAAACAGAAAAAGCATTGCACCACTCGAAGTCAAAATGTGTTGTAGAAACGTAAGAGTCACGAGATCGTTACGCTAGCGCAGGCCTCGGCAACATTTTTTGGGTTCGGGTCAGGGTAAAAAATGTGACTATTATGAAGACTATTCGGGCCAGTGGGTATTTTCATTTTACACATTAATAAACACAAAATGCTAATTGCAGAAGTCAAACGTCAGAAGGTGGATTTTTTTAATAGGGATCTAAATTTCAGTCGAGGAATAAGGTTAGCTAAAAAAACTGGATAAACTCATCTGACACAGGCGGCTAACGATCGCTTATTGAACACGTTTACGTCAAATAAAATATAACAAGGCGACAAACCGGTTGGTATGTAAAATCGACCAATAAATTGTTAACCCCTGAGAATAATAAAAATAGAATATACCTCGTTCCTGATTCCCTAGCGCGGCATGTGTTGCCAGAATGTTGATCAGCTCGACAAATGCTTCGAAATGATGCTATATTCTTATGTGATTCGTTCGATCCGTGATTCAAATCATCCCCAGAGGGTACTCCCGGAATAAGAAACTAAATTTCTATGACTTCTTGAAAATAATAAAAAATATATTGTTCATCCGCAAAGGCCACAACTTGCTCTATTCCAAAGAACGCATTGGAATATCAAAGAATGCATTTATCCAGATACAAATACATGTGAGGAGCAAACATTCAAAAAGTGTTTTGTCACACAAATACAAAGCTTGGAAAATGATGATGTAAGTGTTGCAAAAGTGACGATTTGTATGAATGTGTCATTTTTATGATTTCATTTTAATATGAAAAAAACCTTTTTGAACACTAATTTTGATTTCCATTCATAGGTTTTATTATGGGCTATCAGAATTGGTATAAAACGCCATTTTTCAAAATTTGTGACAAAACACTTTTTGAATGTTTGCTCCTCATGTGTAGAACTTCATACTGACAGAGTTTAGATACCGACTACCGAGTTTGCCTGTCTGTGATTCTCATTTATCGTATTAGCGAACGTTGGGGCATTCAAAAGGGCGTTGTAGATTGTAGTGATTTTAATATTTCAGTAATTACTAATAGAACAGCCCATACAGATAACTGTCAGTTTGCCGTCTCGCAACAGGAGGGGAATACACAATTGATTGACATTATCCATCTTAAGGGTAAGTGTCATGATATACAGAGACACCAATAATTAAAAAATATATATTAAATTGCTTATTTACACAAAAATCGTTTAATTGATCAAATCTAGGTTAATAGGATTTTAAAATCATCCCAATTGGGAAAAGCATTCCTTATTATCATATTGTGATAAAGTTTGTTTGTAAAAAATGAACATGAAGCCAGGGGCGTGTTTAAGCAGGGACCTACTATTTTTTTCATTCAAAATTCATATCTCAACAAAAACAAACTATTTATTTTTGAAAATATCAAACATTAGTAAAATCAAATACGTCAATAATTAAGTTTTTATTTCTCCATTTGACAGATACTATTTCAAATTTTTATAAGGTATGAATGTCCAATAAAAGCTGAAAAAAACTTAATATCATTATTGATGTATTTGATTTTGCTAACGTTGAAATTTTTTCCGAAAATAAATAGTGCGTTTTGGTTGAGATGCGATGTTTTAGTGAAACAAAAGGTCTACGCTTAAGCACGCCACTGGCTCCCTGTTCATTTTTTACAAACTTTATCACAATATAAGAAATGCTTTTACCAACAGGGATGATTAGAAAATCCTATTAACCTAGATTCTATCAATTAAACGATTTTTTGAAAATAAGCAATTTAATATATTCTTTTAATCATAGGTGTCTCCGTAGACCGTGACTCTTACCCTTAATAATGAAGACCAATCGGAAACTCATTTGGAATGGTAAATTTAATTTTAAAATTTTAGATTAAAAAGGTGTTTTATAAAAATCACCAAGCACGAGCACCGTCATAAAACAATATGTACTTATATTATGTAAAACGCCGATTCATTAATTTTTAGGATTTCTAGCAATGTATTCTAAATCTCATAACCCACAGAATGTGAATTGTTTTATCGACGGCATTCAGATTTTCACTTTCAAAATTAGCATCATATTCCTGTTATCGTACCAAAAATCTCCACTTAAAACATTCAATCTTACGTAAGAAGGGTTTTGAGTTATCCGAGATTGCTTGAAAGGGGAGCTTGTTCACAAAATCTTGAAAATCCTTGGTATATCTGCTATCAGAAGAGTAGATAATATGTAACAAACGAAGTGATTATTTGTATGAAACGGCCACTGTTTGACGATAATAAATAAACAAACAGCAGCAAAGCATTTGGAACGGAGCGGCATCTGACTCAAGTTCCTCAACAGCAGTCGCATTGTGTACAAACATACATACATTACATATTAATGTACATACAGACGGGATTTGTAGTGCAATGATTTGGAAACCATTCAAAAGAGAAATAATAGCCTGTAACAAATCAACCCATAATTTAAGAATGATATGACTGGATTTTTTACACAATTGCATTTTTTTCATGAAAATATTTAAAAATTTAAACTACTACCAGTCACTCCCCGCAGAGCTGCATTGTTACGATCTGCATTTAGTTTATTTTTAGGTAGAAGAATAGTAGCTTGCTATAAAGCATATTTACCAAACATGTGTCTGCTTTAGAAATATATAATACTTATATGGTAGTTTATTAATAAGAAAACATAGTTTGGATTATCCGTGCCACCCCTCCCGATCATTAGCCCTAACAATCTGCAGTATGTATACTGCATTAAACTGTATACCGAATTTAAATTGCTTGATAAAATTATTTGTTTTTTCAAAAATTAAAAAGATTGTAGGATATTTGAGTTTGCGACTTAGAAAAGCCTTAATAGTGTGTGAAAGGAATACGCGTAAATATTTTGAATAAAAGCATAAGGCAATCATGTTACGAGTAGATGTGACGCTGCAGCTAGCTGTATCGTAAACAGAATAGCGGAAAACCTTTGATAATTATTCACACATCGTAAATTTTTCAAGAATAGTCATCAAGAGTACACAAACAAATATTTCCCCTGGAAATGTATGGATTGTATCATTCAATTGTATAAAAATATCACATGCTACAATTGAGGCTATTATTTGCAAGCCCGGCTCGTCCCAAAATTGTTGAAAGATGAACCATGAATGTAATTTAGTAAATGAAAAATTAACTTTGAAAGTATTTTTAGAGAAATCAGTCTCAAACATGGCTTGATGGCGTATGTCGCCCGCTGTGGCCTAGTTGGTTAGAGCTTGCTCTACCGATCAGGTGGGTCCGGGTTCGATTCCCGGTAAGGTCAATGTCAAAATTGGATTTTTTTTCAATTTTAATTTGAGATTTATAACATGGGTGTCTGTGAAGTAAATTCTCCTTGGGTTAATCTCATGTGACTTTCAAAAATTCTCATCGCGAATACCTCGTATGGTCTTTCAACTTTAAAATATTTGACGCATTGGCGTAAGCTGTAATGTCAAATATTAAAAAAAAACATTCCAGAGTAATGTCCAACTAAAAATACTTTCACAGTCTGTATTGCTTTACAAAATGAATTTCAATGTTTAAACATTTTGTAACGAGCCGTGTTTGCAAATAATAAATAGCCTCAATTGAAACTAAATCTCTGTTGCAACAGTGAAAAGGATATAACATATAGTGTCATTTTCTACGAAAACTATATTTTCACTTAACATTCAAAAAATACTAACGCCATATTGGTAATGTGACAAGTACCTAATTCGTATAAAAATAATAAACATAACACTTTGAGAAGCAGCGTTATTTTCGCTTTGTTCGTTTAAAGAGCTGCCTATCGATTTTATTATTTTAGATAAGATAAGAAATCTACTTATTATACCTGTAACAGTTCCACGCATACACCTTTATAAAGACATTATCAATGTATCAAAAAAAAAAAAAACAGTTGTTTCATAGAAATTTTTAAATTAATATTTTGAGCAATAAATTAGATTGTCAATCATTGTAATGAAGATAACGAAATAAAATAGATTTATGTAGCCTAATATTGTCCAATAATTCAAATGGAATATTAAAACACCTTGTTTGGTTTGATACTGTAATAATGTGTACGACGTTTAGCTGTCTATTTCGGTCCACTTTAATAGTCTTTCTGAAGATCTAATAAAAGTCGTACAAAGCAACCTTCATTGGTCAAATATTAATCACAGCGAAGCAAGTATGCAATGGTTATTATTTTGAACTTTGCTGGCTATAAATGTGGAGCATATGGATTACCAATAGAGATTATCTGATTATTTTCTACGAAATATTTCCAGATACTGGGAGAAAAAATATACACTGCCTGCTGGTATACATTTTCGATGGATTCGGCGATAACTTTGTGGGAAGCTATTTTTAACATTAATTATGATAACTTTATTTACGCAGGTCGTGCGACAAATTGTGACACGTGTTTCGTCTCGTAAAATTATTTACGAACTAAAACTTGATTGCAATTCTTTACTTAAAAATTATCAAATGAAGGAATGGTTTTTTATTTTCTACTGGACGCAGTGCGGAGGGGGTATAATAAAAAAAAAATCACAGTACTAATAACAAATTAATTACTTATATAATAAAGGTAAGTCCCAAAGGAAATAAATTTTAAAACGGTGAGCCCTATTTAAAATGTTATTTACTAATGTTTCATGTGAAATCCTCCCACCCTTCCAATTCTAAAATAAACAGGGCAACGCGAGAGCGATTAGTTAACCACTAATCCTCTTTAAGCCATATTCTTACATTCTGTTTCTCTTTAAAAAAACGAGATTTAACAACTAAGTAACAAGCAGTTCTCGTAAAAAATCTTATGTTTAGATACCTTCATTAGAAAGCCATATTCTCTGCATTGGGAACGTAAATTATTTAAAAAAAAAAACTGCTTTACAAGAAATAAGTTACAGTACTTTTTTTTAAAAAAAAGGCACTGGACAAAATTTATATAATATAAAACAGACATGCACAACCTTTATCTTCGAGCGGGATGCATAGAAACAAACTATAATGGGTTCGGGCCGCAAAGAAAAAAAGGTATGCTCAATCATACGGAGGATCATTCAAATTCTGGGGATACATACGTTCTTTGTAAAACCGAAAAAAAACCGAGTAAAATAGATCAATTGAATTTAGATAAATGAATGATAGGTTCCATTACATTATTTTGATCGCGTTATTTCGAAAACGTAAAAACAATAAGCCATGCAAAAGAGGATTATGAGTAATTATTGTGAAATATTTAGGTACACATGTTTTATTTATATATAATTCAAAAGTTAATGCGATTTTGATCATTATTAATTTTAAACTAATTCTTTATAATTTGACTTAATATTTGTTGTATTATTTAGAAGCACAATTAAATCCAAATTTTCATTAGTGAGCCTGTTTCTATGAAACGATTTTTTCTCCTTCATTAAAGAAAAAGCATGCTTACATTTATTAAAAAAATGTTTTACGTGAAAAATATTTGACATTACAGCTTACGCCAATGCGTCAAATATTTTGAAGTTGAAAGATCATACGAGATATACTCGATGAGAATTTTTGAAAGTCACATGATATTAACTCAAGGAGAATTGTTTTCACAAATACCCATGTCTTAGATCTCAAATTAAAATTGAAAAAACCTAATTTGCCATTGACCTTACCGGTAATCGAACCCAGACCCACCTTATCGGTAGAGCAAGCTCTAACCAACTAGAACACAGCGGGCGACAATTATGTTTAATTTTGAGAAAAACCTTTGTAGAGCCGCCACATACTTCAAAAAGAGCCTCAGGTTGTGCTTCACTGATCTAAAAACTACTCACAAATGACATCACATGTAAGAGAAAAGTGTAAGAATTAACAAATTTATTACTAAATAAGTCAATTCACCATAGAATAGGTCACTAATGAAGATTTTTAAAATTCTGCCATACCTACTTTTAATTATGAGTAAGTATGTAATGATATCAAAAACTGTTTTTTTCCCTAATTATTTCGATCTCCCCTACGCTAATAACGCGATTGTGTGAATTAACAAACTTAGCCGACATCAACACTGCCAATACCTAATCAATATTGAACCTCATTTTAACTACATATTGTATACACCCGATCCTTTTTTTACGCGATACATTGGTTCCAGAAATTGAAATCGCCTAAAAAAAGCCACATTTTTATATAATTTGATAAGTTGGTTCAAAAAATCAAAACATCTTGTAAAAAAAATACCAAAAATGCTCTTCAAATTCGCGCAAAAAAAGATATGTTTTTTACTTAACCATTTTTTTTATTTAATATAAACGTATAATGAGAAACAGGTACATATGTATACATGCATAATCATATACACTTTTTATGAGTTGCTGGTACTGTCATATTTAATATTTTACCAAGTCGGAAAAGATGTCTTCCGCAGGACAGTGATATTATGAATTCGTTAACAAAATATGTGACGTCAAAGGTGCAACGGATGGTGCATTCGATACAGTATACCGCTTATTGGAATGAAATGTGTATTGAGTATTGTCTAAACGTGCCACCATATTGCTCGATATTGTTCTTGTTTTTTTGGTAGTACATGATCGTCAATATCAGTAGACTATATACAGACTGACTCGGTGAAAGTCAACATAAAAAATAATCAGATCTAACGATCGACCGCCTTCAACTTTACGCGCAAAATATACTATAAAGTAACACAAATTTAGTTTTATATTGTATTATTAATAAATATTAGCATCAAATTTGAATCGTTCAAATTATGTACATGCACACAGATTTTGTCACTAACGACCGGGGTTTCGCCTTTCGGCATCTTCAGGCGTTCAAGTCCACGGATGAACTTGAACTGATGCTTAGCAAATTAAGTTTAATATTGAAATTCCACCAAGCACCTTCAGTCGAAATCTTAAAATATGAGCATCATTTCTACTGCAATTAGCGGATTGATTTATAAGAATCAAAATTAACGGAAAATTGAATTATTCTTCAAATTACTTATAAAAACGTATTGAGATGTCTTTTTACGGTGTTCACTGTCAATACTTAGTGGAGTCATTATATAATATTAAGAAAAATACAAATTCTTTGGTACTTATTTCCACTTTTATTTACCGAGATCAGGACCAGTTTCACCCATGGCGAGCATTGTCAACTGATAAGAAATTGAGTTTAACAGTGCTATTTATACAAAAACAAATTTAAATAAAGAAGAAATCTGTATCTTTTTATGTAAAAGATTGTTGATGGATTAGTCATTGTAAAGTATTTTGTTTTTTTTTGTTATTAAAACGTTATATATATATATTCGGAGCACGGAGTTCTACAAAATATTCGTGCTCCGCTCCTGCTTCTGGCAAAATGCTGTTGCTCCACTGCTCCGTGCTCCGCTCCAAACCTCTGGATAGGAGGGTTTTAGGCGCAATATACCGCGACGTGCGCGCTCGCACACGCAGTCAATCATGCGGACGACGCATTACAGAATCTAACTAAACAGGCTGCTTTTGTAATATGCAAATAATATGTGAGAAGGCTTCCCATTCAATTCGACAAAGACACCGCTGTGTTCACTGTGGGGAAGATTTATCTGCACGACTAGCTAAGGCGGCCATTTTCGAAGCGGTCGGTACGAAATGGCGGTCACGACAAACATGGCGACGAGATGAAAAAAATAGATAAGCGGACCGAAAGTTTTTTTATTATATACTTACATGCATGTCGTTAAATGCACAGCCGCCGAACAACATCTATAATGTAATAGTTATCACGTAATCGGATCACAACTAACAGGGGGAGTCGGAAGAGGTTACACATACATAGGATTGAAAACAATGTGCATATTATGAGGAAGTAAGACTGTACGGGTAAAATCAAGACATGTCGGAAGAAAATGGTTTTTTTTACAAAAACTTTTCATTTGTAGCATGCGATTGTGAGAAAACAAAATTCAAAGTATCTAGTTTCAAAATAACATCGAGACCCACAGATATAATCATAGCGATAATCTACGTCAGTGTTTCTCAACCTTTTTGGGCCCGGGGCCTTTTTTTAATGTCTGTGCCCCCCAAACCATTGTTTTGTCTTCCCATAAATATTCAAATTTCAAGGAATTTCCAGGAATTTGCGGATTTGCCGAAATAACCAGCGTGGGACCTTTTTTTAGCTCTTCCGATGATTTCAAATTCAAAATCCCAGGAATTTGCGGACTTGCCCATTCAGCGTCGGAGCTTTTTTTTTTCTTTTTTTAGCTTTTCCAATCCAAAATCAAAGAAATTTTGGGATTTCGAATTTGCCCGTGGCCCCCCTAAACTGTGCTGTGGCTCCCCAAAACAAAATAAAATCTCTGGCTCCCTGGGGGCCACAGGGCTCTCGGTTAGGAAATCGCGATCTACATGACTTCATATCAACGTTACTTTTGGAAATAATTTGTTATCGATATTCATAAGAACCGAGGAATTATAATATACTGAGAAAAGAAAACAGATTACATACCACACTGCGGTTATCAGTTTTAGCATCACACTGAAAAAGTTAACCGAAATAGAATAATATATGAAACGATGATGATATTACCTGTGAGTTCGTCCGCATCCACGTTCCGCATGACGAGGACTGCCACGGTTTGCGCTGCTGGAAGGCCCCAGGCTAGAAGCTGAAGCGACGGTCCCCGTCGTCCACCGTCGCCGGTTCCCGCGACGCCGCCGACGGCTCTCCTCACGATTCGCGCTCGCCACGAGCCGGCCAGGACGACCCACCTAAAATGAAAACAAAAATGTTTCTTTATTAAACACTATGAACTATCACTTTTAGGGTGTTCACTGTAATAGTTAGTAATTAGGGTGTTCAATAATCTCCAGACCCCCGAAAAAAATATTTCACATGTTCATATATTTATTATTACAAAGAATGTTGACAGAATAAAAAAAATCGCGGCCCCCAGGTTGGGAAGCACTATTATAGAATGATTGAAGTAATTTAAATTTTCTTAAAAACTCACGGCATTTTTACATGTGTTCTACAAATGCATAAATCTCTTCTTATTTATTGACTTGGGTGCAAATAATCACAATTTGGATACATTGATTTTAAAATTATTGGGTCTGATAAAAATAGCAAGTTTATTAGACAAAAAAAATATTTAAAAAAAACGTGGCAAAGCGAGAGCTTCTTGCGTCGTCTCTTTTGGTATTCTTACCTCGGTCGAACAATTTTTTTTTTTTATAAAATTCTGTTGAAATGTTCCATTAGGAGTAAGTACATGCTGCACATTTATATCGGGCATGGTTAAATAAAAATACAAAAAATATTGAAAATAATATGTTTACGGTGAAATTGTGTGAAAATAAAATTGATTCTAGTACTTGTGTAGTAAAATAAACCATCACTGCAGCATTTGAATTTAACGTTTGTCACAAATAATATTGAGTAAATTTTCATTGAATGTCCCGATAACACGCATCCGGCGTCTCGCAATGCGTCCGTGTGAATCGTAACGTGGCAAGACGGGCTGGAATATTCGCTTCCAAAAATAAAACTGTAAACAGTAACCCAGCAACATACTAACCCGGGGGCACTGAATTATTTCCCGGACAGGTCGCATTCATCTAGAAGTAAAATGCAAATGAACGATAACTATCCAGAGGAATTACAATGTCAAAATAGACGTGAAAGGGCAAGCAATCAGATTAAACGAGTGACAGTGTGAAAGAAGCACGTATTCAAAAATGAAATATTCATTTGCACTAATTCTACTTTGATTTAATATGATCATGACCGGTTTCGCTCATGACGAGCATTATCAATTGAAAATAAACAAGTGTCACATTTTGTAACACAACAAGTAGAATAACAAAGTTATCAAATTTTATTTTATGTTAAAAATAAAATTCCAAAAAGTAACCGTCGAATCCATCGAAAATATAATATTTAGTGGATACAGCGTATTATAAATGTTTTTAACGTTATATTTTACATACAAAAAAAAACACATTCAAAGTCGCAGTGTTGTTTGAAGTTTTTAACAGCACAATCACCACTTCAAATTAGCCAAGCAGTACTGATGTCGCAAATTATGGACTGTACAAAAAATATATTTAATAAAAGTTTTGACACTACGCCCTACGGATTGGTTTGAGCAGTAGTCACGTGCTTGTATGAGAAGTGATACTCAAAACGAATTTCACGCTCGGTAAATAGTCAACATAGACACCGTATCGCATTCATTGGGAACTAAAAACGTGGATTCCGTCAATATTTAGCCGCTTAATTGGTGATGTTTTCCCCGTGTACTTCACGCTTGTACACTATCGAGGAAGAGGCTCAACTCAAAGGTACATCGTCGAACATTTGGCTATTTCAATAATACAAAGCGATCTTGCCGACCTGACGATTTTTGACAAACATATTTTCTCATAAACAAATATGTACTACATCAGCAGTCGGCAAAGTGACTGGTGGTCCTGAGAAAATTTTGAATTTCTTTCATTTTTTAATTTACAGTAAACTACTAAAAAAATGAACGACGCAAGATACACAAAATGATCTCAATTTCGTAAGACGCGTTGAATATAAAATATATTAGTTGGGTTATTATGGAGATTTTAGTGTATTTTCATTTATATGTCGATGCTTGATTTAATTAAGTCAGAAATGTTTTTAAATCACACGCATGTATTTACTTGAATTGGATATTAATTGATATAAAATGAGTTTGAATTTAAGAAACGTAAATATACTTCTAGACCAGGGGTTACCAACCTTTTCGGACCCTAGAGCGCAATCTCAAATACTGCTAGAGCGGCGAGCACTGCATTTATTCAAAATCTCAAAACCCAGGAATTTACCGATTTGCCCAAAATATCACCGTGACTCGTTTATTTTTTTTAGCTCACCGAGGAATTCGAAAATCTCAAAATAGTTGGCGGGGTTGGTAACCCCTGTTCTAGACCATCGCCAGTTTTTCATTTAACATGCCTATAATACACTTACTACGCTAACTTGCTCTGGATGCGGTATCTTTAACGGACACGACTCACAAATCGTATTCAACGATCCCCTTCATTGTTGGCACGATTTTCATTTATTTTTTTAATTATTATTACTAGCTGTAAGCCCGTTGACCTCAACGGGGGGGGGGGGATTTTTGTTGCATTTTTAAGTAGTCAGAAAATTTAGCGGCGTGAAAAATAAATTTTAAATTGTAAATAATATAATTTTTAGAATATTTGAAATCTTAAAGTTTGCTAACAAACATATTTCGTAGAAGAATAAATAGATCTCGGGACATATATCAACACCCCTGCACTATTTAATTGGAAATAATATAATTTTTAGAATAATTGAAATGTTTAAGTTGGCTAACAAATATATTTCGTAGAAGAAGAAATAGATCTCGGGACATATATCAACACCCCTGCACTATTTAATTGGAAATAATATAATTTTTAGAATAATTGAAATATTTAAGTTGGCTAACAAATATATTTCGTAGAAGAAGAAATAGATCACGGGACATATATCGACACCCCTGCAGTATTTTTATTTTAAATAATGTATTTTTTAGAATAATTGAAATGTTTAAGTTTGCTAACAACCATTTTTCCCTAGTAGCAGAAATTTCGTGAATTATCGAATTTTCGCAGTAGTAGCAGAACAGATGTCGTATTTTTTTTAATTTTGGGACATCAGTACGCACACATTTGTGGTTTGTGAATTGTGGGTTGTGATTTGTGATTATTTTATCGACTATTAATATATAGATTATAGAATATTTTTTGACCATCTATGAAATATAAAATTTGTGGTTAAGTTTGACCGTTTCGACATAATATATAACTCACTTGTTTATCCATATTGTAGTAAGTGTAGGATAGCGACGAAATATCCTATTGTCGCAGACAATGTTTGTCGTTCCCCATTTCCTTGTCCAAACAGACCGTCACGACACGTGAAATTCAAATAATGTATTAGTGGCAGGACGGTGTGTTAACAATGTGTAAACATACACATGAGCGCAGTACAAATGTTGACGAGGTCTGTTTACTTTGGGATCCGTCGCAGGCCAGAGTTTTGACACATCACAGCAGATCTGGCTATTTATAGCTACGATGTGCTGTAAGCGCCAATAGAAGGGTTCGGTGATTCTTCCTAACACGAATTCTTCGTACAAGAATACGCCGATTCTTCCGTACATTCCGTACATATTTTATATTGATCTAGATCACTGTCTGCCAAACTTTTTTACTTTACGGTACACTGATGAATGGAACTAGTACCGCGGAACACCAAGATGCAGATTATCTCCGAAACTCCTTTTTTTTTTTAACTCACCGAGGAATTTGAAATCCTCGATTTACTACCGTTTTGCTTCCGAAGTCCTACAAATATTTGTTTTTGAATAGGCATTATTTAAAATTGAAATTTTTAAGGCTTCTTCCACCGCGGCACACCTGAGACTTCTTGCGGATTTAGATGAAAACGGTGTACACAAACAAAGTCGGTTAACATGCAGCAGATCAGTATAAAAGTTTGTTTAAAATTAGGGAAACAATCCATTATGAATTATTTATCACGCTGGGAAACTTGTGAAAGTTTCCGGCAAAGCGGTGAGCTTGGATGAAATATACGAATAAGGTGTGTTAGCAGTGGCGGTTCTAGGTACTGGGCTAGGTGGGCTAAGCCCGACCTGCATTATTCACCCAAAACTTTAGATGGCTGAATAAAAATGAACAGCAACTCGGCCGCTGAACAAAATAAATACATTTATAAGCGTCACTAACCTTCCCCAAATGAATATAATATCTTTGTTTAAATTTTCCTCTGTCAATATAAAACAATGCCATATTGTTTTGTATTACAATTTTAAACTGAGACGGCATAAAAAAAACAATAACCCTATAAATAATTCATAGAGAACATTCAACGTGACGTCAGTCTGGCAACACCTATGTATTAAAGGTTCAGGGGCTAAAACTTTCCAGCCCGCAATCATAGACAATATTTCTTTACACTGGAACGCAATCTAGCACGATTCGATTTTGTTTGTATTTGTATGTTGTCATTCATTGAAAATGATTTAGCCCATGGGCCATACACTAATACACAAATACCAAATTGATGTATTGTATAAAAGTGACAGCTCTGTATTGCTTTTTGTACTTGTTATTTCACTTTGAAAGACAAATTTAAGGTTATTATTTTATTATTTCTTACTTACATTAGCATTGATTTTATTATATAGTAATTTATGCTTTGCAGTAGTGTCGTAGTATTTGTTAATTTGCTTGAAGATTAATGTATAAGATGAAGTGGAAGCATGCAAAATTTCGTAAATAGTATACGATGCTATGCTTTTCTCTAGCCCACCCAAAATTTCAGGTCAGGAACCGCCACTGTATGTTAGGTTTTTTTGCGTAGATTCTTCAATCGATTACTCTTTGCTTTGATCGAAAAAGCTTTAGAGCTTTCCGATTCCCGTATAACACATCAAAACTTTAATACTCAACATTTCTTTTTTCATTTTGTTTTTTACGGTTTGTATCACTTTAATGGTATGACTGCGGCCATGCTTATCGTTGCTATGGTCGATCTTTTATGATTTATTTGACCGAATCAAAAGAGTGCATCAGAAAAAGAATATTTTGAAGCTAACTGACAAAATTAACGCAAACTGATCCAGTAGCATGTTTGTAGGATATTTATATATTTTTTCTTATTTACTACTATAAACACCATAATACATAAAGCCGACGGTACCATTTGAAGTTTTGCGCTAGGTACACACCTGGCAGTTTATAATCTGGCTGTTGAAAATTTGACAAGTGCAGATTCCGGCCGCTTATAATTAATAGTGGCGTTCGAACGAGATCGAGTGGGGATAATGAGACCCTCGAGTAATTTTCGGGAGAGAAGCTATTCGGCCGTCCGACCGGAACGCCTACGCCCACTGCAATAATTTCACGGAAAACACGAGTGTTTTGAGCGCGAAAATATTCGAAATATAATTAATGAAAGAGATTTATTCGCAATGATTCGCACACTAACCGCCCGAGCTCCGCCTTTCGACATCTTCGAGCGTATCAAACACACGTTAGATTATCTCTCTTTGAATATAATAGTTTATTTAAACCATATTTGTATTCTAGTAAAGAGGGTTGCTCTTTTGACTGACTCGCATATTTTCGACTCGAAAAATAATCAAATGCTGCAACCCCGTAATGCTGAGTGATTGTTGGGAAAAAAATCTCGAAAAAAAAACGACGCATGCAAGGAAGGACAAGAGTAACTTTTGAGGGCGCCTCAGTGTGACTCTCGTCGAAAACATATTTATTGCGATCGGGGTTCGATAGGAGAAACCTATCATTAGAAGCGGCGTAGACGTGAACAGGCTATTGTGAAAAAGTCAATGCAAATAGATAAACGCTCGCGGCCGCAACGGCTAACGAGGAGACAGCCTTCCAATATTATTACTGCGATAAGTAATTTGTTTACGATGTGTAATTTGCATTTCATCGCAACAACACAAGAGCCTCTCGAGCTTCGCGGTGTATCTTGACGGCTTCGCGCATAATCGAATCCGCGGATACCGGTTTTTATTTTAAATCCGGATAGAATTCTTCTAAATATCGATGCTGGTTAAAAGCCGACACGATTATGTAGTTTGATAATCACATTTCTAATAAATGATCATGAATTCATTTTTAAAAAATGCCATGACTATCATAATTTCAGCCGGTTTGCATTCAGATAAAGTATAGTAAACGTACCTAGTATCGCGGTGCGGATCGTATCGTAGCGACTATCGTTTCGAGGTAACGAGACGAGGCTCGCCTCGTTCGCCATCCATAACGAGGGCTTTGCACCGAGGAGATAATTGCAGATCGACGAAGATAAATAAATAATTTAGGCTGATTATAGGGCGGAAGGCTGTGGCGATGGACCGGGGGGACTGGGGGCGAGGAGAAGGCTGAATGCATCTCAGAAAAGCAAAAACGCGATTCTGATAGATGGGCTTCCCAAAATAAGAGGCGTTGTATAAATAATCATCTTCTATAACGACAAACAAAACAAAATACCACACCATGCAATTAAATTTTAAGATCGATGGCGTCAGAGGGAACAATTCAATATGTACGCTCTCTCGGTGTAAAGGAACTTCGGCCTTTCGATTGAATCTGTTTCATTGTTTTCATCGTGCTAAAGAAAGTATGCATACTTGAATACTACGTATATAAAAAGTCCGTCAAGATTTAACAGGATAAATACTTTAGTACAAATCAATTAATTTGTTCTTCTTATTAAATTATTAAAATGATTGTACTTAGGGAACGCAATACTGGTTATACTGAAACTGGGATCCAGGTATTTATATTGACTTTTCAATAATGAAATTCTTACCGTTTCTAAAATGCAAAAAGGACACATTATTTTTGGTAAAATTTAGTTAAGTTTAGATAAAAAGTTATTTTTAACCAATTAAAATTAAAATTTAATTTACGATCGACGATGCTTTATTACGATATTCGTTCAATATAATTACCTATAAATCCTTAGCTATATATCCTTAGCGGATATAACATACAAGCCTAACCCAGGGGTTGAATAAACACTATTGAATTGTGATGATTAAAATTTCGTCGGAAGTCGTCATATAGTATGCATAATAATACGTCCGAGGTGCGAAATAAAGAGACTATAATATTGACAAGATATTTGAGTTTGCAATCGAAAACAAAGAATAAGTCTTTTTTTTCATGAAAGCTAAAATTAACTAAGTTACTTCAAAAAATAAACCACTTATATCGCGATATGTATGTAACAATTAAGAAGATTCATAAATGATTTTGAGAAAAAAAAAGTTATCCGTTTGAGGAGGTGTTGTCGCGCTGTAAGAAAAGAGGTATGCAGGCGTACCACCATAACACTTATCGCCCGATCGGAATCGATCACCTCTTAAGTGGGCGAACCGAGTCAGTTGCGTTCGAAAATCCTCAAAAACACATTAAATAAACAATGCGACCATCGCATTCTTGCACATTTTATGATTGCATATCAAATATAAATTCACGTTACATATCAACTGTGGCGGGCTCACAATTTCTCATAACCACATCGTCCGCATCCTTCTATATTTTATATTCTAACCCAGTGTTCTTCAACTTCCGCGGACCGGTAAAATATGGAAAAATATTTCGCGGACCAGCGTCAATCAGATACACATATTTACAAACAGTCAGTTCTCGACATGTGACTATTTAGACCAGTCATACTCAACCTTTTTTTTCCTCCGAGCCGCATTCCGATATTTGCTTATCTACGTGGGCCGCAACATATTTATGGTAATACTTCTTTTTTTGAGCTCACCGAAGAATTCGAAATCCTCGATTTGGTATACTTTTTCCCCAGATATCTCCGAAACTCCTTTTTTTTAGCTCACCGAGGAATATGAAATCCTCGATTTGGTAAAAGCTTACTGGGCCGCAGGTTTAGTATGGCTGATTTAGACTAACAGTGGAGTATAACTTGATAAAAAATGTCTTTACTCCAGTTTCATTAAAATATTTTATCAAATAGTATTTGGCCGCGGTTGAACCATATAAGTGTCATAAATGGGCGTTTTTATGGCTATATATATTTATTTTAATTGGATTTTAGTTTTTAAGGTTTTAAATATTTTTTTATGAAATTCTACTTATATTCCAAGGTAGCGTAACGGAACCTGTTGAAGTCGAGAATTGACTGTAGAACTTTAAATGTTTGCTTATGATAATATATTCAAAGAGTAACAATTGAAATTTATTCATTAACATTTTCGATACTTAAGAGTTATCGCGGACCGGTGCCGGTCCGCGGACCATAGGTTGAAGAACACTGTCCTATCCCATCCTGAATGAGTAAAGCAGGCATTGGCAACCTTTCCTAGGTCTGGGGCCAAATTATCATTCTGTCTCCGAGTCAAGGGCCGGACCAAATTATTAAACAGAATAAAGTAATATTGAATTAAATAAAACACGTTGCTATTTCTTATAAGGTGGTGATCATGAACTAGTAGAGTGTAGTTTTTGCGAGCGCCCGTCTCATCTCCAATATATAATCCCTCCCTAGAACTATCAATTTCTTTCTCTAATACTTCGCCGAGATGAATCAGGATCGGACAAAATAGCTCTGCGGGCCGGAGGTTGCCCAAATATGGAGTAAAGCGACATGTATCCACATATTTCGCATTTTATGTACAGGCATATAAAATACATTTTTCAGTTATTACGTACTCCAATTGTTTTTACACTACACATCATGCGTCTCCAAACTTTAGCCTAAGGGCCACAATGTTTATGCTTAAAGTTCTCAAAGTGGGGCCTCTCTCCCGAATATACCGGAGGGATAATGACGGGGATCATGATGGCCCTACGGAAAGTAATACTTATAAAAAAGATAAAAATACTTTCTTACTTTCAAAATAAATTGTTAAAAACAACCAACGTCGGCAGTCATGTTTTCAGCCGCATCCAAAAAAGATAATACAAAGATCAGATTAATCAGATTAAGCCTCTTAAAACATTTCCTTTCTCATTTCTAAGTCGCGAAAAATTTATTGCAAATACAAATTACGAAACATGTATAAATAAGTGTCACTAAATCATTTAGTTCATCCTCCAATTTAAGATTATTCAAACTATGTACATTCTCACAAATTTTGTCACTAACGACCCGGGTTTCGCCTTTCGGCATCTTCAGGCATTCAAGTGCACGGATGAACTTGAACTGACGCTTAGCAAATGAAAGTTTCGTGTTTATATAAGATATAAATGCATCACTGAGTCCAAAGCCATTGCTGGCGAAAAGGATGAGCCCATGGGAATGCCAACAGATTTTAGTAGTGAGCAGTTTCAAGAATTATATAATTTGTTTGTCGGCAAAGGTTTTATGATTATGTGATTTTATGGTTATATAGAGTATAGAAGTGGAGATGTGGGAAAGTTTGATATTTCGTTTAAAATCGGAAGACTTTGCAGCTGTGCTTTGTTGATTTCTAAAATTTCTTGGAAAAAGAGCTTATGACTGTCCGTATTTGGGTGTAACATTTTTATCCCTTGTTCCTGATTGAATACGTGTCCTTCCGAAATTAAGTGATTAGCAAAAGTAGACGTGTCTTTTTTCAATCTAAAGGCTGCCATATGTTCTAAAACTCGGATGTTCAGTGTTCTTTCTGTTTTGCCGATATAAAACTTTGTACAACAAGAGCATTGCAATCTATAAATCCCGGATCTATTTAAGTAATGTATTTTATCTTTATTATTAACTAATAATTTGCCTAAAGAGTTTTTACAGTAAAAAGCAGGTCTAACACTATCAGCTAGCTGTTTTTTAATTTTAAGACTTGTATTTCCTAAAAAAATGATTCTACGCCAATACCTAGTATGATCTATGTCCTTTGACACTATACCTTTAAATAACATTTTTTCTGCAAGTTTAGTTTGTTTTTTTGATAAAAGATTGTCTATAAGAGACATATCGTATCCATTGTTTATGGCGATTTGTTTGATGATTTTCAATTCGATATTAAAGTTTATTTCGTTTAAAGGAACACTCACAAGTCTATGTATTTCTGAATGAAAAGCGGCTAGTTTATAAGAAAATGGGTGCATTGAATTTTTATGGATTACAGTGTCAGAGAATGTTGGCTTCCGAAATATTTTAAACTCGTGAGAATGATTTTCAATGTTAATATTTAAGTCAAGAAAGTTAATATTTTTGCCTCCGAATTCTAGAGTGAATTTAATATTTTTATCTAATGAATTTATAAAGTTATGAAAGTTACTTATTTGTCTATCTGTTCCATTAAACAGGCAAAGAATATCGTCTACATATCGGAACCAATAGACTATAGGATTGGCTTCTGTTTTGTTTCTAAAAATTATATCTTCTAAATAGTTCATATAAAACTCAGCTAACAACGGTGATAGGCAGTTTCCCATTGCAAGGCCTTCTGTTTGTTTATAAATTGTATTGTTAAATTGGAAATAGTTCAACTTTCCCACATCTCCACTTCTATACCCTATATAACCATAAAATCACACAATCATAAAACCTTTGCCGACAAACAAATTATATAATTCTTGAAACTGCTCACTACTAAAATCTGTTGGCATTCCCATGGGCTCATCCTTTTCGCCAGCAATGGCTTTGGACTCAGTGATGCATTTATATCTCATATAAACACGAAACTTTCATTTGCTAAGCGTCAGTTCAAGTTCATCCGTGCACTTGAATGCCTGAAGATGCCGAAAGGCGAAACCCAGGTCGTTAGTGACAAAATTTGTGAGAATGTACATAGTTTGAACGATTCAAATTTAATATTGAAATTCCACCAAGCACCTTCAGTCGAAATCTTAAATCACTTTTAGGGTGTTCACTGTCAATACTTGGTGGAAAGGCATTATATTAATAAAAACAATAATCCTTTGTACTTCATTCCACTTTATTTAATATGTCAGGACCGGTTTCAAAAATTTCCACTTTGTCAAAAATTTCCCAAATTTTAATTATGTTTGTAATTACTTGTAATCGCATTCTGAATTTATGAATCTGGGATGACTTTTTAATTATATGTTAGATGTGTTGAACATTTTAATTTTGTGTTATTTTAGAATCACTTTAATGTAATTGGCAATTTCTTTTCAATGCCAACTGTTGTGTATAACTTTTCAATTTTGTATAAATAGCATTGTTAAATTATATTTCTTATCAGTTGACAATGCTCGCAATGAGCGAAACCGGTCCTGACATATTAAATAAAGTGGAATGAAGTACAAAGGATTATTGTTTTTATGAAATCTTAAATTAAGATTATTCAATAAATACTTCAAAAATTTAAGTATTTTATAAATAAAACTTAAGATGTGTACATAAAAAATGTTCACTACATTTTTTTGTGTAATTTAAATTTTAAAAAGATAAATTTCTAGGGGGCATTCCGTTTTTTTGCTGAAAATGGATAGTGGGTAAAATAATTTTGGCAACCTAAAGTTTACACTGATATTTTCCACGTTTCTACACTTCTTTATAGGACATTAAAATGTATGCATCCACCTACGACCCACGACAGTCGCCGGAGGGCCCGGCCGGTTGTCTAATGTATTTCCAATAACAAGAATACAAGAATAGAGACTCGTAATTTATCCATCGATCATAACTGACGATCCATCACTCTTTGACTTAACACTCCCATCAGGCGGAAAAGTTCAATCTCGGTGTCGTTGAAAACAAAATTCATGTTGAACGCCACCCGTGACTGACACGATAGCTGGCTTTACACGCAGGCGCTTTCTGAGATTTTTTTTTGAGCTTTTGTGAGATTGGATGGTGGGTATAGTTTAAAACGAGAAAAAAGGTGTGTTAAGAGTTATTTCTCAATTTAAAGCATATACACACCCGATCGCACGTGAAGGTGCCTGACGTAAAGGTAAAGGTGACTATTATTATATTATATATGTATGCATGTTAATCCAGTGTCAAGATAAATGAACCAAACGGTCTGCGAGTGGTTCGGTAAACTTTTCACATTCAATTTATTTTTATCATTTATACATACATATATAATATATATACGGTAGATTAGTGGAAGTTCATTTTTTGTATGAAATTGTCTGATGATGCTTCTGAAAGAGACAAAACACGAGACACAATTCGAAATACAAGTGGAGTAACAAAGTTATCGAATTTAATTTTGTATGTTTCCATTATATTTACCTACATATATCATAATATGAAGAAAAAACATTTTTTTTCTCTTAAAATATAATCTTATTTCCACTTAAGAATTCAACAGTGTTGTTTATACAATAAAAAATTGAATATAAATATTTTTTTATATAAATAGCACTGTTTTTGTATAAATAGTACTGTTAAATTATATTTCTTATCAGTTTACAATGCTCGCCAAGAGCGAAACCGGTCCTGATTTTGATAAATAAAAGTAAACTGGTGTAAAGAAAGCTGTCTGCCGAAAGACCAGATGAACTATCTGTCGTGATTATTATCGTACGACATAATTAATATGTTCTTTAGATAAATAAAACAGTATTTTATTAAAGATTATTTCTCCATCTTACGCCGACTTTCAATCGCGTTTGTGGACGGGTGTGTAGTGAGTGCAACGGCGTTTTAAACGTTTTGCTGTAATCGTTGCAATTTCTAATTATATCTTTTGACATGATTAGAAGCGCTCCAAACCGAAAATATTACTCTTTTTACCGCCGAACACTCAGCAAATCAATTGTACATTTACTTATTATTTGACAAAGTAAAACTTGCGTCAGTATGCAAGACAGTTTGTCGAATCGACTTTTTTATGATTAAACGACCATTGCAAACATTTCAAGATTTCAAGAAAGGCGAAACCCGGGACAATACTTGTGTGAATGTACACAATGTGAACGATTCAAATTGAATATTCATAGTTCACAACGACACTTCAGTCGAACTCCTAAATGAATGTGATGTAATACACATTCACGTATATATGTACGTAGAGGTAACATATTCATAATCGATTTCTTGCGCTGCATATAAAAGTTAATGAGCACTTCCATTGAACGTTAAGACATCCATTAAAACATTATATGTATGTATAGCACCATAAATGTGTTCTACTTTTTATTTTATTGTATTCGCCCAAGAAATTTCTTTTCAAAGATGATTTCATAAATGAGTATTGTGTTTTGTCGCAGAAAAGAAACGTGATTTTTTCTGATCTCGAGATTCAAACGTACCGAAAGTCGTTCGGGATCCGTGATGCCGAGATTGGTTTACCTACTCGTACTATATATTAATGTTGTCGAAAGAATGTTTTGGTAGTTCTGTGCGAGTATATATAGATGAAGATTACTATAATAACATTCAAAAAAGGAATAGGAAATCGCTTAGAGTGTTGAATCTAACAGTGAAGACAGTCACGAATCTTGAACCGTGGCGTATGTCCCGACGGTCGACGCCAGCCTGGACAAACATCGTTCTCGGTCTGTCGATCCCCGAATTGATAAACTTTTTTTTTGTATCCAGTCTGCATCTTTTATTTACAGTTTATTCTCGCGAGCTGGCGGTTTTAGTTTAACGCTGACTCACGCCGTTTGAGTACGGCAGGTTCAAGCGACGCGTATAGTCGCATGGCCAAATAAGTTTCACTCATAGTGGTTAAGTTGATATCCCTGGGTTTAGTTTTTTTTTATAGAAAATTTAAATGTTTCTTTCAATCACGTATTTTTAATTTATACAATTTTTAAATATTTCACGGGCCGGATGGAACTTCATCGCGGGCTGCCATTTGCCCAGGTCTGGGATAGACAGCCTAAAAACGGAAATTATGGTCGCATTACAAATGCATACGGGAAATAATATACAGGGGCAACGATAGTATTCCCATTTCAGTGCATGTACACTTCTGCATTTTCGTGAGACGCGTGACGCGCTATGTGGAAAGGTTACGTTGAACAATTACTACAAATAATCATTCTTTATTTGTGAAAACAAAAATCATCCAGGTCATTGATATTTTAGTCGATTTCACCAAAAATCATATTTTTACACACAGCCACGGGAGTTTTATATTTTCAGGATTCAATATTATAACAATATTTTTATATTACCATTTCGCTGCAATGAAGTCATAAGATCGTATTATTTTCGATTGCATAGCATTATATTTTAAAAAAAATGTTAAATAAACGAAAAAGTATGGAAATATGCAGTGGTGTAGTGGGGCCTGGTCGGGCTAGGTCGGCGACCTGGCACCTGAAAATGAGCCAGGACCCCGCCCTGCCACCTTTTTGACTTGTTACATATTTTTCAAGTACATATATATATATATATATATATATATACAATATTATATTAGAAATACGTTTTGAAGATGGTTTTTAAATTCGGACGAATATTAAAAAAAACAAAAAAAAAGGGAAGAAATCGATGACCGACCTGGTACCAACTTATTTACCACTACACCACTGGAAATATATAGTAGTTATTCATGTTTGTATTCCTGTAAAATAAACTAACAAACAAAAAAAAATCTAGGTTTGGCGTTTTACTCCGCGTTAAAATCAACCACCGAGAACCGATATGGGGGAAATTTAAATAACAAAAATAATTCTTATGAAAGGCCTTAAATTTCATATATGTACATTATAAGTAATAATAATATATACTAATGCTGATTATTTGGTGTAGCTTTCGTGTGCATGCTATTTTAGTTCATCTGCCGAGAACATGCTTAACTGAGGTGAGCGAGCGAGGGTACGCCCTTCCACGCTATGGCAGGTGTGGCGTAGGTCGTGCAGGACACCCTGTAAAATGACGTCTGTGTAGCAACCGTTTTAGAGATTAATTAAATATTTCGACTGAGGGTGCTTGATGGAATTTCAATATCAAATTTGAATTTTGTACTTTTCCATGAGTTTTGTCGCTAACGACCCGGGTTTCGCCTTTCGGCATCTTCAGGCATTCCAAGTGCACGGATGTACTTGAACTGACTTCTGTACTTGTCTTCTGTACTGACTGTACTTGTCAGTTCAAATACATCCGTGCACTTGGAATGCTTGAAGATGCCGAAAGGCGAAACCCGGGTCGTTAGCGACAAAACTCATGGAAAAGTACAAAATTCAAATTTGTTTTAGAGATTGATAAACAACTAATAAAGCTATACTTCGTATTCATAAAAATACAACCAAACGTTTATAGCTGTGTCGCATTGTCTAGCTAGAGCGCCCGTAAACCATATAAGAGATGTCTTTAATAAATTCGGCGGTAACTTTGTGGAAATTTACTATTAATATAAAATTAAATTTGACAAATAAACTGTTTATTCGTAAACGTTACGATGGCGTGATGATGCTTCTCAAATATGCGAAACACGTATCACAGATTTTGGCACAACAAATGGAATAACAATGTTATCAAATGTCATAATAGCTATAAAAGATATTTCACTTGGTAATGGTAATATGAAAGTCAAAATTTCATACAAAATATGACGCTTACTGTTATATCATTAAATTACCAACATAAGCAAGACATTTTTACCGTCAAAATTAGCAATTTTCAGGCTGTATCAAGCTTGCGCAACAAGCACGGGTATGCATATTCAAAATTATGAGTTTAGGAAAATTATTAACATGGAGGAATTCAATGTTCAATCACTAACGATATGTTTATGTGTCGATACCTCATCGAACAGATGCATGACTGAAGTGTTCTTTCAAATTTAACTAACAAGGTCTAGGTATATAAAGTTGATAATTGCAGGTACAATAGGCTTCTCCACAACAACGAAATGGAACATTTATCTCTGCTGAGACGCACCGGCAACATCCAAAACACACGCATACAAGCTCACAATCCATTTCAAAATAACTCGTTACAATAATAGATGTTAACTAGATAAGAGCGATGCGAAGAGCGAAGAACGAAGGGCGGCGGGAGAGGCAGGGCAGGTTAAACGTAAGCTGAAATGAAACAAAAAGGTCTGTTGCATCTTCAATTAATTGCGTTGTACGCCCTAAGAACGATATTATGAATTAAACGGATAAAAATAACAAATTTCAAACAGGAAAACCATATATGTACTTTAAATGAATTCGACGGTGAAATTATTGAAATTCATAATTAATACCAAATAAAAACAGAGTTTAATAACTCATATTCAGTCGATCTGAAGATCCGGCGATGATAATCGAAAAAATTAATTTACTTTTAGGCATAAAGCTCTCAGCAGAATTAATACAACTCTTTTACTATGACTACACCACAAATGTGGAAGATTACCTACAATAATGCATGCTATATACTACATAGTATATTATACTGATTGACAACTTAAATTGTATTAACACATTATTCGCGATCGTTTTAATTTTCATTTCTGGTCATTTTTTTCTCTGTATGTATTTTTGTAATAGCGATTACAAAAAAAAATACATTTTTTTTATCGAAACTCATTAAACGCAAAATCGGAGGTTTTACCAAAATCGCATATATTTTCTGTCTGTTTAGAAGATAACATTGTTGTTGTGTATTTGAAATATAGTAATGAATTTTAAATTTCAATAGGCAGAGAGGAAATACATTCTGAAAAAATACGTCACTATCTGTTAAATTCAGCAAATATCAACTAGAAAGCATTCTTGGATAAATTGAAAACATATTTCAGTTAAATTAATCGTTTTAAAAAATTAAAAAAATAAAATATTCATCTGTACTAATTCAAAATTTATTTAATATGATCGGGGCGGGGCGTCTAGTCAATATGATTATCAACTATAGTTGATAATGCTCGTCATGAGCGTAACCGGTCCAGATCATATTAAACAAAAGTGGAATTAATACAAATGAGTATATTTTTTTAATACCTTTTGAATAGAATTATTTTTTTCTACATTTCCATACGTTTTGTCACCGACAACCCGGGGTTCACCTTTCGGCCTCTTCAGACATTCAAGTCCCGCGTCGTTAGTGACAAAACGTATGGAAATGTCCACAATTTGATATTGCATCAAGCACCTTCAGTCGAATATTAAATTAAATCATTTCTTTGTTTAATATCTAAAAAATATTTAATACGCACCAAATCATACAAATATATGTGCATGATAGTACACGGTAGGTTGATTCTATTGCCTCCTGAGAGTTCAAGCTTTCATTAATTATAATCACAATCCGGGCTACGTCATAGGATTAAAAAATATTCATAAGGACGTTTCACTTGAGAGGGACTGAAGTGATAATATTATGAGCTGTCAAAAGTGTAAATGTATCGAGGCCGGAGCGGTGCGGTGCGCCTTCCGAGAAGAACCCAACACAAATATTACATTATTTTATTACAAAGCCAAGTATAGAAGAGAAACGTGACCATATCGAGAAACACTCGTTAACAAGCCGGATACCTGTTCGAATTGGAAATACAAAATACACAATATCTATGAAGTAATACATAGAAATTTCAATGTATTACATTATTAAATACTACTAACTGAATGCATAAAATTTTAATTGATAACTGTTTCATTCCACTGGCTGTGTTACTTCGTGACATGACACAACCAATGTGAGATAACGTAGTTATTTGTCACGTTTACCAAAATATCTTTCAAAAAGTTTTTCTTAATAGTTTTTCTAATGATATCTTGGTAATTATTTATATAATAGTCAAAGTCCCATCGTTTGGAATGTGAATCTTGCAACTGTTCTGAAATGTCAGGTGAACAACACCAGCCAAAACACGTTATTTTTCCGGTATAAAATTCATGCAAATTTCAGTATGTTTTTAAATTATCAAATGGATTTTAATCAAAAACCTATGGAATAATTTGCAGAGGAACAGTGCTATATTTGAATAAAAAAGTCAAGTCCATATATTCTCGATAGTTGCTCGGTTAATCACAAAAAGGAGTACGCTAAGTCGAGTGTCAAATATAAGGCTGAGGTACACGGCGTCGCAGTAAGGCTAAAACGTAGATCGTTAGCGGCACAAGTCGCAGCGCAGCATCCCTGGAGCTCGCGCGGCCCCCGCGGTTCGGCGACCGAAACACTTTCCCATTGCTCGCGAGTTAACTGCCGAGGTCGCGACCGGACGAGAGAGCAGGTCTGCCGACTAGTACGTCGCCACTATAATATCGACTGTGGAAAGGAAAACCTACCGTTTTTTCAAAACTGTTTACATTGTGTGTTCACATCACTTGACGTTTCGAGCCCATATTCTCAAGGGTTCTAATAAAACAGGGATACAATAATATGAATTGACTAGCAGCACATCGCTCTTTCTAAGCCATTGAAGAAGTGAGAAGCTTTCGAGAAATTCCAGAGTGCTCTCTTGGTCGAATCCAAACATTTCGTAAATTTTCAAAATAGTGGATGTACTTTTTACATTTTTAAGTACATCTTGTTGCAAGTTTCTTTAATGCGGCTTTATTTAATAAATGAATGCAGTTTTCACTCACGAAAACGTGCCTCACTCTGCTCAGAACCCTCAGCTCCACACATGTTTCCATTAAGATTAATATTCGCTGAGAGTGCTATAATTGGAAACATAATTGTAATAAATTCCAAAAGATAGATTTTTGCGCCCAATTAAAATAAGAAACTTGATATTTACCGTGCATATAGATTTTTTCTTGGCAAGATAAAAAAAAACACATAGAAATTTTGTACGTGGCGATTGTCAGGTGCGGTCTGCTGGGGTTAGGATATATTGATTTGTTTCGGTGGAAAATAAAACACCCTAGAAATAATGGCTTCGAAAGTGTGAATTCGCATACGAGGTGCGGGATACGATAAATCATACATATGTACAGTCACATTCCAATCCGACGACTGCGGCGTAAAATGAACTCGACGGCGATAAACACACATAAATGCGAGGTTATATTATTATGAATGTTTTCCTTTTTATTTTGAAAAGGTATTTCATAGCGTTCCCGACAGGACGAACGCTCCTTGCAGAGATATTTTCAACAATAAATTCTACACTCTCACAGTGTGCTCACAAACAGATTCATAGTGTAACACCTAAAAAGGAAATAGTATAGAACTAGCAAGGTATTGGCTCTTGTGATTTAGCGGAGGAGTCATTGTGGCCATAAAGCAAAAAGTTTGGAGACTCCTGGTCTAGGTTCATCTAAATTATAACAAATTCCATTCCATCTAAGTTCATTGATAAAATTGGCGGTCGAATTGATGGCATTCAATGCCAACGGTTTAGAATAAATAAGAAAGAGTTCTTATTTTGGCTAGTGCCAAAAGCCAAAGGCAAGGAAGGGTGAGTAGCAAAGTCGGGCAGCGACATAGACGACGATCGGCGTCCGACATGTCAGCGCAGATGCATTCGCACGATCCTGAGAATGTGTATACAGTCTTCTATAGCGTCGAGATAGGGACTACGCTACACCAAAAACGCTATAGAAAATTTGTAATAAGTACGCTATACGAAAAGACCGCAAAAGACCGAACGTGGACGTTATAGGAGGTCTGTCTGTATTTAGAAAATATCGCATTCTTTAGGCGAAGGCGTAAAAAATCAGTAAAGTAGGTACATCATCACATTTTAAGCTGTACTATACATAGCTTAATTTTGAAGACGTAGTAGCATTAAGCAAATATTTATTTTTTACTTAACTCTTACGTTGTTAATAATATAAACTCACTATTTTCTATACACTATCATATCAAATATGTTTCAGATAGTAATGAGATTGCATTCATCTCGTTCCGGAAGGCAAGTTTTAGAGCAGTGTTAATCTTTGGAGCATGAAAGTTATTTATATTAAGATTGCACATCAATACATACCATATTTGACATCCATATTTCGTGAAATCCGTTTATTGAACTAATATGCAATTATACCGATTTTAATGTGGAGTGACACAGACGCAAATAAATTAACTCAAATTTGTAATCTAAAGCATTACATCAATATGCAATGTCGTAAGCGCCCCGCCCCGTAAATGCTAAAAATATAGAAACGCTGCTAGTTTTTTTGTAATCACCACAAAAGGGCATCTAAGAAACACTATTTTAGAGTAATGTGGGAACGGTGTACACTGAAAATATGGAAAATAGAATCATACTAAGAATTAAATAATTCTGAGTCGGTCGGTCGATCATCTACACGCAAACCCGTTTCCCTAAAGGTGCTTTACATTAGACAAAAGTCTCTGGCACAAGTCAAAGGTCCCCCCTCAGCTCAAGAGGCTCGATTATTTTGTAAAAAGCACATAAAATTTAGAGGTAACTTCCGTTTTTTTGCGATCACTACATCGTGTACGTAAACACCGTCTAGTTACGCCGCTGTGTGAACGGTTCAGACCACCATTATTAGCAAGACTGGCGATAAAAAATACACCGCTTCGAGAGAACGTGACGCGATGGCCATAAAGATTATTAAATTTGTAATGTTATAATTCAAAAGTATCAGACCTGCGATCAAATAAACAACTACATAGATAAGTATGTACTGAATGGCAGGGATGGGCAATTGGGTAATGAATACTTTTTTTATAATATTTTTTATTTTTAAATCCTCTAAAAATAACTTTCTTCTCGTTGCATGTTTTAATTATTGCAATTTATTAATAAATCTTATTCTGAGAACTTATTTGTTATTTCGATTCAAACATCCATTTCTAAAAAAAAATATATATTTTTCAACCATGCCCACTCCCAAAATGGGACATCTGACTTCAAGTTTTCAATAATTTAGTATTTTAATCACTCATCCTTACATATGTATATCTTATATGAAAGAACTAGTGGTTAGGTACTGTCGGTTTAAGATTAGATTTAAACAGTAGTATAAATAATAAAAGTAAGAGTGTCCAATTACTGACGGATTTTTACAGTAATTGGACAGAATTTTTTTCAATATTTCAAGTACTATATCTCCCTCAAATAATCAAAATCTATAAAACATCGTGGGCATTTTTTTATTCTACCAGGTAATTAAATATGAATGAAACAAATACGCGAAGATAAAAAAAAAAGAAAGATCAACACAGATAAGACGATTATGAGTCAGAAACTAAATACTACGAAAATTCAAAATGAGAAGCAGACTAGAAAAAGCGGGCCTAGTACATCGAAAGCTCAAGTTCACAAATCAGTCATTAATATTTCCACTATCATCAAATACTGTAGAGATGCAACATATGCAGAAAAATATCGAAAACAAGTTGGAGACCTTGCCTAAAAAGCATTCCATTCATATATTACTACCGAAGAAGGACAATAACACATTTTTTTATAACTAGAGAAGTAGGCTATTAATTTTTGTTCTGTACTTTTTATTGTTCAAATATTTTTTTGTAAGTTTGAAATTTTTTAATATGTGTTTATGTTTAAAGATTGAGTATTCAGATGGTGACCAAGACTTGAGATATTTAAATGAGGCTATGGTTTGATTAAATCGTTATGTAAGTGTGCCACGTGTGTCTAATTACTGCAAAATACTGTCTCATTACTGTGACCTTTCATAATACGAATATCTAAAAAAACCTTTAGTTTCTTTAATTGGTATATTAACTTCCTTAAAGTTTATTGAATACCACATCGCTAAATACAGCTGGTGTTACTTAGATGCTTATATTGTTTTGAGTTATAGTATGTTTAAGGAAAGTAATTCCTTAAATGTCCCAGTACTATTGCATTCACCTTACGTTGATGCGACGTTTCAGTAATGTTGGTAAGATTTCAAGCAAGTGTGTTCGCGAAAGAAAAATGTCGGTATGAAACAATCGAGAAACTATAGAAAAGAATTAAACTTAAATACACACTATAATAATCGAATAAATTCATAACTAAGGAGGCGCTAACGTCGAGTGCTTACGTTACGACAGACGTCAATTACGAATAATTAACACTCGAGTACCGAAACGTCAAAGCTAGGAGCAATGAGCGATGGAGCGCAAAGTGACCACAGACAAATTTGAATACTATTTGCATTGCATTGATTGAGGCTGCATTCGTTGTAGATTACAATAAATATCAGCTAGATATTATTGGTATTTAGCGAATGGTTGAAATAAGAAGAATTTTAAGGACACGTCTTTTCACTGAGCCGGACAAAGACAAAAGACGAAGAATTACAGTCAAAATTCGCCATGTCAGTTTGAATCCAAAGGAACGGTTTTTAGCCAACCGCATGCTCTGGTTTTGAACTTAAAGTGTTGCTTGAGCAACACTCGATTAATAATTAATTAAATAAAGGTCTTTGTGTTACTCCCAGCTGTCCCAGCAGCATAACAGGGGATCGAGGCACTTTGGGCACTTTGCATAACAGGCTTGTAACAGATAACTTACCTATCATCAATATTTCTAAACCATACCACGATTACAGCAGACCATTTTAACAACAATAAATAAAAACAGTGCTTGTATGTATCTTCTATATAAATTACCCACAATTGGATAAATTATAAATTTAAAAAATCGTCAGATCGCAGTGTGGTTTTAATATATACATTATTTCGAAAGATTATAAAATAAATAAAAATGTTTATATTAAAACAACAAGAAAAGGTTGCGTGCGTATTAGAATCGCGGCGAAAACGAGTTTTATCAGAGCCTTGTTAGTTGAGGCTTAAAAAATAACATGCGAAAAAAAAGAGTGAACATGCTAAATACAACTAAGATAAATGAAATCCCAATAAGTATATATTATAATAATATGAATTAGCGCGTAGACACAAGTTGAGTGAATCGCTTTCGTTGACACTGCCACCGACAGATTTTAGACAAGTTCATTTTAATACTATTACATGTTAATAAATAAAGTAACTTGTAATTGGCATAATTTTTGCATAAGCATTTAAATATCTCATATTGCGCACAAGACAAATTGCACCTAAGCATAGCATAGTTACAAAATATAGAAACGAGTATGGTACGTATAAATAGATACATAATTAGTCTGAGGAAATCAGCAATCACTATGGTTTGAAATATTTTGATATTGAAGTTCCATCAAGCACCTTCAGCCGAAGTTCTAAATGAATTACTATGATACTGAATATTTAATTAAATTATATAACCACTTTTGAGGTTTTATCTTTCGATTATTGTACTTATAAAAGTAAACCACACTTTTTGTATATATTACTATGTATTATATTATACTATACTATTTACTATTATCAATTTTGTAGATTATGATGATGATGATACCAACAACTTGAGAATACACGGTATAGGTTGTATGATATACAAGTCGGTGTTGTGGCACTTTGGAGGACACTAGAAATAAGTTAACACGCTAAGCAGAAGCGAATTCATGCCCCTAAACATATTTTACTACTCATAGATTTTAGTTTTATGTTGATAAGTATATCATGTTTATAAGAAAAAATATAAAATAGGGTTATGGCCGTATTGTAGGTTGAATTGAACTGAAAATTTAAAAAGAAGTTACCGAGTGAAAATACATACTGACAAAGAAATAATATAACACAAACATTACTGTGGTTATAATAAAATCTTAAATTTCCATATGTGAAAATTGCTACCAATAGTCAAGCAATCTCGACACAATGGAGAACGTGCAATTTTAAATCTTAATGTGGCCCATGTATCCTCCCAATGGAGATATTTGTATGTTTCTAAGAGAACTGTATATTAGTCAGTTGCTCAACATCTGCACTTTTTCGGGAAAAGTATGTAAGTTCAATCCTCTCTTTATGCGGTAGATGCGTTCCACTAAATATCGCAAAAAAAAAATCGCATAAAAAAGACTTGACTTCCATAGAAAAAGTGAGGATACGTTCCATGAATTTTATAATCCGCATAAATTTGAAATAAAGAGTTAAAATATACCCAGAATCGCATAAAAAAGACTTGATTTCCATAAAAAAAGTAGGAATACGTTCCATACATTTTTAAATCTACATAACTTTCAAATAGCGAGTTAAAATATACATTGCATAAAAAAGTTTAGGAAAATTAGAGGAAAAACACGACGTAAAAATTAATTCAAAATGATTTTTATTAAAAAATAAACTTGTTGGTTATTGTTTCACTTTAGTAACATTTAAGTAAAACTATTGTCACTGTATGAAAATGCTTGGTGCGTTTTGCATGTGGTTCGGAAATAGTATGCGCATCAATCTCAAAAGACGATGGTTCGTTACTACACTTATTTTTACGTACACTTTTTTTTATTGAAAAAACCGCATAAGCTATTGCTACGACAGGACTGGTCGTTTACTAATCATCCTCGCTACGCCACGTTATTTTAGGATTGGAAGAGTGGAAGGGATTTTTAGACATCGCAAACACCTATGGTTTTCAACAGAAATCAATTGAAAAAATTCTGTTCGTACTGGGACTAGAACCCGCGAGATCTATGAAGGAAGCCACCGGCGTTAAGCGCTGGGCCACGGACCCGACAGAGCCCCATTAGTTGATCATATTTAATAAAGTTAATAAGTAGACAAGCTGTACGGTACTGCACCTTTCGGGGTTGGATGATATCACGCCATACAGATGTTTATGTTATTATTAATGATATTCCCCTGGGAAACGTTGCCTTTGGAACTCGACTTGATGACTACTGTCGGAAGACCTGAGTTTGATTTTTAAGACAAAAACCTCTTAGGGGGTACATGTGTTTTACTCAATGTGGCATCTGTTATAAAATCACAATAACTTCAACTATGGTCATCGGCAGTGTTCCTTCTGAGCTGTGCGCTTACATCGTGGTTGTATTTTTTTTAATTACCATCACGTTTTTGGCATTATTCTTCATTTTTCATTATTAATAAATGTAGGTCTTGATTTCACATTAACAAAATACATATCGACGGGTGGATTTGAGCTCGAGTCGGCCGGCCGCGAATAAACACAGCGGCTTATCCATTGAGCCAAATCGTGATTATGAAAACTGGAAAATAATAGATCACAAATATTTTAAAAAAAAATGAAATAAGAACAAAGTCACAATACGTAAAGCATAGTCGCGGAACGAGTTTCGCTGATAACTGAATGATCGATAGTTCGATCCCACACCTGAGACGTTTTTTAGGGTTTTTTAAACAAATAAATACTGATCTGACTATTATTTAAGGGCTAGAAGAATTTCCATCATCATCAGCCTTATTTTTTCGATATGTTAATCGTTAGAAAATGTGATATTTCCTAGCTAAGAGTTAATATGGTGTATCTCCATAAATTATAATATTTAAAAAACTGAATTTGACACCCTGTCTTGATGATTTTTGTCATCCTATGTGTGACACGGTTTCTCAACATTTTAATAGTCGACACCACCACTGTCTTTATGGTTTATATTACTTTCGCAACATGATTTCTCCAAATTTCGAGACTCGGCGCCAATGTTCCCTCTAAGACGAGAGGTTAACTGCGCGGAAAATTCAAAGGTTTTTGAAAAAATACAATCGATTAAAAAATGGTGTTTTTTTGTTGTTTTCATTTGAATAATAAAAATATAATCATTTGATAATCAATAAATAAGTTTTTAATAATAAGTGTAATAAAAAAAAACATAAGAAATAATATTTTTTTGACAATGGGTTGAATACTTTTTTAATCTTTTGGTGCAGAAAGTTTTTTTTTTATTAAATTTGTTTTAGACGTAAATTTCGATTATTTACAGTTCAGTGAAACCCTGTTTTCACGTGCCCGGAATTCACGTTTTATTTTACTTCGTAAGAGTACTGGGTATATTTTTTAAAAAATCCACTTAGAATTAATTAAGCTTAAATCTTCTAATTTATTCAATAAATAAATTTGTATTTGATTTTTTACTCCTGTAAATACCTGATTTTTAAAAAATGCAATAAAAATCCCCCCGTTGAGGGCAACGGGCTTACAGTTAGTATATTTTAAACATGATAACTCGACTAAAGTATGTTTAACACACTCATTTGGGTTTATTTGTAGCATCCATATCATATGATATTATACAATAGAAATGTTTAATATGTCTGTCAATAATATTTGTATCGGATTAAAGAGTAGCAGTAGTAAGGTGTTAAATGTTAATTCTTAATGTTAATGTGTTATTTTTATAAAAACATAGCACATGTTTATACTAATGCAACAATTTCATGAAATCATCAGAACGGGTTTCGCTTATTGCTGGTCTGATCATATCATAACATTGTGGATTTTTTACAAAAAAATGTTTATTTTAATTCTTTTGAACTAGAAGCGGTTCTGCAGAAAGCTCTGATTAGCATCCCAATTATGTGTCAGGGCGCGGGTAGGGCGCAGGCGGGGCGGTGCGAGATGCGAGGCGCTCGTTTATCACGCAGACAGATCACTGAAACAAAATAAGACGCCCAAAGGTGAACCACCAAAACGAGGTTGGGCGAGCATTTTATCCACGGCGACCGGTTCGTTCAGTTTGTCGTGTAGCTCGGCAGCTATATTTTCAATATACCCCCAACAATATTCCTCATGATCAAACCATTTCGTCGTCTACGGCTTCTCTCCCATATCCCGAATTGATGCCACGAGAAAAACATTTATACATCTCGAACTGAACTCGCCGTTTCAACAAATAGTGTAACACCGCGTCTTAAGTGGGTTAAGTCGATGCGAGCGCGATTGCGATGCGGTTTGAAGCGATTTAACCACTCGCACGCCCACGACTCGCCGCCGAAACGTTCCCTCTAAGCTGCGCGCGTGCGCGGCCGCGCAGCATTTGGGAAGCCCTCGCGCACTCATTCCGGGTTGGCGCGCACTACAAGACAGTTTTTCAATTAATATTTGATCGGTCCACGCAGCCCTCGAAATTTCCGCGGAGCTAACCTCTTGCCTTAGTGGGAACATTGCTCGCCGGTACGTCAAGATTTTTTATCGTAAAACTAAATATTTTTCGATATCTTAAAGTTATTGTGCTAGTGACATCTATAAATGAACCCAATAATGGCCAAATATTTAAAATTATACACATTATTTTTTTAAATAAATTCAATAGACTTTGCAAGGACTACCTACTGATCTTTGTAAACGGCACACGTGTTTCGTATATGGAGGTATTATTCACAATGCCATATAAAAAGTATATTTTATAAACAGCTTCGGGGTTATCAAATGGATCAATGCATTATAATTTTCAAAATCTAATAATAATAAATATGTACATATATACATTGTGACAAGCCCGAATATGCAATTGATATTTAATGGCGAGTTTTCAATCGGTGTACAAAATATTCTCTAAAAATTAATGTTTATTACATGTTGAGACAACACATTTAATAAATCAAATCATTTATTATACAATTTCTAATGCTTCTAAGAAAGAGAAACAAAACGGATAGATAGTAAAAAAATACAGTCATTTTTTTTATTCAAATCATCAGAGGGCGTCTAGGAATGGCTACGCGGTCGACTTCATGGCCACCACTGCTATATAAGGTGTAAAACATACTGTTTTGTTCATCACAAATCACTTTCGTCAATCAGTGGAAGACATTCACCTCGGAGACAATCCAGTCGGTCTCATTAATAATAAATAAACCTATCCAGAACTGAATACTAAAAAAATCTCCGCAGAATTAATTATACATGAAATATGACGGATATTGTATAATATTCTAATAGATATCCAGAAAGAGTAATTCTGTTGAATGCGAGAGTAGAGAGAGAGAGCGATATGCGCACAGCAGGGTGAACAAATTACGGGGGCGCAGGCTCGTCACCGGCGAGTGTTTTCTTGCCTCGCGCACCCGAACGTTATTTTATAAGATATTTCCTCACGCACGGACCTTCGCGGGTCGGGTGGGGTAATTGGTACCGCCCGCCCCGTCAACGGGGCGATAAATAATATTCAACCGGTTTTCGAAAACGTTCGCGGTTATTTGAATTACTTAGAACTCAAAATAAGTGCCCCCTCTTGCACTTCCATATTAACGCTTGATCTGAATTGTTTAATTTAATTTTAGATGCGATTCAAGAGTCCGGATAAGTTTTTTTTATATTGGGTCGGACAAACCTGCGTTTGATTGTTTTTGTTTTATATAAGGTAATAACGAAAAACGCTGAAAATTGATACTAACTTGCATGACACAGTGTTCATTTTTCGATTTTATGACATTATCAACTGATGAAATATGAAACTATACGGGGTTATTTATACATAATGAAGTATGATTAATAGCCGCAATAAACAATTGGTAAAATTGGTTATCTAAGAGAAAAACAAAAGTGCTTACAAGATAACTGCTTGTTGCTTAACCTCTTTTTTAACAAATTAAGAGAGTATGAATAGAATGATAGGGTAAGGACAGGACTTTGTGGTTGATTAATCGATTGAAAAATCAATTTATAAATATGTCCATATTGGGATGCGAACCCGCGATCTCCGTAACCGCAGCCAATGACGCTGACCACTCGACCACGCAGCAGGATATAGTGAATTACAATATATATTATATGTATTATTCAAAATAAATAAAATTATAATATGATACTAGCTGTAAGCCCGTTGACCTCAGCGGGGGGATTTTTGTTGCATTTTTAAGTAGTCAGAAAATTTACTGGCTTGAAAAATAAATTACATACCTATTTATTGAATAAGCCAGAAATTCTTAAAGTAAAAGAAATATATCTCGGGGCATATGTCGACAGCCCCGCCCTACAGTATTTTAATTGTATATAATATATTTTTTAGAATAATTGAAATGTTTAAGTTTGCCAACAAATATATTTCGTAGAAAAAGAAATATACCTCGGGACATATATCGACAGCCCTGCAGTATTTAAATTGTAAATTATTTAATTTTTGGAAGAATGTTTAAGTTTGCTAAAAATCATTTTTCGTAGTAGAAGAAATAATATAATTCATCTGTACTAAAGATTCCAACTATTCGTCATTTTCAACTATCCGGATATCTAATAGTAAAACTGAAACGATCCGGATATATACGGATAGTTTCAGTAAGTATGAAAATAACAAAATATTACTACATATATAAATTTATATACTAAAATAATACATTAAAAACGAGTTAATTTATAATATAAGTCATTTATTCAGATTTTAACAATTCATATTTTAAAAATAAGAAAGCATTAAATGTATCATATTTTAAATTTGATCTTAATTTAGTTTTAATTTGTCGTGCTGTTGAAAATACTCGTTCCGTTGCTGTTGATGTTGGTTTTATTGTAAGAACTGTTTTAAGCAACACGTCCGACTATTCCGTCATTTTTTTAAATTGATCTAAGTATTTAAAATCTTTTTTCTGAATTACATACAAAATTATTAAAATTTTAATATGTAGACATGTAGACAGTGGTCTCGATTGCTTGGTTTTCAGTCATGAATTACAATTCATGACTGAAAACTACAGAAGTTCTACAGAACTCGCACGCAAATGACGATGTTTCACGATCAACTGATCCTGAATAAATCCTTTCCCACTTCTGTAATGCCTCTGATAGAGACAATACACATTTCAATACTATTCCATCATATTAAAATACACCTATCCCTCGATTTACACGGTACTTCTTTTACACGTTTTCGCTTTTACACGGTTTAAAAAAGTTAACTTGAAAATTTTAATTCTTCATATTCGTAAGTAAAAAACGAGTACATAATTTTTAATTATGTGTTTTATATCTTGAATAATATTTGTAGCCTTATTATGTCGAAAGAAGTAAAAAGAAAAGTTATTTCGTTAGCAAAAAAATAAAAATATTGGATCTTTTACAAAACGGAGAAAGAGGAATAGATGTTGCTAGATTATATAGCATGAATGAAGCTACAATAAGAACCATTAGAAAAAATGAAAACTCAATTAGAAAGAGTGTAGCAGCTGGAACTACGAATACGAGCACAACGTCATATATCAGAGATATTGCAATGGAAAACATGGAGAAGGCATTAATGATTTGGATAGAGGACCAAACTCAAAAACGGATGCCAATTGATACCAATGCTATAACAAATAAAGCATTGCGGATTTATGAAAAAAATAAATAGAAGATACCATCCTCCTCTTCATCTGAAAAGAAGCATACTTTCACAGCAAGTCATCAAGTCAAGTCACAGTGATTTGTGATAGTGATGAATGATAAAAACTCCACCAACCGTTGCAATATTTATTTAATGAATCTTTTGGATTTCATTTTTTTGTTACTCTATAAGCTTTACCTGTATTTAATTAATAAAAGAATACGTATGTTTATACTTTTAAATAATTTTGTTTTTTTATGTATTTTAGAAAACACCCAAATTATGCGTTTTTTGTGTACTTTTCGATTTACACGGTTTTACATTAAGAAATATACAATTTCGATTTACACGTTTTTCTCAGGAACCTATCTACCGTGTAAATCGAGGGATAGGTGTATTGAAAATTTGCAGCTGCATTAGATTACTGCAACGGCATTTCTTCAATGAATGAAATTTCGGCATTAAAGGTTTTTTTTTGCCTCGAGTCCGAGCCGATTCGTCGAACTTTTAAGTATAAAGATAACAAGATAAGATATTCATAACACCCGAGTTTGGGGAAGGCAATAAAAAACACTACTCCTAAGTAATGGTTTCTCCCAGATCATCTTTCGTCGATTTTGTAAAATATTTCATTAAAAATTATAACGAATACTATAAAAACTTAAAAAGAGCCGGATATATCTGGATATCGGATATCCGGATATCCGACTTGGAATCCCTAATCTGTACCCTTAAACGACATTTTTAAATACAAAACTGAATTTTCGTAAGCTTCGCGAAACAATCGAAGTCACTTAGAATCGCGAAAATAGTTCTTTTTTCGAATGCTTAATATAATTTATATAATCTAATTTTATCGCCTCTGAAAATTGTGACTTTGCCCCAGAGGTATCGTGTTTGGCTCATAATCCAAAATTATGGGATCTATTCTCGACTGCGGCGCTTTTTTGTATGAGAATTAAAATTTTCAGCGATCAGCGATTTTTCACATCACAAAATGTGCTTTTTTCAGTGTATTGAAAAAATATATCTAGTATGAATAAAAAAAAATTGACAGCGGGGCAGGGGACTGTCTTTCTTGACGTCATCGAAAAAGCGAAATCGGGGACAGACAGACAGACCTACACGTTACATTATCGACTATTAATATATAGATGCCTGTATCAGTCCTTTATTCACAATAAAGTAATTTTCGGTAATTACTGGTTAGTTTTATAATTTACCAGTATGTACCGAGTGTAATTGGTTAACGTAAACCGGTTTACCGGTCATGCAAGCCCTAGTACACATTTTGCGACATACCTGTTTTCGACGGGAAAATAGGAACAGGAATCAATTATTCGAAACTTTGTCATTAGAAAAGGAAAAAAATCAACCATTTAAACGTTAAACAATTTCCAGAGTTCACGTCATTCAACGATGAAGCCCTGATGAATTGATTCCGAATATGACAACAAAAAATAAGTTTCGATGAGGCACACCGTACAGCGCAGTCGGGGTTCGGCTCGCGGGTCCGCCGTCATCTCTACCTTTGTATTGAAGTGGAATCATAGTACGCAAACATAAAAATAACGTTTTAACCATTTTATATTAAATTATTTCATTGGTCTTTCTTAGAAAATCTTCGTTTTGCCATTCTCAACATAACAGTCAATAAACATATTGACGTCGTTCGGTATGGAACACCGCGGTAAAAACAAAAATAAATTGTGCAGGAAAGAAAATAGTTTATGTGTTTCAATTAAAAATCATTAAATAAGGGTTACCTATATGTTGCCTAAAAAAATGATGATGAAAACAAATACCCAACATGCTGTAAATGCTCATTTGCGAAAAACAGATTTAGCATAATTCAGCAAAAATAATTCTAATACATACAATTGTCGCATCTCGATTTTTCAAATAAAACAAGCAAAATAAAGACAATGATAATTTAGCTTTGCCTGGTCTGTAACCTACTGCGTCAGCACTGGCGTTAGCACTCTTATTCTGTGGCGGCGTTCGAGGGTTCGGTCATAATAATACGAAGGGATAATAAATATGAAAGCGATTACCTTACTCACTTTTGAGGGTTTCACTGTCAAAAACTGTTTTTTTTTTAATTACCATAAGTACTACTATTTACCAGTCCCATCCATAAACTCTCAGAAAAATATAGTTTGAGCGTCTGAATGACAACCAGATTCTGCAAAAACCTATGTTGATATACTCAATAAGAAGTTGGGCAAAAATATCGATAACTGTAAACAAAAAATATTTATCAGAAGAAAATTAATACAATAGAATAAATATTATCAAAAAATAACGATATAATAATTTTAACTCGGCACTCAAATATCTGATCTGTTTCTATATAGTTATCTAATTCTTCTTGCTTTTTCTGATTCAAGTAAGTCAGCGAGATCAGCTGTTCTAAAACCATAACGGAAACATTCATGGGTACATTGATTTTTCAATGATGTTCGTAGGTGTAGAGATCGATAAGCTAGTCTCCAGTACTTCTCTATCCCTCCTCTGAAAATAGGTTACGCTTCTGACTAACAAACGATGATTTTTGAGTAACTAAGTTTGTACTCACTAACAATCAAAACATTTTTCTTGGGGTCCAGATATTTTTGTTTCAAAATATCACTGAATTATTCCAAAACTTAAGGATACGAGATATAAATACCTATGTAGATGAATAAATACTGCAGGGGTGTCGATATATGTCCCGAGATCTATGTATTCTTCTACGAAATATATTTGTTAGCAAACTTAAACATTTAAATTATTCTAAAAAATATATTATTTACAATTTACAATTTATTTTTCACGCCAGTAAATTTTCTGACTTAAAAATGCAACAAAAATCCCCCCCCCTCCCGTTGAGGTCAACGGGCTTACAGCTAGTATTTATAATTAAGTTTTAAGCCAGACTAAGATAAACTTCTCGGAAGACTGTCGGCTGCGAGAGCAACAAAGAAATCCCTGAAAGTCTTCCGCAAGATACGAAATCCGAACGCCAATCATTTAGTCGAAGATGTTGTCAGACGGTTGTCGGGTTTTGGAAGAAAAAATGGTACCGTGAATAGGACCGACCGCCTGAGATGACCTTCTCAGATATTCTCACAAATTCAGTCTCAACAAGAGATGTGGCAGTGGCGTGTCAAACGATTCCAACAGGCATTCCCAGCGAGTAGGGCTTGAAATTTACCGTCAAATTTCGATTACTGGTAAATAATTTCTCTCACTACCGGTAATTAACCGGTAAAATAAAAAGGTCGACCATTAGTTACAATACTGCGTTCTACTAAAATCAGGGTCCTTAAAATTAACGGTGAAATAATTTAAAATATTACTGTCATACATACATATAATTTGTATGAAACGGAAACAAAATAAATATGTAGATAGTAAAAGACACTCAATTCTTGTTTCAAAGCATCTGGCGGGTGATTAGGAATGGTTAGGCGGTCGACATCTTAGCCACCGCTGGGCTGGTATGTGCCAAATCGAGCTTGGTTAGTTCGGTGAGAAGTAGTCCATTTACTTATAGGTGTTTTTAATAAATTGATTACCTACTTAAGTAAGATACAATTGCTATAATTTTTTAATTAAAATTTCATGATAGGATTGAAAATATACAAATATTTTAATATCACTAATATTTATCCTGAATTTTGTAAACATTTGTCCCGAAGATGAAAACGACCGTTCTGATTCAATACTATTACAGTTGGTCGGCAGGTAATTTTATTTGTAGGGTATTTAAAAAAATATATACAATTATTTTTCAATTCGCAAGAATAACAATTCACAGATACTGAATAAAATATACCGATTGAAGATGGGTGGCCGATGACAACGGATGACCAGTTACGATTAGAATGGGTATTTAAATGTTTCTAGAGTTGAAAAGCAAATTCAACATTACGAATGCATATTTACAATAACCTTTTGTTATAATATGCCTGTCTCTATCCTTTATTCACGATAAAATAATTTTCGGTAATAACCGGTTAGTTTTCTAATTTACCGGTATTTTTCGAAGGTCGATTTTCATCAATTTGCCGGTAATGCAATAAGTAGTCGCAATTTACGATATACCTGTTTCTGAAAGAAAATATGAATTGGAGTCCATTATTCGAAACGCTGGTCACTAGAAAAGGAAGAAGATCAACATTTTAAACGATAAAAAATGTCCAGAATCGGTAATTAACGGTTAGTTTTTACGACGATATTTACCGGAGGTAAATATTCGCCGAAAACGTCGTTTACCGGTAAAGCAAGCCCTAGAGCGAAGACGCCGAATAACCGCGCGACCCTGGTCAGCGCTTGCGGGCGAAATGATGAATTGACAGATAAGACTATGTACATGTAAATAAATAATGGCCATTTTGAACCTCATCGACAATTTTATTTTCACTGAGCGGTAAACATTAAAGAAGTGTTCCGACACACAAAAACAAGACAAAAAATACGCGGCGCATAATTTGATTCTGTTATATACTAACATACAGTCGGCTAGCTAAAAACAACTTGAGAATTCGTGTTTCATATTACATATATAGGTACCTAAGTACTACTTGCATATTTTATACAGCGGAAAAAATCATTACTTATCTGACATCTGACGGAAAGAAATAAAAAACGCTATGGAAATCGTATAATTAGTCGATTTTCAAGATGTGTGTCGCCGGACGTTGGTTTCAGGTAGGACTAGTTAGAATTGATGTTTTTAAAACGACTACCCCCCCCCCCCCCCCTGACTTAAACTTGTCATCAATTACATACATATATGGTCGTCCTACTCACATTTAGTTCTTACGAACACACAAGTTCACAGACGTGAAATTTAAAGAACGGGCGTTATTATAAACAGTATGATTATTTCAGCTTTTAGCTGAAGGTGCTTGGTGGAATTTCAATTATAAATTTAAATCGATCAAATTTTGTACATTTACACAAGCTTTGTGACTAACGACCCGGGTTTCGCCTTTCAGTATCTTCATGCGTTCAAGTCCACGGATGAACTCGGTAAATAAGGGTAAATTTATCACTGAGTTATAAATTAACCCTCCAAGGACGAGCGTCACCATATGGTCACACAAAACACCGTTGTCTATTGATCCCACTATTCATACTTTTTCTACCTGAATATCGTTGCTTTTGCTCATATTTGGTTAAGAAGGGTACGGACTACAGCAGTGGTGCACAAGCTTTTTGAGAGAAGGGCCAATTTATCCATTTAAAAATTTTCGCGGGCCGCAAAGGGTAAAAGTGAAAAAAAAATATTGATATATTACACTAGATGTGATATAAATTTTATATTTTATTTTTAATTTAATAATTGCATAATTTTATCGGCAACTTCGATCCTTTTCCGCTCCACATTACGTGCAGATTTGCACGATGGAACTTAGAGAGATTTCTGACACTGCATACTGGCAGCAAGCATTTTGATGTCGGGTTCAATGTTTGTGGTTGCTATCCTTAGTACAGCACTGAAATTATCATTGTTCAAGCGGTTTCTGTGTTGAGACTTATTTAGTTTTAATATGGAAAATGCTTGCTCGCAAATGTAGGTGCTTCCAAAAAGACTTGCATAAAGCACAGCCTTTTTACGTAGGGTAGGAAACTGCTCTTCGGGGAGATATTTATAAAAACTTTGCAGATCCCCTTCCTGATATTTCGATCTCAATTGATCGTTGTTCTGCAAATCGATCAACTCTAGTTGCAATGATGAATCGGCCTCATTGATGAATACTGAGAAGGGGTTGGCAAATGTCTTAAGCAAGTATCGGTCACGATTAAAATCACAAAATCTCCTTTGAAAAGATTCTTGAATTCGGATTATGTGGCTAGCATACTTCTGGCTGGAATCAATGCCATGTAAAGAAACCATTTCTTTGCATTGCGGAAAGTGACACAATTTATTTTCATTCATCTGTAAATGAAACAATTTAAGTTTTTCTTGGAAGGCTGATATATTGTTTGCCATGTCTGAAATATAAAGATTTTTTCCCTGCAATCGAAGATTCAGATCATTAAGATGTGTTGTAATATGTGTCAGAAATGCTAAGTCACACAGCCATTGAGGATCTTCCAAGACATCGATCGACTTTCCTTTATTGACAAGGAACATTTTGATTTCATTTAAAATTAACATAAATCTAATCAAAACCTTGCCTCTGCTTAGCCAACGAACTTCGCAGTAGTACAACAAGTCCTTATATTCAGCATCGATTTCATCAAGAAAGGTTTTGAACTGTCGGTGATTAAGTCCGTTAGATTTAATGTAGTTAACTGTGTGCACTACAGTGGCCATTATATTTTCAAATCCCAAATCTTTTCCAACCAGATTTTGTTGGTGTATAAATGAAGTGATATTTAATTAGTGAGTTTTCGTGGCCAAGCTCACGCAAATGTTTTTCGAGAAGGGACACCATCCTATTATTTGCCCCAATCATTGCCGGTGCTCCATCTGTCGTTATTCCGCAAAGGTTGGATAAATCCAAATTCATTTTAGTCGTGCTTTGAAGGATGCCCTGCAGCAGATCAGAACCTCTGGTCTGTCCATTCATGGAATTCAGAGAGACGAGTTCTTCATAAATTTAGAATTCTGACGTCACACCTCGAGCAAATATGCTCATTTGAGCGGTAGAAGTAATGTCAGTGGACTCATCTGCAGCCAGTGAAAAATATACGAATTTGCTGGATATTTCTGAAAATTTCGACGCAATGTTGTCTCCAATATCTATGATACGACGTTGCACAGTCATTCGAGTAAGATGCACTGACTCAAAATTCTTCAGGCAATTCGCACAGCAAAGTTTTTGAGATGCGGTTACTAAACACTTCTTCACAAAGTCTCCATCAGTAAAAGGTCTCGATGTCTTCGCTATTAACTGAGAAATATTAAAACTCACTTCAGTTACTGCTTTTGATGTATCGGCTGATTTGATAAAAAAAGTTTGCTGAGCCGATAAGGATTGTATTAAAGATGCAATTTTTTGTTTACGAAGTTCTCCCTTAAACTTTTCGTCAAATTCTTTATGTTTCATTTGATAGTGGCGATTTAGATTATATTCCTTCGGTACTCCAATAATCAAACATATATATTTTTTTTATATTCAATAAAACAGTACTTGTCCGTCCATTGTTCTTGGAAAATTCTATTTTCTTCTTCGATTTTTCTTCGTTTTTTAGTGTTTTCTGCCATTATAAATAAATAGGGAGAAAATTAGTTCAGACACAATTAATTTGTTAGAAAAAAATAAAAGTTCATAAAGAACTTTATACGCGCACTATTCCACATGCACACAAAAAATGTTTCACAATCAAACTGTATTTTTCTGTCAAGATAATCGATAAATCAGTATACGATTTTTATATACATATTAATATTATATCCATGTTAATACAATCATATTAAATAATAAAAAATAACGTTGATTTTTTTATATATCGTTGCTACTGCATAAATTGTTCACATATCGAATACTATTTTTATCATATTTAATGAAAAAATTTTTGATGAAGTATTTGTTATTTTGGGCCGCAAAAATATCCATTTCGGGCCGCATGCGGCCCGCGGGCCGCATTTGTGCATCACTGGACTACAGTAAGTCATCAGCCGTAGGAACAGGAACGGTCTCCAAAAGCACATGTGATTTTTTGAATTTCCGTTTTTTTTAATTTACTTTTTGAAACTGTTAGATATTTTTTTATAAAAACATAAAATTATTAACAGTTATTTTGCTAATATATTTGTTTTGAAATTATGTTGATCTAAAGAGGTCAAATTGTAAATATTTTTAAAAAAATCACGTTTAGCTATATTTCAACCCCGAATGTTTGCAAGCCCATACGGTCACTTTTGTCCTTACTACTGTCCGTACTCAATATTACACGGTAATAAAAGGATGAGCATGACCATATAGTCATGCGGGGTTTCTATACAACGACTTTGCGTTTTTTTTTTTTTTAATTTTGGATAAGAATAAAAGTTATCCGTGACTTCAATATGGTTTAGAAAATATTTTTTTTATCGGAAAAAAGCTCTCGTCTCTGGAGGGTTAATATAAAATAACTTTGATTATTCTACGTATTGTGCTACTGACTGTGCTCGTAACCCTCCTTGCTTCCCTTTAAAGGAAAAAAACCCAAACTCCATTTTGTAATTTTATAATTTAAAATGCTAGAATAAATCTTGCTTCGTGACTTAAGCAAACTTTGCGATAGTAAGTCTGAAGATGCCTATGAAAGAGGCGAAACACGCGTCACAGTTGGTAGCACATTACGTAGAATAATCAAAGTTATTTTAAATTTTATATTAAAATGAACTTCCACAAAGTTACCACCGAAACCATCGAGTTATAAATTTTTGAGTGATCAAAAATAAATAACTATAATTTTTGAAATTACCCACCATTTAAATCAGTAGACATTCCCGTATCCTAACTTTAATTTCAAAGAATGTATTTGTGTTAATCCCTATGTCCGCAGCTAATTGAACGTCATTAAAATCATGAGTAAAATTAACGTGTCATCATCGATAGCTTTTAACTTACCGATGCATTTATTACTCGTATCTATATAACTTATTTTCCAGATCAAGTTCATTCGTGCACTTGAACGCCTAGGCAGCTACGCCGAGAAGTGAAACCCGGGTCGTTAATGACAACACTTGTGTGAATGTACAAAATTTGAATGATTCAAAATTAACAGTATGATCAATAATACATTTCTTTCCAGAGATACAACAGTTTCGAAAACTCGACAGAAAAAATAGGTACATGCAGGACCGGCTGGAGGATTTCTGCAACTGTGTCCAAGGCGCCTCGAAAAACTAGATCTAAATGAGTGGATAGTGCTAAAATCTTAGGGAGGTGCCTGCGTGCACCACACTCTTTGCACACGCCACGATCCGGCCCTGTGTATATGTACCTACACAATATATATAAGAAGAGGTCGTAAGACGACGCCCGACATAAATCTGGCAACAGATTTAATCGTAAAAATGTGTTCCCGCTGCATCGTTATTTAGACAAAGATTTTATCGCCCACTGAAGAGATTTGAGAGATAAGACTTATAAATCGGACCTCTGTCATAAAGGTATTCTGTAATCTTTTATCTGCGGTGAAGTTGGGAATCGGGATATTCTTTCATTCCGAAAGAAATTTTTGTATTCGACATTTACATTATTTTAAATATTTGAGATTTAATATCAAAATCAAAATTAAAACATTTTTATTGAGCATGTTTAGACATGGCTTAAGTTCTAAAGATCTTATAAAGTTTGGTCGAAATCTAATAACATTTTAGTAGTTTAGATTAAAAATTGGTTGTATTCATACAGATTTGTTAAATTACTGACAACGTCTCGAGTGTAGAGATACCGCGTATCTCCATTTTGCTTTGTTAATTAATGCATTGCAGTAAATGTGTATGTCAGGTACGTTGCGCAGTAAGTAGTTGCAGTGAAAACTTGAAAAGTTTCTCTTGTTTATGCCAATGAATACATACCGATTATTTGTCTTATTATATTGGAAAATATATTTTGCAAATACATGCATGTTTTGGTAAATGATTGATTTTTATTTCGTTTATTGATTAGCATTGAACAGATATTACCGGGAATATCGTACTAAATCAACGAGCCAACATTACAGAATAAACGCACCTTAAACCTGTGGTTTCCAACCTTTATGTTACTGCGCCTCCCTTCGAAGAAACAAATATCTTCGCGCCTCCCTATCCTTTATTTCATATAGTATAATAAAGACACGTTAATACATATTTTGGACTGTTCGCGCCTCCCGGGTTGGAAATCGCTGCCTTAAACCACTATACAACAAGCGCGTCTAGCTAATTAGCACATTAAATAGGTATATATTTTTAAAAACATTTATTCGCATTTTAGCTAAATTATCTTGACATAATTTAACACAATATATCTACCTACCCAAGTATAAATCACACTTAAAACAAATATGATGTTAGAGTTAGTATACAGTTTGTTATAAATGTGAGAAATACATGCATTGATAGATGTGGCAATAGCCGAAATGGCTGAAATATAAATCAATATTATCTGATTATTTGATGACTATGGGTACATTATATTGTTAGTCTTTAACCTGTTACGATAATGGTCACACGGGTCGCCCCCAACTTATTCTTCAACCGTTGAAGGGGGTGGGGTGGGGTGTGTCTGCGTGTGAATGATAATTCTGACAGATGTGACGACACATATTATATCACGTGAAAAGTAACTCGTTTAAAGCCCAAGGACCAGAGTAGAGAAGGTATAATTGTCTGGGTAACAAGAACGATAAATAAAACGCAAGAAACCGGGAACGCCACGAACCCCGCACAACAATAAATAACGCTAAGCGATCTGTTCGTCGGTTAGGCCATCTCTGATCTTACCCGCTGAGACTTGGAATAACTTAAGTTACTCTCCATTCTTATTGAACCCTACTCAGCAACCCCTTCTCTTCTACACACATTTATGCAAACCATTCGAAGCAGTTCTACCGTCCGACGGCAACCTGAATACTTACGAATTCGAACAACTTGGACGTTTAAAACTACGAGCTGCCGTTTATAATGCTGGCACATACTGGTATTTTTCGAAATGAACATATTTCTTAGACAGGTCCTAAAAAAATTTCAGGTATATTATTATAAATTTTACAGCAAACAAAATAATAGTAATTCTTAAAATTACTCACCGTCAAGTGCACCCGAACGCCTGAAGATGCCGAAAGGCGAAACCCGGGTCGTTAGTGACAAATCTTGTGTGAATGTATACAATTTGAACTATTCAAATCTATATTTTAGTGATGGCACCTACCACTTTTGTATGGGTACCTTATTTTTTTCCACGTTTTTGTGCAAAAAGTGGAAAAAGTCTGTAAAAATAGGATCGGGTATGTGTAAGTACTTATACACTTACAAAGTATTTTTGGGTGTTGATGTAAAGAAAACTATTTTTTATATATAATGAAAATTAATTATTCCCGTAGTTTAAACTATAATTATTCCCGTAATTAAAACTATCAATTTGATATAACCATTCTTTTTATTAATTAAATGTGAAAAAGGCATTTAAGGTTTAAAAAATCTATTTATTATGTTAACAAATTTAACTACACATGCAGTCGGATGTATTTATAAGGAAGCAAGGTTTGTTGGACGTAAAGTATTTTAGATACATTTATTTTAATGGTTATACCAGCGTTTCCCAAACTTATTTTCCCGCGACCCGGTTTTTTTAATATTTCACATTCGTGACCCACTAAATTTGGTATGGCCATACTGCCGGCCTATAGGTGAAATAAAACAGTATGTTTATGTCCATTCAGTCTTTATATGTCATAATACAAAATAATTTACTTTGATAAACCTATAAAGAAATCAAATGTACCAATAATTTATTAATGAGATGTGTACTGCTGTTTCTTTTTAATTAAAAGCTCTTCCAGGCTTGGAGAAAGGGATGATACCTTTATTTTTAGATCCGGTTCGACTTCCAATCGGTCTCTATATTTATTTTTTCAGAAAACCAATGTTGAAAAGCCCGCTTCACACTTATAGGTTGTGACAAAAGGCATTAGAAATTGTATCGCCTTTTGTGCTAAAACTGGATATTCATGACGACAAGATAGCCAGAAATCCATAATTGGTATTCTGTCGAAGATGTTTTTGAGTGTCGTATCACACGAGAGTTCAATTTTTGAATTTATATCTGAATCCTGCAATTCTGTCTCGGATTCTACGTTCACTGTAAAAGGAACATTTTTTTAGGAAATTGGCGACCAGGTACCAGGTCGCGACCCATCATTTGAGAAACGCTGGGTTATACCATTTGGCTGTCAACATTAATGTTTGTTGGTAGTTTGTCAAAAGTGTGTTAAAATACGCTATGTCTTATTTTTTAACTATTCAACATGTCAAGTTTCGTTATTTACAAGTGCTGATTTATGCTGTTTTTTTAAGCATTTTAAAAGTAAAAAAAATACGTATTTTGAGTACTGACGCCGTCATAAACAAAAATTATCTACCGCGTACGTTTACAAAATACACGTACCCTGTAAGGACGAACGTGACCATATGGTCACACGGCTTTTCTATATGAAGGCTGTTTTTTTTGTAAATTATTTTTCCTAGATTAAAAAAGTAGTCTCAAAATCGTTTGAAAAATTTATTATTTCGAAAAAAAAAAATGCTCGTCACTGGAGGTTAAGCAAATAAGTGGAGCGTACGGCTTTCTAATGGAGGTATCTCAAAATAAGTTGTTTTTTTTTTACGAGAACTGCTTATTACTCAACTCTAGTTGCTCAGCCTATCTTTTTTCAAAGACAGTAATGATAGAAAGATAGGGCTCGAACAGGACTAGTGGTTGACTAGTCGCTCCTGATTTGCCCCATTAATTTTAGGATTGGAGGGCTGGGAGGATTTTTTTAAAGATATCACACACTCATGCCATCGAACATAAATCAATTGAAAAAAATGCTATTCAAACTGAGACTCGGATATGAGAGATCCTTCACGGAAGCCTCGTCTTCCTCTGAGCGACTACTGATCAAAGAATTTTGAAGGGTAGAAAAGTATCAAAAGTGCACTGACGAGTATCGTTTTGTATTATGACAATAATTTATGAGCGTTACGATAACAGATACATTAAATTCAAAAGGTACCTAAATAGCGACTAACAGTTGATTCGAATATTGATTTGAGACATTAAAAAGGCCAAGAAAAAAGGTGCCGAAAGAAAAGCATATATGTACGTGCATGGCCATCATCACTGGAATCGTGATACACAACAAAGTTTTCTGTGGCCGCGTGTTATCGATGCAATATATAACCACTCACACATCTACTTCTAGATTTCATTAAACCCTATCTAATAAGTGAGGCATGGTCGATATGAGTGAATGTAGGATTGCTTCGGAGATTACAGCGATCCGGGATTACGACGTAGCAGAAGAAGATACAACATGAAACTCTGATAGCATAGCATGCATAACTCGGTAAAATAAATGATAAAATGATAAGATAATCAATACTGCTCGCTAACCTCCTGCTTCTTATCACGGATAACAAACATAATTGTGCGCGCATTGTCAACAACTAGTTCACTATGAAGAACGAATAACAAATTAAAAGAACGAAAATTTCAATATTCTGACGATGAAAACAATGGTCAATGTAAAATAAATCATTTTTCGCATCTTCGAGAGACGATACAAAAATATAAATTGTCAAGATAGGGCAATTATTTAGAATTATCCTAGAATGTAAACTTCGTTTTTCGAACTAACTATAAAATAGCAAACGTGAAGAGCTGAATATGTAATTGATCCACTATGAAGGAATTCTATATTATCACGGCATTATTGATCGAATATCATTTAATTAATGACACTTCATTCATTGCTGCAGTATGTAGAGTGAAAATAGGGGAATACAAAGGTATTATGTACTTAATTGCATTTTGGATAAAATAGTTAGCTTGATACAAGCATACTCATATTTGGATAGTTCGCATTTTGGATTAGACAGTTTTAACTCGGCACAAGGTAACTTTATTTGGGTTTGTTAACATTCGGAGAAAAATACTTTTGACAAACTACTTACTTACCAATAAACATTAATGTTGACAGCCTAATGGTATAACCATTAAAATAAATGTATCTAAAATATTTTACGTCCAACAAACCTTGCTTCCTTATAAATACATCCGACTGCATGTAAGTATAAAGTTATTTTTTTTAACGTAATAAATAGATTTTTTAAACCTTAAATGCCTTTTTAACATTTAAATAATAAAAAAAATGGTTATATCAAATTGATAGTTTTAATTGCGGGAATAATTATTAAATACATATAAAAAAAATCTTTATATTAACACCCAAAAATACTTAATAAGTGTATACATATACCCGATCCTCTTTTTACACAGACTTTTTTCTAACATTACCGTGCACAAAAACGTGGAAAAATAAGGGGCCCATACAAAAGTGGTAGGTGCCATCACTAAAATCAACTTAAAATATAGATTTGAATCGTTCAAATTATGTACATTCACACAAGTTTTGTCACTGACGACACATATTTCGCCTTTCGGCATCTTCGGGCGTTCAGGTGCACGGATGAACTTGAACTGACGCTTAGTAAATGAATGTATCGTGTTTAAATAAGAAATAAATGTATCACTGAGTTTAAAGCTATTGTTGGCGAAAAGGATTAACCCATGGGACAGCTCGTATATATTATTGGAGTGCACGCCAACCCGGAATGAGTGCGCGGGAGTTTTCAAACGGCCGCGCAGCTTAGGAGGACCGTTGATTTCGTGGAGCGTATGGGCTCTATAGGTATAGAAAGACATGATGAGTGGTTAGCTAATCGCTTTTGCTACGTCCCATTTTTAAGATCGGATTTTATCAGTGCTAAGTGTTCTAAGATTTGTTATTAATCAAGTGCCAACGGTGCTGTTCTTTATCGTAGTGGTGCGAGTAATTTATGGAGAAATCAGGCGCTTGAAAGTATGGCCGCATCTACTAAGAAAGAAAATCTAAGAAGGATAACGGGAAAAGATTATCGACCAAATTCCAGTAGACATATGTTCTGTAGCCCGCTTCTCGCTCCACATTTCGTAACTCGCCGAGCTATGGACTATTTTTGTTTGTTATTATTTATTTCAATTTATACCCATGTGTTTTGAGTTAGCTAACGTTTCGAAGCGCCGGAAATGCTTGCATTTGGAAATCATCGATCGGACCCAGCATCGAAAGATAAGGAAATTTACTCCAAATTCACCATTTGATAGATACCATTTCAAAATTTAATAAGGTATGAAAAACATAAAAAGTTAATACTTGATTTTGCTAACGTTTGATATTTTTTTCAAAAACAAATAGTGTGTTTTGCTTGAGATGCGATGTTTTAATGGAAAAATAGGATGTGGCTTAAGCACGCCACTGGCTCCCTGTTCATTTTTTACAAATAAACCTTATTACAATATGATGATAAGGAATGCTTCACTCAACTGAGATGATTTGAAAATCCTATTAAGCTAGATTCTATCAATTAAACGATTTTTTGTGTACAAGCGATTTATAACCAGGTGTTACCAACCCCGTGCCCGCGGGTGCCATGGCGCCCGCCGACTGATTCCGATGCGCCCGCCAACTAATTTATGAAATCGTTAAATTCCTAGGATTTTGGATTTCAAATTCCTCTGTGTGCTAAAAAACGAGTTTCGGAGATATTTTGGGTAAAAGATATAGGGAATTGAAGATTTCAAATTCCTCGTTGAGCTAAAAAAAAACGATAGTAACATTTGTAACTAGACATATTTATCTTTTTAAGATTTGTTAATGACAGTTTTAACTTTGATAACATGTTTTCGGAGATCACAGTGGATGCGTGGAACACTTTTGTAAAAAAAATGTGCGATAGGTATTTCTATAATGGGAGAATCTAAAAATTACTTAGTTTTTTAAATTATATGAGGCTGCAGCTGTACCGTATAATTGCGGACATCAAATGAAAATTATTTATGCATCGTAAGCTTTTCGAAAAGTAATTCAGACAAATATTCTGTGTCTGGAAGTTTCTATAGACGGAAGATTATGTGTAGTGTACAGAGTTTTCTTTTACGTGAACTTCATATACGGAGTATTCTATACGGAGAACTCGTGTTCGGAAAATTCTCGTACAGAAGAACTTTGTACTTACTATATACTTACCACTGTGTATGAACTTGAATTTACCAGGGCTGTGGAGACGGAGTTGTAAAAAATGTGCCTCTCGAAAAAAAATTGAAAAATATATTTAATGATGTGTATTCAAACAATATAGTCCAAAGTGTTGACATTGCATGCTTGGCTGACTAAAGATGATCTGATGGAATATGTATACAAGTTAACATTAAATTAAATTTGAATCGTTCAAATTATGTACATTCACACAAATTTTGTCACTAACGACCAGGGTTTCGCCTTTCGACATCTTCAGGCGTTCAAATGCACGGATGAACTTGAACTGACTAAAATTAAATTATTGAAAAATTTCATCGGAGTCGTCTTTTTTTAGACGACTCCACAGCCCTGGAATTTACTGTTCATAAACACGGATTAACACCGTTCTTCTTTTAGAAAGAGATATTATACATGTATAAGACATTAATAGGTAGAATTACGTACTTCATTATTATTTCACAACACATTCCTGATCGGTAGGATTCAAATTCCGAGATTCGAGATCAAGTAGGTACCATTGGTTTTGTACGCAGATAACCTACCTGTAAAATCCGAGAAAAGGACGACTACCGATTTGTACAATGATTATGGGACAACAATGCGAGTTGTAAATTAAACAGGATTTCTGAACGTCTCTCGGTATAATTATTTATGACCGAGAGATTTACAACCGAACTCTACCGGGGCGGCGGATGGGTTTAGACATAGCAGTCTCAAGTCTCACTATAGGGGGCTTTGGTTTAGATCGGGCACCGTAACAAGAATTAAGTACTTATTTGCTTCCATAAATCTCTAGCATTGTTATGATGCCCAGAAAAATGTGACTTTCTCGGCGCAGATTTGGGAAAATGTAAAATTGACAGCCTTGGTCTATTTTATAGTAAAGAGAAAGGGAGTCGGCTGCACATATTGTTGATCTCGGCAGCATGTCAAATGCTCACCCTCGACTTCGACTCTATCGGGTTGAATACTCATCTTTTAATATATTCTTTTAAATGCCTGGGCCTATGCGGTTTTCATTACGTCTTGATTGTGCAAGGCGTAATAATGTATGTTTATTGTATTGTTTATCATTTACCGTAATTATAACAGCGTCGAAATTTGTTTCATCGAAGTAGGAAGACGGAAATGTATGAATAAAAGCTGTCAAAAGTAACTTCTTATTTACTTTTGTTGCTTGTTATTATAGAAACATTTACTGTTTAAATTTTGATAACTGTATTTTTGATCGATAGAATTTGACGTTAAAAATATATAGTTGCAAGATTACTCATATAAATGTACCCACATCTAACATCATACACGAAAGATAATGCGCCCATTGGGAATAGCTGCTTTAACCAAACATACATACTTTTAGGGTGTTCACTGTCAATACTTGGTGGAAAGGCATTATATTAATAAAAACACAATTCCTTTGTACATCATTCCATTTTATTAACCTCTCTAAAGCTAACGACCCACCGGTGTGTCGCATACCAAACTAACCACACGCGCTACTCACCAGTGTGTTTTTATTATTACGACATCATTGAAAAAGGGCCCAACATCTCTTAAGGACTCCCAAAATGAATATTAAGTTTTCCTTTATTAGTTTTTAGAAAATTGCTAGCTTACAGGACAAAAAACGTTATTTTTTTCTAGCTGTTAACGGGTTAAATAAGTCAGGACCGGTTTCAGTCAGAGATCAGTTGACAATGCTCGCAATGATCGAAACCGGTCCTGACCTTTTTAATAAAGTGGAATGAAGTACAAAGGAATATTGTGTTTTTATAAATAAAACATACCTACATTAATTTAAATGCGGATAATAAAGATTAAGTTTGTTTGTATACCTTGTGCCAATTCGTATAAGTAATAGTTCGTAAATAGTTCTTTAAGCGATGCTTGCTATGAAGGTATATAAGTAGATATATTCTCAACTTAATGAACTATTATTATTGAAATCGTATACTAAATATGATTGTTTAAATAGTTATGGTATAAGTAATTTTAAAAAAGTATTCCAAGGTACATCAGCAACAGGAATGAGAAAGTGACTATAAGGGCCGTGTCGTCACTAATTGAAACCATAATACTTACCTGTAAATCAGCACAAAACTATTTATGAGGCAGTTAAGTAGCTTGCATTGTATGTTCCTATTATAGCTTGGTGCACAATAATTACATCAACAAACAGTTCCTTGCAATAAACACTAATTCTAGCGGCAGCGATCGTTCATTCTGAGAAATGGTTGATCAGTCTGCGTGCTTTGATCGCAAACACAACCGATAAAAATAGCGATAGAATACAAAGCGTGGACTCACCAAACCGATGCGGCCATGCCGAAATAGTAGAGCAACAAGAAGACGACGGCGCAGTTGGGATTGGCCAGTCCGTCCAGAGAGAGGATTGCTCCGGTAGGACTGTGGGCGTCGCGAGTGCAGGCCACGGCGGCGTGCCCGGCTGCTCCCCTGACGCCCCAGCCCACGGCCGTCAGGTTGTGGCAGAGAGCCATGAAGATCAGAGGCCTTTCAGGGTACCCGAAGGTTTTCCGCCCGGCGCCGGCGCCCACGAGGAACGTGAGGACGGCGATCAGCGTCGACAGGAAGCAGAGGGCGGCCCAGATCGAGAGCCAGACCTCCGCCAGACTTTTGTCGGAGGACTCATAAAGAACGTCAGCGTCGCATAACCGAGCGCAGCGCCCTGACCTGTTAAGGTAGACGTAGCTCGCGGACCTGGAGTACTTCTGGCAGGCCGGATTTGACGATCCAAAAGCCGGGTTCGGAGTCGCAGGCGCGGCCGGCGGAGGCCGGACGTCAGACGGCGATGCCTCGCCGGGACCCTCCATGCACATGTGTTCGTGATTATTTTCAGCGGGGAAGCCGGAGCAGTCGAACTCCGCGGGCCACGGAAATCCGAAGCCCTTGAGGACCGGGAAACAGCGGTCGTAAACACTTTCGCAGAGTCCTCTGCACGGACCGATGGGTAGGGCAACTTTATCCGTGCACATGGGAACGTATACTGAGCAAAGGAACAGATGGAGCTGTGAGGAACATCCGTACTGCAGAAGAGGACTGAACGTCTGCATAGTCACGTCGGCGTCTTCCTGCCTGGTGTGACGGGCCATGTTCGGCATCCCCGTAACGTTGTATCCTATGTTCTTGCACATTTCCACTCTAATAGGCTCGCAGGTCTTCGGGGAAGCGTCCCCGAAACACGATACACACACGATTAGACCGATAAAAATAATCACTTGTTCTTTGAAACCCATTTTACCACTTTTTCTCGCGGAGCCTAAATAAAATGAACACCTTCAAAATTTTATCATTTTTGTCAACAACGTCAATGCGAAAGTGTCAACTGTCAAACTATTCCAAATACTCGCGAACGGCCCTTCCACACAAACATCTATACGTAAACTAAAATTTTTAGTTTCAAATTTCTGTGTCGAGCCGCGTGCTCAGATGCGAGGATTAACGTTCGTAAAAGATCGGAATTTAAACAAGGCAACGGAAATCTCCGAAGCATTGGTATGTGTCGACGCGAACACAAAAAAGCTTCTGGCATGCGGAATCGATGAGCCAGAGAGAGACAAAACCACATGCCGAGCTCGTTACGATGGGGTCGGAGTTTTTAGTTGCATATTTAGACCTTTTTTGTTGCTTCATGTTCGACGGTGTCTCAAATATCTCGGCTACACCCGCAACAAGTTACCGTACAAATAAACTTCGACTCGAAACCAAAATACATAAAAACATTATCAACCGACGGTCTTCAGTTTCATATTATGAATAAATCTATTAGATATAGGTAGTGCTTTTCTTTCCATGTAACGTAGTGAAACTGCGTTCCGGCCCTTTTTAATATTTCAAATATTCTTTTTTTTATATAAAAATAAAATTGGCTGTTTGTCCCTATCTTAGGTACCTTTTGAATGTAATGTACCTGTATCGTAGCACTCATAAATTATTGTCATAATACAAAACAATACCGGGGCATAGACCATGAGTATAAAGCTTGATTTAGTTCGCTTGTTGTATCGCGTGGATTCCATCTGCAATAGTTTTGTCACTTTTGTTCATCAAACTCGTCAGTGTACTTTTGACACTTTTCTATCCTTCAAAATATTTTGATCAGTAGTCACTCAGAGGAAGACGAGGCTTCTGTGAAGGATGAAGAACAGTTTGAATAGCATTTTCTTCCATCGATTTATGTTCTAGGGCACGACGAGTGTTTGTGACATCTTAAAAAAATCCTCCCAGGCCTCCAATCCTAAAATTAATGGGGCAAATCAAGAGCGACTAGTCAACCACTAGTCCTGTTTGATCCCTATCTTTCTACCATTAGTTACTTCGAAAAAAGAAAGGTTGAGCAACTGAGTAATAAGCAGTTCTCGTAAAAAAACTTATTTTTAGATACCTCCATTAGAAAGCCGTATGCTCCACTTATTTGCTTAAAAAAAGAATCTGCACATTAATTATTTTATGTTCGTTTTAGTGATACGATTATTACAGTGTCAAATTGATAACGTTTTGTGTCTAAAATAATCGAGTATTTTTAATGTTTTTATAAATACATTGATAATCGTGTTAAAAGTACACATTAATATGAAGATCACTGTAAATTAAACAAAATACGAACAACATTTTAGTACATAAACTTCGCAATCGTATATAAAATGTTCCGGCTACGTTCCTTTGTCCACATCTCATTAACAAATCCTTAACAGCTGGAGAATAATATAAATTTTTCGTTAAATATTTTTTATGAAGGGAGAAAAATAGGCGTACTATCTGCTATACTGCTGTGCATTTCAGAAATAAATACACTGTGCACAAATATGCAGTAATTATTCGACGCTTAAAAAAATATATCTGGACCGATTTCCCGGCGAGTTGAAAATGTTCGCCGTGAGCGAAACCGGACCTGACCTTTTCAAATAAAGTACAAAGGAATATTGTGCTTTTATTAATACGATACTTATATCATTGTAAGCAGTGGCGTAGTAAGGGGTCCCGCTGTCCAGGGCGTTTCTTGAATTTGCCGCCCCCCCCCCCAGTAATTCGTCCACTTTTTTTAATTACATATATTTTTAGCTATGAGTTTATACTACAGGTGAATTATTTTTTTTATTCATGTATATAATTTCTCTAAAAAAAAATATTTTGTTATTTTTTTCAGAGCAGGAACTTTTTTAATGTGTCAAAAAAATATTAGTCAATTGTCTTTTTTATTATGTTTCGAGGAAAAGTGGCAAATTCTTGTAAGTTTTCATTTTACAAATAAGTAAACGAATTTAAAGAATAAACGTTAATTCATAACAAAAGATACCAGATTTTATTTTGTAAACATAACATTTGGGAAAATCGTTAGTAATATTATCAACATCTATTTTATCTGACAGTTTGAGTTTTATTAAACATGGTTGTAGAGTTGGAGTCGTTACCGTAGTAGGAAAAAACTAATGACCCCGAATATTTTTTTTATTTTTTGGAGTGTAAAAATCGCTCAAGTCAAAAGTCGCCTACTGGTCGATCTAGTATTTCAATTTTCCATCACATCTCTGTTTGCGTAGCAGGAACAGTAACACAAATTTTAATTCATCCCAAGCGATGTCATCATGATCTTGTTTTTAGTGTTTTGCAAAGTAAAATCATGCCAGGAAAAAATAGTGAATTAATTATCGCTTGCATTGATTCTTTATACGAAACAACTTTTGTTTATTACCTCTGCTAAGTTTTTTGCTATTAAAATTTCTTAAAAACGCGACCTCCAAAAAGTTGTTGTCAATCAGTAAGTCACACACAAAGCACAAATTAGACGAAAGAAAGCATCTTATTGAAATAAAGCTCGCATTGATTTTATATCCAAAACAATTTGTATTTATTTTTTTACCATATTACTTTTTTAAATTTTCTTTAAATTAAATTTAAATTTTATGTTCATTTTTGAAAATGCCGCCCACAGAAATGTGCCGCCCGCGAAATGGGCGGTCCGTCCCCTCCACCCCCCCACCCCTCACTTCGCCAATGATTGTTATTAAATATTAAATTTGAATGATTCAAATTTAATATTGAAATTCCACCAAGCACTTTCAGTCGAAATGTAAACTTTTCTGTTGCGTATTTTTTCATAAATATTTAGTAATATGGATCTTTTTTATTCGTAAGGATCTTTGTCAATAAGGTACACAAATCAACTGAAACTGAAACGAAATAAGTGTCAAAAATTTCGTGTATTGTCGAATTTCGAATGTATTCTATGATAATGGGAAATAATAAAACAAATGTCTCTTATAACTCTTATGACTTGAGAGATGTTGATGTATTGTAATTTTAACATTTTCGTAATTTCGAAAAATAGTAAGGGCGCTATTTTAAACTCTGCTTAGGGGCGGCACATAGCCTAGGAACGTCACTGTCTACGCTAATATGTTGAAGATGCTGGGTACTTACCAAATGTCTTCCCGACATATTCTGGAGTACCACAAGGATCGAATCTTGGCCCAATTTTATTTCTTATTTTTATTAATGGCATTGTAGAAAGTATCTGCTCTTTGCTGATGACTCCAACCGTACTATTCTCAAACATAATATAAATGCATTTTTGAATTTGTCTATAAAAGACAAACTAGACTTCAATATTTTGAATTGCTTTTACATTTCCTTCTTTCAAGCAGTGGCGTAACTAGGAAATCAGGGCCTTTATCCAAGTCATTAACGGGCCCCATATTTTTTTTGTTACAAAAATAAAATTTATACATAGAAATATGTAAATGAGTAAAGTTAATAGTCTTGCAAGACTAGGTAATAAGATTATAAATAAACAAAAAGAAATACTTCTTTCAACGAGTTTTTGTGCTTCATCGAGTTCTCTAAGTCTGGATTAACCCATAGAATTTCATCTGTAATCTTTGATTATTTCTAATTTACAAAATGTGCGTTCTACACTAGCAACAGTTAGAGGCAGAATGAAAACTAGCAAGAACGCCATATAAATTTTAGAGAATTAACTATTCATTTAATTATGTCGTTGACTTAGAGCACAGAGTTCACAGATTCAAATAATCCCAGTACGGACATTTTTTATAAATTGATTTTTCAATAGATTTATGGATTTCTGTCCGAAAGCATGGTTGTATGTGATGTCTTGAATTCTCTCCCACTCATTCTATCATAAAATGAGCGTAGCGAGAGCGATTAGCTAACCACTAGTCCTGTCCAACGTTCCCTCTAATTTTTATTTTGTGTGTGCTGACCATCCACTGCTTTATGCAGTTAATTTTCAGCATAAACAAAAAGTGTGCGCAAATATAAAAGTAGGTAGAATCAATAAGGTTTATGAAAATAAAAATATTATTCATACTCGATTGGTAGGTGCTTTATTACATTACACTCCAGCAAATCTTCTATTAACAATATTTATGTGTGCGGCCTGTGCGGGATATGTGAAAATGTGTGCGGACACATTTTTAGAAGTGTGCACACGCACACCTTAGCGGGAAAATTGGTCCTGTCCTACTTATATTCTTATATCCTTTATCTCTTTGAAAAAGAGAGGTAGACCAACTGAGTAACAAACAGTTCACGTAGAAAAAAAATCTGTTGAGATACCTCCATTAGGAGGTTACATGCTTCACATTGGGAGCAGACATGAATTTAAAAAAATATAATGTGAAAATTCAAAAAAAGTTTATGGATACTTTTTTACTCGAGTTATATGAAAATTTAATTGTTCGATAAACACTGCGATATTTGTTTTTAAGCATCGAGCACTGATTTGATTTTATGGCATCTGTCATCTAAATCAGTACATCCCCAACTGGGGGCCGCAGTAGAACTTGTTTTGTGTTCAGGGGGGCCACGGATGTATTCCACGCTTTGGTTAATCGTTAAATTTTTTCCATGCTTCGTATACTGCATCAACTAAAATGTGATTTTTGGAAGAACTGTGTTGACAATTTTTCTTATTCCAGAACGCCAAGCATTATTAATATTAGAAAACAAGGTTCAAACTTAACCGAATCCATTTTTTTAGAATAACAAATGCCATAATCAGTACTTCGATTGATGATATACTTCACTGAAACTTCGGTTTTCTTGCTTGATATCTTTAAGAAATGAACCTTTTGATCTGTGTTGTGGCAAACTTAAAATTAATCTTTTTGTTGAAGTGGTTGTTATTCAGTTGTTTGACCTCCCTTCTTGAAATAGGGTAAGGACAGATATGGTTAAGAAATGAAAAGTATCTATTGAATCGCTCTGGCAGCTTAGTTTTTAGAAAGACATGGATGAAAAAGGAACATTAACATCAGACATCTATGGCATGCACAAATGCATAAATTAATCAAAAAGTCAATTTTTGATTGTCCACACGATTTGAACTCGCGGACACCGCAACCAAATAGGATGAACGAACACGAGCGCTGTATGCTCAGTTGCTGGACCAGGAATGGGTGATTATCGTGTTTTAAAAATCAAAGATTTATAACATAATAAATATATGTACATGCCAGTGGCGGTTCTAGGTACTGGGCTAGGTGGGCTAAGCCCGACCTGCATTTTTCACCCAAAACTTTAGATGGCTGAATAAAAATGAACAGCAATTCGGCCGCTGAACAAAATAAATACATTTATAAGCGTAATTGACCTTTCCCAAATGAATATAATATCTTTGTTTAAATTTTCCTCTGTCAATATAAGACAATGCCATGTCTACCTACAATAATATTCTCGATTGTTTTGTATTACAATTTTAAGCTGAGCCGGCATAAAAAAAACAATAACCCTATAAATAATTCATAGAGAACATTCAACGTGACGTCAGTCTGGCAACACCTATGTACATGTTATTGGTCAGGGGCTAACGCTTTCCAGCCCGCAATCATAGACAATATTTCTTTACACTGGAACGCAATCTAGCACGATTCGATTTTGTTTGTATTTGTATGTACGGAAACGTCATCAAACGCACAGGACTGTGTTTCAAATTTACTGGCTTCTGTCATTCATTGGGGGCTAAAAACGATTTAGTCCATGGCCCATACAAAAATACCAATATCTTTGTATTTTATGAAAGTGAAAGGTATCGAATCTCAGTGACAGTTCTGTATTGCTTTTTTTACTTGTTATTTCACTTTGAAAGAGACGAATTTAAGGTCCCGTATTATTATTCTATTATTTCTTACGTACATTAGCATTGATTTTATTATATAGTAATTTATGCTTTGCAGTAGTGTCGTAATATTTGTTTTTAAATTGCTTGTAGATTAATGTATAAGGTGAAGTGGAAACATACACAATTTCGTAAATAGCATACAATGCTAAACTTTCCTCTAGCCCACCCAAGATTTTAGTTCAGGAACCGCCACTGGTACATGCAAAGAAAATTCTAAAATTCCGTCTCAGCAATGGAGGAATTTTGTTGCAATTTATGGAAGTATTAGGTCGAAAATTTCAATACAGGTTACTTTTCATAATAATTCTGCATTTTAACGATTAATGTAAGAGCTTCTGGAAGAATTTATTCCTGATAATTCCTCTCGAAACCCAATCAAATATTTGTACAAGTTGAGTGTTAATTGAAAGATTTTTTTATTTTGAAATATATTTATTTCTGTAGTGAAAAATTCAGCACGTAGGTCAAGTAATAAAGCATAAAATGTTTTATGATTTTCAGTGTAGGAATTTTTTTGAATTATAAATCCTTTCATAATTTTGTATAAATGTGAAAATACTAGTTCAGCTTAAAAAATGGCTTTCATAATATAATAATACATTAAGAAAGGTAAATTTCACAGCGGTATTATATGCGAACATTTTATTTACATGTCGACGGATCGTCGGAACGCACAAGTCATTTGGAAATAGTTTTAGTACATTTTTTTCATAATTCATTTATGCGCGGGTTCACCTTCCGAAAGAATAACATCATCAATCAAGGTTACATAATAAAATAGATAAATCTGATAACGACGCTCTAATAATGTACATTTATACAAAGCGATATTATTTACATTGAAAAAAAAACATTATAACTAAAGATCCACAGCAGTCAACTGTATCAATATTAAATAGGTATTTAAAGCCGGCGAAAATTATTCATTGACCGTTCCGCTGCGGGCGGGATTCTGTGTTTTAAGGGTCGACAGAGGGGGCTTATGTGAGGTTCCACATTATATTTAAGATATGAATACAAATTTTTGTTAGAAATTTGATACGAAAGATAAGAATTTGTAAAACATCAACATTTATATTGTTAAGCATCACACATATCTATATTAATACAATAGTAATCCGGGAGAGGGATATTTGTCATCTTTAGGGATTATGAGTTATATTCCAATGATAAATACTGAATTAGGATAACAGACCGTCGTCATTTACATATATTATCACGTTTCAGATCTAAAATTTATATTCCACCATCGGTGTATTTATATTTTCTATTTGAATTTGTCACTAAATTATTTGAAGTCGCGTAATTTGTATTTGAGCAAAAATAACATCATTAAAATTTTACAATCAAACAATCTTATAATAACACGCTAGCGCTACATATATATATAAAAAAATATACAAATTTATTATACTTAATCACAATTAATATTATATTTGATTTTTTACTGAAATTTACTGAAAAATCAGTATTTTTGCAATTCATAATCGTAATGAGAAATCGCAGATATGATATTGACGTTGATTCGTAAGAGCTACCTTTTGGCTGCGCGGAAGAATATTACGGTCAATATTCATAATAAATTACATGCGTGCCGCATTCAAATTACAATTTTGAAAAACCATTTTGATATGCATGCTTCGCCTGAAAATTTAATTGGGCATTCACAGATGATAACTTTAGCTACATCGAAGGGGTTCCAGTACTGCGATATGTCCGCTGGATCAATTCTTTTGTTGGAGAAAAAGAAAAATTGCCACTCTATTTTCTCATCATGCTGAAATAAGAGATTACGAGGAGTATACGGTAGCAGAGGTAAATTTGAATATGGATCTGAGAGATCTTCAGATAACGTTCTACATATGAAAATATTACAGTGATGAGTCAAATGCCTAGCGAAGAAATTAATAATATACCATGAATCAATGGCAGCTCAGGTGCAGCAGGTCCACCGTGCACTCGGTTCGAATGTCTGTACAAAAGTACTAAGAATGTTATCTCAGTGACATAAGCGAAAGAAGTGTGAAAATGTCGACAGAATATGCTCAATGTCAATATAACTGATTCAGGATCGGTTCGAACACCTCTCCCGGAAAAAAAATTCAGATGACTCAAAAATATTCACCTTACATATAAACATAGATAACACTCCGAGGTCTGTGCACTCACAGATGTGCTTAGTGCCGCAAGGTGTAGATGTTAAAATGAAATTTGATAACGCAGACACTAGACGGCGGTGCCGCCGGTCTCCAGACGAACACGGAGGGTCTCTCGTTCACGTTGGACGTCAGCCAGTTCCAGGCTTAACTCTCGACACAGGCGACACAGCAGAGAATTCTGCTCCCTGAGTCTCCGAAGAGAGTCTTCGCCGCGCAGGCCGACTGTCGGGTCTGCAGCAGTTTCTATGGGACCGCAAGTGTCGGGGCTTTCTGAACCGCGCGGTGTGGGCTTCCTGTACACCTGGAAAGCGCCGTGCTTCCGGGGAAGGGCGTTCGTCTCATCGTCGAAGCTAGCTCGGCTACGGGGGAGACCGACGGGCGGACCGTCGGCCGCCAGAGGAGGCAAACCGTCAGGGAAACGGGCGAAATCTGCAAAAGTTTCAGCGGGAGTTTCCTCCGGGCTCTGGCCGAAGGCATCCGGGTGACCGAACGCAGGGTCACCGGTCAACCCGAGAACATCACCTTCGCTGCGCTGATTGATAAGCTTTTTACTTTGGGGGCCAGCAATAGACGGGGAAATCCTCGGCGGAACTTGCGGCGGAGCACCGACGGCTACCGCTTGGGCACCTTTGAATCGGTTAAGATCTAAGCTGCTGGAACGGGTATGAGCACGGTGAGGCCTCGGCGGCGGAGGCGGAGGTGCCTCTTTTTTGGGGACAAACTGCAATGACTGAGGGCCAGTAGAACTCTCTTCTGGTAGGAAAGAACCCTCTTTTGTAGGCGGCGGCGGTATAGCTCCGACACTCTTCGGGGTCGCTTTTTTAGCCTGAGGTCTTTGAATGGGCCTTATTTCTCCTCCGATAGCTGGAACGAAACCGGCATCGACGGAGAGCCGCGCCCCGGGTCTTTTAGGACTGGAGGCATCGCGTCCGTCTCTGAAGTTAGGTGGCATCTCTTCGGGCCTCCTGGGAGAGGTTCCCCCTGACTCTGAGACCTGTGCCGGAATAGACGAGGCGTCAGGGGTGACTCGAAGCGGTACGGGGTGAAATATCTTTGGATCCCTTTCAACGGCGGCCTTTTGAAAGTCAAAGTTGACAGGCTTCGGTCCCGGGCTGGCAACACTGGAGGTCGGCGAGTCGACAAACTTGGTCCATTCTCTGTTTCCTGTGAGGACCTCAGGTTTTGCCCTCTGGGGGACGTCTCCCGGTACGGGAGAGGTCGGTGATGGTGTTCCATCTTCGCGGTTTAAGATTTTAACATCACCATTGTCAAAATCGTCCGTTTCATTCGGAAGTTCAGCCAGAGCAAGCGGCGGTGCGGTCCCGGAAGCGAATTCAACCCCGAGGCTGAGATCAGTGTCAGATCCCAGATCGACAAGACGGGAGATGACAATGCGATCGGGACTCACTCCAGGAGATGACTTCCGAATTCTCGGGACCAGGGTCGGCGGAAGGACATCAGGGACAGGGATCTCTTTCCGCCTCAGGACTACCAGGTGCATTGCAGCAGTAAATTCTTCAATGCACAGAGCCCCGTCTTTGGTTATATCAGAAAGCAACCATATTTTCCGCAGGTCCGCGACAGGCAGTCGGGACTTTTCAAAGAATAGCCTGAAAGAAAAATAAATGACATATTTATTATTTTACTCAACATAAATCAACACAGCCATCTTCATCGTTTTACAATAATGTTGAACAAGGACAGAAAAATAAAACACGCTTTTGTATTAATTCAACATTGTTTAAGTTAAAGAACAAGACTCTGTTCCGATAATAATATAACGTAGGCAACAAAATGGCTTTCCACCAAGGATTTCCAGCGAATACCTTAACCCTTTTACGATCAAGGAGTGTATGCTAAAACACTCTCTGAAAAAATTGACTTTGATTCATTGCATTCTAAAAAACTAAATAAGAATTATGCATAGATTATTACTATATTTTCATTTTATATAGTTCGTTATTCAAGGCAAACAAAACTACATCACATCCACTTTTTTAGGATCCAATGCAAATCGGTAAAATAGAAAATATCACTGGCAATAAAATTGCGAAAGCCCTATACAGTAGAACCTCGATTTATCCGGACTAATTGGGGATGAAGGTAGTATTATTATCAAGAAATTCATTTATTAGTTTTTGCTGAAATATGCTAGCTGTTCATTTTGAAGCCGCCAAATCCCGAATACTTTTAAGACATATAAGATATCCTGAGATACACTCTTCTTGGCTCTCAAACCACTTCATGGTGACATCTAAGCACTGAAAATCCTTAGAATGAGCAGTACCAATATCTCTTTCTTTGCATATCTCTTCTTCGTCTTCTTGATCTTGTTGAGACAAATATTTCCTTAATTATTTTCACATCATTCAAAATTTAAAATCCAAGATCGTTCGCCTCAAAATTTAACCACTTGGTAACATATTCTTCGACACATTCAACACATATTGAAATTGCTGCTATTGCTTCTGTAATGTCTCTTATAACAATTTCTAGTGTGTTACTTGAACATTCTAATAGTCTTCAAGAATTTGTTCCATGATTTTTTCACTGTTGACAAATCTAAGAAATTCCAACTCTCAGAAATTTTATTGTAAGCATTTCATCGATCTGGTTGAAACACTCTATTGATAGGTGAGATGATGCATCCAGTAATAATAATGTTTTTCCTTTTTCATCTATGCAGTTTTGATATTTTTTTACTTTTGGAATGATCTGTTTTTCATACCATCGTTTAAAAATTTCATCATTCATTCTGGTTTTTTTCTGATGGTAATGTTCAACCGGAACACTTCTTAGATTTTGAACAACGCAAATAACGAGCAAAATGGTAATCACTCCATCACACATGTAAACAACGTTGGAATTAATTCGCCATGAGAAAATTAGCAAATTCGTAAAAAAATTGTTCCGGAAAACAATCCGGATAATCGAAGTCTAGATAATCGAGGTTCTACTGTAGTTTGTTGTTGTTAATAACAAGTATAAAAGCAGACACGAAATAACTAATATACAATCCTAAGTGTTTATTCTATGTAATAAAGTATGTGTTCTATGTGTTCGTTACTGTAATAACAAAAATAGCATAGTAAAAATTGTACATAGAAGGGCATTTTTATTTCTTCTGTAAATACTATAATTTCACTATGGCTAGCTAACCCCATTTTTTTCACATATAAGCAAAGCAAAAAAATTTCAAAAAATCATGAATAAATTTCAAGTGACAGAAGTAGACTAGAAATCTACTAAACTAGAAATCACAGAACTAATTCCTCTGTCAACGGTCAAAACGCAACAAATTACAATTTAGTCCTAAAATGGTGGAGGAAACTCTTTTTTTGGGGAATGGAGGTGTCGGTTATAAACTCATGTACAAGTTCTAAGAAAGAAAATAATCAAAAATCAAGGAGTCATTTAAAATTTGTGAAATTATTGGTGGATCAATATGTAGGAGATTTTCATGGAGGAAATAAATTTCAACATTTTTGTATAAATAGCATTGTTAAATTATATTTCTTATCAGTAGACAATGCTGGCAATGAGCGAAACTTGTCCTGACTTATTAAATAAAGTGGAATGAAGTACAAAGGAATATTGTGTTTTTATTAAAACTGGTCATTCAATTGCGTTCAATATTTCTTTTTCAGAGGGAAAGGAATAATGGACAGGAGATGGAAAAGACTCGTAGTGGCTTATTGCTTTCGCTCAGTATGGTGTGATGACATAAACATAACAGACATCCGTGACTTGTAATAAAAATGTATCTTCTTCTTTCTTCTTTGGCCATGTTCGCTCCCTATGTGGATCATATGGCCGCCACGCGGCACCTCCATGTTTCCCTGTCTCCCGCCAATAGCTTTGCTTCCTCCCATGACATGCCAGCATCCCTCAGTTCCGCCGAGTACATCCTATGGATAGTACCCGACGGACGTCCAGGACGCCGGAATCCCACCGGTCGAAAGAAGAGGCAGGCAGGATTGAGGCTTTCCGGAGGCATCCGCAGCACGTGACCCAGCCAGTTCCAACGTCTCTCCATAACCACTGACGTGACGGGACGCTGTCTTGCACGCTCCCTTATCTCTGAATTCCTCACAAAATCAAACCATCTCACCCCCATTATCCGACGCAAGCATCTGTTCTCGAAGCTCAGTATACGGTTTTTTTATGTCTTCGTCAGGTGCCATGATTCGCAACAGTAAAGCATTACCGGCAGAATGCAAGCATTGAACAAGTGGCATTTGGTTTTAATCGAGTACAGCTGTGTGTCCCAGACAGTCCGCATTGAGTTGAATGTGGCTCCAGCCATTCCTAAACGAATGGCGACTTCGTTTTTTGTACTACCGTCTTCGGGGATATGTACGCCGAGGTATCTGAAGCTGTCAACCCTCTCGATGATCTGTCCCGCGCTGGTAAGGGTCCTATCAGAGTCATGACAGGTTTGGTTACACATCACATTGGTCTTACTAGTATTAATTTTTTTTTTTACTAAATTTAAAAAAAATTAATACTAGTAAGACCAATGTGAAAAATGTATAAGTCAATTGAAAATTTGAAATATGAAATTTTCTTGGCAGAAATTTGGGCCTGCGGACACTGCAACCAAATATTAACAGAGAGCATTGGCCACTCGGCTACAAGACCAGCAAAATAAAATTAGGTAAATCTTACCTGGCGACATTGCCTGGAACCAACCCTCGAGCATCAGGCTGCAGCTGTCTAAATTGAGCAGCGTAGTGTCGACGCTGTTCCGGTCCTACGCGCCAGACAGATCTACCGGGAGATTCGCCCGTCTCATCATCGGAAGAATGACGATCGGAAGACTCCTCTTCGGTTCCTGAAAGATGAAAGCTAATGCGGTCAACAATAAATTATAATAGAACATAATAATTTTCATATATGCTGATTTAATATAATTATATCTATTCATTGTCAGACAATGACAATTTTATTCTCTTGCACTGAAGATGCCGAAAGGCGAAACCAAGGTAGTTAGTGACAAAACATATCGAAAAGTACAAAATTTCAATGATTCAAATTTCAATGATTCAAATTTAATATTTTTATTTGTAAATGTTAAAAAAAATAATGAAAACATATAATTAGGTGCCAATAACCTGGAACTATTGAAATACAAGTAAAGTAATTCTTGAAACTAAAATCTTTTCAATTTCAATCGAAAATAATCAGGACCTGAAATGGATTACCAGATATTGAATTAAATTATTATGAATTATTTATTAAATCTTTTACTCTCAGGGATTTTGAAGAGGATATGCTAAATCGATCATTTCAATTTTGTGTTATTTTATAACAAAAAATAAATATTCACATTTCCCTAAAAACATAAAAAGGGAGTTAGCGAAAAAAAATCATTGCGTAGTTTGATATTTATAGAAAACAAAACTATAGTAGATCTAACTGAATACTGCTTACAAAATATTCAACATAATATATCAAAAGTTACTGAATATACACCCATCCCTCGCTTAACACGATACTCGCTTAACACGGTTTCAGTTTTGTTGAAATTTTTTTTTTTTTCGATTAAATCTTGCTTTGCAGACGTGCGCACAGCTGTGGGAATTTCTAAGAATAACGGTTAGGGTATATCTGGACGGTTAGGGTATATCTTTTACATTTTAAATGTAAAAAAAATAGTACCTGAAAATAATACATCAGACATTTAGTCTCTCGTTGCCCACTCTGTTGATCACTCGTTAAGTTCGAGCAGCTGATAAAATATTTGTTGTTTATAATTTGACAAATATTCAAGGTGTAATTTTCTTATTTCTAATATTTTTATTATTGGAATAATTGAGTTTTAATAATACACTAGCTGTAAGCCCGTTGCCCAGCAACGAGAGATTTTTGTTGCATTATAGAAAGGTCAGAAATTTACTGGCATGAACAATTGAATGCATATTTATTATTATATATGTATATAATCTAATAACAAATAATTAATAAACTCTGTTTTTATTTTTCCCTAGGGTACTCAACGTTGTACCTACCACCACCCGCTACGGCTTCACACTCTTTTATAGGGTGTATTCCGTAGCGTAACAACGTTAGTCGTGTTCAAAATTTTTCCAGAAATGCCTCAAGACTTGGTTGCATGCACTACAGTGTGCAGAAATTAAAAGTTAATAAATAATTAAGTGCAGTTGAAAATATTAGATTTTATCTATTTAACTCAACTATTTATCCAAGAATTATTTAAATGCCCTATAATTTGCCTTAGATGTAACCAATTCAGCATGACCGACGGGGCCGACAGATCCATATCCAGATAGCAGAAATTTTGTAAAATATTTAATTTTTGGAATAATGTTTAAGTTTGCTAACAACCGTTTTTCGTAGTAGCAGAAATTTCGTAAAATATTTAATTTTTGGAATAATGTTTAAGTTTGCTAACAACCATTTTTCGCAGTAGCAGAAAGTTCGTAAAATATTTAATTTTTGGAATAAGTTTGCTAACCATTTTTCGTAGTAGCAGAAATTTCGTAAATTATTGAATTTTTGGAATAATGTTTAAGTTTGCTAACAACCATTTTTCGTAGTAGCCGAAATGTCGTAAATTATTTTATTTTTGCAGTAGTAGCAGAACAGATGTCGTAATTTTTTTAATTTTTGGACATCAGTACGGACACATTTGTGGGTTGTGATTTGTGATTATTTTATCGACTATTAATATATAGATTTTTAGACCTATTATGTCGAAGCCAAAATTAACAAGAAAAATAATTTCTCTGGAGATAAAAATCCAAATTTTGGATCGTCTTCGAGATGGACAGAGTACGGCTGAGATTGAAAAAAAATTTAGTTTGACCGAAGAAACGATTAGAACGATTAAAAGAAGTGAAGAAAAAATTAGAGCAAGTGTAAACGAGGAATCTTTAATAAGTGCGAAACATACGAATCGCATACGCAATGCAAACATAGAAAAAATGGAGAAAGCTCTGGTGATTTGGATAGAGAATAATAACCAAAAAGGATTACCTATGGACGGCTCTACTATACGAGAAAAGGCAAAAAGAATTTTTAATCACATAATTAATCAAGACAATACAACAGCAATAAATCAAGACACAGAATTTTTAGCGAGCAAGGGATGGCTTGAGAAATTTAAAAGGCGAATTTTTTTGCACAACATCAAAATGAAAGGCGAAAGTAGATCTGGTGACATTAAAGCTGCAGAAGAATATCCTCCAAAATTAGCTAAAATAATCGAAGGGTCTTATTCGCCTAAACAGATTTTTAATGCTGACGAAACGGATCTTTTTTGAAAGAATATGCCAAGTAGAACTTACGTGTCAAGAAATGAAAAAATATCAAAAGATGGGTTGCAAATGGCAAGAAATATAGAAACGCATTTCCTAAATAATGATTCAGATATGGATCGAGCTTTGAAATTTCAACAAGAAATGAAACAATGCGTTGCCAAATATGAGGAAATTTACAAGAATATAAAACCATCGCGGATTACCGATTTTTTTGAACGTCGACGGAACATAACAGAAAATGTAATCGAAAGTAGTTGTGATGATGACATTTGTCCAATAAAAAGAAGAAAAATCCCCATATTAATATCTTCTAGTGAGAGTGACATAGAATAATATCTTTTATCTTTGTTCATAATGTTTCAATAAATTTTCAGTCCTATCTACCAATTTCTTTAATATTTCTAAAAAAGAACCTATCCTCTCTTTTTCATACATTTGTTAATCTCGCTTATCACGGTTTCGTTTAACACGGTGATCTAGCAGTACCTATCTTCCGTGTTAAGCGAGGGATGGGTGTATATATTGTTAACAAATATGTATGTGTTGGTAAATAAAATATGTGAGTTTCAGCCTAAAAGAGCCTCTTTGTTTTGTATTTGATGACTTTCCAGAAACATTTTGATGCAGATGTCAATGAATGGATAAGTTATGAATGACACAACGAAATGATTCAGTCATGCTTTTTATTTATTTTTTACCCATAAATTATGCTTCAATGGAAACTGAAGGGCATTCATTTTGTTTTAGGCGCATATCAGATTTCAACTTGTCAAGATACATAAAAACTTCACTGCATGTGTGAATGAATATGGCTTTATTTAGGAGTCACTTTAAAAATAACAGCAATTGGTGAAGGGGTCAACTAGCTAATTAGGTAGTACAACCATTTTGGCATTTCTCTATAACAGTGCTTCCCAACCTGGGGTCCGCGAAAATTGTCATTGTTTCAACATTTTTTGTGATTAAGTATGAAAACAATTTTCGGGGATCCGCAGATAATTTTTTTCAGATTTAGGGATCCGTGGCATTAAAAAGGTTAGGAAGCACTGCTCTACCACCAACAGATTGGTGGTCTAGGAGTCAAAGGGTTAAGATAACGTTCGGTTTCGCTTGTCGCAAGCATTATCTACTGATTATTATCAGTAATGTAGAATTAGTACAAAAAGTGGTTGACTCTTTTAATTTGACTCTGACATGCATTTAGCATTTTTTAAATCAAAAATTGCTAATATCAAATCGCTAAAAATATACACAAATTCACTAAAATACAAAAGAATGTCGCAACTGGTTAGTTTACGAAGTATAATTTTGATCTGGCATTGTCATTTCATGCCTTTCATTAATCTTAGAATGACTATATTGAATGTACATAAGAACAATAAATTTGTATGTGTCCATTGTAGGAAACAATCAATGGCGTAGAAAATTATCTGAATTATAATTATGAGGCAATATTAAAACATGTAATTGAAAAACTTTCAACTACGCAGGGGACATTTGGGCAGAGACAAGTGCATTGGCATTATTGTCCAATTAAATGAATAAATTAGCACCCTCCTTCTGCACACAGATTCGGTGTCCTAAATTCTAAATGAATCTGGCAGTCTACTCCAATGAACATTGTGAGATATTTTTTTTATTCCCATTAAGCATTTTTTTTGTAATTATTTTATATCCATCAATAATTTATTAAATAATAAGGATACATTGAGCAAATTCCGCCTGCGTGATCGAGTGGTCAATGATGCGTAGCGACAGCAATTAGCCAACCACTAGTGGTTAGACTAGTCTTTTCCTAGCCCTATCCTTCTATTCATACTCTCTTTGGAAAGAAAAGGTTGAGGAACTAAGTAACAAGCAGTTCCCATAGAAACACATGTATGAGATAAACTCCACAAGGAGTCCATATGCTCCACTTTGGGAGTGGACGTGGAAAAATATGAGCAATATTTTAGGCAGTTGGTCATATTAACCACTTCCCCGGCTTTCACACGAATACGTGTAGAAAAAAATGTTCCGATTTCGGCGCACACGCAAATGCGTGTGATAACCAAAGCGCGCCCATATAAACATTTAAAAATTATTGGTTGATTTTCGGCATTCACGCAAATACGTGTTTCATACAATTTCCAATATTCAATCAATTTATATGAATAAGCTTTGTGGAATTCGTATCTTTTATATAAAAATTCAGGAGGAAAATCTTAAATAAAAAAATAGACTTTGAAGGATTAAAAAAAAAAAATTTAATAAAAATAATATTTATATGCTTCAAATTAAAAGAAAATAAAAGTTTTTTTTTTGGAACATTTTTTTAAAAATAATTCGCCGGGGAAGTGGTTAAATAATGTAACCCTGATTATGATTGATATAGGTAGCAAGTTTAGTAACCTAATAGTTGAGTATGTTCTTCGCCAATCGAGGCTGCCGGCCACCGTCCGCGACCCACAGGAGCGACTGTCGACCACGGTCCCTGTGCAGCGAGAAGACCCTGGGCCCTCTGCTCCGCAACAGAATTCGTCGGAGTGGGACTTTCGCTGGCTGTGCTCCAAGGTGATCCGTTAGTTGCCCTCATCTGCAAATAATATTCAAGCAAGATGAGGCAGGAGGCTCGGATTGTGTGCATTGTAGAATTCAGATTAATCATGAAAAGGGTTCCTCTGAGCGTTGTCATTGTTCAACATTTGAAGCAATGAAGAGATTAAGACTGATTGAGGCATTGGAGAAAGTAAACTGAATTATTTATCTGTAAATATATATAATTAATATTTAAAAAAGTGTTACTATTTAATCTGTGGGAACTCGATATTGTGTGCGACAAAAATGTAATTATCAGTAATAATTAATATTTTGAAATATAAAATTTCAGTGGAATTATTTCTTTGAAAATGACACAGACACGAGTGAGTTATCAGTCGGTTTGTTGACATTGATAAGAGCATCATTGCCGCGCAGATACGAAGCTGGCATTGTAAACTCATTACTATCGGTGTAAATTTATGTTCACACAATCACAAAAAAACATTACTAGGATATTATGTTACAGACCGGAATCAATTTGATGACGCGATGGCAAATTTTTTTTATCAACAGAAATAAAATTTCGGAAAGTATTTGTCCCCGTGTGACATTTTAAAAATCATCAATCATTAAGCAAATTTCCACATGAATAAGTAATTGAGTAAGTAAACCTATTTCTTTACCCATTTATAGAAAAAATTGAGATAGGCGAGGCTCCAAAAACAAACATTAGGTATGTGCTTCGCACCCAAATGCATACCTTTTGCCCGTGAGATTGTATTTCAGTCCAAAGTAAAGAAATTCTATAAACCTTCTCTTATAAAATTCCTGCCCAAATGCCACCAACGTGACGTGATGACAGAGAGTGAAAGCGCTCAGTGGCTCATTGAGAAAAAAGCTGTGAAATAAAAGATTTCATATGAAAATCAAATAAAAAAATGAATCAACGCTCTCACTGTATGCGAATGATCCGATCTCTGCGATATTGTTTCCGATTCAACTTCCGAGTCAGTGCTCTGGGCCTCTATGCTATCACGCTGTAGAGCGCTCTGAGGTATGTCGACATCCGAAGAATTGGATGAGAGTCTCATGGGCTCATAGGTTCCGAAGGGTTTCTCCCGCTTATGGATGTGTCGCTCTTTAGCGAGCGCCCCGGAGAGCGGCGAATTTGACAACTGGATGAGATCTGGGTCCGCTTCACTGTTTAGCGTCCAGGTGAACCTCGGTAGCGGGAGGTCCACGGAGGACGTGAGGAGATCGGCCCTCAGCGACATGTCGGCCTGGTGAGCGGCGATAAGCTTAAGAGCCGAATAAAACTGTCTCCGATTGATGTGGGTGACGGCCGTCGAGTTGTGCGGGAAACTTAAATCGGAAATCTGTAAATAAAAATTATTCGAGCGTCAGAAGAGATCACGATAGATTATTGTGGCGCGATCGCCGAATGAGAATTAACATAACATACTCGATGATCGGTCGCTTCTTTGAAACTCTCACCTGCTTTAAGACGTCGTTCGGTATGTTCGAAGATCTGAATAGTTCAGTCGCTTTCAGGACTGGAACTTTTCCGTTGGACTCTTCGTCGCAACACAAAAAAAGATCTCCGAAATACCTCTGCTCCGTTTCTGTCAGATTCAAGTCCTCCATTATAACCGATAATATTCGTTAAACTAAAATTGCTTACAAAAAAACGTTAAGGAATCGTGGAAAATCATTATCTATTCGTCGACATCGTTGGTTTGAAAATAATATTTTTGTAAGCTTACTTTTGCCCGTGTTTGTCGGTTACGATCACACGATGCAAATATCTGACAGATGCAGCCATTATTGAACCAAACCCTGCTGTCCTTGAAAATGACACTCCGACGGACTGTCGCTATCTTCACGTATAATCTTTGTTTTTATTGTACGATGTCTATGATATTTTTTAAAAATCTGGGTGACATTAAAACGCACCTGAATTTTTTTTTTTAATAATATCATCTAGCAGTGGCGGTTCCTGACCTGAAATCTTGGGTGGGCTAGAGAAAAGCATAGCATTGTATACTATTTACGAAATTTTGCATGCTTTCACTTCATCTTATACATTAATCTACCAGCAAATTAACAAATATTACGACACTACTGCAAAGCATAAATTACTATATAATACAATCAATGCTAATGTAAGTAAGAAATAATAATACGTGACCTTAAATTTGTCTCTTTCAAAGTGAAATAACAAGTAAAAAAAGCAATACAGAACTGTCACTGAGATTCGATACCTGTCACTTTCATATAATACAAAGATATTGGTATGTTTGTATGGGCCATGGACTAATTCCAATTTAGCCCCCGATGAATGACAGAAGCCAGTAAATTTGAAATACAGTCCTGTGTGTTTGATGACGTTTCCGTACATACAAATACAAACAAAATCGAATCGTGCTAGATTGCGTTCCAGTGTAAAGAAATATTGTCTATGGTTTTGGGCTGGAAAGCGGTAGCCCCTGACCAATATCATGTACATAGGTGTTGCCAGACTGACGTCACGTTGAAGGTTCTCTATGAATATTTTATAGGGTTATTGTTTTTTTTATGCCGGCTCAGCTTAAAATTGTAATAAAAAACAATCGAGAATATTATTGTAGGTAGACATGCCATTGTCTTAAAGAAGAAAATTTAAACAAAGATATTATATTCATTTGGGGAAGGTTAGTGACGCTTATAAATGTATTTATTTTGTTCAGCGGCCGAGTTGCTGTTCATTTTTATTCAGCCATCTAAAGTTTTGGGTGAAAAATGCAGGTCGGGCTTAGCTCACCTAGCCCAGTACCTAGAACCGCCACTGTCATCTAGCCTGTGACGTAGCAAGGGGGGTGAGGCAGGGGTGGACCGCCTCGGGCGGCATATTTTTGTGGCGGCATTTTCAAATATATGTGCTATATTTTTCGAGAAATTATATTAATACATGAAAAAATTAAGCCAACTGTAGTAAAAACTTCGAGTTGATGATAAAAACAAAATTGGAGGAAATATTGGGGGAGGCAAATTTAAGGACCGCTTCGTGCGACAGAACCTCTTCCTACGCCACTGCATTTAGCTATACTTAAAGATATTTACATAGTATGACGGTATGAATGTGTACAAATACTTCAAAATATGTAGTTCATTTTTAACAATAAAATACTAAATATTTGGAAAAATTCGCCGGTAAGTTTGTGAGAGTAAAAATTAAATTATTTTTTAATTGTTACCTACAAAATCAAATTTGATGTCCATGTTATACCACTGAATCTGAAAATTCCGGGTTGTAGACAGAAACGTTTTCAAGTGCGATTAAGTGGTTGTGCATGCTGAAACAAAAAAAAAATGTACAAACAGTGGCGGTTCTGACCTAAAATTTTGGGTTGGCTTAAAAAATTTTAGCATTGTACACGTTGAATCAGAAATACCATATTTAATGCATTCGTAGAAAGTAATTATTGGTGATTTATTTGTTTATCTACAAGCAGATGATTTTGTCAAATGCATCATATGCTCCAAAGCAAATAACATATTCGAGGAGAGTTTACATCTGGAAAGAAGTTCGATGAATGGAGGTTATATTGTTTAAAAAGACATTTGAATCAAAAAGTGCACGGGGATGCAGTTACAAAATTGAGATATTTGAAAAAGTCGGAATTTTGAAAATGATAACGGAAACGCCTGAAGACCAAAAGGATATGATTGAAATGGTTGAGCGCAAAAAATCTAGATGCGATCTAATAAATGTATTAATTGATAATGTGTTTGTTAGCAATTAAAATAAATGCTTCTATGCTTTCTGTACAAGAAATTCATGATCACTGAAAACTAGTGAAGTTAAAATCATGCGTTTGAATTTGTCAAAAGCATTAACCTTTTGGCTGCCGTAGAAAAAAGTACGTCTGTACCTAGCACGCCGGCTATAATTTGCAATTATTCATTTAATTAGGTATTGACGAGATAACTCGTCTCTGGTGTGTTGAGCACCGAAAATTTCACGAGATATCTCGTCTGTGCCAGTCATCCCGTTAATACGGTAATTAAAAAAGTATAGCTGCCGAAAAAAAAGACTAGATCTATTCAAACATTCGCCGATTTGAGCTTAAGGTTCAGTAAACAAGATCAATTTAATAATATTTTAGTTTTACTGAATATTTGTTGAACATTCCGGGCATCGAGAGCTGAATGTGAATCATTGGCGGATCCAGAAATTGTCCAAGGAGGGGGCCATTCAATTCGAAAATAAAATCATACAAAAATAATACATTAAAAAATAGATGATTTAAAAATAATACATCTATATAAAAGTAGTCAATACATAATTAAGTATGTATTCTATAAAACATCGTAAACTAAACAATTTAAGATCCCATTTCACAATAAAGTTTTAATATAGTAGAAAAATGAAGAAAAAAAATCTCCTCAGGGCGGGGCCATGGCCCCCATAGCCCCCCCTTGGATCCGCCAATGATGTGAATGAGGATTTAGTCTATTCAATTTAATCAAAATCAAGAAACAGAATGAAAGCAGATCATGTAGAAATTTTATTGCAAATAAAGTCATTCATTTCATCCGGGAAAGTGTTGATTTAAAAATGGTAGATATTATAGATAGATTAAAATGATTACAGGGAAAACCTCAATTTAAATGTTAATTATATAAATATTTCGTTATTTCTGTGTCACAATTAATCTCATCAATAATATCTACTAGCTGTAAGCCTGTTGCCCAGCAACGTGAGATTTTTGTTGCATTGTGTTTAATTTAATTTAATTTAATTAAATTTTAATTTATTTTATTTAAAAAAGTGGAGACTGGAAGGTGTGAAATCGAGGACTCTCACTCAAACAAACGGACCTTATCGGCTATTAATATATAGATTATTTTATATTATTTTAATTTATTTTATTTAAAAAAGTGGAGACTGGAAGGTCGAGGACATCCTTCACTCATACGGACGGACCTTATCGGCTATTAATATATAGATGTTATATTTTAATTATATTGGCCGTATTAAAGCTATATTTGTTATGTGTTCATACCTAAATATTTTAAATCATCTTTTCATAAATATTAGGTTGAGTGTTGTGTTTTAGAGAAATATGCAAATAATCAGCCGACTGACTGGACTCTAATGGGATAAAGTACCAAGCAATTGTTGGAATATTATACTATTTTCATAAGATTCATTGCTTCCTAGATTTTTTTATTTAGCGGCATGATATGACGAATTAATTTATCTATTTATCTTATCACGCCAGTGAGTACCTATCTACATATTTGCGCACACTTTTTTTTTTGCTGAAAATTTACTGCACACAAAAGTTGATGGTCCGCATACAATAGAAAATTTAGAGGGAAAGTTGATTACATACATCCATGTCTCTGAATAGAAATCCATAAATCAATAGAAAAAACAATTTATAAAAAATGTCCATACTGGGATTTGAACCCACGATCTCAGTGTTCTAAGACAACGACGTTGACCTCTCGACCACGCAGCCGGATAAATAACAATATTACATACCTAGCTATAATAAAAAAAAACTCAATTAGAAATAATCATTATTATAAATATAATATAACAAAATAACAATATTATTTTAATAAATCATTATTAATTTTAATCCATGAAAATAATTTTCAACCTTTTAAATTTATAAAAATAATTTAACTTTTCTAAGGCTCCGAAAAGCTCAGAGCCACCGAGAAATGCTTTTGAATGCCACACAATGTACCCCATGCTCATCATTGGTCTAATCCAATAATTTTATATTTATAAGATCTCTATGGCTTGAAAATAAATGTATATATTACAATTTAAAAAAAAGTGCTGTTATCTATTAATCCTTAAGGAATGATGTTGAAATGTATTTTTTCCACAACCAAAACAAGTTTTTTTTTTAAATAGAGTACCTTTGTTAATATTATTATAGAATAAATGCATTGGAAAATGTTCTGAAAATTTTTAGCATTTCCTTATACATATGTATTCAACAACAATTTTTGTTGTTCTAATCCAAACTTTTTCACTTGACGGCACACTGGTGAAGGGGACGTGTACCGCAGCACATCAAATAAAAATGGTTTAAAAAAGGAAATGTACCTTTGAAAGAGAAAACATGGAAAATATGTCGAGTTGACCACTATGTATCACATGGAAATTATTTGTTTGAATGAGTAATATTGAATTTCTTTAAAATTGAAGAAAATTTAAATGAATACATTATTTAAAATTATCATTTTTATGGCTTCTTCTACCGCGGCACACCTGGGACTTTTTGCAGCATACTGTTCTAATCTAAGGAAATTTCTTTGCAAAATGCCCAGATAAAAAGGAGTTCATCACAATTGAATGAAAGTTATAATTATTTGTTACAAATGTAAATTTATTAAGTAGAAAACAATACTGCTACTAATAAGGCATTGTATAAGGCAAGGGTATAACTGATTTTTTACTTTGAAGTTGATACCTTAGTCCAGACGTGGGGAACCTGCGGCCTTTTGGCCACTCTGGTGCAGCCTTCTAGCCAATTCTGTAAATGTATGTAAATTCGTAAATTCCCGACATATTCTGACTGTAAATTCCTGTTTCCGGCCAAAGATATGTTTGCTGCGGCCTTACGTCAAATCAGAAAAATGCGGCCTTTAGAGAAGAAAAGGTTCCCCACCCCTGCCTTAATCTGTACGTGATGTCCAATCTTATCACTATAAAGTATATATTTTATCGGAGACAACCAATGTTGAGCACCATTTGAAATTTTAATATAATTCTCTTTCCTAGCTTTTCTTAACATGAGTTCCATGAAAAGGCTATCCACCCCTGTTCTTAAAGCCTCAAGAGTGATGAATAAATACATATACATAATAACAATGGTGGCAAAATTATTTATGGAATAAATAAAAGAAAGTGTAGGGATAAAAAAAAACTTTATTGAAAATAATCATCAATAGAAATAATACGTATAAGAAAACAAAATGCACTGATTAACTGTTTATTAATCATTTTGAAGCAATCGACGACTTAGTATTAAAAATCTTATTGATATACGACACATTCGCCAGTGGCTATTTTTTGCAGCCATAAAATCTGCCAAACATCAGCTCATGCTAATTTCTATACGAACAGCTCAAAGTTCTTCATTTCATGTGGATGATTAAAATTAGAAGATATGCAATGATGATGTATTTAATCCTTGGTTTGCATGTACTTGATCAGGTCGATGACTCTGCTGGAATAACCAAATTCGTTGTCGTACCAGGTGATGAGTTTGACAAAGTTATCATTGAGGGAGAGACCAGCGGCGGCATCGAAAATCGAGGAATGATTGTCTCCAATGAAGTCAGAAGAGACGACAGCGTCCTCTGTGTAGTCCAGGATTCCCTTCATAGGTCCTTCGGCGGCTTCCTTCACTTTCTGCTTGATGGCATCATATGAAGCAGGCTTTCCTAGACGAACGGTCAGATCTACCACAGAGACGTTGGCGACGGGCACTCTGAAGGCCATACCGGTGAGCTTTCCGTTCAACGACGGGATGACTTTGCCAACAGCCTTAGCCGCTCCGGTGGACGCCGGGATTATGTTCTGCGCTGCTCCGCGACCATCGCGCCACAACTTGCCAGAGGGACCATCAACAGTCTTTTGGGTGGCTGTGGTTGCGTGAACCGTGGTCATCAGACCTTCTACTATTTCGAAATTGTCATGGATAACCTTAGCGAGAGGAGCGAGGCAATTGGTGGTGCACGAGGCGTTGGACACGATCTTCATTGACGGATCATAGGCTTCAAGGTTGACTCCGCACACAAACATAGGTGCGTCTGCGCTGGGAGCTGAAATAATGACTTTCTTTGCTCCGCCTTCCAAATGAAGACTGGCCTGCGCAATAGTGGTGAATACGCCAGTGGACTCAACCACGTATTCGGCTCCGGCTTTGCCCCAAGGTATGGCTTTGGGATCGCGTTCGCAGAACACTTGAATTTTATTTCCATTGACAACTAGACATCCACCTTCAGCGGTGACGGTGCCCTTGAAACGTCCGTGGGTGGAGTCATATTTGAACATGTAAACCATATAATCCAAGCCAATGAAGGGGTCATTGACAGCGACAACATTGCCACCGCGTTCCAGAGATGCCCTCAGAACCAGACGACCGATGCGTCCAAAACCGTTGATTCCAATCTTAGACATGTTGTTTTCTGAAAAAATGAGATAAAAAGACTTTTAGACGAAATTGAAATAGTTTCAATTTCTTAGTATCATTACAAAATTAGTTACAAATCTTTTATCATAAATAAAATCTTCCTAGTTGAATAGTCAGCGTAATGGACTATCTTCAATATACCTTGAAGAGAAAAAAAAACCTAGTGGATAAGGATTAAATGATTTCCATTTTGTACCAAAGGTTAATAATATGATAAATACCTAGATTAAAAACGAGTCCATAGTAACAGTTTTACTTCAAAAAAAAAGTTGAATTTCTGAATATAAAAAAAACAAAAATAATTATCTTGTACAAATTTTGTTATTGTCACTCCCATCATTATTTTATACCCGATAAGCTGACGATTAAATGTACCTGACTAATATTTTTTGGAGGTCAAGTTCAAGAAAGATCGACTATTTGAACTACAAGAATATCTGCAACAGTTTATAGGAAGTGCAATCGAGTTACGTGGACACAAAAGTTTCGTTAAGGTCAAAAGAAGGTCACTGTGCACTTATTTATCCCATCCTACACACACGAATTTAATAATAAAGCTTTATTGTATTTTTTAAATTACGATGAGACTTAAGCAACACTTTTTCATAATTAACTGCAAACTTATAAGAAAACGGAGAAATTGTGGTTATATATAGACATCAACTTAAAAGTTAGGCCGCCGGAATAACTAACTGTTGAATAGAATGGATCATATTTTATGAATAATGGTATAATTCCATCATTTTCAATCGAGACGATCGGAGATGAATATAATGATTTGATTCACGTTAGTTATCGAAGAGGCGTAAAATACTCACAGTTAATTCGACCAGAGAGCACTCAAAAACGAAGTAGCAATCGAGCCGGCTACCAACGAAGAATGAAGTAATAAGTCCGGTAATAAGTGTCAGCTGAAGGGCGAATTGTTTCGACAGTATTTCCATAGACAATAATATACCAATAAGTATTTCAGAGCGCAGACGCAATACAAATTATAATATAATACACCCAATCCTTTTTTACAAGACTTTTTTTTCGATTTTTTTCATTACTGAAGATTTTTTCAGAGATGAATTCTGCTCTTAAACTTTTCTAAATACAATGCATTTATTATATTCGTTGAATAGCACGTTCCCGAGTCATAAATTTTACCACCGAGAGTTACTTTGTCAAATAAATGCACTGACGTCCAAATATTTTAAATACAAAATAATAAATACGATCCGAAGATGGAAATATTACTTTTCAATTGAAAAACATTTATATGGTGATGTTTTAGGCACGTGTCAAATACACATCTGCAATTAAAAATAAAATATTTTATACTTCAAAAAAATCAGTTTCAATTCAACTGTTTGTCGGATCAACAAAACAAATCCATTGTAAAATTTGAATTGTTTGAATTTTGTAATTTTTCATGAGTTTTGTCGTTAACGACCCGGGTTTTGCCTTTCGGCATCTTCAGGCATTCCAAGTGCACGGATGTACTTGAACTGACGCGTAGTAAACAGTTTGTGTCGTTTATATTCAAAAATATAAGTAGATCACTAAGTTAAAAGGATATTAAAATGTAAATTGAATGTATATAATTTTCAATGAATTAAGTGGGTTTGTTATAATTATGGGGATTTTTCGAAAATATTAATGACCAGATAATAACATAGGAATGTTTAAAATAAATCTAGGGTTTTATCCGACCTATTATTAATGAGTTGATTTGTTTTTAAGCCTTTAAATTAATATTTAATGATATCAAGTGAATTAATATTTAATGATAGCAAGTGCTTGAATTATTAATAAAATGACAATTATTTAAAAGGGGTAAAACAATGGAGAATTTGGTAGATAATATTGCTCGCTTAAAATTGGCAAACTGTTGAGCTGAGCTCGATTAATCTCTAAGATTTCTTGGTAAAATAATTTAAACTCGCCCCTGTTAGTATGTAACAAATCAATATCTGAGTCAAAATTAAACGTATGGTTTTCAAGAATTAAATGGTTGGCAAAGGTGGAGGTATCTTTTTTAAAATTTTGATAAACCATTTAAGGTTGCTCAGTGATTATTGTCTTCCGCCAATATAAGGATTCATTAAAATACCCGTTAAAAGTAAGTCAATATCGATATTAAGTTGAAGTGACATCCACGCCTGGCAAAAATTGTCATAAATTATAAATTCATAATTTATTTCATCAGTTCATTAAATTACAGCTTAATGAATAAGCATTTAATTGTCAAATATTAGTACCATTGATATTTATCAAGATTTATCGTAATTAATGTTAAAAAAATGTTGAAATGTAATATATTATTTTTTTAAAACCATGTCCGCTCCTAATGTGGAGCATATGGACTCCTAATGGAGTTTATCTCAACAGAAGTGCTTCTACGAGAACTGCTTGTTACTCAGTTGCTCAACCTCTCTTTTTCCAAAGAGAGTAGGGATAGAAGGTTAGGGCTAGGACAGGATTAGTGGTAAGCTAATCGCTCTAGATACGCATCGTTCATAGGATAGGATGGATGAGAGGGGGGAATTCAAGACATCACATAGATCCATGCCTTTGAAGAGAAATTCATAAATCGATTGAAAATCAATTTATAAAACTGTCCGTATCGGGATTTGAACCCGGGCCCTTCGTAGCCGAAGCCAAAAACGTTGACCACTTGACCACACAGGTGGCAGTATATATATATATATTATAGTATATATAGTATATATATATTATACGTCCATATTATAGGATAGGATTTGCCATTTGATTTGCAAATTATGCATTGAATGAAATTTAAATGCTATTATTTGTGACTGAAGACATGTTTTGACATTGTAAATGTGCTTTGCGAGTCGTATCAATGATATAATTTGCATTAATATAGGGATTATATTAAAATTTCATTAACCAAGTTGAAAAATAATGTTGGAATATACTAAGTACTGGCATTCCAAATTGAAAACAGAGTATGTATTCAATTAAACTTATATTGAAAAGCAATATTTCATGAAGTAGTTGGCATGGCTTATTAGAATGCATGCAATTAGAATTATTTACCGAAGATATAGATATGTAAAATTGTAAAATTATTGTCGTTTAACATATAGTTGCTGTATTTCATGACGACCAATAATAGCTTTTGTATAGAAATTGATTTTTAACTTAATGTAATTTTCTACGTGATGTTTTCAGATGCCTAGACGGTACTTCGCTCCAGGATGCGATTCAAACTTTAGCTCATCCTTGCTTAGTAACAGTGCAGTCTCAACATTTGCTTTTCCGATGGCTGATGTATAATGAATAGAAAATGGCTTAGAGCAATTCCACATCAAAATTCGCCTACTACAGTCAATACGGTAGTATGAATCAAACATTTCCATGACAGTTTGGTAACTAGCACATTTGTACTAAATTGTATCAAATGACAAGCTAACAATAGTGTCGACGAACTAGCAAGTATTCATAGTTTCACGACAGCGTCTGTTTTTTGGGAACTAAAATAAATAGTTATATAAATTCTAGTTTGTACTACAACGGAGGAGTCTTTAAAACAAACAACTGTTGAAGTTTCATTTAGCATTGTTTTTATTAAATCGATCAACATTGTCGACAAAAAGGAACATGTCAGCATAGTAAAAGGTTAATGTTTGATAAGCAATGACTTTTTTAACGGTTGTATTGAAGAAACACGAGACAACAAACTAGATTTCAGAATTCCAGTTCATTGCTATGAACAAGACTTCATCAGTGGGTAAACGGAAGAAAACCTGTATCAAGATGTAGACAAAGATGAAAAAAATACATTATAAGCTCGACATGCCTGGCTAAATACATTTAATCTTAAACCGAACAAAATTGGTGTCATTCATTATTATGAGCAACTTCGTAAAATTTTGTTGATAAGCTGTTGAAATTAATAAATGCATTTGTCTTTGTATTGCGAAAAAATGTCATAATAAAATGAAGTTTAATAAAAAAAAAGTGCCACTTATTTTTCCTTCCCACTCCTTCATTTTTATTTTTAAATATATACAGATTCAATTTGGTTTAATAACATTAAACATCGATTTGACATATGTCAAAGGGTAAGTATATATTGTCTATGGTATGATGAGCGGTCTTAATACATTGTTGCCAGGTTGTGCAACATGGCTTGATAAGTATATGGGGCTATGGCTCATATCATATAAGTTTAAGTATATGTGAATTTTTTTACATTTTTGTTGTTTTCGTGCATAGAGTATAGGGGGCTATGGTATATGCGTTCCACGAAACATCGCATAAAAAAAGACTCGGCTTCCATACAAAAAATGGGGATGCGTTCCATGAATTTAAAATCCGCATACATTTGAAACAGCGAGTTTAAATACATCCAAAATCGCATAAAAATTGACTTCTATAGAAAAAGTGGAGATACGTTTCATAAATTTTAAAATCCGCATAACTTGGATACAGCGAGTTAAAATATACTTTAAATCGCATAAAAAAGTATTAGAAACATATGGGAAAAGCATGGCGTAAAAATACTTATTAAAAAATAAAATTTGTTGGTTATTGTTTCACTTTAGAAACATTTTAAGTAAAATTATCGTCACTGTATTATAACAATGCTAAGCGCGTTTTCATGTGCTTTTAAATTCCGTGTTTCATTGCATAATATTTCTTCCGAAAAAGAGTGGCAATCAATTTCAAAAAACGATGGTTTTTTTCTAACAATAAAATTAATGATTAAAAATACTTTTACTCGATTATTTTAGACACAAAACGTTATCAATTTGTCACTAAAACGAACAGAAAATAATAAATGTGCAGATTCTGGCCGCGCGGCCGTAATGAATAATAGAGGCGAAGTACTGAAAAATAATTCGTATAATTTATCAGTGTTCTTCGTATTAATGTGTGATTTTAACGCGATTATCAAGCCTTTAAAAAATAATTTTAAGTCGTGGCGTTGTTTTTAGCTTAGTTTGTGAAGTTTTTCGCCGTAATGGATATGACTAGCTTTAACACACAATTACCATATTTTTATAAAAATATATGAAATATTGTCTCAGACGACAAATTAAAGACGTGACTGTATTTAAAGAGTTGATAGAACTTTTACGACTTAAAAAGACAACATATTATTACGCGAGGAATGCCTGGCGCCCTGTCCTTACTCAGCTTTATCCCGCGTCTGATTGTCATCGGAAAATCTGAACAAAAAGTAGGTAGGTTCTTTTTTTTTTTTTTTTTTTTTTTTTTTTTTAATTCCCTAGGGTACTCAACATTGTACCCACCACCACCCGCTACGGCTTCACACTCTTTTTATCGGGTGTATTCCGTAGCGTAACAACGTAAGTCGTGTTCAAAATTTTGCCAGAAATATCCCGAGAAGAAATTCTTCAAGACTTAGTTGCATGCACTACAGTGTGCAGAAATTAAAAGTTAATTAATAATTAAGTGCAGTTGAAAATATGAGATTTTATCTATTTAACTCAACTTTTTTCCCAAATGACGCGGAGAATTCTTTAAATGCCTTATGCCTTCGATGCAACCAAGTCGGCATGACCGACGGGGCCGACAGATTCGACAGATAGTCGTATCGTCTTGAGCAATTTTTCCCGTTCGTTATTTAAGTCTGGACATTCCCAAAGGATGTGATCAGCATCCTGAATCATATATCCGCATTTACATTCAGGGCTATTTACTAACCGGCCAAGCTGGAAGAGCTTGGCAGCGAAGTAACCGTGGCCAGTTATGAATTGGCTGGTCCAGAAATTAGGAGTCAGGACTTGGTTATCTCCATTCGCCATTTAACATTCGGAAAGAATTTAAAAGTTTGCCTCCCCTTAGAAGATTTTTCCCATCGAGCCTGCCAAACTTTCATTGCAGCTTCTATCGCCACGCTGCGCGCTGCAATTCTATGAGCCTAGCAGGTAGAAATTGGGGCTTAAGATCTAGTGCCCTTAAAATCGCTTACGATGCCATATACATGGGGATTGCTGGCTACGCCACTAGCACATGGTACAAAAGATGCACCGTTCAATCGATACAGAAAATCCTTCTAAGTGGACAACGCAGTGCGATGATAGCCCTAACCAAAGCATACAGATCCTCGTCTACGGATGCATTGCCGGTCTTGGCTGGTATACTTCCGTTGGACCTGCACATTCAAGTTAGTAGGTAGGTTCATGGATTATTATAATATAAGCTATTTTTAAGGTCCCTAAGATTCAGAAGCCCCAAGCGCGCATCTCATTCGCTTATTATCATCCTGCACCGAATCCTATTAGTTATCTCTGATCCTATGCAGAGATAATGATCCTATGTGAAAGCTCCTGTCTGTCAATTAGAACCAGAGACAATACATTAGGACGTGAAATATTTAGGTCTACGTGTATTATCAGTGCGACCATTATTACCGCCTCCATCCATAAATATAGGGGGCTATGGTGCGACTAAATTCCGGTGATACCGTGCAAAAAATATGTAAAATAATTATTTATGTACTCCAAAACATTCAAGACTGGCAACATATATTTTGACATTTCAATTTTCGTCGTGTTTATTTTGCGAGGTGTTTGTTATTGTAAAAATACTAAACATATTTTCATGAGGGTCGGCTCGAAGACCCGAGCGTTGAATTCATAAAATGTTTTGCAGTGATGTCCCAGAGGTAATTATCAATACAGCGTTGTCTTTTGTGTCTGATTTTTATCGTATTCGATTACATATAACATTTACAATGCAAAATCGTAGACGCACGCATCATTCAATATTTGCAATGTCGCCTAACAAATAAGGAGTAAGTATTACAATTATAAGATACTCGTACTCGTGGTTCGCGACACTACACTTAATTTTTTTTAAACGTTAACCGTGTCTTGTTCTTACCCTCTTACATATCATGTATGTATCCACAAAACCCTAATTTCAACAATTCATTGGTGATTTTTTCCTGAAGTAGCTTCCTTATAAATCCTTGGATCTGAATATAAAGAATACCCTTGCTTAGATTGTTGGTCAAAAATCTTATTTAAAAATCGAACATAATATGTAATCACTGCCCATAGTTATAAAAATACTTGCAATCTATATAAGATTGCCATGCGTCACGGTATTCCGATTTTGTCCTAATTTCGAGCTTCTTGTTCCGGTGCTTCGAAGGGATCTTTCGGAACAACCAGCAGGCAACCGCCTGTAAAGGTAAATTTGGAGATATTTCGAGAGGCGGCTAAATGTCTAAGCGCCTAAGGGGATTTTATAATTTGGACGCAAAATACAATCTTGCCCGGGTAGCCGAATTTATAGTGACAGCCCTGAAAACATATGCAATAGAGTAGCCATCAACGGTCGCTTTAAACCTGCCTGAATATTAGTTTTTATCGTTAACATTTCGTCATGTTGTTAATCATGAAATAATGTTTCAGACAGTAAATATAGCGACCAAAGGATTTTGTACTCAGCCGTTTTAGTCCGATCACCAACGCTAAGACCAGGGCCTAGGCTACTGCGCCACCAAAAAAAAATGTTTATCTTAAAGAATAGTGTAGTGAAGCATTTGACGTTTATTCGAAATTGCCGCCAACACAGAAATCGTTGGTGAATTATTTGCTTTAATTAATTATACAAATCTAAGAAGCGTTATGATCTTTGATTACTGTCAGAATAAATGAAAAAAATAAATGTATATTCAATCGTATCTTAAGATGTATAAGTAGTTACACATAACTTCCAATATTAACGATTTCGCGGAGAAATCAGTATGATTCAACATACATTTATTTTTTCATTTATTCTGACAATAATCAAAGATCATAACGCTTCTTAGATTTGTATAATTAATTAAAACAAATAATTCACGAACGATTTCTGTGTTAGCGGCAATTTAGATTAAACGTCAAATGCTTCACGACGCTATTCTTTAAGATAACCAAAAAATTGTCCCAGTTTTGATATCAAGAAATCTAGCAACATTATTCATAGACGAGCTCTTTTTTTTTATTTAACTAGTAGTGTAAGTTTCTTTCTTGCAGCATTTGTGTTAGACGTATTGGACGTTTAGCTTAGGCGAGAACAGAGCATCAGTAGAGTTTCTGTCTGTAGCTTTGTCAGATTTCGGATTTGTCAAGTTAACACTCAAGCAACCGGCAGTTTCGCGACAAAGTTACGCTTAAACCCGCACATGCAGCCGGATTCGCGCGTTTTTTCTTTAAAAAATCATATCTTTTTATTTAATCGACACATTTCTTTAAAACAAAAAAGGCTCAGAAGCAAAGAGCCGTACCTATGAAAATAAACAATGAATGGTCTTGTGAACAAGTATGTGACATGATAAAAATGCATAATTTCACTGATGTTGACATCATTGAAAAGAACCGAAAATAATAAAGATAAGTAAATGCCCATAAACATGTGAAGCAATAAATTATGACTCTTAATTGTTTGATTTTAACGGCATCCAGAAAATCTCAAACTGTGTAATATTTTTTTGCGTTGACGTATTATATGTACTTTTTTTTATGTTATTTCAAAAGTGATTTTCACCCGTAAATAATAAGATAAATCGACACAAAAAAATACACATACGCAGCAAGCCCTCTTGAGTAGCATAAAAAAACAAAAACCCGAAATAAATTAATTTTGCCTTAAAGGATACCAATTACACGCCCACGTGTGTAAACCCGCGCTAGCGCGGGGCCGGGATTTAACGGATAACGACCATTTCCGCGTTAGTGCGGGGCCGGGGTCTTGAGTGTTAATGTGCATTAATCTAAGGTAGTTATGGATTAAAAGATACTACTTTTTTCTTCCTGAAAATAAACTAATTTCGTAATTCGCATGAATTATCAGTTTATTTTATTCCAACGTTTGGATTTTTTATACTTCCTTATATGTAATTCAATATCCTAGAGAATTGCATTGTTTATAAATTGATTAATTTTTCTGGGAGAAAAAGAGCTTATTATGCTTCTTTACCTTATCTAATCACACCAAACGAAGAGTGCCTGCAATATAAAATATTGCTGATTTTAAAATTTCTTTTCAGAATGCGGGAGAGCGATCCGGATCCACCTCGAGCAACTTAGATTCGGCACTCCAAGAGCTCGGAATGCTGAGCACGATCACCAATTCCCGAAATCAATACCTCCAAGAAATGCGCAGAAAGAGCTTCGGCAGCAGGCCCAACATCTATTCCAGAAAGATCACACCGAAGCCGTCTGACGTTGAAATAGTTCAAATGAATACGAGGTACGTGTCCAACGTGACCATCGGTCTCCGCATAAAGAGATCGACCAACAACAGAGCAGCACCGTACGTCGTGCCCGAAAGAAACAGGACCAAGAGTGAAAACTCTGAAGGCTTCAACTTAGACTGGCGAGAATCTGCCGACTTGCCTCTCTCCCAAGACATCTGGATGGATTACGCCTCAAATTATGTTTCCATTCTCGATCCGAAGATTGGAAACGCCCTGACCAGGTCGGTTCTCCCCGCGTTGCGGAAGGCCCGTTCGTTGGAAGACACTCGAGTGGAAAATATCGATGCATCGCAACCTTCGCACGAAATGGAATTCGTATCCAGTCGGATACAAAAACTCAAAGTGATGGAATAGCAAAATTACCAAATAGTCAATTGAAAGATCGCCGTGATATATGTAAGAATCGATGGTGTGCAGTTAAAGTGTGTATTTTTTTATGTTTGTTATCATAACAATATTTCTTACGACTTAGATCTATTTATTGAAGTATGAAATAAGATGATTGAGTTGAAATACATATATTTTTGATTTATGTAAGGTTGCCTCTCAAAATGGATTAATTGTTTTACTACTGCAGTTTTTAATGCTCGCATGAATAGTTAATTTTTACTGCATCGATTAGATTAGTTCGGTCTGAATTCTCAGTGAGTTCAATTACTCTGATGACGAATTCAAAATGTGCAATGTTCTAGAACAGTGGTGCGCACCATTTTTTAGCCTCATTTCCAATGTGAATTTTTTGCCACTCGATAGACAAGTAATTTTTCCAACAATTTCTTAATAATTTGCTCGATATACTGTATAAAAAAATTCAAAAGCATTGGAAGAATTGCCTCACAATACTCATTAAATAAAATTTGAAAAATATACTCAACTACAAATGTTATTAATGTTTATTAACATTTACTTAGGTTTGGATTAGAATTACCTGTTGCAGCGAACTCAAAACTCAGACTAAATTTAGAGCGACTTGCTTCATAACAATGTCAATGTAAATAGTATATATATGGAAAAAATTAAATATTTTTATCAACGAAAATAATTTATAAATTCACTATGACTATTCAAATTCACAACAGCAGAATAAATAAAAAAATTAAAATAATTTTTGATTTTTTTTAAATTTTTTAACATATGTGTATATATTATAATTCTTAAAAAGCTCCAAGTACCACCAAGATTTTCTTTGAGTGCCACAAGTGGCACTTAAAGTACCCTGTTTGCATCACTGTTCTAGAGAATTTATTTACGGAAATAAATTTCTAATAATTAAACTGTTTTCTTGGATCAAAAAATCCTCAAGTTAACGGCAGAAATATTTCTGACATGACAGCTCACGGTCTATTACTTTATTTACACTCTACTTGATTGATTTTTATCGATATTTTCTTAAATTCATAAAATCGGTTTTACGCTTGCAGTCAGGGCCGACTCGTGGATTTTTGTATGTATGCACATGTGTGCAAAGCGTCGCACACGCCACGGGTCGTCCCTGCTTTTAGTTTTCACGCACTGACAGTAAGATTTTTTTTTGTTCTAATTCTACATTATGTTTTATCGTAGGACCGGTTTCAGTTGAAAGATATATGTATAAGTGCAAATGGAAAAGAGCGATATGTAAAAATGAGTTCAATATGCTAAATTATAAAAAAAGACCATCCGAATCAAAACCACCGAACCAGTAAATTTCACATTGAAATGGCATTTTCTTACAAATGCTAATTTTGATTTGGTTCATCTGTAAATTACCGATTTTAGTCTTATCCCTTTTTTCCTTTCGCACGCAGATATATTTTATCATATTTTCTATCAACTATGATTTTTGAAATGTATTATATATATCGGACAAATCTTATATCCAGGCATAATTCTTTAATTACTCACGGATATACTTATTTATTGAAGTTTGATTACTCAGCTGATGTGTTGAACACATCCATAAGTGATGTGTTGGAAATCTCTGCACAGCCGTGATGATAGTGTAATTTTTGCAACCCATCGATTATCCTTTACTGTTAGTTTATAAAGCACGATACGACAATATATTCATATAAGAGATGACTCGACGTTGATTTTCTGCTATTAAATTTTATAATTACTTACTATATAAAATAGTACTTGTTGCCCCTCGAAGTACTTTTATGTACGTCTATGATATGTATGCAGTGATGGATTAAGCACTTGGGAGACATCCTGTATTTCTATTTACTTAAACTGAATTTGTAATATTACACGAGCTTTATAAAATATATGCTATTTTAAGGCCCCTAAGATTGGAGGACCCAAGTGCGCTTATGGTTTAATCCGCCGCTGTATGTATGTAACAATGATGTGGCCTCTATTGGTCAAGTCATTTAATTTAAGTAAATTCAAAAATGATCATTTATTTATTATTATCTTATTTCAAAGATCTATCACATAATTTGTAGTGACCATATTGCAGACCATCAGGAGTCTATACATCGAATGTAAATTCATGATCATCGCGAAATAAAATTTGATTGAAACTGTTAAACATGTTTGTAATAAATATATTAATTTTAAAGATGACAATATTGACAAGATATCTAATGTTTTTCTCGTATAATTATATGTATCGATTGGGATATTTCAAAAAAAAATGTCACTTTGTATATGCACTGAATTACCCTCTTTGTTGATATATTCCAAATGGATATTTGTTTCAGTCGTAAGAATGTACTGTAAATTACATATGGGTTCAAAAAGAAAGATAAGCACTAGTAGTTTCTAGCCGTTTCGATGTGAATACATGGGGGTTATGACTTTTAACCCGTCAAAAGATATAAATATTAGTTGTACGCGACACATTTATTGAATGAAATTTTCATTCACTTGGTTTTGTGATAATGTTGTTAAAAACAAAACACTTTTTTGTTTTAATATATTTTTTTTAAATCAAGATCAGGAACGGTTTTGTTCATCATGAACGTTATCAACTAATACTTTAAAAATATTACAACATTATGCTGTTGATGAACGAAACCGGCCCTGATATTTAAAAAACAATATGGAATTAGTATAAAAAATTATTTTGTTTTTAATAAAATGCCTCTTCACAAAGAATTGACAGTGTTCAGTTGAAAGGGATTTGTTTTGTGTATCGAAATATACCTAATATGAATTTTTTAAATAACGTCGTTTAACTATAAAATATATTTTCACACATATAATCGGATGGTTGACGAATTATTTGTATCAATTTAATGGTACAATATAATTATAAATTAAAGAACGCATTTTATTTTTTACTTATTTATGTTGGAATTGCGGCATTCCTGGTACAGACACTTTTCTCAAAAAGTCCCGCAACTATAAGATTAAACCTAAACGAGATAATCATTTTTAAAAACCTATGGAACTGGCTTAAGCATTGACGATATTTATTTTTTGTTTCAAATCTTTATAATATTATTTCTTCCATTCCCCCATTATTATTATTACAACCCTCGATTGGGACATTTGCTACTCCTAATTTGGGTTCAATTTGATATCGCGTAATTATCTTTGTAGTGAAGGTAAAAACGTATGATCAAAAATCACGCCCTATAGTCTTATTAAAGTATTGATATATTTTCTTTTACATCATACATATCACTGCTTTCAAGAGATAATCATTATATTTTTCATTGGGCACCATGTTTTGAGAAATTGATATAAATTTAATATTGTGGAGTGTTTTTTTTTTCATTTCTGCATCTATTATTTTATCATTTATTCTATTAATACATTTAGGAATGAAATGGAAAAGTGTAGGCTTTTAGAGATTCTACGAATATTAAAGTTGTAAATTACGAAAAAGTTAAGTGTAGATAAAGTTATTTAAATATAAGTAGCATTTTATACTTTAAATACCACCCATCTCATTAGTTTTCAAATAAATTTTATTTTACTGCATTAAGTAGTAATAAAATTGATGAAACGCAGTCAAAAATTGTTATTAATATATTATGAAAAATTAGGATTGTTATTAATAAAAAATTTAATAAACACTGACAAAAATAAAAATATACTCTTTTCTTATATTTATCCCATTTCGTATGTCGCTCGTGCACTGCCTCTTTTTCAAGAGTCTTCCGACAGAAGAAATGGGCCCGAGAAGGCTATCTTACTTTATCCATCATTCAATCAAAAAACATGTCTCGCTTTTGTCAATTTTCAGACAGTTTTGAAGTTTCAAAGTTAATATGAGTTCAAAATTTTTTACAAAATATAAAAATTGTGGTCAAGCAAAATTCAAAATGTAATGGGACAAAAGTGGCTTTTATGTCATAATATGTATATGGAAAAATTAAAAAAAATAAACAATACATTTTTTGTAATAAAGAAACAAAAAACTTTTATAGTAATTCCACATTATTTATCAGAATCGGGACCGGTTTTGCTTGATAATGCTCGCGATGAGCGAAACCAATCCTGATCTTGAATAAATAATGTGAAAATAGAACAAAACTTGTTTAATATAGTATCGTTCTACCAAGAATTGACAGTGAACACCTGTGACATATTTTTTTAGCCACAAATTGAATGAAAAATAAAAAATTTAAAATAAGAATATGTATATAACAATCTTGTCAAAATTGACAAAATTTTTTACATAAATTAATTCACTCGAGAAGAATATCAATAGTATTGATACTTAATTTTATTCACAATGACTGATATTTTACAGAAATGGTTGTGTATGCAGTTGCATAGATCATTTCCTCGGGGACTGAAAGAATTTGGAAATGTCATGCGCGACGGTGCCATAGTTTCAGAATTGCTTCATTCTTATCATATCATAACTGATAATGAAATGAATTCTGTATCTCGATCGAGTGATTTGAAAATTATTCAAAACAATTGGAAAAAATTACAAGTTCAGTTGAAAAAAATCAAGATCGATTTGAATACAAATGATTTAAAAAATATCTCGGAAGGAAGAGGATCTGTCGCTCTCGGATTGTTTTATCGAATATATTTGGAGTTAGATAAAACAGGTAAAGTGTTCATAAGTAAACGAGTACTGAAAAATGATCATGAAAAATATCACATAAATGAAGTTCCACCAAAAAAAGCAAAATCTGTAGAATTAAATCAGAAAAGTATTAAACTAATTGATCAATCCTCTTGTTTATCACTGACGCAAGTGACATTTGATAATGAAATTTCAACTGATTTTACATATGAAGAACTGAGAAGATTAGAAAGTAAAGCTCAAAGGAATGCCTTCCCAGTATTTATGCATAATAGTGATCAAAATATGCCTTTATCATGGCACAAAAATAATAACAGTGCTTCTGAAACAGTGATAGAATTTTCGAATAGTGAGAATCAAGTATCACATGAATTATTTAACGCGAAACATGACATTCTACGAACGTTGATAACTAGAGAGAAAACACAAGAAAGAGAGCGGAATTCAAGTCTAAATGAAGTAGACGAATCGATAAATAAAGAAAAAGTACGTTTTGAAGTTATACACAAAAAACTGGAAAATGAATATAAGATCAAACAAGGCGCTTTAACATTTGACATCTGTAAAGATACTACATTGGCCTTCATAGATTTTGCTTTTAAATGTGCTGAATTTCAAGAATTAATGCGAGATACCAAAATCCCAGATAAATTATTGAACGAATGGAAAATATTATTTCTGGCGACGCAATTTTGGATTGATTTCGAAAATACAAATGATGAAGAAACTGAATCAGGAAAGGGTTCGGATTCCAAAATCTTGAATATGATTGAATTAACTCAATACCAAAATGAAACCGGGATGTGGAATTCGACAACACTGACGGATGACAATTCAATTGATGAAATCGGTCACCGTTGTCCGAAAGGTTCAATTATACTCGATAATATTATTTATAGATCGCTGGCATCGAAATATAACTCAGCCGAAAATCCGACCCGACTCTCGATGAAACGTAAGAAGGTTGCTGCTGCGATTCTGGGTGCTACGGATATCTTAGAAATTCAGTATTTTGTCGATATACTGCTTAAAATGAATATCGAGATTGTCGTTCCGGATTCAGCTGTTGACTATTGTTTGCAAGAATTCAAAGAGGAGTTTGATTATGATATTTATGAAACTTACAACGGTGACTGTCCAGTATCAGAAAGGAATAAACTGACTCAGACTCCGAGGCGTCTTCCTCTGTCCTGTAAATATTCCAAGTCGGCTCAGTTGGGTGAGATGATCTTTAAAATGTTGCAGGGCGGCGATAGAGTCACCGATGCTCTGTTGACATCGGCAATCGTAGAATACATATATTCACTAAAATGCGATACCGGTTGGGTTCTCTTTGATTTTCCACAAAATTATGATCAGGCAAAATTGTTAGAAGAAAAATTAACCGGACAAATAATAATGCCAAAATATGGGAACAGTTTAATTGACGCGAAAGAATTCAGCTTAAATAATAACAGTCAGCGGTTGTGTGACAAATTCGACATCGCAAAAGAATTCAAAACATTCTTTACCCGATTTCTTAAATTGAGAAAATGCTCGAGTGTAGAAAGAGAAGAATTTATTGGGTCTCAAAATTTATTTGACCGTGCAAGTCTTGATAGATTTTATGCAGAGCAAGGTATATTATATTCAATTTGCTATGAAGACCTTGATTCCCCGACTCTGAATCTCATCGTTGAGTTCTTAACGGGGCATACTAGTATATCCCCAAAACCGCTTGACTGTGATCTCGCATCCAGTAAATCATCAATGTCGATATTGAAGCCAGATTTTCAAAGTAATAATGAAAAACAGAATGTGAAAGTATTCAAACATGAGAATATTTCCTCAATGATGAATTCTGCTACTTGTACATCCCCGAATGATGGCAGATATATAAATAAGGGTTCACAACAAATAGCGGTCAGTGCTGGATACGATCGTGTAAAGATGTCTTCCGACGGAACTGATGGAGCTCGCAGCTCGCTCGATGAACCAACTTCACGAATGGATGTTTTAGATTTACCTCAATCTGAAGACAGATTTGTTTCTTTAGCAAATTTCTGGGAATTTGTTGAATCTTCGTATATAACTGATATCAAAGAACTCCTTTTTGCCAAGAGCAAAATTCTTTCAGATGCCGTTCCTTATATAAAATATATTCGAAACTCACTATGCAGACCGTATCTTGATGATAATAAAACTCAACAGCTTATAACTGTTTTTACAAATAAACTCAACTCGAGGAATTATACGGGTCCCGGTAGCGGTACATCGTTATATCGCCAAGTAGCCGGGCTAAAGCAAAACTTAGTCGATATTTGCAAAAGTGAAAAATTGAGTTTATATGACGATAGCGATTCTCTCAATCGAGAGAACTGGCTAGCGACAAATTTAACAAACCTCACAAACATAGCTGTCAATATGATACAAGCAGAGCTGAAAAGATCATTGCAAACAATGAAATTGATTTGTACTTATTATATGGGCTCACTATTTCAAACAGATCTACCTTTAGACGGATTGAAAAAGTTTGATTTACCTAAATTATCAGTCGACGCTTCCGTTGATTTCTTCAAATGTGATATAACGACTGCGGGAGCCCGAATAAAAAGTGATAAATCAAGTTGTATATCCTCATACATGCAGGATATTTTGATTGCTAAAGAGAAATGGTCAAATAAAAATAATCCATTTTCTCTTTATATTTCAATTACTATATCAACAGTCCATGAATACATGCTGACTGTCCTTCAATATTACCATGATGCGAAGGAAAAGGCGAAAAATAAGTTAAAGGGACCCGGAAATGTCGATTTGCAGAAAAGAATTGGAAACCTGAAGCGAGCGAAAAATTTTGAGACCGCACGATCAATCCAAATGAAGCCGAATGAGAAAACGGTAGCAGATGTTTTACAGGAATGGGAATGTGCAACGAGGAATGAAAACGATCGACTAAATAGGAAATTAAAGATTATACAATCAAAAGTTGACGAAGACGTAAGTTTTTTGAAAAATATTATATCCGAGACGTTTCTTTCCGCGCATGCCAATTTAGAGGAGAGATTTAAACGAAAATTGGAATCTATAGAAATTTTACACAACCTCTTGTCTGCTGCGATCGAAAACGGAGCTATAATTTCTTCACCTTTGATAATTGACAGCTTCGACTTTATCAAAAAATCAAACGTGCTGCTTGATGAGATTGAATATTCGCAAACCTATCTCGACCGATTAGAATTGCCAATAGATGAACTGCAAAAGTTGACGGACAGACTTTTCTTGCTGTACGAAAACTGTAGTGTGCTTAAAAAACATTTTATCATAATATTGCAAGACTATTTTTTGATCCATTTCTGTGAAGTGCAATCAGAAAATTTTTGGTCTCAGCTCGATGCGATTGATTTTGAAATCATCGTCGACCATGTGTACGGTGATATTGATTACGTCGATTGGAGGGATTTCATAATTTCACTCTTGAATATTCCCCACCCTGATGAAATTCAGCTTCTACAATTGAGAACTGAATATCTAGAGAAAGACAAACAGAGGAAAGAAACCATTCACAGAGAAGACTATCTACAGGTGAAACTCTGGTTCGAACCGCTTGATTTTTGCGAGAATCGTCGACAGAGAACAAGATCAAATACGATGAAAGAATATCTGTTTAAATTGTTCAGAATCGGTTCAGACGAGATTAATTATTCTGCATTTCTTCTGGCATTCTGCAAAGCGAGCATTCCAGAACGCGGATTTTGTAAAGCTCTCGCCATAAGCGTAGGTAAATTAATCAACTGGAGTATAAAAGACGGTGAACTGTTTGCTGAAGAAAAATACACCGATCTGCGGAAGCAAGCCATCTCTCATCGATCGAGGATGTCCTTAGCTGACGATATCATCAACAGTTGGATACATTTTACAGTTGGAATCTGCAACGGAGTCAGCCTTGTAGAATGTGAAAACTATTTGAATTGTTTTTTTACTGAAAAATCTACAGATGAATCAGATGGAAATGCCTCCATAACTCGCATCCTGTTAGACCGCGACAGCCATGCGGCATTTGAAACATCTACTGTTTATGATACTAAAAATTCAATCCGTTCTAAATCAAACAGCTCTGTCGTAACAACAAACAGTGGAAACTTTGAAATTGTGTTTTTGGTATCTGAAGAATTAGTCAAAAGAGTCCTTCACCTATCGCTTCCTTGGCATTGCAGGATGCAATTTTTGAAGCCGTTCAATGATATAATTCAGGGATTGGTTGAAACGTTTGCCGATCTAAAATACACTGACCAAAATGACGACGTCTTCAGTCACAGGCTGATATTTCACAAATTCATGCAAGAATACCTTCATACGATACATAAATTCACTTCCCGGTGCTCACTCCGCTGTGTTGCTGAAATGGTGAAGAAGAAAGAGAGGCAATTGAAATTGTTGGAATCTGCGTTGCAAAATTGAGATTCTGCTATTTACATCACGTTTGAGAAGTATGAATATGTTTTTAATAAACGTGTATATTTTTGCAACAAATATATATTACTTTGTATGAATGTGTTTGTTTTTCTGTATTTACAACTTTTTCTGGATAACGTGCATAACGAGTGACACTTTTCTCGAAGAAATAAAACAATACGATTTGAAATAAATTTTATTGTATTTGTGTTCTTAATTTTATAAACTGAGCCTCAATATAAAGGTAAACATATTATTATCACAATTTTAGGCTAGATATTCACAACTCACAAGCATCCACCATTGATAACCTGAAAAATAATAGAGTGTAGAAGGGAACTGATTATATCTATAATTTAGGATTTCAACTGAAGGTGCTTTCAACATCAAATTTGAATCAAACAATTTTGAATATTTCTATACTTTTGACACTAATGACCTGGGTTTCGCCTTTCTTGAAGATGAACTTGAACTGACGGAAAGTAAATTTTAAAATCAAATTGAATATCATTGAAAAAAATACAAAATTTAGCAAAAAAAAAACAGATTAGCAGATTTTTTTTATATAAAGGAAACGTGTAAATGACACAGACCACACTAGGTATTTATACATTGCAATGTAGTGACTGCAAGCTCTTTTACATGGAAAAAATCCCATTTACGGTATACAGATATACAAGTCGCAAAACATTGAGCCGCTTTTAGACTAAAAAAGGATGCGCCAACTTTTGCCAACCATTTAATATCAGAGAACCACTTGTACAACCCAGATGAAGAGGTTAAAATATTGTATCAAAACAGAAGGGATCATAAATTATTTTATCAAGAAATCTTAGAAATAAATAAGGCAGTTAGTTTATCAATTTTGAACGAACAAGATAATCTTCCTAATTTACCCTTTACATCATATATGGGCAACCACCGGCCTGCCGAGCTAATTTTGTCCGGCCCTGATTCATCTCGCCGAGGTAATAGAGAAAGAAATTAATAGTTCCAGGGAGCCAATATTGCTAGTCTCGTAATTCAAGATCAAGGCCAATCTTCACACAAATTTTTTTAATCAGTAAATTATATTAATATGTCGTTCATTACATAAATAAAAAACATATAAGAAGTAGCAACGTGTTTTATTCAATTTAAAACTACTTTATTATGTTTAATAATTTGGTCCGGCCCTTGACTCGGAGACAGAATGATAATTTGGCCCCAGACCTAGAAAAGGTTGCCCATGCCTGCTTTACATGAAAGTCATTAACCATTTGAACCTCAGAGGCCTAGAGAAGAGAAGTGTTTACCTGAGCACCCAGCATCATTTCCCAACTGACCTCGTGAACGACACGTTCAGAGGCCTGGGAAAGCGATGTATATACCCGAAAAGCTGGTTTACCAGCATCAGCATTTGACACCGTAACCCTGTGAGCCTCTATAGTGGCTGAAATAATAGCCTTGTTCTAACACTGTATACTGGTTGAAATCATGCGAGGTGTTACTATTAACCGACCGTCAGATTAAGTTCATCCGTGTGTATGCCTGAAGATACTGAAAAGCAGAACCCGGTTTGTTAGTGACAAAATGTACAAAAGTTGAATGATTCAAATTTGACTACATATATATATATTATGTTATGTTATACCAATTGAAAGACATTATTTTGCTGTAACTTAATGTATCAAACTTGCAGATTGCAAAAAACAGTTTGGGATAGGTGAAAACGGTCAGCAAAATGTATTTACAAAGCTTCATACTTGTACTACATTGAAATCTGAATTCATATGCAGTACCTTCCCCGGACATGTCTTCAGTATTATCAATTGAGTGTTAATTTTGAATTAATCCTTTAGGCGCGTATACCTGAAATAGATTTTGAAGAACGGTCTATTCATATTCAATGTACAGCGGAATTAAGCTCATATGATCAAATAAAAAGTAATGAAACACCCTTTTATACTTATTCCTCAATTATTTATTAGGATCGGGACCTTTCTTACCTAATTGTTTTTTTAATGTGATTGTCAATAAGTAGTTTTCAAGTGCAAGAGAGTCTAAAACATTTTATTTGTAGCCATAATGTATATTCATATATTGTACAGTGGAACCTCGATTCTACGTTTTTCAAGGGACCGTAATAAATGAACGAATAATGCGGGAAACCGATAATACGGGAAATCTTCAAATAATACCAAAACAATGTTTAATTTTCAAAAAAACTATTTACTTTTTTCACTATTTTTATTAAAGAATGAATAAATATATTTTACAATTGTTTAATACAAACTAAGTAGTCTATTTGCAGTTTGGCACTTAAATTTTAACAAACACCCTTCAAAATCGCGTACATTTCTAAGTCAACTCTTTATTGCTATGCCAACTCGTTTTTCTACGGATTTTTTTTCCAATGTCTTGAATTGTTTTCAGTTTCTCAGTTAGAGTTCTAGTTTTCTTCATTTAGGTATTTCAGTTTTGAATTTTGAGTTAAAAACGGCCAATCAATAGCGAGAACGGTAGATCGAGGTTTCACTGAAAAAAAACGCGAAACGAAATGCGAGGCGGGACGGGACTATTTATGAGAAATATTTAACGAAAACGGTCAATCGGGATAATATTTGTGACGGGACCAAAATATTTAGACGATAGATCGAGGAAAACGGTAAAGCGGGGAACGATTAATGCGGGATTATTTTACATTGTTCTTATGGGTGTTTGGCCGGGACTATGACAAATAAACGATCCATGCGGGAAAACGAACAATGCGAGAACGGTAGATCGGGGTTCCACTGTATATCTATAAATTCTTTTCACATTTATATTACCAATTGTTTGTTACACCCTTATTAGTCTATCTAGGTTATGGATAAATGGCTCTTTATCAATATATATTTTTTTATCAGTTGGAAATGCTCGTGATGAGCGAAACCGATCCCGATCGTAATAAATAATTGAGCAATAACGGTAACAATGTTGCAAAAAGCATTACTGATTGTCAAGTTTTTAATTGAAAGATATTACTTTCAGACCGGTGTTTTATCGGGGACTTGAGGTCACAAGGGCGAAACTACAAAAAAATATATATTAATTGTATATTGAAACTTCTACTATTTATTTTATTTAGTATTTAATAAAGGTGCTATATTTTTTCAAAACAACATTATTATAAAGGCAAACCTTCTCTCTCAACTGCTTTTTATAAAAAAAAATTACAAATATTATGTCTTAAATACAAAATTACTTGAATTAAAAAAGGTGTTTTCCCCAAAAAGATTGTTTTGTAAAAATAATAAAACATTTTTAGTACCTTTTCCACATAAAATTTATTAGATCAGGACCGGTTTCGCTCATGATGAGCATTGTCAACTGATAAGAAAAACAATAAAACAGTGATATTTATACAAAAGTTAAGTGATAAAAACAAGGTATGACAAACAATTGGTATTACAACCTAGCAAAAGAATTGAAGTAAAATACAAGGAAAATAAACTATAAATAAAAAGTTGAAGACCACTTAGCAATGAAACTATTATGACAAAAACCAATTAGGTATGATAGTTTCATTGCTAAGTGGTCTTCAACTTTTTATTTATAGTTTATTTTCCTTGTATTTTACTTCAATTCTTTTGCTAGGTTGTAATACCAATTGTTTGTCATACCTTGTTTTTATCACTTAACTTTTGTATAAATATCACTGTTTTATTGTTTTTCTTATCAGTTGACAATGCTCATCATGAGCGAAACCGGTCCTGATCTAATAAATTTTATGTGGAAAAAGTACTAAAAATGTTTTATTATTTTTATTATAATGCCATTCCACCAAGTATTGACAGTGAACACTTTAAAAGAAATTGTTTTGTAGTTTTGCCATTGTTACCGTAAGCCCCTCGATACGATACTCTAGAAAGATCCGACCATAACATAGTTTAATAAAATAATTATTTCGGAATAATAATGGGAAACTAAAAAAAAAATATAAATTTATAATTTTAATCTAATCTTTATTAAAAAAGTTATTTGAATGACATTTGTGAACTTTTGCTATTATAAATGAATGTCAAAATGGAGCACTGTTTTCGCGTGCACGTCGTACGTGCTTAAGGATGAGACTCTTAGCCAGTTGCAGTTTGCAGTCAGAAACATTAAAAGTACAAGTAATACCAACACAGCTTAAAATGCTTTGACATAAATATACATGGCTAATTTTTAAAAGTCACCCGCACACACGTGTTTACACTGGAATGAGAAGGTGACAACCTTTCTATGAATGACATTGTATATCAATTTTGTTTCGTCAGTTCACTGTTTTATTTTTCTATCTAAAGCAGTGATGCACAAACGGCGGCCCGCATGCGGCCCTTTTTCAAATTTGTGGCGGCCCTTAAATCTTTTTCTCAAACATATTTTTTTCGCGTAAAACATTCATTAAATAAATGTAAGTAAGCTTTTACTTCAATGAAGGAGAGTAAATCGGTCCATAGCAACAGGCTTACAAATATTATGTCAAATTAAAAAAATATATTAAAAAGACCAAGAATGCATTAACTTATGAATTGCGTATAAATGATACATAAATATTTCACAGTGAAAAGATTTTTAATAAGCGAGTACTCATAATCCTTTTTTTGCATGGCTTATTTATTTTCGAAATAACACGGTCAAAATAATATATGGAACCTATGACTCATTTATCTAAATTCACTTAATCTTTTTTACACGGTTTTAAGGCTGTTTTACATGGAACGTACATATGTTCTGTGTAAAAAAGGATCGAGCGTACTTTAAATCATTTTTTCTTTGCGGCCCGAACCCACGATAATTTGTTTTATGTGGCCCGCTAGAAGGTAAAGGTTGTGCATCACTGATCTAAAGAATAAATAATTGCACAATATAATTTAACTGAAATTAATATCTAGATAATATCATAGTAAAGAGATTCTAAATAATTTATCAATAATTTCTTAATCAGAAATGATTGTAAAAAAATAATATTTCTGATATGAAATATGTAATATACAAAAAGAAAGGTACATGTTTAAGTCCATTGATGAATAAATATGAATATATTTAACATATACTCGTCTTAAACTGAGATAATTAAACTTGTTTTGATTAGTGAACACAAAAGTAATGGCAATGTGATCAGTTATAACAAAATGTTTATTTTTACTAAAAAAATACCTTTCCATAATCAATATAATAAGTCACTTTTATGGTGTTCACTGTCAATACTCGGTGGAAAGGTATTATAGTAATAAAAACACAATATTCCTTTGGCAATGCTCACAGTGAGCGAAACCGGTCCTGACCTTTTAAATAAAGTACAAATGAATATTGTGTTTTTATTAATAAAATATAATAAGGTATATAATCCATGTTTAGATTTCATCAAACTTATTTGAATTTTCAATTTATTATCTGCAGTGACTTTATTTTTGTCAAAGTGGCCGATAGGCTGGACCGGATGTGGAGAACCCCGCACCGTTGGATGACATCAATACATCAAATACGGGAAGGTTATTTTTACCAATTTTGCAGTCTTAATATTACCCGCTATATTTTGTAGAATATTCTGCATTAACTATGAGGTTTGGTTTAACTAAAGGTAAGAAATAAAATTCAAGATTTTCATAAATATTGAATTTATACACAGTCTGACAACCAGTGCACCGCATAGCAAATTATGTAGCTGTATTTTAGGACTTTGGTCTTGTCCTTACCTTTTTTTTCTTGAATGCACATAAATATTTGTCAAGGTCATTAATTTATTCCAAAGTCTCGATGACATGTATTTGAATTATACACAAGCTTAACAATATAAAAAAAAACTTGAATATTTTAAGTAATAGAGAATTATGTGATTCTTTTTTTCACACAAATCTGAAAAGATTGCCTGTTTACACTGATAATGGTATGCATCGATCACCCATATTTAATGTGTGAAGTGCAGTCCTCTCAATGAATACGCATCGCAGACCAGATTATTTTATTTAAATTAATATGTTCGTTCGCCTCAGCATTCAATCGACACCAAAGAGAATAATTTTTGTTAAAATTTTTCGATTTATTTTGAATTAAATATTAGATTATGTTTAAAGTGTATCTTATATTTTTTTCAAATGCAGCCTTACGAGGTTACAACTATGTTATTGCGGTTTTCTGACATAAAAAGGCCCTCCAACTCCGGCCTACACTCGCAGCCCTGCAGTATTCAAATAAAAAATAATTTGCTGAAATTTTATCATTTGACATATTTAAAGTAGTGTAATTCTTACGAGTTAGTTTTTAAATTTTGCTGTAATATTCTACAACCTATCCGTGCATGCTGCTTTCAATTATGTTCAAAAACAAAAAATTTACCTCTACTCTATCGGAATATTACAGTTAATCTAATGGAATGTGTGAGATAATAAATATGACAGAATTTATTTTACTAGTTACAGAGCATTAAATTGATATTATTTAAGTACAAATCAATCGATACACATTAGACCAGCGATTTCCAACCTGGGAGGTGCACCTCCCTGGGGAGGCGTGAACCGTCCAAAATATTTATTTACTCTTTAAAACGTGTCTTTATTACTTACATGAAATAAAGGATGGGGAGGCGCGAAGATATTTTTTTCTTCAAAGGGAGACGCAGTAACATAAAGGCTGGAAACCACTGCATTAGACAGTATATCTATTTGTCTGTTATGTGTATCTCTTTTCCTGTTCGTTTCATTTTGGTTTTAAAAATGACGCAGCCTCTGTCCAGAATAATTTTGAAAATCTGAGATTATAATTTATATTATTGAGGATAAAAAAAAAACAACCGCAAGTTCATTTTGTACATTGTTAAAAATGGAACCATTTCATGTCGACGATTCATTATATCCAGGTTGTCCACTCAGAACCGTGTCATTTTTAGATCCAAAATGAAAGAAACACCATTAATTTTTCAAACAAAACATATATTTTAAATATTTCATACACTACAAAATCAAATGTTTGATACCTTCACTTTGGAGTTTTTCCAAACCAATATTCAATAATAGCACAGATATATTATTAGAAGTATGACTTAAAAATGATCTACGACTATGAGCGAGTCTTAATGTTGACTAACAATATAATATAATAGTATCTATATCCAATTTACAGGCGAGTACGAAAGGAACTATACACACGATGAACTTATCGCCACCCGACGTTTCGACTGCCGTAAGGGTCAACGAAACTGCGATAGCCGGACTCTTCAGTTTACTAGAATATTTTTCAACAAAGCTCTAGAGTTTTATCCCAAACTACTCTACCGCCTTTCGTCTGCTCGGTCTTTTTAATGTCACCGTACAATATTATCGATATGATAATCGAAAATTGTTGTCAATATTTTCAATGGACTCGGCGATGACTTTTTGTAAATCCATTTTCTAAATTAAAATTAATAGCGTAGAATGAAATAAAAAACAATGTCTACGCTATAAATAAAAATCTTAAGATGGAGTCAGTCCGAAGGCGCTTGGAGGCGAAACATGTTTTACCCCTAGCAACGCAAATGGTGAAATATCATCTAATATTTTTCTGACAAATTCAACACAACAAAAATTTGTAAAAACTGTCCTTTGTTCCTTACGGCTTTCAAAATTTTTAATAACAATTTTATAAAATTATCCTAAAAACATATTTACAATATGCATTTTTTGTTGGCCTTATATTATATTTACAATAATTTAAGATCCCACAGAGAAACTCCAAAATTTTATACCTCAGGTGTAGATTGTTCTAGTTGAGATCACAATTTTGTCATTTTTATGTGTGAATGTCATTTTATTTATAGCAATGTTTAAAATTTTAATAAATGTTATCGAATTTTCATTTTGTTTTATAATGTCAGCACGACAGTGATAACTATAAAAAAAATCCATTAATCTCTATATAATTAAAGGGACTAAATATGGGTGATTCATTGAAATGCATTCGCCTCTTGGACCGATCGATCCAAAAAATGTTTATACAATGCTAAATTTATTTTATGGACCGGTTGAAAATTAGAAATCAGCTCTTCGCTTTCTCTCGCAAAAGAGTTGATTTTTATATATTGTCTAGGAAAAAAGCTTTTACAACACGTCTAAGATGCTTTTCATCAAAATTCTACAAATTTAATATGACAAGGATTATTTTTTTTATATACATATTGATAATATAGATAATCGATTAAATTGGAATAGCATTGGCAGCACCGTGCTAAACTAAGATTATTGTCTATTTATAGAGATAAAGCGCAGATATTATTTGTCTCCATTTTATTAAAAAATATAATGTAATCAATATTATAAATCAATGAAAACTAAAACATAAGCTTCTTTAATTTCACAAAATCTAATCACTGTTTGAAAAACTATATTTTGTTAACGTAGAGAAAATGTCATTAAGGCGCTGGTCTCCAATAAACGCAGTAAGCCGACGAATGATTACTATGAAAATGAACCAGTGCGGTCTCATTATTACGCAAGAGCACTGCGTAGCGTCTATAAGTCAATCGTCAGGATGTGTTGTTGAAAATTTAACAAATTTAGCAAAGAAAAAGATGTCTTCCATAGATTCAAAGGCTACTGATAACTCTGTTATTCCACTTGTTGTGTTACAGAACGTGCTTCGCTTCGTTGAGAAGCATAATCAGACCATCGCATCATTTATACTGAACAACGAGTAAACTGAAAATTGATTCTAATTCGTATGTTATAAATTACAAAATAACATTTGGGGTTAGTTCTTTTCTACTGGACACAGGACTCCCTGCGTCACGTTTTGTAATACAAGTGGAATAACAAATTTAACTTTATATTAACAAAAAGATGAGTTATCAATTTAGTCAGCAAAACCAGTAAAGTTTTATTTGATTTAAATGAAAAGAGTGGAAAAATATATATTTTTTCATTGGCAGTTTTATTCGATTAAGTATGGTCAAAACAGTCAAAAACTGATCTCCGGTGAGTCTCAAATACTCTCCAAACTTCATACTGCAACCATAACAATTTTTGTTTGAGTTATTTACGTCACTGACGTGCCACATCTAAGAATGACCATAAAAACCAAAATGAATGACATACAAAACATGGAATCATTCCAATATAATTTTTATAAAGTGAACTGTGAAACCCTACATTTGAAAGCAATCTTTTTTTCTGGCATATCAACTGTAGGTTATGACTGTTTGCAATCGTGATAGGTCTTCTTCGGCAGCGTAATTCTAAAGAAAATATTTTAACACAATTTCAACACTAGACATAGATATATAAGCTAGAAACTTCACCGATAAACTTTTGGATACCATAAACGTGCAGGCACGCACATTGTAATGAAGGATGTATGCGTTATTTTTTTATTCAAATTGATGCAGATATTTATGATTTCAAAATGTCGAGCCCTTTCTAATTAGTCATGAAGTGAAAATCAGGGCTGTCATAATGTTTTCGCATTTTTTTTTGAATCGCATAAGTGAGTCAGAGTGAATCAGAGTGGAAAATAAAAACAAAATGGAAAGATTTAGTCAGTGTGAATAAACTCTAAACTTGGGTTTGAAATCACATTTCCCTAGAAAATTTAAATTGTTCTTCTTTTTAATTTCCTTAAAAAATGTGCGAAAAGCAATATAGTTTTTAAAATTTAGATATGCAAAATAGAAATTTCATAAATGTAAGGGTCTGAAAAATTGGTGTTGAAGGGACAAATTCATATTCATGAAAAAAATCGTTTTTTTATGCATTTAAATAAACATTCATTGAATTCATCCTGTTTCACAAAACAAAAAAATATTAAATATTGATAACAAGAAAACAAAATTATTAGATAAATACCAAAAATATTACAACTAATCTCACTATTTTCAAATAGCTTGATAAAAAATACAGCAGGAAAATAATTTAATTGTAGGCATAACACATTCACAGAAAAATTATAAAAATATTGTCTTGAATGTACTTGGTAAATTCAGATTATTAACATTAGAGCTTCCCAAAATACTGTTCATAACACTTTCCAACATTTATCATTCTAACACTCAATATATGTCTCAAACACGTGTAAAAATCCAACAAATTAATAACGACACAGGTGCTAAAAAACATAATCACTCTTGGCATAACGTCTACCGTTGAGAGTACCGTAAAATATTTCACAATTTATCGACAGGATTCGCCACAGAATAGTGCGTTTGTAAAAAATATATTCCAAAGTCGGAGGAGCGGGCACGCGAATGGACGTGCCGGACGCCAAGCAGCACGAGGGGGTTACCCGAACCAGAGCTTGGCGAGGATCCCCCATCAACTGGGCGGGTGGAGTTCAACAAGCAGCAGCGTGTACAGTCGGTGAATCTGGGTCTCCGCAAGGGTGTATCTCAGATTTTTTAGCCCGTCCGAGTTGAACAGACGTTTACCTTTCATCAAAAGATTGTACCTGCGAAAAAAAATCAACGCAAAACAGCAAGGTTAATAATCTTTCACCGGGAGATTGAGCATAACGATACTTCTTTTTTGACCGTATTCCGATTGCCTCGTTTCCTCTAATGACATGCCAGCATTCCTCAGTTCTGCAGAGCGCATCTTTCGGGTAGTACTCTGCGGTCATCCAGGACGCCGGAATCCCACTGTTCGGAGGAAGAGGCAGGTAGGATTATGGCTCTCCGGAGGCAACCACAGCACTTGAAAGAGTGCTGTCATGTCTTTTCCTAATCTACGAGCTCCACGATACAACCGAGTATAAAAATAAATTTACCTCTCTTGATTCGGTTTCTCCTTTTCGTGATCCAGCATAGTGTATCTGGCGATACTCATGGGGTAACGAGAGATGTGGAAATTATGATAATTTATTCTGAAACATAGTTAAAACTTAGAGCATTAATATTATAGTATAAGAAAAAGCCACATTCATAAATAGTCTTAATTCTTAGATTTAGAAAATACTTATTTATAATTTTTCCTCAAGACAAGATAATGTCAAAATTGCGAATTCTGCCAAATGTAGAATTGAGAAAAAGGATGATTTCTTTGCGCAACATTGGCATTGATGTTAGAAACACGTATAGAAAAGGAGTATAGAAAAACATGACATTACCTGTTGGCCATATCGTCGTCTTCCCCCCCCCAGCCCCAAAAGCTGTTGGAGAATCCGTTCACTTTCTTAAACTGCTCGGTTGTCAGAGCTGACACTCCCCCGAATATGGCTTTGTATGGCAATCTATTCACAAACAACTAATTATTCAAGATTAACATTTTTGTCTTAACTAGTGGAACATTTCATATGTTTTATCACTGGAAATCTCACTATAGATAGTTGGATTTCATTGATCGTATACAGTGAAACCATGTAACGAGTTTGATATGACTGATATATATTTAGGATAAAAAGAAATCTTCTGGAAATGAAAAAAAGCATTAACTCACTTGAATTGAAACTTATCGATAGCCGCTGAAAGATGGCGCGGCTGGGAGGGACAAGTGTACAGGTTTCTATCGTCCAGCGGAAGCAGATCCACGTCATGAAAAATGAAACAATCCCATTTGCGCATGCGGGTGGCTTCCACGAACCCCACATTCATAAGAGATGCTCGATTGAACTTACCTTTGCCTGAAAATAAAAAATGAACATTAACTCATTCAAACTAAGGAAATATAAACAAGAAGCTGCGAGAAAAATTCTTTCATCTCATAATTTAAGTGTAAAGTTGAATATGAGATAAAAGCTGATTTTAAGGGGAATACAATGACGTGTGGACTCCAAGAGGTACACTTAATTGTGAGGTATGGTCATAACTGGTCAGGATGTTTTTTAAATCTTAAGTTGAATGCCAATTACTATTTTTCCAGTTAGTTTGAAGTCCTAGTCTCATCATGACTAATTTTTCTTTGTTATTTATTTAGTTTATGTTATTATAGCACATATTTGTGTAAATTGTGTATACACTACACAGAGAATTAAAATCGTAAAGAAATATAATAATGTAAATGTGAAATAAGAAAGAGTTGAGTACTTGCGCTTAAAAAACAAATACACAGCATACCTGTTTACTTGTTAGTTGTGGATGCACACATTACAATTTATCATTCAAGTAAACATTGGAATTATCAATCTACTTAAAGTACATATTATTTTATTCTTCCTAGAAAAAGTGCACTGTAACCAAGATAAACAACAATTTGTTCACAATGATTGCGAGTTTGTTGTCCCTAATATTCCCCACTCAATAAAGTAACAAGTGAAGTTATTTGACTCGAAGCCTCAAAGCCTCAAAGCTCCAATTTGCCTAGAAATGCTATTGAAATTTCAATATAACAGTGGAATGTTTCCAAGGGTCCGTTTGACAAGTGATTTTCAACCTGGGAGGCGCAAACAGTCCAACATATTTATTTACCCTTTAAAACGTGTCTTTATTAATATATGAAATAAATGATGGGGAGCCGTGAAGATATATTTTCTTCAAAGGGAGGCATAGTAACATAAAGTTTGGAAACCACCGCCCTTTGAGTATTGAGTTCATTTTGACTAAATTAGGTTTTTTCAATTATTTTAATTATTTATACCAGGGGTGGGTAACCTTTTCATTTTTAAAGGCCACTTTCATTTATCTGATTCAACATAAGGCCGCAGTAAAGAAAATGTTGACACCCTCCTTGTTTCTCGACTGTCGGACATATAATAGGTTGATTACGCTCCTTTGCCAAACGTTTGCGTATAATTTTTTGATCAAAGTGAATATTTTGATCAACTCAAAAGGCCACACCAGAGTAGCCCAAAAGGTCGCAGGTTCCCCTCCACTGATTTACATTATTACTACACACAAAAATAAAAAAACATTTTTTTTTTGTTACGAATCAATTCGGGAAGAATATTTCTTTTTTTGATCTTTGGTTAAAATTAAAATAACTAGCTGTAAGGTTTTGTTGCATTTTTAAGTTGTCAGAAAATTTACTGGCGTGAAAAATAAATTACAAACCTATTTATTGAATAAGCCAGAAATTCCGATAGTAAAAGAAATATATCTCGGGGCATATATCGACAGCCCTGCCCTGCAGTATTTAAATTGTATATAATATAATTTTTAGAATAATTAAAATGTTTAAGTTTGCTAACAATCATTTTTCGTAGTAGCAGAAATAGACCTCGTAAATTACTTATTTTTTGGAATAATGTTTAAGTTTGCTAACTACTATTTTTCGTAGTAGCAGAAATAGACCTAGTAAATTATTATTATATAGATTATTATTGTATCGACTATTAATATACAGATATTTATTTTTTGAAAACTTATTACGCTTATCAATCGGATTTTATTATTTTCATACTATCAAGATGTACTGTTTAAAAAAAAAAGTTATAAGCCCAAAAAAAACGCTGAAGGTTAGACTCGAACCACCAACCTACAGTTTACCAACCTAGAGGTCTGCCTTTAGGGTACAGCGGAATTAAGAAACCTGCGAAAATTAGTATATATATGCTGTGTTTCAAATAAAAAACAAAAGTTTCCAAATTCAAATGCATATATATAATTTAATTTCGTCGACTCTGACACTTGTTCGTTTACCCGAGCGGTAACGATCTCAAGTCATAATCCAAGGTCTATGTTTCGAATCTGACCGAGGCACTTTCTTGTATGAGAATTCAATTTTTCAGCGATTCGATTTGTTTCGTCAAATAGCAGTGTAATGGAAAAATATGTCTTTAGTATGAATAAAAAAATGGCGACAGCGGGGCTGGGGAGGAGGAGGGGCAGGGGGTGGTGAAATCGCGGACTATCAGACGGACATTATCGACTATTAATATATAGATTCACTATTAGTTTTAAATAATTCTCTAGAAACTGTTACTTCCGATTCGGCCCATGGGTGGCGGTCGGCCATTCTTGCTCTATTTAATAATAAAGCCTTTCGAGAAATGTTGCAATCCAATAAATAAAATGCACAAACCTTTCTGTTCCACTATAAATATTTGGTAGTCGATCTGTTGTTTCATGAGAAAGGGATGAATATTGTTCAAAAACATCGCCAGGTGTGCCTCTCTGTCTCTGAAAATAAAAAATAATCAATGAATATACAAACAGTGTCGGATTAAGCACATGAGTGGCCCCAGGCACAATAAAATTTGGAGGCTCTATTTTTAGGATGACATAAAGACGTCAGAAACTTCCATGTGAAATAATAAAAATAAATTACTATCTGAACAAAAAGTATACGGGTTATTTAATATAAGCTATTTTTGAGGCCCCATGCGCGCATCTTATTCGCTTATAGAATAATCCGCCACTATACAAATGCTCTTGGCATTACGGGGGTATTCTAGTGTAGAGGCATGAATTTTGTGTGTTTTTTCGAGCTCTGTAAAAAATAAACAAAGAAATTCTTTACCATTCGTTTATTTATATTTTAAAAATATACAAAAAATTTAAAAAAATAAATAAATTAAAAACTCGAAAAGTTATCGGCTGGTAAAGGCCCTCCCTCCAAAAAGGTCCAAAAAAAAGATGGTGTCCTCACGTACACGATTCCAACCTTTCTGGTCATTTGAAAAAAAAAATGAACGGATTTTTAATTAATAAAAATGTCGCTAGAGCCCCTACCTCGAAGTAAAAAATTTTTTTCAGAAAATGGCAGCCATTTGAAAAAAAAATGGAATTTTTACGTTTTTAAGTTTCAAATTTTTTAAAAATAGTAAAAATTAAAATTTTGACTTAAATCTGCTACGGGCTCTAGAAAAATGTATATAAAAAGTTCACACAATTATTTCAAATAAATCGGTTTGGTAGAACTTGAGATATTATGTACGTCAGCTTGAAAAAAGTAGTTTCGAGAAAAACGCGTTTAAAGTTTTGAGTTTCGATCTGTTCCGGTCGGACCAGCTTAGTCGCTGCGTCACCAAAATCGCTGTAACTCAATAAATAATTGAATTTTTGAAAAATCCATTTGAGGACATACTCTCAAAGGTCTAAACTTTAGAAAAATATAAAAAAAAAAGATTCGACTTTTTCAAATTTCTACACTAGAATACTTACTGCCTTAAGTAAAAAAAGGAAACACAGTTTCTTCTGTTCAGAAGATGTTATCATAGCTGTACTGAAGATGGCTGATTCATCCAATGTTAATCATGCAATAAACACACTTGGATTGAAGCACGTATACCAAAATAGCAGAATGTTTAAACATTTTAAAAATTTCAATAGAATTTTTGTTTGTCAAATGCAAAGTGTATCACATCGATGTTTAGCTGTATTTCATGTCAACACTCACCTATAAGGAATGACTATTGCCACTTTGTCTTTTGGTTTACAGTTCCTAGGAGCGAATCTCCCCCCCGGGGCGACATCTATGTGACTGTTAGCGACATCTTTCAATGTCACCTCTGTTGAATTGACGTCGATGGGTCCATCTAAAAATGTATGAACAGGTAACTAGTTGAAGAAATAAATATTTAAGCTGATCAAAATTTGATAATACTTGCAATAAGTGAATCCGGCCCAGATTTTTTAAAAAAAATGTGGAAGTAGTAAAAGAAAAATATAATAATTGACCAGTGAACAAATTAGAACTTCTGTTTAGATACTCCATTTAATTTTTATCAGCTCTACATTGATAGCAGGCTTGGGTTGAAAAAATGAACAATACAGTGGAACCCCCAATTACACTACCCCGAATTACGCGTTGGCTTGAAATATTCGCCGCAAATCCAATGGTCGCATTTCATTGTCGTTGCTACGAGACGGTCGTCTGTGCGGTGCATACAGTCAAATCTTGGCTAGCATCTGTGTATTCAACACGTGCCAGGCTATACACACATAGCCGGACGACTGTCTATGTGTTGGATTTTGACGCGCTTTGCATTTAATCACTTAGTAACTAAATATTTCGTCCATATTTTTTTTTTGCAAAACTAAGGGAAATCTTAGTTTTACATTTTTTGCGGAATAAACCAAATCACTAATTTTGTATGAGATTTACTCCCCCAATTACACTACTTCCAATTACATGGTCCCGACTTTAGTGTAAATGGGGGTTTTACTGTAAATTTTATTTGTTATTTACTTCTATATTGACTCATAATGCACAAAAATTCAAATTAAACACTGATATTTCCCTAATTTACTACACTAGTTGTGAAATATAAAAAATAAAAAAGTTGACATTTGACGCGATGGATATCTCAGTTGTATAAATTATTACCATTGTCTCACATCGCACAGAAAATAAATGGGACAAACCTCAAACCAAAGCTAAACAAATCAAAATAAGAATTCCAGAAAAGAAAAACAAACATCATTCTTTTTCAATTGAATTGAATGAGTAAGAAAACAGTTAGCATTTGAAACAAGACGTAACAAGACACATGTATAAGGCAAAGTAGCGGCAGGCGAGCCCATTGTTTTCTGAGATAATATGACCCATTTATAATACAAAAGAAAGCTACGATGACTCACCGAGTCCTGGCGGAATAGCAGGGCACGGCACATCGCAGCCGACATTCTTCCTTTCACTATCATTTAACGATTGAACAGTAGTGTCTATAATTATATGACTAGATAATGAGACATTGTCGTCGCTCGTCTTGGCAGAGTCAATGGGGTGCTCAGAAACAGCGAAGGAGTCCATGTTCACGGTGCTCGATATGTTTCCGAGCATCTTCTGCCACGGCACTCGCTGAGCTGAATTGTGTACATTGACGCGACCCTCTGCGGCAGATGTCGCTTTCACTTCTGAGGTCTCAGAAATGGTAGGAGCGGTAGTCGTGGAGTTATTGGAAGGATCGCTGTTAGAATTCGATGAGATGTCTTCGCCGAAGCAGTGCTTGCTCTGAGTGCGCTTCGGCCACTGAATTATTTGTGGATTTCTAAAATAATTGGCAAATAATTTTAGTTCAATGAAATGAGATGCATTTACCGCTGCCCACCTCTTTGTGAATCAATTTGATAAAACATACATTTTTAAGCAATTGTCAATATTATTATTGAATATTGTCAAATATGGTTAGGGCCCAAAGTTGAATAAGTGTGATAAGTATGTATGTGGAGGTAAAATATTATTTACATCATAATGTCAAAAGGGTAGTTGAGGAAATTTTGATTTTGCCTTATCTATGATATTATTGAAGGTTGACAGCCAAAATGCGGTCTGAAAATTAGGAGCATAAATAATTTTAGTGTCTACAATTAACGCCGTATGCGACCGACGAATGCTTATTATGAAATTATTTTTCAGCATTGCAGCGTCCAAATGGACAAATTTAACAAAGTTTTATTTGATTAAACGAAAAGAATTAAAAAATATAAGCATTTTTATTAGATTGTCTTTAAGTTTTGTCAAAACAGTCAGAAACTGATCCCCGCGAGTCTCAAAACTCTTCAAACTTCATATTGCAACCATATAAATGTTTTTTTGACATATTTAATGAAACTATCATCAACCCGTCTAGTCACAAGTACTGATGCATCACATGTACAGCTGCGACAGCAGCTGCACCTATCGTTAGGTGCTGCTGAATGCGACCGACTAGGACCTAGGACTAAGCAGTCAGAAAAATCTCTCGGGTTACTGGTGATGTTTTCGGTGTAGGAAGTCTACATTTGAACAAAATATTTACAAGAGAAATGAATTAAATTCCTTTTAAGTCATTGATGCGTTTGAATTTATTTACTCTATATAAGGAAATAAAGTGTTACATATGATAAAAAACACAAGATGATAGCAAAAATTATTATTTTAGGACACGTTTATCATAAAAATGATGGAAGCGATACCAAGTTTAATAGTTTAAGAGTTCAAGGTTCATGTTTTATGTTCTTCCTTAACATTATTACTCGATTCCATGCAATGATAATATAACATACAATAATACAATGGGGTCGTAGATTCCACACCTCACGCCCTACTTGCTGTTAGAGTGAGTAGGTCATGAGGTGTTTCTGTTCCGTGGTTTACCACTCATCAAACATTATCCGATGATATAATTTAAGATTTTGACTGAAAGTCCTTGGTGGAATTTCAATATAATATTCTAATGATGTTTGACGAGACTGATGAGGCTTTTTGTAATATTATAAATACTTTGGTAATTCATGGTATATATGTTTTTTTTTAAATTTTATGAATAACCTAGAGAGGACTCTGTTGTGACTCCGAAGAACACCTTCCTCTTTCTCCGAGCCACAGAACTGGTATACTGGAATAACATCAGGTACTACATATCTGATGTATTCATCGAGAAAATTATTGGTGTGTGCCAGGTAACGAATACTCGAGGTGTTGCATGAAAGGCATTCTCATGCTTCACATAGGGAGTAGATATGGTCAAATGAGTAGAATTGTCATAATGACTGCGATGAAAGAAAGTTTTATATTCAAGACTGCAAGAGAATAGTGTTTTTGTGAAGGTTAGGTTAGGTTAGTATTTCACGTTGCAAAAGGCTTTTTAAGCTCAGTACTGTTGAGTTAGCAGATTATTCAAGACACAATTACCTAATTATAGAGCCATTGTTGGAGGCGGTGAACAGAGTCTCGGGTCTGACAGTCTCCTGCAGAACAATGTACTGGCAGAGGACGGCAGTTGCCAGCAACGCGAGGAGGACCTTCAGCAGTCTGGCCCTGGAGCAGCCGGGCCCACCGCTCCCCAGCGACTGATATGCGACGCCTCCGCCCGGCCCCGGGCCCAGGGTCGACAGGGCCATTTGACGGTCAAGCCTAGGGCCACCCACCGAGGCATTCCCTCATCCTGCTGGTCTACCGCATCTGGAAACGAAGAATTGAATATTAATATAAATCTTCAACTGTCTGGGCAATGCCGAGTTTAAAAAATATGCAGAAATATATCAGAATACATGAGATCAGGGGTGGGTAACCTTTTCTTCTTTAAAGGCCGCATTTATTTTTCTGATTCGACATAAGGCCGCAGTAAACATTGACTAGGAAATCTTTGGCCGGAAACAGGAATTTACGGTCAGAATAAGTCAGGAATTTACATACATTTACAGAAATGGCTAGAAGGCCGCACCAGAGTAGCCAAAAAGCCACATGCGGCCTTCAGGCCGCAGGTTCCCCACGTCTGCATGAGATGAAGCTGGCCGAGATGAAAGAGTTCGAGTCCGAAAATGCACGTTGTTTTACGTGGAATGTATCCCTCGTGCAAAAAAAGGATTGAGTTTTCATTTCATCATTACCATAATCTATTTTTATGCGGCCCATTAGAAGAAAAAGGTTGTGTATGCCTGTAGTAGAGACAGCACATAGCGGATTTTATTTAAAGTGTATTTTCAACATTTTAACACACAAGTTCATGTAAGTTTACAATCGTTATCACTTACCAGTGACTTTATTCTCACGTAACGCGGTGGAATCGCGTTCCGGCACCTTTTTTCTTGGCATTATTAATGTTTCAAATCAATTTTCGAAAAAAAATATTTTTGTAAAAACAAAATTGGCTGTTATCCCTATCTTAGGTAACTTTTGAATGTAATGCACTTGGTATCGTAACACTCGTAAAATAATGTCATAATACAAAACGATACCGGGTACTAAAAGGAAGGCTTTCGTGACGGATCTCACCGATTCGAGTCCCAGTACGAACAGCATTTTCTTCAATCGATTTATCGATTTCAAAGGCATGGGTGTTAGTGATATCTTGAAAAAATCATTCTTTAGTAAGTTAGAATCATTAACTTAATACCGCTTTTTCTATCATTAAAAACATAGGGGAACTTTAAATAAAGAAATCCAGTAAATGAAATGCAACATTTTAAATAAGATAGATTTCAATCTATTTATATTGTGTTTTACCGTACCTAATATAAGTAATTGATTTTCCACCGCTAATTTTTTTTCGTAATATTATGCAGCCAGTGTTTCACGACCGCCTTTACAAGTCCATCGACAGAAAATAATGTGACAAATCCTCACATTCGCGGGCCGAGTACAGTTGCACGGGAATGATTATGAAACGAGGACTAGCGTGCTTTGCGAAATGGAATTGCAGTGAGTGAATTGCTGACGACAATAATAATAGCGGATCGCAAATTCATGCGCGTTTATCATTCACATAGGATTATCAATTTCAATGTTCTCCAATAAAGAAATTGAGTCACTCCACTCATTCTCAGATTAGTATCATCATAGCGCAGCGCAACACATCTCAAGAAGCTGAGCTACCGTCACCGACAGGAATAATCGACCTATACCGAACTTGCATACATACATTTAAAAAGATTTTTTAAATGTATTCTATAATGTTGTCAGTTGTTCCCAAAAACAGTTTTACGTGATAATTTCTTTATATTTATTTTTATATTCCTATATTTCTCCAAGACTGGGTTGCAGTGTACACTCTAATTGTCACTGATACTTAATTCATACGAAAAATAAAGAATAATACGTCATGTGCTGGAGACAAAATGTGAAAGACCTTCTGTAACACCTTCAATCATTTGTCACTAGTTGTCGGAAAGGATGAATTCCTTGTTGTTCCACAAGGAATTCATCCTTCATACCGTTAAGGTGGATGGAAGCAGCGGCACATTTTGACCAACGTGCCATCTCAACAAAATAGGAATAGGTTGCGAATAAGCACGTGGGAAAGGAGCAGGGCCGGCTCGCGGCGTGTGCAAAGAGTGCGGCGCGCGCAGGCGCCGCACCAAGATTTTAGCGACATTCACTCATTTAGATCTATGTAGTGTTTTGAGGCGCCGAGAGCGCCTCCCACACAAGCGCAGAAATCCCCGAGCCGGCCCAGGAAAGGAGCATTTACTCTGTAATTTATATCCAACTATTATTAAATTCATTAGCTTGAGTGGAGCGATATTGTCTCTAAGTGCTTTTTTTAAATAAATAAAGTAGCTAATGATAGATATATTAACCATAAGCGGCTTGGCTCGGTTACGTAAGGATTATATCAGTCAGTCAACACCGCACCCCTTTACAGGCGGACAGCAATCGTGTGACAGGTATATGGATTCTCGTAGAATTGTATACGATCTTGTGTTCATAATGATAAAGCTTCCATCAGTAGTTATTTTTTATCGAAAAAAATCCGCGATGCAAATCGAATTCGGAAATATTCAAATTCATTAGAAAACATTCAAAACAACTCCTAAATTTAGCAAAACCGATGTCAAAATTCTTACATATAATGAAGCAGTAACGATTACGTACTTTTGCAGTTAGAAACTAATATCGATCACGAAATTATATATTCTTTTTGGAAATCATTCAAAACTCACAATGTCGATAAGGTAACTGCGGTAAACATGACAACACTAAATGATTGTATTTTTTAAAAAAAAAACTATGTCCGCTCCTAACGTGTAGCATAAAACATTAATGCAAATTTATTTAGGCATATATTTTTCTACGAGAACTGCATTTTTTTAATCACTCTTTTTTAAAGACGGTAGGGATAGCAGAATAAGAGTGGGCTGATCGTTTTTACCACGCTTTATTTTTGAGATAGGATGGAAGTGTCCTGATGGAATTTTTAACACCACTGACACCCATGCCTCTAAAATATATTCATAAATCAATTTTAAAATTAGTCGGTGCCGGAATATGGTAACTTTAAAAAAAACATTCATAGTCACGTATTTATAATCATAAATTTTAAAATCAGGAAGAGGTAGACTTATTATTATTAGAAAAGGTTGAGAAATACAACTGAAGGAAAAATGTGTAAACAAATATATACATATATTTTTTTCTTTTATCTGCTTTGAACTAAACTAAATAATAAATGACTAAAGCTCGTTGATAAAATAATCACATTGAATTTGTCGATGGCTTAACCAAACTCTACAAAGTGTTCATATTTCTCGAAAGACTTGGTTTTGAGATCATTCAATATTTTATGTTCTTCAACTATTCTTTGAATGTGAACATCGCACTGCTTCTGTAAATTTGTTTCTCGTTTTTTTTATTTGTGATTATAAAAAGGTCGATGAAGTTATAAATGCATCTTTGTGAACATTTTTTTTAACAAACTGCATTTTTCTCGTTTAATTTTGTATAACTCGAACATTTTTGCCAACATCAAAATCACCATTCGCAAATCGAGTCCTTGCGAAAATAATCTAAAGATGCGTTTGTTCGTTTCCAACACTTCCGGAGAAAATCCATCAATATGAAAACGTATCACATGATACGTTCCTGTGTTAATTTCTTTACATTTAAATTATGAGATAAGTTTTACATTATTTCATAAACCGTAGTGAGTGGGGCATCCAATCCTGGGATCCCGTTCAATTTCCTGTCAATCCCGGGATTGACACGGCCGCGATCCCAGGATTGAGAAATTTTGAGCAAATACCGAAAATTGACACGAAATTGGCAAATTGAAGATTTCAAATGCCCCGGTGAGCTAAAAAAAAAGAGTTTCTGAGACAATCTGGGAAATAGTATACCAAATCGAGGATTTCGAATTCCTCGGTGAGCTAATCCCAATCCCGGGGTCGGAAAAAGACTCCGGGATTTGATACCCTAGTAGTGAGCACGGAAATTCAATTTTTCGTAACACAATATAGAGCCAATCATACTGAACAATTCTGCATACTTAACTCAAAAGCATATTTTTTTTGTATTTGCGATTTGTGTTAAACACCCAACGACATTATGCACGTGTACTAAACAGATATCGCTGGAAAATTTCATTCATATAGTGGAGTACGGTTGTTCGATTTTGAATGACTAAGTAAACAACATCCCACATTCAAACTGAAGAGATTTCCCATTCAAAGCTCAGTGATGACGCACGGTACAGAAAAGTACCGGAGATCAGGGAGATTTCAATACCAGACGAATATATCGGTATAAAAAATATATAAATGGGCAAAAATAAAAGGCTCGATCGGAATCGCAATACTGAACGAATAAATCAATATCGATGTTTCGTATCGAAAAGCGGTTTTAGAATGTATTATGTTATCCACGTGCTGATTTTAAAAAAAATCTTAAATTGGAACCTGTCAATCTTGATCGGATTTTCGTAAAAATTAGTCCAACTGCAGAAAAGTTCCACTCAGATTCAACGGTTCTGCGAAAAACGTTATTAAAGAATTGTACGCTATGTATTGAATTAATGAAAAATAAATATGTTCATAACCGTTATTTCTATATTTAAAAAACGGCTGAAAAATAGGAGAAAAAAACACAAACACAGCGAATAGACAAAATTTCCCCCATATTTGTAACAAAGCGTTTCGGAATTTATTATAAAAAGAATATGTGCATCGGTTACTTAATTATGTAAAAAATAAGACTCTTTTATCATATTTGCGAATTAGCATTGCTTGACTCTACACGTTGTGTGTATGGCGCGTCAAGATTAATTACAACAAATCGTTGCACTTTGCAAAATAAACATTAAAATAAATACCACAATGACAATAATATGTAGAATAAACAGTAATTGTATACACATGCAAACAATTTAGTAAATGGCCCCTTTTTTATGCGGGATTTTGTCAATACACTATCGTATAACTTAACATCTAGATCATAGGTTTCCAACCTTTTTCGGGTGGCGACCTCCCGAGGAATTTGAAATCCTCGATTTGCTATACTTTTTCCCCGGATTGTCCCCAAAACTCCCTATTTTTAACTCACCAGGGAAAGTTGGCGACCCCCTAGAAAACCCTTGGCGACCCCCAGGTTGGGAACCCGTGATCTAGATAGTAAAATGTATAAATTAAAAAAAATAGTCAGTTTTCTACTGATTCCATACTTATTTATTTAGATGAGGACCGGTTTCGCTAATCGCCAGCATTTTCATACATCACTGTAGAATTAGTAGACAAGTGTTTTATTTTTTAATACAACGCCTTTCCACCAAGAATTGGACAGTGAACACCTGAAAAGTGATTCCATGAATAAGAATTTTAAATCCAAAAATTGGCATTACTGCTAGTCCAATAGTTGGGGGTAAGTCTCTTCGCTACCTTCATAAGTGTAATCAGCAATGTACGCTGAGAAAAATTCTCCTTCTGTGGAAGAGCCTGCACATATCGTCCTACACGTTGACGGCGTAGCCCGCGATGCCCATGAAGATCATGCGTCATAATATGCTATTTTTAAGGCTCTAGGTTTTGGAGCCAAGACGCTGGCAGTGAGTCGCGCGACACCGAGAAACGCTAAATTGGCCCTCCCTACCTATGCTGGGCGAAGCTTAACTTATTATCGAGGAAGATCCCTATGTATGTTACCCTTATCCGGGTGTTACCCATGCGTATAGTGGGCGGCCTAGTGATGCTAAGACTCAGGGCCTGCTCGTGGCGTGTGTAAAGTGTGCGGCGCACACAGGAGCATAAATTCTACAGACGGCCCTGTTAAGACTGTTGCTGCCTCGGAGGAGTGGACAGTTTCAGTGGGGTGCAAAAAAAAACAATTTGTTTTCGGTACCCCAAGGCAAGTGCCTCATTTGTAGAATTCTCAATGCCCCTGCGGGTGTTCATTTCGACCAGCAGTTGGGAATTGTCCGAGTAGGCAATACTGCTGCAATGCGGCGGAAGTGTGAAAGACATAAGCTCATCGAATAATATGTTCCACATTAGGGGAAACAGAACTGAACCCTGAGAACATCCCATCGTCATTTTTATTAAAGTTTCTGTAGTGTCATATGATAACCCGGTTTCTGAAAAAGCTCTGAATGAGCGCAGTTGGCCTTCTGGATCTTTTTTTATTTAATCTAAGGTTTTATAGGATCAGAGGCCACGATGCATTGCTAAAAGCACCTGAGATGTCCAAGAAGATCCCCCCTACATATTTATGTATTGACAAACTTGCTGCGGAAAGCGCCGAATTGATGACATCTTCTGTTGATTTGCGTGGTCTGAAGCCAAATTATTATATTATATTCTGTACAGGTGGGTCTCTGGTCTGCGGCATATTTTTTTTTTTTAATATTTTGCCTAAGGTACGCAGAAATGCCAATGGGCCGCTCACAATGTGGAATATAAGCAGGTATCTCAACAGAAGTTTATCTACGAGAACTGTTTGTTACTCAGTCGCTCAGCCTCTCTTTTTATAGAGAGTAGTAGAGATAGAAGGATAAGACCAGGACAGGACTAGTGGTTAAATAAAACGCCCAGTTACTGAAGATTTGGAAAGGGTGAGAGGGAATTTTTAGACATCACAAACACCCATGCATTCGAACAGAAATCGATCGAAAAATGCTGTTCGTACTGAGACCCGAACCCGTGACATCCGGCACGGAACCCAACGTGCGATGGTTACTTGACTATTAAGGGTGCCTCGACAAGAATAATATCGGAAGCCCTACGTGTATTGTTTTATGTAGATGGAATAATTGCGTTAACTCGACGATTGAAATTTTATTATGTAGAAATGCATTGCAAGTGATCGTTTTCAAAACTGTGCTGTTAGTAAATCACAATGATATATCGTAGTGATTCTAGTATTTTTTTTACATATCACTGATCTGACAGAATCTTTAAGAATGTCACAAACGGATTACGTGCTGATTTTGAATTGCTTGAAAAATGTACCTAAGTCTTGAGCACGTTTCAGGTGGATACATAAGTTGCTCAGCGAAAATTCTAGCGCCAAGCTAGGTCACTGGTATGTATAAACAGTACATTTATTGTTGTTGCGCATACCACCACTGCTCAATTGATTACTTGTTATATAATAAGAATCATTTAAAATGCAAAAAAGTAGTATGCGAATAACCGTCACACTAATCGGCGAAGGGTGATTATTGGAGGAAACTACACAATGATTGACAGAAAAGAAAAGTGTGGGCACCGTTCAAAAGTAATATTTACTAGGTTACGGTACTATGTGATACTTCACGTTCTTTCGATGAATGAATAAACACCGTTGACTACGTCATAAGCAATCTTCTACATAGCTATTATGTCTATGTATAAAATAACAGAAAATATTATATAAACTAAAAGCTATATGTCATCGAAAATGGTCGACGGTTACGCGGTTTGATATATTTCGTCATATTATTTAAGGAGTTGTACAAAAATAATAACTTGTCCTCAACGTTTTGAGTAAGTCGCTTGGAAAACGCTGAATGGCTAAGTCGCCCCTGCCTCTAATGGCGCTCTCGGTCGATGTCACAGCACACAATGTAAAACGCAATCGCTTTACTTCTCCGACATTATTTTCTTCAAAGCGACTGAAAAAGATGACGATGTGAAAAATACGTAAAAAATTCTGAACTGTAAAACGTTTATACGCAATTTGTAAAATGGAATATGTTTACAGAAATCGTTAAACGAGATTTAGTCATTCGAATGACATAAAGATTAAGGCGAAAATGTCGGCTTCGATCGCTATTATTGTCTAACAAATAATGGCTTACGTCGACAATAACATAAAGTGCATCCACATCCACGACTTTCCGCAGAAATTATTCTATTATTTTTTTAAAACCAAATTGTACAATGTACAGTTGGGGGTTGAAGTCCAGTTACGTGTACCATGGAAACTAATTATTTTAACAGCACCCTAGATTTTGTAATCGCCGAATGATATTGATAGTTGCATTTCGTGAAACGAGCGAAGTCGCATGCGGGAAATCAATCATCCGATACGGCGGGACGGTTGAAATGAGCGAGGCCGACTCTACAAGTATTTATGGGTAAAAATAAACCAGCGGGTAAGATATTCGTGTTTATCGTGCGAAAATCTATCGCAGACATTATCATATCTTTGGTGCGCATTCTATCGGAACAAAGGTCGAACTATTTATAGTAAATATCCATATTTCAGAATAACGAAAGAAAATTATTTAGTACGTTATTATTTACGTATTTTTTAGTAACCAGTTATATAATATTATACAAATCTTAACTGACATATAATTGGCAAATATATTAGTTATGGGATTCATCAGAGTATAATCGTAAGTAAACACTGTGGCAACAAACATGTTAAAATGGAGAAAAAGGCCTTTTTTAATAAGTGCCTTTACAATGTTTTTTTTTCTCATAGCCCAGCTTGCTTTTATAATTCGTCTGACAAATTTAAATTTGAATTGAAAGTGAAAAATATGCTAATGGCGTCGTCCCTGGCGATAAAGGGAAAATCTCGAGGGGATGACGACGTTATAATCGCTTTAGGGATTCTTTTACAACTTTGTAAATTAACATGTACATAGCAGTAACATTGTTATATTCCTAGTTATTATTTATCACTCTTGTTTAAATATGATGTTGATGTTCGCGAACCTGTAACCGCTCACACGGAGACGAGCTTCGCGAACAAGGTCGCTCCACAATAGAGGTCTGCACGGGCACGGGCCTACCCGGCCAGGTTCGGGCGTGTGAGCGCAATTGAGATTCGGGCTCGGGCCGGGCCCGGGTAAAGAATTTATTTCTTCAGAAAAATATTTCAGACTATGTTCGTAATATAAGTCAGCCATGATAATTTTAATTATTACCAATTCTGTAGAGAATCGTAAATTGTTGTAAATTTGTAAAAAACGGGATTTTTTCGGACTGAGGAGTATAAATATGGGCTTCGGGTCGGGTTCGGGTAACAAGTGTGGTATTAGACTCGGGCCCGGGCCGGGTCGGGCCTAAGTCTTTCGGGCACGGATCGGGTAATTTTGTACAATTTCGGCCCGTGCAGACCTCTACTCCACAATGTCACACGTACACAATGCATGTACTGTAGTGCTATTCCCGCGTGAATAGTACATATTTTGGAAGGTCTGAAATACTCAATACGTTATTGTGTCGGACGGTCTGTACACAATGCTCCCGCTAAGATGTGTGCGCGCGCACACCTCCAGAAATGTGCCCGCACACATTTTTCCATCCCCCCACACAGAAATATTATAAAAAAAAAGGTTTGTTTCACCAAATTTTTATATTTGCGCACATTTTTTATTTTGCTGAAAATTTACTGCTCACAGAAGTTTATGGTCCGCACACAAAATAGAAAAATTAGAGGGAACGTTGTCTGTACACTCAAAACGTGATCGCATTGAGTATTATATCTATGCGAACGATTTCTGCAAAAAAGGCAAAGCGACTAAAAACATACAAAACCGGTAAGAATATTAGTGTTGGCACGTTGGGCACGATTTGCTTCGTCGGTAAACTAAGGTAACATTAATTGGCATATTTATCAAATAAAAAGATAAATCAATTTGTCAAAGACGACATTTCGCCTTCCGAGAATTCACCACTACACAGTTTTGAGTAAAACACGTTTGAAAGTTTGAATATTTGTAAAATAAACAGTTTATGTTTGATACGTTTCTATTCAAGTCAAAATGATTGAATATCATATGTGAAGTTTTTTTTCTTTATTATAGTCACTTATACTGTAATTTGTAAATTCTTTTCAATGTCAATTGTTTTTTACACCTTTTTATTTTCAATTTATTTTTGTATAAATAGCATTGTTTATTTATGTTTCTTATCAGTTGACAATGCTCGCAATGAGCGAAACCGGTCCTGACCTTTTAAATAAAATGGAATAAAGTACAAAGGAATATTTTGTTTTTATTAATATCAATTAATCCATATTTGAATTAGTCATTTTACTGTTTATCCCGGAAATGATCAGATTCGCTGGGGGACTCATTGTTTGGTTTTTAAATCTGAAAATTCTCAATAGAAAATGTTTACTCACTTACCGAAAACGGTCCTGAAAATATTGAAATCGGTGGAATACGCACAATGTGCTTACTTTATTATGGAAGTTTCTTATGAAAGATTTCTGTCTTCGTATGTGATATTATACATTTAAAGCTCTCAGAGTAGATACGGCCGATAGTACACTGTGAAGAAAATAGAGTAGCACTACGGTAAGTGACAAGAAAGAATAAGATTCAATTGGCCGAGAGGCGAGAGAAAGCGAGAGGTGACGTCGCGTTGCGCTATGCTGCGATACGTCTTGGCGGAAAAGCGACGGCGCTCGATTTGAGGACATGCGGGAAAATTTTCGTATTATTATGGCTGTGACAAGGCGCACGCGAAGCGGTGGTCGACAACGGTACATCGAAAATATTACCAATCACAATTGATTAAAACTATTACTATTTGATACATAATTATTATAACATTTCATTAGTTTTTCAATTAAAAATGTATTAACGTTTTTCAAAACTTATCAATTAGCATTTTTTTTATCAACTACATATATAACGACCACCAAAGCTATTGAACAATAAGAGAAATATAGCTTTTCTAATATTCGATATAACATATCAGTATCTACTGATTCACCCAAAACAAACATATAATCTTTATAGAAATAGCGTCACAGCATGAATTTAAAAACTGACCGTCTATAAAAACATTCACAATTAAATCGGTGTAAAAACAGTATTATTGAAATCGATGTCGAATTGTAAATAAAGTAAGCTCATCGAGCTAACGTTCACAATTGGAATACTTCTGGTCCGTACTCGCGAGGGCTTTTTTCGATAATAGTGATCGTAGTGCCAATACTTTAGCCGACAAACCTTTAATTTAAAAGTATTGCTTAGCAACAATAAAACAGATATTGAATATGAAGGCGATACCAATCTAGCGATAAATTAGGTTGGTTTTGGGCCAGACATTGTTCATGATAGATCACGAAAATGGCGGCCGATTATCGGCTGAGTTATGGTGTGTATACATTGAGAAATTCTTTATAGTCATTTAAAAATAGGAATTGGCATACAAATTCACCGAGACCACCGCCGGATGCGGTTTTCAAATAATGCTGCTTAATATCGCACGCAGCCAATCATCGGGAGCAAACAATATGTTGGCAGATACTACTTGTTCATTTTAGCGAGCGAGTAGATACATGTACAGTCCGCGCAAGAATGTTTTGCCCACCTTACGAAAATTCAGTTGCGCATTTTAAAATGTCCTTTAAGAGCTTTAGTTAAATTAAATCTTAATAAATTACAAATTTGTCTGAGCTTTTATGCACATCTCAAATAAAAATGGTTTTACCGTTGACAACACTTTGAAGAGCTAATAATGAACTGATATCGTAGAATAGCACCCAGGCAGTAGACTTGACAAATCGTTGTACTCATTAAATCATTTTTGATTAAAATTTGCGATTATTTTTTATAGCATTTGTTAATTATTGACAACCTTTAACATCCAGGGAATATAAAAATGCATTAAATAAAACTCCAGGATTTTTTTATTCATCCATCATGTTCTCATGCATATTTTCCCTTATTAATTCTTGATAAAAATTATTGCATTGCTTACTGTGCAAATTGAAACTAAATGTTCAAATCTTCAATCTTATAAAAACTATGAAGCATTTGGAATTATTCTCACTCTTTCTGGTGTGATTTTTCTAGGACATACATCGAGAGGTGATTTCAGTCATAAGTATAATACTAAAAAAAAGAATACAAACGAACTTTAAGTAAGCCGTGAATACGACATTTATGGAATAAGTCTTCTTCCTCAGGATCACTTAAGTTTATAAATGACTTACTTGTATTCTTTTTAACAATACAGTTGATTGTTTTATTTATTAATACATTCAACTAACATTATAAAAAATCGATTTGCCTTTAAATTCGATACTTCTATAAAAAACATCGTAAACAATTCGCAATACAACCGAAAAATTAATAATTAACAATCGGAAAAATGTTGCCGACCGCCTTGAGACTCGGTTCTTTCGTAGCGTATACTTTAATTTGTAATAAGGGCATTTCGTTACAATATACGTTTAATATTTATGGTTTTCCATAATTATTTATTATTCAAAAATAAAATGCAAAACAGAGTCCGATAAGAAAGGGTGGAAACCAAATTTAGTTACGACTCGAAAGGAAGAATGAATTATTAAAAATCGTTTTATGGTTTTGTACAAACCCAGCTCCGATTTATATACATGTATTTAATCCAATATTAAACTTCAAGATGCTATGGAGACATACTATATGCATAATAATATAATCAATCCTGTAACTTAGTGGTCAACGCTCTTTGAATGTTCGAGCCCTGGATAGAGAAGTTTCGTAAAATTGTAAGTACGAATGTTATATTTAAATTCTGTGCCACCATAAAATTCTAAAAAATATTGATAATTTTATGGCCGCATGCTTATATTCCTTTATAAAAAAAATTCTGAACGATTGAACAGCAACCAGTTATTGTAATATTATAACAACCATCGTTGAGATGCTCCATTTGGAGCACAAATGCTGCACACTGCACGACACCACGGTCGTTATATTTAAAAAATACAAACATAAGTACTGTTTGGTTATAAATTTTAGGCAAAGTACATTTGATATTATCTATATTCTGATATTATCAATAGGGGCAGGGTTGAATTTCATTGTCAATCAAAATATTAGATGACGTTCACCGAATTCGAACGGTTGTAAAATGTTATCAAATTTGTTACGATATTTTTTGGGATATCCATACATTTTAGTCAATGTTGAAAACATGTGTATTTTGAATTTCAAACAAATGAAATAATATTTGTTTATGTATTGTATTTAGGAATTCTAATGTGTCGGTTTATTTCATGTCCCGGTATACGAGACATAAAATTGTCGAGGCGTAGTACAGTAGTAACTTTTATGAATACATATTTAAACGAATATTTCCATCACTTTTAGGGTGTTCACTGTCAATACTTGGTGCAAAGGCATTTTATTAGAAAAAACACAATATTCCTTTGTACTTATTTACATTTATTTATCAAGATAAGGACTGATTTCGCACATGACGAGCATTATCAACTGATAATGCTCAGCTGTTGATAACTTAAACCTTAAACAAACGTATTGTTTATTAACTTACATTAAATTTTATATATTTATGAAGCCTTTTATCAAACATCATTCGAGGGATTCGTTTGATTTTGCCGATGGTAACATTTATTTTGAAAAGTAATAAATAGGGTCAGTAATTTTAGGGCTGTTATTGAAAACTAGCATCTATCACACGTACATACAATAGTCATATTTTATGTTATTAAATAAATGGAAGATTTCGAAATGTAAAAAAGTTTTCAAGGTAAAGAAATTCGCAAACTTGTATTGAATTGTACCAAATTTTACTAACAAAAAAAAATGGGTTATCTTAAAGAATAGCGTCGTGAAGCATTTGACGTTTAATCGAAATTGCCGCCAACACAGAAATCGTTCGTGAATTATCTGTTTTTATTAATTATACAAATCTAAGAAGCGTTATGATCTTTGATTACTGTCAGAATAAATGTAAAAAATAAATGTATATTCAATCGTACCGATTTCGCCGCGAAATCGTTAATATTGGAAGCTATGTGTTACTACTTATACATCTTAGTTAAGATACGATTGAATATACATTTATTCTGACAGTAATCAAAGATCATAACGCTTCTTAGATTTGTATAATTAATTAAAACAAATAATTCACGCACGATTTCTGTGTTGGCGGCAATTTCGATTAAACGTCAAATTCTTCACGACGCTATTCTTTAAGATAACCAAAAAATGTGTGTATCAAGTCTAGGGTTGTTTTATTCAAATATCTGAGGAACCGAGACTGGCAAAATGCGTAGATTTCCCGGAAATTTATTCTAGGGTTGCCCTGATCCACTGCCACTGATCTCTAGGAAAAGTACCAACAAGCGTGTTTTAAATTTTATTTACGACGAAGTTTAAAACATCTGACACATTTTATTATTCTTATCCAGTTTTGTAAGACTTTAGTAATTGGCGCTGAAGAAAGGTGGCGGAAGCACTTATTCTCTCAAAGAAAAAAAAACATTACGCTATTGCTTCACATATTTGATATGGATACTTGCTTAAATACAAATGAAGTATTAAGTTTAGAATGTTTCGAGACAGCTGAATGCTGATAATGAAAAACAGCTCGGTGGGTGGGTGTGTATTGCGTTGTGATATATTCTATCAGATATCAAGTTACTTTGATGCAACTTGAGCGACAGCAAAATAATTTACGTACGAGTTTTGTTTCCTGTGTAATTAATTCGTCCTACCACCCACTAATTCTTATCACAATTTTTTTTCTACAAGTTTTATCATCAAAAGCAATTATTATTTATTAACTACAAAGTGCATTGCATAAATAATCACAAATCGCATAAAAACAATTAAGCCATTCAGAAATAGAAACGTTTTATAATATATCGATAATGGCTGAAGTTTATTTTAATGACTAGTCTGTTGGTAGTTTGTCGGAAACAGTATACAAGGTACAACTATTCGGAGATAAGCAATAATTTTAATAATTATCGTTTTACATTCTAAGCAAAGGTTGAGCGAAACGGTACACTGCGACATATTAATATTATATGACCATAAGAAAAATTGTTAAGTGATTTATTTGCAAATATTCGTGTAACTGATAAAATCTTGTCGATTTCTTTTTGAAAAACATTACAGTTGATAAATGTATTCCTTATTATCCTTATTCTATGGCGTGCTTAGGCAGCAACCTCTCATTTAATTACAATAAATTGATTAATCTCAATCAAAACTATTATAGTATACTTAAAACGACTTAAAACAATATGTTATTTTTCATCAAAATTCAAGTGACTTCTCGTGTAATCCTCGCGAGCTATTTGAGTTTTGTTTTTTTCATGGTCGGGAAAAGTCTGTATCAAAGTATGTAGGTATAACTATTCGATGAAACACGTGATAAATACACGTAAGCATTTAAATAGTCCAGCGACTGGAAAGGAAATCCCATTCGAAGGAAAACCGTCCATAAATCTTCATGTAATAACCGCACTGGAAATTAGCATAAAAGGTTGAGTTATTCAGTTCTGATTAGGGTTTGCAATTTACCGTGAAATTTCAATTACCGGTTAACGGTTAATAATTCTTCCCATTACCAATAATTTACCGGTAAATTAAAAAAATACTACAATTTGGGTTTTTATTAAAAACTAGGTCCTAGATTAAAAAGGATATAATTTAAAATATTTTTGAGATGAATAATGTCATAAAACACATATTTACATAAACATGACTATTTTTTTTCTGAGATATGGAAATGAGTGATTACATAATCACTTATATGCCACGTCGAGATTGGTTACTTTGGTGATATGTTTATAATATTAACTTTATATTAGTTTATCCATTGACTTATTGATGTACCACGTGTATCAGGATACAATCAATATAAACTATTAATTAAAATTTGGTGAAATAGCATAAAAATAAACGTTTTTATTGGATTTCTTAAAAAAAATGTTTATATTGTCGGGTATAACAATTTTAGCAATCAAACTCTGATTAACTCGTGACTTATGACTACTCTTATAAAATAAATTAATTCTTTCATCGTTAAGACGTGACGACCTAGATGTCGTATATATTTGTCCCACAGATGAAAACAATAGTTTTAATTCAATATTTGTACAGCTAGGTCGGCAGGTTATTTTATTTGTAGAATAAATATATATATATAGTTAAACAAGAATAACATTACATAAACAACGAAGAATATATAACCAGTTACGTAAGATCTTATAATATACCAATAAAGAACCAAAGTATGGTCGTTTTGTTGATGTAGGTAGATGACACCATACTGATTAGTAACGATCACAATGCGTGTTGTGATGATGCTAGAGTTGAAAAACAAAACTACACACTCCGGATGCATATCTGCAATAATCTTTCGTTACAATATGCCTCTATCTGTCCTTAATTTGCGATAAAATATTTGTCGGTAATTACCGGTTAGTTATGAGATTTACCGGTAATTACCGATGCCAATTTTCGATGATTTACCGTTAATGGAAGCCCTAGTTCTGATGAGCCCCAATACTTGGGCATTCTCCGACTAGATATTTCTCTTGTTTCACCGAAAACAAATTAATACAGATTTACTGAAAATGGAAACCGTTAACAAGTGCAGTATTGCAAGATTATTACAATTAAAAACGAAATATCAATAATTAAATCGTTACTTTAACTTCCTTACATAATATAAGGAACTTACGAGAATTAAATAATGTCACGCAAAAATATGCATTTTTTTTCAAAAAGGCGTTACAATAATTAATGTTGTTTTATGTGATACATTAAAATAATATGATAAGCGTCCGAAATCGCTTCCAAAAATGGTGGATCTGATAATGTTTTATAAATATTATTATTTATTTAAATGACGGGCGACATTTTATTCATCCCCTAAGCCTAAGGGTTCAGTTTTCCTTTAACAACGTGTAGCGCCACAAGAGTAATAATACGTTGAAATATACGAGTTACGTGGTTTTATATTAGCGTATAGTCCCTACTTCCGTTCCGTTAACTTGCGCAAATTAACTTGACTGTATGTATAATATATTACAATATGGATAACAACGCTCTGCCGCCGGGCCTGGGTGCCGTGCCTCACTGCCTTTACGCGTCGAGGGTTGAACAGGTGCCCTCAAATCCAATTAGCGGGTTGACCGAGTCGAACGAGGACGTCGCATCAATTTAGCCTACACCGACATTTGCGAGCCAGTGATTTTGCACAAAAACAAAGTGATTCATAATTAATACCGAATTTGTCAATTTTGGTTAGCGAGTAATAACTTCATAATACAATCAAAGCCATTTTTTGGTGTAGTCAAAATAAAATTCAGATCAGAAAATGCAAAACAAAAAGATAACATTAAATAAATAATATACATTCGAAAATTATTTTTACTCGTTTTACTATTTTGTTTAGAAATATATTATTAAATCGTACACGGGTTGTCAAACAAGGCGTCTCACCATCGTAACTGCATAACTATGTACTTCAAATACATAATGATAATAACACTCATTCGGATACTAAAGCAAGCTATGATCATAGGGTTCCAACATTGACGACAACCCCCACTGTCTTGATGATGTTTGTCATCCTACATGTGACATAGTTTCTCAACATTACTACTGTCTATCTGGTTTTTGTTACTTTCGTGATATGGTTACATGCACATATTAGAAGGTTGATGGATATTTGCCAAAATAATCTTCGCATATTTAGATCATTTTCCGACTTATATCAAACATAAATTTCAGATTTATTTTAACTATTATATATGTACTTAACTATACATAGTATAATATTTAACACATTGTTTACGGCTATACTTTTTTAAAAATCTGACTTGCCGCGGGTGATAAATAATCGAGACAAAAGGAGTTTAGATAAGCGCTCCGCGCTAAGCAACCGACCTTAATTACGTCAGTAAACTTCAAACTGTGAGGTGCGTATCAATAAAACGAACTTTGTTTGAATAAACATAATAATATATAATGGAAAAAATATATTTAGACGACGTAAATTAACTGTTTTCATAATATACAGTAAAACTTTTTACTATAAACATCTTAGACTTGCTGATACACAACCATTTTTTTTTCGATAAAATCAATATTTGCAAAATATATTTTTGAACATTTAAAAAAATCCTAGCAGGTGTCCCATTCTGAGAATGCTTTTTTAATTCTCGAATGGTTACATCGGTTCATTTACGTGCATGGGCTGACCTCGGACGGTTGTGATGATTTTTTTCCCTATACGTATTTGTATCCTTGACTCTTCTTTAGAATAAATCATCTCCTATGAAGAGTGATGTCACATCCCCTACACTTGATGGATTTTCAGGGAAAATTTTCAGACCCGGTACACCTTCAAAATCAGGCAAATCCCTAGGAGTATCAAACTCTGCCCAATCCAACGTTATAACTGGGATTTCTGAAGATTCTTTAAATGATGATGATATACGGATTACTCGCGGTCTTGAAGTAGTACGTAGCACTGGTCTATCATCGTCTTCACTGTTATCTTCTTGATCGTCATTATTTTCATCTTCAACGTCACTCGGTATATCGGAAAGACAGTCTTCAAAATTTTCGTCGACAAAAGTATCCTCTCTCCCATCCATTTTAAATAAATAAAAAACTCACACGAGTCCCAAAAACTAATCACAAAAACCGTAAAAACAAATCACTTTTAAGGTGTTTACTGTCAATACTTGGCGGAAAGGCATTATAATAAAAATAATAAAAGATTTTTAATACTTTTTCCACATAAAATTTATTAGATCAGGACCGGTTTCGCTCATCGCGAGCATTATCAACTTCGCTCGCGATGAGCGAAACCGGTCCTGATTTAATAAATTTTATGTGGGAAAAGTACTTAAAATCTTTTATTATTTTTATTGTAAAAACAAATACACATTATAATATTATACGAATACGGTTTAAAAATCTCTAATGTCTCAAAAACAAATGGCAAAAGTTCACAAATTATTTAGTATAATAAATAATAAAGTTAAATACACTTCATATAATATTACACAATAACGTTCGTTAGTATATGTAACACGGTTTAACAAACGCTGCAAAAAATAACTCGGCGCGGAGAATATTGATAGGTAATGCGCTTCGAAAGAATGACGATTCTAGCATCATTTTCATTTAACTATTTAATTGTGTTATTGAACCAACAAAGAATCGATAATTGAAGTGTTGCCTTTGGAGACATCTTCCAATCACACAGTAAAGTAAATATGTCAAGAAATAAGGTGTTTGACATGCGTTTTTTATATATGACGATGAAAAGCATAAAAATGTGCTCACGCGGCAATACAAAGTTACTGAAACACACGAATTTGTGCACACCGTACGCAACGTGTTAAATACTTAGTAAATGCAACGATACATTTGCGGAAGTCGCGGGTTCGAATCACGGTTCCTAAATATTACTATATTATGTTCGTCGATTTTAATTTAAATATTATATTATAAAGAAAATATCCTTAACCCTTTGAGTAATGAGTGATTAAGCTTTTACGAATTTTAATTTTTTCAAAATATATGATACGTCACGTTATGTGTGGATGAAAGTAAACCCACAAAATGTCTCACATATGTACATATACGACGCGTTAAAAGACCGCGACTTTGCTAAGCGGATGGGTGTCGCAAGATCTGAGAGTACTGTAGGTCGGCGACCAGCATACGAGGGTGGAAGGAAGGGGGGCCAAGAAGACGAAGCTGATTTTTACGTGAAAATCACTGATTTAGCTAGTAAATACTACTTCCCATGGTAGGTAGGATAGTGCCAGTACCTTTAGTAGATAGTGTCTATAAAAAAGTTGTGAATATCATGAGGGTCAAATTCCGCCATGATTTACTTTACGCGCAATAAACGGATATGTACATAAGTTCGTTTGAATTAACCGAGCGAGACGTCTCAAATTTTTTTTAAACGACACCGACGATTCACAAGGGTATGTTGCTGTGCAATAGTTTGATGCCATATCCAACACCGCGAGCAAGACAGCTCCACAAGACGTTGGTCTGTAATGATAAAAAACGATTTATTTTCTCTAACTTACTTATGTTTCTACGTCCGCTCCTAATGTAGACTATATAAACTCTTATTGGAGCATCTCGACACGAGCTGCACGTCAACACGATGGTAAAAAAAACAAGCACTCCGGCCCCACTGGAATATATCCATAACAAATAAATCCATTTGTCTCAGATTGGTAACAGACATTGTAAAAATATATATATATTTGCGAATAGTTAACTAGCTGTACGTGCTGTGGATTACATTTCAATCATCCGATACTAACGTAGCGATACTCGCGTAGCGAGAACGACTAGATAAGCAATTAGCTTTATTTTTCTATCGCTACTCTCGTAAAAAAAAGATTGAGCAACCGAGTAATAAGCCGTTTTTACAGAAAAACTTATATCGAGATAGAATCCTTATGCTCAACACGAGTAGCGGAAAAATGCGGCGATAACAGATTTCATGCTAACCCAACAATCTTCCTCAAAATGAATGATAAATCTGGTATACATTTATGTATATGAGTATCACTTTTAAGGATATCACTTTTATTCAAAAGATAAAACATTTCTTGGTAATAATTCCACTATTATTTAATATGATCAAGACCGGCATTATAATGCGTCCGTTGAAAATGATTTTTTGAATGTATGTATTCTCACGCTTAGTAGAAATACATTGAGCGACTGACTTACGTGCAGAGCTCGTTAAGCACATTATGTTGAAATGATTCACAACGAGTTTATAGTATATTCCACACCGCGAGTGAACAAATTATAAAGAACAATGATTATTTTATTTTTGATATATAGCTCATTCGGCACGAGAAAGTCGCCGCCTAATGTTTGCAGAGGCTCTCTAATGCGGCGTCGCGACGCGGCCGGCGGGAAAGCGTCGGGCGCCGGCACATCGTCACGTCGGCGGCCAAGCGAATGCCATTACGCCGCCCCGCAAGCTTTATGAAGCCGAACGTATTTTCGACGACACTTTTCATGCCGAGTTTAAGCATATGGAATTGTAATGAAATGACACTAGGTACATGACTAATAACCCAGAACTCACGCTTATATACACAGCGTTATATCATTATTCAATTTTGAAAAATGTCAGTGGATTCACACTTGGTTTCAAAACACCGTTCTCAATTATACAATAATTTAAATTGAAAGGTTCTTTTTTTACTGGAAAAAGTTACGAAACAATTATGAAAATGTTTCGACTAGACGAGCGATTCCATCTCTACTAAGTAGGTCTTCTAACATTCAGCATATTCAAAACTTCCCACGCGGACTGTGTAGAATCACAATAATCTCTTCTGCTTTAACATCTTAATTCAGCTAATCTAATAATACACATTAATCTGTTTTATTTATTAAATTTACTGGAATTAAAATATATATTTTAAGCTTCAAACATTAATCGAAAACGTTATTTATATGCTTGAAAAATGAATATTTAACGACAGCCAATCAAAAACGAATTCAACAACAGTCAACCAGAAGTGAGTTACGCACAATGATCTTTGTTTTATAGATAAGATGTACATAAAAAAAGATGTTTATATTTCTAAGGTTTTTATGACACTAATGACAACTTTAAATGTCACTAATTAGACCTGTACAACGGTCACTCGCCACACAACGAATACTGTGAATTACATACGTTTTTATATAAATTTAAATTATAAGTTAGAATAGTATATATATATATATATAAGTAAAACAACAAATGAAAGGACTCAGGACACATCTGTTAAAAGTTAATTGATTATAATTCATAGGCGGCAATGTGCTGTCGCTCATATTAATTAATATTGATGTAACCTAGGGGAACCGTAATGAATGACCCATCCTTCCCTTTGCAACACGCGACAAGAATATGTCGGCCACGCTTTCTCTTAATTTTAAATTGTCCATTATCACATGGGACTGTTTTTATGACGGTGACGGGTATAGCATCTAATCCCGGACATATTTTACCATCCAGAGATTTAGAGATTTATAGTTTCCAGGATTGATTTTGTCGGTGGCTTAGAGCTAAAATATTGTATAATATATCCTATTTGGGCCGAAGATGACGAAAGTACTGAGTTATGTACCAAAAATAACCCATATTTGTATGTGTTAAAATATTGCATCTTCAAATCTACTGTTCCAAAAATTGTATACATATTAAAATATCTATATATTAATAGCCGATAAAATAAGTTTTCACTTTTCACTTTTTACTTTTTACTTTTCACAAATGTGTGCGTACTGATGTCCTCGAGCGTATTTGAAAATTAGTTTGATAAAATATATATACTACAAAAAATGGTTGTAAGCAAACTTGAACATTATTCCAAATATTAAATAATTTACGAAATTTCTGCTCCTACGAAAAATGGTTGTTAGCAAACTTGAACATTATTCCAAAAATTCAATAATTTACGAAATTTCTGCTACTACGAAAAATGGTTGTTAGCAAACTTAAACATTTCAATTATTCTAAAAAATACATTATTTACAATTAAATAGTGCAGGGGTGTCGATATATGTCCCGTGATCTATTTCTTCTTCTACGAAATATGTTTGTTAGCAAATTTAAACATTTCAATTATTCTAAAAATTACATTATTTACAATTAAAATACTGCAGGGGTGTCGATATATGTCCCGTGATCTATTTCTTCTTCTACGAAATATATTTGTTAGCCAACTTAAATATTTCAATTATTCTAAAAAATATATTATTTCCAATTAAATACTGCAGGGGTGTTGATATATGTCCCGAAATCTATTTCTTCTTCTACGAAATATGTTTGTTAGCAAATTTAAACATTTCAATTAGTCTAAAAATAACATTATTTACAATTAAAATACTACAGGGGTGTCGATATATGTCCCGTAATCTATTTCTTCTTCTACGAAATATGTTTGTTAGCAAACTTAAACATTTCGATTATTATAAAAATTATATTATTTCCAATTAAATAGTGCAGGGGTGTTGATTTATGTCCCGTAATCTATTTCTTCTTCTACGAAATATGTTTGTTAGCAAACTTAAACATTTCAATTATTCTAAAAATTATATTATTTCCAATTAAATAGTGCAGGGGTGTCGATATATGTCCCGTAATCTATTTCTTCTTCTACGAAATATGTTTGTTAGCAAACTTAAACATTTCGATTATTATAAAAATTATATTATTTCCAATTAAATAGTGCAGTGGTGTTGATTTATGTCCCGTAATCTATTTCTTCTTCTACGAAATATGTTTGTTAGCAAACTTAAACATTTCAATTATTCTAAAAATTATATTATTTCCAATTAAATAGTGCAGGGGTGTTGATATATGTCCCGAGATCTATTTCTTCTTCTACGAAATATATTTGTTAGCAAACTTAAACATTTTAATTATTCTAAAAAATAAATTATTTCCAATTAAATAGTGCAGGGGTGTTGATATATGTTCCGTAATCTATTTCTTCTTCTACGAAATATATTTGTTAGCCAACTTAAATATTCAATTATTCTAAAAATTATATTATTTCCAATTAAATACTGCAGGGGTGTTGATATATGTCCCGAAATCTATTTCTTCTTCTACGAAATATGTTTGTTAGGAAATTTAACATTTCAATTATTCTAAAAATTACATTATTTACAATTAAAATACTACAGGAGTGTCGATATATGTCCCGTAATCTATTTCTTCTTCTACGAAATATGTTTGTTAGCAAACTTAAACATTTCAATTATTATAAAAATTATATTATTTCCAGTTAAATAGTGCAGGGGTGTTGATATATGTCCCGAGATCTATTTCTTCTTCTACGAAATATATTTGTTGGCAAATTTAAACATTTTAATTATTCTAAAAAATATATTATTTCCAATTAAATAGTGCAGGGGTGTTGATATATGTTCCGTAATCTATTTCTTCTTCTACGAAATATATTTGTTAGCCAACTTAAATATTTCAATTAATATATTAATAGCCGATAAAATAATCACTCGCTTTTCACTTTTCACAAATGTGTGCGTACTGATGTCCTCTTCTACGAAATGTATTTGTTTGCGTATTTGAAAATTAGTTGAATAAAATATATATACTACAATAAATGGTTGTTAGCAAACTTGAACATTATTCCAAATATTAAATAATTTACGAAATTTCTGCTCCTACGAAAAATTGTTGTTAGCAAACTTGAACATTACTCTAAATATAAAATAATTTACGAAATTTCTGCTCCTACGAAAAATGGTTGTTAGCAAACTTGAACATTATTCCAAAATATAATAATTTACGAAATTTCTGCTACTACGAAAAATGGTTGTTAGCAAACTTAAACATTATTCCAAAAATTCAATAATTTACGAAATTTCTGCTACTACGAAAAATGATTGTTAGCAAACTTGAACATTATTCCAAATATTAAATAATTTACAATTAAAAAACTGCAGGGCTGTCGATATATGCGCCGAGGTCGATTTATGGTACTTTGAAAAATGATTGTTAGCAAACTTGAACATTATTCCAAATATTAAATAATTTACGAAATTTCTGCTCCTACGAAAAATGGTTGTTAGCAAACTTGAACATTATTCCAAATATTAAATAATTTACGAAATTTCTGCTAACTATAAAAATAAAATAAATACAATAAAATAAAATAAAATAAAATAAAATAAAATAAAATAAAATAAAATAAAATTATAAATTAAATTAAATAAAATAAAATAAAATTAAATTAAACACAATGCAACAAAAATCTCACGTTGCTGGGCAACGGGCTTACAGCTAGTAGTATTATAAATCCTCCTGGCAGTATTTCTATGAGCACATGTATTTTTTTCTTCAAATTAAAGTTTATATTTCAGTTCAGAAAGTGTGGAAAAAAAACTGTATTTTATGTAATATTTAAAATAATTAAATAAATTATTATATGAATTAGATTTTTATGTCACAAAAAATAATCAGCAAACTTTCAAAATCAGTTTTCTCTATATTGTGATTTATGGAGAATGGAGATACAATATTTTAGCTCTAAGTCAGTGGTGAACACTACAGTGGAACCACCAATTACACTATCCCGAATTACGCATTGGCTTGAAATATTCGCCGCAAATCCCCCAATTGCACTATCGCATTCCATTGTCGTTGCTACGAGACGGTCGTCTGTGCGGCGCATGCGGTCAAATTTTGGCTGGCGTCTGTGTATTCAACACGTGCCAGGCTATACAAGTATAGCCGGGCGACTGTCTATGTGTTGGATTTTGGCGCGCTTTGCATTTTATCACTTAGTAAATAAATATTTCGTCCATATTTTTTTTTGCAAAACTAAAGGAATTCTTAGATTTGCATTTTTGCGGATTAAACCAAATCCCTAATTTTGTGTGAGATTCACTCCCCCAATTACACTACCCCCAATTACACTACCCCGATTACACTGTCCAGTCATAAGTGTAAATGGGGGTTTTACTGTATTTAAAATCGAAGTGCTATTTTTCCAATGTATTTTTTTTTATTTATTTAAAAGTGCCAATAAAAAGAAAAGCTATTTTTTTCAAAAAAATCTTACAGTATTAGTAAAATTTAAAAATATATATTTCTAAAAATTCTTAAAAAGCTCAGAGTGCCACCGTGAAATGCTTCGAGTGTAAAATGTTCAACTTGCCAGTACCCGAACCTAGCCCCACGTGATCGTTTTTTTTTTACCATGTCCGCTCCCAATGTAGAGCACATGGACTCCTTATGGAGTTTATTTCAACAGAAGTGTTTCTACAAGAACTGCTTGTTACTCAGTTGCTCAACCTCTCTTTCTCCAAAGACAGTAGAAATATAAGGATAGGGCTAGAACAGGACGAATTCAAGACATCACATACAGCCATGCCTTTGAACAGAAATTCATAAATCAATTTATAAAACTGCCCGTACTGGGATTCGAACCCGCGACCTCCGTAGTGGTAGCCAACGATTTTGACCACTCGACCACACAGGCGGCGATCGTGATCGCTATAGTAAAGCTCATTAAACTACAGAAACCGACAAAAAAATGGACATTTTAAATTCAATTTATGTTCATTCAAATGCTTTTGTAATATTAATAATTTACCAAAACAAGGAGTTATATTTATCAATACATTAATATATATTTTTTTTAAATCAATACAAATTTGACTACAGAAGCTTCACTGGCGTAATTCCACTGATTCCGTCTTAAAACTTAAAATATATATAATCATTTGATTAATAAGCATAACATTATTGTCTACAAAAAAATGAGCATAATATGTAAAATCAAGATTGTTGTTAGCTTTCGTCTGCTCATACCTACGGCTGAGAACAATAATAAAATAAAAGAGGGAGTGAAGACTACAATAATTGAGAACACAAGTTTACATTAATTAGTCAATTTGTTTCAAAGTGCTGATAAATGTACGTATTTTACCCTCTTAAAGAAGATAAGCTGGGCGATAGAATTTCGATTCCTCACTTAACAATTTATGTATTTTGATATGCTTGATTAAGAGATAATTATGTACCCTATGGTACTTGAAGTTATACCCACTGGCAACCACTATGGCTACTTTCTATTCGGCAGTGCAACAACGTAATCGTTTTTTTATGTTCTCTAGAATGTCCGAGGAAAAATCCTCAAAACTTTACAGCATGCTCCATATTTGGGATCCGACATGCTAAACCAGTCGTAGGGAACCTGCGGCCCTTTGGCCACTCTGGTGCGGCCTTTTGACTTGATCGGCCAATTCTGCTAATTTTTGTAAATTCCTGAGATTTCGCAAGCTCCCACGCTGGTAATTTGGTCAAATCCGTAAATTCTTGGGATTTTGGATGTCAAAATTCCTGGAAGACGTAAATTTTTTTTAAAAAAAGTCACACGCTGGTAATTTTGGGAAATCCGCAAATTTCTGGGCTATAGAAATTGGCATGAAATTGTTTCCGGCCAAAGATTCCCCAGTCAATTCCCTGTCAATGTTTACTGCGGCTTTATGTCGAATCAGAAAAATGAATGCGGCCTTTAGATAAGGAAAGTTTCCCCACCCCTGTGCCAAGCCAACATCGGTAATTGTGCATGAGAGGTTGAGGAAAAAAACAAAGGTAAAGAGCACGTTGTGGTCATCGAAGGAAAAACCAAACAGAGCTGATGGTATCTTCGAATGAAATGCAGAGACCGCAGACAGAGCGTAGTCCGCATTCAAAGCGACTCGTTGGGATCTTCCGTTCGGCCCGACTGGGCGTCGACTTCCTGCGGTATCATCACGCTCGCCGGAAGTTCCATTTGGCGGTGCGCGTCCGATCTCTCAGCAGACGCTGATCGATAGACGAGTGACGCCTGTCAATTAATAAACGGTGAACAATAAATTCGCGGAATTCGCACGCAATAATCATCACCAATCTAACCAATAATAATAACTACATATTGATTAATTATCATCACATTGACAGTCGTCAAACGAACGAAACGCATATATTAACTTCTCGAGGTCAGCGGTTTATACACTTGATCGGCGAATACAGTTCCTATAGTACCTATGCCATTTGTTTCAGATGCATTGACACCGGGGCTGTGGAGTCGGAGTCGTGAAAAAACATTGAAATTCTATGATTTCCTAATGGCAGACCAAAAGTTTTGTCAATTCCAAATCCCAATTTATTCACGAGTTCATGTTGAGTGTTCAATGCCGGGATCCCCGGGATTGAAAAACGGTCAATCCCGGGATCACAAAAAGGCTCCGGCATTGGATACTCTACTTGAGCGGTCACCAAACTACGGCCCGCCAAAGATTTCCATCCGGCCCGCGAAAAGTTCTGGATTTTTGCATAGAAATTATTCATATAAGAAATATAAATTTTCATGATTTAGTTGCGAATTCACGACAATTATTTATTTCAAATAATCAATTGAGGTACGACTATCTGATAGAGAACTCAAAGTGAAAGAAGTTAGATAGAAAATGTGTTATTGGAGGCGAGACGACCAGATATTCGTTTACTCAAAAATTTCCCGAATATTCTCATTTATTGAAATTCTAAGAATGTAGTGCAAGCATAATAGAAGAATAGAAATGTCCAAACAATATCCCAAATTGAAAATTTTCAGTTGTTTTTTTTAAGTGTGCAGAGTACACATTGCTTGATTTTTGTGATTATTTGTGTATAAGTAGTAATTCTTCTATTTGTGCAATATATATGATAACATGCACATTATGTATTTAAAATTTCGGTCGCACTTCTATTATTGACCCAATATAAGTATGTCAAAGAAAATGAAACTGGATGTTGAGTGTCGTCTATTTTATCAACAGTGGTCAATTCGATATTTTTTGTGCCAAAAAAAGAAAAATGCATATGTCTGATTTGCAATGCAACGGTATCTTTTTTAAAGAGTAAAATTTTAAACGACACTACACTACAAAATATGGGACGAAATATTACTAATTTCCAGAAAATTAACGGAAGAAAAACGTCAACAATCAACAAAAAATATGCTTGCTTTCAGTAATAAAAAAATAAGCACGTTTAAGCAAGTTTACGAGCTTGTCAAATTGTAACTGAATAAGGAAAACCATTTATTAATGGATCTTCAAGCGAATGATGAGTTGAATACGATATCATTTCGAATCCAACTATCTCAAACTAAAAAACAATGTTAGGAAAATAATATCAATCTTCAGTAGCCCTTATTTATGTGAATAAACATTTAAAAAACCAAAATATATAAAATCGATCACGTATAACTGATTTACACATTAAAAACTACTTGCAAGTTGGTAACTTAAAATTAAAAGAAATACGTTCATACAAACAGTTGCATATTTCGAACTAATTAAAATTTATACAAGATTAAATTGTAAGTATTTTTTATGTATGTTTACATATATGTACTTCTCTCAATTGCTTTAATTCTTATTCAATAAATGAAAAACATAAAATATGTGAAACTGTAAAACTTTGCAAAGAAATATACCTATTCAATAGTTGGAATGCCTTTATTATGACTTTCTTCTTTTTTAATTGTGTGTAAAGTAGGCCTACGTATAAATAAATACATATTCATATAATAAATATTTTCTATTATAAATAGTAATATAAATAAACTACATTGATTTAAATTATAATTATTATGTAAGCACATAAAATAAATTATTGTTCTGATTGGATTCCAATAAGAATTTATTTGTCGTCCGGCCCGCTTAGTTTTTCAAAAGTTAAATCCGGCCCGCTTCTCGAAAAGTTTGATGACCCCTGCTCTACTTACAACCTATGACTTTATATTAAAACCGTACAAAACTAACGTGGATCGCACTATTGTGATACGATTACTTTTGCTAATTCTTTACACGTTATCTAGTGTCAAATAGTGTCCTGATAGCATAATAACAATTGTGATGGATGAGTGGATTAGCGTTTAAGTGCCTCCCTTATGGCATGCGTTGTAAGAATATAATAGAGCAGCTAGTGATGAAAAGTAACGTACACTTAATGATGATTAAACACGATGTCAGTTTTGGTTGGCTTTTCTTTCGTTTTATTATAAAGCTTACCTTGTGATATAGAGCTATACATTTGTTACGCTACATAAATAATATTTAAAATATTAAATAAACAAAGATAAAACATTTAAAAATGAGAGTTCTTTTTTATTCTGAGATGCAGGTGTTTCCAAAACAGTTCTGTAAATTTAGTATGTTTCCATAAATAATTCTGTAATCTCAATGTTTTTAGCTCTTTGAAATTTGATAAAAAAAAATCGGAGTGTTCATACGTCACGAGTAGAAATCAAGGAGTCTATAGGTGTGGCCGTTTTAGAAAAAAGGTTGCTTACCAATACGTTAAAACTAACATTGATAACTTATGAGAAAATGTGGAAAATTCCAAAAATTAAATAATTTATGAAATTTCTGCTACTTCGAAAAATGGTTGCTAGCAATTTCGTGAATTATTGAATTTTTGGAATAATGTTTAAGTTTGCTAACAACCATTTTTCGTAGTAGCCGAAATGTCAGTAAATTTCTGACTTTTCTACAATGCAACTAAAATCTCACGTTGCTGGGCAACGGGCTTATAGCTAGTATTAGATTATTTCAATTAAACACCAGTTTAGAAGTCTCCGTGCACTTCAAGATGGTGTATGTATATTTTATAATTTGCATTTGGCCAAAAATCATCAAAACACGTATTTTGTGCCTACTGTAAAATGTGTGGGTTACGTCCTTTTTCCTTTCCACTGTCGATATGAATTAATCTTCGCTCAAATTTCTTCGATAATTAACATTGGTAACTTAGTTGTTATTCAACTTGTTACACAACGGTGGATACAAAAATCCGGCATACATAGGTACTTAGCAACAAATGTAAATGGGATGCGCCTTGAAGTGTTTTATCCTGCAATAATTTAAATAGGGATGTTACATTCGCTCCGTGTCCTTTCGGGCGGATTAAATAACCCTTAACGGATTTGAGTGGAAAAGTTTCCTCTCGCCGCAGCCTTTGACATGCTATCGCGCGCAGCTTACGGGTTAATCCGAATAAACTCACTTTAACGAGATGTCTCACAGCCTTGCTCACTTACCGTCTTAATTATGGACTAGTAAAAATAAACGCAAGACTAACTGTGTGGTTATTTTAACATAATTAATGCCAAAAGGTAAAGAGAGGTCATATATTAAAATACGAATAACAACGTAAATATTGTTGACCACGGCTTTTCAACCGGGGGCCACAGAGAAAAAAATAATGTAAGGGAGCCACATAACAGCTTTTAGGGGTCACGGGCAAATCCTAAAAGACCCTTAAAAAATGTCTCGCGTGTTTTCACTTTGGGAAATTCGTAAATTTCACTATTGGCGTAATATTAATGATAGTTTTTCTCATCGCGACTACGAAGAGAGGTGAGTTCAAATAATTTAATTGAGAGATGCAAAGATAACATTACATACAGCGTAAAGCTGTTAATTGCTTTCATTGAGGGTAAGTATTAATTGAGACGGAGTTGAGAGCGGAATCGACACATTAAGCTCGCTACAAATATTAATTGGTTCGGCCATTTAACTCATGAGTAAAAAAAAAAACATTAATATAAAATAAAGCGCACCTAAATAAATCGTTCATACGAGTAGTTTTAGAGAAGAATTTTGTTTTGGGTGAAGAACAGTTTTAGCTAAAAGGCCTGATACACCGAAAGAAAAAAAAACATGATTGAATTGAAAGAAGATGACTCTAAATATGTACATATCTGTGATGTTTTCATAACCCCCCAAACCCCTAACCTAACCCACCCACCATCTGTCTTTACCCGATGATACCACCATAGTACAGAAGAGTACTGATTATCTACTATAAATGCCAGTGTTGTTCAAACACCATTATTCTTTCGTTATCCTTTCAGAGCAGTAAGGCACCGACTAGCGACCAATTCACGTTAAAAAACAAATACAGTAAAACCCCCATTTACACTATAGTCGGGACCGTGTAATTGGGGGTGTGAATCTCATACAAAATTAGAGATCTGGTTTTTTCCGCGGAAAATGCAAAACTAAGATATCCCTTAGTAGTAAAAAAAATGTAGTAGTAAATATATCGCACACAGACAAACGCCCACCTATGCGTGTATAGCCTGGCACGTGTTGAATACACAGGCGCTAGCCAACATTTCACTGTATGCGCGGCACAGACGAATGTCTCGCAGTAACGACAATGGAATGCGACCGTGCAATTGGGGGATTTGCGGCAAATATTTCAAGCCAGCGCGTAATCCGGGGTAGTGGTAGGGGGTTCCACTGTAGTGATAATGTGTTAATTGAGATGTCTATATTATCAACATTGAAAACAGACATGGTTAAAAATATCGCATACCCAATTGAAATTGTCATTTTCTCACAAGACACGAACGATGGAGTGTTTCAATTTCTTGGTCTCACCTGAAATAATAAAAAAAGAAATAAGTATAAATTGCTATTACAAACATTATAAGAGAAATAAAATAGGTAATGACAAGACTATGGTTTATTATCTTTTGCAAATAATTGCATGAATGTGTAATTAATCAACAAGTGGGTAAGTAGAGCACTGTAAATCCCGACTCCGCCGATTAGGTTTTTAAAAATGCGTTGATATCACAGTCATGTTATTATCACACATTTCAGCGGTCCTCAATCTAAGTTTCTCATCAATTTAGTTTCTATAAACCATCTTCAATTACTATAATGAATTTTAGTTCTTTGATAATACTTTGATATACAGTGGAACCTCTCATAACGAGTTTAATTCGTTCCAGAGTCTTACTCGTTATGTGAAACAATTTTTTCCATATAAAACAACGTAAAATACAACAATGCGTTCCATGCCGAAAATAAAATCATTTTTTATATTTTTAACGTTTATTAAAATAAAATTACATACTTATAAATTGTAGGGTTAAGGGTAGGGAGGGTCGATTTTTCGGCCCTCCGGCATTAAAGGGGTTAAATAATGTCAATCAGTGTAATAACAACTGAAAGATCACCAATTTTTGAAAAATTAAAATAGTGCTCGTGGTATGCGAAAGTAGCCCGGATCTTTATTTAAAAATGTAGGAAGAAGTGGGCATTAAGGCTCTCGATAAAAAAAACAGTAACGAGACATATCTCGTATATATAATGGAGGAAATAAATTATTATGTGATGACTTTGATAATCACTGAGGTGAGGTGGAATATCACCACGAGTGCAGATATCCCGCATGAATAAAATGACAAGAGACACCTGATAACTGCAGACAATGCAAATGATAAGCGGAACGATTTTTAAATTTGATGACATACTTAACGTTTTATTAAAATGGAAATGTGGGCGGCTTTCGAGTGCATACTACAACGTCAACAAAACTGACATCGTATCACTTAATTTCTTCGTTTTAATACCATATATCAACTCCCGCCTATGAATTCTTCGTTTTGTGCATGATTTGCCGGTCCTGCAATGGTCTAGTGGGATTTCTTCAAGGGATAAAAATGTTGCACCCAAATACGGACGCTCATTAGCTCTTTTTCCAGGAAATTTTAGAAATAAACAGACCGCAATTGGACAATCTTCTGATTTTAAATGATCAGCTGCACATGCCTGGCTCTCCGCTTTTATACCCTATATAAATATAACCATAAAACCTTTTCCGACAGATAAAAATAAATTTAATTCTTAAAACTGCCCACCATTCAAATCTGTGGGCATTCCCATGGGCCAATCTTTTTCGCCAGCAATAAGCTTTAAACTCAATGATACATTCATTTATTATATAAACACGAAAAATTCATTTAAGTACTAATAGTAAGTTCAAGTTCATCCGTGAACTTGAACGCCTGAAGATGCCGAAAGACGAAACCTGGGTCGTTAGTGACAAAATCTGTGTGAATGTACATAATTTGAACGATTCAAATCTAATATAATGAGGTTCTAAATAAACCATGTGAATAATAAAAATACACAATATTTCCTAAACTCATGGCGAGCATTATCAACTGATCGCTCGCCATGAGCGAGCCCGGTCCTTATCTTGCTAAATAAAAGTGGAAATTGGTACAAATGAATATTTTGTTTTTTCAAAATAATGCCAAATCGTTCAAATTATGAACAGAAGTTTTGCCACTAACGACCCGTGTTTCGCATTTCGGCATCTTTAGGCGTTCAAGTGCACGGATGAACTTTAACTGATTTAAAATTAAATTGAAGAAAAAACATATAATACCTTTCCACCAAGTATTGACATTGAACACACTAACAGAGAAATCATGTGAAGTTAAGCTTTTCGCTTTTTTAAACGACATTTAAAACTTACTGTTGTGATCAAAAAACAAACGACATGTTTGAGTGAAACCGCTAAATGTCAGTCATACTAGTTAGGTCAAATAATAATGTGATAATTTAGTAAAGTTGTCGAATTAAATGTCAATAGATAATATGAATTTCACTTATTTATGTCAACACAAGTGCTTCGAAAAAATTGTAAGCTGTATAACATCTGTATTGCATTCATAAAATGGTCGCCGATGGTAAGTATCGTTCTTCTAGCAGTATTTGTCCAAATTTCCACCATTTTTTTTCCAAATCCATGTCCGCTCCCAATGCGGAGCATATATCCTCACAATGAAGGTACCTCAAGAGATTATTTTTCTACGAGAACTGTTTGTTATTCAGTTGCTCAAGCTCTTTTTAGAAAAAGAGTATGATTAGGGTTGCCAGATTTCTTGCAAGTGAATACGAGACATTTGTCCAATTTGCTGACATTCGAATCCAAAACCTCAGGAATTTACAGATTTTCCTAAAATACCAGCGTGACTCGTTTTTTTTTAGCTCTTCCGAGACTCGAATCGAAGATAAATAGTTTTCTCTAAATTTCCGGGACAATTTAGTACTCATCCGGGATACGGGACAGCGATTCTAATTCCGGGACACCTGGCAACCCTAGTAGGGATACAAGTAGGACAGAACTAGTGGTTAGCTAATCGCTCTCGCTACGCCTGTTTTTAGAATAATATGAATAGGAGGGAATCGAAGATATCACATGCATCCATGCCTCAAAAATCAATCTATAAAAACTGTCCGTATTGGGATTCGAGCCCGTGATCTCAGTGTTCTAAGTCAACGACGTTGGCACTCGACCACGCGGCCGGCATTATGTCAATAACCTCGCAATTTAACATAGTTTTGATTTGTCAAAATGATTATTATAAACAAAATACCACTCGATTAGTCCATCTGACAAATATATTATTATAACCACATGGGCACTTGAATTTGTCGATAGACACCGGACACGGTGGGCATGATACATATTTGATATTTGATACATTTGAAACATGCGATATCGTAATCGACAGACACAATAAAATTATCGCACTAAAACATATTTTAGTACATTATTTTTTGTTTTTTTACGTTTAGTAATATTCATTTGTAAAATGATTAAAAAAACGATAAGAACATAGGACATGGCGAAGCAAACATCAAAATAGCAAAATGTTATCCTGAGACGTGTTTTCTTCAAAATAAAGTAATGGTTTCCACTCGGAAACCATTTATGTATAACTTAACTTGAGCTAATGACGCGTGCATTTGTTACTAAAACACAGAATAGAGGAAACAATGAGAATTTTAAATCCTCGTAGTTTTAAATAAATTAACAAAATAACATATTTTACAATATTGGATACTGAGTGAAAACGCTAATAATGTTTGGTTAATTCTTTAATGATATACTTAAATAAATATAATTTTAGATTAACGAAAAATGTGTAAATCTAGCATACTTACAATGTAGAAAGCCACACATTAATTTTGCCATTGTTGTACACAGTATACTTATAGCCACCTGTGTGGTCGAGTGGTCAACGGTGTTGGCTTCGGCTACAGAGGGCCCGGGTTCAAATCCCGGTACGGACAGTTTTATAAATTGATTTTTAAATCAATTTATGAATTTATACTTTCGATGGTTTCGGCGGTAACTTTGTGGAAGTTCATTTTAATGGTTTAAAGATGAATAGCTTAGAATTTTTAGAAATTAATAAAACTCTTAACAAAAAAGAAATATTATTAAATAATATTCTTAATAGCACAGGCGGTTCCCCGTTACTAAAATTGTTTCCAATTAATAGAGTAATCACAAACCTAGATGATTGATTGTAGCTCATTAGTTTTAATAGTTTGTAATGTTTAACGTCATTAGTAGTATGATTAAATTTGTTTGCATTTTATAATCCCCTCTTTGCTTCCATTAAAAAGGAAAAATCCCATTCTGATTGTTTACAACTCATTAGTAAAATTAGTATCATTATCTGTTTGCTTTATTTCGATTCTACACCCCCCTCCTTGCTCCTCTTAAAAGGAAAAAAAACCCAATCCATTTTGTAATTTTATAATTTTAAAATGTTAGAATCAATCTTGCTTCATTACTTAAGCAAACTTTGCGATAGTAAGTCTGAAGATGCCTCTGAAAGAGGCGAAACACGTGTCACAGTTAGTTACACAATACGTGGAATAATCAAAGTTAATTTAAATTTTCTATTATGAATTTATGTTCAAAGGCATGGATATATGTGATGTCTTGAATTCCCCCCTCTCATCCATCCTATCCTATGAACGGGGCGTATCGAGAGTGATTAGCTTACCACTAATCCTGTCCTAGCCCTATCCTTCTATCCCTACTCTCTTTGTAAAAAGAGAGGTTGAGCAACTGAGTAACAAACAGTTCTCGTAGAAAACACTTCTGTTGAGATAAACTCCATTAGGAGTCCATATGCTCCACATTGGGAGCGGACATGGTTAAAAAAAAAAAAAAAAAATATTTATTAAACACATGATTTCCAATTTGCGTGGACACCAATTAAATAGGTAAAAAAAGGATATTTTTTATCGAAGTCTCTGATTTTTACTCTCGTTTAACAGATCAATTATATTAGAATATTCATTTGAAATTAATTAAGTATACTAGCATCATACGCCTTTTCATTAGCTAAATTAAGATCGCGCCCTTTCAAACGTATCTGATACGCGGGCAGTTATCATTTATTACTGGAGTCAACAAAAAATATTTTGTAACGAAAGAAGGTCAACATGAAAATAGCAAGGTGAGGACGCTTCAATGCCTCGCCATTCTCACAAAAAGGAGAATACATAAATGAACTACAGGAGCGGTGTAGGCGTCTCTTTCAACAAGTATCAATGGTTTTATAGACAAACTCAGAGCTTATAGTAAGGCCTGCCAGTTTATTCTCAAAACAAGACAGTGGGTATCTTAACATTAATAGCCGATAAGGTCCGTCTGTAAGGACGTCCGCAGTAAGGTACAGACCAATGATTTCGATTTATTCTGAACAGCACATTTTTGAAATGTTGTTCTATCCAATGGGAGCGGCTTATTTTAAACCGGGCGTGAATGTTCTGATATCGCCACGTTTGAAAATTTGATATTTCTTGGTGTAGAGCTAAAGTATTGTATCACCATACATCATAATATTCGAATAATCAAAGACTTTAATTCGACTATTGCAAACTATGATTATAGGGCTATCGAAATGAATCGTCTGATCGTGTGAGTCGATGTGAGACTAATATTTTTTGGAGCGGATTTGATCAATTGAATCATAATGATGAATCTTTTCACGTCTGACCTTGAAAATCTGTTAGAATTCTTTAATCTATATATTAATAGCCGATAAGGTCTGAGTGTCAGTATGTTTGGACGTCCATTTCACACCTTCCATTTCTCCACTTTTTTATTCATACTAAATTTATATATTAAAAGTCGATAAAATAATCACTCGCTTTTCACTTTTCACAAATGTGTGCGTACTGATGATGTCCTCGAGACATCTTCTTCTTCTACGAAATGTATTTTGTTTGCGTACATTTTCAAATTAATAGATAATGAAATGAAATAAAATATAATTCAATAATTTGCAATTTAAAAACTGCAGGGCTGTCGATATATGCGCCGTGGTCGATTTATGGTACTATGAAAAATGATTGTTAGCAAACTTGAACATTATTCTAAATATTAAATAATTTACGAAATTTCTGCTCCTACGAAAAATGGTTGTTAGCAAACTTGAACATTATTCTAAATATTAAATAATTTACGCAATTTCGGCTACTACGAAAAATGGTTGTTAGCAAACTTGAACATTATTCCAAAAATTCAATAATTTACGAAATTTCTGCTTCTACGAAAAATGGTTGTTAGCAAACTTAAACTTTATTCCAAAAATTGAATATTTTACGAAGTTTATGCTACTACGAAAAATGGTTGTTAGCAAACTTAAACATTATTCCAAATATTAAATAATTTACGAAATTTATGCTACTACGAAAAATGGTTGTTAGCAAACTTGAACTTTATTCCAAAAATTCAATAATTTACGAAATTTCTGCTACTACGAAAAATGGTTGTTAGCAAACTTAAACTTTATTCCAAAAGTTCAATAATTTACGAAATTTATGCTACTACGAAAAATGGTTGTTAGCAAACTTAAACATTATTCCAAATATTAAATAATTTACGAAATTTATGCTACTACGAAAAATGGTTGTTAGCAAACTCAAACTTTATTCCAAAAATTGAATATTTTACGAAATTTCTGCTACTACGAAAAATGGTTGTTAGCAAACTTAAACTTTATTCCAAAAGTTGAATTTTTTACGAAATTTATGCTACTACGAAAAATGGTTGTTAGCAAACTTAAACATTATTCCAAATATTAAATAATTTACGAAATTTATGCTACTACGAAAAATGGTTGTTAGTAAACTTAAACATTATTCCAAAAATTCAATAATTTACAAAATTTCTGCTTCTACGAAAAATGGTTGTTAGCAAACTTGAACATTATTCCAAAAATTGAATATTTTACGAAATTTATGCTACTACGAAAAATGGTTGTTAGCAAACTTAAACATTATTCCAAATATTAAATAATTTACGAAATTTATGCTACTACGAAAAATGGTTGTTAGCAAACTTAAACATTATTCCAAAAATAAAATATTTTACGAAATTTCTGCTACTACGAAAAATGGTTGTTAGCAAACTTAAACTTTATTCCAAAAGTTCAATAATTTACGAAATTTATGCTACTACGAAAAATGGTTGTTAGCAAACTTAAACATTATTCCAAATATTAAATAATTTACGAAATTTATGCTACTACGAAAAATGGTTGTTAGTAAACTTAAACATTATTCCAAAAATTCAATAATTTACGAAATTTCTGCTTCTACGAAAAATGGTTGTTAGCAAACTTAAACTTTATTCCAAAAGTTCAATAATTTACGAAATTTATGCTACTACGAAAAATGGTTGTTAGCAAACTTAAACACTATTCCAAATATTAAATAATTTACGAAATTTATGCTACTACGAAAAATGGTTGTAAGCAAACTTGAACATTATTCCAAAAATTCAATAATTTACGAAATTTCTGCTACTACGAAAAATGGTTGTTAGCAAACTTAAACTTTATTCCAAAAATTGAATATTTTACGAAATTTATGCTACTACGAAAAATGGTTGTTAGCAAACTTAAACATTATTCCAAAAATTGAATATTTTACGAAATTTATGCTACTACGAAAAATGGTTGTTAGCAAACTTAAACTTTATTCCAAAAATTGAATATTTTACGAAATTTATGCTACTACGAAAAATGGTTGTTAGCAAACTTAAACTTTATTACAAAAGTTCAATAATTTACGAAATTTATGCTACTACGAAAAATGGTTGTTAGCAAACTTAAACATTATTCCAAATATTAAATAATTTACGAAATTTATTCTACTACGAAAAATGGTTGTTAGCAAACTCAAACTTTATTCCAAAAATTGAATATTTTACGAAATTTATGCTACTACGAAAAATGGTTGTTAGCAAACTTAAACATTATTCCAAATATTAAATAATTTACGAAATTTATGCTACTACGAAAAATGGTTGTTAGTAAACTTAAACATTATTCCAAAAATTCAATAATTTACAAAATTTCTGCTTCTACGAAAAATGGTTGTTAGCAAACTTGAACATTATTCCAAAAATTGAATATTTTACGAAATTTATGCTACTACGAAAAATGGTTGTTAGCAAACTTAAACATTATTCCAAATATTAAATAATTTACGAAATTTATGCTACTACGAAAAATGGTTGTTAGCAAACTTAAACATTATTCCAAAAATTAAATATTTTACGAAATTTCTGCTACTACGAAAAATGGTTGTTAGCAAACTTAAACTTTATTCCAAAAGTTCAATAATTTACGAAATTTATGCTACTACGAAAAATGGTTGTTAGCAAACTTAAACATTATTCCAAATATTAAATAATTTACGAAATTTATGCTACTACGAAAAATGGTTGTTAGTAAACTTAAACATTATTCCAAAAATTCAATAATTTACGAAATTTCTGCTTCTACGAAAAATGGTTGTTAGCAAACTTAAACTTTATTCCAAAAGTTCAATAATTTACGAAATTTATGCTACTACGAAAAATGGTTGTTAGCAAACTTAAACACTATTCCAAATATTAAATAATTTACGAAATTTATGCTACTACGAAAAATGGTTGTAAGCAAACTTGAACATTATTCCAAAAATTCAATAATTTACGAAATTTCTGCTTACTATAAAAATAAAATAAATTAAAATAAAATAAAATAACATAAAATAAAATAAAATAAAATAACATAAAATAAAATAAAATAAAAAGAAAAAAAATAAAATAAAATAACACAACATAACATAACATAAAATAAAATAAAATAAAATAAAGTAAAATAAAATAAAATACAATGCAACAAAACACAATGCAACAAAAATCTCACGTTGCTGGGCAACGGGCTTACAGCTAGTTATAGTAAATATAACATAAGACGAGCAACATACAAGTAGAGTTGCCAGGTGCATCGGTATAAAATATAATTAGAATTAATTCCGCAGTGACGTTAGTGATAAGGCGCCAGGTCTTTCTAGGACAGCGTCCGACGTAAGGGATCGCAGCGATCGCCGGCCGAACGCGAGGACTGGTGGTTAGGCGTAGCCAACACGCGACCACAGGCAATAAAGAAATTTCAATTATGCTTAGCTAAAGGCATGATTGCGTCCATCTTATCCAACAATGAACACAGGTTATGATACACGATGACATAGGAACAGGAAGAGCATAGATTAGTTGAAAGGGTTAATATCCAGTCAACCAGCGATGACAATAGGGGAAGAGTCATCCAGCTAAGCCAGTCGGATAACAACTAGGTCCGCTTAAATACTGGGTTTCGGTTGACGGTTAAAATAAGAAAGACAGATTTAGAAAATATTGTGGAATTATGAAACAGCTCTTTGGTTTAATTTAAATTATTAATTGACTATAAATGTCAATAATATTAATTAGTACGTATTACTAATTAGTTTCATGTGTGATGAAGGGTATATCCAAAATGAAATAAATTCATTTGGTGAGTCGTCTGTCATATTAAAAACCGGTAAGTATTTACTAATCATTAATTTCGTACTATTATTGATTTCCCCTCCTTGTCCCCTTTGTTCTTGCGTCCAGTAGAAGGAAAATAGCTCCGACCTCCCTTTTATTAATTTTATAAATTACCCTTAGGATGGTGTGTCAAAATTTGTTGCACAACCCGTGGAATAAGTCATACATTTTAATTTGATATAATTGTTTTTCTTAATGTTCAAAACAAATAAACCTTTTATGTCGCCCATAATTCGTCTGAGAAACTATAATTATTAAAGAGTACCGATAAGGTAACAGTTGGCGCTGTTTGGTGATCGTTATTATTTCACAGCACTTTGGAATTGATAACAAATTCGTCATTATTATACTGATTAGGCGCATTCGCAATAAATGAATTCCACAAGATTTGAGTCATTCGAGTGGACATCGCAGAACACGGTACACCACGTGACGTGACCCGTGACAGATGATATGACAGGCGATGTTAGTTTGAGCAATTATGATCATCAAGCGAAAGAGAGAGTTTGCGCATTTTAACTTATCAATAGTTCAAACTCACTCCGCCATTAAAGATACTAATTTCTTATGTCTGTTTCGTACAAAGGTTTTATTTGGTAACAATATTTTGACTTCGGTCTATTGCGTATAAGCACGTTATCGATCAAAGGAGTCGACTTTACAAGTATGGTGACCATATTGTTTGAAGAATTAAGTACAAATTCGCAAATGTTTCATAATTTAACGAACATGCGTAATAAATTAATATTGAGCTAAATACAACATTAACTCATAACAATTCAAGGTCACAACATCAAGACTCATCCAATCAAGTTTATTTAATATATATTTATATATACTATACCGATGAACGACACCGGCGCCGCGCCGCTAACGAATTATCGCTTCAAATGTAGATTATATGAATGGAGCTTATTTATCAGAAGTAATTCTTCGGAAGCTGCTTATTACTCAATAGGATTTCGTAAATAATACGGAAAGAAGGAGTGGGCCAGGGGAGGACAGGAAGTGGTAAGATGCGGCAATTTCAGACAGAAATCCATAAACCGTTAGAAAATATAATTTATGTGACTGACCTTACTGGGATTCGAACACTTGAAAATCGTAACAGGAGCCAACGACGATAACCACTGGACCACAATAGCGGCGGAGCCACTTCATAGGAGTGTAATGCGATGCATGCGAAATGCGGGGCCCAAATTTGTACATACTCAACATAAAAAATGCGTTGTAAAGACCTTGCGTAAAGTTTGCACGAGGGCCCGAAATTTCTAGCTACGCCAGTGGACTACAAGTCTGGTATTCTTTTAAATAAAGTTTATAAACTCAATTTAAAAAATAGTGAACGAAATAAAAAAAGTTTTTTAAAAAAAAGTTTAAATAATGAATATATTGTCGCAGTACATACTTAACTAATAACACTCAATTCGTTGTCCTTGTTTACCCTTTTATGTAAATTAGTAAGTTGGTGCTGTTTACTTTTGGACGTGTTTTTCGGACCAAAAAGAATTATTTTTACATACATATGTATATCCAAAATTAACAAATAAAGCTATTAATAAGATTAAAAATTCAGTATTCACAAAGAAACCCAAACGAATACGTATTAAAGGTCAAATTTAAGTCGATCAAAGATTTTTTATTTTCTTAAAAAATGATTCGATTTAATATTTGAATCTTTACATTCTGTTCAAAATTGTCTCGAATTCAACTTTTTTCATCTCCCTAGATTGATTTCTATGAATTTTAATTTGAAAATATATGGTGCGAAAGCAAAATAGAGGTAGTGTCCAGGGCTGGGTTGACTCTTAAGTACACGAGAACTTGCTGGGGTCATTAAGGAAAGAAAGGCACCAGGTCTCACATTTTTAAATATCTGTGGAAACTACTTTCACCACTATTGGAGTGGACCATAGTGGTGGTAGCAGGTACATATGTAGTTGGGAACTTCTGCGGTACCTATAAATTTCAATCACTTATGTTCTCCATTAAAAGATGGCATTGTTACAGAAACGACACCATTGCTCTTCTCCTTAGTATTGCACAACACGACTACTATAAGTTTAAATATAGAATTGCTTCAATACTTTGCGGACAACCAAATAACGCACTATGTCGGTACCTATTACCTACTCAAGAATGAAAAAATAACTTGGACAGTGGGGATTTTATTTGTTCCGCATGACAGGGTGAAATTTCGTTCGTTCCCGAGATATGTATTGATTTTTGCCGACGCTTAATTAATTAACACTTTGCACTCTCACTAGATTTACTCAATACCAATAGTCTACTCTGGGTCCAGATTTTACTCGTATTACCAGCAAATTGAGTACGGTTTTAAACAAAAAGTCAAACGTATTTTTGAGACAATCTGTGTAGCTCCAATGGTGACCATAATAACGCGTATCATATTTGGTATAATTTTCTTCGAAAACGTAATTAAATTCCACTAATTTGAGCTAAAATATTCACTAAGCTATCACGGATTGTAAAATAAACCATTCTTGTATTATTTAAGGCGATATTTTGAAAAAAATGGGGTTTTATTATCGATTTACTTTAGAAATATTTTAGCATGAACGTTTTTACGACCACCGTATTGTGTGAGGGTCCAAGAACAGACATCGCCCGTCTTTGGGGTAATTAATTTTACAACGTACCGACATTCCTACCCAATCGCATTATGCTAGCAGTCCTTCTTAAAAAATATAGTACCTACAGTTTGCTATTATTGGTTAAAATTTTGTTTTATATTGATTACTTCCTCGAAGTCAATGTTGGAAACAATGTAAGATCATCCCAAAAGGCTGGAATAGATAACAATATTGATGTTTAGAAATACTCGGTGTTTCTGAAAGTTTTTCATATAAATAACGTTGCCATAAGTTTTACAAAAATACAATGTCCCTTTTCATTGTATTTTATTCGAACACACTCACGCTAATCGCTCTCACTCCGTTTTGTATGATGTGATAGGTGATAGGTAAGAATTCAAAACATCATATACGTTTATGTCTCCAAACAGAAATCCATAAATCGATTGTATAAAATTAATTATTGTCCCAGTGCTGACAGCTTATAAATTTTATTAGCTGTCAGTACTGGGATTCGAACAGTGACCTCCGTAACCAAACCCGAACATTGACCACTTACCACGCAGCCGGCTCTTTTTACAATATTATCGTTATTTGTTTACATGGTAACAATTCGTTTTTCATTTCAAGCAAGAAGCATTTGATTATTTTTTAGACATGAAATAGTTTCTCCCGTCTTCAATTAAAGCTTTTTTCTCAAAGTGGAATTCAGCTCCCGGAGTTGGATTAGATAAATTATTAAATAAATTGAAAACAATTCATGATGTAATCATGAATCAGGTCAGAACGTATACAAATATGTATCGTTAAGGAAGCGAAATGTGAAAAAAGCGAATTAATATACCCATAGTCTGACTTTGCTCAAATATGTATTTTTATTATTAAAATATATATGATGTCAAAATTATCAAATAAAAAATAAATCATCATTATAACTGTGATTTTGGAAGCTTTCTAAAGTATCATAACAGAAATTTAAAAATGACCAACATTTTTATTTACTATGTCACCATATAGTGCACTTATATCAACTGAACGCATCATTATCACTATATTCTGTAAAAATTTGTTCAAGTGATTCATGGTAGTCAAAAATATATTTCGTTGAAATTGCTTTTTTCTTCACATAATAAAATGATGGTCACAACACTTCATACAACTCTAACGCCCACAAGATGTGGATACAGCCTTTCCAGATAAAACAACTAACTTATTTATACAAAGCAGGTAAAGACTTCAAATATTATTAAAATCAACATATAAGGCAGCTCTCTACTGTAATTTTCATATTTAAAAAAAATATTGCATTTTTTAATCCCTTAAGTGCACTATTGTAAAATTATGCCCCGGAAATATTTCGGGAAATACCAAAAATAAAGCTTCAAAGAGACCGACTACAAAAGACATTATCCTGGAGATTGGACCGTGCTATTAGTTGTCCAGATGGTATTATCCTGGCTAATGGAGCGCAAGACGTTAAATATTGCAGAATGTTTTAAAGCTATGTAGCAAAAAGTAAAACGGAATAGATACTAAGAAATAATAATTTGTAGGAATACACCAGTCAGCTATGGCAAAGAATTGGGTTTCGGAGGGAAGGCTCATTTTTAAATATCAAAAAAAAATTTTTTTTTGAATAATCATTTAAAATCTACAGAATTATTTATTCGCGTAGAAAAGGACTGTCTAACCCCAAGTAGCTCAAATGGCTGCCATTGGTAATGTACTGTGGCATTGGTAAAGGTACTTATACAAATACGGACAAGTTATAAGGTTTAGTTACTTTTATTGAAGCATTTTTTTTTTTTTTAATATCTGACATTACAGCTTACGCCAATGCGTCAAATATTTTGAAGTTGAAAGATCATACGAGATATACTCGATGAGAATTTTTGAAAGTCACACGAGATTAACTCGAGGAGAATTGACTTCACAAACACCCATGTCTTAGATCTCAAATTAAAATTGAAAAAAATCCAATTTTGACATTGACCTTACCGGGAATCGAACCCAGACCCACCTGGTCGGCAGAGCAAGTTCTAACCAATTAGACCACAGCGGGCAACAATAAGGTAAACAATTAAATTTATTTTTATGAAAAATCTGCGGCAGCTCTGTATGCTTTACTAAAGTAGTTATATCAACTTCGATGTTTGTACATAGTTGCCAAACGCAGCAAATTTGATAGCGATTTATCTGCCAACGAACATCTGTATTTTGGTTTAATGAATTCCACGAGAGGGTACTTTCACAAAGACATGTACTTCCGAGCATTGGGGGCATTTTGAGACCAGCTCCTCACTATATCCTGTTTCACATTTGTTAGTATTAAAAGGATATGTTTGCAAATCGCACAACTCTATTGGAATATCAGATCTTACATGTGGTATGCTGAGCAGTGGCGAATTACCCTATAAGCGCAAAAGGCGTGCGCTTGGGGCCTCCAAATTTTGGGGGCCTCGAAGATAGCATGTATTATATAAACCCTTATGTTTTAATTTCAGTTTTAAATATGTATTATTATTCTACGAAGAGGATTGCAGCGCTTTTATGTAATTCAAAAAGCAGGACAGGTGTTTGGACAGCCACGGTGTAGAATATAGAAGTGCGAGGGTTCCTTCGCCAAACGCAAGAAAACAACATGAAAAATTTCTCGTTGAACGATAAATTTTAAGAAAATAAGAATGCTTTTCCAATTTCTGTATTTAGTACACGCGGCACTTTCTTATAACACTGTAATACCTGTCTGTACTGAGGAGGGAAATATCAGTCTATCAAATTGACTCCACTTGATTCAATTCATTCAACTTAGCACGGTAATGTTGTAACTTTAAAATCAAGTTATTTAATGAAATACTCTAGGTAGGATCGATTTCGTTGACTTTCAATTCCCCCTTCTCTGCATTGTCTCAAAATGCAGGATTCTCGCTGTTTTATCCATTTCCGATGAGATTTTACCCTCCAAAATTGTCGTTGTGTGTATTTAAAGAATAAAAATCCACGTCTACGCTATAATTAAAAATCTTGCGGCGAGTTAGTCTGAAAATGATTAATGCAGAAAAAGATTCTATAATTTTTTCTCTAATTTCATGCTTTAAACATTATACTTTGCCATCCATAATAGGATGTGTGAGTATCGTTTATTTCCCTCTTAATTAAACAAGGGGCTCGCATGAGCCCCATCGAGCCTTCTCCGGCCCACCCATGTTTAGTTTGATATCTCGTTACGAACAATTACTAATAAGAATTAAACATTTTTACTGACTGAACATCAAAAATCAGTATTCGTAAGAAGTTTTTCTTAATTTTTCACCCCTTTTTATGACTTAAGCTGACAGAATTGATAATAAGCTAAAAAGAGTTCATCCGGGAAATGGATAGTTTTTTCGCGTGTCTTCGTTTTGAAACGAAATAACAATCAGGCAAAAAAATGAGTGAGACAGTCAAATCGCCGACACAAACAAATATTAAATTCATAACTAAAGCGAGCGGTCACGGAAAATTTTAGTGGCGTTACTAAAGCAATGCGCCGATAGAATATTCAATGAAGCATATTGTCCAATTGATTAAACTTCGTCGGCCGCAAAGACGTACGTTTTCTTTTCAGTCATGGCTATCAAGCAATGATAATTAATATTATTGTGTGAGGCCAATCGGTAAACAAAAATCGCACGAACAAATAAACTTGTGTCGGACAGAGGAAAATCTTATCAGTGGCGTGACAACGTGTTTTATAATATAACACATTCTTCAAACATTACTTTCCATTATGTACTTGATAACAAATTACTCGCGATGAGCGAAACAAGTCCTAATCATTATGATAATATGGAACTGGTACAAAAACAATGTTTTTTTTATATAAAACAGAGCACGATTAACTCAAGATTATCGGGTATTTTATAATAAGTTAGTAGACTTTTTTAAGATTTCGACTGAAGGAAACTTTTTGGTGGAATTCCAATATTAAATTTGAATCTTTCAAATTATGTACATTCACACAAGTTTTGTCACTAACGATCCGGGTTTCGCCTTTCAGCATCTTCAGACGTTCAAGTGCACGTAAGAACTTGAACTGACGTTAAGTAAATAAACGTATCGTGTTTATATAATATATAAATGTATCACTAAGTTTAAAGCCATTGCTGGCGAAATGGATTAATCCATGGGAATGCCAACAGATTTACAATTGTATTTACTTGCATATAGGATAGAAGAGTGGGGAATTTGGCAGATTTACCTGCTCATTTAAAATTAATAAACTGCTCTTAGTGTTCTGGATTATTTACTAAGATTTGTAGAAACTCGGCCATTGTTTACATTCTCGCATGTATACAGAAGAGACTAACTAAAACGCAGTCAACAATCAGGCTGAAAGTCACCATAACGATATGCTTGCAGCATATTGTTGGGAGTGAGGTAAGGCTCTTTGCCAGGGGTGGATTGGAGGGGATTCTGAGTTTTTTTGGAACTTTGACCCTTGCAAGCGCTATTGATAATCACTATTTTACGTTGTATTGCTTATAATATAATATAAATATATCATTCAACTCTTTCGATCGCCTAAATATTTTTTTCGTGTATTTGTAGAAGGGTGATTGAGCCCTTTGCTATCGTAATGGCAATCCCCCGATGCCCTCTACCCAGTTTTTTCGCGAAACAAGAACGGGGAGTAGGTCCTTGATACCGGGACCTTCGTACCGGGCATGGAGAAATCTCGTGCTGGAACATCACTTGATACGCGAAGACAATACGTCACTAACTAGTTTCTCTATGTGTGAATTAGTCATTTGGCTAATATAAAATAATAATTTTAACAATTAATTATATGTTTATATTGGACGTGGCTATACCTTTAATGTTTTAGTGTGATTTCACTTCTCAAATAATTTGAAATATAAGTTTATAATCATTAACCCTTTGATGAGTATTGCCGTACCCTGACGGCGGAGTAACTTGTCATCTATTATCTATTGCCATTCTCATATTTTTTATTGAATTTTTGTTATTTCTTCAGATATGGATACTAGACACATCCACCAGTGACTTTTGGCCGCACATTATTTTTTATTTTGTGTTGCAAATGAAGAAAAGGTTTTTTAAAAAAGAGTAACATTTGTAAACAATTCGGTAGCCATATAATATTGAGCGTAAAATTCTATCTGTATAGCGGCACATGTAGACAGATAAGAGCAAAAAAGATCTTTTCGCAAAAGCGAAGTAATAGCTTCTAGAAAAATATTCAAAGTAATAAAAAACTAATTAACTTAACATTTTTAACTATGAGTTTTATAATTTAAAAAAATATTTACTACTTGAATAATGGTAAAAGTAGAGTATAGAGTAGGCGATGTACTGAAAAATATTTCGTATTTCGCATAATTTATCAGTGTTCTTCGTAATAATGTGTGGTTTTAACGCGATTATCAAGCTCTCAAAAAATAATTTTAAATGGTGGCGTTATTTTTAGCTTAGTTTGTGAAGTTTTTCGCTGTAATAATCCATGACAAGTTATACTCTACAATTACCGAAATAATAACTTACTATTCTTCCCAGATTAGTCCGTATCCAAAAAAAAAGGTTTTTATAATTTTGTGTGTGGCAATACTACAAATAATAAAAATAAAAGAAAAAACCTAATTTAGTAAAAATTAACTCACCACTCAAAGGGTTAAGCATTAGAAGGATTTCAATAATCAAATTGTGTCTAAATAAATAAAAAAAAACCTTGGGAGTTTGTTTTGCTATATGAATGTTATGCCATCAAATATTCATGTTTTTAGTTTGACCGATTGGTTTAGGAAAGTAATTGGCATTAATAGTTTTAAATAGACATCATGTAATCTTCCAGATACAATATTTAAAATTTGAGAACAAACTAAGGTTATGTAGTGTATAGGTGTCATGGCACTACTTATCGTAAGTTCACATGCGAGGTTAATATATTTTCGATTGACTGCTTGGATGCCATAGATACAAGAGTGAAATAATTTTATGATGTCAAGAAAATTATCATATTACAGGGCTATTGATAAAGACGACAATTGGCAAGTATTCAGCTGATTTCAATTTGACATTTAAACGTCAAAAATCTGTTTTGTGGACGAATTATGAGGGTGCTGGGCAGACATTCAGGAACTTACTCGTTAATTATGGTTGAATGATAATCCAACATTAACAGAGAGAAGTATAGGTAAATTGTATTTAAAAAATCTTATAAGCAAATGCATACAATTCGTTCCGAACAACATGGATGCGAGTTTTTTGCATATATGTCATTAAAAATCATTTTCATCTCAATAAAATCTTAAGACATACAACAATAGGACATTTTCGAAGTTGGCGCTCACATTATCACAATTTAACTCACTCACTTATAAACGTCATTAAGAGTATGTAAAAATAAAAAGGCGATTCGGAACTTACCTATCGCAATCAAGGCAGGTGAAGCACAGTAAAGGTTTTTTTCAAATCCACGATATGCAATTACAGAGAATGACTGTGTCAGTAATACAGTCCAGATTTAAATCAAATTAAATCACTGCCCGTTTACAATAAGATTTTCGGCCTATCCGTCATACGAATTGTGACTGCAAGTTTCTGTCTTTATGGCGGCAAATATATAGAAACTGACGCACCCTCGTTCTTATTTTAGATTGTTGATTAATTATATGATAACCGAAAACTTTTAAAAATGGCATGCGATAGTCCAATAAACACTCAATGATTTAATACACAGCCGAGAACACATTGCGCAAAATTAATCGCGAGTCCGCAAACAAACGGCAAGCGCGTCGCACAGCTTCCCGAGACTTCATAAAATACCTAAGGCCCGTTGTTGAACAGCTGACTCATAGGGGTGTAGTCAAATACTATAAAATAGTTATTGCACAATATATATTGCGTTCTTGCACGTTGAAAATTATTATTTAATTCTCATGTGCTACTACATTTGCAGATAATACAGATTTGATAACATTTTCACAAAACAATAATAAGTTATAGGTTTTAAAATCTTTCACTAAATTCATTTCCTAGTCAACATAATTAATTTACAAATAAGTTTTATATTGAATTTACTCGTAGCCTCAATTAAACTTTAAAACTAAAACTTTGATAATGAAAAGGCAAACACATACCATTGGTATTTTTAAAAAATAGATAAGTAGATCTTTATGTATTCAGCCATAATAAGCGTTTCAGTATTTTTTTTATATAGCTATAAAATCTATATCTATTAAAATTATATTGAATCTTACACATAATACGATTCATCAAAAAGCTTTACCTTTAATTTGTTATCGGAAGCTATTCTAGTGTTTTATCAGTAAAATATATAATGAAAAAAAATTAAACCATTATTTTAAGTTTTTAGTCTTTCAAAAAGAAAAACACCTGCTCGTCGAATACACACCTGCTGCGCTATTGATTTCCGTAAACCTGCCATCTCTTAAAAATACAATATACTAAATACAGAAATACTTTGCTTGTCTTGTGGGCTAGTCGGTAATGTAGGGGGTGATCATCCGTCATTGTGACAGATCTGTGCTGTCATGTTAAAAGTGAAATCAGTGTAGTCGTTCGATGCTAATATCAACACTATTTCAATCTCTGCGGACTATAGTCGAAATAATGTCGATTCGTCTGATGCCGGACATCGTATTAATTACAATTTTAATTCAATAAAAGTTATTATGGCGTTTTTGGAGGTAGGTATACATGATAGAAAAAATATTTTTTCAACAGGCAGCTCTTGATTTTTATAGTTTATATCGATACAATGTTCAAATGTCCGCTTGATTTTAATGATAAAGTCTTTTCCTCTTAAATTAACTCTTGTAATTTGTTTTATTGATTTTGCAGTGGAGGCGATTCAACTTTTTTGATCTACATAAGAACGTAGACGGTGGGAAGGTTGCAGAGGCGTTGCAGGTTACTGAAGTTTTTACTTACTAAATCGCTTAATTCGTGTAAGAACAGTTTTAATCGCTCATCAGATAATATGCCTTGATTACACTTCACTGGGGTTCGCGTTAATCTCAGTCAATTGCAATCTCAACAATTAGGAGAGATCAATCAAGTGAACAGAGGCGCATACATCAAGATACAGACATTATAAATGTATACAAAATTTACATACGACAATCATTATTCCCCATTCCAATAAATCAATGTATGTCAAGGAATCATAAAAAGAATAGTGACCAGTATCGATAACTTCTTCATTCTTGTGAACACTTGTGTTTTGATTTGTTCAAAGGGGTGAGTGCATAAAATAGTTGCATGGGCATAAATACGAATTTGGAACATTGTGACACTATTATGATCCTCAGAAAAATTGCGGTTTATTTTTGGTTCTTTTCGTACATATCATTTACCACTTTTTCTACATCTTGTGTAAATTTTTTCCTGCGTTCTTGATATTTGTATCTTTCTAGTATTAACATACTATTTTCAAATAAGAATTTACAACTTACTACTCGGAAAAATGTACCATTACTTTCGTCCTATTCTCATTTCTCAGACTCGCATAGAACTTATTATTGTGCTTAATTATGATAGGTGTCACATACTACATATTGTATTTTGCTATAACTTTGTATTTATCTATGATTTTAAACAACATAAAATGTTGAATGTGAAGAAAAAATCTACGCATCGAACTGCATTCATAACTCATTATCGACAAAAACGTCACATTGTATGACAATAATATGTTTCTAATAATTTTCGTCTGCTGTAACTTCCTAGGATACCACGATCGAGGTCTGCACTAGTGGTAATTCTCAGCTGGTCATTGGGGACGCCAACGGATGGGTGCGGCTGGTCTCCCGAGCCTGGACGGTCACGTCGTTCAAAGCTTACGAGCTAAGCATTTCTCTTGCATTCCAATTGCGCCACGATCCTTGCCTTGTGACAATCGGAGTGAGTGATTATTATTTTTAAATTAAATTTAAATTTGGAAAATTTCTCTTAAAAATTGATCCTTGAAAACTTTTTGATCTCGAATACCATTATAGCGGAGAAAAAGTTTGCATATGCATATATGGTAAATTGGGCACATCTTTATGTTGGGTAATTCGTAAGTTCCTGGGTTTTTGAAATTGGTCAGTGACAAAATATTTTGAAATTCCGGGAAGAGTTAAAATCTTCCCACTTTTTTCCTAGTCATCAAGCCTGAAATAATTGTGTCCCTGAGTCTCGAAAAACTTACATGCATATTTAAAGGAAAACTGTGAGACTCAAAAAGGTTGAGAAACTATGCTTTTTTTTAGAAACTTTACACTGTAAATAATTGTCATGCTCCCTTTATTCTACACGTTAATACAGTAAAGTGCGTTATTATCAGGAAGATGAGGTCGGTATCAATCCTGTTCTCAAAGTGTGGGATGGAGCCCGCCAAGACAGGCAGGGAAAACCACTATGCGTGCGTATCGCAAGAGCAGTTCCAACACATCTCCAGCCGACACCTGCGACCGCCTTAGCTGTGCACGATAACAAAGTAATATTTCAAATGAGATCTTTCAATTAGTTTCTTCACATGATTATTTCTAATCTTCTTAAATTTAATATTGAAATTTCACCAAGCACCTTCAATCGAAATCTTAAATTTTATTTTAGAATTTAATGGCCGTTGGATTCGGCGATGGATCTGTCACTCTTTTTAGAGGTGACATTACTAGACAGCGCAGCAGTAAAATGAAAACCCTGCCGGGAACCGGCAACACCATGATCACTGGATTGGCTTTCAGGTACGATATATATTCTGTCCAAATGTGTCTTTAACTGATAGTGTAGTTTTTTGTTTTCTTATCAATTTAATATTATCTGTCTAAATTGTATTGTATTATTTTTAAGTTATAACAAATTAAGTAATAAATTCCCCCAAGTGGCTGATCATTTTTATGTGATCTTTGTCTGTGGCACAGTAAGAGGGGACACAGAAGGAACGGACCACCCCCCCCCTCCCCCTATTTTTCTGACGGGATGATAAAATTTTATTAATAAACAAATAACGATGCATGGAGTTATGATTTTTGTAAAACTGTATCCTACTCCAATCTAGAAAATATAGACTCATAATAAACATCTGCGAAAACTGCTTGTTACTCAACCTATCTTTTTCAAAATGAGTAGGGATAGAAGGATAGGGCTAGGATAAGATTAGTGATTAGTTAATCCCCCATTTTTAGGGATCCGATAGGGGGGTGGATATTTTAGACATCACAAACATTCATGCCTTTGAACAGAGATCCCTTGATTGGTTGAAAAAGAAAGCTGCCTGTATTGGGACTCAACCCCTGAGCGCTGTCACCAAATCCAAAAACAATGACCTCACCGCCACGGACCTGGTATAATGAATACGGTGTATTATAACTTTGTTGTTACAGGTGTGTAGGTGTGACTGTAAAAAATGAATCATACATGCGGAAAACGATAAATTCGATCACAATAGATCATACAATTAAATCTATAACAAAAAATGTTTCAAGCCTGTCCAATGATTCTCAAAAATGTTTATTTTATTTAATCCCTACTCACTATTGATGCTTTCAGAGGTGCTGGGCATTTATTCGTCGCCAGCCGATCATCGGTGATGGTTTTCACCATCAGCAGTAGTGGAAAGGAGAAAGGAGTCGGCATGGACGAAGAACCAGTTGGTTGTAAACCAAACTGTACTGTTTTAGCTGAACAACAATTTGTCGTAGCCAAAAATGATGTGGGTCAAGTATATATTCCATGCCATGAGACAATATAAAAATAAGTGCAGTATAATTGCAACCCAGTAAATTTCTTTAATATTACCTTGTTTCAAGAATATTAAATTTTTTAGGCTATCTATTGCTATACGATTGACGGTCGGGGACCCTGTTATGCCCTAGATGGGGAAAAGAAACGATTGGATTGGTTCCGCAGCTATCTGGTGACAGTTTCCGGGAGCAGCGGCACGTCCCCGGAGATGACAAACGACATAACCATATTAGATATTCAAAACAAATTTATAGTGTTCTCTATACCATTAGAAGAAGTGAAAGCGATTGTGACAGAATGGGGGGCGTTCTATATTATCACAGTCGATAAGCGAGTCCATCATTTGGATGAGAAAGACCTCCAGTCTAAGCTCAGTTTACTTTTCAAGAAGAATCTCTACGATGTTGCGATTCGAATAGCGAGCAGCCAACAATATGACACCGAGGGGTTGATAGATATCTATACACAGTATGCTGATCATTTATACATGAAGGTAAAAGAATGTCTGAAATATTTACCAATCGAGCCAATATGTAATCGTCTATTGATGCCAAGCAAGTCTGAGATGACAATCTATATCAGTGATGGTCATACATGAGGTCAACGAGAGCCATATTCTGGATTTTCATATATATACATAAGAGCCACCCTCGCCATAGTCACATAGTCACGTTGTATTAAATACACAATTTCAAATTCAATTACGTTTCTACACAAAGTATAAAAAAAAACTATCAAGAGATATTGGGAGCCGCACTTAATGAAAAGCCACATTTGCCCACGTCTGATCTATATAGTCAACTTAAAAGATTTCTTGCTTTTCTAAAAGTTTCTTAATATATTAAATAACAAGGGACAACATTGGTCTTGGAAGAAAATTGTTGATAATGTAAAACCGAAACCATTTCATTTCGCATGCAATGAAAATCATTTAGCATAGACAAAACAGTATGTAAGGATTTAATAAAAGGCATCACCTGCATTGTCACATCAATTGTGTAATAGAAACCACGTTGGCTCGCTTTACATACAGGCTTTCACGTGGGATGGAGTGGTGTGCAAAGAGCTCGTCTCATTTAAAAGCAAATTGGGTGATATCAGTGCCAATAGAAACTACAATATATATAGTTTATTCTTCATGGATCAGGATTGATTTCCAATTTTGATCTACAATGTTATACAATTAACATTCTAACCCAAGGTCCACGAATTGTCGTACTTTAAGCAAATTCGTTCAGTGCTACAAACTTGCATACAAAGATTCTATGAAAGTTTGTAACGCTCAACGAATTCGCTTAGAGTGTGACGTTTCAATGCCTTTGTCTAAGGCAGGGTGGGGAACCTTTTCTTCTCTAAAGGCCGCATTCATTTTTCTGATTCGACATAAGGCCGCAGTAAACATTGACTAGGGAATCTTTGGCCGGAAACAGGACTTTATGGTCAGAATATGTCAGGAATTTACAAATTTACTAGCTGTAAATGTACTGGCTGTATGCCCGTTGCCCAGCAACGTGAGATTTTTGTTGCATAGTATTTAATTTAATTTTATTTTATGGTATTTTATTTTATTTTATGTTATTTTATTTTATGGTATTTTATTTTATTTTAATTTATTTTATGTTATTTTATTTTATTTTATTTTATTTTTATTTATTTCATTTTTATAGTTAGCAGAAATTTCGTAAATTATTGAATATTTGGAATAACTGGTTATTCGTGTCCTATACTTTGCATAATGCGTTATTGTTGAAGGACAATGTCAACGATAAAAAATGAGTTTACTCAGAGGTTTTTATTTTTCAGGGCGATCCAAATGGAGCAGTCAAACAATATGTGAAGACCATAGGAAGGCTAGAGACATCATACGTCATTACAAAATATCTGGACTCCAGACATTTGGAGCCATTGACATATTATTTGCAAGAATTGCACAAGAAAGGTTTGGCGACGGAAGACCACACCACATTGCTGCTGACTTGTTTCGTCAAGCTCGATCAGCATGACCAACACGGAAAACTGAAAGATTTTATTAAAGCCAAAGATAGACACATCGATTTTAATGTAGAGATCGCCATTAAAGTAAGTTTTCACCTGAAATATTGCATGAATGCTAATACATTAGGCAGTCCCATAGTCAAGCAGTCAATGCTGTTGGGCTTGCACCCATTCATCATTGGGCTCGGTTGCAATCAAGGGTTTCAATTCGTGAATGGAAAACAGATTTATTTTCAATTGATTCCAAATAGAGAGATTAAGTAAATGAAAGAAATTTTTTAAGTGCTTTATTAAACCTGTTTATGGCACCTGTCGAAGACTCAGAAAAACCGTATACTGAGCTTCGAGAACAGATGCTTGCGTCGGATAATGGGGGTGAGGTGGTTTGATTTTGTGAGGAACTCAGAGATAAGGGAGCGTACAAGACAGCGTCCCGTCACGTCAGTGGTTATGGAGAGACGTTGGAATTGGCTGGGTCACGTGCTGCGTATGCCTCCGGAAAGCCTCAATCCTGCCTGCCTCTTCTTTCGACCGGTGGGATTCCGGCGTCGTGGACGTCCGTCGGGTACTATCCATAGGATGTACTCGGCGGAACTGAGGGATGCTGGCATCTCATGGGAGGAAGCAAAGCTATTGGCGGGAGACAGGGAAAAATGGAGGTGCCGCGTGGCGGCCATATGCTCCACCTAGGGAGCGAACATGGCCAAAGAAGAAAAAAGAAGAAAGAATTAAACCTTCAAGCTCAGACGATGTGCACAGCAAGCCAAAAAACTTCAAAAAAGCAAATTCACAGATTTCATTAAAATAACTTGATTTCTTACAAAGATTGGATTGAAGTTTTAGTAACATATACTTTTTATATATTTTTTATTTACAATATGTAGTTTTGAAAGAAAATAGAATTTTCGAATTGGACACATTCGAAACAGCTGAGGAATTATTTTGATGAGGCTTTATATCCAAGAGTTATTACAAACGGTTAAAGAAAAATATTTGTGATGCTATGATCGGAGCTTTTTAGTGTTAACATTTAACGCCAATAAAGCATCGGTCGGTGAGTAATAACCTTAAATAAAAAAATTGACTTATTAAAATTATTAGCCAAGAACGTCACCAAAGATGTTTTTCAAAACGAAAAATCAATTTTTTATATCATTCAATTGTTGATCTGTGGCTCATTCTGCTATTTCTTGGGTAGAAATCAAATCACTATTCAGAATCCAAAATCTATTTAAAATTTAAAAATCTTCAGTGGAAGAGAATATGGTTTAAAAGTACAGGAGTTAAAAACCTAATATGTCGATAACTGCGAGGGAATATACTGAAATGTTCAATTAATATGTTAACAGGTTTGCAGGCAAATAAGCGTTGACGACGCCCTTTATTTGGCTAAGAAGCATCACGAACACGACTGGTATTTAATGATAATGACTGACGACAAAAAAGATTTCCTCGCTGCTCTAGATTACATTGCCGATTTGGAATTCGACGATGCCGATGTTTACATGAAGAAATATGGAAATCTTTTAATTCAACACGTACCGGCTGAGAGTACAAACTTTTTGAAAGGTAACATTCTCTACAGTTGACACGCATCAATAAAACTGTTGGATATTTTCCAATGAACAATTTTCCAATTCATCATTGTTTTATTTCATTGTAATTCTACAACTTTATTGGATTATACCTATGGAGTAAAAAAAGCAATATACAGTCTGCGCAAGAATGTTTGAATAGGTCAGGACCGGTTTCGCTAAATAAAGTAGGAATATTGTGTTTTTATTAATATAATGCCTTTCCACCAAGTATTGACAGTGAACACCCTAAATTGATCTATTACAGGACCATTAGTTAGCTTATCACTCTTGCTACGCAATTATTTTAGAATTGGGAAGGTAGGAGGGAATTCAAAGCCAATGATGTTGACCACTGCACCACAGAACCTATTAGGTGTATTAGCGGAAAGATTTCCAACCTTTATGTCAATACGCCTCCCTTTGAAGACAAAAATATCTTAGAGCCTCCCCATCTTTTATTTCATATAGTAATAAAGACACATTTTAAAGGGTAAATAAATATGTTGGACTGTTCGCGCCTCCCAGGCTGGAAATCGCTGGATTTGAGTATATCTTCCCCTAAATAGATAAGTTCACTTAAATACTGTGATCAACTTGTTTCCTTTTAACTGTTTTAAAAAAAATATTCTGAACATTGTTTGCAAAATTTTACTCTTGATTCTAATTATTGTTTTTTCAAATATTTATTTAATGTGTGAAATCCACAGTTTTCTGCATTGACTATAAGCCGATGAACAAACCGCTGGTGGATGACGCGATGATGGCCGGAGTTGTGCTGCGCAACAAAGCTGACAGAGCTCGACCGGAAGAATACATCCACCTGTTCCTCAACAACTCGGAGCGCTTAGTTGAATTCTTGGAGCACTTGGTCAACAGCGAGACAGATTGGTCCACTCTCGTATACAACACGCTCATAGAGCACCATCTTCACGTGTGGTCAGGCCTGGATGATAGACCCATCCTCAAAGAGGCCAGCGAGCAGACCGTCGTGAGATTACTGAAAAATTCCGAAGCTAACTATGACAAAGATCAGACTCTGATAGTATGTCAGATGCTCAACTTCAAAGCGGGCATCTTGTATTTATACGAGGAGAGTAAACTGTGAGTACGTTGTGTAATAATATTATTTATATTTCCTTTTTGCTACTTAGTTTTCTACATATTTGTGGCTGTACAGAACAGTGCTATTGCCTATTTGGCACTCTAATAATTGACCCCTTTTTTGTGACCTATCTCCTTCCAATGTGGAGCATATGGACTCTTAAGCTTATGTCAACAGAAGTTGTTCTACTCAGTTGCTCAATCTTCTTTTCGGAGAGTTAGGAGAGGACAGAAGGATGAGCGTAGAACATGACTAGTGGTTAGTTAATCACCTGGCAATAGGCCTCTACTTCTTATTTACTCATAATTTTTTACAGTATAACATTGCAGATCTCGGGCAGTGTATCTCTTGAATCAATTTATTTTCAATTATATTCAATGACCTGTCGGAATATGTCATATTCCATTCTACCGTACCAAAAGAGAAATTCGAGTGACGATAAGTAAAGCCCTCGATAAATACCTTCCGTTGAAATTCAACCAGGAATCACTTTACTCCTTTTGAAAGTGGATAAGAATTATAAACTAAGTAATAATTGTTACGCAATAAGCACACTCCATGTCTAATTTGTCAAGCAGCTATCAGCAGATTCTCCGTTATCACATTCAACAAAATGACATGGACTCGGCGATGAATTGCTGCCGTCGCTTCGGATCCCAAGAGCCACATCTCTGGGTGGAAATTCTCTGGTGTCCTCCGCCGTCTCAACATTTACCCGAAGTGCTCAACGTTATAGGTGACCTATCGTAATTCAACCGTAATTCGAATACTTTTTAGATCTTTTATTTTCATTGTGATTGATGCTTATCGTTAAAAATCCGTTTTTACAGTCAATAGAATATTGAACAAACATTTTGTATTCTTGGCAATCACTGAAGATTGTTCAATATACTAGAGCAGTATTTCGCAAAAACATATACATATAATATGAATAGAAATTCGATTGAAAATTGTTTTTAATTTGTTAAATATACAATATTATTGGATATTAGACACAAATATTTTGATTATTTTGCAATGAAGCAATGCACTGCTGTACGCCTCTTGGCACAGTGGTTACAGAGCACTGTACTAGAGTACAGACTGGGTGCTGTTTTACTTTTTTTAGATATACTTTTGTATGTATAATTCTTTAATATGAGCTTTTCTTTTCAGCAAACGAAAGACTACTATCCCCCCCACTTGTGATTAATTGCCTTTCTAATTCGGATATATGCACATTAGGAGATGTTCGAAAGTAAGTCCTATTTTTACATTTTAAAAAACAAAAAATTCATTGGAAAAACTTTAAAATTATCAGCGTTTTCAAAATTACTCTCAAATACATAACAAAAAATAGTCATAAATATCAGTCCAAAATCTTCATCTATGATATAAATAGTATTTTCCATCGACTCAACGGTTACTTCATCTTAATTCAATTTGGTTTAAATTTAAAAAATCTATTGAGGCGGAATGCTGTGATATTCCATCTGCCAAAGATGCTCTTGGAAAGATGGCCTGTAGGCGGAGAACCAAAATCGATGTCTGAAAATTGAAAAGTGAGTCAGGCTAAAAGCACTAAAACGACAGTGAAGCTAATCATGAATAATTTGAAATGCTTGTCAAGAGATCCACGCAACTTGACAAGCGACGGTTCTTAGATTGACAGCTGAGATGACGGCCCCGCAGAAATGATACCAGTAGGCTATTTATAATCATGTTAGGGGTTTTCGAAAATCGACTTACTCCCAGGCTTATTTGTGGGCCTGATGAGCGATAGAGTTCAACGTGCAATGCGTTAAAAGATATGGAAGGATCAATTCCCTCATCAAGACTCTTTTGATGAAGAGGCCACACTTATGGACCTCCCCAGAGTGTCTGGTAATTGGGACCAGTGTGGGACAGATCATTGGGAAAGTCCAAAGTTTCAGGTGCCTTTGTACATATCCTGGAAAACCATTATAGCTGGATCCGCATTTAACTCAAGGACTGTTTAGACACAGCTGTACATGATTAAAACTGAATGCCATGTGTTCAACACTTGCATTCAACTGGTGCTGCTTTACAGTAGCGAATCTTGGCACCTGGCGATGACGATGATTTGAAAAAAAATGCTTGCGTCCGATATTGGGGGTGAGGTGGTTTGGTGTCATGAGGAATTCAGAGATTTGGAAATTCGGAAATGCACAAGACTGCGCCCTTATACATCAGAGTTCATGGATAGTCGTTGAAACTGGCTAGGTCACATGCTGTGGATGCCTCCAGAGAGTCAGTCCTGCTCTCTTCTTCTTCCGATCGGTGGCTTCCGGAGTCCTGGACTGCCAGGTGCTATTCATAGGGTGCACTCTGCGTTCACGAATGATGTTGGCATATCATGGAAGGAAGCAAAGCAATTAACAGGAAACAGATAATCATGCTGTAGCGGCTTGGCAGCCATATGCTCCACATAGAGTAAATATGGTCAAAGAGAAGAAAATTACATCATAGATTGGAAGGACTATAGTTTTGACAACAGGGTGATGCTGGAAAAGCTACCAAATATATTTCATAATGATTGTGGAACTAAATACTTACATTATAATCTTCCTTTTTATTTAAAAACTTACACTTATTTGATTGGTTTGTCTAGATACTTAACAGCTGTATTCGCAGCGGAAAGCGAGGTGATATCTCGTGAGCGAGCGTCAGCAGACCGCTACAGAGGAGAAGCGGAAAAGGGCAGAGAAGCTCTCAGAGACGCAGCCACTAGGCCTTCGGTGTGCCAAGTGTCACGCTGCGCCGCATGCAGCCGCCCTCTTGACCTGCCTGCTAGGCATTTTCTTTGCAGTCATAGCTACCATCAACAGTGAGTGATACTTGAATTATTGATCTTTGAAAAAAGGTTAAAATTATTCTTTGCATCTGTTGGTTATGCTTGCTCAGCCTTTGGATTTTCTGTACTGAGAGTCTAATCTTAGAGGAACATTAGTGGTCATTTTTTTTGTATATAACTGGTTACTATCAGTTTAAGTTCTTATGTCTTTTTTCTTTTTTCCTGAAGAAGCCGAAAGGCAAAATTCAGGTTGTTAGTGACAAAACATTTATTGCATATTGCAGGCTGCACTACATCTACTGTATACTGATGATCGTAACTGGTGGTAATTTATTTTTGTTGTCTTGTAGTAACTTCAGGTATGGATTGTGATTTACAACCTGTAAGGCATAGTCAACTTACATATAAGAAATATACTCATAACTGTATAGTGAAAGCTCAAATTATTGTCGGTGAATGAAAATGTGCACGCAGTAAGTTTATTTTGTCCTTCAGTTGTTTTCAAAGCTTCTCAGAGAACGAAACAGAATGTCCAGCGTGCGTCCCCAACAACAAAAAACTTCTCCAGGTTCTTCAAAGTCAAGGAGCAAGCGCACACACCATCGAGGCATTCCATGACCAACTCGGAAAAGCAAAAGACAGGTAAGAGATTTCTTGCTTTTTTTTATGCAAATGAAATTATAATGTTAGAAGCACATCTGCAGCAATATATTTCATATAAACCATTAAACACGACACCAACTACACATCGATTTTGTGATGACCTACTCATTTCATACGTCACAAAATTGTTCAAAAATGAACGACCCATTTAAAGTGTTCTTGCTATAGTATTTGTAAAGTGGAGATTATCCAAACATTTTTAATCCTAGCCAATGTTCTATCGTACCGATACCACCGATAAACAAGCGCTTCACTGTAGCGTTGCTTTTGTTTATTTTTATCTTCTTCATAGTCTATAGTTTTTTCTATTATTTTATCCACTTATCAATTAGTTTCAGTGGCGGCTCGTGGGGTATTTGGGGGTGCTACTTGTATTTTATTTGAAATATCAAAAATAATAACAAGAAAAAGCTATTTGCAAATAAAGTCCATTTGTCTATTTTTGCTATTGACAAATTAAATCAGCCAATTCACCGACGGCGAGACCCCCCCCTCCAGTCTATACACTTCATGCCATACTGTGACACACCAAATTCCAGGAGCAACGCCGCTGCGTAGCGCTCGCGTCGCTCCTTTGATGTATAATACAACATGTATTACTGTACACTCTGTCAGCACAATATACAGTAATGCATCTGAGGAGTGATCGGCGCCTGCTCAGCAAATACGTGCCGCACTTTTGAATAGTTAATCGTATAATATTATAGATACAATAAAAGTAAATAAAATTACATTTCTATCAATTTTTCTTGGGGGTGCTGCAGCTCCACAGTGTATATGAACGAGCCGCCACTGATTAGTTTTCTATAATTTCTCAACAGAAAATTATTATTGAAAATAATTTGTTTTCGCTAGTTTCTCAGTTGTAGCCGAGTATTTCGGAAGAGGAGTCTTCAACAAGCTGACCGTCATCACTAACGAAGGAGCACCCAAAGAATCTAGTGTTTCTACCATTCTGCAGTCGGATTCTGCTGTCATAGTAAAACAGATTGCGCCACCGGTCTACAAACCGATTCCCTCCGACGTTCTCAACTATGGACCCGGGGCTGAAGCCAGATTGAGATTAAACGAAGGATCCAGACATGGTTCTTTAATTTATTTAATAATGTTTTTACAGGATAAATTTAATATGTTTTTACCTATTAATTTCTTGAATAAAAGAGAATGATAACCGTATTGGTAAAATAATGTAATATAAGAATAGATAAACTCTCAATCGGTTGTTGCCACTGAATAAATTTCATGTTAGTGAAAAATTTGTATTGCAGCGCCATCGTATGAAAGTCAGAGACCGCCAACTCTCAAGTATTCAGTCGCCATTCCACCCTGCGAAGCAAGGATGCGACTTATGGAGCAGAAGCAGAGGGAGACGCAGTACAGCTCCAGTCTGGAAGCGAACTTGAATCACTTCTCGCATTCAGAAACACAGTCTTCTGGGCGGCACGCCCTGGGTACCACCTACATGAACACCTCCAGTGACTTTCTGGATAGGAATTCTAAAAACAATACACCGAAAAAAGGGTCTCCGGTCTCACTAAAAAATAGAAAGATAGTGAAGAGCAGTCTGCAAGATTCAAACGTTGTGAGCGGTTTGGGTTCTTCACTCGGTAAAACCATGCCTGCGCCAGATGACGGACTCAATCCGTTCGGAGAGGAGGATCCTTACGATGTTACGAAGAATCCGTTTGCCGATGAGGAAGTCGAGGAAGCAGGAAATAAACTGATTGATGATGATTATGATAAAAATCTTAATCCATTTGCTTAAAAATAACTTTTTATGTTATGTGATTTTCGAATCTGGCAGTAGGTGAATGAAGGAAGCATTTTTTACGTATATCTCATGATACAACAATACCTTGCACAGTGGCGGATTCAGAAATTATCCCAGGAGGGGGTCATTCAATTTGAAAATAAACATGATACATAAATAATACATTAAAAAATAGATGATTTAAAAATAATATATCTATATAAAAATAGTCAATACATAATTAAGTATGTATTCCATAAAGCATAGTAAACTAAACAATTAAAGAGCCCATTTCACAATAAAGTTTTAATAAATTAGAAAAATGGAAAATAAATTGTCCTTGAGGGGGGGGGCATGCCCCCCCCCCTCGCTAACGTGGATCCACCAATGACTTCGCATCCCACAAATTCTAAGAACATGAGCTTTTGATTTATCGAACATCACAACAATAATTTTAACCTCTTGTTTTTCGACTTGAAGCAATATGATTTATTGCCTTTATTGTTACTCTTATAGATGCAATACAGTGGAACCCCCTATTACAATACCCTGAATTACGTGCTGGCTTGAAATTTTTGCCGCAAATCCCCCAATTGAACAGTCGCATTCCATTGTCGTCTGTGCGGTGCATACAGTCAAATGTTGGGATCTGTGTATTCAACACGTGCCAGGCTATAAACGCATAGCCGGGCGACAGTCTTTGTGTAGAATTTTGGCGTGCTTTGCATTTTGTCATTTATTAACTAAATATTTCCACCATATTATTTTTTTTGCATAATAAGGGATACCTAAGTTCTGCATTTTTCGTGGAAAAAACCAAATCCCTAATTGTGCATGAGATTCACTCCCCAATTAGACGGTCCCGACTTTAGTGTAAATGGGGGTTTTACTGTATCTCCTTAAATCTCCTGTACCACATCAAACACATCAAATGTGTTTATTTTATCAAAATTATAATGCGTGAATAATCAGTTAATGACAAAATGTCATCTGTTCAACGCTTGCATTCTACCAGTGATGCTTTGCGGTAGCAAATCATGCCACGTGACGAGATCAAGTACATGGTTTTTATAATCAAGTTTATAAAAAACATGTACTGAGCTTGATGAATAGATGCTTGCGTTGGATGGGGAGTGAGGTGGTTTGATTTTGTGAGACTTGGAGATTAGGGAAGGCACGAGACAGTGCCTTGTTACATCAATAGTCATAGAGAGACGTTAGAACTTGCACATGCTACGGATGCTTAGGGAGAGTCTTAATCCTGCCTGCCACTTCTTACGACCGGTGGGATTACAACGTCCTGGATGACCGTCGGATACTATCCATAGTACTCTGCAGAACTGAGGGTCGCTGGCATATCATGGTAGGAAGCAAAACAATTCACGGGAGACAGAGAACCATGGCGGCCATATGCTTCTCATATGAAGCGAATTTGATCAAAGAAAAAGGATAGTTTTTTCGTCTCTCGTAAAATGTGTGGTGTGGAATACAAGGTATTGTTTTATCATGAGCAAAATATTCCACAGTCAACGCTGAATATCTTGTTGATTTTGCAGTAAATTTATTTTCGGCTGTCGGTAGGAAGATTTATAATATGCTCAATCTTTTTATTTCATTCCATATTCAATTAAATTTTTGGGAAAAAATTCTGTTTGGAATAATTATAATTCCATTTGATGTTGCTATTTTCCAAATTATTTGTATTCATATTAAATATAATCTGATCAGTTTTAAAATATACTTTTGTAATTCATTTTGAGCAGCCATAACTTAGTCATAGGCTAATTTAAAAACAATTATTTTTTTATGTATATAAAAATATGTGATTTATTGTATAAATATAATAGGAATATAAAACTTAAAAAAATACATTTTCTTTATTTTCTTTCGACTATGTGTTATTTACATGGATCATAATGCTAAGCGTATGCTGGGACGCAGGGCAGCACGTAATTGGCAGGTGCTGGCAGGCAAAGCTGTTAGCAGATCAGCGTATACTGTGATAGCCCAGTTAAGCGAGTGACATATATGAAAGACACTTTAAGAACCATAACAATTCTTTTAATGTCTTTTAAGAGTAGTCAACATGAGCGATATCGTATAAGCAAAGTTCTAAAGTGCACTAATTCAATAAGTTTATAGGTTATTTTTGCGGCAAAATCAAAAGAACATCTCTAAACAAGCAAGCGTCAAGCGAGCATCTGTGCCGAATTCACAGTAGAGCACAACACAAGGCAGACGCGTGTGCATGTGTGGTAGCATACCCGACTCTGTGCTTCATTTAATGCAAAATATGTGCCGCTCTGCGTACATTCAGCATACACTTAGCCTGATAATGCTGGTGCAGATCAAATATTTTTTATGTTCGATAAACATATTCTGATCACCAGTCAAGAGAGCACAGGAAAGATACAACACAGGATCTGGTCAATGGCAATGTTTCATGAACCTGGATGATTTGTTTAACGCATACATCAACTCAGAGTTTATATCGTAAAATTATATTTAATGTATGTTTATATGTAAAACTTTGATGCATAAAACTCATTCACGTGTTATTTCTGCTCAGAGAATGCTTGACTGTTGATGCATTTTTGACAGTGATACAAATGTGTGACCCACAATTCTTTAAGCGAGTTAAGATAGAATCAATATAAATAATATACCAATTTCATTTTTGTGTAATTGACCTATCAATATGGAAGTGAAACAATAATGTGGTAATCTTTATGCGTTTTGTATTTAAAAATTTTATTCACTCACATTCTCTGGCGACAATTTGAGTTGGCCAGGTTTGAATTGCATCGGTTCAAATGTGAGAAGTTTTTTTATTTGCACATTTTTTTGTTTTTCTTTATAATGCTTTGAAATGAATAAAATATCTTGTCATTGGAAAAAATTACCTCGTAGCCCAGTCTTTGGCCAAAAGGAATCTTAAGTCACTTAAAATATACACAGGATAATAGTGGATCAGTGTGCAAAATTGTTTTCTACCCAATTTCAATGCCATTTTAAAATTGATTAAGCTATTACCACCCCAACAATTGTGTATTAGAAAGTTTTGAAAACAATTGCTTTTTAACAATATTAAATTTTTGATTTATGCATTATGCTGCAAAATTTCACAATTAACCTTGTGGTTTATTTTCTCTTTTGTTTGTACCGTTTGTACAGGCATTTCTCATTAAATAGAACATTATAAAATTATACAAAATATGATATAATAACATACGATATTGGAAATTCTCAAGGTATCGATAATTGTTGACTTTTATAAATATTATTGCTCATTCACATAAATAAATGTAAACCTGGAGAATTCAAAACTGGAAATTTTAAATTAAAAACTCCAATTGATAATCGGGAAGTCACTTGAAGTTAGTTGTTTTTTGAAATATGCATTTTGTATTAGGTGCACAACTTTGATTCCACCATTTTTTTTCCAAAATTCGAGGCTTTATTGTAAAAAACAGGTTATACATTTATGTATTGTCCATCACGGGCCACTACTTTCTCCCATCTTTCGTGCAGAGTACAAATCCCGCGTTCATCACCATCATCATCTTTTGAAGTGATCCACAAATCGATCCAATATTTTACATCTTCATAAGACCAGAAGTGCTGGTTAGCCAGGCCGTGTGCCATTGATCGAAACAAGTGATAGTCAGAGGGAGCAACGTCTGAAGAATACGACCTGTGTGCTAGAACTTCCTATTTCAACGTTGTCAAGTATGTCTTGACCACTTTCGCAACATGGGGTCGAGCATTATCATGCTGCAAAATCACTTGATCATGTCTCTCGTATTGCGTATCGTTTGTCTTTCACTGCTCGGCTCTAATGCATTAATTGCTTTCAATAACGATTCCTTGTGATTGTTTCAGTCGGTTTTGACAGTTCAATGAAAATACACTATTATATAAATAGCCGAGCTGGTCCCACCAAATACAGAGCATGATCTTGGAGCCATGAATATTTAGTTTGGCCGTCGACGTGGAAGCATGGCTGGGATATCACCATGATTTTCTGCGCTCGGGGTTACCGTAATAAATCCATTTTCCGTCCCCAGTCACAATGCAATGCAGAAATACCTTCCGTCTTTGACTTTCAAGCAACTCTTTCACTGCTATGCCGGTCTTCAACGTGTTAATCACCGTTCTTGAAACCACTTACTTCACATTTTTTCACTAATAGTGGCCTTACTATACGTATTTGAAAGCATTTGATCGCCTCAAGAATAACTTTATGATGCAGACACAAATCGTCTAATGTTTCTGGGGGGTTATGATGATAGATGCCCAAGTTTATTGCATGACGACCACTACTCACCGCTAAAGCCATCTGTAGGAAAACGTCGGAAGCAAAGTTGTACATCCAATAACATAAACCGACATTAATGTTGGCTACTAATAATATCAGTACATAAACTATATATATATAAGACATATTTAAACCGTCAAATAACCATTATAATAGGGTCAGGATCCCAGATTCCATGAGAGTAAGTCAAATTAGCATTCAACAGACTGCAAATTAGGAATGAGCTTAGAAAGGTTTTATCATTGAGCTGAACATCCTAAAGAGATTGTGTCCCAAGAAAGGAAGCTTATTCTGTAGGTCAATTCAATTTTTCAGCGTATTTCAATGTATTATTTTCTTAAACTTATAAAATACAAAATTGTGTAACCATTTTACATTGAAATATAAAAATGATAAAAAAATAGGTTACTAAATAATTATTATTGTATATATAATAATTGCATCTTATTTCGTTTTAATCTGCCGTTTAACTGACAGCTGGAAATTGTGCACCTTAACGCTGTCACTGTTCTCGGCCAAATTTTATAAAGTATAACTAACTCCTAACAGTAATCTAGCGCCAATTGGCAAACAGTCAGACAGCTCCAATTGGTGATCTCTTTTTTAAACCATATCCATTCCTGACGTTGAGCATATGATCTACGAATGGATTTTATCTTGACAGAAATTTTTCTATGAGAACTTCTGAACTTCAACTTCTTTTTTTTGAAGAGAGTAAAGATAGAAGCATAGGACTTAGAGGACTAGCGGATAGCTAATCGCTCTATCGAGTGAATTCGAGACATTAAAGACATCCATGCCTCCGAACAGAATTCTATAAATTCTTTTAAAAAATAATTTATGAAATTGTCCGTACTGTGATTCGGACCCGTGAGTACTCTGACCGAAGACAACGATGTTGACCATTCAGCAGCGGACTCATCGGAACTATCATCAATCACATTTGCTTACGATAAGCAACGATATAAAGGATGGTAGTCATTGAAATGAGAAGCGCTCACTGATCAAATCAAATCAACCATTATTATGTACAAATATTATTTATCAATTTATAATATAAAGCTATCGATGATTAAAATATTCATATTTGTGGACCCACAGTGTAGGAAACTAGCATTGTTGGTGCTGCAGTTTCCAGAGAGCAAGATCATTCGGTGACCGGTTTATGAAAATCGGTAAGATCCAAAACCATACTGTGCGTATCAATATTGTAATCTCGACCGTGCGGAGATGGAAGACGACTCGAAGAATCGGAAGCGAAACTAGTCTGCGATGGCGATCGGACAGAATTTGAAGAATAATATGAGAAAGGCGTCGCAGACGCTGACTGCGCATCACCCAGAGAAGACAGTTTAGGATCAAATGCAGAATTATTGTGCAGCAGAGACATTTCAAGTTGAAAGAGTACATTTTCAATCTTATTCCGAGCGATGGAGATTAAGAATCGATCCTGCAGACCCCTAATACGGTTTCCGATGTATTCTCCGTATATGCTGTGTTCATCTTTTACGCTATTCGTCGAGGACAATGCAATGCGAGGCATAATTGAGATAGCTTCGTTTTTCAGGTGATCTATTTTTCTACGCTCGCTTAACAGTTCACTTTGCAATCGCGGATAGTTCTCAGGATGCGTGAATACGTTTTCCTGTTTCACTTTTCTGAGATGTGTCATATCAACAGTGTTATATTCTAATTTCTCTTTCTTGGGAGTGAAGGATTGCAGCGACGGCGGTGTGGGAAGATACTAAAAAAAGTTTCACATATTATAATATTGAAAAATCTTTGAGAAAATAATAAGATTCAAGTTACTCGCTAGAAAATCTTACTTTATCCATATGAATAAAAGTTCTTTTCGGCGATATAGAATTTTGTAGAAAATGCAAGGAGTCAAATGCGAACCATTTCGATTCGTAAATCCTTCCGCTACCGGTCTTCCGACTGATGATGATTTTCGATATCTCTCTGTTGTACTGGTTTCTGAAGTTCAACAACTTTTTTTCGATGCATTCTGGCGAGCAATTGAATATTATCGAAAGTCTAAGGTATTCTTGGAACTTTAAAACTTTATTTTTGTAATGCGGAGAGGTAGCGTTCCATAGAATCGGAGTCGCCTCGTACTCTTTGATCAGTTGGGCGCTTAGCCTTTTAGTCCAAATGAATTCGTCGTCGACTTTTGGCATTTTAAAACTTTTATAAACACAAGATCGGCACGCAAAACATTACTCCGATCTGACAGCTGTCTGTTTTCTCTTTAAGAGTTGCGAGTTGAAAAAAATCTTACAACCAATTTATGTAAAATGACTCAAAAAAATAAAATTTATTACATTGGCAAGTTTATTATATGTGTCAAAATTTAAGATTACAAACAATACGAATGCTATTTTGGCTGCCTAGATGAAGATATTTATCCTGACATGGATTATTCTTGATACAATTTAAACGGTGAATTAGTCTGCAAGATTCAAAATGCTTTCCGAAATGATAAAGTTTTCATCTCAACATCGGGCATTATATTGCTATCTGATCATGAGTGTGTGGATATTTTTGATAGTAGCTGGTGAGTTGTACTTTCATATTTTTAAATCAAAACTAGTTATAAAATAACTTTTCCTTCTCAAAATTTACTTCTACTACTTGCGTCAAATTGATCGTGATAGATTCGCTTATTTTCTCACCAGATATGATTGTTTTCATTTATAAAAATGTTTTTTCCTAATCTATCAGTATTGTGTAAATTATCTTGCTAATTAAAATGAAATATGACTCCCTAAACGTCTTTATTTACTGATTTTTTACCTCTCCATTCTACAATGTTTGATACAACTTCTTTTTCTAAACATTTGTTGACATTACATATTTAGACATTTCGCCAAGATGTTTCGTTGTATTGAATCACTACTTAACTCTTTTAGGTATGTACAAATATATTGTGACCGAAGAATCAATCAATATGCCAAAGCAGTCTTCGCCGAGAAGAGATATTCATCATTTATTAAGAGGTGATGCAAAACTAAAAAGAATTGTGTCTAAATATTGTAATGCTCCTGAAAACATTCACATGGAAAATGAAGGTTAGTGTGCGAACCGTTCAAAGTGAATACTTATTTATGCTTATTCCAATAATATGGGCAATTTTGGAATCAAGCCAGCTTAAATCTAATACTTGATAAATAAAAATATAATAACAGCTACTTTACCTGTTAAGTTTAATTTTAGGATTATTTATGGACGACGTTTGGTCATTGCAAGGAGTCATTGTGGTAGTCCGACACGGAGACAGAGGTCCTCTGACTCACATAAGAGGAATAGAAAAAGTAAACTGCGATCCTCGTAGACCCACTCCGTTACTGAGAAGGTTTGATTTTATTTGCTAACTGAGCTGGTATAATTGAGTTTAATAGCAAAGTATCATATTTAATTCCGCAACAATTATCATTTAATAAGAAATCGTCTTCAATAAACTTTGTGATTCTTGTTTAACTGAATAGATTGTTATTTTTAGTTTTACAATATGGTATTATTTGATTTTTGTTTTCATCAGAGAATTATATACTCTAAAAAGATTGTTATTCATCTTGAAAATTTTGACTACTTTCAGATATCAGGATTACATAACAAACGTTACGGGAGCAGGGCGGGCTCCTTGGGCTCAAGTGCCGGGACCGTTTCACAATTTCCCATTGGTGCCCGGCAACCCGACCGCCGCGTGTCGCTTGGGGCAGCTCACTTTGCTCGGCGTGCAGCAGTTGCTCGCTACCGGAACTCTCCTAGGGGAAGCGTACGCAGCGAAACTTGGATGGAATTTGCAGCAGAATGTTAAAGATTCAAACATCACAAACCGTAGTAAGCAATGATGATTTCAAAAAAATGAAAACCACAATTGAGTCGGAACGTTAAAAATGAATCCTATATTGACTGGAATACGAAATACATTTCTGTCATCGGTGCTGATTTCAATAATCAATTTCCTATTCATATTTCCATCACAATCATAGTGGTATTTTACAAACTGCCCTCAAATTTATTTTCCATCATTCGGTGCGTCTAGAAATTTAAGATAAACGGTATGGGTGTAAATAAAGCAATACTTTGAATGCATCAACTCTACCAAAAATAACATAAAACATGTCTCTGTCACCTCAGCCTTTTTCGTTGAACTAAATCTCTGTATAAGTTTACCCAAATTTGTTTGCACATGTATACATAATAGTAAGTTGCAAAACATTTTTTTTTTGAGCCAGTTATTTGTTTGCAGGCCAATTGAAAGTGAAGACAACCAACAAAAATAACTCAGCACCTGTCGATGTGAGTTTAAAAATAAAGAAACCTGATGATAAACTTCCACCTGATAATGCTGTTACTAATGAGAACATAAAAGATGCCCCCCAAAATGCCAAAAGCAACACAAAACCAACTGGCAATATCGATGCAAAGATTCAACCAGGAATACCGACTGAAGGTAAGCGTTTCACTATAATATCTCATATATTAAATTGAAATGTTAGAAAATGGCTATTCTGTCATTTTTCATAGCTTCTATTAGCTCAGAAGTTACAGTTATCAGTAAAAAGATTACTACTCAATCTCAGCAGGTCATTATATCAGAATATTTTTTCCTATGTTGGAAGAGCATCACATCCACAAAAGATATTTTTGTATTCTTTTTTGGAAGTTTTTAACTACGTATGTTTATTGTATGTTTAACATTCGAAATTTCTCCGAAATCTTCTTTCCAGGAATGCTGTCGTTTAAATTTCAAGCTCAAAGATCATTTCAGATCTTAACTCCTTGCGTTTAAATTACGACTGAGGCATGGAATTATTTACCGACCGTATCTGGCAAACACGAGCTATATTTTATGTACACCATAAAAACGTTTTGTTAGTAAAGAATTCATCCTCCACAATTCGAGTGCCAAGGGTTAAAGTGCATTTTTCTCTTCTGAGCATGAGGCCTCTGTGGAAAACGTTTTGCTAACACATGCAAATATTCTCTGGCTGTTCAGGATACTCGTATTCGCGGAGCACATGTTTAAAAAGCCCACTGCACATGACAAACTGCAGCCACTGTTGTCTATTCCTCCAGAAGTCTTGTTTGCAGTTGGTTGATTTTATAAAGTGTAAACTTGCATGTACCCCTATTCAACCGAGTAGCTGATGCGATGCTCTTTTATTGTTGTTATTTACTTTACTATAATCAGGAATTATATTTGTTTGCAGTTTTTCTCATTTTTTTCGCTGTGTAAATTGTATTTGTCACAAAGGTATAATTTTATTTGATTTCTATCAGTCGTCCTTTTTTAATGTACTGAGTTTTTTTTTCAGGGGATATAATAGTACACAGCACCCGTTACAGACGGGCTCTTCAATCTGCTTTGGCTTTGATTTGGGGAATGTTAGGCGGCGTAGGAGGAGCAGGGGGTGCCGTGGCCAAAGAGAGTCCGAGCCTCGCTTTTTGTTCTGCGGACTGCGCCTGTCCCGCCGCAAACACTTATGCAAAGTAAGAATTTACCTAAACCTTACTGCATACTTACGATTAAAAATATTTTTGTCACAATAAAGGTGTGCACCGATAAAGATTATTGCGACTAAATGTTAGAATTGTATTCTATTCCCTCAGAATGGTGTCACACGAATTGAAAGAGCGTCTCGACTCGCATCCGGCGATCGAAGATCTAGTTTCACAGCTCTCCAAGATTGTCTCTCAGTCACCTTCTCAAGCGTCTCGGGACCCTCACATTCTGGAAGATGCGCTGCTCGCTTACGTCTGTCACTCCGCCCCGCTCCCCTGCGTGGAAAAGCCTGTCGAATCTACGAAACCTAATCTAAAAACTGCTAAGGAAGAACAGATGAACCGAGCCTCCGCGCAGACAGTGGACGCTAAGACGCGATCGCTTCTCACATCGACAAACGGTAATGCCCGATCTCAAAATTTACTCACTAACGATTTGAGATCCATGCGTTTCTTTGACAATTCGAAAAAAGAAAATGTGCGAAACGTGAGAGATGTAAAAGCGCCCGTCTTAGACTTCGATAGTCAAATGGAGAAAGAAAAATTAGGTTATTACCAGCAGAAGCTGTTGGAAAACGCTGATACGAATTATCAAGATGTTATTTTAGTGAAGAGAAATATGGATGGGGATTTTAATTTTGACAATCAAAACAACCCGGAGACTCAGGACGCAGATGATTCGGACGATTATGACGAAAAGGATGAGGCCGACAGAGAGCACTCGAGCAAGTCGACCGGAAGCGTAGAAACGCTCTGCATTCGGAAAGATCAAGTGACCGGACTCTTCGCTTACACGGACTGGGAGATGAAACAGTACGCTAAAAGTAAAAATTTAAAGAAAGCTTCGCTTCTTAGAGCCTATGGAATGATTCGTCACATCGTTCAGTACATATTGAGAATGATATCTGAAGAAAAACCAAAGTTTGTGTTATTTTCGGGCCACGATAAAACATTACAATATCTCAGCTTGGCTTTAGGACTGGCCGATGATAATCTTCTGCACATTCATTACGCGTCAAGGATGACTATTGAAATTTACAGAAACATTCAGAATAAAAACAACGACAGTTTTAACGACGGCCGCAGGCCCAAAATGGCCGCTCCGTTAGACTTCTATCTCAGAGTGGTGATGAACGGTCGAGACGTCACCGACCAGCTGACTTTCTGCAAAGGCAAGAAGAGCATCATCGTAAATAACCGAACCAAAGCCAGCGGTTCCAAAACCAAAACTGGCAAATCTTATCTCTGTAGAATTGAAAACATCATTCGATTCACCCACGAAGACTATTTTAGTATATTTAACTCGTCAAATTTCAAAGACGCCTGCGCCCTTCACTAAATAAAGTTAGTTTTGTGTATTTGTTTCATTGAACACATAAACAAAAAAAATACTTTTGTTATAAGTAATGAGGAATGCTTACAAAAAGCTTTTTTTATATAATAGAAATGCTTTTCTAATGATAATAAAATGAACAGTAAACACCTTTAATGTGATGACTGAACATAAATAATGCAAGCGATATTCAAAACATAGACTGTACTTAAATTTTTCTTTGCTAATTTGGAAAAGATAATTGTTTCTATTATAATTATGTTGCATGTCTCCGTAAACTATAGTTGTACAGATTTCAATATTAAATTTAATCCACATGGCCGCTGACCATAATTTTTAAAAGGTTCTGACTTATGTGCGAAGTGTCAGATCATGCAGTTTCATTTGTTTTCTGAAAAAAGATTTTTTGAATCCTTAGTAAAATGGATGGCTATAATCAATACTTAATCTACAAAAAAGACCTAAGGCTTAACATTTTTATGTACTGTTCATTCCCTCAAACAAAACGCAATGAGACATGTGCGTCAATATTTTTATAGTTTATGACTGAATATAGCTAATGTAAAGATGACCTCATAGAAGCTAAGATAAAAAAGAAAAAAAATATGCATTATCATATGGTTGTTATTAAATTATCAATGAAAATTATCAAGTTTTCATCACAATAGTAGTAAATCCAAATAGTCATCAAATTTATGGTCAGTGACTTATTCAAATGGTTGATATTTAAATTAAACAGCCAGTTATGAAACTGACTGTATGATGATTTTTTACTGACCGCATTCATAATTAGTTACTGACATATAATTTGTTAATAATAACACAACAAGTGCAATAACAAAGTTGTCAAAGTCAATTTTGTATTAATGCTTTGAGCCTCAGAGCGTCAATCTATCGACACAAACTTAGATGTATCACGTAGAAGACAATGGCAAAGTAATCATTATGATACAAAAAAGTCGCTATCATAATCTGGTCCATGGTTTCGATCAATATGGTGTTATAAGAAGGTAAAAATTTTAAAGTATTTTAGTTCTACAGTTTTTAATAATTTGTATGCGTTGATATGCTTTCGCCATCGTCAGACAGTTCTGACGATGGCGAAAGCCGAAATAGCTATCAACGCATAAAAATTATTAAAAACTGTAGAACTAAAATACTTTGATATTTTTACCTTATTATAATGGAGTTCTACCAAGTAAATGCCAAGTCAATTAACAATATGGTATTGATTGTTTTTATATATATGTTCATATTTTATTATATAAATTGGTTATGATATATTTTTTTTTGTTATCTGATAGGAATATTATTTAGGCAGATGTATATCGACCATCAACCTTCAACATACCCGGTGTAAACTTTGAGCTAGCAGTTTGGTTTTAAAATACACTGTTTTTTTGCTTAACTGTTTTTGCCAATTTTTTTTTATGTAGGATGATAAAATTTGCTTTTGCTTTTATATTTTTTCAAAAGTGAGTACTTACATGTCATAATATTGACTGATTTTTTTGTTTTTTTGGAAATAATAGATTATAGCCAAAGTAAGTGCTACTTTTTAAAGAAAATAACTCTGAGGCTAAAGGGTTAATAACATCAATTGAATTATACGTAACAGTATAGTTTATGTACTGTTTTGTTAATCTCTGTTGATGTATTATTCTCGTGTATATAATAGAATGTCCCGTGGTTACGTTTGGTTCCATTGCATTATTTTGAGATTGTAAATTTGCATTTATTTCAATACGGTAAGTTCACTGTCCTCGAATTCCTATATTTAAGATGACGCACTCGCTAATGCTATCAATGTGTTCAGGTGTTTTCTTTGTGTTTGCGTACAGTATTATTTTATACGACTCATCTCTTAAATATTCAAATCTAAATATATAATGAAACACTTCACCCCACAAACTAAATAAATTTATAGGTTAGCTTTATACCATTTTTGGTTTGTATTATTTGTTACAAACACATGAAATATTTTTATAGTTACGAAGTTGCAAATGCACAAATCATTTTACGTTATCCGAGGTAAACAAATACAACCTAAACATGCCTGTAATAATAAATCAATGTAAATAAATTGATAACGAATTCTTGGATTGTAAACGTTTATGAATATGTACAGTTATTTGATTAAACCTGCAATGCATTCCATTTTTGAAAGGTCAATTTTGACCTTTCAAATATTCCAGTCTATTTCAATTTTGTATTCATTTTAGTAAACTTGTAGGTACTTAGTTGTAATGTATTTTTATTTAAATTGAATGTAGTTACCTACTTAATATTAATTAATGCTATTTATTTCTCATAGACAATATTGTGATGTTATTTTATATAGTTCCTGCCATATATTCCAGTCTAGTCATTTAACATTATAAATATGTACTTTCAGATATCAAAATTGTTTCATTTCCTTTTACACAGTTTAATTGAACTGTTTTATTGAAAATTTAAGAAGTTTTCGATTCTGAAAATTTTGTTCTCTGTAGCTTGAAAAAATAAAACATTCTTTTATACTTATTCCACATTTATTTGATATGATCAGGACCGGTTTCGATCATGAGCATAGATAAATGTGAAATTAGTACAAAATACTGTTTTTTTATATTTTTTAGTATAATGCCTTTCTACTAGGTATTGGCAGTTAACACCTTAAAAGTCCTCTTTGTAGCTATTTATGGCGTTACTTAAAACATTCCATTATACAAAATGTAAAAAACATTATTTCCTTGAGTTTCTAGTCTTGATTTTACCAGTTATTCGCAATCTCTGATATTCTGTGATTATATTATATTTTAATCTAGTTGTGTGAGTAAGTAAAAATCTTCGTAATTGTTTTTCTAGCAATATTATTCAATAAAATCTATGTAGTTTAATATAAATTAGAGTAGTTGTCTACTACAAATAATTCCTGTATGTTTTATACTATTTCAGTATAAAAATATGAGAATGGCAATAGATATTAGACAATATAACATTTGGACACCCTTCCTCGCCCATACTCCTCAAAGGGTTAAAAAATGAATAGCAATAACAACAATTAAACTGCTTTCGGATAAATGGGGGAACTATACTTTTTCCAATCCAACAGCCATGAGGATTCTAAAAAAGAATAAAATAAATAATAAATGTAGGTTAATGAAATGGATATAACAAAGGTGATAAAGGAAAAATAATTTGTTCAATCAATAAATTCGAATTGAGCGAGCGATTTATTATTTAAATGATTTTAAAGTTTTTAGTGATTATGTAAATATGGTTATTTAGAAAAAAATGTTCCCAAATGAAGAAAATTCTTTAATTTTAATATTAAATAAGATATTTGTTGTTATTGCTATTAATTTTGTTTATTTCTTTGTGATATTAAAAATTACATTGTAAAAATTCCCAGTTTTAGAAATATCATTGAAATTATCGGTAGTTATCTCTTTAACTTTTTATTGATGCAATCATTTATTTGTAAGTGGTTTTAAACATTTTAATAACATTCAATTTGGCGTCTTTTATGTGAAATACATGTGAAATTAGTACAAAAGAGTGCTATATTTTTTTATACCTTTATTTATTATATTGGACCTTTATTTGACATACCAATGTAATCATTAGTCATCTTCCGGAGAGAAAAAAACCTTATATTACCGGTGGACTTCATATCAACAAAGCACTTTAAGACTGATATCAGTTAATTTATATTTTCGAAGCAATAAATTAGTTCTCGTGATTAATTCTCCAAGGACGAGCGTGACCATATGGCAACAGTAAACACCGTCGTCTATTGATCCCACTATTTTTTGCCTATTTATTATTTCGTTGCCTTCACTCAATTTTGGTTAAAAAGGATACCGACTTCAGTTATTCATCATAACTTGGGACGAGCACAACTACCAAAAGCGCATTCGATTTTTTTTTCTTAAAAAGGACTTCTTGAAGTTATTATTTTATCAAAGCTTTAAATTATTTACATTACTAATATATTTTATTGAAATTATGTTGATCTAAAGAGGTAAAATTATAAGTATTGTTTAATACTTCACGTTTAGCTATATTTCAATTTAATATTTAGCTTTATGAATTCAATATGGCTTAAAAAATATATTAAAAAAAACTCGTCTCTGGAGGATTAATCGGAGAAACTTACTTTGTTTCATACCAATGCTGTTTTTTTTATCAACGTGGAAGAGCTCAAATTACCATAGTGCTTAAGTGATTATATAATCAATCTATTCATTGTAACGATAAGTTTGAACATTTTGTTGTATGTAAAAAATGACACAATACAGGTGGTAAAGCACATGCCACCTTTTTTTTATTTTACTCTCAGGTTGATTTTCATTCTCATGTAAAATGATTTTGTTTTGAGTTTATTTGAAGCAAATTGATACATTTTTCAAGCTATCGAAATATATGAATTCGTTTAAATTAAAACTCTTCGTGTTAACACTAATTCGATAAACAAAAACAATACATTTTGCTCCGTTGTTATTATTTTTAAAATTTGTATGCAATATGAGCACGCAAAGATTTAACATTGATTTACTTCAAAGTAGTATTTCTAATTTTTTGTTGCTCGAGTGATGAAGAATTTTTTTAGATGTGCTTAAAAATTGGTAATAAAATATCTAATATTAGCAATAGATTTCAACAATTTGTTGTAAAGCAATCTGTGTCCTTTTATTATGGAACATCCATTGCAGCTGCTAACAATTTTAGATACTTTATAACTAAATGAAATATTAATAATCACACATTGAATTATCCGTTATGCTTCTTGTGCGTAGCGAAACATTTTGATTTTTCTCTTTTCAAATGTGTTATGTAGATACATCTACCTCAACGGTGTCCAACCTTTTTTGCCCTGGGATCGACTTTTCAATCATAAGTTTTCTCGCGATCGAATTCTAACATGATTCTTACAAGAAATTTAATTTAGGGTTTTTTCCCCTTATCAAAATACATATCATTAAATAGGTATGTGCTTACAAAATAATTCAATTTTAGTATTTTTGTATATTTTATATTTAAATTATATATTTTTTTCGAAATTCACAAGCTTTCGGGATCGACCAAATTTTGCTTTGGGATCATCGACCAGTCGATCGCGATCTATCGGTGGGACACCTATGATCTACCTTAACACTATTGTATGCAAAGTAATAAAAATGCTACATTTGTAATTTTTTTTATTTTGATGACTGTGTTCTGCTCTGTATTCTGTGTTTATTATTTCAGTCACTTTATACATTTGTGATATTTTTTACAAGAATTTTATTTATATTTGCATAATAATAAAAAACACACCTGCCGAGAAATTCCTTAAGAATAAAATTATTCTCTACTGAAGCGATTAAAAACCCACTGTGACATGGATTTCCGTTAATTTTTTACATACATTTCTCTTTTGCTTTGTAATATTATAGAATGCAGGTGTATTTCATTTATTGCAATAAGAAAGCGCGGATATGATAAAACATCGCTAGTGAGTGTGTGTTGTATAAACATTGTACATATTGTTAGAAAGATTAAATATACTGTTACTATTTAATACTCATCAAAATGTTGTTTCAATGTCATTCCTCATTATGCACTCAATAGGTGTCTGGATTCTACGCATTTCTAATTATAATGATTTCACGAAATTTTAAAAATGTGTATCCATCAAAGAGTAACCGGTATGAACTGCTATAAATGTGACATTATTTATATTATTATAAATAAAACAATACATTCAATTTACATATATACCAATTTAGCTAAATGTTAAAACAATATATTGAATTTAATGAATTAAAATCCAATATGAATTCTCATTAAATTGAATTGACTTAATTGCAACTACTTAATATATCGTCAGACAATAGGTTTATCTATATTAACAGCCTTGAATAAAGCTTGTGTGACATTCAGCGTGTTTTATGAATTTTATCCAAGATTGAGGTAACAAAAACTACGATTCAAAAATTTAAATCTAAACATGTCAGCTTTCTTGAAATGGCCTTTTCAACCTGTAAATGCTTAAGTTGAAGGAATGCATGTTGTAATAGATCATTCACTGTCATTTAAACATATATTATGTTGTGACATTATAATCCTTAATTTAAATAAAACAATACAAAATAATATGATTCACATTGTGGTCAAAGATCATGTATGATCTTAATAATGTAAACAATATCAAAATATCATTTGTGGATTATCACAAAGCCCGCTAAACTTGACATAGAAGGTCAATGAATTGTAAGAAAACAATAATCTAGAATCTAGACCAGGTGTCGGCAGACTTTCAAGTGAGAAGTGCCAAGGAAACAGGATAGTAATGCTTAAGTACAAATTCGTACTTCGTACTTAAGCAAGCATTTTTGAAAATAGTCTGTCCGAAGATGCCTCTGAAAGAGATGAAACACGTGTCACAGTTTGTAGCACAATACGTGGAATAATCTAAGTTATTTTATAGGATAGTAATGGATCAGAGAGCCATGAATATATGAATTTTTAGAGGAAAAACACGATAAGTTCAAGAGTTGATGCCTGAAGAGCCCCAAGCACTTACACAAAGATTCGCGTGCCTCTCGCGAGCCGCGGTTTACCGACTTCTGGTCTGTATATCAACCTTTTTTGCCCCGTAGATCACTTGCCATTTTTTCTTCCGTAAAATCCCATGCCTGCCTAATATTAAATTTTCCTATATGTATTAATTTCAAATGGGCCTTTGACAGCTGACACAGACCACTTTGGGTATCTTTAGTTAAGCTAGAGTCTAAGCCAGTGGAGGGGAACTTGCGGCCTCTTGGTTACTCTGATGCGGCCTTTTGACTTGATCAAAATATTCACTCTGATCAAAAAATTATACGCAAGCGTTTGGAAAAAGAGCGTAATCAACCCATAATATGTTGACAGTCGTAAAAAAGGGGGACGGGGTGTCAACGTTTTCTTTACTGCAGCCTTATGTTGAATCAGATAAATGAATGTGACTTTTATAAATGAAAAGATTACCCACCCCTGGCCTAAGCCAAAGATTTTTTTAGGTAACTATAAAATTTTGATATGGGGGGCATGGAGATATTTGAGGCATTGAAGTGGGGCATGGTAAGTAATAAAGTTGGGAAATTGGTTAAGAGCAACCTTTCAACATTCTTTGTGATACGATATGAAGATGTGAACTAAAAGAAAAATCAGGGGTCCGCAAATTATTGTTTTCAGATTTAGGGGTCCGTGGCATGAAAAAGGTTGGGAAGCACTGGTCTAGAGTTTCCATGAAAAAAAAAACAGTTTTTAAAGCAATAGAAAAATAAAATTTTACGAATATTGATTTGAAACATCAAAAATTGCGAGAAAAGGTGCCGGAACGCCGTTCCACCGCGTTACTTTGAAAGAAAAGCATTATATAAAACCCATATAATAATTTCAATTCAATTCGAAAAACAGGGCCTCCAAATTTGATTGCGCCTGGGGTCTCCCATGTGATCTGTCACTGGATACAGGGCTTACAATATGCAACAAACAATTATTATTGACAGTGAACACCTTAAAAGTGATTTATGAAAAATATTCATAAATTACGAATAAATAGTCAACTAAGAGTATTGAAAATAATTTTGATATTTAATACAATACGATTACGTGTAAAACTTGCGATACGAAATTATTGATACGAATCGCCATGTATCAATAGAAAAATTACAGTGGTAATAATAATTCTATGATTATTATTTGCTTAAAAAGCAAACCGCGATGTGATTCGCGCGCAGTAAAATGCTATCTCTGCTGCTAACTTTATTCGGCGTGGAAAATTTAGAAAAAAAAAACATTTATGACAACAGCTCGAGTTGTAATAGGCGATCGTGCGACCTTGACATATTTCGCAAAAACATTGTCGCCACTCACCACTCGAATTATTATAGTTTGATTTCGATTTTGCCTGTTATCGGCTGTCTCGTTTTAGTGTATGTATATCGACTGTGGAAAGGAAAAAGGACGTAACCCTCAATTTTCCAAAACAGCTTTTTTTCGATAATCACAATGTATACAACTTGACACACATTCTATCAAAAGGATGGAAACTGAAAATGCCGAATAAGTATTTAAATTTAGCTTTTAAGTTTGAAAAAGATGACCTTGTAAAAAATTAAAACCAATAAAAAACACTGAAATAAAGGTTTTTCCGAGACAATTTCTTTAATTAATATTAGGTTATGTCAATTAAACACCAGTTTAGAAGCATCCGTGCACTTCAAGGTTGTGTATAATTTATAATTTGCATATGTCATAAAATCGTCAAAACACGTATTTAGCGCCTCCTGTAAAATTTGATATGTGTGGGTTACGTCCTTTTTCCTTTCCACAGTCGATATGGAATTGATAAGGGAAAATAATGCTTACCTACATTCGTGGCGTAGCTAGAGATCTGGGCCCCTCAACCTCGTCCAAAAGTCACGCAATGCCCCTTATCTATAAGTATGTAGACATTTGGGCCCCCCTTTTCATGCATTGCATTACTCTGCTATGAGGTGGCTACGCCGCTGAAATGATAAGTGGGTATATTTATCTTCCATCACAAAATATCATAAACTCGCTTTTAGGATTTTTCAGGCTATTTGAGAATTAGCTGTCGCATTTACCACAACGAAAATTCTTTCATTATTCAGATGTATTTTTCATAAAAACTACTAATAAATATAATTTAAGATTTCGACTGAAGGTGCTTGGTGGAATTTCAATATTAAATTTGAATCGTTCAAACTATGTACATTCTCACAAATTTTGTCACTAACGACCCGGGTTTCGCCTTTCGGCATCTTCAGGCATTCAAGTGCACGGATGAACTTGAACTGACTCAGTTCAAGTTCATCCGTGCACTTGAATGCCTGAAGATGCCGAAAGGCGAAACCCGGGTCGTTAGTGACAAAATTTGTGAGAATGTACATAGTTTGAACGATTCAAATTTACTAATAAATAATTTTGAAACTAATACCTACGTTTATAGTTACGGCTACTTCTGCTATCCATGACATTGTGGTTACTAGCATGAGGATGATTAATATTTAGGTACAACAAACATATCAGAGTCATTCATTAATTCTTGTCTCATCAATGTGTGCAGGTAAGTAAGTACATCGACTCGAGGATTTCTGCACCTGTGCGCGAGGCGCCTCGGAAAACTGGATCAAATTTCTGTCTTCCGTTAGTCATTGTTTACAATTTGACAATGAAGAAAGGAGACAATAATATCCATGAGCTTTTATATCGAGGAAAAAAATACCTTTTTTTGAACTTCGCAAAATTAAATAAACATATATACTTACTTACATCAAAACTATAATATTTTAAATGGTATTACTACGATAGTATTTTATTTGATAAATTATCCGAGTACTATTCGTTCGATTTTTCAAAATTTCTGTCACATAAACATTTAATTTTGAATTGTTTGAATTTTGTACTTTTCCATGAGTTTTGTCGCTAACGACCCGGGTTTCACCTTTCGGCATCTTCATCAAATTTGATATTGAAATTCCATCAAGCATCCTCAGTCGAAATACTTAATTACATAAATATTTATTTTTAAATATTCGTAAATATTTTTCCAGGCACAAATTCTTAAGCTTAAATAAATTCAATTATTTTTTGTTTAGTTTAAGCTTTAAAATACTAACTCGAAGCACGATTGAACCAGTAATAGATACGCCTTTATTTACAATACGTAAACAATTTTTATTTACAATATGAAAACAACAACAATCTACAGTATATGTAGATTCTATACAATCAAGTGGCTGGTCATATATGTTTATGCTGTTCAGAAATTGGCCTAAATAACAACAGGAACACTTTTAATACATAATGATTTTTTAGCCAACTGGCATTACAATAAACATCAGTATGTACTGCCGAAATTAGAAGTTCAATTGATATTTTATTAAACATGTTACCTTCCTCTAATATTTACATTTTGTATTGAATAACGCATATGCGATTCAAATATTACAGAATATCGTCGATATTTACCAAAAAGGCTTGACATTTAAGCAACATTACATCTTGTGCCAAACTTAAATTTATTTTAGAAGTGTACGGTTAATAGTAAAGTGATGAAAGTAAATTACTAGACAAGTCATTTTTGAGAAATACTATGACTTAGGATAGACTTAATACTTTTGAGATGTTGAGTGTCGAGAAACAGTCAATATTGGACTTTGTTTTGACAATATTGTTTTCGAAATTCACGAAGGTCATTTTTGCACCACTTAATATTCATCTCACCAGTCGCCACTGGCTTCATTAAATCCCTATTCTTAAATTGATTTCATAATCTGGGATCCGGTCTTCTTGGAAAACTTTATATACGGTGTTCATGCGACGGTGGGCAATGGACTTAAGTAGATTTAAACGTTTCCGGTATCTATACGATTTGCGAATATTACTGAAACCGTGTTTTGACTATTAAAATAAAAACTGTTCCGTGCTTTTACAAAATCTAATAAAACATAGTAAACACCAATAATTGTTTTACGATAGTCGAAATAATGTGTTTAGTATATTTTTGCGCGTGTTTGTGACCAACAAAAACGACATATTTTATTGGACACGGCAAGCCAGGAAGTATTAAGTGGAGATAAATAAACATCATCTAGAATTTTTTTTGTCCAGTTAAGATTATTCATATACATACATATTATTACAATTTATTTAAAGTTTGCTGCGTCATCGCCCATTGTCAATCAATAAATTGTTGGATGATGGATGAAGAAAGTTTATTTGAAGACCCCTAAGATTTTAGGGCCTCAACCCCCGCCCTATGCGCTTCTAACGTAATCCATCAATGCATATTATGATACATTTCTCAATGCATTGAAGTGTCTCCATTCTCGTAGGGGTTTTTTCTAAATTGTTTTCCCCCCACAAAGTTTTCAGTTTAAAAAATATTGAAGACACTCATTACTTATCAAGCTTATTTGCGGGAAATAATGACGTAATAAACTATAGTTTCAGTAGGAAAAAAAATATTGAAGTATCATTTGATAAATGCGCTATTCGTATGTATTCTTTAAATAAATTCAATTGTTTGACTATTTATCGGCTAATAATCCTCCTGTTTTTAAATGCATCTATATTGTATACATAGTTTATCGATTTGTATGTTCTAACTATTTCCTCAACCGCCAAATTTATTAAAAATGATTAATCTAATATTCAAAAGTACCAAAAGTAATATACGAGTATTCTAATACATATCTCGATGAATTTTCGGATTTGTCATATGAATACGTGCCCACAATCAGGGCAATAAAAAAATAATAACAAAAACAATAGTGAATGCCCTTGGGCATGTGTACATTGTCTGCAAGAGGGAATTAATATCTACGATAATTAATAATATACCTACGCATGTGTAAATTTATGACGAAATTGATAAAAAAAAAAATACAGACATGTTAAAAGTATTTAGATAAGTAATGATGAAATTTGAACATTTAATATTTCATTGTTTAAATTCTGTGTCTGGACGACAGCGGGGTCAGGTTATCAAAAATAATAATAATTATTTTAAATGCAATGTTTCAAATTGTTTGATCACCACTTCATTTTCGCAATCATTTAAATATTTATTATAATTCGCCTTCCGTCTTTAACTAATGATATCATAAGATAATAAATTATATATTTATCTATACGATAGAAAAGAAAGTATGTTCGTCTGTCCGTCACTCCCGAACGGTTAACAGTTGCGACTTTTTCCCACGTTGTTCTGGCTGTCACAAATAAAAATGTCACAAATAATACATTTCCAATCAATTCGTAGACAAAAATCTCTTTGAAATCGTCATTTAAAATATTTGCAACCTATATATATCCGACGAAGGAAACCAGAAGACAGTGGCCAAACAGCAACCGTGAAAATGAAATATATCAATGTCGGTGGATCACCCATACAATTGTGTTGCTTAAAAACAAACGTGGCCATAGCCATCGTATCACTACCCTAAAGCAAAAGTGGGTTAAGACTAGAATACTAGTTTTAAGATAATTGAACTTTAAGGTTTGTGTTGTACTTTTTAAATATCAAATTATGGTTTTATTTAGTATCTTTTACAATTCATGATAAAAGATGATCGTAGATTTTTTTATATACTATTTATCAGTATATTGGCATTTTCTTTTTAAATTAAAATATTTCAATGTTTCATTATAAAGGTTTACCTTTCAGTAATTGATTGGAATACCTATCTTAAAATCGAATTTTTCACTTCGTCACGTCTTTTTATTATCCGGTTAACTTTAGTCTATATTGTGCTATTTTATGATCACGGATTCCGTTAACCAATTCGTTCTGAGCAGTGATTATTAACCAAGAACTTAACATTTTTATTTTGGAGATCGCCATAGTTTATATTTTATACTATCTGGATTCGACTAAAGTGTCGAAATAAATGCTTTTGGTTATCACACGTTAGTGGCTTGCTAAGGGTTTATGAAATAAAATTTATATTTCAATAAAAAACATATGTTTATATAAATAAAATGTCCGCGACTTATCTGTTGTTCTTTACCTCACAGCATAAAATGTGATAATACTGTAGCAAAATTTATAATATTTAATTTGTACAGAAATCGCTTTTCAAAATTTCATCATCTTCGTTCGGAATACGCAGAAAGCACGATTTAAAAATAAAACATTTAAATCTTCGTAACATTTTGTGATCCGGGATAAACAAACGTATTTATATGCAAATGAACTAGACTCCCGAATATTTCAAGACAGTAATTTGTGGTAAATATTCACGTTGCCGGCCGCGCATTTGGCATTCGTTCTCCAATAAGCCAAGAAGTTCATGAAAATAGGTCATGGCCGACACAATTTCCATCAGTTTGAAGTGTTATCCAAACTATGGTACGAGATTTTTCGAGGAAATGCAATATTGATAATAATTAATCTATGAAATTATATCGGATATTTGATTCGACTCAGGTTCGGGGTCAGAGAACGTAGCCCATTTCAAAACGCCTCCGGCTTGAAAATTATACTCCAGAGATAACAATACGTCTGTATTAGGGTATCCAATCCCGGAGCCTTTTCCAATCCCGGGATTTCGGGATTGATTAATTTTGAATCCCGGGATTGAGATTTTCTCACCGAGGAATTTGAAATCCTCAATTCGCTATACTTTTCCCCAGAATCTCACGGAAACTCGTTTTTTTTTTTAGCTCACCGAGGAATTTTAAATCTTGAATTTGCCAATTTCGTGTAAATTTTCGGGATTTGCTCAAAATTTCTCAATCCCGAAGTCCCGGGATCGCGGCCATCTCAATCCCGGAATTTTGGGATCAGAAAATTGAACGGGATCCCGGGATTGGATGCCCTAGTCTGTATGTATCATCCGATTTTTAATTGACGTGAGTTTACAGTAATTTAATATGAGTTAATACGTGTACGTTTTTGTGATATAACGCATTTTTCCGCAACCTTTTTGTTACCACTGACCCAGCGGCGTAGCAAGGGGGTGCGGCAAGGGCGGTACTTTCAAAACTAATTACAATATTTTTCGAAAAGTCGTATTTATACATAAAAAAAAACTAAGCCACCTGTAGTAAAAACTTCTAGTTCATAGAAAAAAAGTATGAAAAGTGTTTTAAAAACAAAATTAGAGGATTGGGGGCGGCAGGACTCCTTCCTACACCTTTGCACAAACCCTCTACAAAATGTTTGTAGTTTTCCGGACCCATTGTGAATGAAGAACTTTTTATTTGAATTTCGGTAATAAACAAAGTTAAAAAAACAACATTTAATGCCTTTTTGTTTATCCTTTTTTATGGTTTTTATAAGGGTCTTATCATGCGCATACATACAGATCTTGTTAAAGCATATTTCTTTTCTTTTTGTTGTCGTCATTACTGAAAACTCTTATTTCACAGAAACATTTTGATAAAGGTTAAATAAATATTTGCAGAGATTTTCGATACCGAAGTATTTTCAGTTTTTATATTCAAATGGGTCGATCTTCGTATATTGGTGAAAACTCTCAGAAAGAGATTCAAATTTTTGATAAAACGACGCGCATACCATTTTGGTAGAGCGCACGGACCCCCATTTGTGAACCTCTGATGTAACGCACTTGCGTACGAAAAAAAAACCAAATGGATCACCCGCCTCTGAGTTTACACCACGAACACCAGCCACATTTTCCACTAAATGAGCCATCACTGTTTCCTATTGAGTGAGGTAGAATATTTAGATAATACATTTGTTTCACACATGAACTGTGTCTTTGGATTTTGTTTTGATTATAATTAAAGCTAAATGAGAAAATAAATATATGTTAAATATATATATTTATATATGAATGCAATGGAGTAATACTTAGGTTACCAAAGAGAGGTTTGATTATGCCATAATAAATATATTTCAATCAAATATTGTTTATAGAAACTAAATGTCAATTGCAAACCTAAATAAAGAGTTTAATATAATTTATATTATGATCGGACTCAGTGGCGGATTATCCTACAAGGATGAGCAAACGAGACGCGCGCTTAGGGCCTCCGAATCTTAGGGACCTCAATAGTAGCTTATCTATTATAACACATATACTTTTTTTTAAGATTGTAATATATTTTTACTTGGAATTCTCTGACATTTTTATATTATCAGAAAAAAACAGGACGAAGCCGCGAAGGGTGCAAAGATACAGCATACTGCATCCTACAACGATTCCAACGACTTAGATATATTTATAATTGAAGCATCTAGTATAAAATACATCCTCAAGCCGGCCCTGACAGAACGCCTCAATTTTTCTAGGTAGGAACTTACCAAGTACTAATATACTTTACATTTGAATCAAATGTTTTCAACTTTCATTATAAAATGTTCATTCTGACTTATTTTACTCGTTTATATAAATTTTAATTGATGTTTAATTTTGAAAATATTAATGTTTTATGTGACTTCCCAAAATCCTAGGAAAACACGATATCAATCCATGGATTTTTGGAGCAATACATGCAGCAGGATCCCGAGATTATTGTCCAGTAATACATATTATATTGCCAACATAATCTACGCAGTACTTACTACTCACAATAAATGTGGTTACGCAATATTATAAACAAAATCGCGATTTATTATCTTATATTTTTAACCGTCCTTGAGTAAAATTTAGCACATTTTTCTTATCACGCTTATCGTTGTCACACAATAACAAAACAAGGTAAGTTTACAACAATACTTGTAATTATTATAATTCATTTTTCATGCATAGAATTAAATCATTCAAAATATGTTTTATTTTTGAAAAACATTAGCTAACCATCCATGACATTATTTTAAAATGTCACCGACAGGCGACAACTGACGACTGTTGTTTCGCCGATCAACATACATATTGAAATAATTATTTATTAAAAAATAAAAATCTCGAAATGTTCTTTTTCGATAATTTAAAGTTAAAGAAATAAAAATTAATGTAGGTATATATTTAATGTATGATAATATGTCCGTGAATTAAATTGAATACCGATATAATATGTCATTTAAGCCAGGGCCGTGGAGTCGGATAAAAAGAAAACGACTCCGACTCCGCCTTCAAATTTATAACCGACTCTAGCTCCTTTTCCGAATTATTTATTTCCATAATTTCAGTTTAACGTACATATTATCTGTAGGCCCAGCGGTGGGCTGCCAATACGTTAACAAGTGGCTCGCTTAATAAAAAAAAACTATTTAACACTGCTATGCAATTATATGCAATACTTAAATATGCAAAGATTGTTACTTAATACACTTATAATATGCAACAATATGCAGTTTGCCATAAACTTATCAATGTAAATGGCTAAAAATGGACTATTGTGTATACTGGAAGCTATCGTAAATAATATATATGTAGCAATTGCAGATATATACTAATTTGATCTGAGAATATTGTTTTCTCTTAAATTAATAAGGGGCTCGCCGGACGTGGTAAAATATAACAAGGGGCTCGTGCGACCCACTCCAAGCCCCCCCCCCCCCAGCCCACCCCTGTGTATGCCATCAGATCATTCTAGTCGCGAGAATAGTTTTAGTACATTGCAGCAATCAATATTATGAATAGACTGCTCATTTTTCAATATCTTTAAATTATCTTTCTCCGATTTTTTCGACTCCGACTCCACCACCGGAAAAAAACACCCGACTCCAACTCCACAGCCCTGACCAATGCAATGCGCTTTGACCTGAACGAGAGAATTATCAAAACATTTTGCATCATAGGTCTGTACTACTGGTTTCTAAAACTTGTTTTCGACTGAACTAAACTTATGAATGTATAAAAGAGGTCTGCACGGGCCCGAACCTGGCCCACGGGCCCTTACCCGGCCCGTAAGCGCATTTGAAATTCGGGCTCGGGCTGGGCCCGGGTAAGGAATTTATTCTTTAGAAAAATATTTCAGACTATGTTCGTGTCATAAGCAGTGGCGTTTCCTGACCTGAAATCTTGGGTGGGCTAGAGAAAAGCATAGCATTGTATACTATTTACGAAATTTTGCATGCTTCCACTTCATCTTATACATTAATCTACAAGCAAATTAACAAATACTACGACACTACTGCAAATCATAAATTACTATATAATAAAATCAATGCTAATGTAAGTAAGAAATAATAAAATAATAACCTTAAATTTCTCCTTCAAAGTGAAATAACAAGTACAAAAAGCAATACAGAGCTGTCACAGAGAGCTGTCACTTTCATACGATACATCGATTTGGTATTTGTGTATGGCCCATGGGCTAAATCATTTTAGCCCACAATGAATGACAGAAGCCAGCAAATTTGAAACACAGTCCTGTGAGTTTGATGACGTTTCCGTACATGCAAATACAAACAAAATCAAATCGTGCTAGATTGGGTTCCAGTGTAAAGAAATATTGTCTATGATTGCGGGCTGGAAAGCTTTAGCCCCTGAACCTTTAATACATAGGTGTTGCCAGACTGACGTCACGTTGAATTTTCTCTATGAATTATTTATTAGGTTATTGTTTTTTTATGCCGGCTCAGCTTAAAATTGTAATACAAAATAATCGAGAATACTATTGTAGGTAGACATGGCATTGTCTTATATTGACAGAGGAAAATTTAAACAAAGATATTATATTCATTTGGGAATGGTTATTTACGCTTATAAATGTATTTATTTTGTTCAGCGGCCGAATTTCTGTTCATTTTTATTCAGCCATCTAAAGTTTTGGGTGAAAAATGCAGGTCAGGCTTAGCCCACCTAGCCCAGTACCTAGAACCGTCACTGGTCATAAGTCAGCCATGATGATTTTAATTATTACCAGTTCTATAGAGAATCGTAAATTGTTTAAAAAATTGTAAAAAACGGGTTTTTTTCGGGCCGGGTCGGGCCTGAGTCTTTCGGGCTCAGACCGGGTAATTTTGTAAAATTTCGGCCCGTGCAGACCTCTAATGTATAATGAAACAAATATGCAACGTACACATTTCTCAAATTGTATTTAAAACAAGAAAGGCGTCGCTCGGTTAGTTATAATTTTCAACTGAAATATCATTTCTGGAACATTATATACAGTATTAAATTTGTTTCCGTACAAATCATTAGTTTCTTTCACTAAGGATTATCAGTAAACAATATTAAAATTTAGAATTGATGGTTTGAAATATTGAAAAATTTAAGCTGTGCCTTTCTATGTGTAAAATTAACGGTTTACTTTAGACATTTATATGCACACCGTGACTCGCTGAGAACCTTATTACCAAATTATCACCTTATTACCAAAACCTAGAAAGTACGATATTTTGAAAAAAAAAAAATCCTCGACAATTTTTTTCAATTTTATCAAAACCTCATTACTTACTATGATTAGGTTTATATATTAACAAATTTAAAATTCTCGTAAGTCTCTTTATTTCATGCATGGATTTAAAACCTCTTACTATGTCTCAACTAATTTGTTAGATTCATTGATAATGGAAAAAAATATACGACATTGCCCTTTTCGTTGTTTTGTCGTTCCTTGAACATTTTTCTGAAACAGACATTAGATGTCTTAATAGTAAGGTTACGATATACTGAACGTGATCCACTTCTTTCCTCAGCCCTGAATACACCTTCCTAAATATTCTATCTTCTTCTTCTTTGGCCATGTTCGCTCCCTATGTGGAGCTTATGGCCGCCATGCGGCACCTCCATGTTTCCCTGTCTTCCTCCCATGACATGCCAGCAGTCCCATGACAGCCGAGTACATCCATAAATATTATATAATATGTAATAATTATTTCATGGGACTATGTATGTGATAACACTGCTAACCGATAATTTGAAACAAATAACCGTTGATTATATTCATCTTTATATTAATTATCCTATTGTACAAACAATTTAAACATATGCATATTAAATTAAATAGTCAAAGTTTCTGGGTGTTCAAGTAACAGCCAGATGACTGCTGAGTAGGCGTTCAGCGCCGTAGTCTAAATTTCAAGGCAACCGACTTGTTTTTCTTGTTTAAATTTGCACACTTCAGTATAGTAGGAAATAATGGTTTTCGTCATATTTATTATGCTTCAAATTTACACTGGTTTAATCCGGCTACAGAATATAATTAAGATAAGCGAGAATAATTTATTCTCCACATTGTGATTTTGTGAATCTTTGGCACGTTTTGTAGATAATATAATTTAGAAACGACATCGAAACATAAATTTATTCTGTATCTATAAAACGACATTGCTAATCATAAAAGATAATGATTAGATTATTGAGCTCGGATGACTGCATGACCTGATCAATTTTTTCCCGATTTTAGATAATATAAGATAATAATTATTCGTCTGACGTTTCAAAACATATCGGCAATTTTACACTTCCTGGATCAACCACTGGATAATGGATATTTTTAACATCTTAGTTGATATCCTTTGTACAAACGTGTTCATAAAATAATATTTAGTCATATTATGTTTGTCTTAAAAACCTTAAATAAAGTATAAATATTCATAATGGGACAGACATGACTCTTTCTAACAAATTGATGACAACTTTTCCGATGTTTCCATACATTGTGACGTAAGACCCAGTGGCGGATTAAGCACTTTGGAGGCCCCAGGCTCAATAAGTTGCGGAGGCCCTGTTTTCGAACAAAATAAAAATGCTACAAAACTCTTTGTAAAATAATAATTAATATTGAAAACTGAAATTGAAATATAAGGTTTTATTTAATATATGCTTTTTTGAGACACCTAAGATTTGGAGGCCCAAGCGCGCGCCTCTTGCGCTTATGGAGTAATCCGCCACTGGTAACATCTTTTCAGTGGTAGTACTGGATACACTATGATTACTAGAACTTTCTACTCCGCACTCGACAAGTCTTTGGCTACATCGGCAGCAGAGGAAGTCTTCATTGACTGTCATCATTTTGAATACAACAAAGGAAGAAGACGAGCGAAGGTCTGGTGAATTAACTGGGAAAAAAAGATTGATTTGTATTTATAATAATAGTATTTGATTTGTACTTTTTTCATTTAAGCTATAGGTAATAGCGTGTTACGCGTCGCATCGCTTCAAAATGTTTTAATTCGCCACCTTTCTGTTGATTTTTGCGGTCAAGGATTTTCAGGCAGCGTACACAGTCAACAGTTGAGTCGGTATCATTTTTTGCTAAATAATGGCAAAATATGAAAATAATGTTTAGACTCTACTAGGGTATCCAATCCCGGAGGCTTTTTCCAATCCCGGGATTTCGGGATTGATTTATTTTGAATCCCGGGATTGAGATTTTCTCACCGAGAAATTTGAAATCCTCAATTTGCTATACTTTTTCCAGGAATCTCACGGAAACTAGTTTTTTTTTTTAGCTCACCGAGGAATTTGAAATCTCCGATTTGGTATACTTTTTCCCAGAATCTCACAGAAACTCGTTTTTTTTATTTTAGCTCACCGAGGAATTTGAAATCTCCGATTTGCCAATTTCGTGTAAATTTCGAGAATTTCCTCAAAATTTCTCAATCCCGGGATCGCGGCCATCTCAATCCCGGCATTTCGGGATCAGAAAATTGAACGGGATCCCGGGATTGGATGCCCTAGACTCTACCGACTGAGTAACAAGTACAATAATATCGAAGAAACATCGAATTTAAGCCTCACTGAGACCAGCCGAGTATTCGACCGACCAATTTTAAGTATTAAGCGTCTACGTGCACGTACCTAGGTGTTTTGAGCAATTTAGTTCATCTTCACGTGCGTTGCGTTCGATTTAACATTATATTGTTTAATATGAAAAACCCTTATTAATGTCATTACGTATAATATATATTACTTTTTATGTAGTATTGCTTTTTATCTAACGAAAAATAAAAAAATGTATTGCTTACTGTGATACTGTAATAATGCGTATTGTGCTGGGATATCATTTTCTGTCAGATATTTTTTTGCCCTGAAGATCGAATAAAAGGAAGTGCAATCCTACGGGTGTACTTATTTTAATCTGAGTTATCATTAAATTTGTTGAAGTCTGTATGAATTTTATTTACATATATTTATTTGATATGTCGACCTAGAACAGTCTTACTCTATAAAAGCCATAATAAACTACATCATAAACAGTAGAAAGTAACAAAAAAATCAGGTATTAACATAATCAAAATCAAGTTTTAATTTGTAATTACAGCAATGTAACAAATGACAGCACAAATGTATGGCACATCACACCTTCCACCTAGCTCATTCTAAAACCGCTTGAAACAACAACAATGTTGTATTCGTCACGATATCTATGTTTCTAGTGTTAGTTAGTATCCAACTCGAAAAAAAACTCACTCTTTATAACAAATTGTAATGCTACGTCGCAAACGGGTGGACGAGCCTCCCGAATCCCGACTAATGACTGACATGACAGCATGGTGTTATGTATGTGAAATTGCGCGGCGAACATACCTACAACTACATATTATAATAATGTCAATTATACTTGCTCAGACACATGTTCCAAAGCACTTCAAACAATAATAATATTCATATAATTTAAGATTTCAGAAAGCCACGTGTTCAATGACGAAAAGGGGATTAGGATGTTACACCCGGACGCGCATAAACTGCTTTCCAAGAAATTTTAGAGATAAACAGAGCAAAAATGAAAAGCGCACCAATTTTGAATGAGCAGGTGTGTCTGCCGAGTTCCCCACTCTTATATCCTATATCTAAGACCTAAGTAAATAGAATCATGAAAATTTCTCCGACAAACAAAAAAAAATATTATTCTTAAAATTATCCACAATTCAAATCTGTAGGCCATAGGTTCCCAACCTTTTTCGGGTGGCGACCCCTTTTCATAAAATCTATGTGACTCGCGACCCCCCATACAATCCAAAAGTCATTTATGTCATGTCATTTTCAACATTTAATTGGTTTCTTACTTTTGTTTTTAAATAAAAAAGCGTTGAAAATCTACTTTCGCAGAGATATGTAGAAACAAATGGAACTTTGGATGGAATTTTTTAGTTGACTGTATAAGTTGGCGACCCCCCAAAAACCCCTTCGCGACCCCCAGGTTGGGAACCTATGCTGTAGGCATTCCCATGGGTTAATCCTTTTCGCCAGCAATGGCTTTAAGCCTAGTGATACATTTATTTATTATTCAAACGCGAAACACTCGTTTTCTAAGCGTCAGTTCAAGTTCATCCGTGCACTTGAACGCCTGAAGATGCCGAAAGGCGAAACCCGGTCGTTAGTGACAAAACATGTGTACATAATTTGAACGATTCAAATTTAATAATATTCATCTTTACAGTTTCAGTTCAGTTTTACACATAAGTGATACCTATCTACATGGCTTTTTTTTACCGTGTATCGCGGTGGAACGGCGTCCTGGCACCTTTCCCTTGACATTTTTAATGTTTCAAATGAATATTTGCAAAATGTTACACTAACAAACAAAAAAATAGGTTCATAAACTTACTCTGTGCCCAAAACCCGGGAGTTAATGTCAAAATAATAGTTAACCACTAGTCTTAGCCCTGGCCTTCTATCCTTACTATCTTCGAAAAAAGAGAGGCTTAGTAACTGAGTAATAAGCAGTTTTCGTGAAGAAGCTTCTGTTGTGATACCTCCATTAGGAAGCCATATGTTCCAAATTGGAAACAGACATGGATTAGAAAAAAGTCTTTAGTAAAAAGCTTGACAAGAAGTGAATTTCGGCACCTTTTCTTCAAAGAAAAGCACTGCAAATCCACTAATGTACGACACACATGCATGCCGCTTGAACATTATTTCTCTTACCCCTATCAACCCCCTTGCACTAGAGCAGTCATACTCAACCTTTTTTTCCTCCGGGCCGCATTCCGATTTTTGCTTTTCTACGTTGGCCGCAACATATTTATAGTAAACTGTAAATATAACATATACTATACTGCATACGTATGTATGTATTATGATGTCAAAGTACAACTATTTTATTTTATCCAAATACATACATATGTATACATTTATGTATTCATGTATTTTTCAAAGTAAAAAATAACAATGAACAACTATTAAAAATACACAAAAATACCAATGTATACAAAATCTTATATCGTTTACTTGAAAATGAATGTGAATTTTGATATTGAGTCAAACTTTTAACAATCTTCGTTAAAAATATTTGGTGGCTATAATTATTTGGGGCCGCACATAAGAGCTGATTGGGCAGCAGGTTGAGTATGGCTGCACTAGAGTAAATAAATACATTTAACCTCGTTTATTTTTCTGTAAATTTTGCAGTTCACATTTGATAATAATAATGACATGCAATCCTTACGGAAAGACATTGAATGACATAATAAAAAAGACTTGTGGACACAACCGAATTTCCACTACTATTGAGCATTTCCGACTGTTACAAAATAAGAAGAAGAGAAGAAGAACAGTTTTAGGGGGGCACGGGAAAATCCTGGAAGAGCTAAAAAAAAAGGTCTAGCGTCTTTTCATTTTAGGAAATCCGTAATTTCCTGAATACAATCTGCCAGCTAACAAAATTTTCAAAGAATCAAAAATTATTTTGGAATCTTTCAACTTCTCACTTTGTCTTTATATGCTTACATAAAGAACGGTTATAGGGACCACGTGTATATGAGACTCAAAAGGCGCCCGAAAAGGTTGAGAAGTTATGTCTTACAGTATTAATTTCCTTTGATAATCATATAATCAAAATCTTGTTCAAGCGGATTTATTGCTCGCACGATTATTATTTTTTATTTTTTCTTGTAAACATATTTACTACGTAGATAGGTATGTTTTTTTATTATTATTTCTCATTCAATATATTGCATATTAAAAGTTACGTAGTTATAGTGAAGATTTTTGTATGTGTTTTGTTTTTGTTGTTTATCATTCGAGCGGCGTGCTGACGATTGGCTGAATGATATTTTATTCTGGTGAGACGTACATACATATGTAGGTATTCATTCATCAGTGGTGCGCACCATTTTTAAGCCAACCGCCACATTTCCAATGTTAAATACAGTGCTGTTGCGTCGGAGTCAGGAGTCGTGGAGTCAGAAAGTCTCCGACCCATTAATGATGTGTATTCAAACCACAAGCTTTCATATTGTTGCAACTGCATGCTAGGCTTACTAAAGATGATCTGATGGTATACATACATAACATATGTATATATAATATGAACGTATATGTAAGTAAAACGGAAATGAAAGCATCAATTTGGAGTCGAAGTTGGTTTTTAATCCAAAGCCGGTGTCGGAGTCGCTTTTTACTGATTGTTAAATAGTTGCTCAGTCTTTCTTTTTTCAAAGAGAGTAAGAATATAGGGATATTACTAGAACAGGACTAGTGGTATACTAATCGTTCTCGCTACGTCCGCTAATTCTTTCCGCATTGTGACCTACGCAACCGAAGCCGATGACGTTAACCACTCGACCAATCAGCCGGGTTAACATTATTAGTAAAATTGAATCACAATTCGCATAAAATTAAATAAAAAAATATATACTCTACTAAAAATATTGAAAATAGGTAAGGATGCGGATGACCTGTCGTAGCGAGCTCGGAACTCAGGATAAATTTTGAGCGGCTCGCTTAAATAACTAGACAATGGTATCCGCGATTCGATTCGAAGACTCTGACCAAATTCACAACAAAAAAATGTTTTTTTTTAAAATTATTAACAAGCTTAAAAAAAGCGTAAAAAGTGGCACTCAATGTACCCCGTGCGCATCACTGGTATACATAATACTGCGCATACATATTGTTATATCCCTTTAAAAAGAGGAAGTACCTTGTATTCGCCATAACCGATCGGAAAAACTTATGCAGACTTTAAATAGACAATGCGTGCGTCCATTTAAATTTAAATTTTGATTTTGTGTGCGCTGCTACTGGCGAACTGGAAACCTTGAACCGTGTCATCTTAGCTGTGACCAACAATTGAACGCTGACGGACGATGTTGGAATAATAAGTGCAATTCACTCTTTCAAATAATTTTATAGGCATTAGGAATTAAAAATAAAGATATTATGTACTGTTAATCGGCGGAGGAAATTCTTTGTATGATATAAATACTCACAAGCTAAGAAAAATTACGTTAATTTAAACTACAATATGTTGAATATGTACGGTAAATATTTTGACAATGTTATTTTATGCTATTGGTTTCGATCGGTGTTTATATTGAATGTGTATAAATATAATCATTTTTTTATTAATATCTGGTATTAAAATCCTGCTGTGGCCCAGTCGGTTAAGGCTTGCTCTACCGATCACGCAGATCTGGGTTCGACTCCCGGTAAGATCACAGTGAATTTGAGAATTATTCAATTCAAGGTTGTGATCTAGCGATTAGTTAATTACTAGTCCTGTTCTAGCCTTATCCTTCTTCCCCTACTGCTCACTTTGAAAAAAAGTAAGGTTGAGCGACTGAGTAACGAACAGTTCTTGCAGAAAAAAACTTCTGTTGAGATACCTCTATTAGGAGGCCATATGCTCCACATTGGAAGCGGACATGGATATAAAAAATAAAAGTATACCCATAGAATGCATATACAGTGGAACCTGTATCTATAGAGGGCCTAGTGAATATGGATAATGACGAATATAGAAACAGTTTTCTCACCGAGGAATTTGAAATCTCCGATTTGGTATACTTTTTCCCAGATTCTCACAGAAACTCGTTTTTTTTTTAGCTCACCGAGGAATTTGAAATCTTGAATTTGCCAAATTTCGTGTCAATTTTCGGATTTTCCTCAAAATTTCTCTATCCCGAAATCCCGGGATCGCGGCCATCTCAATCCCGGAATTTCGGGATCAGAAAATTGAACGGGATCCCGGGATTGGATGCCTTAATCCAAACCCATAGACCTGCTCAGACACACAATTTCTTCAATTTCAGGTTGAAGCGTAACACCCTGAATGTCTCTTTTAGATTAGTTTGATAAGATCCAACGAGTAGATTAATTGAATAAATATTGAATATGAAATATTAATTACACGATTTTCTTGCCTATCTCACTTTTAATATAACGTAGGGTTGTCAGACGTCCCGATTAATCTAGTTTTTAGTCTCGTGTCCCGGTGTCCCTAACAAACCTTCCAGGACGCCCAAATGTCCCGGTTTACGAGTCACGCTGATTATTTGGGGAAATCGGTAATCTTGGGATATTGGATTCGAAAGTCTTGGAAGACATAAAAAGTAAATAAAAAAAAATGAGTCACGCTGGTATTTTGGATTTGAATTCCCGGTTTGACGTGCAAGAAATCCATATAACGTCTAATATATTATATATGAACATTTTGTTTAATATAAAAATAATAATAATACTTTTGTCTGTTGATAGTTCATCACAAAAACACCGACTGTTTTACACCTTATATATTGATAATATATTTGCAAATGTATGTATTAAATAAAAGCTATTTATTTTGATGTGGATACCCTACTTCATATACGACAGGAAGAGTATTTAAAATTAAGCATAATGTTATGATAACGACAAATTTCAAAGAAATATTTTCAAATGGCGAAATAAAATTAATTTAAAACAATATAAATTCAATATTCATTTTGTAGAAATAAATATTTCATTTAACATTTACAATATTTACACAATAATATTAGAGATGTTTTATATATGCAACAAGTCTTCGTAATAAATGGGTTTCTATTAATTTTCTTTAATTTACCAGGGACATACCTATTTGAAAACTGAATAAAATTCAAATCATAATTTTTGTTATTTTTTCAGTGACATTAGTAGATAACATTATATAAGTGAGATTTACCACGTCCAATGTAAAGTAATTAGTACTATTAAGTTTGTATGTTAAACCTCCCTGCATTTAGTACAAAAGCACAAACCCCGACTTTCATTTTGTAATTTGTAACTTAAATATTAGAATATTTTTTTTGTTGATTCGTAAACATTGTGATTTTATGTCTGATGATGCTTATCAAAGAGGTGAAACACGTGTCACATTTTGTAACACAAGTGGAATAACAAAGTCATCAAATTTAATTTTATATTAAAAATGAAACAAATTTACCGCCGAATTGACCGAAGAATAAAAATGCATTAAACTTGTTCCAGAATTCTCATGAGTTCCAGAAAATATAACAGTTGAGTGCCGCTGTCTTTCTTAATCACCAATTGACAAATATTGATTTATTATTTTTTAAAATAAACGACATTTTAAAATGACGTATTAATGTTTATCTCTGCTCATGGTGTATAATGACGCGCGATGAAGCAGAATTTGTACTTTCTACGTTTAATATCAGCTATTAACTATGAAACATAAATGTGGCACTTTTTGATAAATCATTGCCCGTGATAAAAACAACATTTTTAAGAGGTATGTAGGTACTAGGCAGGTACCTCAGTTGTTTACTTCAAGATTTTAAGGCCAAGGATTTTTGTCCTCACCAGAGGTGAGCTTTCATAGTAGAAAATTTACAAAATACTCTAATAGATTTTATTCAGATTGATCATAATTATTAATGCACATAAACAATTTCCAACACATAATCAATCAAAGTAGGGGATGAGAACCGAGACCCATCAGAAAGTAGACGTAAAGCGCTAGGCTCTAACTCAGTGTCTGCCAAACTTTTTTACTTTACGGCACACTAATGAATGGAACTAGTACCGCGGCACTCCAAGATGCCGCAGATTATCTCCGGAACTCCCTTTTTTTTTAGCTCACCGAGGAATTTGAAATCCTCGATTTGCTTCCGAAATCCTACATGACAACTATTTCTTTTTGAATAGGCATTATTTAAAATTGTCATGTTTAAGGCTTCTTCCACCGCGACACACCTGAGACTTCTTGCGGCACACAGTTTGGCAGACACTGCTCTAACTTATATAGATAACACTAGCACTGATTGATAAAATGAAATGCTTTGTGTGAAATCCTGGGACACGAAGCATTCACAAAGGCAAAAAGGCGAGATTTCAGAATTTCTAATCATCAAATTTTTCATTCTTTGTATTGATTTCTAACGTGTAAATTTGTGAGTGGGTGGTTTGTGAGATAGGATGTAAGGAGATTATAAAAACAAAAGTAAGCAATGCAGAAATCTTAGGCCAATTTGGATCGGGAAATTTATTATAATCTCAACGTGGTGACATAAACAATGAATGCATTTTTTACTGTTTAGAGCAGGTTTCGTATCTGGCAGTAATATATATCATTGTATGTTTTATGAATTAAAGTTACATATATACATATGATTTTGTATTCTTATATTCTAATCACATTCCTTTTTTCACGTAAAAAGGGTTTAATTTGCGTAATACATTGAAACCTCGATTCTACGTTTTCCAAGGGACCGTAATAAATCAACGAATAATGCAGGAAACCGATAATGCGGGAAATCTTCATATACTACCAACAAATGTTTAATTTTCAAATAACTTATTTATTTCACTTTTCTATAAAGAATAAATAAATGTATTCTTTAATTGCTCAATACATACTAAGTTGCCTATTTGTAGTTTTGTACTTAAGTTTTGACAGACACCCTTAAAACATATGCTAATTAAGAATTAAACACAACCTTGAAGTGCACGGAAACTTCTAAACTGGTGTTTAATTGACATAATCTAATATTAAGTCAAGAATTGCTCTAGGAAAACCCTTTATTTCAGTCTTTTTTCTTAGTTTTAATTTTTCACAAGGTCATCCTTAAATTTTCAAACTTAAAAGCTAAATGTAGATACTAATTCGGCACTTTCAGCTTCCATCCTTTTGATAGAATGTGTGTCAAGTTGTATACATTGTGATTATCGAAAAAAACCTGTTTTGGAAAATTGAGGGTTACGTCGATATGTCGACTCGTTTTTCTCCTAGTTTTTTTTCAGCACCTTAAGTTGTTTTCAGTTTATCAGTTAGAGTTCTAGTTTTCTTCATTTAGGCATTTTAGTTTTGACTTTTGAGTTAGAAAAATTTGCGCAACCAGACGCGATGTAACACCATTCATGAGCGAAAAAAAAAAGAAATATTCAACAAAAACGGTCAATCGGGATAATAATTGGGATGGGACGATAATATTTAAATGATAGATCGAAGAAATTGGTAAATTTGGGAATGATTAACGTGAAATTATTAAATATTGTTATTACGGGGTCATGGTCGAGTAAAAAATGAACATTCCATGCAGAAAAACGAAGATAGCGAGAACGGAAGATCGGGGTTCCACTATATTAAGGAATCTTGTAACGGAGCGCGCCAACGCACTACCTATCATATTTTGAAACTTATTAAATATTCTCTATTTTTGGTGTACGCAGCATTATTTTAAAGAAAACAGTTTTGAAGTTAATCTTTATTGAATTCACTACTCTGATATGTCTTATTTTCATTTATTTATAATAGCTTTCTTTGAAGCATAATTTTAGCATGCAAAATAATTGTATTACAGAAAATATCACTTATTTATAAAACCTCAAAATATATTAAATATAATTCAGCATTGAAATATAACTTTTAATAGCGTTTCCACGAAAAGTATTTGTGGTACGAAAATTGTTGCTTCGGACAATCTAGTTTCTCTTGAAATCAACAGAGTAGCGCGCCGGTTCGTAATCAAAATATCAATACTCATCAAATAATTATTAAAACCGAAAAAATGTGGAAATTAAAATTATAAGAAAATATATGCATATGCTACAAATATATTTTTAAAAAATATACCGCAGTATGGGTTGTAAAATATTCCTTTTCGAGCCATGGAAAACGCGGAGCTAAAATAACATTGATTAATATATGATTTTCAATTTTCATACATTCGGAACGATCATTGTCATTCAATAGAATATGATGTGATAATTCGGAGGGTGGGAGGGGAGTTAATTGCAATTAAAAACTTTTTCAAACGGCAAGCAATTAGGGAGCTACTTCTCTACACCTTCGGATACTATACTAACCAAAATATTAAAAAATGCTCTCCTATCTCTGATTCGAAGAAAACAACAATAATTGTTGTGCTTGTGTTCACTCTACATTCTACAACTTGGCTTCAAAATAGCGTGACGTGTTTACATCATTCCATTCATTCCGATATGTTTTTTTTATTTTTCTCGTTTAAATACCTATAGCTTACTGCTGATAAAAAAAATACCGATGTAAAAAAGGAAAATAATAGAATGATAATCTAGAGTCGCAGTTTGCTGCTGCTTGTTCTACTTATTAATTAAGATTATTTGTCGAACAAACAAATATACAAATAATCTTTTAATATATGTATATTTTTTTTAAATCCAGAGAATAAAGTAGCCATTTAGGTAAAATAGATTACAAAATATGTTAAGAAGGCGAATAGCATTCGATCAGTAAATATACCAAATAGTAACTCCGTAACCCAATGTAGGTTGTACCTATTGTACTATGTAGCTCAGTGGTTTCCAACCTTTATGTTAATACTCCTCCCTTTGAAGAAAAAAATATCTTCGCGCCTCCCAATCCTTTATTTCATTTAGTAATAAAGACACTTTTAAAGGATTATTAAATATTTTGGTCCCAATGGGATACATAATAGTCCACGCCTGCCCAGGGAGGCGCGCCTTCCAGGTTGGAAATCGGTGATGTAGCAGCTTCCTACATTAAAGGTGTCACTTTCTTGGTCGTCCTCGAGAAACTCGACTGGGTGTTGATATAGATCAGGGTTTCCCATTTTTTCTGCAATAGAACACTTAGCTTATTTTCTAGGTTGGGCTATTCATAATATTCAAAAAATAAAGTACTAATTCCACTTTTATTTTACATCATCAGAAGGGGTTTCGCTCATGACGAGCATCATAAACTGATGATAAGTTGATAATGCCATTCATCAGCGAAACCGGTCCTGATCATATAAAATAAAAGTGAAATTAGTAGAAATCAAAAAAATCAAAATCAATTAAAACACATACAATTATTGTGAGTTTGATGATTTTGACGAGTCCTTGAAGCACATTGGAAATCCTGTTTTAGACAATAATTTCTATATAAAAGAACGATATACTAATAAGATTTATAATATATTTTAAAACATGAGGCAGCAACTTAAAAGCGGTATATATACTAATAGACATAAATTTTCAATCAAAATGTTGTATTCAACGCTAAGACAAGGGGGGGGGGGGAAACTTTTTGGACGGAGGGCCAAATTCAGGAATTCAAAATGAGCGGCGGGCCGCAAGCAAAATGCCATTTTTATTTGTAAACTATTTGTCAAGAAAAAAACAATCTAATGAGAGGAATGGAACTTTTTTACGTCTATTAACATTTTTTTTAAATTCAGGTGCTAATTTTGTAGTTGAGATTCTTAAAAAATGTTGTAAATGTTCATCAGTGATGTTTGATCGTAAAGAGTTTTTATTGAGGTTTAACGATTATTATATTTATGTTCAATATTTTTTAAAAAGGCGTTAAAAGATAAAAACATGAATTTTTTTCAAAAATATAATATTGCTCGCAGGCCGCAGAAAAAATGGGGGCTTCAGTTTGCCCGTGCCTGCTCTAAGACAAGAGGTTAACTGCGCGGAAATTTTAAAGGCTGCGCGGACCGATCAAATATTAATTGAATAACTGTCTTATAGTGCGCGCCAACCCGTAATGAGTGCGCGGGGGCTTTCCAACTGCTGCGCGGCCTCGCACGCGCGCAGCTTAGAAGGAATGTTGGTCGTATTTGGATGAGTCGATACGAAAAGACTGTTTTGTGTTTGCTCTGGCTTCAAAAATCCCAATTGTGTGCATATTGTCTGCATTACTGGGTTATATAATATACACAAAGACGAAATTGGCTGATTCTTCACTAACCACCATAAATCCAGGGATGAGCTCCTTGCTAAATTATACTAAGGCCGGCGACCCGCTTGTTAATATAAGAAAAAACAATATTCTCAGATCAAGCTAGTATATAACTGCAATTTCTGACTTATATATTATCTACGACAGCTTCAGTATATACAGGAAAACATTTTTAGGGATTTAGATTCATAAGTTTACGGTTAATTGTATATTGTAAGTGAATTAAGTAACGATCGATTGCTTATTTAAGTATTGCATATAAATGCATAGGAGTGATAAAAAATCACTACATCCTCAGAACACCGAGAATTTAAGATTAAGCGAGCCCCTTGTTAAATTACGACCCCGTCTTTAAAACCCTGAATTGTAGAATTACCCCGACTTCAATTTGGTCTACAATGACCTTGGTCTTATCATAATACAATATGTGCATACATAAATAATATAATAAAATATACAACGTAAAAGGTGAGAATGTATTTCAATAATAATAAACACACTCACGAGTCACGACGTTCTAAAACTTTTTTTTTAGTACAATTTGATTACTATTAATTGTACCGTAATATTTGATTGAATAAATTATTCAAGGTCGTAGCGAATATACTGTTTTGTTCGCTTCGCATCATTTCTAAATGCAAACATAATATGCCCATTGCCCGCCTCTTATTTCTATTATGAATATTATTTTCATGCAAGGTCATCGACAACTTGGTTCTGAAAAAGATAACCATCTATGTTTGGCATAGCCGTGGGCAGCGGCGTGACTACTATCGTAGTGAGTGCCCAGCTCAATTTATTATAAGTTACTGCTTAATTTTTCTCAACAAACTTTAACGACTACTGGTGTCTTTCACCTGTTAAGTACAGAGAGAAGAACTCTTTCAATATTACTCTCTCTTCTTATGTATTCTATGTTGTACTTTGATCGTTTTTTTTTTACCGTATTTCGTTATAATTTTAAATTTCATTTATCAATTTTAAAATCAATGATGGGATAGTAAATTAATAAAAAAATCCTTTGCACTTTATTCCACTTTATTTAGGTCAGGACTGGTTTCGCTCATTGTGAGCATTGTCAACTGATAAGAAAAATATTTAAACAGTGCTATTTATACAAAAATAAAAAGGTATAAATAATAATGATCGAAATTAATAAAGCAATATGAAAACTACATAAATAAAAACGCGTCTACAGTAGCGTTACTGTACGTCTTACGTGGACAAAATCAAAGCGAATCCAAAGCGACTCGGTGCGGCACGGAAATATCAAATGGTCTCCGCAGCTATAGAGTGTCCACGTGACAAAGCGCACGCCGCGATCATTTTTTTATATTTTGATTCGCTTTAAACCGTATTCCAATCGCTTTTGCAGTGAATTCGCCCAGGTTAAGACGTAGCGTAATACTTCGAAAAGATGTAAACATTTTAAATTTATATTATTATAAACTTACATAAATTATTTTTATAGTTCAGTAAGAAAACATCTCGATTTGTAAGTTAATGTAAGCCTAAACATAGTTCTGATGGGGCTTAGCCGAAATAGCTTTAAACTATATATAAAATAATATTCGTAGACCTAAAATACTTTGATATTTTTCACCCGAATGAAATTTTAATTTCACCCTAAGAGAGATTCACTTAAAAAATGACTTGAAAGACGTACTTTTATTTTTTCTAATCCGACCTTTCTTGATTATGCGTAATAATTTAAAACCGTCTGTTGGAATTCGTGCAACGCATGCCGTGTAAAACAAAAGAACCATCTCACTACAAAAATACGACAGAAGTGTCATAGTCTTTCCGACTAGTTTCACATTTTCTTTCACAATCCTAGACTAAATACTATATTAAAAAGCAGAATGTTGATTTTGGGTCACTCCAATACGATAGAGTGCAAGGAGGTTTATTTTTACTCAGGTTATTGGCTTCTGCACGCGTAAATATTATTCAAAACACTTCTCTTAACAGCGAAGATTTTGGGAGACATCCAATAATTCCAAGGCGTGCTCGCATTTCCCACCGGCTTAGCAGTCGCCAGCGAATTAACAGAATCCAAGACACATTTATCATGTCATCATGATACCTAACCGTCAAATAGTTGATGTGTTGTATCTCCTCGAGTTCCACAAACTGCGTTTTAGATATCACCACATTGCTGCGACGTAAAAAAAATAACTGCGAAACGTGAAAAACAACAAACACATAATTAAGATATTTTTCTCTAGCTAATTTCGAAATCCGCCCCCCTTCAATTTTATCCTGAGCGTATTTTTTTTTGTCACGTAGCTGTCTGTATTGACGCAAATATCTCCCTACTTTGGATTCCAGTATCCTTGAAGACCTTGTGGTACATTACGTATTTTGTATTACGCGGAATCCCGGGATGGTGACATTATAGGCTTTAGAAACAAAACTATAATACGAAGTGAAATTACTTAAATTTATTAATTAAAAACAAAAATTCAGTTTACGACTAATTCTGTAGAAATACATTTTGATTGAACGACTACACATATGCACGTTAAAAAAAGGAAAAGAATTTTAGGTGCAGAAGACCACTTCTTTGATCGGTTGGATTGGGTCACAAGAGATTAAATTTCGACCAAATATATTTGACAACGACAGCAGTAGACTGTCTAGGATTGAAAATTGTGATCTTGCCTGTATCACCTACTCTCGTCTTCGGTGTTCAGCCATATGGTTCCATATGAACCCGTTGAGGTTATTATTACGGTATCCAATCCTGGAGCCTTTTTGTGATACCGGGATTCCGGGATTGACTACTTTCCAATCCCGGGATCTCGGGATTGGGCACTCAACATGGAATCGTGTATAATTTAAGAAAAGTTTTGGTGTCAAAATTTTTCATTTATTTCATTTTCAATTTCAAAAACCCAGGAATTTACCGATTTGCCCAAGATACCAGCGTGACTCGTTTATTTTTTTTAGCTCTTCCAAATCCAAAATCATATGAATTTTCGTGATTTGTTAAAAAAATCTCAATCCCGAAATCCCGGGATCGCGACCGTACCAATCCCGGGATTACGAAATTGGACGGGATCCCGGGATTGGAAAGCCTAGTTATTATAAATATACATATTGCTTTTTCGCCCATAATAAACATCTTAAAAGTGTTTCACAGCTTATGTCAAAGCGTCCAGTCGCGATTTATTTTTAAAAAAGTTACGATCAAACATTTTAAAAATATATATTTTTGAGCAAATCGCATAAATTAAGCATGTAAATAAATGTATGGATCGGGTAACCTTTGCTTGTAGTGAATGCTTAAAATGTATTTCGAATGACTGACGAGTCAGTAAGGGGTCAGATCTGCCAAGGAATAAGATGAATTGGTGACGCTGGCAATTAGTCTAATTAGCAAACCTTAATCGGAAGTCGGAACGCATCCTTATTGACAGTCTGAACTTATCAGTCTCCCAAACATCAATGCAGTGGTGGCTCTACGTACAAGTGGAGCAGACTACCGCCTGTAGCGGCAAATATAGATAGGCGGTCAATTATCTTAGCACATAAGGGCATTTTATTAGTAGGGCGGAAAAATACAATCTTGCCTGGGGCGGCCAAATGTCTAGCGCCGGCCCTGCATCAATGGATTATATTTTAAAATTCTATTTTGATTTTGACAAAACAATCATACTTGCTGAAAAAACTTTAGTTATTGAACAGTATGAATCAAGTGTTTTAATTCTGCTAGATTTCTAAATACACAAACACATGTATAAGCCTGAGGTACATATTAATGTCGGCCTCTGCAGTCTAATTGCTAAGAGTTAAGGCTGAGATACACTTGGGAACAAGTGTTCTAGGACAAGACCCTCACCATCTGCGTTCTTGTCCCGGGAACAATAGCCTGAAACATTTTGCAAATGTCAACTGTGTTAGACAGTGTTGCTTTTGAACTTTGAACAAACGTTATTTGATTTTATTAGACTAAACAATGTGAGTAAAGTTAAATTATAATGTTTATAAGCTCCTTACAATATCAAAACGGTAATATCATCTTTCGCGATGACAACCTATACGCCATAGATAATATTGAAATCAGAGAAGTTATTTAAAAATGTGTGAACTGATATAAGAAAGATTTGAAATCTTGTACATGTGTATTATGTCATTTCTCTCGAGTTGATTTTGAAAGACTTATATTTATTTTATCGAGTTTATCTGGTAAGATATTTCAATTTCAAAATATTCAGTGGATTAACATTCATTTTAAAGCTAAATATTTTTTTAATTAAAACAAAGACTTAATAGACTTCTACGGCGTAGCTTAACGTAGACACTAGACAGCAAAGAAATATGTGCGTCCTCTATTGTTCTCGAATCAAAATCTGAAGTAGGCCAAATATGTGCATCAAATCAACGGGGGAATTATATAGTAGACCAAAAGACTTTTTATAAATTTATTTATTGCGAGTCAATAATTTTAATACTTCTTAGTGTATTTTTATTTGATTTTACTAATACATGAAGAAGGTTTTTAAATACAAATAAAAAGCAGAATGAGGTAGAATCCAAATTCATTTTGAAATATAAATACCTAATACTTTCAATGGATTCGGCGGTAACTTTGTGAAAGTTCATTTTAATATGAAATATATATGTTTTAGTACATATCCGCTCCCTATACGGAGCATATGGTCACCACGAAGTTCCTCCATGATTCTCTATCCCCAGCCAGTCTCCTTGCTTCCTCCCAGGTCACTCCAGCGTCCCGTAACTCCGCTGAGTACAGCCTGTGGATGGTCATCAGTGGCCTTCCACGACGCCGGGATCCATCAGGATCAGGAAAATATAAAATAACTTAGATTATTCCACGTATTGTGCTGAAAACTTTGACACGTGTTTCGCTTCTTTCAGAGGCATCCTCGGACGATCTTACTTTCACCATTGCTTGTTTAAGTACGAATGATTTTAATTTTACTATTCTGATATATTATTAAAAAAACACGTGTCACAGTTTGAAGCGCAATACGTGGAATAATCTCAGTTATTTTATATTTTATAATAAGCACCTAAAGTCGTCATTTTCCAAGACAAAAGGTGTATTAAATATGTGCATAATATAAATATTACGTTTTGTAGGTATGTGATAAAATAACAAAGAGTGTATTATTTAATTTCTATCTATAATTAAAAGATTTAAATTTGTAGAAGTTCTCCGCTATCTGAAAAAAAAAAATTTTTACCTGGATCTTAGGCAATACAGTTAATTTCGAAAAGATTCATTTAATTAAAACATCTTGACATTTAAATTAGTAAGCAACGTATGGTTAATCAAAAAATGTTTAAGAGGATATAGTACCTTTACGCCTGAAAACAGAGTAAATCGATCGTTTGCCATCGACGAAATCTCGTGAACCGTTCACTTAAAAAATTTTTTTTTTCAATAATTACATTTTCCAAACGCTTTTTTACACTATTGCATTTTTTTTTTTATGAAAATAGTAAAAATGTCAAGATTACACGGTAAAACATTGACTTGGATTTTTTCAACTACTTTACGCGAAGATCGTTTTAAGGTTTATTATAAGATACCGAAGTTTGAAGTCTTAGAAAGAAATACAGATAAAGATTGGTTTAAGAAAGTGATTTGAGCAGAATTTCTAATTTATCGAATATAATGATTATACAGCCATTTGAAATGTACCATTTTTCCCACTTTTTCTGACTGATTTTTAAAGCATAATTGTATCATATATACTTCTAAAAAAAATTGAAATAAAAAACCATTTTATTGTTTACATTTAAAAGCAAAAAAAAATAAAAATAATGATAATACCAATAAATGGTAACCATTTTTCGGAGATGCCTTTTCTTACCTACTATGCATCAGTTTGAGCTTCAGTCTGAGATCGTACGTGGTATGGAGTGGACGTATCAAATGTTTTATTAAAAAATATTAAATCACTGCTCAACGAATATTAGAGGTAATCAAAGCAATGTTTTTTTATTCTGCCAAAAAAACGCGTTGGGGTTAGGGTTGCCCAAAGCGCTGACAAATAATATTATTATTTATAATACAATAATGTATTTTTCAATAGCGACGCTTGTAAAGACCAGTATTACTTTAGCTCATGGATGTTCAACTGGTAGATCGCGATCGACCGGTCGACTCCAAAGCATAATTTGTTTGATCCCGAAAGCTTCCGTGAATTTGGAAAAAATATACAATTTAAATATAAAATATACAAAAATTGAATTATTTGTAAGCATATACCTATCTAATTGTATGTATTTCGCATTTAAAATAAACATTTCTAAGATTGAAGAAGGGAAAACCCCTACTAAATAAAAATTGTTACAAGAATCATGGTAGAAGTCGATCGCGAGAAAACTTAAGATTGAAAAGTCGATCTTAAGAAAAAAAAAAGTTGGACACCCTTGCTTTAATTTAATGCAGCGATTTCCAACCTTGGAAGCGTGGACTATTGTAAAAAGAAGCGCGAACAGTCCAAAATATTTATTTAACGTGTCTTTGTTACTATATGAAAATAAAGGATGGGGAGGCGCGAAGATATTTTTTTTCAAAGGGAAGCGCATTAACACAAAAGTTGGAAACTACTGGCTTAATGGATAAGTATTTTAAAATAATTATTTGGCAATGCTTTTAAACAGAGATTCTATCTATAGATATTTGTATCTAATAGTAATAATAGATGAATAAAAGCATTTTTACAATAGTATTTATGAATCATTTCTATGTTTCAAAAGTTTTATGCCGCTTACAGATGGGGAAGATTTTCGCTAAAAAAACAAAGTCGTTTAAACGTAAAAAAAAACATTATTATTAGAAACAAAAAAATATTGGAAAAGATGTTAATATGGCACAACCCTGCATGTCATCGAACATGCAAATTGCCAGTAAAGAAAGTTCTCAAACATTATATAAAGAAATACAAATATATCTATGCATTCAATATAAATTATTTGAATGACTACTTTTGATCTGGTCTAATATTCATTTAGTTTCTTCCTTATTGAGTTAGACTATAGAATATTGAAGTAAAACTATTTGCATTCAGTAAAATATACACCCAATACTTTTTTTACTCGATTATTTTGGATAAACCGTTACGTTTTTTCATACATTTTTCGTACATTTTTGGTTTTTTACACGGATTTGAAACCGATTTATCAAATTATATGAAATGAGCTTTTTTTACGCGCCACTTTCTGGAACCAATGTGTCATCCTGAGATTTTGGATCTTAGATTCAAAAGGTCAATAGAAATATATAATAGAATCCGCAATACATTTTAGATGCTATTAATAAAAAATGTAAAGAAGTCACTGTGCGACATGTTCAATCGATTTGTTAAGAAAGATTACTTAACATATAATAATTTAAAAATATCGAAGTTTTTTGTCTCACACGATAAGACATAGTTAAGATAATTTTCGGATTAAATTCATGGTCAACTATAGCGCGAACCAGAAATAACTATCAATTGCAACTTATAATTCTTTTAGAACTAAATACTTTTCTATTTTAATCTTATTATGTCAATATTTTTTATGTTTTAAACTTTTTTATGCAACAAAATTATTTTTCAAAACTGTATTCATCAATATCATAACAAATCAATATCATAAAAAATAGGTCATACAAAATTAAAAATAAAAACTAATTCAATATATAAGAGAAAGTTTGAGAAATTTGTATTGTATGGTTTGTTTAGCGTCTCTTGTTACCTTTAGCAAAAGCCGTCTCATGATTTAATTTATTAGTACGATAGCTTACTGTTGCTTACATGTAGCAACACCTCATATGAAGCATTTTCAAGGAATATATAATTAACGTATAGTTTCAGTTACATATAATTGTTGCAACAGATATTTGGGGAAGTAAATTAGATTGTCAGTCTTTGCTATGAAGATAAATAAATACTTATTGATTTTCGTCGATATCTAATATTAATACAAATTGTTTTATATGAAAAACCTTTATAACTGTCTAAATACCCATTCGTGTGTTAGGTGGTATTGTTATTTTTGTAATGAAATAGAAAAATGTTTTGCTTGTTTTGATACTGTAAAAATACGTATTGTGGTGGTTACTTATTTAAGTCAGTGCAATATTTATGCTGTAGGTCAAATTAAAGTTTTGCATTCCTACTGAGTCGCCTTAAATGACGAAGTTAATGAGACAAAGAAATATACGATTTATTATCACAACCTTTTTTGCTGACTAGGAATGACATCAATTTACTTTATTATCTTAATTAACACTATCAATAATAATTATCTAATTAGTGTTAAAATTATTCTGAAATAAAATTGCCAGAGCCATTTCTTTATTTCACAATACTTGTCATTAATAAATAATATAATGTGTATAAAGGTTCTTCATTACTTATATGTATGTACTGGAGTATAAATAACTGCTCCCAGGCTTTCATATAACCCTGATTATTTAAATTACTATACATAATATAAAAATACAGTACATAACAAACGAAAAACGGTCGCGAAAGATATCTTTGTTTTGGCAGGGGTCAGATTACAGCATTATCAACACATTTTAAATGTTATATTAAGACATAACACGATAGCTTTATAAACTCGTCATAGTATTATGCTGATAAAGACTCATTTTTTTTTCTTTTGTAACTTGATGAAGCGTAAGTTTTGTATGCATACATAACACGTTGGAAATATCATTATTAGAACCCGTAATAGCCATGAAAAACTTCGTTAGTTTAGGTTTATCATAAATATATACCTACCTTATTTAAATTGAGTTGTTCTAAAGTGTTTTAAAACTAATAACATTGAGACGAATGTCATTTTTTCTCTAGAAATTTCGTTTCGTATCAACTGAAGCGTGTACAATTATTCGTTTAAAATTCTGCGAAGTTCCAAGATCACATTAATTTCAATCATAATAATATATCTGTTATCTAAGATAAAAATACGCTCACAAAAGTATAAGGTAAACTAGATACACGTTTATATGTAATCTATGTAAACAATTCATAATATCTAAAAAATTATCGATCGCCATGTGTAAACAAAGAGTATTATTCATATCAGCAGACTTAAAGTCAATTTGTTATCTGTTCATATTATAATGTATAAGAACTTACTTAGATTTGCGTGATATTACCACTCCATTTTATATCCAACTATGGAAAATAAAAGAATTAGAAGTTCTAAAGTAATCAGAACAGCATATGTATTTTGAAAGGTACAGATCAATATATGCCTGTGTTACCTGAGTATATTTCTTAGAATGAGGGAAACTAGTCTAAGGAGTTTTTTTAGAGGTTTGTTTATCGAATTAGCAGTATTTTTTCAGCGACAGCCAGTTTGACAGCTGATTTGGGCGCAGTTTGGTTTGCCGATTAAAGATTTGAAGCAGCTTAATCATTGTCTGCGTCCAGTAAATTGACCGAAAACAAGATTGCTCTTCATCTTCTTTTCACCACATTTTTTTATTCAGCTATGAAGCTCATTTTTGGTTCAGTAGCTGTTCGCTCGTCCCCTTTGTTAAATTTTGGTTGAGCCTCCGAGCCCCTTATTATGTTAATGAAATCATTCGTCTCAGATCACATCAGTATCTAAATGCAATTTCTGAAGATGATTAAATTTTATTATGAAATATAACACTTTGTTGCCCTTTCATTGGTTCCGTAAAATAGACTGCGGATACACAATAAAATAAATCTTTGCCATTTTTTTTATAAATTGTCTCGCAAAGTAAATGACACAGAAAAACGAATTATGAAGTACATACGCTCAAACTTCTCTTTACGCGTGGATACGTTTCATGTAAGAAAGATGCAGTGTATATCGACTGTGGAAAGGAAAAAGGACGTAGCCCTCAATTTTACAAAACAGCTTTTTTTCGATAATCACAATGTATACAACTTGACACACATTCTATCAAAAGGATAGAGACTGAAAATGCCGAACAAGTATCTAAATTTAGCTTTTAAGTTTGAAAAAGATGACCTTGTAAAAAATGAAAACCAAGAAAAACATTAAAACAAAGGTTTTTTCGAGACAATTTCTTTAATTAATATTAAGTTATGTCAATTTAACACCAATTTAGAAGTATCCGTGCACTTCAAGGTTGTGTATAATTCATAATTTGCATATGTCACAAAATCATCAAAACACGTTTTTAGCGCCTCCTGTAAAATTTGATATGTGTGGGTTACGTCCTTTTTCCTTTCCACAGTCGAATATAATAGATAAGTAAATGAAAGATAGTTTCCATTACTTTTGGCCGTGTTATTTCGAAACCGTGCAAAAGAGGATTCGGTGAACTTATTTACATTATTTTTTATTGCAAAATATTAAGGAGTATACGTTGGTATTTTTAATTAAAAGTTAATGCGACCTTGGTCTTTGTACAATTTAAACTAATTCTTTAGAAACTGGCATACAATTTGTAGTATTAAGCTGCAAAAACCAGTTAGCCGTTTTCTATGAACCGATTTATTCTGCATCGTCCATGAAACAGCACATTTATCAAATTCAATAATTCACTTTTAAAAATATGTGCTATATTATAATTCTAAGACGAAATATTTGAGGGCCACTGGTCTTAAGGCATTAAGGCTGAGATCAAGCGAGCCCCTTGTAAGCATATTGGCAGCCCACCGCTGAGCTTGTTCAGGGAAAAGCTGGATATTAGGAACATTAACGTTTTATGTATCTTGGTAGAGAAGTTGTTTCTTATTCATATTAGAAACACTGTCCTATTTTTTAGACTTGGTAGCTTTGCTTTATTCTCTGAATGTCAATTCAGTTATTCTATAGTTACTGAAAAAATATTTTACGTTACCCAACTGGTATCAGTAAGGATAGAGCAGTATTTTCTTAGAATCACTTATTATACCGAGCTATACGATCGAATTTCTTGATAGTAGGTCAATGCCTAATGTATCAACTATTTCTTTTACGGCCAATCTATTGACAATAATTCACTGGTATGAAAAAATCTTTGAATTTTTCCGGAATTCGCGTACGTGCTGTAAGTCTTGTTCGATTTTAATTTGTAAGTAGTTTTATCCATAGACTGGCGTCCTGCTGATGAATACTCGCGTATAGAGCTCATTGTTTATTTGCTCTGTTTGTTGACTGAAATAGCTTGACTTTGGTGAGCGCGCTGCCATTTTCGTCAACAAATCTAAAGCCTCTTTTACATGTGCCGAGTACGCTGTCGAGAGAGTTCAATTGGTATAATACAAAACAATCTGAACGTCACGTAGGCTCAGTACTCGGCCGGGTACAGTGAGCCTACGAACGAAACAAGCAAGCGAGTTAATATACGTACCCTATATAACACATACCTACTTGGCGTGTTTAAGCAGTCGTTCGACGAGTGTTGATCAGAGAGTTCATTGATAACACTGTGATTACGCAGTATTTTAAAGATATATACAAGTTTTTTCGAATATTTATTGTCTTATCTAGATCCGTTTCTTTCGAGTCTTCAGCTCATCTTCCAGTAGCTCTATCATCGTGGGGATAATTCTGTTGAGATATTCCTTGAAAAGTGTTGTCATTTTACGACGACTTTTCATGTTGGGACGGAACGATGTTGAATTGAACTAAACGCAATTAAAAATGAACTGACTGGGTCAAAAACTTGTGGAGTGTATACACTTATTCGTTCAGTATTGCTGCTCGCATCAAGTCAGTTCGCGTCCTCGATTGGTCTAAATGAGGCATAACGCCCTATTCAATTTACAACAAAAAAAAAAAAAAACTGATTCACAGCTTACTCTTGCGGTCGGAATGAGCAACTTGCACTTTTTTTTAAGAAACTTCAATTGAGATCGTGTTTAAGTAAATAGAATTCGAGAATATTGAAATAAACAAAAGAAATAAAATTCATATAAGTAACTGAATTTTATTACATTGGGACCTCATTGAACCGGGATTGGGCACTCAACGTGAAATCGTGAATAGTTTGAGAAAGTTTTGGTGTCGGAATATATCACCGTGACTCATTTTTTATTTTAGCTCTTCCAAATCCCAAATCCTATAAATTTTTAGGATTTACTAAAAACTTCTCAATCCCGGAATACCGGGAACGCGACAATACCAATCCCGGGATTACGGGATTCGGGATCCCGGGATTGGAGAGCCTACCTACAACGTTTAAAAAATATATTTTTTTAAACAAAGATGAAAAGGAGATTGGTATCTAGGTAGGTATAAATAAAGACTATACAGCGATAGTAGTCAATGGTGTAGCTAAAAATGGTGGACCCCAATAAAAGGCTGTCTTTTAACCTCTCAACTGAGGCATCTAATCCCGGACCCTTCTTGAGATCCCGGGATTTCGGGATTTACAATTTTCCTATCCCGGGATTCTGGGATTGATCATTCACCATAAAATCATGCCACAATTATTTCGGGATGTGGGCTTTCGGGGTCCCGGGATTAATCACTGGGAAAAAGTCATAAATTGAGAGATTCTAAGATAATAAGTCTTTTTTTAGCTCGATGACTGACCCGGGATTACGGGATCGCAATATTGTTCAGGATCCTGGGGTTGGAGGCCCGAGTCTCAACACAGGCACACGGACTTACTTTATATTTCATACGTGTACTGTGCATCTTAAAACATGAAACAATGTAAACATGGATTGAAGGAAATTTCGAAGATTGATTATTTTGTTTACTATGCAGTTAACTTGTATTGCGTCTTGAGAATTCTACATTAACGAATAGTCACGCACAATTTCTATCTGACCGTAAGTGCGCGGTCTCATAACAATCAATATTTCCGTTCCAGTTCGTAAATAATCGAAAATACACATTTTCCACTTTGAAAATAAATAGTAAAATTAACTACTGTTAGTCTACTTATACAATTCTTTCATTTGATCAGGGCCGATTTCTATAATCACGAGCATTTTCGAAAATGCTAGCGGTTACGGAAAACTGTCCTGATAATTGTGAAAAACGTTTTTATTTGTATAAATGTAATGAAAAGGAAAAAGAGGCGTTTCGAGAGCGATTAGCTAAACACAAGTTCTATCCTAGCCCTATCTCTCTATCTTTACTATTTTCAAAAAGAGAGGTTAGGCAAATGAACCTTTTTATCCATCGAGTTTTTCTTCCATTTGAGAAAATTATTATGTTTGTTGTTTGAAACTTTCATCGTTGCACGGAAAAAAATTTAATCCTCAAATTGAGCTATAGCTAAGTACCTACCCACCTAGTTAAATTTATCAATGAACCAAACCCAAATGTTAAAGGTTACATCTTAGCATTGGATAGGGCCAGCGGTGGGCTGCCAAAATGTTAAGAAGAAGCTCGGTTAACCTGAGAGATATTCGCGGTGTTCCAGACAAAGGATAGATTTTTTTATCACTCTATATCTATATCAAAATATGAAATCAGTTGAATGTTACTTAATATGCTTTTATTATATAAAAATATACTGATATATATATATTTAAAAATTATATCTTTTAGTATGCACCCGAAATAAAGTATTTTGCGAAAAAATCCCAAATGCAACAAAAAATTTCAATTACTGTTGATCTGAGAATATTTTTTACTTTAACAAGGGGCTCTCCGGCCTTAGTTAAAATTAACAAGAGGCTCGCGCGAGCCCCTCCGAGCCCCCTCCAGCCCACCCCTGGATAGGGCTGAAAAATATAATATTTCGAGTGTATCACAACACTGTGCAATTAATAATTAGGGCCCTTGTCCGCCAGGGGCACCAATGTTTTACATATTTTACAAAGAGGCAACTGCGCCCCTGTAGGTAGTACATAGCATGTACCGAAATGGAATTAAGTCACGTGATATAAACAGTTGACTTTTCAACTAATCACGAATATAAACGACTTCGTCCAGATTTTGTAAAGCGAATTCTTGCTTATTTACCGCGCAGATTTCCGTTGTTTCCGATTAGACAAAAGTTGCGCGCGCGAAAGCTGACAGATAATTTATTAAATATAATAAATAATAAGTGATTTAAACTCAAAGAAGTTACGCCAATAGTTTGACGTGGGTAAAAAACGAATACCCACCGGGTCACAGCATAATATTATTATATTATGATTATCACTAGTCAGCGCAACGATGGGTCACTAAACTGAGTTTGATAAGCTGACGTAGTCTAGTCTTTTATTTTCATCACGATTGGAAGATTGTGTTGTCGTAACTCGTAGGCAAGCGGTGGAATTATTTAATTAATAAACAAGTTGAATGTACCGAAATTATTCAAATGCTTTATTTTACAAAACGGACATTATTTATTTTGTAACTAAATAAGTCTTTCGTAGTCGTCGTCGTAACTGATGTTTTTTTTTTTTTTTAACAAAAAGTGTGTTCTGCAAAAATTTTGCATTTCTAGAAACAATAGTACTCATGATTCGCTTTCGTAGGATAATCAAAACACATTATAATAATTTATTGCAATCAAACAATTATTTTGGTGTTTTTTTTTTTGATAAAAAGTGCGACACGAATTAATGCCAAATAAAAATGGACCGTTAGTTCAATATTTTGAAAATCAAAGAATAGTCGTTGAAAAAATACATTTTGTCAACAGAACATTTATAATTATCACAAGTCATTCCCCGATTCGTCAAAAGTATCCGATTGGGTAAACGTCACCTGTAGTCTTGCACAAATTCTAAATTTCAGACAGGTAAATACTAAGTGTCTTATTACATTGTGGGGTATTAAGAATTTCAAAGACTATCATTGTCTAAATCAGCGACGAGCAATACACAGTCCGAGGGCCGCATGCAGCCCACAGGCCGTTTACTTGTGGCAAGCAAACTCCATTTAATGTGAGAAAAAGAACATTTCTTTTCAGGTAAAAAGGTATTATAATAATTAAGGTATTTTCAGTTTGGTTAAATATTTCACCTCAATTTCTCTGAGGCAATTTGTATAAGATTCATTTATCAAGGTAACAACCACGCGCAGTATGGGTGGAGGAGGGGAATCGACATTATAAATAATTGACATATTTTCAGCATCGCTAGAAAAGAGTCACTACCAGTGACGGATTAAGCACATAGGAGGCTCTAGGCACAATACAATATCGAGGACTAAAATTTCAGAAAATTCCATTCTAAAATAAAAAAAAATATTTCAAAATTTGAACAAAAAGTGTATGGGTTATATGTAGGTTCTTCAATCTTTTTACATCCACGGACCGTTAAAAAATTGAAAAATATTTCCGTTAAACAGAGCCTCTAAATTTTATTACGCCTGAGTCCTCTCTTGTGCTTAATCAGCCACTGTCCGTGGAGGCCTACACCTTGCTTGCAACGGCTGATGCTCATACTATCTGAGAATATACAAATTGTTTATTATGTGAAGATACAATTGTATAGGAACTATTACATTTGTTAAAATCCTAATGATAATGGAATACGTACGTCGTATCTAGATATAGGTAGTTGCTCTCCTAAAAAATAAATTGCTACGTACCTAGTACGGATTGGCTATTCTATTAATAAGCAATCTTAAAAATGTTTTTATTTTCATAAGTCTGTAATATCGATACTTTTTTATTATCAATACATACTGTATTGTCTCTGATACATACCTATGGTGAATTAATTCTCGGCATGTGGATTGAGACGAGCACGTTATTGTAGTAAAGAAGTACCTACCTACATAATATGTATATCGTTCATACGTATAACTTTTTTATTATCTACCGTCAACACTCCATAAAAAAATTCAATCATAACAATGGAGAGTTGGCAACGTCGTTCCGTATTTATTGTTTATCTTTTTGTGGTATGCATTGTAGGTATTATAAACTTACCACGTGGTGGAATACTTTCAGAAAGACTAATAGGTATTATTGACTGACTACAACTTATTAAAGCAAATGTGAAAAGCCTGTATTATATCCATTATACAACGTTTTATCTGTTAAAAGAAATCGAAATAGATTAGAATCTTTTTGTATTCTTTATTTTTATGTAGAGGTTAGGTTTTTTGCCGACTGCTTTTAATTCCTAAACATGCCGGGTGTCGCTGGCGCTACTTTATTTACGAATGTCCAAAGACACCAAAACTTTTATGTATATAATATAAGAACATTTCAAATTAGCAAACGTTGCCAAGCAAAGAATGCAAGTAGGTATAAATCGTTTTAATTTTCATCAAAAAATGTAATTTAAAAAAAAATATATGATTTCTCTTTTCTGAATTTATTCCGCTGTGAATTTTTGGAAAATATAACAGACTTTTGTTCTATTATGGCAGTAATGCTTTATTTTTTTAGTGATATAAGCTGAAAGCCTGTTCCAAAAAGACATATCTTTGATTATGATTCGGTCAATGTAGATCAATCGTGGCAATTTGAAAATGAAAAAGATATATGTTTTCCCAAAAAGTTATGCAATGAAATCCCACAAAGTAACTGCCGGATCAATGGGAATTATTGATTGGCATAGGAATAGGACGTCAATTATTCTCCGACAGCCTTATGTTATGAATAAGAGAAAATTTATTTCTCTTAGTTTTCGTTTTTCTTTTGTGAACTCTTTGTGCAAAATGAATCACGTCCCACAGTTTTCTTATCGCAGAAAAGCAATAGGTGCGCTCGGTCACGAACGTTTTCGCCTTGTATTTATTATTGAACGCCCCTCTCCGCTACGCAGTTGCCAGTTTGAAGTCAGAGTGAGTGTACGTCTGCGAAAGTGCCGGAGATATACAGATATATTAATAGAGAAAAAATATAGTGCGTTGATTATCTCTTTATTATTACGCAATACGTAAATAACGTGAATTCAAACGCGACGCCCGTTTTTTCGTTTTAGAAAACAAGTTTTTATATTACGCACGTTGTAGTGCTTGTTGTGATTTGTTTTTTGTAATTTATTATTTTGAAAAAATAACGATAAGATGTCCGCATCGCCGATCGCCAGACAGCTCACCCAGAGCCAGGTCATCCCTTCGAGGAGAATGCTAGTCACCGATCCAACCCAGATGCCCGACGTCTACTCGAGCACTCCTGGAGGAACTCTTTATTCCACTACACCTGGAGGTTAATACCAAAACAATAACAAATATATCACTTACTAAATTGTCTATCATAACAGGTAATATGCTATATGAGGTTATCGATATCACAAACGTGCTTCAATTAAAAAATATGCACTGTCGATTTGTACATGATACATTACAATGCAACCGATGCAAAGCTTTCTTTGTTGTCGCGGGTTTGTTTGTGAATTGATTATTTTTCTTTCGGCCCAAACATTGTTAGTTCAGGCATATGAAGAATGATACTTGAAAAATTCAAATGTTTATTTGGAAGATCTAGAATTTATACGAAATTGATAACACATGGTATAGTTCACCATGAAAGAATTGCGGCGTATTAAGTTAGTTGTTGTAAAAAAGTTAAATAGCAAATAAAATTAATGCATTCTTTTTAGATTCCAATATTAATTTAAACGCTAGTACGATTAATCATTGTAACAATATAACAACTCATTTTATTTTGGCGTGCACTTTCTTCGGTATTATTCCACGCCTATCCTAATGATATTTATGATGCCCTTCCCACGTCAGTCAGTCAGCTGTGTGCGGTTTGCAAACGAATGCGCAATTCCGCAACAGAACTGTCAATAAAAACACACCTCCTTGTTTACTATTTCACGTTGTAAAAATGTGTGAAAACAAACGATTTAACCTTGAGTACATAATTATTTTAAGGCTATTTTCATGTTTCCTAAGCGACATTTTTTGAAATTTATTCTGATTTTGAATGTTGATTCACGTTTGCCGGTTCCATCACTATCCGATCTAAATCACTTTCACTCATCACAAGCATTATCATCAGTCGATAAAGCCTGTGATAGGTGAAACCGACCGTGATATTTATTAAAAAGTGAAATTAGTAGAGAAAAGGGTTTCACTTTTTTTAAATATATAATACCTTTCCAATGAAGACGAATTATCAAATTATTATTATTATTTAATCAAATTATTCTTTCTACATCAGTATACACACATACAACGACATATCGTCACCCACTATTGTTTTCATTGTCCTAATTTCAGTCCAATATGTCGATATCGTCTTATCTTTTAATATAATTGTGCCTTACCTACGATTTAATTTATTCTGATAACAATAAATCCCGTGGATTGCGCAGATACGTGTCGTTAATATACTATTTAATCGGCTTTAACGGCAATCATATATTCCCGTAAAATGAATACAATAGTTAATACAATCAAGGCCCGTGCCGTTGCTAAACATTTGGGGGAAACTTCAATAGACCTTGTGCATTGGTTAACTTGCTATGATGTGGTTACGCGGCTTATCAGGGTCCATGAAGTGTTCACTCATTTTTTCCAGTCATATCCAACAAAATCCACAAAGCTTTGGCTTTTTAAATAAATCATTTCTGTATCGAGCATTATCAAAATAGGTGGTGTTCGTTTTGAGTTCCCGACAATGAAAAAAAGGTATATGTTGCGCAGGTTCATCGCAAGGGGTCGTTGCCTCACCTGATATTTCAATTATTACACAAAAATATTTATTTATTTCAATAATTGCTCATAGTTAGTTTATTATTTATTAAATGCATTTCTCTTCAATCTTTTATTGTGATATTTCACTAGAAAACAAAATTTTAAATTGAAAGTATGTTGTATTCAAGAAGTCTCAGTGGATCCAGTTATCCACGAGACCACAAATATGCATGATGTAACTAAGGTTGCCAGATTTCTTGCGAGTGACTTCGGGACAGTTGTCCGATTTGCTGACATTCGAATCCAAAAACCCAGGAATTTACCGAATTGCCCAAAACACCAGCATTTCCCGGGATCTACGCAACTCGTTTTTTATTTTTTTAGCCCATCGAGAAATTTGAAATCCTCAATTCGCTCAAAATTTCCGGGACAATTTAGTACTCACCGGGATCCGGGAGAGCGCTTCCGATTCCGGGACAATCCCGGCCAATCCGGAACAGGTGGCAACCCTAGATGTAACTGACATTGTTTATTAATTAATAATATACATAACCGTAGTAATAAATACTTCTTGCTTAAAAAACTACCTACATTAATCATAAACGTCTGTTAAATGTGTGTAGGTAAACTGTATTTATTGCCCGTTTGTTCCCAATTGTCAAAAGTGCAAAATATTTCCACATACCTAATAGTACAATGGTTTCCAATCATCTTGATGTAGATCTAAATTGCGGACTTCTAATAAGAATCGCATAAGAATGCGTGTTGAAGAATTTTTTCGTTTTAAAAGTTAAAAATATTCATTTTTAAAAGCTACATATTGTCAATTATCTGACAATTTTTTTTTAAATATAAGCTATGAGGGAGCAAGTGAGAATACAAAATCTTTCAAATTTTGCACCGCGATCGGCCGATTAGTAAATGGTAACACCTTGTGACAATAGGTACCTACCTACTATTTTCTCTCATAAATTTTAATACAAAATTTAACCACCTCAATGCTACAACTATTTAACTATGATCGGATAATTGTTGGGAAAATGAAATTTAAACTTTGTTTGATTAACATACCTACATCTAAGCTATGCTCATTGTTTAAAACAAAAATGGTGTTTCATATCATTTGAAACAACTATTATGTTCAATTGAATTTTGTAGAATTCAATTGGAGATTACATTCAATAGCCTCAACAATGTTGATATTGCTCGCGATTATCGAAACCGGTCCTAATATACAGTAAATATTGTGAAACTAGTTTAAAAAGTGTTTAATATAATGCTTTTCCACCAATAATTGTCAGTAAACACCTTAAAAGTGGATATCTCGACGATATTGAAAATCAAGTTTACGTACGTAGGTAAAGGTGGCGATATGTTTAGGAAGTAGGTAAACAATACGTTTTAGATTCAGAATACACACAAACATACTGGTATTTCACACATTAACCTTGCCAGATGCAACACTTTAGGTCATTGCTGAATTTGAATGAATCGTATCTACATAATATTCAAATGTTCATGTTTTACTTGCCATCTCGTCTAAAGTGTAAAATAAAAAAAGGATTTAATATGGCTTGCGCCACTTCGGAAATATATTATATTTAGGTGTTAAAAAAACGATACCAATACAATTTCTAGTCAAAGTTTTCGTAAAATAATCGTTCCGTCATTTTCCATATCATTCGTAGCTTATATTGTACATATTCGAACATTTCAAAAAAAAAAATGGAGCATTTTATTCCAGCGTTAGTCAATCTGCGGTCCATTCAGATTTTATGTGAGGCCCAAAACAATCACAGTCACCAAATGCTTTTTTAAACATCTGGTATTGTTTGCAACGAATAACGTAAACGAACGAGTATTTTTGACACATTTGTATTTTTGACACATTTGCATTTTTGTGTGTTTAAATTTATGTTATGTCACTATATTATGTATAGTATAATAACGTATCAATATTTATGCATATTGCACGCAGCATTGCGACCCACGTAATGTAGCAAAAACCGCCATGCTGCCATGACGAAAAAAGGTTTAGTATCGCTTTTCTATTATGACTTGATATGCATATTCAATTAACGTGCTATTTTTTTCCATAGCGGAACATTTTATAATTATCTGCATTTGTTTAATACCTACTGAAATGCATACCGTATTTTAATTTTAAAAATGTAGTCGTAGTCGCGAGTTTTTTTACGACTCCGACTCCAAACCCCATTTTTTAAAATTGAATAATGATATTTCTGGGTCAATACTTTTCCTAGACTCGTGCCGATTACTATCAATCAATGCAAAATGAATCCTTAATGCATAATTTAATTTGGAATTTATTGTTATATGAATAAATCTGCAGTGTTTTCGATAAGGAACAATAATTGACTAATGAACAGCAGTCGCTAAACTACCACTCACAGACCAGTTCCGGCACTCCAAAGATTTCATTCCGGCCCCTTATTTTTCATATGTCAAATAACTTACACATGAGAAATATTGTTTAGAAAAATTCTAATATGATTCTAACAATATACCTTTCGCCTGGCCCCCCAACGGTTCCGGTCAATTTCTTAAAAAGTTTTTTGGTCCATGCTATAGAACAGTGGCTGTCAACCTTTTAAGCCTCGCAGACCACTAAATTTAAAATATTGAATCCCGCGGACCACCTCTTTGATTTTTTCCACTATACAAATAAGATTCTAGTACGAATAATTAACTGTGCGATACAGATATATGGTTATCAGTATGTACGAATTTCATTATTGAATTCCATTAGATTGTATAAGGTGACCAGACGTCCTCCTTTGAGGAGGATTGCCCTCCCTTTGGAAACTCTGTCCTTAAAAATTGTGTCCTTTGTCCTCCTCTAGGGAAAATCGTCCTCCTTTAATAAAATTTGGTAAACGGGAAAAGTACACCTTTGACATAAGGTGGAAGCTAAAAATAAATAAAAAGGTCCCACGCTGGTTATTTGGGGAAATCACAAATTTCTGGGATTTAGGATTTGAAATCCCCGAAGAGCTAAAAAATGTTGCTCCGTTTTCTTTCGAATCCAAAAACCCAGGAATTTACCGATTTGCCCAAAATGTGACTCGTTTTTTTTTTAGCTTTTTCGAATCGAAGTTAAATAGTTTTCTCTAAATTTCCGGGACAATTTAGTACTCATCCGGGATACGGGACAGCGATTCCAATTCCGGGACAATCCCGGCCAATCCGGGACACCTGGCAACCCAACTCAACTAATAGTCTCAACTTATGATTAAATCAGGGCTGTGGATTCGTGAAATAATACCGCGACTCCGGCGTTTACAAGCGGTCTGATACCGATTAAAAAAAGAAGTAAAATTGTGGATATGTATACATTAAATCGACTATGGAAAGGAAAAAAGGACGTAGCCCACAGTTTTTTCAAAACAGCTTTTTTCGATATCACAATGTATACAACTTGATACACGTTCTACCAAAAAAATGTAAGCTAAAAATGGCAAATTAGTATCTAAAATTACCTTCTATGTTTTAAAAAAAAGGGCCTGTGAAAATTACGATCAGAAAAAGACTAAAAAAATGTTTTTTTAAAAAAAAAAACAAAAATATTCAACTAATATTAGATAATTAGATATAGACTAATAAGTCAATTAAAACCAGTTCATTAGTCTCCATGTACTTCAAGGTTGTGTATATTTCATAATTTGCCTTTGATAAAAAAATAACCAAAAAACGTTTTTTGTCTCCTGTAAAATTTGTTATGTGTAGGTTACGTCCTTTTTATTTTAAAACTACACACTTAAATTAAAATGCATATAAAAAGAGTGATAGTCGCTCTTTTTTATATGACTCCACCTCCCTGATTCAATCATTAGTAGATATGTTTGACATTCTGCGATAGATTTGATTATATTCGATTATTATTAATTAACGGAGTGGCGGAATATCCTATAAGCGCATGGGGCCTCTGAATCTTGGGGGCTCAAAATGGTTTATAATTTATTACCCATATATATTTTGTTCAGATTTTTATATATTTTACATGAATTTTTTAGACGTCCTTATGTTATCCAAAAAACAGGGCCTCCAAATTGTATTGCGCCTGGGCCTCTCTTGTGCTTAATCCGCCACTCTTGACAATGCAGTGTTAAGACTCGATATAATGTAATTCGAGACAATTCTGATATTGCTTCAGTCAGACAAGTAGTGTCTCTCGTTCGCAAAAAAGCTAAGGACGTTCTGATTCGTTCGAGCGCGACCAACGCTCGATCAAATTATCATGGAGCAAAACCGTCTCATAAATAAATAGACATATAAATACAACACTAGCCTGATATTTTTGGATTGGCCGTCTGACCAATTTATTCATTTATGTCCACGATTTAAATGGATAGCCTACTTCGCGGTAGCGTAATAATAATACATTCATTTCGATTTTTATTTTCGCCGCATCTCGGGACGTTCGAATTTATATTATGTACATGAAAAACGAAAACAATTCAGTGGCCTGCAGCTGGTCTCGGCAGTTCACGGTCAACCGGTCCACGCTTGGAAGACGACGTTTAAACGTCACTAGCAAAAAAAAAAATGCAGAATGTTCCACGGCCAGGGAATGATTTTGATGAACGCAAATATAAACACAATTCAGACAAATTTTTTTTCTTGAGCGCGCCGCCGCCTGTTTTTTCTCACGACGGGCCTGAAATAACTTAGTTTTTTGAAATTGTATGAAAATTACCAATGAAGTATTTTGTTTTACGAATTATTCTTCAAATATATAAATACATACCTACTATCTCATCTGGCCATTGTTACCATCAGATTATTTTATTGTATTTCACGCGAAGATGTAAAGAATCTGTAAGCTACGGTTTGAAAATCACGTAGGCTCGTTCTGTAACGAACGTATTTTACGCAGATGTTCATAAATTCTTTATGAAAAAAAACTAAAATATTGTTTCTTTTTTACACAATCTACCTATCAAGTCTTTAAGCAGCGATTTCCAACCTGGGAGGCGCGGACTATTGCAAAGGGAGGCGCGAACAGTCCAAAATATTTATTTACCATTTAAATTTTACCATTCACCGTGTCTTTATTACTATATGAAATAAAGGATAGGGAGGCGGGAAGATATTTTTTCTTCAAAGGGAGGCGTAGTAACATAAAGGTTGGAAACCACTGTCTTAAAGTGTTCGTTGCGCCTATGTATTTTGTAAAGTGTATGAATGTATTGCTGCTATTAAATATAATTTATGGTCCAATTTCGGCATGTTGCCTATTATGTATGTTTCTGTAATTTCGATATGCAAGGCGAACTTTGCGTCGAATAAATTATCGCTGTTATACAATGTTGTTTGATTATTATAAAAGCAGTTCAAACTAGTATTCGTGTTTTTTTTTTATTATTTCGAATACACAAATTCATTCTTTATTAAATAATTTGAATAACAGTGTAACCGTGGATTTTTTTTTGAATGGCGGGGGCTTAGTCGTTGAACCAAGAAGTATGTAGGTATTAATAATTAGTGGCGGCCGGTGACAAAAACATTAGGGAGAGGAAATCCATCCTCCGCTTCTTGTTTTATGAAAACATTTAAGTCCGATATTGACAATACCTACTCTTTTCTACACCACTGCAAGGGCATATTATTATAGTATGTCTTGTGTCATATTTCCAGTGCTTTTTTTAAGAAAGAAAAACAGGTTCCGGAACTCACTTCTTTTTAAGCTTTTTACAAAAATGTCCCGGTTTAGATGTTAAAGAGATTTCACTTTTAGGGTGTTCACTGTCAATACTTGGTGGAAAGGCATTATATTAATAAAAACAATAATCCTTTGTACTTCATTCCACTTTATTTAATATGTCAGGACCGGTTTCGCTCATTGCGAGCATTGTCAACTGAAAAAATTAAAGAGATTTGGCAGTTCTACAATTTTTCCAGAGCAATAGTTCCTAAAACATAATATTGTACATATTTTATAATGGAAAATTGACTTAAAATGTGCATTGAGAAGTGGAATGGGTTGTTTATAATCTAATAGTCGACTAAAAGAATTCTAAGAATTACATCTGGCATGATAAAAATCAAAAGATCTGTAGAAAGTAAACTCAGGATTCCTAATTTGTGAACAAAATTAAATGATTTATTATTTATAAATCATTTTAACAATAGTTATATAATGTAGAAATGGGTAATAGTTGTTCGTTTTATATAGTTTTTTGAAAGGCATGAAAAATTCCCTTGTATATTTAATTATGGTTTTCGTAATTATTGTAGGCTCTCGAATGAAAACCAGTTTTTCGAGTATCACTCCGCCTGCAATAATATTATGTAAATTAAATTTATTTGATAGGTAACGCACCTACTAATGATGTTGATAAACACGCCTTAAGTCGGAAACAAGTTTCCCACATGGAAAAATATAACGAGTGGAGACATTAGCATTCTAGATCACGTCTCTCCTCATAGGTACATATTATTTGCATTTAACAAAATACTACTGTATTGTATTAAATGCAAATTATGGATTTGGTTATTTTAATCATTAAGGTTGGTCACTGCATAATGTAGATTTCTGCAGTTTTAATATGTTTGATAATTTACACGAGCAAAATGGAGGTAAAAGTTGCCACCCTGCTAATTTTATATTTTGTCTAGTGCAAATTAGTGCTGCAATGGATACATGTATGCTTCTTCCAATGCTGAAAATCAAATGTCTCCCAAATGGCTTCCTTCGTTGCCAACTGTTAAGTTTGGTCATAATCCTAAAATGGAAAGACCCGTTCAGAGACCAGCGATTAAATAAAAATGATTAATTAATTTCATCCCACTCTTTAAATTAATTCATTCTACTTTCTACTGAAGGCACACATTACAAACAGAATGCATTATCTCTCATAATGGCCTCAACGATAGTAAATAGTATCTATAATGGTTATTGATATTTCTATGTAAAGGATGTAACGAGGGTGAAATATGTAGATTAAATTGTTCAGTTAAGATTGAATGTTAATTATATCAAATCAATATTAATTCAGATCTTTATCAATAGCTTTTAGGTGTGGTGATGTTAACTGAATTATTCTTATATATGCACGATAAAAACTATTTGCTTACTGTCAGTGCAAGTTCACTCGTGTACTTGAATGCTTGAACACGCCGAAAGGTGAAACGTGGGTCGTCAATGACAGAACATATGGAAATGTACAAAATTTTAATGATCAAATCTTTAGTATTATATTATGGTGATAAAAGAAAGTGACGCTGATTTTGAAAATCTTGTAAATTAGCATAATATGCTACCCGGTTCCTTTGCCAAAAATTACCAAATGTGGCCGAGTATTTGGAAACCCTATCTGTATATAAGTAGATAATGGACACAATTTCATCGACCATTTGATTGAATTTGCAAAGATTGACAGAAATTTCATAACAAACGAATATGCTCTTGCATTATGCCCCTGCAAATATAAATGATGAAATCATTGGCAATATTAAATTTGATCCCTGACCATTATTCTTTACTAGAAATAGCTTTGTTTTGAGTAACTGTTAAATCTCCACTTCACATATTATGAATGTATCATTGACACATGTACATATTAATATTATTCAAGACTCATATTATTGATATAGAATTAAATTTGATAACTTTGTTATTCACTTTGATGTTCCTCATGTTAATAATTATTTTATTAATGCAATATACACACTTCAATATGTATGATACATAAAATAAAATGATGAAATAGCCAAAACTGCTCACAATAATACAGCAGTTTGAATAATATTATCATTTTCATGTTTTTATAGTCTTTCTTACCTTTTTGTTTAGAATCTATTATAGTATGACAAAACAGATGTTATCGGAGTGTTTCTGTTTTGGTTGCATGAAATGACTTCCAAATAAATAAACAGACAATTTCTTAATAAATTATTCTAACACATGAAAGATATGCATACATATTTATTGAGTAAATTTATTCAGATTTGCTGATGATTTATTTTTGTTTCCAGGTACCCGTATCGTGTACGAGCGAGCCTTCATGATGAACCTTCGAAATTCGCCTATTTCCCGAACGCCGCCCCGCTGTTCGCTGCCCTCTAGTCTGGCCCGAGGAGTCACTTCATCCCCGCCCCGCGCCCCCGTACCTGTCGCCGCCCCGGTCATCACCGCAGCGCCCCACATCGTAGATTCTCATATTGATGAACAGTTCGATATGGAGCTGTAGAAAACCGGATCGGTCTCCGATTTTCCCGTCATTTACTTTTTTACTAGATCCAGATGCTCGAGTTCACAGAGATCTGTCCTGATTTGCATTTCTACTTGCTCTTAATGTTTACTATTATGATCTTATCGGCAAAATTTTGCTTCAATTTAAATATAACGCATCGTGTAACATGCGTCTCCCACTGTGCGGTTACTTAAACAATTCAAATATTCATGGGAATCTTTAATTGAAATCGTTTCTTTTTTATGGCTATTATTGTTATGTTTTTCGAATCTTTGTTATGTGTTATGAATGTAATACTCATAGATTTCTAAATTTATGCGCATTTTTGTCAAACATGAATATTTTATTTGATTTCTTACACCCACTAGGGAATTGATTAACGTTTATTGAAGGATCTAAATGCAATTAATTGTCATTCCAAGTCATTAACGTCGACGAGCCGCACACATTTTTGTAAGCTTTTAAATTCCATGACGAGCGGTCGTAACGGAGTAAATCGAGTCTTTCATAAATTTAGTAGAGCTTAGCATGATCCGTGATAATTTAAATTTTACATTCTCCTTCGCGCACTTTTAATCCAATCTTTGTTTGTTAAAAGAGAAAAAAAAATATGCTAACGAAAGCAAAGAAAAATCGTATTCCTATCCCAAGCCATAGTATTAAATGTCTAGGAGCATCTAGGTCCGCCGTCGTTAAATATGTATTTTTATATGAAATCTATTCATTAAAGCTTTTATAAAAAAATTAATCTCTCTTATAGCTTGCAATAATAGAGTTCGTTCTTTTAGTTTTTATTATAAAAGTATTGACTGTGCCCGTTGCGGACATTATTTTTAATAATGGACTAGTCCTTTCATTTTGACATGTTTCACTCACTCAAAGTTTTATTCCAAATAAATGATCTATCTACGCAATAATAAAATTGGAAAATATGTTGAATTCTCACGAGCGTCAATGTCCGCGGCCAACGGACGCCGGGAGGTAATTCTTAGACGAGTCCGTTGCCATAAATCACTGAGAGCGACCGACCAAAACATATTTTCATGAATAAACTTGAATTTGTGATAATTCTATGTATATATTTTAAGTATTTTATGATGTTAAGCTTCCTTAGGTTAAGTGGTGAATGAGACGCTCGACATTCGGATGATTTGTATGATAACAAAAGTTTTGTTTAAAAATTATAATAATTTTAATTTCCGATGACAAAAATATAATACTGCCACATTTCTGTTTTTTATACTGCTGACGTTTTTCCTTTTGTTTTCATATGAGAAACTTAATAATGTAATGTATATTGTCTATACAATGGTGCCAATAAAAACATCCTCTTAAAACCTGTGTTTTCTTTCCCAATACACATTTTAAAGATCACTGTGTGAACAAAACTGGTTTTATAAATTTGTTCAATTTTCAAAGTCCATGTTTTATCGTCACAGTGCGACTTCACACTTCAAATTCTCATGTTTAATTTAAACAATGCAAATAATTTATGTAAATATATTATCTGTAAAGTCTTCTGCCAGTATTAATGTTTTCCTGTAATCTCGGAATATCTACCCAAAGCAGGTCAAAGAATAGAAAAGAAGTGACATATAAATGCAGCATTACGTACACTTTTTCATTGGTGCCATAGACCAGTGTTCCGCGTGTGCCGCGGCACACTGGTGTACCGTGGTCATCAGTTGGTGTGCCACGGAAAAAAGTCAAGGTTTTTTTAAGATAATACAAAATTGAAAGCTTTCGCGCTAAGTTGGTGTTATGGAACAGCCACGCTGTCAATGGTAGTAATGAAATGTTTCCAAATGTCATGGCTGCCGATTCAGAAAAAAAAGTGCAGGCTTTGATAGTGAAACACTTGGAGCTATTAGCAGAAAAAATGAACTGTTATTTTCTTAAGTGTGACCTGCAACCTATGGACTGGGTACGGAATCCATTCTCGGATAACATTTCCCTTGGACACTTACCGATAAACGAGCAGGAAGAATTCATGGAGTTAAAAACTGATCGGACATTAAAACTAAAATTTTCCAAAGTAGAAGTAGCACATTTTTGGCTGCATATAAAAAATGAGTATCCACTGCTTTCAAAGCGTGCTGTTGCAGTTCTATTACCATTTGCCACAACCTACTTATGCGAATTGGGATTTTCAACTCTCACTACTATTAAATCGAAAAAAAAGAGAACGCCTGAGGACGATCAATGAAGAGATGAGAGCAGCCTTATCAACGATTGCTCCAAATTTTGATCACCTGTGCTCAGTTAAACAGGCTCACATTTCTCACTAAACATCTTTTCATATAATGTATATTGATTTTAGTAATAAATAAATATTAAATAAACATTGCTTTTTCTTTGGTGTACCTCTAAAATTTTTTGATTTGATAGGTGTACCTTGAACACAAAAAGTTTGCGGAACACTGCCATAGACCACGGTTTCTCAACCGGAGGCTACAGGGAAATAATGATTTTAGGGGAGACACGGGCAAATCCATAAACGCCCAGGTTTTTAAAATCAGGCACCGACAAAAAATTGTTTGAACTCTGCGAGAGGTTAAAAAAAAGTTCCACATTTTTTGTAATTTTATTGAAATGTCCGTATGTGGCTCTCTAATAATGTTGATTCCAGGAAGGGAATCAACCCTAAATGGAATTTTACATCTAATATTATAATATGGTTGCTGATTTGTTTAGAAATTGAACCTTTGTTTGAACGAATAATAAAAACAATGTGACGGTCAATAATCACAGAGATGTGTGTACTCAGTATCCATATCTGAAAAAATAATAATAATTCAATAAAAAATATAACAATGGCAATAGATAATACATATATGACAAAATAATAAGACATACATGTACAGCGTTACTTATTAAAGGGCTTAATGATCATGGTATGCGAAACCATATTTCGTTTGATTCATTAAGTATTTCATACAACATTGAACATTTTAACATAATGGCGTTAATAATTAATTGAATCGTATAAATATTAACTATTAGTGGAAGGTATATTATAAAACCGAGCGGAACAGCTCAACATTGTGAAATACCTACACCAGTTCTGAAAAAACTCAACTATGTACCTATATTTAATACATATTCAGTTTTATCTACTTTGATCTACTTAAATTGTGTACATGATCATAGTTATAATGTTATACAGTGGCGGCCGGTCAATGTGGCATTCGATCAATGCACCCCTTGTATATGCAGAGGCGGTTATATTTCATGAAATAATATTCAAACATAACATTTATACCATTCGCTCATTTTCACTCTGGCGTCATGGAAACTTTGACACGAGAGTTACTGTACTGCTGTGGAATATATTCATCAATTTATATTTTTACTTGGCATCAATTTATAAAATATTTTTTTGGAACAACACATGGAGAACTCAAAATGAGTGAATGGTACAATTATTCTGTTTGGATATCACATATCAATGGAATGTGTACATGGTAGCACAATGCACTCTTTGCTCCTCTCTGAGAGCTGTCCCTTGTCATAGACCAGTCTTAGTTTAACGTTTTCTACAGTGATGCATTTCAATGAAACAATACCCCCCTGAATGGATGACTGAAACAGATCTTTAATTCAAACATTTTTGAATTCACAAATACATATTAGAATTCCATATATCTGATACCAGTTAGAGCATACCCTAACACAGTGTTTACCGTGTACACGTACCCCTTGGGGTACGTGAATAGTTTGATGGGGGTACGCCCTGCACTGGGGTTTGACTGTGCCTGGTGCAACAAGCAGCTTATATATTTTATTAGAATATATGCATTTTTTTGACGAAGGGTACTTGGTGTTACAAAAATTATAGTAGTAATTTTAGAATTACACATGTCAACAGTTTGGAAAATACTGTCCTAACAGAAAGGCTGGCTGCCCGTGTCAAAAGCTAGAAAGGCCAACGTTTTTATTTGATGTTAAAATTCAATGACTATACATACTTAGTACTTACTTATTAAAAAGTATTTTGATTTTTTCTGAAGAAGACATGACTATCGTTAATGCCAATATTATTGAAGACGTCCAAAGAAGTCACGGCAGTCAATGGAGAGTGAGGGAATCTAAATAAAAAAGCAATTCTATATCATTTTACTTTCTGCGCATCAATTAATATTCATGCAAAACAATTCTAGATAAATTTTTCCTTGTACATTTCATACATTGTATACTACGTGAAGCATATGGATTCATAATGAAGTGTATCTCAACAGACGTTATTTCCATAAGAAGTGTTGTTTTTCAATGATCCACTACGTTTGTTTAATATTTAAACAAAAGTAGTGGATCATTTAGTAGGGATAGGCTTAGAAGCCAGAAAATGGGTTATTAGTGATCCTTCTTAAAAAAAACTGGTCGCACAGAGTTATTTCTATTGACAAAAAATGTATCTTATATTCGTTGATAAATTGCAAATGAAACATACTTTTATAACAAAAAATTAACAATGGTTCATTTGTCATATTATACGATATCATGTGGGAAAATCATAAATTAATTATTAATAATCGATTGAAGCCAACGATGTTAACTATTCGACTGCAAATTCGACAAATATTGTCACTGCCTTTATATTCCTTGTTGTCGGTGACACTCTTTAATATTTCGACAATATAAGCACCGAATAAAAAAAATTAGCAGGGAGTACTTTTCAATAGGTTTTCACAGATAGATAATAATTATCATAAGCCCTAAAACACTATAAGTTTGTTTTCAGTACCTCGTACAAAAAATATTTTTTCTTGCAACCGCTAACTAAGGTCATTACAGTGAGAGCTAGCCAGAGATAATGAGCTAGCAACACTATATTTTATTTATCTTGAGGTTGGTAGCAATCTGATTATTTGACGTTTTACGAAATTCAACATCATTAATCATAACATTTTATGGTCAGGTAAACATAATAAATAGGTTTTTTATTTCTTATTTAAAATTTCGTAATAGTCATATTTGCTAAAGATAATTTAAACAATTATTATCATGTAATAATATGTTTTATATTGCATGCAAACCGGCTTCTGGTGTGAATTTAATATCCAACAAAAAGTGTTATTTATAAAGGTGCAATATAAATGTGTATTATAGAAGTATTCACTTTACAAGATCAGTATTCAAAGTAGACATAGTTTAAAAATGTTGACTAATGATAATGTTAATCTGTTGTATTATTTTTATTTCTAGTATTGATAAGCAATTTTAGAATGAGTACATTCGAAGGTCCGCTGACAGAAATTGATGGAGTTTCAGTGGACAGATTTAATTATAAGAATGGATTGTCACGTGCATATTTCCTCTCGCATTGTCACAGGGATCACATGATTGGATTAACCGACAATTATTTTACACAGGGTCCAGAGCGGAAAGATGTATATTTATATGCCTCAGAAATAAGTTCAATAATTTTGAAAAACAGATTTCCAAGACTAAGTCAATATATCAAAGTTTTAAATTTCAACAGTGAGTATTAAATCCTTGCTTAACCTGTAACTCATGCCAAATATTAAATAATTAGGTGATTCTAAAACTTCTTTACAGTTTAACGATGGTGAGAAAAGATGATTGTTTCTCACTTGTGATGTTCAGATTTTATTTTAGTTGCAAAACTGGCATTGAAGAGTAAATTGATTGATATCTATACATCAAATTCTGGGGCTGGTGGAGCCAAGCTCCAATTTCCCTTTCATCTGGTGTATTTTGATGTTGCTTTTCCTGCGTAGCGTCCTGGATTTACCTGGGCGTAGGCGGGTGCGTGGTGTTTGGTTTTTGTGGTGGTATTAGTTCTCATTCGTAGGCATTACATGTGACACTGGTGGTTGATTTAGTAACCTCGAGCTGCAATTAATTGGGGTTATGCTTATCTGATCAGTTTTTTTTTTTGATCTGTTTTTTTAAAATTGTCTGTTTACAATTACAATGTAATTTTTATTATGTTCATAAAAATCTATTTTTTTATGCGTTTTATCACACCTTTGAACTTGCATTTTATGCTGATGCTGAAGGTTAGTAGGCTTTTATAAAGAGAGGTCACCATTTAAAAAATAAATCATTTATTTAAAAGTTTTCTCTTTATTTAAATAAAGAATGTTTATCTAGAGGTTTGATTTTTGAGTGATTAACTTTTTTTCCAGCGACAGCCAATTTGACAGCTGAAAGCTGATTTGTGCTCAGTTTGGCTAGCCATTTCAAGAATTGAAGCTGTTTGACTATCGTGTGCGTTCGGTGAATAGGCCAAAAACAAGATTGCTCTTGATTCTCATTTTCACCAAAAAATTTCTTTTCAGCAATGAGGGTCATTTTAGGTTAAATGACTACGTTAATAGGCAAAATTCCGACATTTTTCTACGATGATAAACCAGAAACGATAGACTGCTCGAAAGTAAAAATTCGCTGTGTTATTGCTGACATACGTTCTCAGGTGCTCCAAAAACTGATTGAAAATTGAACTTCCAGATTGGACTCTCTTCTAACCAGCCGCGGCAAAAACCATATGCCACTACTACTAATGGCATAAAATTTTCTTTCCAATCAAGTCAATACCATTCCTAGTATGACGATTTTTGTGCTTTTTATTTCATTTTAAAGTTGTATATCTCTAAAAAAACACCTTTATAATATATGTTATCAAATAAAAATGATCAGTAAATAAATAATATTATTTACAAATCCCGAATTTAACTTTTATATTTACAAACTCCAATCGTAATATGTACATGTATATTCCTAAAAAAAACCACCTGGAGAATTATTTGAGTTTAGACCTTCTGGTTTATTCAATAAGTAAGTTTGCATTTGATTGTTCACATCAGTAAATGTCAAATTTTTGATAATGCAAAAAAAATCCTGTTGGGGGCAGCGGGTTTACTAGTATTTATTTAATACTCTTAAGATATTATATATTAAAAAAAAAGGTTTGTTCTATTCTTAAAAGTATGCCATATTTTTAGAGACAAACAATATCCTTGTACCCGGAACACTAAAATCAGAAGATAAATTTATAAGTGTAAAAATCATTCCGGCCGGCCACTGTCCGGGATCTGTGATGTTTCTCTTTACGACAATTGAAAACAAAAATATTTTATACACCGGTGACTTCCGAATCTCAAATGATGACTTGCCTAAATTAAAACAGCTGAATGACGAAGCGGGGGCACCAATTCAAATCGATAAGATGTATTTCGATTCAACATTTTGGAGTGATAGTTTCCCTGATTTCCCGAGCCGAGACTTGAGCTGCGACGTGATTTGCGATATTATCGCTGAATGGATTTCGAAAGGAAAAGACTATTTGGTATCTTTGAATAAATCCGCATATTATGGATCAGAGCCATTGTATATTGCCCTAGCCAGAAAGTTGAAAATGAAAATACACGTGCGGGACATGGAATTTAAGACGTACAGGTAAAGAAAGAATTTGAAATCTTGGCTTATTTGGATTTATCTTTATTATACTATACACCTATTTATACATGTATATAATATATTATACTATACCTAAGCAAACGTTTTGACTAAAGGGCCTCATTCAAATTTCAAATAAAAGTTATTATTGCAAACAATAATTAATATGTGATATTTCAAAACATGATTTAATTGATAATCGGGTTGATCATCTATCACCTGTCATGTATATGGTTTCACAAAATCTGGCACCCTGTCAGTAATAAATGTCTTAGGCCAATTTCAAACTATTGTCACAACAATACCACACTTTTAAACAGGGCTGTGGAGTCAGAGTCAGGATCAAGAGCAATGTTCTCTCTGAGATGACAAATTAGCTATGCGTCATTCTGTATCAAAATATAACATTAAAAATAACAGAATTCATTTAATTTTTTTTATATGAAAGAATCAAGCACAAATAAAAAGGAAATAAGCAGATTGAAACAAATAATCAGTCGCTAGTAAAGTTATTCAAGAGTTCTGTTATTTCTTATTTTTTATTTACTAAATGATAATATTTTTCATTATGCTAATTAAAACAAAAAAAAAACACTTTTTTATCTCAAATATGACAAATTATTATTAACCAAAGCCAACAGTGTTGATCACTCGACCATGCAGCCGGCAAATATTTGCATTAATGTTAAAAGTGTAGCATTCTTTTAAATGCTTCAAAATTATTGAGATTAAGTCAACACGGTTATGTGCCAGTTAAGAAATGAACTGTAGCACTGTTACTAATCTGGCCTCATTTGACATTCATCCAAGAACTCTTGACCCAAATATTGATCCTGAGATGTTTCTTGAGATATAAACATACCAAAAATATTTTTGCAGGCATCTGGTAGATTTGGATGATGTATTCACTCTGAATTCTGAGGAGACTCAAATACACAGCTGCTCAGCCGCTCAACAAAGCCCTACCGGATCCATTGATTGTCGCCAGAATGCAGATAAGCTGCAAATTCGTTACCTCAAACCTAGTGCTTTACGTTGGATAAATATCAACCAAAAATCAAATATATTCAAAGAAGATTCTGGATCTTTTTATGTATGCTATTCCAGTCACGGAAGTTTTAATGAATTGAAAGGTTTTATTAATTATTTTAAGCCTAAAGCTATCGAGCCTTGTGTTGTACCACCTGCTAATTCTATAGATTTTTACAAATCAATAAACAACTTTTGTAAAGATTTCTTAGAGGTGCCGTGCAAACGTCTGTCTGTGAAAAAACCTAAATTCGATAATTCAAATGAACTTCTCGAAATCACAAATTCGAATGAACAAAATACAAGTACAGTTTTTGAATGTTCAGATGATAGCGACGATAATTCTGGAATATGCAATCGAAAAATTAACTCAGTTTATTCTGAAATGGAGTTAACCAGGAATCGAAATGTTGTGATCATGAAAAAAAATCTTTTTTTCTAATGCTTACTAACGTAGATAATGAAATTGTTGAATTGAAATAAAGACCTGGTGCCTTGTCCAATAATTGATTATTTTACCGTATTGCTTATAGCTGGATATATTATGCAAAATATTTTTCCTGACTAACTACGATATTATATTTTATTGAACTATACTCTCTACCAGTGATTTTTACAGTTATATATATTTTTTTTTCAATGAACAAAAGAATTTTGCAAAAATATTTTTATTTGGGAACAAGAATAAGCAAATTACACAAAAAAATCCTCATAATATTATTTCAATCAAGAAAATATAATACTATTCATTGCTACTTGATTATATATATATGGGTACATTTTGAGGGACTGGATATAAACCATGTAATCGCTAGAAATGCCTCGACACATTTAATGTATAGGGATCTAATTTAGCATTTTATTTGTAATTTCTATCTTGTGTTGTTGAATTTCATTTTATTAGGAAATCTGTAATCTGAAAGATGACAAAAGGTCATCGATAAAAATGGTAAGGTCCACAAAAAAAACAAATAAGTTTTGTATATAGTTTTATTGAAAATGTTTAATAGATATTTGGTATAATACAGATAGTTTTAAGATTTATTTTGATAAATATGCATAATATTTTTATAGAATTAAATAAAACGCATGATTTTCTTGTTTATGTTTTTATTAAATTTTATGATAAAAAGGGAATAAACATCAGAAAATTTATCCATGATTGTGGTGTTTTCTTTTCTCTACACCCACCCTATCTCATTCTGAAAAATGTATGTGAAGAAAGCAATTAGTTACCTATTAGTTTACTACCTCCTTTAATTTCATATTTTTTTCCTTATCTGCCGGGTGAGAGATTGACACGAAACAGTGCTCGTTGAACCAATTGCAAATAAATTAAATAAAAAAGTTGTTTATCATGGCGGAAAAAAAATGTTTTATTGATAATTGAAAGAAGGATATGATAAAAAAAAAATATTTACATTTATATTAATTAACTGGGATATCATAAATAAAGACTAATTTTACTTCAATAATTTCAGAGTTAATTTGACAATCTAAAAATGGCATAACGTTAATTAATCTTTGATATTTTTCTTTTCTTCAAACTCTTTCAACACTTTTTCTGCTAATTTGTCGGCGTCATCTTCTATTTGTTCAACCGATAACACTTCTGGAATATAGAACTGCATCATATTTTGAACCTGTAAATTAATAATTTCATTTCAATTAGAGCAGTCTTGGAGTAATATCATCTGTGCCAGTAACTGTTTTCATACAAATGAAAAATTACATAGAAGATGTTACTATAACTGTTGGCTTACTCCATTTTTTAAGGTCACAATAGAACTGGGACACGAACTGCAAGAGCCTTGCATTTTGAGTCTTACAATGCCATCTTTGAAATCGACAAAAAGGACATCTCCTCCATCCTCTTGCACAGTCGGTCGAATTCGGGTGTCCAGTAATTCTTTTATCATTTGGACAACTTCATCATCATCCTCATTTATCTCTGTGAAATAAAGAAATATTAACATTGTTGTAACATTCTTTTTTAACAATAGTGAAGGTGTAAAATACACTACAGTGGATAAATTTTCTTTTAAAGGACGTGAAAGTTGTTTGTTAACTTACGTGTATCACCCGAGGGTTTGGCATCAGTGAGAACCGGCAGCCCGCTCGCAAAAAAGTCCATAATAGTTGCAAATATTTCCGGCTTTAGAACACGCCATTCTACATCCTCATCCTGTTTTGTGACAGTTATAAATTCGGGACCAAAAAAAACGGACTTCACTCCCTCAATTCGGAATAGCATTTTACCTGTAAACCGAGACAGATAATGTTGAAGTTCACTTTGTTATATCGTATTCAGGGTTGGCTCGAAGATTTTCGCGCCTTTGGTACCTCTCAAAACTTAGCTGTTTATCGAGCATAATTTGAAACTAGTAGGAACTGAAAAGTATTGATATCATAAGCAGTGATGATTGTACTGTAGATAATAAACATATTAAGATATGAATGGGGCGTCTTCAAAATAATAATGCGATGAAAATATACCTCAGTGTGAAATTCCTCAGAATACCTATTTATTAACAAATAAATTTAAGTTAATCATACTTAAGGGGCTGCAGAAAGCTGTAGTGCCATTTGGAAAGTCCATGGTTTGCCCAGGCTCGAGAACACTCACTCCTGGTAGAAACTTAAGACTGTTCGGGTTGGGAGTATCTTGAGTTTGAATAAACATAGTTCTCTTTGGGATTTCAAAAAGAAAATCTTGTGAATGTTTTGATTTTTTTAATATTCCAACATTGATTGGCAATTGTGACATCCTGCACATTTCCCTAATGTAGAAAAGCCTGGAACATGCGTATCAATCAAGTCATAAATATGTAAAATAATTGCGATGAAAATATATTTATACCTATATACGCAATAGTGAAAATCACAAAACGCACAGTTAAAATTATTAAAATACAAAATTTGTTAGAAAAAAACATTACTTGGCAGTTTGAGTGGTGACAGAAGCGCGTACTAACTGATTTAAACCTATGACACAATTACGAAACATTTTGAGTGTTTGACAGCTGTTTTTGAGGTTGTATTCACTGCTGTCAAAAATATCTGCGAAGTTCGTTACCAACACAGAGTTAAAGTGTCATTGTGACCAACTATGAAACATGATAGTTGGTGTCACTGAATGCATTTAGCGGTTTTAGTCGCAGCTAGCGCTTCCACTGGCGTTTCAGTAAAATGTATGCTTTTAAACAAAACGTTTTATCGTTTTAAAAGATACTCAATAGTGTTTGTTTTGAAAAAAGAAAAAAAGCTCTTATACACGTCATTTGCACATCTTTTTTTTAGTTTCATAGTATACGCAACCACTTAATTGCACGTGAAAGCGCCTATGTGTACAGCTTGGTATAGTTGGCTGTAAAAAAATAAATAACAGAGATATGTAAATTATTTACTGATGAAAAAAATGAACGATAATATTATTAATATGTTGACAAGCTGGATAAACTCACTATTGCCCAAAAGTTTGAGGTACAATTATTAGCAATGTAATTTGTTTTATGTCAGGAAACTCATAATCATCCAGGGTTGTCGACAAAAATTAAAAATATAAATCGGTACATAGTATTTTTTTCAAAACCTTTTCATTGTTATTTTTCTTTTTCCCAATCAAGTCAGCTACAATACCCAACATTTTTTATCAAATATTTGTTTACGTTCAAGTACTTATTTTCTGTTTGCTATTTCATTTATTAATACAAAGCTTAGCTTTTCTAATATTGTTCATGTTAAAAACAACATTCAAAAACAAAAAAATACAATATTGCAAAAGCATAAACCCTATAGTTGGGCAAAGCCATAGCTCCCTATACATATCTATGTAAGTGGTAATGACAAAGCTGATGGACAATGATGTGAGAATGTGCCGATAACATTGCCCAGAAGACGAATTGTTTGAGTTTCTGATGAGATAATTACAAAAAATCTACAATTTTTTTCTTTTATCAATCTATATTACTAGCTGTAAGCCCGTTGCCCAGCAACGTGAGATTTTTGTTGCATAGTATTTGATTTAATTTTATTTTATGTTATTTTATTTTATTTAATTGGTACGCACACATCTGTGATTATTTGTGAAAAGTGAGCGATTAATAGGACATCCTACATACACTCATTCGGACAAACGGACCTTATCGACTATTAATAAATAGATGTATAAAAATGACTTTCCTGAATTTTGGGTAAAGCCAGTGGAAAAGATTTAATTTTTATTATTTTTGGCACCATTCAACAATCGATGCATCTTAGAACTGAGCAAAGCTAGTAACACACCAAATGGTGAGGATGATGGAACTGAAAGGTGTTGGTTTGTTTTGGGAGGAAGCAGTATATCTTTACTTTTGAATTAAGCCACAAAAAGAAATTAATAATCTAGATAAGCCTTTGGTTATGATTATATTGTTTAGCCTTCCTTAACTATTACGATCATTTCTTTTTGCCAAATAAATCCATTTGGTAGTATTTGAAGGTATTTTGGGAAGCTTCATAAAACGATTGTGAGAGTCAAGACCAGTCGTGGGGAACCTGCGGCCTTTTGGCTACTCTGGTGCGGTCTTTTGACTTGATCGGCCAATTATGCTAATTTTTGTAAATTCGTAAATTCCTGAGATTTTGCAAACTCCCATGCTGATAATTTGGGCTAATCCGTAAATTCTTGAGATTTTGGGTGTCAAAATCCTTGGAAGACCTAACAAAATTAAAAAAAGATCCCACGCTGGTAATTTTGGGAAATCCGAAAATTTCTGGGCTTTAGAAATTGTTTTCGGCCAAAGATTCCCTGTCAATGTTTAGTGCGGCCTTATGTTGAAAATAAAAAAATAAATGTGGCCTTTAGAGAAGAAAAGGTTCCCCACCACCACTCTCCCAAATAATCACAATTTTTGTCTTATTTTATTGTTTTTGTAAGATTTTTGATAAAATAGGAAGAGTTAAAAGTTAAAAAGTTAATTTAAAAATATCCATTCAGTCCTACCGCCTTTTTCCGAAAATAAGACATCCTCCAAAAATAAGCCCTAGCATGATTTTCAGGATTTTTTGGAATATAAGCCTTCCCCGAAAAATGAGTGCAAAAAGAAAGAGCTATTCCATCTAGTACAAAAAGGGAATCGTGGAGGACTCCTGAGACGTTAATCTTGTAGCCTTCTGTAAAGAGAAGATGTTGGATCTCTGTATGGTTCGAAAATGGCGAGCAGACTACGATAACCTGTGTCAATTGGTGGGCCAGGGAAATGAGAAGAAACACAAGGTTGGATCAGGTCGGCAGGTGTTATTTTCTGAGTTGGAAGAAAACATCTGGGAATGGATTGCTGATAGGAGAGCAATGGCTTTGGTTGTGCGGAGGGCTGATATCCAAAAATTTGCCCTCGAAATGGCAATAGAATTCGATATATCCACAGAAGAATTTAGAGCGTCATCACACTGGCTGGATAACTTCCTTTGACGACATGAACTGTCCCTAAGAAGATCAACAACAATGTTCAGACTGGAAGACAATGAAGTTGTTAAGCGTGCACTTGCATTTAAGCTTTTTGTTGATGGCATCGACTTTTCTAAATACCAACTCTCCAACATGATTGCTATGGATGAAACTGCAGTATTTCTAGGCCAAGGGTTCCTCGTCGATATACGTTCCTACTACTGGTTACGAAAGTGCACGTGTTACCTGTATTTTGGCGATTTGTCTGGATGGTAAGAAAGTCTCACCGTTAATCATCACTAAGGGCAAGAAAGACAAGATTGAATGTGTTTCAGGAATTTATGTCATTGAAAGTGAAAAAGCCTGGAGCACCCAAGCAGTTATAAGAAAGTGGGTTTGTTTTTATGCTGCCATTTCTCGTAGCTCGTTAGCTCGTATTTCGGACCAAAAAAGAAAGTAAGACAGTGTCTTATTTTCGGAAAAAAACGGTATATTATATTGATATTTAAATTCAGATGGTTTCACTATAGACTCTATAGTATAGAGAATAGGTTTATTAATAAAAAACGGCATAAAATAAAAATGTATTTATTGTAAATGTATAAAAATGAATTATGAAAACCAAAATATTAAATTATTGCTTCTATTTTACAAAAAAAAACATATAAATTTAAGGAATGTTTGTTAATTGGTGTTTAAAATCTATTTAAAAACAAAAAATATACATATTATTAAATTATTCAGACATTTTTATGTGCTTCGGGCTTTATTTCAAATACAAATTATACTATCACTCTATGTAATGGACGATCAAAAGATAGATAGTTATAAATTCATTTTGAAATGATCGAAAAGTTATTATTGTGAAAAACTTCAATATTTGTTCATTCGTAACATTGTAATATGATATTTATGAAAAATATATTAAGAAACATGAATGTTACAAATCTAAGATAAATTAAATTCTAATTGGATACATCTTACATTTTATGTGAAAAAAACTATATTTACAATAGAAAATAATTATTATTTTATGAAAATCAAAAGTAATAATACTTGGTAGTAGAAACACATTGTTATGATGAAAATGATTAATTTAATATTTTAAAATGATTATGTTTTAACATATGGAAATGAATAATGCAAACACTATTTATATACTACATACATTTAAAAATATCTGTTCATTTGTTTCAGATTTTGACCATATGGCAATTTATGAAAATTTTGGAATTAAAAAAATGAATAGATCAAATATCAAAATACATTGTTTTTAACGAAATCTACTGATTATTAAATTCGGTTCGAGTAAGTTAATCCAAATACATGAAAATTTTTAACAGCATGGCTTATATTCAGAATTGAAAAGAAACTTTTAAATAATACACTTTGGTAAATTATATCTTTTCCAGGAATTATGTTTACAAAAATTAAAAGCACCAATTGTGAAATGTATAGCTATTTAGAATACGGTTGTATATTTCATATAATATTATTGAATTGTTTATAAAAACTATGAATTCCATGTAGATAAAATGAAAATTAATATTTGTATCTCACAGAATCGACCATTGTTAAAGTATGCATGCAATCGGTGATGCTTTTCTCAAATAATCATTTGATCGGGAGTCATCGATTTAATATTAATTAATTTAAGACTAAATGGTTTGTTACGATATCTTAAGTGAAAAAATAGCATTGAAATACTTTTTATAGCAAATAAGTCTAGCAATAGAATGTAATCAGATTTGAACAAAAATGTAGTTTTTTTTTTAGAAATTTGTTATATTAATTATATGATAAATTAATTCAAATGTTGCTTGTAAAGAAGACTTAAAATGGCACATTGTTCAACAATACAAATTACATCTGTCAGTTTTGAAAAAAGATGTTGATAAAATCTTTTTTCATCTTTACAGATACCCGATTATAAAAACTCTAATTAGCGAGTGAGGATCTGTATGAAATGCTGTAAATTTGGCAATCTTATATTCATTATTTATAACCTTATCTAATACACAAACACACACACACGCGAGTGTCATGTGCCAGGTCAGATTAAGTTATCAATAGACTTTTACACAGATGTAGGGCAGGATGTCAGGTAGCCGAGTACCTTTCCATAACATACTGATAATACAATATAAACGTGGAACAAACTTATTCGATACATAAATACAAAATACAACTACTTTCTTACAAAAACATGTCTACTTATGACTAATATTTATTTAATAAATTTAAATATAATATTATTGATGTAGTAGGCAGTGCGTAGAGTCAATGTTGTCTTATCTAGTAATAATTACTTATTATATAGAATAATCGTTGGCAGTTCTTACACTATTAGATTGTGGTCTTACTAGCAGAAAGCGGTAGGTCCCCCGACGATGCATTGTTGAATGTCATCATTTTATACAATGAAAGATTTTTCCTTTTTTTTTTAAATACACATCTCTTAGAAATCTATCACATTCTGCTAGCATAACCTCGATATCCATAAAATGCTCGTCTTTCTGTTGAGAGACAATATCGATAAAAGTAAAATGCTAATCATTATCATTATACGTGATCAGCGGAAACGTCTGCAGTGACACTGACAAGAAATTCATGGAATAAAATCTATTATATAAAAGTAATTACCGATGTAAAAATTCAAAACAAAATTTTGACTATTTGAAATTGACTAATTAATAATTGAATGTTTTATTTTGATAGAAAGGCAAAAAATACATAGCTTTAGCGATCACCGGTCCGTCGTAAATTTGTAAACTTAATCTGAATGGAATTATGTTTTTGGTATTCTAAAGGTTTCTTGACGCGAGTCTCTATAAAACCTAGGAACTATAAATTGTATTTATTTACAGATAAAAAAAATAAAGTTCTATTGAAAAAGTAAACTGCATGAATTGTACATTATTTGCAATACAAATTAAAGCATTTATTTAACATTTAATTCAGATAAATTGTAAACAACACACTTTAAAGAATTTGTACTTTAATATGAAATAAATTTGGTTGTATTTTTTATCTGTATAATAATATTACAAATTATTACAAAGTCCACGTAGAAACCTTCTAAACTTTGTACCTAGTGTATGGAATTAAAACTGTAAAAATAAAACAGATTTTTTGAATGTTGAAAACAATTGTTACGTGCTTTATAATATTATAACCGACGTAAATTTAGTGATATAAACTTTTACTGTAATATGATATGAAGTAATAATAGGACCGCTATAAGTCTTATCTTAGTTAAGTGGAGTAGAGAAACATAACGATGAGGAGTGTTCAATTTGCACTTCCATTGTTCGCTGATACAATTTGATATGATAACCGACGAGCAGTCGAATGAAAAAGGAACATAACAGCGTTCAGTTGATTTGGCGACGATATGGTAATGGACTTATATTAAAGTGACGCATCTAAGGACGGGCCGACGTTAAGGACTGCAGCGGCAGACGCAACACGAGGGAAAGAGAAACCAGTCCATGAATATTCCGGCGCAGTCCTGATCGGGATCGTACGCCAGCAGTCTGTGCCATTTGTATTTCTGTTCACAGCCGCACTCTCCTGCGCAACGATGCGTCTGTGTTTTGCTGGAAAAATAATAGACAGCAATAAATACTTGAAACTTATCATTACTATGTATGCAATGGATTTTTTAATTAATATTTTGTGAATAATTTATTTATGTAATGGCAAAATGTGTATTTATGACAAATGTTGACCAATTACTACTACTGTAACATAACATTGCACATTATTTGTATTGTATTGTTTTTTGGAGAAATAAATGTGTTTTAATATTACCAACTTTACTGTTACTAGAATTAGAATACATTATAAAGCAAGCTGAGCAAAAGTAAGGATTGAATGTATTTTTTAAATGTTTATATTCATTTAATATTGACTGATTAATAGGTAAAAACAAAAGTCATCTTGTTGTCATCTAGAAAGTATGTCTTTTGCTTTTTCCCAAGTCGATTTCAGATATTAGCCGTATTAAATGAAAATATCTTGCGCACTGGCAATTGGATGTAATTTTAAAATAAAAGGAATTATATTTCAAACTCACGAGCAAACTTCTTGATGAATTGCTTGCTCAAAGTGCATCGTGTTGACAACTGCTCGCACTTTTCCAGCCGAGTTGAGCGCCCAGTATGGAGTCACTATCTCCATCTTTGACTCGCAAGCATCAATTCTGGAAAAATACAACCACATAAAAAATAAGAAGAGAATTAACCAAACTTCTGAATCTCATGTTGAAAAATCGATTCCCATGCCTTTTAACATTGTTTCTATTTGTTGCCTTAGTGGCGATCTGACTTATTCCACACAAATTTCAAGAATGTTTTTATGTGACTAAACTATTTTTAAGACTTTAAATAGTATGATGGTGATGTAAAATTTTTAACGTTTAACAATAATTTGTAAACACTTGATAAAAAATCTAACACGCTAATAATATTTCTAAAGAGATCCATGCCAATAAGATCTATCCAGTTGAGAGCAGTTGAAACTATGCAACATCATAAAGAAGTTGTAAGTTAAAACACTTGTATTAAGTGAAACTAAAAAAAAATCAAATACCCATATCTCAATAATTTACAAATGTGCAACAGGTTTGTTCAAGGCAAGTTTTGTACTAAGATTGAAAAAAATGTTTTTGTTTAACATGGACAATTTGCTGGTCAACGCCATAAGCATTCAAGTCCCAGTACGATTAAAAGTTCAAAGGTATGGGTGTTTGTCTCTTCGTTCAAATCCTAAAACATCAGTCTACCATTAGTCCCATCCTAGCCCCTATCTTTCTATCCGTATTCTCTTAAAAAAGGTGGGGTTGAGCAGCTAAGTATCAAGTAGTTTTCATAGAACAACTTCTATTGAGATACCAGAGGCCTTATGCTCCATATTGGGAACATGGATAAAAAAAAAAATTATACTTACAAATGTACAATACACAAGGCTATCGATATGATGATAATTATTTTAGCATATTTGTATTATGTGTTATTAACCCATCGGTATAACATATGCAGACAAACACTTACCCGAATACCTGATCTTAGCTTTATTACAGTAATTTAAAACCATTTTCATTAAAGCCAATTGAAAAAATACATGTAGATAAAAAGAAAATCATATATGGTACCTTCCGCTGGAGTTCCCCTGGTTAGGATTCAAAAATGGCGGCGTCGGCTGGGACTGTTTGCCGCTGGCCTGTCTCGTCTGCCGGGTGCTCTTGCTGATGTGCTCCTCGAAACTGATAGGCGAGTCAGGTTTGTCGCTGGGGTGAGAGTGTCCGGCGAAGTCGTCCTCGTGCAGGCCGATCGGGTCGGGTACCCCGGGGGCCATACGACGCGCCCGACCCCCTCCCGCGACTGGGGGCCCGTATTCGGTGAAGACCGTGAAGTCACCATACATCCGCTTCATAAGGGCTTTGTTTTCATCGATGAAGTGGTCGATACGGTCGCTGTCGAATATTAAAAATGTCATTTAATTATTCACTTACTTACATTTGCTCTGAAGAAGTTTGGTTTTTTAATGCCTACATCAACGTTGAACCTTCCAAACCAGAAGCGCTTTTGTAGAACAATAAGGACTGTATGGATGAAGATATTTTAAATATCCTACGTTGGGAAAATCTTCATAATACCTTGTACAATATTGATAGAATCTACAAGGCACTGTTCAAGCTTGAAGATAAAGTCCTGCAAATGGTTACAATTTACTGTTTGTCTTGCATTTGCAGTCACAATCAATAAGGCGCAAAGGCAATCGCTCAATGTCAGAGGCTTGGATTTGACTGACGAGTGCTTCTTGCATGGGCTGCTGTACTTTGGCATGTTAAGGCCGAAGAATCCCTCTGCACTATTCTGTATCATATTCAGTATTGCAATAATCATCAAGAGATTAAAAATATTCTACAAAGTGTTGAAATATATTTGTAATGACAGGATAGGAAATAGATAAAGAATAAGTTAGAATCAATTTCGTGCGAAGCTGTGTAATAAATAGCTAGTATGTATAATATATTATATATAACCAGTTAAGATTTCTAATTATGGTACAAATATGCTTGTGGGGGATTAAGCACATGGGAGGCCCCAGGCTCAATAAAATCTGGAGGCCCTGTTTTACAGAGAACATAAAAATGTCATAAAATTTCAACCAAAATAGTAAAAATATATCAAGTAGTCTCTGGTTTATCGGTGTAGACTAGTGACTGGTGTCACCCCCACAGAAAATAATCTTAAAGTGTTAAATAACACGATCATGGAGGCCAATTCACAGGTCCATTATGCGAAATTACGCGCTAATCGAATGTTTTTTTCAATAAATTAATTGTCGCGTGGTATGAGTGAGGTATGTTGCGCCGTCTTGTTCAAACTACAACTCTTCCACATCAATGCCATTCCGTTGAAGAACGAAAATGTCGATAATTCAATGTCAAATTGACTGTTGCTGAAAAAAACGTCGATAATTCGAAAAAGAAACCTTTAAAAAAACATCCCTTATTACTAGAGATGACACGTGGCAGTCAAATGCTCTGTCTAAAGAGCGGACATGTACGATGACGAACCCCTAACCTTCAGCTACTTTCGATTAGGGAGTAGATCGTTGCAAACTTTTAAGTGAGCCAACGTAATCTACGTAATAAGTATTTTTTATCTTACAAATATCTATGATTGTAAGTTCTTAATTTCAATTTTAGAATTGAATTATAATATTTCTCATTACACTTGTAAAATACGCGTCCAATATCCAGAAAAAAATGACCTTAAAATTATTGCAAACATTTCTTAGTATTTTTTTCTGAATATATTTTTGATCCGTCATTTCGTAAAGAATGAATAAAATCGATTTCTAAACATAGATAATGACGCCATATTATTATGGAAGTGTCATAATATAGAGTTTTAAGGTTAAATATATAAATTAACTGTGAAGAAAGGTAAAATTGTGACTTTTTTTATAAATAAAATTTTCGCTTCAATAGTTATGACACAAAATGTTAACCGTCATCATTTTTTGTTACATATAATGCAATTCATTATATGGATGCAATCAATATAATAAGTATACCTGTAATGTGTCTTTAGTACTTCTATGCATGTGTTTTTTATCTGCATCAAAGCCATCACTCCCTTTCATGCAAAAAAACACGCTCAAGCAAGAACGCTGTTCTTTTTGTATTTTTATTAAAATAAGGGATAATTTAAAGTCAACTGATTTTAATCCAGAGGATATCGGATACACTGGCGCTAAAAAAATTACGCTCTATTATCAAAAAGATTGACTGAAATTAATAATTGCATCATCGCAAAATTCAATGATTTAATCCCCAACCAGGATCCCCAAATATTATACAACTGATCTAGGTGAGCATGAATGAAAATGTGACAAATAAGAAAGTCTATCTATGCATTTTTTTGAGATTCAAGCTCTGATATATGTATGTACTTACGTGGGATACGTATTTCCCCCCGTAGGACAGAAAAGCTGGTGGAAACGCTTTACGCAAGGAACTCCTCGAATCAGCTGACCTCGAACTTCCAATCCCAAAGCCACCGAGAGTGCGCTCCACAGTATCTGCAATCAATCAGAAAAAAATATATCAAAAGGCGATGTAAGAAATAATCCATTACAAATAATAAATACTGTAGAAACATATTTTGTATATTTTACTTCATACTAGTAAGCTGTTTACCAATTATATCACGATTTAAAAATGTAACTGTTTTCATACAAAAAAATACTCAGTAAAAGATCTATGAATAATACATACACTGTGTTAATAACAAATTATGCTGATTAAAAGAAGTATGCTGTTTACAGAACGTTTTTCTAATTTCAAAATAAAGGAATAGTGTTGGCTTCAGAATAAAGGTAAATTAAAAAAAGACTTTGAAGTCAATGCAATGTGATTGTATTGACTCCAAAGAAATATCTAGATTTTTAAAAAATGATTGTTTATAAAAATATGGAAAACGGTTGCGAACTCGTGATAAAAAATCTTATACATTTTTTTTATTTACCGGTACATTAAAGCCATAAATGTTTTCATGTTTCACAGATAAAACTGATTTAGTTAACTTATGTAATTAATACATACTTTAAACAGTAATATTTCAAGGAGGTTATGGCAATTATTAAATTGGCTATTTTTCGCAAAAAAAAATGTTCTTATAATAGCAGGTTATTAGCGTGTATCTAATATTTAAATTGAATGTTGGTGCACATTGCACTAGCAGCCTTGGTACGTTTATTGACTGAGAAAAAGTCCGTAGGGGCTCGTCAAACATTTGAGTTGTATGCTTCATCAGTTCACGAAATACAATTATATACTATTATGTTATACATTATCCATTGGGTAAAAGTTTTTTTTTATCAAATAGCAAATAAAGCAAAGCAGTGTATATTTCTAGCTCAAATAAAATTTAATTATAATTAAATTTATATAATTTAAACCTGTGAAACGGACTTAAGGGGGTATTCTAGTCTAAAAATTTGAAAAAATCGATTCTTTCTTTTTTATATTTTTCTAATGTTTAAACATTTGAGAGTATGTCTTCAAAGGGATTTTTCGAAATTTAAATTATTTACTGAGTTACAGCGATTTTGATGATGCAGCAACTAAGCTGGTCCTACCGGAACAAATCGAAACTCAAAACATTAAGCGCGTTTTTCTCGAAACTCCTTTTTTCAAGCTGGCGGGCATAATATCTCAAGTTCTGACAAGTCAGTTCAAGTACATCCGTGCACTTGGAATGCCTGAAGATGCCGAAAGGCGAAACCCGGGTCGTTAGCGACAAAACTCATGGAAAAGTACAAAATTCAAACAATTCAAATTTGATATTGAAATTCCATCAAGCACCCTCAGTCGAAATTGATTTTTTTTTCAAACTGCTGCCATTTTATATTTTTTTGATTTGTAGGGGCGATAGTGACATTTTTTTTCAAATGTCCAGACGGGTTGGAATCATGTACGCCAGGACACCACCTTTTTTTGACCCCTCCCTTTACCAGCCGATAAATTTTCGAGTTTTAAATTTATTTATTTTTTGAATTTTTACAGAGCTCGAAAAAACATCCGAAATTCGTGCCTCTAGACTAGAATACTCCCGTAACCTAATAAGAGTTCACATTCAAAACAATGAAAAACTTTCCACACATCAAATGTATCGTACTTTTACGAAAAGTTTTAACGATCTTTACAAAGTGTTGAAGACAGAAACCTTTACTTAACATTTCTGTTGCGATCTGGCTTTGATTTTATTGATTACACGAATATTAAAAGATTTTGTTTTAACCTATATAAAACGGCAAACCGCTGTTGCATATTTCACATTGCAATCAGAAATCGGTGTGAAACCCTGTGAATTTTCCAATGAACTATAAACATCGGTTAATAATTGATACGTAAGTGAATTGTAATGGCATCTATGACAGTGATCTTTTTGTGCGTGTTTTTTTTTTAATGTTCGTTATACTGAAGGTAAGTAAGAAGCTAGATAGTGCAATATGATAAAATATATACGCGGTCAATCATTACAGAATGCATAAAGTAGACGCGGAATGATTAATTGCCGACACAAATGAGCACAAGTGAAGCAAGATGGCTCTATTAAAGGAAAAAAATGGTAATTGTGAAAGAAATGAATTAGTAATTTTATGTTGATGGATCAATATTATAAACATATTCATTATATTACTATAGACAAGTAGAATCTGTATTAAAGGTTACCACAAACGTAACAAATTTAACGACTAAATCTTCGAAGAGATTTTAGCTATAATTGCTCCCAATGTGTTTCACGAGCTGTAATGACACCACCCGGTGTAAATCGGTTGTTTCCAAGGCTTCGACCCGGAACTGAACTTACTTAATTAAAAAATAGAAAAATAAATAAAGAGAAGGAAAATTAAAAATAATGTATAATTAAAAATGTATGAATTCAATGTTATTTGGTAATTTAACTGTTTCGGCAGTTAGAAACAGAAAACCTTCTTCGATTTTCGATGGATCACATTTTGGGGTTTCAATGAATTGGAATCTTTGGCCAAAACACATAGATACAGAAACTCACTTTCCATGTGATGCAATGTTGTATGTTTGGAATTGCACTTATTCTGTTCGAGCCAATTAATTAGTCATAGTCCAACGACCTTTATTTAAATCTATAACATTAAACAGAAAATAAACGTGTCTGTCACAAGTACCCTTCTCAAACGGTGATCACTAGTGACGTGCCATTTGAAATGTCAGTTTTAGGTCAACTGTGCTATTTTCAACATTCAACTTTTAAAATTATTATTAATTTATATAGTATATTTTGTATGTGTTACATGAATTACGGTCTACGGTGATATTTTCAACTTTCAACATTGGCTAGTACCAACATAACGACATGATAACGCAGACAGAAATAATTGTATTTCTGGTATCTGAGTTTGTTAGTTCAATATAACCTGAGCAAAGCCGGGTAAGCATGTACACCTTTTTTATAAAACACAAATGTTCTATTTATAAAAACGTAGTATATAATAAGCTGCCGTTTTCTAGTAGTAAGAGTTACATGGTTGTGATTTGGTAGAAGGTCCGAAGAAGCGTGTTATGCACTCTTAATAAATAAAGAGTGAGTTTGAATCTGTCTCGGGCGAAATTTGGTAATAAATAACGTGTATTATAATATATTATGTAGTCCACCTTTTTTATATAAATAATAAAATCCGCACTTTGGATATTAGCAACGTTAAAGATATCAAAAGAAAGGTGAACTCATCTTTCACTTCATGAAATTCATTAGCCAAAAAAAAAATATTGCTACTATCACGACTACGATAAATTGGTTAGTCATTAAATTTAAATTAGATTAGTCATCGAATGGTATTCTAGACATTTCGTGATATCGTAATGCCGGCCAAGGCTTTACTGCACCGATGAAATAATAAAGAGATTTTGCAAAAGTACAAGACAGAAAATATGTATGTGAGATTTAGCAAGGGAAAGTTTCCCAATCTGTTTCTGCAATGGAACACTTCGCACATTCAGAAAATTTAACGAAACTTAGCGTATGCTTAAGGTTTAGTAGATAACAAAAGTAAAAGTCACGTACTATTTATTTTTAAAACATACGGCACAAAAAAAACTCTATTCTTGATATCACGCATAATATTGGCGAGTTGAATTCTTATATCTGGTGTGGTACAAGCCTATTTTTTTTTTACTTTGGCTTTGTTGCACAGCATACTAAGAAAATCCTACTTTGCATAAATAGGTTGTAGAAAACGGAAATAAAACAGTAATAGCTTGTTTTGACACATTGGGGGACTCTTCTGACAAACTCACCCATAAATGATTAAATGGTTGATCTTTTTATTTTTGTTTAAATTCCGAATCAGTGATTAAGCCAATTAGATTTTTATATTCATTCGCGCTTAATTGAGCCTTCTGGTTTAGCTGCCACGGAAAATGATTTCCAAACGCAGGCATTATCCTTACTAGTTTTCGGAAAATACTGCAAAATAGTTGTTTTCAAGATATAGAGGTGTCCCCCAATTTTTTTCCGCGGGACAGTTTGAGAGACCCTGTAGCAGGGCTTTGTCAAAAAACAGCGATGAAGATAACCAATTGAAATGAAACACATAAACAAAATGTAAACTGGTGATATTTGTTAAGAAAAATCAATTTTATTTTAATACAATAAGAGTGCCATTAATTTAGTCTTACGATAAAAACGTAATTGTTTTATGACAGCCAGTGGCAGGTTAAGCACTCGGTAGGCCCATTTTTTTTATTTTACCATACAAGTTTCGTTAAGTTCCGTGTAAAATAAAAATAAATATTGAAATATTGATTTTAAAAATATGAGCTTTTTATATTATGAGGGGCCTAAGATTCGGAGGCCTCAAGCGCGCGCCTCCTGCGTATACACCCATACCTCGCTATACGGCCGCTCTTTATACGGCATTTCGCTATAGCGGCCCTCTTCAATTAAGGCACGTTTTCGATTTTCGGCCTAAAATGTTTCGCTATAACGGCAAAAACAAACTTTTTTTCGATGTCGATGTGAGTGTTTTATGTACGTACATACATATTTATAACTGATTGTTACACATTAACTGGAAAAATTTGAAACAATTAGGGACATTTTTGGTACGTAAGTACATATGTATGTATGTACATTTTGAATGATAAACCATGTTACATATTTTAAAAATTTGGAACCGATCCCATTGAATTTGTATGAATTTGTATTAGAATAATTGATTCCTTATACGGCTTTTCGCTTTGCGGCCAAGTTTTGTGGAACGTTTCTAGGCCGTAAAACGAGGTATGGGTGTATATAAAGTAATCCGCCACTGATAACAGTTGCTGTAACCGAAATCATTTATGTAGAACACCCAGTGCCCTAGTAGCCAGTGCTGAGGCTGCGAAGGCAAATGCAAATGCCTATGGCGTCGAATGTGCAGGAGCGCCGCGCCGACCGACCGGTTATATATTTACTGATATATTTTTATTATTTAATCGACAGAATCGATTTATAAATCGAGCCATTGCGGAAAGTTTCAACCGAAAATTGCCAGTTTCCGGTACATAGTAGTAGTAGTAGCAGCAGCTCAAGATCTTTGAATTTTAGCTCCTAGACAAATATTAAATTGTCTATTGTACCATTTTGAAATTGTTATTTCTCAATAGAATGATCAAAGTAAGTACCAGAGGTTGGGAACATTCATCCCTTTCTATATTAAAGTGAAGACTTTTGACTGAACGAAAATTTTTCATTTCATTGTTTTAATTTGTTTGCAAAATAATGTACGTACTTCTTTTCTTAATCACGGTGAATGGATGTCACCTTATTAGATTACAGAGAAATTGATTTGGTGTTGGCTTACTTAGATGAAACGGTTCCCACCCTGGCTTGGTTACTTTACGTGGTAATTGAAGTTTATCGGGCTCTTATCGGTTCCCAAGAAAAAATCACTAGTTTGCTGAACCAGTTCTTAACTATTTAATATCCTGTATTATGTATCTAAGCATGGAAAAATATTCATTTTATCGGAAAATCAACGACATTGATTGTTGCGAATAACTCGATTTCTGTGAAATCGTTAACATCGATTATATTTCCAAACTGTTTAAAATGGAGACAAAACAGTCAATAATGTTTTCATATAAAAAGCTACTTTAATTTTTAAAAATATTGTGCACTGATGAATTTTAAAATTTCTAAAATGGCGGTGTACCGAAAAAGTTTGAGATTCCAGCGATTTAAGAAATGCTTAAGAAACTTCAGTTTTGTTTACTTCGAAGGAAAGTGGAATTAGTGTTTTATATTTTGAATACTGCTGTCTTGTTAGAGACATCAATGTACAGCATATTTTATAATGAAATATGCAGCGATGGGCTGCCAATACGTTAAAAAGAGGGCTTGCTTAATCAAATTATCTTAAGCAATTCTCAGTGTTCTGGGGAAGGATTTTTGTACCACTCTTATGCAATTATATGCAATCGATTGCTACTTAGTACACTTATAATATGTAAGAATATGCAATTTACTGTAAACTTATCAATCTAAATGGTTAAAAATGTTTTACTGAGTATACTGAAGCTGTCGTAGATAATATATGTACATATAAGCCAGAAATTGCAGTTATATTCTAATTTGACCTGAGAATACTGTTTTCTCTTAAATTAACAAGGAGCTCCCCGGCCATATTCAATTTTAACAATGGGCTCGCGCGACCTTCCCCGAGCCCCCTTCAGCCCAACCCTGAAAATATGTGATTTTGAAACAGTAAGAAAAAATATATAATTTGAATTCATAGGAATCTAAAATTATTCATTTAATATAGTCATCCATAATTAAAAAAATATTTTGATTAATGTTAATTGTAATGACGTTTATAAAATATAATGATTTTATAACTATTCTCCTTAACGTGACCTACAAATGTAACATTTATTTTCTTGAAGGGCAACCATTACACAATGTTTTGTGTAATCGCTCATGTGACTTGAGGACAACAATTGATGGTAACAATAACATTACATTATGAATGTTTGACAAAACTCTTTGTATCGATTTTTATCAAATATTGTATGCACGCACTTTGATTTAATTGATTATTTGTAGCAATGATATCAAGATTGATTATTATTTATACAACCGTATGTTAAAATTTAATTATGGTATTACCCGTACATTTTTTTAAAAGCTTACCAATTTTTTCATCCTGATTGCAGCCATATTTTAAAATGTCACTGTTATATTATAATAGTCCAATCGTTCCTATTAAAACTAAATTATTTACAAATCTTTTTAGGATTCTAAACAAGCTATTGGAATTTTTAGTTCTGACAAAAAATGCACAAAAACTATGAAGATGATAAAGAAACAAAACGAAAACAAAACTATCAAAATTCTTTTTTCCATTCAGTATGATTTTAATGATCACTTTTTAGTATATATTACACAATACGGTATGGTATGTAAAGTCAACCGGCGTGTTTTATGACTGACCGTCCAAGTCTTGTTACATATTTTTATAAAATGAAAGGATTTTATTCATAATATCTTGATTATAATTGCAACAAGACAATCTTGATAATTGTTAACGTAATGAATAGAATTATTTGCAATAACGAACAAGTTTGTTAGAAAGAATCATTCATATATTAATTTAATAATTATTTGCATTAATTTCGCACTTTATTCTCCTCAATTTGCGTCGATTTTAATGTATTTGTACACAATAATTGGGAACACAGAAATGAAATATAGATAATATTTAGTGACACAAGTGATATAGGAAATTAAAGCCTTCGTAGGCCGTGTTTCAGTGTTGAAATTGTACAAGAGACTGGTGACAGATGGTGGATAACATATGAAAACACGAGGCGACAGCCTTCACTCGGTCGCGCACAATTTTCGAATGTCAAAACCATCCGCGAAGATGAGAAATGGCGGCAATCGTCCACGAACGTGATTGGCCAACAAGCTTCGTTCGCTTTTCCTCCGCAATGTATATAAAGTTTTCAGTGAATCTATGGGTAGTATTCATACCTAATCTAATCGATTTTTTTTTAACCTTGCAGTACTTTTAATTTATTTTTGATGGTAAACTTTGTGCTTCCATTAGAAAATTGAAAAAAATATATAAATTAGTTTCTGAAACAGTTATTTGTTCATTGAGTACACTTCGTACAATTTTCAATTGAAATATTTGCCCCCTCTTATACAGATAAATATATTTCATAAAACATATAAATCATGATGGTTTCAGACATATTGCAATGTGCAGAGATTTTTTTCTCCATTATACATTATCGTACTCCATTTTAACAGTTTAAAAATCCACCATTCTTTTTATTCTTTTCTGAAAGTGTTTGATGTAATGATGATAGGTTATTTTCAACGGAGTAAGCTTGAAGATAGTCAAACCTCAGCACATTATAGGTTTGAATTATCAGACAGTTATTGAAATTACAATTCGATACACACATTGGACAACGCTTAGGGTGAAACGAGTACCTATTTGTAATTTGATAAAATGGACTCGTTACATTGTTTATTGATTGAAATTTGTCGAAAAAGTTTTCTAACTATTGAACTGTTAATTAATTTACATGCGTTTGATCTATATTGAAATGTAAAGAATATTTTCACAATATAATGAGCCTGATATATAAATATAAGGTATCAAATGAAAAAAGGAATTTCAACAGTGTTGTTCAAAATCTAATTACGAGACGAAGTGACTCTTTTATAAAACAGGTTTAAATTTTGTACAAATACCTACATACAGACTGCGCCACTTCACCTTGATATTGCACATCTTGCTAAAGTGAATTTTAATAAATTGTGTCTATTGTCGTAAATTGAATCTCCTTAATGGGTAATTATGTAAATCCATTGCAATGACACAAAATTGTCTACTAATCATAAAGCGTATTTACTTAGTAAAACATGAATTTAAATTGATTATCAATAAAAATAACAATACGATGTGTCGAATTATTGTCTATTATAATTTACCTAAATTGCAAATTTTGTTGCAAAGAATGCTGTTTGTGAAAAAGATTTTAATTTAAATGTCAAATTCGAAATTTCGAAAATGGAATGTTGGGCTTCTTGGCGTTTCTTGGTATTTCAGGGGCAAATGTTTTCTTTGGCCTATTCATAAAAAGGCGGAAGCAATCAACAGCAATGCGATCCAGAAGTCTCCACTATGACTAAACATTGTTTTTTTAGCCCCAAACTGACAAAAAATCGATTTTCAAAGGAAGGTGTATTGTAAAAATTGAAATTGACTTTTTCGTTAAAAAAACAGGACACAATGATTCAAGAGATGTTTGATGAATTGTGACGAGTATCCGCATCAACATAGTAAAAAAAAAAGATTCGGTCATTCTCCGATAATTGATAATGGCCATAGATATTACAAAAGCTTAGCGCCACTTATTAATAAATTTACAATGTAAATTCGCAGAATAAATAACTACACATAACGTAACTAATTACGTAAGAAAAATAATCAGAAAATACAGCCAGGGCTGCACTTACGATGCTCAACACATTTTTCATGTGCTAAGAATACTGGAAAAAGTTTTTAAAATTGACAACAGTACATTTTCATGAAAGATAATTTCTGATAACTTTGTATACTCATGATATTGAAAAGTTTCTTTTCTTTTCAATTGTTTAAAATGAAATCGAAGGAAATTATTATTAATTCAAATTTAAAGCATTATAGTTTCTCATTTGTTTTACGTGTATCGTTGTCCACATTCCTTTACAATATCGAGTAAACAGTGAACTAACACTAGCACCAATTAACATGTGAATATTTACAGCTTTTATATGAAGATAGTTACTGCTGTTCGTAAATTCAAAAACATGTATAGAGTTAAGTAATAAATTGATTTTTTTTTAAATTTCTGTCCGCTCTCAATGTAGAGCTTACTAATGAAGTAATCTCAACTGAGGTTTTTTTTCTACGGAAACAGTTTGTTACTCAAATGCTAAGCCTTTCTTTTTGGAAGAGAGTATATAACGATAGGGCTAGGACAGGGCTAATAATCGCTCTCGCTACACCCTTTTATGTTAGGATTAGGATGATGGAAGAGATTTTTTTATACATAAAGAATAACCCATGCCTTCGAATAGAACCAGACAAATCAATTGAAAAAAATGCTGTTCGGACTGGGAATCGAACCCGCGAGATCTGTTGCCAGGCGATGAATTAACACAATTAGTAACGTCTTAATTCTAAGCATGTTACTTTTAGCTACAGCTTTTGGTTACAACCAACACGAATGTTTACAATGAAAAATATTGGATATAATAAGTGTTTCCATATGTTGGGATTTAATTGTTGAAATTTAACACAATTCTTCTCAAAACTTTCAGTAGCCATTAACCAGGGCTTTGTTTATTCTGTCTAGAAAAATAAACTGAAAATAAAAACCATTTTGCTTTTAATCTAACAAGCCTTTACTTAAAAAAAATGTTTTTTTATTTCTCCAAAAAGAGGTCCCCTTAATTGTTTCCCAGATGTCACAGTATTAAATCACTATTTAATAATTTTACTCGAACGCAAATTCATTTTAATAATATTTAGAACAATCATGCTTAGTGGAATCTTTTATTTTATAATTCAAAACTAGATTTGGATATATAATATCCGTAAACCGGTGAGATCGTGCGATGCAATAAAGAAGATATGGCTGGTAAGAAAGGAGCTCCAAGTCACACGTCTGACCGGATTAGATTATGACGAACCATGACGCTGATTCCGTCATTTGTGACTCAATCTTACCATCGTCATATTTACGTCATAGTGTCTAATGTAGATTGGATCGAGCCTGGGGAATAAATACCTGCCGAAATTGATTTTAAAGCCGGTCGGTTATGGCATGCGATATCTATAAGCTTTGGTAATTTATTGTTAATTTATAAACAATGATATGGCGATATTTTAAAATATTAACGTTACCGCATATTTCACACATACAGGATTCTTCTATGCATATTCTTTTTCCACTCAAAGTGTGTTTCTTCGTCTTGATTTTAACACATATTTTTCGTCAGCCAATTAATTCATTGTATTGCACCAGTTAAGAAAAATAATTAAGGGGTATTACTTAACCTCAGAATTAATATGCTAGACCAGCGTTTCCCAAACTATGTTCCGTGGTGTCCCGCAAAAAATTGAAATGGTTATATACGCTGTTACACATTTAAGCATCTTCCACTTTATATTAAAAATCGAGTGGTGATATATCTCTATTGATGTTTAAAACGTAATATATCAGATACAGGTGGAGATTTTGAATCACTAAGAGCTTTTTAAACTATTTTTTTACATGTTTTAAAAATAATTAATTAATAAATAAAAAGTGAATTAATAACATATTTTTACCCTCTGATAATTGAGTTCTACCAAGTAAATGCCAAATCAATTAATACACTTTTAGGGTGTTCACTGTCAATACTTGGTGGAAAGGCATTATATTAATAAATACACAATATTCCTTTGTACTTCATTCCACTTTATTAATTAGGTCAGGACCAGTTTCGTTCATTGCGAGCATTGTCAACTGATCAGTCAGTTGACAAAGGTATATTGTGTTTTTATTAGCATATTTTTACTATGATGAATTACCCGACCTAAAAAATTAGCTATCTTCCGGTAACATTTTTAGATTTGTGTTCGGTTGCACAATAAGTTTGGTAAACCTTGTGCTAGACTATAATCTAAAACCATTAAATGCTTTAATAATAAAATTCGATTCAAAATATGAAATATATACTTTTTGAAATCATAATATAACGTCAATAGGAAGTACAGAGGATTTTAATCGTACAATTTAATACACACTCAACCCTTTTTTATGTGATTTTGAAATAACACGGTCCACTGAAAAGTACAAATGTAATATTTTTACAAGAATTATTTGTTCTAACACGATTCCCAGACACAAAAAATGACACATTAGAGAATGACGGATTTCTCAATAACCAGACATTCAACAAAACACAAAACAGTAATAACAAACAAAATGCTTTATTAGGTAGATCCTAACACAATTGAAGTGTCAGACATTTCTAGCGATGAAATAGATTTACTTTCAGTTCCTGTATTTAATCAAGTAGCGACTAATAGTATTATTTTTTCTTAATTAAAATACATATTCTACATGAACATTTGTGTAATTTACTTATTGGGTTCTTATTATTGATTTTTACACGATTTTCTATACAACAATGTTGTCCTTTTATCAAATAACATGGTTTTTAAAATTCAAAGAACCAATTTCTCTTTTTGAACACAGTCTTTTATACACGGTTTTTGTGTACCGTTTTAAAAAGCGTTGAGTGTATATTATATTATATCTTCTGATTTGAAAGTAAGAAAGAAATATATCGAGCTAGTTTTCTTTTTTTTTAATTCTGAAACGTCGAATATATTTGGAAGAAAACAGATTATGAGCACTCCTCATTTTTGAAAGTCATAAAAGATTATTCGCCGCCGTATTCTTGCCCTTCGCACACATTCGTACGTATTGTGAATTAACTAATTAAATATCAACTCAAATCTTTACCTTCGTTAGATTAAGCAATACAAATTATTTTACTTTTTGATCGAGATGTTTTGTCGGTTGAAAGAACAAAGATTCTTTGCCGAGTTCATTCGTAGAGTCGAGAATCATGGTTTATATAAAATTTATTTTGTTTTTTGATGAATGAATAATGCAATATTTTTTGCACAAGTTTTAACATAGCATTAACACTAAAGTATGCCAAATTTACACCGCTTTTTTCATAATATATGAAAAACGGTGAACAGATTCTACTTTCTACTAGATTCTATGGAACTGGGCGTATCGAGAGCGATAAGCTAACCACTAGTCCTGTCCTAGCCCTATCCTTCTATTCCTACTCTCTTTGGAAAAAGAAAGGTTCAGCAACTGAGTAACAAGCAGTTCTCGTAGGAACACTTCTGTTGAGATAAACTCCATTAGGAGTCCATATGCTCCACACTGGGTGCGGACATCAACATCAAAACATAATATGTACATTAAAACTCTTTAATCAGTCCACTGATTTAAATTAATTTGTCTGTTCTGAAATAAAATACAAAATTAAATAAACATTTGTGATACCTACTTTCTTAATCATGAAAAGTTAAGCAAAATAGAAATTCACTCCATAAACATAACAATAAAATATTCCAAATAAAAATAAAACGAAGCTCCTAATTTATTTATATATATATATATTTACCATGTCCGCACCCAGTGTGGAGTATATGGACTCCTAATAGAGTTTATCTCAACAGAAGTGTTCATACGAGAACTGCTTGTTACTCAGTTGCTGAACCTTTCTTTTTCCAAGGAGAGTAGGAATAGAAGGATAGGGCTAGGACAGGACTAGTGGTTAGCTTATCGCTCTCGATACGCCCAGTTCATAGGATAGGGTGAGTGGGAGGGGGGAATTCAAAACATCACATAAATCCATGCCTTCGAACAGAAATTCATAAATCGATTGAAAAATCAATTTATAAAACTGTCCGTACTGGGATTCGAACCCGTGACCTCCGTAACCGAAGCCAACGACGTTAACCACTTGACCACACAGGGGGCACATAGATTTTTATATTTACTAACAATAAAATTGTTTTAATCAATAACTATAGTCTAATGTTTAAATTACAATTTGATAAAGTATGTTTAATATTTGATATACCTATACATTTTTTAATTAAATGTATAATATATGAGTATCAGTAGCATAATAAAATGATGTTTAAAGTACTGTGTGTGGATGTCAAATTGCAATTTTAAATGTTTATATGCATGGTATTTCCTTTTAATATAGTCAAAAATAACAGTCCAATTATAATACAACACAATTTTCAAAATTCATAAGCCAAAATACGCATAAAATTATAAACTGCTTATATACATGAAAATTAAATACGTTTCTTGTTTTCGTTCTGAAAAATATTTGACACAATTGCCATAAAACATTCCACGTTACAATAAAACAATGATTTTTCTAGTAAAAATATTTAAATGTTCGGAGTATTCGATGTGCGAAGTATTCTATATCAGGAAGGTTCTGTATGCGGAAGGTTCCGAGTCCGAAAGATTCGGTGTTCGGAGTATTCTTGTTCGGAGAGTTCGTGTTCGGGAGAATCATGTTCGGAAGAATCACCGAACCATAAACAACATGCACACTTCAGTGGCACACATAGCGTTCCGTTTAGGTTTATGATCTCGGAATACATAAAATAATTGAAATGACGGAAAATATATTTAATGTGCATAAACGATTTTATGATTATGAATGTTAACAGCTCGAATGTTGAGACGTGTTTATATTTGTTATATTATACTAAATGTTTTTTCGAATTGTATTAACATGAGATTGAATTATGTGAACGGCCATGTGCTTTGTATATACCAGGGATGGTAAAACTCTTTCTTTAACTGTATCAATAGTTATGTATAATTCTTCAAAAAAATCTTTGCGGATCGGGTGAATAATATAAGTAAGATTGCAAAAAATGTCTTTAATAATGTTGAATTCAATCCTGGTTAAATTAATTTATCCACTTTAGCATTATACGTCATTAATTAATGAATGGTTCGTTACAGATTAAAAACAATTCTATTGAGATAATTTGCACTGATAGGTGAAGTGAGCCAAGTGGTATTTTAGGAATAAATGAGTTACATGCGTCACAATACTCAATATGTCTTAAATTGTAAGACGTAAAGTATCGTAAAAGTGAAGTGAGGTCAGTAAATACACACTACAATAGTGTTATCTCCCTAAAATAAAAATATTAAATTCACAAAAACACAAAGTAAAGACGTGACTCTACTAAAAAGTTTAATAGAAAAGCTTAGTCACTTTACAACTTTGCTCACTGCACGCAGTAACGTTTCTAGGCTATGTGCCGCCCCTAGGTAGACCCCTAAAATAGCGCCCATTTTGTTTCATCCTTTTCATTATTCTAGGAATAAATATACACATATATGAATTCGAATCGTCTACTCACTTACGTACATACTCAAACAAATCTTTTCTCACTTATTCCGTTTTGCTTTCAGGCGATTCATAATATGTACCTTCTTGAAAAAGATGTTCACAAATAAATTTGATCCAAAAGCCCACATTATTGTCCAATAATTATGAAAAAATAACTATTACCTTCACTACACATACAAAAATAACGTAAATTTGAAATGCACTTCAATAATATAAGTATCGAATCTTAATTTGATATTTTGTTTATCAAAGACATTGAGGCATCATATTTATTCTAAGCCAAATTCGTGACAAAAATATTTAGCCATTTAAAAAATCTGTGATCATTCACCGCTCCCTGGGACTGGCTGCCTCTAGGAAACTGCCTACTTGCCTATGCCCTCAAGATGTCCCTAACTGCACGTTTCGAAGGCTTACTTTAAGCACGGTGCTTCTTAGACTGTAAATATATTATTTCGCCCCAACTCTGTTTGCTAAGACACAATTAAGTCTTGTTTACACAGTAAAAATTGATAAATCTGATCAGGTGCGGAATAAGTACAAATGTAAATAAAATTGTGTGAATGAATGAATGTAAGAGAGTACTCATAAAATTGAATATGATTGCGTGTCAGAATGCGATACAACCTTGTGCAAAGACTACTTCATAATTAATTGACAAGAGAATCCAAGGGTGTGTACACAGTGTCGTTCAAGTAATATTTATTCAATGATATTTACCATGATTTAATTCAATAGTATAACGGATATATTAGATGGATATTGAATATTGATTTTGTTGTTTTCGATATCAATCTGAGGGTTGCCAGTACACGCTGATACCAATTATATTTATTTACAAAAAAAAATATTTTTTAAAAGGATTTATACTAATGCTCGAATACAATCAACTCTTTTTTTACACGGTAGATACTTTAAACATAAAAGCCGTGTAATTAAGCGATATAATTTCTGTTGAAGACTGGTTCTCTGAATTAAAGAAAATAGCAACATTTTGGTACAGAAAATCGTAAAACTCATTAAGTAAATTACACAAAATATTAATAATATTATAAATTACTACTTTCCATCGATACTTGATTACATACGGGGACTTTTATGAGGGACTGGAAATCAATCGCTTTCATCGCTTAAGATGTCTTACACATCGAATGTGTTAGGATGTAACGAAGCCTTTTCTTTGTTATTTATAACTGTCTTGTGTTAAATTTGAATCGTTCAAATTATGTACGTTCACACAAGTTTTGTCATTAACGACCCGGGTTTCGCCTTTCGGTATCTTCAGGCGTACAAGTGAACGGATGAACTTGAACTTACTTGTCTTGTGTTGTTGAATTTATTGTTATTGGGAAATCTTTTATCCGTTTCTGTTTTTTTTTGTGTCTGAGAATCGCGTAAAAACAAATATTTAGTGTACAAGTTTATATTGTATAATATATGTATGTTATTTTTAATATACAGCCCCAGTTCATCGCGATATCGGCGAGTGTGTATTTTTATTATTTTATGTTTGTTTATGGTTTTGATAACTTTGCTATTTAAAAAATGCTAACACGTGGGAATATGTGTCATTCTACATGTACACGTGTGAGAAGAAAAGAAAATTTTTGAAGTCTGACAAAAACTGCTACAATTACAGTCACCAAAGTTTTGTGAACAATAATTTCTTGGATTAAATATGATTATTTCTATTGTGTAAATAGACAGTATACCAATATCAAAGCTCTGTTCCTTTATATACCCAAATTGAATTTGGCCGAATTCTAACAAAATGAGATGTCGTAACAAACAAGCAAAGCGTGTTATAGATTATTTAAACTTAATACATTTATAAGAAATTTATCATTGTTATTGTCAAATAATTTTATTGTTTTTGTCCGGTTCTCTGTTAACACGCCATACAATTTCGTGTTCGTAGGGCCGGCCATACAAAATCTGTGTGTTTACACGCAGTACTTAAGACGCGGCTTAAAGGCCACAAGAAACATATTTGATAATTTTAAAATATCATGCATATAGTAACATCTCATGGAATCATAGTGTGATACTTAAGCTTCAAAGATATTGTTTTGTAATCTATAATACATCGATTTTAAAAAGAGCTTTTTCGTTGTGTTCAAATTAGTAGCTAGCAGGGCTGTGCTAACGTGGCGGAAATGACACATCGTGTATTTATATGGTAAGTGTTCAGTGATGTACTATTAATATATGTCCAAAAATTACATATTTATTAGGTTTTATTTTTGAAAGAAAATCAAGGCCCTCAGTGTACGGCCATATTAATCCCGCACGGCACAGAACAGGTTAACAAATGAGGTATCAATCAAGGTTGGCAAAAAAATGTTCCCGTCCTGAATCCTGATTACGGGCCGGTTACCTGCATTGCAGAATATGAGCTATAATCTAATAAAATAGTACGCCTTCAAAGTATTGTCAAAATTAATATATCTACCAGTTATAATTTGCCTAAATAATTGAAGCGTACGCAACGGTTGGAAGTTTTCCTCATTTTTCAAGAATGACAATTGTTTGAAAAATAAGATATCGTAATATCACGTCTGGAGCCTTTGTGAACATCCTGAATTATTGTATAAAACGTATAATATGAAGTAGACGGCGAAATCGAAACAAATCAGATAATGTTCTATATTATGAGGATAAAAAAAAAATACCAAAAATGCTAGACCAGGCATGGGGAACCTGTAGCCTTCTGGCCAATTCTGTAATTCTGTAAATGTATGTAAATTCGTAAATTCCTGACATATTCTGAGCGTAAATTCCTGTTTCCGGCCAAAGATTCCATAGTCAATGTTTACTGCGGCCGTATGTCGAATCAGAAAAATGAATGCGGCCTTTAGAGAAGAAAAGGTTCCCCACCCCTGTGCTAGACCCTCTAAATTGGTAACACTGAACAATCAACTGACAAAGGTTGGCTTTCGCAATCGTCTAAAAACAATATGAAAAATAGAGGATATTAATTATATGTTTTTTCCATAAAAACAGCTTCTGTTTCTATTATTTTGAAGCATGTCTATGATTGTGAATGAAGATTACGCTGGAACTAATAACATTTTAATATTCCATTACCAACAATGGAATACAGTTCAATGGCGATTTTAATTGTAAATTATTCAAATGAGAAACGCTGATATGATCATGCCATATGCGTCTACGGGTCTCTGGGACAAACCCAACAGTCTAATAACGTTATTCGTTATAATAATGCACTGGTGTAAAGCAAACAGCAGTGGGCGGCTGGAGACGAGGAGCCGAAGGCGGGCGTTGCCCACCGGCTTCCGGAAGTCTTCCCGCCCTCGTGCATTCGACGGAGTGCGCCGACGCCGCCGAGAAAATTGTCATATTATTATTTATCGTCTGTAAATGATTGCAGACATCGATCAGATATGTGAATGCCAACTCAACTGTCACGGTCGTTCATTCATGGCAGCTGTAAAAAATGAATTCTAGAAAAGAACTTCAATGTAAACAAAGTTGGCAGGGAAAATTTTCTTGGCATGTATACATTATTATTAAGGCGGAAAGTTACTTTTACATGAAAACATTATTATAACATTTAGAAAAATTATACACTTATCGTTTAAAGAGATAACATGAATGAACAAAATTGTTATAGTGTAAATAAATATATTAGTAGCTGAATCTGTTGAAATCTGTTAATTAGAAACAGGGCTGCTGAGTCGTAAAAAAAATAAATGACTCCGACTCCGACTTTAACCCTTTCCTTACTATGCAAAAAAAGCACGCGCTCCTGAGCTGTGTATCCGTTACACATCAGGCAAACGGGAGTGAATCGTGACAATTACATAACACTACTACAATATTTCTATTATTGCATTACTCAATGCGTAAATGTATAAGGGAAGAATACCTGAATTTTAGGCTGAGTATTTATTATATATACAGAGAAATTTAAATGATTAGAAGGTATGTGTACTTTTTACACATCTTAGTTAAGAAAGGGTTAAACAAAAACACAACTTTGACTCTAAAATAATTTAAAAAAAACTCCGATTTCGACTGGTTCAGATTCTGTTAAAAGTTACTTTTGGATTACATTTTTTTTGCGAGCGTTGATAATGCTCGTTCAGTTGACAATGCTCTCGATGATCGAAATCGGTCCTGACCTATTAAATAAAGGGGAATAAAGTACAAAGGAATATTGTGTTTTTATTAAGCTTTTAGATCATTTTTAAAATTCCAAACTACATTTTTTCTATACCTTTATTGTTTGTCGATATCATCAAACACGAAATTGATCAATTTATTATACAAAATGAAAAACTAGCGTAGTATTGTTATACGCAGTTGGGCAGTCGACTCAATGTTAATATTATACGGAATCGAATATAAATTCCCATTATAAAGTATGGCAAATAATTTAACACTAGTATGCCTATATTGTCTTTTTCGTATTTCTATAGAATAGAATTTCACTCCGTTTTAAATTTAAATTCCGAATACATAACGAAACGCGTGGAAATAGTTTGGAAATGACAGTTTATTCTATGGCGAAGTTTTTATTAAAACTTAATTAACCATATATTTCAGCATAATTTATTGTTTATGAGTATTGCACATAATAACCAGGTTTAATTCTAGCTTCAAGAAGAAATTAATACGTATTTGATATCATTTTTTTTTCTTTAAAACATACCCCTTATCGTAGGACAAAATATAAATCAATTGATAATACACTAGTGTCACCTATTGATAATTTTTCACACTAGTAAGCTTAAACTAACCATTAACAGATGTCGCTATAAAAATCATGCTAGTTTACTGTAATGTTTACAGTGGATTGTATGATGTGAATGTGATAAAAAAATCAGATATGTACATTACATACATTCAATCAGAAGTAAAGTATTATTAAATAAGCATTTATTTGGTAAAACTCCATTGTTATTTTTACCTTTTAAAAACAAAATATCAGTATGGTATAGAGCATTATTTGATAGTTACATTATAGGTAAACCTCTGGAGCCCTATTATTGAATGTAATAATTATCAGATTTGGTCTATAAAATAGCATTAAGCTAAATTTCATTGATAAAATACAGATTTTTTTAAGAGTCTCCAAACATTTTTCTCATTAATGGAAGTAGCGCTCTGTAAGGATCCGAACATCATCATTCACTCAATGTTGATTTTATTATTCTTTTAATAATTTAATCAATCAACTTAGTTATTCCACACCAGGGTTACCCAAACTTTTTATACTTGCGTACCACTTGGTAAAAAATTACGATAAATTGTAACACCATATAAAAATAAATTCATATTTTTATATTAGTACATCATTCATTCCTGCATGTCCGCCATTACTGATTTTGTTTCGCGTACCACCAACAGGTAAGAATACCCTGTTCTAGACAAAGAATTTAAAGCAAAGATTCTCTCTGTGTACTTAACTACGTTACAAACTTCAGACAAGAATTTGACATTTTCTTCCAACAAAAGAAGTTTTTTTCAGAATTATCGAAAATAATGAGACAAAAATTGCATTAAAAACTGAATAAATGATAATTAATGTTCGGAATAACTGCGACAGATGTCTGTAATTCGATATTATTATAAATATTAGAGTCATTATTATTAGCATAAATTTTACATAAACAGTCATATACGAATTTAATAATGAGCATTCAAAAAAATTCTTAAACAGCCTTAGTAAAGAATTCCATTCCGCCATGTTCACATCACATCACATTTCATAAAATTGAATTAAATTTGCAAAAAGTTCAAAGTCTACCAAACGCGAGTCATCCAATTATAGACAAGATATTTTAGAATCCAAAATAGTAATGAATTCATTTTTCAATGCTTTTGAAACATTTGATGGTATTATTATTATTTGTTTACCATGTCCGCTCCCAATGGGGAGTATATGGACTCCTAATAGAGTTTATCTCAATAGAAGTGTTTCTACGAGAACTGCTTGTTAATCAGTTGCTCAACCTCTCTTTTTCCAAAAGGAGTAGGAATAAAAGGATATGGCTAGGACAGGACTAGTGGTTAGCTAATCGCTCTCAATACGACCCGTTCATAGGATAGGATGGGTGATAAGGGGGAATTCAAGACATCACTTACATCTTTTCCCTACGAACAGAAATTTATAAATTTATTGAAAAATCAATTTATAATACTGTCCGTACTGGGATTCGAACCCGCGACCTCCGTAACAGAAGCCAACGATGTTAATCATTCGACCACGCAGGTCTAGACATTAGGCATAATTAAATATAATATAAATAGCTCTGCTTAAAATTATTTTTGACGGATTGATAGTGGTCGAGATGATGAAAACTGGTCCCTACCAGAATAAACAATTGTGGAATTAGCACATACAATAAGTAATAGTAAAATTGTCTTAATCTAACGGAAAGGAGTTTTGAACCCCGAAAACCCAGAAATTTAACGATTTGCCCAAATTAGAAGGCGGGCGCACTGATTATCTAATTGCTTAAAAATTGTTTTTTTGTAAAATGTCCAATTTGAATTGTAAAACATCCAATTTGATTTGTTAAAAGTCCAATTTAGTTTGTAAAATGTCCAATTTGGAGTGTAAAATCTCCAGACAGGTGATGTCGCAATAAACAAGCCATTCAAGGATTGTTTTCGCATGGAAATTAATGAATACATTGAAAACAGAATGGTGAGAAATAAACGTGGAAATTTTGTGAAGCCTGGCCTACAAGAAGTTGTGAATTGGGTGAAGAATTCATGGGATAAAATAACTGACAGTTGTGTTTCCAATGCACTACAAACAGGCTTCTTAGACAAGTAATACTCATTTAAGGATAGCTATATTGCAGGACGTGAGAGATTCGGACCAATGATTCAACAGCGAATGGATTTGGAGGAAAATCAGAACGGAATCAGCCGAATTTGATATGTTATGATGATGTTCCAGAAAAAGATGACATGACTGAAATTTAAAATAAATGTAAAATTCCTATATACAAATAAATATTCAACGAAAATATATAAATCTACTTATTGTACTTAAAAAGTAAGCCCTCCTCCGATAGTAAGCCCTAGCTCGTATTTCGGACCAAAAAATAAAGTAAGACAGTGTTTTATTTTCGGAAAAAGACGGTACGATCGAAACTCCCCCCTTCGTATTGAGATTATTTAAATGGCCTTGATCTTTAAAATAAATTGCGTGAGTATATTTATATAATTTTTAATAAATACTCTTTTTGCATTATATTACTTAATTTATGACTGAATTATTGCAGCTTTATTAACTAATTATGCAGAAACTCTTGCAGTCGTTTAGCGGACATTTTTTTTTATTAAATTATGTAAAATGCAGTCGGCATTTACAACTGTCGTGTAAAAATGTTATCTGGGTAGGCATTGTTGAAATTATTATGAGTTTATGGGCAGTTATTTGAATACCCAAATAATTATATAAATAAAATTTGATTATCAAAATAGAGATCAACGTTTTGAATATAAGAATGCGTTTTACGAAGAAGAATTTCGGTAATTTAGATAAAATCGTTTCCTTGACTTGACGCTCCTACAGTCCGCGATATGCGCAAGGAAATATGTTTATGCATACATCATAATTATTGTCTATGAATTCGGATTTACTGATAATCGAGACAACTCAGGTAATTAACGTTCCTACTCCAAATATTCACCACAGCCCATTCATTACCACTAGAGCATGGGCCGGCAAACCGCGGCTCTTCACACATCAGCTCTTGAACTTATCACGTTTTTTTACATTAAAAGTCGATATTGCATCTTTATGGTTCTCTGATATCTTTTCTATCCTGTTTCCATAACAACTTGGCTCTTCTCAGTTAAAAGTTTGCCAAGGTTTCATGCACTATGGTTTCTAATCCAATCCCAGGACTTGCAGAAAATGCTGTGCGAAAGAATGCTTCCTGCGGGTGACCACCGATCAACGTATTTCTAAGGATAGAAGAGCTAAAATGTGCTCTGTTGAATTTGATGATCAAAAGTGATAAAATTGTTGGGGATGTAATCCGCGTGACTCAAATAATGGACTAATTCTAGCATTAGACCCCTGGTTACAGATTAATTATATTGACCTGGTATTGTTTTGTATTATGAAATTGATTTATAAACAAACAGCTAATGCTTTCTGAGAGTCAAATCAAATGATAGGGTAAAAATAGCAACGTATTTAGTTCTGCAGCTTTTATATTTATTAGTCGATAGCTATTTCGGCTTCCGCCATAGTTCTGACGAAATAGCTATCAACTAATAAATATAAAAACTGTAGAACTAAATACGTTGCTATTTTTACCCTATTATAATGGAGTTCTACCAAATAAAAGCCAGGTCAATCAATCAAATCAAATGTTTTCGAGGCAAAATAAAAATGGAATTTTGCGAATATTGCAAAAAATGCTTTAAAAATGATGCCAAGATAAAAGGTTCCGAAATGCCGTTCCACCGCGATACATGAAAAAAGAGCACACAAGAAGACCACAATAATTACAAAACCTGCCTAAAGACCATTTTTGATTTTTTTCAAACATTGATGCCAACTTGTTCTCTATTTCAATATATACACAATTAATAAATTTCTGATTTCAAAACCCCTCTAAATACAGAGAAAACGTGTTCAGTCTCAAAACGTACTCAAATCCAAAAAGTCCACAGCAGTTTTTTGCACTTTGCCAACATTTTTGGTTTTTGTAGTTAAGTAGGTTTTGAATCTAAGCCGCTCACATATGTGCACATGATTTTTGGGAAGCAAGCAAATTGAATATGTTTCGGAAGAGTTTATTAAAAATCTCGTTAAAATGGCATATCGATTTTGTAAGAAACATACCAAATATGTGAGATGTTTCACTAAATAAAAGTCAAACAAAGAAAAACGTTGGCGATGGTGAGATGTTAGAGATCTGAATAAGTGATGATGTTCGGACGCTCGCTGTGGGAAGTGAAAGTGAGCTCGCACAAAAACACACTCGGACGACCGCATGCATAAATTATTATTTATATATCGGTTTATCGATAAAAGACAAAAAAGCAAAGCGCAAAACCTTACACGTATTTCTAGGCGAAACTCTATCGAAATATTGGTCGCTTATGCGCCAAAAACGAATGTATAATTTAATATAAAAAATAAATGATCTTTATTAAAATACCGCTCGTATGTTGCCTGTTTGCAAAGTTGTGTATTTATCAGGGCTGTGGAGTCGGAGTCACGGTATTTTGGCCGGAGTCGGATTCGTGAAAAATGAGCGGCTCGATTTTTTTTTGAAAAATATATTTAATGATGTGTATTTATCACTTTTAAGGTGTTCACTGTCAATACTTGGTGGAATGGCATTATAATAAAAATAATAAAACATTTTTAGTACTTTTTCCACATAAAATTTATTAGATCAGGACCGGTTTCGCTCATGATGAGCATCAGTTGACAATGCTCATCATGAGCGAAACCGGTCCTGATCTAATAAATTTTATGTGGAAAAAGTACTAAAAATGTTTTATTATTTTTATTATGATGTGTATTTAATTAAACAAAATAGTCAAAAGTGTTGACATTTCATGCTTGGCTGACTAAAGATGATCTGATGGTATACATATATATAAAAGTTAAAATGAAATTATTGAAAAAATTCCTCGGGGTCGGAGTCGGAGTCGTTAATTATTTTAAAGCTGGAGTCGGACTCGGAGTCGTCAATTATTTTAAAGCTGGTGTCGGAGTCGTATTTTTTTCACGCGACTCCACGGCCCTGGTATTTATGCTCCTAATCAAGCATTTTCATTGAAAAACATTTGATTTTTCAAGACTTTCTTTGTGATTTTTCTAAATAGAAACACTGAGCACAATTTAAGTATTTTGTTGTTAGTATTTATATATAAATAAATTAAGTTTTAACCTCTTCTTAAACGTTTAAATTGATTTTTTTTAAAACATATAAAAGTGGACTAAAATGGTTTCTATGAAATATTTCAATTAGAAACCCGGGTTTTTTAATAGTCGGTTTTGGTATAAACCATACTGACTACCGACTATTTTTATTAACTTATCTTTTTATTATATTTACTAATTTTGACCTGATTACTGATATTTACGTGAAGTATGGAACTGAGCTTTTATTTAAAAAGCATTTATTGGCAACTTTATGGAAATTTGAATCCCGTTTTTTATTATAAATCCCATGTTTATATTAAATACACTTTGCAAAATATACTAGTGACTGTTTCGCTAATACAATAAAATCGGCATAATTAATGAGTATCACAATGCATAAATATTTCACTGATTGAAAAACAACGTAGAAAAAGATTAAGGAGATAAATAGTGTGTTTATTGGACAGATATATTTATTTATAGCACAAACGCAATTATCTTTTAATAGACTGTTTGATAATAAATATTAAATACAGACTTTTTATAAGCAACCTATTTAATTTCAAATGCTTTGATTGCATTTGCAATAAATAAATTTACTATGCCTCGAAAAGGAATGCGTTGCGATAGATGCAAAGCCACGGTATGATATATGTATACTGTATATTCCCGAAATATACTGGCTTAGTCTATTTTTTGTTCGATAGGTTTTTCATTTTTTGATTGTAATTCATCTTACGATATTCGACACATATTTTCTGTCGTTTATTTTAGCAATTTACAAGCAGTATTCTTTTATACTTTTCATTTAGAAACGAATCGTCGCCACTGGAAAACTTTATTTAAATAAAGCGATGCTTATGGATATACAATGAGCATAAATAAATTACAAAATAAGCCTCATAAGTCTCTAAGCTATGAAATTCAATTTGTAAAAGCTTCATATTGTACAAATTTTACGATCGTTATTTGCACGGCGCATTCAAAGCGCAGTGTAATGCATCCATGCAGCTACAGATAGTAGCTTTACCTATACGTACATTTTATTATGCACTCGGTTATTGCAATAATCTGTTGAGCAATCGAGCAACAGAGATATAGATCACAAAGAAACTCGGTCAATTATTATTTCTCCGAATACATGAAAGGTACAAAATACGTGCAGAGGCGGGCTAAGACGATCAATGCTGGCTTGTGAAACAAACGTAGATTCGCTTTAGAGATGAGTTGCCGGTGACGTAGTGTTGTATGAATTTAAATTTATAAAATATTATGCCATGTATGAATCATGCATTATTCTTATAAACAGTAGATTCTCAATCTATCGTTTTGAAAGGAATGCCGAAAATAAATGGCAAGCACAAGTTTAAAAGTTAATTACATGTGTCTATGAATAACTCTCAAGGTTTTTATATAAAAAAATCATTTCTTAATGTTAGGTTAACTTTTACTTGCATTTTAAAAAAATCAGAAAGACCAGAATAAAAAACAGAATAATTATATGTACAAACATAAAGATAGTCAAATTTTTAAGCGCACATTGAATTTTACTGAGCAATCAAGAAGTAAATTAACAATATTGTTAGTAAATATTTAGTAACGGAAATTCACTTGCTAGCATACTGACAAAATTAAACAAATAATATTCATAATAGCTAGATTTAATAAAGAAAAGAAAAATAAAAAGTTGTAGTTGGGAATGGACGAGTAGTTCTCTTAATTTCCCATTTTCATTCATCAGGATCGGTAGCGGACAGGTGGTACGAAAAAGAGCTCGAAGGGTGAATTCATTTCTTTTTTTAACCTTTATTGCCTTACAGATGTCGTTCGGGAAATAAGCGATTGGGTACATGTATATAATTATTTTCGGTCCAAAGTGTTCTGTTGAAAAAATAAACTTTCGATCGAGATGTCTCGATGAGATTGTGCAGTCAGTCATGGACGTTAATGATTTTTAACACGTATAATATATTGCAGGGGATAGAGGGGAAACCTAATTGTATTTAGGTACGTTAAATATGAAGTTCGGTACTGGTAAAATTTGCGTTACTGTTGCGTGCGTTTTGCTTCTACCTATTCAAAAACTCGAGCAAACAATTAACAGTAATTATTTATTTATTTGTATGGACAATTAATATTAAGGTGGGTTATAACGGAAGCACTGCACACGAATGGCAAAAATTAAGCGCACGATTCTTTTGTCCCTTCAACGATTACTTACACTTTTCATGGACTCCTAATTGCCGTGAGAATGTCAAGTAATTTTGACTCAAATACAGTTTGCGAGTACATCAAGTTCCAAAACATTGAAAGCTAAATTTAACATATGATTATATTACGTACAAACAAATGAATAAAGTATTTTATAACTATACGACTAATTTCATTATCCAGAAAAAATGGAAAATTTAGTTTACTAAGTAATAGATCAGTGGACGTTTTGTGTTTTCATCGAATATAAATTTAGTATTTTTTTACAAGTGTTTATATTTTCAAAACCGTTTTACATTATTTTATTTGAATAACCAACCCTTTTTGTAAAGTTAAGAAAACTGGGTTAAGTCACTAGGAAATATTGAAAGACTCTTCAAAAGTGTGTTTTTGTATAAGCCCTAGTTCATACAATCCGTGTCAAGCCTGCTTAATTGAATAATGCAAAATAACTTTATTTCAAGCATTAAACAAATAATCTTTCCAACGTTTCGTTTGTATATTATTATTAAAAACACTTCAAGATGGTAGCGATAACGAGATAAGAAACATCAGATACGAATAGTCGTAACATTAATATATATATTATATATTTTTAAAAAATGTTAAGAGTACCAATGATGCAAGAATATTACTTTGATATGAATCTACATGCTTGCAGTCACGCTCGATAATTTTGCAACACTGCGTCTTGAGTCTGCTCTCGAAGACTGCAATAAATTTTCTGGTGCACTATATTACTATTGTGTTATATATTTAATATGAACTGTTTGTTCCTTATTACGCACGAAAAGCAATAACCACTCTGCAAAGTAATAGCCAGTAAGGCACGAAGTAGTGATGGGGAACTGTGCGGCTTACTTTTGAAATCTAAACCAGCATCAAACATTTTTAAAGTTTAATTTTGTTTACTGTAATATTGGATAGAATTAAATTATACTTCAAGATGAAATAAAACAACTAAATAATAGAACATCATCACGAACTATTATTCATAGTTCAGCTTGTAATAATTTTTAGTCGATTCCATATTGGTGTATTAATTAAAAATGATCTCTAAGCATACGATAGAGGAGAGAAGGCAGGCTTCTCTTCCTTCTATTAAATCTTAGCTCGTTACTGGCTTCATGTAATTTTTAGGACCGCGCTTGATAGGTGAGGAGTAACAAAAAAATTACAGAAAATCTAATAAAATCACTATATTTGTCAGATACATTGATAATGTTTAACAATGCAGTACACGGCAGACAAGACGTTCATATTTTAGTTTGCCAAAGCAACCTTCGTAGACAACTTATTGTTTATGGCTTTTTTGGTATATTTAGGTGGCCACTGTCAATTATTGGTGGAAAGGCATTACATTAACCCTTTCCACTCCAATGTCGAGTGTCACTCGACATGATCGGTTACATATTTTGATTTGATTATTTTTGTATGAAGGATTTTTTTCTATATTTTTCTTGAATACCCATTCGAAATACGTGATTTGTCGAGCAATTAGTGAATGTTAGAAAGTTGGGACGCTTTGCGACAACTACCTGGCGTAAACAATAGAATGGAATATTTTGGGGGTGCAAGCGAAGAATGCAGCGACGGAACAAAGGCAGATGTTCTCGCGCCGAGGTTACGTAAAAATATGTTGTCCGGCTGTGATATTTTTCGATTTGCTCAGTCAAACGGTTTGAAAGTTATTTGTCATTTTGTGAATATTTTTTTAAAAAAAAAAATGAATTTTTTCAAAGATTGTGGGGCTAGTGGATGGTTTTAGTTTTTTTAGGTTTGGTTGTTGACAGATTAGTAAGTTGACATCATGTGTAAGAAATCCTCATATTTTTTTTTTTCAAAACTGTATTATTTATTTATAACATCAATATCTTTTTATGTGCAAATTCACTAAAAATTGCTGGTGGAATTTTTTTGAAAAACCTTTGGAGTGGAAAGGGTTAAAAATAAAAAGCTTATTTTGTAAATAATTCGCGACTCGAGTACTATAAGATTATATGTGAAAAATGTTGACGAAACAGAAGTAACAGTGCGGCAGTCTTCCAAGTACTACCATTATTGGAATACATTGGTTTTTGGTTCGTCAAAAATTTTCGCATAAAACCTAGTAGTACTCGGGTCGCAAATTCCACCTTTGAAAATACCGGACAGTTTTCACTCATCGATATTATTCGTGGTGTTGTACTTAATAATTTATAATGTAGAATTAGTATCTATATAAAGATGTTGTTTGTGGTTATTCGAAACCACTGATCTATGATAATGAACTAACTGTAATTTGGTAGCCAATCTATGTGAGACTACGTCAACAAAAGAAAAACATAGATAATGTAAATATATTTTCATTTTCAAAAATTTAACGATCTAATTACCGAACATGCAGAAAACTTTATCGAAAACCAATATTTGCAACAACTGAACCTGTGTTATCTGATATCTCTGGTAGATAACGTTGTAAAATGACATAATATAATATTATATTTTATAATCTTGAGACACTTTGACACCAGATTCTTGAAAAACAATCAAAACAAGTGTTGGGTAATTTATATTATATTATTCTACTTAATTTTCTCAGACACTTACGAAAATATTAGTGCAACAAAATATGTAATGTTATTTATAACGTTACAAATACGGCCTGACTACGAATGATCAGATACATATATATATGAAGTTGAATATTTAGTTTTAACAGAATTTAAAGATTAACATCTTGCTAATGAAAACAACGTCATGGATATTTTTTTTCCATTTATCACATAATTACAATATGTTGTGAATCAGTATCCTCAAAATTAAAAATAATTAAATCAACATCTTAGTCGAACACAATGTAAAAAACCAGCCGAAAGACAATATATTCTTTCAGGACAATCAGAAATATAGATTTTAATAAGGTAAAATATCAGCTTATTTAGTTTTACAGTTTTTTTTATAATATTAGTTTATAGCTATTTAGGCGTGCACCATCGTCAGAACTATGTTTAAACCCGCATTACAGAATCTCATGGCATACATTTAAATTCAACGCCAACCTGTTCACATCTTTGTAACAAATGCCCGAATCTTAATGCACTTGAGCAAGTAGACATTAATAGGCATAATCAAGACATCTTAAATAAACAATTATCATAGAAAATTTAAATTAACTTTGATTATTCCACGTATTGTGTAACTAACTGTGACACGTGTTTCGCCTCTTTCAGAGGCATCTTCAGACTTACTATCGCAAAGTTTGCTTAAGTAATGAAGCAAGATTGATTCTAACATTTTAAAATTATAAAATTACAAAATGGATTGGGTTTTTTTTCCTTTTAAGAGGAGCAAGGAGGGATTAGAATCAATCTTGCTTCATTACTTAAGCAAACTTTGCGATAGTAAGTCTGAAGATGCCTCTGAAAGAGGCGAAACACGTGTCACAGTTAGTTACACAATACGTGGAATAATCAAAGTTAATTTAAATTTTCTATTAAAATGAACTTCCACAAAGTTACCGCCGAAACCATCGAAAGTATTAAAACAATTATCAATCCATCACCGTTACTAAAACCCCTTATGTAACTAATAATAAATATCATTTCAATTTATCCTAATTTACCTTGAAAAATTCCATATTGCTTATCGTTCTTGGAAACACTAAAGTCATATTTAATAAATGTAATATGAATTAGAATGTTAGAGTAAATAACCAGATGCATTGTGTATCTCTCCTGAGCCACACAACTGAGCAAATTTAGGTTTAAGCATAGTTCTGACGATGGCGCACGCCGAAATAACTAAAAACTAATATTATAAAAAAATGTAAAACTAAATACATTGATATTTTACTCTATTACAATGGAGTTCTACTAATTAAATGCCAATTCAATCAATAGATTATAATCCTCGTCATTGCGAACAAAGAAAATCGTTGCACTTAGTAATATATTAGATCAGTGTCTGCCAAACTGTGTGTCGCAAGAAGTCTCAGGTGTGCCACGGAGAAAGACGCCTCCAAAATTTTCATTTTAAATAATGCGTACTCATTTAAGTTTTCTTCAATTTTAAATTAATTCAACATCTACATATTCAAATAAATATGTGTCACGTTCGCATATAAATAAATATGTATACTGGTCGACTCGACACATTTTCCACATTTCCGTTTTTTAAAGCATTTTTATTTGGTGTGTCGCGGAACAAGTCCCATTCACCAGTGTGCCGCGAAGTAAAAAAGTTTGGCAGACGCTGTATTAGATGAACCCTGCCCCACTTCCATAAGGTATGTATCTACGGTGAAGATATCAAGTCTTCTACCATGTTAGATAAGAAAAGTTAAATCCTTTTTTAAACCATAAATTATTGATTTGACTTCTAAATAATACCCTATTTTCAAAGCTACGGTGATATTTTATTAATTAAAATTTGACACTGAAAATGTTTGAGAGTTTACTGCTATAGCGTTCGTATTAACAAGAATATCGTAAAATATAATTAAAATATTTAGTATGCCACGAGGAGTTAATGTCATGATAAAAGTTTATAAATAATCGTCATTAAAGTAAAACTGCTTCATCTTTATTATAAATGCATTCATTAAATCGTGGCGATATTAAACTTTTCCGCGTGGGATAGACTAAAGATGTAGTATTTCTCAAGCTTTGGGTCATAGTTATGAGTCATGACTAGAGATTTTGTGTCGAGACATCCAGGAATAAAAATAAAAAAACGCTTTTTGTCAGTCTCGGGTCTCGTGATATTTGTATTTAACAAACCCGAAATTTGACAATTGCTAATTTTTTTAATAAACTTTAAATCGACTGTGAAAAGGAAAAAGAACGAAGCCCAGAGTTTTTCAACACGGCTTTTTTTCGATAATCACAATGTATAAAACTTGATACACATTCCGTCAAAATGATGTTAGCTGAAAATGACAAATAACTATCTTAATTAAGCTTTTAAGTTTGAAAAATAAGGGCCTTCCTGATTTCCTGAACCATAAAAAAATGAGACTTTAGAATCTCTAGTCATGACCATGGAGTAGCAAGGGGGGTGCGGTGGGAGCGGACCGTCCCAGGCGGCACATTTTTGGGGGCGCCGTTTTCGAAAATGAACATACAATTTTAAAAGTAATAACGAAATAAAGATAGAAATGTATACAAAACCAATGCAAGCTGTATTCCTTTCACTATGTTTTCTTCTGCTTATTTTCCACTTGTGACACTGACTGACAAAATGTTCTTTTTTGTAGGCAACGCTTTTGAAAAAAAATGTTTTTTTTCGGAGGAAAAAAATAAAAGATTGTAATAGAGAATCAACACAAAATAAAATCTAGTACCTTTCGTTCTAAATTAACTTACATTTTTTTATTCGTTTACTTATTTGTAAAATAAATACTCAAAATAACGATAGAATATTGCACTGTTTCTCTAAACTTAATAACATAAACCGTTGACTAATAATTTTTGAAACATTTAAACAAAAAAAATTAGGATGATTTTATTAAAGAAATTCAATATTTTTCAATAAAATAACACTTTTACATTAAAAGCCATATGAATTATAGCCCCATAGTTCATAGTTAAAAAAAATAGTTGAAGTGATTTAAAAACCCCTTTCTACGCTACTGGTCATGAGTCATGGCCCCTGAAAGGTGTAAAACGGTAAAAAATGGGCAGATTGAATAGTATTAGCACAATTAACCTTTTTCTTCGTATTTAAAAATGAAATATAATTTTGATAATAGTACCTTATAAATAATATATCACTTTAATTATAAAATAGTATTCAAAATAAAATGTTTATCAAATGAGCATTTTAACTTTGTAATAAATTTGACGAGTAATATTGCAGAATTATATCTGGAACATTATTGAAGGTTAAAGATGGAAATTAAATTAATATAATATCTCATATTAATATAGCATATTCTGGTGAGAATAAAAAAAACAAGAAAGACTACCGTGCTACGACGGTGTGTTCCGAGACATGTATTATTTATGATTATAAAAAATATCGTACATTAATTCTGTGCAAATAAATTAATATAAATATACAAACCAATTATAATTTATTATAAGGTTATGCGTGTAATTACTTTCAATTTTTTTGAAATATTTAATAGGAAAAAATGTGACATAGATAAATTTGTAATATTCGATATGCTTACTTTTTTATAATATGTAACAGATTTCAGGGATAAACAAACTTCTTTTTTTCGTAATATGTGATAGTTCATTAATACTATTTAGATATGATTAATCGGTTCCCGGCAAGCGTTGCAATGTCACTCAAAGAAAGACAGTGTTTGTGTTTTAATTGCGTTTATTGAAGTGCATGTTTTCTCTTTCTGTCTGTTTGAGGTTTGACGTTTGCTGCCGATTGTATATGGTACAATACACGCGCCACCTATTGTAAGTTAATTGTACTATAACCTTCGCGCAAGTGCAAGCATACGTTGTCAAAATGAACTGTATGGCAGACATACAAAAATTGATTTATTATATATATAAGACCAACTGTAAGTTAATTTTACTATGGCTATAACCTTCCCGGAAGTGCAAGAAAAAAGTTTTATTTTAATCTGTGCGAGAACGTATAAAGTACGTACAAACAAACATTAATTTTTGTATATTAGATTTGGCTGATTCTAGTTTGTTTTCTAAAATATTTGATGTAATAAATAATAATCTCAATAAACAAAAAGCAAACAAAATTATCGTTAATCATGTATGATCAAACAAAATCTGATTAGCAATATTCTTTTCTAAATAAAACCACTATATTTATAATTTCACGCACCACGTTTAATTTAGTATAAAAAAATTGTGATATATGGTAGCCATTATCTCTTTGAAATAAAGCTTCTAGGAGTTGAATTATGACAGCGTTAGACTTAGTTGTAAGGCTATTTTATGAAAATGAGTTTTAAAAGGCGTAAATTTTGTGAAATGCCAACAAAGCTTCGAATATGTCAGTAGCTTCTTTTGGTTCAATATTTTTATGGGTTTGATTAGCTGCTTATTAAGAAAAAAATATAATTTCGAATATGAAATTAATAATATGCTCTTTTCGATTTCTTTTAAAACTATTAAAAACTCTTTCTTCTGCGGTGACGGCAATAAAAAACGTGGTATGTTTTTATTGAAAAAGAATTTCAAAATTAAAATGATTCATAAAAGAATTAATTCAAAATTATGCAAAGTATGTTGTACAAACAAAATGCATATCGTTTGGAAATCTAAAAATACACAATAATTGAGTTGATGAAATTTGTCCAAAATTTTATTGTTGTTAATCCATTCCGTGTGCAAAATACAATTGAGGAGCAAACATTCAAAAGGTGTTTGGTCACAAATTTTGAAAAATGGCGTTTCATATAAATTCTGATAGCCCATAATAAAACCTATGAATGAAAATCAAAATTAGTGTTCAAAAAGGTTTTTTTTTCATATTAAAATGAAATCATAAAGTTGACACATTCATACAAACCGTCACTTTTGCTACACTTAAATCATCATTTTCCAAGCTTTGTATTTGTGTGACAAAACACTTTTTGAATGTTTGCTCCTCAATTGTTGCGTTCGTCTGTGCATTATAGCCCCGGGTATAGCGTATTACTTCAGTATGTTTTAAATTACCTTTTATGTATTATAATATGTGTTGGTTCGTCTGCAAGATTTGTTTTGGCACCGTGCCACATTTTTTTAATGGATTATTATATATGACTCATTGATATACGCAGTGAAAGTGTTACAAGTATATTTGGAATTATATTATCAAGTTAACGATCGGTAAATATGTCCACGTTTAATTTAATCCAAATTAAATAATTACATAATAGCAATCAACTAATCCGGTTTTGCTTCCTTTGTAGACGAACACCGACAGACTACATTTGAATGCCCGAATACTCAAATCGCTTAACTTTGTCATGTGTCTTTAAAAAATGTCAAATGCAACCTTGATTTTCTTTTCTTGTGCAATTTAAAAAAATATATGAGGTTAATATATTTTAACTAGGTTTTCGAAAAAATGCTCTACATTTATATGTATTTTTCTTGGCACACTTCATGAGACCAGACGTCCCGTTTTCACCAGGACAGTCCCTCTTTCAGGCGGCGTGTCCCAGTGTCTCCTAACATAGCTTCAATGTCCCGTTTTCGAAAAGAGAAAAACTTGCAGTAACAATTAAAAAAAACGTGCAAAATCAAAATCCTGGCAGTAGAATCTAGAATAGTAGATGAAGGCGTGGGCGTGCGGGCGTTTTAAATAATAAATTTTAATGTAAATATTGTAATTTCATATAAAATATCTAATATTACTATTTAGTCAATTGTATTGTATAAAAGTGTGACACGCTTAAAACGGCGTCTTATACTATCATTTTTTAAGGTGTTCCAGTTTGGGGAAAAATAAATGGTCAGGTTACACATACATGAATCCATTTACCCAGACAAGTACCTACTACATTTTCTTCTTGCGGACCAGATACAAACAAATTATGATTGTTTGAGACAGAAAAGAAAAATAAAATTTGAAGTAAGCTCAATCCTCTTTTTCAAAGAAAAACGTGTAAAAAAGATGAAGTGAATACAAATAAATAAAAGATCAGCTCTATTACATTTGAACGTGGATTAGGTGCACTTTTTTTACAAAATATATTTTTATTTCCAAATGTCCAGGTAGACGAGCTGAATTTGTAATTAAAAATATTTTTTTCTTTGCAAATTTAAAAATGTTTCTTTCAAATTTAAGTTTAACCTATTTATTCTGCTACATCAACGACAAAGCTTGCTCATATATATTTTTTAAATTGAATGACATGTATCATTATTTAATTTAAGAAGAGAAATTCGATGGTCACAAAAAAGTAGACGGGTTGCAGATTGTGGACCCATTAAATAAGCAGACAACATTTGTTGTCTTTTTTTGTGTGGAGCATATGGACCACTAATGGAGTTTATCTCAACAGGAGTATTTCTACAAGAACTGCTTGTTACTCAGTTGCTCAACCTCTCTTTTTCCAAAGAGAGTAGGGATAGAAGGATAGGGCTAGGACAGGATTAGTGGTAAGCTAATCGCTCTCGATACGCCCCGTTCACAGGACAGGATGAGCGAGAGGGGGAAATTCAAGACATCACATATATCCATGCCTTTGAACAGAAATTCATAAATCGATTGAAAAATCAATTTATAAAACTGTCCGTACCGGGATTTGATCCCTGGCCCTCCGTAGCCGAAGCCAACAACGTTGACCACTCGACCACACAGGCACAGACATTTGATACTGTTGAAAAATATTGAAGGGGACGGTTAATAAGCCGAAACTTAAGCTTAGACAAATTTAAAACAAATTAACTCACCGGTATCTGGACAAAAGATCCATTGTTGATAACGGGATACGAATATAATGGTACGACAGGAACGCTTCCATTTTTCAGGAAAATTGGACCTTGAATAGGAGTGGCCGCTTGTTTCGTTCCGCCTGTTCCTGGATATGATGCACCTGAAAATAAAATTCATACAATAATTAATCGACAACAAAAACAGAACTATGTACGTATTTGTTTTTAATATTCACTTGTATTGACAAATAAAAACAGTCTCGGCACAATGAAACGCAAATCGGTTTCAAAATGTGTGCGATTGGAAATGAGAAAACAATTATCCGTGTGTTACTATCTGTTTGAATGATTTATTAAATTAATGGCCAGTGTTGCCGGTAATAAATTTACGAATCATAAAACAAATTAGAATAATGCTTCTATTTTCTCGCATAAAATCTGTTATTTTTACCTTTGGGATGGATTACTTTGCCTGCCAGTCGACTGCGTTTAAATTATTTAAATTTGCCTATAGTAAAAACACTTTTTTTCCTACTAAAACTATGTGAAGTCTGTAAACAAGCTATACTCTTTCCTTTATACATTCCAGCCAAGTACTGAACAAAAAGCTATTACCGCTAGTGAACTTTCAACAAATAAAGTGTTTAATTCTGATCAAGGTATTTTTGCAATACAGTTTTCAAATAAAGGAGTTTACATATAATAAAAGAAAGATAAAAGTTAAAGTTGGGTTATAGTTGAGAAAGGTGAAACTACAAGAGGGATTACAACTTTTTTCCATGTTTGCTTCCATAGTTAGAGCATATGAATTTCTAGTGGAGTTTATTTTAACATAAGTTTTACTATAAGAACTGCTTATTACTTAGTAACTTAACCACGTTTTTTTTTTTTAAGAGAGTAAGAAAATAAAGACGGGGCTGAGATCACTATTTATGGTTAGCTAATTGCTCTCGTAACAACCCGTTTTTAGGAAAAGTTGTGTGGAAGGGGGGAATTCAAGACGTCACAAATATTCGTGCATTCAAAGAGAAATTCACAAATCGATTGAAAAAAACAATTTTTAAAACTGTCCGTACAGGGATCAAGCCCGTGACCCCCGAATCCGAAGCCAACGACGTTGACCACTCAACCACGCAGGTACGATTACAACTACGGTAGGAATGGTAAAAATAATGAAAGAATGGAATTTAAATATTTAATTTGAATCGTCAGTTCAAGTTTACCAGTGCACTTGAATGCCTGAAGATACCGAAAGGCGAAAACGTGGTCGTTAGTAATAAAACGTGTGAAAACGTAATTAATTTAAAAGATTCAAATTTGATAATATTTTAATTCAGTATTTTCAGTAGTGCGTTGCAATGCAGACGTGAGAAAATCTAACCCACTTCTTAAAAAACATGTTTTATTTGATGATTGGTAGTTTCATTTCAACCGAACGAATAGTAACAACATCTGTAGTCTGACAGAAACCGATAAAGAAAAATAAATATACGTTTGATTTCGACTCACATCATAGTATTTTACTCAATGCATATAGTATGATGCAAGCGGCATCTTAATTTTTTTGATGATGAAGTAATGAAATTATTATTATATATTAAGTCATAAACAAACCAACATATTGTCATAAAGAGAGACCATCAATCATTTTTTTTTTCATTTTTTTCTTCTTCCATCAACATATTTGCAGTATGACGAATCTATGATTATCTCTGAAGAGGTCATTGTTCGCGAAGTGCGGTTTATGAGGAAATGACTTAAAAACGCGAAAATGAAGGCCGCCCAAGCTGACATCGAATGCAACATAAATTCAGACTATACGATGTGTGCGCCGAATGCTATAAACAAATAATATAACTAATAAAAAATATCCCGTTGCTTTTCTACTGATATTAAAAATAGTATGTATCTTATTTGAAAGACCGTTCAAATGTCTTTACACATATTGATGGTTAATTTAAAATTGTTAAGATTTTATTGTAAAATATATTTAAAACCATCGAAATTTATCAGAAGAGAATAGATTTTGTCATAAATTATTAGTATTTAAGCTTTCACAGGTTCGGAGTGAAATAAATAATGGTAGCATTACAATTTGTCTTTTTTATTAACGAGTCCCCCGTTTGAAATAATGTAAATTGTAATAATATATTATTACAGTATGTGGTTTATGAAATTTTATATAAAAAAATAAAACAGTTTTTTTTATTGATTTCACGTTTTTAAATAAAAGATCAGGACCGGTTTTTCTCATCAACGGTGATGAAGAATCGACATAGAACACATTAAAAGTGAAATATATTTTATTTTTGTATACTTAAGAATGGTAGAAACTATCTGGCTTGATAATAATGTACATACTTACAATTTGTGAAGGTATTTCACAAAATATGTATACTATTATTCATATACGAAACAGTAAACGAAAAACTAATATATTATTTAGACGCGGTGAGATGCCAAAATATAACATTAATTTTCGTTCTAAAAAACTAGTTTAATTGATAATGCTTGTGATGAGAAAAACTAAATAAATGTGAATTTAGTACAACTAGCTGTAAGCCCGTTGCCCAGCAACGTGAGATTTTTGTTGCAAAGTATTTAATTTAATTTTATTTTATGGTATTTTATTTTATTTTATTTTATTTTTTGGAATAATGTCAAGTTTGCTAACAACCATTTTTCGTAGGAGCAGAAATTTCGTAAATTATTTAATATTTGGAATAATGTTCAAGTTTGCTAACAACGATTTTTCGTAGGAGCAGAAATTTCGTAAATTATTTAATATTTAGAATAATGTTCAAGTTTGCTAACAACCATTTTTTGTAGTAGCCGAAATTTCGTTTATATTTAATTTTTGGAATAATGTTCAAGTTTGCTAACAACCATTTTTCGTAGAAGTAGAAATTTCGTAAAATATTTAATATTTGAAATAATGTTTAAGTTTGCTAACAATCATTTTTCGTAGTAGCCGAAATTTCGTAAACTATTTAATTTTTGGAATAATGTTTAAGTTTGCTAACAACCATTTTTCGTTGGAGCAGAAATTTCGTAAATTTTTTAATATTTGGAATAATGTTCAAGTTTGCTTACAACCATTTTTCGTAGGAGCAGAAATTGCGTAAATTATTTAATATTTGGAATAATGTTTAAGTTTGCTAACAACCATTTTTCGTAGGAGCAGAAATTTCGTAATTTTTTTAATATTTGGAATAATGTTCAAGTTTGCTTACAACCATTTTTCGTAGGAGCAGAAATTGCGTAAATTATTTAATATTTGGAATAATGTTCAAGTTTGCTAACAACCATTTTTCGTAGTAGCCGAAATTTCGTAAATTATTTTATTTTTGGAATAATTTTCAAGTTTGCTAACAACCATTTTTCGTAGGAGCAGAAATTTCGTAAATTATTTAATATTTGGAATAATGTTCAAGTTTGCTAACAACCATTTTTCGTAGGAGCAGAAATTTCGTAAATTATTTAATATTTGGAATAATGTTCATGTTTGCTAACAACCATTTTTCGTAGGAGCAGAAGTTTCGTAAATTATTTAATATTTGGAATAATGTTCATGTTTGCTAACAACCATTTATTGTAGTATATATATTTTATAAAAGCGAGTGATTATTTAATAATTCAAATGTTTCAAGTAGGGAAACAAATGTATTTTGTAAATTTAAGGTTTCAAGTGTGCAAACAAATATATTTCGAAAAAAATGAAGACTCTGGGACCATATATCGACAGCCCTGCTAATGTTTCAAGTATCCAAACAAATATATTTCGTAGAAAAAGAAAAATATCTCATAAGTATTTGACATATTCTATTTTTCAATTATTCAAACTCGTTTAGTGCAATGCTTCACCGACAGATGTCATTGTAATTTTTGAAATGAATAGACGTTCCACCTCACTAATTTTAATCGCTTTGTGGAACAATGGATATTTGTTCAAACGATTAGAATGAAAAAGGGACATGAGTTCGATCCTCGGCTTGACAGAATATTTTTGGTCAGTACGAAAATTAATTGTTTTGTCATGACTTCAAATATTCACTAATAGACGTCAGAGAAAAATAAACGGATGGCGATAGCGGGCAAGAGAGGTGGGGGGAGGGGGACCGTATTCAGGGGGAGGGGGAGGGGGAGAGGAAATCAGTGACAATCATGCAATCAAAACGGACATTATTGACTATTAATAAATAGAAGATGACACTGAACAAAATCACTGTCAAATCAGCTCCTAGCCCTATAATTATAGCTTCAAAAAATCGAATCAGTACATTTGATTATTTAAAAAACTTCGTAGCCATGCAAACTTTCAAATAAAGTTCTCTTAATATAATTACGATGCTTTAGTTCTAAGCCAGGAAATTTGAATTTTGAATATAAAAAGACGTCCATTCCAATTGGCCGAAAAAATGTGGTGTTCAAAATAAAGCGCTATCATTGGCCGAAGTGGACATCAGTACGCACACATTTGTGAAAAGTGATTATTTTATCGGCTATTAATGTTAAGATAGAGTATTATATTTTCTAGAACACAGGACTAGTGGTTGACTAATGGCTATTGCTACACCCAGTTATTAAAGGATCAGAAGCATGGGAGGAGAGGAATTGATGTGAATTGACATCGCAAACACCCAGTATTCGATCACAACTTTGAATTGAATAATTCTCAAATTCACTGTGATCTAAGCGGGAATCGAACCCAGACCTGCGTGATCGGTAGAGCAAGCTCTAACCAACTGGGCCTCAGTATATATTATATTTATAAAATTACATTTTTTCTCGTCTATCTATTAACAAAATATACCAAGTAAATTAATCAAAGTATGTCTTCCTCTCTAGTGTTTTGAGTAGTTAGTAACTTTCTTCTGTCGATGATGTATTACAGTCGTCTTCACTTCGGCAATCTTTAGTGTGCTTGTGGGTGGAAGATTTGTGTTTTCATTTACCATCAAAACATGCATCATCCTCAAATAAACCGTGGTTTCGTTTTACCTGAATCAATATTATATTTATGAATTCTCTCTTTACTTACATACATGAACTTGTCGTTCCTTTGCAAAGCAGTGAGATTTTCTTAAATATTATTTTAGAAATCAGCCAAACGGCGCCAACGCAGTATTTCCTTAACATTAAATGTTTATTCATATAAATACACACAACTAATAAGGAAATTGCATAATTGGCAACGGCAACACATAGACAATAGCTTTAATTCGTATCGAATCGAGGCAGACATCATGTAACTAAGTTTTTATAGCCTTGACAAACAAGTGAAATGGATTTTTTTGATACGGATGTCGTCAAATGACTTTGCGTTGTCGAAATTTTAGCTTAAAACAATGACACCGAATGAGCCAGTTAGTGGTTATAGTGTAGGTATGCTATAACAAGATTATTACATTTTTTCGTTAAAATTGTGTACATTCACACAAGTTGTATCACATGGATTTTGTGTTTCGGCATCTTCAGGGCTTCAAGTGCACGGATGAACTTGAACTGACGCTTCCTAAATGAATGTATCGTATTTATCACTTTTAAGGTGTTCACTGTCAATACTTGGTGGAATGGCATTATAATAAAAATAATAAAACATTTTTAGTACTTTTTCCACATAAAATTTATTAGATCAGGACCGGTTTCGCTCATCGCGAGCAGTTGATCAGTTGATAATGCTCGCGATGAGCGAAACCGGTCCTGATCTAATAAATTTTATGTGGAAAAAGTACTAAAAATGTTTTATTATTTTTAGTATCGTATTTATATAAGAAACAAATGTATCATTAAGTTTAAAGCCATTGCTGGCGAAAAGGATTAAACCATGGGAATGCCTACGGATTTGAATAATAGTAGTTTTAAGATTATTATTTATTTTTGTTTGTCGGAGAAATTTTATGATTATATTTACTCAGATATAGGGTATAAGAGTGGGGATTCGGCATATATAGCTGTTTATTCAAAATTAGTACGATTTTCAGTTGTGATCTGTTTATTTACCGAAAATTTCTTTGAAAAATAGTTTATGGGCATCCGTATTTGGGTGTACAAGATTATTAAATTTGTATGTATGGATGATAATAAGTGCTAAAATAAACAAACACAATGCATAGTGTAATAAGGTAGAAATATATCATACATTGTATGAGATGGTTTGAAAATTGAAAGTCTTTTTTTTATAATAAAATTCTTTATGTTCTTTAGCTCGAGACGATATATTACACTTCTACCTGTCTGTCCTGTGTATATCGTATGAGCCACATTAAAAAGCTTAAACGATGCAGTATCTGTAAGAGGTCCTTAGTTTTGATGAAGGCATAAGCCGAAATAGCTAATATTTGAAGAAAAAGCAAGTCCGTGAAAAGTCTTGGTAAAATATAAACACATTATACACCGTTTTATAAATTTAAAAATAAAACACATTCATAATAGCTTGGAAGTGATTTCAGTATAATGAAATAAGCAATGACAACATTTCATATTGGCCACGATTAATTTTGTTTTGAGTAAAAACAAATGACATTCAAAACTAAAGCAATAAAAATATTCAAATTTTATTGCCAAATTGATGAATTGTATTTCACTTTAAATGGTTTGCTGGAAACACAGAACATAAATAAAAAACTGATTTATGATATTTTACATACAACGACATTTTAAAATGATTGTTTTATTCAATCGTTAAATAACGACGAAAGATTGCACTCACATATTTTTATGTTGTTGTATATAATTGGAAAATAATTTACTACCCGATCGCCGACACCTAGTGTTAAAGCTATAGACTTTTGCGAATCTAGTGGCGATATAAAAACTAACGGTGGCTTATCAGTGAATTTAATAAAAGTAAGGTGACCAGACATCCTCATTTGAAGAAGATTGTCCTTATTTTGGAAACATTGTTCCCCGTAAAAATATGCCCTCCTTTGTCTTCCTATAGGGAAAATTGTCCTTATACTTCTTTTATCAAATTTGGTAAACGGGAAAAGTACACCATTGACAGAAGGCGAAAGTGTTGATAGTATGAAACGATAGATTAAAAAACGTATACACTACCCGGCCTTTGCTAACACAGTCATCCACTTTATGTTGCATAACGGTTGAAACATTGGCAGGAAAGATTATAGTTGAATGTACCACTGTACTTTTAAACCACATATTCTATTGAGGTTTTTACTTACTAGTTCTATTATGTAAATGATTGAAAAGTTCAAAAAGGAACAACACTATGTATATTTTTCATTAAAGATTTTTTTACCGAAAAAAAACAGTTTTTATTAGAAATTAAGTGATGTGTTTGATACGAGCAAAAACTGTGTATTTTTTTTCCAAAATAAAATATCATTCATTTTTATTGTCGATACAAACATTTTTACAAAAAAAGTATTTTTTTAACGCTGAATATTTAAATGCGTGATGACAAACAATTTATTTAAAAGTGAATCGTCCAATTATTTTGTTTTGTTTTTACTTTGCATTCTTATTGTTGAATTAATAATGTTTATTTCTTAACAAGGTGCAGTTCAGATAAATTGTTTAATATCGATTGGAGTGATTGTCTAGCATAACAATAAGCTTTAAAAAATTAGAATTCTGCACACATTCTTAGTTCTAACAAAGTATATCAAATGTGACAAGCTGGCAAGTCACATACAATATCGCCCAAATAGTTTTGACCATTGCATGTAAAATAATAAAAAACGAACCGTGAAAATATTGATAAGTGACAGCTAGTAGTTTTCGATATTTTTTTATTGAAGGATAACCATCGACACCATGTCTTTTTTATTAAACTTGTTCTCACAATTATTTTTACTATTTCCACAATAGTTAAAATGATCAAAAGGTCTGTTAGAGAAATTGGCAGTAATTATTATACAACAGCATAGGATAAATGAAAAATAATAGTGCTTTATTTTTAGTATACGCCTTCTTACCAAGAATTGATAGTTAATATAATATAAGTGTTATTCTTATTACTTCCCAAAAAATTAAGGATATTAATTTTCAAATACGTGTTATTTACGAGATATTTTAAATTTTATCAAAGTTATGTTCACTTTATATAACATACTTCAATATTATTTTAATCTGTTTATCCGATGTGTTCGGCTGGACAATTTTAACAGGAACTTTATTTATGATTCTTTTACTTTGAAATAACTTCTTCGCTACATTATCAACTGTTTTTTACGCTGATTGATTGAGTCATCGCCACAATCTATGTATGTATTTAGCTTAGAATAGTTATAGTCATTTTTTTGCCCATTAATATAGTTGTTTTTATTGGTTTATTCTTTTAATGTGACAAACAATAATGAAAAACATTGTCAAATTTGGCTATTTTAGTGTGTTTTTAATTTTAGAAAAAATGCAATACGGCCGTGACTTGACAGAAGTGTCTTAGCAATAAACGAATTGGCCAACCCTGATATTTAAGAGTGTAGGCATTTTAACAACTAACGTTTATAATTTTAATGAAGTCATTAGAACTTGTATCGAAAATTGGTTTAAACGTTCAAATTACAAAATTAGTCTCGCCTATAGCCAAAGGCAAATCCAGCGATTATACATATTACATGGAGCAATTTATGATCAAATAAACTGAGTAAACGATGGTGATTGACGACACGATGCACAAGTGACTTTCATTGCCAATTCTGTAACCGAAGAACCAGTATAACTATCAATACATTGAAGAAAAATATTCTAAAACAACAATGTTATTTTTAAAATAGAAACGCTTTTTATAGTAACACGGGAAGAAAAACATTTGACAACCATGTGCCATGCGCAACATCTTTTCGCAGTGTCTTTATTACTATGTGAAATAAAGGATGGGGAGGCGCGAAGATATTTTGTTATTGAAAGGGAGGCGTAGTAACATAAAGGTTAGAAACCACTGTCTTAAACCATTTCTTTAAAGTACAAAAAACATGATATTTAAATTTAAGACTAGTAGAGGGGAACATGCGGCCTTTTGGCTACTCTGATGGGACCTTTTAACTTGATCAAAATATTCACTTTGATAAAAAAAAATATACGCAAGCGCTCGGAAAAAGAGCATAATCAACCCATTATACGGGCGGTGTCAATGTTTTCTTTACTGCTGCCTTATATTGAATCAGATAAATAAATGTGGTCTTTTGAAATGAAAAGGTTCCCCACCCTCGCTCTAGAATCTACCTCGATTCTATGACGCATAAGCAAGTATCACTATATGAACAAGTGGCTTCCTTTTTTGCGTTTATTTTATTTTTTCGCATGAAGCTACAAGTGTTTCCGATGAAAATTTGAATTGATATTAGCTTTAATATTATTTCAAATTACTTAACAAATAGCTTATTTGCAGTTCGCTATAACACGTATTTTAAAAGAACTTATTTTTCAAATTATGACGTTTTTAGAATAATTTAAGATTTTGACTAATGGTGCTTGGTGGAATTTTAATATTAAATTTGAATCATTAGAATTATCTCACTAACTTTCTTCTCCACTATTTCTTTCATCTTCATGCGTTCAAGTGCACTATTGGTAAATAAGTGTATCGTGTTTATATAAGAAATAAATGTATCACTAAGTAAACTCCATTAATGGCGGCATGGATTAACATTAATAACAATTTGATTTTAATGCCGTTCAATTCATCAAATAGTCTTGTTAGACTGGTTTTTGTAATCAAACATGATTATTGTTAAAATGTTATAACATGAGAATGCGTACAGATTTAAATAGTGAGTGATTCAAGAATTGCACCCTCCGCTTGAACGCCTGAAGATGCCGAAATGAAAATCCCGGGTCGTCAATGACAAAACTTGTGTGGATGTAAACAATTTTGACGATTCAAATTTATTAAAATTAGTCGGTCAATATGCAGTCGGGAAATATTTCTTTCCTGTGCCGAGCTAAAAATGTTACGATTTCGCACACTTTATAATATAATGCAGGGGTGGGGAACCCTTTCTTCTCTAAAGGCCGCATTAATTTTTCTGATTCAACACGAAAGCCGCAGTAAACATTGACTAGGAAAGATTTGGCCGGAAACAATTTCATGCCAATTTCTAAAGCCCAGAAATTTGCGGATAAAACCAAAATTACCAGCGTGGGACCTTTTCTTTGATTCTTTCAAGGATTTTGACATCGAAAATCCCAAGAATTTACGGATTTACAAAAATTTACAGAATTAGAGAATTGGCCAGAAGGCCGCACCAGAGTAACCAAAAAGCCGTAGGTTCCCCACGTCTGATATAGTGTATGAACAATAATTGAAAAATCGTAAGTTCGAAGTTTGATGTTGATACATGAATGTTTTGCTAAATTATCTTATTTCTATTTCCAACTATGTATATTGTGAACAGTTAAGTAAGAAAGCATATACGCATCATTAAACTATACAGTGTACACACATACACATTACACATGGTTCCATCAATAAATACATTTTTTAAAATACTCTTCAATAGACGTTAAACGCTCGCTTAACAATCACAATTTAAGGGTTGATTATTGTATCACCCCATCTGAATAATATAGAATAATCAATGACCAACTTACAATGAATGGTATGTAATTAAGATTCAAGGCTTATGAATGTTTATTGTTGAACGAATTATTGTTCTTCGAGCCGATCTGATAGTTCCTGCCCGCGGGATATAATTTAAAATGTTGCCTTTGATAGAACAAATTGATCCCATTTTATTTTAGATCAAGGGCATAGGATTTATTAAGTGTTTCTCTACGGATTGATTGATCGCAAAGTTTTTTTGGTTTCAAAAAGTTCAATATTATTTTTAAGTTCAAAACCTGATGAAACATAAAACATAAATTGAATATTTTTTATACCAGATCACCAAACATGATAATATTGATATGCATATTTTCCAGGTATGAATTGGGAAAACTTATACGACGAATTATATCCAAGTATAATTTTCTGTAAGATTTTTTTGAAATATGTTTTTTTTTTTTGGATATCAAATTTATGGAGCTTCAAGTACCAGGACGCGCTAACGTCAAGGTTCTTCTAGTCTCCTTCATCGATATAGTTTTTGAAGAATTGTAAATTGCATCCCCTTACCATCGTTTGCAGACAGAAGGGCGCGATCGCTACAGAGATAAGAAGTTCACGGGAACTCCATATGCACTATTTTGCAAATCACATTCTATATGCTTCCCCATACTGCATCCGTACATGTACACACACATACGCATACATACATACACACATACAGTGCACAAAGAAAGTCAAACAAAGAGAGTCATTTTCGATATGATAACTTTTAAGTTAACTTCCATATTTTATTTTTATTTCGAGTAAGGAAAAAAACCAGATTTTTATTTTGTAATTTTGTAAAATTCTTAAATGAGAATCAAGATTGAAAACTGTCACAAGTAGGGTATCCAATCCTGGAGCCTTTTTCTAATCCCGGGATTTCGGGATTGATTAATTCTCAATCCCGGGATCCCGGGATTGGGCACTCAACGTGAAATCTTGTATAATTTGAAAGTTTTGAGTCGTTTTTTTTAGCTCACCGAGGGATATGAAATCGTCAATTCACTATACTTTTTCCCCAGATTATCTCCGAAACTCGTTTTTTTTTTAGCTCACCGTGGAATTTAAAATCCTTAATTCGCTATACTTTTTCCCCAGATTATCTCCAAAACTCGTTTTTTTTCAGCTCTTGCAATTCCAAAATCCTATCAATTTTCGGGATTTGCTCAGAACTTTTTAATCCCGAAATCCCGAATTCACGACCATGTAAATCCCATAAAAAATCAGAAAATATCAGAAAATTGGATGGGATCCCGGGATTGGATACCCTAGTCACAAGTGGAGTCCCAAAGTAATCAAATTTAATTTTATATTAAACATGAACTTTCACAAAGTTGCCGAAACTATCAAACATGTCATTTAATGTTTTTTTTTAACGATCAGATTTTCTCATTTTTTTTATTTAACAACGAAATGTTTACAAATTTTAGTTTGTTTTCATTTGTTCATCAAGCATTCGTATTTAGCATTAGCAACAGTTAAATATGTAGATATTATTTCAATCTATTTCAAAATGAAAAATATTTAATTCAAGTTTGTCCGTACAGAGTGGATACTATGAGATTTTTAGTGAGAAGCTTTGAAATTTATGTTTGTGTGTTCTCTAGTGTTAGTAGGAAACTATTTTTTCAAAGTGACATACTTTGTTTTAAGTTCGATATATTTGTTTTATGCTTAATAATTTATTTTTTGTGCAATAAATTTGTTTTTAGTGAAAACGATTTATAAAAGTGTTTATGATTAATAAACGTGCATTTAAATACAAGCCATATTAAAATGCTTTACCTATGTATAATATATATACACAGACTTGCAATTGTCGCATGAGCTCGTTGTTATTTAGTTGATATGTTTAGTAAATTTTTGAATTTATAAAACTCGGTCCAAAAAACCCATTGACAATCAGATTTAAGATACTAAAAACAACATTTTATATCGGAAGTGTAATGTCCTTGCCGTTGAAAACGAATATGACGTTTTACTAAAGCGGTTGAGAGTCGTTTCGAAACAAGATGCATAAATTACCATAAATATATTTACTTAAATAATTTATCGTCCACTGGGTTACAAATCTCAAAAGGGCAATTCCATCATGTCAGATAAATCTGTAATTTTATGCATTTTCAACGCGTGGGAGATTTGGGGAATTCATAATAAATTACGTAATGTCATACACTGTAAGATTTCCGCACGAGTGAATGTTGGAAAGTTTTTTTTATTTAAAACAGAATATTTTTTTAATAACATACAATTTAAGTTAACATTTTCAAGAATTCAATTCGACTAGGTTTTTAACAAAAGTTACACGCAATTCTTGTTATAACAAGAATTGAAGTTGAAATACGAAACTATTTAGATATACTGAATTTGTAAATAAGATCGGACCCTTTTTGTGATTCCGGGATTGATCATTCACAATAAAATCCTGTTAATTTTAGGGTGTTCACTGTCAACACTTGGGGGAAAGATTTTATAATTATAAAAAAACAATATTCCTTCGTACTTTATTTAAAAGATCAGGACCGGTTTCGGTCATTACAAGCATTTTCAATTGGTAAGAAATATAATTTAACAGTGCTATTTTAACTACAAAGGAATATTGTGTTTTTATTAATAAATCCTGTTTCGATTGTTTGAGATGATTGGAGAAATTCGAGATTCCTTTCGATCGTTAGGAAAAAAATCAGAAACTAAGAGATTTAAAAATAGTCCTCAAAAGATGGTGAAACACCTCTGCGAAAACTTTTCGAGATTTTTTCTCAAAATCCCGGGATTAGTCCTATTACAATACCGGAATTTTAGGATCCGGGATACCAGTATTGAAGACCGTAATGGTAATTGATCCAAGATAGAAAGTATTGATTTGTCGACATTGACCCAATGGACTTACGTAGAGAGTCAATTAATTATTTGCATATAATAATATATCGCAACAAGTATTATATGTTCCTCTCTTTATGCTTTTATTTAACATAGACTTTCAACTAGTCTAAGCATTACATATAATAGATTAATCATTGGCTAGTGCTGTATATCTGAGTGAAACTGTTTCTGTTCTGTAAATATAATTTTGAATGTATATTATTCATAGTTTGTGTTGATAAACTTAGGGTAAATGCATTGATCACTTTTAGGGTGTTCACTGTCAATACTTGGTGGAAAGGCATTATATTAATAAAAACAATAATCCTTTGTACTTCATTCCACTTTATTTAATATGTCAGGACCGGTTTCGCTCATTGCGAGCATTCAGTTGACAATGCTCGCAATGAGCGAAACCGGTCCTGACATATTAAATAAAGTGGAATGAAGTACAAAGGATTATTGTTTTTATTAAGGTAAATGCATTGTTTTGTGTTGAACGTTAATTGATTATGAATGACAGCCAATTATAAGTGAATATTTTGTTAACGAATCAAACAAATCAAAAATAATTAGTAGTTTCAAAATAGCTAATTTAATATAAGGTTGAAGTAAGTAAGCATTTTTTTTTACGAATATAAATGTCATAATCTACAGATAAAATAATGCGTCGGAAACTCACCTCCATCTGTTTGCGATCCGCTCTCCGAATCGTCTTCGTAATAGTCTTCATCATAATCTAAAACGGCGTGGAGCTGCGCCCTATTCCCCGGCGCGCCGTGTGTCCCTTGAACGCGCGTGAACCCGGAAGGCCGCCCGGGGTACTCGGTCGGCCCCGCCGGAGTTCCTTGGCCGGCCTGCGCGCCTTGAACGTCCTGCGCACCCTGAGATCCTTGCTCCGCGTAAGCCGGAGTCTTTCTGACCGGAGGACCGCTCACCGAATTCCCGCTAACACTGCGATCGAAATAATCGCCATTGTTATTTCTATCGGCGTTAGCATTCTCGCCATCGTAATTACCGTAGTAATTGTTATTCCTCTCATTGTAGTTTCTCTCCGGCTCTCTGTAATTAGGAGAGTCCGGACTGGGAGGGAGGTAAGTCGGAGGAGTGTAAGGGTTTCTCCTCGGAACCTGCGGGGGTTGACCGTAAGCCGGTCTAGGGACGAAAGGTGAGCCTTGCTGCAGGTAAGGCGCAGCGCCGCCCACGAAAGGAAGGCTGAAGTTGGTGAGGGCCATCACTTCACTGCACACGGTGCATGCACTGAGCAGCACCGCAATTTGAACTATTAACGTCATCACACTATTTGCACTTTATCATTTTGGTATCACTAGGTATTTAATAAGTCGTATGTTTGTTCAGTAATTAAGTCAACATTCGAACCTTCATACTTAACTGCTCATTTTTCTAACATTGCTTAACTTTAATACGACGCTCATCTCACTACACTCTGATGAATTGTTATGTCACCTAAAACAAACGAAAATTATTATATTATAACAAATTTTTGTTTTAAATATTTAACTACATGTCGTATTGAAATTACATCCTGTTTTGGCAACGGCAAAATGTAAACAGAAAGGTGATTCAATGAAACGTGGTGAAATACTACGAATAAATTTTGCCTCCTATGTGGTATCTATCGTAGTGGGGAAAGAGAATTTCGGCGTTTCTAAAGAGAAAAAAGTGTGACACGCAATGTCACCAACACGTCCAAGATATGTAAAATGCAGACAGACCTGGCGCTGATGGCAAATTTCATTTTCACGTTTGGATGTGTGTATACGCTAACCGAACGGTGAATGTTGTAAATTAACACGTTTAATGATTGAAATACACGCTCCTACCAATGTCAATGATATTATTAGAAAACATACACACAGTATGTTAACGCGGTATTACTAGAGGAAATAAGGCTTAGGTTAGCTATAGCGTTTTTGTTTTATCTTGAATGAAAATCAACAACGTTAAGGTCATTCTGACTAAATACATATCGGTGCTTTTATGTTGCAATTAAACGTGATGCCAAGTGGTTATATAGTGTAAACCAGTGTTTCCCTACATTATTTGTGCCATACCCCCCCCCCCCCTTCGACGCTTCGAAAAATCTCCATGTCCCCCTCCCCAATCAAAATCTCATAGTTAGGTGCGTTACGAATTCGGAAAAAATAATTGCTTCTAATAAAAAGTGCACTTAGTCAATACTATTTTTAATTTAACTTTCGTAAGTAAACACGTATGTATTACTTTTAAGGTGTCCACTGTCAATACTTGGTGGAAAGGCATTAGATTTATATGAACACAATATTCCTTTGTAATTTATTCCACTTTATTTAATAGGCCAGGACCGGTTTCGCTTATTGCAAGCATCGTCAACTGAATGACATTGAAATTCAGTTGAAAATGCTCGCAATGAGCGGAACCAGTGCTGACTTATTAGATAAAGTGGAATAAAGTACAAAAAATATTGTGTTTTTATTAACATATGTATTATGTAACTAGTGCGAACGTAGTGCTTGATTTGAGCTTTAAAGAGTTTTTATGTGATTTACTAATTTGGTATATTTTTTCGAATTTTTTGGCGTTTCAAAAAAAAAATACGTACCAAATATTAATGATTTGCGTATTGCCCCACGTTGGAAAGCACCGGTGTAAACGGTGGAATTTATCTTACTATAAACATATTCATCTGTATGATAAACTAAATCAAATGTTTGGTATGCAAAAAAAAGTCAAAGCACAATACGATTCATTAATTAACTTATAAGTCTTAAGCCACTTGGCGTGTTTGCGAATTGACAATGATTCGGAATGTTGTCAACCATCCCTTAATTAATAAAGATACAATGACTTTGCTAAATATGCGGCGCTGACGAAAAAGTACAGAATGAATAATATCAACCCATTTAAGGAATGTTTAGTTCAGTATATTTATTATTAACAATTATTGGTTGGCTCAATATGGTAATTACGGATGTAAACCGAATTTCTTTTTGTTTAAGTGCTTAAAAAATATTTAACACGTATTTGTAATTAATAAGAGAGTTTGAAAGCGATTTACAAGCAGGCAATTAGCAAAGTTAAGCGTGGGAAGTTACATTTAAATATTTAAATTGAACTAAAGCGTTTTATTTTGAATAAACAATATTCGACTATTTTCTAAATCAACAGCAATAAACCAAGAATGGTAAAATCTTAGCTCCGGATGTGTTTTTTATGAGAGCGTTAACAATTTAAAAATTATATTTGATTAAAAAGATTAGAATAATTAGTAGAGTGCGTTGATTTTTGTTTTTAAATATTCTGTCCGAATTGTAATATTTTTCAAAAACAAAACAAGTTCTATGCATTAAAATTGATTTAATGTTATATGGAATAATAAAGGTTTAAAAATCTTCTGTAAAATTTTCTAGGCTTAAAAAAATGTTACACGGTAAGATGAAGGCATTGGCGAGCATCAACCGATTGTCTCCGTCATTTTCAAAAAATCATTTATTTGCTTAGAATACGCTGGCATTAGACTTGAGATAACACTATTGCAACGAGTATTAACTATGGTCACTTCACTTTTACGATACTATAAGACGTGTAGAATATTACAACGCATCTAACTTTTTTCTAAAATACCACTTGGCTCACTTCACCTCTAATAGGCCTATAAATGAAATATATATATGTCGCCAATAGCAAAACGATATACATAATTATCCGCTTAAAATAAACTGCAAAAGCCTAAGAACTTGTAATGTGATGTACATATATCTGAGTTCTTGACAAAATTTCATCTTACGCTGTCTGTATTATTTATGTATGAATATTATAATGATGTGTAAACGCCGTTGTTTTATTACATCTCGAGTCTTGTAAGCCGCGGCTGCGAAGACGAGAGGACACAATTTTGAATATTTACGCTGATGAAAGCGAGATTAGGAGCGATGTTGTTTGTCGGCTGTGCATAAATTTATGGTAATCCACATTCCACGCTCACCACACGTGAGTTGGGCATAATTTTTCAATATTGAACACACGCCTGTCGCGTCTGCCACATCCCACCAACTGATAAGCAACTTTCGTTTTTTTTCAAGTTAGTACATTTTTGATAGAAAATAATGCGACAGCACATATTTCCTTTAACTGATAATTTTATATATGAGGCTATTATTTGCGAACCCGGCTCATTCCAAAATTGTTGAAACATGAACCATGAATGTAATTTAGTAATCAGTCTCAAACATGGCTTGATAACGTACAAAATATTATTCCAAAGTAATGTAAAACTAAATCTAATATATAAAAATGAATGTTTGTTTGTTCGTACTCTATGGGCTACCAAACCGCTGATCCGATTGCAATAAAACTTTGACAAACTTTTTTCTTGCACTTCCGGGAAGGTTTTATATAAAAATCAATGTGTGTATGTCTGCCATACCGTTCATGCAACATGCGCGAAAGTTATAGGCGTAGTACAACTAAACTACATTAGACGGTCGGCAGCAAACGTCAAACAGACAGAAAAAGAAGACATGCACTTCAATAAACATAATTGAAGCCCAAACACTGTCTTTCTTTGAGTGGCATTTCAACGCTTGCCGGGAACCGGCTAGTATACTTATAAAATATTTGTACATTGTTTTTTAATATGAAATTCAAATTTCATTTTTTAACAATTTCGGATTGAGCCCTGTTTGCAAATGATACCCTCATATATTATTTGAAAAAAAGCCTAAATTAAAGTGCGAAAAATATATGAGTATTGTTGATAGATTCGGCTGCTATTTTGTGAAAAATGATTGAAAAATGAAAATAGTAACAATCTTAAAAACTATCAAACACTAGCAAATAAATTTTTGAATGATATCCCATGAGATTTACTTCTTTATAAACAGGGAATTGTACGTATTTGATAGATTCGACGGTAACTTTGTGGAAATTCATTAAAAACAAATAATATATAACTTTGTTACTCCACTCTTTGTGCTACAACTTTTGACACGTGTTTCGCTTATTTGAAAAGCATATTGAAAGCCCAGAAATTAGCGGGAAAATTACCAGCGTGGGACCTTTTTTGTTTTTTAGGTCTTCCAAGGACTTAGACATCCAAAATCCCAAGAATTTACGGATTCGCCCAAATTATTTTTTAGCTTTTAAGCTCTTTAGCGCAAAAAAATTGAATCCAAAATTTCAGGAATTTACAAAAATTAGCAAATTTGGCCGACCATGTCAAAAGGCCGCAGGTTCCCCACGAGTTCAACGTTCCCTCTAAGCCAAAAGTTTAGATGCGCGGAAATTTCAAAGGCTGCGCGGACCGATTAAATATCAATTGAGCAACTGTCTTGTAGTGCGCGCCAACCCGGAATGAGTGCGCGGGGACTTCTCAACTGCTGCGCAGCCGCGCACGCGCGCAGCTTAGAGGGAACGTTGTCTACGACTGTCTTAGACCTTATATATACAAGATATATGTCGTTATGCCTCATAATTAACACTTGAATACCGAAAAATCAAAAAAAAATCGAGGACCGATGAGGTACAAAGTGACCCCAGACAAATTTGCGTAATATTTGCATTGCATTGATAGAGGTACAATTTTAGATTACAACAAATATCATCTAGATATTATTGGTATTTAGCGAATGGTTGAAACAATATGAATATTGCAATGCGAATACACCTCATATGTACCCGACAGCTAAAAAAGCGAAACACGTGTCACAGATATTAACGCAACCGATCGAATAAAGAAGTTATCAATTAAAAATTAACATAGAAATAATACCCCGCCGGCTTACGTTTGAAGTTGAGCGCGAATGCCGCAGCGATCTACGTGTCGCAGGTGCTTTCTGATTTTCACCTATTCGCGTTTTATTAATTTTGAGATGTTCGCCAACAGGTTAATTACCTTACAATATTATTTGTATGTAATAACACCGATTTAATAAATTTGCCACACATAGTAATATACCGGACGTAACTCCGAACCATTACGGTAGTATTGATGGAAAATTTGATGACGGTGGTTAGTCGTAGGGCTTCTACGAAAACCGACTTTTGAAAAAACCGGTTTTCGACTGTCAGTATTGTTTGAAAACCGGTTTTAGAAGTTATACAAAAAATGGATATTTCAATTAAAATAGCGAGAAAAAGTTATTTTGTTTATTTATATACATACTAATTAATACACAAGGAGAAATATTTGGTGTTATTATTCAGAAAATATGATTTAAGAAAACACAAAGCGTCTACTGATCGTTTTGTAACAAAATTTTCTGATATCAAAACTACCCTTTCGCTGGGTAATGCTGTGAGATATATGGTCTTTAAGCCATTAAATACAAAATCCAAATTTTCTGTCCTTTTGTAAATAGGCTCGTTTATGGAAAATTCAGCACAACCGGTTACGGAGTTGAAAAACCGGTTTTCGAATGTCACAATTTTTTTTAAAAAACCGGTTTTTAAAACCGACAAACCCTAGTTAGTCGCACAGGTGCTAATGATTTGAATGCCAGAACGGAATTGCAATGACCGCGGTAAAATAACAACGTAGTTTGACTATTGATTGAGTGAGAGTATACCTTCTTTTGGTTTAACTTAAAAATGAAGCACGGACGTTTGACAAAACTGCTAAGTAGAAAAACGAGGCTAGTTATTATGAGAATTGAATTGATTAAATTAGTGTTCACATGTTAATGTTTATTTATTGTTTAAAATCGGAAGTGACATTACAGCTGACGCCAATTCACAATGACAAATATAATTTAAATAAAAAAACAGTACAATACATCAATATATAAACATATTTTGGACATACAAATTCAAAAAATAAAAAAGTGAAACCTAAGTAACAGTTCACAAATATTGTGACAGGAAATCCATTTTTTCTTTAGTCTAGCTAGGTAATGAATTGATCAGTCAAACACCCCTTGAAATTGGCGACTCATACGTTCTTCGCGAGGAACAAGTTTTCAGAAACAGTTTTTTTTGGATGTCACCTTGTTTAATATTGGGTAGTTGCTTCTAAAGCATTCTTGATCAAGAAAAAAAAACTGTTATAACGCGCGCCACTAGATACTGAAGCTATACTATCCATTTCTACAATTGTTATAAAAATACAATAATTAACTTTCGGTAGTACGTATAGTCTAGCAATTATGGTTACGTTTTATGTTAGATTTCTGCACTTTGTATATTCTTGTCTACACAGGATATATGTACATCAATGTATAACTATGGAAAATCAACGTAATACTATATTTTATCTATAAATTTAATATAGACTTTAGCTCAAATTGTTTAAAAAAATAATAAATAAAAACTAATAACAGATTTATTCAAGGTATAATAAATAACCTGGAACAGTATTACTATTACATGATATTAATAAAAACACAATAATCCTTTGTACTTCATTCCACTTTATTTAATATGTCAGGACCGGTTTCGCTCATTGCGAGCATTGTCAACTGATAAGAAATATAATTTAACAATGCTATTTATACAAAATTGAAAAGTTATACACAACAATTGGCATTGAAAAGAAATTGCCAATTACATTAAAGTGATTCTAAAATAACACAAAATTAAAATGTTCAACACATCGAACATATAATTAAAAAGTCATCCCAGATTAATAAATTCAGAATGGCGATTGAAAGTAATTACAAACATAATTGAAATTTGGGAAATTTTTGACAAAATGATAAAATGCTACATTAATAAAGTGAATATGCTTAATGATATGAATATGCTTAATGATAGTTTTATGTTTTCCCCGCTTCCAAGTAGTTGGTGTGTTCATAACTTAAAAAAAATCGATTTTATTAATATAATGCCTTTCTACCAAGTATTGACAGTGAACACCCTAAAAGTGAACTATTACATGACTTTGAAAATATGATAATTAAGTAAATTTTTAAAAATAAAAAAAAAATCATATCATGAATCATTAAAGACAAAATAAATGAAAATAGTCTGGCTTAGTACATTTAATCGAGGTCCTTTAGAATGTTAACACATGCAATGCACACACATTTGAATTTACGTTATGCGATAAATTACTATAAAATGAACGAATATGTTATCGAATCGAGTAAAATGATCATTTATGTTTGACCCACGTATGTGGTTTTTAAATTTTCAATAAACTTCAATTCTTTTTATTGACGCCTTTGTTTGAATTGAATGTGAAATATAAGTGCCTCGATTATTAAATGAAAACACAATTTTCTATATAAGTTAGATACATTCAATTTCATATCGGTTTTTTTAAATGTTGTTATGAACCGCCAAACCACTGTTAATATACTATTTTTATGATTCTAACTAAAAAAAAAGTATTAAACATAACATAAATATACGCTTGCAGTACACGTAAAAGTGTTCTATAATTTTCGCAATTTAATAAAAAAAATAATAGCAAAACACACTAAGCACGCAAGTGAATGTTCACGTTTATAACATTTTTAAATTTTATCGCAATTATATTTTAAAACTGACCTGTCGAAAGCAAAACCGGAAACCGGAAATAGCAATAAAAGCTTAAAAATATATTTATTTTAAAGGAAATATCTTGCAAATTGAATATTTTATCTAATAATTTAAGTGCTTGAGGAATTTCAATATTAAATTTTAATCGTTCAAATTATGTACATTCATAAAAGTTTTGTCACTATCGGCCCATTTCACCTTTCGGCATCATTCAAGTGCACGGATGTACTTGAACTAACCAAGTCAATCAGTCAGTTCAAGAGTCATACGTGCACTTGAACGCCTGACGATGCTGAGAGGTGTATGGTTTATTTTATAATGTATCCCTTTTCCACCATTAAATGTCAGTGAACTCTTAAAAAGTGTTTTTTTTTTAAATTTCGGTTTCATTAATGCTATCAACCTTTAATAATTTAAGAACAAAATTAACTTTATAAAAATGACTCTTTGGGTGACTTCTTTGTGTACTGTATGTGTATGTATGTATGCGCACGTGTGTGTACATGTACGGATATATTATGGGGGGGGAGGCATATAGAATGTGATTTGCAAAATAATTCATGTGGAGTTCCCGTGAGCTTCTTATCTATGTAGCGATCAAGCCCTTCCGTCTTGCAACAATGGTAAGGGAATACAATTTTTCTAAAACATTAGTGATGGAGGAGACTATAAGAACCTTGACACTAGTGCGTCGTGGTACTTAAAGCTCCATAAATTTGATATCCAAAAAAATAATCAACCTAGATGTTCTTCATATAACTTACCAGCAGTCTCACATAAGCCGATCTTTCAAACCTCTCATTTTAAATCCATTCATTGGTATTTACTCGATCGCTTAACAAAATGAACAGTCGTAATTATGGAACATTTGAAACTGTCTTGAAAAGCCTCCGGAAGTATGAATCATTGTTTTGAGTAATATGCACAAGGAGGAGTTGTATTAATTTGTCGTTTTACCTTTCTCTGACGATGTACGTACAAAGTAAGGAAGGCCTCAGCCAGTGTCGGTGGAATTCATTTGGCGGAGGTTGGCCTACCATTACATTTTTTTTCGTATTGTCAAATTAATATAAAAGTCACGGACGAACTGCGGTTGACGGCAGCATAAAAAGTAATTTTTCCATTTCCAAAGAATTGCTGTCATTGGTGATGCATAAGCATCAAACGCCCAGGTTAAACAATTAATTTAAGTACGGTGTATTGTAGCAATAAAACTTACAATTGCATATTTTGGGCGGATACTGACAAATCAATTTCAATTTATTTAAGTTTCACTTTGTTAGAAGCATCTACATACTAAATCTTATCTTGAATTTTGAACCCTATTTTGAGTATATTCCCGATAAGTCCCGATAAAAATCAATTTAAAATACGGTAAAAATCCTTATTACCAGCGATTGACTGCTGAACGATGATAGAAAAATTTATAGAATACAATCCTCTGTTTGTACGAAGGATACATTCGAAGTGTCGAGAAGTAAATTAAAGAAAAGTTCCATTTAGAGCATCCAATCCTGGACTCTTTTTTTGATCCCGTGATTTCAGGATTAAAAATTATTTTGGGATCCCGGGATTGATCACTGGCAAAAAGTGAGGAATTGAGAGATTCTAAAATAATTCTTAACTTGAATCAACAAATTTCAAGTGGTGACTGAAACTAATTACAAACATAATTAAAATTTGGAAATTTATTAATCTTGGATGACTTTTTAAATTATATGTTAGATGTGTTAAACATTTTAATTTTTTGTTATTTTAGAATCACTTATAATGTAATTGGTAATTTCTTTTCATTTTCAATTGTTTTTTACACCTTACAATTTATTATTGTATAAATAACACTGTTTATATATATATATTATCAGTTGAAATTGCTCGCAATGAGCGAAAACGGTCCTGACATGTTTAATAAAGTGGAATAAAGTACAAAGGAATAATGTGTTTTTATTAATATGTTGATATATTTCATACAGTTTCTTAATTTTTACGAAGCTTAAATAATCAAATCGTTGAGTACAATTACATAATAATAGTGCTTAAAACATAAGTACACACTTAAGGCAACACCGAATGAAGAGATTTCATATTTTCCTTTGAATCTGTGCAAATAGAATGAATAACAAATACCTAGTACGTGTGCATTATTTGTGTGAATTATCAGCAACGTTTGCACAACGCACGACAGCCTGCCAGACGGCAATCCGACCAAGACTACGTTTTAACGTTGTTTACCCAAGTTTGTATTGCACAACGCCTTCAAAGGCGTGAGAATGAATGCCCAACGAGAAAGATGGATTATAATTAATACTTAAAAATATCAGTGTATTTCCCTATTAATAGTCGAAAAAGCATTATATATAGCCGAAAGTAGACTTTACTTTTCATTCTATTAAGTTATTTGTTCCTTATTCTTGGCACACAAAGCTCTATATCAAACCGGAAAAAATGGAAATATGACCTCTCTAATGTTCTTACCTAGCTCTTATCAAATGGGAAAGCACGTGTAAATCCTCACAGTTGGTGAAAATTCAATACAATTACCCCCCAAAAAGCAGCTTTACAGCATTGCTTTATACCACGGATGCCCAAACTACGGCCCACGAGCCAAATCTGGCCCGTGCACAAAAAAATCTGGCCCTTAACTTTTATGCCCTCCACCTCAACAAATTTAAGAAATCATTTTTTCTAAATATATATAATTGAATTTAAGACATGATTTTTTATGATATAGGTGAAAATTTGAACCGTTCAAATTATGTACATTTACACAGATTTTGTCACTAACGACCCGGGTTTCGCCTTTCGCCGGTCACTTCAAGTTCATCCGTGTACTTGAACGCATGAAGATGCCGAAAGGTGAAATCCGGGTCGTTGGTGACAAAATCTCTGCGAATGTACATAATTTGAACGATTCAAATTTAATATTGAAATTCCACCAAGCATCTTCAGTCGAAATCTTAAATTAAAAAAAAGATATAAATGAACTTTTTCGGGAATATTTCTTCTGCTGTTCGACAATGTCTTGTTTCATTATTGATCTGTCAGTGAATTGCTTTCCGTGTTTAGCTATTATAAGTAAATATTTTTAAAGAAATAAACTGAGAATCGACTCTTGGCCCGCCAGCTTTTTATGTGGCCCAGGGGTCAAAAGTTTGGGCACCTCTGCTTTATACCATAAACTCCCGCTAAAAATCATTTTTTACTAATTAGCTAGTTTTCTGTTTAATGAAATGTGATTTTTAAACCCTGTTAATGAATACATATATAGAATTTAATCCAGTAAAATGTCACCGGAAAATGTATTAGAATAGAGCGCGCAGTGAATAGAAACAAGGCAATAGATTTTTTAAAAAAGCCAACGAGCAATTGTCAATTAACAAGAATATCAAATATTTTTGAGCGCTGGGAGTAAAAACCGTCATTCAAAATGATCAAACTCTCAGTACTATAACTTATCGATGTTTCTCAGAAAAGTATACAACATTAAATGTTGAATTATTTCTTAATTTTTTGATATTTCCAGAGGCAATTTTTTAAATATTTTATTGTAGAAATAATTGGCTAGATAAAATTACTAAAGAGCCCCAAAAGTGTAATAAAAATCAATAAAGTACAAAATTTTGTCGGAAACCTTATTTTTTATGAAATCGTTGTTCTGTTACGCGAGGTCAAAAAGATGTACGCCATCATAGAATACGGTCGAATTGAATCGTTGGCAACACTATTTTAAATATACGAAAAAGGTATGCGTTGCGAATACCAATCGACCTTGCTTTAAATACCAATTTTGTGTATCATTTTTCGCGATCGGAGACGACGCAAAAGAAGAGGGAGAGTGTGTAGAAAGGAAGACGAAGTAACCAGCTCAAAAGGAAGTCACCAAGGTCTCCGCACCAGTTTCTAGAAGAGTTATTAAACGCGAGGCGAGAGATGAATTGTTATTAATCGCTTGTCAGCCATTGAGCAGAAAAAAAAACAGATCAAAAAACAAAGATGAAGCAATGCGCATTCGAGAAAGATTATTGTGAAATGTTTGGCATTGAAGTTAAACTGTATTTTGAATTCATAAATATAACTTTGCTCGTGGAGACTATTTTTATTATAATACGCGTGATATTAATAATGATTAATAAAACTAAATATTTTGTAATATAAATAAGTTTGGGAAAGTTTGGAAAATCGTTAAAACATCAGAAAAGAAAATTCAATAATTAGTAAAAAAAAATATTAAGATTTTGGCTACAAACGCAAAGGAAAAACGATGTAGAGCGAAAATAAACTTTATATTTTTTTAATGATTCAAACATGTTACTGAATTTCTATCAGTTAATCATCCTCAGTTTTAAGCTTAATATGTTTGTTGCTGAAAAATAGCACATTAAACTAAGATAAAAATATTTTTAATTAAATGAAACGAAGTAGAAAAAAAACCATACTTCAATTACGAAACGACATAAATATCGGTGACAAAATAAACTCTCAAGGGTCGATCATACGGATATAATGTGTCAACTATAATATGTATGACAAGACTTTCCGTACCATTTTTCGAGAGAAATTTTCTACATTTCATCATATGAAAACATTTTTATGTATTCAATTAGAACTTCCGACGTAGCAATAGAAAAAGTATTGATACTCGCAGTGTAGCCCCCGCTTAATTTGTATAATGCCATTATCTAATTTAGGGCATTATCTGAATCTGTATAGTTAATATGTTTTTTTTATCGAAACATAATAAATGTAGAAATCGATTGTTGTTTTTTTTTATATTATCGAACAGCTGTTAACAAATAAATTATACGTAACAATTTTGACGTAATGGTAATGCCGTGAGATTGTTGACAAACGAAATACGATCATATATATTTTCAATGATATTATATATGACATGCACGTATGTCCATGTAATACGTCCAGTGTACTATGAAGAAATGTTATAATTACCAAATTGCTTAACTAGTGATAATTTTTTAAATTAGAGAATTTATAATTAGCAAATAACCTTAATTATCATATAAATATATTAAATACTTCCTAAAGCTGACAATAAAAAAAATGCTACAGCTTTCGTCATTTGCCGTATGTTATTTATGTAGACAGCGGTAATAAATAAAAGTAACATCAAAAGCTTCAGTTTTTTAAAAAAAAATATTTCTATACAATATTCAAAATGATGTTAAGCAGACCTGTTTTTTTTAAAGAATAAAATGAGTGATACTTGTGAGAATATGACATCTGATTTAATTTTTGACAACTATGTATGACTCGATATTGATCATAATATCAAATCATAGATTTTGTATAAATATGTTATTCATTAAAGATTTGACTGCTAACACATTAAATGTCAGAACACAGAGGTTAAGGAGAAAACATAATATGCTCAGCGGTATTTTTTGATAGATTCTGTGATTGCATTTTGGAAAATGACCTATTGTCAATATGAAAGGTATAAATTTGGTTTGTACACATAAGTTTTAGTAGTCAAATGTAGTATTGATCTGTTGAACCATTGATCTTGGAATCCTACTACAGAGCCAATCGAAGATGCTTCCCAAAGAAGCAAAACACATTTATCAAGTTTGATTTAAGGTAAAGTCGATGATAAGTAATATATGATATGGTTTATAGAATAATAATTAGGCTATGAACTATAAAAATTGATCGATCAGATTTCTTTGTTTAAGGATATATGTCAAAAAATATGTGTTGGTTGTTTTTTAATATTTCCAACAGAATGTGACCATGAATTTATTGTAAAAAAGGCTTCGCATTGTTAAATGTTACATTCAAAGTGAGTTGGTAATCCGAATAAATGACGGCTTGTATTTCGTTACCTAGGTATACAGGCAGACTATGTATAGCGTTTTGCGAATGATTAGTTTTGCAGTCATGCATGAAATGTCATGGTGTTACACCGTACAGCGTAAAACAATTTGTCTACAAATTAATTTGAACTGAGTGAGCTATGATTTATATTTTAACATGAAAGGATCTTCAAAATTTTTGTTTAAAAATCAAATTTTCTTGAAAGCGCCAAGTGGACGGAATCCGAAACCAAAATATTATGCATTATCAAGTTTCCAAGTGTTTTTTAAGAGGTTTGTTTTTAGAATTATCAACACTTTTTCCAACGACAACCAACTTGACAGCTAACAGCTGATTTGTACTCAGTTTGGTTTGACATTTCACCATCAATAGACTAACGTTAGAAAAGTGTCTGTGACAAATTGAATTGTGCAAATTTATTTCATTAAAAATTATGCTAGCCAGAACGTTACAGTCAATAGAGAGCGTTATAGATAATTCATTACTAACAAATTCGTTCCCCAATTGAATCACATTAATGTGGAAGAGCTGTGGTTTCGCGCCACAAATTGGCTGTTACTGAAAAAAAATGCTAATTCAAAAAGAAAATCTCTAAAACGGCACAATTATTGCGATTGAAAATCATCTTCATTAAGTATAAATAAAAAACAATTAGGCACGGGAATTTATCGGTTCTATAAGCGCACGTAACGTGTAAGCACGTAGTTTATATATAACTTAAATTGATATTCATGTAATTCACAAAATAGAATATTAGTAAAAAAGAAAAAATTAAAACCGCAAGCAGATATGCATACATAGACGCCAGAAAATAAACAATGCATGTGCGTCGGGTATAATTCTAAAAAGGGTAATTACTAAGAAAATATTAAATATATCAAAATTCATCAATTGTATTGTAGACCAACTACGCATATTTAATAGTTAGATTGCTTCTGAAAAAACCACACGATCTATTTAATGACAGTTCAAGTCTTGCAGATTAAACTATAATATACGAAAACAATTACAATTGCCAAGTTTTTATTTTTTAGAAGAAGAAAAAAACTGTACGTGTAATCGTGTAAACATTTTCCTTATTGGGGTGACTTATCCGGTATCAATCTAATTATTTATCGAATCGAATTATTAAATAATTTCAAATATTACTACCTATTTGAAAAAATAAAGTGCAAAATTTTTAATGATGATATTTAAATGGTCATTATTCGTAAATTATTATTATAAACGGTGTTTATGAAAAAACCACACACAGTTGACTGCTCAAGTCCGGGAACAAATCCGCGTTTTTGTGGTTGCTACTTTTGTAATAATTTATATATTATGTTTTTCCCCGGATATCCTGAATAATTATGTCTTTTGTATTTTTTTAAAAATCCGGGTTGGGTGTTTGGGCCCTTAGTAAATGGGTGGGGTGGATAACAACGAGAGGGCTGTAGAAAAATTAAACTGAACGCCTTGTGTAATGTGATCGATCGCGCGCACAAGGCATAGCGGATTTTTAGTATTTATTTTCAACAATTTTAAATTTCTATGTTTCTCGTTCAAACACAATAAAGAAAACTTATTTTTGTTTTATTGTTTCATATAATTTTAATAATTATCAACTGTGTTACCTCACAATCAATCATCCTTTTATGAACAGTTTGAAACGGTTGTTCTTTTCGATGAGTGTGAAGATGCAATGATTGAGCTATGCGAGGTCTCGTAGTCAGCGTATTGATCTCTCTTACGTTACGTCCCGTTTTAAGGATTGGATGAAGTGGTGGATTAAGCACATGGGCGGCCCCAGGCGCAGTAAAATTTGGAGGGCCTCTTTTTCGAATAAAATTAAAACGTCAGAAAATTCCAATTGTTAAAAAAAAGTATTAGTGGATTAAATTGTATAACTTATAATTAAGGCTCCAAGCGCGCGCCTCGTTTGCTTATATGGTAATCCGACTCTGATTGGATGGATTTAGAAATTTTCCCTTTTTAAGGAAGTTAATGCAAAAGAATGTATAAATCGAAAATATTTACTTATTTACAAAAAAAAAACAATTTTTCCATAACAGTTAGTTGCCAATGCGCTAAATATCTAATAATCAATCTTGAATTGAGCGTATCGATATGTGGTATTGGTCATGCACAGACCTGTACCAGCACCATTCTGATCGCTAAGTAGAGATCTTATAGCTTGGATCAGTGGCGTAGCTAGAAATTAGGGGCCCTCAAGCAAACGACACGCAAGACCTTTCAAGAATTTTTAATGGTGACAACACTCAAATCTTTTTTACTTTCCACAAAAAACATGATAGAATATTTAAAGATTTGTTCAAAAACCATGTTATTTGAAAAAAAAACAATATTGTCATAAAAGAAATAGTATACAAAATGTAATAGTGTATTGTCACGGTTGGGTTATTGGCACCCGCTTCCACTAGCACTTTTGTGAGGAAAACTGGCAGGATTTAAAAAAAAGGTGAAGCTAAATTAATTGTGTTTGAATTTTGTTATCAGGTAACCCGTAATATCAATTGTTTATTGTTAATGGCCTTAAATGGCAACATTGTTTTTCGATACCGATGTGATTTTTGTTTTTTTCTTTCTTGCTCTTTGGGATACCATCCGCACCTGTCGTGTTTTGGGAGACTTCCCAGTCTCTGGAGGATACTTCCAGAGACCTTTAGTTGTAAATTCACTTGCAGTTCTTTTTCTTTTGTGGTTTTGTTTTTTTTCCGAGATGAAAGAAATAATATTTTTCCATTTCGACGAAAATTAAATTCCATTTTGTTCTCTGCGCAGAGTTTAACGTCATTTTTTTTTATTTTACATTTATAAAATCGTGTGAGCAAGCTAGGTTTGTAATAGTTATTGTGTATTGTAATAATTCAAAATTTTATTTGTTAAATATTCTATGTAATAAGTTCGTGATTGCAAATTTTCTTAAATAAACTTTTTCGTGATAGTAGGGCGATGTTTGATTTAATAACTACCTACCTGTGGACTCTGAGTTTAGGCCAGCGGTATTTGTCGTAATGACTTTTATTAGTGGGGATTTATTCTTGGGGTTTAACATCGTGAACAATAGTAGAAATTTCTAACAATAAATGAAACTCGCTCTAAAAATGAATTACGAGTAATGTTAGTTAGTATAATCAATAGGCAAATTACGCAAAATAATATTATACCATTCATTGCTACTTGATTAAAAACGAGAATATTTATGAAGGGCTGGATATAAATCGTTTTTATCGTTAGAAATTTCTTGGATCTAATGAAACCTTTTTTGTCATTACTGTTATCCGCTTCTGTGTTTTTCGTTAGAGCAAAAAATTCGTGTCACATGTAGTATAAGTTTTTAATAGTGAATCATGCTATTTCAAAACAGTATATAAACGAGTTGAATGAGTGTTAAAATTTGGGCCTCCATTTTCGCTGGGCTCTGATTCATTGCACGACTCTGCTATGAGGTGGTTACGCCACTGGCTTGGGTACAAGCGATGACACAAGCACATTAGTATGAACTTAGAAAATTTGACAAAACAAAGCGTTTAAGTTGTCAGAAAAATTGAAAACAAATATGGTGTATTTGTAATTAAAGTGTTGGATTTTAACACAACTTTACTATGTGTATAATATATCCAATACTAACATTACTATAATCTTGATTTTAAATCTATCAATAAATAATTGGTGTTATTAATGTTATTACAATATTGATCCTATATACCACAATTAATAATTTTACTCGAGTCTATAGTGCGCAAAAAAACGGCTAGATTTATTAAGTAATTAATGAGATCAATATCAGTTTTTGATAAAACAAATCGATTTTAATGAGGTTTTATTAATCAAAGCTAAATTATCGTAACTAATAATAATATATCTGGAATATATTTATTGCGTGATCGTTATCGATTAAATATTAAAAAAAAAAACAAATCGTTGTCACGGCGAGCTTTGTAGAACAGTAATTATTAAGTAGAGTGAATTTATTTTATTATTATCGCTGTTGTATTTTGTAACACTCGGTTACTTTTGCGTTAGACTCTAAAATCATGTATCGCGTCTACGGTTACTGAGAACTGCTTAGTTTTATAGCCCTCGTAACACCTACTTCCTAACCCTTCATTTGTTGACTGCACAAAAAAAATATAATATTAAATTTCTAGAAAAATAATACTGGGCCTGTATCTGGATGTCTACGTATCCAGTGGTAGCTCTGTGTCCAGGCGTAGCGAAAGCTATCAACTAACTTATTAGTCAGAAAAGTGCCCTGTCTTATCCCTACGGGCTCATTTAGAGCAACAAAGTAGCAACAATATTGGCCGAGTGTTTCTTAGCGATTCAGTTCATTTTTAAGTGCGTTTCATTCGATTCACCATCAGTCGTCTAACGCCTGTTCAGACGCCAAACACGTGAGTGAGGCCGTGTTACGAATGATAAGGGTATCTTCTCATCCGAAAAAAATAAACTGTTTCTATTCACTCGCTCGCTCGAATCACTCGTCCAAATCTCGTTAGTCGTGTTGAGAATGTTACGTATTTGGTCGAGTTCACTCTCGCGGCCGCGTACTTGGTTGGTTTATATGAGACATATTTTCCTAGTTTTAAAGTAACGAAAAAAAGAAGTTGAAGACTGAATAAAAAAAAACATTTTATGTAAGAAAAACTTCTACTAAGATGAGCTCTATTAGAAATCCATGAGCTTCAGCTTAGAAACATACATGGTTAAACATTAAAATAAGTCTGATATTTGAAACAAAGTGTACAAAGTATTCGACTTGATAATATATTCGTTAGAAGACATAGGAGTGTAATAGTAATTTTCTAGTAGGAATGTCTTCACTAAATATAAACAACGAATCAGTTATTTGTATCCGGAAGTAGGCATCGAGGGAGAAATATGATAAAAAAATAAAATACGACAAGGGTGGATGGTATTGAATAACCGTGAACGGTGGAATTTCCATTAGAACAGTTGTATATGACGCTAGTCAAAAATCTGGGGTGAGATTTTTTTATCTAATAGCAATAGTTAAGATCTTATGCATAAGATGGTATCCTTTTCATTTTGATCAGATTCAATACTACGCTAATGTCAGTTAATATGCATAGGATGCTACATTATATTAATATTGGTATATGCAAACGTAGATTGGACGTCAGAAAGACCTGGAGAAGTATGCCTTTATTGAATTACAATGAAGGATGCCTAGAAAGTCACATCATCAATCATTATTGAGATTTTTAAGCCAGCCAATACGAAGATAAAACTGATGACAGAAATTGAATGAGCGAAAAGTATTTAAATTAAAGTTTTACGTGATGAATACTCCACCTCAAAATTCAAGAAAATTCAGTATTGTTAAAGAAGTTTTTTTGTGATATGTAAAAAAATATTCAATTTACATGTTCATTGTCGGGTCCTTTGGTACAGCGGTTAGCGTTGTGGGCTTCCGTGCCGGACTTTATGGTTCGAGTCTCAGTACGAACAGCATTTTTTCGATTGATGTATCGATTTCTGTTCGAAGGAATGGGTGTTTCTGATGTCCTTATTTCCCTCTCACCTTTCCCATCTTTTATAACTAGGCGTAGAGAGAGTGATTAGTTAACCACTAGTCCTATCCTGGCATTATCCCTTTATCCCTACTACTCTCGTTGGAAAAGAGAGGTTGAGCGACAGAATAACAAACAGTTCTAGTAGAAACAATCCATTAAGAGGCCAGCAGACATGGATTAAAAAAAATGTTTATTGATTGTATGTTCATATAAATCATTACCAGTTGTTATTAAATATATTATAAACTAAAGACAATTGAGTATTTCCATGTACACCATAGACGGCTTAATTGAGTTATTTAAAAGCTTTCAGTTTAATGAATTGCCTATTAATGCAAGAGATTGCTATTTACTTATTTCCCTTGAATGTTTATTGAAGCCACTTTGCGTTGCGAAGTGTTTGTGATAAGAGGGCAGCGGTTGGTAAATTGCGATTGAGGCTTGGAGGTCGGGGGAAGTAAGTGGTTAAATGGAGTGAGAGTACATCACGACTTTTGCATTGCAAATTAATTAGATCGCGGCGTGTCTTGCGCGTGGCTCGTTTCGCTTTCAGCCATTGCGTTATTTTCGTTCTTTGTGCATAAACCTATAGACGTTATTGCTGACAAACTTAAAATACACATCCATTACAGCCCACATTGTAGGCGACACTGTAGATATTAGTTGCATTTCATATTGAGAAATATTTGTGATTCAAATCGTTCTGCATGAATTTTTGTTACGATGATTGAAAAGTATCACCCTTTTTGATAAATTGTTCTTAATTTACCTCATCCGTCTCTATGTGAATTGCATGCTTAGTCATTTTATCGTAAAATTCATAGCTTAGTTTTAACGAAAAAAGTTCTACATATATATGCTACCTCGCACTCTTGGATGACTCCAGAACACGTTTAGTTCCATGCCACAATAATGCCACCAATGTCCCAATTAAAATAAAATAACCGGGCACAACTTAAAAAATACTAGATTTTCGGCTATTTGAAAAACGTACAAGTACCCGCGTGCCCAGTTCCAGGTTCAGCCATATCGGAAGCCCTACAATGGACTAGCTTACTGCTATAGACTTGTCAGTAATTTATTTGTAAAAGGTGATATCAATATACTATTCGATTATCATTTAAAAGGCCACATAGATTCAAAATTTCATAGTTCACCAGTTCTTTGTTTAAACAAACAAAGTCGATTGCTTATGCAAGTAAATTAAGAAACAAAAAACTGCAGACGGATATCAATGGTAACAATTCGGTTCCCACAAAAATATGTAAAGCCGAAAAGATCGATATCTTTAAAATTTAGTCTCTTAATAAGTAAAAAAAACAATAGGCGATATAATAATCGTCTGAAATCGACAATGGTGCTTAGGTGACATTTATATTTGAAAACTATATCGCCAATGAGCAGGAAAAAAACGATTTAGCATATTGTTAAGTTGATCGGAATACCAGACATTGGCGACGAAATGTTTTAGAGCATTTTTCGAGAAGGCGTGCAACTACTTTATATGGCTGGTGAGACTTAATTAGGCTATTGATAGTCTCGTAGCTTTGTCTAATATACATAGCAATAAAGAGTCAACTAAGAAGTAGTCGCCGTAACTTATACTTTTAATGTGATCGATAGTTGATAGAAAATAATTAAATATTTTTATAAACAAATGTATTTTTTTAAAGATAAAACCTAAAATACGCGTTTTTAAATAAAGAATATTTGACTATGTATATTTAACTGATAGAAAGTAAATAAAATAATATTGTAAATAACAAATTATATCGAATTTGAATCTTTGAAATTGTGCACATTCGCACAAGTTTTTTCACCAACAACCTGGGTTTCGCCTTTCGTTATCTTTTGGCGTTCAAATGCACGAATGAATTTTAGCATTTCAACAAGTTCAAGTATATCCGTGCACTTGAACAGAATTCGAATCATTAATCGTGAAATTTTTCTAAGCACCCCAAATTAAATTGTATCGAATAATTAATTGATAAACTGTTAATAAAAAAGTTGTCTGATAAAGTTATCATTAGACGTAATGGAAACAAAATTAATTAAAGTTAAAAGTAAAAAAGTTTTCAATCACTTATAAATTCATTATGCTTTTTTATAGATTCGGAAGTAGTATTTATTTTTTTAATACAAAATAAAATTTGATAACTTTGTTGTTTCAATTGTTGTGTTAGAAAATGTGACACGTGTATTGCCTCTTTGAGAAATAAAATCAGACAGAACATCGAAGAAATTTTACTTTATTCTTAAACCTTGCGATCTTCTGTCTGATACTTTTCAAAGAGGCGAAACATTTATCATATTTTATAACACAACAAAGTTAAGATAATTAAGAGAAAATCATAAATAACTGTTTGTATTTACAAAAAATATAATAAACATAAGAAGTGAAAAGCATTTTTTAAAACTATATACATACTACTGACTGAAGTTAATCAAGGGAAATTAAACAAACGTTCAGAAATAAAATGATTAAGTAAAAAAAATCCAGTGGCTTAAAAATTTATCACTTTGTTTGATCCGTATATGCCTTAATTTATTATGTATAAAATAAAATTGCAGATTCTCTTTAACAATACTTAAAAATATTTTTAAATTTATCATATAATACAATCAGCATTTTTAAAAATGAAATAATAATTTGAAAAAAACAATTATTGATGTATTACGGCGAGCTGTGATTTTTTTCGTCTCAATTTTGTTATATAATAAATCAAGTATAGACATTGTGAATATAAACATATTATCAATTGTTAATGCTCATTTGATGGCAGGTAAAATATATCAAAGATAATGAATTACAATTTAAGACTGCAAAGCCGCTGCATTGTACGTAAATAAAATGATTTAAGGACATTGTCTCTAAAACAAATAAACTTAAAAAACGTTTCATATACTTATTTAATTTTTGTAATTATATAAAATTACTAGCTAAGAATATGCAGTTATCATAATCGCAGTAACTGAGACGAACTTTTATAATTAAGTATCATCAACTGATAATCGTCATGAGTGAAACCAGTCCAGATAATTATTAAATAAAAAAAGAAATTAGTACAAATGAGTACACCTATCCCTCGATTTACACGGTAGATAGGTTCCTGAGAAAAACGTGTAAATCGAAATTGTATATATTTTTAATGTAAAACCGTGTAAATCGAAAAGTACACGAAAAACGCATAATTTGGGTGTTTTCTAAAATACATAAAAAACAAAACTATTAAAAAGTATAAACATACGTATTCTTTTATTAATTAAATACAGGTAAAACTTATAGAGTTACAAAAAATGAAATCCAAAAGATACTTTAAAAAAATATTGCAACGGTTGGTGGAGTTTTTATCATTCATCACTATCACAAATCACTGTGACTTGACTTGATGATTTGCTGTGAAAGTATGCTTCTTTTCAGATGAAGAAAAGGATGGTATCTTCTATTTTTTTTTCATAAATCCGCAATGCTTTATTTGTAATAGCATTGGTATCAATTGGCATCCGTTTTTGAGTTTGGTCCTCTATCCAAATCATTAATGCCTTCTTCATGTTTTCCATTGCAATATCTCTGATGCTCTGATGTTGTGTTCGTACTCGTAGTGCCAGCTGCTACACTCTTTTTAATTGAGTTTTCATTTTTTCTAACTGTTCTGATTGTAGCTTCATTCATGCTATATAATCTAGTAAAATCTATTACTCTTTCTCCGTTTTGTAAAAGATCCAATATTTTTATTTTTTTGCTTACGAAATAACTTTTCTTTTTACTTCTTTCGACATAATAAGGCTACAAATATTATTCAAGATATAAAACACGTAATTAAAAATTATGTACTCGTTTTTTACTTACGATTATGAAGAATCAAAATTTTCAAGTTAACTTTTTTAAACCGTGTAAAAGCGAAAACGTGTAAAAAAAGTACCGCGTAAATCAAGAGATAGGTGTATTTCTTTTTTTGAATATAATGCCTTTCCACCAAGTATTGATGTCTCTGTTAACCTAAATAATTAATATCGACAAGAACTCCATCACAATCTTTCAATTTTACAGAAGGCACAAAAAACGTGTTTTGATGATCTTGGGCCATATGCAAATTATGAAATAAACACAACCTTGAAGTGCACGGAGACTTCTAAATTGGTGTTTAATTGACATAATCTAATATTAATTAAAAAAATTGTCTAGGAAAAACCTTTTCTTCAGTCTTTTTTCTTGGTTTCAATTTCCACAAGCCCATCGTTTTTCAAAATTAAAAGCTAAATTTAGATAATACTTCGGCATTTGCAGCTTAAATCATTTCGATAGAACGTGTATCATGTTTGATACATTGTGATTATCTATAGAAAGCTGTTTTGAAAAAACTGTAGGTTACGTCTTTTTTCCTTTCCACAGTCGATAAATAAATTGTTTTATATGCATTTATAAGTAATGTGTACATTTTAAATTTAATTAAAAGACGTTACAAAATTATTTATGATGTGCATTAACGTAAATTAATAAATGATCCGCACAAGAATAGTAAGCAAAGTGAGGTCATAATAACTATAAATTTCTGAAGATATCAATTTACATTAGAAGTAAGTATTTAACCTTTTAAGCGGTTACAGATTTTTTCACTTAAAATAATGTAGAGTGTAGACCAGTGTTCCCCAACCACCAGCGGACCGGTAAAATAGAAAAAAAAATGGTTTTATGTAATATTTTTTAAATCTTATATTGTTACATATGGACATAACTATACAACTGTTTTCAGTTGACAATGCTCGCAATGAGCGAAGCCGGTCCTGACCTTTTAAATACAGTGGAATAAATTACAAAGGAATATTGTGTTTTTATTAATAAATGCTTTTCCACAGTGAACATCCTAAAAGTGAAAACAATTATGCATTATGAAATTATTGGTATATTTAGGTAGGGTTTTGCAAATATTTATGACTGTCGATTCTGAAAAAACCAGCGACCATTGTGTCGCACACAGAAAAAATAATACAAAATAATAAGTATCCGCAATAAACTTAACTTTACAAATTTGAAGCCGGATTTTAGAAGTGTGAGTAATATGTAACCGCTCAAAGATGGTCAAGAAACAAAATACGGAGCCGCATTATTGATGTCTTCTAATTGAGCAGGCGATAAAAATCCTATATTCAATATTTTTGTATGGAAAATTTGGCATACTGTTTGCGGCCCGGCGGAAAGTCTCTGCGGCCCAGCACTGGGCCGCAGACCACCGGTTGGAGGACACTGGTGTAGACTACGCAATGCATCCATTTCTGATTCTAAATGCATTTATGGTGATTAGTGGAGAACGTAGCGGGACCAGTTTTTGTGTACGTTTTTTACGTTGTTTTACTTTCGGCTGACTTTTGAAAAATTAACGTTTTAACATTATCTCAATAAATTGAAATTGTACACTGGACGCACAACCAGTTTATAATGAAACCATGAGCTCATAAATGCACGTTTTTTTTTACTCTATTGGATGTTCCAAATAAAGCCTAAATGTTTATCGCGTAATCGAATAGCGTATATATATAATTGAAACTGTAATTGGTAAGCACAGTTTACACATTATATTAATGAGCCATATGCGAAAAGCCGCCTGTGTGGTCGAATGGTCAACGATGTTGGCTTCGGTTACGGAGTCACGGGTTCGAATCCCAGTACGGACAGTTTTATACATTGATTTTTCAATCGATTTATGAATTTCTGTTCGAAGGCATGGATGGATGTGATGTCTTAAATTCTCCCCTCCCACCCATACCATCCTATAAAAGGGGCGCATCGAGAGCTATTAACTAACCACTAGTCCTGTCCATGGCCATTCCTTATATTCCTACTCTCTTTGGAAAAAAGAGAGGTTGAGAAACTGAGTAACAAGCAGTTCTCGTATAAACAATTCCCAAATTGGGAGCGGACATGGTAAAAAAAATGCTAATATGAAATAAAAAATTCAAATTAAAAAAACTCAAACTGAAATTGAGCTTCTCTTGTACATAAGTGACTAGAATAATAATGAAAACAAAAATACTGGCTATCGGTAGTGTTGTCAGGGATAAATGCGTTGTAGGGTTTTTGAACCTTTTGACATATCAATGATCAGATTGATTCTTCAAAAACGATAAAAATAAACATTTCACAGCAAAATATTTATCACAATAAATTTACTGACGAATGTTTTTATATTGAAGGCGGTCGTGGTGTCAGCGGCTTCATCAAGGTGCGTAACGGGTGGTGCGGGGTCAAAAACCTTGCTGAGTCCATCTAACCAAATCGTTTTTGGATTGTCACTACTCCTACGCCCTGCCCTGTTGTCACCAGCCATTTTGTATTATATTATCTACCTTTACATAAAAAAAATCTATGGTGAAGTTGATTTTTTTTAGTAAACGACTTGTTTTTTTGTAACTTGCATATCGACTGTGGAAAGGAAAAAGGACGTAACTCTCAGTTTTTCCAAAACAGCTTTTTTTCGATAATCACAATGAATACAACTTGACACGCGTTCTGTCAAAAGGATGGAAGCTGAAAATGCCAAATTAGTATCTAAATTTAGCTTTTAAGTTTGAAAAAAGAAAGGCTTGTGAAATTTGCTACCAGGAAAAAGGACCTAATAAAAGGTTTTCTTGAACAATTTATAAAATTCATATAAAGCTTTGTCAATAAAAAAAACAGTTTATCAGTCACCGTACACTTCAGGGTTGTGTATATTTCATAATTTGCTTTTAGCTAAAAATCATCAGAAAACGTTTTTTGTCTCCTGTAAAATTTTATATGTGTGGGTTACGTCCTTTTTCCTTTCCACAGTCGATATGGACTCATAATGTACCATGTCTAAATAAAAAAAATTCTACAACAACTGCTTGTTATGCAGTTTCTTAACCTATCTTTTCAAGATTGAGTAAGGGTAGACAAATAAGTTTAGTGGTCTCACCGAAAAACAAAACGATGGCTCCATCCAAGATAATTAACGAGGTACATAATTTTTTTATTTCAGTCGTAACTTAACAGAATAAAAATAATAGCTGAAAAACGTTTTTGCTCCATTTTATTTGATGCTTATAGCTCAGTTTGACAAAACCGCGGGGTAAACAATAATAAGCATTGTTTAAATATATTTAAAAAATGAAAAATAGCTCTAATAATTCTCATGTGATAATTGTGATCTATGTTTTTTAAAACTCAGCCTTATTCGTTTCAAAATAAAAATACTCGACATTGTCAAGTGAATTGCAAACAGTCAGAGAACACTTAAAGCGTGGACTGTGTCGTTCAACACTGACATTTCTTCTTTTACGATCTCACCGTAAAATTTGTGTTTGCAATTATCCTGAATTAAAATTCAACGCAGATAGTATCTAGTAGTTAAAAAGATGCAGTCGTAATTTTTCTACAAGTTTTTTTTTCACAGAATACAAAGGAAAAAACCTTCCAAAACAAGATGAAGCGATGAAATTTTATATATAAAAAAAAACGATATAATAAGCAAAAACGACATTAAAGCATTATTATTAATGATATCAAAATTAAAAACTGTTACAATGCCATGATACAATTTGCGTACAATAAAATAAATCGTACGAGGAAGTGTTTTACTTGTTGTTTGTAATGCCTTTAGGCAAAATTGTTGTTTACTTGACACAAAACATAAAATCACATTAAATGTTTACAAAATGTTGCCAATAAATCAATATCTTCAAGAATCTTTCTGAGATATATTAACGAACTATTCAAAACTATGAAAAGGCATAAATTTAGAATCTACTGAATGGCAATGAATATGTTTGGAATTAAACGCATATAATAATGATACCAAGTCAAATGATTTTTGAGTAGAATTTGAACAATGCCTTTAACTATGTATTTATCAATTCGCATAAATAATGATATAAATTTATTATGTAAATTAAGTTATTCAATTGAAATCTGCTAGAAAATTGATTTAGTACTGGATTAAATATACTTATGGTTGAACAGTACATACAGCGGTGGGCTGCAAAAGTCTAAACAAGGGGCTCGATTAACCTGAACGATATTCGCTGTTATCCAAATAAGGGATGGATCTTTTATCACTCTTTTAGGTGATTTGCAATAATTATGAAATCAATTGAATGTTACTTAATATTATTTTTATTGTGTAAAAGTCTAATTCTGTATAATCAAAAAAAAACTCATGTCTTTTAGTATGCACCCGAAATAAATGTATTTTATGAGAAATTTCCAAATACAACAAAGTCTTTTGTTTCATAATACATATACCATTTACAGCAATTACTGTTGATCCGAGTATATTTTGTTTACTCTAACAGGGGGCTTGCTGGCCTTCCCCTGCAAGCCCCCCTCCAGCTTCTGGATATAATAATGTTTTTATTCCATTATTTTGTTCACTGCTTATTTTCGTTTATGGTGTTTTTAGATAAAAGTGTTTGTATTGGAAACTTGCGATATTGTTAATGCCCTGCACGAAACCGACCATGGTCCTAACTACAGAGTGCGCAATGATTTCAATAAAATACAAACAAATATATAAATCTTTCACAGTAGCTTTAATAATGAACGAAAATGGTTTATTACAATTTTGCCTGAGAAAAACTTGACATTATCAAGTGGAGTAGTATTGTTTGATATAAATATGTATACAAAGAAATGAGATGAATATAATATGCACTAAAAAGGGAAACTTTTTATTTGAGGGTAGAAATCCTTTTTATAGTGTTGAATGTCAATTCTTTCTGAAAAAGAATTATATTTATAAAAATATTATTTTTTCAACTAATGTCACAATTTTATCAAATGATCAGAACCGACTTTGCTCATCAAAATTATATTCAAACGTGATTATAAAGACAGTTATTCTTCAACGAATTTCACCAGAAACATCGTGAAATTAAATTTATAATAACACATGTAATTTTTGTTTAGTTTAGCGTAACTTAACTCTACTCGATTAGCAAGCATCCTCAGACAAAATGTATTGAAATAAAGCTTAAAAAAAAAAAAGATTTTTCGAAAATAAAATGCCTATTTCATGATTTAAAATAAGTTAAATGTTAATTTTCAAGTCTTCAACTTAGATTAAAAATTATAAGGTCATTAATACAGTTTTTAATAATACGGTATAGAAACATATCTATATTTGTATATTTAATAAAAGACACAGAATTGCTGTCATCATAATACAGTTAGTTTATAGTATTTTGAATAATCATTTAATTATCAATAATTGTTTATAAATCAATTAAATAAACGATTCGTAAATACACAAACTACCTTTACACAGCGAACGTGCTACGTAATTATACAGATTATAATTGTACCTAATTGTTAATTATAAACATTGCATTGATAGGTAAACGAGAGGAGGTGATAACGACTGATAAAATTGTGCAAGATTTTTCTGCGTTGCATTTATTAATTGTTGAAGTGATTCAGAGTCTGAAAAGTGCACGCCATAAAAAATCTACGAAAAAAATAACATCGCTCGAACGTTTGACATATGAGAGCGGCAAAATAAAACATTTTCTTGAGACTTACTCTGTTTAAATGTTACACGAAAAGACACTCGGCGGACGATTACATCACTGAATCTAAGATCACGACTGAATTAAATAACAAGCGGTACGTGTTTAATTCATTATTTAAACGAAATCTGACGATGTGATATCTTTTCGTCGGTCACTGGGGTTTTTCGGGCTGTCGCGGGATACGCGGGAACGTTTGACAGTTGTTTTGACAGGGTAAAAGGTAAAACGAGCGCTAGTCTGTTAGCGGTTGAACCGAGACTGTCTCGGATTTGCAGATGTGGGATGGAGAGTCCGAAACGTTGTGACGAATAAGCCGGCGAGTGGTAGGAGAGGCCGAGAGTCGACACTCTCGCGGATATGTCTACCTTCCGCCTGAATGTTTGCTGCTGAATTTGAAAAGATATCGCGTTATTTGCGTACGTAACGATGTCACCGCATTAACACCTTGAATTCCGCAAAAGGATATTACCTTTCTCAATACAATATTTATGCAACATGAGATCACAGTAAACATACCTGACGTAGAAAAAAGTTGTGATCTTGCGAAACCAAACAAGCGATTCGGATGTCAGATCGGAAGATACAGTGTTCAATTATTTACCGCTCTCAACGCGATCGAGTACTCTTAGTAAGGCAACCACTTTCTTACTGCGCCGAGTTTTCATGGTATTATAAGGGTTTGATGTGAATGACTGAACATACCAGTCGGATTAACGAAGATACCATACAGTGAACCGTAGACCGGAAAAAAATGAAGCACGACGACGAACATTTGTAACTTGTTTAAGTGACCGATTATTTATAAAAAAATATATACAACAGTATACCATCTTTCGGTTATTTGGTCACACTATCGCAAACTAGAAAAAAATATCGTCTACATACATTAATTACGGTGATAAAAAGGCTAAATGATAAACGAAATCAGCCCAGATTAATACCATCAAACACAAAGGGGAGCCGGTAAATTGCTCGAATTATAAATTATTCGAATTGCTTGGTTATTTAAACGATTTTCACGACTTTTTCTACGAATTTCATTTTTATCTTGTGCGACACTTGTTTAGAGAGTGAAATATAAAATATTTTTCGTACGTATTTATTTTAACTGTGTTCGCTCCAAATGCGGTACATATGATCTTTTAATGGAGTTTATCTCAACAGAAGTGTTTCTACGAGAACTGCTTATTAATTAGTTACTCAAACTGTTTCTATATATTTCCAGAAAACATAGAAGACTAGGGCTAAGACAACAAACGGAAACAAATTGATTATCTTGTTATTCGAGCAATTTCCATTCGAGCAATTTACCGGGAACCTACACAAAGTACGAACAAAAAAATTATTGGAAACTTACATATTATTTTGTTATCTTTTTTATTTGTAATAATTCAATCTAAGACGATATCATTTTGTAAAATAGACAAATTGTTTAGTTTTTCAGTTCCCCGTGAAGGATCGTGCTACTCAAGTATCGAGAAAACGACAAAGAAAAATAAAATAATAGAACCCATAACGGCTCCACTCTGTCTACAATTACAATGATATGTAAAATAAATTGAGAATTACGATTCAGACAAAATAAAAGTCCAACACAATTAAATTAAAATTTATTATTGACGTTCTAAAAATAAATTTGACACTTAGACAATGAGGAAAATTTACCAGTTTGGAATAAATCATTTTAATGTATATGTTATATGTGCATATATATCTCATTATCCTTTAATATTTCTTCAATTACAGTTAAATTCACTGTAAATTCAGTTATAATGTAGATGACTAGTTTCCTATTATATAGGATACAATAATAATACCATGATCAGAACTGATTACGGACATCACCAAAAGAGGACACAGTTTTCATTGGAATCGATCGATTATATATAAATTGTCGTCAATTAGTATGATTTTCATACATGATATGGAGGCTTAAAAGGTCAACTAGTGCCATTTTTTTTTGTCATAAAGGTATTTTTTTATTTTTAATGCATTAACAAGAAAAATATATATCGACTAGTTTGTTAGTAATTGATCACTACAACAAATTAGAGTGGTTATCATCGTTGGTTTCTGTCACGAGACTTGCAGGGTTAAATCTCAGTATGGGCAGTTTAATTTTTAAATCGATCAATGAATTTCCGTACTAAAACATGTTTTGTGATGCCTATAATTATTTCTCACCCGTATGATCCCTTAATACTAAACGTAGTGAAAGTGACTAGATAACCACTATTCCTGTCCTGGTCCTACCTTGCTATCCTTATTCTATTTTAAAAAAAAGAGGTTAAGCACTGAATAACGATCAGTTGTTGTGGGAAAAATTATTTTTTGACAAATTCAATTATAAATCAAAATGCTTTACTTTGGCAGAGTAAATGGTATAAAAACGACAGTGTTGCTTATCGATGTATATATGCGAAATTCTGTCTTCTTCTTGATCAAAAAATTGCTACAGTGAAATGCCTTGTCAATTTACTGTATTAGGAAATAAAAGGAAAGGGGTAAATTTAATAATTTAATTTTTTTTAATAAGTTATTTAGTTCTACAATTTAAAAAAAAATGATTTTACAGCGGTTTCAGCCTGCGCCATCTTCAGAACTATGTTTAAACTTGGATATACTCAGCTGCTCATATGCAAGCTAAAACATAGTTATGACGATGGCGCACGCCGAAATAGCCATAATCTCATCTTATAAAAAATCGTTGATCTAAATACGTTAATATTTTTTACCTTATTACAATGGAGTTTTACCAAGTAAATGCCAATTAAATTAAAAAGATTTTTTTTGTTTTTGTATTTTTTTTGGTTTATTATTTATTATATGTAATTTTTGTCAACAGAGAGGAGAGATTTGAATAGTATTCTGAATATAATAATTATTCAATTTTGTTTGAAACTTGTTCATTTCACCAAAAATACAAACAAAAATAATATCTCACGAAAAAAATAATTATGAAAAGATTTTTTGTTTTCGGTGCATTGGAATTTTTAAATTGTATAATATAATAATAATAATATATCACGCTGCGCAGTATCGAGAAATATTACAGCCTTATTTAAAATCAAAAAATCATAATATTGCTAGTTGAATTTGTGACCAATGTTGTAATTAAGTTCACTCATTATTATTCATTCCGTATTACAAAGTGTATATATATAATATCACTGTCAGTTTATATCTACAATTTATATCACATTGTAAGCTATAAACCAGTAGAAATTGTTAATATTAATTTCAAGCCACGTGCGCTTCTGAAGTAACGATGACGGATTGTTTTCAAACGTATTTTACTGGTACCATAATTTTCCTTTTTCTGAACCAGAAGGCGCAGAAACTTCAACGCGCAGTTAGAATACAAACCCGGCGCAATATTACAAACTAATTATTCTCTTTCAAGTAAAATTAACCTTCTTTAATTAATCTAAGTCAAGCTTGTAATGAGTTATTATTTACAAACTTTACTTTAATAATTTTAAATACGTTTGATTATTTAATTCATATTGATTATTTTTTCGATACCAAAGGGTAATATTTTTGGCAGATATTCAATTTTTTTAAAACTTAATATGTAAATCGTATCCTGTGGCGCAGCGATTAGCGTTGTTGGTTTCCGTGCCGGGTCTCTTGGGTTCGAGTCCCAGTACGAACAGCATTTTTTCAGTCGATTTAACGGTTTTTGTTCGAAGGCATGGGTGTTTCTGATGTAAAAAATTCCCTCTAACCGTTCCTATCTTTAAATAGTCCTGTCCTAGCGTTATCCTTATATCCCTACTTCTCTCTCTATAAAAGAGAGGTTGAGTGACAGATTTTCGTAAAAAAACTTCTGTTGAGATACCTCCAATAGGAAGCCATATGCTTTACATTGCGAGCGGACATGGATAAAACAAATGTAAGCGATAATTTTTGATTAATATTGTTGCCTTTTCTTAATTATGAAAGCGTAAAAAAACTGGCTGGGTCACGTGCTACGGATGCCTCCGGAAAGCCTCAATCCTGCCTGCCTCTTCTTTCGACCGATGGGATTCCGGCGCCCCGGACGTCCGTCGGGTACTATCCATAGGATGTACTCGGCGGAACTGAGAGGTGCTGGCATGTCATGGGAGGAAGCAAAGCAATTGGCGGGAGACAGGGAAAAATGGAGGTGCCGCGTGGCGGCCATATGCTCCACATAGGGAGCGAACATGGCCAAAGAAGAAAAAAAAACAAAACATTAAGTATATTTGTACAAGTTCGATCCAAACTTCCAAGTAAAAAATGAGTGATTCATATGGTATTTTATAGAATCTCACGTATTACTTGCAAACCCAACTCATTCCAAAGTTGTTGAAACATGAATGATATTCAGTAGATGAAAATATATTTGAAAAGTATTTTTAAAAATCAGTCTCAAAACATGGCTCGACAACATTCAAAATATCATTCCAAAGTAATGTAAGAGTAAATTCGAATCGTTCAAATTATGTACATTCACACAGATTTTGTCACTAACGACCTTGGTTTTGCCTTTCGGCATCTTCAGGCGTTCAAGTGCACGGATGAACTTCGATTCGACGGAAAAACGATTCAAATTTAATATTGAAATTTCACCAAGCACCTTCAGTCGAAATTTTTAAATGTAACAGTAAAAATACTTTTAAAATGTACATTGTTTTACAAAATGATATTCATGTTTCATTTTTTAACCATTTTGGATTGTTCATCAGCCGTGTTTGCAAGTAATACCCTCATATATTTATTCCGCTAACATTTATCTTTTTTAGTTAGCGACCGTTTCTTTATTCAATGTGTTCGTCGGGCTTGCGATCGAAATGAATAAACTTATCAAGCCAGACATTTTACTCTCGTTTCGAACACTCGCGGAATAAAAATCACGGCCAACAAACAAACAACATTACATTTACTTTACTTTACTTTACTTTCCATGACCTCTGTTGTATTCAAAATTGCGATAAACAAAACTACACGCGTCCCATCTCAGCTTTCAAAAGATGACGACACTAACAAGGCATTTTCACAGTTTTTTTTAAAGAACCTATTCAACTTTCATCTTATAAATTTTCAAAGTATAAATAAAATCAAATTCGTTTTCATTTTAGTGTGTGCTTACGTGTAATATTCGCGCGTACGCATTTGTTTTTTTGTGCGATTTAGTAAAGGCAAAGTTCGTTCTGTATTAGAAAGTCTTCTTCTTCTTTGACCGTATTCACTCCCTATGTGGAGCATATGGCCGTCACGTGGCACCTCCGTGTTTCCCTATCTCCCGTCAATTGCTTTGCTTTCTCCCACGACATGTCAGCATCCCTCAGTTCCGCCGAGTATATCCTATGGATAGTACCCGACGGACGTCCGAGGCGCCGGAATCCAACCAGTCGAAAGAAGGGGCAGGCAGGATTGAGGCTTTCCGAAGGCATCTGCAGCACGTGACCCAGCCTCTTCAAACGTCTCTCCATAACCACTGACGTGCCGGGGCGCTGTCTTGTACGCTCCCTTTTCTCCGAATTCCTCACAAAATCAAACCACCTCACCCCCGTTATCCGACGCAAGCACCTGTTACGAAGCTCAGTACACGGTTTTTCTTACAGAGTCTTCGTCAGGTGCCATGATTCGCAACCGTAAAGCAGTACCGACAGAATGAAAGCGTTGAATAAGTGGCATTTGGTTTTAATCTAGTACAGCTGTGTGTCCCAGACAGTCCGCATTGAGTTGAATGTGGCTCCAGCCATTCCTAAACGAATGGCGAGCTCCTTTTTTTTGTACTACCGTCTCATCGAGAGGGTTGACAGCTTCAGATACCTCGGCGTACGTAAATTCAAAAAATAATCGGCAAACACCGTATTATAAAAATGCACAAATTTTGTCATTAAAATAACATCTATCGGCTAAATTTATAATTTTGACTGAAGGTGCGTGATGGAATTTCAATATACAATTTGAATTGTTTGAATTTTGTACATTTAATAAGTTTTCACTCTAACAACACGGGTTTCGCTTTTTGGTAACATCAGGCATTTCAAGTGCACGAATGTACTCAAGTTGACACGTAGTGAACAGTTTGTATCGTTTATATACAAACATAAGCTGTGTCATAAGTGGATCGCTAAATTTAATTATTATTAATGTAATCTATACGAATTAGCGAAAAAATTTGATATGAATGAGTTTCAATAAATTATTTGGGTAAATTATAATTATCCGGGTATTTTGAATGTAAAAAAATACATGTAATACTTGACAAAACTCATGGAAAATACAAAATTCAAACAATTAAAATTAACCTACCGGTTTGTTGAGTTTACATCAGCATAAAAGAAAATTTGACTTAGCAGCGCTAGATTTATTTTTATACAATAAAAACAGACGTGTTTTTAGATTTAATACAATGTGTTGAACAACTGATTTATAGATAGAGTGCCACAGGACCTGCGAGTGATGGAATATAGCGATTGACGTAAGAGGGCAGATGATTGAATGGAGTGGATGAGAAGGATTGAGGCGGCTATGGTTCACTCCCGACTGCAGCACCAAAAAGATGAAACACCAAAGAAACTACTTTAAAAAAAACTACTCGACATCTTCCTTCTTAAAAGAAAAACGGCAACCTCAACGCTCTCAAAAATTATCTGTGTAACACTATCAAATGCCGTATTTATAATCTTATGAACTGTTTTTTAATCGTTTTTCACTTTTGTATGTCAAGTTTTTTTGTAATCTGATGAAAAAATTGCCTCACACAAAAAAAAAAGGATTCAATGAGACAAAGAGTTCTTCCACGCCTTAGATATGTACACTTGCTGCATTAATATGATTAACACTTAAAAAATATGAATTTACACTTTTCTGAATATTTATATTTAAAGCTACCATTTGCCAATACTCTTATACATCATGAATATATAAAATATGTGGTGATAATATCAATAATACATATTTCAATTTTTTCCTATTAGTGGCAAAGAAAACGACTAGGATATTTGAAGTGTCGTTCAATGATCATTTGAAAAAATGTCAAGATCGTTGATCTGCGTAGTATGTGAATGTTATTAATGAGATAAATGAGATAATATAGATCGAATAAGCTGCCATAATCGCAATAGTAATGGCATGCTCCTTTTGCGAGTGAGTGACATTGCACGCAAGTTAGATACACGTACAAATCAGGAAAAGAAACGCTGCATGTTAGAGCAAATGTCTCAAGGTATTGTAGAAACAATTCTTACTCACCTAATAATGCCTTGTCACTACACATGTCATGTCATGTTATGTCCTTCGTTTCACTGCGGTGAATAAGTGAACCTACCATTGTGACAGTTCTAGAAATTAATTTAAATAAATGACAAATATAGGTATACTGCGCGATGGAATGTGTTTTTCTTAAGGAAGTATTTGTACAAACAATTCATTTCGGTATGCAACCATTTTGATACATATTTTTTTTTAAATACACACCCAATTTAAAGATTTTCGGCAGTGAATAGTTATCACTTGTTAATTTTATTCAAGTGTTATACTGGAGAAATAGTAAATTTGAATTTCTATAAGGAAATTTATAAATAAAAATATATACATAAAAAAATGTTTAACAATTTAATATGTATAATATTAAACTGATGACGTATGATAACCTGGGTAGGTACAGCTAATATAAATAATTATTTCAAACATATTTTAAAATAAATTGAATTCATGTAAATGATAAGATCGCATAAAAATCAAAAATATATGCATTATAATAATCTCATTGTTCAACTGAATTATGCATGTTCTCCGCTTCATAATCAACACCATCACAAATCGCATAGCTGCAGTTTTGGGTTCGAATTTTTATCCGAGATATATGCAAATAATAATATTAATAAATTTTGTTTATGTATCATCGTCTTAACTTGAAAATGCGGTATTACATTATTGGTTGATTTGTCAGTGTTTTACTTGACAAGACTTCGATTATCATATAGTAAATGTAACAAAGAATCTATTTACATTATTGTCAACCAAAAAATTAAGTGTCTCTATTTAGCGACATCATATTATATAACATTTGAGAAAGATATTTTCGATGATTTTGGCTGTTACTCTATGGAAAATTCATTTTGTATAAAAAAACATTTTGATAACTTTGCTATTTGACAGGTTGTGTTAAAAATTATGGCACGTGTTTCACCTCGATGAAACCTGAAGATGCCGAAAGGCGAAATCCGGGTCGATAATGACAAGATTAATGGAAGAGTACACCATTCAGAGAAAAATTGAAATTCCATCACTTTCAGTCGAAATTCTAAATTGTGAAAAAGATCATTTATTTCGTTAATTTTAGGTACGAATTCATAAGTGTATTGATGAAAGATTTTTTTAAAGCTGTTATTTTTAAACTATATCTTCTTTTAGACAATAATTGTACGTATTTAATAGTGAAAAGATAAATAAAAAAATTATCCACACCGCTTTGTTAAATAATATAATAATAATATTATATATTATTATTTATTTTTTAAAAAAACAATTCAACTTAAATACAATACACATGTACGTACAACAATTACAATGCTGTCAAGACTCATGTTAATGTGATTATGATTAAAAAAACTTGTTACATAAGTGGTAAACAATTGCACATTTTGTTTCATAACAATTAAAATGGTTATGCACATTGAACCATTGTGCAAAAGCATTTATCTATTTAATATGTAACTTTTTATATTTTCAAAGAAGACAAAAAAACAAAACCATATTGTAACATTATATATATGTTTCACTGACATTGTGAACTGACAGCATTATTTGTCAGCAGAAAATTTTGTAAACTAGTCATTTTGCAAACAAACTACGGCTCTCCCAATTCCTCTGTGCTGTCTGCGAGATATAACAATGTATAAAGCACTTGAAAATCATGTACACTTCTTTAAAATAATATTATGTGGTCCACTCCTTCGATATTTTTTTGATATTGCTTTGGAAATTTTTCAGATCTCGACTGTTCAATTAACGCATGCAGTAAGAGGCACTGTGAGAGATACAAGTTGGTTGTTGAGTATCCCACCACTACCCGTTATATGTATGCAGCCACGGCCGCCTTCCATAACGCAATGCTATCAAGAAAATAAAAGAATTTATTCCTCATATTATTCGACCGATACAGGGCTGTGCTTAAAAGATAAAGATAGAATTTTTAATTTAAGATTTCGACTGAAGGTGCTTGGTGGAATTTCAATATTAAATTTGAATCGTTCAAACTATGTACATTCTCACAGATTTTGTCACTAACGACCCGGGTTTCGCCTTTCGGCATCTTCAGGCGTTCAAGTGCACGGATGAACTTGAACTGACAAGTTCTCAGTTCTCAGTTCTGACTCAGTTCAAGTTCATCCGTGCACTTGAACGCCTGAAGATGCCGAAAGGCAAAACCCGGGTCATTAGTGACAAAATCTGTGAGAATGTACATAGTTTGAACGATTCAAATTTAATATAGATAGAAAGTAAAAAAAAAATGACAAATATTTAAAGATCATTTTTTATGTTGAGTTTTATTTAGCATATTTCTGAAATCGTCGATTAGTCGAGAAAGATCTCGATAACCTGAAATTTGTTTTGAATAAAATAGTCAATATTTTTAATCTACTTCATTGATGTTTTTATTGTTTCCTGAAAGAATATGGACCAAATAATGTATTTGAAAAAGGTTAATATAAATGACAATCATAAATATAATACATTCTAAGAATTATTGAAAAAGTCCAAACGAAAAAAAAGAAAACTACTGTATTCGTAATAAACAAATATTGTGAAAAATATTTTGCCTTTTCTAAGGATTACCTTTTATGCGTTGTGGTTTTTAGAGTAATCGTTTTCCACCTACGCTCACTGTCTCTTTCTGTTTCACACTCACACTCTTCTTTTATCTCGTTTTAACGGTTCGTGAGATATGCAATCAAAACTAACGAGAACCAAACCCAGAATCATCTTCGAATCTTGATAATATATAAATGAATTTGTGCAAAAATATCACAGTAAAACAATACTTACTGCTATTTTTGTAATTACTTTACTTCAAAATGATACTGAATGGTTGCTAAAAAAATATTGATTGGGTTTGTTTAAACAAATATTAAGTTTGATTTTTTAAGAACTTCAATTAAACTAGTATTAGCTGGTTTTAATAATCAGATATCATCACATTATTGTTTTCAAAATAATTGTAACGTCGAATGGTTGCAACGTTTGTAATGAATTTACCAAAAAGGTATAATATGATAGTCAAGTGAATACAACATTCTAGTCATTTTTTCATTGTGTTCGAATCGAAATAGATCCAATATTGAGATAGCATTTATTACACAATCCATTGAGTCTGAAAATAAGGTTTTTTTTTTAAATTTACGAAAAATTACATTTAATGGATTGTTTATAAAAAATATTGATTTAGGTTATCCCGTGAATATTAAAACGTAAATATCATTTTAAAACCATGTCCGCTCCCAATGTGCAGCATATGGACTCCTAATGGATTTTGTCTCAACATAAGTGTTTCTACGAGAACTGCTTGTTACTCAGTTGCTCAACCTCTCTTTTTCCAAATAGAGTAGGAATAGAAGAATAGGGCTAGGACAGGAGTAGTGGTAAGCTAATCGCTCTCGATACGCCCCGTTCGTAGGATAGGATGGGTGAGAGGGGGGAGTTCACGACATCACATACATCCATGCCTTTGAACATAAATTCATAAATCGATTGAAAAATCTATTTATAAAACTGTCCGTACCGGGATTTGAACCCGTGCACTCCGTTGCCGAAGCCAACTACGTTGACCACTCGAGCACACAGGCCACTATACTAAATGATTAATGTTTCATAGCTCAGCTGACAATTGAAAATAAATACATTTTGAATGATACTGGTTATAAGCTGGAATATGAATATCGATGATAGACAGAAAAAATGTATTATTGTATCAAAAATAAAAAAAACTATTCTTTGATTAAAAACTTCAACTTCAAACCTTGTTGTACATCTCAAACTATGGTATTGAAAACACATTTTTTTAAATTACTGATGGACGCTATCAATAACCGAATAATTATTGATCAATAATCCGATATTAAACATAACTATACAAAACAACTTAAGAACTTACTTCATCGATCTAATTCTAATATAATATTGAACTTTTCGCAAGTTTATCTTCCCCCACTTTTAAGCGATGACCTTCTTGATAGGATTTGGGACTGTAAAGTTATTTGATAAATATAATTTAATACCAAAATGGCGAGTTAGTATTTATCACTTTCCATTTCATTAACGAAAGTGAGAATCACGCGCGTCAGGTTATTACGTCCTATCAAATTATACGGAATAAATTTATATGAAAAAAAATTAATAGCGTCTTGTCAAATAATTTCGATCCATAATAACTTCTAATGTGATTTTTTTCAAATGAGATATTACATCTAAAGTAATTGGTGATGCCACTTTGAGAAAATAAATACAACGACTTATTGGCAATATTTTTTTTTGCGTAAGTAGAAAGGCATTTACTTAACCCTACTCATGAATTTACCTACCCATTAATTAAAAAATGTTTGATATTAATTAATGGAAAATCTGTTTGTTTTACATATTATTCTTGTGTAAAAAAATAAAAGGAAGAAACGATTAAATTTTCCGGAGAAAGTATTATAGAAAGCATTTACTGTAATCTGAGTCCCACTGAAATATGTAATAGAAATCATCGGAAGTGAATTACTATAAAACAAAAATATATTATAATATGTATAAAAGCTTATATATAGAATTAATATTTTTTTGTCCCACTGGTTATTTATTTAATTAGCAATGCAAAGGATTGACAAATTATAAATTTAAGACTTTTAAAACGAAGAAAAAATAAATATTAAAAGCAGTAGAAAAAAATTGACAAGAAAGTCAACTGAGTAATCTCCGACGGACTCTACTTTAATACATAAAAAATAGCATGCGTCGGAACTCGGAACTCACCCACGTAGATGTTGAATATATATGTCGACATCCGAAGCAATATTTTTAAACCCAGTGGCATCTCCATTGGCAGGCTGGTTTAACACCTTGGGGGAACAAATAATTCATGTCTACGATTTCTAAAAAAATAATAAGCAACATTTAGCTTCACATTCTCAAGAATGGTGGAATTCTCATTTTGGCCTCGTATTAGTCGAAAGAAATATTTGACCAGGAACATTTATCTTCGAATGATAACATGGTAATATGATAACATACAAAGTGTAGCAAGTGTTGTGTCCCTTTGAGAAGCATGTCCAGGATAACTCCATTGTAAAAATTTAAATTATGAAATATATTTTTGATTGTAATTCTTCACGTAATCATAATATATTTATTTTTGCTGGGCGCGGGAAGTAAAACTACAGAATCAATCAATTTATTATTGTAAGTACTTAAAATAAAATGGGGAGACTTTACCATTGATCGAAAAAGTATGGGTTAAGAACTCAAACCATCGGGAAAATCCATACAGCCATAATTACATACTTGCTAAGATGTGGTGGTGAGATACAAAAGCAAATAAGGTTTAAAGTTAGGAGTTACCCGTCCAGCTTAAAACATCAAAACTATTGATTAATTTGGTTACCGATTAATTACTATTTTTTGCTCAAAACAATAATAATATCAAGCATACTCTGTCAATATCAATTATCATCAAGGCAGTGTGTATATAGTCAATTTTTATTGAATGGAATGGCCAGTATTCAAATTGAACAATCATCATTTCTAAGAAACTCTTAACCTTACTTAAACAAGACATTGAAAATTATTATTTTACTGAACGCATTTCTAAAAATCAACTGATCATTTATTATGTTAATTACTGATCGTTTATGCTTTTATTTAATGACTAGTGAATATATAATTAGTTACCACAAATTATTTAGATTTTATTGGTATATATGTACGTCCTTATTAATTTCCGAGAATTCTAAGCATATTGGAACAGTTAAAAATGTTTAATAGTAAATTATTGAATTAGTTTGAATGATACAACTAAATATCGAATGTATGCCTAACTATTTTTTAACACGGTAGATACATTCCACTAAGCATCGCGTAAAACAATGATAGCATACATAGGAACAATTAAGGTTGGTTCTTTAATTTAAGACTTCGACTGAAGGTGCTTGGTGGAATTTCAATATTAAATTTTAATCGTTCAAATTATGTACATTCACACAGATTTTGTCACTAACGACCCGGGTTTCTTCATGCGTTCAAGTTCATCCGTGCACTTGAACGCCTGAAGATGCCGAAAGGTGAAACCCGGGTCTTTAGTGACAAAATCTGTGTGAATGTACATAATTTGAACGATTCAAATTTCATATTGAAATTCCACCAAGCACCTTCAGTCGAAAAAGTATTTGTTATGATAACTGTACCGTGAAAAAATATTTTGGTTTTCATACGGATATAAAGTAATTTAATTGAACGTTTTCAGTTGTATTCATTTCAAATAATAAAAAATAAAAAAAAATAATGAAACAATTTAAATTTTATAATATATAGTTTATGTGCTGTATCATCGATATGATTTTAATTATTAAATACGATAAATTACTCCAATGTTTTCGCACCCACAGATGCACTAAATAACGTATTATTTAATATCCTAATAAGCAGTTAATATAACAATTGAATTAAATGTCTCTGGTGACCCAAATAGTTAATCGGCCATCAGTGGCTGCCCCACCCGATTGGCAGAGCAGACTTGAATCACGACCGTCGTATGTTCAAGAAGTGGTAAATGCCAATAATCGTCCTCAACTGCGACAAAGGTCCTCTTTGGATCTCGGAATTATTTCAAATACCAAAGATAGTTAACTTAACATATTTACACCAATAACTGCTGGTATGTTGAATGGTTAAGCAATCGAAGCGAAGCTCAGTCAAACTAAGGTTCGTATTAATATGTTTCATTTTTAATTCGTCAATGTTAAACAATATTATGTGTTTCCGATTTAACAGCTTAACGACCGCGGACGCGTATTTGAGTCTTTGAAAAACAAAGGTTGCTGGCCGACGGACTCATATATGCGTATAGGCGAAGTATCTGGAAGCTAAGAAAATTAAATTTCTTAAAGATATCTCAATTCGCTTACAAATTAGTTTAAATATTTGTTTAAAACAGGGGAAATTTTACAAAAAAAAACAATAATAGTAGTCTAATTTAAGATTTCGACTGAAGGTGCTTGGTGGAATTTCAATATTAAATTTGAATCGTTCAAACTATGTACATTCTCACAAATTTTGTCATTAACGACCCGGGTTTCGCCTTTCGGCATCTTCAGGCATTCAAGTGCACGGATGAACTTGAACTGACGCTTAGCAAATAAAAGTTTCGTGCTTATATAAGATACAAATGCATCACTGAGTCCAAAGCCATTGCTGGCGAAAAGGATGAGCTCATGGGAATGCTAACAGATTTGTGTAGTGAGCAGTTTCAAGAATTATATAATCTGTTTGTCGGCAAAGGTTTTATGATTATATGATTTTATGGTTATATAGGGTATAGAAGAGGAGATGTGGGAAAATTTGTTATTTCGTTTAAAATCGGAAGACTTTGCAACTGTGCTTTATTGATTTCTAAAATTTCTTGGAAAAAGAGCTTATGACTGTCCGTATTTGGGTGTAACATTTTTATCCCTTGTTCCTGATTGAACACGTGTCCTTCCGAAATTAAGTGATTAGCAAAAGTAGACGTGTCTTTTTTCAATCTAAAGGCTGCCATATGTTCTAAAACTCGGATGTTCAATGTTCTTTCTGTTTTGCCGATATAAAACTTTGTACAACAAGAGCATTGCAATCTATAAATCCCGGATTTATTTAAGTAATGTATTTTATCTTTATTATTAATTAATAATTTGCCTAAAGAGTTTTTACAGTAAAAAGCAGGTCTAACACTATCAGCTAGCTGTTTTTTAATTTTGAGACTTGTATTTCCTAAAAAAATGATTCTACGCCAATACCTAGTATGATCTATGTCCTTTGACACTATACCTTTAAATAACATTTTTTCTGTAAGTTTAGCTTGTTTTTTTGATAAAAGATTGTCTATAAGAGACATATCGTATCCATTGTTTATGGCGATTTGTTTGATGATTTTCAATTCAATATTAAAGTTCATTTCGTTTAAAGGAACACTCACAAGTCTATGTATTTCTGAATGAAAAGCGGCTAGTTTATAAGAAAATGGGTGCATTGAATTTTTATGGATTACAGTGTCAGAGAAGGTTGGCTTCCGAAATATTTTAAACTCGTGAGAATGATTTTCAATGTTAATATTTAAGTCAAGAAAGTTAATATTTTTGCCTCCGACTTCTAGAGTAAATTTAATATTTTTATCTAATGAATTTATAAAGTTATGAAAGTGAGTTATTTGTCTATCTGTTCCATTAAACAGGCAAAGAATATCGTCTACATATCGGAACCAATAGACTATAGGTTTGGCTTCTGTTTTGTTTCTAAAAATTGTATCTTCTAAATAGTTCATATAAAACTCAGCTAACAACGGTGATAGGCAGTTTCCCATTGCAAGGCCTTCTGTTTGTTTATAAATTGTATTGTTAAATTGGAAATAGTTCTGGTCAACGCAAACGTCTAATATATTTAATAACTCTTTTGTTACTATTGGGTTTACTCTACGTGCATTTAAGGTATCTTCGATAATCCTTTTGCATTTGTTGACTGGTACATTAGTAAATAAACTGACCACGTCAAATGAAATTAATTTTGAATTGCAAGGAATGATTTTATTTTTAAGTTTTTCAACTAATTCTAATGAATTTTTTACGCTATATGTCGGGTTGAAACCACTATGGTTACGAATGAGGGAGTTAGCTTTTTTCGATAATTTATAGGCTGGGGCATTAATATATGACACTACAGGGCGAATTGGGATTGAAGGTTTATGAAGTTTCGGTAATCCGTAAAATTTGGGAGCTAACGGATTCCGTGTAGACAAAGAATATATATCTTTAGGGTTGATCGTAATATTACAACTGTTAATGACATCTTTGACATCTTTGTTAAATTTTACTGTAGGGTCTTTTTTTAGTTGGACTATATTGTTACTTTCGAGAAAGTTATTAATTTTATCAACGTAATCATTACTCGTTAGCAGAACTGTGGTACTTCCTTTATCTGCTTTTGTGACAATGATGTTATTTTCTTTAATTTTATCTTTAATATTCTTAAGAGTGACTAACTCATCGTTAAGTTTACTTCTATTTTTAACACTCGACAAATAATCCTTTTTAAGAATGCGAGAACATATATGCTTACTAGTTAGATTTTTATGTAGTGCAATTTCTAAGTCTATCGCAAGGTTTTCATAGTCAGATTTTCTATTCGGTAAAGGTGGGCAGTATTTAAGACCTTTTGATAAGAGATTTTGCTCGTCTTTTTCTAAAGTTACGTTAGTAAGGTTAACCACTCTATCGAAAAATATGATTGGTGTTTCCTTCCAATATGCTTACTAGTTAGATTTTTATGTAGTGCAATTTCTAAGTCTATCGCAAGGTTTTCATAGTCAGATTTTCTATTCGCCCATTTTCTTATAAACTATTAGGTTTTCATAGTCAGATTTTCTATTCACCCATTTTCTTATAAACTAGCCGCTTTTCATTCAGAAATACATAGACTTGTGAGTGTTCCTTTAAACGAAATAAACTTTAATATTGAATTGAAAATCATCAAACAAATCGCCATAAACAATGGATACGATATGTCTCTTATAGACAATCTTTTATCAAAAAAACAAACTAAACTTGCAGAAAAAATGTTATTTAAAGGTATAGTGTCAAAGGACATAGATCATACTAGGTATTGGCGTAGAATCATTTTTTTAGGAAATACAAGTCTCAAAATTAAAAAACAGCTAGCTGATAGTGTTAGACCTGCTTTTTACTGTAAAAACTCTTTAGGCAAATTATTAATTAATAATAAAGATAAAATACATTACTTAAATAAATCCGGGATTTATAGATTGCAATGCTCTTGTTGTACAAAGTTTTATATCGGCAAAACAGAAAGAACATTGAACATCCGAGTTTTAGAACATATGGCAGCCTTTAGATTGAAAAAAGACACGTCTACTTTTGCTAATCACTTAATTTCGGAAGGACACGTGTTCAATCAGGAACAAGGGATAAAAATGTTACACCCAAATACGGACAGTCATAAGCTCTTTTTCCAAGAAATTTTAGAAATCAATAAAGCACAGTTGCAAAGTCTTCCGATTTTAAACGAAATAACAAATTTTCCCACATCTCCTCTTCTATACCCTATATAACCATAAAATCATATAATCATAAAACCTTTGCCGACAAACAGATTATATAATTCTTGAAACTGCTCACTACACAAATCTGTTAGCATTCCCATGAGCTCATCCTTTTCGCCAGCAATGGCTTTGGACTCAGTGATGCATTTGTATCTTATATAAGCACGAAACTTTTATTTGCTAAGCGTCAGTTCAAGTTCATCCGTGCACTTGAATGCCTGAAGATGCCGAAAGGCGAAACCCGGGTCGTTAATGACAAAATTTGTGAGAATGTACATAGTTTGAACGATTCAAATTTAATAATAGTAGTCACTTAACAAAGGCCGCTTACTTGATCAGGCACTCCAAAACTTTCAACCTGGCCCCCAATTTTATAGATATATGAAACTATTTTATGTTATATGTGATATTCAAAAAGGATTCCAAAGAGAATATTTGTCACTAGAGAATAAGGGGGAGGGGGGCGCGGGCATATCCCGGAAGAGCTAAAAAAATGTCTCGCGTCTCTTCGATATATCCGTTAATTAATGGGAGAAATCTGTCAGCGGGCAAGTCATCGTATTATATCAAACATTAAGCGAATATCTTCTTATGCAGGCGGCAATGATGGCAGGTCAACACCCGCAATGATTAGCTGTAGTGATTGTTTACAGTTACAAATTGCAATCATAGACAAAAAATAGACATAGCTACCACCCTTGATAAATTTATAAAAAAAATATATTTTGTTTGTTTTACATTATACTTAGTAGTAACTAAAAGGCTTTTTCAAAAATTATATTTATTGAATTAGAACAGTGTCTGTCAAGCTTTGTTACTTCGCGGCACACTGGTAAATCGGATTTGTTCTGTTGCACACCAAATAAAAATGCGTTTAAAAAGGAAACGTGGAAAATGTGTCGAGTCGACTACTGTAATATGTATATGCGAACGCGACAAATATTTATTTGAATACGTAGATGTTGTTTATTTAAAATGAAAAAGTTTGAGGCGCCTTCCTTCGCGGCACACAGTTTGGCAGACACTGAATTAGAAGAACAATTCAATTTAAAGTTGTGATCGAAGACTGGGTGTTTTTGATGTCAATTCACATCATTTCCTCTCCTCCCATCCTTCTGATCCCTTAATAACTGGGTGTAGCAACAGCGATTAATCAACCACTAGTCCTGTTCTAGCCTTATCCTTTTTTCCCTACTACTCACTTTGAAAAAAAGTAAGGTTGAGGGACTGAGTAACAAGCAGACACCTCCATTAGGAAGCCATATGCGCCACATTGGGAGCGGACATAGATAAAAAATAATCATATTATTAAAAAATCTCACGCTGATAAGAGCTAATCGTTTATCTGGAACAAAATGTTGAGGTCCAAACTGTAATACATTTTAACAAAAATAAATGATTGGTAATTAAATATTTTTTATATCCCATTTTTAATTAGATATATTAAACATTATATTGCTTATGCAAATGCAGAAAACAGCCCACTTTTAACAAGATAGTAATATGTTTTAAAATCGGTAAAACAATCACTAAGAGCATTTATATTCATTGTTTGCAATTAAATAAATCATTAAAAAATAGCAACATATAATTAAATAAAATATCATTTCCTTATTAATTTAGCGCCAGCTAGAGTAGATAAAATCGTTATTTATTAGCTCTCTTTCAGCGTTTTATTTAGTTTGATTAGTTTTATCATAGTCAGTCGCTTTAAATGAAGGCCTCTCATGTATGCATATCTGAAGCTTATTGGTCATATGACATGCGCTCTGACACAAAAAGTTATTTAATCATAAACGAAAAGTCAGTGTCTACAGTAAAGCGATAAGCGTTTCGCTTACCAATCAGAATGTTCCGAGTCTAAACTTTAGGAAGATAGAAAAGAATTGCTATTGCAAGCACATTTTATTTATCGACACTCTAGATCTCAAATATTAAAATACAAAAATTAACATTTGATAGTCACCATTTCTCGAACCATATTCTATTTTAATGCATGAATAGTTTTGAAAAATACATAATCGATGCGTTCATGCTATTCGGTTGCAGGGTAACTGCTGCAACTTTCCGAGTAGGCAATACAATACATAGATTATTGAATCTATTACTTCTCCACGCCTAAAAACGAAATAATGATAGTAAAAAAAATATTTATAATCTTGTTCTAGTTTTATCGCTAATCACCCTCGATACCCACCGTTATGAGCGTAGTAACAAAAAGTTCTGATGAGATACTTCTATTCGAAGGCTATACATTGGGTGAAGACATGGATACAATATCTTTTAGTTGTGTATCAATTAAAGTTTTGTAACTTTGTTTTTTATTTTATGAAGGATTTTTCACAGATAGTAATGACTTCGAACAGAAATTTATAAATCAGTAGAAAAATCAATTTTTGAAATTGTCCGTACTGGGATTGGAACCCTCGAGCACCGTCAATCGACCACACAGTCGCGTGGTCAAGCGGTAAATGCAGTGACGGTGCTTAATAATAAAAACAATATTTTATAATGAAACCCTATCTATATACAATATAATATTATGAATGGTTTTTGGTTCATTGTGTCTGTTCTGTTGAAGTTACTACTTAGTAAATAAAAAAAAGCCTGTTGTGAACGATTCAAATTAAATATTGAAATTCCACCAAGCACCTTCAGTCAAAATCTCAAATTAAAAAATAGTGGTATTTGGTTTTCGGTTCATTGTAAATAAAAAAGAAGATTGAATTCAGTATGTTTGTGTATGTGTAATGTATAGATTACATAAGAGACCACCTCTGGTTTCCCAGACAAGTGATCATTGCAAGGTAGCCAGTTAGACATGCATAATTGTCTTCATATACCTATTAAATATATTATGATTTGATTAAATTTTGCTTCACATATATCTTAGTATTGACCTTCCAGGCATTTGGCCTGAACTGAATAATATAAAACGTCTTTGAAAGCGTAGAGACATTGAAATATAATATACATCTTATTTTTTTAAATAATAAAATGACTATTATTGATGGCATAATATCTAAGTATAGATGGCGAAATTCCTTGTATTGAATAATATAATACAGTATTTATATTAATGTAGGTCTTACGTGCTTGCGATTGTACACAAATACCAACTTGACAGGTCAAGGGGAAATGAAAATGAATGCTCTTGATACGCAATTTATTGTTAATACCAACATTAACAATAAATTACTGAAGCTTAAAAAATGAAAACGTTTGATAGTGAATTAAACTATTATTTTTTAATTGGAAGATGCTCTAAGGTCAACAATACCGTTTTGCGGTGAGGGTTTCGAATCCCTAATGGATGTTTGGATACATGAATTTTTAACTTGTTTTTGTTAAAATGTATTATTAAACCTTTTTATCCTATTTTATCTAACTAACCCAAACGTCCACTATTAAGCTTATCAACTACGAAAGAGCGCCACTGAAACTGGTATTTTATAAAATAATAACCATAATTGAAATACTCAAATATATGTTTTATAATTTATAATACATCATTCGCATTTGAAACAAATAATGGGCTCCATTCTAAGATTTTATTGAAAGATTATTTCATTTATTACATACAGAATATATTTTACAAATACGAACATGTTATAATTTGAAAAGATTATTTAATACAACCAGTCAAAAAATATATTCGGCTTATTTAAGCTTTTTAACTATTAGTTATTATTAATGTATAATGCAATAAGTTCATGCAAAGTTTTTATGACAATTTCAATTCCGTCTTCGGGTTATTAAATTGAAACGAATTTTATTAAAATGAATAATTACTATCTGTAAGATGTTGTTCAAAATGTTTTACTTTAAATATTAATAGTTGAACAATTAAATAGCATATCGCTGTTTAACCACGCCACTGGACTTATGCAACCCCCAAACACTATACGGTAAAACCCCTATTTTCACTAATTTCGGGACAGTGTAATTTGGGGTGTGAATCTCATCAAAATTAGGGATTTAGTTTGTTCCGCAAAAATGCAAAACTAAGATTTCTTTAGTTTTACAAAAAAAATAATATGGACGAAATATTTAGTTACTAAGTGATAAAATGCAAAGGACGCCAAAATCCCACACATAGACAGTCGACCAATATACGTGTATAGCCTGGCACGTGTTGAATACACAGACGCTAGCCAACATTTGACTGTATGCGCGGCACAGACGACCGTCTCGTAATAACGACATTGGAATGCGATCGTGCAATTGGGGGATTTGCGGAAAATATTTAATAAAAGCCATCGCGTAATTTGGGGTAGTGTAATTGGGGATTCCACTGTACTATACAGTCAACTGTTAGAGATATATTTTTTTAAGGAATGTTCCAATCAACTGCGAGGCTTAAAAAATCTAGTAATCTTGTAATAAGATAAAGATCTACATACATAGATACCATTGTGTGAAAAATGAAACTTTTTCCCTCAACGTTAATAATAACGAAATTTCAATCGTTCAAATTTTGTACACTTCCACATTAATCATTCATCACAACTATTTAACAGTTTAATGAATATATAATGTGTACTTTTTCTTTTTGCTTTTGATCATTCTATAAAGATATGAATATTCTAGAATGAAGATTATAAATGTGACGTGACTGATTCCGTTTTATAAGATTAAATAAAAAATCCTTGGAATCCCCTTAAATTAGACCACAATACAATGCTTGCTAATATTACTAATCCTACCCGAAAATATGATTTAATGTCCATAATAATATCCTGTTGGGTTTTCTATAACATATATTGTATAATAAAAATGCTGAACACAATTATTAAAAACTATATCCGCTATTATTCTTTTCAAATAATAAAATTGTACTGAGTCATTGCACAATAATTTTACTATAGCCTACCGAGCTATCAAATTCAGTTTTTTTTTATATACTAAATTATTTTTAATGGGTTAAGTTTGATTGATTAGAATTATTGAGAAATAATGTCATTAGGCCAGTGTTGCTCAAACTCATTTGGTTGTGGAACGCTTGTAATATACAATTCATAAAATAACTTCCACTGCCGTAATTTGACTTTGTTTTAAAAAAAATAGCAAAAAATCTCTTATTCATTGAGACTGGGAAACAATCAGTTTTCGTTTCTGTTGAGATACTTCTATTAGAAAGCCATATACTTTACATTGAGAACGGACATGGATTAAAAAAAATGTTTTTTGTAATTTCATATTGCATGTAAGATGTTCATCTTAATTATTTTTATCTTAAGAGGTTTATCTTATTTTTTTGCTATTCCAGCATAGTATTTTATATATGCACTTAGGAGATTTAGTCATCGCCATTACCGGTCTAATGTGTCTTAGAGTCTAAGTCTTAGACGATGGTGTGATCATGAAATAGCAGAATATAAAAAAATAGTAAATAATTTTTCGCAAAATATTTTTTATTTGTTTTCTTCATATCACAAGTTGTTATTAATTTTGTCATATCTAAAAGCACGCGTTCTTTGAGAAAAAAGATATGGATCTTTCAATCGGACACAGAAAAAAATATATTATGTTTCACTAAAGGCGTGAAAATGTTAAAAGTAATCGATGGGGGAAATAATCTGTCACTAATTTGCCGCCCTTCCTAAATTTTTACCCTCAAACTTCGTCAACCTATGTGCAGTGGATTAAAATGAAATGCTTTGAAAATAGTTCATTCACACGTTATGAGTTTTTCACTATCGTTATATTATAAAACTGTTATTGTATGCTATAAAATATAAATCAGGATATAGTCAGCGTTGAATTGAGTTTTAAAAAATTTTAAGTACTTTTGAAGCATTTCAAAACAAAATATTCAATATTACTGTAGAAAATGTGTATGTTAATACTATTAGAACTCGTTTGGTATTCGGTAGACGATGCACGTGTTTAAAATTAATGAATTTTGGGACTATGTTTACTATATTACGATGATTATGATATATGGCCAAGTAAAGTTTGGCAGTGAAAGAAACAAGTGAGTCATTAGGACCACATTAAAAGTGAAAGGTGCTCGCAATTATTATAAAAGCTTTTTAATATCTCGGATCGAAACTAAGCAAACCACGTTACCAGCTTTACATTTTTTTCTTCATATCTTCATCTTAAAATCGAACGATTGTTGAGTGTGTTGGTCATTTATGAATTATGGTAAACTTTACACGATAGTCCACCATCATTATTGCCGTTATGACAAAACAGCCGATGATCTTAAATGCTTTTTTAAGAGCTCAAATTTTTAAATAATATATTATTGAATACGTGTGTTTTGCTTTAACATCAAGTTTCCACTTGAGTAAATATTAATTATATATTTATTAGTCATAATCAAGTTTTTCATTGTCTCTATCTTAGTAAAAACGTGCCTATCACTAGTATACACTAATAAACAATGTCTGTTTTAAAGTCAAAGTTGTATGAGGACTAGAAACGCTTGGAAAATTTTGCAGAAAGTGTTTTAAAAACTTTTTATAAGTTTATATGCTTACGATGTTTATTTGTTACTGTATACATATATATATTGGGGTCCTTTCCGAAGATTTTTTTTATTTGTGAAATCGAAAGCAAAATGAGATTTTATTTAATAGGCCGAAAAAAATATTTTTTATTCTTTTAGTAGGAACCGGCGAACAGAAAAGTACCTTAATTTATATTTGTGGTGTTTTCCAAATATTCTGTACTACTTTTATCATGAAAATAAGACTAAATTAAAAATCACTGTTGAGTGAGGTGGTACTTACTTGAAAGAACTCTATCATATTTATTTTTCTTTTTAGTTACAAAGAAACTATCAAATATTTTTAATGATTATTATACCAAGAATATAAACGTAATTAATTGCTGCTTTCCCCCTTTATACTGGAGTTCTACCAAGTGATATGATTATTGTTGTTTATGAATGAATTATGTTAAATGTACGTGACGTCAAAATAAATCACTTTGAAAGATTTCAATTTGATTTTTAACTATTATTTTTTTAAGAACGCTTTAGACTCGTAAAAATCGAATGAAATACATTTAAGTGACAGCGACATCTGTTTTTTGGCGTAAGAGTGCATTTGAAAAATTGAATAGAGCACGCATTACATGATGTAATTAATTATTTTTATCCACTAATAATATCGCCAGAAAAATCAACATCTAGTTTTTTTAACAATTAATTATCATAATTTTTAATGCATTCAGTGCTTAATTTGTAGAAATTCAAATTCGATTTGAAATTAAATATCCATACACTGTTATTGATTTATATTAAAAAGTTGTTGCACGGACCTCCGGCAAGATATCCTACTCCGAGATCTTGTTGACATGACCCTGCTTTAATATGTTTCAGGAAATAATTAACACAATATTAATTTCCATGCATTAAGTATTATATTGTATCTGACCGAATCCTGTATGGCGACAATGTTTTGTCTATTGTTACAATATCAAATCATTCGCGATACTTAATTAATAATTGTAAAATTTATTAACATATTTGTTTTTTTTTATATCGGCATATAAAGAGTTGTTGTAATTAATCAGTCACGCTTTATTTTTTAATTGTTGTTCATGAAATGTCCGCTTTTAATGTGTATCAGTGAAAGATTTTGAACGAGAACCACTTGTAATAAAGTATTCGTTTTTTTCATAGAATAGAATAAATGTAATAAAAAAGGTAAGTAATTGCAGTTTTATGTTATATTTGTAGAATTGTATAAAAAGGAGATGAGATAAAATCGTCGCCCGTTGTGGTCTAGTTTGTAAAAGCTTGCCTCTACCGATCAGACAGATCTAGATTCAATTCCCGATACGGTCAATGTAAACTGTAGGTTGTTTTTTAAAATTAAATTTAAGATATAAGGCATGTGTATTTGTGATGTCAATTCTCCTCGGGCTTATCTTGTATGATCTTTCAGTTTCCAAATTTTTAACGTATTGGTATTAGATGTAATGATATTGTTTCTTAATTATTTAAAATATATAAAATGAAGTAAACGTTGTAGACACGCACAGCTTTGCACAGCAATTTACAAATCAATTGAAAATCAATGCATGGACGTGTCTGTTCTCGGTCTTGAACCTGCGATCTCTCAAACGAATAGTAGTAATGCGTTCGATGGTTTCGGCGGTAACTTTGTGGAAGTTCATTTTAATAGAAAATTTAAATTTAAATTTTTATTAATTTCTAAAAATAAGTATTATTAAATAATATTCTTAAAAAAGAAATATTAAATAATATTCTTAATAGCACAGGCGGTTCCCCGTTACTCAAATTGTTTCCAATTAATAGAGTAATCACAAACCTAGATGATTGACTGCAGCTCATTAGTTTTAATAGTTTGTAATGTTTAACGTCATTAGTAGTATGATTAAATTTGTTTGCACTGTTTCGATTTTATAATCCCCTCTTTGCTTCCATTAAAAAGGAAAAATCCCATTCTGATTGTTTACAACTCATTAGTAAAATTAGTATCATTATCTGTTTGCTTTATTTCGATTCTACACCCCCCTCCTTGCTCCTCTTAAAAGGAAAAAAAACCCAATCCATTTTGTAATTTTATAATTTTAAAATGTTAGAATCAATCTTGCTTCATTACTTAAGCAAACTTTGCGATAGTAAGTCTGAAGATGCCTCTGAAAGAGGCGAAACACGTGTCACAGTTAGTTACACAATACGTGGAATAATCAAAGTTAATTTAAATTTTCTATTAGTAGTAATGCGCTTCTAAATAAGTAATAAAAATCCTTATATTAATGCCCACCAAAAAATAGACGTGGATTAAGTCATATTAGATGATTTAAGTAACCTTAAGTGTGTCTGATTACTTTGTTAAATACCGTATCATAGATTGAAACGTCAATAATTTAAAATACGTTTGATATGAGTAATAAGATATGGGAAAAAAGATAAGATAATCACTTATTTGCATCGTCAGTCTTGACTAATTTGAACTGCGGCTATTTAATATTCGGTTTACCTGATTGTGAAAAGAAATTAACACCCCCATATCTTGAAAATATGTGTGCATGTGTATGATTTTTTCTATAATTGCAATATTATTAAATATTCCATATATTAATCATTGATTATATCAAGAAAATAAAAATAGTTAACTTTTTACATCGGAATATTGTCTTCTTCTCTTCTTATATAGGACTTCAACAGAAGTTATATTATGTTGGAAATTTACTCAAATTAAAAATTATCCATATTTACAAAATTGTTAAATTGCAATTAAAGAATGATCTTTAAACAATGAAAAACATGTAGCCAAATGCATTAGTTTTTATCACAACTCACATTGAAATTGCTAGTTTTCAAATTAAAAATATAATTTAACTTTCTATACAAAATGTGTTATGTAATAACTTCCATTAATGATGAACAATATTTTGTTCTTCACGGTTAAAATGTCACCGATTAAATACATTTTTTTAGTGGAACGAAAGAGATGACAAAATGATAAATAGCTTTATTCCATCAGCAAAAAAAAAACTAGCTTGAATTGCTAAAAACCATAACTGCGCCTCAAATTTGACACCGTTGAAAATAGTTCACGGATATTGTCGTATCATGCTCAACAGAGATGTCTTGAAAAACAAACGGAAGTCAAATTTCACGCCTGTCTTTTGTCTGTGGTTCACTGGACACTGGACACAGTCAAACAATATTATATTAGGTTTTTCACACCGACTTGCGTTCATTCACCATTCCTTATAATATTAACGTATAATTAGATAGCAGTGAAGTGCAGCAAAATAAACTATTTCAATCAAATATTTTTTAAATAATAATAAATTCAAGAAAACCTGTACACAAGTGTAATTTTTTTACGGTAATAAAAACATATGGAGCATAAGGTCGCCTCTCGGCACCTCCATCATTCTCTGTTTTTCACTAATTGCTTTGGTAGTAACCGACGGTCTTCCAGAACACCAAAATCTCACCGATTGGAAGATGAGACGAGGCTTTGACCGACGCTTTCCGGAGGCATCCGCAGCACGTGCTCTATTAAATTGTGATGAAAAGAAAACATAAACCTTTTGTGGGGAACCTTTTTATTTCTAACGGCCAAAATCATTTATCTGATTCAACATAAAGCCACAGTAAAGAAAATGTTGACAACCCCCTTTTTTTTTACTTTTTTGACGAAAATTTAATGGGTTGATTACGCTTTTTTCCAAGCGCTTGCGTATAATTTTTTCATCAAAGTGAATATATTGCATTATAAAATATCCAGATTTATTAAAAAAAAAAAAAATTGCACAAATCAAAATGCGGCATCAGAGTAACCAAGAGGCCCCAGGTTCCCCACCATTGCCTTAACCCATTATCCAATTTTGGTTTAACAATCCAATTGACAAATATCGACGATAGTTATTTCAACACCAAGCTTATTATAAGAGCTATATCATTAAATCAAAATAGTAAATTCTTGTGGTATTTGATATTATCTCTTTTTTTAATCTTCCACACACGTATAATATTAAATACAGAAAACTTATACAACTTTTGATTCTTTGTGGAAAGGTTTTCAATTTTTTAAAAAAAATATTGATTTCTTAATAATTATATTGGTATAATAACAATTCATTCAAAACAACTCTCGACTGTTTGAATATCCCTCGGTATAAAAAAAACTCCAGTTTTTCCTTACCGTTCAGGAAAATTGATCACGACTTTGGACAGCGTGTTGACCGTAGCCGGTCAATCCGTTACGCATATTTAAGATTGGTTGTATTCCGACGATCAAAAAACGAAAGGCCTGATCACGATTTTGATTGTTGAAGTGTTTTTAAGTGGCTTGGAGACAATGCTCGCAGTTTCCTGTCGCAAATAAGTACCCGCTTGCAAGCAACATTAAAGAAAACACCCATTTAAAGTAAACCGCGTTCTTTAATATCAGTGATGCCCAAGCCGCGCCCTTAAATGACATTTATTGGAGCTAACATACTATTTACAAAATTTCTTATCACTTCTTATCAATATTAGATAGCGATTTTTTAAAAAAACTATTTTGAAATCAGTCACGGTCAATATTCGCAAAGATGAAAAAAATGTGTAAAACACTTTCTGCTATGCGGGTGTAATCAATTTTTCGGATTTCTTTTTCAATACACTAATTTTAAAGTAAGTCCTCTACAAAAAGCTTATCAAAAGAGTTCAATTTGTGCAAGACTTTTTTTAAGCAAAAAAAAATATAATATCTCAATTCAGAATAGATTAGAAGTGGCTAGAATCGAGATATTCTGATTAAAAAAATGCTTTGTTTGAAAACGAACTAACGAAAATTATTATTATTGATACATTTTATGTGTTCTTTAATTCGTACATTAAAGTTTTTACCTCTCTGTTCTACATAAAAAGCTTGACAGTCTCCACAGGTGAGGCGATATATACCGCTCTGAGAAAATAACTCTAACTTATGTTTAATATTTAAGAAACGAACTTCCAAAAAGGAGCCGACGACTCCATCGAAGATTTTAATTAATTTCATTTTTGTACAATGTCAGTTTTTTTTATGTTAACAGCTGAAGCTTGCATTACCGGTTAACCGAAGGAAAGTTACCATCGCTAATTACTGGAATTCACTTTATCGTGAGTTAAGAACAGACACAGGCACAATTCAAGAAAAAAATATTTTAGGTTTTTTTTGTCCTAAATTTTTAATGGTACATAAAGCGAGTTGTAAGTTATTGAATCGTTAAAACACAAACTGTGGAATAACTAAATTATCAATTTAAATTTTATTGGAAAAATGAACATCCAAAAATGTACCGCTGAGTCTATCGAAAAATCTTTAATTAAATTGTATAAAACCCCTGAATTAAATAAGATTGAATTTGTATTTTAAAACATATGTTTTCATTTAACCAAGAATGTAGGATTTATTTTGATCAAAATCAATACAAATAATTGCCATTCTTTGTTTTTTTATTACTTGAAGTAGCGCCAAGAAAAAAATATGTCTCGAGTTTCATGTAAATACTTGTCACGATAAAAAGCCAATGTTAAACGTTCGTGATATGAATAAGAAATTCTACATTTTATGTATGCAGCGACAAGATACCAATCAGCTTGTCACATTACACATGTGGACAATGGGATTTCAAAGTGACACATTGTTGTTTATGTACTAGGAGGAATCGATGTGAGATTTTGGTAATTTATGAACAATGTCTATGGTAATATCACTGCAACAATTCTTACTAAAAGAACATCTACTGGCAACAATTAATATTTTTTAAACAAAGAAGACTTTTTTTATTCCAGTGCTGTGTTACTAACATGTCTACTGAAAATACCAGATAAATTATATGATGCCCTGAGGAAAACTAGCTGTTTTATTTTTGATTATTTTATCAGTAAATCACTGTTGTGAGATATGTATCGATTTCAACAAATTATAGACTCTTCAATTAAAGAGCATATTATAGACTTCTGTAGTGCTATTCCGACAGCATTTTTAACGATCTGAAATAGTCAACACAATTATTTTTTAAGTATACAGGCTATGTAACACAATAAAGAGACCGTACAAAATAAGTGAATAAGCACCGCTGATCAATCATTTCATTAATGTTTAGTATATTAACTGGTTGGTATTTTTTCCCTGCCTTTTTATTAAAAAAGGATCGACATATAAAGATGGAAAAGAGTACAATACTGCTATAGTCAAGAAGCGGCGTTCTCCTAACCACATTGCGGTCGCGGGCGCTTTCAAAGAAGAAAAAAATAATGAAAGCTGGATTTTATAGAAATAGCAAAACTAAAGTAAGATGTTACATTTATTGTAAATATACTAAATTGTAGTAAATCATTTACAAAAAACTACTTTTTGGATTGAATCTTATTTTCTCACAGACATATATTTACAATCAGCCCCACAGGCACAGTGTTAGTCAATCTTGCGTTAAAACTTCAAGGGAAATTCTCCCACTCAGCAAAAATACAAATATTTAAATTAACACTTTTACAGATTGATTCCTCAATCGATTTATAAACTTAATATCCACATTTTTTTTTCTTTCTTCATTAGATAAGGATGATTAATTTGCAGCCATGTATACTAAAATGTCGGGCTCTAAGGCGTAGCGGTTAACGTTGTTGACTTCCGTGCCGTATCTCATGGGTGCGTGTACAAGACGATCAACATTTATTGATTTCTGTTCGAAGGCATGTGTGTTGTCTAAAAACTCCCCCCAATTCAATTACTGGGCGTAGCGAGAGTGATTAGTTAACCACTAATCCTATCCTAGCATTACCCATCTATCCCACTACTCTCTTTTGAAAAAAGAGGTTAAGCGACTGAGTAAAAAAAGTTCTCGTTCTTATATTAAGATACCTCCATTAGGAGGCCATGTGCTCCACATTGGGAGCGGACATTGATGAAAAAAAATACTTTCTTATACAGTGTAAGTAGGCTTGGCATAATAATTCAGTTTTAGATATCGACTGTGGAAAGGAAAAAGGACGTAACCCACAGTTTTTTCAAAATAGCTTTTTTCGATAATCACGATCTATACAACTTAATACACATTCTATCAAAAAGATGTAAGCTGAAAATGGCAAATTAGTATCTAAATTTAGCTTTGAAGTTTAAAAAAGAAGGTCATGTAGAAATTGCGATCAAGAAAAAATACTGAAAAAAACATTTCATTAATATAAGATAAAGTCAATTCAAAACTTGTTTATCAGTCTCCATGCCCTAAAAGTTTGTGTATATTGCATAATTTGCCTTTGGCCCAAAATCACCAAAAAACGTTTTTTGTCTGCTGTAAAATTTGTTATGTGTAGGTTATGTCCTTTTTTCTTTCCACAGTCGATATGTTATCGAATGCAGGGATGCCTGTAATATTTTTGTAACTTCCCACACAAGTTATCTGATCTTGAAAACGAGACGCGAAGTGATAAGTTTTGTCCCGCCTTTAATGAAAAAATAAAAATACAGTTTTTAATCTCATTCGTGTAGTCTATTAAAACAACAATATTGATTAATTGTACGCCATTTATTATAATTAATGATTATAGTGTACCACAAAGCTTTTTATGGTTGTCATTTAGAGATTGACACTTCGTTTATACCTATGTATGTATAACATAAATATTCCAGTTTAAAATCAACCAAATATAGCATCCAGCCAGTTCACACAGTTTTAGGAATAAATTAACATTATTTGCAACAAGGTAAGTATTTATTTATCGTATTATTATACTTGCATACGAAGCCCAGACGTCGCTGACTCATTCAAGAGTTAAACTATTCAGTTATAAAAAACCTTTTCATGACAAATTTAATTTACATGTTGTATAACAGATAAAAAAAGGATAGCATTTCTGAATGAACCAGTTAGTCTCTTTTCATGTGTAATATTATTTTGATCAATCTCCTTTTCTTATTTTGAAAGTGTACACAAATCAATATTGATAACATTGATAAATTCAAATTAAATTCATTTGGTATAGCTGTTATTTAAATTGGAATAAGATAGGTACGTGACACGCCTTCAACGTGGTCGAGTGTTCAACATCGTTGGCCTAAAACACGTAGGTAACGGGTTCGAATCCCTGTACGGACAGATTTTATAGATATGTGATGTCTTGAAGTCTGCCCTCGAACCCATTCTATTGAAAAAGAAGCGAAGCGTGAGCGATTAGATAACCACTAGCTACTCTCTATGAAAAAAGGGGGTTGAGCAACTGACTAACGAACAGTTTTCGTTGAAACTCTTATGTTGAGATAGAACTACATTAGGGAGTCCATATGCTCCACATTGGGAGAACACACAAAAAACTTTTCACTAATACACGTGATATTTCAAGAGTGATAGAAATCACAGCCACTTCGACGTACACAATTTAATTTAGCCAAGAATCGAACCAAATTTTCTAGTCAAGTGTAGGTGTCACCTGCTGTGGCCCACTTGATTAGAGCTTACTCTACCGATCACGCATATCTGTGTTTGATTCCCGGTCAGATCACAGTGAATTTGAGAATAATTCAATTCAAATTTGTGATCGAAGACTGGGTATTTGTGATGTCAATTCAAATTGTTTTCTCTACTCCCATCCTTCAGTTCCTTTAATTACTGGGTGTAGCAATAGCGATTAGTCAACCACCAGTCCTGTTCTAGCCATATCATTCTTTCCCCACTACTCACTTTGAAAAAAGTGAAATTGAGCGACTGAGTGACAGACAATTCTAGTAGAAAAAAACTTCTTTTAAGATACATCCATAAGAAGGTCATATGCTCCACATTGGGAACGGATATGGATTAAAAAAAAGTAGGTGATAAAAAATCTGAAATTTTTATTCGTCTTTGTACGGACATACTTGTTCAATTATTACTTTTATGAAATTTTTTATGACTATTATTTTTAACTCTTACCTGCTCGACATAAGAATAAAAAGAAAACTGTAAGAAAGATATTATTGACTAATGATTTATTTTCGATTACAAGATCCCAGGTTTATCTTTTTGAATTTGATAGACAACCAAAATGTCATATGTGCTCATTCGCTTTGAAGAATAATCATGTGGTATAATTATTATAATATATGATATTGCTTGACTGTAGGCGCCAAGAATGACAATAATAATGGGTCTGTCGGTGTGGGCTGCACTTCCTGCGGTGGCAAAAATTCCCGGTCCCAGAGTAGCGAACTGCCGCCCACCGCCATCTCTTCTACAATGGTAATATCATACATTATATGACCTGCTTGACATTGATCGTCATTTTTGAACAAATATTTCAGTATAAAAAAAACAATATCTTCAATCACTGTCATATTATACATTTGAACATAAAAATGACAAATGATCATAAGCACAGCTGTAAAAAATACTAGTTTATAATTCATTTGAAACTCTCGAATATATTATATTGTGTCGATGTTTGATTTTTGCAGTCCCGTTTAAATACATATGTTTTCACCAGGGCTGTGAAGTCGCGTGAAAAAAGCGACTCCGACTCGGAGGATTTTTTTAAAAATAATTTCATTTTAACTTATATATATGTTAAAAAATAAAAATAATAAAACATTTTTAGTACTTTTTCCACATAAAATTTATTAGATCAGGACCGGTTTCGCTCATGATGAACATTGTCAAATGCTCATCATGAGCGAAACCGGTCCTGATCTAATAAATTTTATGTGGAAAAAGTACTAAAAATGTTTTATTATTTTTATTATAATGCCATTCCACCAAGTATTGACAGTGAACACCTTAAAAGTGTTATACATATATATGTATCAGTGGCGGCCGGTCAATGTGGCATTCGATAAATGCACCCCTTTTATATGCAGGAGCGGTTATATTTCATGAAACAATATTCAAACATAACATTTATACCATTCCCTCTTTATGTGTGTAAAATCAACATAGACAGTTCATCAATAATTTTTCTTTGCAATCATAAACCGTAAGAACTATTTCGTCGTGAACTTTTAAAACAAAAATGACGTTTATTAAATTGTATTTCTTGATCATCCATTACTTGATGATATTTGTAGGTCATTAAATAGCACGATTAGTATCGTCTTAATTCTAATCATGTAACTTTTAGCTATTACCATGAAATAAAACTCGGTAGCTTATTTTGAAGTGTAATAATAGTAGCAATAAAAAAATGAAATGGTTTGTTGACAAACAATTTTTGTGAAAAGGTTTTTATGCAGTTACGTGAGCAATTTAAATATAGTACAACCATAAGCACTAAAAACAAGCATTATGGAAATAGTTAGAAAATCACATGTCTTCAGTTGATAGTGAGTATATAAAAGATTTTTTCAAACTAACGTTGATTATTAAGAAAGCCTCTGAAGTTAAACATAATTGGTCTTTAAACTTTGATAAATGTCTCATTTACTGTATATACAAAGAATTGTTTATATTTTATAAACAATTTACGATATAAAAGCGTATTTTTGCTGTAGTGTCCATTTTTATACTTTCATAGCTTTGTGAAAATTCATTTTTAATATTCAATTAAGTAAATTAGATAATTTTGTTATTTTTCTGATTGTGTAATTAATTGTGTGTTCACCACTTTGAGATGCATATTCAGTCTGAAGTTTGATTTTTATTAGTATGATTGAATCGTACATTGGAAAAAAACACCCTGTGTTCTCGTAAGCATTGGAAATATGAACTATAAATACAAAAAAAAAACAGCTCATAACAGCTCAATATGTTGGTCATATTTTGAGCAGCCCGGAAGGAAGTTAATGGATTCGGGAGTGAATGTTTGAAACGTGAAATTATGGTAAAAGGATTAGTTAAGTTAATGGTTAAGGTGAGGCTAACTTCTAAGCTATCAACTTTATAAAAAATACTATTTGTAGAACTAAATACTTTGTTATACCAAATAAATGTCAATTCAATCAATAAAAGGAAGTGTAAATTTGTAAACGATTTTAATGCATTTATTATATTCACTACCCTGTGCAATTGTTTTATCGTGCATAAAAATAAAAAAATACCTTATTGTGAACCTTTCTAATAAGCAGATTAAAAATACATTGTTGTGCAATTTACACGGTTCCATTTGTGCACTATAAAATTTGCAGTGATTTGCGATAGTTAGTTAAGTTTGACATTTATGGCATTCAAATGAACGACAATGGTTGCGAAAAATGCTCAAAATGTGTGCACGGCTAGCAGCGCGAACCTTGCTCTAGGAATTTAACTTGCTTTCCGTTCCTGATACAGATCTCGTTTGACCTCGTTGTGCCTGTTCACTTACTTTGCTTTATTTCATTCAGCGCGAGACAACGGTCGGTCTGCTCCATTATGCCATAACATCGATAATATTGGATCACGTTCGGCTGCATAACAATTAAATTTACAATAATGTGACTGGTTATAAAAAAAACCAGCTATATCTGTTCGCGCACAATAATTAATTGATTTCATTATTGTCATTTAACGTTAACAATGTTGCAACCTTTCATTCAAGTAAGTAATCAGACCATTTAAGAAATGGGTGTATAAATAAAACGGTGTGTCAAAAAATATAAACGTTAACTAACTGCACAAAATATTATATACCGGTTTCGCCCATTGAAATCATTTTAAAATCAGCTGCTCGAATGACAATGACGACAGACTTAATTGTTTTTTTTTCCCAATGTAGAGCATATGGACTCGTAATGAAGTTTATCTCAACATAAGTGTTTCTACGAGAACTGCGTGTTACTCAGTTGCTCAACCTCTCTTTTTCCAAAGAGAGTAGTAATATAAGAATAGGGCTAGGACAGGACTAGTGGTAAGCTAATCGCTCTCGATACGCCCCGTTCATAGGATAGGATAGGTGGGAGGGGGGAATTAAAGACATCACATACATCCATGCCTTCGAACAGAAATTCATAAGTCGATTGAAAAATCAATTTATAAAACTGTCCGTACCTGGATTCGAACCCGGGACCTCCGTAACCGTATCCAACAACGTTGACCACTCGACCACACAGGCGGCATATAATTGAAATATACTTTAATTTAAATTTTAAAAAAATAATCTGTAAGCAGCGGTGGGCAAGTTTTTTTTACATTAAGTATATACAAAAAATAATAATAGGAATAGTAAAATATTCTACTACAAAAACAAATGTATAAGAATTTGCTTCTGTAAGTTGAAATATTCAGTTTTAATTGTCTCCTGAACACTAAGGGTACAACTGACTTGCGCTATGTTAGAATTAAGCCGATCAGCATTTGATATGATCAGGATCGGTTTTGCTCATGACGGGAATTTTCAGGTGATAAGAATACACATTAATAGATTGCTATTTATAGTGAATGAAAAAATTTCAAGTGTGTGAAAAACAATTTTTAATAGAAATATGAAGTCACACTAAATTTACTAATGTTTAATACCTCTTACAAAACAAATGATACCAATATGATATATCAACGAACAGCATATTTTTTTAGCTCATGAAAAGTTCACTTAATTAAAAAAATATAATTGAATTATTAGTTCACATTTAGTTCGAAGGTTAATAATGAATATATTATATTGGCAGCTGGGCTTTCTGTGGTTCACACATGTTTTCATTTAAAATTTAATGATGTTGAAAGTTAAGTCAGTCGTAAAGTGGCGAGAACGCACTAGCTTACCGCAAACTATGTTATATTGGACCGCATTTCATTAAATGGCTTTTATTATATATCCGAAATATCTAGGGCCATAAATAATATTACAAACCTTCAAATGTTTAACAAATTTAATTACATTGTCGTGAATTAAATATTATTTATATTTGATTGCCGATACATAAATAACGCTACCGGGGGGTACAAATTGAAAGGTTGATTTTTTTAGTTTTTCCGACGATCAATAAATAAATATCAAGCGATACAAATTGTAATATCTGATCAAAGTTAAATCGACTTATAAAAACAATGTATTTTATCTAATTATCGGATCTAAACTTGTTAATACGTTCGATTTACTGATTCTAGATAAAGTTTTACACACATGTATACTCAAATCTTTTTTTACGTTGTACATACGTTCCACAAAAAACGTGTATACAAAGTTTTAGAATTCATAAAAAATTGAAGATTGGTTCCCTGAATTTAAAAACTGTGTTGAAAAAATGAACAACGTTGTCCAACCAACAAAATCCCATATGAGTATCATAAATATAGTATGATATTTATTAAAGGCAACTTTACTACGGAGCTAAATTCTCAATTAAAATAATTGTTAAAAAAAAACATTGAAATTTATCAATTAAAATTGATTTCTTTAACAGATATGGCAAAAGTTTTCATTGTCAAAATTATTGAAAAAGGAAATTGTATTATATTGTTCGTAAAATACAAATAATATACATCGTTGATCGCGTAAAACCCTCTAAGCGAAAATCGTGTCGTGGAACCTGTGTAATAGGAGCAATAGCTTAGGCTGCCACAAGCCTCGGATGCCATTATTTATGTCCAGGATATAAAAATAATATAAAATTTGTGCTGCATGATATCGATAGTAACAATGTTTCAAGATATGGAGGTACGAAATGGAATGACTGGCAAGAGAAACTAATACAACATAATATGCAAGCTGAGTATAATCAATTCGTTTCTTAACAATATTTTTTGAAACAATGCAAAATAGGTTACAGCAGTGGTTTCCAACCTTTATGTTACTGCGCCTCCCTTTGAAGAAAAAAATATCTTCGCACCCTCCCATTCTTTATTTCATATAGTAATAAAGACACGTTTTAAAGAGAAAATAAATATTTTGGACTGTTCGCGCCTCCCAGGTTAGAAGCCGCTGGGTTACAGGATTAAAAAAAACTGAAAAAATATACGTTGGTTTGTGAAAAATGTATTTTTTTAAATTTATATTTGAAGACAATTAAAGCTCTTTCAAGTCGCAATCTAGTTCCAAAGATTGAGAGAAGTTTTTTTCCGTTGAACCCATACGGCAAATATTCGTAAGGGGATTCAATGTATAGTTAATTTTATAAACCAAGTAACACAAGAAAGAAATATTTTCCCATTTTAGATTTAGAAGATTTAACTGAAAAACTGATTGTAGTAGTCGATATTAATCGTTTCCAACATCAAATTAATAAAATGGAAATGTAATTTAATTATTTGAGGTATTTAGTGATAGCAATAAGTTTGATAGTTGTTCTAATTATCAATGATTTAAAAAAAAATCGTAAAAAGCCTCTTAAAACCCTCCAGAGACGAGAGCTTTTTTTCGATAAAAAAAATATTTTTTAAGCCATATTAAAAAAGTCACGGATAACTTAAATATTAAATAAAAATTAAAAAAGAAAAACGCAAAGTCGTTGTATAGAAACCCCGCATGACTATATATATGGTCATGCTCATCCTTTTATTACCGTGTTATATTGTGTACGGACAGTAGTAAGGACGATCGTGACCGTATTTGGGGTTGAAATATAGCTATACGTGAATTTTTTAAAAATATTTACAATTTGACCTCTTTAGATCAACATAATTTCAATACAAATATATTAGCAAAAGGACTGTAAATAATTTGATGTTTCGATAAAAAAATAACTAACAGTTTCAAAAAATCCATTAAAACAACGGAAATTCAATAAATCGCATGTGCTTTTGGTGGCCGTTTCTGTCCCCGCGGCTGATGACTAACTGAAGTCTGTACTTTTTTTAACCGAATATGGGTGAAAGCAACGATATTCAGTTAGAAAAAGAATGAATAGTGGGATCAATAGACAGCGGTGTTTACTGTGACCATATGGTCACGCTCGTCCTTGGAGGGTTAATGGAGGTATATCAACAGACTTTTTTTAAGAAAACTGTCTGTTACTGTCTGTGTCTGTCCTAAGAGTGTAGGGGTAGAAAATATAGGGCAGAATATATGACAGTACGAGTACTTCAAGGTTCTATGTGAAAAAATTTGACGAAACAAAAATAACAATGTATACCAATAATGGTACTAGGAAGACTGCCGCATTGTTACTTCTGCTTCTTCACATAACCTTGTTGTACTCGGGTCACGAGGTGGTAAGCAAATCTTTCTCAATAAACCGCTATTTAATTATTGACAGGGCGAAAGGGAATTTTCAGATATCACAAACACCCATTTATTAGAGTAGAAATCAGGAAATCGATTTTAAAAAATGCCGTTCTTATTATGATTTGAACCCGTGACATCCGTCATGAAAGCCAACGACGTTAACCACTGCACCATGGATCAACAATCTTAATTATTATATCGTTGTCTTGGGTTAATTTATGCCCCCATTCAAATTCAGTTATAGACCATTCGGTTACTGTCACATCAACCAATCGGACAAACATTAGAATATCAGTATCTTAAAAACCATATTATATGATTCAGTTTTTTATCAACTGTCATTTATTATTAATTATTATCAGTCCCGAAAAAAGGAAAAGGTAATCTGAAATCAAAATATTATTGTCACGACGTCGCTACCCATATTCAATGAATAAAAAAAATATATAAGATATTTTAAAATTCTAGACTGATTATTAGTCACGGGAAACATTTGCGACTTTAAACAAGTTTAAACAGTAAGGGAATTTTATAAAATACACTGCGGTTTTGTGACTGTTGCACTCAATTCTAAATAAATTTCCCTCCAACAATACCAAGAAGTGTTTACATTATACGGTCTGCAAACTTTACTCGCTTTTTTGTATTCCTCCAGGCTTGGGAATTATTGTTTTATTTGCTGGGTGTTATAAAAATCATAAAATATTACCGATCCATGGTACTTTGGAAAGTCCCGAAATAAGTCAGGGGCTTCGCCGAAATATCAAATCGCTAATTTTAAGTCACCAATAAAAAATATAAACCAGAAACAAACACGACTTTACTTTTAAACAATGCATACTTTTTTGATATCTGAATTAACGCAACAACTTACAGATGTAATCAACCAGTGATTTTTTTTAAGGAAAGTATTTTGTACGAATTTTAGATTATTTACTATTATCAGGACAGGTTTCAATCATGATAAGCATTTTCAACTGATGAACATATACATATTTGTCACCTGCTGTGGCTCAAAAGGTAATAATGAAGATTCAATAAGTGTGTTACGCAAAATATTATTTATAGTCTGTATTGTTCGTCGCCTGCTGTGGCCCAGTTGGTGAAAGCTTGCTGTACCGATCACGCAGGTCTGGGTTCGATTCCCGGTCAGATAACAGTGAAATTGAGAATTATTCAATTATAAGTTGTGATCGAAGACTTAGTGTTAGTGATGTCAATACAAATTATTTTCCTCTCTTCCCATCCTTCTGATCCTTTAATAACTGGGTGTAGCAATAGCGATTAGTCAACCACTAGTCCTGTTTTAGCCTTATTCTTCCCTCCCTACTACCCACTTTGAAAAAAAGTGAGGTTGAGCGACTGAGTAACAAACAGTTCTCGTATAAAAAGCTTCCGTTGAGATACCTCTATTAGGAGGCCATTTGCTCCACAATGGGAGCGGACATGGATTAAAAGAATATATATACATTATTACAATACTATTTTTATAGATCCTTACACCTTTTAAACATTGTCTTGGTTCTGTATTGGCAGTTCTAAATTAATGTATAATATTATCAGATGATAATGGTCGTTACATAGTACAAAAGAGTCTTTTGTTTTTTTTAATACAATGATAATTTCATTACAAGCGAATAGAGTTACAAATGCTATTATCAAAACTTGTGAATTGAATTAAAGGTGTTGGTGCATGTTCAAGGTAGAGTCTTCACTTTCAAGGTTCTCCAATGTCAAGCACCAATCTTTGATGCGAATACCTCGAGCAGCAAGTCAATGTTTTCGTCTCCCTGCTCATCTTTGGATTCGCTGTCCTTATGCGATCATGATTGGCAATCGTCCATACTCTGAGCTCAGTCATGTATTATGGATTATTTAAGTCACCTAATTGAGATGTGATGTATTATGCTTCCGCCCTTATGAAGATATATATGTATGTAATTTTGGAGTTTACAAATTATTTGATTACTTACTGTGAAACAGCCACGAGAATAATGTTGGACGAGCAGTGCTATTTGCTGTGGTCCGTTCTCACACGAGCCCAATTGGCCACGCTGACTTGAGATGAACAAAAGCCATCTTTTAAGCATTTGATAGATTTGTAGCATCATATTGATACTACGAGGAATAGATTAAACTGTACTGCTACATATAGATCATTAATATCACTTTAACAAGGTGGCGTAGCAAATCACAATTTATCTCTCGGTTTTGTCTTTGTATAACCACAAGGGTGTACGGTTAAAATATCAGTAATATGGAGCTTTGAATCAGACCGAGAACAAGAGGATTAAAATCTTTCTTTTCTTGATCGTTATTACGTTATGAACCATGGTCATGAAATAGCAGTTACATACACAAAGCGAGTGTATGAGATTTAGCTTCTATGATTTAATTACGTATTTTATAAAAGTAGCAGCAATTTTTTTAAATTTATTAACCACAAATAAAACCAATTACATTTATATTTGTTAGTAGAAGTAGATTGTTTGATATAAAAATGGGTTAAGTTAAGCAAAAGGGAACCATTTGCAAATTTGTAAAATGGAGATATTTAACATCAAAGCTTAGAATCGTTTTTAGATACTAATTGCAAATCGTTCTGTTTAAATGTTATTCATACTTTAAGTGACTTAAAAATATAATATGTTGTTTTACGTTATTACATTTAAAAATACGCATCAGTTTTGTTGGTTGTCAATCTACGGATCTTTATATTTGTTGAACGTGTACAGGCTAGAGTATTCACTTAGTTATTTGTAATGGAGATCGCGTCATATGATAATAGTCACTTCACTACAATCGATATTTCTTTCGTTTCTTGACACAACGAGCGACAAGTTTCTTGTGAGGAATGTCTTGAGAGTAACTTTTTTTAAAATAATTAAATTTCAGTTTTATAATAAAAATATATTATTCAAGATAATTTGAGGTTTATCAAAGAAACGATTTAATCACATATTATATACACAGAAATGGACATTAAAGAGAGAAGGACAGTCAATGAGTTTGTCCCTGTCTACGACTGTTACAAAATATGAAAAAGAGTAAGTACACAATTCATTTGTTTATTGTGTGAGTATTATAAAAAAATATGTATATAATCAAACTGAGGAATACTCCTGGAAATTGTTTTATCATTAAAATATATTATTAAAAACACAATAATCCTTTGTATTTCATTCCACTTTATTTAATATGTCATATTAACTTGACATGAATGAAGAACAAAGGATTATTGTGTTTTTTATTAAAATAATGCCTTTCCACCAAGTATTGATAGTGAACACCCTAAAAGTGATTAAAATATATCGCAGTAAATCGGAAATATTAAGATTTCAAATTTAATTTTTTAATGAATCCCAAAGTCTTGAGATCAATCATGGATTGGATGCTTTAGTCACATGCAACATATCTCGCGTCAGGTAGAAAAGCCGCACAGTGTTGCGTGCAAGTTGGAAGACAGTGCGCAACGTTGTAGCGTCACGTTGAGAGACATTTTGTCTCCCAATGACTACGGGATTTTAAGCTTTCGAAGAAATAATAGAACATTACAAATTTCTGTTACTTAAAATTTATGACTTCACGTTAATCTCTATAACGCAAAGTGTAATTTATTATCTATACACGGGTGATAAGCAAAACTATATATATTTTGGACCAGATAGAGATATTGGTATAGTGTAGTATACCGTGCAACACTCTTTACAGTGATATGGTAGAAAAAATCATTAAATATGATCATACTAATAATCTTAACAAATAGTAAAAAAAAAACAGTGATTCTATAACATAAACTTCACGAAGAAGCTTTGAACAGCCATAAAGAAAAACTGTCATTTTTAAGAAAGCTCAGATTACTTCCATGTAAAGATATATTATACTATATAAAAAAAATAGTTTTCCGCCAATTTTTGTCAAAGAGAGGTTTGTCGCAGTCAATTGGTAACCGTGCTACGCAAGACATTGCCGTAAGTCAAAAAACTTTAGACACATTCCTCACACCATACCTTTCCACCCGTGACAACCTTCGAATTAACAAAAAAGCAATGAACTTGTTTGCGGATAATACTGAAAATAAAAAATAAATAATAATTACATTGTTTTATGACGACGTTTTGATTGGAAAGATATCTGACATACAAGTTATGTTACAAATATGCTGTACGGCTTACTAATAACTATTGACATTCGTTAAAATTGATGCAGATTATTCTACGTATCTATTAAAATGAACCCATAAAGCTTTCAGTAAATAAGGGTTCCGGGTGGACACACGTATTTATCAAAACATATATTATGTATATATATTTTATTTTGTCATTCGTAAAACAAATTGGTATAAGCGTAATTAATTGATGTTTGATATCCTGCACAGTTTTCTTGTTCTGAGAATCCAACGATTAAAAACCAGAATATCCGTCATATAAATCAAATTACATAAATTAAGTATCTTAGAAGTCATGAAAAAAAGTATTTTATTCTTTTTGACCGAAAAAAAAACCAAACGTTTTCAGCATTATAAAGAAATTTATTAAATATTTTACAGATTAATAACGAACATATTATAAATGTATTTAGAAGACATAAGCTTTGAAAAAATCAATACAGAAAATACAGATTAAATAAATCAATAATGGCATAGGAACTGATAATCGGAAAACAGAGCAACTGATTTATGAAGTGTTTGCTGCTATTTCTCAAGATTTTTTTTCAAGAACAACGTCAAGAATTATGTGACGAGATAAAGTCATACGTTTATTTATGAGAATAATTAAGATCAATACTTGTATACAATAATACCAATAAAGTATATCTAATACAGAGATTCAAAGTCGATGAAACCTTTTCAAAGGGTACTCAACTGGTCAAGCATAAAATAAAGTGAAATTCCCCATAGCATTTATAAAAATTATTAATAAAAAATAATCCTTATCATTTTTGTTATTCGCTGTTTACTTCATATCTCAAAAGTTTTTTCTTTTTTTCGAAAAGTGACAAAATGATAAAGATAGGACAAGATAAAGAGTTGGCTAATCGCTCTCACTGTGGACCGTTTTTTGTATGGGGAAGATGGGAGGGAATATTATAAACTGCCGATATCTCAGTTGAAAAAATACAAACAAATGTAACATTGAAAGTTCACGATTCTTGAACCTTTTGACAGGAAAACCACTTTAATAACGTTTGCCGAAATTACCCCAAAAATGTGTTTATTGTATAAATAAACAATGATGGTTATAATTTATTACTCAGTCGTACACTGCTCGGCAGTTGCCTTTTTTTAAATGTATTTAATTTGCGTTGCTATTAAATGTTAAGTAATAAATAAATAACAGTGAATGGGACTGTTCAATTAAGAACATTTTATAAATTAATTGTCATCCAATTACATACTTATCCTATGTTAGCCTTGTAAAATTGCATTTTTATTCTTATTATATATTGAAAGAATAAGACAAAATATTAACGACGTTGAATTTAATTTTCGAATTTGATTACGTATTACAAAGACGATCCAATTAATTTTAAATAAGACAGAGTAATTAGCAAATTGACCGTTTAAATATGTTAAGGAAGGGGTTGTAAATTTCCACATGGCCAGTTAAAAACAAATAAATTGATAATTACAAACATTGTACAGGGTGTTTTTTGGGTACAGTTGTTATCCGGTTTTTGTCGTCGGTTGTGCGGAGTGGGGAACCTTTTCATTTATAAAGGCCACGTCCATTTATCTGATTTCACATAAGGCAGCAGTAAGGAAAATGTTGATACCCCTCTCCACGACTGTCGAAAATATAATGTGTTGATAACGCTCTTTTTTTCAAACGTTTGCGTATAGTTTTTTGATCAAAGTGAACATTTTGATCAAGTAAAAAGACCGTATCAGAGTAGCCAAAAAGCCGCAGATTCCCCACCACCGTTGTAGTTAGTTGAATGATAGTTGGCGTTGCCAAAATAAAGTAATTATCGCTTTCATACGTTTTTAAGTGAAAAAAGAAATGCCGCATGCTTGTATACCATATCATTATTTCGGGTGTATTTGCATTACATTTTGGGAAGATTTTTTCCCCATCCAATTCATCATAATTCGTCATCAGTTATCTAGAAATTTCCACCCACACCGCTAGATTAGCGACTTTATTTTTGAATAAATTGCATTTTTTATCAAATAACGCAAGCCGCAGATGTACTTCGTTAATAATCCATTCTGCGTCCACGTTTTCCTAACAAGCTGTGCGTTTGTGCTAGAGGCCTGCACGGTCTAAAATTTTACAAAATTACCCGGTCCGAGCCCGAAAGACTCAGACCCGACCCGGCCCGGGCCCGAGTCTAATACCACACTTGTTACCCAAGCCCGACCCGAAGCCCAGATTTATACTCCTCAGCCCGAAGTTCCCGATTCCTAGTCTGAAATATTTTTCTGAATAAATAAATCGATTCAGACGTCCGCGTCACAATAAAATGTTAAAAGTTATAATGAGTTTACAAGACACTAACATTTCAATTAATTTCAAGGAGATGCAAAGAATACATCTCAGAGAATGTGAATTTAAAAGTGATCTGTCTTCTTTATAACATTTAATGAAGAAGTTTTCCATAGTAGATTCTCATGTTGATGAGATTCTAAATTATCGTCTGCAAAATTGCTGTCGGTTTTTTTTTTACTACGGGAAGATTGAAAACCACTGGCTTATAATTGTTTAAAAGCTAATTGATAAATACCGTTTCATGTTTTCCCATAAAAAAATGCGTTCAATTAGTTGTACGAATAATCATATGCGACATGAACGAGACAGAAAAACAGAAATAATTACGCGATAATTATCCGTTGATTTGTGATAAATATATGGAAAAAAATAATGAATATTTTAAACCAGTGTTAATACATATTTATAAATGTTATTATTTTTTATCATTTATGAGACTGATTGCTTTGATATTTTTTTATTTCAATAAATACAATGGAAATATAATTATTTAATACTCTCGTTTCAGCCACTGTCGAAGCTTGCCAGTTTCTTCCATTATATTAAAGAGATTAAAATCTTTGTACTTCAATTTGTTTTTACCATATCCACTACTAATGCCAATCATTTTGACTTCTAATACAGTTTAATTAATCAGATAATTTTCTACGAGAGTTGCTCGTTACTTGTTAAGGAAGATATCTCAGAAATAACGAATAGCTTATTGATCTCACTACGTCCCATTTTTGAGATCGGATGGCTTGGTGAATTTTTTTTAATAGAACATGTTTGAACAGAATCTATTGAAAAAACAATTAATGTAACTGTCCGTACTGGGATTCGAACCCGTGAGCACCGCGACCAAAGCCAACGACGTTGATCATTTGACTACCGACCCGATAATCATAATAATAATTTTATTTTACGTCATTTTGATATAGTTCTCACCGCGTAATGTCGTTATTTGCAATACGTTGGACAAAAAAATATATGAGTAAACCTTTTGTAATCCTTAACTCAATAAGGAAAATCTGGGACTGAAGGTTGTACTTGATTTAACCAAGTGCCTCCTGTTCAACGCATATATGTTAACAGTGCTGCTTTACGGTTGCGACTCATGATACATTGAAAAGCTTTCTGAAACAGATACTTGCGGTGAATAATAACGGTAAGATAGTTTTACTCTGTCAGAAACACGAGGATAAGAGAGCAGACAAACCAGCCCCTTATTACGGTCAAAATAAAAAAGCGACGATTGACTAAGCTTGGAAAAGTGCTGCAGATGACCCAAGCGAGAATCTTGGAGGAATCGTGTGGTGAATAGATTATCCAATCTCGGGATCAGAGATCCCGACCAATTTTGTGATTCATTAATCCCGGAATAGACATGTAAAAATCCCTAGCTAATATATAGCTAAAAAAAAGATCAACAGCGCTGAACTCACTCGCAGACGAAACTTTTTAAAAGATGAAGCTAAGATAAACGGTTTCTGACTTCTGAATAATCTTGGAATCTGTCAATTTGTCACTTGTTCAAGTGATAGATGTAAAAAAGAAAAAAAAATCTTCAAGAATATGGAGCGGGTGTGAAAAAAGTAAACAAGTTGGTATATGAAAAATATGAAACAATGAAACTAAATTTTCTCGCTGGGAGGTTAAATTTCGTAATACGCAAGATTAAAAAATGCGGCCTGTCACTGCGGTTTCATATTAAACCAATAATTAATATGATAAAGCGATTTGTCGAAGGATAATGGCTTGTAATTCTTTCAATAATTATTGCTTAGAAATCGATTCGGAAATTTAAAAAAATAATATAAACATATCAACGCTGACATATTATTCTAAATGAGTTCATTACGCCGATACTTTTTAATAACAATTTTTATAGGCAGTTAGTAGTCAGTTTATAAAATTTATAGCCAATGCTAAGAAATAAAGTTAATATTATTATTATTTCACGAAATGGCGAATTTAATAAAAAAAATACGCATGGAATTATGCAGTATTTTTTTAAAGCGAATCTGTCGGTGTGATAAGGAACTAAAGACACTATTAATGCTAACGTTAAAAAGGAACAGTTTAATTTATTTTTTTACAGTGTTGCGTCGTAAAAATGTATTTTATTTATATTATCTATCAAACTATGTTTGATACACAAATTGATAGTTTAAATGATTAATTGAGTAATTAAATATAGCTTAGCAGTAGTAGTTAAGATATGGTAAAGATATATTAAGTCCCTTTCACTGTTAACTTATTCTGTTCTTACTCTGTTCTTACTCTGTTCGGTATTACGCTTTGCTACCCTATGGCTCATCCCCAAACCCGCTAACACCTCATACTTCTATCCTTTTGATGGTTCGTCTTCCTCTTGAAGGGGAAAATTTGAATCATTTTCGAGGACCAATAAAATCTTTAAAACATCAAACAAGAATTGCAAGGTGATGTATTTTTTTTATACCAATGTACTTCTACATATAAAGCTTCATTACTTGTAATCTGTTAACTGTCAATTCCCGGTTGAATTGTGTAATTTCAAAAGGCTAGTTTCGCTAATCATGAGCATTTTCAACATTTAAAAATACTCCTGTATTAAGTATAACTAGTTTCAAAGAGTTTTATTTTTTAATATAATGCCTTTTCACCCAGTATTGGCAGTGAAAACCTTTAAAGTGACAAACGATTTATGGAAATTATTGCGGTTATATAAAAAAATACTAAACAGAACCATAAGATGAGTTATGGGTTTGCCATCACTGAGAATTTAAATTACTTTGTAAGTATTATTTTTATAACAAGATTCTTATATTGTAATAAAACAGTAAATTTACTCCCACGTTTCTCTGCAATGGCGAATGAACTATTAATTGACTTATAAAAAAACATTTTTTCTAAAAGCGAAAACAAAAAAATATGGATCAAAATGCGATGAACAAAATAAGCTGCTAGCTTGGATTTGAACGACTAATTTAATGCTATTATACATGATGCCAATTCAGTGGCGTACATTTTATGTGTAGAAAATGTGTCGAAGAAATTAATATACCAGAAATATTTGTGAACAGTCTTCATTGTTGTAATAACTACGAGCAGCTCTAAGCTAAAGTGTTTTGGAAAGTTTTTATTTATTTATTTATTAATATAAGATAAGTATGCTTCAAAAGAACAAAAAGACACCGCAAACATGATTTAAAAATGAGAAGAAATATAATCCTGTTTTTGAGAAGACGCAAAACAGAATTCAATTTACTCTGTCAAAACGTAATTTGGTATTTTATAATTTTGTCATTTAAAGAAATTCATTTAAAAAAACTGACGGTTTTTTTATTTGTCTCTTTCAAAAAAATTCTTAGGGATACAAAGGACTGGCTAAGACTAGGTCTTGTGGCTATTTAGTAAATTATACAAAAATATTTTAACTAAGAAAAGATAGTACTATTTATGGTCTCTTGGCTATATCCGGAGCCATAAATAGCTGTCATCGCTAGAAAATTCAGACACGTCTAATATGTTAGGATCCAATGACACCTTTTGGTTGTTATTTCTATCGAGTTTTGTTTAATTAAATCTCTTGTTATTAAAAAATCCATTATACGCTTCTGTGATTTTTTATGGTAATCGTGTAAGAAAAAAAATACAGTGTTTTTATTTAAATCTTTTTATTTTGCATGATGATAAGTTCTGTGGAGTTTTAATGCTTAAAAAAATAAATAATATCAATGTCTGCTCCCAATGTGGAGCATATGGCCTCGCAAATGGAGGTATCTCAACAGATTTTTTTACGAGAACTGTTTGTTACGCAGTCGTTCAACCTCACTTTTTTCAAAGTGAGTAGTAGGGAAAGAAGGATAAGGCTAGAAAGGGACCAGTGGTTGACTAATTGCTATTGCTACAGCCAGTTATTAAGCGATCAGAAGGATGGGAGGAGAGAAAATAATGTGAATTGACATCACAAAAACCCAGTCTTCAATCACAACTTTGAATTGAATAATTCTCAAATTCACTGTGATCTTACCGGGAATCGAACCCAGACCTGCGCGATCGATAGAGATAGCTGTAACAAACTGGGCCACAGCAGGCGACATGCTTTAATAGAGTTTATTTATGTGCCTCTCTGTTTGTCTTGAATGTCTGAACGCTACTGGTGTAGATTGTAAATCTAGATACATTTACAATTATAAGTAGCGCTGGCAAATATCGAAACGGTGACCTCGCGTGTCGGGTGTGGTCACTTGCCCTTGTGAGCACAACATACCCGGCTGAGTTGAGTTGAGTTGAGTAGAGCCGTGAACCGGAAGTAGGTTTGCCGTGACCGGTTCAAACTTTTCACCGAGTGCATTTCGTTTGTTTGTTACAAGTCATGTCGCACAGCTTGCTTTGTATTTACTTAATTGCCGAAGGACAACATATTTTCCTAATGTAATTATTGTGTTGAATTTTACAAGCCACTCTTTGTTTTTTTTAATTTAAGATTTCGACTGAAGGTTCTTGGTGGGATTTCAACATTAAATTTAAATCGTTAAAATCATGTACATTCACACAGATTTTGTCATTAACGACCTGGGTTTCGCCTTTCGGCATCTTCAGGCGTTCAAGTGTACGGATGAACTAGAACTGACGCTTAGTAAATGAATGTTTCGTGTTTATATAAGAAATAAATGTATCATTGAGCTTAAAGCCATTGCTGGCGAAAAGGATAAGCCCATGGGAATGCCCACAGATTTGAGTAGTGAGCAGTATTAAAAATCATATTTATTTTGTTTGTCGGAAAAGGTTTTATGATTATATTTATGTAGGGTATAAAAGCGGTGAGCCAGGCATGTTTAGCATTTAATTTAAAATCGTAAGACTGTTCAATTGCGCTCTGTTTATTTCTAAAATTCACTGGAAAAAGAGTTTAGGGGCGTCCGTATTTGGGTGCAACATGTGTATCCCTTGTTCCTGACTAAACCCACTCTTTGTTATTTATTAATCGCAAAATGCGAAATAAATATTGTACTTAAAAAGTGAATTGCCATGATTTAAACAATGTTTTAAAAATGAATGTGCTAATTGTTAAATCTATCCTTGTATGCCTACCTACTTCAGAATCAAATACAATATAATATAATACATATAATGTTTAGTTTTTAACCATTTTCCGCTCCCAATGTGGAGCATATGTACTCTTAATGGAAATCATTTCAACATAAGTGTTTCTACGAGAACTGATTGTTACCCAGTTACTCAACCTCTTTTTTTTCCAAATAGAGTAAGAATAGAAGTATAGTGCTAGGACAGAACTATTAGTTAGATAATCGTTCTCGATACGCCCCGTTTATAGAATAAGTTGGGTGAGAGAAATTCAAGACATCACATGCATACATGCCTTTGAACAGAAATTCATAAATCGATTGAAAAATCAATTTATAAAACTGTCCGTACTGGGATTCAAACCCGTGACCTATATGAGACTATTCAAGGCAAATTAGGCTTAACTTTAAGTGATCATTTATAACCAATATACAAGCATCTTGTAACCGTCTTAGCAACGGAGATGAATTTCGCAATGGCATCCTTAATGAAAAAACAATGTACAAATAAACGTAGTTCTGATAAAGGCGTCAGCTGAAATATCTATCAACCATATTATAAAAAATAATATTTGTAGAATAAAAATATGTACTTCGATTTTTTTTTCACCTTATTACAATGGAGTTCTACCAAGTAAATACCGATTCAATCAATAACATGTCGACTTTGGAAAAGAAAAAGGACGTAACCCACACTTTTTTCAAAACAGCTTTTATTTGATAATCACAATGTATAAAACTTGATACACGTTCTATCAAAAGGATGTATGTTGTAAGTGCCGAATTAGTATCTAAATTTAGCTTTTAAGTTTGAAAAACGATGGGCTTGTGAAAATTTAAACCAAGAAAAAAGACTGGAAAAAAGGTTTTTGCTAGACAATTTCTTAAATTAATATTAGATTATGCCAATTAAACACCAGTTTAGAAGTCTCCGTGCACTTTAAGGTTGTGTACATTTCATAATTTGTTTTCAGCCTAAAATCATCAAAACACGTTTTTTGTGTATACTGTAAAATTTGCTATGGGTGAGTTATTTCCTTTTTCCTTACCATAGTCGATATTATATAAAATAATATTTGTAGCATTAAAATACTTCGATATTTTTTCTCTTTATTACAATGGATTTTTATCAAGTAAATATCGATTCAATCAATACCATATCGACTGTGGAAAGGAAAAAGGACTTAACCCACAGTTTCTTCAAAACAGGTTTTTTTCGATAATCACAATGTATCAAACTTGATACACGTTCTATCAAAAGGATGCAAGCTGCAAATGCCGAATTAGTATCTAAATTTAGCTTTTAAGTTTGAAAAAATGACCTTGTAAAAAACTAAAACCAAGAAAAAAGACTGAAATAAAGGTTTTTCCTTGACAATTTCTTTAATTAATATTAGATTATGTCAATTAAACACCAGTTTAGAAGTCTCCGTGCACTTCAGGGTTGTGTATAATTCATAATTTGCATATGTCACAAAATCATCAAAACTCGTTTTTAGCGCCTCCTGTAAAATTTGATATGTGTGGGTTAAGTCCTTTTTCCTTTCCACAGTCGATATGGATATCAGTGTTCTTGTAATACTTCGATATATCGCGATCTAGATTATATAATAGGTACCGGTGGTACCACTGATATAAACGCACAGCTCTCGTTTGTAATATTATGTGTACCATAACAATAAAATTGTCTGTAATCCATAGTGTACGTCCTGCATTCACTATAACCGAGTTTTTTTGAACAGTGATTGTCTTAAATTGCTTTTTTGCATTAGCACGAGCTATGTAAAAAATCCAGTCTGTATACTGTAACATTTACCGCCAAATATTTTAAGTTGAATAGAAACGAGTGGGTAGGAAATGGTAATTTTATTTTATTGTTTATCTAGCGGACTGTTTACTTCATTTTGCGGGGCCGACCACGCCCAAAACGAAGAAGCCATACACGCAACGATATATTATTATGATTCATTAAAAGATTCCATATATTTTTTAAACTAATAAATACACAAATACTCTTTTTAAGTTCTAATCTTTGTTCACTTTTAGGGTGTTCACTGTCAATACTTGGTGGAAAGGCATTATATTAATAAAAACACAATAATCCTTTGTACTTCATTCCACTTTATTTAATATGTCAGGACCGGTTTCGCTCATTGCGAGCATTGTCAACTGATGCAGTTGATCAGTTGACAATGCTCGCAATGAGCGAAACCGGTCCTGACATATTAAATAAAGTGGAATGAAATACAAAGGATTATTGTGTTTTTATTAATCTAACCTTTGTAGTCTAGCAGTACGAACTTTGGTAATTGATCAGAATGTCTCGGTTTTATTTTATAGTATATCACTTTTAAGGTGTTCACTATCAATACTTGGTGTAAAGGTATTATATTAAAACAATAAAATACTAATTTGTACTGGTTCCACTTTTATTAAATATGGTCAGGACCGGTTTCAATCATCACGACTATTATCAACTGATAATATAATATAATATTACAGTGCTATTTATACAAAAAATAAATATTAGGGTGTGATAAACAATTGGTAATGGAAGTAATTTACAGATACAAATACAACATTTGAATAAGTGATCCTAAATTGATTATAATTAAGCCGATGTGCTATGCAGCGGGATTTGACATATGTAGTTAAAGAGTTTCCGAGCCAACATATTCTTTTGAAGGTCTTAAATATTATGTTTCAAAATTTGAGTTTTCTTTCCTTTATTGCCATAATAAAAAGTAATATAAAACAATGAAACCGTTATGCAGAGATTATTAGAATTAGAAAATACGAATGCCCAGTTTGATTATTAGGTATTTGATTTGTGGTTGGAAAATGTAACACGAGGTGATCCTCTGGTTTATGGTCAGGCAATTAATATTGTTATCTATGGTCGCTTTTTCATGACCTGTTCACGTGCAGCTGAATATTCATGGCCACGCTTATTTATTGTTAACACGCTTGCGACATTTATTTGTGATATTTATTCATTTCTGAACAGTATGGTTTCTCGAATTAATAATTGGTAATTATAAAAATATGTTTTTGAATATAATATACGCAAACAATGCAGTTGAAATGGGACCAGCAAAGAATATACACATTTTAATTTATATTAAAACATATCAGTAAACGTTTGTAGTACACCTAACCCATTTTTTACATGGTAAATACGTTTCACAAAAAACTCTGTAAAAAATGATGAAATTTAAAGAAAACTTGAAGATTAGTTCCCATAATTTAAAAACTTTGTTATTTGAAAAAAATCAACATTATAATAAAAGAATTCGATTAAAAAAGGTAATAATGGAGATTCAATAAGTGTGTTACGCAAAATATTATTTATAGTCTGTATTGTTCGTCGCCTGCTGTGGCCCAGTTGGTTAGAGCTTGCTCTACCGATCACGCAGGTCTGGGTTCGATTCCCGGTCAGATCACAGTGAATTTGAGAATTATTCAATTCAACGTTGTGATCGAAGACTGGGTGTTTATGATGTCAATTCACATTATTTCCTCTCCTCCCATCCTTCTGATCCTTTAATAACTGGGTGTAGCAATAGCGAATAGTCAACCACTAGTCCTGTTCTAGCCTTATACTACTTGCCCTACTACTCACTTTGAAAAAAGTGAGGTTAGTGACTGAGTAACAAACAGTTCTCTTAGAAATTTCTGTTGAGATACCTTCATTAGGAGGCCATATGCTCCACATTGGGAGCGTATATAGTTAAAAAAAATAAGAAAAATAATACTATTCATCGCTACTCGATTAATATATACATTGGATTATATGAGAGACTGGACATACGTCTCTTTCAGAAATATTTTAAACGTATAATGTGTTCGATTCTAATGAAGCCCTTTGTTTGATATTACCGTAATGCGTTGTTAAATTATTTGTTATAAGAACATTCTTTATCTGCTCGTGTTTTTTATGTGCCTGGGAATCGTGTTAGCAAACATATTTCGAATAAAATTTAGTATTTACCCTTTTGAGTTGATTATGTTTTTTCAAAATTGTGTAAAAAAAAGTTGAGTGCGTGTTTACGCCTTCTATTTAAAAGGTTTGTTACGTCTAATGTCGCCGACCATATCGGGCATATCAGTTTGAAGCAGGACCTCCAATCAGGGAATCCCGTCCAATTTTGTGATTCGAGATTGAGAAAATTTGAGGAAGAGGGAAAAAATGGGTTTTTGAAATCGACCATTTTTTTTTAAATCCCACGATTATAAAATCGCCGAGCAAAAATTTCTCAATCTCGAATTTATACACAATTTTTTGTTGAATGTTGTCAATCTCGAAATCCCGGATATTACATAAAAGGTCCGGGATTGGATGCCCTAGATCTAAGCTTGTAACAAAAGTCTGTGCGTATTTAAATTACTTTATTTTTTCACTTTTAACTAGCGAGTATTTATTATTTTAAAAAATATTCATGGTAAAAGACGGTAATCTTTTTCTTGGCGTTACAGTTCGGGGTTGTACGCTTTAATCAATTTTCTCCACTCCACTCGGTCCTCCATCCTCCTACGCTGGTCGCTGAACTCCAACACTCACAAGTCCTGTGACACCACATACATCCAGTAAGTTTGTGGTCTCTCTACGCTTCGTCTTCCCTCGAGGGTAACAAATGTCAGACATTTTGTTGGCTTACATTCGTACAAGGTTTCAATTCAATTTTATATAAAACCTTATGTTAGCTATGTAAATATGTTATTAAAAAATCAGAATAAACTTTATACATATCGACTGTGGAAAGGGAAAAGGACGTAACCGACACAAAAAACGTGTTTTGATGATCTTGGGCCATATGCAAATTATGAAAAATACACAACCCTGTAGTGCACAGAGACTTCTAAACTGGTGTTTCATTGACATAATCTAATATTAATTAAAGAAATTGTCTAGAAAAAACCTTTTTTTCAGTCTTTTTTCTTGGTTTCAATTTTCTCAAGCTCATCTTTTTCACACCGAAAAGCTAAATTTAGATACTAATTTGACATTTGCATCTTACATTCTTTTGATAGAACGTGTATCAAGTTTGATACATTGAGATAATCGAAAAAAACTGTTTTGATAAAACTGTGGGTAATGTCCTTTTTCCTTTCCACAGTCGATATGAATTGTAATTGCTAAGGTTTATGATCACATGGGCCTAACTACAGAAGTGCGTGGTATGAATTAAGCTTAGCTTTAGCGTTGCCATAATTATATTTATCAATGAAACAAAGCTATGTCTCGAACATATATAATATAATCGTTTAAAAAAACGTTTGGATATACCTACAAATGAATTTGTAATACTAGAAGCACACAGGTAATTCACCTATCATACTTTAGTGAACTTAAAACTATATTTTTGTAGAGTTCCATGTGATCCTAAGCCCTCGATAATATATCAGAATTTAACTTAAATGTAATACAGATAAAAGATATGTATATTATACAATGTTACGCTAGAACTAAGTATCATTTTGACATTTAGTTGTTCACCCAATTGTTGTTGCGAATTGGATGAATGGTTATAAATATCACTGTAGGCTGAAATCTAACGCATGGTTTTGATTGCAATTAAAAAAAGATATTAGCTTTTACGACTCTAAGAGGTTCTCTATATTGAGATAACATTATACATTGTTATTAGATCGAGTCACGACGCACATAATTTGTTGAGTGAAAAGGGTATTTCAAATTCAATTCATTTACTACTTAAAATTTTGATTTTTGTGTTGTGAAAGAAGGTTTAATATTAATTTTGAAAATTTGCAAAAAGACCCAGGAAAGATTAAAATTTAAATGACTAGTTTATTTTGCCAATTCACTATTGCTACAAACAACAATATGGTATATTTGAGTCATCAAAATAAATACTTTTTCGAAAATACGATCATTTAATTATTACTTATTTCATGATTTAGGATTTCGACTGAATATACTTGGTGGCATTTCAATATAAAATTTGTACACTCCAACACGTTTTGTTAATATCGACCCGGGTTTCAATTGAAGTTCATCTGTGAATTTAAAAGTCTGAAGGTGTTGAAGTTTGAAGGTAAAGAAATTTCAAGCATATCAAAGCATAATATTGTAAATATATAATTGAAAATAATGTGTAAAATAAATAATACTTTTTGTAAAATTCCTAAAACTCCTTCCCGCCCATCTGATCCAAAAGCCGTAGGCGAAGTGGCTACCAATTTTCCAGTAATAGCCCTATTCTTGTATCCTTAATCTTACCAAGCAGTTCATGTAAATAAAACTTCACTTGAGATTAGCACCATTAAGATCGGTTTTCTAAATGTAAATCGAACGTGGCTTCAAAAAAAAACGTCATATAATAGAAGGATAGAATACTTATCTCTACACAGGATATACACTATACTATCTCAATTTTGGCCAAATTGAGATATCGACATAGTGTTGTGTACTTCTCGACACTCGTTCCAGTAATGTTGTAGAAAAACACATACAAATGTAGTTCAAATATTCTACTATAAAAATTGTAAAAAAAATTGCCAAATGAAACTTCATTATGACGCTTTGAATATTCGTAGTGGAAAAACGCCATTTTTTATGTAGTGTAGTTTACTTTCCATGCACTTATGGTGGTTTGATTTTGTGTGGAATTCGGAGATAAGAGAACGTACAAAAGACAGCGCTCCGTCACGTCAGTGGTTATGGAGAGACGTTGAAACTGGCTGGGTCACGTGCTGCGGATGCCTCCGGAAAGCCTCAATCCTGCCTTTCTCTTCTTCCGTGCGGTGAGATTCCGGCACCCCGGACGTCCGTCGGGTACAATTCATATAGGATGTACTCGGTGGAACTGAGGGATGCTGAAATGTCATGGGAGAAAACAAATCAATTGGTGGGATAGAGGGAAACATGGAGGTGCCGCATGGTGGCCATATGCTTCACATAAGGAGCGAATATAGTCAAAGAAGAAGAAGTACTAATGTTTTTTCAATTAAAGCATATTACTGGAAGTTGGTTATGTACTAACGATTAAAAAAACTGCGTGAATTGAGATTAAATAATTATGAACGCTTGATTTTGAGACCCCCTAAAATTGTCCAAATCTGACCGTCCGCCGCCGCCGTTGGCCATATCACAATGTGAGAAGTGTGCTGCAAAGTTGACAGCTTGTTGGTTGGTAGCGAGCTTTGTTTACAGCGGCCTTCGGCGCATATAACTAACTAACTGCTGCTACATAATTCTAAAATGTATCGGTAGCTATTAGGGTTGCCAATTTAAATTGCTATTAAAAATATTTATTGTTTTATTTTGTGATACAATAAAAAAACAAATCGAATATGTATTCAGCATTTTGACGTCATATTGTGACGGTTGTCGATATGTTGGAATCAATGCTATTTGGATACATGTAATCATTTTTTACCGTGTTCGCTTCCAATGTGGAGCATATGGACTCCTAATGTAGTTTATCTTAGCAGAAGTATTTCTACGAGAACTGCTTTTTACTCAGTTGTTAAAGCTCTGTTTCTTTCAAATAGAGTAAGGATATGGCTGGAACATTACTTATGGTTAGCTAATCGCTCTCGCCACATCCTATTTTCAATGATAGAATAGAGGGAGGGGGAGATTCAAGATATCAAATACTCCGATGCATTCGGACAGAAATAACAAAAATCTATTTAAAAAAACAATATCCGTGACCTCCGCAAACAAAGCCTACAACGTTGACAACTCGACCACGCTACCGGAGATGCTAAATTGTTATTATGCTCATATTTACCGGCAATGATAAATCAACTCATGGTGAACTATAATGAAAAGTGACAATATAGATGTGCTATTTTGATTTGTATCGACTTTGTGTTGTTGACCGAGGATGAGCTTTTAATAAAACACAGCGTGTTCTTGCAAAATGATATAATATTAAATTAAAAGGTCATATTATAAGCATTTGTTAACATGTCCGTGGTCTGGAATACAATGAAAGTACGATATGGAATCTAAATATTGCTCTAAAGAATGGCCTAAGAAAGATTTTATATTAAGCTGTGGCCCAAAATAACTAATCTATCAAAAAATATTAAGGACGTAGCTTATAGCTTAGAATTTCACTAAATAAACTAAGTTACTTTAATTTGGGAATGATTGACGATGTAGATTTTGTTGAGAATTATCATAATAAGTGAGACTGGTCAAGATATTTACTGAAAAAAATCGAAATGAAACCCAAAAAGGTAACGTTTTATTTTTCAATACATACGCCTTTTCATAAAGAATTGAATTTTGACACCATACATGTTATAAGGGTAATATTTATTATTGTTCACCCTTATCAAATTAATTATTCCAATGGAAAAATGTTGACGTATTTATTAAATACTTTAATGATGAAAATTCAGCTTGAAACATTGAACGAAAACTGCATGTTATTAATTAAGTTGCTCAATGTCCCGTTTCCAGAGAAGGAATTGAAATACTACGTATTTCTCTCTGTAACGATTTGAGCGCCTTGGATTCAAAACCTACTTAACTCGAAAAAACAAAATTGTTGGCGAAGTGCAAAAAACTTATGTGGGCTTTTTGGATTTGAGTACGTTTTGAGACTAAATACGTTTTCTCTGTATTAAAAGAGGTTTTGAAATCGGAATTTTATTGATTGTGTAGATCAGTGGTCGGCAACCTTTTTTGAAACTGGGTAAAAAAAAAAGTTTGAAAAATAAATTTGGTAAGTTTTTTATTCTCTTTTTATTTATTCTCTTAAAAAATCATTTTTAGAAAATAATGCGTTTATTTATACATCACACATAATATATATGCATGATATATATGTGTAAATACAAAACACACATATACTATTGTTATTGGTGGCTTCTTTGGTCTACTTAAATAAGTAATTTGATAAAATAAATATTATCATAATTTCTTGTCGGGTAACTCAAAATGCGAAGTAGGTAATTCAATTACCCTCGGATTGTAGGTTGCCGACCACTGGTGAAGATATTGAAATAGAGAACAAGTTGGTATCAAAATTAAAAAAAAAAACAATAATGGTCTTTAGGTAGGTTTTGCAATTGAGGTCCTCAAATTATGATATCAGCTGTCAATTCTTGATAGGATAATTTTAAAAAATCACGAAAGCTTTCGTTTATCACTTTTTCGTCTAAATATTTCTGTTAGAATCAGATTTTTCATTCGATATGATACTTCTATTGAAAGACTTAAAACATTAACCGAGCAAACAAGTCATACATAAGAACCAAATTTATCCTTTCGTTTAATGTACCCTTCATCTATTCGATTCAATAAATAAGCTTCGACAAAAAAACCCACGGTATATATAAATACTTGGTAACGAAAATAAAAAAGAAAATAAATTCTAAGTCACGTTTGTAAATAAACAAACGCATAATGTTTGAATAAAACTATTATTTATTTATGTTTGAACGACTAAGTCTCGTTTAAAAGTGAAAGGCTGGTTACCACAATAGACTCGTCTGAATCTAATGGGTTTCGAAGGTTTTCTCGCATGTGATGCCTTTCTATCCTGGGCTGAGATTGTTGCCGATTTGATTCTCACAAAATAAATAATAATTAAGTTAGCTGACACTCGTTACCAAGCTGGAGTTCCATTTTCAACTGCTTTCCATAAGTTACCCTTTATTTCACAGGTTCCCAACGCGGGTGGCGACCCCTTTTTACAAAAGCCATGTAACCCGCGACCCAGATGCAATTGAAAAAGGCATTTTTATTAAGGTAATTTTAGTTGACCGTATTAATGATCAGCATATTATTTTTTTTAGTTCTTCCACGGATCTGCCAAAAAAATTGCCCGGGAAAATAATGTATATTGGGGGTTGCGAACCCATGCTTTAGTTAGTCTAGAGCAGAGGTGGGGAACCTTTTTCGCTCTAAAGGCCGTATTCATTTTTCTGATTCGACATAAGGCCGCAGTAAACATTGACTAGGGAATCTTTGGCCAGAAAAAAAAAACATACCAATTTTTAAAGCCCAGAAATTTGCGGATTTCCCAAAATTATCAGCGTGGGAACATTTTCTTTTTAGGTCTTTCAAGGATTTTAACATCCAAAATGTGCAGAATTTTAGAATTGGCCAGAAGGCCGCACCACGGTAGCCCCAGGTCTAGGTTCTAGACCAGGCATGGGGAACCTTTTCTTCTCTAAAGGCCGCATTCATTTTTCTGATTCGACATAAGGCCGCAGTAAACATTGACTAGGGAATCTTTGGCTTAAAAAAGAAATTTACGGTCAGAATATATCAGGAATTTACGAATTTATTACAGAATTGGCCGGAAAGCCGCACCAGAGTAGCCAAAAGGCTGCAGGTTCCCCCAGCCTGGTCTAGACTCTAAATGTGCGCATCTAACAAGGGACACGTTTCACTATACAAGAAGTTTTTTTTTTCCTACTGTATCTTTGTATTCTTTGTTTGCCCAATAGATATACCATTTTGATTCAAATTTTGATTCCACAGCCGTGTGGTCAATTTTATATTTGATAACTTCAGTATGTTAATCGAAAGAATTTATATTTTAATAATAATTGTGTATATTTTGTTATCCTTATTCATCTACTTAATGTCCGATCAAAAAAACGAAGCGTTGAGCTTGAAAGAATTACATTCCTATGTAAAATTTTACATTCTTATTCCTTAATGCCGCCTGTGTGTTCGAGTGGTCAACGTCGTTGGTTTCGGCTACGGCATGGATGCATATGATGTTTTGAATTCCCCCCTCCCACCCATCCTATTTTATAAACGGGGCGTATCGAGAACGATAAACTAACCACTAGTCCTTTCCTAGTTTTATTCTTCTATTCCTACTCTGTTTGGAAAAAGAGAGGTTGAGCAACTGAGTAACAAGCAGTTCTCGTAGAAACACTTATGTTGAGATAAACCCCATTAGCAGTCCACATGCTCTACATTTGGAGCGGACATGGTAAAAAAAACTCATGTATGCTGCATTAAATCTTTGTATTTCCATTGGCAATAGATAATAGCAGATTTCTTAAGGGTTGGTTAAGAAAGTTTTGCTTTTTGGCCAGCTCTTTGGTCAGCCAATTTCACGACATCACATCGTCAATAAAAAACACTGTGAACGTCCCCTACATAGGCAGCAAAAAAATCTAAAATTCTATTATTATCCACGTAAGTGTTATCAGCACCGCAAAATCTGTCAATAGATGGAAACTAGCGTGACTTCTTTAGGAACATGCGCGAGGTGTGCAAGGGTGCGACCGTGAGGACCATGGCTATACCCCTGAAAAATAAGGAATTAGCTTTTCACGTATTTTTATCACGGACATTCTAGTCGTTAAAATTCAAAATAACATCACTCCGTTACTGTTTTAGTAACACAACGTTTGAGATAATTAAAAATGTTTGATCCAAATCACGTCTCGTTGTTTTTTAAAGTACGCAATGTTAATTTATATACACAGCGAGTACTCTTCTTACGCCGTCCTCTGCTTACACGATTTCGTAATTACGCGGATGAGAATTCACAAAATTCGTCCGTTGGTTTCACATATCGATTTCTATAGATTTTGTGCGTGCAATTCATATTTTCACACAATGACATCGGCAAAAGAAATTTAGCGACACAATTATGTTATCTGCGTTTTAAACCAACTATTATTCAATATCGCTTAGGGCAGTGGTCGGCAAACTGCGGCTCGCGAGCCACATGTGGCTCTTTAGCCCTTTGAGTATGACTCTTCTAAAACGAGAGGACGTTGTCTCATTCGCCTGATTTTTTAGGACCTTTTCATTTTTTTTTGTGCTTTGATTTATTATCGTTTGTTCCACGTGGACCCCAGTTGAAAAACACTGATCTAGAGCGGTTTTTCTCAACTTTTTTGAACCCGTGGCCCCTTTTGAGTGTCTTTATATGTCTGTGGCCTCCTTACCATTGTTTTGTCTTCTTTGAAAGGACTTTTTACGAATTTATGAATTTTGCTCTTCCCGGGAATTTTCGGATTTCCCGAAATAGTCAGTGTGGGTCCTATGGCCCCCTAAGCTGTGCTGTGGCTGCCTAAATCTAAAAAAAAATCTCTGTGGTCCCCTGGGGGGCCACAGGGCTCACGGTTGAGAAAACCTGATCAAGAGAACTGAAAGTAGTCCGTACAATATCAGGATAGGCATTGACCTTATATTACTATTTAATAACCACCTTTAAGGAATTCCTTCATCGAACTTAGTAAAAAACCTTCTCCTGTAAAATTTATTATCTCTGTCTCTTACGATTTTCTTCCTATTACAGATTTTTACAGACATTTTCTGGGGAAATCCAAATGAATACAACCCATCGATGAAAGACTCATACAGACTTTTAAAAAGTATAACATTTAGAAATGCCATAATGGCAGCTGATGGGTAGAATGGATAATTTTTTATTCAGTTTTAGAGAGAGTGTAATATATTCAAAGCTGTATCCCATGATATAAAACTGTGAATACAATAAACACCGAAATAAGTATTCCCCGACTTGCACGGTTTTTGACTTACGCTGAATCCTTCGAAAAGCATTGACCGCGTAAGCGGAAGACCCAATGTAATCGCTGTATAGAATCAGTATTGCTTGGGTGGTATTGACAAAACTGATTCAGACATTATGAAGCTCTCCAATCAATGTGCTACGCCCGTTCACATTTAAAATACACGAACAATGGAATTGTTATTTTCAAACACTTAAATTATTATCCGTGGGCGTCACAGATCAATCATAATATATCAACGAGAAACAAAAAAAGTAGCAACACCCCAAATTCACTGAGGTTTGCCATCGCATTGTGAAGACTGCCTGATTGAAGCGAAAATAGTTGGACTGTTTCACCAGCAAACAAGACATATAATGGCCGTTTTGGGTAGAGTTCTTTATAAACGACCCATCTCAGAAATATACGCCGAATAAGACGTTCTTCTTCTTTGACCATATTTGCTCCTTATGTGAAGCATATGGCCGTCACGCAGCGCCTCCATGATTCCCTGTCTCCCGCCAATTACTTTGCTTCCTCCCATGACATGCCAGCATCCCTCAGTTCCGCCGAGTACATCCTATGGATAGTACCCGACGGACGTTCGGGGCGCCGGAATTCCACCGGTCTAAAGAAAAGGCAGGCATGGAGGAGGCATCCACAGCACGTAACCCAGCCAGTTCAAACGTCTCTCCATAACTACTGACGTGACGGGGCGCTGTCTTGTACGTTCCCTTATCTCCGAATTCCTCACAAAATCAAACCACCTCACCCCCATTATCCGACGCAAGCATCTGTTCTCGAAGCTAAGTATACGGTTTTCTTCGTCAAGTGCCATGATTCGCTACCGTAAAGCACTACCGGCAGAATGCAAGCGTTGAACAAGTGGCATTTTTTTAATCGAGTACAGACTTTCACACGTGACATTTTTTTTAAAATTAATTCCGGTCCCAAGAATTGTTTATTTACACTTTAGGAAGGGTACTATTTTTTTTTGCTTACGGTATCTTTGAATACGTCGTCGGATGTTACTGTTCCATTTAATAATTGTAGGCCAACAAAGTAAACTTATGGGATGATAATAAAAAATATACTAATAAGTCGCAGGGACAAACAGTTGACAAACGAGGCCTTCTTCTTTGACAACCAGTGCTCAATCATGGTCAATACAATTGTATATCGCTTATAAAAGTTAAGCTTCACATTATTAAATTTAGGTTATATTCATTTTCATTTCAATATTGTTTTCTTTATCGATTCTTTCTGAAACATAATTATAATCTGAAGATTTTAAATAAAAAATTCAAACCGTATATTATATGTTCCTAAAAAAAATCCATTAGTCTCGTTAATAATAATAAGTAACTATGCATTTGATTTTTCACTCTAGTAAAATTAGAATTTTGGATTTAAATAATCCTCGCTTTGAGGGCATCGGGCTTATAGCTAGTCGTTCACAGCTACAAATCTCTTTACCAAATCAATTTGTAAAGTTTGGAGAAAATTATCCTGCAGATAATGCAGACTATATTGTTTTTAATTCGTCGCCATTTGACGTAAATTGTTTGAAACAAAGTTGAAACAAAAATAAAGTGCTCGATTGCAACACATTTCGTTGGATTTAAAATTTATTGTTACAGTGCGTGTAACATATAAAAATGCATCATAAATATCATGGCATTCATTTATGAATTTCTATTATTGTAGGATTATCGATTACACATTGAAAAGCGATGCTAAAAGCGAAGAAAAATAATTCAGCATTTCGAAGAATATAAATTTAATCCTATTACAAAAGAAGCATTCTTTCAATTTACGATGGGTAATAAAAATAGCCGTTTGATATTTTCATTCAAATTTTATTTGCTAATTTCCTTGGGAATTATTTCGTTTATCTCGATCGGTATGAATACATATGTAGTAATAAACTTATTATTACATAATTATTGCCCAATTTGATTGATTTCATGGATATAGATAAAACATTCGATGAATGATTTGCTTGAAAAGTCATTGATGTACAACCCCTGGCATGTGTGAGTAAATTCTTGAGACAAGCTAACCCAAATGTAATAAAGGATAGTATCTGAAATAATGAAAAATCTTTAATTTATTCAATATAATATGGCCACTGTACTTAATAATGCCGTAAACCTGACAAGAATAAAACGATGCACGTTTGAAATTAAACTACCTTAGTGTATTATAATAATTAATACTTAAGTCTCTAATACAATAAGTAAATTCTATAACAGAAAAACGAATGTTAAATTGTTTCAAATTGATAGAAGATGTCAAGCAAAAAACATGTTAACTGACACTTGCCGAAAATGAGTTATAGCATGTACTGGGATTACTTTCGTATGTTTTTTCAGTGAATCCGTATTGCTCTAAAATGACTATAGAATATGAAACTTTTAAGTATTGAACATGTTACCTGCAGTCTTCTATGATGACAAAATCTATAAATAACGGCATGAATATGTTAAACGTAACTACTTACCAGGTTCTTGCCATACGTCAGTACTCCAATATGTATGATGAAACCATAGAGCACAAACATGATAACGAGTTTATCAAAAAAATATTTAAATGATTTTTTTTTTAAATTGACAAAATACATTATTAAGATGTCCTTTCACTTAGCATCGTCGATTTCATTGTTGCTTCGTCCTTTTGGCTTAAACATGGATGCCGGAATCACCAATCAAACAGCTCTTTCCACAAAAGAGATTCGCTGTATTTATATTTGGCAAATTCTTCCACTCTTATATAAAAGATCTGTCAAAATAATAAAAAAACTGCCAAAACATAATTATGCAGCAGATATTATTTTGACCTGCACATAGGTCACTCGATGCAATTAAATGTGTTTGAAGTGGTAAAAAAATGTATATTTAAGCTCAAAAAAATAAAAATAGCTTTTGCAGTAGTTCATCTTTAAACCACAATCCTCCCACATTTTTTTAAAATATTCCCAATAGCCATTGAAAAACAAATCAATTCGCAAATGCCAAAATTTCTTCAAAACAGATTTTTGTTAGTTGACAGGTTTTTGCGTTTACGTATTCATAAACAAAGGCTCAGTAAGAACAATATTATTTCAAATAATTCTGTTAAAAATCTTTTTTCATATACTGCTGTTATATAGATATAACATATTTCAACCCAAAATAAAGATTGCCTTTTAAACTTTTGATAACAACACAAACAAATACATATTATATCAGCGGGACAATGTTCATAAAACTTTCAATTCCCATTGACAAAACTATACAATATTATATGTAACCGAGGAAGATAAAGTTTTTCCAAAGTACAAAGTGCCCATAGTCTTATATTTATTCAACCTATGTCTGCTCTAGACCAGTGTTTCTCAACCTTTTGAGTGTCTTTAATTGTTTGCGGCCCTTCTTACCATTGTTTTGTCTTCTTTGAATTTTATGTGAATTTATAAATTTGCGGATTTGCTCGTGGGACCTTTTTTTTTTTTTGCTCTTTCGAGGATTTCAAATTTAAAATCTTTTTCTGAAGCTTTGCGTCCACTCAAAATGTGAAGCATATAGTTTCAACAGAAGTTTCTTTCTACGAGATCTGTTACTCAGCAGCCCAACCTCTCTCATTCTAACATAGTAGGGGTACACGGATACGCCTAGAACAGGACTAGTGGAAAACTAATCGCTCTCGTTACGCCTCATTATTTGAAGAATGAGAGGGAATTTTTAGACTTCATAAAAACCCATGCCTTCGAACAGAAATCGTAAAATCGATTGATTATAAATTGGAAACTGATTGATCTATTGTAAATATTTTTTTGTTGTCGACCTATAAATAAATTCCTTCATCAATTGCAGTAAATATCGGCAAACTAGAAAAGGCGGAATCAGATTAACAAAAAAATTACAAACGCTTAAGGCGATCAGGATAATGTCGAAATCCGTTCGCGGCGAATTAAACATTTTACATTCAATATCGATAAGTAATGAACTTTAATTCATTCAAGGCAACACACATACCTGTATATTAAATACATTGGCACACAAAAAAAAAATAGCGCTGTCTAGCACACTAAAAAAAAATCGTTTCGAGCGGTTTCCGGAACGGTAAAGTCAATATGGGTATTTTAATTACTTATTTTGACATGGTGGCATAGTTGCAGGGACTTCGGTCAAATATTCGAACATATTCGGCGCTTTCTGATATTCGGATGTTTAAATATTTGATCAAGAGATGATATCAAACAAGAGCGGATAGCAGACAGAAGCGGACAAATTTCTCGATGGCAATAAATTCAACACAATACAGTAGTAACTAGGGCTTATCAGTTTTCAAAAACCGGTTTTTTTGCTTAATTTGCGACATTATAAAACCGGTTTTTTCAACTTTGTAACCAGTTTTTAATAATGCAATACTTTTCATCACTTCGTGATGATGATCGATCAGTGGACGCTTTTTGTTTTCTTAAATATTTTCTGAGAACAACACCAAATAATTTCTTGATGCGTATTATTATGTATATAAATAAACAAAAAAAAAAAAACTTTTTTTCGCTATTTTTATTGAATTATCCATTTTTATGTAAAACTTCGAAAACCGAATAAAATCGGTTTTTGAACATTATTGACATTCGAAGACCGGTTTTTTCAAAAGTTTCAATATACCCACAATCGGCAAACGATTTTAAGCGACACAATTAGGCAAATTTCGTTTTATACAATAATTGTTAAATATCACCTAGCTAGGGCGTCAGTTATAACATTTTTAGAACGTTATCTCATTCGCCTGATACTTTTTAGGGCCTATGCATTTTAGAGATTGTTCCACGAGGACCCCGGTTGAGCAACGCTGATCTAGAGAACTGAAAGTAGCCAGACAGTCTTATTATAATATCAGGATAGGCATTTACCATATATTATATTACTATTTACTAACCGCATTTACGGAACTCCGTCATCGAACTTAAGACGGGAGTAATTTGAAAAAAACCTTCTCCTGTAAAATGCATAAATTGTCGGTGACGATTTTCTGTATATTATGGGTCGATATCCCAACACCTTAGACGAAAATTATAACGATATAAGCGATTTATCTCCAGTTCCTGTATATGGGCCCATTAGAGGTGAAGTGGGCCAAGTGGTATTTTAGAAAAAAAAATAAGTTAGATGCGTTGTAATATTCTACACATCTTTAAGTATCGTAAAAGTGAAATAACATCAGTTGAAACACATTGCAATAGCGTTACCTCTGTAAAATAAAAATGTATTTTACTAGTTGGCTCACTTCACCTCTAAAGGGCCCATATAATCAAGTAGCGATGAATAGTATTTTTTTTCTTAATTAAAATACATATTATAAATAATATTTTGTATATGCTACTCATTAGGTCTTCACTATTACCCTTTTCCGATTATTACAGTATTACTATACCAGTTATGGTATCCAATCCCGGAGCATTTTTGTGATCCCGGGATTTCAGGATTAGGCACTCAACATGAAATCCTGTATAAATTGAGAAAACTTTTGGTGTCATGGAAATTTTCAAACTGTTTCATTATTTCATTTCCAGTTTCAAAAACCCAGGAATTTGCCGATTTGCTTGAAATGTGAGCGTGAGTCATGATCACAAAATTGGACGGTATCCCGGGATTGGAAACCCTAATGCCAGTGTTGTTCGTTATTTTTTATTTTTTTAAAATAAAACGGTTTTTTTCAATTCAGAGAACCAACCTGTTTTACACGGTTTTTTATACATGTTTTTTGTGTAATGTATCTACCGTGTAAAAAAAAGTTGAGTATACTTATTGACATGGCGACAATAGTTGTAGGGACTTCAATCGAATATTCAAATATATTCCCTATTCGATATGTAATTTAATTTATAAGTTTTATGGTGGTTGTGGTTACGTTTGAGTTTGAAAAAATTCAGAAGCGAATTTACTCCTCATATTCTTGGCCCGCATAGACCTGCATAGGTCCTCTTTTAAAAAATTACAATTAAATACGATATAGACGAAAAGAAAAAGAAAATGTGCCTCGTTCAGCTAACATTTAGTTTAAATGATTAAGGATCCTGTGTATCTCTATACTGAAAAGTTCACAGTGGCGGTACAGCTTATTCTACTGTGCGTTGAATATAAATAAATAATCAAAAGTATACCGTTCCCATATGACGTTGCAAATTTTTCGAATGCCTCAGAGTTGGTCATAGTTGAGATCAGGTTAACGTGGCCTATTGGGCCCGCATGAGAGCGGACCGTGTCAAACGGCTTTGCTCATTCGGCATTCATCTCAGGTCAGTCCCATAGACATGTTTGTAAATATAGAAATATGTTGAATTTGTAGATAAAATTTCTGTCGGCTGCGTGGTCGAGTGGTCAACATTGTTGGCATACAACACAAAGGTCGCGCGTTAGAATCCCTGAACTGATAGTTTTTATAGATTGATTTTTCATCGATGTATACATTTATGTTCTAAGACATGGATGTATGTAATGTCTTGAATTAATCGTATACTAAAATAACAGGGCGCAGCGAGAGCGACTAGCTAACCTTCAGTCCTGTCCTATGCGTATCCTTGTATCTCCCTTTAAAAAAGTCTTGAGCAACAGAGTAATGAGCAGTTATTGTAGAAACTCTCATAGTGAGAAAAACTCCATTATGAGTTTCCACATTGGGAGCGAATAGTCAAAAAAAATAAAACGGCTTAGTGCCAAAGATCAAGCTCTTATCTCTGGGATCAGATATCTTTATGGTTATTATGCTATTGGCACTTATAAAACAATTACGATGAGATAAAACGAGTCGATATTGATGCAAATTCGACAGGTTTCTGCATTTTTTATTATCAATAAAACGTAACGTCATTCTTATCATTTTTGTCATATATGGGCAACCACCGGCCCGCCGAGCTATTTTGTCCGGCCCCGATTAATCTCGGCGAAGTAATAGAGAAAGAAATTAATAGTTCCAGGGGTCAATATTGATAGTCTCGTAATTCAAGTTCAAGGCCAATCTTCACACTAAATTTTGTAATCAGTGTAATTATAATATTAATTTTACGTCGTTCATTATATAAATAAAAATATATAAGAAGTAACAACGTGTTTTATTCAAAGCTGTGGAGTTGGAGTTCCGGAGTCGCGGTGTTTTGACCGGAGTCGGATTCGGAGTCGTGAAAAATGAGCGGCCAAATTTTTTTTTGAAAAATATATTTAATGATGTGTATTCAAACAAAATAGTCCAAAGTGTTGACATTTCCTACTTGGCTGACTAAAGATGATCTGATGGTATACATATCGACTGTGGAAAGGAAAAAGGACTTAACCCACAGTTTTTTCATAACAGGTTTTTTTCGATAATCCAAATGTATCAAGCTTGATACACGTTCTATTAAAAGGATGCAATCTGCGAATGCCGAATAAGTATCTAAATTTAGCTTTTAAGTTTAAAAAAGATTACCTAGTAAAAAATTAAAACCAACAAAAAAGACTGAATTAAAGGTTTTTCCTGGTCAATTTCTTTAATTAATATTAGATTATGTCAATTTAACACCAGTTAAGAAGTCTCCGTGCACTTCAAGGTTGTGTATTATTTATAATTTGCATATGTCCCAAAATCATCAAAACAGGTTTTTTGCGCCTCCTGTATAATTTGATATGTGTGGGTTACGTCCTTTTTCCTTTCCATAGTCGATACGGAATCTTAAAATAAGATTTTCCTCAACACAAGTTCTTCTACTACAGTTGCTTGCTACTCAAGTGCTCAACATTTCTAATTTACGAGAGCAGGGATAGAAGGGTAAAGCTAACTAGGACAGAACGATGGGAAAGAATTTAAGACATTACAGACCTTTATGACTTAGAGCAGAAGTTCATAAATCAGATGAGAAAAAAAAATTAAGGCTATCCGTACATGGATTCGACCACGTGAACTCACTAACCTAAGCCAACGTCGTTAACTACTCGACTGCAAACCCGGTTATTTTATACATACATACATAGATATCGATTTTCCATTTAATTTGCAAGATCTTTAATCAACCTGTTTTGAGATTATGGGATGACCGTTTAATTTTACACATACCAGTAAATTTATGCCCAATTTTGATTCGTGTTGTCTGACAAATGAAATGAATAATTGATAGATGTTTAATCTTAAACAATATTTATTTCTCTGATCAGATTTTATTTGAGCAATTGAATGAAATACTAACTAAATATATGTTATTCACTGTCGATAATGATAAATGATCATTCATTTTTAAGCTCAAAAAATATTTGTCATTACAAATTATAATATATCTATTTTGTCAATAAACTTGACATTGCAAACCTGTGATAAATCCTATATATATACAACAAAGAGCCGTTGTGTGTAATTGAATTTAAATGTTTAGTTTTTCGAATAAATTTAATTAGAAGAACAAATGAATGTTTGCTTTTAACGTTTGAGTTTAATATTCTTTCTTTTATATTCAAATACACTCGATAAAAAAACAAATGAATTTTTATTTAAGATTTCGACTGAAGGTGCTTGGTGGAATTTCAATATTAAATTTGAATGTTCGTTGAACTTGAACTGTCAGTTCAAGTTCATCCGTGCACTTGAATGTCTGAAGATGCCAAAAGGCGAAACCCGGGTCGTTAGTGACAAAATCTGTGAGAATTTACATAGTTTGAACGATTCAAAAAAAAAAAGCAATTTTTAAGGTTATGTGTCACTATCTATAATTGATGAAATTATCAACCTGGGAAAGTCCGTGAGCCTAGCTGATGATAGTTAAGGTGGTGAAACATGGAGAGAAACACACCACAAAGAACTGTGGAAACTTCATATATTCAAAGAAACTGAAACGATGGAGGTGATTTCGTCGAGTGATGAAGGTTCCCAAATATTGCTTTATTCGACCAAAATATAATTTGATTTAACGATAATGTGATTGACTACTTTCAGAAAGTTTTGATTGAAAGAATAAATGTAGTGCTACTGAATCATCGAAAAAATGGAATCCACGATCAGAGTTGAATTTAACTGATTTTTTAATTGATAGCAACTTTTCTTTTAAACAATAATAGCCTTCCTACTCTTCCACCTCTACCACTTAATCTATTGATTACAAGTGTAAGCATTTTTTTGTATTTGTATCACTTTTAGCGGCTGAGAATAGATTTATGAATTTCACTTATTTCTTATGGGAAAATTATTCATATTAGTTAGGCCACCGGGAAACGGATTAATGACGAATATAGTAGTTTCACTGTATATACGTTCATAACTATGGATATTATTTAAAAAACAGATAGCAAAAATGTGATTTTATTAAATTATATACCGAGCAAAGCCGGGTGAAACCACTATTAATATATTATAATAAAACATGACAATTTTTATTTTCCGCACAACAGCGACATAGTACTCTGCGGAAGTGATTGAAAGATAAAAAGTTACCTGTATTTATAATAGATGGCAGTAACGTGATCATATATATTATTTTTTTAATATGTAGGTATTAAAGTATTTTCATTATCACAAATTTAGCAGTATATTATTAAATATTTATGCAATAATTACCAGTACTAACTTTATTGGAAAACGTTTATAAAGGTTTAAAAACGTATTATTATTTTTTTAGACAGTTATTTGCCAGGCTTTAAAAAAGTAACTGTTACAATTAATTTTATTGGAGTCAAATATCTGTGGCAGAATTTATTTTTTAAGTGAAATGTACCAGTTTCCAAGGCGACAGGTTTAACTGGGCTACTACAGTTTTTACACTCCAAATTGGACATTTTACAAACCAAATTGGACATTTGACAGATCAAATTGGACGTTTTACAAATCAAATTGGACATTGTACAACTAAAATTGGATATTTTACGAAAAAACATTTTTTAAGCAATTGGATAGTTTATTAAATAGGTCAGGGTTTACCAACCCCGTACCCGCTGGTCTCATGAAGCCCGCTGACCGATTTCGGTGCGCCCGCCTACTAATTTGGGCAAATCGTTAAATTTATGGAATTTTAAATTTCAAAATTCTTGGAAGGACTAAAAAAAAAGAGTCACGTTGATAATTTGGGCAAATCGGTAAATTCCCAGGTTTTCGGATTTCAAAGTTCATGGAAGAACTAAAAAAATGTTTTTTTGTAAAATGTCCAATTTGAATTGTAAAACTTCCAATTTGATTTGTAAAATGTCCAATTTGGTTTGTAAAAAGTCCAATTTGGTTTGTAAAATGACCAATTTGGAGTGTAAAAACTGTATCAATATTAAGATATTAACGAAATGTGACACGATACCCATGTGAAATTTCAATTAAATTTCAAAATGAATTCAAGATGAAAGTATTTTAGAAATAGTTATTTCAAAAACATTATGTAATTTGGCAACTAGTCACGCATAGACTTGAGTTGAATGATAAGATATTTATTATTTTGCTAACATCAAAAAATGCGATAAGATACTTCTTTTTTGTTCTGTTGATATCAATCGCATCAAGTAGGAAGGACGGTATACAATTATTAAGAATTGTAATCATAAAAATTACTGCTATATGAATCACTGTCGGGAAACAAAACATTTGAAGTGAGAACTTTCTTAAGAGAATTAATTTCTACGAAATGCATTAACACATTTTCTTGTGATCAATCTATATTAAATAGCCGATAAGGTCCGTATGTCTGAGTGGGTGAGTGTTTGTTTGAAGTGAGCGTCCATTTCACACCTTCCAGTCTCCACTTTTTTATTCATACTAAATTTATATATTAAAAGTCGATAAAATAATCACTCGCTTTTCACTTTTCACAAATGTGTGCGTACTGATGATGTCCTCGAGACATCTTCTTCTTCTACGAAATGTATTTTGTTTGCGTACATTTTCAAATTAATAGATAATGAAATGAAATAAAATAAAATAAAATAAATTAAAATAAAATAAATTAAAATAAAATAAAATGAAATAAAATAAAATAAAATAAAATAAAATAAAATAAAATAAAATAAAATAAAATAAAATAAAATAAAATAAAATAAAATAAAATAAAATAAAATAAAATAAAATAAAATAAAATAAAATAAAATAAAATAAAATAAAATAAAATAAAATAAAATAAAATAAAATAAAATAAAATAAAATAAAATAAAATAAAATAAAATAAAATAAAATTAAACTAGATAAAATTAAACACAATGCAACAAAAATCTCCCGTTGCTGGGCAACGGGCTTACAGCTAGTAAGATATTAATTATACATATAATGAGATTAAAAGTTATTCATTTGTTGTTGATTGATTGGTACATAATCACAAAAACAAGTGTTTGCGTATATGAGAATCTTAGTATCAAATCTCACATTCTCCAATTATCGAGTATCGAGAAAATCGTAATAAATCATTCTGCAATGCTTCAAAATTCACGAACTAAACTATTACTAAGTAGGTATGTCATAATTTAAGATTTCGACTGAAGGTGCTTGGTGGAATTTCAATATTAAATTTGAATGTTCGTTGAACTTGAACTGACAGTTCAAGTTCATCCGTGCACTTGAATGCCTGAAGATGCCGAAAGGCGAAACCCGGGTCGTTAGTGAAAAAATCTGTGAGAATGTACATAGTTTGAACGATTCAAATTTAGGTATGTTATGTTTTACTATATCGACTGTGGAAAGGAAAATGGACGTAACGCGCAATTTTTTCAAAACAGCTTTTTTCCGATAATCACAATGTATCAAACTTGATACACGTTCTATCAAAAGGATGTAAGCTGCAAATGTCGAATTAGTATCTAAATTTAGCTTTTAAGTTTGAAAAAGATGAACTTGTGAAAATTTAAACCAAGAAAAAAAGTTTTTCCTAGACAATTTCTTTAATTAATATTAGATTATGTCAATTAAACACCAGCTTAGAAGTCTCCGTTCACTTCAAGGTTGTGTATATTTCATAATTTGCATATGGCCCAAAATTATCAAAACACGTTTTTTGTGCGTCCTGTAATGTTTGCTATGCGTGGGTTACGCCCTTTTTCCTTTCCACGGTCGAATTATTATAATGAAAAATGTGATTTGCAACAAATTCCCTCAAACTCTTCCGATCCTTCAATAACTGGTAATCGATTAGTTAACCGCAAGTCGTACTATCCTCTTTGGAAAAGAAAGGTCGAGTAACAGAATAAATAACAAGCAGTTTTCGAAGAAAAAATCTATTGAGATACCTTCATTAGGAGGACGTATGCTCCACATTTGGATGAGACATGAATAAAAAAAAATGGAGTTCCAACTAGTAAATTTAAACTAAAATAATTTTTCGTGGTTCCATTTTGTTCCAAAGTCGATCATGTGAATTCATAATGGAGCTTACTTTAACACAAGTTTTCTACGAAAATTGCCTTTTACTCGCTTATTTTTTTAACAAGGCGAAAGCTATAATATATGTCTATTGCAAAAAGTCTAGGAACTCATCACTTATATTTGTAGTCAGCATTTTCATCACTACTTTTAATAAAAAAAATAATCTCAGATCATGTCTTTCCACAGCGACTTCATTGGAAGATTCCTTGCGAGTAAGGCTTACACAAAAACCGACTTTTGAAAAAACCGGTTGTCGCATGCAATGTTCCCTCTAAGGCAAGAGGTTAGCTGCGCGGAAATTTCAAACGCTGCGCGGACCGACCAAATATTAATGGACCAACTGTCTTGTAGTGCGCGCCAATTCGGAATGAGTGCGCGGGGGCTTCTCAACTGCTGCGCGGCCGCGCACGCGCGCAGCTTAGAGGGAACGTTGGTCGCATGTCAATATTGTTCGAAAACCGGTTTTATCCGTTTTTCAAAGTTTTACAAAAAATGGATAATTCAATTAAAATAGCGAGAAAAACTTCAATATTTTTATGTTGTTTGTTTATATACATAATAATGCACGATAAGAAATTATTTGGTGTTACACTTCAGAAAATATAATTTAAGAAAACACAAAACGTTTTGTAACAAAATTTGCTGATATCGAAAATACCCTTTCCCTGGGTAATGATGTGGGGCATATGGTATTTAAGCCATCAAATAAAAGATCAGATTTTTGAAAACCGACAAGCCCTATTTGCAAGTAAGCGTTTCTGACGTTGAACCGGATATTGGTTTTTTTAAAAAAATGCAACCGCAAACATTTCATTACATCATTTATGTAAACCTTATATAAATATGTGTACTTATTCAATTTTTATTTTTAAAATTTGCTTAACCGTTAGTTTATATTTTTTTGTGATAAAATATAAACATGCATGAGGGAATACTGAATAGCAATAATTAGTGGACTATTTTTCAGATTTAAATTGCCATGATATGAAAAAGTTTGAGAAACACTGTAATAAATACCTTGATTTCAACCTGGCATGTTTTAATAGAAAAACTTAGAACTTAAAGTAAAACATCAACAAAGTAAAACTTTTCCTATGCACGATAGACTTGCTGTCAGTTTACTATCGCACAAGCGTGTGTTGTATAATAATGGCGGTGATATATTTAAGCAGTTAGTAGCTGCTTGCTGTCAAACGATACGCACGAAAAGATTAAGCGATATATTTTACTATATTTAGAAAGAATATGTACTAAGATTTCATGAGAAGTAGGCCACTACTTGTGTTCTGTTTTACAACCAACGATAAAATAAACATAACCAGATCGCCATTACAGCATTTCAAAATATAGCTTCATAAATAATAATGGCAATCGCCGTGGGCGATTAATGACTTGATAGAACTGACGTGCTAATTTTTTTTTTGATGAAGAGCTCGAATTTAAGATTGTCGCATATTCACAGATTAATTTGATTTTATGTGGATGGACTATGTTGAGTTTTTCATTCTCATTTAAGTATGTACAACAGTTTAAACCAGGGCTGTGGAGCCGTGAAGATACAAAACGACTCCGACTCCGACCATAGCTTAAAACACGACTTTAATTATTTTTTTTAGGCTGAGTAGCGTGAAGTGGCGCCCATTTTTGCCCCTAGAAATTTGAATACACATTTTTTTAGAAGGATTCGAAGTGATTACTTTTTTACAAACACGACTCTAGTTGAAACAGCCCGGCTCCACGACTGTGACTCCGACTCCACAGCCCTGGTTTAAACCAACAAAAAATGTACGTCAAATGGCTTAAAATGTCAACTGTGTTAAAAAGTGACACAATTTAGTAAATTTGCTTCTAAGCCAATAAAAGCGGAAACATACTGCCGACACCCGACGCCACGTAAGGGTGTTGGATGAGATCATAGATACATATTTGCCATTGTATTGTAGCTATGATCTCATCCAACACGCTTACGTGGCGTCGGGTCTCAGCAGTATGTTTCCACCTTAATTTTTCAACATCGCCTAAGGCAAGAATGGCAAAATTTTTTGGGTCCACTTGCCAAAAATCATCAAATATTATTTTTCGATTGTGTGGCGTGTCCAAGCAGTAAAAAATAAACGATTGTCGTTTATCTTGGGAAACACTTGAAAATTAATAAAACGGAATCACGGACTATTAAGTCATCAGTGAGAATTTTTTTAGAGCATTACCTCATTCGCCTAACCTTTTTTAGGGACTGTGCATTTTAGTGTTTTGACTTGTTATCGTTTGTTTCACGTGAACCCCGGTTGAGAAACGCTGATATAGAGAACAGAAAGTAGTCAGATAGTTTTATTGACACATTGACAATATATTATAACTTTTTACAAACGGCGCTTTCAAACATAATTTAAAAAAACCTTCTCATGTACAATTTAAAAATTATCGATAAATAAATTTAGCTACACGACATTTCGTATGAATCATTTCTCGTATCTGTTATCGGAGACAGATATGCTTACTCGTATTTCATAAATTCACCAGAAAAATAATGGTTTCCAAGTTTGAAGTGGATTGCATTTGATGCACGTAACCCGACAATGGTATTCTTAACCAACAGACATATTAATCATACATTGTAGATAATAAATTCCAGACAAATGATATCACAGTATTTTTATTTGTGTTAAAGTAGATCTTACGATGATCAGCTGCATCTTTCGAATCAGTTGCACTGTCGATTGTTGAAGTTGAAGGGACTTCCTCGGCCAATTAAAACATCTAGTTATAAGATTATATCGTATCACAATAACAACAGTATCAAGATTAATTTCATATTAATAATGATTTTCCATAAATTTACTGCTGAATGCAATTAGAAGAATTCACTTGTTGATAACTGCTTAATTACGACATAACAAAGGCTGTACGTGGACGGCTGCTATAGCACCCGTGACCATTGAAGCTTAATGTCACGGCTACTGTAGCTATTTTAGAGCTCAAACCAGTTGAATATGGTCTTAAAAAATGTTTATTATCAATGCCATTAATTGGATTTACAAAAAAAAACAACCATAGAGCCTAAAATAACATTTTTGTGAAACTCTACCGAATTCGTCAACAAAATGGCGGCTGTCGTCGATAATTTTATTCATGTCAAAATAATATTCTTTATGTCAAAATACATTGTTAACGGTACATAAAAAGGCGATCACGTTGTTTAACTATAATAATTTCTAACGGGTGCTGATTGCAATTTAACAAGTGAGGATGAAAAATATATGAAAATTGAGAAATATTATATTATTTTATTCGAGAAGGTGGCGCGGTGTTACTGTCACTTGTAAGACGGTGTCAATTCAATTCAATTGTACGAAGAATGATTATTTGTCCATTTTACCGAAACTATGAAAAGTATTATATTTTTCATAATTTTAAAAAAATACTGTATATGTCAATAAACGATTCTGGATGCTTAAAAACATATTGTAATATATATCTACGATCAAAATGGTATTCACTAATTTGCCAAAAAGCTGCCGCGTACGGCGCTGGGTCTCTTTATTCTTAGCGCGGTCAAAAGGTTAAACGAAAACACTTTACGCTCATATATTAATTTAAAAAAAGGGAATTTTAATCTATTATTCCAACAAAAGCAAATCAAGAGTGTACTGTTTGTTAACTTGTAAAATATTCAATAGTAGTTTCGAAGTCGATGTTTATTGATTTCGTCTTCATTATATTATCACCGGTTTCTCACTTGTAAGGTTTCTGTTGACCAGACCGAGCTTCGGCTTTTCAACATTACCGGAAAAGAATTAGGTACTTATTATACAGACAGAAACTGGATATGTACTGCTGGCTTATTGGGGGAGCAAAACAGGTTACTACCCTCTCTCGTTATTGACACGTGTTTCACTTTTAAAGTGTGCAATGCCATCCTACGCGGGAAGGCACTGCATAATAAAACAAAACACTTTTTTAAATACTGATTCTACATATTTTTACAAAACTTAGTTGACAATGCTCGTGATAAGCAAAACCGGACCATATCTTAATTGAAAATTGTATAACAAATAAAAGAATATGAGTTATTTTTTAATTACATGTCTGTGCTATATTTTTATTCAAACCGTAATTCTACAACCAAAAGGTAATGATGACCAAATAAGTAAATTACACAAAGTACTATTATTTTTAAGAAAAAATAATGCTATTCATTGCTACGTGTATATAAACAGGGAGTTTTACGATAGACTAGAAATAAATCACTTTCTCGATAGAAATATTGTGTCTAGGAAAGTGGTGGGGAACCTGCGGCCTCTTGGCTACTCTGATGCGGCCTTTTGACTTGTGCAAAGTTTTTTTTGTTGCGTTGATTTTGCTTTTATCAAATTGCATTTTGACTAATTCACACTGTGAATTGAAATATTTAGTTTATAGGGGGGGATGTCAACATTTTTACTGCGGCCTTATGTTGAATCAGATAAATGAATGCGGCCTTTAGAAATGAAAAGGTTCACCACCCTGGTCTAATAAGGATATAATGAAACATATGATTGTTTCTACTGTCTTGTGTTGTTGAATTTTCTTTTTATTAGGAAATTTGTTATTCGCTTCTAGAAATCGTGTTAGAGCAAATAATTTGTGTAAAAATATTGTAACAAATATTTTTTAAAAGTAATAAAGAGTAGAGTGTGTGTAGAAAATCGCGCCCCTTTTTTCGCTGGTTTCTCGAGAACACATAGCATGGCTCTGCTACGAAGTGGCTACGCCGCTGGATTTTACATATTTTAACAAATCTCCGTCGATAATGCTTGTAATGAGCAAAACCGATTATTATCTTTAATGAAATTGTGTAAAAAAACAAAAAAGTGGATTATTTTAAAATTAAAATGTAGAATTTATTATATGATAATATATTAAATATTTAAAATGAAAATGTATAATACATTATGTATATAACATAACACGGGATAAAAAAAATATTCCTCTAGAATTGGTTCAAAATCATTATCAGCCACATCTAGCAGCGAACCCTTGTTAAATAATCTCTTTTGATTTTTGCGTTTTATTTAAATATTTTTTGAAATCAAGGAATGGGTGTATTATAAACAAGCTTACCGGCAGTCCCGGCTTTAGACATTGATCACGGCGTCCCGGTGATCCGGTATTTTGTCTCGGTTGATGTTTGGCGTCACGGTGATACATTAACACTTAACATACGGTGCTAAAAAATACTTCCGATATGTTGCTGAACCTTTAGGAACCAAGTGAAAAACACGTTTTAAAAATGTCTTAGGTTGTAACCGTCCATCAAAGAGCGGTAAGTGTTTAATAAACATGTTTTTTCACATAGTTCTTTAAGGCCCAGCAATATATCGCAAGTATTTTTTAGTGTGTTAATAAAAATGATAAAGTATCAAAAATAGTTCATTACAGGGTGAACAACAACTCGATCAATAAATAAATAAAATGTTTTAAGCTTCTGTTCTAACCATAGAAACTTTTAATAAACAATTTTTGGTAGTTTTTGTTTTTTTTTCCCTAGCTCCCTCTCCTGTCCTTGTTTTAAAACATCGTGATTATGATAAGCCTTATTATAAATAATAAAAGCACATCAATTTTCAAAAAGATAATTGAGAGCACAGTATTTGATTTAAAAACAGTATTTTTTTGTTGTATATGAGAACTTTGATCAGTTCTTTTGGACCTGTCTCACGAAAAAGAGTGTATTTCAATTCAACTGTTTTGATAAACGATCAATATAAAAAAACTCAAAGATAAATAAATACGATGCTTGACTGATAAGTTCACTGTTTTTTTCTGGTAAAATATAATACATACCTTGATAAAAAGAGAATCACTACATTCCACTTGTTACAGATTAAAAATATTCAATAATACATAGGGGTTGGGATAAATTCCTTTATCTTTCAGCCACATTTTTTACGTAAATCAGTGCTTAGATCTGCTATCAATAATCATTTATTATGACCGGTTGGGTTGCTTTACTAAGTATTCAGATATCGATATAAATTATCATTATGAATTCAATCAGAATGCAATCACTATATACAGTTTAATCGTATTATTGATTGCGTATTACATGAATTATTTGATCGATTGCAAACTTTTTTTTAATTGTGTCAAAATACCTTTTCGGTGGCATACGGTGAAAATTTTGCTATTCCACTTGTTGTGTCACGTTGTGTTGTGTCCTTTTTTACGATACTAAAATAATATACACCCATATTGGAATAAATTTTGACAAGCTACGAAAAGTGGTTACATTAATCCAGAGCTAATGTTTAAGGGTGTAAGGGAATTTTCATACATTAAAAACACCCAGACCTTAGAACAAAAATCGACAAATCTATTTAAAAAAAAATACATACGTATTTGGGAATCGAACTCATAAAATCTGTCACGGAAGCCAACGTTATTGAACACTGCACCACGGACCTGATTTCTTGTTTACTACATTTAAATGACATAATCCGTGCTCTTAAAAACGTAATATCGAAAATATTTACTTAAAAATTTAAATCATTAAAATTTAGTATATTTTTTTACGTTTTGTCACTAACGACCTGAGTTTCACTTTGCTGTATGTTTTAATATTTAAGTACACATATGAAATTGAGCTGTCATTAGCAGTCAAATCCCTGAAGATAGCGAAAGGTGAAACCGTGTTTGTATGAAAATATGCAAAATTTTAATGATTCAGATTTTATATTGAATGATTATCGACCTTCAGTCGATCGACATACTAAATCATTTATTTGAAAATTCATGCTTCCATTATTATTTTATAAAATTTTCTGTAAAATAAGATTTATCGAAAAGATTGTTAACAATTCTCATATAACGACGTTTAACAATACACTCGACAAGTATTTTACATTCTCAACATTCGGACTCGATTTAAATAGAGACAGTTTGGTTGGATAAACGTATTACTATTATTAATAAAAACACAATATTCCTTTGTACTTTATTACACTTTATTAAAAAGGTCAGGACCGGTTTCGCTCATTGTGGGTATTTTCAACTGATCATCAAAGATTAATAAATTTTAAGTGGTGACTGATGGTAATTATAAACATAATTAAAATTTGGAATTTTTTCAACAAAGTGAAATTCTACATTACTGAAGTAAAATTTCAAATTATCTTTATAATTTCCATCAGTCACTACTTAAAATTTATTAATCTTTGATGATTTTTTAACTATATGCTATAGGTGTTAAACATTTTAAATTTGTGTAATTATAGAGTCACTTAATTTGCAAATTCTTTTCATTGTCAATTGTTGCTTGCGCCTTTTATTTCAATTTAATTTTGTATAAATAGCACATCAGTTGACAATGCTCGCAATGAGCGAAACCGGTCCTGACCTTTTAATAAAGCGGAATAAAGTAAAAAGGAATATTGTGTTTTTATTAATATAATGCCTTTCCACCAAGTATTGACAGTGAACACCCTAAAAGGTATTATTATTATACAACACGAACATAATTTAACATAACTGAAATCCGGCTGGGGTGAAGTTTTCTTTTCTGCGGGATAAACTTTAAGTGACAATCAATAGTTTAAGTGCCTATGTTCATGTAACATTTGCAAATATCAACACGGGGCCACGGGGGGCAGTAATGTGTCAGTAGAACTAGGCGGTGCTCATGCGCGCTTTAAAATAAATATGTAAACAAAGGAAATAGACTCTCCATCGAAGGGTGAGAAATGGAAATAGAACATACGAGAGTTGTTCAAGAGATACGATATAATATATTAAAAAAATTGGACGTGTACCAAGCAATGAAATGCAACTTAGCCCAGATTACTTTTTAGCTATATATGTATATTATGATGATAAAGATATTGATGTATATGGAATACTTTATACCTATATAGGGTAGTCCAGATGATAGCTTCAAGTTTTGTAGCAGTGGTGTACTTTTAAGTCACAGTATACTTAAACTTGAATAGTATTTTTGATTGTAAGTTAAGAATAACTGATGGATTTACATTATAAATTGTACTAATGCCTTTTTTGTATTGAATAAACAAAAGATGCACTGTGCATTCACGCATTTGTTTAACTGAGTGTAATTCTTAAGATAATCTTTACAATTACAATTTTGTCTAGTTTCCAAATATCTGATAATCCAATTTCAGTAATCGACTATTTCATACAACTATTAATGAACCAAAAGACATAGAATATTTGTGATTGTTCATAACTCTTTTTCTAATCTGATACTAATAACAAGATAAATAATAGATACACCGAAATTATTTGTTTCTCCAAACATTACATTCCTACCCTTTTTTGAAATGCTGGTATCTTTCTGGTCAGAATTGAAATAACATTGGTCAGAATTTATATTAAATGGTCATAATATATCGGTCAGAAAAAATAGTCATAATTTAGATGAAATTTAAAAAAAAAACCTAACCTAATCTACTAACCAAAATTGTTATTAAATATTCTGACCGTATAATATTTTTATTCTGACCAAAAATTTATTTAAATTCTGACCATTTAATTTGTTTCCTTTTTGAAAGAGGCTTGTGTCGAAACATTCCATGTGTACCACATATAATCGAAGAGACCTTGCTTAATTTTGGGTTTTGATTCTGGTCAGAATGTATTTTTTTTTTTACATCGAATCAAATACTGGTGCAGATTTTCATTAATATATGAATAGATGAATCAATTATTTTTTAATTTCTATCACTGTCAATACTTGGTGGAAAGGCATTATCTTAAGAAGAAACACAATAATCCTTAAATATTTCCACTTTTATATACCAAGATCAGGACCGGTTTCGCTCATGGCGATCATTATTAACTGATAATGTTAACTAATCAGACGATAGTGCTAGCCACGAACGAAACCGGTCCTGATCTTGGTAAATAAAAGTGAGGAAATAAGTACAAAGGAATATTGTGTTTTTATTTGTATATTTCATTTACGCTATTGTGGAAAGAAAAAAACTTCGTTTGATAATAATATATCATGTGTACGATTCGACAGTAGTTGGTCTAAATTCACGAATATATTAAAATACAAATACTTTATTAATGACATGAATAATACGATAATTTAATCGAATTAAACCTCAAATGTGTCAATTACTTTCGTATGTCATACGCAAGTGAGCGACGAGAGGGAGATACTGATAACAATGGCAAATAAAATCATTGAATTGACAGTGGATTTATTAATGTCATCTCTTTCAGCATGAATGAATTATTATCTCGTCTTCTGGTTTGTCTTTTTGCAATCTCTTGTGCGCGGAACATCCCCGTGCTGGGAGCGCCACAGTAACATCCGGCGGGCGCCGCACCGGTCTGTAGCCATAGCGACGGCGGCGAGCACCCCGACGCCCTGGCGCCGGCACTCATTTCGCCCGCCAATAACGCCCGCACCCCCAATTTCTGCGGCGGTTCTGCAAAGTACATACATGATTTCGCGCCAAATCTCTGCTTGCAGTGCCAGCTAGTTTCGTATTTTTATCTATTCTATTCAAAGGGATTTCTTGGACAAAGAATTGATTACACCCAATGGAAGAATATATGTACTTACATACAATTAACAGGCACAAACAAAACATCTTAAATGAACAAACCATTATCAATCCATCACCGTTGTTAAAACCCTTAATGTAATTATTGATAAATATCAGTTAAATTTGTACTAATTTACCTTGAAAAACTCCAGATTGCTTATCGTTCTTTGAAACACTAGAGTCATATTTAATAAATGTAATATTATAATTGTAACTTGAATAATGATGTTAATGTGAATAACATAGGTATCTCTTCGTAGCCAGTATATATAGCTGAGAAAAATGTATGTTTAACAGTTTGAATACCGCGCAAATAAATCATTAATATGTCCCAGAGATACTGTGTGTTTTTGAGAATAATGATTTTGCCTAATATGCACTCGAATTCGATATTTTAAAAACCTATATTGACTCAGTATAGATAGCATATATTCATCAAAATATTGCTTATATTCTATTATAATATCAAGTTTTGTCTTATATGCTTGGTATTCAAGTGGTTAATCATAGTTCTGACGATGGCGAAATAGCTATCAACTAATAAATATAAAAACTTTAGAACTAAATACGTTGCTATTCTAACCCTATTACACAACATACATTAGAATATGGCATGTCATTGGAGGAAGACTGAAAAAGATGGAGGTGCGTGGCGGCCATATGCTCAACATAGGGAGCGAATTTGGTCAAAGAAGAAGAAAACTAATAAGTTGTACGAATTGTGCAAACAAGAAAATTTATTTATGTTTCATAAATTGTAGTTTATTCTTATAGAAGAAATGTCGGCAGAATTAAATTGTGATAACGCATATGTAAATACGATAACATGAACAAAGAGCTGTTATGGCGGCTATAAATTTCTTTAGAATGCCTGCGTTAATTGCAGTGATAATATTTTCCTGTAATTTTCTAGAATTCGTGAATGCTAAAGTTATGATTCATGTGTGTAAGTATAATTAATATCCAATCAAATCTGTTATCATTCACTTAACAATGACTGATAAACTTAATATTTCCAATTTGATAAACATCATAAAATATTCAATTATTCATACTAATTTAACACATTCGGAAAGAAATTGCAATATAATTCTTATGTGTCATATTATGAATTGAAGACCTATAATGATCACCTATTATTAGGGCTTATACAAAAACCGACTTTTGAAAAAACCGGTTTTCGAATGTCAATGTTGTCCAAAGACCGGTTTTATCCGGTTTTCGAAGTTTTACAAAAAATGAATAATTCAATAAAAATAGTGTATCTATAATTATTATACACATAATAATACACCACAAAAAATTATTTGATGTTACACCTCAGAATATATGATTTAAGAAAACACAAAGCGTCCACTGATCGTTTTGTAACAAAATTTCCTGATTTCCTGATTTCCTTTCGTTTATACCCTTTCGCTGGGTAATATGTGGAGCATATGGTATTTAAGCCATAAAATAAAAATCCAAATTTTCTGTCCTTTTGTTTATAGACTCGTTTATGGAAAATTCGGCTCAACCGGTTACCAAGATGAAAAACCGGTTTTCGAATGTCACAAATTTTGCCAAAAAAACGGTTTTTAAAACTGCCCTACCTATTATGTTATATTTTGACATAATCATATAAAATAATTTTGTTGAGTAGAAATTATTTATAATTAATATTTGTATGTGTGCCTTTTTTGCAATGGCAAGACTGATTGAAACCCTCGCGATTTTCTTCATTTTGACAGAAGGTTATTCTGCATAGGTCCTTATTGCAGAGTGGCCATCACAAAGGATTAAAAACAAGCAAGTTAATATTGCCAGATTAAAATATTAAATATATCAAAACAGAGGCAGTGTAATAAAGATAATTGCTGCATATTTAATTAAAAACTATCAGATCATTATTTGTAAGAAGGCTTCAATTTTTCTAATTGATCACAGAATGTATTATGTATTCTTCTATTTCTTCTTAGCCATTTAAACGTTTTAGCGATCGTATTATAACGTCGTTATGCTTGATTTGAAAATGCCGATGTGTTCTTAACAACTATTTGACTATCGAACTCATTAAATTTACAAATTTCAAAGTATTGTCTTCAAATTAAACTGTTTATTCACTTAAAATGTATTATTTAAGACAGCGATCTTCAACCGGTGGCCCTTGGATCGGCGCCGGTCCGCAAGTATATATTGATGGTCCATGAAAACTTTCACCCGACTACACCGCTGATGGGCACCACAAAATCGTGCGCACTTGATCCTTGCCAAAGAAATGAGTTGACCGAATTGTCTTCCGATGTCACTCTGGTATCTAGACATACAATTCAATAATTATCTCAATTTCGGATATCTCTTGTTCAAGAATACGAAAAGGTTGAAAGTAGGAACACTCATTTAAAGTATTTTTTACTGTTTTAAATTATATTTTTTTGAGACGATTAACACTGATGTAGGAGTAGCTTTGAAGAATAATCTCAAAACATGACTTTATTATCAGACATTTTTTTGCAGAACGTAGACGATTCTGTTTATTTTTTTAGCATATTCGTAATCAATGGCATAAAAACGGTTGTTTTTTTATTCAGTTACTCAACATATATTTTTGAAAGATAACAAATGTATAAGTATAAGACAAGAATATAACTAGCAGTTAGCGGTTCTCTCAAGTCCACTTTTAGGGTCGAATGGTTTATTAGAAATATACACTTCAAACTCAAATCTTAAAATGAATCTATAAAATTAAAGTATCTGCACTGAATTCGAACTTTTATACATTTCGACTGTATATGATGAACATCCAGGGACATCAACCGCTAAGTTACCATTCTGTAATTAGCTAACCATATAGCTGCTTATATAGTATCTCCAATGGAACCTCTAATACAAAAAATATAATTTTACATCCGTGACAAACACAACAAAATGATATAATTAAGTATTTCGACTGAGGGTGCTTGATGGAATTTCAATATCAAATTTATATATAATAATAATAAATTTATAATAATAATAATAAATTGGTACTTTTTGAGATATAAAGATCACTCTCCACGGAATTTTCGATCGAGATACGTATATCTTTTTTATAAAAAAAAACAAATTCCTCGATATAGCTGTGATAAGCAGGGCAGAATTCACAAGTCATATTTAAAAAAATCCGATTATATTTTATATTGATTGAAAAAAAAAAATTCACGTTGACGTAGTATCACAATAGAAGTTGTAATTGTTTGTATTAAATGAATCATCAATTTTATCTGACATCGAATTAGTTATTTTAATATACATTCTAAGAATAAGCTACAGTTGATGATAGTTTAAATATAAGCGGCAAGGTTTGCGTTTTATTTTTAGTGTCAGTTTGAAATTACTTAAAATTGGATTGAACTTTTGAATATTTGATATGTAAGGGCATGTGCAATAGAGTTTTATTCCATGTTTGGATTCGTGAAAAAAACACACATTTTTTAAATGATTCGAAATTGTATATATAGTCTTTGTATATACCCAAGAAAACAATACTCAGATTACGACTCCACATCGCTGGTTTTAAGGCAAAAGAATCTTTTATTGAATTAATAAAAAAAATAAAAGTTATCAACTTCATTTGGACTTTGAATCATAAAATCAAAAGACAAATTAATATATATGGTTTATGTCTGGTGTGTTGTGTCAGGTACAATGTGGCTTCCCATGTGAAGATTGAGATTTGAGTAGAATTTACTAACAATATGAAACAAAATGATCACTTATCAAGAATTAGTTTTTATTTATCGTTCACAACTATTCTGATTTGGTTATTTTTGCATTTATTCTATTATCATATTGACTGTGGAAAAGAAAGAAAACGTAACCCCCTGTTTTTTCGATAACTACAATGTATACAACTTGATACACGTTCTATCAAAAGGAGGAAAGCTGCAAATGCCGAATTAGTATCTAAATTTAACTTTTAAGTTTAAAAAAGAATGGGCCTGTAAAATTGCAAATAAGAAAAAATACTTAAAAAGGGTTATTTTTAAACAATTTAAGAAATTAATATTAGATTATGTCAATTAAACACCAGTTTACAAAGTGTGCGTACACTCCAGGATTGTGTATATTTCATAATTTGCCTGTGGCCCAAAATCATCATAACACGTTTTTTTGTGCTTCCTTTGAAATTTTGTATGTGTGGGTCACGTCCTTTTTCCTTTCCATAGTCGATATAAAATTCATTATTATGTAGATAGGGTAAAAACAGAATGGTGGTACTTCGTGATACCAGTAAAAGCCATGATTTTGTTAGAAGCGGATGATTGAAATTCTTCTCTTCGTTTAATTCATTAATTCTGCATACATACAGCAGCATTTTAGTCATAATCTAATCCACCATAAACAGAAATTACGAAATTCTCAGACACGTCTGCCCCCTTCATTTATTACTGAGCAGAAGGGACTTTTTTTATTTTATCTAACCATGCGAAGTGCAATAAAATGGTATTATTGAGGAATATCTTCCAACCCTTATTATTATGCAGTATGCAGCTATTTTTTTGACAGTTAAGTAATATGATGGCAAAGTGTAATTTGATGTGTCCATAAGCTAAAATTGATATATCCACTTAGCAATGTTATTAAAAAAGACATTTAGAGCCAGAGATAAAATTAAATTTATCGGTTTTTGGTTGCGGTGTCGACATTTTTTCCGTTGGGTTTTGCAGGTAACATATCATTACGTACAGTATGAAATGTTTTATAATAAATGTATCTTCTTAAATATTTTTTGTTAATTTTTGACAAAATGTAAATAAGCTGTTGACTTAATTTTACGGGAGAGTCTTAAAATTAATTTAACTTTTAAACGAGTATGGTTAATAATTTTAGAATAATCTTCATTCTGATTTTGTAAACTTCAATTTTATGGAAGTTTACAAAATAAAATAAATAATTCTAAATTATTATTGAATTTCCATCAAGCACCTTCAGTCGAAATTTTAAATTAGTGTATGGTTAATATAAATTTAAATTTGATAACTTTGTTATTCAACTTTTTGTGGTACAACCTGTGACACGTGTTTTGCCTTTTTGAGAAGCATCATCAGACTATCGTACAAAGCAGGACAGGATTAGTTGTCATCTTATCGTGTTCGCCCAGTTATTTAAGGATCGGAAAGGTGGGAAGGAATTTTTAGACATCAAAAACACACATCCCTTCGAACAGAAATTCAGGACTCGAACCTGTGAGATCCGCCAAGGAACCATTTTTTTTGCACGTTTGAGAGTTATTTTTTTTAATCTGTGTAAAGTGAATTCAAGTGAGTGATTACACTCTGCGTTAACATAACCAACCATCTTTATTTTTGTCAATATTCAATTTCTCAGTATATACGAGAAATCAACGTAAAAAATCTGTAATAAACAGCTTTTTAAAAAAATATATGAAGTGTAAGCAGTTACCAACCTTCGGTAAAAGACGGCACCAAGATAAAATAATAATATAATATCATTACACATATTAGTACATATGTGTGTTGACTTGGTGTAAAATTTAAGTGCTAAAACGTACACTATCTTAAATCGGCCAAGGTGTCGTCTGTGTATCTTATCAGTGATCATTATAATTAATAATAAAAAGTCTGGTGTAATCTTATCAATTCTTATCACTCTATCAAAAAGAAAAGACCATTATTTTTTTGATTCAAAATGATACGGTTTGTTGGATTCCCCGGAAATGTAACATACACAGTTTAAAACGACAGTTCTGTTTTTATGCTTTTCCCCTTGAGATTTTTGCAGCTAGTTAAATGAATCATGTTATCACCATTATTATCGTAACCTGATTATCTTTGATTACTTTATTAAATAAACAAATACATCATGTTAATCACGTACTTAAAAAAACAATGAAGTCAAAGTAAAAAAAAATCTTACTTGGAATAAAAAAAATATTTGAGAGTGGTGAGCTTAATTCAAAATTAATTGAGAGTGCACGCATACACTGTCATTAAACATGATTACTTTGGTAATTTTCTTGATTAACTAATTAGTAAGATGGTGACAACGTCACTGTCTGTATGGCTTATACAAAAACTGACATTTGATAAAATGGTTTTCGAATCCCAATATATCTTTCGAAGTTTCACAAAAAGGGTAATTCATTTAAAAAATAAAATCTTTGTTTATTATTAACAGTTTTTTAGTCTTCTTATTTGGTGATGTAGTAATTATACCCACCTCGTCCTCGATTAGTGTATCTGAGTCAAAATGCACAGCAAAAATATTATCAAAATATAAAAAGTTTCAACTCATTCGTGGACTACTTGCTTTACTATTAATCTACATAATTCATTTTATTTTTATTATAACCGAAGCAGCTGTAAGTCAAAATACTAAATTTATTGAAAAAAAGTATTAATTCTAACACTTTTAACTAGGTTACCATGTTGATAAAAACGACTTTTGAATGTCGCAAATTTCGCATGAAAACCGAATTTTCAAAACCACTTTTTTGAAAATCGACTTACCCTTATTGCCTGTCTCGATATTCATATTATAGTATACACGTTATAAGGTAAAAAATATCGATGTATTTAGTTTGACATTTTGTTTATAAAATCAGTTTATAGCTATTTTTTACCTTGTTGATGTTGTTGTTGAAATTGTTTTATATGGCACATAATTAGTATTCAAAAAACCTGCGACTGAATCGTCAGGAAGATTAAATACGCTTCGCAGTCTATTTGGGTGTCTGAGTACTACATCAATTAGTCTCGGTAGAATGATAAAGAGTCGTATCTTTGAATTGGCAATTGAATTGTTGACCGATTTATAATTTTAGCCGGTAATGCCAAAACGTCAAATATTTGAAGGTTGAAAAATCATTTGAGAAAAAATCTATTAGAATTTAAATTTAAAAAATCTAAAATTGACATAGACTTTACCAGGAATCAAATCAAGACCCTCCTGATCGGTAGAGCAAGCTCTATCCTACGCTAGACCTTAGCGGGCCAGAAATTATAATATAAAACAATATGACATTATAATCAAATAAGTTTTTATGAAAATTGTGTTTTTCTCTGTTCGGTAAGAAGTGGATCTGTTCATTTTTGATAATTCATTATTATAATAAACTTTTCTTAAATACTTATTAAATAAATCGATAGTTTCAATTTCCAACTTTAACATTGCTAAGTATTTGTTTTCAAAAAGATAAGCTATATTGAGATTTATCAACAAGTAATTATCTATCATCGTAAACACTTCATTATAATATTATATTTACAGTGAAATGCAGCGTGACACATTTTAGCTCTTTATTGTTTGTTACAAGAATCTTCGCATCAAATAGCTATACATACATTATATTTTGTGCTCATTACGGCGTGTTGAGTGACGACAATACTTACTTCATTATAACAACTTTATGATATAAGCTCATCTATATTTATAAAAGCTATTTTATATTTAGCGACAAGCAAAAAGAAGAACTCTCTCGTAGTACACGCGACCTGACAAAAAAACTCAATACGTATTTCTTTGATCTGAGCTGCTTTTTATAACAGATACCATTTCAATAAGTATTAATTAAAGTTAGCAAATTTGAGCAACTTAATACTTTTTTAATTATTCATAAATTAAATCACATAAAATACTGACTCATAACGTGTGATTTAATTGAAAGACACAGAATTCTTTAAACATTTTTTGTCTTGTATAAGCATACCCATCACGAAATCTTACTTTTATTTTTGGATTTAATAAAAATAATAAACTACAACATAATTGAAATCAATTTGTATTAAATTAAAGCAAAGTTAATATGAAGTTACCTGTTGATAATTTAAATGGGTAAGTAAGTCAATGAATAATTAATCAAAAAAATACAATAATCGAATGTTGTTTATTTGACTTTAAATATGATACATTTCATTGGACAGTAGAGAAACAAATATAAAATTAACAACTTTACGTTCATAAATTATAATTGAAATTCATAGAGAAAGAAAAGAAACTTGTGCTCAATCAAAGACATCTGGCGTGCCTTACAATCAATTGTTTGCACTGAGAGCCATGTGGTAATTTGGATGTCAAATATTGGATTAAATAATCGGTATTTTCAGTGGAATAAAAAAGTGTGTCTTGATTTCGTGACATGTCTCGAGTCAATTTATAAGATTGGCGATACTGTATTATATAACAGTCCAAGTTTGTACGATGAGCAGAAAGTTTAGCTGTTTGAGCCTGGTTTCGCATTGCGTATATGTTCAAATGTCATAAACAGGGGCGCACTTATCTTATTATAAAAATAATGTATTTTATATTGTCTAATGAAGTATTAGTGAAACACAACAACATTCGTTCGTTAAAAGAAGCGCTAGGTTTTAAAAATGAAACGGATTGACATAGGACGCTTAAGAAGAATTTGATGTATATAAATATATGTATTTTTCAATTTTTTAATTAAAAATATTTGACATTACAGCTTACGCCAGTGCGTCAAATATTTTGAAGTTGAAAGATCATACGAGATATACTCGATGAGAATTTTTGTAAGTCACATGAGATTAACTCAAGGAGAATTAACTTCACAAATACCCATGTCTTAGATATCAAATTGAAATTTAAAAAATCCAATTTGACATTGGCCTTACCGGGAATTGAACCCAGAACCACTTGATCGGTAGAGCAAGCTCTAACCAATTAGACCACAGCGGGCGACAAAGTTATTAGCTATTGGTTGTTCAACATTTTTTTTGTCCAAGGATGAGAATTAAATAATAATACTGGCAAAAAAGGACTTTGAGTTAATCAATCGCTCATTTAACACAACCTATGTAATAAATTAAAGCATTAATTAAATTAATTGATTGACTTGGAATTTACTTAGTAGAACTTCATTATAATAGGGCAAAAATAACAACGTATGTAGTTCTACATTTTTTAATATTCATTAGTTGATTGCTATTTCGGCTTTCGCCATTGTCTGAACTATCTGTTTACTACTTTACGGACTTTAGTTCTGACGATGGTGAATGCCGAAATAGCTATCAACTAATACAAGGGTCGGCAACATTTTGTTGTAAAAGTGCCAAATATTTTACGTTGGTATTATTATTGACGTTTCGCGGGCCGCAGGTTGCCGACCCTTGAACTAATAAATATTAAAAACTGTAGAGCTATTTTTACCCGATTATTAATTTAATTCGTTCAATTTGCCGTGAATCAAAGGAGCTTGGGGTCAAACACGTCCAAGTCCAATTTAAGAAAAAATGAGAAAACTGATTCAAGAGAACATGATTTATTTTTAGTGTCGCTAAAGACATCATTGTTAATGCAATAAATGGTCAAAATATAGCCCAATATTTAAAACTCTTTTTATAAGAAAAGTGTGTTTATCACAGTTCAGAAAAAAAGTGGATCTGGTCATTTTTATCTCAAAATCCTCAGAAGAAAGAACATTAACACTTCCCTTACGGTGCTAAAAAATACTTCCGATACGTTGCTGGCCCTTGAAATACAGGTTTCAACTAGGTTTTTACCATCCATCAAAGGGTGGTAAGTGTTAAAGCATGTTATTTCACCTGGTTCTTTAGGGGAAGTGTTAAAGAGAATTCAAGCTCTTGCCTATGCTCAGCAGAGCTTAACAAAATAAAAAAAAAACTGTTTACCATTCGTTTACTGTCTAGGAAAAGTTATGAATGTAAATAGCTGAATATTGGTTAAAGCGTGTATGAGTTTATGATTTGTATAAGATATTCGGTACGATGTTATGAAGTGTATTAAAAAAAAAGATTTTTCGAGTTTACTAGGGAATGTAACGAAAATCTAGATCCAGTCCCTTCTCAAAGAAAACCAAATCAAAAGTGTGAAAAGTCCCTAGTCGGACATTTGTATATATTAACATTTAAACGAGTATTGAACGATATCATTAACAGGAACATACATTATATTTTAATAGAGCTGTTTTAACCCGTGACATGCCATGATAGAAAATCACGTTTCCTGCCATGGTGGCATCTCAGTGTCAATATTTATTGACAGTATTTAAACCTAAGTTAGAAGCTAAAAAATAATTTTAAAAATGTATATATGCTTGAAAATATATTCTAGGTCTCATTTTCACCCTCATTTTATTTATAATTGCTTAAAGTTCAATCAAAATTTTATTGTAATATAATATGTTGCAATAAAATCTTGATCGAAATGATAAAAAGCTCATCACGGACCATCAGTAGATCAATTAAAAAAAGTGTGATGATTCCGTTGGACATACAGCGTATTCGGAATGGAAAATATCTAGCTAAAAGCTTCTTAGCATTGGTAAGCTTTTAAAAATATATACATGTAATAGACGGGTTCGGGGAGACTAGGCCGAGTTGGTATACAACTAAGGTATAACTAGGATTTATGAACTGGAAGATGGCATGAGGAAAGCGGGATCGAGGAATAGCTACTGTGTAAACCATGTACCTCATCATCGTAGGAAAAAATCTAACGAAGAAAATAATAGATATTGTATTTTTAAACTATTATTTGCAGTTAATAATTGGTGAAAATTGTAATAAGGTCTTACTGTTGAATTCTTTGAAGAATGCAGTTCTTAAACAAAGTAACATTTGCTTTATTCTAGGAGATAGTCGCGTTTGATTTACATCGACTGCAAACTACGTGGCATTAGATTATTGGAAATATATCGACTGTGGAAAGGAAAAAGTACGTAACCCACAGTTTTTTCAAAATAGATTTTTTTCGATAATCACAATGTATCAAACTTTATACACATTCAATCAAAAGGATGTAAGCAGCAAATGCCGAATTAGTATCTAAATTAAGCTTTTAATTTTGAAAAAGTTGGCCTTGTAAAAAATTAAAACCAAGAAAAAAGACTGAAATAAAGATTTTTCCTGAACAATTTCTTTAATTAATATTAGATTATGTCAATTAAACACCAGTTTAGAAGTCTCCGTGCACTTCAAGGTTGTGTATAATTCAGAATTCACATATGGCCCAAAATCGTCAAAACACGTTTTTTCCGCCTCCTGTAAAATTTAATATGTGAGGCATTCGTCCTTTTTCCTTTCCACAGTCGATATGATAATCGTCGATTAAGAAATTAAATGATTTACGTTACTACTCCATGATTTTTTGTTTTCTTAAAATGTTGCTAAAATATCCATCCATACAAAACAAAAACGAACATATCCGACATTGCCTGTTAAAATAATATTTAGCAAAGCATTATTAATTGGAATAAGAAACACTGTTGGTAGGAGGAGCGGTGCCAATTACTCAAAAGGGAGTGTTTAATATTATTATGATGCACTGCATTGCAAAGGGGTTGAGAAAGTACAATCTATGTACATATACGTACGGACATAGCTAAATACCAGAGGCAAATGGTTAATTTTTTAAATATTTAAAAATAATCCAATAGTTTTAATTTGCTCTTTCAATATTGTGCATTGTAAAGATAATTTATATTTTAATCTTAAAAAATGTGTTTACTTAGAAAAATATACATATTAGAACAGTTATAAATTGTAAATATCACACGTTATCGTAAAAAGCAAATGGCTTAATGTTATTAAAAAAGGTGAGAATCGTAAGACAAAGAATCGCCAAATTAAAGTCGTTTTTTTTAGTAGAAAAATGGCACTGCGGAACTAAAATTAATACTATTTAACCGCTTGAATACCGCGCAAATAATAATCGAATTCATGTCTTGGACATCCGTGTTTGCTTGCATGTGTTACCAGGGAAGGCTTGAACTCATCAGTCTGCTTGACGTTGTATGTGCAATATTATGCTTGGCAGAAAGATCAAACATATTTTCAGATAACCATGATGTTAGATAAAATCTCATCAATCTTACGACAAATGAATAACATATGAAAAATACAATTTCATTCCTAATTATTATATTTTAACCTGGATAAACTTACAGTGAAACATTTAAAAAATAATGAAAACTGATGTTTAACTTGTGCCCTTCTTTTAAATTACCGTGATAATGGCACTTTTAGTGGTTCGAATTGCTTTATTTTAACTTTCTACGTGTTTCTGCATTCCTGGGTCTAACCCTGCAGACGATGGCGGCTCAGTGACCCGTCTCGCAGGGCGGAGATTTGGCGAACGGCGGCAATGGGGCGCCAGCGCTCCCGCCCAAACGACACTCGACAGTCGATCCGTCGCTTTCAACCCCTATGGACCTAAACTGGTAAAGGGCGCGTGGTTTATGTATGCTTCGGAGTTAAAAAAGTAGTGTTCGCGACTTAAATATCCACTGTTAAATTGGACATAGAGGTAAGCGATGGTCTCCATATTAAAAAATGTATTTTACAATTTTTCTTAGAATATAAAATACTTTGATATAAAAAAATCCACTTACTTAGTTTACTTTGAATAAGTTATGTAAGTATCAAAGTTCTATAAAAAGATAAAATTATTTTTGTACAAAAAAAAAACTCTTGCATTAGTTTTAATTATATTATTATTTAATAATGTATTTATAGTGTTAGATTTATAACAGCTAGCTAAAATTCTATGCAATAAAACTAAAATATACGTTGTTCCAAAAAAATGAAAAAAAATGATAGATTGATGAAGAAGACTGATAAATTATGCCACGGGCCATATCGAATGACGGAGGCGTAGAAAGGAAAAATATTTCGTATTTCGCATAATTTATCAGTCTGTTTCGTATTAATGTGTGATTTTAACGCGATTATCAAAGCTTCAATAAAGATTTGTAAATCGTGGCGTTGTTTTTAGCTTAGCTTGTGAAGTTTTTCGCCGAAATAGTCCATGACTAGCTTTAATACACTTTTACCTTATTTTCTATTGAATGAACATATTTTTACTAAGATTTCAAATTGGGTTTTGTTAAATAATTATAATATTAAAAAAAAACAAATAAATCGTATAAAATAATAATAATACGATAATTTCAAATACGCAATAATGCGTTATTTCTACGTCCAATTTGTAAAAAAAAACACGATTTATTTGGTTTCAAATGTAATAATACTTTTGATTTGAATTAGCTGCGAAACCGTATATTTTATGAACTTTAAAGATTTACTGGTGACCTTTCTTGTATCGCTAATTTTGTTTTGCAATTTCTGTATGCATATTGCATACACAAACTATATACCTAATATAAAGTATATCAGTGTATTGAGATGGATATGTTATAAATGGCAAAACAACTTCATTTGATTTAAACTTTCATAAAACTTATAAGTATATTTTTTTTATTAAAAATAACAAATAATATGATAACCACGTAAACAGGCCACACAGTTTTTATTATTTAAAAAACCATGCCCGCTCCCAATGTGGAGCATATGGACTCCTAATGGAGTTTATCTCAACAGAAGTGTTTCTACGAGAACTGCTTGTTACTCAGTTGCTCAACCTCTCTTTTTCCAAAGAGAGTAGGGATAGAAGGATAGGGCTAGGACAGGATTAGTGGTAAGCTAATCGCTCTCGATACGCCCCGTTCATAGGATAGGAGGGTGAGTGGGGGAAATTCAAGACATCACATACATCCATGCCTTTGAACAGAAATTCATAAATCGATTGAAAAATCAATTTATAAAACTGTCCGTACCGGGATTTGAACCCGGGCCCTCCGTGGCCGAAGCCAACAACGTTGACCACTCGACCACACAGGCGGGTTTTTATTATAGATATCGTTAAAGTTGTGTGGATGTAGTATATACTAAAATATTTTATTTACACAAAAATTAACTCAACTATAGTAAGCAGAAAAGGGTTAAAGTCTTAAAACAAAGTAACCAAGAAACCAACTATTACAAAACTTCACGTTGGTGGGCGTTTGGTAAGTGATCTAATAATCACATGACAGAAATCTTTTAAAGTAATACATATTATATAGTTTAATAGGTACGTATACCCTATAGTGGAATTTTATAATCTTTCATGTACTGAAAGTTTTTTTACATATTTATCATGATATCGACTGTGGAAAGGAAAAAGGACGTAACCCACACATATCAAATTTTACAGGAGACACAAAAAACGTTTTTTTTTTAAGATTTTAGGCTAAAAGCAAATTATGAAATATACACAACTCTGAAGTGCACGGTTACTGATAAACTGGGGTTTTATTGACTTAGCCTAATATTTATTTAATAAATTGTTCAAGAAAAACTTTTTTAGGTCTTTTTTTCCTGGGTGCAATTTTCACAGGCCTTTCTTTTTTCATACCTAAAAGCTAAATTTAGATACTATTTCGGCATTTTCAGCTTCCATCCTTGTGCCTAGAACGTGTGCCAAGTTGTATACATTGTGATTATCTAAAAAAGCTGTTTTGGAAAAATTGAGGGTTACGTCCTTTTTCCTTTCCACAGTCGATATATTCATAAATAGTATCGTATTACAATGAAGCTCTACCAAGAAAATGCTAATTCAATCAATAAGCCATTATTAAAAAGTGTTCACAAAGCAAGCCATGGTAATTTGTAAAAAAAATATTTTTTAAATCATGTCCGCACCCAGCGGCGGCCGGTCAATGTGGCATTGGATGAATGCACCACTTGTATATGCAGGGGCGGTTATATTTCATGAAATAATACTCAAACATAACATTTATAACATTCACTCATTTTAAATTCTTCATGTTTTTGCTGTGTAAAAAATAAAATAAAATAAAATGTTCTTAAATATTTATTATAGAAAATAAATACACGAAGAATTTAAAATTAGTGAATGGTCTAAATGTTATGTTTGAATATTATTTCATGAAATATAACCGCCCCTGCATAAATAAGGGGTGCATTCATCCAATGCCACATTGACCGGCCGCCACTGTCCGCACCCAATGTGAAACTCTATCTCAATTTTTTTTAAAAGATTGGGAATAGAAGGAGAAGACAAGTGGTTATCTAATCACTCTCGCTATGCCCATTTTTAAAACAGGATAGGTTGAAAGAAAATCAAAACATCAAATGCATCCATGCCTTTCGACAGAATTTCTTAAATCAAACGAAGGAATTCATAAAAACTGTCCGTACTGGGATTCGAGCCCCGCGACGTCTGTAATCGAAACCAAAGATGTTGACCACTTGACTAAATTGTTTTCATATAATTCAAACATTAAAAATATCTTTTACGTAATCAATTTAATGTTTAATTTTTAGCTTTGTGAATTTGTCTCCTTGTCAGTTTCTACGTGTCTGAATTTCCTGGGATCGGTGAATTTATTTCCATATGGTCATAGTTTATAATTTTGAACGAGTAACTTGCATGTCACCAACAACCATTAGAAGTACCGCAATAAAAACAATACCGACCAATCGATAAAGTACATTACCAGACAGCTAACCCTTTAAGGCCATTTGTGTGCACAGCACGCCAAAATGCCATGTTTTGATGTCCATTTATAATTTTTAAAGTTCACCGATTTCATTCAAATAACTTAATTTTTTATAAAAATATGATTGAAATTTGAGTAAAAATATATTTTTCGTCGATTTTTAAACAAAAAAAAACTACAGAAAGTTTTGAAAAAATTGTAAATTTGACACATTCTAAGCTCATAAATAATTATTTTTACGAGGCTATCTATCTATTCTTATATAACTTAAAATTGTTAGTGTACATATACATATATTCGATGCTATGGTTGAAGTTTTTCAGCGTTTCAAAATAACAGCAATAAAACACCGGGTTGTAAGTATTAACTCTAAATTTAAAAAAAAATGACAAACATTAGTTTCAAAATTATTTGTCTAGAACAGGGGTGAGAAACCTTTTCATTTCTAAAGGCCACATTCATTTATCTGATTTAACATAAGGCCGCAGTAAAGAAATCGTTGACACCCCTCTGTTTTTTTTCGACTGTCGAACATACAATGGGTTGATTACGCTTTTTTTCAAATGCTTGCGTATAATTTTTTGATCAAGTCAAAAGACCGCATCAGAGTAGCCAAGAGGCCGCGCGTTCCCTTTCACTGGTCTAGAATGTCACCAAATTTGTTTTTTAAGACAAAAAATATTTTTGTATTTATTAGTTTATCTGCGCTTAATTTTTCTATGAATGTTTTTATGGCATACGCGCCTGAAGGGTTAACCTAAGTAATCTTATACCATCGGCAGCTTTGATATTTAGCCGCACCCTGCCGTTTCATAGTAACGCTATTTTAGTATCTAATGCGATAAAAGAAAATGATTTTCCATTGTTTGAATTACCTACATACTTTCTGTAATTATTTAACTATTTCTTACGTCACCTTTTCTTACAGCACTCTCTTTATATTTCGTTCAAGAATGAAAATATTCCTTTTTTTAGTTTTTTACATGGTAATTTAATCAAACTTTTCTACGGAGTAAGCTTGGGGTGAATACTACAATCGAGTGGTTGACATTCATTATATTTAACTGTGATGGAAAGTGAGGCAACGGTAAGGTAACCAGATTTTGAAAATGTCAAAGTAGGACACTTTGGTAAAAATGGATATAAAAAAAATCGCTTAGTAACATTCTTTATTGATCATATCGCCAATTTATTACAATTTTAATGATGTTAATTTACCAAAAAAACAGTTCAATGTTTAAAAATCTTTAAAAACTATTGAAATTTTACTAAGTTACTTGATGTAATTGACTTAGCTCAACAATATTTATCGTTTCTTTGTATTTTTTTTTGAGTAAGTCTCCATTTTTCTTCAACAAATTCGGGAACGATTTGCAATCTTGATTTACATTACATTTAACTATAATCATTCCTGCCAATGTTTCGTCTGGATTTTTCATTTGTCCAGATATCATTGCAAATGGATAATGTTCGCTCTACGTTGGCGTTTGTACCCGGCAAACACAATGCCATTAAAAGAGGACAAAGAGGGCAATTCTCCTTAGAGGAGGACAAAGGAGGACACAATTTTTGAGGAGGTCAAAGCTTCCAAAAGGAGGAAAATCTTCCTAAAAGGAGATCGTCTGGTCACCTTCGGGCTTGTAGCTCTTTCACAATTTCAAAATTTGATGTTTAAATTAATATATAAATTTAAGGGTGTAGATCAGGCGTGGAGAACCTGCAGCCTTAAGGCCGTATGCGGCCTTTTGGCTACTCTGGTGCGGCCTTCTGGCCAATTCTGTAAATGTATGTAAATTTCTGTTTCTGGCCAAGATTCCATAGTCAATCATATTTAATGGTATGATTCTTTCAATCTTCATCATCTCTAGGCTAGAATTATAGCTAGATCTCTTAAATAAAGTCGTATTTGTTGTACATGTCCATCACACTTTTACCTTTTAAGGTTGAATAAAAATGTAAAGCAAATAAATATTGCCATTAAAAAAATATCATAATCATAAACAGGAAGTATTTATAAACAAATATCAAAAAAATCATAAACTCATAAATTCTGGAACCTCTCAATATCGATACAGCTCTTATCAGCTTTATATTTTTTTGATTTATCGCGAACAATTTTATTAAAATATTTCATGATTTTTACACAATCAAAATTTGATTTTAGATAATTTTAATTACCGGTATATTTGTATTAAAAATCAGTTTTTCGGTAATAAAAAATAACAGGAATACATAAATTTATAATATATATAAAAAATCTCACATTTTTCGTACTATATTAACCCTAAGGTCAACCTTTAGAACTCTATTTATTTCAGTATGACGTATCGCTTTGATAATGTAGATGTGTTAATTTGTACGTCTTTAATGAAAAATTTCAATTGGCTTGAAGGATACAAAAAATTAAAGTTCGTTGAAAAGTACAAAGCATTCATAACAATAATTATGCTGCATCTTAGATTCGAGCCACCGCTTAATTAATGATTTTAATAATCTTTGTTTTATTAAAAACAAAGCTGAGCGGTTTATACATAAGAAAGAGTCAATTAAAATAATAAAAAATAAATTTATCACGGATCGTGGATATAAAAGTCGATACGAAATAATAGATTTTAGTTAGATGTTCAATGCAAAAGTCGCTTTTTGTCTTCTTTTTATTTTTCTCATCATCCTGACAATGTGCTCACAAACTGGGCCTAGTTTTGAAGTCTGTTTGGGGCAACGATCTTATTTTTTTTAAAATACGCATATACTTATTTCAAATTGGCCGATCATATTTAAGCCTATGAGAAAAATATTTTTGTTTGACCTTGCTTGATACTTGTTTCACTTCCCCTGTGGTGTAATCAACGTTCCTTTTGATTTTTCTTGTTGGGAAAAAATATAAAAAAGTCATGTTTTTAACTATCATACAAGAATGAGACTCTACAGTTATAATAGTAAGAATAGTAGTTTTTACCACTTCCTCTCTCAATACGGAATGTTCAAAAGAGTTTAGCTAATCGCTCTCGCTGCGCTTCTCATACATTCATGACTTCGAGCAGAAATCTATAAATCGATTGAGAAGTCAAGCTTTTTTTTATTTTTATTATTATTCGATAAACTTGTTTTTCCTTTCTGCATCACACCGAAGATGATATCTCCTCAATGATACAGTTAAGATACATTTTTTAGATACAATTTGATAGGCAACAATAAATAATAATTAAAAATATATAAATATTAATAAAGGTTAATTAAATACATAGAGTTGGTATAACTACAAGTAAAAAAAATACTAAATAATAATAAGTAAGAATGAAAGTTAATGGCACTAATGGGAAATCAAGCTATTAAAACCATCTATACTAGGATTATACCCAATGACCTATATGTTCTAAGCCAACGACGTTGACTCTCGACTAAGACCTTCAATCGCAGAATTCTGGTAGTACTAATCCCGGGACTTTGGGATTTAGAATAAGAAGTAATTTTTTTTGAAAAGATGCAACAAGGCAACATTTTAGAAAGGAGCCAGCGACCTAAAAAAAGGTCCAACATTTCATCTGTAAACTTCTTTTTTTCAAATTTGAGAAATAGCTCTGATTCTCATAATTTAAAAATCGGTAGGAATTTTTGTTTTAAATCTACCAGCAACCTACTGTCACAAATCCCGAATTCAGAATTTTTATGTTGAATGATCAATCCAGGGACTGGAAAATTTGTGAATTCCGAAATCCCTGGATAAAAAAAAGAATTCGGATTGGATGCCATACCCTCGGCAACACAGCCGGCTAGCTTGCAATACAAATTTATATTTGATGAATGAATCTATAATATATGATATTCATTTTGAAAATTTAATCCTAACCAATCACCCACTGCGACTTATTTTTCACTTTGTGCGGCATTGCTATTTTTAGCTCTGCCATTTTTTTACGGGTGACGCGGTTACTGTAACAAAAAATCACATTGGGTAATGGATTTCTGCTATGAAAGAGGCTGGGGATAGTCGTAATGTTTTAGTGGTGCGTTGAAGTTCAGCTGAAGGGCACTGTTGAATGATGACGACATAATTCGGGGAGTGGCAGACGTTCCATAGGTGGTAGGAAATTTACCGTATCGTTACCGTACTTTGAAAAGGTTCTAACTGACATTTTGGCATAAAATTACCTTTTGATCCAAAAATGTTGTATTTGCCACAATTTAACATATAAATATATCAATTTCAGAGTCATGAATTTTTAAATAAAGAAGTTAGCAGGATTCAAGAGTTCTATCTAAAAACTTTCTTTCATACAGTAATTATACAAGCTTCTAAGAAACAATAGGACTTTTTATAATCGATTTAAAAACAACATTCGTCTCACAGTAGTACAACTCAGTATATTATTATAAAACTTAAATCTTTTGAACGAAGGTGCGACAACATTCAGCTTAGACAATCGACCGGTAGGTGACAACTGTCAAACGCATACTACAGACCGAGTGTAGAGACTCAACTGGACGTTACAACCTTTTCAAACTTAATTATTGTCGTCAGTTCAGAGCAAAAGGGTTCTAATTACAGTTTAAAGCACTGATTATCACCAGACATATAGGGTTTAAATTAAATTAATTTTGCTTAAAATTAGTAAAATATTTATGTTAATACTTGCTCATCATTAAAAGTGCATTTTTTCTTTTCAATTTCAAAATATGATCAGTCAAATATTCAAACGCTCGTATCTCAAAACATGGCAAAGTGCAAATAGAACCTTTTCAAAGTAAGTTGACGATATATAAATGGAAATTGGTGCTTATCTATCAATTTAACACTTTTTTTCATAATTGGATAAAGATTTTTTTCACCTGATGAACTAACCGAGTGCAGTTTTCATTGCATTGATCAAGATTAAATTGTGGGTGATTAAAATCATTATAATGATTTGACTTCTAAAAAAATTAGCTGATTTTAAATATTTTATAATAAGATTGTCAGGCCAAAGGAAACTGATATAAAAGGTAATATACAGCTTAAATTTTGTAATGGTTTCTAAGAAATGTATATTTTACAAAGAATTATAGTACATATAATCATTTGGGAGTAATTAATAATTGTGTTGAATAGAAATTTATACTCTTATTTCGAATTAGAGTTTATACTTACCCATAATGCAGGATTATAAAATATATTATTGGGCTATAATGTGTTGTAATATAATTTAAATATCTTGAACATTGAGCTGCAGATAATCTAGTATCTTGATTTTCTTAATGTCTCTCCGGGGGTCGGCAAACTTTCAAGCGAGAAGAGTCAAGTTGTCAATAAAACAGGATAGCAAAGGTATCAGAGAGCCATAAATATGCAATATATTACAATATATACATAAATTTTTTGGATAAAAAACGTGATAGGTTCAAAAGTTGATGTCTGAAGAGCCGCAAACGACTATGCAAAGAGCTGTGGTTTGCCAACCCGCGGTCTATGCAATCCTCGCATTATTTCCATTAAACAAGTTTTACAGTAGAATTACAGCAGATGATTTTTCGCAAGGTCATCACTAGGGTATCCAATCCCGGGATCTCGTTCAATTTTCTGATCCCGAAATCCCAGGACTGACATAGTTGTGATCCCGGGATTTCAGGATTGAGAAATCTTGAGCAAATCCCGATAATTGATAGGATTTTGAAAAAAAATCGACTTTTGGAGATAAGCTTTGGAAAAAGTATAGCAAATCAAGGATTTAAATTCCTCGGTGAGCTAATCCCAATCCCAGGATCCCGGCTTCCCGGGATTGAAAATTAATCGATCCCGAAATCCCGGGATTAAAAAAAGGCTCCGGGATTGGATACCGTAGTCATCACTTTTTTAAACGCAGGGTCACCATTTCTTATTTAAAAGAAAATTCGAAAAAAATTCGCGTAACAACGTGTAAACCGCGTAATAAAATGAACAGTGCTCTCCAAAAAATCGCGTAAAAAATGGGTGTATACACACTGTTTGTGGGACACTTGTAATGTATTTTTTTAAAATCTGGGGCTACTTAGTATGAATATGAAACACTTTAAATTTGTATTTTAGTATTATGAATTGAACGGCGACAGTTCTTTAGATATTATAATAAATACGATGCACGTATAAGATGCGGCGACATGACAACAAATCAAACCGCGAGCAGAAAACTATAGAAAGTGAAAAAAACAAAGCATTTCAATAGAAGAGCGAGGCAGGGGGATTAAAGATCGCCAGGTGGACATTCAGGTATACATATAATCTAGGGGAATTGCAATAATATCCACTGTTAAGTCATACAGATGATTTATTCATAATTGCAACAAGAATTTAAAAAAAACTGACACGTCGGAAGATTTCGAAACCATTCCCTTTGAAAAATTGCACACAGTGCAACAACCAAGTTGTTTCGTTTATTAATGAAAATGTGTAATTTCAGAACATTCGCAGCTTCGTTGGAAGTGAATAAGAGTACAAGAATCTCCCCCGTCCCTCACCATGACTTCCACACTCTTCAAATTGGTGTTCTTCTTAGGCTTTGTTCATTATGGTAAGTTAACCCATTTAAGTTGTCTATTTTCAAAGGACACTGCGGTAGCGTTGTTTTATTGATTTATTTAAATATAAAATTTAATTCAGTAATTTAGTTGCGCCACTTGTTGTGTTAGTTTATATGTAAAATTTACAATATTCTGTCAGATGATGCATTTTAAAGAGACGAAAAACGTGTCACAGTTTGTAACACAAGTGGTTTAGCAAAGTAATCAAAAATTTTATATTATTCGTCTGTCTATTTTGGTAAATGAGCAAGGATAAATAAAATTATTCGTTTATTTTAATTTAATTTAAAATTAGCATAGTATCCGTTAATTTGTTATTACTTATCCGCTCCTTTATACGGAGCATATGGTAACACATGGTTCCTGCAAGATTCTCTATCCCCCGCCAGTCACTGATTCTTCACAAGACATCCCAGCGTCATGTAGCTTGGATGAGTTAATCCTGTGGATAGTCATCAGTAGCCTTCAACGATGTTGAGATCCACTCGGTTGGTAGAAGAGGCAGGTAGGGTTCAGACTCACTGGGGGATATGCAGCGCATGTCTATAGTAACAAGTGTAATAAAGCTATTATTATACTATATCGGAGTGCTATAGAATTAGATATCAACAGTAAACATAATTCTTGTGTACAATAAATAATTTTACCATGATAGAGTTATACTAAGTGTATTAATTTGAAACGAATAATTGAGGGGAAAATAGCTTTAAAAATGAATGATTTTAGTAAAATATTAAATTATTCCGATGACACCTACATACACCTACGTACAGTCAAATCATCTTTCATCAGCCTTAAATGCAGTAACAACACTATCGAATCTTGCGGTGTAAATAAATATCATTAAAAAAAAAAGTTTAGACTTAACGATGATTCGTAAAACTAACTGATTATTTTTAACAGCGCTTTATGTCTTAGGAATTCAATTGACATATAAATAATAATCGCAATTACTTTTATTATTACAAAAGAATAGTTAATACATTTTCATTAGTTTTACAGAATTTAATAAAAATAACCTTGCTTAAATTTATTTTTCATCAGTTGATAATGCTAGCGAGTATCCACATAGGTCCTGATCTTCATAACAACGCGGTAATTGTTTTTTTTTTATTTTTAATATAAAATTTTATACCAATAATTGAAAGTTAATTCAACAAAAGTCATTAACATGCTCTAAATTAAGTTGTATTTAATTTGTGATATAAACATTTTCAATAAAATATTCTTTGTTATTTCTTATCATTTTATAGACATAATGATATCCTTACTGATTTTGTGTAATTAGTATTTACTCGATAACTTTACAAACAACTGCGATTAACCATTATAAAAAATATAGTATGTCAAGTGCAGAACGATTTTTATGAAAATATTGTTTGTAAATCTACGCGCATATTTACTTTGGTTACATTTATGTGAGGTGACCCGTGTCAGTTTGAATTATTTTAAAAAATATTATGTCTATTCATCAGTTATTAGGGCATCCAATCCCGGACCCATTTAACCATCCCAGGATTTCGGAATTCACATTTTTTCAATACCGGGATTCTAGTATCGATAATTAACAGTAATTTTATTTTTTTGTGGTTCTATGTATCTCTAACTATAAAACAAAAAAATATCTGCCATTACAGGTAACGGGAAATTCAAAAGATGTTTTTTAATTTTTGATTGACTGTTGCTTGAGATCAATCCGAGGTCTTTCCACTAAACTAGAGACGTCGACACATCAATGTTTATTTAAAATTCAACTTGAATGTACTGCTAACTAAAATTGGGTGTAATGTTTAGGGTGTAAGAATGTTTTTTTTTTATTTATCAATAATGATACAAACATTCACTAACAAAGAAAAAAAATAGAAATAAAGTATACATTTCGACTGTGGAAAGGAAGAAGGACGTAACCCACAGTTTTTTCAAAAATTTTTTTTTCGATAATCACAATGTATCAAACTTGATACACGTTCTATCAAAAGCATGTAAGCTGCAAATGCCGAATTCCTATCTCAATTTAGCTGTTAAGTTTGAGCTTGTGAAAATTGAAACCAAGAAAAAAGACTGAAAAAAAGGTTTTTCCTAGACAATTTCTTTAATTAATATTAGATTATGTCAATTAAACACAAGTTTAGACGTCTCCATGAACTTCCAGGTTGTGTATATTTCATAATTTGAATATGGCCCAAAATCATCAAAACATGGTTTGTGTGCCTCCTGTAAAAATTACTATGTGTGGGTTACATCCTTATTCCTTTCCACAGCCGGTATATACGAATAAGTAGAGCTAATTTTCTACTATTAAAAAAGCTTAAAAAATCATCAATTCAATGACAGAAATTTTACTGGCAGGGTCCCGCTCCAAAAAGTAATAAATAAAATGAGTTTTGTAAAAAAAAGGAAAAAAAACAAAATTTTATTTTTCTGTCTACGACTGTTACAAAATATTAAGGGTTGTAAGATCACAATTTATTTATTTATTACATAAGTATTATACAAAAATATTTACATCAACAAACTGATCTGCACTGTTGGGAATTATTTTATTATTAAATATGGTAATAAAACAGGTATTCTTAGATTTTGAATTCGGGTTTTTTTTTTACATTTTATAGTGAACCTTGAAATACCGTGATCAGTATTAGTAATTTCACGGAATTACTGAATCACCAAATTGATCGGAATCTGTATTCCCGGGATTGGAAGCCCTATCAGTTATCAAAATTTTAATAAAACTTTTTTTAATAGAAAAGTAAACTAAAACAATCTAACAACATTTATGGATGTTCATTTCAAAAACAGGAAAGAAAATTTTGGATTTTCGAAGTCTAACTGGAAATTTTCACTAAAATGTTATATTTTTTTAAATATCACTATATTTTTTTTTATCCTTGTCCACTCCCAATGTGGAACATATGGCATCCTAATGGAGGTATCTCAACAGAAGTTTTTTTCTAAGAAAACTGTTTGTTACTCAATCGCTCAACCTCACTTTTCTTTAAAAGTGAATAGTAGGAAAAGATGAATAAGGCTAGAACAGGACCAGTGGTTGAATAATCGCTAATGCTACACCCAGTTATTAAAGGATCAGATGGATAGGAGGAGAGGAAATAACGTGAATTGACATCACAAACACCCAGTCTTTGACCACAGCATTGAAATGAATAATTCTCAAATTCACTGTGATCTGACCGGGAATCAAACCCATACCTGCGTGATCGGTAAAGCAAGCTCTAACTAACTGGGCCACAGCAGGCGACGCACTACATATATCGAATATTTTTTTAAAAAATACGGCATTATTTGTTCGTGTGTTCTGAAAAATGGCATTCCGAAATATATTTTTTTACCACTGATGGAATATTGTATAAAAAACTTCAGTTTTTTCCAGAAGACTTCATTTTTTAATTATTAAAAAAGCAATTATTCTAACAAAACATACTTACATGCTGAACGTGCTGAGATTAACCAAAAAGAGTATTCAATAATATAGAAATGTCAAAACAAATGTTATTTGTTTTGAACTTTGTTCATTACAATGTTGTATCTATCTCATCACTGCCAATCAGTGATAAATACAATTATATGATTAATGTTACAATGATAAAATTGATATCCAAATATTCAATAATATTTTTTTGCAAAACCACGATGTTTTTGTACAATTTGATAACAACTTATTTTTAAAAGATCTGGTCGATTACGCTTCAGATAAACTTAAAACCCAAATACGTTTTCTAAGAAATGTGAAATGCTGTTTTTCGAAAATCGGTTTGAAAATATGTCATTCAATATAAATTTACAATGCGGCCTTTCGTTTACTAAGTTTCTAGGGTTTATTTATTAATTCAACCTCAATCTGAACACAAAAAGATATTTTGACCTTAATATAGATTTATATAATAAAAAATTGCCTCTGCTAACTGGTATGGTACATGCCTATATCTACTGAAATTCGATGTTCGATTCCCCCATGTAGGCATTTGTGTAGAGTTTTTTTTATTCAAAGACACGCAATGTTTTCTAAACTATTTTCTGTATGTTATTACAAAAAATACGTTTATATTATATTTTAGAAAATTTGAATGAGTGTCAATGATAATTTTATTTTATTTATCATGATGAGGCTTAACAGAATATATATTTTTTCTAAGACTTGGTATATTAATGTTTCTTAAGTGGCTATTTATTACGTAATCCGAAATCTTTGTGAATCTTAATACTTACTTAAATGTTCTATCTCACTCGACTGTGTTACAAATTTTGACACGTTTTTTGCCTCTTAATAAAGCATCGTTGGAAATTAATAAAGTTATTAATTTAAATGAAACCATACCATTTACCACAGTCGAACTTATTTTCAATATTTATTGTAAGTAATAAATTTGTAACTAGAATTACCAATTTTACTCACCTCCTCCCTGCGTCCAGTAGAAAAAGAAGAAGTCCCGAGCTTCATTTTGTAGTCAATGTGTCAGGTTTGTCAATTTTAAGTTTATTGGCAAACCTTACAATGTTCTGTCTTAGTTTTTACCACAACAAGTGGAGTAACAAAGTTATTCAATCTATTTTATATTAAAAAATAAACTTCCACCAAGTTACCGCCGAATCTATCGATAATATTAAAAACCATGATCCATCGCTATTCAATGGAAAGTTCTATAATTTTAATGCTAATTGGAAATAAACTTTTTTCGATTTCAGGATACGGTATCCGATGCTACATTTGTCAATCTAGATCAAATTCTGCTTGCCAGGATCCAATCAAGAGTTACCAGCTGCAACTGACCGTACGTAATTTGTTCATGTTACATAATTAAATATTTGCCAAAATACTCCACAGGGCCACTAGCAAAGAAATGCATCCTGCAACCCAATATTTGCAGTGAAAAATTGTCGCCCGTTTTTTTCTATGTAACGCACCAAGAAAATATGTACAGTTAACAGCTCTGATGTGGAAGTTATCTAAATTGATCTTTTTTATTCCAGGAATGTACTCCAGACGTCCTGCATGCATCAAGCGCTGAACTTGGAAAAGCTCTCAATGGTTTCGGGGGACTCGGAGCTCACCTTGGCGTAGACCTCATGGCTGGTTCTCATGGATATCCATTCGCGCCAATGCACTGCCAAAAGATTAGCTATAACGGTAAAGATAACTGAATTTAATAAAAATATTGCAGGCATATATGTCTATAAGAAATACAACAAAAATTGGCAATTTTTTAAATGTATACTTTCACTACCGTTGAACGATTCACGTAGAAAAACTATAAATTGGAGAGCTGTCAATGCGGCGATACTATTTTACTGTGTATGATAATATTGTTTGACATGAGTAAAACAAACAACCAATGCGCAAAAGTCCATTAATGATATTTGGAGATTTCACTGCGTTTAGACAATATAACTTGTCATCCTTTCTGTGACAATAACAACATGTTGAAACTCTTAACATTGAAAATCGACATATTTCATATAAACGTTAAAAAATGTACACTGGCAATGTGATCAAGGCCTAGAAGTGAGATTTTGTATACTTTTTGTAACTCACGTACCAAAAAAGAATGAATATCTTTAATGATAAACTAGCTGTTAGCCCGTTGCCCAGCAACGTGAGATTTTTGCTGCATCATAGGAAAGTCATAAATTTACTGGCATGAACAATTGAATGCATATTTATTATTATATATGTATATAATCTAATAACACATATTTAATAAACTCCGTTTTTTTCCCTAGGTACCCACCACCACCCGCTACGGCTTCACACTCTTTTATAGGGTGTATTCCGTAGCGTAACAACGTTAGTCATGTTGTTAACGTTAGCTATAAGCCCGTTTCCCTCAACGGAGTGGATTTTGTTGCATTTTTAAATAGTCAGAAAATTTACTGGCGTGAAAAATAAATTGCAAACCTATTTATTGAATAAGCCAGAAAATCTAAACGTAATTAATTCTCTACATGGATTGTTTAAGAAATACACACAATTCTCTAAAAGAACTAAAATACACCGGGATTGGAAAACAAAATATGCAAATAGCGGAAAATTCCGGGGACGTGAAAACAGAATTTTACTGAACTGTAAATAATCAAAAGTTACGTCCAAACCAAATTTAATAACATAGAAATTTCTGCTCAAAAGGTTTAAAAAGAATTCGATCAATTGTAATAAAGATGTTATTATTATATTTGTAGTTTTAGTATAAATAAAAAAGTAATGTTTGCTTTACATAAATAAAAAATCTTTTTTTTTTAATTAATTGCATATTTTATCAAAATGTATGAAAAAAAGACAAAATGTGATTCTATAAAATATCCATATCATAATTAGAATATTCGTAATATATTTAAAATAATAAAAACTTATGTAAAATGTCCAAAAATATTCGACCCAAGACATTGCCAAAGAAATTTCGTACTCAAAGTATTCAACTAATTTTCAAATACGCTATCAAAAATATTTCGTAAAAAAAGAAAAAGTCCCGAGGACATCAGTACGGACACATTTGTGAATTGTGGGTTATGATTATTTGTGATTATTTTATCGACTATTAATATATAGATAAATTATTTTACAAGCTATCAGAAATTATTATTGCATTTTCTATCTGTTATCTTCGAACACTGGTACAATATGAAAATTCCAACTGTTATCAGAAAATATTTATAGCAAAGATAATACAAACTTATCTGGCATTTGCGAAAAGTGAACAATTTTATAATTTTATAGCAGCAATTTAAAATTCTTTTTTCCTCACTTAGTAGCCATAGAAAATATTTTTGATTCAAAATAACGACCTTGATTTTAGGTAAAAGAGGTTCAATGTTTTGAAACGTAGTTTGTTTGAAAATCACAATGTTTATAAATAAATACACTAGCTGTCAAAATGACTTACGTAGCAAATGCCGAGTTAGTATCTAAATTTAATTTTTAAGTTGGAAAAAAGATGAGCTTGTGAAAGTTGAAACCAAGAAAAAAGACTGAAAAAAAAGGTTTTCCCTTGACAATTTCTATAATTAATATTAGAATATGTCAATTAAACACCAGTTTGGAAGTCTTTGATCACTTCCAGGTTGTGTATATTTCATAATTTGCATATGGCCCAAAATCATCAAAACACGTTTTTTGTGCCTCCTGTAAAATGTGCTGTGTGTGAGTTACGTCATTTTTCCTTTCCAGTCGATATGGTTTCAATTTTGGATGTAACTAGTAACACCCAGGCCTGTAAAATAATGAAGGTGGAAGGAGCAGAAGAGGCAGTTGTCACGGGTCTCATTTTTAAAGAGGGTCATATTGGAAACATTTTTTTTAATCCATGCCCGCTCCCAATGTGGAGCATATGGCCTCCTAATGGAGGTATCTTAACAGTATTTTTTTCTACGAGAACTGTTTGTTACTCAGTCGCTCAACCTCACTTTTTTCAAAGTGAGTAGTAGAGAAAGAATGATAAGGCTAGAACATGACTAGTAGTTGGTTAATCGCTATTGCTACACCGAAATTATTAAGGGATCAGAAGGATTGGAGGAGAGGAAATGATGTGAATTGACATCACAAACACCCAGTCTTCGATCGCAAATTGGAATTGAATATTTCTCAAATTCACTGTGATCTGACCGGGAATCGAACCCAGCCTGCATGATCGGTAGAGCAAGCTCTAACCAACTGGGCTACAGCATGCGACTAGAATTCGGAAACATTATTCATGATAAAGCAATTGCACTTCCTTTATTAAACCATGTATGTAATTACGAAAAAGGTCAAAAAAATTCACTATATATAATAATACACAATTATGCTAAGTCAACATATCGACTGTGGAAAGGAAAAAGGACGTAACCCTCAATTTTCCAAAACAGCTTTTTTTGATAATCACAATGTATACTACTCGACACACATTCTATCAAAAGGATGGATGCTGAAAATGTCGAATCTACATTTAGCTCTGAAGTTTGAAAAAGATGACCTAGTAAAAAATTAAAACCAAGAAAAAACACTGAAATAAAGGTTTTTCCGAGACAATTTCTTTAATTAATATTAGATTATGTCAATTAAACACCAGTTTAGAAGTATTCGTGCACTTCAAGGTTGTGTATAATTCATAATTTGCATACAAAATCATCAAAACACGTTGCTTGGAGGATATTTAGCAGGAAAATATCGATAATATACATCAAATTATGTTTCCGATGATACGATGGGTCGTATTATTAATCAGACAAGGCGCTTAGTGAATTTTGATAAAAAAAACAATTCTCGTGACCATGTTGATGAACATGCATCAATAACAACGCTTTTTATCTGCTTTCGCCATCGAACACTATGTTGGACAGTGGCGGCCGGTCAATGTGGCATTGGATCAATGCACCCCTTGCACATGCAGGGGCGGTTATATTTCATGAAATAATATTTAAAAAAAACATTGATACCATTCACACTGCCAATTTTGAGGCATTCGATAAATTTGCAACATCATATGGGGAACGGGATATTCTTGATTCCTCTTTAAATTCAACGCGGAGTAGATTCAACTCTTCGGCCAGTCTAGTTATACACAGGATACTTAACATTTAAACGCCCAGCGGTCCCGTACGGGACCAGTGATTATGGTACATTTCGCTATCGGATTACACTGATTTATGATAATAGTATTAAAAATATGAATATTAGCTTACATAAATGATGAGATACCGATACATAATTTTATTTTAAGTTTCGACATATATTTTCAATATTTTTGTCATATTGAGTAATATAAACATCTGCGTTACAAGGTCGACTCTTGGAATATGCATTGTGTTAGCACCATACAACATATTTCAATGGAGATACAGATTTTTTTCAATACCTAGAAAATTCTCCATTTTTTGTAATTTTATGGTTTAATTTTTTTAAGTTTTGTCTAATTTTTATCGTTTTAATTGTTTAACTTTAATGTATAATAATATAAAAATGTGAAAAATTGAGAACAAAGCGTTATTTAATTATAAACAATCTTTTAACTTGCTAATGCTTTTTATTTTACCCACATAGGCTGACTAGTTTTAGAGATATAATTATTTTTATAAAAGTTTCGGGTCATGCAAATATTTCGCAAAAAGTCCACGGGCGATTAAAGGTTAATATCACTTAAGCTAAATTGCTGAGCAAGTCACATTCTCTTTTTCTTTCTATCTTTATCTTTTAAGCACAGCAGTGCATGGTAAAAAGATAGGTCATCCGTGCAGCTCTGTATCTGGCCAATAATTTGAGGAATAAATTCTTTTCTTTTTTTGATCGCATTTGCATTATGGAAGGCGGCCGTGAAAAAGCGGCTGCATACACATAACGGTTGGTGGTGGGATACTCGACAAAAAAAAGTACCATTCGCTCATTCTAAATTCTTCAAGTTTTTATTGTTTATAATAGATATTTTTGAACATTTTATTTTAAGCAATAAGAAGATGAACGATTAAAATTTTTAAATGAGTGAATGGTATAAATGTTATGTTTGAATATTATTTCAAGAAATATAACCCCTCTTTAGAGGTCTGCACGGGCTCGTGCCTGGCCCGCGGGCTCTTACCCGGCCCGGCGCGCGGGCCGGGTTCGGGCGGGTAAGCGCAATTGAGATCCGGGCTCGGGCCAGGCCCGGGTAAGGAATTTATTCTTCGGAAAAATATTTCAGACTATGTTCGTGTCATAAGTCAGCCATGCTGATTTTAATTTTTACTAGTTCTATAGAGAACCGTAAATTATTGTACATTTGTAAAAAAACGGGTTTTTTTCGGTCTGTTGAGTATAAATCCGGGCTTCGGGCCCGGACCGTGTCGGGCCTGAGTCTTTCGGGCTCGGACCGGGTAATTTTGTAAAATTTCAGCCCGTGCAGACCTCTACCCCTCCTGCATATACAAGGGGTGCCTTTATCCAATGCCACATTGAGCGGCCGCCACTGTTGTTGAATTGACACTTTCCGAGAAAATTTGGAAAACCGTATAAATAAACAGACGAGATAACTGTTCGACTATGAAAGTATGCACGTAGAGATGATATTGAAGAGATAAGAGATTGTTTTTTGGTGATACAGATATCGATTTGTATATCGAAATAAACATTCGATGTTAGGCGGAAAGGTCTACTATTTTTAGTAATTCCATAGTAATATTATAACATAAGTCTTGTAGAAACCGCATGTAAATCAATCCCAAAGTATCCAATTATCGTGTTTAAAATGTATCAATCGTGTAAAGTAAGGGCCAATGATTCTTTCAGACCAGATAGCTCATCATACTGTTACTTTTATTGCATGCAAAGGTGACTGATGAAAAGTTTGATGATTTCTGTTTTCCAGAACCGACTATTTTGTTTATAAGCAAATCCATTTAAATAGAAATAGGCGTCATCACTCATTATGATTTTTCCATGAAAATTAGGGTTATTATAAGCAACTTTAACATCGTATTGGCATGCGTATGGTGTCGTAAATTTCTTATTGAATAAGCTGTATTGTGTCAATTGTTAATTAAAAATTTAAACGGACAATGTTTTTACGATTAACACGTTGGCTTATCGATTATTTTTCTATAAGGAAATTATCATGTCTATACTTCACGACTGCCAAACATAAACTGTCAAAATTGATGTTGACCAAAATGGCGACCTCACAAGCTAGTAAACCTTCATGGCGAACAGCCCTGTGCCCCACTGTTGAGAAAAAAAAGGTCCCATCCATTGAGGTCGAATCCATTGAGAGCATAAAATGTGTTTATTTTGAATTGCAGTTGGCGAGGAGCGCGTTATTGTCAGAGGCTGTCAAGCGAGCACAGGTGCCAGCGGCTGGAACAACGGCGAAAATCGCGGCGCCTGCAGCGTTCTTGAGGAACAGGCCAACAGGATACAAGGATCATACCTGAACTACTGCGACATTTGCGACAAAGATGCCTGCAACGTCGCCCCCACCTCTTTTGCCCTCTCACCTTTTACACTTACCTTTGTTCTCTTATCGTCCATTTACGCTATGCTCCGCTAAATTTTGTATCGATTCAATAATGCTAAATGCCACACGGCTCACGGCATCGCCGCTGTTACCTTACTTATCATATAGTTTCCACTCTATCTAAGTCAGATATTATTTTTTTTCAAATTATCTTTCAAGCAATTACTTATATTATACTTTCGATGGATTCAGCGGTAACTTTGTGGAAGTTTATTTTAATATAAAATTAAAAATAACTTAAATTATTCCACGTATTGTGCTACATACTGTGACACCTCTTTCAGAGGCATCCTAAGACAACCTTACACTCACAGGATTTTTAGAAATAAATAAAAGTATTAACAATAAAGAACTATAATTAAATAGTATCTTAAATATGACAGGTTGTTCGCCACTGCTAAATTTATTTCCAATGGTTTAAAATATCATTTGTAGTTTCATTATTGTTTATTTGTTTTTCTATCATCCCCTCCTTGCCTCCCGTTTTTATTTAATTTAATTTTTATAATATATCAGAATGTTAAAATAAAATCGTTCGTACTTAAACAAGCATTTGTGAAAGTAAGGATTGTCTGAGGATGCCTCTGAAAGAGGCGAAACACGTGTCGCAGTTTGTAGCATAATACGTGGAATAATTTAAGTTATTTTATTATACTTATATTATCTATAATACTGAAACAATGTGTCAATATTTCAAAAAATATTAATCTGTTATTTATTTTTGAATTTTTATGATTTATATTTTCACAAAAAAATTGACTGGTTAATTGTTACTAAATATTTGAATAATTCATTGTAAATGTACATGCAATACAAAAGCGATATATTTCGAATTCTTTATTCTGACTGAGATGAAAATGAAAATGACGATATTGTAATAATATAATTCGATGTCTAACTATTATGAGCTGACTATTTATAGTAAATTACGTCACATTCTTATAAAAAATAGAAACTTCACTTTACACCGTCAATTTATGATTATTATAATAACATATGTATTCGTATCTTAAGTTTGCATGATGGTGCATAACTATTAAATAATATTTATATTTAATACCAATTTACACATTTTTATCGTAAACTGAATAAAATAAAATTACAAAACTTTCAGAAGTTCGGAATAACCAAACTGCCACTAAAATTTATAATTTCAATATTTTCATGGTTAATAAACTGATAAAATCAATATTCTGTGTGAAATAAATTTCAATTGGCTTTATTTCTGGATCACAAAAAAATACAGAAACTTTTCTTATAATATAATATATGTAAAAAGAATTTTTTAAAGATGAAAAAAACTTCATGTGTAGTGTTAGTCGATTTTGTGACGAATGTTTTTTTACGCTATTGAATATAATGTATGTTTTTATTCGTAGGTATATTATATTTAATAAAAATAATTGTCTTGATTTATAATTAGTCAAAGCAAAATCTTGATTTTGAATACAAAACTTTTATGAAAACATGCCCTCTTTAAGAAAAGTTAAACGGTTAATATTCTAAGACATTTGAAACAAATATCATCGGTTTGATGCAATAAGTCAATTAAATTTATTTCATGAGAAAAACGTAAGCTTGATAATGATGTCGTTTATTTCTGAATGTGGATGAAATACATGATTATTTTGAAGGAATGTCATTGGATAATTTTTATTAATATTAAATACTTAGTGACTTCACTTTTAAGGTGTTCACTGTCAATTGACAACTGATCAGTTGACAATGCTCATAATGAGCGAAACCGGTCCTGATCTAATAACTTTTATGTGGAAAAAGTACTAAAAATGTTTAATTATTTTTACTTAGTGACTTTTTGAGTTTATGCAAAGATTTTGTTTAATGTAACTTAATTTTTTTCATCACTTTGCAAATTCATGAATTCGTGAAGCAAACCGACGATGTATGATATATTTTTTAAATTATCTTGTAATTATTTATGAAATTCACCCAACAAGTTTGGCGACATTCAACTTGTTTCTTTTCGATATTTTCTGCAAAATTTTCAAAAATATTCTGCTCGTATGATTTTTGTTTTGTTGATAAATATAATAATCCAACGTTTTAGAACAGCCATACTCAACCTTTTTTTCCTCCGGTCCGCATTCCGATATTTGCTTCTCTACGTGGGCCGCAACATATTTATGGTATACTCCTTTTTTTTAGCTCACCGATGGAGGGCTTACTGGGCCGCAGGTTGAGTTTGGCTGTTTTAGAATGTCAATGGCACTTTTTTACCCTATACAGAAGCGAAAAACGGTTCGAATCAACTGAGACGTTTTATAAATTCTAGCAATTACTATTTAAATCAATTACACAGATGAAAATAAAATATATGTGTTTATAGTTGATACAACATTAAAGTTGTATAAGAGATTTAGTTTGCATTTGATGTATCATTATCGCAAAACATGAACCAATTAACTAACCGATAATAGTAACATTGAAAAAAAATGCCTTTTTTTTAGAATATTATAAATATTAGAATTAAGATTCTAATATTTATCACAAATTATTATTAGAGTTTTTATGGACCGTGTATTAATTACTTGACAAAATCTTGAAATTGTTTTCTCTATTTATAAATTAACAATTATATAATAAATTAAAAACCAATTAAAAAAAGTAATAAAACATGATGTGTTTGGTACTGATTGATATTTCATAAATGATACACAAAATGTTCTTCTTATCTGCTTCAATGTCGCTTTTTCATAAAACGGTTTAACTATTATTAAAAAAAATAACTACTTACATTATAACGTATGTTAAATTATAATAATAATCCCCATAATATATTTCTTGTACAGTGATTTGATTTGTAAATGTTTAGTAAAAAAACTTGTATGTTATTACGTAGAAAACGCTACTTCGAAAAGTTTAAACAATCGTAAAATTAGACGTAGTAGATATATTGTGAACGGTAGTCAAATAGTTATTTAAAAGTAATTTCAAACGATGTATTTATTTATAATGTTTAAAATATAATTCTAAATATAATTAATTAGGTCTATACAAACTATATGTTTAAAAATTGTAACTGTTTTTAAACAATTTCAATTACTTTTTTCACATTAATATGTAATATGAAACCGATGTATAATTTAAAATTGTTGAAAAAAACGTGAAAATATAAGTTCAAGTACTTTCACATTATTATATTATTACGTATTGAATTTTGTAAATCGATTTATGTATGTGTAATATATTTAATTATGTTTTTGACTTTTCCACAGAAATATTGTAAAAAATATTCGAAAATATAGTATTTATACAAAAATCTTTTTTTTTTTTGCAATATTGCGTATTGTTGTATACTATACAAAAGGGTAGAAAGCGTGAATGCAAAAACATGTTGACTTTCAAAAATGACGTTGGAGATATTTAGACATTTGCGAATTGATCTGTATTTCACTAAGTATTCGGACAATTTGTTGAAGAAATTTTGATTGAAAATGAAGAAAACTATTAGAATAGCAGTTTTTAATTCAATGTGCCTAAATGAACATTTTTTTTTACAGCTTGAAACTCTTTTTTTTATTTAATATTTTTGAAAAAGATATTTCGAACTCTTAAGAGGTGAAGAATTTGGTAAATTTAAATACAGAAAATCTCTTTCTATCGTTATAAAACATAACTGGAATGGTTTTGTCAGCAATATCTCTGAGGAAGTATTAGATTATCTTATAAAGGTAAACTATGAAATAAATATATATTTTGAGATACGAGTTCATAGAATATGCGTGTATATATTGAAATTACATTAAAAAAAAACGCAAGACTAACAAAAACTGATAAACGTGTTTGTAGAAAACTCAATCAATTTAAAAAAAAAAACCACTGAGATAAGATTATCGACATGCTGCGATCAACCGATTGGTATCTTTTACAATAATATGAGTATATGATATTAAATCTGAATCATAAATCCATTTTAACCGGAACATGTATAGGTAGTATAATACCCTTTGTGAATTAGCCCTTTAGCACACTCACGTGCTTATGGCACCAAAGAAAAGGGGGCAGAGGATTTTTCTTTTAGTTATTCATTTTCGGCATCTTCAGGTTTTATCAAGTGCATTCGTGCATCAAGCACCTTCAGTCGAAGTTCTAAAAAACCAGTGCTTATGACAAGCGTCATCAACTGATACAATAACACAATGCTATTTATAATGCACAAAGTAAAATTATAAAAAAATTAACCGGTCCTGATCATATTAAATGAATGTGGAATTAGTACAAAAGAGTGTTTGTTTTTAAATAACGCCCTTTCACGTTTCGACAGAGAACACTTTAAAAGTAAACGAAATTTATGTTCTTTGTTAGTCAGACCAGATGTTTATGTTGGCTTTTCGGGTGCCCCAATAAAGGTGGAAAGGGTAAGGCAGCGTTAATCGTTGGATAATTATGAAAAAAGAAAATGGCGAGTCCCGTGTTATAAATAACGTTACGATAAAAGATAGTGTTTCACACGTAAAATATAGAACATCGACTAGAGGTGTATAACTACAAAGCGCACTTACTCTAACCAACACCCAAACATCGAAAGCTTAGTCGAGTTGATATTACAACTATAAAATTAAACATCCTTTTTTTAAAAAACCTCCTCCAGCAATAAATTTAACTGTGTAACACCGGGATTACTCGAACATTGGCAAACTCCAAAATGATTTTCACAAATATTAAGTTGTCAGTTAGATATTTTTGATATTATGAGATTTTTTTTTGACTAATTTTCAAATCAAACATATCTTCAAATTTAAATGTAGTACATACTTATATGAAAGTGAAAATTTTCAAAACGAAATTTATTTTAAAAATCTATGTTAGAAGAGAACACACTGTTTGTTCGTTGTTACGAAGCTTGTTATCAGAATAAATTATCGTAAAACGGGCTAAAATAATTATTTTAATTTAAAAAAATCTGCACTAGCAACATTCTTTTATCCCTATTGACCAACAATGAGATTAGGAAACTGAATAACAACAAAAAGTGTCCACATAAAAATTACATATACTATACATAGGACTAGGGATTACAACACTGGGATCCCGGTATAAGTGGTTGGTTTTCAATACTGAAATGCTGATATTTTTTTATATTTCAAAAACATTATTTCGGTGTTGAAAATTCGCCTATCAAGATTTGACGAGCCTTTCAATGGTGTATTAACATTTAATGAAACCGTAAGTAATTTATGAAAATCACCTGTATATGGTAAAATATGTTGTATGTCAGTATTTCGATCCCAATCGTTTGTATTATTTTGTATAACCTGTATTGATATTTTAGATACGTGATTTAATATGAATTACTGGAATACCACTAATGATATATTCGTCCGATACAGTGGAACCCCCAATTACACTCCCCGAATTACGCGCTGGCTTGTAATATTTGCCGCAAATCCCCTAATTCCACTGTCGTTGCTACGAGACGTTAGTCTGTACGGTGCATACAGTCAAATGTTAGCTAGAGGACAACGTCTACGGATGCGCTTCCAGTCCTGGCTGGGGTGCTACCACTGGATTTGCACATTCAGTTACGCGGAGCAATTACTCTTTTAATGAAGGGAATCGATACACCTATAGGGAGCGTTCAGATAGCGGTTCCTTCTCGCCAAGAGACGCCTGAGGGTCACAGCTATCGCTCGTTTGTTGGAAAGCTTGTGCTGACAACTGTCGTCGCAATATGGCAGACCAGATGGGCTGCGTCCTCTAAGGGACGTCAAACGTATCAGTTCTTTCTGGACGTGTCCTGGAGGCTTGCAATAAAATCACTAACACCATCACATTGGACTTGCCAATTTCTAACCGGCCATGGCAAGTTCAATGCAAAACTATTCGCGCTGGGCAAGTTGATTTTAAGGCCGGACTGCTCTTGTGGGTATGCCGAGCAGGACGTTAATCACGTTCTGTGGGACTGCCCTGAGATGGAGTCCGAACGAGCAGAATTGTTTGCTGTGGTCCGTCCTCACACGGGCCCAATAGGCCACGCTGACTTGATTGCAACCAAAGCTAACTTCACGGCATTTGAAAAGTTTGCCAATTTATATGGGGATCGTCACAATCTTGACTCCTCTCTAGAGTCATTAAACTCGTCTACATCGACGAGCTCTTAGTATACGGACTATACACAAGATACTTAATATCAACTTGATTTAAGTGGCTGAGCTAGTCACACTTTTATTATTATTATTAGTATTATTATTATTTTTAGCACATTAGTGCATGGTTCAAAATCAGTCCCGTGCAGTTCTGCTCGGGCCATGAATGTGAGGGGTAAACTCCTTTTTTTCTGTCGATAGCGTTGTGGAAGGCGGCCATTAAACGTTGGCTGCATACACACAACGGGTGGTGGTGGGAAACCAACTTAGCGTCTGTTTATTCAACACGTGCCAAGCTATACATGTATAGCCGGGCGATTTTCTGTGTTGGATTTTGGCGCGCTTAGTAAATAAATATTTCGTCCATATTTTGTTTTTTGAAAAACTAAGGGAAATATTAGTTTTGCATTCCCTAATTTTGTATGAGATTCAAGTCCCCAATTACACTGTACCGACTTTAGTGTAAATGGGGGTTTTACTGTGTATATAACATATTATATAGATATATAACACTACAAGAGCTTTGAAAATATACACCTCATCGGAGTTTGGTGTGATAACTTTAATCTAGGAGTGGATCTATAATAATATATTCTTTGATTTGTTTTCCGATGAGATAACGGCGAAGAGATAAAATATAGATATTGTAAATGGCGATCCATAAAATCAAACGAGTAGCAAACTTCTGCAAGTTGTTCAAAGTAAATTGAAGCATAATGGTGGCTGCTCGGATTCCCATTTTAATTGCCGTGGTAATTTTATCACTGGCTACAGCAGGTTAGAAATTTCTTTCATCATTATAATTTTATTCATAGACAATTAACTAGAACTTTATTCACCAATACAGTGTTACGTTTTAAAAATACTTTTAAATTCTTCATCGATATTTATCAAAGTTGGAACGGTTTTGGCGGTAACTTTGTAGAAGTTTATTTCAAAAAGATTTTTAAAGATTAAAATATTTAAAAAAAATAGTTTATGGTTAGCAAAAATCGGACCCGTTAATCTTTTTGTATTAGTAAAAAATTTAAACGATTTTTTCTGCTTTCTTTTCTGTACATTGTTTCCATTAAAAAATAGCTTAACATTTTTCCATATTAAGCATTAAATCGACATTAATTTAAAATTTGTCAATCAAACTGAAAATACATTTAGTTTTTAAATATAATCATTTTTTTGAATTTTTATTAAAATCTCGATTGTATCGAGATTACATGCAAAATTTCACGTTTGACCTGCTTCAAACTCGTTAATTTTTTTTTATTAAATTCAAGCAATACCAAAAAATTTAAGTGAATAACACTATAATAACTATGTATGTATTCAGTGGCGGTCGGTCAATGTGGCATTCGATCAATGCTACCCTTGTATATTCAGGGGCGGTTATATTTCATGAAATAATATTCAAATATAACATTTATACCATTCACTCATTTTCAATTCTTCATGTTTTTATTGTCTGTAGTAAATATTTTAGAAAAATATCTTATTCAATTAAAAAAAAATATATTTTATTTGATTTAAAATGAGGGATTGGTATAAATGTTATTTTTGAATATTATTTCATGAAATATAGCCACCCCTGCATTAACAAAGGATGCATAGATGAAATGCCACATTGACCGGCCGCTATGAGGGTATTATTTGCAAACACGGCTTGTTCCAAAATGGTTAAAAATTAAACTTGAATTTCATTTTGTAAAACAATGTAAATTTTAAAAGTATTTTTAGTTTTGCATTACTTTGGAATGATATTTTGTATTTTATCAAGCCATGTTTGAGACTGATTTCTAAAAATACTTTCAAAATTTATATTTACTTACGAAATTACATTCATGGTTCATATTTGGAACAAGCCGGTCTTGCAAATATAGCTTCATATATAAATATGCAATCGTAGAATTGTTGTAAAATGTATTAAAAATTACATAACTGAAGCTTATTGAAAAAACCTAGTGACTTTTTAATTGTATTTTATTATTATAATATTTGCAATTAATTAAATTATGATTTACTGAGTTGAAAAACATAATAATACAAAGTGAAATTTATAATTACCGCAATTTAACTTTGATACGAAATTAAATACTACCAAGAAACCGAGGATTTCATCGATAATACCGACAAATAAAAAATCAAATTTTGTATCGAATGATTATCAAAAGATTTAAACGATAAGTTTATTTTCTTATCTTGTGCTTAAACTACTCTTTATGTTATATTTGAATCTATAGAAACTGAATATATGTATATATTTAAATCTATCCTTAAGTATAAAACAATCTTATCATATAATATGATCATATCTTTTGACATTATTTTGATTTGTGGTGAAATATTTTCAATATAAAATTAAAAACTCTGTAAATAGTTTCTGTCAATGTTTGTGTTTGTAAATAATTACCTAATTCATAGAAAATTAAAAAGATATAAAAATTACCTTTATCATCATAGATACTGTGCTACGAAAGACATAATTTAACGATACAGTTAACTCGGTTGATTTTAAATTGATTAAAAAATAAAGCACTTTTATTATAATGCAAGTGACCGAGAAGCGAGTGAATACCTAAAAAGTAATTTATATGAATTATAAAGATGTTTTTAAACCAGTTTTATGCAACTATTTTATATCCAATTCAAGGCTAATAGTTTTCCTGAAACCATATATTTTTCATAATTTTGTAGAAATAAAAAAAAATTACAAATTTAACTAGAATACTAAATTACTATAATGAGTTTATCGACACCATATCGAATCCGCCGAACAAAAATTGTTAACTCGCGAATAAAAATGGCGAATCACATGTTATTATTGAAATTCTTGGTATAAACATATTTTAGTCTTTAAACGGTCCGATTAGAATGTTTGCTTGAATAGTATGATTATTTTGGTCGGTTCAAATTCATTAAAAGTATGAAAGGATGTACAAAATTTAATACCATTTTGTGAGACATTTACACATTTGTTTATGTAAAGTTTTTTTTTGTGATAGAGGCGTCAAAATTGGACGTTCTGGAATTTTATATGACATTAAGGTACACACTATCAGATAAAATCTTCACTGTATGACATTTTTTTCTAAACGAGAGTTTAATTTTTTCACGATTTGTTTTAACGTCATTGCCATTACCAACCTTAACGCGTTAACTAAGACAACTGTTTTCATAAATGTCAATGAAAAGTGTCAATAATCCACGAAAAAATAAGAGATTGATTTTTTTTATTTTTTAATACTTTTTTATTATTGTACACATTTATGCACACCCATATCAGTTTTAAGATTTATCTTTTCATTACTATTGGAGGAAATAAAACAGTTTTATTTTAATAAAACGGATGAATATTTATTTTTGATAGTATCATAAATATAGTATGTGAAAAATGACATTTTAGGCATATAATTGGACATAAAAATATAAATAATAAAAAAAATCCTTTTATTTTGGTAGGAAAACTTTTTTATCCCCCTAAAAAAATACTACATTAAAAAATCGTAAATATGTACGCTTATATTATGTTGCATAAAAAAACATATTTGTGTCAAGCATGGTGTGATGTACTGTACCCTTCAATATAATTCATCAATTGATTTATACCGTTCATAATTTGTACTAAAATGTAGACTTGAAATTATTAATGCTTGAAATAAACCTTTGATTTTTTTTTAAAATATTTATTTGGTTTTCAAAACATCCACTTGAAGATTATTGCGAGAATAATGAAGACTAGCTGTAAGCCCGTTGACCAGCAACGTGAGATTTTTGTTGCATTTTAAAGTAGTCAGAAAATTTACTGGCGTGAAAAATAAATTACAAACCTATTTATTGAATAAGCCAGAAATTCTGATAGTAAAAGAAATATATCTCGGGGCATATATCGACAGCCCTGCCCTGCAGTATTTAAATTGTAAATTATTTAATTTTTGGAATAATGTTTAAGTTTGCTAACAACCATTTTTCGTAGTAGCAGAAATTTCGTAAATTATTTAATATTTGGAATAATGTTCAAGTTTGCTAACAACCATTTTTCGTAGGAGCAGAAATTTCGTAAATTATTTAATATTTGGAATAATGTTCAAGTTTGCTAACAACCATTTTTTGTAGTATATATATTTTATTCAACTAATTTTCAAATACGCTAACAAATACATTTCGTAGAAGAAGAAAAAAGAGGACCCCGCGACATATATCGACAGCCCTGCAAAAGTTTCAAGTATGCAAACAAATATATTTCGAAAAAAAAGAGGACCCCGGGACATATATCGACAGCCCAGCAAAGGTTTCAAGTGTGCAAACAAATATATTTCGAAAAAAAAGAGGACCCCGGAACATATATCGACAGCCCTGCAAATGTTTAAAGTATACAAACAAATATATAACGTAGAAAAAGAAAAATATCTCGGAACCATTTTTTTTGAATTGGCCACACTAAGTATGCTGCAGCAGAGGAAGGGGAGGGGTAGGGGAAGGGAAATCGCGGACATCCTTCAATTATTAATATATAGATATGCTGTGTTTCAAATAAAAAACAAAAGTTTCAAAATTCGAACGAAATACAAAATATATAATGTAATTTCATCGCGTCCGACAGATGTCCGTTTACCCCAGAGGTAAAGTCTTCAACTCATAATCTAAAGACCGTGTTTTGAATCCAGCACTTTGTGCTTTTTTTTGTATTTGTATGAGAATTCAACTTTTCATCGAATAACAGTGTATTGGAAAAATATGTCTTTAGTAGAATTATAAAATGGAGACAGTGGGGCTGGGGTGGAGGAAGGGGAGGGGCAGGGGGAGGGGAAATCGTGGACAAAATGAATGAATGGCGATAGCGGGCAGGGGTGGGGGAAGGGGACCGTTTTCTTGACGTCATCGAAAAGGTGAAATTGCGACCATAGTTCGAATAAAAAAATGGAGACAGCGCGGCTGGGGAGGAGGATGGGGAGGAGGGGGAGGAGGAGGGGGATGGGCAGGGGGAGGGGAAATCGAAGACATCCTTCACTCACTCACTCACTAAAACAAACAAACAGACATTATCGACTATTAATATATAGATCCTTTTCAAATTTAGTTAGCCTGTCGTAAAGTTTTGCATCAAAACTGCGTCCCGTAACGCCTCGGCAAAAACATGATAAAAAAATAGTAAAGACGACCGATTCCAATTTCAAATGTATGGCTAGTAGAGACAAGTGTTCCCTGCGCGATGACAACTTAAAGCCGTATAGCTATAACGTACGAGCAGTTTTTTATGGACCGGCCTATATATCGGCATATCGTAGTTGAGAGACATAAAGTGTTATGCCGATATATCGCCAGCTCGTAGTTAAAGGGTTAAGTAAATTATTATAAAATGTTTAGGATCATGGTTATCAGAACGTGTAAGTCTTATGTTGGTTTTGAGTGTCATTGTTTTGTTAGACAAAAAATCATATAGGCTTTGATCTGGTCTCTCATTGTACGTCTCGAAATTATGGGAAATGTTTGCTTAAAATCACCAGCAACCACACAGGCAATGTATTACTCCAAATGTCCCGCAGTGTTCTATTTGCCGCCTCAAATTCAGGCTTATGTATCATAGAAGTGTAGTCTCACAATAACACTTTAGCTTTAGCTTAAAAGAACACTGGCTTCTTCCCTTCTTTTATTAAAACTGTAAACGGTTACTTCATTTAAAACTAAGTCGATTGGAATTTAAAGCGTTGAATGCGCTGTTTGTCCACCTGTTATTAAGGCTGCAATAATGCCGGAAGATGCGATAACAAGTGTCACTTCGTGTTTTGCTCTAAAGCAAACCAACAAAAAATTAATCAAGACAGTCATACTGGTTGTACACTCGTTTGTTGAAATTTTGCCGTAGAACCTATCGATACATTGTTTGTTTATATTAAAAAATAAAAAGGCTTTTGTACTTCTGGTTTCACAAATTGCGAACTTTCCACAACCAGTCTTGGCCTGAAGAAAAGTAACATAAGTAAAAAAGTTTTTTTATTTTTGGTTACAAAACTTTTCTACGAAAAGTACATTTGACCTCAAAAAAAATAGATCCGTTTTTTGTTATGTATTCAATTGTAGCGCACGTGCGAGATAGTCTATCATCTCGTTGGAGTTATGTGATCATTATCGAAACATAAAATTCTCAATCATATCCAGTACTTTATTTTTAAGATCGACATCGTTAAAATCTTATCTTATGATAAAAAAAAAATATTTTTATGAATTTTTCAAAATATGCAAAAGATATCGTTGTGGCTCAAAATTGCTAGCTTCGAGAATGATATGGCTGACCAACGCTTTGACGCATGACGCTAAACTGAGTTGTCAAAAAGTGATCATTATTATTTTCCCCATCTTTTTAGTGTATCATTTGGTCATGCGTCTCAATTTGATTCATAATTATTGCTACGATGAAACAACTGTTAAACGATATTTTTAGTTGTGTACATACATATATGAAAATGAGAAAAGAATGTTTATACACATTTCATTATTTTCATATGCAAACAACTGCTTACCGTGAGAAAACTATTTTTTTCTAGTTGTTCTTTTGTGGAGTTATATAAGATAGATATTTAAACATAATGGGTAATATAACTCAAAAAATCAAATTTTTGACTGACCGATTTATGGACTAGACCAGGGATGGCGAACAAGTGACCCGCTTGAGAAGTTATCTAACCCGCTTGAACTTTTAGAAATTATTGTTTTTATTTAAAGCACTACTTATTCAATCTATGATTTTTAAAAAAATTGAAATCAAATTTGACCCACATCCCTGGACTAGTCAATCTTTTTATAACTACCGCCCACTTTTGTATCTCTATTAGTAGTCAAATCTGTAAACCGCTCACCGGTTCCACAGTAATGGTGATACAAAGTGTTTTAAAAACCACTACCTCTCACCGTGAAAACTATAGCGCCTACTAGTTGGCGGTAGGGTCCAGATTGACTACCACTGGACTAGGCCATCTAAATATATCCATAAACATTTTTTCAATTGATTTGATCATATTAACATTATTCATTTACAGGAAATGCTCTAGATTGCTTCGTTTGCGGGAATTGTCCGAATGTAACCAATATAAAAGTTTCAACTTGCGTGAAAGATGAAACAACAACTACTTCAACAGCACCAACAACTATTTCAACAGTATCAACAACTGACCAAACGACGGAGTCAACGTCTAGTAATCCGAGTTCAGAGACTGAGGAAACATTTTCAACAATTTACCAAACGACGGATTCAACGTCTAGTGAACCGAGTACAGAGACTGGTGAAACAGTTTCAACAATTGAAGAAGCAGGTGCTACAGCTGCACCTCATATTTGGAGGCAACGAAGAGCCGCCATTGAAGAATCCCCCTTCCAATGCGTTAAAACTGTATATAAAGGTAATTTATTTTGCAAAATTACTTCATATGAAAATCTGCTTACAATATACATAAATTGGAATGGCTATTCCTGAATATCTCATTTAGAACAACCGAGTACCCGGTCGAAGGAGTAAAGTCGAACAGAAGTAGCACACCATTGTTCACGTTTTCAGCATGTGTTAATGAATCTAACGAAACGCACGTAATATTTACCTAAATTGCTATAACAACATACAGTTTTTTACACTACAAATTGGAAATTTTACAAAAAAATTATTGGAAAAACAATTGGATAATTTATTAATTGGGTATATTTACGCACACATTTAATGAAATTCAGTTATAAATCAATAAATTTAATTTATAAATGTTCCTGCACGGCAGCTGCAGAAAAATGAATGCAGCCGTTACAAGAAAAGGTTCCCTTCCCATCCCCTGATCTAAGCCCTAATCTTTTTATTTTTGTCTAAAAATACACGCAAAATATATATATATATAATATAAAATACAAGAGTAAAGAAAATTAAACCGCTTTTAGATGCAAAAAACAAGTATCTTTTGTTCTCTCTCTTTTTTTTATTACAGCCAGAATGTCCTATTTTTCAATTTTGACAATAATTTGACACAAAATACGAAACAATTGCACCAAATTAGCTTTGTAGATAAATATAAAGACATAGATGATGAAATTCAGAATGAGAATGAATATGACTAAATACAACAATTAATTTTTAAGCGCACTATTCATGATCCTAACTATTATTATGTACATATCGACTGTGGAAAAGAAAAAGGACGTAAACCACACATAGCAAATATTACAGGAGGCACAAAAACATGATTTTGGGCTATATGCAAATTATTATTTTTTTAAATTAATTTTATTAAAAAATTTGACATTACAGTTTACGCTAATGCGTCAAATATTTTGAAGTTGAAAGATTATACAAGATATACTCGAAGAGAATTTTTGTAATTCACATGAGATTAGTTAACTCAAGGAGAATTAACTTAACTTAACTCTAAGATTAAAATTGAAAAAATCCAATTTGACATTGACCTTACCGGGAATCGGACCCAGACCCACCTTATCGGTAGAGTAAGGTCTAACCAACTAGACCACAGCGGGTGATGAAATATACACAATCTTGAATTGCACTGAGACTTCTAAACTGGCATATTCTATTAATTTTAAAAAATGTCTAGTGAAACCTTTTTTTCAGTCTTTTTTATTGGTTTCAATTTTCACAAGCTAAATTTAGATACTAATTCGAGATTTGCAGCTTACCTCATTTTGATAGAACGTGTATCAAGTTGTATACATTGTGGTCATCGAAAAAACGCTGTTTTGAAAAAAATGTGGGTTACGTCCCTTTTCCTTTCCACAGTCGATATGTATTTGTCAGTTATTATAAAAGTGGAATGAATCGTATAATATTTCTTCCGAGATTATTAGACATTGCGTAAATTTGTTATAAGAAATATTTTGATATTACAGTAAATTATGATTTCAGATAAAATCTTTCCTGTATCTTGTAAAATCATGGTTTTTGGTAACCATCACAATTATTAAGAAACAAATTACAAAATACCTAATTTATTTTTTTAAATGTTTTTTTTTGTCCTTGACACGTGAAAACCCCATGTCAGAATGAATAACAAGATGTATTGTGTATCTTTTTTTAACCAGTATATAGCTGAACAAACTGTAAGTTAAAACACAGTTCTGACGATGGCGCAAGCCGAAATAACTATTCACTAATATTATAAAAACTGTGTACGTTGTTATTTTCACACTATTACAATAGAGTTCTATCAAGTAAACGCAAATTCAATCAATAAATTGATTGAATATCATTGTGCACCTTCAGTTAAGATCTAAAATGTGTATTTTTCAGATGGTGACTCAGAAAGAATAGATCGTGGATGCCAATTGAAGATAAAAGACGAGAAGGACAAAGCGTCATGCGCTCGCATGATTGGAATAGACGAGGACAAAGTGTCAGGATGTGGAGTATGCGGAACGGATTCTTGCAATTCGGCCAATTTTCTTCAAACTAGTTTCCCTCTGTTACTTTTGTTTTTGTTCTTTATAACACGGTCATTTTTTTAAGCGTTAGTAAAATTATTTGAAAAAATGTTGTGTTTTTCTACATTGAACAAATGAATTCTAAAATAGATCGAAAATGGCAATATTTGTAATTCTACTAGAATTATAAAATACTGTTTATAGCTTTTTTCACGCCACATCTGTGATTATATAGTTGTCTACATTCATTAAGGTATATAGTTAAAAATAATCTATCCATTTTAAAAAGTTTAGTTCATATAATATTAAAAACATTTATTCACTGTAACGTCTTATTTTTTTCAACAAGATTGATACCTTTTTGTAGTTTATATTCTAACTATTAAGAAGAGTACCTCAGGGAATATATTACTCCCGGACCACTTTTGTGACCCGGGATTTCAAGATTGTCAATTTTTCCAATTCCATGATACCTGAATTGAACATTCACCATAAACAGTGTATAAATTCGGGATTGAGAAGCTTTCGCTCGTCGATTTTGAAATCCTGGAATTTTTCAAAAAAAAATTAGTCGATTTCAAAAACGCAGACATATTAGAAAATCCCAAAATGAAACGACTCCAGACCTTTTCTAGCTCTTTCAAGATATCCAATTTCAAAAACCCAGAAATTTGCGGAAAAAAAATTGAGACTTTTTTTAGCCCTCGCGCAACTTTGTCAAATTTTCTCAATTCCTAAATCCCGGGATAAGTAAAATCACAATCCCGAGATTTCAGGATTGAGAAAATTGGACGGAATAGTGGGATTGGAAGCCCCAGTAAATATCAATACATTGGGTCTCAGTGTTTATTAATTCGCGTACACATTACGGATAAAGTCATAAATTGATATGTCAGATTATGTTCTGAGGAATTGAAATATGTGATGTTTTATTTTCCCTCCCACCCAACTGATTCTTAAAACGACGCATAGCGAGGATGAACAGATGACCACTGATATTGCCTTAACCCCCACCCTTACTCTCATCGAAAAGGGAAGCCACTGAAAAAGCAGTTTTCGTGAAACTAATTTTATTGATAAAAATAATTCTACCAGATGGCACATGCAGATATCTGGTAATATGCATTGAAAGGTAAAAAAACTAAGAAACAACTGATAGACGATTAAATGAATTGGTGACAACTTATCTACCTTGTCACAATGGCGCGATAGGCATTAAAAATAAAGCAACACTGAGGTAAAGTGGTCATCGATTTTAAGACAAGTATTCCAATCGATTGCTGAAAGGTAAACCTTTATAATAAAACATTGAAATAATTTAATATAAATAGAAAGTGGTCAATTTAAAAGAACAATCTTACATTGACAATTATTGATATTGCCCGTTAACTTCAAATAATCGACAAGATTAGTCAAATAATTAAACACAGATATATAAAACCCTACCATCATCTTTTATCATAAATCAGAAAAGAAACTAAGTAAAATCATAATTCGTTTTTTATAATGGGCTCGTATTTAACCGGTCTGAATTTTAATACAGTTACGGTCATAATTTTTATCACATTGGTCAGAATTTATATTAAATGGCCATAATATGTCGCTCAGTGTATAGAGGGTAGAATAAATAATTAATGCTCAGAATTCATACAAAATAGTCATAGTAAAAAAAAAACCCTAATCAAAATGGTTATAAAATATTTTTATTCGGACCAAAAATTAACTCTTTCATACAGGAAATAACCTATGAAAGTAGTAAATTTAAGATTTTCATTGTCAATTCACGGTAGAAAAATTTCATATTGAAAAATAGAACGCTTTTTTGCTAATTTCACATTATTTATTAAAGATCAGGACCATTTTAGCTTACCACGAGAATTCGTTTGTCAATTTATCATCAGTTGGCAATGCTTTAGATCAGCGAAATCGGTTTTGATTTTAATAAGGAGTTAGTACGAAAAAATATTTTTATTATTAAAATAAAATAACATTAAGCCATTTTGCCCACATAAAAAATCGTTGAAAGATAAAAAAATTCAGAGATTTTTTTAGGTTTTATTCACCTTAAGGTGTCCACTGCCAATATAAATACTAACTTATTGAAATCATTGAAAAGTGTTTTATTGAAAATATGGACCAACTTCTTTCCGGGCTATCATACCATCATTGCCAAGAAAAACATTCCATGTTATATTGTATACTGGATTGACTGCTTTCAGCTATTGTGGGTTCAAGACAGGTAGAATATTGATTGCTTAAGCTATCAAATTTTCATTTTTTACCAACTGTCTTAAAATCAAACATAATTATTATCTATAAGTATTAACGAACCTAATAAAACATATCTGCAGGGGCTTTTTTACGAGAAATTGCTGCATGCCAGAACACTCATACTCTCTCTTGAGATCGTAAGAAAAAGAAAATGATGCCAGAAAACAACTAGTGTATGAATTACCATTTTGTATACCTCCAGAATTCGTAAATTGCTCGAAGCTAATTTCCATAAAGAAAATTGCTCGAAGTACAAGTTCGCCGAAAACGAATTGCTCGAAAAAAAATTTGCTGGAAAAATGTTATGGAATGAGAAATAAAAGTTTGAATATTTTTATAAATCATGTTTTTAAAGGACAATGTTGACACAAGTCGAGAGAAAAAAGAAAATAAAAATATACTATATATATTTACAACAAAATTATTTTACTTTTAATAAAAAGTGTACAATTCATCAAACAAAAATAGAAATACACCTCTATATCAACAGTTATTACACTTTTCATATTAATCATGATTTTGGAAGGTTATTATCTAGCTAGATATTAGCCCCTGAGAAGTGAAGTGAGCCAAGTGACTTTAGGAAAACACGAGTTTGATGCGTAATCATTTTTTGCATGCCAAGTATTGCAAAAGTGCGTAAATACACACTGCAACATTTTTTTTATTTCTAAATTAAAAATATATATATACAATCCACAAAAACTCAATGAAGAGTCGTGATTAACTTTAATAGAACAGTTTTACCGTTTTACTACTTAGCTTACTTCACTTCTCAATGGCTTATATGTAAAAATACTTAATCAATTAAATCAGTGCTTTGCAACATTTTCTTTCTTACGGCACAGCAAAATTTTCGCGGTATATTTAATTTTACTGAAATATCATTAATACATATCGCCAACCCACTACTATGATTAAATAACTGAGTAATTCATTATCGAAGAAAAAAAAAATCCTTATTTAATTGACAAAAATCAAAGCTATTTGTTTAAAATTAAAATGAATAATGGTGTTTTGTATAATTGTAAACAATTAAATGAAGTTTTATTGAATTTATTAATTGATTTGGCATTTACTTGGTAGAACTCCATTATAACAGATTAAAAACATCAAAGTATTTTAGTTCTACAGTTTTTAATAATTTTTATGCGTTGATAGCTATTTCGGCTTTCACCATCGTCAGAACTATGTTTAAACTTATATTTTGCTCAGCTATTGCCGCCTATGTGGTCGAGTGGTCAACGTTGTTGGCTTCGGCTACAGAGGGCCCGAGTTCAAATCCCGGTACGGACAGTTTTATAAATTAATTTTTCAATCTATTTATGATTTCTTTTCAAAGGCATGGATGTATGTGATGTCTTGAATTCCCCCCTCTCACTCATCCTATCCCATGAACGGGGCATTTTGAGAGCGATTAGCTTACCACTAATCCTGTCCTAACCCTGTCCTTCTATCCCTACTCTCTTTGTAAAAAGAAAGGTTGAGCAACTGAGTAACAAGCAGTTCTCGGTGAAACACTTCTGTTGAGATAAACTCCATTAGGAGTCCATATGCTTCACATTGGGAGCGGACATGATTAAAATATATATATATATATACTGGCTCTGAAGAGATACACAATGCATCAAGTTATTCACTCTAACATCCTAATTATAATTACAATATTACACTTATTAAATGTGATTCTAGTGTTTCAAAGAACGACTAACAAACTGGGTTTATTTCTTAAAACATTAATTAGGATTAATTAAACTGATTTTATCTATTAAGTTGAAAAAACTCACTGATTCATGAAAAATAGCCAGCGAACACGTAATCATAATGAAATTCTTCAACATTTGTTATCAATTGTTAGTAAAGTTTGTGTAAATAATGACACCATTATAGTCTGATCTCGATTCTATTTAATATAACATATCTTTCATTGACATCTGATACCATTCTTCTTTAATGACTCGGGGTTTCAGTAGAATATTCAGTATTCGAATTGGTATATTCGGATTTTTTTCGTACACTCGAGATTTTACATAACTGAAAAAGTATTCAAGTATTATTCGTTGATTCATATACAATAATTGATAGGTGTACATTATAATTTGGTTTCCTAATTATCAAAAAAACTCACTGACAGTCAATTCAAGTTCATCCGTGCACTTGAACGCCTGAAGATGCCAACAGGCATAGCAGTCTTAAGTTCCAAGCAGTGTCGTAGAAAAAACAGCAAAAAAGACCGAGCCGTTAAATCCCAGCCGCTCCTAACAAATTGTATGGCGGTTATACGTAGATCAACTCTAAATTCCAATTTACGAGCTTATTTTTCGTTGAATATAACATGTATGTTTGAAAGATTTCTTGTATAGATATTCTGCGATTCTTTGGTGTTATTAATTTACAATTTACGATACATCGGAAGGATCATATATGCAAATTAAGTAATGATTGTAAGAAATATAGCGAATGGCAAGAAATGCGATGTGTGGTAAAACAAATAAAATTGATCTTCCCACTATTAAATATCACAGTTATATAAAATATTGATTATAAATAACATAAAACAACAGTAACAAGCGGAATGCATATTATATTATATACGATTTTGACGCCTATTGTGATATTATATAATAAATGCTGCGTCTTATCATATAATAATGGCAATATACCAAGTAAATGATGATTAAATCAAAAATAATATTTAAAAAATAATAAAGTGAAATGTGCTACCCTAGTTTGATTTACTGATTTTTGATTACTGATATGACTTGAGAAATCCTATGGAAAGATTGAGTAACGAACCAGTGTGCACTAATAAATTTTGAGATTAATTATTAATTGATTAAAATCCCAATAATGACGTTGATTTTTTAATGAACTATCCAACCTCATATTCTGTATTGAAATATTGTAAAAAAAAAAAATTAATAAAATGATTTGCCTTCTTTGTTTGCTTTTGTTCTCCGAGATTTTTCTTCAAAAACCTTAGAAAATGTGATTTTTTCCTTTTTTGAAAAATATGTAATTGAGATATATAAAAAGATATATAATTACAATATAAATATGTATTTCCTACAATATATCGGAAACAAATGGCTTCATAATGATGTTATATTATTTTGAAAATTACCTGTTTTCAGCTCCATAGCATGGGGCTTTGTAACAGGCGAATCCCGGGTCGTTAGTAAAAAAACTTGTGCGAATGTACATAATTTGAACGATTCAAATTCAAAGAATTATAATGTTTACAAACACGGCGATAAGGACAAAAAATGATGACTGAAGAAATGTTAAATTTTAAAATTCAACATTTATACTGAAAATCTAAAATATTACAAACGTATGTAGTAAACATATTTTTAGTAGGCTATTAAAATATTAGGAACCTAGAATCATAACTCAAACTCTCCAAATATCGAGTTTTAAGAAAATTGCAAGAAACCATAGAAACACTACTTTTGGTAATTGTAAAAAAAATACACATTACCATGAATAAATAAATTATACCATAAAAATTATAAATCGTTGATTGGTTCTATTTAGCCATGTCACACTATACATTTAAAATGTAAACTTAGACACCGATAGTGATCTTTTACAATAATTTTAACAGTGTTAAGTAAATTTTAATACCCAACTATTTTTTGATATCATAATATAATATGTAGTGATGGATTTAGATTTTTTCGGCTTCTACTTCTTCTTTGGCCATGTTCGCTCCCTATGTGGAGCATATGCACCTCTATGTTTCCCTGTCTCCCGCCAATATCTTTGCTTCCTCCCATGACATGCCAGCATCCCTCAGTTCCGCCTATGGATAGTACCCGAAGGACGTCCGGGACGCCGGAATCCCACCGGTCGAAAGAAGAGGCGGGCAGGATTGAGGCTTTCCGGAGGCATCCGCAGCACGTGACCCAGCCAGTTCCAACGTCTCTCCATAACCACTGACGTGACGGGACGCTGTCTTGTACGCTCCCTTATCTCTGAATTCCTCACAAAATCAAACCACCTCACCCCCATTATCCGACGCAAGCATCTGTTCTCGAAGCTCAGTATACGGTTTTTCTGAGTCTTCGTCAGGTGCCATGATTCGCAACCGTTAAGCATTAGTGGCAGAATGCAATCGTTGAACAAGTGACATTTGGTTTTAATCGAGTACATCTGTGTGTCCCAGACATTCCGCATTGAGTTGAATGTGGCTCCAGCCATTCCTAAACGAATGGCGAGCTCGTTTTTTGTACTACCGTTTTAGGGGATATGTACGCCGAGGTATCTGAAGCTGTCAACCCTCTCGATGATCTGCCCCGCGCTTTACGGCGTACCAATCTCAAATACCTTTATCAAAAATGGATTTTATTATTTTTATTTTAAGTATAAATTTATTCGAATACATAATGATTTTATCATTTGATATTCGAGAAAAATATTTCACGAATATTTGAAGTACATGACGATTAGATAAGATAATTTTCCAAGTGAAATAAAAAACAATGGGTCCAATTTAAGATAAAATAAATCAATATCTTCTTTTGATAATTCAGGAACTGATAGTGACGCATGCAGAACAACAATTCTATAAGTCTGGGTAGTTGGCCAAACCAGACTTGATATTCCCAACGTCAGAATATTCTCCGACCTTGTGCAGCTCATGACAGACTCGCTGGAAGTATTGAAGACAGAAAGATTTAAGCTGATAGCAGCATAAATATTGAAAAAAAGTTTTTTTTTATGTAGGATAAGAATGTTTGTTTTAAGCATGGAGAACTTTAAAATGCAATAGAACAATACAAATCTTAAGAAAAACACAATACTCTTTTGTACTTATTTCTACTTTTATTTACCAAGATCAAGATTTTAATTTCGGATTTTTTTACAAAGTGATCTAAAATAATACATTACTAAATTTAAAAAACTTAATGATGATTTAACTGCTTCCATGTATACTTGTATGTATACTTTCACAAAATCTTCATGGCTTATATGTTGACAATGCTCGCCATGAGCAAAACCGGTCCTGATCTTGGTAAATAAAAGTGGAAATAAGTACACAGGAATATTGTGTTTTTATTAATATACGATTGGGTCTTCTATAACACGGTCATATGGTTCCACAAAAACGTCGTGTAATACAAATCCGTGTTTTACGAGGTTTGAATTTCATACAAAAATAGTCTAAGTTTGTTTAAATATACTTCGTTATCTTTATTAAATAACTATTAACTTTATAAAATATTTATTGAAAAGAACTTTAATAACAAACATATGTTTATTAATAAAATAGATAATTTATTCATCATCAATATCGACTTACGAGTTATTTTAGCCTTTAAAAATTACATTATAAGCGATTGTCTGATTTCAGCGTATAAATCTTTACGTATTTCGTGATAAGGGGCCAAATTATTTTGTAATTCCTTCTTGAACTTCAAACTTCCATTATAAGATCATATCATAGAAAAAATTGCATTAAAATCGTCAAGTCTTGACATATCTAGTATGATTTGTCATGGCGCGCGATCCATGGGCGTATCAAATCAAACATGTTCATTATTTATTTATTTTTTTTGAAACCGTATGATGTAAAACGTTATCAACCATGTTATATCAAAACCTTGTTTTATAAAACCGTATTATACGAGAACCAAGTGTAATGTCTTTTCACTAAGTATTGACAGTAAAAACCATAAAAGTATCTTATTAAACATATTATTAACGTGATTCAATTTCGGCTGAATTAATTGCTGGTTAATGTATAACCTCCCGTCCTGCACAGATGATTAACAATATGCCCCATTATATTCCGAAGTGATATCAATTTCCCAAGATGATAAAACTCTATGACTACTTGAATGAGTATTTTTGAAATTATTAGGAAATTCGATGCGCTATCTCGGTATTCTCATTGTAAAGATTAAAATCATAAACGAGATACATAAATACATAACAAATTGTACCGCTACTTAGTTCGATTGATGAATACAATATGTGAAACTCATGTATACCTGGAACTTGGAAGGTGTGGTTGAATAAAAACCACAACTCATTAAATGACGTCTTAACACATTCGCATCGGGGCATTTTTGCAAAAAATTAGGTACTTTCGAAAAAATGGTATAACATTAAAACTGTTTGACATTTTAAAAAACAATTTGGACACCAGTTGTACAACACTTTGTTGCATAATACTTACTATATTTTAGCCTGCTTTAATTAGCGATACTCAACATTTGTATTTTTTAATATAGAAAATCGGGTATTTGACAAAGAATTATATATTTCATCGAAAACGTAATAAATAACAAGCCAAATATACATTTGCTCTTGTTTACTTTATTTCAAAACAAAATTACAATTGCCAATATTTTGGGGGTCTATTTTTTTTGAGTTATATTTTAACTGATTTTTCATCGCCGAAATTACCGAATAAAAAAAAAATATTGTGCATATATTTCAATATATATTATTTTTTAAATGATGCATGGAACATTTTTTACGCCAGTTCTTTAGAGGATCTAAAACATTTGTCACATTGGATGTATATATTTCAACGCGTCAGTCAGACCGGCGAAAAGACTCGTATACGAGTCATCTGTAGCCAATGTGTAGAGTGTGCACAATTACACAATATCCTTCTACTTACTATCTTGTAAAAGAAATGATGAGTTTCACGTAAAAGTTTTTCTTCTTCATAGCGTTTAAGTCTAGGGTGAACCTTAGCAGCCGCAATCTCCTCCGCCCTCCTACGCCAGTCGCTGACATGCAGCACTCACAGGTCCTGTGACACATCATCCGTCCAGTAATTTTGCGGTCTTCTAACGCTTTTTCTCCCCTCGGGAGTAGTAAATGTGAAATATTTTGAAGGATTATATTCATCTGTGATACCCAACGTCAGAATTGAGTTTTCATAAATCTGACAATGTCTGGCTTACCGAAGACTGTATTATGCTTAGGGCTGGGTCGACGTCTCCAGGTGCCATCCTCGCAGACAGCACCAAAAATCTTTCGCTCAAACACTTGTAGCTTCTGAAAGTCTTTTGAGGTAAGCGTCGGTGTCTCTGACCCATTTGTCAGAACCGGTCTTAACAGGGTTAAAGATCAATATTCCAAATTTTACGATCGTTTTAAAAAATCATTTATATCGATAATATTTTTTTACCAAAATATTTGTGCATGAAACTCTTGCACGTTGTTCAGTAATCAGATATAGAAATCCTCATAAGATTTATGTTTCAATACAATTTTTTCATAGGGTTCCACAAAATTGTTTCAGTGATTGAAAAAGCGTGCTTAGTTTTTTTTATTCATGTCCGTTTAAAATGTGGAGCATATGTTAAATACTCTATTAAGGCCTATTATTTTTTAGATTGATAAATTACGAAAAAACCTTAACCATATAATGCGTCACGTTCAAATTTACTTTAAAATACCCAACAGATATATTTTAATTTTCCAAAAAATATTGAAAAAGTACAGTGTTGTATTTAAGGCGTTTGATTGCCCTTTGATTTGAATTTTTAATAATTAATCTCGAAGCGTCCCATTTTTAAGATAGTATTGATGTGAGGAAATTCAAGACATCACATACATCCATGTCTTCGAACGGAAATTCATAAAATTATCAAAAAATCAATTTATAAAAACGGTCCGAGCTGGGCTTCGAACCCGTGACCTACTTAACCGAGGCCATCGACGTTGACCACTCAACCAAGCTGCTTGCTAAATACTATTTCTACATTATTTATCTAAGATCAGAACCCGTTTCGATCATCGAACCGCTTGGCGTAGTGTACAATATAATCACAAAAGTTTCATAAACACTTCTAGATTACAGATAATTTTTCAATAGTAAGTTACCGCACTTAGTGAGTTTTTAAAAAAATCACGTAACAACGAATACACTGACAAACTATTTAGCTTTAAAAACTTGGTTTTAATAATGATTTGTTTAATGGATAAAGCATCCCAAACGTTGATTGTGACATCTATCTCAGTTTTGACGGATATGGCATAAATTTTGACAGTAAAACGATGAAATGGTAAACATATTGCGACGAAGTGGTATTAAGTTTTCTATCAAATTTGAATTATTTTGATTCTGTACTCTTACGATAACGGACCGGGTTTCGCCTTTCGGCATCTTCAGATTTTATGTTTTAAGTGCCGGTTCCCGGCAAGCGTTGCAATGACATTTAAAGAAAGACAGTGTTTGTGTTTTAATTGTGTTAATTGAAGTGCATGTCTTCTTTTTATGTCTGTTTGACGTTTGCTGCCGATTGTCTATGGTACGAAACACGAATTCAAATTTGAATTGTTTGAATTTTGTACTTTTCCATGAGTTTTGTCGCTAACGACCCGGGTTTCGCCTTTCGGCATCTTCAGGCATTCCAAGTGCACGGATGTACTTGAACTGACGCGTAGTAAACAGTTTGTATCGTTTATATACAAAAATATAAGTAGATCACTAAGTTAAAAGGCTATTAAAATGTAAATTAGCGAAAATTGAATGTATACAATTTTCAATGGATTAAGTGGGTTTGTTATAATTATGGGGATTTTTTGAAAATATTAATGACCAGATAATAACATAGGAATGTTTAAAATAAATCTAGGGTTTTATCCGACCTATTATTAATGAGTTGATTTGTTTTTAAGCCTTTGAATTAATATTTAATGATAGCAAGTGCTAAAGTGCTGAAAGTTTTATTGCATTCGGATCAGCGGCTTGGCAGTCCATATAGTACGGTCAAACAAACATTCATTTTTATATGTAAGATTGATGATAATGCCTTAATATTTTGCTGTTTGAAAGTACGGCTCTGATTCCGATTATCCACAATTATTCGTTGTTCATTTAGACAATGCATAGTTTTGGTAGCCAGAAAGATAATACTGATAATGGACAAAGATAATAGAAACAAATCAATAAAAGCCTCGCATTGCAGAGAGAATTCGCAGTGTACCCGTCATATTAACTTGTACATCAATTGTTAATTATCGTGTGTTGTCAATCATCATGGGTCTCCTGCGAGTGTGTTTGCCAATGGCAATATTAGTTTTGATTTCTTCCACAGGTGATCCTTTTTATTATACACTCAATCATTTGACAGTAAAAGTCCAAAAATATCAAAGTGTTTCAATAATAATAAGTGTTTCAGTGCTTGAAAGTGTTTCACGTTTTTTTTTTTATAAAATTTCACTTTTTTTTATTATATAATAATACTGCCTTGCTAAGAGCGAATTTTAAATTAACATTGAATGCAAGTACAAGATTATTAACCGATATATTTTGCGTTTCATTGCGTCTCTAGCACATTACAGTGTCGAGATTACATTGTTTAATTATTAACCACGCCCAACGCGTTTTCAAAATTGATGATTGAACATTTATTTTTGAGTTTATTGTCAGATTCCTGTAATATAAATCCGTGTACAGCGTAAAGTAAACCTACAAACTATTTGAAATAATTTATGTTCTCAAATAGTACGCAGCGTGGCTTGTGTCCATTATTCACCATATAAATAATTGAACATATCAACTTATCATACAGTTTATAGTTTCTCAACCATTTTGGGCTTGCGGCCCGTTTTGAGTCTCATATTTTTCCGTGCCCCACATACTCGTATAAGTATATAATTTAGAACTGAAGTTGCTTGATGGAACTTCAATATCAAATTTGACAAAACTTATGGAAGAGTACGGAATCAAAATAGTTCAAATTTAAATAAGCACATAGGTTTTTCTATACTCGGGGACACAATTATTTCAGGATTGACGACTGAGAAAAAAGTGAGATTTCGCCCGCTGGCAGATTTAAAAAAATTACCCAGGAATTTACGGATTTCCCGAAACGAAAAGACGCGAGACTTTTTTTTAGCTCTTTCGAGAATTAAAATTTCAAAAACCCGGAATTACCAAAAATGTAGGATCTTTTTTTTAACCTCGACAATTTTGTCGTTTCCCGATTTTAAAAACCTGTGAGTTTATGAATTTGCCCGTGACCCCCCCAAAACTCTACTGTAGCTCCCCATAACTTATTTTTTCTCTGTGACCCCATGTTGAGAAATCGTGACTTAGTGTTTATTTTAAAAACTTTAGATTTTGTACCAAATAATGTATTACTATAATATGGGAACAAATTAAATGGTCAGAATAAAAATATTATACGGTCAGAATATTTTATAACCATTTTGATTAGGATACGTTACGTTAGGTTTTTTTTTTAATTTCATTTAAATTATGACTATTTACACTGACGATATCTTATGACAATTTAATATAAATTCTGACCGGAAAAATACGATCCTTAATATATTTCCCCATCACGTTTTCGATAAAAACATTCGGCAGCTAGACAAAAAAATAGTTTTCACAGCTAATTTATAATTATTAGTAATATAAACTAAGTATTAAATGCTACGTATTGTTGTTTTTTTTTGTATAGTACGTTTCACAATCACTGTGAGTTTTAATAACTCGCATTTAAAAATACAACTACATATAATGGGATAAGTAATTTGTCATCATGTTAATTTTTACAAAAAAAAAACGAAGCCTGCATGTTTCAAAAATTCTAACAGAAAACTGCAATAGTGGTTCTTTGTTGGGCGGGCGTTAAATTGGCGGTGAAAAAAAACGTTATTTTCTTAATCATAATCACCGTGTATACAGTTTTTGTGCATATGACACTCATAAACATGAGTTTGTTTTATTTTCACTCCTAATGTGGAGAATCGTCTAATAATGGAAGCATATTAACGAAGACTGCTTTTTTCTCAGTTGCTCAACCTCCCTTTTTGTCGACGATAGTAGGGATAGAAAGAATAAGGCTAAGGGTCAGGTTAGGTTAGTCACTCTCGCTACAGCTCGTTAATTTAATTATAATGTTGGGACGGGGGTGATTGTACACATCACAAATATCAATCGATTAAAAAAATGCTGTTCGCATTGGAATAATGAATATACTTTTAAAAAATCATGTATTATATCGACTGTGGAAAGGCACAAAGATATAAACCCGCACACAAAAAATATTACAGTAGGCACAAAAAACGTTTTGACGATTTTGGGCCAAAGGCAAATTATTAAGTATACACAACCTTCAAGTGCACAAAGACTAATAAATTGTCGTTTAATCTACTTTATCTTTTATTTATTTAATCAATTATTCATAAATAATCTTTTTTAATTACGTTTTCCTGGTTGCAATTTTCACAGATCCTTCTTTTTCAATTTTTAAAGCTAAATTAAGATACTCATTAGGCGTTTGCAGTAAACATTCTTTTGATAGAAAGTGTTTCAAGTTGTGCACATTGTTATAACTGAAAAAAAAACTGTTACTTTTTACTTCTCCACTGTCGATGTATTCATATTTAAGTATTTAAAATAAATATTACTTATAAAATTGTGCATTGGTGTTAAAATATTATATTTGAGGAAAATCATTTAAGTTATGTTTCAATTTCGCATATCAATATAAAAATTCTTTAATGTTAGGAAAATTATTTCGTGAAAGTAACATGTTTCAGGTCCGATTTTGAGCAAAAAATCCACTTCCGTATAATTTATATAATTCTTTTTATCACGTATGTCTATATTTTTTCTTTGCTAATTTTTCAAGTAAGCTACTTTTTGTGAAAATTATTTGTGTTTCTTACACTTTAAAAAAATCTGGATTAAAAGCAGATTTCAAAAATGATAAAACATTGTTTTATTGATAAAATAATGGCTAAAAAAATAATGCTGAATAAAAAAAACCCGGTAAAGAAAAAATATTTGTGTTTTTATTTCTCTTTCCTTTTTGGAGTTTGTGCTGGGGTGCATGTAGTATGGTGCTTCCAATCATCTTACAATTGGCAGACTTGCATTTTTTTCACTTTATTTTGTGGTAAATTACAAAGAGCAGTCAGTGTTCAAGCTGTGAATCCGTCATATTAAAAAAATAAAACACTTATCAAGACCGATTTCGCTCATGGATCAACTGATAAGAACATATATTAATATAGTGCTATTTATATAAATCAAAGTATATACGTTATACATATAATTTTACTTTGTTCTGTATAAATTGTACTGTTTTAGTGTGTCAGTTGATAATGCTTGTCATGAACGCAACCGATCCTGATCATATAAAATCAAACTTCAGTCAGTCAGTGCGTCAGTTTCTGGAACCAACGCATTGCGTGTGGTAAGGGATTGGGTGTAATATGCATACTGCGATATTTAATTGATTAAAGTAGAAATAATATAAAACAAGAATAAACTTTAGAACAAGTGAGTTGCTTTAAAATTATGATAGAATAATTTAATTCACACGCTCTCTGGTATAAAATATTCAGCGTCGCCTATTCGTTGATACTAGGGCTTGTCGGTTTTCAAAAACCAGTTTTCTGGCTAAATTTGTGACATTCGAAAACCGGTTTTTCAAATTCGTAACCGGTTGTACGAATTTTCTATAAACGCGTCTATAAACAAAAGAACAGAAAATTCGGATCTTTTATTTGATGGCTTTAAGACCATATGCCCTACATCATTACCCAGCGAAAGGATATTTTCGATATTAGGAAATTTTGTTAATAACGATCAGTGGAAGCTTTGTTTTTTCTTAAATCATATTTTCTGAAGAGTAACACCAAATAATTTCTTGTTGTGTATTATTATGTATATAAATAAACAACATTAAAAAATGAACTTTTTCTCGCTATTTTAGTTGAATTATGTATTTTTTGTAAAACGTCGAAAACCGGATTAAACCGGTTTCCGGACAATATTAACATTCGAAAACCGGTTTTTTCAAATGTCGGTTTTTGTATAAGCCCTTGTTGATACCCTCTTTGCCCATTGTCGAATTTTGTAAAATATGTAGATATCATTACCATAGTAAGTGATGATTTTTCTAGAAGATTTTTTGATTTTCGTATAATAGAAATCGGTTCTCGATAGTTTATTACTAGCTGTAAGCCCGTTACTCTCATCAACTCATTTTTTTTGCATTTTATAAAAAATCAGATATTTACTGGCGCGAAAATCAAATGCAAACTTATTCATTGAATAAACCAGAAGGTCTAAGCTTAATTAATTCTCTAAATGATTTTTTTTTAAGAATACACCCAGTCCTCTTTAAAAATTAAAATAGCGGAAAAAACCTGAATGCCCGCACATGTGAAAAACGGATTTCACTATAAATAATCAAAATGTACGTCTAAAAAAAAATATAACAAGTTAAAAAACGAATTCGACCCATAGACAAAAAAATGTTATTATATTTTCATTAGTGAATTTCAAAAACCTAAATTTAGCATATATTTTATTTGAAAGTATGGAAGATTGTCAAAATATATTTACAAAATTTATATTCTTAATGTTTGTAAAAATCCAAAAATCAAATTCAAATTTATCCAAATGTTTTAAAAAAAGGCCAAAATATAATTCTATAAAACATCCATATCATAATTAGAATATCCTTAGTGTATGTAAGAAATCAAAAACCAATCAGATCAGCTCGACTCTCACGATTCAACAATTCATTTCGATAGCCCTATAATCATAGCTTGCAATCGTCGAATTTCTTAGTAAACGATGCCAATTTTCACATTCAGTTTTCTCAATATTATGATTTATGGAGATGCAATACATTGGCTTAAAATCAGTAAAGATCGATTTTTCTGACTTGACGATATCAGAACATTGCAAAAATGTACGTGCGGTTCAAAATAAACCTTTCCCATTTTACGAAACTACCACTTTCAAAAGTGTGTCATTCCAAATAAACCGTAAACAATGAGCAGCCAATGGGCGGGCAATCATTTTAAGCTATTAATATGAAGAGTTAATTTTAATATAATTTCACCATTTTCAGTAGAAGTTGAAATCATAACGGGTGAATTTCAGCTTGAAATGATAGACCTGCAGCTTAATAAAAATATGTTCATTTAATAATCATTCCACTCGGATAACTAACTAAACTTATTTGATTTTTTTTTCCAAAAAATTGTGGTCTATTTTCGGATCGAAAACGTCCACACGTTTTGTAAAGAAATATTTTTCATATTCAATTATATCGAAAACTCGTTAAGCACCTGTGTTATTGGTGAAAATTTAAAAGCTGTGTTAAGAATTTTTACAAAACAAGATTTACAACTAGACATCCAAAAAATTATGATTGATACCAAAAAGTTTCACTGTACCCATTAAATTTTGTTATATATAAAAAAAAGTGTAATATATTTTATTCGTCTTGATAAAAATTTAGTTTTTAATGAAATTGTGGGAGTATTTAATAAAGCTTATTTCGATTTTTTTCTTAGGCATATTAAGAAACACCATTTTAATATTTCTTGTTTTGTTAATTTTAGGATATGCCTTGGATTGCTACGTGTGTGACGGTGTTGATTGCAATACGGTAGAGGTAGACGTGACGGAAGTCGAAACCTGCGGAAAAATTGAAATAACAACTACTCCGCAAACCACAACCGTGACCGAACCTCCGACGACTGAGGCTCCTACAACTCCAGTGACCGAACCTCCGACGACTGAGGCTCCCACAACCCCAGTGACCGAACCTCCGACGACTGAGGCTCCTACAACTCCAGTGACCGAACCTCCGACGACTGAGGCTCCTACAACTCCAGTGACTGAACGTCCGACGACTGAGGCTCCTACAACCCCAGTGACCGAACGTCCGACGACTGAGGCTCCTACAACCCCAGTGACCGAACCTCCGACGACTGAGGCTACTACAACCCCAGTGACTGAACTCCCGACGACTGAGGCTCCTACAACCCCAGTGACCGAACCTCCGACGACTGAGGCTACCACAACCCTAGCGACTGAACCCCCGACGACTGAGGCTCCTACAACTCCAGTGACCGAACGTCCGACGACTGAGGCTCCTACAACCCCAGTGACCGAACCTCCGACGACTGAGGCTACTACAACCCCAGTGACTGAACCCCCGACGACTGAGGCTCCTACAACTCCAGTGACCGAACGTCCGACGACTGAGGCTCCTACAACCCCAGTGACCGAACCTCCGACGCCTGAGGCTACTATAACCCCAGTGACTGAACCCCCGACGACTGAGGCTCTTACAACTCCAGTGACCGAACGTCCGACGACTGAGGCTCCTACAACCCCAGTGACCGAACCTCCGACGACTGAGGCTACTACAACCCCAGTGACTGAACCCCCGACGACTGAGGCTCCTACAACCCCAGTGACCGAACGTCCGACGACTGAGGCTCCTACAACCCCAGTGACCGAACCTCCGACGACTGAGGCTACTACAACCCCAGTGACTGAACCCCCGACGACTGAGGCTCCTACAACCCCAGTGACCGAACGTCCGACGACTGAGGCTCCTACAACCCCAGTGACCGAACCTCCGACGACTGAGGCTACTACAACCCCAGTGACTGAACCCCCGACGACTGAGGCTCCTACAACCCCAGTGACTGAACGTCCGACGACTGAGGCTCCTACAACCCCAGTGACCGAACCCCCGACGACTGAGGCTACTACAACCCCAGTGACTGAACCCCCGACGACTGAGGCTCCTACAACTCCAGTGACCGAACGTCCGACGACTGAGGCTCCTACAACCCCAGTGACCGAACCTCCGACGACTGAGGCTACTACAACCCCAGTGACTGAACCCCCGACGACTGAGGCTCCTACAACCCCAGTGACCGAACGTCCGACGACTGAGGCTCCTACAACCCCAGTGACCGAACGTCCGACGACTGAGGCTCCTACAACCCCAGTGACCGAACCTCCGACGACTGAGGCTACTACAACCCCAGTGACTGAACCCCCGACGACTGAGGCTCCTACAACCCCAGTGACTGAACGTCCGACGACTGAGGCTCCTACAACCCCAGTGACCGAACCCCCGACGACTGAGGCTACTACAACCCCAGTGACTGAACCCCCGACGACTGAGGCTCCTACAACCCCAGTGACCGAACCTCACACTGCTACCTCTGAAGCTGCTCCATCTCCAAATCCAGATCGACGAGTTGTGATGGCAAGATTCTTAGGCCGAAAGTTATCACAAGCCGCTGAAAACAGCTACGAATGCATGAAAGTAGTGTACAAAGGTGTGTATAATAGAAAGTAGTTATGAATACAAAACACTTATATGGTGGATACAGCGTGTGCTTGGTAGAAAGGCGTTATATTAAAAAAAATATACACATTCGATAAGTACTAGGTAATTGCACAATTCTATATAGTGACCATGACCGTTTTTGTTCGTCGTGAGCATTTTCGACTAATCATCACGTGCAAAACAGGGTCTGATCGGTTCATGAAATTTTTAAATTAGCAAAAAAATCTCTTTAAAGTTTTGTTCACTGTAATCCTCAATTGTAATAATTGAAGAAGGCAAAGTGTAATTCATACTAACCGACTAGTTTTTGTTTTTAATGTTCCGCAGGCGACGCTGTTTCAACCCATGTCAAAAAGCTCAAATTGTTTTCACAGTTGAATAATGATTGAAATCGTTTTATCCGATTCCATGGGAACAGTCTTATTATAATTCATTGTGGGTCATTCGATATAAAAATACGATTCGCCCCGTTGAGAGTTGCATTATAAAAATATGTGCCGAGTGTGATAATATATTATTGATTTTCAGATAACGGCAGAACTGTGACGAAAAGAGGATGCCAGTTGGTTAACGACCAGAAACCAGAAGAAAAATGTAAAGGTTTCCTTGGGGCGGATGAGAATGATGGATGCGGTGTATGCGAAAAGGACTTGTGCAACTACGCTTCAATTACGCGGCTCAGTGTACCCCTGCTTCTCTTATTGGTCGTCCCGATAATCAGATTTTTATAAGCAGTGACGTATTTCTTATAAGAATTTAACGAGATATTGTAGGTGCTCATTTATATCAACACTTTATAAAGGTTTTATTTAACTCTATAAAAAATATTTCATTTCATTATTCTTTAATATGACAAAAAAATGATAGCGCTCAGAAATTCCATTTTTCTTTATTATTCTAAATAAATAAAAATGAAATATTTTATTTAAAAAAAAAAAAGATTTGATAGCAACCAGTTATTCCACGACACAAAAGCTGTGTAGTGGAATACAAACTTTATCGAATCATATTTTGTATGAACCGATGGTGTACATTGATGCAAACGAAACTTGTTCTAATTATAAGCATACTTTAAAATTAATTATTACTAAAAAAACTGTATTGAGTATTATAATTTTAAGTATTTTTGTGTATGTTCATTAATTTTATGTTGGAAAAAATATTATTTATTATTAAAATCCAAGTAACTCTTTTTTTAATATATTTAATGTAAGTGTTTGTTAAAAAAGCTAGTGCGTTGAGTAGTTATTTGAGATTATTTTATGAGTTTGTAGAAGTGATTTAGAAAATGTGCATAATTTATAAAAACAATCTTTTTTTATATCAATTATAAAAAAATGCTCACCCAGTTGTTTTGAATAGTTTTTTTTATTGTTATTCAAAATATTTAAGTAAATCTCTTTATCAAAATTATACGCGTTGTCAATCTCAAGTCAGAAAATAATATTATAAATTATCAGTAAAGAAGAAGATTAAAAACTGAATAATAAATTCGATTTAATGATGATATCTATGAAAACAAATACATTGTTAAGTATGTATTTCAATTATTACTTATAACAATTAGTTAATCATATATTATCATCTTGTAAATACTGATAAAAAATTCATTATTTATTATCTACAATAAATCTTTTTATATTAAAGAATTTCAATTAATCATTGTTATAATAATCGTAATCATTGGAATATTGTACAGCTTAATAGCTTGCCTATCGAAGCCCAGTCGATAAGGCCTGCTGCGCTGGGCTGGGACCGAGAATTCCAATCGTGCGGCCCAATTAAATATAGGGAATGACGCATGCCACCGATTAATCGTACACGACAACTAACCAGTTTTTTTTTTCAAATTAATAAAATCGACTTTCTGGCTCAACCTTTACTACTTCTTAATTGATATATGTTTACACCTTAGTTAGTTTTTTAACAGCTTAACGACCGTGGACGCGTATTTGAGTCTTTGAAAAACAAAGGTTGCTGGCCGACGGACACATATATGCGTATAGGCGAAGTATCTGGAAGCTAAGAAAATTGAATTTTGTAAAGATATAATTTCGCCAGGTGAAATTTTATTAAAAACAAAACGTGCGGTCGTTAAGCTGTTTTACAATATAACTATAATAAAAAAACATTTTGAATGTTTCAGTATAGCAAAATTCATCTTGCGCACAATAAATACATTTTCGTAGTATTTGGATGAAAAAATCTTAAGTAATTTAAAATTAAATAAATAAAAAAAATACCAGATCTGTAACATCGAATCCAGATCGACATAGGAGATATAAGGGTTAAGCCAGTATTATTTAAATAAAACACACACACACACAAAACATAAATATGGGACATTTTGATTATTATAATATACTAATACTATAGAACTAATAGGTGCATATTGTAATAAAGTAGATTATTTTTTCAACAATTTCCGATTTTAATGTGGAGTATATGGACTGTCAATGAAGTTTATATAAACAATGATTGTTTTCTACAAAAGCGGCCTGTTAATTAGTTGCTCAACCTTTCTTCTTCAAAGAGAATATGGATAGAATGATAGGGTTAGGACATAACTAGTGATTGACTAATCCAGGGGAGGGGAACCTTTTCTTCCCTAAAGGCCGGATTCATTTTTCTGGTTCGACATAAGGTCGCACTTAACATTATCAGCGTATGATCTCAGCCTTTTAGGTCTTTCGAGGATTTTCAAATCCAAAATGTGCAGAATTTCAGAATTGGCCAGAAGGCCGCACCAGGGTAGCCAAAAGGCCACGTGTTCCTCACGCCTGGACTAATCCATCTCGCTAAGCTCCGTTATTTTAGGATTGGAAGGTAAGGAGCAGTGCCGGCGCGAGGTTATTTGGCGCCCCGAGCAACATTCACCATAACATCGAGTAGAATTTCGGGATTCGGGAATGAGAAGTTTTGCTCGGCGATTTTGAAATCCTGGTAGTTTATGGATCTTCTAAAATAACAAAATGCGAGAGCTTTTTTTTCTCGCTCAATATATTGTTGTACTTTAAAGAGCAATACTTTTTGCGATGGCAATGATTTATTAAATTTTAGAGCTACTGCTCGAAACTCACCGCATAGATATTTAATATATTTTTTATCCATGTCCGCTCCCAATGTAGAGCATATGGCCACCTAATGGAGATATCTCAACAGAAGTTTTTTCTACGAGAAGTGTTTGTTACTCAGTCGCTCAACCACACTTTTTTTCGAAGTGAGTCGTAGGGAAAGAAGGAAAAGGCTAGAACAGGACTAGTGGTTGACTAATCGCTATTGCTACTCCCAGTTATTAAAGGATCAGAAGGATGGGATGAGAGTAAATAATGTGAATTGACATCACAAAAACCCAGTTTTCGATCACAACTTTGAATTGAATAATTCTCAAACTCACTTTGATCTGACCGGGAATCGACCCAGACTTGCGTGACCAGAGCAAGCTCTATCCAACTGGGCCACAGCAGGCGACAAATATTATTACAGCATAAAAAAAAATATTTTATCATCCATTTATGCGCCCTCTTATGGTTTGTGCCCCTAGGCAGTTGCCTATTTGGCATGTATGGTGGCGCCTGCCCTGGTTAGGTTAGATTTAAACATCAGAAACACCCATGACTTCGAATGAAAAATGCTGTTCATACCCGTAGGATCGTCACCGTTGCTAATGACATTGGCCCACTGCACCATGGACACAACATTTGAATACATGTACAAAACCCCAGTGTATCCAGGGTTCCCAGACGTCCCTATTTGAGCGGGACTGTCCCGAGTCCCGCATTGCAAGTCCTTCTATAATCCCGACGTATACACGTATAAAAGTCTTCAAAATTGTGAATGTCCCGATCTGTGTTTTTAGAAATCTGGCAACCCTGACTGTATCCAAGGTGGAGGAGAATTTAAAATAAACCTCTGATAAACGTGAAAAAAACAATAAACCGGTTGATTGGCTTAGGTTCAAGCCTCGTAATGAAAGCTTTGTATTGTTGCATTTAATACAACTGATTCTACCATATCATCATAAAGCTATTATCAAAACGAATTAATTAATATTTTTCTCCGTTTATCTCTTCTTATAATTCTTTATATCAAAATCAATAAAAAAATGTCATTTTAATTAATAACAGCTGATCAATACTGTGCACCCAAAGAGATAACAAGACCTCATTTCGTATAGATGTTCAAATTTTATTGTTAATAACAGTCAAACTAGAAGTTGTTACCTGCTGAAATGTACTTAGAAATCACTGTTTAATAGGGTATGTAATACGGGAAGAATATATCAACATCGGTATTTCATATTAAGTACTGGTATTACAAAAAAAGTCTTTACTTGGTGTTTTAGTGATTGCACAATTTTATCTTAGAGAGATAACACTACAGTGTGTATTCAGGGACGTCCCGAGGGCATAGGCGAGTAGGCAGCTGCCAAGGGGTGGCAAGTCCTATGGAGCGGCAAATGATAACAGATTTTTTAAAATGACTAAATATTTTTGACACGAATTTGGTTTCGAATAAATATGATGCCTCAATGTCTTTGACAAACAAAATAACAAATCAATAATCGATACTTATATATTGTAAGTGCATTTTAAATTTAAATTATTTTTTATGGAGTGTAGTAAAGGTAATAGTTATTTTTTCGTAATTATTGAACAATAATAATATGAGCTATTGGATCATATTTATCCGTGAGAATCTTTGTTTATAAGGTACACATATGTATTTTGAATCACCTGAAAGTGAAACGGAATAAGTGACAAGACATTTGTTTGAGTACGTAGTTGAGTAGAGGATTTGATCTTCTATATTTGTATATGTATTCTTAGAATAATTGGAAATAACGAAAAAAAAATGGACGCTATTTTATGGCTTTGCCAAGGGGCGGAACATAGCCTAGGATCGTCACTGTGTGTATGGGCCCGTGGCCCTTTTGAGTCTCATATTTTTCCGTGGCCCACATACCTGTATAGCTATTTTTTTCTTAAAATACCACATGGCTCACTCACCTATTATGAGTTCAATATTCTTCTTGTTTAGTGCAGTGCTTCCCGAAAAATCATACCACGGCCCCCTAAATCTGAAAAAAAAATCCGCGGGCCCCTCAACACAAAATGTGTTTTGCCACGGCCCCCGGAGAAAACCTGCGGATCCCAGTTTGGGAAGCACTGGTTTAGTGAATCATTATTTAGATTCTGAAAACAATATACGAGGTAAAGCTCGTAACAAAACTCTTATCAGAGATATGTTATGAGAATAATCGAAATAATTCTTCTGTTTCAACTGATACTACTCTTTTTGATAACATGTTACGGAAAAATATGCTGAATAATAATTACGTTATTGTTGTTTCAAACAATGTTAATTAGATATCATCAGTATGCTTAATTGTATTTGTGTGTATGATAAAAGATTTTTTCTACGTGAACATAGACATACGGGAAACACACGGATGTGTTATTTAAAAAAAAATAAGATGTTAATATTTTAATAAATGGATTAGGCGAAATTCAATTTTAATAGCACAGTAGTATGAATATGCTTCTCAAAGAGTGGAAAAACAATCACGGGAATAATGAAATATCCAATTTATTTTTATATTAAATATGATGTAACCAGTGACGTTCTTGGGCAATGTGCAGCCCCTATGCAGAACCCTAAAATAGCGCCCATTTTTTTCACTTATTTCCCATTATTCTAGGAATACATATACAAATATAGAAGTGCGAATCCTCTACTCACCTACGTACCCAAAAAATCTTTTGTCACGTATTCCGTTTTGCTTTCAGATGGTTCATAATGTGTACCTTTTTGACAAAGATCCCCACGAATAAATATGATGGCCCAAAGGCTCACACACATACACATCATAAAAAAAAGGAAATTTCAAATGCTTTTACATTATTAGTTAGTATCGATTCCTGGCTTGGTATTTTGTTTATCAAAGACATTGAGGCATCATATTTATTCTAAGCCAAATTCAAAATAAAAAAAAACTTTGATCATTTGCCGCTCCCTGGAACTTTCTGCCCCTAGGCAACTGCCTACACGCCTACCCTCTCGGGACATCCCTGGATGTAACATTGTTAATAATTGACGGAACGTATAAAAAGCATAACATCAGCACAATCTATCAATAAGTACATACATATATTCAAAACAAAAGATATGCTTACCTATATTGTATTGGTGGATTCAGTGGTACGATAACTTAATGAAAATTCATTAAAATTGATTGAAGCTAAAAATTCTAAATTCTCCCGTTCTGAGAGCCACGAGACCGTAAAACTGTAATATTTAAAAATTCTATGCGTGTAGTACTGTCAAAAAGCATCGATTTCCCGGGAATTTATTCTCGGCTTATTTTGAAACAGAATCCATATTTGTAACTATAATAATTAAACTAACAATACGGTTAATGTGAAGATGTTTCTTAAAAAAGGGTCTCGCAATTGGAAACACAAGTGGAAAAAAAAAGTTATAAATTTTAATTTTAAAGTGAGTTTTCCTACTAATAAATTTGAAAGGACATTTTTTTACAGCGAGTCAATGAAACGATATCCAGCGAGTATACTCTAAATCATAGTTTCTCAACCTTTTTAAGCCCGTGGCCCCCTTTTGAGTCTCAAATTTTTCCGTGGCCACCCTATCCATAGTAATAAAATTATCGGGGTTCGGGAAAAATGAAAAAATATACATTTTGTACACAAAATTTAGTACACAAATTATTATTTAAAAATTTAAGATTTCGACTGAAGGTGCTTGGTGGAATTTCAATAAATTTGAATCGTTCAAATTATGTACATTCTCACAGATTTTGTGACTAACGACCCGGGTTTCGCCCTTTTGGCATCTTCATGCGTTCATGTACACGGATGAACTTGAACTGACGCTTAGTAAATGAATGTTTCGTGTTTATATAAGAAATGCCTGGATACTATATGTCCTATTCGCTTTGATGTGGAAACTTCTTAAAGCTTTTTAAATTATTTAAATGATTTTTCTTTCATTCCCATGTGTTTTGTATAAAATGGATATTAGTATTAGCGAAGCAAAACATATTAAGCACATGAGTTTCATATTGTCACGGGGTGATGAAAGAAATCCGTGGACAAGTTAGTCAATACAATATTGTCGACACTTACTTTTAGATGCAGTTATCATGGTATCCCTAAATACCATTGGAAAATAATAGAAAAAGTATGTATAATACATACATTATTTCTGCTGCAATGTATAATTGTCCTACTGTATTCTATTTCATTTTAATATAAATTTTAGTTCATTATATTTTGGTTGGCCGTGGCCCCCCTTTAGTCTGCTGTGGCTCCCCAAAACTGAAATTTTCTTCTGTGGCCCCCCCAGGGGGCCACATGGCTCCCGGTTGAGAAACGCTGCTCTAAATACAAGATATATTAGGCAGGGTTGTGGCGTTGGAGTCAGGAGCCGTGCAGTCGGGGTTTTCTTACGAACATTAAGACCCATTTAAAAAACATACATTAAATGATGTGTTTTCAAACTACAATAGTCCATAGTGTTGCCACTGCTTGCTAGGCTGACTATAGACGATCTAATGGTAAACATATATATGAGTTAAAATTAAATTATGAGTTGGAGTCGTATTTTTTTTACATGACTCCACAGCCCTGCTTTTAGTAACATCGTTTTACGGTAGTTAATTGTTATTCAGTCACTCAGCCTTTGAATAGGGTACGAAAACATAATTCGACTGTGGAAAGGAAAATAGACGTAACTCACACATAGCAAATTTTACAGGAGGCACAAAAAACGTGTTTTGATGATTTTGGGCCATATGCAAATTATGAAATATACACAAACTTGAAGTGCACGAAGACTTCTTTAAACTGGTGTTTAATTGACATGATCTAATATTAATTAATTAAAGAAATTGTCTGGAAAAACCTTTTTTCTTGGTTTCAATTTTAAATACTAATTCGGCATTTTCAGCTTACATCCTTTTGATAGAACGTGTATAAAGTTTGATACATTGTGATTATCGAAAAAAGCTGTGGGTTACGTCATTTTTACTTTCCACAGTCGATTATCTAATAAGGTACTCCCAGTCAACTATATAAGTGGGAGTTAATATAAATATCACTGGGATTCACGTCTTTAAATTCATTAATCGGTGGAAAAATCAATTTAAGGTAATAGTTTAGTATTCGCACCACTGAAGCCAGAGTGTGTACATACTAAGGCATCCAATCCCGGGATTCGGGATCCCGTTTAATATTCTGATCCCGAAATTCCGGGATTCAGATGGTCGCGATCCCGGGATTTCGGGATTGAGAAATTTTGAGCAAATCCCGAAAATTTACACGAAATTGGCAAATTCAAGATTTCTAAAGTGAACTCTAAAGTGATTTATAAAGTCAGTTCCAAGAGTGAGCTAAAAAAAAACGAGTTTCCGTGAGAATCTGGGAAAAAGTATACCAAATAGAGGATTTTAAATTCCTTGGTGAGCTAAAAAAAACGATTTTCCGTGAGAATCTGGGAAAAAGTATACCAAATCGGGGATTTCAAATTCCTCAGTGAGAAAATCCGGGATTCAAAATTAATCAATCCCGAAATCCCTGGATTGGAAAAAGGCTCCGGGATTGGATACCCTAGTAAATACTCGATTACAGGGCTGGCGTTGTGGATTATAATTATTACGTAGAAGCAAGTATGTACATTGTACACCAAAAATCGTTTACGATTACGACATCATTGCAATAATCGATGGTTACTGGAGATTATGTGCAGAGTCACCTGTGATAGAAAATGATAAGTTTAATGATTATTGTATTCGACGAAGATTGTCTATATCAGTGTCCTTCAACCTTTTTTAATCCGATAATAAGTTTTTAAATCCAGCGTCAACCAGATACATATGTACACACGACCAGTTCTCTACTCATAATTTAAGACTTGTATAAATTAATAAAAAATATTTTTTCTCCAGCTTCTTTCAAATATTTTATAAAATAATATTTGGCGGTGGGTGAATCATATAAATGCCACAATTAGGCGTATTTATGGCTATATGTTTATATAAAGAGATCTATAAATGAAATTATTTTTTAAGGTTTTTAATATTTTTATTAAATTCTACACACTTATGACTGTTTCGACATATGTCCAAGGAGGTGTAACGGAACATGTTGTAAGTCGAAAATTGACTGTACAACTGTACATGTTAACTTAAGATTTTATATTCAAAAAGTAACAATTGAAATGTCAAGTCAATATTACATAAAATTTTATTAATGAAAGCTTACTAAACTACATTTTTCGTGCAATTTTTTTTCTGTTTATTTTTAATCATTTAAGAAAAAAATAGTGGAAAAGAGATCTTCTAATTCGAGTAGAAAAAAAAATCGTTATCGCAGACCGGCAATAAACTCTTGCGGACCGGTGTCGGTCCACGGACCATAGGTTAAAGAACACTGGTATTCATAATCTGTTACCCATATTCATATACACTCAGCAATTTTTTTACACGGTAGATATTTTCCTTAAATAAAATCTTTTACGAGCACGTGTCATAAATTTTAATCCATCATCCATCTGTTTCAATCTTTGTCGTAAAGGCCCTAAGCAAAATGCACTACAACAATCAGAAATTAATAGGCATAATCAAGCCAATAACAGTGTCTGTCAAACTTTTTTACTACATGGCACACTGGTGAATGGAATTTTACTGCGGCACACCAAATAAAAATTCCATAGAAAGGGAAATGTACCTAACCAATATGAATATAGAAAATCATGGTGAAGGTAACAATTTATCAACATATATTATGTCCATATTTGGTAATATTTTTTTTAGTGTTAAGGGTGCAATTGATTTGAATGAAGAATTCTGTAAAAATCTACCATTTGTAACTGCTTTCGTTATTTCGTTTCTACGTGAGCTGAAAAACCAAATGCGCGAAGTTACGACGATCCAAACGGCAACAGAGAGAGACGTAATTGCTCTTGTGGCTAATCGAAGATATTGACTCCATAGCGATATCCAAAATGCTGACAACTCTAGCTTATAAAAGAGGCTTTGTGCACAGAGACGTTTTTTTAGATCTATTAAAATTTCCTTCTCTGTTAGTGTCAGGTGTGTACCGTCGAAGCTTGTAAATGATTGAAGGCTGAATCAAGCGATGGGAAAGAAAACTACGCTGCGTATATACCAGTGATGCACAAACCGTGGCCCTTTTTGAATTTTGTGGCGGCCCTTAAATCTTTTTTTCAAACATATTTTTAACAAAGATTGACAAAGACTAAAAACGCATTAACTTATGAATTACATATAAATGAATCATACATATATCACAATAAAACGATTTTTAATAAGAAAATCCTTTTTTTGCATGGCTTATTTATTTTAGAAATAACACGGTCAAAATATTAAAATATTTTAATCTAAATTCACTTAATCTTTTTTACACGATTTTAAGGCTGTTTTACATGGAACGTTCATATGTTCTGTACAAAAAAAAGAATTAAGCGTACTTTAAATATTTGTTTTATTTGAGGCCCGAACCCACGATAATTTGTTTTATGCGGCCCACTAGAAGGTAAAGGTTGTGCATCACTGGTATATACCATCGGCACTGTATCCCTGTGTCGCGTCTACCAATATGGAAGAATGAGACAAATCACTTTTAGGATGTTCACTATCAATAATTGGTGGAAAGGCATTATAGTAATAAAAATACAATATTCCTTTGTATTTCATATCAGTTGACAATGCTCGCAAGAAGTGAAACCGGTCCTGACCTATTAAATAAAGTGGAATGAAGTACAAAGGAATATTGTGTTTTTATTAATAAATGAGACAAATATTTATTTGAATCGAAGAAAATTTAAATGAATAAGCTTTATTGAAAAGTGAACAGTTTTGAGGCTTCTTTCTTACGGCACACCTGAGACTTCTTGCGGCACACAGTTTGGCAAACACTACAATAATCCCATATCTGTCATCGTTCCAAGAAAATCGTTTTTTTACCATGTCCGCTCCCAATGTAGAGCATATGGACTCCTAATGGAGTTTATCTCAACAGAAGTGTTTCTACGAGAACTGCTCGTTACTCAGTTGCTCAACCTCTCTTTTTCAAAAGTGAGTAGGAATAGATGGATAGGGCTAGGACAGGATTAGTAGTTGGCTAATCGCTCTCGATACGCCCCAGATAGGATAGGTGGTAAGGGGGAATTCAAGACATCACGTACATCCATGCCTTCGAACAGAAATTCATAAATCGATTGAAAAATCAATTCAACTGTCCGTACTGGGATTCGAACCCGTGACCTACGCGGCCGAAACCAACGACTTTGACCACTTGACCACACAGGCGGCTAGCCTAAGCCGAAATAGCTATCAATCGGATCGACAGTGGAAAGGAAAAAGGACGTAACCCAAACATTGCAAATTTTACAGGAGGCACAAAAAACTTGTTTTGATGATTTTGGGCCATATGCAAATTATGAAATATACACAACCTTGAAGTGCACGGAGGCTTCTAAGCTGGTGTTTAATTGACATATTCTAATATTTATTAAATAAACTGTCTAGGAAAAACCTTTTTTTCAGTCTTTCACAAGCTCATCTTTTTTTAATTTTAAAAGCTTAATTTAGATACTAATTCGGAATTTGCAGCTTACATCCTTTTGATTCATTGTTATAATCGAAAAAAGCAGTTTTGAAAAAACAGTGGGTTACGTCCTTTTTCCTTTACACAGTCGATATATTAAATAATATTTGTAAAACTAAAATACTTTATTACGATTTAATCTAATCGTCGAAGAATTTATCTAACTTGTCTATCATCTACGCTTCTGAAGCTAAGACAATACAATATTTCTAGAAAATCATATCTATTTTAGGATGAAGCATCTTATCGACATCAATTGTATCGGAAATAAGCAATCTGCTAATAAATGATAGTAGCAGATAGTAAAAATAGTTTTAATTCTTTTGTTACTGTACTTATTTGCCGATAAAATGATACCATAAAATGTTTTTAAAAAACTATACACGAATCATCGCGATTAGTTGTCGGTTTGTGTCGATTAGAGTTGATAGTAAATTATAAACGATGTAATGATGGATTCGTAGTGCAGTGGTCAACGTCATTGCCTTCCGTGACGGCTCTCACTGGCTAGTAAACTTACATGTTTTCAGTCGACTTCTGTTCAAAGGCATGGGTGTATGAAAATTCCCTTCCACTCTTCCAATCCTAAAATAACAGGGCGTGGCGAGAGCAGGGATGGGCTCGGAGGGGCTCGCGCGAGCCCCTTGTTAAAATTTAGTGCGGCTGGCGAGCCCCTTGTTGATTTAAGAGAAAAAATATTATCATATCAAATTAGTATATTACTGCAACCTCTGACTTATATATCATTTACGACAGCTCCAGTATAGACAGTAGTAGATTTTTAGCCATTTCCATTGATAAATTTACGGTAAATTGCATATTGTTACATATTATAGGTGTATTAAGTAACAATCGATTGCTTATTTAAGTATTGCATATGAGTATTTAAAAAAATCATTCCTTTCCCAGAACACCGAGAATCGTTTTGAGATTAAGCGAGCCCATTGTTAACGTATTGGCAGCCCATCGCTGGGCGAGAGCGGTTATTTATATCTTTATCTGAAAGGTTGAGCCTCTGAGTAGCAAGTAGTTTTCGTAATTTGAAATTTCGATTGAAGGTGCTTGGTGGAATTTCAATATTATTAAATTTGAATCGTTCAAATTGTGTATATCACCATTCAAATCTGTTGCCATTCCCATGGGTTAATACTTTTCGCCAGCAATGGCTTTAAACTTAATGATACATGTATTTCTTATACAAACACGATACACTCATTTACTAAGCTTCAGTTCAAGTCCAACCGTGCACTTGAACGCCTGAAGATGCCGAAAGGCAAAACCGTGGTCGTTAGTGACAAAACTTGTGTGTATGTGCATAATTTGAACGATTCAAATTTAAGTAGTTCTCGAATAAAATCTTCTCTTGAGATACCACCATTAGGAGGCCATATGCTCCACATTGGGGGCGAATATGGATTGAAAAAAATGTAGTCTGATTGTTTTCTAGAATCTGACTACAAAAATGATGTCATGCCTTGTGCACAGTATTTACATTTGTTGCAAATAAACAAAAGGATTTTATAAAATGTTTAATTCTTGTAAGCAAATCGGGTCCTATGAAATATTGTATGTAAAAATTCATTTCGGCTCGATTCTATCTGAACTTTATGCCATTAGAGACCACATGTCCACATATGAAAACAATAATGGTCCCAGGCCCGAATCAGAAGTACGTAATAATTTTTAGAAAATTATTTAAAATTAATTAGTTCATTTAAACTCTTCTATGCGTTTTAAAACTCGATAAAAAATATCAATTACTTGACATTGACGCAAATTGACGCAGAGAAAAAACGAAAATGTCAATATGTAATTTTAAAATAATCAACAAATATAAAAAAATCTGATTTCATAAAAAAAACTCACTTTGCACAGGGTTAATTAAACGCCGAGTTATTATTGTTGTAAAATAAATCACTTATACGCTATAATAATTGAGCCCTCAAGAGGTGAAGTGAGCCAAGTATTAAAATGGTAAAACTTTTTTATTAGACTTTTAAGTATAATCACGACGTTACTTGGTGTTTTGGTGTATTGCATATTTATATTTTATGGAGATAACACTATTGCAGTGCATATTTACCAGGGCTTCGAACCGCTATGTTTTTCGTTCCGGTTTTCGTTCCGGTTCAAGTAAAAAAATATATATCGGTTCGGTTTCGGTTTTCGTTCCGGAAAAAATAACGGTTTTTTCGGTTTTTGGCTCAGCTCGAATCCAAAAACACAGGTATTTCCGAATTTGCCCAAAATACCAGCGTGACTCATTTTTTTTTTTAGCTCACCGAGGAATTTGAAAATCTCAAAACCCTGTAGTGGAGCGATTTCCAACCTGGGAGGCGTGGTTTATAATTATATTTTTGCTATAGCAAAGGGAGGCGCGAACAGTCAAAAATATTGATTTACTCTTTAAAACGTGTCTTTATTACTATATGAAATAAACGCGAAGATATTCGTTTCTTCAAAGGGAGGCGCAGTAACATAAAGGTTGGAAACCACTGCTGTAGTGATTTACCGATTTGTCCAAAATACCAATTCGAACCGAAAAAAACCGATACTTTTTTCGGTTCGGTTCCGGTTTTCGTTTTGACAAAAATAACGGTTTTTGGTTTTCGATTTCGTTCCGGTTCGAAGCCCTGATATTTACTGAGGCCATTTCACTTTTACAATACTTTAAAACATGTAGAATATTATAACGTATCCAAATATTTTTTCCCTAAAATAGCACTTGGCTCACTTGACTTCTTGTGAGCTCATTTTTTATTTAATGTCGAAAATCAAATATTATTTATTAAATAAAAAAAATATGTGAAACGACAATCTTTTACTACAAGAGTATTGTAAAAACTCAAATTAATTATTTCATTCCTTAATAGATGTCACTGTTTTACCGAAAAATTGAAATTTCTTTATCTTTAGTGGTCAGGTAAAAAACATCATCAAAATAAATTGTAACACGGTCTACAGTGACACCTTTGATTCATACAAATTATTAAATAGCCTGTTTAAAATCATACGTTTAATTAATGGAATTTAGGTTAAAAGGATTTTCAAATCATTCCAGATTAGTTAAAATTCTTATTATTATATTTTAATAAAATGTATCTGTTAAAAATGAACAGGGCTTAAGCAGAGACCTCCTATTTTTTTAGATTAAACATCGCAAATCATTCAAAACGCACTATTTATTTATAAAAAAATTATTAAGAAAATCAAATATGTACATCAATAATATGATTAAGTTTTTATTTTTTTGCCAGCTTTTATTGGACATTCATACCGGATTAAACGTTGAATTAGTATCAGTCAGATGAAGAATTGAAAAAAAAATGTAATTTTTGACGTATTTTATATCTTAAGATTTCGACTGAAAGTGCTTGGTGGAATTAAAATACTAAATTTGGATCGTTCAAATAATGTTCATTCACACAAGTTTTGTCACTGACCTCACCCCACCTCAACCCTGATTATAAATTCAAACGTGTTAGAAACGTAAATAATAAAATGAACTTCCACAAAGCTACCGCCGAATTTATCGAAAGTGTTGGAAACGTATTAAAAAAATCCCTCGGATCGAACAGTCGACGTGTACATTAAATGAATTGCATGTCAGCAATTTGTTATTAATTGTGAATTTATTCAAATAAGCAAAGCATTTTTTACAGTTAAATTTGATACCAAAAAATATTCTACAATTAAATCACGATAAGGTAATCTGATAATATTTGTCAAAACACTTCTATCTCGGATAACTTCTAAGCGCTAAAAAAACCCAACTGTGGTTTGCAACAATCGCCATTTAATTTATATGTTCACATATCAGTTATTATTGTTAATTTTCGTGTGATAAAATATGCCATAGATTAACAATTTTATTATTACAATGTATTTTACAGTAAAAATATTAAAATTTCGAATTCACAATAGAGATTAATTTATTACAATCTATTTCTGTCTAAATTAATCTAATCGCGGCCATTTGTATTTTTTTTTGCGTAGATAATACAGTGTTGACTATCATAGATTATTTATCGAAATATCATCATTTTAGTTAGATTGCTTACTAACATCTCTGTAGAATTGTGTTAAATTGTAAAGTCAGTAAATACAAACAAGAATTAATTAACCCTTAAATTGCGTTTGAATATTAAGACATAATATTTTTTTTATTGTTGGGGTCTTTTATTTTCTTTACGTCTTCAAAACATGTTTGCATTTAATCAAACAAAACCCAACACCAAACGTAACATGAAAAATCCTTTTTTTCATTCTTTTAAGTCTTAAAAAAATACATATTATAATTCTTATAATAGGTAGACATAGCATTGTCTTATATTGACAGAGAAAAATCAAAACAAAGATATTGTATTAATTTGGGAAAGGTTAGTTACGCTTTTTGTAAGTTAAATGTATTTATTTTGTTCAGCGGCCAAATTGCTGTTCATTTTTATTCAGCCATCTAAATTTTTGATGAAAAATGCGGTTCGGGCTTAACCCACCTAGCCCAGTACCTAGAACCGCCACAGGTTTCTAGATGGAATTTGGACAAATATAAGATTTTTTGGTGGTGACAAAATATATATCGACTGTGGAAAGGAAAAAGGACGTAACCCACAGTTTTTTCAAAACAGGTTTTTTTCGATAATCACAATGTATCAAACTTGATACACGTTCTATCAAAAAGATGCAAGCTGCAAATGCCGAATTAGTATCTAAATTTAGCTTTTAAGTTTAAAAAAGATGACCTTGAATAAATTAAAACCAAGAAAAAAGACCGAAATAAAGGGTTTTCATAGACAAATTCTTGAATTAATATTAGATTATATCAATTAAACACCAGTTTTGAAGTCTCCGTGCACTTCAAGGTTGTGTATAATTCATAATTTGCATATGTCACAAAATCATCAAAACACGTTTTTAGCGCCTCCTGTAAAATTTGATATGTGTGGGTTACGTCCTTTTTCCTTTCCACAGTCGATATGTAAGTCAACTGAGATTTTTTTTACACCATTTTGAAATAACACACTCGTTTAAAAAGAACAAGTAGTATATTTTTACACGAACTATTTGTTCCAACACGATTCCCAGAACCGAATACTGGATTTCTTGATAACAATAAATTTAACAACACTAGACAGTAATAACAAACAAAAAGCTTTATTAGATCTGGCAGAAATTTCTAATGATGAAAGTGATTTATGTCCAGTCCATTATAAGAGTCCCCGTATATAATCAACCAGTGGCGGTTGTTCAATGTGGCATTGGATAAAATGCACCCCTTTTATTTATTGTATATAATAAATATTTTAGAAAAAAATATTTTACTTTATTGAATTTAAAATGAGGGAATGATATAAATGTTATTTTTGAATATTATTTCATGAAATATAGCCGCCCCTGCCTATACCACTGTAATCAACAAGCGATAAATATATACATTTAATTAAAATAGAAATGTAAATAACATTTCGTGTAATTTACTTATTGAGTCTTCGTTGTTACCTTTCTATTCGACTTTTTTCCAATATTTTTTATTTCGGTAAACAATCATCAATTCTTCTATGAATTCAATAACTTTTTCCACTGTTTTTGTGTTACATATCTACTGTGCATAAAAAGAGTTAAGTGTTATAAAACGTGCTATAAAAAACTGGTTGTTGTGGGCACACGTTCGATTTTTTTAAGATGTTCATATTTTGATCAAAAGCAAGAGAGTTGCTTACTTTACTATTTTGTTTATCTTCTCAAAAATTAATTCATTTGGCTTGATACTAAAAAAATATTATACTGATAATATTAGCTTTTAATGTGTTCACTGTCAAAACTTGTTGGAAAGGCATTATGATTTTATAATATTAATAAAAACACAATATTCCTTTGTAATTTATTCCACTTTATTCAAAAGGTCAGGACCATTGTCTACTGATTCACTTGACAATACTCGCAATGAGCGAAACCGGTCCTGACCTTTTAAATAAAGTGGAATAAAGTACAAAAGAATATTGTGTTTTTATTAACTAATTATATTGACCAATAATACGATAGTTTAAGACTGTAACAAAAATATAGAATACAATTCCATACTTAAGCACTTCGTGGAATTCTATTTTAGACGCAATACGAGATAAATAATGATAAGACGTTTATATTTACAATTCCACTCTGCCCCTCTATTGTGGCATGCAATGAGTTGGCAAGCAGTGTACATATAAGTAAGGCTTAATCTACGGCAAATAATTTGTCAAATCATTCACATTTCGTATAAATTTTATTGGCATTTCGCTCAGTCACAGAAAACGTACGTGTATTAACTTTTGTAATAATTATTTTCTTGGGGAGCAATAATTTATTAACTTTCCTATAGTTCGACATGATAAAAGAACCAGTTAGCCATAAACTAGCAGTTAGTACACTTCAAAACGTTGAGCGGCTAACATCTCGTTTCGAAGTTATTTTTGAACAAGGAACAATTTTCTTCACTAATTCTTCAATTCTTCTGCACTATGGCTAACTACGATCAAAATAACATTGTCGATTTTGATAGTTTGGGTATGATATTTTTCTTTTTTAAAATTTATTTACGTTTAACTTTATACAATTTATTATAAGAGCATGGTATTTTTTTCGTGTACGTAATTAGAAACAACCAAAAAAAAGTCTGATTTTCTGCTGCGGAATTTTTGTATTTTTAAATATATATCGACTGTGGAAAGGAAAAAGGACGTAACCCACACATATCAAATTTTACAGGAGGCGCTAAAAACGTGTTTTGATGATTTTGTGACATATGCACATTATGAATTATACACAACCTTGAAGTGCACGGATACTTCTAAACTGGTGTTTAATTGACATAACGTAATATTAATTAAAGAAATTGTCTCGGAAAAACCTTTATTTCAGTGTTTTTTCTTGGTTTCAATTTTTTACAAGGTCATCTTTTTCAAACTTAAAAGCTAAATTTAGATACTTATTCGGCATTTTCAGCTTCCATCCTTTTGATAGAATGTGTGTCAAGTTATATACATTGTGATTATCGAAAAAAAGCTGTTTTGGAAAATTGAGGGTTACGTCCTTTTTCCTTTCCACAGTCGATATGTATATTGACTGTAGAGAGATAAAAGGGCCATTAGAATGTTAACCAAATCCTTTTTTACGCGATACAATATGGCTACAGAAGTGGCGCGTATAAAGAAAATCGCGTAAAAAAACCTCACTTTGATATAATTTGATAAATTTGATCCAAAATATCGCGTAAAAAAGTATTAAAAATGTATGATTTTTTTTTTATATAAAATTTAATTTCTTTATTGATTATAAAAATACATTGAGAAGCAGATACATATGTTTAGAGGTCTGCACGGGCCGAAATTTTACAAAACTCCCCGGTCCGAATCTAATAACACACTTGTTACCCGAACCCGACCCGAAGCCCGGATTTATACTCCACAGCCCGAAAACAATTCGTTTTTTAAAAATTTACAACAATTACGATTCTCTATAGAACTGGTTATAAGTAATATCATCATGACTGACTTATGACACGAACATAGTCTGAAATATTTTTCTGAAGAATAAATTCCTTACCCGGGCCCGGCCCGAGCCCGAGGCTCAATTGCGCTTACCCGCCCGAACCCTTGTATTCACTTGTAGACGTTATAAGCTGCTGTCACTGTCGGTTGCGAAATATAATCGTAATTAGGGATTCCAATCCGGATATTCGAATATTCGATATCCGGATATATTCGACCATTTTTCAACTATTCCATATTCGGATATTTGGGAAAATATCCGATAGTATTCGTAATCATTTTTAATGAAATATGTTACAAAATCTACGAAAGATCACATCACAATTTCTCCACATTTAAAGAATAATTATGAATTCCTCAGCTAGTGGTGTTTTCGCCTTCACCCAATTCAGGTGTCATCAATATCTTATCATAATACTTGAGTTTGACGAATCGGCTCGAATTCGGGCCTTTAAAACACCTTCAATGCCGTAAATTGACCACTGTCTACAAGCAAAAACAGTCGGTTATTCTTTGTTTATTAAAATATGTTCTTTTAAATCCTAGTTTTAAAAATATTTTGTATGTGATATATTTGGATCAATTAAAAAAATAACAGAAAATTTAGACGTTTTATTGAAAACACTTCTAACAATAAAGCCAACGTCAACTGCTACTAAGCGAGTATTTTCAACGGCAGGAACAACTAAAAACAAATGAAACATTTAATGCCCTATTATTTTAAAAATATGCATTTTTGAAATTTGAATAAATGACTTTTGTTACAAATGAGCTCTTTTTAATGTAGGTACTATTTAATGTAATATTTTAGTATAAAAATATAATGTATGTATAATATATACTAAAAACTATCCGGATATCCGAATACATCCGGATCGTTTCAGTTTTACTATTCGATATTCGAATAGTTGATAATGACGAATAATTGGAACCCTTATCGTAATATAATATTTGTACGTCTGGAGTGTATTTATTTGACATGTAACACTCGGTGGTAAAATTTATGACCGAGAAACGTGCTATTCAGCGAATTTAATAAATGCATTGTATTTAAACAAGAATTACAGGTTCATCACATTTTTACGCGCAGGGTAACCACTTCTTCTGTAAAAAAACATCGCGTAATAACGAGTAAATAGCGTAAAAAAGTAACGGTGCCTTTATACACGTTTTATCAAAAGAATGTAAGCTGCAAAAGCTGAATTAGTATCTAAAATAAGTCTGTGAAAATCAGAGTCTGTGAAAATTGCGAACAGGAAAAGGGATTTTTCCAACGATGTATTGAATTAGTACAGGATTGAGTCAATAACACACCAGCTTATTAGATTTTGTGAACTTCAAGGTTGTGTATATTTCATATTTTGTCTGGCCCAAAATAATCTAAAAACGTTTTTTGTGCATCGTATAAAGTTGGTGTAAATGTGTGCCCTTTTTCATTTTCACAGTCAATATATCATAGATATCGAAAATGATACAATTGTTATCTTGTTTTGTTTGTATTGTAATTCGTACAGAGACAGAAAAGTAATAAAAAATTGAGTTACATTTTATCTGAACCAGACATAATAGTAAGTAAGTAGTAGCGGAGATAATAGTCTGCATTATTGCATTCGCCATAACAAGACATATTGGAAAAAATAAACGGATTGTTTTTTTTTGTTATAAACCGATCGTTAGTGGTATTTCTTATCACATGTACAGTTTGTTACTTTTATCTCCATTAGCTATCGAATATTATAATCATCGTTCATAAGTATTTTTCACACATCTTGGCATTGCAAATCCCAACGTTGAACGTACGTACGTAATAAAATTCTATAATACTTCTTCATAAGTTTCATTATTTATTATAAACTGTTTACATAACTACATCAAAAAGGAAATCTTAACTTAATTATGTATTTAATAAACATTGCTCAAGGTTGACAAATTATAAATTTAAAACTTTTACAGTGAAGAAAAAAAATATACCCAATCCTTTTTTTACCCGATACTTGGTTCCAGAAAGTGACGCGTAACAAAAAATCGCGTAAAAAAAACTCAATTTTCATATATTTTAATTAATCGGTTCCGAAAATCCAAATATCGCGTAATAAAGTACCAAAAACGTATGAAAAAACAAAATCTGTTCTTCAAATTCGCGCAAAAAAAAATCTTTTAATTTTCATTTCTTTATTGATTAATCAAAATACAACGAGAAACTAATTATAATAGTAACATAATTATATTCAGTTATTTTATTCGAACTATTCGCTGCTGTCACTCTCGATTGTAAGAAATAATCGTTTGCGATTTTTGGACCGAACGGTCTGAATTTCGCTTGAATCTGAATTTTCTATTGACTCATTTAATATTGTAATATTTCTTGGAGATTCTTGATCTGATTCGATGATTATCGTATCGGATTTATTTTGTTCATCCGATGGTAACTTATTTTTCTATACAATAAATTCCGTTATAAGTTTTTGGTTTGTTGTCTCGTGGCTGTAATTCTTTATGAAGTTCGGCGTAGTTGATCATGCAGAGTCTTATATCATTTTAAAATTTTCTAGCACGCCTAGTATCGGGATCGTTCGTCAAAAAAAAATTTACCATCTGTTTTGACATTTTCAAACCTTCTTGAATAATTTCAGCTTTGAAAGTTGGTTCCTCTGCTTCTTCGTCACTGCTATTATCTGAATCGTTATTAGCTGTAGCAATTTCCATCAATTCCTCGTCGCCTAGCATTTGATCGCGTAAGATCTCGTCAATATCTTCACATGTAGTATTTTCGAAGCCTTCATTTTGTATGGTGTGTAGCAAATTTATAATTTCCTAATAAATAGTGACATTTTCTGTAGGAGATATTTCACTTTTAATACATTCTGGCCAAAGTGATTTCCAGCATGCATTCAATGTAGATGGTCTTAAATCCGAAATCGCTGAAGCCGCGTATGTGATGCAATCCATAATAGAAAAACTTTTCCAAGCATCGCTCTGTTCATTTTGTACGTGCCTAAAACATCAACATGAATGTTTTTACTGCGAGAATAATATTTCCATCTTCGGTTCGTATTTTATATTTTGCATTCAAAATATTTGGACGTCTGGAGGTCATTTACGTAAAATTTATGACCGGGAGACGTGCCATTCAACGAATTTAATAAATGCATTTATTTAAAAACGTTTTAAAACATATTTACATCATATGATTTTGCGCAGTCATCATTTTTTTGAAAGAATTTCTTCTGTAAAAAAAAATTCGAAAAAATCGCGTAACATCGAGTAAATCGCGTAAAAAAAAGTACCGGTCCCGTTCAAAAAAATCGCGTATAATCAAAATCGCGCAAAAAAAAAAAGTCGCGTAAAAAAAGGATTGGGTGTAGTACGATTTATAATAAAAGCAGTAGAAAAAAAATGGCAAGGAAGTCAAGAATTCGAGTAAGCTCCGACGAACTCTACTTTAATACATAAAAAAATAGTATTCATCGGAACTCACCCACGTCTACGTGGAGTATGTCGAAATCCGAAGCAATATTGTTGAACACTGTTAAAGCTCTCCCTAGTGGCATCCCCATTGGCAGACGGGTTCTACACCTTGGGATAACAAACAATTCACGTTCGCGATTTCCCAAAAAAATAATCAAGAACATTAAGATTCAAATTCTCAAGAGTGGTGGAATTCTCATTTTAGCCTCGTATAAGCCGAAAAAAATATAAGGCCAGGTACATTTGTCTTCGAACGTTCAAACTATTAAAGTTTAGCATGCCTAAGAGAAAATCAGTTGGATAAAGACATGGGTAATATCGATACACCCTCATATAAAAAAATCTCAAAAATTTGCGATCGAGCCTCTTGTGGCCCAAACAATTGATATTAATAGAAAACAAGTGCTGTCTACTATTCATTATCGCATAAATATATATTTAAAACAAATCAAATAGAAACGTGGTTATTGAAATAAATAATTACAATTGAAAAAACTTAATGAGATACTATGTTATAAATAAGCGGCATTTAAAGTAAATTTTTAAACCGAATTAGGTATTTGTATATTATTAAAGAAATTGATATCAAGGATGCGCGCGATACTTAAAGACAACATTATATATAAAAAAAAACAGATTAAATTAGCAGGAAAATTCTAGGTATATAAAGGGAACATGTCAAATACACAGGCCAACTCGTTAGGCATTTTTTTAAAACCATGTCCGCTCCCAATGTGAAGCATATGGACTCCTAATGGAGTTTATCTCAACAGAAGTGTTTCTACGAAGGATAAGGCTAGGACAGTACTAGTGGTAAACTAATCGCTCTCGATACGCCCCGTTCATAGGATAGGATGGGTGAGAGGGGGGAATTCAAGACATCACATACAACCATGCCTTTGAACAGAAATTCATAAATCGATTGAAAAATCAATTTATAAAACTGTCCGTACCGGGATTTGAGCCCGTGCCCTCCGTAGCCGAAGCCAACAACGCTGACCACTCGACCACACAGGCGGCTGACAAATTATTAATCAAAAATAAAAATAAAATGCTCTTTACGATAAGATTTGGTATTTATAGACTGCAATCAAATGCACTGGTTGCGGGTAATTTTACGATGGATAGGGAAAACCACACGCTCATTATAAACATAAGTCTCATTGAAATAAAAAATAATATTGATATTGGATATGTGTTTACTTAGTGTAAGAAGTGTCAATATGAGATGTCTTCAACATTTATCAGCATAATAATAATATTATGTTGATGTTGGTTGTAATTTGATTGACAAGCAAATTCGTTTTGGTAGTGGTTGCCATAGAGAATTCTATCACAATTTTAAATTATATTATTAAGTCAATATAATGAAGTTTCGACAAGTACCAAAAATAAACGCGTCCACTTCATTGAATATTTTTGTTAAAAATGGAGAAAATGTACAGTGGAACCCCCAATTACACTACCCTGAATTACGCGCTGGCTTGAAATATTCGCCGCAAACCCCCAATTGCACTGCCGCATTCCATTGTCGTTGCTACGAGACGGTCGTCTGTGCGGCGCATACAGTCGAATGTTGGCTAGCGTATGTGTATTCAATACGTTCCAGGCTATACACGTATAGCCGGCGACTGTCTATGTGTTGGATTTTTGCGCGCTTTGCATTTTATCACTCAGTAATTTAATATTTCGTCCATGTAAAAACCAAAAATCACTGATTTTGTATGAGATTCACTCCCCCAATTACACTACCCCGAATTACACTGTACCTACTTTAGTGTAAATGGGGTTTTTACTGTACATACTCTGGCTTCCGTGGTTCAAATACCCGACTATTACCGTAAATTGATTTTTCCACCGATTAATGAATTTAAAAGACGCGAATCCCAGTGATATTTATATTTACTCCCACTTACCTAGTTGACTGAGAGTACCTTTTTAGATATATCGATGAGATTCACTCCCCCAATTACACTGTCCCGACTTTAGTGTAAATGGTATCACTGTAATCGTAAATAATGTATTGTGGATAATATTGGCTATGTTTAGTAAATGTCCGTCACTCAGAGCTCAGAGACAATTTGAATGTGAAAATTGTATTGTAATATATATTTTTTTATTTTCAGATGTAAAAATTCAAGACCTAATCAAACAAGCTAAAAATACAAGAGAGTTGGCCTACTGTCCATATTCGTCATTCAAAGTGGGAGCTGCGCTCCTAACGGAAGGCACTAATATCATTTTCAACGGATGTAATGTGGAGAGCAGTGTTTTCAGTCCGACAGTATGTGCTGAGAGGACGTCAGTTTGCAAAGCTGTTAGCGAAGGTCACCAGAAGTTTTCAGCCGTAGCGGTGGTGGCGTTTCAAGAGAAGTCTTTTACCACCCCTTGCGGTGTGTGCAGACAGGTCTTGGCGGAGTTTGGTGGTGGGAAAATGGACGTTTACATGAGTAAACCTGAAATGAAGCAAGTTTTGTGTATGAAATTGTCTGAACTTTTGCCTTTAGCGTTTGACCTCTGATTTCTTATGACCGAAGACTCATTACAACAACAAAGAAAGAAGTATTTCGGCTTAAAATGAATCGTTTTAAAAAAAATGTGAGAAATTTCACATATCGACTGTGAAAGGAAAAAGGACGTAACCCGCACAACCCAAATTTTACAGCAGTCGCAAAAAACCTGTTATGATGTTTTTGGGTCATAGGCAAATTATGTAATATACACAAACTTAAAGTGTATGAAGACTTTGGTGTGACTGCTAAATTGGTGACATAATCTAATAATAATTGAATACATTTTTATGAATAACCTTTTTTAAGTCTATTTTACTGATTTCAATTTTGAAAGGTCCAACTTTTTCCAAACATAAAAGTAAAATTTAGATACTAATTCGGCATTTGCAGCTTACGTCCTTTTGATAGAACGTGTATCACGTTGTACGCATTGTGATTATCAAAGAAAGTTGTTTTGAAAAGCTGTAGGTTACGTCCTTTTTCCTATATAAAGTCGATATATTTTCATAGTAAAGAATGTTTATTTTAGAGATATCCTATTTTATGCACTCATCGGATGTTTCTTTCAATATTCAAGATCAGCGGCGGATTAAGCACACGTGAGGCTCCAGACGCATTAAAATCTGGAGGCCCTGTTTTACGGATATCATAAAAACGTCAGAAAATTCCAATTAAAACAGTAAAAATATATAACAAACAATCTGAACCAAAAATATACGAGTTATATTACATAAGCTATTTTGAGGCCCCTAAAGTCTGGAGGCCCCGAGGGCACGCCTCATTTACTTATAGGATAATCCGCCACTGTTCAAAATTGTAGTGCGCGCTGTGTGGCACGTTTCGCCGTCGTGTTGAAACCACAGCTTTACACATTAATACCATACAATTGAAAAATGAAAATGTCAGTAATCATGGATCTTTAGCGCTCTTCGTTGATTGTAATTTGTAACGTTCTGGTTGACATATTGAAAAAAAAAATGTGGAGGACTTTTCCAAAAATAGTTTCGTTTTTCATAAATTAATTGATATATTATTCCATTTTTAGGACACATGAAAAAATTCATTCTTTATTTATAATGCGAGAATATTAAGTGTATGTATGCAATATAAAATGGCATTTCTTGAAGAAGAGCAAAAATAGTCAGGTTTGAAAGTTTCCCACAATTTGCCAGCCTTATTCTAACAAAATTATATTCATGGTGAAATGATTATATTATATTCATGTGAAAAAAATCAAACTGAGCTCAAATTAGCCTTCCGCTGTCAAATTGGCCTTCGCTGGAAAAAGTGTTCGCTAGATTGAAAAATAAAGCTCTAAAAAAACACTATTATTTAAATATATCAGACGAGAGATAAGAATTTAAAAAAATGACAATGCAATTTGTTGATATAAATATATATATATATAATAGTTGTTTCGAATGATAATGTCAAAACAGGTATTAGGTATGAGAATATGTTTGAAGTGAATATCCATAGTATAATACTAACAACAACTCTATTTAGATCTGTCATTGATGTTATTTTATTTATATGTATTTTAAATTTTCCAAAGCTATGTATACTTATCGATTCGTTCATTAGGCTGGACAATAAATAAATCATACCACAAAAAATGTATACTTATTTATTATAGTATTCTATTAAAACCATTTAAAATCGCTCATTAAAACAAAAATAAATTAAAAAAAACATTGTACATAAGTAAGGTAAGTTAATAATTTTAAGATACATACAAAACGTGTCTTTATTACTATACGAAATAAAGTATGAGGAGGCGCAAAGATATTTTTTTCTTCAAAGAGAAGCGTTATAACACAAAGGTTGGAAAGCACTGTTTTACATACCTAATAGAAATAGTTCCGTAATTGTAAATGAAAATACGCATACCCTATTTATTATTAAACAAACTATTATCTTAACAAGTGAAAACAATTAAATTCATTACATATAACAAATCATTCAATAAGTGCGTAGGATGGCATACAGATGGCGCCACTAACTTTGTGGAAGTTCATATAAAATAACTTAGATTATTCCACGCATTGTGCTACTCTCTTGTGGAGACTGCCTATCTTCTTATGTAGGGCAGACAGGTAAAAACTTTAAAATTAGAATTTAAAAACATACAAGGTGTCTAAAAAGTAACAATTTTTCATAGTTTTCCAATCATCTGATAGAAAACGAGCATAATTTTAATCAGAACAGTAACGTAGAAATACTAGATTGAGTAAATAAAAAAGATTAATAATGAATAGTTTAGAATTTTTAGAAATAAATAAAAGTATTTACAATAAAGACTTATTATTAAATAATATCTTAAATAGGACAGGTTGTTCGCCACTGCTTTATTAATTTACAATGGTTTAACCCTTCCTAATTCATGCATCTCATTAGTTAATCATTTTGTAACGTAAATGACATTTAAAGTATCACTATTGTTTTTCTATCATTCCCTCCTTGCCTCCCGTTTTTATTTTAAATTGTATAGTATATCAGAATAGTAAACATAAAATCATTCGTACTTAAACAAGCATTTGAGAAAGTAAGATTGACTTAGGATGCCTCTAAAAGAGGCGAAACACGTTTCACAGTTTGTAGCACAATATGTGGAATAATATAAGTTATTTTATGTTTCTTATATATTAGTTTTTTTTATAAGCTCAACGCAGAATAAATTTAATAAGTGTTTTAATAAAACCCTTTAAGCAGGTCTTTTTTCCTCGTTGTAATTTTCATAGGCCCTTCTTTTTTCATGCATAAAAGCTAAATTTATATACTATTCTATCATTTGCAGAATAAATCTTGACATTTTCAGGCCTCTTTGGATAGAGTCAGAGGAAGAGAACTCTTCCTTACCCGATCTTTCGGTTTGGTATAGCGCTGGCAGTCTGGTACATGGAAATAATTATGGGTGCAATTCAAAGAAAAATAAATAAAAAAAAATTGGTCACAGTCAACAAAGTAGGTGGTTTCCATTGACACTGCCCTACACACAATTTATTAAAATTAAATTACAGATACATATTTTATGGTATATAATTTATAGACCGTAATTAAACAGAGAAAAACACAATGTTCGGGGCGATAATTATTACCTCCAAAGAATCAAGAGGTGGCTAGATCAGTGTTGTTAGCAAACTTAAACATTATTCCAAATATTAAATAATTTACGAAATTTCTGCTACTACGCAAAATGGTTGTTAGCAAACTTAAACATTATTCTTAAAATTAAGTAATTTACGAAATTTCTGCTACTACGAAAAAAGGTTGTTAGCAAACTTAAACATTATTCCAAATATTAAATAATTTACGTAATTTCTGCTCCTACGAAAAATGATTGTTAGCAAACTTAAACATTATTCCAAATATTAAATAATTTACGAAATTTATGCTACTACGCAAAATGGTTGTTAGCAAACTTAAACATTATTCTTAAAATTAAGTAATTTACGAAATTTCTGCTACTACGAAAAAAGGTTGTTAGCAAACTTGAACATTATTCCAAATATTAAATAATTTACGAAATTTCTGCTACTACGCAAAATGGTTGTTAGCAAACTTAAACATTATTCTTAAAATTAAGTAATTTACGAAATTTCTGCTACTACGAAAAAAGGTTGTTAGCAAACTTGAACATTATTCTAAAAATTAAGTAATTTACGAAATTTCTGCTACTACGAAAAAAGGTTGTTAGCAAACTTGAACATTATTCTAAAAATTAAGTAATTTACGAAATTTATGCTACTACGGAAAATGGTTGTTAGCAAACTTAAACATTATTCTTAAAATTAAGTAATTTACGAAATTTCTGCTACTACGAAAAAAAGTTGTTAGCAAACTTAAACATTATTCCAAATATTAAATAATTTACGTAATTTCTGCTCCTACGAAAAATGATTGTTAGCAAACTTAAACATTATTCCAAATATTAAATAATTTACGAAATTTATGCTACTACGCAAAATGGTTGTTAGCAAACTTAAACATTATTCTTAAAATTAAGTAATTTACGAAATTTCTGCTACTACGAAAAAAGGTTGTTAGCAAACTTGAACATTATTCCAAATATTAAATAATTTACGAAATTTCTGCTACTACGCAAAATGGTTGTTAGCAAACTTAAACATTATTCTTAAAATTAAGTAATTTACGAAATTTCTGCTACTACGAAAAAAGGTTGTTAGCAAACTTGAACATTATTCTAAAAATTAAGTAATTTACGAAATTTCTGCTACTACGAAAAAAGGTTGTTGGCAAACTTGAACATTATTCTAAAAATTAAGTAATTTACGAAATTTATGCTACTACGCAAAATGGTTGTTAGCAAACTTAAACATTATTCTTAAAATTAAATAATTTACGTAATTTCTGCTCCTACGAAAAATGATTGTTAGCAAACTTAAACATTATTCCAAATATTAAATAATTTACGAAATTTCTGCTAACCATAAAAATAAAATAAATTAAAACAAAATAAAATAAAATAAAATAAAATAAAATAAAATAAAATAAAATAAAATAAAATAAAATAAAATAAAATAAAATAAAATAAAATAAAATAAAATAAAATAAAATAAAATAAAATAAAATAAAATAAAATAAAATAAAATAAAATAAAATAAAATAAAATAAAATAAAATAAAATAAAATAAAATAAAACAAAATAAAACAAAATAAAATAAAATAAAATAAAATAAAATAAAATAAAATAAAGTAAAATAAAATAAAATCAAATAAAATAAAATAAAATAAGATAAGATAAATTAATATAAAATAAAATAACATATATTAAAATAAAATAAAATAAAGTAAAATAAAATAAAATAAATTAAAATTAAATAAAATTAAACTAAATAAAATTAAACACAATGCAACAAAAATCTCACGTTGCTGGGCAACGGGCTTACAGCTAATAAAATATGTTTCGGCTAATAATTTTGCAATATCTTTGATATAGTTTTTTTCTCCAATTTCACCGACTCCAAAGAAGAAGTCTTATTCCACAGCCCTGGTTTTGTATAAGATTGATAGTATTTTCCAAACTCAAGCGTGAAAATATCTGTTTACAATATATTTCTGGATATTAATCGCATTTTAAATAAGGGTAAATTCAATTCAATATGAAACCATAACATTAGTCCTACATAAATTTCCACTTGCACTTTGCGTGTCAATCACTGATTTATCCCATTCTTTTTGATCTGCACGCTTTTCTAACGATGGTGGATCCGCATTGGTCAATTTCCGCCATTTACGAATTGGTTCACTAATAAGATCCTCAAATTTTCTTTTCGGATAAATCGCATCCACCAGTTTCTTTACAGAGTAGACTGACGCTAAGTATGCCGACGGGGCTAATTTTTGTATTTGTCTTATACCCAATCCTTGTTTGTTTATCGGCAAAGTATTCTTACACCAAGACGTATCATCAGTTGAAATTAATAGACTTTTAAAACAATTTTTCACTCGTTCGTCATATTCTAAAAGTATGTCAGGAATCTCGAATGCAGGACATGTTCGTAATATGTGAACAATTTTTAAAATATCTGAATTACATTTCAAAAAAGGTTCAATATGTTCGATTGATAATGCATTTTTTATGGGCTTTAAATCGTTTTCAACATTTTCGATTCGTTGTTTAAATGTTTTCTTCAATGCTTCGTGTGTCAGTGGTGACCCAAGCATTATTAAATCTTCTTCACTAACCAATTTCAAATCATTTGCTACTCTCAGAAATTTCCCTTCTGCTTCTTTTTTTTCTTCCTCCGAAGTGCTAAAGATACACAATTCACACTTTGTTATACTGACACTCAAGCCTAAATCTTTTTCCCATGATCTTATTTTTATTAAATCACTTAAAACAGTATCGGGATCGTCAACCAAAGTACCATCACCTGAAAACCAAATGCAAAGATTCGATTCCAATAACTTGTAATATGAATGCATCATAACGCAAAACAGCATAGGCCCTAGAGGGTCACCCTGCTGTACTCCTCGCTCAGAAATTATTACCTGATCACCAAAGAATAGATTCGATGAGGTGGCCAGTGTTTGATAAAAATATGGATAATAATTTGAAAGGTGTTCGTTTTCTGCAACAGCTTTTAATATTTTGTCACGGTGGACTGCATTGAAAGCATTCGCGAAATCTATTTTGAGCAGAGCTTTAGTTGCACCACTATTGTCTTTAAGATACTGACGTGTCGCGTGAATGGCAGCTTCGGTGCCTCCATTGCATTTGTAGCCCACTTGAAGCGGCCGCAACATCGAGGAAATAGGTTCACCTATGCGATTATTAATGACAATTGCAACCAACCTTCTGATGGTGTTGCCAATGATAATCGGACGAAGTTCACCGTCTCCTTTTTTCAATGCAGTAAAATTTTCGCCGTATAAATATTTAATTACTGCTTCGTTTACCTTACCACATATCATAAAATTGGCCAACTTACTCAGAGACAACAACAATTCTTCTCTGGCAGTTTTTCCAGATTTCACTAATGCATTCAAATGGTTTGCAGATAAATCATCGATTTCACTGGCGGAATCAATTTCAAAAATTTTCAAAGCTCCCTCGATCTCTTCCCTAGTCACATTAGGTTCGAATGAAATAGGTATCGGACGCATGATTTCGTCATTTTTGTGTTGTGAGTGTTTTCTTAAAAGATCTTCGTACGGCACTTTTCTCAAATCAATTTTTTTTTGAGGATATATTAATTTGTAAACTTTCTTATAGTTTTTTTCATTCGTGTATTTTTCAATTGATGTCGTCCGAGTTTTCGCACTATTTTCACTGTGGTCGAAATCCTGGAACATGTTTACATTAAACCTACCTGCGTCGAATGCAGATAAGTTTTCTGTGGTCGTCTCATTTTGTGAAACTTTACTTTTTTCATCAGTCACACAATAGATAAGCGTTTCCCAAGCTGCGACGGTATTTTCTTTTACAAACGTGTCAATACACTTTGATAAGGATGATGCTTTTTCTTCGTAAGCCGTCTTTGGAATGTATTCCATAAATGTTGTGCTAGTTTTGTATTTTGTCAATTCGGAGCCTAGCGTTTCAACGGGACTGTCAATCCCAGCCATATTTAGTTAGAATTTAAACATTTAAAAATATTACAGAACAAAACTTATATTTAGTTGGCGTCACTTGTCTTCACAAGTCAAAACTGAAAATTTCACAGTATATTTGTTTTATTAGAATAAAAAGGCCTCGCTTAGCTGTTTATTTATCGATTATTAATAAACGAATGCGAATATTATATTGAAGACAAACATAATTGAGTACTTTCAGTCTTATCGACAATTTGAAATGATTATAATCTTCTCATAGATATATTTTGGGAGTAGCTTTTATCAGTGTATTTCGCAATTATCATCATCGTTTCACATGCCTTTTGACTTCCTTGTTCACTACTGTAAGCGAAATATGATCAGATCCATGAATGGCCCATGTTTTTATCCAACGTTCTTATTGAAACTATCATTATATTAAAAAAATGGTCACTGTCGATGTTTCTTTTAAATTTCTCGAAGATAAACTATTTCTACTTTTTTATATTTTGTCGTGTCACCACACCACATGGTTCCTCTAAGATTCTCTATCCCCTACCAGTCTCTTTGACTTTTACTTTCTGGTCATCCCAGCGTCCCGTAGCTCCGCTGAGTACATTATGTGTATGGTCGTCAGTAGTCTTCTACAACGTCGAGGTCCACCCGTTTGATAAAAGAGACATGCAGAGTTCAGGCTTTCTTTATGTGTCCACAACACATGTCCAAGCCAAGTCCATCGACGTTTTTTTTTTATTTTGGACGAAAAAAAGAAGCTGGTTAAGGCGGAAACATACTGCCGACACCCTACGCGACCTATGAGATCATAGCTACATATTTGCCATTGTATTGTATGGAACAGGAACGCACTGCCTTCGGGTCGCGTTGGATGTTGGGTATGATCTCATCCAACACGCTTACGTGGCGTCGGGTGTCGGCAGTATGTTTCCACCTTTAGTCTGTTCCCTAACTTCCATACTCCTGACATAGTCAGACTCGCGTATGCATCTGTTTTCCAATCACAGTATAAGGCTACTCTGTGTTTTTATAATGTATCATGACTCGCAATCGTATTCAGCACTGAAAGTTGCGTGCTTTGAACAGGAGACACTTAGTTCTGACCGACTACAACTCTATTTTTTTTATAATTAATTGTATTTCGAACAGCTTGGGTACCAAATGCATAAAAAAATACATCGGTTGAGGTATAAATCATTGTTTAAAACCAATCGTAAACTCTTAAAAATATGTTTTTAATTCACGCACGAATAGTCGAGTTTTGTTTCGCCTTGGCTTTAAGACCAATGTGGTTAAAGATTCATTGCAACCTATCCATTATCCCCTGATACTCTAGACCAGGGTTTCTCAAACTATGTTCCGCGGAGCTGGAGGAGGTATTCCGTGAAGCCAGAGGTGTTCCATAAAAAATGGAATAGTTTTATATGATGCGACATATTATTACTTCATATCATATTTAAAATCGTGTGATGGTCTATCTTCGCATATGTTATGATGTCTGATGAAGTACCTAGGTGCAGGGGGAGGCTTTAAATAGAAATTGGATACGGCAACAAAAAATGTGCCAAATTTCTATCGCCGAGGGTGAAGGACCATCTTTTCAAGCCCTGTGCGCATTTGCGACAAGTCTTGTCATCTAGCCGCGCTTATAAACATTGTTCATAGATAATCTGATAAAAAAGCTTGAAAATACGTGTTGAATATTCAGCAAATCACTGTATAAATTCTGGAGGGAAACGTCCTCGAGAACTTTACAAGAAGTTTTTTTATCTATAGAATTCGATTGACTTTTTACTGTTTTTTTAATGTTTATTAATCACACGATATTCACCCAGTCCTCTTTGTAAGTGATTTTTATATATGCAAATTTCTTAAAAAGTCTTTCAAGTGACGTTTTTTTGCAGTTTAATTTCAATGACAAATAAGATGTTTTCGAAGAAAAATATTGAACGATGATACTGGCAACCAATCTGAGTAAAAGGAAAAAGACTTTAATTAAAGAAAATAATTGACGTTCAGTAGGTGATTGCATCTAAGTGGGTTTTTTTTTTCTTTTCAATTGTATGCTTTTTCCTGGAAGTGAGATTATCTATGTGAAATAATCAAGATATCGTCAAATTTCTCAATAATCAAAAATGTAATGCCGTTGACGTAGATTTTTTTTTCTGAGAATATCTGCGATAATATTAAAACAATTTTATCTCGCTGCACTATGTTGCAATACATTAAAATTCGTCAAATCGATAGCAGTAATTAAAATGTACTAGCTGTAAGTACGCTCCCTTATCTCTGAATTCCTCACAAAATCAAACCACCTCATTGGTGGTTTGATTTTGTGAGGAATTCAGAGATAAGGGAGCGTACAAGACAGCGTCCCGTCACGTCAGTGGTTATGGAGAGACGTTGGAACTGGCTGGGTCACGTGCTGCGGATGCCTCCGGAAAGCCTCAATCCTGCCTGCCTCTTCTTTCGACCGGTGGGATTCCGGCGTCCTGGACGTCCGTCGGGTACTATCCATAGGATGTACTCGGCGGAACTGAGGGATGCTGGCATGTCATGGGAGGAAGCAAAGCTATTGGCAGGAGACAGGGAAACATGGAGGTGCCGCGTGGCGGCCATATGCTCCACATAGGGAGCGAACATGGCCAAAGAAGAGCTGTAAGTCCGTCGACCTCAACGGGGGGATTTTTATTGCATTTTTAAGTAGTCAGAAAATGTACTGGCGCGAAAAATAAATTAAAAACCTATCTATTGTATAAGCCAGAAAATCTAAACGTAATCAATTCTCTTAAACGATTTTTTAGGAATACTCCCAATTCTCTTAAAGAATTAAAATACACCGGGACTGCAAAACAAAATATGCAAATAGCGGATATAACAAAATATATTCATAAAAATCATAATTAAGCTGCCCTGCTGAGTTGCTATATCCAATATCGAGAGCCCTGCTGTATTCATATTTTATCACTTTTAGAATAATTCAAATGGTTGAGTATGCTAACAAATATATTTCGTAGAAGAAGAAATAGACCTCGTGGTATATATCGACAGCCCTGCCCTGTAATATTTAAATTGTATATAATATATTTTTTAGAATAATTGAAATGTTTTTACATTGCAAATTATTTAATAATGAATTTAGAATAATGTTTAAGTTTGCTAACAATTATTTTTCGCAGTAGAAGATGTTAAAATAAAAGTCGAAATATAGTTCTATAAAATATCCATACCGTAACTAGATTATTCCTAATTCCTGTAAGAAGTTAAAAAGATTTTCAAGGCCGGATGCAAAATATAACCATACCTTCCAATAATCGAATCATCGACTCACACGCTCCAACGATTCATTTCGACAGCAATAATAATTATAGCTTCAAAAAATCGAATAAGTATCTTTGATTATTTAAAAAAACTTCGTAGCGATGCAAACTTTAAAATAAAGTTCTCTCAATATTATTACGATGCTTCAGTTTTAAGCCAGCAAATTTGAACTTTGAATATGAAAAGATAAGCCATTCCGGACGGACGACAACTTCAAAAATATGCGATTCAAAATAAACCGTTAGCGTAGGTCGAAAAATGTGCTGTTCAAAATAAACCGTTATCATTGGGTGAAAAGGACATTATGCTGAACATATTTGTGATTATTTTATCGGCTATTAAAACCCTCCAAGGACGAGCGTCACCATATGGTCACACAAAACAGCGTTGTCTATTGATCCCACTATTCATACTTTTTCTACCTGAATATCGTTGCTTTTGCTCATATTTGGTTAAGAAGGGTACGGACTACAGTAAGTCATCAGCCGTAGGAACAGGAACGGTCTCCAAAAGCACATGTGATTTTTTGAATTTCCGTTTTTTTTAATTTACTTTTTGAAACTGTTAGATATTTTTTTATAAAAACATAAAATTATTTACAGTTATTTTGCTAATATATTTGTTTTGAAATTATGTTGATCTAAAGAGGTCAAATTGTAAATATTTTTAAAAAAATCACGTTTAGCTATATTTCAACCACGAATGTTATCCGTGACTTCAATATGGCTTAGAAAATATTTTTTTATCGGAAAAAAGCTCTCGTCTCTGGAGGGTATGAAGATATTTATTATCAGTCTTGATTATTTGACTCATTTAAATATCTCACATGTCTTCGAGTTTAATTCTATGAATTTACATATCTTACCCGAGAGGCCACAAAGCGTTACGCTCCAAGTAAATTTGTTCATATAAACATTGCATAACAATTTTCAGTCTCTGGCGCATTTTCCAATAGCGTGGCGTGTTGTGGTCTTCTAGGAAGTAGAAAATTGAGAGCCAATAAAACACATAATAATTGAAGCAGAACGGCATGATCAGAATTTTTCTAATATAAATCATCTATTCTCTTATTGATTTCCAGTATTGATAAATGAGGGACTCAAAAGACAAAAAAAGACCCAAGCCCAAAAGCAGAGTTGTAATTTAATTCAATTATAAGTAAGCACTAATTTCAGAATATTTTTTGTTTTCACTTGTTGAAGGTTTTGAAAAGTTTTTAGATTTTACAAAAATTACTAAAGCCACGTAGCTCATTCGTAAAACTACAGAAAAAGGATATGTTAGTGGAACGTTGACTTTTATTTTAATATCTGAGGTTATTCTTTGGTTACAAAATGGTTATTGAAGAATTAAAAAAGAGAGAAATGTGGGTTTGGCCGATTGTTTTTTGAGCTCCTCGAATATATGTATAAGAAAATACCTTATGTGTACATTAATTATACACATACCGTAATGCGGGGTGAATTTGGAATAAAATATTCTTCTTCTCCCAAAAAAATCAAGATATTTACCGTAAAACGCTTTCTTCCCGTCTATAACTTCATTTTCCCTGAATCGTAATTCGGGTTCAGGAAAAGTTTCTCAACCACCCTTCAGGTTTCCTTAATCACAAGTAAGAACGCCAAGAACTTTTACAACAGCAGAGCCACCGGAATAGAAATATTTTTAGGGTGTTCACTGTCAATACTTGGTGGAAAGGCATTATATTAATAAAAACACAATATTCCTTTGTACTTCATGCCACTTTATTTTATAGGTCAGGACCGGTTTCGCCTCCGTGACTAGCCTGTCCTGGGAAGTAGGCGCCAAACATGCATGGACCGTAAGGACTTAACAATGGTCGCGATTGGACGTCGTGCAGATCCTGCTCACACTATATGCGATGCCACCGATTACTTTTCCGTTGCAGATGCTGACGAGATTTTCGAGCAGCAAAAATTTGTTTGAAAGTCGCCAGTTGTTAAAGTGATCGAAGGAGCTACGTGCCAAAGAAGGCAGAGTTTTTTGATATGGTACCAGTTTTATAGGCCGAAACTCTTACTATCCCTTTTTTGATGACAACTGGCAGACAGTAAAAAGTTAAGTTTAATTAATGACTTTAAAAATATTATGTAATGATTACTAGGGATTACCGATTTTGTTTGTGACAACCCCATTTTTTTGGCAACCTTGTCTTAGGCAACGCTGTATTTGTGTTCGGCGCTCAACAATCTTCCGAAGAGGGGAGAGTAATTTTGAATTGCCGAACAAGGGACTATTGTTTTCAGCCTAATGTAGTAATTTCTCTGGTTGCTAGTCCGAGCGGGCGACAAATTTTTGCTAAATATAGTTTGGTTTTTTTATGTAACGTTATTCTCTATTCATTTCGGCGGTGTTGATTGTTGTAATGTAAATGTGATTTTAAATAAAGTGTTTGCAGATTCCTAATAAACGTATAATTTTCGTAAAGCTGAGTTTCTTTTCTTATTCTTACCATCGCTTGCTGGGCTTTTTGTCGAGTACAGCATTGTGTTTCACTTACATATTTCTCACAATTAGATAAGTTCACTTAGAGAACAATTACGAGTCATGTATTCAATCCAAACATGGCGTTATTGTGGTCCAAAATTGATGTGCGAACACAATGTGTACGCTACTTGTCAAGCCGGTTATGACTTTAAAATCAGCTCGTATTGACGACCTTATAAAAAAATATCTTTTTTCAGAAGGATATGAAATTTATCACAGATCTCGCTTATTTGTAATTATGTACATAAAACAAATATTGTTTTTTTTGATTGCATGTACAAAATAAGTATGCAACAGTCGTAGTACTATAAATATTGGAATATCTATTTATTTTGATTCATAACTGTATTTCTTTTTGTTCTTTGACATTACAATTTGGATGTTTATAATAAAAAAGACTGTTACAAAAAAGGAAATTTATTTAATTATAGATACAAAGAATATATGTTGCACAATATCAAATAGAGAATTAGTTAGCTAAATTTCCTTAAAATTATCAAACAGAAAGATAAATCTAATGGCGGGGTTCGTCAGTGGCGTTTCTCGTTTTCCGGTATTTTTTGGTTTTCTCGATTTAATGTATAGCGGGAAATAAATACACCTATACCGGGATCTTTCCGAAAAACTAAGATACGCAGGAACTGTCAAGAAAACATCCACAAGGCTAAAAATTAAACAGTTTATAATATTTATTATGTATCAGAAATATGTATGCAATCACTAATTCTATTAAAACAATACAAAAGATATTTATTATTATTCTTTGAAATTCTTTTAGAATGATTTATAGTAACTTTTTTTTCGAAATCCTGTCGAGCTCTTGCAAAGTTGTTTTTAACCCACAAAGCTTTTCAGCTGGCCACTTTACAATGTTCGTTCATAAATTTGGATGTTTGTCTATTTTTAAACAAAATTATATTAAAATATGAAATGAAACGATATAAACCGCTGTCAGCTCCAAGTGCGTTTTAATATTTATTAGGTGATTTTTCTTGTGCTATAAACTGAATAATGTAAGGCAATTATTTGTCAATAATTATAAAAGTTTATATTGATCAGGTTGTGAATCCATGAATATTTTCCGATGATAAACTCTCCGGAGAAGACGATGATAAGTTGTTCCATATAATTCCTACCACAAATATTTATTAATAAAAACACAATAATCCTTCGTACTTCATTCCACTTTATTTAATATGTCAGGACCGGTTTGGCTCATTGCGAGCATTGTCAACTGATAAGAAATATAATTTAACAATGCTATTTATACAAAATTGAAAAGTTATACACAACAATTGGCATTGAAAAGAAATTGCCAATTACATTAAAGTGATTCTAAAATAACACAAAATTAAAATGTTCAACACATCTAACATATAATTAAAAAGTCATCCCAGATTAATAAATTCAGAATGGCGATTGAAAGTAATTACAAACATAATTAAAATTTGGGAAATTTTTGACAAAGTGATAAAATGCTACATTAATAAAGTGAATATGCTTAATGGCAATTTCTTTTCAATGCCAATTGTTGTGTATAACTTTTCAATTTTGTATAAATAGCATTGTTAAATTATATTTCTTATCAGTTGACAATGCTCGCAATGAGCGAAACCGGTCCTGACATATTAAATCAAGTGGAATGAAGTACAAAGGATTATTGTGTTTTCATTAATATAATGCCTTTCCACCAAGTATTGACAGTGAACACCCTAAAAGTGAACAAATATTTTTATTACTTGTATCGATGACGAAGCACACAAAACTTTCTTACCTATCTGTTTTAAGCGATACAAAAAGTTTTTAAATAAACACAATTATGCAGGTACCAAACCGATTCCCGGATTTTCTTAGAAACATAACTTATATTTAATATATGTACACATATACTTTTATTTTGTTTGTCTCTTCAAAAGCACTAAGCTGCCTTGTATGTGCTTCTCGTTATTTCACGGGCTCAAAACTCGCTAACGAAAAAATAAATATATTAGCTATATTTTTTTATCCGATTGAAAGCACTTTCCGAGAACTAGCGTGCAAAAAGATGCGTAAAATGATTTCGTGAACATAAAAAAAAACACGTGTATCATTAATACAAACTACTGAAATAATTAATTTAAAATAAACTTTTCATGTTTTTATACAAATTATATTTATGTATATGTTCAAAAGAGGCAAAATTTGAAAGGTTTTGGAAAATTGAGAGTGTTGATACACAAGTACACGAGTTTTGTGTAGAAACGGTGTAAGACGATGAAAAAACACAAAAAGTGTCTCGGGACACGCACACAGTCTTTCCCAACAGTGAAATTGAATGAAAGACATGTGCAGACAAAAGGTCTGCGTACGTCTCTTTTCTCAAATCTTTTGCGCCAAAATCTTTTGCAAGGATATAATAATTTGTAAACTTTCTTATATTTTTCTTCATTCATGTATTTTTTAATTAATGTCGTTCGAGTTTTTTCACTATTTTCGTCGTGGTGGAAATCTTGGAAGATTTTTACATTAAACTTGCCTGCGTTGAATGCAGATAAATTTTCTTTGATCGTCTCATTTCGTGAAACTTTACTATTTTTATCAGGCTCTTGGAGCACACAATAGGCAAAAAAGAAAAGCTTTTCCCAAGCCGCGATTTTCTTTTACACACGTGTCAATGCACTTTGATAAGGATGATGCTATTTCTTCGCAAGCCGCTTTTGGAATACATTTCATTAATGTTGTGCTAGTTTTATATTTCGCCAATTTGGAGCCTAGCGTTTCAACGGGACTGTCAATCCCAGCCATATTTAGTTAGAATTTAAACATTTAAAAATATTACAGAACAAAACTTATTTTGTTGGGGTCACTTGTCTTCACAGTCTAATCTGCAAAATTTCACAGTATATATTTTTTATTAGAACAAAAAAGTCTCGATTAGCTGTTTTTTTATCGGTTATGAATAAACGACTGCGAATATTATATCGAAGACAAACATATTTGAGTACTTATAGTCTTATCAATGCAACGATAAAGTATATTTATTTTTCTTTTTGATTAAAAAGCCCAGCCCCCTAATAAATTTTTAAACCGAGATTCCAAAAAGCTGTAAACAAAAAAATACTCATTTATTTCGAATTTCTTTAAAATTATTTAAGCAAAGATTAAAACATTCTTTAGCCCCAAAATATTTTTAGACTTCTAATATGATAAAATGAAAAGTCGGCAACATGCATCGACATCTTTTGGCATTTAGTAAAGATTTTTTAATGTTATAATCCATATGCGCTCCTTATACCGGTATGGTCACTAACCCACATGGTTTCTCTAAAATTCCTTATCCCCTACCAGTCTCTTTGCCTTTTACCTGCTGGTCATCTCAGCGTCTCGTAGCTCCGCCAAGTGCATCCTATGGATGGTCATCAGCAGTGGCGGTTCTATGTACTGGGCTAGGTGGGCTTAGCCTGACCTGGATTTTTCACCCAAAATGTGTAGAAAAAAAAACTTTAGATGCCTGAATAAAAATGCAATTCGACTGCTAAAAAAAATAAATACATTTCTAAACGTAACTAACCTTTCCAAAATTTATACAATTTTTTCGTTTTGATTTTACTCTCTCAATATAAAACAATGCTATCTATGTCTACCTACAATAATACTCTCGATTGTGTTTTGTATTACGATTTTAAACCGAGCTGGAATAAAAAAAGCAATGGTTCTATACATACTTCATACAGAACAGGCAACGTGACGTCAGTCTGGCAATACCTACGTATTAATAATAATAATAAAGCCTCGGACTAATTTGAAATCAGACCGAGCTAAGACAAATGCTCTTTTGCAATACTCAGTTTACACTGGGGCGCAATCAAGCACGATTGGAAAACGTATGTATTTTATAACCATTGTCCATACGGAAACGTCATTCAGCCTGCAGTCATTACGTCACAGGGGCTAATTCAATCCAGCCCATGCATACAAAATCACTCGTACCAACGTCTGTTCGTTAAAAAATAAACGTCAATGTTCGTTGTATTCAGAGACAAGTTGTATTGTATGAAACAAAACACGGTAGTTCACTTTGTAGTCTAGTTTTTACTATTCTATTATTTCATACTTACATAAGTTTTAATTTTAAATTTATGCTTTGCAGTAGTGTCGTAGTATTTGTTGATTTGCTTGTAGATGTATGTATAATGGAAAGTGGAAACATGCACAATTTCGTAAATAGTATACAATGCTAAACTTTTCTCTAGCCTACCCAAGATTTTAGGTCACGAACCGCCACTGGTCTTCAGTAGTCTTCTATAACGTCAAATTCCATCCGTTTGATAGAAAGAAAAGGCAGGGCTCAGACTTTCTTTAAACATCCACAGCACATATCCAAGCCAAGTCCATCAGCGCTTTTTTTTCGTATATAACTACATTCTCCCTGAATCGTAATTCTGATTCAGTAAAGGGTTTCTCAACGGCCCTTCAGTATCCCTTAATCACAAGCAAGAACAACAATAACTTTTACCGCAGCAGAGCCACCGGAATGTTACTACTTGATCTGGATAAGCAATTCAATACAGTATGGCACGACGGCCTTCTTCACAATCTCGTTGTGATAAATACGACCTCTTAAATCTCAAATATTATCCAGAATAACCCTAAAGAACGCACTATCACCACAAAATCTCCACTGGGGTGCGCCATGGTAACCATCTGGAGCCACGGCCATTTAATTCCCTGAGACTTTCGCTTTGAAACAGACATGGCCCAACTGAGTGACATCATCACTGGAGACTTAAAGTCAACGACGCTTAAACAAAGGCGACCCTCGTAACGCGCAAGCAAGCCAGCAAAAACTTAAAGGCAAAATCACCGTCTGTGGAATCCTTCGTTCATTTGCGGTTAAATACCTCAAGATGTACCTGGGCTGCTTGCTCGCCTTGTCTACTCACATAAGAGAAGGAAGATGCACATATGCTGCAATTAGTGCGCTCTACCCAATAATCAATGCTAGAAGCTACTTCAGTATTGCTATCACAAAGGCATTATACAAGATGCGCTTCCCTGGCAGCAATTTCATACTCCTACAGAAGGTCTCAAATGAAGACTTGAGCATAATCGCAGTCTTGAGGAAGAATGCCAGCACGCAATATCTCCATGCGTGGTAAAAGGAACAAACATCCAAAGACTCAACGTCTCCATCGCATCAACTTTGTGGATAGTCTGAAGTTAGGGCCTTGTATCGCTTTAACTCTCCGGGTTGCAAAAATCGGAAAGTGTTCAAGACATAACGACGGGTCAGTCGAATCTATCGGCTCCGTCGGTCATGCCAAACTGGTCGTATTTAGGACAAATAAGAAATTATTCATAGAGCTCTTTTTTATTTATTATACTTCTTACCCAATACAACGCATGCAAGTCCTGAGAAATTTATCTTTGCAAATTTCTGGAAAATATTTGAAACACGACTAACGTCAGACATTTATTATCAATGATTTATTTTTATCAGTTGTAGAGATAAGCAGCTAAGCTACGTTTCCTCTTTATATCAGTTTGTTGCATTTTGAGATAAAACGTTGATGACAATGAAGCACAGTACGTTTGTACGATTGGCTTTATTAATTGAACACAATTCATTATGAAAAATTGGGAACTTATTATGAAAAAAGATCACTTCGGCAGAATCAATGGAATATTGTGATTCAACCGTAATAAATTATTTAATTGTTTTATAAAAACTTGTACTTTTTGAGGATATCAGATTGTAGAAAATTTCCGACGACATTCTGTATGAAATTCAACTTACGACCAAAGCTAAGGAACGCATTTCGGTTTAAGGTCGAGGATTACTTGTATTGAGGATTGTTTCTAGAATATTCCTGACAAATATTTGTTAAAAATTGAACAAGTGTTTTTGATTATCGTTATTTCCTTTGAAATGGGAAAAAATAGATTCTGGCTTTCGTGTGAAAACGGTTTAACTAAATATAATTTCACTACCTAATCAGTTTCGTTCCTGAAGCTTAAACAATCTCAATTTGTTTGTATGCTGTTATACATCAAGTCATATCTGTTTTAAAATAAAGCCCCTTACTGGTTTTAAATGTATCACAATAAGCATTCTAACTGTAAATGATAGAGGTAAATACAAAATTGTGATTTTTGTTCTGTAATTATGTGTAACAATGGAATACCTTTCAATATCAAACTAAAATTCATAAATTTGCTATCCACCGGTTGTGTTCTGAGAAGCATCATCTCACTTACTCTAGCTAAGTGGTTCTTAACATTTTTTTGTGATCTGCCTCTCTTCCCCTTGAATCTAAACAAGTGTTCTCGCACTCACTTTAAAAATGTATTCCGATTTTTTAATTAAAAAAAATACTTCCTTACCCCCAAGGGATGGGCGTAAGCATTGCTCTAGCGTTTGTTTAATTATTGTTTATAAAACGTAGTTACCAACCGACATTGATGATGATATAAAATAACATTTACGAATACACCCAATATTTGTTTACGTCATACATTGGTTCTTAAAATTGGCGCGTAAAAAAAACATTAGTATCATGTACAATAATTCGATTAATTGGTTCCAGAAATCAAAATATCGCCTAAAGAATATCATGAAAATATATGAAATGCTGAAAATAGAAATACCAATTTTGCGCACGGTTTTTCACGGTTCATAATCAAAAAATTATTAATCAGCACTTTTTCCGTAAAACTTTATCAAACAAAGGAGTATCGTTTGAAATAGAAGAGTTATTTCGATTTTCCTCATTGAATATGAATATATGATAAGATTTTGTAATAATTCCCGAACCAACTACAATAATAAGATAAAAAAATATGTCATAATTTCACATTTTTCATTTATCATCAGCACCGATAAAATGCTCAACACGATACGACCATCAGTCGATCCTTTTGACTGACAAATTATAAGGCATTCTAGTACAAATCTGATGACTTACGTTGTAGTTGATTTGAATAATCAACAGGTATTTCCGAAGAGTTTTTTTCAAAAGATATTTTATTGCGGCCAAACTATTTTCATCAGAACGCAAATCAGAACCTTTACGCATCTCGATTATATTATACCATTTCATATATTTTTTTTATTTATTGATTTGGCATTTACTTGGTAGAACTCTATTATAATGGGGTAAAAATATCAACGTATTTTAGTTCTACAGTTTTTATATTTATGAATTGATAGCTATTTCGGCTTTCGCCATCGTCAGAACTCGCCACTGGATCATTTTGGTGACTAACTATTTCTATACCTGTCAATTCACCCATACTCATCAAGTTACTTTCGAATTGGGTCGGCTGGTAAATATACTTGATTTCCAAATTTATCTGTTGTCAAATAAATTGTAATTAAATGTACAGACAATTCCTGAATAAAATGCTTTATCTGCATCAATATTGGTTGCGGAAAAGGGTAATAACGTGTATTCAATATTTATGTCTTAGTGAATTTTGTGTAAGAGAATTGGCCGGAGAATCTTAAGCTTAGTTCTCACTGTATTAGTGCATCACACATCTGCACGAATTTTCGTAAAGATGCTCCAAATGGTATAATGTACAAACTAGGCGCAATTGTAGTGCAAAGTTTATGTGCGAACACAATGTGTACGCTACTTGTCAAGTATTATGACGTGTTATGACTCTAAAATCAGCTCGAATTGAAAATTTTCTTTTTTCAGAAGGGTATGAAATTTATCACAGATCTTGCTTATTTGTAATTGCATTTAATAAATATTGTTTTCGTTGATTTCATATTCAAAATAAGTATTTTAAACATCAGTTGTAGTAATATACTGGAATAATTATTTATTTTGATTCATAACTGTACTTCTTTTTGTTCTTTGACATTGAAATTTGGATGTTTTTAATAAAAAACGATTGTTCCAAAAAAAAAAAAAAAATATTTAATTATAGATACAAAGAATATATGTTGCACAATATCAAATAGAGAATTAGTTAGCTACCCTCTCGAAAGCCATCATGATCGATATCACATAGTAAATTTGCTTAAAATGATCAAACAGAAAGATGAATCTAATGGCGGGCGTCGTCAGTAGCGTTTCTCATTTTCCGGTATTTTGTGGTTTTCTCGATTTCTGGTATAGCAAAAAATAAATACACTAATACCAGGATCTTTTCCGGGAAACTAAGATACGCAGAAACACTCAATATAACAAATCCACGAGGATAACAATTAAACAATTTATAATATTTATTAAGGCGACTCAGTAGGATTGCAAAACTTAAATTTGACCTACAGCATAAATATTGCACTGACTTAAATAAGTAACCACCACAATACGTATTTTTACAGTATCAAAACAAGCAAAACATTTGTATATTTCATTACAAAAATAGCAATACCACCTAACACACGGATGGATATTTAGACAGTAATAAGGGTTTTTCATATAAAACAATTTGTTATTGACGAAAATCAGTAAGTACTTTTTTATCTTCGTAGCAAAGACTGACAATCTAATTTACTTCCCCAAATATCTGTTGCAAAAATTATATGTAACTGAAACAATGCGTTAATTATATATACCGTGAAAATGACTTATAATGCTACATATGAGTTATTGATAGCAACAGTAAGCCATCGTATTTAATAAATGTAAATCAGAGACGGTGTTTTGTCAAACGAAATAATAAAAGAAATAAACAAGATAAACCATACAATACAAATTTCTCAAACTTTCTCTAATATATTGAAAGAATTTGTTTTTATTTTTAATTTTGTATAACCTATTTGTTATGATATTGATTTTAATATGAATACAGTTAAAAACATTCTGTTGAATAAAAAATATTGACATAATAAGATTAAAATGGAAAAAGTATTGAGTTCTAAAATAAATATAAATTTCAGTTGATAGTTATTTCTGGTTCACGCCATAGTTCTGACAGTGGATTTTCCGAAAATTATATTAACTATGTCTTATATTTCTTGTTGGACATCTAAGCTATCTTGGAGGATATTTGTAATCATTTTCAAAAAAAAAAAAATACTGAATTCACGGAATAAAAACATGTTTGCTATCAGAAAACTTAGTTATTCCACTGATTACTTAGAATAAAGGTAAATTTCATTAACTAATAATAGCTTTAAGATAGTTGGTATGAAGACGCTTCTCGAAAAAGCCCAAAACGTGTTACAATTTGTAAACAATTAGTGGAATGACAAAGTTTATTTGTTAATTTGTTATAAAATGATTTTGTCTTTAGTGAATGCCGAAACTATCGAAAATATTCATAATCCATGCATGTCTTTAAAGTCATAACCAAATGTTATGATGTGTTTATTTTTACTTCAAGTTTTTATATAGCCTAACACTAATTCAATAAGGAAGAAACTAAATGAATAGTATGCCTGATCAAAAAAAGTTATTTGTATAATTTATATCAATTGCATAAATATATTCGTATTTTTGTATAATGTTTGGGAACTTTTTTTCTCTCGCCAATATACAAGTTCGACATTCAGGGCTGTGACAAAAAAACATAATACTAATAATATTAAAAGTAATTCAAACCATGTGATTGATTTGAATATTAATGTATTGTAGGTATAATATTGTTACATAATTTGGTAAGTTATCGAAAAAATATGGTTTTCAATCATTTAATATAATAGATAAATTAAAGTCGTTAAGTTATATCGGCTGCATCGGACTAACTTTGTTGGGTGGTACAAAAAATGACTTAAATGTATGAATTAATATATTTCACAAGTTTATTATGTATCCATACATATGTATATATATTTGTCATCTATCAATTTCGAATATTTTCTAGCATTCTGTTTTATTCAATTATAACTTAAAAAAAACAAGTTTGACGGTAGAAAAATGTATTCAATTAAAAAAACCAGGGCTGTGGAGTCGGAGTCGCGGTATTTTGGCCGGAGTCGTGAAAAATGAGCGGCTCGATTTTTTTTTGAAAAATATATTTAATGATGTGTATGTAAACAAAATAGTCAAAAGAATTAACATTTCATACTTGGCTGACTAAAGATGATCTGATGGTACACATATATATAAGTTAAAATGAAATTATTGAAAAAATTCCTGATAAAAACTCTACGTTGCAAAAAAACATGGTTTACCATCTGTATAATGATTCTTAAAAAATATTAACTGTTAATATCTTACCTTATCTAATAATTTTCAAGTTTTTTTTCGATTTAGATGACGAACTTTGTTTTTTTAGCAAAAATCTTTTGAAATATAGAAATGATTCAAAACTACTAATGTGAAAAATCTTTTTATTCAACTACTGCTACTATTATATTGAATAGAATCTCTTTTTAAAAGCATTGCCAAATAAATATTTCAAAATGCTTATCCATTAAGCTAAATACTGGTCTTTAAAATAATCGCTATTGGAAAAGACATTATTGTATTATAAATAATAATATTATTTGTAAGCGCATTGAGCAACCCTAACCCTAACCGCTATTTTGCGCAACAACTTTTTTATCGCAAAATAAAAAATACATTTCTTCGATTCATTTGTATGACCAGTGTTTTAAGTTAATGCAGAGTAATATGTGACACGTGCACTCAGTACAAACGTCTTTCTCACACTGACTGGGTCTGCGAAATTTACGGCAAGAAAAACACATCCCCGAAAAATAGTTATTATTTATTGGTATGACAATTTTTTAATTTTTTTTTTGCTTTTAAATGTAAACAATAAAATGTTTTATTATTCCAATTTTTTTTAGAAGTATTTACGATCCAATTATGCTTTAAAAATCAGTCAGAAAAAGTGGGAAAAATGGTACATTTCAAATAGATGTACAATCATTATATTACATAAATTGGAAATTCTGCTCAAATCACTTTCTTAAACAAACCTTTATCTGCATTTCTTTCTAAGACATTAAACTTCGGTATCTTACAATAAATTCTAAAAATGATCAAAACGAAAGCAGTTAAAAAATATTTTGTGAACTTTTTGCCTTTTATTCTTGAAAATATGACTATTTTCATGAAAAAAAAAATGTAATAGTGTAAAAAAGCGTTTGGAAAATGTAATATTTGAAAAAAAAATTTTTTTAAGTGAACGGTTCACGAGATTTCGTCGATGGCAAACGATCGATTTACTCTGTTTTCAGGCGTAAAGGTACTATATCCTCTTAAGTAACATACATATGTTTGTAATCACTATTTCTATTAAAACAATATAGCAGATATTTATTATTATTAATTTACTATTTATTATTAATAACTCATATTAACTATAATAACTTTTTTTAGAAATCCCGGGAAACCATGACACAACAGCTCAACTGTATCTTGGGATTCCAGACGCCGGTTGAGAAACCATATTCATCACAAATGTTAAGAGCTCTTGCATAGTTTTTTTAGCCCACAAAGATTTTCAGCTTGCCACTTTACAATATTTTCGTTCATAAATTTACATGTATGTCTATATTCAAACAAAATTAGATTTAAAAATGCAATGAAACGATATAAACCATTGTCAGCTCCAAATGCGTTTTTTTCACGGGTTATAATAAAACCACATTAGATCCAAATTGGATCGCCAACCATTATAAGAAGCAAACAAACCTTACAGTTTTTTTTTATTCACAGTTGGCAATATTTTAAAATCTGAAAGGTTTTGGAAAATTGAGAGAGGTGATGCGCAAGTACACGACGTCTGTGTACAAACAATGTAAGATGGTGAAAAAACACAAAAGGGTCTCCGTACACACACCCAGTCATACCCAACAGTAAAATTTAATGAAAGAAATGTGCGGACAAAAGATCACCCAGTGTTAAAGAAAACATAACACATCAGCACTCGCAGATACTACCAAAAACAAATTACATCATTTATATTTCTGATACAATCTAACGTTTATAAATCAAAAGACAAAGCTTAGCAAAAACACATATAAAAAAAAAACAATCATTTATGTATCCATAATATTTCTGGATGTCATACGAAGTTTCTGCTCCATACATTTCAACTCCTCTAGTTGTATTTTAATTACCGGTTCGTCCCATTCTTTTTGATTTGCACGTTTTTCTAACGATGGTGGATCCGCATTGGTCAATTTCCGCCATTTACGAATTGGTTCACTAATAAGATCCTCAAATTTTCTTTTCGGATAAATTAAATCCATCATTTTCTTTACAGAGTAAACTGACGCCAAGTATGCCGACGGGGCTAATTTTTGTATTTGTCTTATACCCAATCCTTGTTTGTTTATCGGCAAAGTATTCTTACACCAAGACGTATCATCAGTTGAAATTAATAGACTTTTAAAACAATTTTTCACTCGTTCGTCATATTCTAAAAGAATTTCGGGAATGTCGAATGCAGGACATGTTCGTAATATGTAAACAATCCTTAAAATATCTGAATTACATTTCAAAAAAGGTTCAATATGTTCGATTGATAATGCATTTTTTATAGGTTTTAAATCGTTTTCAACATTTGCAATCCGTTTTTTAAATGTATTTATTAATGCTACGTGTGTAAGTGGTGACCCAAGCATTATTAAATCTTCTTCATTAACCAATTTCAAATCATTTGCTACTCTCAGAAATTTCCCTTCTGCTTCTTTTTTCTCTTTCTGCTCTTTGTCTTCGTTCGGATTGCTAAAGATACACAGTTCACACTTTTGTATGCTGACACTCAAGCCTAAATCTTTTTCCCACGATCTTATTTTTATAAAATCACTTAAAACAGTATTGGGTTCGTCAACAAGAGTACCATCATCCGAAAACCAAATGCAAAGATTCGATTTCAATAATTTGTAATAGGAATGCATCACAACGCAAAACAGCATAGGCCCTAGAGGGTCACCCTGCTGTACTCCTCGCTCAGAACTTATTACCTGATCACCAAAGAATAGATTCGATGAAGTGGCCAGTGTTTGATAAAAGTATGGATAATAATTTAAAAGGTGTTCGTTTTTTGCAACAGCTTTTAAAATTTTGTCACGGTGGACTGTATTGAAAGCGTTCGCGAAATCTATTTTGAGGAGAGCTTTAGTTGCACCACTATTGTCTTTAAGATACTGACGTGTCGCGTGAATGGCAGCATCGGTGCCTCCTTTGCATCCGTAGCCGACTTGTAGCGGCCGCAACATCGAGGAAATAGGTTCACCTACTCGTTTATTAATGACTTTTGCAACCAATCGTCTGATGGTGTTGCCAACGGCGATCGGACGAGGGTTGCCGTCTCGTTTTTTCAATGCAATAAGATTTGCGCCGTATACATATTTTATTAGTGCGTCGTTTACTTTGCCACACATCATAAAATCGGCTAACTTACTCAGTGATAACAACAATTCGTCTTTGGCAGTTTTTCCAGATTTCACTAATGCAAGCAAATGTTTTGCAGACAAACCATCGATTCCACTGGCGGAATCGATCCCAAAACTTTCCAAAGCTCCCATGATCTCTACCGTATTCACATTAGGCTCGAATGAAATAGGTATTGGAAGCATGATTTCGTCATTTTTTTTTGGGTGTTTTTTTAAAAGATCCTCGTACGTCTCTTTACTCAAATCTTTTTCGCCTTTTTCATGATATATTGATTCGTAAACTTTCTTATAGTTTTTTTTATTGATGTATTTTTCAATTGTTGTCGTCTGAGTTTTTTTACTATTTTCATTGCGGTTAAAATCCTGGGATATTTTTACATTAAACTTGCCTTCGTTGAATGCAGACAAATTTTCTTTGATCGTCTCATTTCGTGAAACTGTACTATTTTTATCAGGCTCTTGGAGCACACAATAGGCAAAAATGAAAAGCTTTTCCCAAGCCGCGAAGGTATTCTCTTTTACACACGTGTCAATGCACTTTGATAAGGATGATGCTATTTCTTCGCAAGCCGCTTTTGGAATATATTTCATTAATGTTGTGCTAGTTTTATATTTCGCCAATTTGGAGCCTAGCGTTTCAACGGGACTGTCAATCCCAGCCATATTTAGTTAGAATTTAAACATTTAAAAATATTACAGAACAAAACTTGTATTGTTGGCGTCACTTGTCTTCACAGTCAAAACTGCAAATTTCACAGTATATTTGTTTTATTAGAACAAAAAGCCTCGATTAGCTGTTTATTAATCGGTTATCAATAAACGACTGCGAATATTATATCGAAGACAAACATAATTGAGTCTTATCGAAAATTTGCAATAATTATAATCTTCTTATAGATATATTTTGGGAGTAGTATATCAGTGTATTTTGCAACTATCATCGTCGTTTCACATGCTCTTTAACTTTCTTACTGTCTTTTAAGCGAAATATGTTAAAATCCATGAATATTCCATGCTTTTCTCCAATGTCTTATTGTAATAGTGCATATTACGTTACTATGCAAAACAGCATAGGATATCAGTGTCTGCCAAACTGTGTGCCGAGGCACACTACTCCGCCGCAAGAAGTCTCAGATGTGCCGCGGTGGAAGAAGCCATATTTTTTTTTAATTATAATGCCTATTCATTTTTTTTTTCAATTTTAAATAAACTTCTAAACATTCAATCAAATATTTGTCACGTTCATACATAGTGTTCAATGCGACACACTTTCCACAGTTCCTTTTTTAAATGTACATTTCCTTAAATTTGAATCGTTCAAATTATGTACAATCTTACAGATTTTGTTACTAACGACCCGGGTTTCGCCATTCGGCATCTTCAGGCGTTCAAGTGCACGGATGAACTTGAACTGACGCTTAGTAAATGAATGTTTCGTGTTTATATAATATATAAATGTATTATTGAGTTGAAAGCCATTTCTGGCAAAAAGGATAAGCTCATGGAAATGCCCACAGATTTGAGTAGTGAGTGGTTTTAAGAATTACATTTATTTGTTTGTCGGAAAAGGTTTTATGACTATATTTATATAGGGTATAAGAGTGGGGACCCCGGCATACTTAATATTTCATTTAAAATCGGAAGGCGATGCAGTTGTGCTCTGTTTATTTCCAAAATTTCCTGGTAAAAGAGTTTATGACCGTCCGTATTTGGGTGTAACATTTTTATCCCTTGTTCCTGATTGAACACGTGTCCTTCCGAAATTAAGTGATTAGCAAAAGTAGCCTTGTCTTTTTTCAATCTAAAAGTATATTTATAAGTCTAAAATTGTATTATTTAATACATTTCCTTTTTTAATGCATTTATATTTGGTGTGCTGCGGTACAAGTCCCATTCACCAGTGTGCCGTTAAGTAAAAAAGTTTGGCAGACACTGTTCTAGATAGAGGGTCACCTTGCTGTAGTTCTTTGTTAATACTAGTTAAACTTATTAGTTAATACTAAAGAATTGGCCAGTGTTTGATTAAAATATGGGTAGTATTTGTTAAGGTGTTCGTTATCTGCTACAACTTTTTAAAGGTTGGACTGCATTATAAGCATTCGTGAAGTCTTCAATATTGTCTTGAAGATACTGACGTTTCGCGTGACTGGCAGCAGCTCCTTGGCGTCCGTGGCCGACTTGTCGTGGCTGCAACATCAAGGAATTAGTTCCGCCTACCCGTTTATGACTTTCGCAACTGACCGCCTGATGGTGTTATGGCTTACTATGGGACTAGGGCTTTTACAAAAACCGGTTTTATCCGGTTTTCGAAGTTTTACAAAAAATGGATAATTCAATTAAAATAGCGAAAAAAATGTTTAAATTCTTATTTATGTTGTTTATTTATATACATAATAATACACAACAAGAAATTATTTGGTGTTACTCTTCAGAAAATATGATTTAAGAAAACACATAGTGTCTACTGATCGATCACTTAGTGATGATCTAATTTTTGTAACAAAATATTCTGATATAGAAAATACTATTTCGCTTAGTAATGATGTGGGGCATATGGTTTTTAATGCATCAAATAAAACAGTGCTTCCCAACCTGTTGACCGCGAAACTCAGAAAGTACAAAAATCTATATATTTAAGTCTATCAAATCGGTATTTCCCATATTGGGTGGCGCGGAATTTCTTAAGAAAGCCGCCGGATTGGATTGGATAGAAATTGGATTCTGGGGGAAAAGTATAGCAAATTGATGATTTCGAATTCGTCGGTGATCTAAAAAAAAAACGAGTTTCTGTGACAATCTGAGGAAAAAGTATACCAAATCGCAGATTTCAAATTCTTCGGTGAGCTAAAAAAAAAACGAGTTACGGAGACAATTGAGTAGGGCTAGAGTAGTAGTTGGATTATTTTTTTTAGATTAAGAGGGCCGTGGAACGAAAAAGGTTGGGAAGCACTGAAATAAAAGATCCAGTAAAAAAGTTAAAATATTAACGTTTTTATTTAAATAATTAAAAAAAAAAAACCGGTTACGAAGTTGAAAAAAACCGGTGTTTGAAAACCGACTAGCCCTAGATGGGACGAAACTGTATCGTTTTTTCAATACAAATAGACTTGATTCTTAGATTTTTTTATTTTAAGAAACTACTGATAATTTTATCTTGAATGATTATAGCCTTATCGATAATTAAAAATAATTACTATCTTACCTTCCAGTGTATCATTTCTCATTAACATTTAACATCTTTCCTTGAGTTCAACCTTCACCCTTTTATGATAAATAAGATCCATAAATATATCATTTTTCTTCTATGTAATTTATTAAGAAAATGGTTACAAAAAAACTAGTTATTTTTACAAGACTCATATTAATAAATTATTATTAAAATGAGTCTTGAAATTATAATTGGTTCTGGTTTTCCAGATTCGTGGTGACGAAGGATTGGATCCGAGGGTAATGATTCCCATATTCCATGCTATAGATTGGATACCAATATTGTCGAAACCAGGATCCCGGTAGTCATGGTGTTTTTTTAGTACCGAAATAACGGTTTTAAAAATGCAAAAGTTTAGCACTGAAAATTAACTAAACGAATATTAAAATTAAATAAATCATCACATAAATTAATAAAGTTTTTCTCTTAATTAATGGAATTTTCCGACGTCTTTATGTTGTCCGAATAACAAGGCCTCCAAATTGTATTGCGCCTGGGACCTCCTATGTGATTATCTGCCACTGGCCGTAACACTCACAAACAGTCCATGTTTGGTGGGATTGAGGAATATTTAGCAAGTCCGTAAATTTATAGGATTTTGGATTTGGAAATTCCTGGGTTTTGAAATATTGAAATTGTTGGAAGAGTTAAAAAAATAACGAGCCATGCTCACATTTTGGGCAAATCTGCAAATTCTTGGGTTTTTGAATAGTTTGAAAAATTCCATGACACCAAAAGTTTTCTCAGTATGATTTCATATGATTTCATGATTTCAGGTTTTTCTGAATCTGAAGTTATCGCAATACCCTACTCCATGCAACTTCCACTCAAACGTTAGTATGAGCAGGGACGTCCCGATTAGGGCATCCAATCCCGGGATCCCGTTCAATTTTCTGATCCCGAAATTCCGGGATTGAGATGGCCGCGATCCCGGGACTTCGGGATTGAGAATTGTTGAGCAAATTCTCGAAATTTACACGAAATTGGCAAATCGGAGATTTCAAATTCCTCGGTGAGCTAAAAAAAAAAAAAACGAGTTTTTGTGAGATTCTGGGAAAAAGTATACCAAATCGGAGATTTCAAATTCATCGGTGAGCTAAAAAAAAAAAACGAGTTTTCGTGAGATTCTGGGAAAAATTATAGCAAATTGAGGATTTCAAATTCCTCGGTGAGAAAATCTCGGATTGGAAAAAGGTTTCGGGATTGGATACCCTAGTCCCGATGGCATAGGCGAGTAGGCAGTAATTGCCTAGGGGCGGCAAGTCCTAGGGAGCGGCAAATAGTCACAGATTTTTTTAAATGACAAAATATTTTTCACATTTATTTAATTTTGAATAAATATTATGACATAATGTATTTGATAAACAAAATGTATTCCTATTATTCCAGTATACGTATTCCTAAAATAATGGAAAATAATGAAAAAAAATGGACGCTATTTCAGGGGTCTGACATGGGGCGGCACATAGTCTAGGAACGTCACTGAGTATGTAAATTACTGTTCTGGGAAATTTTGTAAGATTTCTAGTATATGTACAAGCAATGCACTCTCTACGCCAGGGTTTCCCAAACTATGATCCGCGGAACACTGGTGTTCCGTGGGACCTAAATAGGTGTTCCGCGAAAATTTGGAATATATCTCCACTGATATTTAAAAAGTAAAATAAGTAAGTACAACTAGAGATTTTAAATCGCTTAGAGCTTTGCTTACTCACATTTGTATGTAATATATTTAAAAAATAATTAAATAAAATGTGATTTAATAACTTTTGTATGTTTTTTTAAATATTTTTTTTAAATTGTAAAAACCTGACCTAAAAAAAGCTGTGTTCTGTTAACATTTCCAGATTTGCGAAGTGATCTATTGTGCAAAAAGTTTGGGAAACCTTGCTCTTAAAATATTTTTTTGTAGACATTATGTATTTGAGACAACGAATATTAAATCATTATATATATTATAACAGAAATATTGCATATTATTCTTCCTGATAAATTGAAATGAAATAATATAGAACATATGTAGTAAGTATCGCACATGAAACACTGAATAATAACGTGTCATAACTCTAATTTTCGACATTTTAGTTTAAATAATAAACCTATCTTAAGCAATACCATCTTTTGATCTTAAGGGGTGAGTGTAGCGTCCTTCAGCTAAACGTTTAAATAAAACAAATTATTTAGTGACGGGCTGAAATTTTACATTAAGTTCATTATCACCAAAACTAACATTTTTTTTTATCAAATTTTTGTAAAATCATATGCTATAATATTAACGTTAACTTTGAACTTTGAGAAAGCATGTCACTATAAGCAAAAAACAAATCTGACCAATCCTAAAAGCAACCTTAGAGAATTTAAAATAAAATGACAGTGACCTTAAATGCTTTTTAGGCCACTTTATTATATAATACCTACATATCAACTGTGGAAAGAAAAAAGAACGTAACACACAGTTTTCTTAAAAACAGCTTTCTTCGATAGCCACAATGTAACTATCAATTTTCATACACGTTCTATCAAAAGGATGTAAGCTGCAAATGCCGAATGAGTATCTAAAATTAGTTTGAAGGAAATTAGGTTGTGAAAATTGAAACCAAGAAAAAAAACTGAAAAAAAGGTTTTCCTAAACAATTTATTTAATTAATGTTAGATTATGTCAATTAAACACCAGATTAGAAGTCTCCGTCCACCATTGGCGGATCCAAGGGGGAGGCCATGAAGGGCCATTCCCCCCCCTGAGGAGAATTTATTTTCCATTTTTCTAATTGATTAACACTTTAATGGCTCTTTCATTGTTCAGTTTAAAATGTTTTTATAGAATACATACTTAATTAATTATGTATCGACTATTTTTATACAGAAATATTATTTTGAAATCATCTATTTTTTATGTAATATGTTGATTTTCAAATTCCCCCTCCTGTGACAACTTCTGGATCCGCCACTGCCGTCCACTTCCAGTTTGTGTATATTTCATAATATGCATATGGTCCAAAATTATCAAAACACGTTTTTTGTGCCTCCTGTAAAATTGGGTGTGTGGGTTACGTCATTTTTCCTTTCCACATATGTAAAAAAACAAAATAATAGGTACATATTACTATAGTAATAAAATGATAGGATAAGAATTCTAGACATCTATGAATACTTTGAAATAGCTATTCCAACTCAGAGCTAACAACTAATAAAATTAATAGATGGCGTTGCAGTTGCGACAAATTTTATGAAATTATTATTTTTACCTGTTTTAATAATATTGTGTACCTACCTAATTATTGATTGTAATATTGACAAATTTTATTTTATTTTTTTAATAATTTTCTCTAGAAAAGAACGAACATTTTTGTTGTAGGGTGCTAAAGGCATTTACCATAAATTTGGCAAACAAACAAGCAAATTTAAGAAAATAGGGTCAGGCTGAAATAAAATTGATGTACATATATCCAAAATTATATAATCTATAATGGAATTCACTGTAATTACATTCCATTTGAGAAAAACGATGAATTATGATACTATGCAATTTTTCACTACATAGTTTATTAAATTTTCCTATAGAACGAGAGAAAGAAATCAAGTTTTAAGGTAGTGATACCTAATAATAAAGAAAAAAAAACAAATATTCACGTGGATGTGATAAATTAAATAAAGCTTAATCTAACTTTGGAAACGTCTCCGTTGTTTGAGAATCTTCATCATTCTAATTACCGTTTACTTTTAATCGTTTTGGGCTAATCCGTCACTTAGCACCCCTAGGTATTAACCCGACCAGTCAGTGTGGATCATGGGAAAAATATCGAGGACCCCTGCTCTATGAAGCCGCGTTACAATTGTGTTATGGATTATAATTTTTACTGAAACACTGTTTAAATGTTTGTTAAACTTTTATTCCATATATCACAATTGTACACTTTTATAAATATAAATCACTAATATTAACCCGACCAGTCAGTGTGGATCATGGGAAAAATATCGAGGACCCCTGCTCTATGAAGCCGCGTTACAATTGTGTTATGGATTATAATTTTTACTGAAACACTGTTTAAATGTTTGTTAAACTTTTATTCCATATATCACAATTGTACACTTTTATAAATATAAATCACTAATCTTATAATCGAACAATGGCAACGTGAGTTTCAAGGCGTCTCTACTGGATCGACGACCGGTCGAATTGAACTATTGAATTGAACTGAATGGAAGGAGAGTAGGATATCGGATTTGGGCGTTGAAAGGTTATTGTTGCAATTATAGTATGTCATAGAGTATTAACATAGTACTCTATGACAAGATGTCGAGTATACATAACAATTGTACTTTTCAATAGCAGTTCTTTGTTGTTTGAAAGCATTCACACAACCTAACCGCATGTGAAAACACTTCTGTGTAAAGCGGGCTATTCGCCATTAATACAATTATCTTAGAAAGGATTTTAATAAATACAACTAAGGAATCGGGAATCGTCTAATGCATAGTTTCCCAACCTCTTTGAGCCCGACGCCCCTTTGAGTTTCGTATTTTTCTATGGATTCCTTGGGATAGTGAACGGTTAGGTTGAGAAACCGTGGTCTAATGACTGTAATACAATAAACATTGAACGATAAGCAAGGAAGCCTACTTGTCGAGTTGGGTGACATACATTTGAAAAAATTCAATATAAAATTCGTCTAAATACAAAGACACGCGGAATGTATCACTACCAATATATTATAATGTCAAATCACTTATCTATATATTCTTAAATGCACTCTTATCTTGAATTAAAATATGACGATTGGCGAATAAGCGCAAGATGTATCGGTTGTATCACAAAAGTGGTATTTAATTAAATGTACCTTTATTGTCGATTTTTGTGAATGATTCGTTGTGGTTGTAATAGTTGGCACACCCGTGGTACGACCTAAAAAATCCGTTTTATTTCACGATAGTGAGTGACAACCTGCTGATAAAAAGTGCAAACAAGTATTTTCAAAAGATTCCGCGGTTAGTTTGTGATAAATTATTTTCAATTTGTTTTTCCACTTCTTGGACCACAAAAAATACAACAACATTTTTTTTACAAAGTAAAAGATAACAAAATTTTAATACGAGTAGTCCAGCTTTCTAGACCAGTGTTATTCAAGTAATGGTCCTCGGACCGGCACCGGTCCGCTAAAGTTTATCGCCGGTCCGCGAAAACTTTCATGTTTCGAATTTCTTCTCTGAAATTAGAAAATATCAACAAAATGTGTGTAGTTTTATTTATTTTAATAAATAAAGTTCTATGACTTGACGATTCAATAGACACTTGCAATCGTGTAAAGCCGGTGTGGACCAAAGAGAGGCGCGAACTGCCCAAATTATTTATTTACTCTGTAAAACGTGTCTTAATTAGTATATGAAATAAAGAATGGGGAGGTGCAAAGATATTTTTTTCTTCAAAGGGAGGCGCAGTAACATAAATGTTGGAAGCCACTTGTGTCAAGTATATTAGTTGTACAGTCAATTCTCGAATTGCATCGGGTTCCGAATCGTCGCCCGTGTTTATGAATAAATCCAATATATGGCAATAAAAATAAATATATTCAGCTATATACATATACCTACGTCCAATTTTGTCATTTATATGGGTAAAATGCGGTAAAACATTATTTAATAAAATATTTCACAGTAACTAAAGAAAAATATTTTTTACTATTTTATACTCCTTCGTAAGTACGCACAGTTGGAAGTCGAGAAATGACTGGACGTGAGTTCCTGGTTGACGCCGGTCTGCGAAATATTTTTCAAATCTGTACCGGTTCGTAGATGTAAAAAGGTTGAAGAACACTGTTGTAGACAACGCTATATTTGTAATCCACTTTAAGTTCGAATCGAATCTAAGTTTTAATTCGCTTTTTATTATATTCATTGATACCTTCACATTGAAATTAATTCAGAAAAGCATCAATAATTTCTATATTTAAGAATATATTTTTCCTAATTAATCTTATGTTATAAGCGACGATAAATATCTACTAACCGTAAGTTCAAATTCTTTCGTGCACTTGAATATCAAAAGTTGCCGAGAAGCTAATCCCAAACAGTTGAATCAAACGTATGGAAATGTGCAAAATTTGAACGGTTTAAATTTGATATTTAGTACCTCGTGTCAAATTCTCTAATTTAAAAAAAAACGATACATACATATTGATAAGTTTTTTTTAAATTGCACGCAAAAAAAATAATAAGCGTGTATTATGGCAATTAATCTCTGTATAAGCTGATGGCAGTGCTCTAAATCAGTGCTTCGCAACCACTGTGCCGCGACACACTAGTGTACCGGGGGGCGATGCTAAGTGTGCCGCAGCGCATTATTTCAGTGAAGAAAAGTTCAAATCAGAGTTGCCTAGTTGTAGTACTGAGGTGGCAATATCTATAACACAATTGAGAACGGTGTCTAATGTTATTTTTGCATATGCCCTTATGTTTATAAGTATATAAACATATATGCATATTTGAAGTGGGCTGCGGAAATCTGGAGTACATTTTAGTGTGCCGTAGGAGAGAAAAGGTTGCGGAGCACTGCTCTAAATAACCTTGCTATCTACATTGTATTTAAACAAAGCAGAAACCCTCTTTAGTTTCCCTGGTTGTTATGCGACAATTAAGGATACTTAAAATGGGAGAATATCATCTTGTAAGGCAATCGCCCTGCCTAAGTTCCACTTATTTGGATTGGGTTGGGTAGGGAAGAGTAAAAACATCACATAAATGCATGCCTTTGGATACAAATCCTGAACTAGAACGCAATTAGAAACTGAAACGCGAAATCTAGACCATTAGTGACAAAACATGTGAGAATGAAGAAAAATTTAACGATTCAAATTTTATATTGAAAATCCACCAATCAGCTTAAGTCGATTTTTTAAAATACCAATACATAAAATTTTACATTCGGCAATTTGAGTAACGTATCATAAAGCTGAGTAGTAAATATGAGTAATTAGGATTTTTGATGCAATTAAACAGTTTATCCTATTTATTTTTTGATGAGGATTTCATATCCTTGTTTAGATGTTTATGAAATTACGATTCATTAGAATAATAAAAAAAACTGTAATTAAATTTCAAATATCACAACTTTGACAAACTGTAAACAAAGCAAAATAGCGATTACACGTGGAATCAATCAACTTTCGGATGATGAATGTGCATGCGTTCGAATTTTATTTCGTTAGGTCGGAGGTGTTTTGATCAGAGAAACAGATTCTGCGTACCTTGTGCTTCTCAAACATTTTTTTACGACTCGATATTAAAATTAAAATTAAATTGTTATGTTTTTATTACCACATTTCGTGAATAAATAAAAAATAATGAGCGTGTTTTTCGTTCTTGAAATGACCAACAAATCCAGAAATCAGATATTTTATGATTATATAAAAATCACACATTCAAAAACAATTTTAGTACAAATCAGTGCTACAGTCAATACAAAACAACAAATTCTAACTATATGACCCGAGATTTACTTTGTAGATCTTTTATCTATAGCTTTTTTGTTAGTAAACCACTGTCATTACCATAATATTTTTGGTTTAAAAAAATACCTCTTGTTATTCCCGGAAAGAAAACAGGTACAGCTTTTTAAATTACGAAAAAATGTTGTCTTTAGGCCACTAGTTAAATCAAATATAGCTAATAAAGCATTTAAAACATCTTCAACAATACGTGTCTCTTATCCAAATAAATAAATGTTAGATGCAAGGGTGGGCTGGAGGGGGATCAGAGAGGCTCGCGCGAGCCCCTTGTTAAAATTTACTTAGGCCGGTGAGCTACTTAAGAGAAAACAATATTCTTAGATCAAATTAGTATATAACTGCAATTTATGACATATATTATCTACGACAGCTTCAGTATACACAGTAGTACATTTGTAGCCATTTATATTGATAAATTGCATATGGTTACATATTATAAGTGTATTAAGTAACGATTGATTGCATTTTTAAGTATCACATAGGAGTGATAAAAAAATGACTCCTTCCTCAGAACACCGAGAATTGGTTTGAGATTAAGCGAGCCCCTTGTTAATGTATTGGCAGCCCATCGCTGGTTATATGTACTATTTATATGATGTTTTTATAACAACATATTTTTTATAGAAAATTTCTGCCAAAGAACGTTAAACCAAGACAGTTGTATATTTTTTTCATACCAAACACTTTATTGCCTTGACTCTTGACCAACACACTTACTTTTATTATTACATTTACAAATTTAGATTATATACATTCATTGGTTGTTTAGCAGTTACAAATTGAAAAATATTTTAACACATCATTGTAAGCGAATATTGTAACGCAACAATCACTTACTTTCATAATTGTGGCGAAACACTACGAAAGTTGTCATTGCAAAATAAAATAATTTCACATTATCATGGTCAAACTTTGATAGAAAAAAAATGTTGCCCCACTATTATCTATACAATTTTCTTGATATTCCAGCTTATTTTTTAAATACAATTTTTATCAATACACAGATTTTATTTAAAACTAAGTTTATCGAAGCAAATGCAATTTAAGCCCCTTTTTTCAAACTTTTTTTTTATATATAACAAAATTTAATGGCTACAGTATTTTTTTGGATGTCTAGTACATGTTCTGATGTTGAAATTTTAGTACCGCTTTTGAATTTCCATCACTAATATGTACATGTTGTTAGTGAGTTTTTCACTAAATTTAGCTTTTAAGTTTGAAAAAGCATAAGCCTGTGAAAATTAAAACCAAAAAAAAAGACTGAAAAAAAGGTTTTTCTTAGACAATTTATTAAATTAATATTAGATTATGTCAATTAAACACCGGCTTAGAAGTCTCCGTGCACTTAAATGTTGCGGATATTTCATAATTTGCATATGGCCCAAAATCATCAAAACACAATTTTGTGCTTCCTGTATAATTTGCTATGTGTGGGTTACGTCCTTTTTCCTATCCACAGTCGATATGATAACATATTGATGATTTTTCACATAAAACAGATATAATGATTTATGACTTACAGGCCACGCTTCGGTGCCAATTGATTGAGAAGAACTGGAGGAGTTAATGGTCGGAGAAGGGAGCGACTGCGTTTTACAAATTCTCATTTTGCCGCCAAGTCAGTTTCAGCTAGAACACCAGTGTCTTAGCTCGCGTACGAATTTTATATCAAGTGTGTAATTCAAAACAATAACACAACCATGCAGACATCTGTTGTTTTGTTCGTCGGCTCAGTTCTGGTCCTGCTTGCAAACACGCCCACAGGTAAGACCCAACAATAACAAACTACCTTCCCGGGAAATTTTCAAGCATATTTTTTTTTCAATGTATGTACACAAAAACTTGTTTGAATAATAGGCAAGTCTTTGCCGTAAAAGGGAAAGTAACAGCTTCTACGTAGGCTTCGCGGCATTTCTTAACAGTTTGAATATTTTCGGACGCAATTTTAAGTATGTATAATTTTTAATGCTACAAACATTTAACTTCCTAATGCTTAAATATTTTCAATAAATTCAACGACAGCTTTGTGTAAATTCATTGGATATTAAAATTAAAAATGTTAATGACTCACGTTGATAGTTCACTGGTTATTTTATATGTAAAAATCTGACGATAGATTTAGTCCGACGTTGCTTTTCAAAGTGACGAAACTCGTGTATAAAAAAATAACGAATATACTTAATTCTCTTTTGTCGCGGGGTTTTTTTAGACTCGTATTTTTCCGGTCAGAATTTATACTAAATGGTCATAATATATCAGTCAGTGTAAATAGTCATAATTTAAATGCAATTTTAAAAAAAACCTATCTAACCTAACCAAAATGGTTATGAAAGTATAATATTTTTATTCCGACCAAAAATTGATTTAAATTCTGACCATTTAATTTGTTCCCGTTTTTTACACCGTTTCGAAATTGCATGGCTTAATGTAATGGAAAGTATCCTTTATATCTCTATGTACACTATATATTTTTTAACACGCCTTTTTCGTATGAAACGTATCTCCGGTGCAAAAAGGGAATTAAGCGTTCCTATAAAAAAACACAATGGTGTCTACTTACTGAATAAATACTTCGGCACAGAAAATTGATCATAAGAATATTACCAAAATGATTATCTGACTGAATCGAGAAAAACAAACGTAAAATGTGTCTAAAATCTATGTTGAGTAATTTGTAATGGTGAAAGAGAGTGTTTTATATTTTAATTACGTGCGTAATGTTGTTAAAATGAATCCACACGGCCTAAAACTTTCTATGCATCCACAATGTGGATATGCATAACAGTGGAACCTTGATCTATCCTTCTCGTATTCATCGCTTTTCCGCATTTTATTATTTTCCTTTAGATTTATTTTAGGTTGTAATTTTTAGCCTCGGCAAAAATAACAATCTAAAATAAATCATCTTTGGCTTTGGTTGGAAAGCTCACGGGTTCGAATCTCAATGCGAACAGATTTTTAAACCGAGTTATAGTGGCGTGGATTTTGTTGATATCTGAAGTTTCTTCCCAGCACCTATTTGATCCTTGAAATAGAAAAGCGATTAGCTTACAAATATCCTTATATTCATTATTTCTTTGAAAAGAAGACAACTGAGCTACAAGCGTGTCTCGCATAAAAAGATTCATTAATATAAACTTTAGTAGTGGTCCACAATCCACATGCTTACATTGGGAAAGGACATGGTTTCAAAAGACACGCATTCATAGTTTCTTTATGGGGATCCTTACATAAGGATATATTAGGATTCTACTACAATCTACTATGTATGCGTTATTGATTAAATTTGTATTAACTTGGTAGAACTCCATAATAATAAGATCATAAAATACGAAAGTATTTTAGTTTTACAAATATTTGTTGATATCTATTTTGGCATATTTTCTCATCAGAACTCATCTCTAGTTCTGATTAGGGCGTAAGCCGAAGTAGTTATCAACTATTGTATAAAATAATATTTGTAGAATTAAAATATTATTTCTCTTTGTTATATATACAAGTTAAAATATTAGGAATGAAAGTACCTTAATTATCATTAAAAAAAATGGGATACGAATGATCGTTTAATATAAAATATTTGTCTCTGCTTTCGTTGGGATCGTAAGAAAATTGTTAATATAAATAAAAACAATAAGAAAAATTGAAAATAGTAAAATGACGATGATTTTTGCTAGAAACTTTTTAATTATTATGTGTACGATACTATCATCTTAAAAAAGTAGACAAAGCAAAATAATTGTGCAAAAGGATTGTTTCAGAATATTTTCATATCAGATTTTTTGTATTCATTTAATAATCGGGATATTTTCAAGTTTATCTGTAGAATTTTTGAATTATTTGAATCTCTGGAGAATCTGGTCAAGACTTACAAAAGACGTTTAAACATATGTCTATTATTAGTGCAACCATTATAATTAAAAAATAATTTTAAAAAAATCTTTGTTTAAATATTTTATAAAAAACGTGCATTTTTGCCCAGCCTTGTTCTAAGCCAGTTCTTCCTAAACGTTTTAATACAACGACCTCCAAATTTTAAGAAACTAATAAATAATAAGTACCACACAAGTTGGTTGCTGAGTATCCCACCACCACCCGTTATGTTTATGCAGCCGCATTTTCACGGCCGCCTTCCATAGCGAAATGTGACTAAGAAAAGAAAATAATATATTCTTCATACTATTTACCCGATACAGATTTTCACGGGACCTATCATTTGACCATGAACTTTGTGCTTAAAAGATAATGATAGAAAGAAAAAAGAGAATATGACTTGCTCAGTCATTTTGGGCTTAAAATAGGATCAAATAAAATAAAATAAAATAAAAAGTTTAAGTGATATTTTGAATAACATACATTATACGTATATTAATATTAATACTGCCAGTATTCAAGTAATTGATTACGTAGGTATAAAAAAAATTATCGCCCACAAACTTCCTACAAAAAAAGATACTTTTTAATTACGTTATTTACAGAGCCGTCATTGCAACTTCAGTAAAAAGTTATAAATTAAATACGATATTACATAAAACAGTAGGTAGGAATTGCAATATCAGTCTTTTTGTTTGATCTCGTAAGGCAGTGGTCGGCAAACTACGGCTCGCGGGCCACATGCGGCTCTTTTGCCCATTGAGTGTGGTTCTTCCACAAAATATCCCATACATAAAATTTAGAGTTGGAAGGGGCGATCTCAACGAAGTACCTCAATCGGACATAGAACCTTTAACGCAAAAGCTAGCTTAGGAGTACCATAATCAAGCTAATAACAGTGTGCCTAAATGTATAGTTTAAGTTTTAAAAAATGGCTCTCAAAAGAAATTTCAATGGTTGTTTAGTTGTTATTTGACTCAGTTGACGAATGAGTTTGCCGACCACTGCCGTAAGAGATAGTAAGATTTCATTTATCAACAAAAATATTATTATTAAAAATAATTAAAAAATAGTAAAAATCACAAGTTTTACAAATTATGTGTAATCACGATTTTTATATTTCTGACAATGATTATAAATCGACATCAAAATATCGTCATGATGCCTGTAATAATAAAAAATATACACTCAAAACTTTTTTCCGCGGTAGATACGTTTCACAAACAACCGTGTAAAAAAAGTGATAGAATTCATAGAAAAACTAAAGATTCCCTGAATTTTAAAAACCGTGTTATTGTCGTTTAAACTGGTAATGAAGACCCAAATATGTAAATCACACAAAATATTATTCATATTGTGTATTTTAATCAAGAAAAAGGAATTTCCATCTCTACTTGATTATACGGAGCAAATTAAATGGTTAGAATTTAAATCAATTTTTGGATAGAATAAAAATATGAACGGTCAGAATAAAAATATCATAAAGTCAGAATATTTTACAACCATTTTGGTTTGGTTAGGTTTTTTTAAAAATTTCATTTAAATTATGATTATTTACACTGACCTATAAATTATGTCCATTGTAACATTGGATATGAGGAACTGGAAATAAGTCCCTTACGTCGCAATCACTTCTAATGTTTAAAGATGGATTCTTTTGTTTGTTATTTCTGTCTTGTATTCTTGAATTTCTTGTTATCCGCGTATGTGTTTTTTGTGCCTGAGAATCGTGTTATTTCAAATAATTCGGGAAAAAATATTTTTAGTCGACCGTGGTTTTTCAAAATTGTATAAAAGAAAATTTCGTATTATATTCTACAATGTTAAGTCAGCAACACAATGTCTGATGTGATTAAAATTTCAAAATATCAACATTTTTGTTACAACGGGTTGATGAGTTCGAAACTAGATATTTTGAATGATTGTTATCGAAACTGCATTCAAATAAAACGTACAAACGTATAACTGTATATATACGTAATGAAAAAGTGACTACAAAAATGAATGTTTTCGTTTTCGATCACATCTAAGCCAACTTATTTATATTTGTTTTTTCTCACAAAATGAAAAATATTTCGTTATAGGCTCCAAATTTGTAATATTAGTCGTTTATTCTGATTCAACTAGCAAAACAAAAAGTCAAACACCTGTGTCAGCGTTATTGTAAATATGAAAATTATTTCTAATGACAATTTTTTTACGAATTAACCATATTTTTGTATGATATATATATATCGTACATAAAATAAGTATTGTTTTGCGCTAAACCTTTCTCAACTATGATATTATTTATATTACAGCTACAATGAAAAAGACTTTAAAATAATTTTAAATCAGCATGGATATTATTTTTAAATAATTAAAGTTTTAACGGCTAACTTAAAAGTACTTTATTGTAAAAGTGTATACAAATAAAAATCTATTCATTACTGACAATTAACTCCGTTTTTAAGATATTCATTGTTTATACTTCGTGAAAGTAAAATTATGTTCGTTACGCCGTTACGTTAATATTACTTTGTTCGGCATAAATAGCGCTATGTATTTTATTGTCAGTTGGTTATATTCATTATGATCAAAATTGTTCCTGATCATCTAAAATAAAATGCGGAATCAGAACCTACAAATAATTGTTTTATCTTTTTAAAGTAAGCTCTTGTAAAACTGAATTCACTTAGTAAGTTTTACGTTATTAGCATATACATAGACTTATATAAGAGGAAAATTCCAAGCAGTAGGCCACATCACGTACCTATAATGTTTTATTTAAAACATATTGAGCTTTTACCTTAACAGTTATAAAGTACCAGTAAGTAAGTAATTCAAATCTAGTATTGTCAAATAGTGCAACGAAACAGAAAATACGAGTCAACATATCGACTGTGGAAAGGAAAAAGGACGTAACCCACAGTTTTTTCAAAACAGGTTTATTTCGATTATCACAATGTATCCAACTTGATAAACGTTCTATCAAAAGGATGCAAGCTGCAAATGCCGAATTGCTATCTAAATTTAGCTTTTAAGTTTGAAAAAGATGAGGTGAGAAATTCAAATCAAGAAAAAAGACTGAAATAAAAGTTTTTCCTAGACAATTTTTTTAATTAATATTAGATTTCGTCAATTAAACACCAGTTTAGAAGTCTCCGTGCACTGCAAAGTTGCGTATAATTCATAATTTGAATATGGCCCAAAAACAACTAAACACGTTTTTGTGCATCGTGTAAAATTTGCTATGTGTGCGTTACTTCCTTTTTTATTTCCACAGTCGATATGTATATACAATAATGACTCAGTATTCAAAAATCACATTAAAAAATGTTTTTATTGATGTAGTTTCTGTACATTCTACATGTTTTTTGTCACAGGTTGTAATTATTAATAAATTAGAACAAAACCAATATAACTCTAATATGTATGCTTTTTTCGTGTTATCTTTCCTACATAATCGTTAACACTGTCGACCAATTTATTTGATTACCTTGCTTTCATTTGAGTAAATAAGTGCCATCGATTTTTAGTTTAGTTTTATAACAAATAAGGAATATATCATCGTAAATCATGACTTTCTAACGTTCGTATTAATTACGATAGCCAAAACAAATACTTAAATTTATCATGACAATACTAAACCCCTTTGGTATATCCCAAGAATTGTACCTTGTGGCCAGTCTTTACTTTACAAATACGAATTTCCCCTACGCGATCGCAGAAATGATTATTTAACTAGTTTTTTATAAACAAACAGCAATTTTAACTATTCTCAGAGTGTGTCACATGAATGGTATTTCTTCACAGTGTAGATGGATAACTTTATAGTATCGAATACAATTAATTGATCTTTTGAGTTTCGTCTTTGAAATAGCAAATCATCTTTTTCAGAGTTTATATTAATACAAATATATACTTAAGTATTTCGACTGAGGGTGCTTTCAATATCAAATTTGAATTGTTTGAATTTTGTACTTTTCCATGAGTTTTGTCGCTAACGACCCGGGTTTCGCCTTTCGGCATCTTCATACGTCGGATAAAACCCTAGATTTATTTTAAATATTCCTATGTTATTATCTGGTCATTAATATTTTCAAAAAATCCCCATAGTTTTAACAAACCCACTTAATTCATTGAAACTTGTATACATTCAATTTTCGCTAATTTACGTTTTAATAGCCTTTTAACTTAGTGATCTACTTATATGTTTGTATATAAACGATACAAACTGTTTACTACGCGTCAGTTCAAGTACATCCGAAAGGTGAAACCCGGGTCGTTAGCGACAAAACTCATGGAAAAGTACAAAATTCAAACAAATATATATGTACTATTAATCGTATTTTCTAGTGTTCATTAGCCAACATGGAATTATTCACTAATCAGTAGGCATATATATTACATAAAATTAATGTATTGAATTGGCTTCTTCTTGATAGGATTCTAACATCATCTATATAATATGTATAAAAATGAATGTTTGTCCCATATGCGTTCCTATACCGTTCATCCAATTGCGATAAAACTTTGTTGAGTTGTTGTGCAGACGCCCGTTAATGTTTCGGAATAAGTACAGTCAGCGGTGGGCTTCCAATACGTTCATTTGTTTGTCTGTTCCGTGTGCGTTCCTATGCTGTTCATCGGATTGCGAAAAAACTTTGTTGAGTGGGCTGCCAATACGCTCACTATATATCAAAGCAATTATCGGTGTTCTCGGGAAGAAGTGAGTTTTTTTTATCACTCCGATAGAACTATATGCAATACTTAAATAAGCAATCGATTTCTACTTAAAACACTTAAACTAAAACACAAATTGCAACGTATATCGAGTACTCGCTAGTAATACATAAATATGATAATATTTTGTACTATAAGAGTGATAAAATAGAGTAGATGACTATTACAGGCAGAAGAAGTTAAAACCTGAAATAATCACCAAAGTTGAAAAGCTTCATTCCTAGATATGCTCACCATATCATAATATTTAATTATCGTGGTTAAAAAATCGCTTCAACAATTGTCACATTATTTACTATTTTACGAGAGCAATATTTTTTTCTTCTTGCTCTGTTGTCGATTATTGAGTCGCGAATTGTACCTCTTGTCTTTTTAGCAATTCATCTTCAGGTAAGGAAACTACATTGAACAGTGGATAGAATTGTTATGACATTGCATCATCGTAAATTGCGTGACTGTAGTGTGGTTTTTTTTCATAATTCAAGCATGCAAAAGCGTTATTGTTGTTGGCAATGATATGCATAAGTGAATAACATTCATCGAACATGCTTAAACCTTGAAAAAATGTTAAATTATACGTCATTATAAATATAAATACTATCTCATAAAAACTCTCGTTTTGACCGTAAACTTAATATCAACATTTTCGTTCTCTTCAAGACTTTGGGTCCTGGATCTGATTTATCATCATTTGACAGAATTTAGCTGAATTTTCACCTCAGGGGCGTAAATCTTCTGCGTCGCATTCTGTTAAGAAAAATTTGTATATCAAGATATCAACTACAGGACAAATTGCAAAGGCCACGCCACGTAGATGATGCCCAAAAATGAAATATATATCCAAACCAAACTAAAAAAAAATTGATAGTACATTCGTATGTTATGAATTATCGATGCATCTCTTGTTTTTTTATGGAAAAAAAACTAGAACAGGCGTTGGGAACCTGCGGCCTTTTGGCTACTCTGGTGCGGCCTTCTGGCCAATTCTGTAATTCTGTAAATTTTTGTAAATTCCCGACACATTCTGACCGTAAATTCCTATTTCCGGCCAAAGATTCCCTAGTCAATGTTTACTGCGGCCTTATGTCGAATTAGAAAAATAAATGCGGCCTTTAGAGAAGAAAAGCCTCCCCACCCCTAGTCTAGAATAAAATCATCAAAATACATAGAAAAAAGAAGACAGTAGCTTGAATTTTGGTTGATCAAATAATGAGTTAAATTACTTTCCTGTGACACTATTTGGATACAAGATTTCAACATATCCATCGATTAAAAATGTCATTTAGAAACTTACGACAATATTAAACGACTTAGGCCACGATATTACGTTATAACAAAAATGTTCGTAGGATTACATTGTACATCTTAATCCATATATTACAATATAATGTATTTAAATGCGTTCCTTCGAATTATTATAAACTGATGAAAAACAGAAAAAATATTTCTCGTTTCACAGCTCGATTACAGTAATCATTTACATTTTGGCTAAATAGGAGTTAGTTTAGTATACAAAATAAAAATTAAAACAAAATCAATCATCAGTATGAATGTAATAGAAATATTTCCATGTGATATAATAACAACCGACTATTCAATTGTTCTATCAATCTGGGTTTGAACAATTTCGTTGTGTAGAGTCAAAAACTTTCTACGAAATTTATTATGTGAGAACTTTTTTCTACGTTGTACTTATAAATTATTATGTTTTCACTTCGCCTACATTTTTATTTGTGTAGTTATGAGGTGGGTGAACTTTTCCGATACTTGTTTTGTATTAAATTATAACTTCAGGTGGATGTGCGCTGTCTATTATTGTCGACACATTTGTTTACAGTACACATATAATCTAACAAAGAAACTTTAAGTCGAAAATGATATATGTACAACCAATGATTTTCCAGCATGCTCAGTTGGTATAATAAATTTTAACAGACACTTGACATATTCATGTTGACAAATGGATTATCAATATTAACTCAATCGTTTGGATGTATATATATATATATATGTATATATTCCATGTCCACTCCCAATATGGAGCATATGGACTCCTAATAGAGTTTATATCAACAAAAGTGTTTCTACGAGAACTGTTTGTTACTCAGTTGCCAAACCTTTATGTTTCCAAAGAGAGTAGGAATATAAGGATAGGGCTAGGACTGGGCTAGTGGTTGGCTAATCGCTCTCGATACGCCCCGTTCATATGATAGGATGGGTGGGAGGGGGAAATTCAAGACATCACATACATCCATGCCTTCGAACAGAAATTCATAAATCGATTGAAAAATCATTTTATAAAATTTTCCGTACTGGGATTCGAGCCCGTGACCTCCGTAACTGAAGCCAACGATGTTGACCACTCGACCACACAGGTGGTATAATATATACGCGTAATAGGCGTATACATACATTAGTTTTTATCCAAAAGCGTTGATGTTCACGATGCTTTAATTCTATCCCAAAAAGAATTAGTCTGAAAAAAAATGTAAGAACATTACAATAATTAACTATAGGCGGCGGTGTTACTCCTGGGCGCAAGTATATGCGATGTGGTTTCGTCTGTTCCACACGTACAGTGGGCATAAAACCTGTAATATTGAAAAAGTTCCAATTAATAACACACCCGCGAAGAATTTTGCGTTGACTATGCGCGCGTATTTATGAAAGGAAAACACTCTATTTTTCTCATAAATCCACATAAATTCTCATAACCAGGACTGGTTTTGCTCATCGTGTTTTTTTAACTAATAACTCCATTCCATCAAGTTAACACTAACGAACAAGACAGTCAACACTTTTAATTTAAGATATCTACTTTGGGTGCTTCATGTTATTTCAATACAACATTTGAATCGTTCAAATTTTGCACTCTTCCTCACGTTTTGTCTCTAGCGAACGCAGTCAGTTATAGTTCATCCGTGCACTCGTGTGCTTGAGGCAACATACATATCGACTGTGGAAAGGAAAAAGGACGTAGCCCACACATGATTTTTTAAATATATATTGTTTAATTTACAACCGTGAAAGATTATTATTTTTCACAGATACATGAGGATGAAATTTAATGACACAATCAAACATTAAATGTAATTGAAAATTTACGTCAAGTCTGTTTTTTCATCGAATAGATTTCGAGTTGTTTTTTTTATTTCTGCCCGAGTTTATCGAAGTGTTTTAAGCTGATACTAACATTACTCGTAATTTATTTTTGATAGAGTTTCATTTATTGTTAGAAATTTCTAGTATTGCTCACGATGTTAAACTCCAAGAATAAATCCCCACTAATAAAAGTAATTAAGACCAAAACCGTTGGTATAAGTTCGGCGTTAACAGGAAGGTAGAAATGAAATAAAACCAATCGCTCTATTATCACGAAAACGTTTATTTAAGAACTTGCAATCGCCGAATTAATTACATACAATATTTAACAGACAACATTTTGAATAAATACAATACACAATAACTATTTTTGATACATAGCTTGCTCACACAATTTTATAAAAGTTAAGAAAATTGATGTTAAACTCTGCGCGCAGAACAAAATCAATTTTAATTTTCGTCGAAATGGAAAATTATCAGTTCTTTCATCTCGGACGAAAAACCACAAAAGAAAAAAAACTGCAAGTGATTTTACAACTAAAGGTATCTTGAAACAAGTTCCAGAGCGGGGAAGTCTCCCCCACACACGCGTTGTGGTCGGTTCGTGTCCCAAAGAGCAAGAAAGAAAGAAACAAAAATCACATCGGTATTGGAAAACAATGTTGCCATTTAAGGCCATAAACAATAAATCAATTGATTAATATCAATCAATGTGTTACATGATAACAAAATTTAAACACAATTAATTTAGTTACACGTTTTAAAATTCTGCCAGTTTTCACCACAAAAGTGGTTGTGGGAGCGGGTGGCAATAAGCCCTACCGTAGTGCTCATTATTTTTAGTTTGGAAAATACGCATCAAGCAACCGGTTTGAAGTTAAAGACATAATTCGATCACGACGCATGCATAGTCGTTTGACTTTCCATTACCGTACAAGTACGTAAATCAAACCGAACCACGCCAAATCAAATAACGTCAACACAGCAAACAGTCCACAAACTGCCACAAGTGAACAGAAAATAATAATTAAATATAAACTGAAAAATAACCCATATCTTCAAAGCTTTTCTATAATTTCTGAGAACTGTAGTGTCTTGAGAAACAAAAATCAATGAAAAGAAACATTCGAATATCGAATCTTGTAGTATTCGAATCATCAAAACCAGAGCTGTGGAGTCGGAGTCGGATTCGTGAAAAATGAGCGACTCAATTTTTTTTTTAAATATATTTAATGATGTGTATTCAAACAAAATAGTCCAAAGTGTTTCATTATTGGCTGACTAAAGATGATCTGATGGTATACACATATAAAAGTTAAAATGAAATTATTGAAAAATTTCCTCGTAGTCGGAGTCGTCTTTTTTTACACGACTCCACAGCCCTGATTAGAACACTAAGAATTGTTTTGAGATTAAGCAAGCCCCTTGCTATCGTATTGGCAGCCCATCGCTTCGAATACCTGATCAAAAGATTCGAAAAAAATCGAATATTCCAATGAAACTCCTACTAGAGCCAAACAACGAAATGCGTTTTACTTTACGAGTTAGTCACGCAATGTCAGTTCAGGTACGTATTTATGTACCTAGCTAGATGATAGCTACTCGTTAGAACACACAATTATTATTACAAGCACGACTAACTCGGGCGTGTTAACTTTTACTATGTAGGTACTATGAAATCGAGTATGGCTCGCTCTAGTAAACATATTCTGTGGTTTCATTGACATTTGTTTTGCATATAATACAGTATAAAAAGAAAAGACAAAAATGTATAAAGATACGTATATTATAGTGTGCACATTGTTCAATGATTCTTGTCAGTTTGTAGATTAGTTAAATAAACATAATTGGGGTTCTTAAAAAAATGTTGGAATTTTAATTCTAAATAAGCAATAAATACTATTGAAATATTCACGTTAGAAAAATTTCAAATACACTTACTGTGGAACCTCTCATAACGGGCTTAATTCGTTCCAGAATCTTACTCGTTATGTGAAACACAATTTTTCCCACCTAAAACAATGTAAAATAAAATAATGCGTTCCATGCCGAAAAAAAAACATTTTTTTTATATTTTTAACGTATTTGTATTCAAATAAAATTACATAATTGTAAAATATTAAAGAGCGTAACAACCTGGAATGCTTTTAAGGTTTGAAAAAAAAAACAATAAAAAAAATCGACTAGTTTATTATTTATGACAAATAAATAATTCTTTTTTACTAGAAAGCTGTCTAGAGACATTTTTTTTTGCCGACGCTTCAAAATTTTGTGAAAATATGACAGCATGATCATTAAATAAATTTGTAAAACGCATAGCCACTTCTTTATTAGGGTGATGCTTCTCAATGTACGATGTAATAGTGTCCCATGCTTTCAGCATTTCTCTTATTGCGCCAGAAGATTATTGGTCTACTACTTCCTCCTCCTCCACTAACAAACTCCCCTCCATATCTTCTTGCTGGGAAAAACAATACGACTCTATAAGCTCTTCGGAGGTCAGCTCTTGACTGTGCTCTTCCACAGCCTCATCATTATCGTTGTTATCCACCTCCAGTCCCATGATATTTTCAAAAGATAAAACCTCGTTGACTGTAGACTCCTCAGGTACTGTTTGAAGCCCCTCAAAATCACAGTCTACAACGCTCTCTGGCTAAAGCTTTTACCAAGCAGAAGTGAGGGTCCTCTTGATAACCCCTTCCTACGCCTTGTCAATCATCTTCAGGCAAGTAACGATGTAAAAGTGATCTTTCCAAAACCCTGCGTCAAACGTTATGCGAAATGTCGCAAGTTAAGGGAGCATTTTTTCTCAATATGTTTCACTCGTTATGAGAGGTTCCACTGTATTTTACTTTTGTATGTTTAATATAAAACCAATATTTACAGACAGGACTAGATAATTTTTAAATATATATTTTTTGTTATGACTTATCTGAACACTTCTCCTACGGTGCTAAAACGTACTTCCGATATCTTGCTGGCCCTTAAAGAACACTTACCACCCTTTGATAGACGGTCAAAACCTATTACGTATATTTAAAAAAAAACATGTTTTTCACCTAGTTCCTAAGGGACCAGTCACGTATCGGAAGTATGTTAATCACATCTTGCTAAAATTCTTTGACAGAACACATAATTTAAGTATATACCATGTATACTTACGATTTTATATTTTTTAAGAAATAACTGTTGATTGAAATATTATGATAGATATTATATAATTTTCAATAATCAGGTGAGTAAGAATTTCGGGCTGAAAGGTTGGTTTCTGATGTTTTAAAAAACAATGTGTTCTGCTTAGCAATTCCTATCATTTTATTTGGGAGTAAAATTGACAGTAGAAACTATTTCAATGAAACTTTTAATTTAAGATTTCGACTGAAGGTGCTTGGTGGAATTTCAATATTAAATTTGAATCGTTCAAACTATGTACATTCTCACAAATTTTGTCACTAACGACCCGTCAGTTCAAGTTCATCCGTGCACTTGAATGCCTGAAGATGCCGAAAGGCGAAACCCGGGTCGTTAGTGACAAAATTTGTGAGAATGTACATAGTTTGAACGATTCAAATTTAAAACTTTTAATTATTTTTGTCTTAAAATATCATTTCTATCACAGTCAACTTCTCTATACTCGTACAGCACGGCTTCAAATGGAAACATTTTTATGACATGTCAATATAAACCAGATATTATATTTATAAAAAAAAATAGCCACACCTTTTTGGTAAAAATCAATAACGTAAACACCATAATAAAATCCGGATGTCCAAAAATTATTACAATAATGCTATTTTGTTTTTTTTAACAAATCGTCGGCGGAAACAAACTTCCGATGTTTACCTCATAAAAAATAATATATTTATTTGGGTCGCAATAATAAAGCAATATTTTTTTGTGTTGCCTTAAATTAAGTGCATATTTTAGCACATGTCTTATTAATCAAATAATTGGACCTACGTTATCTAATCTTATGTTTACTTTTGTGAACATCACTATCGTCATTTAAGATTGGTTCTTAATCAGCCGATTCATTCATATACTTTTAAAGATTTGTCTACAATCGGAAAATGGCGGTGATACTCTAGAAATAGTGCGCTATTTTTTCAAATGAGTCACAATAATATATAATATATAGAAAGACTAAAATATATGTACAATATGTTTGTTTTTATGAGTGTATAAATATTTTCACTGTAAAAACGCCATGCTTATTTACAAACTGTATTCAATTTCATAATCATTCAAAATTGGCACAGCGCCTACGGTGTGACATCGTAGATAACTATTATTACGTAATTGAATATATTTTTAGTTAATTTGAGCGTGGGGTGGTCAAATATTCCAATTTTTACCTAACAGTTAATACGAAATCTCAATGAATCTAACAGACGGAGCACGATATATAACTAGATCGTTCTGTAGTGGATATGCTAATAATTACTCAAATTGGTCTGACTTTATATCGGACCGATAGGCTGGATTTATGCCAGGAAGAATTAGATAGCATTGCTTATCTTAGAGTAGGTCAAAGAAGCTTTTCATTACACGTTCAAAAAATCATTTTAGTTCACATCAACCAGGTGTTGTATAATTTAACCTGAAACACTTTTTTTTTAAAGTTCTTTAAGCGTGTGACGAGATCTGTTCAGTATAGCATTCTCAAAAAGGAGAAGGGGTGGCAGGTACAGCCCTGTACATTTATGGAAAATCAGAACCGCGCTCAGTATAAACCAGTGGCGTAGCCAAAAATTTAGGGACCTCATGCAAACGTCACGCAAGGCGCCTTACGAAAATTTGTTATATTGAGTATACTCAACTCTTTTTTAACATGCTCGATACATTCCACAAAAAACAAAAAAAACTAGTAAAAAGGTGATGAAGTTCAAGGAATAGCTTAAGATTGAATGCATTTAAAAAACCGTGTTATTTGACAAAAGAACAATACTGAAGAATGGAAAATCGTGTAAAAAATGGTAATTATGACGACTCAATAAGTAAATTACACAAAATATTATCATTGTTAAGAAAAAATAATACTATTCAACGCTTCTTGATTATAAACTGGGACTTTTATGAGTGACTTGACATAAATCGCTTCTTACGCTATAAATATCTTGACATGTATATGTCTAATGTGTTAGGATCCAACGAAACCTTTTGTTTATTATTACTGTCTCGTGTAGTTGATATTTTTGATATTATGATATCTGCTATCCGCTTCTTTAGTTTTTTTTTCTGGGAATCATGTTAGAGCAAATAGTTCTTGTAAAAATATAGTATTAGTTCTTTTTAGCGGACCGTGGTATTTCAAAACCGTGATAAACATAGTGAAGTGTGTGTACAAAATTGGGCCCTTCTTGGACTCTGCTATGAGGTGGCTACGTCACTATGGTAAACTCAGGTTTTTCACTGCCTCCCCCCTCCCCAGCGTTGAAATAGTAAACATTTTATCTACGTTTCTGTCAGGTCAAGTGAAAATTTTCGTATTGTCGTAGAAGCGCAGGAATTCCATCGACCAGCGTAGCATAACGCGTATTTTTGACCCAAATAAACAACGTGATTAACGAGACAATGTCCTTACCACGTAGTCCTTCCACCCCGCCGCAACCCTCATCCCTTCGCGGTCATTAGCGCCTGCTTGCACATCTATTATTCAACACGGTTTCACTTCGCCTGTCAAGTCCTGCTAACTATCAATACACACTGATGTTTATTATAAATTTCTAAGCATATACCTTTTAGAAAAAAAATGCCACCAATCGATCGACTGATATAATACAGACATGGGTGGGCTGGAGAGGGGTCGTAGAGGCTCGCGCGAGCCTCTTGTTAAATTTGACGCAGGCCTACGAGCCCCTTGTTCAGATATATGTGTAATATAGTTTATTAATATGCATTATAATTATATTAAAAAAACACATTACATACATAAATAATTTAGAATTTCGACTGAAGGTGCTTGATGGAAATTCGACATACATATTGACTGTGGAAAGGAAAAAGGACGTAACCCACAGATGTCAAATTATACAGGAGGCGCATAAAACGTGTTTTGGTGGTTTTGAGCCATATGCAAATTATGAATTAAACACAACCCTGAGGTGCACGGAGACTTCTAAACTGGTGTTTAATTGACATAATCTAATATTAATTAAAGAAATTATTCAGGAAAAGCTTTTATTTCTGTCTTTTTCTTGATTTGAATTTTTTACAAGGTCATCTTTTTCAAACTTAAAAGCTAAATTTAGATACTAATTCGGCATTTGCAGCTTGCATCCTTTTGATAGAACGTGTATCAAGTTTGATACATTGTGATAATCGAAAAAAACCAGTTTTGGAAAAACTGTGGGTTAAGTCCTTTTTCCTTTCCACAGTCAATATGTATGTCCAGTTGAGTCAAATACTGTACTTTCGATTCAGTCGCATGCATAAGTAATAATCAATTTCGTTGATTTTTTTTATATTCTAAGCAATACATTGAATTACGATTAACTTGACAAAACTAATATAAAATAACTTACGGTTTAACCCTTCCTAATTGATGCAACTCATTAGTTAATCATTTCTTGACGTAAATGTCATTTGTATTATCATTATTGTTTGTATGATTTCATCATCCCCTTCTTGCATCCCGTTTTTATTTTATTTTTAAAATATATCAAAATAGTAAAATTAAAATCATTCGTACTTAAACAAGATTTTGTGAAAGTAAGATTGTCTAAGGATGCTTCTGAAAGAGGCAAAACACGTGTCACAGTTTGTAGCACAATACGTGGAATAATCTAAGTTATTTTATATTAAAATGAACTTCCACAAAGTTAACGCCGAATCTATCAAAAGTATTGATAAAACTACAGTATTATAACGTAAAAATAATATGCGAGAAGTTGAAACAGCAATCAACTTATTCCAATTCAATATGTTTTTACCTTACTAAACATTGTTCTGAAACTTTATACTTACATCAATTTTGTAAGAAAAGTTTATACTGTATTATTCAACTTAGATATTTTCCATAACATACATTTACAATCGCGCGAACCCCAAATGCTTTACCGGTGGTAAATATAACGAAAAATGCAAATTTATTCGCACTGCAAAGTGGATTTGTGCGGACAAGTCGAAGAATTCCTGCCGTACGACGATCGGATGATCAGCACAATACCTCCGATGACGTAACTTTTGGGCAAAACCGGTTATGTTGTTTTGGATTGGTGGATAGGTTAAGCATTTTAAGCACGAATGAAATTGCTTACGCATTGATAAATTATTATTACTAAAATAAATTGTTAAAATACTTTGCAAATAACGATATAAAATAAACGATTCAGGGTCTTAAATTGTATCAAATCATGTATTTAACAAAATTGAATTTATCATTACACAATTATAAAAAAATAATAGTAAAAAAACGTTTTTCAATTCTCCGCGGAAAGGCATTAAATAAAAAAAAATAAAACACTTGTTTTGGGCTAATTCCACATTCTAAATAAATATTAGAATCGGTTTCGCTCGTAACAAATACATGCCGGAATAAAATATATACAAACTAAAAAACTATCTACACGATTTCACGTTGAGTGCCCAATCCCGGGATTGAAAATTAGTCAATCTCGAAATCTCGGGATCACTAAAAAGCTCCAGGATTGGATACCCTAATCGGTAAGTCGCATTTAAAGAAGATTGTTGTGAAATTATTCACAAGTACCAGCTATATAATTTGGTTTCACCATATAATTTACTAAGTATCGGTATTGATCCGTAATCTTGATTTACAAATGTGGAATTGAAATCAAAAAGATATTTCCCTGTGGAGGCCTGAGCTATTACAAAGGGAGGCGCGAGCAGTCCAAAATATGTATTTAACCTTTAAAACGTGTCTTTATTACTGGATGAAATAAAGGATGGGGAGGCGCGAAGATATTTTTTCTTCAAAGTAAGGCGAAGTAACATAAAGGTTGGAAACCACTGTCTTACGCTCAAAACTCATTACCTTATCTTCGTATGAAAATATACACTATGGACTGTAAAATTTAATTTAAAAATATCGAAAAATAGTAAGGATAAAATATGCCCAACTGATTTTTGTTTTAAATGTAAAAAACTCTATTCACTAAGATGGGACAGTTTGTGTCATACTGTTATATTATGTGACAAACAACTCGCTCGTCTTAGATCGAGATACAAAAATAAAACTTCACTTTTGGCTAGAGGCTAGTCAACTCAATCTATTATTGACACTGTGATTTCTTTAACAGTTTACCACGGCTTAAAAGCCCTGCAGTGAATAACCATGCCAATACTTATTTCAATGTTGTGCCCATGAAGTCTTCGTTAGTTAATCCAAACATTAGAAAAAAACAGTAATTGTAAATTTGAATCGTTCAAATTATGTACATCCACACAAGTTTTGTCAGTAACGACAACTTCAGGCGTTCACAAATGAACTTGAACTGACGCTTAGTAAATGAATATATCGTGTTTAAATAAGTAAAAAATGTATCGCTAAGTTCAAAGCTAAGTTGCTGGCGAAATGGATTATCCCATGGGAATGCCTAAAGATTTGAATGGTGGATAAATTTAAGAATTATATTTAATTTTGTTTGTCGGAGAAATTTTATGACTATATTTACTCACATATAGGGTTATAAGAGTGGGTAATTTGGCAGATTTACCTGCTCACTACTCAAAAGAGTAATTGTGCTTTTTTTCAAACTATCTCCGCTACAATCATGGATTATGTGGATTTCTAATGAAGTATATTCCAACAGAAGTTTTCTACGAGTACTACATGTTACTCAATTGCTTAACTTCTCTTTTTCGAAAAAATAGGGATATAAGAAAATGGTTAATGAAACTATAATGGTTGATTAATCGCGCTCTCTATGTATGTCATTCTAAGAAAATAATAATTCTTCTTATGAAATATTTAATGACGCTTTTATGGTCCAGGGTAAACCTTGACTACTAGAACTCTTAATTCAATTTAAAAATACAATAATATAGAATACGGAGTCCCGCTAAGACTCTAGATCAGCCATACTCAACCTGCGGCCCAATAAACTCTTATGTCCGGCCCAAAATAAACATAGTCACCAAATATTTTACATGCAAAAACCACAGTACTGGCGTGCCGGCTCGACTAGTGACTGTATTTTACGTCAAATCAGTCTCTAGTTACGACCCCATTGTGCATAATACATACATACATACATACATATGTATGCAGTATAGTATGTGATATATTTACAGTTAACTATAAATATGTTGCGGCCCACCGCTCACATACAGAAGCAAAAATCGGAATGCGGCCCGGAGGAAAAAAAGGTTGAGTATGGTTGCTCTAGATAGTAAGTTAATATTTGATACATTAATTTTGTAGTTTCACTTAGAAAAATCTACAAACGTAACCAAAAATAAAGATGTTTATATTTAACTATCCGGTTCCCGGCAAGCGTTGCAATGCCACCCAAAAAAAATAAAGTGTTTGTGTTTACAGTCATGTTTTCTTTTTCTGTCTGTTTTAAATTTGTCATTTGCTGCCGATTTTCTATGGTGCGACACACGCGCCACCTACTGTAAGTTTATTGTACTATAACCTTCCCGCAAGTGCAACCATACTTTGTCAATGTGAACTGTATGGCAGACATACAAAAAATGATTTTTATATATAAGACCTACTGTAAGTAAACTTTACTATGCCTAAAACCTTTCCGGAAGTGCAAGCAAAAAGTTTGTCAAAGTTTTATTGCAATCGGATGAGCGGTTTGGCAACGCATAAAGTACGAACAAACAAACATTCATTTTTATACATTAGATAGTCAGTTTCGAGCGATTCTGCTATTATTTAACTGAATTAATAGTAATCCGGTAAAACTCATATGAGTAATCGCATAAAACCTAAGCACAAAAAGTGTTCATCCTGACAATACTGACATAAAATTACATTCATTTGTATAGGTATCGATAAAATCTGGTCATTAAGTGTTACACGACTCAATAATAAACTGATTAATATTGACTATCATACTGTGTTTTGTTAGATACATTTTCTCGTCATCGCTATTAACTTATGTCGCAATAACATTGGTTTTTATCACATCATTGTTTCCATATTTTTTCGGAGCAGCTGGGCTTTGGCAGGTGTTCTGTTGATCATATTTGTCGCTGAAATTGGAAAAATAACTTTGTGAAAAGTCACTTGGAGTCTGACTCAAGTCAAATTTATATTTTTAAAAGATTCTCGTCTACAATCTTTAATGCTTTCAAATTATTTAAATTTTCAAATTAAAAAGTGTCGTTCGCTCTTTATCAACTGCTAAATTGTGTAAAATTCAAAAACTTTGTTTCAATTTTAATGTACATAACTTTTTTATTACACACTGTTTGAAGGGTTAAATTGATCCAAATTTATTAATTGTATATTTTTAAATTACAATCATTTTTTTAATCCATGTCCACCACCAATGTGGAGCATGTGTCCTCCTAATGAAGGTATCTCAATAGATGTTTTTGCTACGAGAACTGTTTGTTACTCAGTCGCTCAACCTCACTTTCTTTTTGTTCAAAGTAAGTAGGGAAAGAATGATAAAGTTAGGACTAGTGGTTGACTAATCGCTATTGCTACACCCAGTTATTAAAGGATCAGTAGGATGAGAGGAGGTGAAATAATGTGAATTGGCATCGCAAACACCCAGTCTTCGATCACAATTTTGAATTGAATAATTCTCAAATTCACTGTGATCTGACCGGGAATCGAACCCAGATCTGCGTGATCGGTAGAGCAAGCTCACTCTCACTCTCACACCAGCGGTACTATTTCCACACACGAGCACGTCCATACTTTTGAGGGTATGAAATACTCAACAAGTCATTATGTTGGGCAGTCTGTATACTAGAAACGTAATTGTGTTAAGTATTTCGGACCTGTTTAATTCCTGGTTAGTTCACTTATCAAGTGTTTCTGATTGGTAATTTATTATAGGATACATTATATTATATTTTAGCCCCAATATTTTATATTTATAAAAAATTCCAGATTGCCGAATCATTATTATTTACACAAAAAAACGTATACGAGAAAATAATTTTAATAATGATATGATTCACACATTTGAAACCAAACTCACCGTAAAACATTTATTTTATTTTATTGATACGGTCATTCATATCCAACTGACGATGAATTACAATAATTTCATTTTAATTCTATTTGCCACCCGCATGGAATACAAAATATCAATACATAGTTTAAGCACTTCAGACATGTCATTAAACAATAATAATTCATAGGAGTAGGTCAAGAAATAAATTTACTTTTTTATTCTTAACACCAGTTAATAATATGAGACCGATTTCTATTAGAATTGAAATACTTAATAACGCAAGTGTCGCGAATATATTTATTAAATGTTTCGCTTACCTTTATTTTGAATATGTATAAAATAATATATTGATATGGACGACACTAGCGACATCTATGCATACTAATTATCTATCAAATTACGAGGAATAATTTAACATAATACTATATAAATTTCATCTAAGGCAGCGATGCACAACCAATGGCCTGCGGCTTGCAAACGGCCAATTTTTTGTGGCCCTCGAATGATTCATCTTAAAACTTATTTATTTTTTACCTAGTCTGCTCCCAATGTGGAGCATATGGACTCTTAATGGAGTTTATCTCAACAGAAGTGTTTCTACGAGAACTGTTTGGTACTCAGTTGCCAATTTTTTATTTTTCCAAAGAGAGTAGGAATATAAGGATAGGGCTAGGACAAGACTAGTGGTTGGATAATCGTTCTCGATACGCCCCGTTCATAGCATAGGATTGGTGGGAGGGGTGAATTCAAGACATTACATACATCCATACCTTCGAACAGAAATTCATAAACCGAATGAAAAATCAATTTATAAAACTGTCCGTACTAGGATTCGAACCCGTGACCTCCGTTACCGAAGCCAACGACGTTGACCACTCGACCACACAGGCGGCTATCTTTAAATTTAGTATATTATTAAAAAGTGAGCAAAGCATTTTCTCTGATGAAGCAGGATAAATCAATTATTGAAGAATTTTGGATTTGATTTTTCGGTTTAATATTTCAAATATTGAGCCAAATTCCAAAAAAAAATGTTAAAATTTACTGAAGCTTTTAAAAAACAAAGATCGCATTAGCATCATAATTATAAATACATTTTTTTAATTTATTTATATTCACTTAATTTTGCTACACAGTTTTTTACGGATGTATGTATACGTGGAACGTATCCCTCTTTAAATTTCATTTTTCTTTGCACATCGAAACCATCATAATTTGTTTGAATGCGGCCCACTAGAATAAAAAGGTCGTGCATGTCAGATCTGAGGACATTTCCCACGAGAAAAAATAAATGTTTTAGAACTTATTTCGGTAGTTTTATTTTCTTTGATAACTTACTTACTGTTTCGTATTGAAATTAATAAAATCATAAGCATAATTAATTTTTAAAATTATGTACTTCACATATCAAATTTAGTACAAGATTTTTTTTAAAAACAATAAAAAACAATACGTTTCTAATAACACTAGTAACTCTAAAGAAATATCGATGAATTCATTATGTTGAAAACTAATACTATTTAGCGCATGCATTTTCTTTGAATCGTTTAAAAAATGAATCATAAATCAAAACTCAATGATTCAAACACAACAAAAAACAAATAAACATTATCGATATGTCATTTGCGATACGTTTATCTATAAATATTACTTTTAATTTTAAATGACATAATATAATACCTAACTGTGTATTAGAAAGATAGATGAGGCATTCGTTTTTCTTAGCCCACAATAACGTACTTTGAGTCGGAAAAACTTTTTCCATACTTAGTAAATTATACGGTGAAACCAAATAACGTAGCTGGCACTAGTGAATAATTTAGGGATGCAGTGAATTTTTTACTAACAAAACATAATGCATCTAACATACTTTTTTCTAATATACTACTAGGCTCACTTCTCCTCTACTGAATCCGATAGAATCTTGTTTAATTAAGCATTCCTTATTATTATATTGTAATAAAATATATTTGCCGGGTCCTATGGCGCAGCGGGTTAGCGTTGTGGGCTTTCGTGCCAGACCTCCGGGCAGAGTCCCAGTACCAACTAATTTATCGATTTCTGTTCGAAGGCACGGGTGTTTTTGATGTCCTTCCTACCATTTCCGATCCTTCAACAACTGGACGTAGCAAGAGCGATTAGTTAACCACTAGTCTTGTCCTAGCCTTATCCTTCTTTCCCTACTACTCTCTTTAAAAAAAGGAGAGGTTGAGCGACTGATTAACAAACAGTTCTCGTAGAAACCTTCTTTTGAGATACCTCCATAAAGAGGGTATTATGCTCCACATTGGAAGCGGACATGGATATTTATATATTTTATATATGACCGATGGATATGCAGTATTTAATTTTATCACAAAAATCTTCTTTAATTATTACTTTTGCCAATGGCAATAGTAAGGGCGCTATTTTAACCTTTTATTTATATTAAATAATTAAAAGTAATTACCTAGCACGCCGGCTATAATTTGCAAATTTTAATCTAACTAGTTATTGACGAAATAACTCGTCTCTGGCGTGTTGAGAACGAAACATTTTACGAGATATCTCATCTGTGGCAGCCATCGAGTTAAACTCTGCAAAGGGCGGCACATGCCCCAAAAACGTCACAGTATGAGCGTGTTTTTTAGTAAACAAATATTTTATTCTAGGCAATGTATTTTATGTACAAGAAAATATTTAACACCTTTAAGTTATTAAATGTATCTTGCTCTTACGTCTTGCCAATATGATACATCTAGAAAGATAATGTACATAAGTTATTAATTAATGCAGCAATTTTAATTTAGATTGATTAGTTTAATTACTATCAATCCATAATAATAACACGATTATTTCTGTGAGAATCTTTTAAGTTATTATTTTCAATATAATTTTATTTATTTACATAAATGCTGTTAACTCTGAAGGCTTACATTAATTAGGACAATTGTATTGTTCTCGACAGGCAGAGAACGACGTCTATGATAAACGATGTCTTTGTTAAACATTGTTTTCTTTCATTATCATTCCTTGGTCAACTATCTGCTGTCAAGGTTTTAGGGCTAGGAGAGGAAGACACTAATTATTAATTAACAGTTTGCAAGTCATCGGCTTAACCTAAACAACACGTAAGTCATTTTTTTTGAATTTCACGTTTTGGTGATTTTGGTTTAAAAGAATAACTTTTTCATTCGTTTAATACCCAAATTTTCGAGTGGAAGAGGGTCAAAAAGCAAACAACACAATACAACGTATCTATTCTTATATTTATTTATTCTAATATAACGTTAGTTCTCTACATTAAGCATATATAAAAAATAATGTTAATTATTTTTTTAAACGCATTATTAAGAATAGTAAAATAAAAGAACAATTATGTGTTTCTGTATGTTGAAATAATCAGTTTTAACTCTCCACTGAACACTAAGGTAATGTTAGAATTAAGCCGACAAAGTACAGTAGAACCTCGATTATCCGGACTAATTGGGGATGAAGGTAGTCCGGATATGGAGAAATCCGGATAATCGAAAAAAAAACATTATTCATAGAGAAAGACAAGTATAATCAGCAGGAATATTTTTTATTTGTCTTGATTTACATAAAACTTCGGTATTAAATTATTTTTTATTAAGAAACTCAATTGTTGATTTTTGCTTAAAGCAGATAGCTTTTTTTGTTGAAGTTGCCAAATCTTGAATACTTTTAACACATATAAGTTGTCTTGGGTAAAACTTTTCTTGCCTCTTAAACCACTTTACGGCGACATTTTATCAGTAAAAAGCTTCAGAGTGTGTAGGACCAATATCTCTTTCATCGAAAAACTCTTCTGCGTCTTGACGATCTTGTTTCTTTGATGCAGATATTTTTTGAATTATCTCCTCATTATTCAATATTTGGAATCCAAGATCATTCGCATCGCAATTTAATCACTCGGTTACATCTTCTTCGTCACATTCAGCATAAAAATTGTGATATTGCTTCCGCAATGTCTCGTCTATAACTTTTTACTGTGTTACCGGAACTTACTAATGGTCCTTTCAAAATGTTGTTCCATGATTTTCTCCAAGTTGAAACATCCTCAGTTTGCTGGCAATAATCGTCGTAGGATCTGTTTTTTACTTGAGTTGAATTACCTACGTGGCATTCGATGGATGAGTTTTGATATTTTTTCACTTTTGGAATTGACTGTTTTTCATACCATCGTTTCAAAATTTCACCATTTATCAAGGCTTTTTTCTGATAATCATATTCAACCGGAAGGCTTTCGATGTTTTTGAAGCATCTGGGGTCTTTGATTTCCCAATGAAAAGCAGTGGGAGTCTGTGTAAGCCTGCTGCATTGCCAAAATTCATTATGATAACAAATCATCAAATTCGTAAAACCTTTTTTTACTTATTTTGAACGATCCGGATAATTGAAATTCCGGATAATCGAAGTTCTACTGTATGCTTGGTGTATTTTTTCAAAATAACTATTACAATATTTACTACTACGTATTATAAAATATGCTTCCTCCACCACCCCATGGGACGTAGCGACAGACTTTAGTTTACCACTAGTCCTGTCTTAGCCCCCATCTTTATATCCTTACTCTCTTCGACAAAAAGGATTAAGCAACTTGGTAACAATCAGTCCTCGTAAAAAACTTCTATTGAGATACCCCCATTAAAAGGGCCGTATGCACCCCATGAGTTGCAACAAAAGCGATTAGTTAACGACTAGTCTTGTCTTAGTCCCTACTCCCTATCCTTATATCCCTACTCTCCTTTCTGAAAATTATATACAGTATTTAATTATATTTAAGATTCATCTATAATATCTCTTACTAGTTATATAGTATATGCAATATATTAAGATTTTTTTTAACCATGTTCGCTCCCAATGTGGAGCATATGACCTCCTGATGGAGATATCTCAACAGAAGTTTTTTTAACGAGAACTGTTTGTTACTCAGTCGCTCAACCTCAAGTTTTTTTCAAAGTGAGTACACATTAGGGAAAGAAGGATAAGGCTAGAACAGGACTAGTGGTTGACTAATCGCTTTTGCTACAACCAGTTATTAAAGGATCAGAAGGATGGGAGGAGAGGAAAATATGTGAATTGACATCACAAACACCCAGTCTTCGATCACAACTTTTAATTGAATAATTCTCAAATTCACTGTGATCTTACCGGGAATCGAACCCAACCCTGCGTGATCAGTAGAGCAAGCTCTAACCAACTGGGCCACAGCAGGCGGTTACAATCGATCAATTAATTGAAAATGCCGAAAGAGCGTGTTTTGGCTTATTTATTGCACTTTGAATTCAAATACTATAAATGTTTATCACATGAATTTATAAATTGTCTTTTGTTGGCAGCTTGTGAAATTTCAATAGGCTGAAATTAATATTAATTTAATTTTATAGGCAAATTAAATCGGTCTTAAATTGAATATGTTATCACAATTATTATTGTTAGGGTATGATGGTAAACTCTAACATCAGGGACGCATTGGGGAATTAAAATCCTGAACCGCCACACACTAGTACAGCTAATAACTGATAAGACCATCTTTAGTCTTATTTTGTATATCAAAAAAAAAAGATTCAATAAAAACACAATATTCCACTTTATGTAATATGTCAGGACCAGTTTCGCTTCTGTCAGCTAATTGATACCTGCAATTCAGGAGGAATAGCAAATTTTAACATTAATACTTCTACCACATTTACTGTAATTTGTAAACACTTTTCAATGTCAATTGTTGTTTACACCTTTTCATTCAAATTTATTTTATAATATATAAACATAAAAACATTACTTAATGTGATATTTTAATCACTTTTTGGGTGTTCACTGTCAATACTTGGTGGAAAGGCATTACATTAATAAAAACACAATATTCCGTTGTACTTTATTCCTCTTTTTTAATAGGTCAGGACCGGCTTCGCTCATTGCGAGCATTGTCAACTGATAAGCAAGGAGCAAAACCGGAATATTGTGTTCTTCAATAACAAAGGAATATTGTGTTTTTATTAATATATGTAATGCTTTTCCACCAAGTATTGACAGTGAACACCCTAAAAGAAATAAAAAAGATTTTACGATAATTTTTTTCAATATTTTTTTAGAGCTACGTTCAAAGGTAAATATATAATATATACAATGTGTTTACCTACCCCAACACTACAGCGTTTATGTTTAGTATTATAAATCAAAATATTTCTCTTTTCTATTGATTCGGTGACAACTTTGTGGAAAGTCATTTTTAAACGCTGTATATTATGAATACTGTACATTATTTACGACTTCGACTGAAGGTGCTTGGTGGAATTTCAATATTAAATTTGAATCGTTCAAATAATATACATACATTCACACAAGTTTTGTAACTAACGACACGAGTTTCGTCATTCGGCATCAGCAGGCGCCAGTTCAAGTTTATCCTTGCACTTGAACGCCCGAAGATGCCGAAAGGTGAAACCCGGGTCGTTAGCGGCAAAACTTGTGTGAATATACACAATTTGAACGATTCAAATTTAGCTGTATATTATGTTAGCACAGTGGCTCTTAACCTTTTCAAAGTCGCAGTGCACTTTTACCAAAAATGAAATGGTCAGAAAAAAAGAATAATATGCAGGCATAACAGTTCAAAAAAAAAGAAACATATATGGAAAAACTAAAACTAAAGTGACCCATTAGAAATAGAGTTTATTTAATGTGAAAATTATTTAATGTGTTTCCTTAGCTTGTCGAATTTTGGATATTTCAGGAAAGTTGGGTCGAATATTTTAAATAGCTACCTTTAATTCGCCGTCTAAATTCATCTTCCTTGTTTTTTTAAATTTTATATTAGTTATTGTTGAGAAACCGAGCTCACAAAAGTATGATGTTAAAAACTGTTTCAAGATTTTCAGTGCCCTCGCGTGGAGAGCTGCATACAGTGGAACCCCCAATTACACTACCTCCGATTACGCGCTGGCTTGAAATATTCGCCGCAAATCCCCCATTGCAATTTCGCATTTTATTGTCGTTGCTACGAGACGGTCGTCTGTGCGGCGCATACAGTCAAATTTTGGCTAGCGTCTGTGTATTCAACACGTGCCAGGCTATACACGTATAGCCGGGAGACTGTCTATGTGTTGGATTGCATTCTATCACTTAGTAACTAAATATTTCGTCCATTTTTTTTGCAAAACTAAGGGAAATCTTAGTTTTGCATTTTTTGAGGAAAAAACCAAATTCTTAATTTTGTATGAAATTCACACCCCCAATTACACTACCACGAACTACACTGTTCCGACTTGAGTGTAAATGGGGGTTTTACTGTATTATCATATCATTTTTTCGCAGTGCACCGGTTAAGAACCACTGTGTTAGAACATCGATACACAATTAATCTCATTATATTTAATATGAAATAATCCATGATTTTTTAGGTTTAGTTTGTACTTTTCTTAATTTAATTGATTTAAAATATTGTTGAGGGCTTTCCATCAGTCCGCTCCTGGTGACCAGCATGAATATTGTGTGAATCAATCCTGGACGAATTTCCCCTCACATTGAGAGATTCTCATTTAACCCTAGGTCATTTGAGTCAGAGTAATGTATTTTAATTAATTACGGACAGATGCGTCGCGACTCGAAATTAAGCACCTCGCCTATATATATACGTTTAATCTTATGATAGTCACTAACTTGATAATAATAAATTAGTACACACTCTTCTTGTCACACTATGTATGCTAAACTTTTATGATGACAACTTACACTAAGATTTCTACGCGCTTTTTGAATCAACCGTTCCAACATTACCCATTAAAACGTCTATGAATGATTCTTACCTGCTCTTTCCCTAAAAATACTACATAACATTGTGTATTAATTAGGGGTGGCAAATGAAAATCGCCTCAGTTCACATGAGGGAATGGTATGAATGTTATTATAGCTGCCCCTGCATATACAAGGGGTGCATTGATCAAATGCCACATTGACCAGCCGCTACTGCTATCAATTACAATAAATTTAATTGACCTGTTCACATGGTGGTTAATCGTGGCATAAATGACATGCTGAGTAATTTAGGATTTTTTTTAACCGTGACATAGTAGATTGTGAATTGTACACACCTGAAATTAATCATCAAAAATTATTTCGATGATCGAATATTTTTTTTTCTTATTCTGACAACATCGCCGTTATACTTCTGAACAACATTTATTCACCAATACTTGCAATGGTGTATAATACATTTTAATTTAAAACGAAATTGTTATTTAATATTGTAGTGAATTGCCGATTCACAGGCGATTTTTCAATACCAAGTATCTTTCAATAAACTAATAGAAAAAATCAACCTTGCATAAAAATAAAAAAATAACTGTATTTCGTTAAAATAAACAAGTGTGAAGCATGTTTCGCGTTTCTTAAATAAATTTATCATAAAAATATATGCAAGTGTTGAATTAGTTCTTTGCTTTTTAAATCAAATCCTGTTCGTAAATATACATAATATTATACGTGAAAAAATAAAGCTTATTTGACAGGTATATGCTTGATCGCATTACTGAAAGAAATCAGTAAAAAGTGCATCAAAATAGTTAATGTATACACAGAAAAAACCAGAATTGATAGTTTTGTCATCACTAACTTATAATAATTATGTTAAATTTTACATTTCTGACAGCGGGTCATAATGACAAAAGAAAGTTAGTTTTGACTAGGTTTTATAAACTTACTTTTCTGTAACCAGCAGTTCGATGACTGCTTCGCGGAAGCTTATACGGTGCTTCGGTAACTGAATGTGACGGAAGTATCTTCAAACTGAAAGATGAAGATGCTACCTCACTAAACATAACCAAAAAACCTACATTTAAATTGGAAACAGGTGTACATTTTTATGTACTTATTTTTAAATACATGTCCGCCTCTAAATCTATAATTGTGGAGTTATAATGCAAAACGTACTATTTAGTCAAATACTATAACGAATAACACAAACAAAATAACATTTGCATAAAATTATGATTTCCAATTTGAAAACGACAGTGTTTTACACACTTTATATTAAAACTAATAGGACCAGTCGATTCCTTAGGCTTGAATTACCCTATCTACATACTAGGGCATCCAATCCCGGGATCCCGTTCAAATTTCTGATCCCGAAATTCCGGGATTGAGATGGCCGCGATCCCGGGATTTCGGTATTGAGAAATTTCTAGCAAATTCTCGAAATTTATACGAAATTGGCAAATCGGGGATTTCAAATTCCTCGGTGAGCTAAAAAAAAAAAAACGAGTTTCTGTGAGATTCTGGGAAAAAGTATACCAAATCGGAGATTTCAAATTCCTCGGTGAGCTAAAAAAAAAAAAAACGAGTTTCTGTGAGATTCTGGGAAAAAGTATAGCAAATTGAGGATTTCAAATTCCTCGGTGAGAAAATCTCAATCCCGGGATTCAAAATAATTCAATCCCGAAATCCCGGGATTGGAAAAAGGCTTCGGGATTGGATACCCTACTACATACCTAACTCAATATCTCTCATTTTGGAAATAGTACGTTTTGCACTATAGCCCCACAATTGAGAACAAACACTGTTCTGAACCTCTCTTTTTTTCAGTGGGGGTAGATATGGTTAAAAACTAGGGCTTGATTAATCACTAAAATAACCCATTATTTTAAGGTTGTTAGGGTAGAAAGGAATATTTAGTCATCGAAAACATCCATACCAAACAAAAAGTGCTGTTCGTACATTGATTCGAATCCGTGAAATCCGGCACGGAAGCCAACGACAATGACCACTGCACAACGGACCCGGCATTTATTAACAATTATGGCAGATTATTCGCTAAGAGGCGTTTCATTTAACTTTTAAAAAAATAATCCAAAGAATATCTCAATAATTTCTATACGTTGTACGTTTATATTAAATGCGTGTTGTTAGATTATGCAACTCTCATTTGTATTATATCTGTAATTAGGGCCTTGATTGATTATAGATTGCTCTGTAATCGACTATCATCCGGTTCTGTAAAAATATCATACTGAGTTGCATTATTTATATTTGATTTTAATAATTATCAACTCGAAAAGGATACACGCTGCCTCGGTTTAAATATGTCAACAATCACACCAAATGTGGCCATTCATTAAAATTGCTTTATCAATTAAGTAAAGCATCGGCTTAAAATAGGGGTTAGATGCAGTGCCGGCTCGAGGATATCTGCGCCTGTGTGCGGTGCACTCTTTACACACGCCACGAACCGGTCCTGGTTAGATGTATACAACTTTGAATGCAACATAATGAATATTATACATAATTTACGTGAAATAGAGCATTGTGAATTGCGATAGCAGCGATGAGGGTTGCCTGCCTAGACACAGTCAGTGCCGGCTCGTGGCGTGTGCAAAAAGTGCGGCGCACACAAGCGCAAGTGTGGCGTGCACAGACGCCGCACCAAGATTTGCGCACTATCCAGTCATTTAGATCTAGTTCTTTAGGCGCCGAAGGCACTTCACACAAATGCGCGGAAATCCTCAAGCTGACCCTGGACAGTTACTGTTATAAGTTTTAAGTGCGAGAAATTGATGAAAGCATTATAGTGTTTCTTAAATTTCTTTATCCAGATTCAGTTCGACTTGTTTTTTTATAATCTTAGAATATTCCTATATTCGCGTTATGTGGGTATAGACTTTTTATTTGTCGATTGATTGACTTGGCATTTACTTGCTAGAACTCCAGTATAATCGGGTAAAAATAACAACGTATTTAGTTCTACAGATTTTTAAATATTTATTAGTTGATAGCTATTTCGGCGTTCGCCATCGTCAGAACTATGATTAAACTTACATTTTTCTCAGCTACATACATATACTGGCTCTGAAGAGATACACAATGCATCATGTTATTCACTAAATTATATTTGAAAAGATATATTATCAACATATTTATATTTCAATCCCGTAATATCGGGTCCAAAAAAACAACCGTAAACCCGAAATCACAATTATACCTACTATAAAAAAAAATTCACAATTTTCCTATTGTATTTTTTGTGCAACCACTGGCTATCAACCCACGACTTATTTTCAAGAAGTAACCCTCTTTTTTAGATTGCAACGGCAGCATTTACATATACATCGCACAGTCTGTTAAAAAACTCAATGTTGATGTAAAAAATACTAAATTACTCATGACTCAACATAATATTAACAATCCTTAGAGTGATTATTGTTGCTTTTACATATTAGCATATAAATGTTAACTTTTAATTATTGTGTGATTACAGAACAACAAAGACATCGTTTTTTATGGAATTTTTACTACGCATTTCAATATACCTGCACTCAATATTCATTTATTATGGGTATATATTTGCCTAAATACTGTAAGAAGGCGTGACGCTTTCGGTGAATCATAATATCACTTTAAAACAAATTCTCTGTCATTGTGCATCACCATTTTAATCAACGTTAACCTATTTACATAGGAAGAACTTAATAATTTACCGTAGCCACTTTAATGGTGGTAGCATTATTAGTCACCGTTGGCAAGTTATTGAAAACCGATGAAGGCTTTGCAGTCAAATAAAAACTCTTCTCGGTTATCGTCAGGGCCTCCAATCATGGGATCAAGAATACCGAACATAATCGTTTTAGTACTAATCCTTTGGTTTCGGCATTCACTGTATCACGTAAAAATCACTAAGTAGAGTTAAAAGAGGAAGGAGCTTAAAAAAGCTCTCACACTTTTTAATAATTAGGAATCTGTCAAATCGTCACAAAAATGCTGGAATCTCTTATCTACCCACTTTTTTCAGCAATGATCTCTATTAATTGTGTCATGATATTAGGGTGAATGATCACTCTCGGGATTAAGTATACCATTTTTCTTACTGTTACTTTGCCACTCCTATACCCTATATAAATATAATCATAAAAGCTTTTCCGACAAACAAATAAATATAATTCTTAAAACCACTCACTACTAAAATCTCTGGGCATTCCATGGGCTTATCCTTTTCGCCAGCAATAGCTTTGTTATGTTTATAATTTTTACTGAAACACTTTTATATGTTGGTTCAACTTTATTCTGATAACATAATTTACACTTTATAAATCAACCTTATGATCAAGAAGAAAAATAGTGAGATGACAGGTTGCAATTGTTTTCTTTTTACTGAATAGTTTCATACTTCAATTGTTTCATTCTAGAACGAAACACATTTGAAAATATAATGTCATAGAGAATAAAACATAGTATGCTATGGTGTTGAGTAGACATAACAACTTTCAACTCGGTAATACATTTATTTATTATATAAACACGAAACATTCATTTACTAAACGTCAGTTCAAGTTCATCCGTGCACTTGAACGCCTGAAGATGCCGAACGGCGAAATCCGGGTCGTTAGTGACAAAATCTGTGTGAATGTACATAATTTGAACGAGTCAAATTTGTTACCTTAGTAATTTAATCACTCATTTGGGAGTCTTCAAATTAATATTATATTCGCTGCTGATAAACTAATATAATGTCATCCCGGGATCGCGTTTTTGACAACCCTAAATCCCGGGATTGAAAATATACACCGACATTCCCTAACGCCTACGCTTTCGCATTTGTTATATCACGTCACGTGTAGGGAATCCAATCCCGAGCCAAAAAGTTGATCCCGGGATTTCGGGATTAGAATTTTTCGATCCCGGGATCAGTACATTTAAAAAAAATGATAATATTGATAAAAAAATATTTTAAAAAATTATCTTAACATTAATAGCCGATAAGGTCTGTCTGTAAGGACGTCCGCAGTAAGGTACAGACCAATGATTTCGATTTATTCTGAACAGCACATTTTTGAAATGTTGTTCTATCCAATGGGAGCGGCTTATTTTAAACCGGGCGTGAATGTTCTGATATCGCCACGTTTGAAAATTTGATATTTCTTGGTGTAGAGCTAAAGTATTGTATCACCATACATCATAATATTCGAATAATCAAAGACTTTAATTCGACTATTGCAAACTATGATTATAGGGCTATCGAAATGAATCGTCTGATCGTGTGAGTCGATGTGAGACTAATATTTTTTGGAGCGGATTTGATCAATTGAATCATAATGATGAATCTTTTCACGTCTGACCTTGAAAATCTGTTAGAATTCTTTAATACATTAAGAATATTCAAATTATGATATGGATATATGATAGAATAATATTTTGCTTTTTTCATACACTTGGACAAAATGTGCAACTGATTTTTTATTGAAAAATTGGATTTGATCTTTTGATTTTTATTGGAAATAATTGTTAAATAATTTAAAATCCGAAAAATGGTTGTTAGCAAACTTGAACATTATTCCAATAATTCAATAATTTACGAAATTTCTGCTACTACGAAAAATGGTTGTTAGCAAACTTCAACATTATTCCAAAAATTAAATAATTTACGAAATTTCTGCTACTACGAAAAATGGTTGTTATCAAACTTGGACATTATTCCAAAAATTCAATAATTTACGAAATTTCTGCTCCTACGAAAAATGGTTGTTAGCAAACTTGGACATTATTCCAAAAATTCAATAATTTACGAAATTTCTGCTCCTACGAAAAATGGTTGTTAGCAAACTTGAACATTATTCCAAAAATTCAATAATTTACGAAATTTCTGCTACTACGAAAAATGGTTGTTAGCAAACTTAAACTTTATTCCAAAAATTGAATATTTTACGAAATTTATGCTACTACGAAAAATGGTTGTTAGCAAACTTAAACATTATTCCACATATTAAATAATTTACGAAATTTATGCTACTACGAAAAATGGTTGTTAGCAAACTTAAACATTATTCTAAAAATTGAATATTTTACGAAATTTCTGCTACTACGAAAAATGGTTGTTAGCAAACTTGGACATTATTCCAAATATTAAATAATTTACTATATTTCTGCTACTACGAAAAATGGTTGTTAGCAAACTTAAACATTATTCCAAAAATTCAATAATTTACGAAATTTCTGCTTCTACGAAAAATGGTTGTTAGCAAACTTAAACATTATTCCAAAAATTAAGTAATTTACGATATTTCTGCTACTACGAAAAATGGTTGTTAGCAAATTTAAACATTATTCCAAAAATTCAATAATTTACGAAATTTCTGCTACTACGAAAAATGGTTGTTAGCAAACTTGGACATTATTCCAAAAATTCAATAATTTACGAAATTTCTGCTCCTACGAAAAATGGTTGTTAGCAAACTTGAACATTATTCCAAAAATTCAATAATTTACGAAATTTCTGCTACTACGAAAAATGGTTGTTAGCAAACTTAAACTTTATTCCAAAAATTGAATAATTTACTAAATTTCTGTTACTACGAAAAATGGTTGTTAGCAAACTTCAACATTATTCCAAAAATTAAATAATTTACGAAATTTCTGCTCCTACGAAAAATGGTTGTTAGCAAACTTGGACATTATTCCAAATATTAAATAATTTACGAAATTTCTGCTCCTACGAAAAATGGTTGTTAGCAAACTTAAACATTATTCTAAAAATTAAATATTTTACGAAATTTCTGCTACTACGAAAAATGGTTGTTAGCAAACTTAAACATTATTCCAAATATTAAATAATTTACGAAATTTCTGCTCCTACGAAAAATGGTTGTTAGCAAACTTAAACATTATTATAAAAATTAAATATTTTACGAAATTTCTGCTACTACGAAAAATGGTTGTTAGCAAACTTAAACATTATTCCAAATATTAAATAATTTACGAAATTTCTGCTACTACGAAAAATGGCTGTTAGCAAACTTGAACATTATTCCAAAAATTCAATAATTTACGAAATTTCTGCTACTACGAAAAATGGTTGTTAGCAAACTTAAACTTTATTCCAAAAAATCAATATTTTACGAAATTTATGCTACTACGAAAAATGGTTGTTAGCAATCTTGAACATTATTCCAAATATTAAATCATTTACGAAATTTCGGCTACTACGAAAAATGGTTGTTATCAAACTTTTTTTTTCCAAAAATTCAATAATTCACGAAATTTCTGCTACTACGAAAAATAGTTGTCAGCAAACTTGAACATTATTCTAAAAATTAAGTAATTTACGAAGTTTCTGCTAATACGAAAAATTGTTGTTAGCAAACTTAAACATTATTCCAAATATTAAATAATTTACGAAATATCTGCTAACTATAAAAATAAAATATATTAAAATAAAATATAATTAAATTAAATTAAATTCAATAAAATAAAATAAAATAAAATAAAATAAAATAAAATAAAATAAAATAAAATAAAATAAAATGAAATGAAATAAAATAAAATAAAATACCATAAAATAAAATAACATAAAATTAAATTAAATTAAATACTATGCAACAAAAATCTCACGTTGCTGGGCAACGGGCTTACAGCTAGTCTTAACATTAATAGCCGATAAGGTCTGTCTGTAAGGACGTCCGCAGTAAGGTACAGACCAATGATTTCGATTTATTCTGAACAGCACATTTTTGAAATGTTGTTCTATCCAATGGGAGCGGCTTATTTTAAACCGGGCGTGAATGTTCTGATATCGCCACGTTTGAAAATTTGATATTTCTTGGTGTAGAGCTAAAGTATTGTATCACCATACATCATAATATTCGAATAATCAAAGACTTTAATTCGACTATTGCAAACTATGATTATAGGGCTATCGAAATGAATCGTCTGATCGTGTGAGTCGATGTGAGACTAATATTTTTTGGAGCGGATTTGATCAATTGAATCATAATGATGAATCTTTTCACGTCTGACCTTGAAAATCTGTTAGAATTCTTTAATACATTAAGAATATTCAAATTATGATATGGATATATGATAGAATAATATTTTGCTTTTTTCATACACTTGGACAAAATGTGCAACTGATTTTTTATTGAAAAATTGGATTTGATCTTTTGATTTTTATTGGAAATAATTGTTAAATAATTTAAAATCCGAAAAATAATTGTTGGCAAACTTAAACATTATTCCAAAAATTAAGTAATTTACAAAATTTCTGCTACTACAAAAGATGATTGTTAGCAAACTTTAACATTATTCCAAAAATTAAATAATTTACGAAATTTCTGCTACTACGAAAAATGGTTGTTAGCAAACTTAATCATTATTCCAACAATTAAATAATTTACGTAATTTCTGCTACTACGAAAAATGGTTGTTAGCAAACATAAACTTTATTCCAAAAATTCAATAATTTACGAAATTTCTGCTACTACGAAAAATGGTTGTTAGCAAACTTAAACATTATTCCAAAAAATCAATAATTTACGAAATTTCTGCTACTACGAAAAATGGTTGTTAGCAAACTTAAACATTATTCTAAAAAATCAATAATTTACGAAATTTCTGCTTCTACGAAAAATGGTTGTTAGCAAACTTAAACATTATTCCAAAAATTCAATAATTTCAATAATTTACGAAATTTCTGCTACTACGAAAAATGGTTGTTAGCAAACTTAAACATTATTCTAAAAAATCAATAATTTACGAAATTTCTGCTTCTACGAAAAATGGTTGTTAGCAAACTTAAACATTATTCCAAAAATTAAGTAATTTAGGAAATTTCTGCTACTACGAAAAATGGTTGTTAGCAAATTTAAACATTATTCCAAAAATTCAATAATTTACGAAATTTCTGCTTCTACGAAAATGGTTGTTAGCAAACTTAAACATTATTCCAAAAATTAAGTAATTTAGGAAATTTCTGCTACTACGAAAAATGGTTGTTAGCAAATTTAAACATTATTCCAAAAATTCAATAATTTACGAAATTTCTGCTACTACGAAAAATGGTTGTTAGCAAACTTGGACATTATTCCAAATATTAAATAATTTACGAAATTTCTGCTCCAACGAAAAATGGTTGTTAGCAAACTTGAACATTATTCCAAAAATTAAATAATTTACGAAATTTCTGCTCCTACGAAAAATGGTTGTTAGCAAACTTGGACATTATTCCAAATATTAAATAATTTACGAAATTTCTGCTCCTACGAAAAATGGTTGTTAGCAAACTTAAACATTATTCTAAAAATTAAATATTTTACGAAATTTCTGCTACTACGAAAAATGGTTGTTAGCAAACTTAAACATTATTCCAAATATTAAATAATTTACGAAATTTCTGCTACTACGAAAAATGGCTGTTAGCAAACTTGAACATTATTCCAAAAATTCAATAATTTACGAAATTTCTGCTACTACGAAAAATGGTTGTTAGCAAACTTAAACTTTATTCCAAAAATTCAATAATTTACGAAATTTCGGCTACTACGAAAATTGGTTGTTAGCAAACTTTAACTTTATTCCAAAAATTAAATATTTCACGAAATTTATGCTACTGCGAAAAATGGTTGTTAGCAAACTTGAACATTATTCCAAATATTAAATAATTTACGAAATTTCTGCTACTACGAAAAATGGTTGTTAGCAAACTTAAACTTTATTCCAAAAAATCAATATTTTACGAAATTTATGCTACTACGAAAAATGGTTGTTAGCAAACTTGAACATTATTCCAAATATTAAATCATTTACGAAATTTCGGCTACTACGAAAAATGGTTGTTATCAAACTTGGACATTATTCCAAATATTAAATAATTTACGAAATTTCTGCTCCTACGAAAAATGGTTGTTAGCAAACTTAAACATTATTCTAAAAATTAAATATTTTACGAAATTTCTGCTACTACGAAAAATGGTTGTTAGCAAACTTAAACTTTATTCCAAAAATTCAATAATTTACGAAATTTCTGCTACTACGAAAAATGGTTGTTAGCAAACTTAAACTTTATTCCAAAAATTGAATAATTTACTAAATTTCTGTTACTACGAAAAATGGTTGTTAGCAAACTTCAACATTATTCCAAAAATTAAATAATTTACGAAATTTCTGCTACTACGAAAAATGGCTGTTAGCAAACTTGAACATTATTCCAAAAATTCAATAATTTACGAAATTTCTGCTACTACGAAAAATGGTTGTTAGCAAACTTAAACTTTATTCCAAAAATTCAATAATTTACGAAATTTCGGCTACTACGAAAATTGGTTGTTAGCAAACTTTAACTTTATTCCAAAAATTAAATATTTCACGAAATTTATGCTACTGCGAAAAATGGTTGTTAGCAAACTTGAACATTATTCCAAATATTAAATAATTTACGAAATTTCTGCTACTACGAAAAATGGTTGTTAGCAAACTTAAACTTTATTCCAAAAAATCAATATTTTACGAAATTTATGCTACTACGAAAAATGGTTGTTAGCAAACTTGAACATTATTCCAAATATTAAATCATTTACGAAATTTCGGCTACTACGAAAAATGGTTGTTATCAAACTTGGACATTATTCCAAATATTAAATAATTTACGAAATTTCTGCTCCTACGAAAAATGGTTGTTAGCAAACTTAAACATTATTCTAAAAATTAAATATTTTACGAAATTTCTGCTACTACGAAAAATGGTTGTTAGCAAACTTAAACTTTATTCCAAAAATTCAATAATTTACGAAATTTCTGCTACTACGAAAAATGGTTGTTAGCAAACTTAAACTTTATTCCAAAAATTGAATAATTTACTAAATTTCTGTTACTACGAAAAATGGTTGTTAGCAAACTTCAACATTATTCCAAAAATTAAATAATTTACGAAATTTCTGCTCCTACGAAAAATGGTTGTTAGCAAACTTGGACATTATTCCAAATATTAAATAATTTACGAAATTTCTGCTCCTACGAAAAATGGTTGTTAGCAAACTTGAACATTATTCCAAAAATTCAATAATTTACGAAATTTCTGCTACTACGAAAAATGGTTGTTAGCAAACTTAAACTTTATTCCAAAAATTGAATAATTTACTAAATTTCTGTTACTACGAAAAATGGTTGTTAGCAAACTTCAACATTATTCCAAAAAATAAATAATTTACGAAATTTCTGCTCCTACGAAAAATGGTTGTTAGCAAACTTGGACATTATTCCAAATATTAAATAATTTACGAAATTTCTGCTCCTACGAAAAATGGTTGTTAGCAAACTTAAACATTATTCTAAAAATTAAATATTTTACGAAATTTCTGCTACTACGAAAAATGGTTGTTAGCAAACTTAAACATTATTCCAAATATTAAATAATTTACGAAATTTCTGCTACTACGAAAAATGGCTGTTAGCAAACTTGAACATTATTCCAAAAATTCAATAATTTACGAAATTTCTGCTACTACGAAAAATGGTTGTTAGCAAACTTAAACTTTATTCCAAAAATTCAATAATTTACGAAATTTCGGCTACTACGAAAATTGGTTGTTAGCAAACTTTAACTTTATTCCAAAAATTAAATATTTCACGAAATTTATGCTACTGCGAAAAATGGTTGTTAGCAAACTTGAACATTATTCCAAATATTAAATAATTTACGAAATTTCTGCTACTACGAAAAATGGTTGTTAGCAAACTTAAACTTTATTCCAAAAAATCAATATTTTACGAAATTTATGCTACTACGAAAAATGGTTGTTAGCAAACTTGAACATTATTCCAAATATTTAATCATTTACGAAATTTCGGCTACTACGAAAAATGGTTGTTATCAAACTTTTTTTTTCCAAAAATTCAATAATTCACGAAATTTCTGCTACTACGAAAAATAGTTGTCAGCAAACTTGAACATTATTCTAAAAATTAAGTAATTTACGAAGTTTCTGCTAATACGAAAAATTGTTGTTAGCAAACTTAAACATTATTCCAAATATTAAATAATTTACGAAATATCTGCTAACTATAAAAATAAAATATATTAAAATAAAATATAATTAAATTAAATTAAATTCAATAAAATAAAATAAAATAAAATAAAATAAAATAAAATAAAATAAAATAAAATAAAATAAAATAAAATAAAATAAAATGAAATGAAATAAAATAAAATAAAATACCATAAAATAAAATAACATAAAATTAAATTAAATTAAATACTATGCAACAAAAATCTCACGTTGCTGGGCAACGGGCTTACAGCTAGTTCTATATTATATTACCAGCTGTAAGCTGCCAATACGTTACCAAAAAGCTCCCTTAATCTCAGTTATTCGCGATGTAGAAGTGAATGAGTGGATTTTTTAATTACTCGTAAAAAATAAGCGAAATTATTATTAAACTAACTTTATATGCAAAAATACGAAATATAACCTAAAATTGGTTAATTTCGATAGCTGAAAAAAGCAATTACCTACTTCAGACTGCAAGAATGAAGATTTCTAAAATTTTTGTCTATATACATACATTCTTAATAATTTTATTGAAGTAAATAGATATTAAGATAGATAGATAAGATAGATAGATAAGTAAATAGACATTAAGATTATTTATTATATACACTAATTGTTGGTTTTTACTTTGGTAATGATAATTCATACCTAATTGGTTTTTGTCATAATAGTTTCATTGCTAAGTGGTCTTCAACTTTTTATTTATAGTTTATTTTCCTTGTATTTTACTTCAATTCTTTTGCTAGGTTGTAATACCAATTGTTTGTCATACCTTGTTTTTATCACTTAACTTTTGTATAAATATCACTGTTTTATTGTTTTTTCTTATCAGTTGACAATGCTCATCATGAGCGAAACCGGTCCTGATCTAATAAATTTTATGTGGAAAAAGTACTAAAAATGTTTTATTATTTTTATTATAATGCCATTTCACCAAGTATTGACAGTGAACACCTTAAAAGTGATCATTTAAATATTAAAATATTCCCAGAGTACCAAATCATCGATTGTTTCGCCATTTAATCAAAGGTTTCATTTTACGGTACAAAATGAATGTTTATGAACAATAAATTCCGCAAAACAAACACTATTGATATCTGGTAACATTCATTGATGTAGAGAACAAAGCGAAAAATAAATTTAAAAAATATCGAAATATGAAGCTTTATAATAACAAACAATAAATATTGTCGACATATGCATTCAAATACAGTACACGTGCGTATAATGCATTGCGGAAATTTAACAATTGGCATCAAGTTACCTTTTCGGCTGGGACTCGCTCTTATCGCAAAGATAAAGTCTTAGTAATAAAATTGGGCATCGTTTATTGCATATGCTTGAACTGCCGACTTGAAAACCAACACGTTTTTTGTTTTAAAATCAATCTCGAGGTTTCGGGATTATGTCTTCTAATCCCGGGATTGAAATGTATCGAAAACTGTACGGGATCCCGAATCCCGGGATTGGATTCCCTAATCACGTGTATTCTATTCTGATAAACACGCGACATAACCTATTTAAAGGGAATCATTATTGTACAGCTGCATGTAGAGTGGAGGTAGTAGTGCACGTACCGTCCTTTGTTGTATGTTTACGTCACGCTTGTGAACGCAGCAATGGGCGACGCAGGTGTGTGGGAGGAGGAGCGCCAACCAAGAGTGTCATGGCTAATGTTGTGACCATAAGCCCGACATTGGTGAGACTCGGATCCCTACAATTTTGAAAAAGTCTGGCTTATCACCATTGTCACACCACCGGCTGCTATATGTATGCAATTTTCTTTTATGTCCTCGAGACGTCTCTGCTGTGTTGAAATTTAACCGTTTGAATACCGCAAAAATCAAACCCAGAGATACTGCGTGTTTTTGAGAAAAATATTTTTGCCTAATATACACTCGATTTAGATATTTTAAAAACCTATATTGACTCAGTATATATGGCACTACACATATTCATCAAAATAGTGCTTTTATTCTATTAGAATACCAAGTTATTGATTTTATAAATGTCTTGGACATTCGTGTTCGCTTGCATATGTTCCGGATACCTATGTCCGCTTGGGATCAAAGTGGTTGATAAACAATATTGTATCCGCATACAATATTAATGCGCGAATTATTTTAGTTCTACAAGATAGCTTTTACTACAAGAGTACTATCACACGTATCATTTCGATTACTTTCGCATGAATGCATAATAAGTGAATTATGATTAAGAATTGCAATATCGGGATGCCGACTTGTTTCTTTATGCCGAAATTCTCAGAATTGAAGTGTGAATTCCTGTGAATGTCTTAATAATAATCGGTATTGAAACATCTATCAAAAATTTAAAACAAATTCCAAAATAAGACGCAACATAAAGAGACAAATACATAATAGAGGGATTTCTTATTGCGCCTCGCTTAGAAATCAATTAAAAAAAAAACTAAGACTGTTTAATAGCAGAATATCAAATATGTAGTTATATTTTATTTTCCAACGAAATACAACGTAAAATGGTTTATAAACACAATTTTCAATTTATATTTAATACAACTTACTCCATTATTTGTAATGCTTCCATTTTTATATTACCTAATAGTGAAGTATTTTTCAATCACAATCTTTGGTTCATGTATAAGCAACAGACAATGCCACAACCACACATAATTTCACTAGTAACATGTACATGTAAAAATGTAAAAGATGGTGAATCAAATAAGTGAGAACAAAAAAAACTTAAACTATGATGTCTCTATAAAAGTTATTTTATTAAAATGAAATCCAACTCTCCTTTGACTATGCTCGGTTTGCGACTGTTTTGTAGTCTTTGGTATTTTTAATATTACATTGGAATATATTCATATTTCATAATCCCATGAATAAAAATATGTAATCAAGTAAAAATAATTGGGAAATGAATCCTTAGTTGCAATATGTTTAATACATACTATTGACTGTTTATTTATCTAGAACTTCTACAATATTGTAAACTGCATAATTGACTTTACCTCTACATATATATGGCTGCCATGTTTACTGTATGAACTGTTTATCATACTGACTGGCATAACGGCACGTTCTTCTAACACATAAATATTCTAAGCACTATCATTAACATCTACATTAAATATCATAGACTGATTCTAGAATACAGAACTAAACAATCAATATACTAATATTGTTGCTTGTCTTGGTAGTTAATTGGAAATGCTACAGAGCTTTCGTTCCACTTGGGTGCTCGGTTGAAGGATGGAATCCCGAAACACTTTTATACACTTATCAATAAATCAAATAAATCATAGACAGGTATGACAAAGGGTAGTCATCAACACTCTTGGTTCGTGACTTCTGCGATCGTTATTTGTTCTCCTTGTAGTCAATGATGTGGAGTCGGATAAAAAAAGACTCCGACTCCGACTTTGAATTAAAAACCTACTCCGATTCCCAAATGTTTTTTTCAAGCATTTCCTATTAACTTGATATATTATGTATACGGGACCGGCGCCACCATACAGGCGAAATAGGCAATCGCCTAGGGCGAAAATTATTAAGTGGCGCATAAATTGAATAATCATATTATTTTTATAATTTAATAACAGAATATAGAAATGAATATAGAATATATAATGTAGAAATAATCGTGATGGTCCTATCGGGCATCCAGATCTAGTCTCGTCTTCAGAAAATTTCTGTCACTTCAAGAAATTTGCTACTTCTTTTGGAGAAAAAGTTTACCTTCCCTGTCCCTCACCATTCAATCCTTAATCACATCTGTCTCAAAATTAAAAGTTGTTTATTAGTCCCATTAACTATCATTCTTGTTTATTATTATTTAATTGTTTTTACTTGTAATTATACCAATTCTTTACATTTAATTAACCTTTATTAATATCTATATATTTGTAATTATTATTTATTGTTGCCTTTCAAATTGTACCTATATAAAATTTATCTTACCTGTATCATTGAGGAGATATCATCTTCGGTGTGATGCAGAAAAGAAAAGAAAAAAGTTTATCGAATAAAAAAAAAAAAATTAATAACAAATAATAGAACTTATTTTATGCTTGTATCTGTTCGTTATAATTATGTATCGTATTCTATATGCTTCCAAAAAGAGAGGTTGGGCGACTGTGTAACAAACAGTTCTTATAAAAAAACTTCTGTTGAGATACCTCCATTAGGAGGCCATATGATCCACATTGAGAGCGGAAATGTACATAAAAATATATTCCACAGTTTGTTAAAAAAGGGGCGCGACAATAACTGTTACCTAGGGTGCCAAATAACCTCTCGCCGGTACTGTATGTATACAACCACATTAAGTGAGCCTTAAATGAAGTGGCAACAGTGTGGACTCTAGTGGTTTGAATACACATTACTATTTATTTATTTTAATGTGTCAGAGCCATAAGATTTTTCCGACTACCGACTACTCGACTTCCCGAGTCCAGAAAAAACACCTGACTCCAAGGCCCTGCTTGTAGTGCTTCATTATTTCAACGAAACTGGATTTGACGTGGATAACAATTAGTGGGATCTAGATTAAAGCTCGACCTCTTCCTCAGCTGTTACTATCAGTGCCATGTCAAAAGGATGGATGTGGTTTTGGCTAAGCTTGTCGCATTCCGTTCGGGCGTATCGCGCTCTTGGATGTTGGTCTGGGAGTGATTTCGGCGTCTTGGTAACGGTTGGGGTTTTGCGAGTGCTGTGAGAGGATTGGCCAAAATGTATGTCGTTATTAACAATGTGTTTATTTCTGTTATAGGATCCGCCCTGCAGTGCTGGACTTGCTCTTCAGACTTAGACCCCAAATGCGTTGATCCTTTCAACGCGACTGCTCCCCGCGGTAACTTTGGATACGTCTTGACCAACTGCGATGCCCAAAGCCAAGACTCGGGTCATGGACAGACTTACCCTTACATGAGATCTGCGAGATCTGTTTGCAAGAAATCTAAGCAAATTGGTAAGGACATCAATAAATTGTTTAGGTACCCTTCATTTTTCAATAAGATTTTGAGTATATTTTGAGTTGTTTTACTATCCAGAGTTTGGCTACGTATAGTCCAGTGAAACTCGTTTAGGTTAAATACATGTAAACGAAATAAAGTACGCTTGCAGTGCAAAATACTTCTCATTTATATTGTTTTTTCAACTTTTTATTTTAATGAATCATTAACAGTAATGGACTGATCGCCAGTTTACTTAGTTGAGCGGACTTTCAGACTTTTCGAGTCCCCGAGTGATCATTTCCACACAGTGATAAATTGATTTTCGGATTTATATCTTAAAAGTATAGATTTATGTTCATCCATTTACTTACATCTGGCATTACAGAGAAGGCGACGAGAGAGCAGACAACTAATACTTGCCGGCCTCCACCTTTCTATATTTTCCTATGTGAAAAAGTGATTCAGCAAGCATCTTGAAACGCTCTATTACTAGTAGTTTTTTTTTCATTGGGAGTGGCTTTTGTTCAAGGGGCTTGTTATAATGTTTGCAATGGTTCTTTCAAATCGTTACGCCAGCATCTTACTAAATTTAATGGGCATGATATTGTGCTAAGTTTGCTTTGTATTCTGATTCTTTTTATTCTTTCTTCAGCACCGAACGGAGATTTGACAGTTGTCCGCGCTTGTACCTGGCAGATGCCCGAACACCCCATCGGAGACTGCCACTCCACAGGATCCGGCTCGAACTCATACCGCGTTATTTACTGCCAAACTTGCGATCATGACGGATGCAATTCTGCAACTGGTTTGGCGTTCCTTCCAGCTCTCATCTCTCTACCAATACTTGCAGCACTACGCATGCGTTAAAATTAGTATTATCAAGGTTACTCTCCCATGCGGACTATTCGAATATTAAGATAAAAGTCATTATTTCGTAATACAGTGTTCTTAAAGAAATCAATCGTGTTAATAAAAAATGTTATTTTTATATTGAACTAGGTATAAAAATATCAAATAAAACTCTATTCCGTTCACCATGTGCGATATTTCTTTCTAATAAACAATGAAATCTTTATTAGTTATCCCTTGTAATTAATTAATAGACACGATATCCGATAATCGAATTAAAGCATGAAGAAAAACAATGAAAAACGTAAATTTATTTTAGTACGACAATGGGAATATACGAAATATTCCGCATGGGTTGATACAATATTATAAGTTAGATTAACTACCTAATTTAATTGCAAATATTAATATTATGTACTGTATGAGTGGTCGATGTGAGAAAATGTCTTCAGTGTCTTGTATAAAACTTTTAAATCTTCAACGTTCTCACACCAATAAACTTAAATAACATGTAACATATTGTCAGATTCAATTGTCAACAGAAAAAAATATTTTGGCCGCATTCATGTTTGTATTGTAGGTACTGCAGTTATTTTTAGTTGTGGCTTCATTTGAAGAAACAAAGATTGAAAAATTGATTCGTTTTTTTCTGTATTTCTGTTTTTTTTATGTTTTGTTATCAACTCAAATCGACTCTAAATAGCTGTAAAATTTGAAGTACAATATAATATAATATAACATAGGTTTAGTATTAAACAAAATTCTATATTCTGTAGTTAAAATAATATTATATACGTAAATGTGAAAATCGGTGCCGGCGCTACGTACAGACGGGGCAGGCGACCGCCTATATCGATAAATCTGGAAATTTTGTAACTTTTTTTTACAATTTCTACTCCTAAATGTAGAGCATATGGACTCATAATGAAGTTTATCTAAACATGAGTGTTTCTACGAGAGCTGCATATTTCAATAAACGTTGGGATAGAATGATAGGACAAGGACAAGACTAGTGGTTAGCAAATCGTTCTCGTTACTCCCAATGTAGGCCAGAAAATTTAAGACAACACATGCTTATATATCTTTAAACAAAAATCTATAAATCAATTCAAAAAAAAACTGTCTGCACTGGGATTCATAGCGGAAGCCAATGACGTTGACCAATCGACCACGCAACCGGTTTGCTCTAACTAGGGTGGACAAATTCAATCGTGTCTAGGGCGGCCAAAAGTCTAGCGCCGGCTCTGGTGAAAATGAATGTTGTGATTTCTTATAAGACACTCTTATGACATTTGCCTTTTGTAATGTATCTTTTTATACCGAAAATTGATTCACTTTCTGTAGTTTTTTTTGTACCTTATTGTATAGATTACGTTTGCAAACTGGAATATCTAATACTAAAATATTCGTTTATTTATTTTTGGTATATTTTAGACGTGATTGACTTAACACGGCAACGCTAAAAATCTGTTGGTGCTTTTCATTTATTTTTCGCGTAAAATTATCCGTGCATCATTTATTTCTCATCGTGGTCTGGATATTTAATTAAATAAACTGTAATAAAATATATAGCATTATCATAAAAAATTGAAAGATAAATCTCGTGTTTTGTTCTGACGAGTTCATAAGCTGTCGGTAGTTATGAAGGTTATCAAGCAACCCCAAATCATCAGCTTCGAGTAAGCTTGGCAGCCATGCTTGGCTTATTGCCAAACTAGGATTCCACTGCTCAAGAAGATTGGTGAAATGATCTGTTTTTTCCGTCAGAACTTCGAATCGTTAACAGTTTTTTTTTGTGGTGAAGGCTTAATCCATTGGATATGTAAAGTTTTAATGAACGAGACATGGAGAAGTCTTAACGGTATAATTATCGTCTAATTTACCAAACAAACATTCCATCTTCCAATAATTAAAATGACTATCAACTCGGGTACTAAAACATTCGTTCAAGAGTTATGTTTCACATTTTCAAATACAAAATTAATTACTTAAAATAATAAAAGAAATATTTATAATAAAATATTATATACGCAGAATTTATTTTGAAAATATAATGGAACTAGTATTATGTTTTTAAAATAGTGTGTATTTAAAAAAAATGATTCATCAATGAATACCATGGATGCCACCTGAGTACCAGATATACGCTCGACTACTCAATTACCCGGATTACTTCTCCAAGTAATTAGAGTGCATACAATATATTTTGGTCACATGGATGCAGACACCAAAAATAAAATTGTATTAATTTGTCTTTTATGGAATATATATATTTTTTTTAAATATTAATTTTACCTTATTGTATCAAAACGAAGATAATTTGGCATCTCTTAACATTACATTAGGTATGCACAATTACTTGCATTTGCATTGATCGAATAGTTTAATGGTTTTTCATGTAATAGTTTGTATAAGATATTCTTTGGTGCAAAAGAAAATAATATTTTAAAAAAAAATAGATTGGTGTTTTATTTTCAATTAAAAGATAATGTTTATAGTTTGATTTAATATCAATAATATTTAATACATGCGGTGTTGATTCACATTAGATTTGGCGTTGCACTTTTAAAATGAGTGCCTTTATTGATTATGTATTTGAAGCAATGTTCGAATGTGTTGCCTAATTGAAGAAAAAATCTTGTGTGAAAAAATAATATCTATAGTTATGAAAACATAATATTGTAATGAGAATATTTTATTTAGTTTTAAAACCTGCCATGGTTTCGAAATGTGGGCAAATACAAAATACCACCAATCCGATGGTATTAACGGTGTTTTCTAAAAAGAATAATATTGGGGTAATAATGGGGGTAAATTCATAAAACTATGAATGTCTAAACAATCAGATATACTTACTGCACACAATTAATATCAGTATAATCAAAACGTCGAAGTAATTAAAAATAAATTTATTTAGAAATATCTGTACAGTTTTTTATCAATTATTTTAGTGCTGTTATCTAAATTTGTTGTAAGATATTTTTATTTTTATGCAATATTATGTCATACTCGTTTAGCTGGCAATCATTATCATTGTTTATTTTAAATTGATTGTAATGTACTTGTCTGTTATGCGGGATAAATATTGAATTTCAAATTAATGTCATCAAACTGAGCAGAGATAAGAACTATAAGTTAAACACTGGTTAAGCCGAAATGTATTCAATTATAATAGTATACGTGAAAACAGTGCTGCATTTTGACTAATTGTGGTTTCATCATGAAAAATTACATATTCCGTTGATTGGGTTAAAATCTTCAAATTTATATCTGCGATACGGTAACACATAATATTATTTACCTTACCCGGAATGAAGATTGCATACGTGCGCTATTTAGGATAAATTATTGTACACCGTACCGTAAAACAGATCTGTACCATTCTTAGTTATTTATTTGTCTTTTATTTCTTTCTTTTGAGTCTCAACTCTCGATTAACAAAAATATTTCCGTTTCAACTAACAGCTAAATGAAACCAAGATATTTTGTGAAGAGTGCGTGTTCCAAAAAAAAGATGTTGATCTATACTATGAATCATAATACGCAAAACTTATTGTCATACCAGCAACAGTTACTGCTGTCAATTCAAGTTCATCCATATACTTGCATGACTGAAGATGCCCAAAGACGAAGCCCGGGTCGTTAGTGACAAAATAATAAGAAAATGTAAACAAAATATCGACTAAAATTGTATATTGAAAATCATCAAGCACCTTAAGTCGTAATCCTAAATTATAAGACACTTCAGCTATTTTTCGACCCTCCTCCATCTGATGAGATGAAAACAGCTTTAAAAACTGATACGTATTTACAAATCCCTAGATTTTTTGTTTATCCATGTAGTCTTTACGAAATTCGTCAAATTTGTAACAAATCTAATCTAAAATGCCATTCAAATGAATTATGATCGACTGATAGTACGTACTTGAGGTCTCTGATTAAATACATTATTTTAAATATTGCATCATTACCCTGAGAAAATAAATAATACTAAAAAAGTCTACATTCGGAGCCCTGCCGCACTTGCATCGTATAAACTTACTAATTACGGCACTGGGTATAAGACTTGGACAAATTAGAAGTTCCCTCTTCAATGATCAATTATCCATGAATTAGACTCACGATCGCTTCTTTTTGAAAGATACGTACACTCACATATATCTTGGAGTAACAATCCGTCGCCAGCGACACTTGTCAGTATTCCGTCCAATAAGTTAATTAAGTTAAATGTATCTAATTGTAGACTAATTTACTCTGGATATTTATAAATTCCGTTATATCTATACAGTATACAGTGCGCCCAATATCTCTGATACGAATGCAAATAATTTATTTGAGCCTAGACAAGAAATAAATAAAAGATTTTCATTATAACTAATAATCTGCCAATCTGTATACATAAATACTTGTAATGGTAAATATCAACCCTTCCTAAATTATATAACGTTTGTTATAAAAAATATTGTAAAACCATAGCTTTATTTCGTAGTATTATAAGAACACACAACTTAGCAATCTTTCTTATGCATATCTACTATGGAAGGAAAAAGGACGTAACTCACATTTTTTTCAAAACAGCTTTTTTCGATAATCACAATGTATGAAACTTGATACACGTTCAAACCAAAAGGATGTTAGCTGCAAATGCCGAATTAGTATCTAAATTTAACTTTTAAGTTTGAAAAAAGTTGGGCCTGTCAAAATTGCAAACAGTAAAATAGACTTAAAAAAGGTTATTCTTAAACGATTTATTAAAGTATGTCAATTAAACACCAGTTTACAAGTCTCCGTGCATTTCAAGTTTGTGTATATTACATAATTTGCCTATGGCCCAACATCATCAAAACACGTTTTTTGTGCCTCCTGTAAAATTTGGTATGTGTGGGCTACGTCCTTTTTCCTTTCCAAAGTCGAATTATATAAATTAAATATTTAGGACTTTCCACAACTTCAGACAGTGTATAATATTTTTGTTAATTGATATATTTACAACAATGTTAATACTATAAATCAAACATTTCCAATGCCATATTTTGTATTTTTTTTTTGACACACCTACCTCCATTGGAAGATGAAATAATAGCTCTTTGCAATAATGTTTAGTCTTTAATATTTTGACATTGTGTAAAAATATGTAAACAATAAATGAACATAATAACAAATGCTGTTTATATTTGAATTTTATTGTAATTTCCCATTATTATTTGGTGAGTTTTCTGCCGAAAGCAGTGGGGTAAAAAAATGCTTTAGAATTATTTAATCTTCCTATTTGGAACTTCATTTGAAAGCTCTTCATTTTTATATAACTGTTTGTCGACAGACCATCACTCAGGGGTGGGCAAGACGTGTCACATTGCATACTTGCGCTTTCTTGTTCTTTTGAAGTAGGCGCCATAACTGAATTAATCTTCATATTTTCAACACCTAAATGCTCTCAGCTAAATTCATACATCCTTCTTACACAAATATTTGCTCGTCGTATTGGTTATAAAGCTTTTGCAAGGAAAGCAGACAAAAGGACTATATCAGGGTAGAAAACTACGAGACGAATCGAGGAACTTTTTCAATATGTATTTCAGCATCTGGAAGACCAAAAAAGATAGCAGTAGCACCATCAGTGGGGTCCACGACAGCGATCACTCATTGGCACCCATCCTTTGCGATCTTAGTCTCGCCAAGGGCACGTCCTTTCACCAAGCCGGTCAAAGAAAAAAGAAGGAGAATTACAGTCAAAATTTGCCATGTCACTTTGAATCCAAGCGAAATGTGTTTAGCCAATCGTATGCTTTGGTTTTGAACTGGCTTTATGAGACTGTTGCTTGTGCAAAACTCGATCAAGTATGCATACTTAAATATTAAATGTCAATTCAAAATAATTAATTACATTTATTTATTTATTTTTACTCCCAGTTGTCTTCTTAAAAGGTGATCGGGGCATTTCGGGCACTGTGCAAAACAGGGTTGTGACCAGGGACGTCCCGAGGAGATAGGCGAGTGAGCAGTTTCCTAGGGGCGGCAAGTCCTAGGGAGCGGCAAATGATCACAGATTTTTTAAATGACAAATATTGTTCACATGAATTTAATTTTGAATAAATATGATGCCATAATGTCTTTGATAAACAAAATACCAAATCAAGGATCGATGCTTATATAATGTGAGTGAATTTTAAATTTACACCATTTTTTATGATGTGTAGTCAAGGTGGCTTTTATGATTATTGAACAATAATAAAGGATTTTTGATCATATTTATTCATGAGTATTTTTGTCAATAAGGTAAAAATATATTATGAATCATCTGAAAGCAAAACGGAATAAGTGTCGAAAGATTTGTTTGGATACGAAGGTGAGTAGAGAATTCGAACTTCTATATACGTATATGTATTTCTAGATTAATAGAAAATAATGAAAAAAACTGGATGCTATTTCAGGGGTCTGATTAGGGGCGGCACATAGCCTAGGAACGTCACTGGTTGTGACAGCCCCTACCATTTAGAATAATTTGTATTATGTCACCAGATTACTACCAAACATTATATGTAACTTATTTTTACTGGGAAATGATTGTTTATTCGTTGAATAATATTACCACATAATTAACTCAACAACTCAAGTATTATAGCGTTGTAAGCATTCGTATTAACTACCCTGTGTAATTTTTGTTAGTAAGAATTTTCAAAATATATTTATAAAAAAGGATGATCAAATCTTTTAATTTTTAAGTAATGTTCGATGCAATTAATACGTTGGCCATTTTAACCAACTTACTCTCAGAGTAAGGTCACATCGCTTAACGTGGGAAGACGGATGGGCTTGAAAAGTTTATAATAGGGAGATAATTATTGCTTCAATGGCAGTTCAGGAACCCTTGTCTTCATACCCTACAGGGCCGGCGCCACCATACAGGCGAAATAGGCAACCGCCTAGTGCGCAAACCATTAGGGGGCACGTAAATGTAATATGAAAACTATTTGCATGTTTAATCATGGCGGCCAGTCAATGTGGCATTGGATCAATGCACCTCTTGTATATGCAGGGGCGGTTGTATTTTATGAAATAATATTCAAACATAACATTTATACCATTCGCTCATTTTAATTTTTTTGTGTATTTATTGTCTACAATAAATATTTTAGAACATCGTATTAGTTTGTTTGCCTATCCTCCACCCGACTATTCTTTCATGTTTTAATTTAAAAATGTTCTGCGCAATGAATTTTGCTGTATCTTAAAGCTTATTTTTATTACGGTATAATTCTACATTTTTTTAAATACTGTTGGTACATTTTAACATTGTATTTTATTTTATTTTAGACAATAAATACATGAAGAATTTAAAATGAGTGAATGGTATAAATGTTATGTTTCAATATTATTTCATGAAATATAACCGCCCCTGCATATACAAGTGGTGCATTGATCTAATGCCACATTGACCAGCCGCCACTGTGCTTAATAATAATAAATAATAGTACTTTTTTTTACGTTGACGTTTGTAATTATGTATCGTATGATTCGAAAATGAGATTTTGAGCGACTGAGTTACAGTTCACGTAAAAAAACATCTGTTGAGATACCTCCATTAGGAGGTCATATGCTCTAGATTGGGGGCGGACACGGATATATTTAAAAAATATATATGTTTATAATAATTTCTAATTGTTTTTTTTTCACTCTTTCGAAAAAAATGGAACGATTTGTTTAAAGGGAGGCAGGCCAATAGCCGTTGTCTAGGTCGCCAAATAACCTTGCGCCGGCACTGCATAACTGTAAACATTCAAAAATAAATTGATAAATAAGTTGTGGCTTAGTATTTTAATGCAACTGTCCTTTAAACGTTTTTAAAGGCCTTAAGATGCTTCTCAACTCACTGTTTAATATAGATACTCTTATTTTTCATCCCTATTAATTTATAATATTTATTTTGTACCAGCCATTTTAGTGCCTATCTTAGAAAAAAAAGCTAACAACGCCTGATATATGTATGTATAGTAACACGAACAAATAGTACGTACAAAGTAAATATTTTTACTTAAAAAAAATAGCCATTAGTAGTATTTTATCATTTTATTGGGGTTTTCTTGTGTGCGATGTTCAGATTCCAAATAATAAAATGTTCCAGGTCAACTGACATTTTCAACCGAAAATATGTAAAAAATTAAATTTCGATATAAATTTAAATTCCTACCACCACCGTGATTTGAACTTTTTTTTGTCAATTTTTTAAATATTGAAAACATGTAATAATAATAAACTAATTTAAATTTGATTATATGGGCCGCAGTGTAAATCAAGTTTGACATGCCTGTCGTAAGGAATAATTAAATGAATAAAGAAGCTTTAGTATAACATTTAATAACAATGAACATCCTTTAATAAAGACGCTGAACTGTAATAAAATAATTTATGGTCCAATTATTTCAAATAATTGAGTAGGTATGTTTAACCGGCGCTTTGTAGTGACATAAATGACTAATACATTACAGGTCCGCAGCGCACCTTTCATACTTCATTACAATAATGTGCAATGTGCCAACTAGAGGTGCGCCGCGCCGCTCATAGAAAATTTAATACCAGGATCCCGACCGATTCTTTTGTCTCAGATGGATATAATTAAATATCAGGATTTTTTAAATTTACCTACCATTCTGTTAGCTACAAAAAAATACTCAAAATATTTAAAGAGTTTCGTATTACGTTTACATTAGACGTCAAATCATAAAACAACTCATGTTTAATATTATATGTAGGATTTTATTTGTATTTAATACAGAATAAACGTATATTTATTGATTTTTGTTTTAAACAAAACACTTTTTTGTGTTAAGTTGTGCAATCTGAGTTGTCGTTTTTATTGAGGGCCTTTAGTGCAGGGTTTCCCAAACTTTTTATGCAATGGAACACTTAGCTTATGTTTTAGGTTAGATAATTCATAATAGTAATAATAAAAAAAATGCTGTTAAAACACTCATTTAATGGCTGATCTTTATATTTTTTAATTCAAATCAGAGCCACTAATTATTTCTATTGGATTTTCATAGTCGCTTGCTCTATAGCCTGCAGGTTGCGGAAAAAGGACTCCATGCCCAAGAATCATCATTACTAATTTTCGGGGAAAATTCCAAAATACCTGTTTTCAAGTAATTTAATTGTTCACGGAACACTTATTAAGGTTCCGTGGAACACCAGTGTTCCGCGGAATATAGTTTGGGAAACCCTGCTTTAGTGTATTACCATCTTAATTTAACAATTTTAACGTTGATGATTTTATTCATGGCAAAGCTCACGGGATCGAATTCCAATTTTAAAATAACGGGGTGTAGCGAGAATGATTAGCCAACCACTAGTCTTATCCTGTCGTATCCGCTCTATCACTACTACTGTCATCGAAAAGAAGACGTTGAATGACACAATAAACAGTTCCCGCAGAAAAACTCTTTTTGAGATATCTCCATAGTGAAGCTATTTGCTCCACATTGGGAGCGGATATGGATTTTAAAAAAATCCTACCAAAGAGACATGGATAACATTATGAACAGTCATATTTTAATACTAAAGGCGTAATATTATCATGCATCTATAATTTAACAGACGTTTTATGTAAAATATTATCAGGTTCTTAACGGTGAACATTTTACATTATGCCAGATGTCAGTCAGAATGAAACACGATGTCACAGAACGTAATTTCCAAAGATAAAATAATAACGCAAATTAAGTACAGCACCACGGACTTTGCCACGCGGGCACCCAGTTTTCTAAATGCGGACCTGAACACGTTACATATTATTGTTTATTAAAATATTAAATGGAGCTCGACAAATGAATCTGAAATACTACTACCGATTAAAAAGAACGAGGACGAAAATAAAAGCGAAAACATTATGTTTTCCCATTATAACAATTATGTAAATATTCATATGTACAACCCGCAAAAGCTTAAACACTGATAAAATATTTTTAATGTTGGTAATAAGAAGAGAAAATAAGTAACAAGAGGGACAACGTTTTCAATTAAGTAAAATAGACCGACATTTTATAAAAAAAAAGTAAAGGAAGTGAAAAAAGCGTAAAAGGAAAATGGGTCATTAATAATTCAAAATCTAAAATACATGAATCCACTTTCTTATATAATTTTTATGAAGTTATAGTAATTGTTTGTTCACTTTTAATGGGATCAAATAATAAAACCCTCAAGAAATATGTGCATATTTCCACGACCAAGTTTTTCTTATTATTTTTAATTATACCAGTGGTTTTCAACGTCCGGAAACTGTTTCTTTTTAATGATAAATGAAACATATAATTTTTGAAAATCGGAAGTTAGTTTTTTATACATATAATAATTTAGCCGATGAGTTGAAAGAGTTCTTCAATATAATTTATGAAAGATTTATTTGTTCACTCTCTATACTACTTTTTTGTTTTTTTTCGAAAAAGCTGAATGGTGTTATCTAGTATATAACCAACTTTTCAAATTTAATTGAATTCCTCAGAAAGAGAACCATAGATGGTGATTAAACAGCTGAACACTTACAACCGTATGGTGTCTCCCCAAAATATTATTATATTTATATTTTTTAAGCACGGGTCCGCTCCTAGTGTAAAGCATATGGCCTCCTAGTTGAGGTAACTCAACAGAAGTTTTTTTTAAAATAACTGATTCTTACTCAATTCCCCAATCTCAAGAGAGTGGGGATGGAGGAAAGTTAGGACTAGGATAGGATTAGTGGTTAACTGATCTCTCTCGGTACGCTCCTATATTTTAGGATTGGAAGGGTGGGAGGTACTATTTTAGACATCACAGGACTCCAAACTTAAATCGTTTAAAAAAATGCTGTTCGCACTGGTGCTCGAGCCCGTGAGATTCGTCACAGAAGTCAACGACGTTGACCGCTGCGACCCGACAAATATTCAATTTACATGGCATAATAATTCATCGAGTTGATAAAAATCTCTAACGAGAGCAAGAGTACAAAAGAAGGAAATTGAATGACTGAGAGTTTGGTTACCAGGAATATGTGAACATATTGAGGCAAGTCAACAGGAAGTAAGAGAGGTTCAGCCACTTAACCTTGACTGACCCATAAGCTGCGATATTTCAATTGGTTAGCTCTTATGGCAGAGAAATGCTTATTCGAATGTAGTTATGACTTATTTTTATGCGAAATATTTGAAAATAATGGTGTGGTAGAAAATAAATGTGGAGTATTCCTCTATAATCGAGCCAGTTAAAATTTTTGGCTTATGGGTAAGAACTCCCCTTAGAAATCTACAGTTTTTGAGTACAAATCTTGGCTAGGTCGATCATACATATATGACAGTGCTTCCCAACCTTTTGAATGCCACGGACCCCTAAATCTGAAAACAATAATCTGCGGACCCCCGATTCTTTTTTATTTCACATGTCACATTATCACAAAGAATGTTGAAAGAATGAAAATTTTCGCGGATCCCCGTGAAAAACCTAAGGACCTCAGGTTGGGAAGCACTGATATGTGATATTATATCAAGCTTTGATTTTCCCATGAAACGAATTAATTCGAAATCTAGCGCACGATTGTGATTTTTTTATTCGTTAGTTTGTTTGCATATTCTCCACCCGACTATTATTTCATGTTTTAATTTAAAAATATTCTGCCCAAAGAATTTTGCTGTATCTTAAAACTTATTTATATTACGGTATGATACTACATTTTTAAAAATACTGTTTGTACACTTTAACTCTTGTAATAAATCTATTATTTTTCAAAAGTGGCAAGCAGCGGCGGATCCACCACGCGCAAGATTCTTGGGAGGCCCCAGGCGCTATAAAGTTTGAGCACCCTGTTTTTCGGATAACTAAAAAGCGTTTAAAAAATTCGGCAATTCGCCACTGGTGGCAAAGATAAAAAATTACGATTTTTTGGTCGGAATACCGAGAAAAATATGTTAACACATATCTTTCTCGGTTCAAAGCATAAAGACTACCAAAAAGTCCAAGCTGAAATGTTATAATATCAGTTATGCTTTTCTACGACAAAGGTCAAACCAATTTCCAACGGTTTTCCACCAAAAAATGGTCCAAACTGGTTTGAAATATGACGCACTGGAACACTAAATATTGCTTCATTAGAGTAGCAACCAAATTTGCATTCAAACTTCCTAGCTTCAACATAAAAATAATAAACAATCTATCGATATCAATTGTTCTTATTTCACCCCTATAAGATAATGTAGGTTTTTTGTCCAAAATTTAAAAAAGTCAATACTATCACCGAGAAACGAAAATGTAATTGTTGCTTCAATTATTGGTCAAACTAAAGTTACGTAGATGTTTTTCTTAAAATATCGTTTTCAAATATGAATGAAACTTTTGATGAATGAGGCAGTACCTAAGTAACTTTGTAAAAAATCACTTAGATAATATAAAATAGAATTTGATAGCTTCATTATTCCAAAACCAAACCAGTGCAAATAAGGTGACTGTAAAAAAAATACAAAAATACGCAAGAAAATATTACTAATCTATTTACAATCAATTCCCCATAGTAATGCTAGGAAGGTATCATAGAAACTCGTAACTCATCTATTCTTTATATTTGACAATCAAAGGTGAGTAAGTAATAATTATCATAAAAGTCATACAACAAAAAGTAAATTTCAATTTCAACAAAATATCCAAATAATATTACCATAGGTATTATTTAAAAAAAAGTGTACTTTACTTTCGATAGCCGGCTGTACTGTAGCACATAATTCAATAGTTATGTACGATTTAAAACAAAAAAGAGTGTGTAAACGACGTTCATAAGAGTTTTTGTTTGTTTTATAAAAAATAAACACTTGAATGTAGAGAAAAAACTTTTGACACGCTTTGTTTGCATACATTTCTCTCGTTTTATTACATAAATTTTACTATGATACAATTGAAAGCAACTGCATATAAATCCAGCTATTATCACGAAAAAAATAGAATCTGACACCAAGGTGATAGATTAATAATAAATTTATATTTTATATATTCACACCAAAAGTTATTTTCCAGTGAGAACTTATTTTTGTATTTGTATTGCCAACTGGCAACACAAATTTGAACTTGTTTACAGTTTTCCGAATTTACACCACTGACGAAACTAGATTATGATTAAAGCTATTGTTATATTCGATTTTTTAAACTGATTTTAAACGATACTTTTACAAAAGTCATTAAAAATGTTGAATAGATTTGCAATTGTACTTTTAGGCTTATTAGTAGCTATTACTGTACATCAAAGTGAGTATTTTATTTAAGGTTAAACCAAACCGTTCACGCCCATTTATTGTGTATTTTATCAATAAACTAACGTGAAATGTTTTTAATTATTTTTGAAGTAGTAAGGCAATGACTTTTTTTCAATTATAGCGTGTATTGTAGTAATGTTGTGTGCTTTTGTGGCGTTGTGTGATAATTTAAATAATTGTAGTGATTCACTCATTCGCGGCATGTGTAACAAAGTTTTGACAGATTTGTAAACTTATTAAAATCTATCCAATACACGATTTGTATTACTTTAACTATAATAATTATCATCACCAAACAACGGTATTCTTTTGCGCTTGTTGTTTTCCTAAAAATTCTTCTGTAGAGTATTATCATAGTCACATTATTCAATTCTAGGTGACAGTATAAAGTGTTGGGTGTGCCGATCTGATACCGATCCAAAATGCTCTGATCCATTTGATAACAGATCAGTGCCTATAACAGACTGCTCTGAGGAGAAAGAGCTATTCCATCTACCCGGCGTGAAGTCTTCTATGTGTAGAAAAATTCGGCAGAAAGGTTTGATTTTATATAGTTACAATTGTTCAATAAAAATACGTCTTTCAATACGCCCAACTGTTTTCACTGGAAGTATCTTCTGCTTTTATAGTAAACGAGAAATGCCGAGTTTTTTTTTTTTAAATCAGCTTGTATTATTAAAGAAATAAAATAATACCATAACTAATGTTAGGATTCATGGCAATAAGCAGTAAAAATTATGGTAATTTGGCATCCATAAAAGTCTTTAAATGACCTTTTCAAACATACCAGTAAATCCATGTTGCGAAATTTGCTACTTATTACTCAAAAATTCTAAAAAAGTTATAGTTACAAAAATATGTATTATAACTGCAATAAAAATATATGTATCCATATTTTGAAGTACCCAAACCAATGCGACAGTGTGCATTCTCTGGTTATCCCACGGTATGTAAAATATGTCCCTTTACTATAATATTGTATGCAGTGGCGGCTGGTCAATGTGGCATTGGATCAATGCACCCCTTGTATATGCAGATATATTTCATGAAATAATATTCAAACATAACATTTATACCATTCACTCATTTTAAATTCTTCATGTATTTATTGTCATGTATCGATTTTCTATCTTAAAAACTACAAAAGGTTGAGTATCACTAATAAAAGCTGGCTAAAATTTATGAAGTATTATGCAACTAAGTGTTGTACAAATGGTGTCCAAATTATTTTTTAAAATGTCACACAATTTTAAAGTTACAGATTTTTCGAAAGTACCTAATTTTTTTGCAAAATTTCGCAAAAATGCCTCTTATCCTGCTCGGCTTTCAGGTAAAAATGCCCCAAAGCGAATGAGTTAAGGATTTTTTTTTTATATTCACTACTCATCTATTTTAATCGATGAATCTTTTATTACAATAAGCTCTTCGATATAATGGTGTGCATTACATCTATATGTATTATCAATATTCTTTCAACACTTCCTAAGCAATCTAAGTATCACTTATGAACCTATCTCCATTTTTATCTTTATAGTTCGGGGAGAGTGGAGATATTTCCGCAGTTGTGCATACATGGGAGAACCCGGACTGGGCGGAGATGAGCGCTTCTGTCTCATGAGAACTGGCACTTACAATATCTTCATAGAGTACTGCACGTGCAACAGCAAAGACGGATGCAATGCCGCTCCGGCTTCTCACTCGTCGACATTTTCTCTAGTTATATTTGGTTCTGTGTTAACCTTAGCCTTTTCAACTCTCAAATGTCTTCTTTGAAATAACATAGTTATATCCTTATTATGAAAAAGTCTGAGTTTTTTGTACATTGTTTGAGGTTAATAGATATCAAAAACTGTTTTCTTCATAAAATTCGAAATGTGCATTGTAAGTCATCTTTGTAAATACTGCTTTCTACATTGCATAATATATGGTCAAAAAATATCTCATAAAACAAAAGACTATTCGTATAAAACAGATGTTTTATTTTTCAACAGCTTTAGTGTTTATCGAAGAAAACAGTTAAATATGAGTTACCTCATGTCAAATAATAGAATTTATTTAATACAATACATATTCCGTTCTCAACTTCTGTAAAAATGAATTGTCACATTCCAATTTTGTACACATAGTATGATATATATATATATGTAGGGTGACATTCTCATACAAATTATTTTAGACTATCATTCAATAGTATTTCACTGTGTGGAAATTATCCACAATTATCATCTCTTGAAAAAAAGTTTAATAATACGATAGAATTATTTCAATGCTGAATAATATTTATTGAATGATTTTCAAAGAGGTGAATAAATTTTTGTTTATGGGTAACGGGAACATTCCATGTACCTTTAGTCACACCGTCTCATTTAGAACCTTTCGACACTGAACGCGATAGTTTTTATTATATTTTGTCGTCGGTTGAAAAATTCAATGTACAGCACATAGTTCAATCTGTATGAGCGGTATCAGCTGTTACAGTTCCAACGTTAGTAGTGCAGCACTATCCCCGATACATTTTCACAGCTTCAAATAGCAATGCTTTCGACACCTTGTATTGATTGCTAAATTAAAAATAAACATTTCATATAGAATGAGTTTAATTGCTTTCCATATTTGAATAAAGTTTTTTTATATTGTCAAATCACATTGCCATCGCCAAATCGCGTTGCCACATTTAACATAGAAATCTCTCATTTATTATAGATTATTCTTGATATATTTAGTTTTATGATAGTGGTCCATAATTTAAGATCTTAAAAGAATCCGTCCAAAGGAGTATTTTACATTGTAAGTTTTTTGTTTACACTTTAACGAGTGCCATGCGTATGATTCTCCATATCTAAATTAGTAAGCTGCCTTCAAATAGTTTTCCATAAGGATATTTTTTTACTGTATTGTTAATTATTATTTTGAAATAAAACAAACCACTTTATGTTAATACTTGGTCAGTTTATAGAATTAATTTTAAATTAACTGAACAGCTCATTTTAGTCACCGAGAATAAATTTCACCGTCAAACAACATTCTTTCTAGATAACTGTCTTATTGGCCGAGATGAACAGATTGGGTGAAATTTTATTTCATATTTACTGTGCCTTCCAATCCTTATTGTTCAAACTAAATGCGTGACCTTTTTGATGTAATTTTATGTGATTTTTTTACTTACACGGGAACAGTAACTGTTTCGTATTGCCTTTTCACTTTTATTATTTATAAATTCATCAATAGAATATAAATATACTCAACATACACTATAAACGCGTATTAAATTGATTATTTTTAAAGATAATCCTTTTTGAAAAGACAAGATGTCGTAAAACAATATGTTTATTAAACATTCCACAATTTTTATAGAAATTATTAAATCTAAAAAGTTGTAACTTTGTGAAATGAAAATAGATTCTAATTAATATTCATGTTGTCAACAAATTGTTCACAAATATTATCAATATCTAAACGTACAATAATTATATTATCTTTAACGTCTTGCGCTCCATTAGCCAGGATAATACCATCTGGACAACTAATAGCACGGTCCAATCTCCAGGATAATGTCTTTTGTAGTCGGTCTCTTTGAAGCTTTATTTTTGGTATTTCCCGAAATATTTCCGGGGCATAATTTTACAATAGTGCACTTAAGGGATTAAAAAATGCAATAATTTTTTTAAATATGAAAATTACAGTAGAGAGCTGCCTTATATGTTGATTTTAATAATATTTGAAGTCTTTACCTGCTTTGTATAAATAAGTTAGTTGTTTTATCTGGAAAGGCTGTATCCACATCTTGTGGGCGTTAGAGTTGTATGAAATGTTGTGACCATCATTTTATTAAGTGAAGGAAAAAGCAATTTCAACGAAATATATTTTTGACTACCATGAATCACTTGAACAAATTTTTACAGAATATAGTGATAACGATGCGTTCAGTTGATATAAGTGCACTATATGGTGACATAGTAAATAAAAATGTTGGTCATTTTTAAATTTCTGTTATGATACTTTAGAAAGCTTCCAAAATCACAGTTATAATGATGATTTATTTTTTATTTGATAATTTTGACATCATATATATTTTAATAATAAAAATACATATTTGAGCAAAGTCAGACTATGGGTATATTAATTCGCTTTTTTCACATTTCGCTTCCTTAACGATACATATTTGTATACGTTCTGACCTGATTCATGATTACATCATGAATTGTTTTCAATTTATTTAATAATTTATCTAATCCAACTCCGGGAGCTGAATTCCACTTTGAGAAAAAAGCTTTAATTGAAGACGGGAGAAACTATTTCATGTCTAAAAAATAATCAAATGCTTCTTGCTTGAAATGAAAAACGAATTGTTACCATGTAAACAAATAACGATAATATTGTAAAAAGAGCCGGCTGCGTGGTAAGTGGTCAATGTTCGGGTTTGGTTACGGAGGTCACTGGTTCGAATCCCAGTACTGACAGCTAATAATATTTATAAGCTGTCAGCACTGGGACAATAATTAATTTTATACAATCGATTTATGGATTTCTGTTTGGAGACATAAACGTATATGATGTTTTGAATTCTTACCTATCACCTATCACATCATACAAAACGGAGTGAGAGCGATTAGCGTGAGTGTGTTCGAATAAAATACAATGAAAAGGGACATTGTATTTTTGTAAAACTTATGGCAACGTTATTTATATGAAAAACTTTCAGAAACACCGAGTATTTCTAAACATCAATATTGTTATCTATTCCAGCCTTTTGGGATGATCTTACATTGTTTCCAACATTGACTTCGAGGAAGTAATCAATATAAAACAAAATTTTAACCAATAATAGCAAACTGTAGGTACTATATTTTTTAAGAAGGACTGCTAGCATAATGCGATTGGGTAGGAATGTCGGTACGTTGTAAAATTAATTACCCCAAAGACGGGCGATGTCTGTTCTTGGACCCTCACACAATACGGTGGTCGTAAAAACGTTCATGCTAAAATATTTCTAAAGTAAATCGATAATAAAACCCCATTTTTTTCAAAATATCGCCTTAAATAATACAAGAATGGTTTATTTTACAATCCGTGATAGCTTAGTGAATATTTTAGCTCAAATTAGTGGAATTTAATTACGTTTTCGAAGAAAATTATACCAAATATGATACGCGTTATTATGGTCACCATTGGAGCTACACAGATTGTCTCAAAAATACGTTTGACTTTTTGTTTAAAACCGTACTCAATTTGCTGGTAATACGAGTAAAATCTGGACCCAGAGTAGACTATTGGTATTGAGTAAATCTAGTGAGAGTGCAAAGTGTTAAGAAATTTTGTTAAGCTTAATCTTCAAATATCATTTTTTGTAAATAAAAAAATCTGTATTCAGATTATTTCTTTTATTATCCGTCCAAAATAAAATGTCAATTTTTCTGTGGGTATTCTTTTTTACTAAAACTCTGTGCCTTAGAAAGAAAAACCACTTTATAATTAATCTAAGAAACCGATAATTACTTGTTTTTAATTTTCCTTGTCATATTATTAAATGAATGTCCTTTTATATGAAAGTATTATCTAAGTATGAGATACAATCCAATTTTTCAATGTGGAGTATGTACTGCGATTTATTCCAAATGCCCACATTTTTCATTTTTACATGATTTATTGTGGTAAATTAAGAATGTTATCAAATTTAATAATGTAAATGTTTTGCACGATTATTTTTACAGAGAAAATAAAGTTTTTTTATAAATTTGAAAAACATCTTTTTCTTATTACAGATTTGATAGGCCACTAAACCTCAAATATAATGTGGTCATTGTTTTCAAGTCACGGAAATAATGATCCTTTAGAGCAGGGTTTCTCAACGGTGGGCCATGTGGCCCCCCAGGGGGCCACAGCGATTTATTTTTGTTTTGGGGAGCCACAACACAGTTTAGGGGGGCCACGGGTATTGATAAAACCATACAGGGAAGAGCATAATGGCGGATGTCGCGCAGCTATTTTTCGTAAGTCCGTAAATAAAATAAATCACTGGCATTCGAAAATCTCGGAAGAGCTATAAAAAAAGGTGGGTTTTTGAAATTATAATTTTCATGGGAAGACAAAACAATGGTATGGGGGCCACAGAAAACTTTTTCATTCTAAATGATTCAAAATCTGAACGCGCATTTAAGATTCAACGAGAGCTTAAAAATTGTATTTCTGGGTATAATGAACTGCATAAACAATTAATCATTGAAAAGAGAAAATCTGAAAAAACTTTGATCACTTATTTCATTTTTAGAAAAAAACCAACACAGAACGATAGTGTGATTGATACTAATTCCATGGGTAAAGAACCATCGTCTTTTGAAATTGATGCACATACTTACTATATTTTTTGAAGAAGAAAGTGACTTCGAACCACATGCAAAACGCACCTAGCATTGTCACACAGTGGCGATAGTTTTACTTAAAATGTTACTAAAGTGAAACAATAACCAAAATTTTTATTTTTTAATAATTTTTCCCCAAATTTTCTTAAACATTTTTATGCGATTCTGGGTATATATTTATCTCGCTATTTCAAAGTTTTGCGGATTTAAAAGTTCATGGAGCATAAGTCTTTTTTTATGCGTTATATCGTGGAACGTATCTACCGCATAAAATTAAAATTGACCTTTGGTCCTTTCATCTTATAATTTGAATTTACTATCAAATTTGAATTCTTTGAACTTTTCCTCGACCCTGGTTTTGCCTTTCGGCATCTTCAGGAATTCCAAGTGCACGGATGTACTTGAACTGACGCGTAGTAAACAGTTTGTATCGTTTATATACAAAAATATAAGTAGATCACTAAGTTGAAAGGTTGTTAAAATGTAAATTGAATGTATACAATTTTGAAGGAATTAAGTGGGTTTGTTATAATTATGGGGATTTTTTGAAAATATTAATGACCAGATAATAACATAGGAATGTTAAAAATAAATCTAGGGTTTTATTCGACTTATTATTAATGAGTTGATTTGTTTTTAAGCCTTTGAATTAATATTTAATGATAGCAAGTGCTTGAATTATTAATAAAATGACAATTATTTAAAAGGGGGTACAACAATGGAGAATTTGGTAGATAATATTGCTCGTTTAAAATTGGCAAACTGTTGAGCTGAGCTCGATTAATCTCTAAGATTTCTTGGTAAAATAATTTAAACTCGCCCCTGTTAGTATGTAACAAATCAATACCTGAGTCAAAATTAAACGTATGGTTTTCAAGAATTAAATGGTTGGCAAAGGTGGAGGTATCTTTTTTTAAGCGAAAAGCGGCTAAATGCTCAGCCACTCTTATATTCAAGGTTATAGCAGTTTTACCAATATAAAATTTGGGACAATCACTACACTGCAATCTATAAATCCCAGGTTTGTTTTTCAAACAATTCAAATTTGATATTGAAATTCCATCAAGCACCCTCAGTCGAAATACTTAATTAATGAATTTAATATGCTGTAATTTTCTATTTGTTCCTTCTTGAAAATCGCTTTAAATACTGATAAAATAAACGTAATTAATGTGTGAAACAACACCTATTACAGAATTGTATTGATAGTATAGTAAAAAAATATTGAAATTGAATACATACTCAACAGCCATAAACTATTTAAAAGCTGTTTAACGGGTGTGTAGTTTGTGGGCGTGATATTATGACAAACGTAAACAGTTGATTCACTCATTTTTTCGCATTAGCCATGGCTCACTTTTATAATGTCTTAGCTGTTTCAATATTTCTATCAATAATAACAACTGGTCAGTGAATTGTTTCAATGTATACATTTATTAATTTAAAGTTTTGTTTGTTAACCTATAAAAAATATTGTTTGTGTTTAGGATCTGCTGTTCGATGTTATATGTGCTCGTCAGCTCGCGATCCTGAAGGCGAGGATAATTGTGGAGCTTATAAAAGATTCGACAAAGAACAAAACATAGCAGTAGAATGTAATTCCGAAGAATCGCCGATGCCTGGATCTTTCTGCATGAAAATAACACAACAAGGACCAGTTGGATTTATATGTCAGTTAAATATTTACCTATGTTATGTTTGAATTTTTTCATTGTGCTATTCCATATTTAAATTAAAAGCACACATTTTACCCAGGAACTAGAACAAATATTTAATGGTAGTGATCGTTGTTTTCCGTCATTAATAATAAATGATCAGTTCAACACCTTGAAGTGAAATCATTATTTTGGTGACTTGTTAAGATCCTAGAAGCTCGAAATATTTATGCAGGAACCCGAATGATCAACAGTAACAGTAAAACTATATATTTTTGAAATAAGAGGGACTCTTCATGCAAATTCGGACATGTATTATATCACAAAAGTGAGTTCAAATTATTGAAGAATAAAGAGGGCCATACGAATGTGTCTGCTGTGTGCATGTCCTTCATAAAAACACAGAATAGAAAAAATATGTTACATTTATCTTTTTTAGGGGATGGTCGTTGGCGGCAAGTCATTAGAAGGTGTGCATCGGTTGCAGACACAGGTGTGACCGGAGTCTGCAACTGGGGTGTTTACGAAAACGGAGACTACTGGGAAGAATGCTACTGCTCTTCAGACGAATGCAACAGTGCAGAACGTTTGCCAGTTTCCATCTTCCTGATGCTTCCTACACTGCTTATTGCAATATTAATGAAATTTTATTTGTGAATACTGTTCAATCAATCAGAAAACATTTAAACCCGAAGAATTTTGCCTTATGGAGGGAAACAATTATCTTACAATTCTACTAGTAACTTTATTCGGGTATTTTATATTTTTTCATAAAATTCATTTATACTGTCCACTAGTTTAGACAACATTATTATACTTATAATAGAAAAAATGTTTATAATATCACCGCCTCCATAAAAGATACACAACTTGGCGAAAGGCTGATTTGATTTGTTTTAGAATATTATCTTTCTCAAACAGAATATCTATACGCCAAAAAAAATATTTTTTTTTTGATGGGCAACAGTTTCGTTTTTCACAATCAAAACTTTTGGAAATCAGGCTTTAGGCTTTTACTGTCTGCATTCATAAATCCAACATGCTATGAGGTTGAGAATCACCTGATGTTGGTTTCAAATTTAACTGTAGTCTAATCGAGAAACCAACAAGTTTGATGAAATACTCTACTGTTTTATCTGGAATGCTATAATAATATGAATGACTATTTTAGTTACATATCAGATCATTTTCCATACCTTTTTTATTTATTACTCAAAACTGATGTCTTTTCATAATATAATATAACAGTCTACCGTTGCCCTGTGCGATTTACTGTAATTGTCTCAATATTAAAATTCAAATTACTAACAACTCCTTACTTTCAGTTGACCCAATGAATATGGGGAATAAAAATAATAAAACATTTTTAGTACTTTTTCCACATAAAATTTATTAGATTAGGACCGGTTTCGCTCATGATGAGCATTGTCAACTGATAAGAAAAACAATAAAACAGTGATATTTATACAAAAGTTAAGTGATAAAAACAAGGTATGACAAACAATTGCTATTACAACCTAGCAAAAGAATTGAAGCAAAATACAAGGAAACTATAAATAAAAAGTTGAAGACCACTTAGCAATGAAAACTATTACAGCAAAAACCAATTAGGTATGAATTATCATTAACAAAGTAAAAACCAACAATTAGTGTATATAATAAATAAATCTTAATGTCTGTCAACCAAAATTGAGTTTGGAAAATCCAGTAGAGTTCAAATCCAGTAGACTCCAGTTCAACTCTACTGGATTTTCCAAACTCAATTTTGGTTGACAGACATTAAGATTTATTTATTATATACACTAATTGTTGGTTTTTACTTTGTTAATGATAATTCATACCTAATTGGTTTTTGCTGTAATAGTTTTCATTGCTAAGTGGTCTTCAACTTTTTATTTATAGTTTCCTTGTATTTTGCTTCAATTCTTTTGCTAGGTTGTAATAGCAATTGTTTGTCATACCTTGTTTCTATCACTTAACTTTTGTATAAATATCACTGTTTTATTGTTTTTCTTATCAGTTGACAATGCTCATCATGAGCGAAACCGGTCCTGATCTAATAAATTTTATGTAGAAAAAGTACTAAAAATGTTTTATTATTTTTATTATAATGCCATTCCACCAAGTATTGACAGTGAACACCTTAAAAGTGGATATGGGGAAGTTTCTTAAAAATTGTTCACTGCCGATTATGTCAACCTCAAGTAGGTAATCTTAGTAAACTTCAAACTGTGGATCGCACAAAAACCGTAAAATCAAATCACAAAGTGCATTAAAATCACAGTAATTTAAAAAATCAAGTGGGTGCAAACTAGGTATAAAATTAAGTGTACAACTTTGCTTCCGCCGTTTTTTTCCGGAATTCGATGTTTTTATTGTAAAAAATTGGTAATACATTTATGGTTATACATCGATGGCCACTACTTTCTACCATATTTCGGGTAGCGTGTGAATCCCGCGTTCATCATCATTTTAGTGAAATCGATGACACAGAGAAGCAAATTTGACAGAAGAAATACGAATTTTAACATGTGTTTTTTATATTTGAAGTTGACCGTACTAAAACGCACAAATTTGTGCATACCGTTATACACCGTGTTGATATGTCTCCGTATCCAAGTATCACTATAAATTTTGTCCAAAGATAAAATTTTATTTTCCATGGCTACATGAAACACCGCAAGAATAGTTTCCGCAAATTAAATTGTGAGATGACAAACTTTTTACAAAGTAAGCAATACATCGAATTGTAAATATTTTTTTAAAGCAAAACAATAAAATCAGCAAGTATTATAATGAATTTATTCATGAAAATGTATTGAAAATTTAATACTGCAATAAAAAACTGCTTATCAATTTTAAAATCAAATTAATATATATAAGGCTACTATTTGCAACCTGGCTCATTTCAATACAATTGAAAAATTGGTGTGGCGGCTAATGCTTCTAAATTTTGAAACATTCCATTGAAAAATATGATTTCGAATCTCAATTATGAAAGTGATTGGTTAGCGGCTTAGTTATAAATTCAATCATTGCTTTTATTTCATATTTACATTCCTTATATACCATTATTGACCATTTGATATTTGATGTAAGGTTATTTTAAGGATTGTATTTTCACAAAATATTTGTGCCTTGTAAGTTTTAGGTTATATATATTCAGTTTTCATTTATTGTAACTTTTCTCACAGATACAATATTATGATTTGAATTTTTTTTAATCAGTTTTACCGTCCAAAACATTGTATCGCTGGCATTCTATTTATGCTGAATATGTACCAAATATATGTCAGTCTTTCAGAGACATTTTTTACTGCAAAACAGTGTATTTGTGAATAATTTAAGTGCCTTTATAGTGTTGTTGCATTATTTGTAAATGTGCCTTAGTTTTAATAACATTTCTGATATCCTAAGAGAGTTATGGAACATAGTACATACATTTTAAATTAAAATGGAAAAAGTGTTTGACTTTGTGTTTTAGTAAAATCAATAATTTTGCATCCAATTTAATTTTACTCAGAAAAGTTTTCAATGGATTCAATTTTTTGTTTGATCTGATTGTTTATTAACTCCTCACCTGATTTTCCTATATATTTGTTTGTATTACGAAATGTATGATATTTATTTTTGTTGTTTGTTTTGGCCGAAATCATTACTCTCGGGTAAAGATATTTTCTTATGCAGTATTAATTATGTTTCCGTCCTCTAAGTGTGTATTTTTAAGAAAAAATTCCATCGCTCACATTTTAGGTATTTACAGTAGAACCTCTAATATTAGAACAATCATTATCAAGGTCAAATCTGAGTGAGTCAAAAGGATATCGATCAAGAAGACAACAGAGGGTTGCTCGAAATGAATATTTGTTCCTTTAAACTCACAAAAAAATTTTAATGTTTGGATTTTGCCATGAAATGCGTTGACCTATTGTTGCATTGTAATGGACTCGCATGTTGAGCCTCAGCCTTTCCACTATCATACTCAAAACTAGAGATAGAGTAATTACTCATTTCTATCATATTCAAACAGATAAAGTTATTAATATAATATTTGTTGTCTTCCCAACAGTAAGCGACAATCCTAGTTTAAATAAAGAATACTTTATCTTGTTTCTAAATATAACACAAAATATGCACGTGGTGCTCAATATCCGAATATCTAATGTCAACTATCCCTCTTTTTCAGTAGAGATTAATCTTGCACTCTGGACGCTAATAACATTTCCAAATTATCTAACAAGTGTTTTCCTCGGACATCCATAACAGCATAACAGTAGTTTTCACATTTTATTTTCTCTTCTCAATTGTACAGATTTTTAATTTGCCTGACAATAAGTTATTCTTAATATGTGAGGTTCTACTACAAGTTAAAATAATTGCCATTTCTTTTATGGTAAACTATTACTCAATAAAGAAAAAGAACAATTCCGTCCATTTTCAACTTAGTTATATTCTTGTATGTATGATTTTGTGAGCTGGAATATGGTTTTCTATCAAATTTTATCAATTATTATACATCATTATTTAGAGTGTCTTAATCTTGTAACAATGTTGATACAAAATGTATGTACTGGTAGAAGTCAGTAAGTAACAAATTGATATCTCAGTAAATAGCTAATAAAAAATTGAGCTTTTATGATAGAGCCTCTCTATACCCTTGCTTTTTTATGTTACACATATAATTATAATATCAAATTAATGATGGATTTATGCCTATCTGACACAATAAAAGGCAATGTCAATTGCCTGTTTTCAAACCTGCATTATTATTAATTACTGATAAAGAAAAAAGCTGTTTCTACCAAACTGGTACCAACTATGTAAGTTCAGACAACGAATTTATATCCAAGAATCTCATTGGTCACTTAACTATTTTTTTTTCAAATTATGTTACCAACTTCTGCCAGCACGGTGACGAAATGATCCATTAATGTTAAAAATATTAAATTTAAATAAAACTTTTTTACATACATATGTATTTTCTTTATACATAATATGTATTTTTATGTACATATGAAATCGAGGAAGTAAGTTTAAAGCAATGTTTCTCAACTATTTGACATGATGAACACTTTCAAGCATTGTCTTTAAACATTGTTATAAAATAATATAGATCCTTGAATAAAAAATAAACCTCTCTCAATACATCGGCCAGGATTAGAGTATACAATTGCGTAGCTACAAATTTGGTGTCATGGAAATGTCAAGTAAGCAGTGGCGGATTAAGCACTTTGGAGGCCTTAGGCGCAATACATTTTGGAGGCCCTGTTTTTCGAATAACATAAAAGTGTTGCAAAACTCTTCGTAGAATAATCATGAATATTTAAAACTGAAATTTGAATATAAGGATTTATATAATTTATGCTATTCAAGGCCCCAAGCGCGCGCCTCCTGCGCTTATGGGGTAATCCGCCACTGCATGTAAGCTCCCCCTTTCTATGATTAAAAAATACCAAGTCCTTATAGTTGGGCTTCGAAAGTAGTTCTGGACTGCTGTAAAAACTGTTTATTCTGTTGGAGAGTAATAAATGAAATTATAGAAAGAAATATAATAGATATTTTATAAAATTTCATCGCATTCTGCAATCAGCTTTGAATTTCTTGTCTATGACATATTTTATCAAATTATTTTTTGTTGTCCGTGGTTGTTTAACCTATCAGAGATTTTGACATAAGCATATCTACAACCTCCAATATTATTGGTGTATTGAAACTCTTATCTTACTTAACATTCTATTGATCAATATGGGTGTTTAGCCAAACTTTGTAGACACGAAGCAATACTATTTATTATTAACATGTGAAAGCTACGCTTTCACATGTCTATGCATCGTATCGTAACTTGTAAAATAGGTATTCTAAAACCGACTTGATAATAATTCTTTTGATACTTTCAACATGACTTCTACGTTAGTCCAGCAATTCGTCGCTGGCCTGAAATCTAGAAATGCTGACACACGAAGTAAAACGGCGAGGGAATTGTATTTATATGTGAAAACAGAACTCCGCGAAGTGACACAAGATGAGATCAATCAATTCCTCGACGATTTTAACCATCACATATTCGAAATGGTATCTGCCAACGATTCTAACGAAAAGAAAGGCGGTGTGCTCGCCATCGGTTTGTATTTTTAAAACATTACTGTTTATATTTACATTGATTGTTGCCATTTGTTAAAATCTGAAAACATAACATTTTTTTAATAAATTGAATTTCGAAGGATTAAAATAAGCATGCTATATTGAATCCAGATATATATTTTTATTGTAGTATGCCTCATCAGCGGCGATTGCGATACAACCAAAACTAGGATATCTCGATTCGCGAGTTATCTCCGAAACTTATTCCCGTCTTCCGATGTGGGAGTCATGGAGTTGGCCGCGAAGACCGTGGGCCGTCTCGCTACAATAACTGGAGCCAAAAGAGCGGAATACGTGGAATTTGAGGTGAAGAGAGCTTTCGAATGGCTCTCCAGCGAGCGTAATGAAGGAAAACGACACTCGGCAGTCCTGATTCTTAGAGAGCTCGCGGTTGCCATGCCCACATACTTTCACCAACAAGTCTCCGGATTTTTCGAGCACATATTCACAGCTATGAAAGATCCCAAAGCCGTCATTCGTGAGGCAGGCAGCAAGGCCCTGCAGGCCGGTCTCGTAGTGACAGCCCAGCGCGAGAGTGTCAAACAAGTCCATCAGCCCACATGGTATAAAGTGTGCTACGCTGAAGCGGACCTCTGCCTGGATGATCAGCTCATCAAAGAGAAAGGTATAACACGTGACGACAGAATCCACGGAGGCCTCCTGATTCTCAATGAACTTCTGAGGTGTTCGCATGCCGTATGGGAGCGAAAGTACACTAATCTGATGCAAACGTTGGATACCCACCAAGAAGTGAGTCTCACGGAGGACATCATATCTATGATGCCGCGTCTCCGTAGCCCTCTGAGCACGAGAGGCAGTTACACTGATATTGCTGGCGCTACGGCAGCTATCGGTTCACAGCCGGCAGTCGTCTACGAATCTGCAGTGTGCAGACAGTTAATTTTAGAAAAGTATGATACCATTTGTGCAGGTAAATTTTTATCGAAGTAAAAAATTAATTGGTTTTCTAGGTTTACTCGATTTTATTGAATCATTATGACTAATTATTGTTACAGATATCATGGGACATAGACTATCTCGCTCTCAGCATGTTCAGCAGATACTATTGATAATAATTCCTAGACTGGCAGCCATCAACAAAGAAGTCTTCATCGCGAAGCATCTGAACTCGTCTATAAATTACCTGCTGTCTACGCTCAGAGGGAGAGAACGCGATAGAAACATGGCTTTCACCACTATTGGATTGATTGCGATCGCCGTGGAGAAAGATATAAGACAATATTTGACTCGGATTATGGATGTCATCAAAATGGCGTTGCCATCGAATGATACTCCTAGCAAGAGGAGAATAGGAATGGACCCGGCCGTGTTTGTTTGCATTTCTCTGTTGGGAAACGCAGTCAAGGAAATGATATCCCATGACATCAAAGAAATTCTCGACTTAATGATGGCGACAGGATTAAGTCCGGCTTTGACGATTTGCTTAAGAGAATTGGCTCAAAATGTTCCATCGGTCAAAAACGATATCTCAACATGTCTACTGAAAATGCTATCATTGCTACTGATGAACAGATTGTTAGTTCATCCCGGTATGCCTAAAACGCTGGAACAGCAGATGGGCTCTCTTTCCGTATCATCTGAAAATCATGATGTTGCAAGTATCGTGTTAGCCCTGAGAACGTTGGGTTCGTTCGATTTCGAAGGCCACAGTTTGCTTCCGTTTGTGAGACGTTGCGCCAACCACTTTTTACAAAGCGAACAACAAGAGATCAGGCTAGAAGCTGTCCGAACATGCAGTAGACTGCTGTCACTCGCCATACAGTCGCATCGAGTGGAACAATCTCACACCGTAACTTGCACTGTAGCAGATGTCTTAGGAAAACTTTTAGTGGTTGGAATAACTGATACCGACTGCGACGTCCGATACTGGGTTCTCGCATCCCTCGATGAGACTTTCGATTGCCATTTGGCTCAGATAGAAAATCTCAGCTCACTGTTCATAGCTATGAATGATGAGGTATTAGAGATAAGGGAATTAGCGGTATGCACCATTGGGAGATTGAGTACGGTGAACCCGGCGTATGTCATGCCGAGCCTCAGGAAAACTCTCATACAGTTCCTCACAGAATTGGAACATTCAGGCATGAGCAGGAATAAAGAGCAATCGGCCCGCATGCTTGACCACCTTATAGTGAACGCTCCCCGTCTCATCAGGCCTTACATGGAACCCATTTTGAATGTTCTCGTACCTAAACTGAAAGAGGCAGATTCTAACCCGGGGGTGGTGTTGAGCGTCCTCCGCGCCATCGGGGACCTGGCCGAAGTGAACGGCGACGGCAACGGATTACACAAATGGATGCCTGAGCTTTTGGCAATCTTGCTAGATCTGTTGGCAGATGCCAGCGCTCCGGAGAAAAGGAGTGTAGCGCTTTGGGCTTTCGGTCAACTCATCAGTGCAACAGGTCAAGTTGTCACTCCCTACGCTCAATTCCCTAACTTGATGGACGTATTGATAAACTTCCTAAAAACAGAACAGCAGCCTATCATTCGGCGAGAGACCATAAGAGTGTTGGGATTACTGGGAGCTCTCGATCCGTACAAACATAAAATCAGCAGAGGAATGATCGACGGCCAAGTGGACTCTAATCTTCTGTCTCTTGCGGATATCAAGACTGATGAAAATAATTTTGATATGAATACCAGCGAAATGTTAGTCAATATGTCTTCTACGATGCTTGAAGAGTACTACCACGCTATTGCTATTTCGACGCTGATGCGCATCATTCGCGATCCGACTCTTTCGCAGCATCACACGAGCGTAGTTCAAGCTGTGACATTTATTTTTCAATCACTCGGAATAAAATGCGTCCCGTATATTTCTCAAGTCATGCCGAGCTTGCTGCACGTCATCAGAATGGCGGACATAACTCTTCAAGACTTTCTCTTTACTCAGCTAGCGAAGTTGATCGAGATCGTCAAGCAACACATACGAAACTATCTAGACAAAATATTTGAACTAATAAAAGAGTTCTGGACTCCGCAGAGTCCTCTTCAGACGACTTTGATACTTTTAGTTGAGCACATAGCCATCGCTCTCGGTGCTGAGTTCAAGATTTACCTACCTCAGTTGATACCGCAAATTTTAAGAGTACTGTCGCACGATTCTAGTAAAGAACGAGTAGTTACTGTAAAATTACTGCTGGCTCTGCAGAAATTTGGAGATAATTTAGACGATTATCTTCATTTAGTTTTACCTCCGATTGTCAGGCTCTTCGATTCCAAAGACTGCCCCTTGTCTGTGTGTAAAGTGGCCATGGAAACGGTCGACCACCTCGCCGATAGTCTTGATTTTACTGATCTGACATCAAAAATTATTCATCCGCTCGTTCGAAGCTTAGAGACGTGCCCTGAACTGAGAGCGACGGCTATGGATACGCTGTGCGCGTTGGTCGTACAGCTCGGAAGAAAATTCAATCATTTCATACCTTTAGTTCAAAAGGTTATCAATAAGCATCGAATACCCTGTCAGAAATATGAAATTTTGGTGTCAAAATTACAATCCACCACCACATTGGCTATGGATGAAGATTTTCTACTGACAAAACACTGGTCAGCAAGACATAGTAACCAAGAGGTAGCTATTGTTTCTTTGATTCACTTTTTTTCCTTAACTACCAGTAACACCTGATTTATCCTGACAATTCTGGTATTTTATGTCTAATCGCCATACAGCTCAGCTCATACAATTAATTTTCTTGTTTATATTACTTCCCGTTTCTTAAATACACAATGACGCATAAATAATAAACGATTTTTCATTATCTCTACAGACCGCTCTTACGTCGAGTGATACTACCACAATAAAAAAACTGCAAGTAAATGCTTTCAATCTCCGACTGGCTTGGACTGCTACTCGTCGAGTTTCCAAGGAGGATTGGTTGGAATGGCTTAGAAATTTAAGCATCGGGCTACTCAAAGAATCTCAAAGTCCAGCCCTCAGGTCTTCATTTAAACTTATTTTGTATTAGTTTTGAAATAATATTTCCAATATATCTTTTCTTTTTACAATCATTTTACAAACAGTTTGAGACTAGATTGTTTACACCAGCTAGAAACAAAAATTGACAGGCTTGTGTCACTATTTTATTCTCACATTTCAAACATATTTCAAAAATATTTTGAAAAATTATGCTGCATGTGTTTTTTTTTAATATATTTTATATGATTGATTATATCTTGCAGGTCCTGTTTGGCCTTGGCTCAAAATTATTCTCAGCTCTTGAGAGATTTATTCAATGCGGCGTTCGTTTCGTGCTGGACAGAGCTCTCCGAGGCGATGCAAACTGAACTAGTAGAAGCCCTGGAGCAGGCTCTAATGGTACCGGATCTTCCAGAAATAACACAAACTATATTGAATTTAGCAGAATTCATGGAGCACTGCGATCGGGGACCTTTACCTATTAAACCCCAGCTGTTGGGAGAGCGAGCCATGCACTGTCGGGCGTATGCCAAAGCTCTCCACTACAAGGAGGAAGAATTTAGGAGAGGAGTCGGTCTGCCGCTAGGTTGCCGGGCTGTGGAGTCACTGATTTTGATCAACAACAAGTTACAACAGCGTGAGGCCGCTGAGGGCTTACTGGAATATGTCATGGCTAGACACGCTGCTGGAGATACAGACTTGACAGTGAAAGAGCAGTGGTATGAAAAATTGCACAGCTGGGAGAAAGCTTTGGCGCTATACGAAGACAAACTGAAGGGAGATGCCACCGATTCGAAGGCGCTCTTGGGTCAGATGCGCTGCCTAGAAGCCCTCGGAGAGTGGGGGGAACTGCATCGTACCGCCGGAGAACACTGGGACGTCTTAGAGAAAGATAGCAAAGCTCCCGCTGGCCGGTTAGCCGCAGCAGCCGCGTGGGGCCTCGGAGACTGGGATTCCATGCGTCGCTACGTTCAGTGCATACCTGATGATTCACAAGATGGAGCATTCTATCGTGCCGTGCTGGCTGTACACGCTGGACAGTTTTCTCATGCTCAACATCTCGTAGAGCAAACCAGAGACCTTTTAGACACAGAATTGACCGCCATGGCCGGGGAATCTTACCAGCGGGCATACGGCGCCATGGTTTGGGTTCAAATGTTAGCCGAATTGGAAGAAGTCGTCCAATATAAGCTGATTCCGGAGAGGAGAGCGGCCATCCGTTCTATGTGGTGGACAAGGCTACAAGGCGGGCAGCGCCTTGTGGAAGACTGGCAACGTATCATAAGGGTTCGCCGTTTGGTCATAAGTCCCGTGGATGACATGCACACTTGGCTGAAGTATGCGTCTCTGTGCCGAAAAAGTGGTTCCCTCATGCTATCCCAAAAAACTCTCGTGATGCTGCTAGGCTGTGACCCGTCTGAGCGGCCGGACACCCCCCTGCCATGTCTGCAACCGCAGGTTACTCTGGCTTACTGTAAGCATTTGTGGGTTGCAGAAAAGCGAGAGAGAGCGTTGACTCAGCTTCACCTCTTTGTGGACGGGTACGCTCTCCGCCCGGAAGATGGAGCCGAACCTGAAAAACGTCGGCTTCTAGCCCGTTGCTACCTGAAGCTTGGGGCGTGGCGTGAGGCTCTAGAAGGGATTACTGAAACTTCCATTCCTCAAGTTTTAAAATGTTATTCAGATGCCACCGACCACGCCCCCGATTGGTACAAAGCTTGGCACGCCTGGGCATACATGAATTTTGAAACTGTACTTTTCTACAAACATAAAAATGGTGATGGGGAGTCCGACACTTCCGGGTCCACAAAGGAGACCAGTCGTGCTGACGGTCATTATGTTTCTAAATTTACCGTTCCGGCTGTTGAAGGATTCTTCAAATCTATTAACCTATCACACGGCAGCTCTTTGCAAGACACTCTCAGGCTGCTAACTCTCTGGTTCGACTACGGTCACTGGCCGGAAGTCCACGAGGCTATCGTCGAAGGCATAAGAAGCATCGAAATAAATACCTGGCTGCAGGTGATCCCGCAGCTGATCGCTCGCATTGACACTCCCAGGGCTCTGGTCGGGCGACTTATCAACTCGCTACTCATCGATATCGGAAAGTCTCACCCTCAGGCTCTCGTTTACCCCCTCACGGTCGCATCCAAGTCCTCATTTGTCGCTCGAAAAAATGCAGCCAACCAGATTTTGCTATCGATGTGCAATCATTCGGCAACGTTAGTCAATCAAGCTCTCATGGCTTCGGAAGAGCTCATCAGAGTGGCGATTTTGTGGCATGAGCAATGGCACGAAGGCCTGGAGGAAGCTTCCCGGTTGTACTTTGGCGAGAGTGACGTCAATGGAATGTTTGAAGTACTCGGACCTCTGCACGCTATGCTCGAACGCGGCCCGCAAACTCTGAAAGAGACTTCCTTCAACCAAGCATACGGAAGAGATCTTATGGATGCACAAGAATGGTGTAATCGTTACAGAGTAAGTGATTGTTCTCACTTATAATCATTGGGACTGAATTACTAAACTTTGGTATATATATTCAAACAGCTTCAATAAAAAATTTGGTGTAATTTAAACATGAACAAGATATAGCTTTATCCCACTTATAAATGAGGGTGTTACTTGTAAACCCGGCTCATTCCAAAGTTGTTGAAACCATGACTGTAATTTAGTAGATAAAAATAAATTTTGAAAGTATTTTTAGAAATCAGTATCAAACATGGCTTTACAACATCCAAAATATTCACATTCCAAAGTAATGTAAGACTAAAAATACTTTGAAAATGTACATTGTTTTTCAAAATGAAATTCAAGTTTCATTTTTTAACCGTTTTGAAATAAGCCGTGTTTGCAAGTAATACTCTCAGATATGATTATGGCATTGCCAAAACCGAGCTTAACTCAAAACACGCACTGTTGTAGTTAGGCCCCTGTGATCCCAAATGATAGATGCTAGATATGTAGATTAAAAAGTGGCGGAACTCACTTCTTGTCAAGCTTTTTTTCTAATCCATGTCCGTTCCAACTGTGGAGATTATGGCTTCCTAATGAAGGTTTTTTCTACAAGAACTGTTACTCAGTTGGTCAACCTCTCTTTTTTCGAAGATAGCAAGGATAGAAGGACAGGGCTCAGACAGATCCAGTCGTCAATTAATCGCTCTTGCTTTGGATTTATTTTTGGATTGGAAGGGTGGGAAGAATTTTTTAAGATATCACAGACACATATGCCTTTAAACAGAAATCGATTGAAAAAAATACTGTTCGTACTGGGACTCGAATCCATGAGTTCCGTCATGGAAGCCTCGTCTTCCTCTGAGTGACCACCGATCAACGTATTTTAAAGGATTGAAAAGTGTCAAAGGTGGTACGACGAATTAAAGTAAAATAAGAATAAAACAATTCGAATACATGGGGAATGAATCACTGCAAATGTCTATATATTTTTTTGCTAATTCCTCTGTTTCTAGAGATAATCTAATTTACTCCTTATTACAGGAATCAAAGAAACCGCGCGACTTAAATCAGGCATGGGATCTGTACTATCACGTGTTCAGACGCATATCTCGCCAGCTTCCTCAGCTCACCTCGCTGGAGCTGCAGTACGTGAGTCCAAACCTCCTGGCGTGCAGCAACTTGGAGCTGGCGGTCCCCGGGACTTACCGACCCGGCCAGGAGGTTGTCAGAATTGCTCACATACAAAGCAACCTGCAGGTAATATTAGTATTCAGATCTCTCTTGTTTTCAAATCTGTAAAATCTATATATTAATAGCCGATAATGTCCGTCTGAGTGTAAGGACGTCCTCGACCTTCCAGTCTCCACTTTTTTAAATAAAATAAAATCTATAATAATCACTTTTTACTTTTCACTTTTCACAAATGTGTGCGTACTGATGTCATCGGGTCTTTTTCTTCTTTTACGAAATTTATTTGTTAGCGTATTTGAAAATTATTTGAATAAAATATATATACTACGAAAAATGATTGTTAGCAAACTTGAACATTATTCCAAAGATTTAATAATTTACGAAATTTCTGCTACTACGAAAAATGGTTGTTAGCAAACTTGAACATTATTCCAAATATTAAATAATTTACAATTAAAAAACTGCAGGGCTGTCGATATATGCGCAAAATTAAATAATTTACGAAATTTCTGCTCCTACGAAAAATGGTTGTTAGCAAACTTGGACATTATTCCAAATATTAAATAATTTACGAAATTTCTGCTCCAACGAAAAATGGTTGTTAGCAAACTTGAACATTATTCCAAAAATTCAATAATTTACGAAATTTCTGCTACTACGAAAAATGGTTGTTAGCAAACTTCAACATTATTCCAAAAATTCAATAATTTACGAAATTTCTGCTACTACGAAAAATGGTTGTTAGCAAACTTAAACATTATTCTAAAAATTAAATATTTTACGAAATTTCTGCTACTACGAAAAATGGTTGTTAGCAAACTTGAACATTATTCCAAATATTAAATAATTTACGAAATTTCTGCTCCTACGAAAAATGGTTGTTAGCAAACTTGGACATTATTCCAAATATTAAATAATTTACGAAATTTCTGCTCCAACGAAAAATGGTTGTTAGCAAACTTGAACATTATTCCAAAAATTCAATAATTTACGAAATTTCTGCTACTACGAAAAATGGTTGTTAAACTTTATTCCAAAAATTCAATAATTTACGAAATTTCTGCTACTACGAAAAATGGTTGTTAGCAAACTTCAACATTATTCCAAAAATTCAATAATTTACGAAATTTCTGCTACTACGAAAAATGGTTGTTAAACTTTATTCCAAAAATTGAATATTTTACGAAATTTATGCTATTACGAAAAATGGTTGTTAGCAAACTTAAAAATTATTCCAAATATTAAATAATTTACGAAATTTATGCTACTACGAAAAATGGTTGTTAGCAAACTTAAACATTATTCTAAAAATTAAATATTTTACGAAATTTCTGCTACTACGAAAAATGGTTGTTAGCAAACTTGAACATTATTCCAAATATTAAATAATTTACGAAATTTCTGCTCCTACGAAAAATGGTTGTTAGCAAACTTGAACATTATTCCAAAGATTTAATAATTTACGAAATTTCTGCTACTACGAAAAATGGTTGTTGGCAAACTTGAACATTATTCCAAATATTAAATAATTTACTATTAAAAAACTGCAGGGCTGTCGATATATGCGCAAAATTAAATAATTTACGAAATTTCTGCTCCAACGAAAAATGGTTGTTAGCAAACTTGGACATTATTCCAAATATTAAATAATTTACGAAATTTCTGCTCCAACGAAAAATGGTTGTTAGCAAACTTGAACATTATTCCAAAAATTCAATAATTTACGAAATTTCTGCTACTACGAAAAATGGTTGTTAGCAAACTTAAACATTATTCCAAATATTAAATAATTTACGAAATTTCTGCTACTACGAAAAATGGTTGTTAGCAAACTTAAACATTATTCTAAAAATTAAATATTTTACGAAATTTCTGCTACTACGAAAAATGGTTGTTAGCAAACTTGAACATTATTCCAAATATTAAATAATTTACGAAATTTCTGCTACTACGAAAAATGGTTGTTAGCAAACTTGAACATTATTCCAAATATTAAATAATTTACGAAATTTCTGCTCCTACGAAAAATGGTTGTTAGCAAACTTGAACATTATTCCAAAAATTCAATAATTTACGAAATTTCTGCTACTACGAAAAATGGTTGTTAGCAAACTTGAACTTTATTCCAAAAATTCAATAATTTACGAAATTTCGGCTACTACGAAAAATGGTTGTTAGCAAACTTAAACTTTATTCCAAAAATTGAATATTTTACGAAATTTATGCTACTACGAAAAATGGTTGTTAGCAAACTTGAACATTATTCCAAATATTAAATAATTTACGAAATTTCTGCTCCTACGAAAAATGGTTGTTAGCAAACTTGAACATTATTCCAAAAATTCAATAATTTACGAAATTTCTGCTACTACGAAAAATGGTTGTTAGCAAACTTAAACTTTATTCCAAAAATTCAATAATTTACGAAATTTCGGCTACTACGAAAAATGGTTGTTAGCAAACTTAAACTTTATTCCAAAAATTGAATATTTTACGAAATTTATGCTACTACGAAAAATGGTTGTTAGCAAACTTAAACATTATTCCAAATATTAAATAATTTACGAAATTTCTGCTAACTATAAAAATAAAATAAATTAAAATAAAATAAAATAAAATAAAATAAAATAAAATAAAATAAAACAAAATAAAATAACATAAAATAAAATTAAATTAAATTAAATACTATGCAACAAAAATCTCACGTTGCTGGGCAACAGGCTTACAGCTAGTCTAATTAAATACATTAGAATCAGTTTTAAAAACATAATAAAAACCTGACAGCACTTTTTTTTGAACTGTTATTTCGAAACTGTGCAAAGAGAGAATCAGTTGTATATATTTTACAGTGCCTTCCATATTTAATATTTTTTCATATATTATCTTCCTATTGTCTGTTAAAGGTGATCACATCGAAACAGCGTCCCCGGCGTCTGTGCATCAGAGGCTCAAACGGCAAAGACTACATGTTCCTGTTGAAAGGTCACGAAGACCTCCGCCAAGACGAGCGGGTCATGCAACTGTTCGGACTGGCCAACACCTTGCTTCAGAATGATCCCGATACCTTCAGGCGAAATCTCACAATACAAAGATACGCAGTCATTCCTCTCAGCACCAATTCGGGGCTCATCGGATGGGTGCCGCACTGCGACACGCTGCACTCTCTCATAAGAGACTACCGAGAGAGGAAGAAATGCCTGCTCAATATCGAACACAGGATAATGCTACGCATGGCTGCGGATTACGATAGATTACTGCTGATGCAGAAGGTGGAAGTGTTCGAACACGCTCTAGGGAGCACGGCCGGAGACGACCTCGCTCGTCTGCTGTGGCTCAAGAGTCCTTCTTCCGAGGTGTGGTTCGAACGCAGAACCAATTATACCCGTTCCCTGGCCGTCATGTCCATGGTGGGCTACATCCTCGGTCTCGGAGATCGCCACCCTTCTAATCTCATGTTGGACAGGGTGACAGGAAAAATTTTGCACATTGACTTCGGTGACTGTTTCGAAGTCGCGGTCACCCGTGATAAATTTCCCGAAAAGATTCCTTTCCGTCTGACGCGGATGCTGATCAACGCCATGGAGGTGACGGGAATCGAAGGTACCTACAGACGAACCTGCGAGTCGGTGATGGCCGTGTTACACAGGAATAAAGACAGTCTGATGGCCGTGCTCGAAGCTTTCGTCCACGATCCTCTTCTCAATTGGAGGCTGATGGACGCGACCCGGAGATCGCGCGACGCGTCTCTCGGAGCGGTAGGCTCGGGAGGTGAAGCCGCTTCTCTTTCGGCGCCCGCGCCAATTCCTCGGCGACTGCCGCACGCCGTTGAGGGGCAGCCCGAATTTCTTAATAAAAAAGCTCTCGCTATTATCACTCGAGTACGAGATAAACTCACCGGCAAGGACTTCAACCCCGATGAAGCTTTGCCGGTCGCGCGGCAAGTGGATCTTCTCATTCAGCAGGCTACAAACAATGAAAATCTTTGCCAATGCTACATCGGATGGTGTCCATTTTGGTAGACTGTCAAAATTGAAATCCTTTTTTGTAAAATGTTTTTCCCATTTTTATATATAAACACTCAAATCGACGAACAGATGCAATACTCGTTGAACATTCTAAAATACTCCATTATCAAGTGTAGAAGAGACTTATGTACAAATCATGAAAGATTTTTTGCCAGATATCTCTGCAGGCTTAGATTAATATTTTTTTTTTTTTAAAACAGCATTTATTTTTACATTTTTTTTATGCAATATTGAGAGATTTATTTATAATATTGAAATAACTCTGGGAGCTGTAACCAAATCTGCTATCGACAACTATACAAATATGTGAGAGGTGACATGAGCTAAATTTTTTTTCTGTGACAGTGTATCCCAACTTTTTTTTTTGTTTGAATATTTTTTATTCATTAATTGTGGAAATGATCATCACATTATATCAATTATATTCACAGATATTGTATCACAGTTTGGCAGATGTTTGATATTTTAATTTATGACAGTTTGCAATAAAAAATCAAAAATCTTGCGTCATTACCGTATCTCATTCAGTCATATATTTAAAACATAACTTTATGAGTGTGGAAATTCTTCTCTTGTTCTGATCAATTGTAGATGAACATTTCCGAGGCTACAGTCACAATATAATTTGGAACATAAAAAGGGCATTCCATATCATAAGCTATTTTTCAAGTCCCTTAAGATTTTAAAATGCATTGTCCGCCTTATGCATTTATGATGCAACCGTCGCTGGTTCTGTACGTTTATATATCGACTGTAGAAAGGAAAATGAACTTAACACACAGTTTTTTCGATAATCAAAATGTATACAACTTGATACACGTTCTATCAAAAGGATGTCAGCTGAAAATGCCGAATTAGTATCTAAACATAGCTTTTAAGTTTGAAAAAGTAGTCTGTGAAAATTGCTATCAGGAAAAAAGACTTTTATTAAATTAATATTAGATAGTCAATTAAAAACCAGTTTATCAGCCTCCATACACTTTGTGTGTATTTTATAATTTGTGTTTGTCCCAAAATCATTAAAAAACGTTTTTTGTGTATCCTGTAAAATTTGTCATGTGTGGGTTACGTCCTTTTTCCTTTCCACAGTCAATACAAAATTATGCGTATCGAATGCCAAACTCTCGAAGGTGAAATCACTCATAAAGAGTTTTGTTTCCCAAAAATCAATTTCATGCTGAAAATCAAAATGGATGTTAACTAATTAATTTTTGAATGTGAGAATGTTGGAAGGAAGAGGGGTTAAAAAACACTAGTAATTTGTAGTATCTCAGGATACACTTACTTGGCAATGTACATTGCAACTACAAAATAGACATTTAAAGCTGTACAGATAATTATAATGATTGATGTTATTTAACCCTTCAGTGCTGATGACGTATGATGTGCACAGCGCGCGAAAACAATGCTTAGTTTTATTGCCCATTTATTATAGTAAAAGTTGACCAATTTCATTCAAATAGCTTCGAGTTTGATAAAAAATTATTGAATTTTTAGTTATAAATACTTTTTATCTTATTTTTTTAATCCAAAAAAACCTATAGAATGTTATTTGAAAGAAAGTATTTTCGAATACGACACATTCTAATCCCTTAAAGAATATTTTTATCAGGCTATATGTCAAGTGCTTAGTATTTAAAATGGTCAAAAATATATATATTCAATACTAAGGTCGCTGCTTTTTAGTGTTAAAATTTAACGCCGATTAATCACCAATCTGAGATGATAACTTAAAATTTATTTTTTCGCGTGCTATTTAATATCTACATTAGGTATATATTCCTGAAGGGTTAAGGGTTATCTCAGGTAAACATCAGGTGTGAAAGGTCAGTTTAATCTAAAATCACTACTTTGCAGGAGTTACATTGAATACAAAATAGAAAAAAAAGTATATGTAGATCTGGCAACGTTGTTATAAACATAACAGAACCTCAGTCTTTCAATTGTCTATTCACAAATTTTTGTAGCTAATCTTTTTCTCTGTTTGAAGATTGTTTTATTTATTATAACTGAAGAAATCAATCGGTATAATACAAAATGGTTGTAAGTATAAAACAATTATTTTAGAGGTTCAGACGAATGTTTATAAACTGCACTGCTGTATATATATCTACCGATTACACTATCTTACATATGCGTGGCATGAATATATTGATAGGTCGAGATAAATTAATTTGTTCAATTAAGTATTTTAAATGTTCACATAGAGAATGCTGGAAAAGTGATTCTGTCAGGTGAATAATAAATATGAGCCACAGTGAATACTATTTGCAAAAATGTATCGTATCGATTTGTCAATATATTCACACAGTACACTGATATATTGGCGTGTAAATGAATTGAGGAAATTGCGAAAACTTGGCACTGAGTCCAATTCCGAGACAACCTTTTACACACATATTTGATAGCAATGCTCACACCAGAATGCCATTGCAAGTCGTATTATATTTTTTTAATGATGGCAATTTATATAATATAATGGTTGAAAATACGAGTGAACCGTTGATTTGGCAAAAATGATTTTCATATTAAACGGTGTATTAGCTCACTTTACCTCTTACCTATGCAGATAGTTGGCTAACACATCCATATAACTCTTATGATTTTTAAACTGCCGACGTGATGTGTCGTCTCCCCTCGGTTACAATTGTTAATTCTAAGATTCATTGTGAAAAATTGAATTAGCTTTGTATAATATTAGTTTTGAATACGATTTTATAGCGATGACATTTGTTGAGTATGTTTATTTTTTTTTTTTAAATAATAGAGTAACATTATATAGAATATTTCTATGTGTGTAATTACTCTCTTTTAACAAATTGTACTACCAGTGAAGTATATTTGTTGTTAACTTAATGGTAATTCATTTTTATCATGAATTAAAAGTTAAAATGAAACCAATATTTATCGTTTATCTTTATTACATTTACCCCAATCCTTCAAAGTGACGATGCTTATTTAATTTGTCACGTGTGAAAAAATCGATGTTATTTTTTAAGATTCCAACGTCTGAATCTGATTTCCAAAATAATACGCGCAATCGTTGAAGGTTTCATTTGAAAAGGCCTAAAACCTCATTCACAACCCATTGAAACCTTATCAAACAACTGTATTTGCTCTCAATGATCTCTATCTTTTTTGACTGTGATTTAGTGAGTCGGTATTTTCTTATTTTGGTATATAGCTCAACTAAAATTCTCTTCAACGTAAATAAATATAAAAGAAACAAACTTCATAACCGACTGATCATGAAGTGTTCACCAAGAATTTACCTGAAAAGAAATTGTTAAATATAATATGGGATGAGTGTATAAGAAGGGAACTATTTTAGAAAAATAATACAATTTTTTTAGATATTTTCAATAATTTGTTTATTTTAGTTGTAAAGTAATGTAAGATTTTGGATAGGTTCAATAAATAGTGCAGTACATAGGTAATAGTCCAGGTAAATGAATGAATTATGTTACATTATAAATAAAATCACATCAAGGATAGTTCCAAAATAAGATTGGTTGTTAGTAAAAGATGGATAACTTCATGCTAACCAGCCAAACTATTTTTCCAAGATTATTTTCTTATTCCCAGTCACCTAGTTTGATATTTTATTCAAAACAACTAACATAGGCTAAAGGTAAAAGTTCAGACAATTTCATACACAAAACTTCTTTCATATCAGGTTTACTCATGTAAACGTCTAATTTTTCACCCCCAAATTCTGATAAAACCTGTCTGCACACCCCACAAGGTGTAGTAAAAGACTTCTCTTGGAACGCAACCACGGCTACGGCTGTAAATTTTTGGTAACCTTCACTGACGGCTTTGCAAACTGCCGTCCTCTCCGCACACACTGACGGACTGAACGCGATGCTCTCCACATTACACCCGGTGAAAACTTTTTTACTGGCTTCTGCTTGGATTGCTGCCCCCACTTGGAACGAGGAATATGGACAGTATGCAAACTTTCTTGTCTTTGCAGCTTGTTTGATTAACTCTTGTACAGTTTCATCTGAAAATAATGATTTTATTTCATTGGCTCTGAGGTACAGATATCAGTATAGAAAACCTATGTTATCTATTATAATCATATTATCTGGTATCCAACCACATTGTGGTATTTTTTTTTTGAGTGGAAACAAAACTGAATGATCTATTAAATTTGAATCATTTAATTTTTGTACATGTCCACACTGTCACTAACGACCTGGACTTTTGACATCTTCAGACATCTAAGTACAATAAATTATAATAAAAATATTTTTAAAAATAAGCTTTTATTTAAGTGTGCTAAATAGATAAAAATAATTCCGATATCTATTCCCTCAAAATTATTCCCTCGTCTGAGCAACATCCTGACCACATGACACTCTTCAGCACAGTAAGTCGGATCGTTGACTCTCCAGAGAATTGGGAAACAAACCATCTCTCACATTCTACCATCGCTAGTAGTCGACGGTAGATTATAGTTATTAATTTTGGAATAATTGTCTCATATGACTAAAAGTAAAAGCGCGCGGCGAAAATATTTACTAATATTGTAACTTACTTAAACATACTGTAACGTACTTAAATAAGCTTTGTAAAAGTAATATTGTTTGAGGATGCCCCTGAAAGAAGCGCAACACGTGTCACAGTTTGTAGCACAATACGTGGAATAATCTGAGTTATTTTAAATTTTATATTGTACATTAGGTTTAAGATATATATTTTCGCCTGGTTTAAATTTATTTGATATTATATCATACATTAAGTTTCAGATAAATATTTTCGCTTGCCTTAAATTTATATGATATTATATTGTACAATAAGTTTTAGAAACACATTTTCGCCTGGATTCAACTTCCACCATAAATAATACTAATCTATCTGTTTGCTGGAATACTTGATTACCCCTTACCAGTGGTAATTGCATTAAATCGCCAAATAGTAATATGTTGATACCACCAAAAAATTCTTCGCTGTTCTTCAATTGTCTAAATCGGGAGTCGATTATGCACAGCATTTCATAAGGAACCAACCATGTTAATCTCATTGATGCACAAAAACTAAACAGTCTTCCATTAATGATTTCTGTTCTTAAATACTTCCAATCTGAATCGATATTACATATATACCGTTTATCCTAAAGTCGAATTTGTCTTCGTCTAAAATTCGGTCAAACTATTTCAGTGATTTAAATTTTTCGAATTTTGTAATTTTCCATTGGCAAAACAGGTAAATGTTTTATCGACACAAATGTCACTAAATTTTCTGTGATCAATCGACAGTTAAAGATTCGATACCTGCACTTAAACTCCATAATACATTATCGTTTAAAGCATAATATTATAATAAAAATATAGCGCTATAATATTAAATTTTATTGAGACCGATTAATGCTTCCGTAAAGGCGTGAGATCATTTCAAAACTACTGACGTTTGCGTTAAATTTTGACATTTCAAAACATCCCGACAGGATTGTTCCGTCTTGGCGACTAACAAAGCAAGTTAAGAAAAAGCTTATAAAAATTATGTTGAACTTGATTCTTTTACCGAGAAAGTTATGAAATGTACAAAATTTGAAATATCCATCGAGCACCTTCAGTCGAAATTTTTGTTGTGTAGATAAGTTCATTTATCACTTTTAGGGTGTTCACTGTCAATACTTGGTGGAAAGGCATTATATTAGTAAAAACACAATATTTCTTTGTACTTCATTTTCATTGTTAATACACATTTTATTTCAATTTAAATTTGTATAAATAGCGCTGTTTATATATTTTTCTTATCAGTTGAAAATGCTCGCAATGAGAGAAACCGATCCTGACCTAATTAATAAAGTGGAATGAAGCACAAAGAAATATTGTGTTTTTACTAATAAGTTCATTTAATAGAAGTAAACCTCGACTTTGGTAAAAAAATATGGGCGATTTGGTCAATCGAAAATTGATCACGGTGACATATTGACATACATATATCAGCAACGAACTAATTATTTGGGAGACTCAACGCTCAATCAAATTTGGGAGCTCTGCTTTTCGAATTATTAAAACTGAATTAAAAATATTATACGGACTTTATAGAATATTCATGCTATTCTGACGCCCCTAAGATTAGAGGGCCCCAAGTGCGCGCCTCGTGCGCTTATGAACTAATCCACGACTGGACATATTGACATGATCAAAGTCTTTAAAAATAATTATTTTTTAGTATCGGAAGGGCATATGCCTAGTGGCATAGCAAAGGGGGGGGGGTCGGTATTGTCGAGAAATTAACGTAAAACTTTAAAAATAATAAGGAAATAAAGATCGAAATGTATACAGAACCGATGCAAGCTGTGTTCCTTTTACTGTAGTTTAATCTGCTTATTTGTGCTTTGCGATACTGACTGACAAAATTAACTTTTTTGTAGGCGACATTTTTGAAAAATAATTGAAATTTAATAATTTAAGAGGTAAAAAAATGTTTTTAATAGAAAATAGATGCGTGCTATATTCATATAACATGCTTTCATCCGTTTTATTTTTGCTTTGTGACTTGCTGATAAAACATCACTTTTTGGGGCAGTGTTTTTAAAAATAATAATAAAACTTCAGAGATAATAAACATATAAAACTGTTTTGTGTAAATAATCAATTCAAGCGATAATTCATTCACCATTTTCACGCATGGTTGTACACTGCCTAGCAGGACGTCATTTGTAATATTGATGTATATAAAAATATCTGATATTACAACTAACAGTGAATGCGCCAGATAATTGAATTTTCTTAAATGAATAATTGCACCAGGACTCACCCGATCACAAAGGTAAAACTTTCACCAACAGACTACACAATTATCCTGACTCATTGGTACAATATAAAATATAAAGCTTGCTGGTTCAAATTAATAATTCGAAAACAAAATTTAAACGGCCCTGTATCAATTACGATTTTTTTTCGATTAACTTGAAATATTAGCAAGGAAGAAATCGGCGGAGCGGAAGGCGTCGTTTCGTAAAAATATTCATGAAGAGACATTAGATAAGCAGTCGATTTTCCATTTCGAGCTCCGATAAGATAAATAATAATCTTTTTATTTAAAGACAATCTGACTATCGAGTATAAGGATCATTCGACTAAAGTCACATTGAAACTATGAAACATCAGTAAATTCTGTCAATACACGAGAACAAGTACTTAATGTTGTAAATTTTAAATTATGAACATCTATTTGCAAATGTTAGTGAAGTTTTTATTCTGCGTACGACATTGATAATCAAGTGTTTTTGTTCAAAATTATTATCAGATTATGAAAATTTCTTGATAGTAAAATGTCTAACATAATTAATAATATAGGCGAATCACCTTTGTTGAATTTCCATTGGGATCTGCCGTACCTAACGTAAGTAATTAATTTGTAATTATTAATTTCAATGTTTGTATTTTACCCTCTTCCTGCGTCCACTAGAAAAGGACAAAACCTCGAATTTTATTTTGTAATTTATAGCTGAAGAATACAATTAGAATCAGTTTTTATCATGTTCGTAAATCTTGTGATTTTCTGTGTAATAAAACTTCTCGGGAAAGGCGAACACGTGTAATGACTAAGTTATCAAATTTAATTTTATATTTTCAAATGTGCTTGGTTTTTCATTTTCTGAATTCTAAGAAAATCTCAAGATATTATTTTAAAACCAGTTTCAAATATTGTTTCCTAACATCAGTCCGCGGTCTACAATAATCGGCCCCAAGAAAAAAAAACATAGTTCATTAAAATGGTACGATTTTGCAGAAAACATTTATTCTGATATTCAGTCGCAGTCAATATTTTGGTGGCGGGGGGTCCCTAGTGAGCATATCAATGCCAGCTGATATGCCTAACCAGAAAAAGTTGGGAAATTCCACACACCAACAAGTCCCATCTGCTGGCCTCTCTGTGACGTTCGTCGAGTTTTTTTTTATCAAATTATCTAATGCTGATCGCGGAATATAAAATAGGATTAACATTCGATACTTAAAAAAAGCTGCATTAATAACAACTTGCCTAAGGCCATAGTAATCGTTAAAACATAAAGATAAATCCATATTTATACAAAATTTACACAAAAGCCCACCTGAAACTTTTTGTAGCGTTCATATTACATATATACAGCATATGCATATATGTAATAGTTATCTTCAGTGGCGGATTAAACACTTTGGAGGCCTCAGGCGCAATCAATTTTGGAGGCCCTGCTTTTTGAATAACATAAAAGTGCTGCAAACCTCTTCGTAGAATAATAATTAATATTGAAAACTGAAATTAAAATGTAAGGTTTTATATAACATATGCTATCTTTGAGGCCCCTAAGATTTGGAGGCCCCAAGCGCGCGCCTCTTGCGCTTATGAGATAATCCGCCACTGGTTATCTTATGTAAAAAAATGTTTCAGCACAGTCTCGGGCGCAAGACACTGAACAATCATTGGAATGCAAAAAATGCTGTCGTATTACTCTGGGATTCACACCCAGTAAAGGCTAAAAGCCCATTTAAACACAATACGAATAATACTATACGAGAATATATATGCACAACTATTCCCTTCTTCGCTGTAGTTATTTACTTCTTGAATATACTTCATAAACAAACTATGTATTTACATCATTTCACTTTCACTGTTTGCACCTAATAAGAAGGAAGCGAGACACCAGTTGGAACTAATTCAATAACTACTAGGTATCTCAAATAGGAAAATCCGCCAAAAATATCGTACCTAAATTTTCAAAGTCGGCGACGCGCTTCTGGCCGTGGTCAGCCATAGTACAGAAAAAGCAAAATTGTTCCTTATTCAAAAAGTGCTGCGAAACAAGATGTTAACCGCTAAACGTTTCGAAGTGTACTAACTGGGCCTTTTGTCAAGTCAAATGAAATTATAGGAGAGTTAATAAATTGCTTCCCACGAAAATATTTATTACAAAAGCCATTGCACGTACGTTTTATTATGATAAATTTCATACGTACGTAATTTTGAGACGGCGATTATTAACTTTAACTTAATATTATGTTTTCCGGCATTTTTACAGAAATAGGCAAAAAAAAGCTGTCGTAAATCTAACTCGCCGATGGGTACATATTATATTGCTTGCCAAATATTTACACGCCGCAATAGAGAAAAAACGGAATATTATTTGAAAAATAGAAATAGAATTACACGACTTCCTAAAATGCCAACATATGGTGTGAGTAGGATTTTTAAATCCATTTATTCCATAATATAAATCCCTTTTTTAATTAATTTGAAATATAATGAAATTAAAGAATATAATTTCATCCGAGATAAATAATAATTTAAAAAGAGACGACGCTGTTTTAATAGTTTTTTTTTCAATTGAATCAATGTTAAAATAATATATACTTTTGTGATCAAGTATTACGGGTTAAAATAAAATTATAAATAACGAATTGAAAGGTTTTTCATGTCATGAATGGCGGTGGGCTTTGTTTGGTTCCATCATATTTTGAAGACGTAAATCGTGAAACGTAAGAAGATGAAAGTCTCAATTAGAATGAAATAAATGCATAAATTAAAATATTCAAAAATGTTTAAGCTTGGATTCATATCAACATTTCATGCATGGTTATTAAGACATTCTAAAAGAATTTTCTTTTATTCGAATTTCATTGTTTGTTAGTTTTTCTGGTTCGACAAATTTATATTAAAATATAAATTTGTGACTTTAATATTATAATGAGGCAATAATATTTTCAGTGTATTCGGTGGTAACTTTGTGGAGATTCAGTCTGAAGCTGCTTCTCAAAAAGATTAAGCACGGGTCATAATTTGTATTAAATCTTTAAAACCCATTGCAGTGACTAACTTAAGATATGCCGCTGGCGTGATGTCCAAGTAGCAATCAGCAATTTGATAATTTCTTGTAAATTTAAATACATTGTTATTTTTCCTTCATGTTAATGATTTTGCCTAGTAAATATGTCAGCAGATTGTAAATTGATTTGCTTATCGGAAGTCTTGGTATGCTAATCGTTTATAATATTTGGCATTAGCGGAAAGTCATCGGCGATTTACTTGATCAGGTTAAAATAAATAAAATTAGATAATATTTTTGAATAATGCCGCTCTTATTCGAACGTCAATAGATTCCCTTAAGCAGAGATAGAATATAGAATTTGCATTATATGGTGAAAGAGATAAAACATCAATAGTTTGTATTTATACCGCAACGTGGCGGTACTATTCGTTTTTGCTTAGAATGTGCAATACTTTTATTTCTTCTCAATGCACACTAAGAATATTACAATACAAAACCAGTCTAACACGCGCAATTTTCTCAGACTCAGCTGTTGAGAGGTGACTGACTGGTTAGAAGACTGACGTATTCGATTGTGGACAAATAAAATAGTCAGTCAATAAGCGATTTTATAGTTCATTTAAGATCGGTCGAGTGCAAATACAATTTGCAGATATATAAAACAAAACGATCGTCTGCGAAGATGAGCGAGCTCAGTCAGGAAGAGGTGAGGTGGCCACTTTTATTTTGTTATGATTACTAACCTTGGCGTCGTAGGGTGATAGCTTTGCCAGTCATGTTGTGCGTCTGGTGGTAACAAAGGCGTGTTGCGAATTTTTAGTTTATTCTGCAATTTTTTCGCGGACCATGCAGCGTGCTGCGATACGTCGTTGATAGTAATGTCTTCTGTTTTAGATTCGGAGACGCAGATTGGCCCGGCTCACGGGGGGCGCCAGCGACGCTCCCCAGGCGGTCTCGGCGTCTCCCGTCACCCCAACGGGGTCCAGGGAGTCTACGCCTGCCCGCGCGGCCCCCGTCGATGGCTCGGGACTCCCGGACGACGGCCGTGCTCGCCCGGAGGGGGCGGAAACCCATCTCGGCGATCGAAATCAGACCCAGCACGCATCGCAGATCTTGGACGGGGAAGCGGACGCCACGAAAGTGTCTGAAAAGTCCGCTCTGAACTCTAGTGGTATAATCGTTATAGAAAAATCAAATAGTTCCAACCTGCTGGAAGGTATTCCGGACACAAAAATGTCAAATTTGTCCCAAAACAGACAATATAATAATATAAGTGCTATGAATGATGACTCTGTTCTTATATGCCAAGCGTCCTTAGCCCCGGACGACGTATCGCGATCTCTTTCGACCGTGCCTCACGAAAATATCAACAGAACTCTCGACAATGAAGCCAGTCTGTTCAGCGAAATAGGCCAAAGTGATGTGAACAATACGAGTGCGGAGACGCCGATGCAGGCGGAAGTGACAGAAACGTTTGTGCAGCCGTCTCCGACGTACAACGGAGACAGCTCTTCGTCTGGAAGCTCCCGTTTTGTCAGAGAGAGCTCTTTGAATATGGACATCGACGAGACCCCGCAATCGGAAAAGTTTTCATTCAGAGACAGTGAATCCGGAACAGAAACCATGGACGTAAGTATATATATTTTTTTGAACGCTATGCTTTATCTCTCGGCTTTGGAAAAAAAGCTTTAAGTAAATATGTAGAGTAGCATGTAGCTGACTCCCCTTTTCCTTACTCACCGGCAAGAGAGGCTGAGCGAGAGCGAATGCCTTATGACCAATGTTCTCTCTAATTTTCGGAAGGTTATGTGTGCAAAAGACATTGGCTGTGCAACTTTGACAAGAAATAAAAAGATGTGTGCACCACATAACGGTATTAAGCTTAACTTTGGTTGATTTTTAATAATGACAATAATTAACTACACTATTTAATGTCAATTAATTTATTCTGGGGGTAGTATAGCTGATGTAACTTTTATGTGCTTTGTTGTAATGTATGTAATGCACAACATAGAGGGAACACTGCTTATGACCAGTTCTTACCTCAATTGATGAAATGCTCCATTAGAAGTCCATAAAAATAACATGTAGCGAGGGGAGTGCGGCAGGGGCGGCACATTTTTGGAGGCGGCATTTTCAAAAACAAATACAGTGAAACCAGGATTCTACGTTTTCCAAGGGACCGTAATAAATCAACGAATAATGCGGGAAATCTTCAAATAATACGAAAAAGTGTTAATTTTTCAAATAAGTTATTTATTTATTACCTTTTTTTTTTATTAAAGAATATATAAATTTATTCTTTGATTGCTTAATTGTTTAATACATACTAAGTTGCCTATTTGTAATTTGGTACTTAAATTTTCACCCTTCAAACTCTTTTACTTTTCTAAGATAACTTTTTTTGCTAGATTTTTTCAACACCGTAAATTGTTTTCAGTTTCTCAGTTAGAGTTCTAGTTTTCTTCATTTAGGCATTTTAGGCAAAAAACGAAAATAGCGAGAACTGAAGATCGGAGTTCCACTGAAAAAAAACGCGAAACCAGATTCGAGGCAAAAAATATTCAACGAAAACGGTCAATTGAGATTATATTTGTGACGGGACCAAAATATTTAAACGATAGATTGAGGAAAACGGTAAATTGGGGAACGATTAATGCGGGACTGTTTTACATTGTTCTTATGAGTGTTTGGCCGGGACTATGAAAAATAAACGATCCATGCGGGAAAACAAACAATGCGAGAACGGTAGATGGGGGTTCCACTGTATAAAATTTTTCGAGAAATTATATTTATACATACAAAAAATAAGCCACCTGTAATTTAAACTTCTAGTTTATGAACTAAACTGTTAAAAATGTAGAAGTGATTTAAAAACAAAATTAGAGGACATATTGGGGGCGATAAATTCAAGGATCGCCTCGGGTGGCAGGACCCCTTCCTACACAACTGCATGAATCATTTAAATTTTGTAACACGAACATATCGTCAGGTTTGATTGGATCTGTTACCTGAGCAAATCAATCGTTAAAAATGTTTGCTGATCCTTATTTTTTGATTGCCTCACATGGTTGTGACAAATCACATTTCTCATTTGTGTGGACAAATTGTCTATCCCCAGTGTGTGCAGTTACATAAATTAATTTTTAAAATGATTTATGGATTTCTGTTGGAATGCACGGATACCAGCGATCTCTAAAATTCACTCACACCCGTCCTATCCTAAAACCAAGGCATTTTGATAACTGCTAGCCCTATATTTCTATCTCTACTCTTTGAAAAAAGAGAGGTCGAGCAACTAAGTTCTCGTAGAAACACTTCAGTCCAGAGAAACTCTATTGAGATTCCATAATACTTTACATTGGGAGCGGACATGGCTTGAAAAAAATGTCAACAAAAACTGGACATAAAAACCTGTACCCAGCGGTCTGTCCTGGCGATGAAAAATATATCAACTGTTCTGGTTTTTTTTTTTTTTTCACAAGTAATCTTGAGTGAGTACCTTATTCTTCATAGGTTAATTTTGAGTTATTCACGATGATGAATGTGCTGCAATGCCAAATATTTTCTGCTTCTCTTAGCTTAAGTTAAAAAAAGAGTGGGGGGAGGTTTTTTGAAGAATGTAAGTAGAGGGAGCTGTTGTATGCACTGAATATTGATTTGTAATCGCTGAGTGAACATCGCCTACCTTCAAATCAAGTGTGGCCAGTTACTAAATATGCATAAATAATTATTTTTTGTCTTTTAATCTTTAGAATTGCTAACCAAACATCATATTAACCCTCCAAGGACGAGCATGACCATATGATCACAGTAAACACCGTAGTCTATTGATCCCACTATTCATCCTTTTTCTACCTGAATATCGTTGCTTTCACTCAAATTTTGTTAAAATAGATACAGACTTCAGTTAGTCTTCAGCCGCGAGGACGGATACGACCAACAAAATCACATGCTATTTTTAGAATTTCCACTAATTTTTAATGGACTTTTTGAAACTGTTATTATTTTATCAAAACATAAAATTATTTACAGTTCTTTCGGCGTTCTTACGACTGCGTTTTTTTTTAAGTTTTGTTAGAAATAAAAGTTATCCGTAACTTCAATACCGCTTAAAAAATATATTTTTTATCTAAAAAAAAGCTCTCATCTCTGGAGGGCTAAATGGTCATTGTTATGTTTCTGCTCTGACCATCAAAGTTATCAGACCAGATGTATTATATCACCCCCTATGTCATGGTATTTTCACTTAATGAAACAGTACGCCATTTCTGATTACCATTAACATATAACAACACTGTCTCATTCCAATGATTGCCTTTCCGAAAATGTTATGTTTAACTGCCACAATTTAACTGCGCAAATAAAACATTTGTGATTATCCGAAAATGAACAAGGAAAACATTTTTGTGCATTATCCGCCAACTTAAAAAGATGTCGGCTTCTCTTCACAGTTTTGCCTCGTTGAAATGATATTCTTTCTCTGCCTTATGTTTATTTTTTTTTATTTTGATAACAAAAATCATTGACACTGTTTGCTTATTGATGAAAACTCAAATTAAATTGCAAGGCGTAACGGTAAATTTACACCGAAGCTTCTAGCTAATTCAAGGGACACTTATATTCTCCCTCATATTTATATCATTGAGGCGATACTCCTCGGAAGAGTTATCAAACGGCTCTCAATGAATGGGCCTTGAAGATTCCTGGGCGATATATTGCTAGGTATTCCAATTGCTTTGTTCTAACTGTCCTAACAATTGAGAAACCTATGCCTACAAAACAAAAACAATACATTTTATATTCATCGATTTGATTTGTAGTTTGGAATAGATCTGATAGACCGTGTTAAAACTCGAAATCAAAAACCTCGACTAAAATCAAATCTTGATCCATGAATAATGTCATGTTAAAAAATACATGAAATTATAGTCTGCAAATATATTTTCAGGTCGAGGATTGTGATGCAACAGTCAGCGGAGGCGTTGAAAGAGGCGCGAGGGCTAGAACCGTCAGCGGAGCGGAGATGTCTGAAGACCAGCTCCGCGGCATTGTCGCCGGAATTCTCCAGGTTTCGTGGGCCGATTATTGTCAAGGTTAAAACACATTTTGTAATCTTTTCTCGCACTCGATAATAAAAAATATATACATTGTTTATATTCAAGGCTGTGCTTCTTTATTGCAGGTTTCGTATTTTTACCTGTCGTCGCCGCTGCCGTATCGGAAAATCCATCGTTGAGTTCGGAGGAAATAGCATCGTTGGCTCTCACAGAAGTGCTGACGATGACATTGGAAGGTGGATCGCCGTTCGAGACGACACCTGCGATCCGGACGACTGACCCCGTCGCCGAACCCGAAGACATTGCCGAGGAGATAACCCCACCCGAATCGGCGCCCGAGGATCAAGATATGGATGTCGTCGAGCCGGAGACCGGAGTCTGCCCTGTTCCTTCGCTGCCTCCTCCTGACCCACCCCTGTCTCCTGTGGCAGAAGCTGCAGCATATCTGCTGCGTTGCTACTCTAATGTGGCCGCTGAAGAAAGGCGTCATCCCAAAAAGAGCTCTCTGCCGCCTCTGCGTGACTTATTGGTGGACTTGCGAGCGGTCCTCGTGCGATATCTGTCCCTCTTGCTGAGAGGGAATCTCACGGGAGAGACACCCGCTCGCGTATCCCCGCTGACATCTTACGTCTTAGCCGGCACTGCTCCGAGAGGTCTCCTTCCGGAGCTAGCCGCCCTCGCTTACCCGGAAGAGGAAGCCCTCGCCGCCGTGTTCATTCCAGTGCTCCGCGGAGTTTCGGAGGCGATGAGACGTGCCTCCGCTGCCGATCGGGAGCATCTCCGGCCACTCGAGGCGCTCGGAGAGTTGACGGAGATTCGTTGCGGGCCAGCCCACGCCATTCGACCCGTCGCCCGCCTGATCGCTTCCCTGCCTGACTTCTGTCCAGAGCCGTGCACTTCTGTACCTGGACGGGAAATGGCTAAAACGAGTTTCCTCGGTCCTTTCTTCTCCGTTTCCCTCTTCGCCGAAGAGAATCCCAAGCTCGCAGACAAGATCTTTGGTGGCGGAAAGAGTCCGGCCGCCGACAAGTCACTTACCTTTGCGTTGCAACGGGACATCGACAATTCCCGTGTAGTTCTTCATCGATCTTGCCACGCTCTCCTTCTCAGTCCGGCTCGTGCTCCTCTCATGCAATATTTTGCTTCTCTCCTCAAACACAATGACAAACGAGCCCAGCTGCAATCCGAGGAAAGAACTTTAGCAGGTAAAACTTACTCACCGTCTGTGTATTCAACACGTGCCAGGCTATACATGTATAGCCAGGCGACTGTCTATGTGCTGGATTTTGGCGCGCTTTGCATTTTATCACTTAGTAACTAAATATTTCATCCATATTTTTTTTTTGCAAAACTAAGGGAAATCTTAGTTTTGCATCTTTTGCGGATAAAACCAAATCCCTAATTTTGTATGAGATTCACTCACCCAATTACACTACCCCAAATTACACTGTCCCAACTTTAGTGTAAATGGGGGTTTTACTGTATTATACTTGACTTGGGTAGACTTGAAATATCGTTTTATAGTTTTTCAAGTTGCAATTGAATTGAGATAAATGACCAAATGATTCACTCAAAAGATGAGACAAGAAATAATGATCACTTTTTTACAACTCAGCTTAGATGCTCCTGCCTGATATAGAATCTAAATTGAAGACAGAATCAGTTGAGATTAACAATCAATTTTAATCATAATATTTTTTTCCAGGTGACGGCTTCATGCTGAACATTCTATCCGTCCTCCAACTATTATCCGTGAGAATCAAACTGGAGAGAGTGGATCCTCTGTATCCGTTCCATCCTTCCAGCTTGGTCTCCGTTCAAAATGACACCAGACTCTGGTTTGCCAACCAAGAAGCCAGCGATTGGTTGGACAATCTCAGTGAGTGAAAATCTTATTCGAACCTATTTTTTTTGTCATTATTTAAATGAAATTTGTCTCAGTAGTATATTTATTATGGAAAATAAAATAGCGGGTGCACTTTTTTCCCACTGAAACTTTGATTGATTTAGTCCGCCAAAACGCCAACTAAATACGTAATTTTACTAAAAGTCCAATAGAAACATTTTGCCAATTGGCTTACTTTATTTCTCAAGGGCTCAAGTTATTTATATTCTAACCATGCGCTCATATAGTTGTCAAAATTATTTTTAAAAATATGTTCAATATAAAACTAGTCATGCAAAAGTAATTATTGAAAAATATGTGCAATGTTTGAGAAAACAATTTAGTGTAATTTTTGACTGCGCACTTCTTTATCCAATTTCAAGAATGTATGTTGATACTCTTATCCCTTAACAATCGTTAAGATTCGCACCGGTTAGTCACGATTTATGTTTTGATTTTATCATTGTTCAAAATATTGATTAGCATAAAAATACATGAAGCCACAGCGAGATTTTGTCCTATGGGCTAATGATATTTTTTCGATTCACTATTACGTTTCAAATGCTATATAATTGTGGTTACAATATCGACTGTGGAAAGGAAAAAGGACGTAACCCTCAATTTTCCAAGACAGCTTTTTTTCGATAATCACAATGTATACAACTTGACACTTATTCTATCAAAAGGATAGAAGCTGAAAATGCCGAATAAGTATCTAAATTTAGCTTTTATGTTTGAAAAAGATGACCTTGTAAAAAATGAAAACCAAGAAAAAACACTGAAATAAAGGTTTTTCCGAGACAATTTCTTTAATTAATATTAGGTTATGTCAATTTAACATCAGTTCAGAAGTATCCGTGCACTTCAAGGTTGTGTATAATTCATAATTTGCATATGTCACAAAATCATCAAAACACGTTTTTAGCGCCTCCTGTAAAATTTGATATGTGTGGGTTACGTCCTTTTTCCATTCCACAGTCGATATGGTATGTGCTCTTTAGTGGTACACCAAAATCTTACTTAAACGTGATTATGAAAATGCATAAAATGTAAGTGTTTCTGAAATCTATTGTAATTTTAAATTAAAAAAACTAAATGTTTCCAGATAAAAGCCCTGCACACAGCTGGAAAGAACCGAAATTCCAAACGCAATGCTGGTTCCTGACTTTGCATGCCCACCACATAGCATTACTGCCTGCTATTCAAACACACCAACGACGCATCAGGTAAGGGTGCCTTAACGATGTAATCATGGCATGTTTTCAAATGCCTCAGGTTGGAGCGCACTCCAAACTACTAGAACTAGAAGGATAGTGCTATCACAGGACTAGCAGTTAACTATTCGCTACGCCCCATTTTTATGATCGGATTGGTGGCGGGAGGGAATTCTAGATTTCAAACAGAAATCAATTAAAAAATCAATCTGTACTGGGACTCGAACTCGGGAGCTTCACAACCGAAGCAAACAACGTTGACCACTGATCCGACATTAGACACTCTCATTGCCGTCATGACATTTTTTGTTAACTGACAGTCTGGGATATCAATAGGTCACTTAATTTCCATGAAGTAGTCTACTAACTGGAATATACTTAAGTATAGTCTAAGGGCCATTCACACGACAGTTCAGAAAACTTCATGTTGTCACCATAGACTAATCTAACGTTAACCATTCATAGATAATTTACTATTAGATATTTTTGCATGCTTCTGCATTAATCATTTAGTATTACTGGTTTGTTTTTGCAGGACTTTGAGGGACCTACAAAAACTTGTCGACGAAATGTTAGCAATGGAACCTCAGTGGAGGAACATGCTGGTCGCTTCAAGAAATAGAGAATTGATCAAGAGATGGGAACAGCAGCTCAAAAAACTCACCAGGTTAATTTTTTTAATTTAATGACTTAACGGAACGATTAAAACAAGTTTTTTTATGGATTGAGTGTGTTCCGATTAATGGACATCAGATATACTCGGAGATATATTAAATTTGGTTAATAGTAAGGTACTGTAGAAATCCACCGAACACTATCGACTATAATTCACTTATTCAATAGTTTGGAGCTATCTGTACATTTATTAAGTTCAGTAGTATCTATTTGCCAAACTACACAATTTTTGGCTATCATTTTTATGACTAAAAGTTTAAGAGTGAAATTTGCAATACGGTTATTATCACCAGTCATATAGTAGAATATGTGGGCATGTTATAGTTATATATAAAAGGATAATTGTAGATTGTTCACTTATATTCATATACAAACCTATTTAAATTATCTTAATTAGGTGTAATTAAGTAAGGTTATAATTAGGGATTCTGAAGTCTCTGGGTTTTAAAAGTCCCGGGACTCGAGGCGTGATAAAGTCAAAGTCCTGGGACATCCCGGGACCCTTCAATAAAATTATAATTTTATTCAAATATTTGCATGTATGTTTGTATTACATACATACATGCTTTATACGCCTTTTGAAAGAACGCACTAGTAACAATCGCGTTTTTTAATACAATGTTTATAATTATTATTTTTCTTATGTAATGAATGTGTGCAATGCTTACGGATAATTTTTACTAAGAAGGGATGATAACGGCACATGTAATGAAAAAGTATCAAAGAATTCGACCGCCGTCAGGAGTAACTTCACAATACAGCTTTTAGACCTTTTTTGTCCGATTGAGACATTGATACTTTTGTATAATAGTGAAAAAATATTTGTACACAAAACAACATGAGGTATGAACATTTAATTTTAACATTTTGAAATTAGCTTTTGCTACAGTTATATGACACTATATAAACACATGGTATTTGAAACTCCTACGAAATTATAAATCCCAAAAATCTGTTTTTTTATCAGATCCATTTTATATATGCATAATAAATTTTGTTTAAAACCCCAGGTTTTAATACTTTAGCCTGAATATAATGCGTTTTTTTCAAAACTGATCACAAGAATAGACACTAAAGACCCGGGACATTTTCCAAAAAAGTCCCAGGACAGCCAAAAACCTGAAAAGTCCCGGGATGTCTCGACATAGAATCCCTAGTTATAATGTTTTAACGATGGCGATGCATTGATATCAGTTTCGTCATTAACTAATACCAGAGTGCCGATTTACCATATAGTAAAATTGCACCGATGGATTGGTGTTCCGGTGGTATAAGTGTTTAGCAGGTTATTGTTGTAATTATATTTGTTTATCTCCATGGTTTGCTTGGAGTCTGGTATTTTTTTATAAAATGGCATACGAGAATTGAGCTAGAATTTATGTTTTGCGAGTCTTGTATGAGAAAAATAATTCTTTTCGTATTAGATTCCCAAAAACAAAATTTTCTTAAAGTACATTGTATATTAGCAGTTGTACTTTTTACCGCAAAACGGATAAGTAAAAAATGTCATAATCAAAAGAATTATATTATTTCCAATAGACGCATCAATGTTAAATATCTCGTTTCAGATCAAAACAATGTGCCGAAACAGGTTTGCTTGAAGAGTGCCTCATGCGACGATCTCTTCAATTTTACGGCTCTGTCGGAAGTATGCTCTTAGATCACTTAGATCCCGATGGAAAACTTCGGACGGGCGAAACTTCCATCAGCGCCGCGTTTGATAACTCTGCGGATCCATTCAGTGCTCTGCCCGAGTGGTATGTTGAAGATATCGCTGAATTCCTGCTCTTCACAATGCAGTGAGTTGGGTTTTTTTAGTTCCGACCCTCAATCGAGCATATGAAACACTGGAAAATTTCATACGTTGAGCCTTCGTAATATAAAATAAACTTCCTTCAGTTGTTACTGTCGTCAATGAAATTGACTGTAAGCTTTTTCCTACTCTAAAAATCATTAACCTTATCCAGGCGGCGACTTGTCGTACAAATAAATTGCATCCGCTGTACCATTTTTCGAAATGTTTCCTTCCAATGGACCGTAATAAATATAACACTTGGTTCGGTTTATATTGACCATGCCAACATACTAAAAAAATACAAAAAAGTGTCGCAAGGAATCACAATCGCTTTAATAAATAAAACCCTTACAAATATGAAACTGCAACGAGTTTATACATATATATATATATTCTTTCAGATATGTCAGAAAGATCGTATTAGAAAACATGGAAGATTCTCTTCTGACTTGGCTCTTGGTGGCGGTATGCAACGGCCACAGAATCAAGAACCCGTACCTGGTTGCCAAAATAATAGAAGTGTTGTTTGTGATTGACCCGGCGATATCTCTCCGAACTGAAGACATTTACACACGAGTGATGGCGCATCCCGTTTCGCAGAGCGCCCTACCCAGTGCTCTTATGAAGTTTTACACAGAAATCGAAACCACAGGCCAGAGTACAGAATTCTACGATAAATTCACTATTAGGTATGGTTTCAATATTCATCTATTAGAGAAAGTGTATCTTTACACTATTTCCTTACTCGCATTCGGTTAAAAGAAATTGGTAAAATACATAATTTGTCAGTAAACAAAAGTTTAATTTTTCTCGTGAGAAAACATGAAACATGAACAGTTACAGTTTGTTGCAGGTGCCACAGTTTGTATTCTATAATCTTCCATATAATTTATGATAAAGAAAACATATCTATGAATTTATCACCGAATGTATTGCAGTCAATTTTCTGTTAATCAACTTTCTTATACGCTCAGTAGGGACATGGGGCAGCATGTCGGGTCCTATGGCGCAACGATTAGCGTTGTGGGCTACCGTGCCAGACTTCACCGATTCGAATCCGCTACTCCTGTCCTGGGCTTATCCTTCTATCCTTACTACTCTATTTGAATAAGAGAGGTTAAGTGAGTGAGTAACAAACAGTTCTCGTAGAAAAACTTCTGTTTAGATACCTTCATTAGGAGGCCATATGCTCCACATTGACATGGACATGAATAAATAAAGAGACCATCGTAAATTGTTAGATAAATCATCATTGTTTTGAATGATATCATGTGGAATTTTCAACATTTTTCAGATACCATATAAGCATAATTTTAAAAGGAATGTGGACGAGTCCGATACACAAGCAGGCGATCATAAAAGAGTCACGCTCCGGCGAACAGTTTGTCCGCTTCATAAACATGCTTATGAACGACACCACATTTTTACTGGACGAGTGCTTGCAATACTTGAAAAGGATCCACGAGACGCAAGAGGCGATAGCCGACACCGCAACGTGGGCAAAACTCGGTCCAGAGCAGCAACAATCCAGAACTCGCGCCCTCGTGCAAGACGAAAGGCAATGTCGGTCATATCTGACACTCGCCAGGTAAATTCAAGTCACACTGACACCATACTTAATATTGAAGTGCAAATAGAGCCCACCGTTAATCAAAGATCTGTGTTTAATTATTTGGATTAATGTTTTACCTCACTGATTCAATACAGTAAAAGTCCGTTAATTCGAACAACGATAATTCGTAATTCGAAATTTTCATAATTCTGCGGTCCATCGGGACATCATACAGACGGACGGACGGATGGACATTATTGACTATTAATATACAGTGCTGGCCAATTGATTCTTAATACCGCGAAAAATATATGTATTTCATTTATAAATCAATATTGTTTAATAGAAAATTTAAATTAACTTTGATTATTCCACGTATTGTGTAACTAACTGTGACACGTGTTTCGCCTCTTTCAGAGGCATCTTCAGACTTACTATCGCAAAGTTTGCTTAAGTAATGAAGCAAGATTGATTCTAACATTTTAAAATTATAAAATTACAAAATGGATTGGGTTTTTTTTCCTTTTAAGAGGAGCAAGGAGGGGGGTGTAGAATCGAAATAAAGCAAACAGATAATGATACTAATTTTACTAATGAGTTGTAAACAATCAGAATGGGATTTTTCCTTTTTAATGGAAGCAAAGAGGGGATTATAAAATGCAAACAAATTTAATCATACTACTAATGACGTTAAACATTAAAAACTATTAAAACTAATGACCTACAGTCAATCATCTAGGTTTGTGATTACTCTATTAAGTGGAAACAATTTGAGTAACGGGGAACCGCCTGTGCTATTAAGAATATTATTTAATAATATTTCTTTTTTGTTAAGAGTTTTATTAATTTCTAAAAATTCTAAGCTATTCATCTTTAAACCCTTTTTATTTACTCGGTGGAGTATTTCTAAATTACAAATCTGATTAAAATTATGATTATTTTCTATTAAATGATTGGCAAACTCAGAAAAATTGTTACTTTTTAGACATCTTATATGTTCTTTAATTCTAATATTAAAGTTTCTACCTGTCTGTCCAACATAAGACGCTTGACAGTCTCCACAAGAGAGTCGATAGATACCACTCTGTGACGATGAATCTACGCGATCTTTACTGTTCAATAAAATTTTACCTAAATTATTTACTGTATAAAACGCGGGTTCTATATTGTCTGGCAAAAATTTAACTATCTTTGACGAGATGTCTCCTAAATAAATAATTCTACGCCAGTTTTTAATATTATCGTTTGCTTTCTTCTCTCCTGAAAAAATATTATTTACTATGAGTTGTTTAACTTGCTTACGTTTAAGTAAGTTAACTACTACGTCTGTGTTGTAACCATTATTTACAGCTATCTGTTTAATAATGTTTAACTCTAATTCAAAGTTGACTTTAGTGAGAGGGATGTTAACTAATCTATTAATCATTGCATGGAATGATGAGAGTTTTTGCGACCACGGGTGAATTGATTGATGGTGAATGACGACATCTGTATAAGTAGGCTTTCTGTAAATGGCAAATTCTAATCTGTTGCTATTATTTTTCTTTATTGTTATGTCAAGAAAATTTAAGGTTTTTTGTTGCTCGATTTCTAGTGTGAATTTAATATTTGTATGCAATGAATTTATATGACGTAAAAAGGTATCTAACTGTCTATCTGTTCCTGTCCAAATGCAAAAGATATCGTCTACATAACGATACCAAGTTTTTACATTTTTAAGTAACGTGTGATTTGACTTAAAGAGATTATTCTCAAAATAATCCATAAAAATATCCGCGAGCAAAGGTGAAATAGGACCACCCATAGGTAATCCTACCGATTGTTTGTAAAATTTTTTATTAAACAAAAAATAGTTTTGTTCAATACAAATATTAAAAAGTCTAAGCATTTCTTTAACGACGTTGCTATTAATATCCGAAAAAGTTAAAATTTCGCTGACTATATTTTTGCACTCTTCCGTTGGTACGTTAGTAAATAAATTTGTTACGTCGAATGATACTAATTTACAATTACTAGTTAATTGTATGTCTTTGATTTTTTCTGTGAAGTCTATGCTATTCTTAACTGTATACTTCGGTTTAAACACGTTGTAAGAATTAAAAACGTCATTTAATTCACGGGCGATTTTGTAAGATGGAGAACTACAAAAAGATACCACGGGACGAATCGGTATCAAGGGTTTGTGTAATTTGGGTAAACCAAATAATCTCGGAGCTTGTGGGTTTAAATTAATAACTTTATTTTTATTTAAGTAGAAAATGATAGGGCAGTTTTTGACACACGTTTTTACCTCATCTTGAAATTTGGATGTAGGATCCTTGTTAAGTAATTGGAAATGATCTCCTTTCGACAAGAAGTCTTCCACTTTCGATGTATAATCTAATGAGTTTAAAATTACTACGGAATTGCCTTTATCTGCTTTCGTCAGAGTAAGGTTTTCTCGACGTAAAATATCTTTGATATTTTTCGCCGTCCGCATATCGGAATTCGATGATTTCAATGAGTTTAAGTCTAATTCTTTTATTTGTTGGGCACAAATATGTTTAAAAGCAACTGGTTGTTTGAATAGAGCAACATCTAAATCTACTGCTAGATTTTCAACACATTTGTCTAACATACTGTTGGAGATGTTAAATTTAAGGCCTTTTGACAAAAGGTTCATTTCTGAGACACTGAATGTATGTGATGACAAGTTCTTAACACGATCAAAGAATTTATGAGAGCTAAAATGTCCTGACGTCTGTGTAACCGAAAACGTTTGGATTTTATGGGATTCGATCAAAACATCTAGTTTTTTATTTAATGTCAGTCTCTTTGCATGTGACAATTTGCTAGCTAGTGTTCTCACACTATCATCAAATATATCCCATTCAATTGGATGTAAAACATGTACTAACTCGGAGTGTAAAAATTTCAAATTGAGCTTAATATTATCCCTCACTACAAACAATGATTTCACTTCACCCTTCAACCACTTCACTTTTGCGAATTCCAATGCACTGTTTGCCGCAAAACTCTTGCACTTTGAATTTAAATTTAAATTGATGTATTTAGGAATGACTTTATTTTTCAGACTTTTTCGTAGATTCATCGTCACAGAGTGGTATCTATCGACTCTCTTGTGGAGACTGTCAAGCGTCTTATGTTGGACAGACAGGTAGAAACTTTAATATTAGAATTAAAGAACATATAAGATGTCTAAAAAGTAACAATTTTTCTGAGTTTGCCAATCATTTAATAGAAAATAATCATAATTTTAATCAGATTTGTAATTTAGAAATACTCCACCGAGTAAATAAAAAGGGTTTAAAGATGAATAGCTTAGAATTTTTAGAAATTAATAAAACTCTTAACAAAAAAGAAATATTATTAAATAATATTCTTAATAGCACAGGCGGTTCCCCGTTACTCAAATTGTTTCCACTTAATAGAGTAATCACAAACCTAGATGATTGACTGTAGGTCATTAGTTTTAATAGTTTTTAATGTTTAACGTCATTAGTAGTATGATTAAATTTGTTTGCATTTTATAATCCCCTCTTTGCTTCCATTAAAAAGGAAAAATCCCATTCTGATTGTTTACAACTCATTAGTAAAATTAGTATCATTATCTGTTTGCTTTATTTCGATTCTACACCCCCCTCCTTGCTCCTCTTAAAAGGAAAAAAAACCCAATCCATTTTGTAATTTTATAATTTTAAAATGTTAGAATCAATCTTGCTTCATTACTTAAGCAAACTTTGCGATAGTAAGTCTGAAGATGCCTCTGAAAGAGGCGAAACACGTGTCACAGTTAGTTACACAATACGTGGAATAATCAAAGTTAATTTAAATTTTCTATTAAAATGAACTTCCACAAAGTTACCGCCGAAACCATCGAAAGTATCAATATTGTTTAAGTTCTAAGTGAAATATTTACATTTTTCTTTTATAAACCACATGCTTACATGCCAATAGATCATTCCTAAAGAATATAAAAAAAGGTACACCCCTATCAGTGGAGATACGAATTTTAATATGGACCAATAGGTAAACGGAGCGTTTCACGCCTCACTGAGCTTTAATTGTTTTATGACTGTAACAAAATATAATGCATTTCGAACCAAACTTTCTTTTGTCAGTCTGATTGATAGGATGTTAATGCACCTTTTAAAAATATTTTCAGATAAATAATACACATGATATTTTGTAGAATCTCCCTTATTCTTTATAACCTCTAGAATTCGTTTAGGCATGGAATCGTATATTTTTTTATAATTTAAATATCAATAACTTTGTATCGCACATATTGAACCACTTTAATTATCTCCGGAGCCATTTTAAACGGGTGTTTGTCGAGCTCCCGCTTCATAATAGCCCACAGATTTTCCATTGGATTTTAAACCGGGCTATTCGCTGGCCAGGGAAGTGATGTAATTCCAATTGAGTTAATTGATTTGTATAAAAAAATATTTAGAGAAATATGAATTGGACTCGCAATTTTCGCTCTGTGGCACGGTGCGGAATCGTTCTGAAATATCGGGTCACTGAACACCCCCGTCATCTCCTCAAAAATCGGTAATACTTCGTCAATAGTTACCGATTTATATTTTATGCTGTTCATCATTCCATTGACGATCACGAAATTACCTACCCCATTGTACGTCATGTACCCCCATAGTATTACAGAGGGTGAATGCTTGACAGTCCGCCGAATACATTTTGGACTATTTTGTTCACCACTCTTTCGGCGCTCCGCAACGGCCTTGTTCGATAGTGAAGCCTCGAACTTTGACTCATCTCAGAAGATGGCATGTCTCTTATTATCCACAGTCCACGATCTGTGGGCTAATGCCCAATCCATATGTTTTTTCTTCATGGCTGCCATCAGAAGTGGCTTTCTGAGAGCGCTTTGGCTCTTGAAACCCATCTCCACAAGCCTCATGCGAATGGTCCGAATCAAAATGGTTGCCGAAGATGATTGGCTCAGCTCTTTTAGAATTTTTGATGACATTAAACATCGATTATTCGTAATAATTGATTTTATTTCTCTATAATCTCGCACAGCCGTGAATTGTTGTCGTCCTCCTCTTTGATTGCGCTCAATTTAACCAGTTTCTCTACAGCCGGAGCACTGTATCCTACACATTTCGAAATTTCATTCATGGAAATTTTTAGTTCAGCGAAAGCCAAAATTTTTGATTTTGTCGCGAGTGTCATACGCTTTGGCTTATTCATTTTTTTTTTAACCGTATTGACGCAACCGCAATTCACACAAAACTGGTGAAAAATAAAGAAACGAAACTTATTACAGTTGAAAGCCAAATATCACTGAACAATAGGAAAAAATAGTAGGGGGTTGTAACTATTGAATTGCGAGAAACCGAGAAACTCAAAGTCGCAATGTCGGGCGGTTACTTGCGATTAACAATCAATTGGCCAGCACTGTATAGATTATTTATTATATAAAACCAAACTAATAATTTGCGATGGTTTCTGCGATATTTGAGAAAATTCATTTTTATTATAAAATAATACACGATAACATAATTACAAAACTTATTTTTTTAATTATTTTTAACAAAACAATTTTGCAGAAAAGATTGGCTACGATTCATTGCATTTTAAAAACATTATTAACTTAATTTAAGATTTCGACTGAAGGTGCTTGGTGGAATTTCAATATTAAATCTGAATCGTTCAAACTATGTACATTCTCACAAATTTTGTCCCTAACGACCCGGGTTTCGCCTGAAGATGCCGAAAGGCGAAACCCGGGTCGTTAGTGACAAAATTTGTGAGAATGTACATAGTTTGAACGATTCAAATTTAACATTATTAACTGTCCAAATATTTTTTAAAAAATAGCATCTAGAATACGTTACGTAGGTATTACAGTAAAAGTCTGTTAATTCGAAATTCAAGGGACCGGATTTCCGGAAAAAATTCGAATTACGAATTACGCGATCACAAAAAAAAAAAAAATTCGCGGCAATTCCCGGCAGAATACAACATCACGGCCATTTTTTCGTTCTGTCAAAATAAAAAACACTACATAATTGTCACTTAGTTGATTTTCAGTCATTTTTATATACATATTCACTGGAGGTATTTGTTGTTTAGAATGGCGTCACTTATTGGCAATGTAACATTCAAAGTTTTTGACAGTTCTTTACCACGTGATATTTTCAAGAGAAATACCAAATATATAGATGTCTCATGTTTCTCACTTTTCTCCTTATGGTAACATTTCTAAGTGCATAAGGGTTCATGCTTAAGGTGCATATTTGCTTGGCAAATTCCGATTCGACGTAGCCTTGAGATTTTTTTTGTGTTTTCGGTCCGTACTTTCTTATTACCATCTGTTAACCACATTGGTGTGACAAAAGCTTCAACGAATATTTTGAATTATTAGAAATCGTAAGTACATTTTGACGAAAAACAACGAATTACGAAATATGCGATATTTCGAATTAACAGTAGAATTTACTTTGAAAACCCAGGACTCCCAATTTTCATATTAGTCAGATGCGATACCCGCTGCGCTTCTAGTACAGTTGCGCAGAGTGACAAATAAACTAAATATTAAAAAGCAAAGGACGCATACGGCTTCTTAATGAACTACTAATGCCATCTATGAGTGTTAACTTACACTTACCGAATTATTCTGAAAATTACAAGATTTCAAAATGCAGGGCTGTGAGATAAAATATAGGGTTGCTCAATTATTAAATTTATTTATATTATTTATTTTACGATTTCTGCTACTACGAAAAATGATTGTTAGCAAACTTAAACATTATTCCAAAAAATAAATAATTTACAATTTAAATACTGCAGGGCTGTCAATATATGCCCCGAGATCGATATATGCTACTACGAAAAATGATTGTTTAGCAAAGTTAAACATTATTCCAAAAATTAAATAATTTACAATTTAAATAATTTACAATTTAAATACTGCAGGGCAGGGCTGTCGATATATGTCCCGAGATATATTTCTTTTATTTTTAGAATTTCTGGCTTATTCAATAAATAGGTTTGTAATTTATTTTTCACGCCAGTAAATTTTCTGACTAAAAAATGCAACAAAAATCCCTCCGTTTGTGTAAATGTATTAACCCTTAGACCGCGGTTGACTGCTATAGCAGCCCAATCTGAACCGATCTGGATCCGAGCCGCGGTCAAAAGGTTAAAAATACCTATTAATATATTGATTCTTCTTAGTGTATTTTACTGCAACTGCACATTTCTATTTTATTTATTTTTCTTATTTCCAGAGAAACAGTAGATATGTTTGACTACTTAACTGTCGATATTAAAGAGCCATTCCTTCGCCCCGAATTAGTTGTACGTTTGACCACAATGCTGAATTTTAATCTACAACAAATATGCGGCCCAAAATGCAAGAATCTCAAGGTAAACGAATTACTAATTGCTGTCGGCAGATTCATTTGTGAGATGATTTTTTTTTATATTCAATGAAATTATTCGCTCTCGTGTCGCAGGTGCGAAGTCCAGGAAAATATGGCTGGGATCCGCGAAGATTACTGAGCCAGCTCGTTGATATCTATTTGCATCTCGACTGTCCAGAATTCGCTTCAGCATTAGCAGCAGACGAGGTTTGTGCAACATGCATTGATAACTATAATTCGGTCGCTGAATACCAAAACTCTTGCTGCACCGTCACGTTTGCATGTATGTCTCTGCTCTGATATGAACATTCTTAATACCATCTATAGTACTAGTGTCTGTGTTTTTTTTTTGATCATTGATCATCAAAAACATAGTATCATATCGACTGTGGAAAGGAAAAAGGACGTAACAGGCTTTTTTTATAATCACAATGTTTTAAACTTGATACACATTCTATCAAAAGGATGCAAGCTGCAAATGCAAAATTAGTATCTAAATTTAGAAATTATGTTTGAAAAAGATGACCATGTAAAATATAAAAACCAAGAAAAAAGACTGAAGTAAAGGTTTTTCCTAGACAATTTCTTTAATTAATATTAGATTATGTCAATTTAGCACCAGTTTAGAAGTCTCCGTGCACTTCAAGGTTGTGTATAATTCATAATTTGCATATGGCCCAAAATCATCAAAACACGTTTTTTGCGCCTCCTGTAAAATTTAATTTGTGTGGGTTACTTCCTTTTTCCCTGTCCACCGTCGATATCATTATGACGTTATTGGAAACATGAGGCCACAATTACAAAAACTTTTAGGAACACACTATCATACATAATCAACATAAAATTCACACACTATATTTACATTATATGTTCTCTTTCGTTTCAGCGTTCATTCCGTAAAGAATTATTTGAAGAAGCCGCCCTCAGAATGGAAAGGTGCGGCATCAAGACTCCACTTGAAATAGAACAATTTAGAACATTAGCAGACAAAGCCCACGAAGTCGCAGGTCTGTAACTTTTTCCCAATCTGTACTTTTGATAACGTGCAACACGATGATCACCGCCTGGACAGAGTATTCCATACGAATTACCCTCTCAACCCGCACTGTTAATCGAACTCTCTCAATCGGACTATTTCACCTCGCCGTTCGCGATGAGAAAGTTTTGCTAGTTTTTGAGGTTTAGGCATTATTTAAATTCACTGGATTGCACTAAACCTAGATTAACCTTTTAGATTCGGATCCCTGTCAAAGGATTAGTATCTCGTATAGTGAAATGGAGATACGATGGATCCCTGCTTAGCCAACTAAAGTATCAACGAATATATAAACACAATTGAGGCGTTAGTTAAGTTGGAAAAAGTGATGCTTCAATTGTTCATTGAAAAATTTATTTAGAAGAATGACAATTATCTTTAATTTTGAACACGTCCTCAGCCTACGATGTGAAGCATATAAAATCCTAATGGAACTCATCTTGATAGAAGATGTTCTATGAGAACTGCTCGTTATTCAGTTATTCGATATCTTTTTTCAGAGTGTAGGTATAGGAGGATTGGACTAAGACAGGACTAATAGTATGCTCACCGCTCTCTTTATGATGGGTTGTTTTGAGGGAGCAATTTGACTAGATAATAAAATTCCTTGATAATCATCACCGTAGTTATTTAGCATTCTAAGATGTTCTCATTTTCAGTGTGATAATCTATAGCAATACATGTATATAAAAAAAATCGCGCATTTCGGACTTTCAGTTAGCAATCAACAGAGCAGTGACGACTTCGCGGACGCACCTGAAGAATTCCGAGATCCTTTAATGGACACTTTGATGTGTGAACCTGTTTTACTGCCTTCCGGCAAAGTCATGGACAGACCCGTCATTTTAAGACATCTTCTCAATAGCAGCACGGATCCATTTAGCCGTCAGCCTCTACGGGAAGACCAACTGATGCCAGGTATTATTAACACGCATATTAGACGAAGTGCAGCTGCACTCGTTGCAGTCTGTAATCTTAAGAAAATTGTTATAATAATGTTCCATTGATGAATACTTTTAATTGAGGAGTGTACAGCAAAAGGTGAATATCTACCATGAGGTTTTATGCCTCTTTATATTTAGGGCTGTGGAGTCGGAGTCGCGGTATTTTGGTGGGAGTCGTGAAAAATGAGCGGCTCGATTTTTTTTTGAAAAATATATTTAACCCGTTAACAGCTAGAAAAAAATAACGTTTTTTGTCCTGTAAGCTAGCAATTGTCTAAAAACTAATAAAAGAAAACTTAATATTCATTTTGTGAGTCCTTAAGAGATGTCGGACCCTTTTTCAATGATGCAAACTCTAAAAAATATTTATTAACGTCGTAATCATGAGAACACACTGGTGGGTAGCGTGTGTGGTAAGTAGGTATGCGACACACCGGTGGGTCGTTAGCTTTAGAGTGGTTAATGATGTGTATTTAACCTCTTACCTGCGGCTAGTTGTAGTATAAATTACATACGGCTGCGGAGACATTTTTCGAAATATTTGTTTTCAACATACCGTAATAAATACAACAGTTAAAAATAATTAGTTTAGTTTATATTGAGGCCAAATGTATAAGAAATATCTCAAAATACTAAAAAAGGGAAAGAGATGACATAAGGAGTCATAATCTCGTTAAAAAATAAATTGCTAGCAAAAGTATCTTTCCGAGAGACTGACATTTTGAAGTGACGTAATACACCAAACAGGACCCTGCAACGATTTTTAACGAAAATAGTCAAGTGTTAACATTTCATGCTTGGCTGACTAACGATGATCTGATGGGATATATGTTGAAATGAAATTATTGAAAAATTTCCTCAGAGTCGGAGTCGTTAATTATTTTAAAGCTGGAGTCGGAATCGTCTTTTTTTCACGCGACTCCACAGCCCTGCTTTATATGACCAGGCTATAGTTTGGGAATTTTCTCAAAAAACATTAGTAACAGTTTTCATAATATCTATAACACGCATCATTTATATTTCCGTATATTTTCTAGTCTAAATGAAAAATGATTATTTTAATCAGATAAAAGCCATCATTAAATTAAAAAAATTAATTAACAATATTATGTTGAAATGTTCGATTCACTAAGGTCATATGGGTATTTTGACGTTGAATTTTTATCTTTTGCAACACATAATTTTAATGTGCAAATATTTGTGAAATTTTCACTTAATTTTTATTTGAATTTTGTTTTTTTTTTCGCAGCAACCGAATTGAAAGAAAGAATCGCAAGTTGGAAGAAACAAAAGAAAGCTTCATCCTCTGAACTCTAAGACTGTTTTGTATTGTATGAAATATTTTTTTTCACAAGTGGAAGCGTCGAAAAAACATTTTTCAGTACCGGCTTTACAAAAAGAGGCTATCATTAAAATATATAACAACGATTAATGAAAAATTAAGATACATACATATATATATTATATGATATTATATTATATAGGGCCCATAATGTATGCATTTTATTATTTTTGGAAAAAAATGTTTGATGTGTATTGTGAAGCAATAAATATGCAAAAAATGGATTTCAATTATTTTTTTAATATCCCAAACGTCCAACTATCTCATCCTATTAATATATTTTGTTCCTGAATGTTTCACGTGTAACCACACTCAGGTGAAATATTGTAAACCTTAGTAATAACTCAATCGCCATCCTTTAAAATTATGGAATTAGTTTAAAAAAATGTGTTTTATTATTTTTCAGTAACAAGTACAAGATTTTTCCGTATTATTAGAGTGCGGGAGACAACAAAACAAATATTTTTTTAATCAGGCACAGAGTTTGAGAAACATGAAACGTGGATAGACAATCCAAACAACCTAATAATAAATGTCCGGGAAATTGAAGCTTTCTATCTGTCGCAGTTTCCAGGGCATTCAGTGAAAATAACCAGACTTTTATTGATTTTAAACAAATGATTGTGAATTTTTACAAAGCGGTAGTTCCTTCTTTCTTCCTTCAACAAAAACTTCCTCTTGTTTAATATATCTCGTTAAGGCATTATAAATATTAACTAGCTGTAAGCCCGTTGACCTCAACGGTTGGATTTTTGTTGCATTTTTAAGTAGTGCGTTTATAAGTAAATTACAAACCTATTTATTGAATAAACCAGAAATTCTAAAAATAAAAGAAATATATCTCGGGGCATATATCGACAGCCATGCCCTGCAATATTTAAATTATTTAATTTTTGGAATAATGTTTAACTTTGCTAACAATCATTTTTCGTAGTAGCAGAAATCGACCTCGGAGCATATATCAACAGCCCTGCAGTATTTAAATTGTAAATTATTTAATTTTTGGAATAATGTTTAAGTTTGCTAACAATTATTTTTCGTAGTAGCAGAAATAGACCTCGTAAATTACTTAATTTTTGTAATAATGTTTAAGTTTGCTAACAATCATTTTTCGAAGTAGCAGAAATCATAATATAAATTAATTTAATAATTGAGCAACCCTATATTTTATCTCACAGCCCTGCAGTTTGAAATCTTATAATTTTAAGAATAATTCGGTAAGTGTAAGTTAACACTCATAGATGGTATTAGTAGTTCACTAAGAAGCCTTTTGCTTTTTAATATTTTAACACTTCTTAGTCGGGCGCTTCAAAAAATAGACTCAAGCCTGTAGCGGGCGTTTTTTAGTGATTAGCGCACAAATATATTACATTCTTAAAATCAACACAACTTCTAAACCAAACGATATTTTCGATTGAAATTTAAAAACAAATCATACGTGACATCTAATCATTAAAAATAAAATTAGAACATTTCGATATCATCATAATTTCACTATGTTTCAAAGCTGAATATAAAACCTGTTATCAATTTAGTAGATAGCACTCCGCATGTTATAAATATTAAATATTCAAAACATTCTATATAACAAAATAGCATATTTATCAATATTTTATAATTATATGAATAATTATAATATATAATCGCCATTCCTACAACTTGACTGCCACTGGAAGTGTAAAATCTAATGCCGTAAAAATTACAGCGTAATTACACCCTTATAATCTAGCAAAGAATTAGGACTAATGTTAATTAGTTGCGGCATTTTATTTAACGCCGACAAACAAACCCGTGATATTATGTGTCCCGCAAACAAGCGACGATATAAAAAAAACATATTATGCCGTGATCCGCATTCTACCGACAATACGCTAAAAACGACTTTTGCCGTGATCCGCATTCTACGTACAATCAGCTAAAAACGACTTTGGTCGTGGCCCGCCTAAGAAGTGTTAATATATAGAGCTTATATGTCACTCAACGCAACTGTACTGGTGGCACAGCGGATATTGCATCGGACTAATATGAAAATCAGGAGTCCTAGGTTTCGAATCCCTCGCCTGTCAGATTGTTTATGGTTTATACGAAAATAAATTGTTTTACACAACATAATGTACTAAAAATGTCATGACTTCAAGAATTCACAATGCGATAGCGGGGTAGGGGATCTTTTTGATGTCATCGAAAAGGTAGGAATAAAAAATGGCGACAGCGGGGCTGGTGAGGGGGAATCGAGGATAATCAGACAATCATACGGACGGACATTATCAACTATTAATATATAGATGTTATGGTATTGATATCTTTTAAAATGCGCCGTAATAATTTACTAACGGCTGCCTCTGTAAGGATCATCAGCTTTTTTTTATTCATTTTACTCTTTAGTTACTATCGCCAATATTTGACTTTAATGTTCGTGATATCGACGTATTTTCGAAATTTATGAATTGAAAAATGGATATTTTTATAAATACCTAGGTCATTTTTGCACTCCCAAAAATTCTTGTCACCACTGCTTCAACCGCAGTGCACCTGTGTATAGCCTTTTGGTCTGTACTGTTAGCTAGCTATCTATTAGGATTATTAGCATTCAAGTAATGGCTCAAAAAAGACAGGAAGGATTTGAAAATAAAATAACAGTTGCGATGACAAAATATTTTATTGACAAAAAATAAACTTTTTAATATCATGTGGTTTTTTGCGAGGAGTATATTCTTCTACTTTTACTCTGAAGACAATTAACCTTTTGACCGCGGCTCGGATCCAAATCGGTTCAGATTGGGCTGCTATAGCAGTCAACCGCGGTCAAAGGGTTAACATACAGCACGGAGTTTTTTTGCCACGTACAAAAGAATCATTAATTTTTCAGAAAACCCAAACAAATTGGAAAATTCTTCTCTTGAAGGCAAAAATTCTAATTCTAATTCTTACTTAGAATTTTTTCTAAGTAAGATTCTTTTCCAGCAAAAATCCTGATAACAGCAATATCATGAAAAAGTTACCAGGTGTAACTCAGCGCTGAAATCCATAAGGGATCGTCAGTTTCAACACTGTTTGTTGACCCCGGTTAACTTCTCTAATATTGTTTAGTTTCCTGATGTATACTTAAATAATAAGATAAACCCAGTTTTATGCTATATTGGCCCTGCAGTTACCCCTATGCTACGTTCATCAATGGTGATATTTGTATTTAGACTGAGATTTCACAAACAAGTCACTGAAAATTGTTTGAAAATCGATTGGATGGGAAGCAATTTATCTCCAGATTGACAAAAACTTATGTTATCAAATCTAATATTAACCCAAATAAAAATAAATCTGACCCTAGATATCGCTGCACTGTAAAAATATTGTCGAATAAGTTCTCTGTGCTCCACGACTCTTTCTAACTTAGTCCAAGATTTCTACTCGATGACAGTAATATCCCCATAAATGCGTATATTTCATTTTTAATCTCTCCGGAATAGTTTTCGCGAAGAATTATTTGTATTTTAAAGTGGTCAAAAATATACTTGTAAAAGTCTGAAAAAATTTACAGTGAAAATGTTGCCTCAGGCAGGCCACATCTATTTAAATTTTTGATCATTATGAGAATATAATATCGACTGTGGAAAGGAAAAAGGATGTAACCCACACATACCAAATTTTACAGTAGGCGCAAAAAACGTGTTTTGATGATTTTGGGCCATATGCAAATTATGAATTATACACAACCTTGAAGTGCACGGAGACTTTATAAACTGGTGTTTAATTGACATAATCTAATATTAATTAAAGAAATTTTCTAGGAAAAACCTTTACTTCAATCTTTTTTTGTGGTTTTAATTTTTTACAAGGTCATCTTTTTCAAACCGAAAAGAAAAATTTAGATACTAATTCGGCATTTGCAGCATGCATCCTTTTTATAGAACGTGTATCAAGTTGTATACATTGTGATTATTGAAAAAAAGCTGTTTTGAAAAAACTGTGGGTTACGTCCTTTTTCCTTTCCACAGTCGGTATGTATATGATAATTATCAATGTGCAATTCACAAATTATCTATAGAACAGTAATAAATATTTGTTGGCTAATTTTATCACACCCACATGAGCGGTATAGTTTACTGCGATCTTAATAAATTTTGAATGAAATCATTTCCACAAATAGACCACAATATTAAAAAGTAATCAATAAACCAGATCGTAACGTAATTTTAAAAAACATGTGATGCGAAAAAAATCTTTCAATTTATGATGCGTAAAATAATTATTTTCGCTTTTGGTAATTATAGTACTTCAAGTAGGGAATTCTCGCAGCAGATTTAACGGGGTCACCGTCGATGTCTCGTCTATTTTTACCTCTGAGTATTCTGCCGACGTCCCTACACCAACCGTCGACAATTGTCCTTATACTAAATCTACACAAATAATAAATAAAATCAATTCTGTGTGTATGGCAATCGATGAATGTAAAATCGATGTTTTGCATTAAGTCAGCGTGAATTTTCTTTTTTAAATTTTCCACGTGGCATTGTGTTATCAAATGCCGATCAATAATTCGATTAATACTTTTGACAGCGATTACTAAATTTGGGGACGGATACGAAAGCCAGGTTTTATCGGCGCACTCGCGAGCCGCGAGGGTGTCCGAGTCAGATTTGCAAAAAGAAAAGGCATTACAGTGATGGCAGTTTTTAAAAACTCTCTTTTGTAACTTCTTTACTGTGCGGCCGGCCACATAATTTGAGCCGCCGACTCGGAAAGAAGACACATTCTCGGATGTCGCACTTCTTTGAATTAAAAGTTTGTTTCCTGGAATCTTTCGTGCGTCTCCGGCGGGAATGTCTTCCATATCGCAAATTATTGTTTTAAGAGATAAAAGACACGGGCTTGAACATTCATCGTCGTAATAATCTTTAACAGTATGCGGCGACACCAAATTGTCGACGAGCAGCGTCTTGTAAGCGAATTCAAACCCTGCGCACGTCGGCATCACATTCTGCACTCCTTGGTAATTTATAGAATTGAAGAAGATATCCAAGGCTTCTTGATTAAAACGACGAAGATGCAAAGACGGTAAGTCAAATCTGTTTAGATTCGCAAGGGCTCTGAATCCGTGGATCGTTCTGATCCAATTCTCCAGGCAAGGTGGTTTGATGCGCTCGCCGTTTTCACAAATGAAATCTATAGATTTAAGAGTGGAAATGCTATCAGACCAAAACGCCATGTGTGAAGATTTTCGAGTCAGCGCATCCAGTAAACGTTTATTATCCTTGCCAACTGCAGAGTTACCATTGACAGAGTCAAACAGACTGTCGAAAAATACGATTATCCTGTATGTGTTATTTCCTTCACTTGGAATATCGTTGTTATCTGAAAAAAAAAAACATATTGATCAAATAATATAAATGAGTTGAATATTGAAAAAGACAAAACTATTCGATATGCCATAGCTGAAGACGTCTCGTGTGAATTATAAATGAACTAACCAATACCAGGAAACATATTTGGCATGTACGGTAAGTCCTCCCATAACGTAAACACTGAAAAAACCTGGAGCGATGTTTCACACAACACGAATGCATGCAAGTTTAGTGGTTATACTTTGGGCGATCAGGACGGACAGACATGTGACGACAGTGTGATCAACATAACATAATATAATTTAAGATTTCGACTGAAGGTGCTTGGTGAAATTTCAATATTAAATTTGTATCGTTCAAATTATGTACATTCACACAGATTTTGTCCCGGGTCCCGAGAAACCTGGGTCGTTAGTGACAAAATTTGTGTGAATGTACATAATTTGAACGATTCAAATATAACATAATATGTATTTATAGAGAATTCAAACTCCATTTTCAATTATGTTTGAGAACTTTTACCTTCACCATTAAATATAACGAGCTGTAAGCCCGTTACATACTGAAACTATGATTTCGCCAACAACTATACCACATTGAAAGCACCGGTTCTCGTCCGATCACCAAAATTCAGGAGTTTAATTCAATTCAAAATTGTAATACCTCATAGATAAATAAAATTTTGAGAATTTCTGTTTTAAAAAATCTCTAACATTAGACAACATTTTTGATGAAGCCGGCGGTAACTGTGTAGAAATTCATCGACCCTTCAAATAAAAGTCGGGTCAGTATCAATTTGGGTTATCTTAAAGAACGACTTCGTGAAGCATTTGACGTTTAATCGAAATTGGCCTTCGTGTCAGTGCCGCCATCGCAGACATGAAAAAAACGTGTAACTACTTACACTTCTTAATTAAGATACGATTGAATATACATTAGTTTTTTTCATTTATTCTGACAGTAATCAGACACCATAACGTTTCTTAGATTTGTATTATTAATTCAAAAAATAATTCACAAACGATTTGTTTTTTTTCATTTATGTGCGGCCATTTTAGATTAAACGTCAAATGCTTCATGTCGTCGATCTTTAAGATAACCTTAATTTGTTTAAAAAACAAAAAAAAACCTCCAGAGTGGGATCAAACAATCGATCATTCAGTAAACAGCGAAAATTGCAAAACGCATTTTGACCTGATTCTATTTTAAATTTTTTAATCTACATGATCTTTACGAGGGCTTAAAGTCAAACAAAACTATCTACAAAAGTGTAACTTTTTAGGAGAGCTTTTAGGACGCTTTTTATTATTTTGTAACATTACAAAGGGGATGTTAATTTAAAACCTTTTGTTCATATTTTATAATTTATTGTGGACTGTGTGCTTATATTGCTAATGGTGATACTAATTTTTAATTAAGTATTATTTGAAAAAATCTTAAAAAGTGACAATTTTATTTATTTAACATAACTTCACAAGTGATTTATGAAGAAACTAGAAAATTTTGACATAATTTTAACCTTTTGACCGCGGCTCGGATCCAGATCGGTTCAGATTGGGCTGCTATAGCAGTCAACCGCGGTCTAAGGGTTAATGAAGGTGAGAATGACAAAGAAATCAACAAAAAAAGGAAGAACACTTTTTAGTAGATAACATTGTTTGACTTTGAGCCCTCGTATTATTCTCCATCTTGATCAACCATGATGCAGTTCAGCGGACAGGCCACTGGACTGTTAATCGAAAGGCCTGCATTCAAATCCACCCGTCGGTATGTATTTTTTTAATGAGAAATTAAGACCTACGTTTATAAATAATGAATAATATTTAATATATAATTTCGACTGAAGGTGCTTGATGGAATTTCAATATCAAATTTTAATCGTCTGAATCCTGTACTCTTCCATTAATCTTGTCGCTAACGACCCGGGATTTGCCTTTCGGCATCTTTGGGTTTTTCAAGTACGCGAATTTGCAGTAAGCAGTTTGCATCGTTTATATACAAACATAAAAATGAATTTCTCAGTATAATTATTTTTAACGTAATTGATACGAATAGCGAGAATTTTTGATGTTAATGAGTTAATGGGATTGGTGTTTACCAAGGTGCGAGCCGGTTGATAGAATTTTAGCAGCACAACACTGAACACAAGTAACAACAATGAAATGTGAATAAAGATGGTTAAAAGAAGCAATACATACATGCAAAATTTGACATAATTGCAGCCATTCGATAACTGAGAATTTGAATGGCATATTCACAATTCCTTTTAGACAAAGAGTCTGAGGAAAAATGAAGATCCGTTAATTTGGGTAACAGTCTTAAATTTGGACATAATTCTAGATCAGCATGATACGTCTGCAAAATATGTTCCCATTTTCCAACATAACGAATCCCATCAATTTCATAGCTGATATTTTTGCTTATCATATTGTCTCTTATTTCTTTGAGTAAATGCGGAGCATCGAATAGAGGAATTATCTTTTCTCCGTCAACTTCAAAGAAATAGTCCCGTTTCATCCAATTTTTGTTTTTCATGGCGTAAGCTTGTTCAGTTTCTTGAACGAGTTGCACGATAGCACTCTCGTTCGACTTTCTCGGATTGCAAACTGTAGCAATAACCTTCAAGCCGGTCGAGTTTACAGCTTTAATAATGGTTCTCAATTGAAACACGAGCTCTGATGCTTCGATAGAACCTGCACAGAATGTGTACGCGACAGGTTGCTTAAATTCACGATGTACGCCATTTATCATGAAAACAAGTACTCGATCAGCAATATAAGGGCTCCTTCGACAATTACCGAAGTCTTCGAAGCCTTCGATTCTGTCCTTCCTTTCATCATATTGTAAATGAGGTCTCAGATTCATTTCGTCAAAGATCAATGTGCAATATCTTTCCATTGTTGGAATTTGAAACACCTTCTTTTTGAGGAGCGAAAACAACTGTTCGTTTATGCCAGCGCTCAGCGGTAGCTCGTGAAGGAGGTTCAGCAACGTTGTCGTATCAGGCAAATCGAAAACTTTAGACAAATGTCTATAAGCTTTCGGGTTTCGATAATATGCTGACAGTGAAAGTAATTTTTGATCCACAGAAAATCTTCTCCCTCCGGCATTCTTGCCGAGCTGACGCACCGGAAGACCGATAAAAAGCTTCGCAGTGGCCGTCGTATTCTCCGTAACCTGCGCAAACGCTACGTCTTTGGCAAATATGTCCGCCGCACGAAGCCTGCCACGAAAGTTTTTAGGTTTTTGTAAAGCCTTTATCATTTTCCTTCGAAGGTACGTCGCCGTACGGTGGAGCACCCACGTTTTGGGGTCGAGTAAATGAATGCGAGAAACACAGACATTGGCTAATATGCTTTTACTTTTCATATCTGAAACAAAAAGACCACGGAAAGTATTATTCATTTTAAAAACTGCAGTGCGCTATACAAAACAGAGTGCACTAGTAGGAGGTAGATAAATATTTTTTCTTGTGTGGAGCATAAAATATGCTTTTATATAATATTGGCTGTGGGATACTTTCGAAGTAAAAATATAACTTTAAAACCAATCAACATTTTTCAAAAATATTTCGACAGAAGTTGTGGAACACTTTATTGCATAATATTTTTGATATAAAACGTTCTATTATCAGTGATTCTTATAGTTTTGTATTTTTTTGGAAAGATCTGTCGATATAACTGGTCTGAACTCTCAAATATTATGGTAAAATTGTCATCATGCAGCAATTGTTTCGGTGAAATTCAAGATGCAGCTAAAAGTACCGTTGCGATTTGAAATCTTTTTGGTAAATATTAACTGAATACCACTAGTAAGTAGTTATGTGTGAAATTTAAATGTGAATAGGAAAATGCCAAAAAAATTTCCATCGGAATCAGGGAACCAATTTATGTAAGCAAAATACGAATATATTTGGTATAAATACAAAAATACACATAACAGTACACAAATAACATGTCAGATGGAACTAAATATTTAGAACAAATCACTGTTATAATTTAGAATTTTGAATGAAGGTGCTTGATGGAATTTCAATTTCAAATTTGAATTGTCTGAATGCTGTTCTCTTCCAATTAATCTCGTCGCTAACGACCCGGGTTTCGCCTTTCGGCATCTTCAGGCTTTTCAAGTACACGAATGTGCTAGAACTGACGCGCAGAAAGATTAATGGAAGAGTACAGCATTCAGACATTTTAAATTTGAAATCAGTGTTAATTTAACAGTGGAGATGCATTGTTCGTAGCGGCATTTAGAAATTTTTCAGGTAATTATTACCATGACAATTAGAAGCATGATTACCGAATCGTTGTTTTCAGACTAGTTTATCTGAAATATTACGTTTCAGTGGACATTTTTCAAACAGTTTGAAGTAGAACCCTACAGTCGGAATTCGGATTGCACGCTAGCCGCAGAGCATAATATTATGTATTATGAACATGTGTTGTAAGGTGACATAAGCAAATAATTAGCTTACGGTTGTTGAAGCCATCACAGGCTTCCACTGCACGCTTTTTAGAGATCATTGTAATTATATATATCGTTGAGACTATATTTTATAACAAATTGGAAATTTCAAGACATAATCTATGTATTCAATATGTACACAATAGATGAGCAATAGACAATAACGATCTTTTTCTGAAATTTGGTGACTATTGCAAGTGTAAAAGAGTTTTACCAAAAAAAAATCGTCCAGATTGATTACTATTGATTGAGTTTGTATTTACTTATGATACAAATAATAATATATTGTTTAAAATAAATAGCTATCTTTACTATAGTGTGTAACATACTTTTAAAAAGCGAATAAGCCTTCACAATTTTGCTATAAGTCAAAAAGGCAAAATAAAGTATAATAATATTAACATTATCTTTTTACTATTTTATAGGACATTCATAGTTAATTAAATATTTAAATAAGAACGGTTTGTATTAATATGACTGAATGATAGGTGTCGTTGACGATCATTACACTCACCCTTAAGGTGGGGTGTATCCAGTGGTGTGCTGCTAAAATTTTATTAACCGGCTCGCAAATTGGTCGATGATTCTAGCATTTTCAAAAAATTTCATGTAAATTTCAAAAACCCAGAAATTTCCAGCGCGGGACGTTTTTTTATCTCTTCCAAGAACTTTTGAATCCAAAATCCCAAGAATTTACCGATTTTCCCAAATGATCAGCGTGGCCATAGCTCTCTATATAGATGGAGGTGGTAATGGCATGACTCGTTTTTTTTAGCTCTAGCTTTAAAATCACACGAAATTACGAATATACTATAATAACCATAACGTCTTATTCGTCTATCATATGATTTATGGAATGGTAAGACAATGACGCAATGCAAAAATGTTGTAGCTAACAGCAGGGGTCGCAAGGCAAATGTCCAGCGCCTCAAAACTGGGCCACTGGCTATGGGAAAAAAATCCCTAACAGAAAAACCAGGGTTGAGCCGACCCTTAGAGCCCTTGTGACCCAGGCCTCGGGAGTGAAGGGTTAATCACCCTGCATCCTTAAACTTAACACCGATTAGAACACCGTCACAAGCGCCTCGGACACCCGGAAGCCAAAATAGACAACCCAGCCCAACCATGGACCGAGAAGAAAAAATCCTCTTCAACAAATACATCATGCGCATTGGTGCGTACAACGTCCGTACCATGCGCACTTCTGGAAAGGACCTGCATGCTACCCGTTTCTTGCGAAAGTATGGCCTTGACATCTTAGGACTGAGCGAGATACGCTGGAAAGGCGCAGGAATGAAGCTGTTGGAGGGGTGCACGTTGATCTTTTCCGGCCAGAGTCAATATCATCGCCAGGGGGTGTAATACTGATGTCTGGGAGAGCGGCCCGTTGCCTTGTGAAATGGGAACCGATCTCTGAGAGATTGATACGTGCCACCTTCAGGACTAGTGACAGCTCTGTGACTGTCTTTCAGTGCTATGCCCCCACTGAGGACGCCTTCTACGACTCCCTTCACGCGGCAGTTGCAGCAATCTCCCGTAGGGAGAGTGTGATAGTAATGGGGGATTATAATTCGCGAGTAGGGGCTGATTCGGCTCTCGGGCCCTCAGTGATGGGACGGCATGGTCTGGGCACCGCAAACGACAATGGTGGGAGACTGATTGAATTCGCCATCATGAACGAGCTCACCATTGGCGGAACTATCTTCCCGCATAAAGACATCCATAAATATACATGGACCTCTCCTGATGGTCGCACGAAGACGCAGATTCACCATCTTCTTTACAGCACGAAACATAGAAAAGAACTTCTCGATGTTCGCTCATATCGAGGTGCCGACATTTATAGCGACCACAAACTACTTGTCGGCAAAATCCGCCTGAAACTAAGTCGCATAGCTCAAAATCCAGCGCGGAAAAAGATCGACATCGAGAAGCTTGAAAACTTGAATACGAGGCTAAAATTCGAGATTGCTGTAAGGAAGGAAATAGATCGTGTCTCCGTGCGACCTATATCCGGGTCCGATCGCATCAAGGCGGACTGGTGCTGTATCAAGCGTGCTATTGCATCATCGGCCGAAGATGTTCTCGGATTCCGGAGGGAGGAGCAACCAAAATGGATGTTCGAAAATACGTGGAGGAGAATTGAAGAGCGGGCCAGACTAAAAGCATTGAAGGACAGTGAAGCTGACCCTGAAAAATTTGAAGAACGTCGCGATGATTATCGTAATCAGGACAAGGTTGTCAAGAAGTCTGCGCGACTTGACAAGCGCCTATTCTTGGATCAGCAAATTGAGACAGCTGAGGTAGCGGCCCACAGAAATGATACCAAGAAGTTATTTAAAATCACGCGCGAGATCTGCGGAAAGTAACCACCGACTCCCGGGCCCATTCGCGGCCCTGACAGAGCAATAGAGTCAAACGCAGAAAGCGGTAAAAAGATTTGGAAGGATCATTTCTGCGAGGTGCTGAACCGACCGCCCCCCCAGGACCCTTTTGACGTAACCGAAGAGGCTACATCTATGGACCTCCCCGAGTGTCCGGTATTTTAGACCGTACGCCCACACATGCCGAAATCATCTTGGCAGTGAAGAGGCTTAAAAACGGGAAAGCACCGGGTGGAGACGGAATACATTCGGAATTTCTGAAATGTGGTCTTAACGCCGTTCTACATCCTCTCTATCACCTGATGGCCAGGGTGTGGGACGGTGAGCGTTGTCCTAGGGAATGGGTGGACGGTGAGGTGTAAGCACTCCACAAAAAAGGTGATCCCCTCAGCTGTAACAATTACCGAGGCATAACTCTTCTCAGTATTCCTGGGAAGGTAATGGCACACATTCTCTTGGCGAGAATAAGAGGCCCCATTATAAAAATACTTAGGAAAAATCAAGCGGGCTTCCTCCCTGGAAGGTCGTGTGCGGACCAAATACACAATCTTTGATGTCTCCTCCAGCAGAGCAATGAATTTAACAGTGCTCTTGCTTGTTGTTTCGTCGACTATGAGAAGGCATTTGATAGTCCGCACAGATCCTCTTTGTGGAGGATACTGGATGCCTACAGCAGTGTCTGCCAAACTGTGAGCCGCGGCACATTACTGTGCCGCAAGAAGTCCCAGGTGTGCCACGGTGGAAGAAGCCTTAAAATTTCAATTTTAAATAATGCCTATTCGGTACAAAATCGAGGATTTTAAATTTCTCGGTGAGCTAAAAAAAAGGAGTTTTGGAGACAACTGCGGAAAAAGTATACCAAATCGAGGATTTCAAATCCTCGGTGAGCTAAAAAAAAAAAAAGGAGTTTTGGAGACAATCTGCGGAAAAAGTTCACCAAATCGAGGATTTCAAATTCTTCGGTCAGCTAAAAAAAAAGAGTTTCGGAGATAATCTGCGGCATCTTGGTGTGCCGCGGTACTAGTTCCATTCATCACTGTGCCTAGTGGCGGTTCCTGACCTGAAATCTTGGGTGGGCTAGAGAAAAGCATAGCATTGTATACTATTTACGAAATTTTGCATGCTTCCACTTCATCTTATACATTAATCTACAAGCAAATTAACAAATACTACGACACTACTGCAAAGCATAAATTACTATATAATACAATCAATGCTAATGTAAGTAAGAAATAATAATACGTGACCTTAAATTTGTCTCTTTCAAAGTGAAATAACAAGTAAAAAAAGCAATACAGAACTGTCACTGAGATTCGATACCTATCACTTTCATAGAATACAAAGATATTGGTATGTTTGTATGGGCCATGGACTAATTTCAATTTAGCCCCCGATGAATGACAGAAGCCAGTAAATTTGAAATACAGTCCTGTGTGTTTGATGACGTTTCCGTACATACAAATACAAACAAAATCGAATCGTGCTAGATTGCGTTCCAGTGTAAAGAAATATTGTCTATGGTTTTGGGCTAGAATGCCGCAGCCCCTGACCAATAGCATGTACATAGGTGTTGCCAGACTGACGTCACGTTGAATGTTCTCTATGAATTATTTATAGGGTTATTGTTTTTTTTATGCCGGCTCAGCTTAAAATTGTAATAAAAAACAATCGAGAATATTATTGTAGGTAGACATGCCATTGTCTTATATTGATAGAGGAAAATTTAAACAAAGATATTATATTCATTTGGGGAAGGTTAGTGACGCTTATAAATGTATTTATTTTGTTCAGCGGCCGAATTGCTGTTCATTTTTATTCAGCCATCTAAAGTTTTGGGTGAAAAATGCAGGTCGGGCTTAGCCCACCTAGCCCAGTACCTAGAACCGCCACAGGTTTCTAGATGATATTTGGACAAATATAAGATTTTTTGGTGGTGACAAAATATATGTGCCGTAAAGGAAAAAAGTTTGGCAGACACTGGCCTACAGGATTCCGCCAAAGATTGTGGCCATTATCAAATCCCTACATGAGAATAGTGCATGTTGTGTGAGAATTGGTGACTCAAATACCGAATGGTTCGGGGTCACAACCGGAGTAAGACAGGGGTGCGTTCTTGCACCGTTCCTGTTTATTATTATCTTTGACTTCATACTTCGCCGGTCAATTCCGCCTGATCGAGATGTAGCTGTAGGTCCCGGTCTGAAGCTGTGTGACCTTGAATATGCCGATGATGCTGTCATATTCGATAAATCCATTGAGGGTATCCAGGAGACTATTGATGGCTTAGGAACTAACTCTGGTCGCATTGGTCTAAAAATTAATACTAGTAAGACCAATGTGATGTGTAACCAAACCTGTCATGACTCTGATAGGATCCTTACCAGCGCGGGACAGATCATCGAGAGGGTTGACAGCTTCAGATACCTCGGCGTACATATCCCCGAAGACGGTAGTACAAAAAACGAGCTCGCCATTCGCTTAGGAATGGCTGGAGCCACATTCAACTCAATGCGGACTACGGCGGACTGCGGACGGGTAAAAAAAATCAAAGTATTTAGTTCTAAAAAAATTTGTAGAACTATGTAAATACTTTGATATTTTTTACCGTATGATTACGTATGAACATTGTTCACAGTGGAAAGAGGGTGATAAGGAAAAATAATACAGAATTTATCGAAATAAAGTCCTTTATTGAAGACATAAAATAGTGATAATTAAATCATATACATAGTGATAAACAAATTTATAATGTTATTTTTTTTTATAAATATCTAATTTTTTTCAATAATCTTATTCCATTTCTTTTATATAAATACTTAATTCTACAAATGAGTTTTTGATTATTGTCAAATTATTACAAACTAAGTTGTCGTCACTTTACACAATTTCATTTAATAATTAAATCGTACCATTATTAATTTTAAAATTTGTAAAATTATAATATACAAAAGCTAAGTTATTAATTATTTGATTAATGGTTATATTAATTTATACAATACATGTTTATTCTCATATTGGGCAGAAAAATCTAACACTTAAACTGTATAACTCGCAGTTGATGATAAGCAACGTATTAACGATATGATTCCAATCTACTATTTCGTAAAGATTGTTTTTTTTTGTCTAAAACCTAACACCGCTACCTGTTCTTCTCTATTATCAATTTGAATAACATTTTTCTTTCCAGTTTCTGGGTCTTCTTACATACCCAAAGTTTATTAAAAAACAAGACAAGAACGGTATGTATTTAAAATTCAATAAAATAACATACTGAACACACGGCAATTGAAGATAGCACACTCTACATCTGTGCTAGGCAACATTTTCTCTTTCAAAGCACACCAAAATTTTCCCCAGATTTGCGTGGCATACCACAAGTAAAACATAATATATGAGGTTGGATCAAGTGAATAAGTAATGTTATACATTTACATAGAATACATTATTTTTTTTCAATCAACTGTGTTAAATGTTGCTTTTGTAGAAGAGGGTTTCTTCATACAAATTTTTCAGTTTTCAGCCAGCAGTTGGGCTAATTGGAGGACCTGTGAATTTTTAAATGTCAAAAAAAATTGTACACATTCGAAACTGTTTACTTTATGATCTAATAGATAATAGAGGCCATAATGCAATAGTTGCAGACAAAAAACATTCGTGATGTTTACAACAGAGGTGCTATAAATATTGATATATTAGCTGTCTATAATAATGTTACAAAGAAGCGACACCAGGCCAAGACGAAGGAAATTCCATTAAAAACCCACAAGACTGAGCATCAAAAAAAAATGTTCTTTTTGGCGCGACACAAAGGGCATTGTCTATTATGATCAGTTGCAACCTAACCGAACATATAATGCTCAGAGATATTGTGAACAGCTGCAAAAATTTTACTAGACATATGTTAAAAAACAACTCATGCTGATTAATCACAAGGGTATCTTTTTCATCACGATAATGCGCGGCCTCATTCTGCAATGACAACACAACACAAGTTAAATGAACTAAACTGGTATGTTTTAAGGCATCTGCCCTATTATCACGACTTGACTCCGTTTGATGTTCACCTTGTTTACTACAAGCAGTGGTGTAGCGGTAAATAAATAGGTACCAGGTCGGTCATTGATTTCTTCCCTATTTTTTTTATATCCGTTCGAAGTTAAAAAACCATAAGTTTTAACAATGAAATCAATAAAAAACACGCAATTAACACAATTTAGTTTAATTAATTAATTAGCTTCTTCACATTACATGTGTACATTTATTTTTGTAAAATCCGTCGGGTAGATCAATTTTGATTCAGTGTTTTAAATTTTATGAACATTATTTTGAATACATGTATGAATTTGAAAATTAAGTTACAAGTCAAAAGTGACCTGGCTCATTTTCAGGTGCCAGGTCGCCGACCTGCTGTGACCTGGCCGCACTACACCACTGACTATAAAGTTATTTAGTTGGAAAGAAGTTGTTGAAAACTGCATTGGACACATTCTTTGCATCAAAACCGTAAAGTTTTTATTCCAATGGGATATAATTTCTAACCGAAAGACAGTCGTAAGTAATAATGGAAAATACGTAATAATTCTATTATGTTTGGATACAAAAAGTAAAGTTTGTTTTCTTTAAAAATACAATATTACTTATGACTCAACCTAATATAGTAAAGTTGCACACAGAGTTACATTAAATTTAATTTTTCATTTGTTTAATTAGACATTATAAAAGAATTATATGTACAATCGAATTGTTTTTTTTTGTAATGCAGCAATGCCCTGCGGCACACCTACCATCGCCTCGCAGCACACTAGTGAGCTGTGGCACAGCAGTTGGGTAGGACTGCTGTGCATATTCATTCTATTATGCAATGCTGTAAACTTTGTGATATTAACTCGATGGCTGCCACAGACGAGATATCTTGTAAAATTTGTCGTGCTCAACACGCCAGTTACGAGTTAGCTCGTCTATACCTAATTAAATTAATAATTGCAAATTATAACCGGCGTGATAGGTAATTACAAACTTTTGTCTACGGCAGATAAAAGGTTAAATCATAATGGCCACAATATATTATTTGACCCGACATTATGATCCACACCCAAAACATGTCTCTCCCGTGAAACTATGCTTTTGTTACCCATAGTGCATAATATATTTGTGTTCATTTTTTTTGTGATTACAAGACACGCTGAAACAGGTACTTCTTTAAAAGAAAAGTTCCTAAAAAACATATACCAGCGGTCTGGAATATGAGAAGCCGGGGACCCGAGGAAATTACTGGAATGGAACTTGCTCTAAAAAGTGATCACAACAGCAGAGACCAGATAAGGCATAAAAAACGAATAAACCTTATGAATAGTGCTTGCTAACTTCAAAATAGCTCTTCAACATAAATTTGTATAGACAATAAAAAATGAATCATAATTTATAAATTTATTAGTGTTTTACAATTTTTAGGTGCCAAAAGTCAAGTCACAGCTGATGAGGTATAATTTCCATCATAATTAAATAAAATATCATCTGAGGCACAAGTTAGGAAGAACAATAAGATCACAAAAGAGACCAACAGTAGCAAATACAATAATATGTGCTGTGCATATCGACTGTGGAAAGGACTCAGTTTTTTTCGATAATCACAATGTATACAGCTTGATACACGTTCTATCAAAAGGATCCAAGCTGAAAATGCCGAATTAGTATCTAAATTTAGCTTTTAAATTTGAAATATGAAGGACCTGTAGAAATTGCAATCAGAATAAAAGACTGAAATAAAGGTTTTTCCTAGACAAAGTCTTGAAATAATATTAGATTATGTCAATTAAACACCAGTTTAGAAGTCTCCGTGACTGATTTGAAATATGAAGGATAAAAGACTTAAAAAAAAGTTTTTCTTTTTAAATATATTAAATTAGCATCAGATAAAGTCAATTAAAAACCAGTTTATCAGTCTTCGTGCACTTCAAGGTTGTGTCATAATTTGCATTTGGCCGAAAAACATCAAAAACCGTTTTTTGTGTCTCCTGTAAAATTTTCTATGTGTGGGTTACGTCCTTTTTCCTTTCCACAGTCGATATGCTGCTAAGAGTAAGCAGACTCGGATGATCTAAACTATTTGTCCGATTATTACAAGACTCAGACAAGTTTGAATATTTCCGATTATCAATTGATTGGCCAACAATATCTTTTCAACATCTGCTTATTATAAAATTTGAATCGTTCAAATTATGTACATTCACACAGATTTTGTCACCAACTCGCTTATTATAACACAAAATATATGTGTATATTCACAATGTAGAATTTCACCTGTGAGCATTATTATTTAACCATTCACAAATCATGCATGTCAGTTAATAAATTTCTACTCTATAAGACAACAGTAACATAGATATTAAAAAAAAAAAACACAAGATTAATCATTTAATGGCTTGTCAACTCATAATGTTACTGTAAATTTTAAATTTTATCTGTAAAATGAGAAAAATGATAGCCAACCTTTGCAAAATAGGTAATTTATATTACATACATAATAATATCAGATATCCTGTATTGGGAATACTTTAAAATAAACAAAATGCAATTGAGAAAAAATCCATAATGTTGGTTAAAATAGTTAAACTAAAACATTCAACTAACAAAGTGTTAACCAGAACGATATAATTAAAATAATTAGAATATCATAAATGTTTCTTTCAATAAATTATTATACTGGCCATTCTTCAATCTACCTAATTTTACAAATAAAAATATAATCACTTGTTCACTGTCAATTCTCGGCGGAAAGGTGTTATATTAAAAATGAAACATTTTTGTACTAATTCCACATTATTTATTTTTGATCAGGACTGTTTTTGCTCATGGCGATCATTATCAACTGATGAAACATCAAAGATACAGGATTATAACTCTGATTTTTTTATATTTCACCAATTGATAATGCTCTCTATGCGCAAAAACCGGTTTTGATCTAAAATAAACAATGTGGATGGATGCAGTGGTAACTTTGTGGAAATTAATTTTTAATGTAAAATGAAATTTGATAACTTTGTACATAATAAACGTAAGTTTATTTGTTAAGCTTGTGATATTCTTCCTGAGGATGCCTCTTAAAGAGATGAAACATGTGCCACAATTCGTAGTACTATATTATTAAGAGCACGGTTTCTCATCCGGGGGCCACAGCACATTTATGGGGGGCCACAAGCAAACCCTGGAAGATCTAAAAAAAAATGTCTCTAATCTTCATTTTGAGAAATCCATAAATTCCTGGGTAAAATCTGCATCAAAGAATTGAAAATTATTTTGGAATCTTTCAACTTCCCAAACGGGTATGGGGGCCACGGAAAAATATGAGACTCAATAGGGACCATGGGCCCAAAAAGGTTGAGAAACTATGATTTAGAGGAGGGGTTACCAAACTTTTTGGACCTTAGAGCGCAATCTAAAATATTGGTAGGGCGGCGAGCGCCACACTTTTTCAAAATCTCAAAACCCAGGAATTTACCGATTTGCCCAAAATATCACCGTCACTCGTTAGCTCACCGAGAAATTTCAAATCCAAAATCCTAGGAATTTTACAATTTCATAAATTAGTTGACGGGCACGGGGTTGGTAACCCCTGATTTAGAGTAACAAAGCTGTCAAATTTCATTTGATACAAGTACAATTAGAATTCTATTTTTGAATAATAACAAAACCGGTTGCATACGCTGATTACAATATTCAGATATCTATTATAAATTTCAGTACACATATTAACAAAATTTACGTATCGAAGGAAGAATGTTAAGTGCCAATTAATATATATTATACATGTTTAAATATGCCAATTTGATATTTACATAATAAATATTTGACAAGCGAGGCGTCCTTTCAGAATTAATGACACTTGTATGATTATTCACTAATCCAGTGCTTCCCAAATTGGGGGCCGCCACAGAACACGTTCTGTATTGATGGGGGCTGCGGATTATTTTTTTCAGATTTAGAGGGGTCGTGGTGATTTTTTTTGGAAGCACTGCACTAATCTGTACTTGCCTCTTATAATCTTTAGTGGCAACCGTGGACGACACAGTGGCAACTCTGCCGAGTGGTGATTTTATATTTTTATAAAATCCTCTCCAGTTCACACACAGATTTCATAAATTCCGGAAGACAGCAATCGTTCACTATGCGTGTACAACATTTAAAGATCTTCCTGACGATGACAAATGACAGATGACAAAATCAAATAAAAACATTTTTTTTTCAAAATATTTATTGATAAGCTCAGAAGAGCTCAGTTGAAACTATGTAAAAACAAAAAATCAGTTTTCTTACAATTTTTTTCTTTTTCTGTTAAAAACATATTTGAGCGGCTTAATTTTACACTTGGTTAGAATATCTTCCTTATGGCTGTGAAAAAAACTGCCACACTATCAAAAAAAGTAAAATTGAGTGAATTGTGTAAATATTTAAAATATATTGAGTCGATTGAAAACTGATCCAATAAAATATATATCTGTGATCAGCGAAGAAGTCATTTGATGTAATAAAGGGATTCGTTAGAAGTTATTCCTCCTCTATTGCATAAGTGGCCAAAACTTTGACCTCTGCGGGCGACCTGATATAGAAATTAGGGGGAGCGGTCTACTAACGAAGAGTAGGAATTCAAAGTAGAACAAAATGGATAGATAATAAAAGACACTCAATTCTTGTTACAAAGCATCAGGCGGGCGACTAGGAATGGCTACACAGTCGACGCGTGGTCACCGCTGCTCTCTTAAGGTTAAAGTGATTCCTCGCTATCTGCAGTTTAAAAAAGTTTAACCCTTTATTATGTATTTATGGTGTGCCTCCGATATGTAAAAAGGATTGGTTGCCGGTATACACGCTGCGATTTAACTCTCTGGCCTGTCATTCTACAATTTTTATGTGTGAGTCTCTTAACAAGCGAGTCTTCAGCTGCGCCGGTACATTATCATATTAAGCCCTCAGAGTGACGTTCAAAGTACATTTTTTAATTGTGACACAATCGAGAAAGTTTAGTACTATGAAAATGGAGATATAGAAAGGACATCTTTTTAATTAAAAATAATTAGTCTTTGTGAATAAACAAATTGTGCAGTCAAGTCCTAACCTTTTTATTGGCCATCTTGTCTTTTTGTCCGCGGCGCTTCGGCGGACAGTGCCCTCGCAGATAACGAAGGACTACTGCTCATCAATTCTCAACCGATTTAGTCTCGAATATCAACTGGCATACACACAAAAAATAAAATGTTTAGAGAATTCCCGACACAATACAAATAGACTTAAATGTTTTCAATCATGTCATCTGCAAATTGGTTTGTAGAAAATTTTATTATAACAAACATATTGGTCATTTTATATATATAATTATTATTGAATGATAGAATCGTCAACGTGGCGTGATTTTCTAACAAAGTGTGCGTCGACACTGTTAATAAGTTGTATAAATTTAAAATTGCCACTATTGGAATAAAAGATATGGGATTTTGTAATAATCCACATTTTATTTCGCTAAACGTATGCACAAATAAACAAACATCTGAGGCTGGAAAATTTTAGTTGCTTCCAGAAGCGACTCAAATACGTTGTTAGGTTAGGTTAGGTTATGTCACAATATTATTTTTTAAAAAATGCCTCCATATAACAGGAAAGATCTGATGAAAATGTTCAAATAGACACCAAACTGATGTCCCGTATCACTATTAGGCCATCACGAAATTGATTAAAACTGAACAAACCTTCTATTTAAAAATAAGTACAGCGTTGCCTTGATCTACAACTTCTCGGTCTGACTGCTGTCACAAGTTAAAAAAGTTTACTTTGTCCGTATTGTTTATCACTGGTACTTTCGAGAATGAATGATTGAGAATCCACCGTTGGTAATCTTTTAATTACAATAACACAATAAAAAATTTGAGAGTGAAAAGATTTTTTTTGTAGATTGAACAAAAAAATATATTATTAATCTTGAATAATACTAAATAAAATCCACATCTCGGGTACAGAACTAAATTCAGTTTTCACACGTGGATACTGTCATTACAATAACAATCAATAGTGTAATTCCAAAAATTACTACAATTAAACTGAAATTACAAATTTCAACCATTCAATATGCAATGGTAGCAGAATATTAAATATAAATAGTATTATGGATATAATCAGTCCTATATTACATGTATTAGATTATCATCGTTCAATCGATGTTTGTAAAAAAAATAACATAAAAAATAATATGCCGTAAGTACAAAATGATTTTTTCAATAAACCAAAATTTTTACTTAAACTATGAATAAAACTGAGTATTTTTTTTTTTAAGCAATTTTACAAAGCTGCTTTGTTTTCGACTAAAAACAGCTGAAAACAGTGTGATTTTCAAAGACACTTTCTTGATGAAATGTGTGATAATCATTATATTGGAATTAATTATGATAAAGCCATTTTTCATTTTACAAAGGCTCAATTCAAGCTAACGTGTTATAGTTTTTAAGCTTGTCAAATCTGTTCTTTATTTACAATTTTTTGTACTTTCTGTATTGTAAATGGAATATTTGCTTTTTTTTTTTTGAATCGTTCAAACTATGTAGATTCTCACAGATTTTGTCACTAACGACCCGGGTTTCGCCTTTCGGCATCTTCAGGCATTCAAGTGCCTGGATGAACTTCAAATTTAATATTGAAATTCCACCAAGCACCTTCAGTCGAAATCTTAAATTATAGGAATATTTGCTGTTTTTTCCGGATATTTCGCTTTGTAAAATTGCACTAAAAAACCCTTCCCTTTATATTTTAATATAAAATAATATAAAAAACCTAATCAATGGGATACAAGAAAACATATTAAATAAATAAAATCAATACACGAGATTTGTTTCCGTACTAATTGCGACCGATCGCAATATGATTAAAATTTGAGTGAAATATAATTCATGCGAAATTTCTTCTGAGATTGTAATACTACATTTATTCGAGTATACCAATATTTATGGAATGTAAGCGGGCAGCTACCTCCGAGATGCCTTAAATTAATTTCGGTATGATTATTTTTTGCACATCAATGGTGAAAATTGCAAACCTCGTACAGCACATCGCAACATTTCAAGAAGTAAAAAAATCTTTTGATTCATTCTGCATTTGAATAAAACGTTTTTTTTATAAATCTTTCCTTTCAATATAAGATTATGCTGCGGGCGCATTACAAATCAATCAACAAGAAAAATTATTTAATCTGTCATTAAGCTGGATGAGTAAAACGGTTTAGCTAGTTATGCACTATAAATTATTATTTATCAGTTAGATAGAAAAGCTTGTCAAATTTCAAAAACTTAATTTCAATTGTCATCGATTTCAAAAAATAAAAATTACCATTACATTTCCATTACATTTTTTTTTAACCATGTCCGCTCCCAATGTGGAGCATATGGATTCCTTATGGAGTTTATCTCAACAGAACTGTTTCTACGAGAACTGCTTGTTACTCAGTTGCTCAACCTCTTTTTCCAAAGAGAGTAGGGATAGAAGGATAGGGCTAAGACAGGATTAGTGGTAAGCTAATCGCTCTCGATACGCCCCGTTCATAATATATGATGGGCGAGGGGGGAATTCAAAACATCACATACATCCATGCCTTTGAAAAGAAATTCATAAATCGATTGAAAAATCAATTTATAAAAACTGTCCGTACCGGGATTTGAACCCGGGCTCTCCATAGCCGAAGCCAACAACGTTGACCACTCGACCGCACAGGTGGCAAATCCATTACATAGTCTATGATAACATAGTTTTATAAAAACTTAACTTAAACTGCTACAAGTGTAACATTAATTTCGTTATATTCTGTCATTTATTAATTATTCGAAAAAAAATTTAAAAGCATAACATTTAAGTTAGGCATACTTTTTTGTGCAAAACAGTTATTATGTTGACAGTTACCGTAACACTTGAATGTATCGCATAAAAATGGTAAAAATTCACTGATCTGGAGGACAAATGTCAATAATATGTTTATTCGGTAAGTAAAAAATGGGTATATCGCTTTTTAAATTTTGTTTGGTGTATGTGTAAAAAATAACACAGATTGAAATCTTAACTGTACGCGTTTATTGCACTTTCAATAGCGATAACATTTGATAAACTATTTAGGGACGAAATGAAAGCAAACAAAATCGCAACCTAATACATTTCGCAGAAGTGATGTAAACCTCGGGATAAAGAAATCGGGATGCGCAATTGAATTACAACACATTTGCCGTCATGCAGTAATTAAACTTAAGATATCGACTGTGGAAAGGAAACAGGACGTAACCCACACATATCAAATTTTACAGGAGGCGCTAAAAACGTGTTTTGATGATTTTGTGACATATGCAAATTACGAATTAAACACAACCTTGAAGTGCACGGAGACTTCTAAACTGGTGTTTAATTGACATAATCTAATATTAATTCAAGAATTTCTCTAGGAAAACCCGTTATTTCAGTCTTTTTTCTTAGTTTTAATTTTTTACAAGGTCATCTTTTTCAAACTTAAAAGCTAACTTTAGATACTAATTCGGCATTTTCAGCTTCCATCCTTTTGATAGAATGTGTGTCAAGTTGTATACATTGTGATTATCAAAAAAAAGCTGTTTTGGAAAATTAAGGGTTACGTCCTTTTTCCTTTCCACAGTCGATATAATAATTAAATATATTTTAAATAATAAAACACAAAAACTATCAGACTTTCACGCTAATATTATTACGCTTTCGTGAAGAACGGCAATGTGTGAGAGCAACAACATGCTAAGACGTAAAGAAGTCCGAAGAAGATGTTCAATTTCGCTGTCTGCTTGGGGACATCTTTCAACGTTTCCGGCTGGCGGAAGTTTTTCTCGATCTCGAAAGCTCTCCGTAAAGTCAGCAGAGGCAGCAAGAACCAGTAAGAATATTTTGTAGTCACGACCATGAATATAATGTAAGGCGTGAAAAGAAGAAAAGCATACAGCACGTGAGAGGCGGTGTGCCCGATGAGAATCGCGAGGGTCACTATGCCAGCTTTCCGATCGCACTCCAAATCTCTCGTGTTATTGCTGTGCAATATGGCTTCAGTGTTGAGCGCGAGAGGAATAGCGTAGTAGATCGATATCCAATCGACGCGGCCGGTCTGAGATAGGAAGGCGAAGAGCACCGAAATCGGTCCGAAAATGATAAGTATTAGAACATCGCCCAGAGCGATATACTTGAGACCTATTCCTCCAGTGTAGAGAAAACTGGAAGAGAGACCGCCGAAATACACCAGCGCCAAGTGTTCCATCTGAGCCGACGACAGTAAATTCAGTAGGATAAATCCGATGCAGCCGGCGCAGTAGAGCAAGGCGCCCAAAGATACCACTTCATCCAAGCTCAGTATGTGATCTACGAGGGTTCTGTCGTCTGATTTTCGATTGTCGATACCTTTTACAAAGTCATAATATGTGTTCACGACGTTTCCGGCACAGTGCACGCTGATGATAGTGAAAAGGTTCACGAGCAGTATTATCCAACTGAAGTTTGAGCTGCCGGGAAATTTGTAAGCTATTGCTGAACCCAGCAGCGTGGGAAGCAAACTAACACTCAAGGTCCACGGTCTTATGGCTAAGACGTAAGTTCTGAGCTTCATGAGAGGAGTGCTTTTGTATGTTTTAGATGGCAATTCATCTTTGCCGGTCAAACTCTCGTTTCCGCCGTCTCCTTCTTTAGCTCCGTTGCATATTTTAGTAGCCATGATAAATTAACTGCAATCTGGAACATTATGAAAGCGGTCTTAACAAACAATTTTAGTACATACCAACCAACGATTGTATAATAATCATATTTTGTCATTAAAACATATTTTTGAAGTCTAATAGTATGCCACCTGTGTGGTCGAGTGGTCAACGGTGTTGGCGTCGGCTACGGAGGGCCCGGGTTCAAATCCCGGTACGGACAGTTTTATAAAATGATTTTTCAATCGATTTATGAATTTCTGTTCAATGGCATGGATGTATGTGATGTCTTGAATTCCCCCCTCTCACTTATCCTATGAACGGGGCGTATCGAGAGCGATTAGCTTAGCACTAATCCTGTCCTAGCCCTATCCTTCTATCCCTACTCTCTTTGGAAAAAGAGGTTGAGCAACTGAGTAACAAGCAGTTCTCGTAGAAAAACACTTCTGTTGAGATAAACTCCATAAGGAGTCCATATGCTCCACATTGGGAGCGGACATGGTTAAAAAAAAAAAAAAAATAGTCTTTGATGCTGTAAGTACAATCCATATTTTTTTATCTAACAACCATATCAGGCCACGACCAGTTCGCTAGCGCCGTGATTTTGGCCCGGCGTGCTGATTTAGTTTTCAATAATACAAAATAAATATCAAACATTTATGAAATGTACATGTGCCAATTACCAAAAGTGTGAAAAACTTTGAATATTCATTTCGTTTAGGTTTAAGAAAAGTGACAGTATTTTGGGTAATTTTGTCATGAGCCATAGCACGGACTATTGGGGCGAAAAACTTCACAGACTAAGCTAAAAACAACGCCACGATTTTAAATATTCATTGAAGCATCCCGGAAGCACATTAAAATCACACATTATTATGAAGAACACTGATAAATAAATTGGTAAATATGTCATTTAGTAGCACCTCGACTATTGCCGCGCGCGCGGCCATTACGAATATTGGAGGCGAAGATTTCGTATTACGTATAATTTATCAGTGTTCTTCTTTTTATCGTGTGGTTTTAACGCGATTATCAAGCCCTAAATAAAATATTTTAAATCGTGGCGTTGTTTTCAGCTTAGTTTGTGAAGTTTTTCGCCGCAATAGTCGGTGCTACTTGGTGCTACTGAATGACATATTTAACAATTTATTTATCAGTGTTCTTCATAATAATGTGTGATTTTAACGTGCTTCCGGGATGCTTCAATGAATATTTAAAATCGTGGCGTTGTTTTTAGCTTAGTCTGTGAAGTTTTTCGCCCCAATAGTCCGTGCTATGGCTCATGACAAAATTACCGTATTTTGAAACTAATTTCAAGATTCTGGAATAGGTTAAAAGACAATTTATTATCCATATAAAAATTAGTAATTCATCTATTTCACATTCCGTGAATACATTGAAAGTGTAGAAAAGCTACATATTCATCACATATTTACATAAGATTCTTTCCGTACACGAACATGATTCTTAAAATATAATGCTTACACTAAGTCTTTAACAATATTATTTTTACCTGAAAATTAAGTAAACAATCTCTAAAAATACATTTTGGGATCTAGATTTTTTGATTTGGAAAAATAGTTCATCAGGCGTATTGAAAGCTGTTAGTTAATTTAATAACTTTTTTTATAACTTCTTTTATAAGTTTAATAAAATTGATAAAAGGTTTCTTTGGTTTGAAAGCAAAATTTGGAAAGGAAATTTGGTCGGCCGTATAAATACCAAAAAAAGAAACTACATAACCTAAATATTTTTTAAATAGAACAAGTGTCATTCTCAATACCTGTAAAGAAAAATTCAAGTCGAATCAAACTTTTAAAATGTCCGTCATTTGTTGAAGTTATGATGATGACACTTTGATTTTAAATTGACAGATAATTTCTACTACTTTTAACATTTCTTGCTCATGCTGTCATGAACGTCACGTATTAAAAAAAAGTCAAATTTCCTCTAGTATTCAGAGACAATATTCAAAGACAAAACTAACAATATTCTTATGTGCAGGTATTGCCACTTTTCGTTAGTTGGAACCAATTCAGACACAGCTTGCCAATGCGCCAAATATTTGAATATAGTTGAAAGATCATACAATATTAATTGTAAGTCACTTGAGATCCACACGTCTTAGATCTCAATTATTTTTTTTTAAAAATCCATATTTGACATTGAACTTGCCGGGAATCAAACCCAGACTCACTTAATCGGTAAAGCATGCTTTTATCAACTAACCCAGAGCAGGCATTAACTGCAGAGCAATCTGGTTTTTGGCCTGTTCACCGCATAGATCATAAGGTCGAGGCCGGATATAGCTAACGCAACTGGTAATCAAACCACAATCTCAGATCGCAGCTGTGTTAGGCGACATTAACGTTAAAGTTGTATGAAACATTCACACGTATGACGTACACGGTGTTCAAGCGACATCTCTTCTTGAAATGGCTAACCAAACTGAGCACAGATCAGTTCTCAGTTGTCAAATTGGCTGTCGCTAGAAAATGTGTCGCTTATTCGAAAAACAAACCTCTAAAAAATCTTTAGTTATGAACTATGAAAGCCAATATGTACACCACATTAGTCATACTTAGATTTAACCTCAGACCAATGCAACCCGAATTAGTTCCTAACCCGTCAATAGTCTTCTGGATGCCCTTTACAGATTTTTCGAATATGATATTATCGGCATATTCAAAATCTCAAGGGCACAGTCTTAACTAGTAGCAACAGCTATACCATACCTTGCTCAGGCGGAACTGCTCTCCGAAGTATGAAGAACTATTCGGTTTCCGAACTTTATACACTGTTAAATTGACAATACACACAAGACCTGTGCGTTGAATAGATTCACGTTAAGTCTAAGCGAATAATAGCATTAAGTTCTGTTTTTACTTTGAGAATACGCTTTCTAAAGTCAAGCAAGGAATGTCGTTTTAACGAAATCAACTACAATATATACAATTTTTTAAATGCTCTCCAATCTGTAACCAAAATATCTAATATTATTCTCTCTACTTTAGCATACTAAAAATAGCTACATGCTACATCAGCTTAAAAAAAGGTCTCATCCGAAATATTTTTGTCTGAGGCGCCTTTTGACTACACAAAAACGATACTTTAGCTTCGGAAGGTGGGCTGTCAATCGACATATTACACGTTCAACCTTATATACCTAATATAAAGATGGAACGCACTTTTCATGACCGCCTGACCGCTTTCTGTCTGCACTGAAGATCAGTACCCCACTAGACGGCAATGCTATTTTCTCCCTTTAGGTCTTTCTTGTGGAATATTATGATGGTATTATTGACATGAGTCAAAAAGGCAGCAATATATAACATTATTTTACAAATTCTTTTTGTATTATTTCAAAAAGCTTTTGTTTATTTTTTAAGTTCGAGAACTTGTTTCTTTGAGAACCAAGTTAACTTTATTCCTGTATCCAGTGGCGGAGTAAACACATGAAAGGACCCAGGCGCAATAAAATTTGGTGATCCTGTATTCGGGTAACATAAAACCGTCGGAGAATTCTTGAATAAAAAAATATATGTTTTAATCCTCTCCTTCCCCAGAACACCGAGAATTGATATGAGATTAGATGAGCCCCTTATTAACGTATTGGCAGCCTATCGCTGAAACTATTTAATAACTAAATATTATATTGTAAGGTAACAAAAAATCAGGGAAGAATTTTTCAATTATGGGTGAGTGTAGCGGTCTGCAGCGACACCTATAATTAAGACGGATTATTAATTGGTTTTTTCCAGCAACCAGATAGATAGTGCCAGCAATTCATTTATGACGGAAGTTCACGTTAGTTGAATTGACGCAAAATATGAGACAGCAGAGTTGCACTATCTTTACTAATATTTTAAACGCTATAGGATTAGGTGAAATGCGAGCTGAACACTTTGAGGAATTATTAAAAAGAGTGAGTACGGAAGAAACAAGGGAATTTGGGATCGAAAGGGCGCTTAGAATTTATATTATAATAGAATTTATTTCCGATATTCCATCAGTTAATGTCGACTTTAAGTGAGACGGTATACATTATACCAGGGCTGTGGAGTCGGAGTTGGAGTCCCGATATTTTGACCGGAGTCGGAGTCGTGAAAAATGAGCGGCTCGATTTTTTTTTGAAAAATATTTTTAATGTTGCCATTCCATGCTTGGCTGACTACAGATGATCTGATGGTATACATATATATAAGTTAAATTGAAAATTTTGAAAAAAATCCTCGGAGTTGGAGTCATTCATTATTTTAAAGCTGGAGTCGGAGTCGTCTTTTATTACACTACTCCACGGCCCTGCATTATACATTTAATTCTTCCATTATCGAAACAGTTTTCTGCCAAGTTTAGTAATGGAGCTGCAGAACGCAAAGTGCTACGAATGGTTTTGTCTTGGGCATCTACTGTACATAAGATGCAGGGCAGTACAGTTGATCATCTAGGTCCTAGGACAGTGGTTAGCAACCTTTTAAGAGACTGGGTAAAAAATATTTTTTTTGAAAATTAAATTTGGTTTAATAGTGGGTAAAAGAGAAAAATATTTTATTACCATTTATTTTTTTAAAAAATCAATTTTAGAAAATAAAAAAAATATTTTTATATAATACATAATATATTTGCATGCTATAAGTATGTGTAAATAAAAAAATATTTTATAAAAACATTCCTCCGGCTTCCTTGGTCTTATAAAATAAGTAATTTGATAAAAAAAATATATCATAATTTCTTGGCGGGTAACTCAAAATGTCGAAGTGGATAATTACCCGCGGGTAGTAGGTTGCCGACCACTGTCCTAGGATCACAATTGTTTGTTGTTTGTCAAGCCTTCGACGGATTGCGAATCTCAAATTTAAATTAAACGGAAAAACACCGTGCAATGTCGATGCTCTTGCCGAAATGGAAAGATTGCGTAATTTTAAGTTGAATAATAATAAAGAATATGGTATAATGTAATATTAAGTAATATTATACAGTGAATCCACTCATGGATTGGTCAAAATCTCAGATGCAGACCTTTATGCGATCGTTTGAGTCCCTAATTTGCAAGTTGGAATATCAGGGGATTGTCAAGTCATAAAATTATTTAATAAAAATATATGATTTGAACATAATATGTATTGTATATTGATATGGATTGAACATGCTACCGATACATTTAAGTAAACGCTTATTTATTTTTTATTAATTTATTTCAATTATATATTCGTATTGCGGCAAAACTTTTCAGTGTAATCATTTGTAGGATTTATTATTTGACATCCCATCCTTTCAAACAAAGTACATAAACTATTTTCACCGTTTTCTCAAAACATACACGATAAAATCATTATTGTTAGGTATCGATTATCAGTAAATAGCAAACGAACAATCGATTTATTTATAGCCTATGAAATAATTACACAAATGCGGCAAATAAATATATTTTAAGATGTCCTATTCGTTGATCAGCAATTATAATATGTATAGGTAATTTTATTACTGTATGTATAAGAAAATACCGGTAGTTTTTCATACAACGTTTGAGAACGATGATGGCATGATTCAAGCATTTGCATTTAAATGTCATCTGAATGGAATGGCTACAATAGATTAAGTGGCTCACAATAATAAGGAAGCTCAAAGCTTTTATTAAGCAATGTTATCCTTATTCAGAAAAATAAAAAGCGATAGAGAATTTTTAAATATTCGTCAAATGTACGAAGTATTTTTATAATGTTGTGCCGATCTTTTGTCTAGATATTTTTTAAAATGTAATATTATGAAGATTTAAGCAAAATATTAGTACAGTAGAACCTCGATTATCCGGATTGTTTTTCGGAACAAATTTTGTAAGAATTTTATCGTGGCTAATTGATTCCACCGTTGTTTACATATGTGATAGAGTGCATACCATTTTGTTCGTTGTTTTGCGTTGTTTGAAATCGAAGAAATCTTCCGGTTGAATATAACCATCAGAAAAAAACCTGGATGAATGGTGAAATTTTTAAACGATGTTATGAAAAACAGATCATTCCAAAAGTAAAAAATATCAAAACTGCATAGATAGGAGAAAAAACATTATTTTTACTAGATAATGAATCATCTCGCCTATCAATAGAATGTTTTAACCAGATTGATGAAATTTTACCTTTAAAATTTCTGAGAGTTGGAATTTCTTAGATTTGTCAACAGTGAAAAAATCATGTAACAAATTCTTGAAAAGACTATTAGAAAGTTCAAGTAACACACTAGAAATTGTTATAAGAGACATTATAGAAGCAATAGCACAAATTTATGTACTGAATGTGTCGAAGAATATGTTACCAAGTGGTTAAATTTTGTTGCGAACGATCTTGGATTTCAAATGTGAAAATAATTAAGGAAATATTAGTCTCAACAAGATCAAGAAGACGAAGAAGAGATATTGGTCCTGCTCATTCTAAGGATTTTCAGTGCTTAGATGTCGCCATGAAGTAGTTTGAGAGCCAAGAAGTGTGTATCTCAGGATAACTTACATGTCTTTAAGGTATTCGCTATTTGACAGTTTCAAAAAGAACAGCCAGTTTATTTAAACAAGAATTTTTTGATACAAAATAATTTAATATGTTTATGTTATGTTAATGTTATGTTAATCTAGACCAGTGGTGCACAAGCTTTTTGAGAGAAGGGCCAATTTATCCATTTAAAAATTTTCGCGGGCCGCAAAGGGTAAAAGTGAAAAAAAAATATTGATATATTACACTAGATGTGATATAAATTTTATATTTTATTTTTAATTTAATAATTGCATAATTTTATCGGCAACTTCGATCCTTTTCCGCTCCACATTACGTGCAGATTTGCACGATGGAACTTAGAGAGATTTCTGACACTGCATACTGGCAGCAAGCATTTTGATGTCGGGTTCAATGTTTGTGGTTGCTATCCTTAGTACAGCACTGAGATTATCATTGTTCAAGCGGTTTCTGTGTTGAGACTTATTTAGTTTTAATATGGAAAATTCTTGCTCGCAAATGTAGGTGCTTCCAAAAAGACTTGCATAAAGCACAGCCTTTTTACGTAGGGTAGGAAACTGCTCTTCGGGGAGATATTTATAAAAACTTTGCAGATCCCCTTCCTGATATTTCGATCTCAATTGATCGTTGTTCTGCAAATCGATCAACTCTAGTTGCAATGATGAATCGGCCTCATTGATGAATACTGAGAAGGGGTTGGCAAATGTCTTAAGCAAGTATCGGTCACGATTAAAATCACAAAATCTCCTTTGAAAAGATTCTTGAATTCGGATTATGTGGCTAGCATACTTCTGGCTGGAATCAATGCCATGTAAAGAAACCATTTCTTTGCATTGCGGAAAGTGACACAATTTATTTTCATTCATCTGTAAATGAAACAATTTAAGTTTTTCTTGGAAGGCTGATATATTGTTTGCCATGTCTGAAATATAATGATTTTTTCCCTGCAATCGAAGATTCAGATCATTAAGATGTGTTGTAATATGTGTCAGAAATGCTAAGTCACACAGCCATTGAGGATCTTCCAAGACATCGATCGACTTTCCTTTATTGACAAGGAACATTTTGATTTCATTTAAAATTAACATAAATCTAATCAAAACCTTGCCTCTGCTTAGCCAACGAACTTCGCAGTAGTACAACAAGTCCTTATATTCAGCATCGATTTCATCAAGAAAGGTTTTGAACTGTCGGTGATTAAGTCCGTTAGATTTAATGTAGTTAACTGTGTGCACTACAGTGGCCATTATATTTTCAAATCCCAAATCTTTTCCAACCAGATTTTGTTGGTGTATAAATGAAGTGATATTTAATTAGTGAGTTTTCGTGGCCAAGCTCACGCAAATGTTTTTCGAGAAGGGACACCATCCCATTATTTGCCCCAATCATTGCCGGTGCTCCATCTGTCGTTATTCCGCAAAGGTTGGATAAATCCAAATTCATTTTTGTCGTGCTTTGAAGGATGCCCTGCAGCAGATCAGAACCTCTGGTCTGTCCATTCATGGAATTCAGAGAGACGAGTTCTTCATAAATTTAGAATTCTGACGTCACACCTCGAGCAAATATGCTCATTTGAGCGGTAGAAGTAATGTCAGTGGACTCATCTGCAGCCAGTGAAAAATATACGAATTTGCTGGATATTTCTGAAAATTTCGACGCAATGTTGTCTCCAATATCTATGATACGACGTTGCACAGTCATTCGAGTAAGATGCACTGACTCAAAATTCTTCACGCAATTCGCACAGCAAAGTTTTTGAGATGCGGTTACTAAACACTTCTTCACAAAGTCTCCATCAGTAAAAGGTCTCGATGTCTTCGCTATTAACTGAGAAATATTAAAACTCACTTCAGTTACTGCTTTTGATGTATCGGCTGATTTGATAAAAAAAGTTTGCTGAGCCGATAAGGATTGTATTAAAGATGCAATTTTTTGTTTACGAAGTTCTCCCTTAAACTTTTCGTCAAATTCTTTATGTTTCATTTGATAGTGGCGATTTAGATTATATTCCTTCGGTACTCCAATAATCAAACATATATATTTTTTTTATATTCAATAAAACAGTACTTGTCCGTACATTGTTCTTGGAAAATTCTATTTTCTTCTTCGATTTTTCTTCGTTTTTTAGTGTTTTCTGCCATTATAAATAAATAGGGAGAAAATTAGTTCAGACACAATTAATTTGTTAGAAAAAAATAAAAGTTCATAAAGAACTTTATACGCGCACTATTCCACATGCACACAAAAAATGTTTCACAATCAAACTGTATTTTTCTGTCAAGATAATCGATAAATCAGTATACGATTTTTATATACATATTAATATTATATCCATGTTAATACAATCATATTAAATAATAAAAAATAACGTTGATTTTTTTATATATCGTTGCTACTGCATAAATTTTTCACATATCGAATACTATTTTTATCATATTTAATGAAAAAATTTTTGATGAAGTATTTGTTATTTTGGGCCGCAAAAATATCCATTTCGGGCCGCATGCGGCCCGCGGGCCGCATTTGTGCATCACTGATCTAGACAAATAAAAATTATTTACACTGATTGTACATGTTTTTCCGTTGTACAATTTTGATTTTTTTCTATTATTCGGATTTTTCCTTATCCGGACTACCTCCATCCCCAATTAGTCCGGATAATCGAGGTTCTACTGTAGCTGAGTTGACAACTACGTTAAAAGTATTTCTGAACTAAAATTGTGAAAGATATTAAATATGACGTCTTAAAATTTTAATTAAAAGAAACTTATATTTTTGATGATGCCATTTCTGATGACGCAATTTCATGCAGAATACGTATGTCGTATTCTCTACTGATTCTGAAGATAAATGTAGCGCCAAGGATCCCAGACTTCGATGATTTTATTGCAAGTATTTTGAGATAAGGAAAGAAGTATTTTGTTGATAATGTAAATTATATTACATCATGATACTCTTTATCGTAGTGTATTGTGTGCTTGAGCACTGAATGATGGATTTGCCACATAATTGAGCTTAGTATGGCACAGGGCCCCCGAATTTGTAGGGTTGCCCGAGCTTGAGATATTTAAAAAATCTCTATGATAAATGATTACCTATGTAGTAAATAATATAAAATGCCAAATTCAACAGATTTTGATGTAGCATTAAGTGTCACGAGGAAGTAATGTAGATACGTTTTAATGAGTTGATGCTTTAGGTCTCCCTGTAGTAAAATTTTAGTAATATAATATAATTTATTATTGTTTCAATAGTTCTAGAAGTATATCAAAACTATCCTCCATGTATATTTATACTCATACAAGTATAATATCTATCTATATCTATCTATCTATATATATAAAAATCTCGTGTCACGGTGTTTGTGGCCAAATTCCTCCGAAACGGCTTGACCGATTTTTATGATTTTTTAAATGTATATTTGTTAGATATGAGAATAGGTTGTAAAGTATATTTCATCCCACTATGTGAAGGGTGTCCCTATCCAGATTTTTTTTTTCAGTATTCCTGACATCCGTCATTCGAATTTAAAACAATTGAAATGGACGTCTTTTTATGTTCAAAATTCAAACTTCCTGGCTTAGAACTGAAGCATCGTAATAATATCGAGAGAACTTTATTTTAAAGTTTGCATCGCTACGAAGTTTTCTAAATAATTAAATATACTGATTCGATTTTTTGCAGCTTATTTGACAGATTTTGATCAGTGTCATTGATTCGATTATTGGCGGTATGGTTATATTTTGTACCCGGCCTTGAAAATCTTTTTAATTTATTACATGCATTAGGAATATTCTAATGACAGTATGGATATTTTATAGAACTATTTTTCGACTTTTATTTTAAAATCTGCTACTACGAAAAATGATTGTTACCAAACTTAAACATTATTCCAAAAATTAAATAATTTACAATTTAAATACTTCAGGGCTGTCGATATATGCCACGAGGTATATTTCTGCTACTACGAAAAATAATTGTTAGCAAACTTAAACATTATTCCAAAAATTAAATAATTTACAATTTAAATACTGCAGGGCTGTCGATATATGCCCCGAGGTCTATTTCTTCTACTACGAAAAATAATTGTGAGCAAACTTAGACATTTCAATTATTCTACGAAATATATTTGTAGACTTTTTAATTAATCTAAAAATTATATTATTTACAATTTAAATACTGCAAGGCTGTCAATATATGTCCCGAGATCTATTTCTTCTTCTACAAAATATATTTGTTAGCAAACTTAAAACATTTCAATTATTCTAAAAATCTCTATATGGGCTTGACCGATTTTTATGATTTTTTTAATGTATATTTGTTAGATAGTAGAATAGGGTTTTAAGTATATTTCATCCTGCTAGGTGAAGGATGTCCCTATCCAGATTTTTTTTCAATATTTTTGACGTCTATCGTTCGTATTTTAAGCAGAACGAAATTATTTATGTTGTTGAATGACAGATGGCGATAATTGCGCAGCAACTTAAGTCCAAAATAAGCAAGTTCTTTATGACTCCTTAGTTACGTTTGATACGTGCCATGGTTACGTCAAACAATCAAAGGGTATTGTAAACAATTATCAAGTGAATTTGTAATAGTCGTCATAAAGCATTTCTTTCTCTGTCAAACAATTATGCTACCTAAAAGACTGGCTATTAGTTAATCTAGACCTCAAGCACGAAAAAAAACGGCATCAAGAGCTTCAGAAACAGACGAGCATGTTTGGAAACCGTTCGAGCTCGCACTCTCAAGCCCGATCGTCTGATACAATGATCTGCAAACAACCTTTTTGACCGTGATTTACAACGAGAAACACAATTTGATGTTGACAAATTGGGTACATTCGTTCAAAAAAATCTTTCGAAATTGGTCCCAAAACAACGCATAGCGTATGATAGAATTATTAGCAATCAATCATAAGCCAAAACGTTGGATAACGAAACAATATTGCATTGGCAATCGCTTCATCTGCAATTGCAGCAACTCTTTTGGATGGTGGTCAAACAGCGCATTCAGCAAAGAAATTGCCTTTGAACACCAACATGCAATATCAAAAAAAGTCCTGATTGATGAAGTATTTTAATCATATCAACTCATTAAATGGTACAAATTTACTATGGCGCACAAAAAGGCAATGGAAAATCTTCACTATGTGTACACTAAAAGATTTGAGAGAAAATGAACAAGTCTTTGGTGGCGCACCTTTTTTATTGTCTGGTGTTTTTCGACAAACTCTACCAGTTACACTACGTTCAATGAATCAAGAGCATGTCTCAAATCATCAGTTTTATGGTGAAATGTGCAGAAATTGACTTTGAAAGCTAATATGCGTGTAGAATTACAATATGACGCATCCGCTGAACGTTTCAAAAAACAATTGTCGGATATTGGGAATGGAAAAATGGAAACCGATGAATCCACACATTGCCACCAAGCTTCTGTAAAATTACAGGAACCATAAGCGAATTGATGCACAAAGTTTTCCCAAATATCGCACAGAATTACAAAAATCATCAGTGGCTCAGTGAACGTGTTATATTAGCAGTCAAAAACAACGATGCTAATGCCATCAACTTCAGGATTCCAAACGAAATACCAGGCAAAGAAACAACGTATAAGTCCATCGATACTATAAATCGATCAAGACGAAGTTGTCAATTATCCAACTGAATTCTTAAGCTCACTTGATTTGCCAGGCATGCTACCGCACGTTTTAACACTGAAAATTGGCGTACGTATCATTCTTCTCCGAAATATAAATCCACCACGACTTTGCAACGGTACCAGGTTTTCAGTGAAAAATGAATGAACAGTAATCATCTAAGCTACAATTTTTAATGGAAAATTTAAAGGATACGATGCACTTTTTCCAAGCATCCCAATAATTCCCACAGAGAGGCCATTAGAATTCAAATGTTTGCAGTTTTCGGTGCGACTCGCATTTGGACAATCGCGTCAAGTGTGTGGACTAAATTTTAAAAATCCATGCTTCTCACACGGACAGCTGTATCTGGCCTGCTCACGCGTTGAAAAACCTTAAGATCTATTCATATACGCTCCAGACAAAAAAAAACAATATATATCCAAAAGCACTTCAATAAATATAATTAAAACACAAACATTTTTTTTCTTTGAGTGGCATTGCAACGCATGCCGGGTCAGCTAGTATTGTAATATAATAATTGTAGACGTAAGGAAGGAAATATTTACAATATAGGCAGTGGCGGATTACGCACTTGGGAGGCCCCAGGCGCAATAAAGTTTGAAGGCCCTGTTATTCGAATAACACGAAAACGTTGAAAGTATTCGTAAAATAAGTAAACGTATTGACAACTGAATGGCTTTATATAATATATCGTCGTTAATTTTCTACAAATAGGTACATCAATTTTTTCAGTATTGAGTTTTTTTAATGTAATGAATTCAAATATATATTTACCTAACACAAAAACGTTGGCAAATGATAGCAAGGAGAAGATGGCATGGATGAAAGCGTCTTTGCTTCCTTACTTATTAACTTCCTCAAATATATTGAGGACAAAACTATTCCAGTGGTGACTGGTGTTGCATAGCTATAGAAAGAGATAGCGGTAGAATAATGTACATTTATGTCTCCTGAAAACTTTTCCTTTTGAGATACGAGGTTGTAGACAATTGCCGAAGATATTAGTTTTTTGGGGTCCCAAGCGAACGTCTCCTACGCTTTTGGGGTAATTCGGCACTGAATAAAGGTGTAAATCAAATGTGTTACGCAAAAAATTAGCAATCCCTCAAAGTAGAGGTCTGCACGGGTTCGGGCGGGTAAGCGCATTTGAGATTCGGGCTCGGGCCGGGCCCGGGTAAGGAATTTATTCTTTAGAAAAACATTTCAGACTATGTTCGTGTCATAAGTCAGCCATGATGATTTTAATTATTACCAGTTCTATAGAGAATCGTAAATTGTTGTAAATTTGTAAAAAACGAGTTTTTTTCGGGCTGTGGAGTATAAATCCGGGTTTCGGGTCGGGTTCGGGTAACAAATGTGGTATTAGAGACGGGCCTGAGTCTTTCGGGCTCGGACCGGGTAATTTTGTAAAATTTCGGCCCGTGCAGACCTCTACCTTCAAAGACATAATTTTATGCATCCTTCCCCTTTCTAATTAACATTTTTTTTTATCATTTTGTACACATTTGATTGTTTACGATGATGTCAAAAATAATAATAAAAATGCTTTCATTCATTATACCTATGTACAATATTATGATAGTGAAGTTATTATGTTTATTTACGATAACAATTTATAAGTTCTTTAACCAGACACTTCATTATGATAAAAGTGATGCAGTACATATTATTATAATTATAATATATAGATACCTGCCTAGCTAGAAGCTACGTGTCCACTCGATAAAGTTATATTTGCGGCGATCGTGACTTCTGACAGTAGCGTAATGTTATATAAGTTAAATATAGTTATTGCCTTATGTCACACGGTCGGCGCGTTGCATGCCGTTTCGTTGTTTGGATTAGTTGATCCCGGGCCGGGACTGAAACAACTGAAATGGCTTCGAGACAATTAATCCTCGGAATGGACATCGGCACGACTTCTGTGAAAGTTTGCCTGTTCGACGCCGCCTCGCACGAATTGGTTGCGAAACAAAATAAAGACACCGCGGCAAATATCCCTAGCGATTTGGGCTCAGAGGGAAACAAACAAGACGTTCCGAGGATCGTTACTGCTATTCACGGATGTGTTTCCCGTCTCCCTAAGGATTTATTGAAACAAGTCAACAGAATCGGTGTCTGCGGGCAGATGCATGGAGTCTTGATGTGGCGAAATAGTGAAGACAAGTAAGATGTTTTTAGTTTTTATCGTATCATTTTGAAAAACAATTCAATGAATACAAAATTATTACACAATAAACCAAAAGGATTTCGGAATAAAATAAAATAAAAATCTTGTTGAATTCCAACCGGAATATTGTATCATGTGCAATATTCATTAAAGTAAAATATTCATTTTATTTCCCCACTATACTTTCATTTAAATAAATTAAAATAATAATACTGAGATGAGAAAGTGCCATTATAATAAATTATAGCCCGTATTTCAGCAAACTACAAATGGAAATAATCAATAATACTTTTAAATCCATCAATTTATGTAAATTATTTAACATTATAATTACATTGTATGTATTTCGTGAACATCCTTAATACATGCTGTTGTTTGCTGTAGGGCTTGGGATGCTGTTGAAAAGGATGGATATTTGGTGCGTTATGAAGCTCACCGGGATAGAGTTTCAGCTCTGTATACTTGGCAAGATACACGTTGTAAAAAAGATTTTCTTGAGACATTACCGAAACCGGACTCACATTTACGCTGCTATTCTGGATATGGATGTGCAACACTTCTATGGATGGCGAAACATAAACCGGAGAAGCTTAAATTATTTAACAGATCCGGAACCATCCAAGACTTTGTCGTAGCTATGATGTGCAATCTAGACATTCCAATAATGACTACGCAGAATGCAGCGAGTTGGGGATATTTCAATACGCAATCTAATGTGTGGAATATGGATATATTAAAAGAGGCTAATTTTCCTGTGGAGTTTTTGCCTCTAGTTCAAGAAAGCGGCTCAGTCGCAGGATCACTATCGACGGCCTGGTATGGTATTCCGAAAGGTACTCCTGTGGGTGCCGCTCTAGGCGATCTTCAGTGTTCTTTTTTGGCAACATTAGAAAATAGCACCGATGCCGTGCTAAATATATCCACATCGGCGCAGTTAGGTTTTGTGGTCGACTCTATCGGTGAAAAAATCGACACGTTGGAGTATCTGCCTTACTTTTCGGGGAAGTATTTAGCTGTGGCGGCTTCTTTGAATGGAGGAAATTCGCTCGCAACATTTGTCAAAACATTACAGCAGTGGGTGCTCGAGCTTGGATTTTCAGTACCTCAATCTAAAGTGTGGGATAAATTGATTAACCTGGGGAAAGAAGATTCGGCAGAGTCATCCATTTCTGTGAATCCTTTGCTGTTAGGAGAGAGACATTCTCCAGAACGATACGCGTCCGTGACAAATATCAATTTGTCAAATTTATCACTAGGTCAGATATTTAGAGGACTCTGCGAGGGTCTCATACAGAATTTACATTCCATGATGCCCAAAGATATTTTAATGAATGCTAACATCAAAAGAATACTCGGAAACGGTTCAGGTCTCTCCAGGAACATCGTCCTTCAAAAGTCAGTCGAAAAATGTTACAGTATTCCGCTGGAATTTACTTCCGGCGGTGACGCAGCAAAGGGTGCAGCGGTTGCGATGATAATTTAATTAATTATTTCATCAAGTCAATTGAAATTACAGCAGTAACTTGTTTAGGCTGAATATAAAAATAATCACTAATTAGCATTTATTGAAATTATTTTTGGATCACACTCAAAAAAGAACTTTCAAGTATCTTGCCAAATCAAATCTTTAAGATCGCAAACTGATTTTGATATACTGCCAAGTTTTGCTCTAAAATTTACTTCAAATATCTGCACGCACATTCTAAGTAAAATATACTGACTAAAAACATGTACAAATGTGTACAAGATTAACGGTTAGCGTCAATAAGCACAGATTCATTTTTCTATGTATGCCATATGCTTGTCATCCAACGAGTATTTTTCTTCTACTTTATTAGTAAAATACGATGAACCTAAATATAATGTGCGGTTACTGCATGCCTTTTAGTTGAAGTTTTAGCATGACATGAAGTTTTACTAAATAAAGCATACATAATCAATCTTAAGGTGTAAACACTCGTGCCGCCGAGCGAAATACAATTCGACGGTTCTATTTTTTAGATAAAAAGATTCCATGTTCATACACTATAGCTTGTTTAGACCTCTAAGGCCTGGAGGCCCTAGCACGCGCCTCAATGGCTTATGGAGTGATCCGCCACTAGCTTAAAGCGATTTTTTTTAAAGATATTTTGATGCTTGTAAACTGATTATTAAATGATGTAGAAACAAAATGATTCGCCTATGATAGTCACAATAAGTGAAAAATATATTGAATAAATAATTCACTACTTCACATAAAATTGTGGTTCAATTTTTATGCTGTAACTTTTAATACCGGTGAAGATTGTTCAGATGAAATATGTTAAGTTATCAATAATATAAATGTGTTGAATAAAGTATAAAAGTATATTTTACCAAAAATCCTCAATTCTAAACCAAATACCTAATTGATAGGAACAAAATAATTGCTAAGAATTAGTAGTAAGAATAATTTTTTTTATACCCAAATTAAGTTATCTTCCAAAGTTTTTGAGTGAAAAACAGTAATAAACGATATTGGTTATAAAACAACTTTTTTTCTTATATTAAAGTGATCCCACTGAGAATCCTCAAAAGATGAGAAAGGTAATGGAGAAAGTAGTCTACTACAAGTGTTTTTTAATCGGTGGGTCGTGCATTCTGAAAGGATCACTGAATAAAGTTGATACTATTGAAAGAATTCTGCATAATCTACTTTGGCATAAAGCCGAAATAGATACAACTATCTTATAACTCATGTAGAACTAAATACTTCAATTCTTAAATAAACTAAATTTTCAAAAATGCATCAAATGAAATCAGACTTTTGTTTTTTTGACTGGATGGCTGCCACAGACAAGATATCTCATCAAATTTTTCGTGCTCAACCCGTCAGAGACGTGTTACCTCGTTAATAAATAATTAAATTAATAATTGCAAATTATAGCCGGCGTGCTAAGTACAAACGTACTTTTTTTCTACGGCAGCCAGAAGGTTAAAACAAAAGACTGATTTCGGCTATTTACATTGATTACCTTTTTGCATAAAATAAAACTGTAATCTGTCAAGTTTACACATTGCATATGCATGACAGTGTAGCGGCTACTGACTAAAGTATGGAACCAGTAGACTCCTACGGGCCCAAAGATTGGCATATCGATTCAACATGAAAGTAAACGTTTGATGTCGGATTAAAAACAACATAGTGCTGTTGTATATTTAGAATGACATTTAATTTCTTTCTTTCTTAGGATGTATAACATAATAGTATGTATTGTTGTCTTGAATTTACCATCCCAGTTAAGAGATTTAAATTAATGTTAGTTTCTTGGATTGATTTCTGGTCTTTGAGATTTGTCTCAATTAAGCGAATTCGTATCTCATAATCTGTAAAACAAAATCTTGACTAACATATCAATTAATAGAGTAAAAAACCTAAATATGCTTTTTTTAAGTCTACTTTATCTCTTAAAATTCAAGTATTTCATGGAGTCAAAGCATTCAGAAGAAATTAAAAAACATATGAAGTCTTTTCACCGGCATGTCACAAACGTTCCCTCTAATTTTTTCATCATGAGTGCGAACCATCAACTCTGTGAGCAGTAAATTTTCAGAAAAATAAAAAATGTGCGCAAGTATGTAAGAATATACTCACTGATTCTAGATGTCGAAGAAAAATGTGGAAGATTTGGTGAATTTAGTAAAAGTATTGAAGCAAAAATAAAATTTGGTGAAACAAACTTCTTTTTACAATATTTCTGTGTGCGGCCTGTGCCGGCATATTTTGGGAGGTGTGCGCGCGCACACGCGCACTCCTTAGCGAGATTTAAATTCGTTTTTATAAAAGCACATTTTTGAAACAGTTTCATGAAAGAAAATCGACAAGAAACAGGCTGTTGAAAACGATTTGATGTTGCTCAATTACCAATACTAAAATCGGTTATTTATATTTTTATAGTATGTACAAAGGTTGGATTAAATAAATATTTTATTTGGGTCTTTTTGCCACATTAATGTAGCAGAGGTTGCAGAAAACTTTGTCATAATAGATATAGATCTCAACTACAAAAGGGTTTGAAACCCGTGGACATGGACTGAATGGATCGGCATGGTTTTCAGTGCCTGAAAAGAAAACACAAAATTGCCTACCCATTATAACTGAGTTGATTTACTTTTGATTTTGGCGAAGAAGCTGTGGATTTGTTTAAATATGTTTGCATACTACCCATTTCATTTCAGAAGTGTTGTAAAATATAAATATGACAAGATCCCTGTGTACTTTACTCTGTATAGGGCCAAGGACTATGAATAATAGAGGCGGGCCTTGCAAGACTTAATAAGACTTGCAAGACAATAAGTACCAGTCTGATAAAAACATTAAAAAACAAAATTATATTTTCTCATACAAACCCAATTAAGTTTGAAAAGAACAGAGAAATAGTTCAATTATGTAGACGCTTAAGTTTGTGGAAAAACAAATTATCGCAATCATACTTCGATACGGTAAACATTATTAAATTAAAAAAACAAAACACTATGTATTTTTTACTAATTTCACATTTTTCAATGATCAGAAATAGTGGATTCTGACCTTTATTAAAAATGTAAAATTAGTACAAAAAGGTGTGGTGTATATATACAATACCAATCTTTCGACTCATAAATTTTGTAAATACCACAAAAAACAATGCGATTCTCCACTTAATTTATTTGTGCATAGGAAAACACCAAAAAGAAACGATTGGATCCAAGGAAACCGATAATATATGCGAATTCCGAAATATTATTGTCACCTGTATCCAAGTTTTGACTATTTCCACTTTTATTTTATATAATCACGACCGGTTTCACTCACGACGAGCATTACCAACTGATTTTTTTAATATAATGCCATTTCACCAAGTATTGATATTGAACACCCTAAAATTAATTATGGTCACCATTTAAAACTTAAAAAAAGAGTAGCATCATGTACTTAGAGTAAACCATATTTACTTAAAGTGTTTTATTTTTTTAATTGATAGTGAACACCTTATAAACACGTAATATAATTATTTTTTAATGAATATTTTCTATGACTTATGTATTGAATTAAACATTTCAGGTGCATTTGAAAATGTCTGATATTTTAGCATAGACCAATGCCGAAGAGAATAAAGACATAATAAATGCATTTTTTCATCCATGTTCACTCCCAATGTAGAGAATATGGCCACCTAATGGAGGTATCTTAACAGAAGTTTTTTTCTACAATAACTATTACTCATCTGCTCAACCTCTCTTTTTCGTTGAGTAGTAAGAATAGCAGGATAGGGCTTGGACCGCTAGGGTGGGACTAGTGGTTAGCTAATCGCTCTCGCTACGTCCCGTTATTTTTGGATTGTAAGAGTGGAAGGGAATTATTTTTTAGACATCGCAGACACCCATGACTTTGAACAGAAATCGATAAATGCGTTTTATAAATGCTATCGCAGTAATGAGACTCGAACCTGTGAAATCTTTCACCGAAGCCAACAACGTTTTTCACTGCGCCACAGCATAGATAACACTGTAGCAACGAACCCGTCACGATAATGTATGCATTAGCGGACTGTATTTAAGTTGTTGAGTATACTTTAAAACAGTGATTTCCAAACTGAGAGGTGCGGGCTATTTACCTAACCTGTGATGTAAACACATCTTTATATGAAATAAAGGATGGGAAATTTGCATTCTGCCTATTTTATATTCTTTTAAAAATTCATAAAAAAAGTACATACTAACAAGATAATGTAATAGAAAATTTAAATTAACTTTGATTATTCCACGTATTGTGTTACTAACTGTGACACGTGTTTCGCCTCTTTCGGAGGCATCTTCAGACTTACTATCGCAAAGTTTGCTTAAGTAATGCTTAAGTAATTACTTAAGCAAACTTTGCGATAGTAAGTCTGAAGATGCCTCTGAAAGAGGCGAAACACGTGTCACAGTTAGTAACACAATACGTGGAATAATCAAAGTTAATTTAAATTTTCTATTAAAATGAATTTCCACAAAGTTACCGCCGAAACCATCGAAAGATAATGTAAGCCAGTGGAAAATAAGATATCATTAATTCCATAAATTCATTACTAATAACAATAAAATTGTAAACTGTTAATACGAAACTCCAATATCAAAATTAAGAAGAATATATATTTCTCAATTCATTTATCAAAGATGGGAGTGGCGTTATTTGTATATTCTTCATCCAAAACCTCCATTTTTTTTCTTTTGATCTACGACTATACGTAACCGGCGTGAAGACATGTTAAATTTCTCTTGAGACAGTTCATTTTGACGCATTTAAGTAATTTGAGACATAACAAAAGGTGAATATGGTCAAAGAAAGAGAAAAAAGTAACTCCGGCAAAAGTGTCTTTTCTAACGTTCCACGCGCCGCAACTATTCTTGCGGAATTAGACTTTAGAGTAACATTTATTTTTTCACGCTACAGCTTTATGACATACTTTCTCGGACGATAGAACTTTTATGAATTTTAGTGACAACATTTTATTACGCGCTACTGCTTCAACAGCCTATATACTCTTATGACATGGTATCGCTCGCGATAAAACATTTTCAATTTATGTGACAAAGTTTTATTACGCGCGACTGCTTGAGCAGTCTATACATTGCGATTCATTTTCAAGTCTGCTAATCTCGTCATACAAAACATACACTAACCAATGTGTTTTAAAACGTGAAAAACTCTTTTTTTAAAGAATTCAGTTTAGCCAAACCCAAGTGAAAGCACTAACAATGTCGGCATAGTGTGTATGTGCAGAAAAAATGTTAATAATAATTGCTTATGAATTTGACAAGCTCAATTTTATACCTACCTAAGTAAATTGTTTTTTTCTTAAACTTTTTATCTCAAGTATGTTATTAAATTTCATAATAATTATAATATTTTCTTGTATACTTTCATAATAGAGCCTAGAAGTCTGCACGGGTTCTAGCTTGGCCCACGGGTTTTAATCCAGCCCAGCCCGTGCGCCAGGCTCGGTCAGGGATTCGGGTTTGGGCCCGGGTAAGGAATTTATTTTTTAGAAAATATTTTTCAACTATTTTCGAAACATGAGTCTTCTATGTTGCAATACCACTCGTATAAAAACATCTATAAAATAAATATAATAATATTTTAATAATTTATTTATTTATTTGTGTTCAGATAATCTTTATACTTTTTCTATAATTATAGTGAGTAGCCATTTACCAACATTGAATTTTGTGATGTTGGTATTTTTTCCTGTTTTTTAATTCGGATTCGTTAAGTTGCTAGTGCGATTTGTGGCATTGCTTATTCATCCCGGTTTTTGAGAAGTATTTCATGTCATATCTTTAGGGCTTGGTTTTATGAAGTTGAGGTAGAAATATAACTTCATATAATGATTTTACTCGAGATCAACAATAGGATCGTAGAAGAAACGCTGACAGTTAAATATAAAAATGCGCTAGCTCGGTAAGTCAAATACTATCAGTGCAAACGTTACGATAAATCATTATTTTGTCGAAGGGGGTCTTTTTCTAATGTATGTCAATTCATTTACACTAGCTTGCGAAGCTTTGTTCTAGGCATTATTTAATTGTTATATACGCCCCTTGAGCGGCCTTAAAATATTTGACAAATGTCAAAAACACGGTGAGGGGTGAGGCCCCACTTTCAGAGATTGACATCCGCCTTTTTTAATCTATGTTTCTTATCACACTGCTATGAAATGCGGTTATTTATTTGATTATTAGTACGTTCTTGTTATATTCATCAAAGTTTAGAAAACTAGTACATGTTGCTCAAAGCGATTGTTTAATATTATTTTTGGCATGAAAAAATTATGGTTACTTGACCCTGCCTTACGATAATGTTAACGGACACAATGAGTCGTTATCTGGTTTGTTTTTCAGCTTAAAACCCGAAACTACAGATGTGACAATAGCAGATTTCGACGGAGTTCTCTTCCACATTTCAAATTTAAATGGAGATAAAACCAAAGTTAGGGTAAGGGATCCCAACAATCTTTTTTTACCATATATTCGCTTCTTTGTGTACCATTAAAAGTTAATTTGTTTCTGATGTGGTTCGAAATTGTTGAAGAGTTATCAATCTTCTAAGTCTTAAAAAGGTATTTCTTTTACAAAATAATAATATTTTGTCTTGACACAACATGTACCAACATTTTATATGTGTACTGACCACATATTTTTCTAATATCAGAATTGAACTAAAAGATTATTTGCATTCGATGCATTTCAACAGAAGTTGTTTTTGAGAATCTATTGTAAGTCAATTTCTCAACTCGCGGTTGATTGAGTCTAATGAAGGATAATAGATGAAAACAGACGTGCTTGCATTTGTATATAAATCTATAAACCAATGTTTGTAATGGATTTGAATCCATGAGTGGTAGGATACCGTATTCCTCCAAGTGTTACCTCCACTTTTGCCAACAGGATAAATTATTAATATTACATTAAATTTATTGTTAATCTATCTGTGAACTTAGAAAAGTCACATAATTTGATAAGAGGGACTCGTCATGCATATGAAACATTTCACAATATATGGATTTATCTGTTTCTAAAAATGTTTATTTTTAAATATGGAAAGGGTCTATGACTAATATGATGAATCATTGTTTACTGATGAATTATTTTCTGTTTCAGGTTAGTATATCACTTAAATTTTACAAGCAATTATTAGAACATGGTGCAGACGAACTGTTGAAGAGAGAGTATGGATCCTTACTTACCGAACCGGAGAATGGTGAGATAATCTTTTGGACTTACTGTTAGATGTTTGTGGCAATTTGTCCATTTGCAATTCAGACGGGATGGACCCAGTAATCCATTCTACATTTGGGGCATGGTTTATCCAGAAAAAAATGGTTGCATAATATACTGCTTGTAGCTAGGAAATTATATGTGCTCCTTTCAATCATCATTTTGTAATAGGCTTGAGAAATACTTTGAGGGACATCTTGAATCAATTGTGTATCATTTGACCTAATTTCAGCATGTTGCTTTTTCAAAATTAAAAAAATCTTTTCTGTAAATTTATTAAAAACTTTTATCTCAATGCTAAAATAGTAATATAATTATTAAGCACGGTTGTGGAGTTGTAAAAAAAACTGCGACTCCGATTTAAAAAGAATGTAAAATTTCATATTGAAAGCTATAGTTTTATTAGTATTTAATAAAATGCATCACTTTTTGTACACCCGGTCCCCTTTTTATGCGATTTTCATTATTAAGACCAATAAATTACCATCAGAGCAACAAAAAAAACCAATGTTATGATTATCGACTTAGATTAATTATCTTGCCAAGACAATATTTAATCAAAGTAATAGTTTCTTGAAAATCATTTAAGATTTAGTAATAAAACAGTTTATTTATTTCTTTAACTATCGGGTCCTATGGCGCAGAGGTTAGCATTGTGGGCTTCCGTGCCGGATCTTACGGGCTCGAGTCCCAGTACGAGAAGCAGTTTTCTTGATTGATTTATCGATTGCTTTTCGAAGGCATGGGTGTTGGTGATGTCTAAAAATTCCCTCCCACCCTTTCCGACCCTTCAATAACTGAGCGTACCGAGAGCGATTAGTTAACCACTAATCATGCCCTGGCCTTATTCTTCTATCCCTACTACTCTCTTTGTAAAAGAGAAGTTGAGTGACTGAGTACCAAACAGTTCTTGTAAAACTCGTTAAAACTTATGTTGTGATACCTCTATTATGAGGCCATATGCTTAACATTGGGAGCGGACATTGAAGTGTTTTCAAATTGTAAAAAAATATTTACTAGAATTAATAAATAATATTCTTTCGTGATTGATCCATAACAAAAAAAAATGTCTTTATATTTATGTGTGAAATAATAGTAAACATAATCAAAATATATATGAAAATGCCTATTTTAATAAAAAAATAACTCACTGATGAAGGGTTAGCAATGATAAAATAGCTTAAATCAGAAGAATTTAATTTGAATTTCCATGAGCATTTTGAATTAATCACAATTCAACCTGACTAAATTCTTCGATACATCTCAAAATGGCTCCATATTGTAATTGTTTAATCGTAAATTATGTTTGCAGGTTATAATGTGTCAATATTACTGGACTTAGAGAATATACCTGAGAATTGGGAAGAAATAGTAAAGAAAGTTGGCCTATTGAAACGTCACTGCTTCGCATCTGTCTTCGAGAGGTATTTTATATTCCAAGAGAAAGGAGAGACAGACAATGCGAGAGCCGTCATTAACTACCGACAAGACGAGACATTGTACGTTATCAGTTTTGAACTTTTTTAATAACTCATGAAATTATTTGGCATCAAAACAACTAACTCATTTTATTTATAAGTAGATTTCAATTTATATTAATAGTGATCAAAAAAATACAGTCCGCCTTGCTTATTTATATTCGTGGTCTGGTTTGATTCGAGTAATATTTATTTAGATAAATAAAATATTGCAGACTTGCGTAAATCCTTAAATGCAAATAAAACATGTATAATTCAACACCCGATATTTTAAAATTATCACATGAGTTTAAGCCAGAATTTAAGCTTTTTCGACAATTCTGATATTACTTCATTCTTATTTGTTTTCTGTGTAGATACGTAGATGCACAGAGTGATCGGGTGACGGTGGTATTTTCAACAATTTTCAAAAATGAGGATGATGTCGTCATTGGAAAAGTTTTCCTGCAAGAGTTAAAAGAAGGCCGTAGAGCGTCTCACACTGCCCCACAGGCGAGAGTTTAAACCGATTTAAATAACTTATGTCTCGACTCTTTGTGGTGAAAATTAATATTTATCTTGATTTTTTTCTAGGTCTTATTTTCTCACAAAGAAGCTCCGTTAGAACTTCTTAACACGGATGCCATAGTCGGTGACAATATGGGCTATGTTACATTTGGTAAGGTTATCAATTAAATTATATATTTATTTTCTAAAACATACCTTGTAGAATTCGGTTAATTCATATCATATATCATAGTATTTTGCAATTGATCCAAATTTTGCAAAAAAAAAAATTCAATCCATCTAGAAAACAGCTTAAAACATCACAGTATCAAATATAATTGTAGATATAATACAAAACGGAATCAAATATGTGCATGATTTGATAAGCATTTCATTTATGAATTGTTACCGTCATCCTTATATATTACACAAATATATTAGTATATTACGTAGTGCAAAAAATTGTATGCGCTTTTGGTAGTTGTTTGCGTCCCCGCGATTGATGACTAGCTGTAGTCTGCATCCTTTTTAACCGAAATTCAGTGAAGGCAACGATATTCAGGTAGAAAGAGGATGAATAGTGGGATCAATAGACAATGGTGTTACTGTGATGGCCACGCTCGTCCTTGGAGGGTTAATATCAGTTGTCTTATTAATTATTGTTCTTCGTGTTCAATAAGCCTTATTCCACTTCTTATTTATTGTGATTTTTTCACTGCAGTTCTGTTCCCTCGTCACACGTGCCCAGACGCGAGAGATAACACGATTGATCTGCTTCACATGTTCCGAAACTATCTTCATTACCATATCAAATGTTCGAAGGCCTACATCCATTCCCGCATGCGAGCAAAGGCGCAGGATTTCTTGAAAGTCCTCAACAGGGCTAGACCCGAACCCAAAAATGTCGAGAAGAAAACAATATCGTAAGCCTCGATTAATCTAATACAAATAATTTTCGTTTCACTTTTCCAGTACAGTGAGTTTTTTTTAAACTGTTTGCAATTTGAAGCATACTGATCAAAAAACCCATTATTGAAGAGCTATGCTTTTTTACCAACAATATATAAAATTTATATAAAATAATCTGTATCTACAGTAGATGCTTTTTTGTGAAAATAAAATATACAATTTGTAATTTAAAAAAGTAGGAAATATTGATATTTATTATATTTTGCAAAAACTTGCAAATGGGTTAAAGCGTGTCGATTCTCATAACGTTAAGTCTCTGGCCCATTCGGACGTTTCTCTAATTCGTGTTAATTCTGTTCCAGGGGAAAATTATTTATAAGAAAGGACTAAGTGACGGAGGATTGGCCAGGTAAGAAGTGTAAAAAGTTGACTAACCATCGTCACTGGCCGGGATCCACCCGTTCTTATTTTATTTCTCGTACTGTCATTAGTCAAGTGGTATGGATTAGGAGTCGCCGGGAGCAGACGCGGGAGCCCATCAATTTTAATACTTTGTATGTAAAATGTTTACAATGCTCAAATTTACTCTTAATAGTTCTCGGGGGTCACACTTATGACTTTATATTGTCATTACGTATTTGTCTGGTTATTTTTTTTTTATTTTCTTTTCACAGTATTTTCCCTTGTAGTGAATAATAAAAAATATTTTACTAAAAAATTATTTCTACGAAAGTATATAAAGAATCTTTTTGATGGTTTAAAATATATCATGTGTATATGTAATTACTGTTTTTCCTGTGATTTTAACATAATGTATTTTCAATTCTTAATATTATTATTAACCAGTCGTCTGACTATGTTGCCAGAAAAAATGTTAATTATTATCCCTTGTTTTGAATAATGCTTCAATCGATGAATAATCAAAATTAGTTATCTTTTCACATCCACTATTTTGATATATTTATATCTGTTTTGTTGTGACGCTATTTGTGACATATTTTTTTTTACAGTTTTGAGTGAAAGAATTTCTCTTTTTTCACTTTACTGATAATTCTAAATCGTACTCTGTATTGTTTTTCCTAATTTTACTTGAATAGGCTTTTACATGATAGAACTTTGCCGTAAAGGTAAAAAACTAGACATTGTCAAATCCACCATTGCTCGATCTCGAATGATAAAGACAGTTTTACTTTAAATAGAGACGCATCTACGGTGTGAAGATTAGTCTTGTTTGTTTATTTTACTATTACGATGTGCCGTTATCTCAGAGCACCGACAAAAGTTTTCTAATTCTGTTAAACGAATACAGTTCCTGATAATCCTCATGTTGTCTTAATTGAATACGTGAATGTAATATTTCATCGGCTAAGAATTGTGCCAACTGTACTTCTTTTTTGTCACTTAAAATGATTCAGTGTGACGATACAAACGTACATTCGCATAAAGGCCAAACTATAATATGAAGGACAGTAAATTACTAGATACATAATGCTTGCAGCAATTAACATTTGGTGCTAATAAAACAAATCGCGTGAATGAAAACGATTTACGGACATTTGGATAGCATTTTATTGCAAATAGTGAACGACGCATGTAAATATATATTCTGAATATGATATTACAGAAATTTTAATCTTTTCAATACATGATAAATTATGGCACCTTATCGTGTTCAGTTTATTATACGTATGTGTAAATTAAATATAGGCCAATTGTCATGTACAATTTTCTATCACTCATCCGCCCCTTCACGGGTTACTTTATCAATGTTTTTTTTCAATACATAAAAAAACAAATTGCACCTCTGAAGCGCTCGCATATTTACGAATGAATTATCATTTTACATACGAAACAGTGGGCATTCGAAGCTTGTTCCTAGACTTACCTCAGTTGGCGAACAAATTACGATCCGCGTATAGCTTCAAATGCTGACGAGACTATAGTCATTTTATTTATAATACAGTCTTGCGGAAACAGAGACGAAAGAATAGTCTCGAAAATTTAGTCAATTATTTATTAAAATAAATTTGATTTTTGGACTTAAGAAAATTCGTGACATCACATTTAGGGTGTGATGTAAACACGTTTGCGGTTTTGGCGCCATTCTTTGTAAGTTGACATAAAATTAATTATTTTTTCCTGTCCTACGTAACCCTCAGAGTGGGTGTTTATTATTTCGTGCAATATATAAGTACAATATTTTATTACTCTTTTTAGTTATTCAATTTGTTGATGATTCAAATATTGAAAAAAAAATCCCGTACATGAAGAGATGAGGAAAAAACCATAAAATGAGTCCATAAAATGATAAGTAAATTGTTCATTGCGATCGACTAATAACACCCACTGAACTGGAATTATTTACTATGGGCTTTTTTTCTAAAACTAAATTCGTTGTATCAAAATTGCATTTCTCTGCTGTGTACATAATTATCTTAATTATTATTTTTTTTTTACTTAATTTTCTTATGTAAAAGATTTGGCTGGTGGAAAATACATTTCCACTGGTGGTACATTTTTTAAAAATATATTTTTGTAGTTATTTTTAAGTGAAATCTGCATTTCTGTGTATATTATTTATTGAATTTTTTAAGCTGAAGAAATTTCCTGCTACGAATCGAGCCATACGGAACCTTTATCGGCCGAGAGCAATCGTTGCCTATTTTTATTTAAGGCAATGCACGGTGTCTTAGATTTGGAGGAAATCGACAAAATATTAATTTCTGTTATTCACGAAGCTTATTGAGAATTGTGTTCACACTGCGGCTCTTAATATTTAAAAATAATATTGAGCTTCACCATCACACAATCGGTTTTTTTGTTTCTAGAATTTTCCATTACAAATTTTAGATGAGTATGTATAAATTATCTTAAATATTAGGCGTTTAATACTCTAGCAGCGCGTTTTCTATCAATCGAAAAGATTCTTTTTTTTTTTTTTTAAATATAATTATTAATGTACAACACCAAATATTTCTCTTCTTTTGTATACTAACTCGGTCATTCTAGTAAGCCTATAAATAATAATTATTACTGACTATTATTGTAATATTTATTTATTTATTTATAATAAATAATATTGCATCAGTTATACGGTACTCAATTAACTTTGAGGCGACAGTATTGATATAAAATAAGTTTTAAAAAAATATTCACACATATATCTAATAAAATGAAGACAATTCGATACATTATCGTGATGATTTTTTCGTTATTACCTTGTAATTATTATACTCATAGTATGCACGTGTCGTGCACGCATTGCGTTGTTTTTAAATACCACCCTCGAAGACGGCACTGTGCGCTCGTTGTTCGATAAACTTATTTTTATTTCCTCACCTTGCGTTGAACAAAGTTCTTAAATTAATTTACCTGTTACACCTTATTCTTCTTGATTGCTTTATAAGTTTAGTTTATTGTTTAAGAAGATGAATATTTGGAAAATAAATTAATAAATTAAGAGCGAGATGACGAATTATAACATGTTTTTCCATTGTTTTGTATCTAGATTTAAATGATAAACGCATTGAAATGGCTTATATTATTTTATATTTTAATTTGAATACAATATAATGTATATTTAAAAAATAAATATAAATATTACTATTTGTGGTTTTGTTATTCCTGCATACATCAACTACATCGATGGTTCAGTTCCTCGAGCTACAACTAGAAATTGGTAGTTATGAGATATGGCCAAGCAAAGTTTTGACTCATCCTTAACCGAGTCATAATAAATGATTATTATTGTTTGTCTCATCGTTTTAGTGAATCATTTAGTCACTTATCTCACTCAATTCAATTCATATTTGTTTAACCGTTGGAAAAATCTTTTTTTTTTTATATGAAGCGTAAAAAAGATTGTTTATATTTTTATTTTTTTAAATCATGTCCGCTCCCAATGTGGAGCATATGGACTCCAAATGGAGTTTATCTCAACAGAAGTGTTTCTACGAGAACTGCTTGTTACTCAGTTGCTCAACCTCTCTTTTTCCAAAGAGAGTAAGGATAGAAGGATAAGGCTAGGACAGGATTAGTGGTAAGCTAATCACTCTCGATACGCCCCGCCCGGTTCATATGATAGGATAGGTGAGAGGGTATTTATATTACTTTATTTCAATTCATTTTTTTAGTTGTACTTTTGTGGAGCTATAGAAGAGATGTATTCGAATATAATGGGTAATATAACTCAAAACATCAAATTGTTGACTAATCGTTCTATGGAAACTTGTCATCGTCATTGTCAAACAGAAATGTAGTATTCTTAATCCGATGATCACTTGAGACACTCGATAATGTAAGTCCCCTGAAATATCGATGAAGTGATAAGGGATGGAAGACTAGATAATCTTAAAAAATTTCAATGTACGACAGTTATTAGTAAGCTTTTTATCATTAACCTTTTTAGCCCCAGATTGCTGATATATTGGTGCAAATTTCTGCATTTTAGGGTTAAAAGCATCAATATTTAAAATTTGCTATGACGAATATAGTATAGTTACTTATTTGAATGAAGATGATTTATTAAAGTCTGTTTAACCCCATAACAGTGGAATCAGATTTATCCATTCAAACCACCTGAAAGATCCGGAAAATTTATATTGACTGTCATAAAAAGTAAAAAAATCCTCAAGATTATGTGATCTTTAGAATCTGAAAATAAATAACATGAACTTTTGTTTAGAGTGAACTTTTTATTACAATTAGGATTATATAATCTTTTTTAATCGACATAGAATAAAACAAAACTCAATTATCGTCTTGCCTTCAATAAAACACTGATAATTTGGTGATAAAAAAATAATGAAACGAGTAATAAATTAAGAAAATAATAAAGGTTAATAGGAAACAAATCTTAATTGAATTATTTACACTGAATGATTGACTGATCGACCTTGAAGTTAGTTTTGGTATATTATTGCCATATTCTCGATTCTTCTGCAAATATGAAAAACTGACTTAATAGTCTCAGTGTAAATACCTATCTTTAGTACATTCTTTTACGTCAGAAAACGTGAGTAGTAAATAAGTCCAAACTATGTGCCCAATATTATTTTCTAGCACTTTTTTTAAATATGGACACTTAATTGTACCTGGCATAAACAAGAATACCAATTTTGATAATTAAGTTTTTTAAGATCAATTGAAAAATGATACCTTAACATGCAAATTGTAACTGTAGACTAAATTTCTTGTGATGATATTTTTGTAAAAACAAAACGTGACAGTTTATATGTTTTAGCCAGTGTGCTATTCCATAGGTAGCCAATATTGCTCTACTTTGCACTCCTTATACTAAGCCAAGTAATAACCTTGCGGCACTTAAGAGGTTATATAAAAATCATTGATGTGAAGGTGATATTGAGCATGTATACCATTTTAAATATGTATGAGCTATGATTAATGTTTGAATTATCAGAAAAATTATGATAACAATATCTTATTGTCAATCGAGTTACAAAAAATACATTTGCCATAGACTTAAATCATAAAATTAAAAATTTGTTTAAACCAAAAACATCGCTAACACATAAAGATATCTAATTTTAATATCAAAAGCTATTTTCAGAAAAATAAGAAACAGATACTGATAAATTTCATTGTGATATTGTTATTAGGCTTAAAATTGGATATTAAAAGAAAATTCTACGGATTTTATAACACGACGTCTGTTTAATAATTTTATGATAATTATCTTCTAACTTTTTCTTATTTTTTATTAGTCAAGTTAAATTTATATCATAATCTTATTTCTCCTTTCCTAATTAACTCACAAGCATAGTTTGAGAGTGAATTGTAATTGAAAAAAAAGGAAAGACAAAATTTCAAAAAATCCTATTTTCACAACAATTAATATGCCGAGATAGAATAATAATTAAATAAATAAATTATAATTAAGTTAATAAAATAAATTAATAATAAAGAGAAGAATAATTATCATCTATAACTTAAGAAAAATTCTCCACTTTATATCTCGGCATTTAATGGAAAAAATCTTCAACAACCATTAAATATGTTATCGAAACAATGCTTGAATACCTAGCACATTATTTGCGATGGCTGGTTCTGTTTGTATTTGGACATTTTGACCAATGCAGTTATTCTGCTGCTGAAGTGGGACATGTCAAACTTCTTTGCGTCTTTACCGCTCTCTGACTGCTGCTGCCCAAGAGTGTTGTGAGTAGACTTCATGGAGCCTTCATCGGAACCTGCGAACCAATATTACATCCTTACCTTTAGCTGAACAAACAATGCTTTTATATATAAGAAACAAAGGCAGAAAAGTAAATACAATAATCAGTGTTTTTTTTTAAAAAACAAAAAGTACCGGAACTCACTTCATGTGATGCTTTTCAATAAATACTTTTTTCTAATTCATGTCCATTCCCAAAATAGAGTATATGGCCTCCTAATGGAGGCGTCTAAACAAAAGTTTTTTTTACGAGAGCAATGTTGTTACTCAGTTACCGATTCTCTCTTTTTTCGAAGATAGTAAGGATATATGGGTAGGGTTAGGACAAGACTAGTGGTTAATAATCACTCTCGCTTTTCTCTATTAATTCTACGATTGGAAGGGTGGGAGGAACTTTTTTAGACATCACAAAAACACATTGAAAAGAAGTCGATAAATTGAAATTTGAAAAACGATTGATCAACGTGAATGATTGAAAAAAAAAAGATATTGGGACTCGAAGCTCAAAATCATATAAGGAAAAATCATATTGGGAGGGCAGCTGTGTCCTTTCTCTAAGTAACCACTGATCAACATATTTTAAAGGATCAAAAAGCGTCGAAGGTGGTCACACGATTTTTATGAATAAAAGAGACGAATCTTTGCAAATGGAATCCGCGGCACACAACAAACACACTAAATCACGCATTAGGTCCCGAGCAATGTTCCCTTAAGGCAAGAGGTTAGCTGCACGAAAATTTCAAAGGATGCGCGGACCAAACAAATATTAATTAACCAACTGTCTTGTAGTGCGCGGGGGCTTTCCAACTCCTGGGCGGACGCGCACGCGCGCAGCTTAGAGGGAACGTTGGTCCCGAGTTTCAGTCACAGAGTCAATTTATGAACTTGTTATTGTTTTGTATGTTATGGTTAAAATAAAAATAACATTTTGCGAATATTGATTTGAAACATAAAAAAGGAAAAAGGGTGCCGGAACGCTAACAACATAGTAAAAAAAGCCCTGACGATAATAAGTATGTTTGATATTGCTTTTTAGAAACATCAACTGGCAACGTTTTTTCGATATATCAATCTGATCACAGAGACTTATATTTTTAGCTTTTTGATTTTCAATTTTAGCGGTTTATAGCATTAAAAATCCTTTACTTTGCTTTTATTTTTCTTCAACATTAATTTCAAACATTATTGATTTCAAAACATTTTATCATTAAATTATAATACATTTTTAGTACTTTTTCCACATAAAATTTATTAGATCAGGACCGGTTTCGCTCATGATGAGCATTGTCAACTGATAAGAAAAACAATAAAACAGTGATATTTATACAAAAGTTAAGTGATAAAAAAAAGGTATGACAAACAATTGGTATTAAAATCCAGTAGAGTTCCAAACTCAATTTGGTTGACAGACATTAAGATTTATTTATTATATACACTAATTGTTGGTTTTTACTTTGTTAATGATAATTCATACCTAATTGGTTTTTGTTGTAATCGTTTTCATTGCTAAGTGGTCTTCAACTTTTTATTTATAGTTTATTTTCCTTGTATTTTGCTTCAATTCTTTTGCTAGGTTGTAATACCAATTGTTTGTCATACCTTGTTTTTATCACTTAACTTTTGTATAAATATCACTGTTTTATTGTTTTTCTTATCAGTTGACAACGCTCATCATGAGCGAAACCGGTCCTGATCTAATAAATTTTATGTGGAAAAAGTACTAAAAATGTTTTATTATTTTTATTATAATGCCATTCCACCAAGTATTGACAGTGAACACCTTAAAAGTATAATACATTTACCTTATATTCAAAAATAACAACAACATGAAGAATACCGAGGCAAAAATATTAATATGAATACATCTTTTACAACCATATTATATTTACTGAAGATTTTTTCAGTGCCTCTATTAACATGACATCAAATTGATTCAACTGTTTGAGGTCTTATGTTGAGTGTGCATAACTTGTTAAAAAACGATTCTGGATGTTAAACAATGAAACTGAAAACTTTGAATTGAGAATTCGTTTTGCCTAAAGTGAAATATTTTCTTTGATGGGTTGACTGTGGGGCTCAAGGGAAGAATTATTTTTCTAGTATTCGACCAAAAGAAGCATACACAATGGGGTCTGAGGGTGTATGTCTTGGCAGTTTCTAATTGTAGTATTTTTTTGCATCAAAGCTAGACAAGTTTCACTCCAGAAGAATAAATAAGTTGATAAAAAGGTGGCAAAGAGTTGTAGCAATTGATGGAAATTATATTATTGGTAAGGTTGATAAAAAAATGTCAAAACTATTAATAACTAGTGCTTTCCTAACCTCTTCCTTCTATTTTTACTCTTGCATGTTTCCCTCAGCTTTTAAACCATGGCCTCCCGATTTAGAGTTTGTGGATTTCCAATATGAATATTCATACAAATACTATTTTTACAAAAGCCACAAAACTTAGTAAGTATAAGTAAATTTGAATCGTTCAAACTATGTACATTTTCACAGATTTTGTCACCAACGACCGGGTTTCGCCTTTCGGCATCTTCAGGCGTTCAGGTTCATCCGTGCACTTGAACGCCTGAAGATGCTGAAAGGCGAAACCCGGGTCGTTAGTGAAAAAATCTGTGAGAATGTACATAGTTTGAACGATTCAAATTTAGTATTGAAATTCCACCAAGCACCTTCAGTCGAAATCTTAAAGTATAAGTAAGTTTAGTAAGAACAGAAGGAGGTTTGTAAATGACTGCTTGTGGGACAATCTTTGTACAATATTGTTTTCAGAAGAAATATCATAAGATGGATGTCATATAAATATTTGTATAACAATATTATGTATTTGTATTTATTTATCCATTCGTGAATTTGAACATATGTAGATCAGATACTAATGAGATTGCAGCTCATTAGTTTAATAGTTTGTAATGTTTAACGTCATTAGTAGTATGATTATATTTATTTGCTTTGTTTCGATTTTATAATCCCCTCCTTGCTTCCCTTAAAAAAGAAAAATCCCAATCTGATTGATTGCAACTCATTGGTATCATTATTTGTTTGCTTTATTTCGATTCTACACCCCCCTCCTTGCTCCCCTTAAAAGGAAAAAAACCCAAACTCCATTTTGTAATTTAATTTTTTTTAAATGTTAGAATCAATCTTGCTTCATTACTCAAGCAAACTTTGCGATAGTAAGTCTGAAGATGCCTCTGAAAGAGGCGAAACACGTGTCACAGTTAGTAACACAATACGTGGAATAATCAAAGTCAATTTAAATTTTCTATTTTTCACGTGCGTTTTGTTGTAGTAACAAAAAAACCATACGGTTAATCGCTTAAATAAAATCGATTCATGATAAATTATGTATTGCTATTAAAAATTCTCATTTTTGTTATGTGGGATGTGTGTTTTTAAATTGAATGGTCATGGGGATGACCATTCTGCCAGGGGTGGCATATTCTCTGGATCCGTCAGAGATTGTACCGGGTATGGTTACAAAAAAATCACCTAACAGTTGAGAATTTTTTCAAAACTTGATGTCTGTGATATGACGCAACTTAAAGGATAACTCATTTATTCCAAGGTGCGTAGTCATCATTCTGTTTTTCAAGCATCGATGATAAATGAGTCACATTTAGCATTTTTTTAAATTTTATTTCTGAGTAGCTACTAGCTTAGAGCTGTTGAACGAACATCCACAAAGCAATGTGGGTTGCGACTTATCTGTTAGAAACTCTTTGTATGCGAAAGTATTATTTGAACTATTTAAAAAGTATTTTTTTCTATTTTTCAGGTATTTTAATCTATGTTGTGTCTTAATAAATGACGTAATGTTACGCAGGTAATACTATATGAACGTGTATTTTAAATCATAAATAATTGTAACCGCGTTAGGCGTAATACTTGAATTATTATCATTTTATTACTTTCACCTGGAGAGACAATAGAACTCATCAATGACGCACTTTGCTGCTGGTCTTTCTCGCTTTCCGAATCCGACTTGAAGTCTGCTCTCACCAAATCCAGAGCTGCACCATAGAAACAAAAATTAAACATATTTATCATCATAATTAGCAGGGTTGGCTATCTTAGGGCCATAGCGTGCAATAGATTGATTGTGACTCTTTATAGCAGGCTTTGTAAACTATGTTCCGCGTGACACTGGTGTTCCACAAAACCCGAATAGTGTTACGCGAACACCAACATAACTTGCAACTCTTATGCAAAATTTTCCAAAAACTTGTCAGGATGATTCTGAGCTTCTGTATCCATTTTCCGTGTCAGCTAAGCCAGTAGGCTTAATCGTACGTGATTATGAAAATATGATCGAATTAATCAGTGATTCTTATTTGAAACAAAAATACAAAGATCAAATAAAAATATTTCTCGGTAAGTTTGTGGGAGGAATCTCCCAATGTGGTAAAACAAGATATTATTGTTTTACTTCCGTTCTCTACAATCTATGCGAAGCATGATTTTGAAGGCTCGACGTCACACCATAAGAATTCAACTCGCTAATATTGTGCATGATATCAAGAAGATTTACGACCCAAGGAATCAAAATCATCGAAGTCATTGAGATCTTTATTTTTCATATTTGTATGTGATATGTTTTTTTTAAATAATTTCTAAATATATACTAAATGGTTTAATGTCATTTTTATAACAAATTTATGTCCAAAGCGTGCTATATAAAGAACTCTGAAGAAAAACAAATAGCGTTATGAAGAACGAAAGTGAGATATCGGAGACAATATTAAATAATCTTGAGAACTGCTTAAGAAACATATATTTTTTCAATTGATTTTACGTAAAAGAGTATATATTGAAGACGATCAACTTGACTAAATCTCATGCATGCACCCACATTAATTAATAATTTGAAAGAAGTGTTTACCCAAAAACCTACCTCCATGAGAAGTATTATATCTCACAAGAAGATTTATATCACATTTCAAAGTTACAACAAAACAAACCTGCTTTTAAATCAATCGTATCCATTTGTGAATTTTGAATTCTCTCGAGTTGGTGACGGAACATCTTTGTTATTATTCGTCTCTGATAATCTGCCTCGATTTGTTGCTTCGTTCGTGGAACACGGAACCTTATACAGCAACAGAGTGACACAGCTAAAACAAGTATTTCATATTATATTTTTCACTATATCTATATTTTTATATATTGTTGACAAAAGTATAGATTATATGTAGGCAGTGGCGTAGCAAGGGTGGGGCGGGGGGGGGACCGCCCCGGGCGGCACGTTTCAGTGGGCGGCATCTTCGAAAATGTACAGAAAATTTTGAAAGTAATATGAAAATAAAGATTGATATGAAAACAGAATCAATGTAAGCAATATCACTTTCACTATATTTTATTCCGCCCGCTGAAAATATATACTTTTTTGGAGGCGGCATTTTTGAAATTTTCAATGGTAAAAAATTGTTTTTATCAATGCGAGCTTTATTTCGATATTATACTTTCTTTCGTTTAATTTGTGCTTTGTGACTTACTGATTAAACACAACTTTTTGGGGGTCGCGTTTTTAAGAAATAGAAAAAAAATTCAGAGGTAATTAAACAAAAAAATGTTTCGTATAAAGAATCAATGCAAGCGATAATTAATTCACCATTTTTTCCTCGCATGATTATGTTTTGTAAAACACTAAAATCAAGATCATGATGACATTGCTTGGGAAGAATTTAAAAAAATGTTGCTGTTCCTGCTAAGCAAACAGAGATGTGAAAGAAAATTGAAATGCTCTTACTTACTCTTATACTTTTTCAATTTATTTTAAAAAAATCTTTCTTATTTAATTAACATTCATACCATGTCGACCAGTGGCGACTTTTGACTTTGTATTTTGCGATTTGTACACTCAAATTAAAAAAAAAAAAAAAACAGTTGGGGTCGATAATTTTTTCCGACTACGGTAACGACTCCAACTCTACAACCATGTTTTTAATAAAACTTTAACTGTCGGATAAAATAGATGTTGATAACGTTACTGACGATTTTGTGAAGAGAAAAGCCAGAAAATTAAATTTTAAATATGTTTTTTTCTAAATGTTATGTTTACAAAATAAAATCTGGTACCTTTTGTTATGAATTAACTTACAACTTTAAATTCGTTTACTTATTTGTAAAATGAATACTTATATATATATAGCAATAATTTGCCACTTTTCCTCCAAACATAATAAAAAAGACAATTGACTTTTCTTTTTGACACATTAAAAAATGTTCCTGCTCTGAAAAAAAATCTATAAGAAAAAAAAAGAACAAAATACAATATTTTTAAAGAAATATTATTTATGAATAAAAAAAATTGAGCCACTTGTAGTATAATCTCATAGCTAAAAAAAGAAGTAATTTTTAAAAAAAGTGGAGGAATTATTTGGGGGGGGGGGCGGCAAATTCAAGAAACGCCCTGGGCGGCAGGATCCCTTCCTACGCCACTGTATGTAGGTAATCAATCATAAATCCAATTAATTTAAGATATCGTCTGAGAATGCTTGATGGAACTTAGACATTGTTTTCTTTTTCAAAATTTCCATTAAATGCGTCACTGACCACATTGGTTTCGGCATTTGACATTTTCTGGCGTTTAAGTACACGGATGTAATCAATTATCATTAAAATATAATGGAAATTTTAATGCAAATAGATCATAATGTATTCCTGTAACTGCAGGAACATGTCGAACTTTTAATTGTTCAAGCTAAAATGCTTTACTATTAAGATTAGTCTTCATTATTATCAAAACAGTATTTAATTAATTTCAGTTCAACATCAGTATGTTTGTGAAACACAGAAGTAATATTATTATTACTCATTTCATTTAAACTTGTTTTTATATTAAATAATAATTTTAAATCAGATAATAATGATCGTTTTACTCATTTCAATTTATCAATGAGACAAATTGTGCGATTGAATAATTGGATAACTATGTTTTATATATACAAAATTAGCGCTGAAAACATGATCCACTTTTAATCAATTTAAAACTTTAAGTATCAATAATTCTTCTCTGTTGAAATAATAATTGTATTGCATACGTCAGATTTTTTTTGTACAGTTACGCTACAGTTAAATTGTATGTTTAAAGATTTGCTTTTCATTAACACTACAGTATTAAATTTTAATCCAATGGATTAAAAAGTAAATTCAAATATTTGATTTTAGAACATTATACGTACTTAATACACCAACCGCAGCTAATGTCAAAAAGATGACTTGCCAAGCTTTAAATTCTCCAACTACATATTGTTCCAACCATGCAGGTTCTTTTGCGTTTTTCAACATACCCTCTACCATATCCATCGTCGGCTAGTTTAAGAAACTTTATACGACTTATTTAAGATACGTAAGATTGAACTTTTTATTATTAATAATATTGAATCTCACTTATTAATGTGAATTATGTCAAGGGATAAAGAGCGACTGATAATATTTCTTTCTTTCATCCCTATGAACATTCTCAGGGAGTGGTTAATGCCGCACCTTGTTATTTTGATCACGCATCGCATGTAGACTCAATTAATTATTAATAATAGGAAAGTTCAATTATTGATTTGTTTATTACTCAAAAGTCATTTTATTAAAAAATATATATTTATTTGAAAAAGTCATTTAGTATAAAAAATATTCGTATGCAGTCTATGTTCTCATGTATCATTAAACATTTAAAAGTCCCGCATAAATTCAATAGTAGACATAGACAATAAAAATAAGTCAGCTCAATGTCTATGTTGTATTTTGCACAGCCGGCTTACTTTTTTAATGATTAGCAGATTTTACACTAGGACGCAGTTACTTGCAATTAGGCGGCATGTGTTTCGTATGATAGTGGGCATAAGGAACACAAGTCATCGAATCCCGCATGACTGCGTTTCAGTGTAATGTTTTCTATTAGATCCATCACTTTTTTGCAGCTATCGTGTAATTAATATGAAATAAAGAAAACGTGTGATAATTTTTGATAAAAATATAAATATTGCTTGTGGTTTTTGGGAAACTATCATATCTTAGATTTTTTTATAATATTATTGTTTTCTTATTTTTTTGAAGAATTCAAAGAAATCATCACTTTAATTTAAATACTGTGAATATGACCATCTTGATTAATAAAACAGTAAAATATTGTTATTTGAAAACTCACCCTAAAAATATGACCGGGAGGTAAAACTACTTTAAAAATTGTATTTTGAAAAAATACATCAATGTTGCTCCTGTACCTTAAAAACGAAGATTTTTTGAAGAGTGTGTTTAGTTTTATGTTTATTATAAAAAATACTGGTAAAGGCCAATATTATAATATTTTTCTATATAAATATAATATAAATTTTTATGTCTGATGGCAACATTATACGTGCTATTTCTCTTTTACTTATGGCTATTTCATCTTCCCGCAGAAAATAGGGTGTCGGAATCTGTTCTATAACCTTTTTATTAATTTTTAATATTTATTACGAAGTCAAAATGATTTTTTTATGATAATTGTGGAATAATCTTAAGCTTATGTTTAATAATGTGATGTTGAACGCGTCCGCGTGTGATTTTCTACGTTGATAATAGACGAATTTCGCATTCAACATGGCTTCGAATAGAGGAATTCAGATCGGATCGGCGTGGTTTCAGAGGAAATTAAATCTGAGGCCGCAGCACAGAGGGGTCCATCTGGTGACCGAGGAGATTCTCAAACAGGTTCCCGAGCTGGTTCAATTTTCCGTGGGTCTCTGTCATATACAAAGTGAGTGAATTGCATTATACAGAAATGTCGCATGGTCAAAAATTTACCCCCTCCCACTCGGGAAGTTCGCCCCTCATATCAGTGTATTTTGGGTCTACTGATCGGTGTCTTTCAAGGGTCGCTCCTCTAACGGTTGAATACGGTTTGGGGAGCGCTAGCGGGGTGGTCCTGGGCCCTCCGGCTTTCGCGCCGCCGTCAATCTGACAGCCGCTGAGAGGCACAACTTTTACGAGTCTCCGATTTGTGTTTCAGTCATGCACACTTCCGCAAGCCTGGCCTTGAACGAGAGCTGGGACCCGAACGTCAGAGACGACATGGAGATGATGCTGAACAAAATAGTTCCGGAAGGATTGCCTTACAGACACTCGTGCGAGGGACCGGACGACATGGTGAGTAGACAGCGACGATCTGCGTCGTCGGTATTCAACTTGCGAGCTCTGTCTAATTTGTGTTTTTCTTCTTTAGCCGGCGCACGTGAAGGCCTGCTTTTTGGGATCGTCCCTGAGCATCCCGATCACGGACGGCAAGTTGAATCTGGGTACGTGGCAGGGCGTGTGGCTGTGCGAGCACCGTAATCACGCTGGATCCCGCAAAGTGATAGTGACGCTGTCGGGCTGCCCGCGGGATTCCCCTCTCTCCCCCTGTGTCCCCGCTGGCGTCGTGCTCCAGTTAGGAGCGGCCGGGGGGTAGCCACACCCCCCACACGCCGCATTCCCGCTCCTCGTCCAAGGCCACGCGCAGGTAAGCGCCTCCGGGACGGGGGGCGCGCCTCTCCGAGCGAGACGCCCGTTTAAAGTTAACAAACAATGAAGTGGCAGCCTGCTGAGGGCGTTTAGTTTTAAAATGGTTCCGTCAACGCGATCCTGCTCGCGTCACTGCGTCTCCCCGCGGAAGACGCCCGGAGGCAGTCCGCCGGAGACCGCAGTGACCCCCGCACCTCTGTCGTTCTCTATGTCCGCATCGATTAAATATTTATAAAAAGTCTTAATCTATTCTCGACACGACAATATGTACATAAGATTATATAGTTACCCGATCGGCCGACGGCCGTCGGCGACCCCATGTAAATAGGAATGCGAGCGAGACGAATTTGAAGATAATTTATTGTTCCACGAATGCGACTTGACAATATGTAAATATATCCCTGCAGGAATGATACCGATTTTACGTTTTTAGGGTGAGACGCCGCGGTTTTATTGTTATTCAGTTTTATGTGAAATTTATGATGGACGCTTCAATGCGCCGTCTGATCTCGCTTCAGTTCCGGCCATCGCATCAGTTTGTAAATACATTTCCGGCCGTCTCCGTAGATCTTTTGCCTTTTGTCTTTTTCAAATGTCGCTATCGCCCTGACCGATCTAATCGATCGATTCGAATCTCGACGGTCACCGCTCACTTTAACGACCATACTCGGTGACGCGTGAACGGCTTCCGCGAGCGTCTTCACATAGACATATTATGTTTCATTGCAAGCGATGATTTATTTTAATATTCGGCACGTCATCGATTTCGTTCCGGTCGATCCGTTGAACTTGGCTATTCCCTTAAGAGTGGTAATATGTAGATTTCATGTACCTATTTCTAGTATATATTTTATCAAGTAAGCGTAATAATACTAAATGGGTAAAGCCTTACGTCCAAATGTTTAAAAAATGAAGGGAGAATAGTTTTTTAAAATATTTTTCAATCGGTGCACTCCATCTGTAGCGCTGTCAGTTTTTGTCGATTGAAAGAATCTGAACTCCTTAAAGTAATTGTCAACTCTCGAGTTAAACCGTTAGCGGTCCGTGTTGCATTTTTGTCACCGCATGAGAAATGTGTTCATTTTTTGCTCTGTCCCTAATGTTACAGAACGTTGATTTGTCGCAATGCAGTTCAAAATATATTTAAATATACGTATAGCATTTCATGTCGTTTTATAGATTTTGTAGATATTTTGAGTGGATATATTTCTTCTTTACATAAATATCAGCGATTTTAAAAGATTTTGTAGCAAAATATTCTAGGGTAAAATAGATATTTGAATGATATCTATTTCACAAATATGTTTCTTCATAGCTTATTCTCGGTTTATTTCTCTGCCACTGCAGCGTGTGTGTTATATGCGGAACGATGGTGAAAATCAAATTAGCTTTTAATACAAGTGTGGAAGAGTTCTCTGAAAGAATTTATCATTCGAAGTTCATTTGAGTTTAGTTAAAATAGAATTTATGAAACTTTTAGATAAATAATGATAATCTATCACTCGTTTCCCTTTCGATTTATTTTGATGTCATTTAACTGTGATTGAAAAAATGTTTGATTTTCTCCTACGTCACGTGTGACACGTTAACTGCGTTCCAAAATGACCATTGACTTATCAGGTATACGTCAGGCGTACATACACGACGATCGCTCGGTCTGTCTGCGTACAGAATGATCTGAAATCTCCGTAGCTAGGAGGGCACACTATTGCACGGTGTTGACGCCTTTCGTTTAGTGGCCGATACTTAAACGAGTGTGTCCTTATTTATTTGATTAAAATAATGATAGGTTTTTCTTAATGTGCTTAATCTATGCCTTATATTTCAATGGAAAAGGCTCACTTTTATATCTCCTCGATATCTAAAATCATCGAAACTCTAAAACAAAACCTCGTCACTTTCATTAATCGCAGCTTATTTGTAACGTAACCGAATGCGGTTTCATGCACGGATTCTCGTTGGTACAATCGGTACGCGATCAATTTGAAAAATGTCCGGCGCAAGTCGGTACGGCTATTATATAAATTGAAATGTTGGTAGTTTTCATATGTCTAAAATATTTCTAAATCTACATCTACATAGTCAGTTGGAGTCGATGTGAAGGTTTCAAGTGGTATTGCTTTAACAAAAAAATGTCTAGCTATCTCTTATCGGTAACAATAAATTGATATTGGTAGTTTTTTTTAATAAAAAATTTATTTTTGGTCTTCCTTTCATTTTATACAATTAGTTAGAAGATTGTAATAACAATAGACAATAGTCTTGCCATCGAAATTTCATCACTTATACTTCTTTTATAAAATCTGCTCATTTTAAAAGTGTCTAAGGTATTATTAAACCTCAACGTGAAGATTATATGAGTGCCCGTACGCACCGACGGCGCACGAGGCTGACGCAAATCGTGTTTTGGCTTACACCGTACGCACTGCGAAGCGGCCGTTTGATGCTGGCGTACGGTCGCTAATGGTTTAATAATGTTTCAAAACATTGAATGCTGAGAGATGATTCTGTTTGATTCTCTATCATTCCTATCGGTATACTTTGAAACCATCAGCTTATATGTAAAATTACTCACCATAAAATCTATTATTTGCGTAGTTATTGTACGCAAAGATGACTTGTGTAATAATTTTATTAATTTAAGTCATCTGCACTCTCGCGTACCTGATGCTGTTCTCGACATTCCGCCTTTAAAAATCCCAAAATGTAAAAGAAAATTTTTGCAAACTGTCAAATAGCGAAAGTTGTCTTATTGAATTTTGATTTTATTTTACATCTAGAGATATTTTACATGCAGATGAATTCTACATGGTGAATAATCGCTGCCCTGCAGCACGGTGAAGATACGTTAAGTATCTGAACGAACCAGTTCACAGGCTAATTGATGACTTTGACTAGATGTTAAACTCGCATGTAATCTGATGACGCTTGACTGATAAATTTGTTATGGAAAAATAAGATATCTTTAAATCAAATGTTAATGTGAATTTGTAATTATTTTAATTGAATCTTTCAATTGGTCGTTTGTTAATGTACTTTTAATGAAATGCGGTACCGCATACCTGATTTAAACAATGCGGTGACCGGTCAATGCGTCGGCAGTGCACGTTGCCGATTTTCTAAATCGATTATAAGTTTTGGCGACGCTGTTAGTGCGGTTTGACCGGATAACTGAATTGTTTTTGTCATTGTGATATAATTTTATCGTAGAAATATTTAATTTTATCATTTGTTTCGTTGAGGATTTCATATAACGAATGAATTTTCACTCAGGTGTACAAGTGTCCGACATTTAAGCTTGCAATGCATAACAGATACGACGCTCAGAGCTTGCTGGCTCCTACATTTGATGTGATTTGTTTCAGTATTTTTGAGTATCATGTTACACACGTATTCCTCTGATATACTTTTGTACCAAAAATCTCATTCTAATCAGATTATTATAAATGATTATTTTGCAGAAAATTGATAGATCGAGACATGATTGCTGTGTTTCACGGATTTTATGTGAAATTGTTATGAAAATTATATGTACGGTTCATGCAGGAAAACGGTATGCTAAGATCTCACATTGACGGGTTAGTGCATTAAAAAATTAAAGTATATAGACAAATTTATAACGTATATCCCTACAAATGCAATAATTGTGATTGGGTTTTACGCATATTCTACAATATTTCAAATAACATCGCGGTTCATCAAATGTTTGCTAATCAGATTCAAGTTTGTGGAAATGTTATTGAAAAAAAATCTTTATATTAGACAGCATTCTTTGCCGACTAAAAGATAACAGTTGAAATGAAAAGTTGACTCGCAATACGAGTTATTATGCTCTTTTATTGTATGAAATCTTCAGGGAACATTGTAATGATTTGTAATTTTGTACAGGTGTCTGGGATTTGTATCGAATTTGTAAGTCATTAATCACAGAAAATGTTCAATAATATTTTTTCACCCGTGAATTGATTTAATATTGTTCGATTGCGAGATCGATCGAGTTATCGTTGGACAGACGCTCTTCGGAAGATGTAAGGAATGTTTTCAGACTGCGGCAGACATTCTTAGATGTTTTTTGGATTATTCTCAGAATTAATCTTTCTCGTCTCCGTAGTTTATAATACGTGAAATATTTTGTGAGTTGAAATCTTCATTTGAGTGATGATCGTTTTCAGATTGACATCGATCCCAGTTTTTAAATTTTATATCTTAAAATGTTCGGCAATATGTACAATTAATTGAATGCTAATTTTATAAAAAAGTTTTATTAAAAAGAATTGTAAATATGTAAATGCCAATTATGTAAATAATACATACCTATGCGACATGTGTTCAGATTACATATGTGTATGTGTATGAAAATGGTAAAGTTTACCAGCGTCTTTTACCGCAGCCGGTAGTGTTGCGTATACGTTAATAATTATACACGATGTTGTAAATTGAAAAATAGCGACAATTTATTCCTTAATAACTTTTTTAGTTTTGTATGTAACATATCAGATCTTTTTACGCATTCAGATATGTGCTCTCCGTTCGTTCACACAATCGAGGAGAGTTTTTAAATTAATCTATCGGACACTACTTATATATATATATATATATATATATATATATCGATTGATTTGAGATTTGTCGACGCTTAGTAATTAGTAATGAGATCACAGAGTTCAATTAACAATAATTGCTTTCCACATGAAAATTAAGAAAATATATATATTATATATTCACCGCTTTTGATAACGCACTGGCGACAGTGTTTCGGTTTGATTGAAATTAGGAATTGTGCACAAATTTTTGCAGCTTAGTAATTTTTATCCTATATTATGCGGGGTGTCCTCGCATCTCTTTAAACTTGTGTCAGTTGAGTTTATTTAAAGTTTAGTTTAGATTATATTTTTAAATATGATAAATATATAATATATATCGTGATTGGGAGCGTAGGACGCCGCAAGAGATATTCAACTTTTTATCATCGTAATAAATATAGATGTCGGTTTTCCAAAGTTTCCAGAACTTTGATTTCCATATTATACGCATTCCATAAATAGGCATCTCCCTGGCGTGGCGGGCGGGCGGTCCACTCGACTTGCTATTGAATTCACTAAATATGCTTAAAAATGCTGTAAAATGCTAATCGGTCACATTTATATAATAAAGTAATCACTATCAATATTCGGTATAACTTTCGGCTTCACTAATTGTCACTGACAAATAGAAAAACAACATATTCTGTTTGGGGTTCATATCTGTTAACCGCCCGATTCCTCGACAAATCTGTTTAGTCAATTCGGGAAATAGATTCGATAACTGACAACTGTCAACTGTTTAGTAAAAATATCTTCATACCACATTGACATCACTAATTGAAGACGACTAAAAAAAACTGTCACTCGATTCTAAAATAACAGCTTACTGATCTGATTTCCATAAAACTGTAAACAAAAAACTGGCAATCAGTTTCTAATTATTTTTAATTATCAGTTAACAGATCTGTCGCGATGAATAATTAGCATAATACTCGATTTGATTTGTTAGAGATGAGACGCTCAATAGATCTGAACCTCAATTTTGTGTAACGTATCTGCTGCAATTCTCTTTGTGTTTACAGACGGAAATACAAATTACATTTTCCGCCGTGACTGCGTCGGGTTTGACTAAATAAAAAAATACCGCGTGATAGGTCCAGATCATTACGAAATAATTTGTAGATAATATAATTATTATAATTACGATAAATGGTATTGCAATGTGCACGGTTGTGAATGCAGGGACAACCTATATTAGGCTTTGCGAAGTGAAGTCTACCATGTACGTACTAAGTACAATACAATACATTATCCGACAAAAAATGGGTATTTAATAGCATAGTAAAATCAAATTGTATGTACTATAATTTATTTATTTTCTCCAAATATTAAATTGTACAGTGAATATTACAGATGAGTTCATTGCGGTTCATATTTTTGTAGTTATTTTTTATTATTCTTTGTTTGTTCTGATGTGTAATTTACCTCGTTATTGTTGAGAGTTGTTTGGACACGTTGCCATGTGACGTGTTAGGTTTTTTGTGAAATTTGTATAAAACAGTCATCAGTACGCTGTACCATAATAAATATATGAAATGCATTTACATTATTATAAATATATGCATATAGATCCACTATTATAAAACCTAAATTAAATATTTGCAAAAATCTAATAAAGTATGTTTTGTTTTATCCCTTTTATCTATCGATTCACATTCAATTTTTATTCCTATTCCGAATTGGGCATCTCCAAAATCGAATGCTGCTCCTGTTCCGACACTGCTGTATTTTTCTTCAGAACTGCGACACGTAATGTGCGGTGGCGTTTGAAGGAATCTCAAGCTCGACGACGGGGCGATGTTTTACACGTCGAGACGTCGTACGACAAATGCTTATTTTAAATATAAATGGACACAGACTACATTACATTTTATATTCTATTTTATCAGATATTTCATTATTGTGCAAGCCTATCGGAGAATTCTTCATCTTGCTGATTTACCTCTTTGGCTTTCCGCACTCTCAGTTATGTTATGCGGCCCCGGTCCCACATCTGAAAAAGAAATGTTCTTTAAATTCTCAATCTATTTTTTCAGAGTCCGATAATAGCGTATTTTTCTCGGTACAGTCTTTTTGCAAACTTTCTGAAGACAGTCTTATGAATATGGTTCATCCACATGTACTAAAAGATGCCGACAGAAGAGGCAGCAGAGAAAATTGCGGTAGACCAGGATTCCCAGAGTTGCTGAACGTTTGCTATATTTTCCATCGAGAACGATATAATAATTAAACATAGTTAATTCAAAAAAATTTCAATCTATCCATTGTTGATCTCAAAAACGTATTATGAATTCAGGGAGTGTAATATTATTATTTTCTAAATTGTGGCGCAAGTCTGATGGACGCAGTGGAGCACGACTAGCGAACTGCTAACTGTTGATGTTTCAGTTAACAAACTTTTTAAGCGAGGAATACGAGTGTTGCGGATGAGCAAAATTTTGTTGATGCATTCTGGTATGATAAATAAAGCACTGGCAAACTTGCAGAACAGAATAAGAAAATGCATCGGAAACTCTAAGGTCATCAAATTGACTAAGAATGAAATGTATCTAAAAAAATAACACTTACATGATCATTTTTAACTTTATATTTGATAGCGAACTCACGTTGACATAAGTCAATAGAAAATTTTATGTATATATTTTAGTACTTATAATGAATAATAGAAGAAATATTTTCAGAAGTTTTGATATAAAAGGTTTCAAAAAGTCTATTACAAGAATGTTTACCTTTAATCTTTGACTGAACTGCCAAAAAACTGCTCTTGATGTTATCCAAAGCGTTCCCGAGGCCGAATCTGATTTCATTGAATTCTTGTGTCACCAGAGAGAGTTTGCCGAGCAAAAAGTTCAGATTTTCATCAACTAATGACATTCTTGATGTAATCATGCCAACCTAGAAAATATAATGTAAATCATCACTATGTGTACCGAGGAATGTTCCCTTTAAGCCGAAGGGTTAGCTTCGCGGAAATTTCAAAGACTGCGCGGGGGCTGCATGGAGGCTGCGCGGACCGATCAAATATTAATTGAGTAACTGTCTTGTAGTGCGCGCCAACCCGGAATGAGTGCGCGGGGGCTACTGCGCGCAGCTTAGAGGAAACGTTGGTACCGAGCACAGTTTTCATAAAGTGTATGATGATTTTCTATGAAAATGATTGTGTCAATCAACTTATTGATGAGATCATCGTGTCATTTATCTTTCAGCGATACTGCAAATTATCCCTTTAATTAGTAACCCTATACATGTATGGCAAAGTATTTTGTCATCTATTGCCATTTTCGGCAGTCACATTATTTTCCCAATTCCTCCCTCCTACCCTATGAACGAGGCGTATCGAGAACGATTAGCTAACCACTAGTCTTGTCTTAGCCTTATCCTATTATTACTACTCACTTTGGAAAAAGAGGTTGAGCAACTGATTACCGAACAGTTCTCGTAGAAACACTTCCCCATTAGGAGTCCATATGCTCTATATCGGGAACAGACATGGCAAAAACATATATGAAAATGAGAGGATGTGTTTTGGAGAGGTTTACGAAACATGGTTGGTATAAAAAAAAAACAGGCAGTAAACTTATCGCCCTCGATATGCCTTGTATGGATTTAGTATAGATGGGTGAATGGCAAGTATTGTGAAAATCACATACATCATGCATTTGGACACAATAAATAAATCAATTATTATTGTGTATCATCAATGCTGTGGTATTATTGAAGTAAAAAATACAATATTCAGACCTTTCCTTCCATGCTGTCCATTGTGCTGACGCTTCCGTTTACATACAGTTCGGTTTGTGCCTGCAATGAGAATAATACTTTGTGAGATCTTTAATCACGCTATCCATCTATCGTAATTCTTTCATGGTTACATTATATCTCGTTTCAAATTGAATATTTGTTTTTCAGGAGGTTAATCAGTTTTGGAGGTCGTTTATAAAAACAATGCCTTATTGACATTATTCCTAATATCAGTAATCTAATTAAATGTGCTCCTACTGATGAGTATTAGACCGCGTGTGTAGATATCACAGCTATCTGACAACTGCCTGAACATTTGTAAAATTATGTTGCTCGACTGCACGATAGTTTAAAAGATAAATTACGAGCGAAAAATAGAAGTGAGATTGCGTTTCAACTTTGAAGAGTTCACAGACTACACAAAAGTCTCACAAAAAAAGCACTAATTCAAAAATACTGATTTGAAAGCTTAAGGAAAGTGTTATACGATGACTCAAAATATAAATGCATTTATTAATATCTTATTTTGTGTTTGCTTCTAATATCACTTGCCTGCAGTCTGTCGAGGGCTGTATTACTGGCTGTCACTTGTTGGTACATGATACCGATTTGTCTCCATACTTGCGCGATTTCTGTTTCAATCTTAGAACTCACATTCTCCAATGCTGACATCTGGCTGTCAACGATAGACAGTTCAATCTCGTCGAACCTGAAATAAATAATACTTAGATTAGATCATACTGGCAGAAGGCAATAAGTCAAAAACTGGCTGTTTTGAGTAATGAATGCTATAATTTAAGATTTCGACTGAAGGTGCTTGGTGGAATTTCAATATTAAATTTGAATCGTTCAAACTATGTACATTCTCACAAATTTTGTCATTAACGACCCGGGTTTCGCCTTTCGGCATCTTCAGGCATTCAAGTGCACGGATGAACTTGAACTGACGCTTAGTAAATGAAAGTTTCGTGTTTATATAAGATATAAATGCATCACTGAGTCCAAAGCCACTGCTGGCAAAAAGGATAAGCCCATGGGAATGCCAACAGATTTGACTAGTGAGCAGTTTCAAGAATTATATAATTTGTTTGTCGGCAAAGGTTTTATGATTATATGATTTTATGGTTATATAGGGTATAGAAGAGGAGATGTGGGAAAATTTGATATTTCGTTTAAAATCGGAAGATTTTGCAGCTGTGCTTTGTTGATTTCTAACATTTCTTGGAAAAAGAGCTTATGACTGTCCGTATTTGGGTGTAACATTTTTATCCCTTGTTCCTGATTGAACACCTGATTATAGATTGCAATGCTCTTGTTGTACAAAGTTTTATATCGGCAAAACAGAAAGAACACTGAACATCCGGGTTTTAGAACATATGGCAGCCTTTAGATTGAAAAAAGACACGTCTACTTTTGCTAATCACTTAATATCGGAAGGACACGTGTTCAATCAGGAACAAGGGATAAAAATGTTACACCCAAATACGGACAGTCATAAGCTCTTTTTCCAAGAAATGTTAGAAATCAACAAAGCACAGCTGCAAAATCTTCCGATTTTAAACGAAATATCAAATTTTCCCACATCTCCTCTTCTATACCCTATATAACCATAAAATCATATAATCATAAAACCTTTGCCGACAAACAAATTATATAATTCTTGAAACTGCTCACTAGTCAAATCTGTTGGCATTCCCATGGGCTTATCCTTTTTGCCAGCAGTGGCTTTGGACTCAGTGATGCATTTATATCTTATATAAACACGAAACTTTCATTTACTAAGCGTCAGTTCAAGTTCATCCGTGCACTTGAATGCCTGAAGATGCCGAAAGGCGAAACCCGGGTCGTTAATGACAAAATTTGTGAGAATGTACATAGTTTGAACGATTCAAATTTAATAATGAATGCTAGATTTTAACATACTATATTCTGAAAAAATTCATCAGTCAATTTGTGAATTTGCACATAATTTGAACATAAAGTCAATTCTGATAAAGTTATTTTTGGCAGCAAAAAAACTATAAATTACTTAAAACATTTGAATTTGCAGTTAAAACAGATAAAGGTCATTACATTAACAACTTAAATTGGTATTATTTACTATTTTTTTTATGAAATTCCTTAAATTGATGCTTAATAATAAGTCTTCAAAATTCAATCACCTCTTATTTACTGTTGAATTTAGATCATTGCCTTGAATTTTAATGAGTTCTCCAACCTCCAGCAGTATTTGGTGAATACCGTACTCAATTCTTCTTTTTGTATCGAGTACATTGTCTGCGGTCTGTATGATAACTTTTTCCACTTTAGTAAGAGATTGAACCTGTTTGGAAGATGATCTTTTAGTTAATAGAATAAAAATGATAAATCGTATTTATTAACAAATAAATCAATAGGCGTTTTCAGCTTACATCCTTTTGATAGAACGTGTATCAAATTTTATACATAGTGATTATTGAAAAAACTGAGGGTTATGTACTTTTTCCTTTCCACAGTAAATATGTTGAAATCACAGTGCGTGCTTCATTGCTCAGAAGATGCCATTTGCTATTATTTGCCTTTCTATTCATTTCAGTAGTCAGAACCTTCCAGAGAAAACGTTAGGCTAAGGGTATGTGAATTTAAGGGACCGATGAAAATTACTGAAGTACAGAGAAGAAAATATCACTTAAAAAAAAATGAATAAAAACGATTTGTAATGGATAAAAAATATTAAATAAATCAAAGCAGGTGAAGGTCAATCAAAAAAAGCTTCGCCCCGCCACTTTTTAATTTAGCAATATACCACTGGTTACAATACCTGCTTTTAATGTTACATTCAAAAGGTAGCTGAGGTAGGGACAAAAAGTCTATAAAAATCAAAAAATTTCAAACCAAATTAAAAATAATTTTTTTTGAATATTAATTTAAAAGACAATGCCAAGGAAAGAGGTGCCGGAACGCTGTTCCACCGCGTTACATGGGGAAAAAAATACTGATTTAAGGCATACTTGCCTAAAAGGTTAAATGATTAGTATTCATGCATATTAAATTTTTCATTTCATTATGACAACATACCTCAGTTCTTAATTCGTCAAAGCTTTTGGAGATTTCAGTGTATATAATTTCCGATAATTGTGCAGTTTCTGTAATATTCTTCAACAGTTCTTCTTGAGACAATTCTTCAAACTGTTTCATATCTGATAATTGATTCGAAAGTTTTAAGACACCTGAAAATTGAATTTTATAATCTTAAATTCAAGAAACATCAAACGATATCTGTCGATAGTATTAACTACCTAACACAGGCATGGCGAACCTTTTTGGGTACGCGTGCCAAGAATCTTCAAAAAAAAAATTCTCGATTGTGTGACATGCCCAAGCAGTTAAAAAAATAGAAAAAATAAAAAGTGGATTTTTTAAACGATCGTCGTTTATCTTGGAAACATTTGAAAATGAATAATTCACGGATTATTTAATCAAAATTTAAAATAAAAAAAATTGAACTTGGAAATCATTCGCGTGTCATCCAAATTCTCAAACGTGCCACCTCGGGCACGCGTGCCATAGGTTCGCCATCCCTGACCTAACATGGCTTCAAGATTCTTTCACTCGTAAACCTTCGCTTCCACCAAAGTCATGCCGGCACCTTGTAGTCTGCCATATACATCTTATGCATAGTTATCAGAAGAGTTCTTGGAAGCTGGAATCTAATTACATAGAAGAAAAGTCAGGCAATTTCTAGGTTCTGATGTGACATTTGTCGTTCGTTTAAAAACCTTGATCTCGACTGCTTCTTTATTTTATGTAACCAATATACTAAAATATTAATATTTTTTTGGTTCTATAAAATACAAAAATATTTATTGACTACTGGTAATTTTGTGCCAGTGTCACTTTTCTACATTTTGTCATCACTTATCGCTCACGCATACTCATCAATTATAACTGTTGTTAAGCTTCGAGCTTCAGTTCTGTAAGATATGGACCGTTGAAACAAATCAAAATAAAAAATATATAACGCTGTTTTTATACCCTTTTCATTATTGGTAATTATTTCATGCTGTGCTCGTTGTAAGCCTTCATTTGTTTGGTTTTTCAAATTAACTATGTCAAGTTTCGATGGCAGTCCCTTGATCGCTTCTTCAGTGTTCTGAAGTGACTTTTGTATGTCACGGAGATTCTTCTGTTGGGATTCCAAAGCTAAAACAAAGGTCATTTATGTTTCATAGAATTTCGTAGAGTGGGTAGAACTTTTTATGTGTGATGTATGATGATATATATTTTGCGGAACCAAAGTTAATATTTTATTTTTCATAACAGTATGAATATTGCCAAGTGAATGAATCCAGTGGAGATATAACCATTTAAAGCATATTATTATGTACTATATTTATCTCATAAATAAATATATTTATAGATTCAATCATTCATCGTTTTGATCTTCCTTTACCTGTATGAAATACAATTATTATAAATTAAATTAATACTTTTTTTTAAATGGCAGCAGAAGAAACTCAACACTAAAATATTATTACAGGTGAATCCTGATTAAGCATTCTCCCATTCATCATTTTCCCTGCATTTATAGTAATTTTGAATGTTGGTTTTGAGACTTTTTTGCATTAGAGCCCTTAAAAGGCGACGAACCCAGGTTTCACAGTATTTTTTAAAGATTTATGGAAAGAAGAAGAGGTATTTAAAGTACATGGTAATATTTATCTTAAATTATAAAACACTCATAATTCCACATTATTTATAGATAAGGGCCAGTCTCGCTCATGGCGATCTTCATAGACTGCTCAACCTCAGTTCCAGCATTATCATTTAAATTTACAATAAATGATGTGGAATTAGTACAAAAGTGTTTTGTTTTTAAAATAATGCTTTTCCACCAAGAATTCGACAGTGAAAACCTTGAAAGCAATAATTACCTGTGGTCATTTTATTATGCCAAGCTTCATCGGCTAACGATATTCCTTCTAGTGGTAAAATGTCCTTTTGCAATTGGGTTATGTTATTACTATATTCAGTCAACTTAGATTCATATTTTGTCAGAAGATCTTTGGTTTGGTGCATATTGTTTTTTAATCCTTCAATATCTAGTTCAGGAGCCTTCTTGCATTCTTCCTGTGAATCACAAATGATATTTATTAATTTTTGTAAGTACAATATTATTTTTTAACTTTATTTATCACATTACATGTGTATTATTTGTAGACATTTATGAATAAATAAAATGTTCTTCAGTGAGTATAAAAGATTAGAAATATATGTATATATAAATATTATAGTAAGTCTTCATAAATATAGACCTGTGCCATTTTCGAATGATTTCGAATGAAGTCTCAATGAAGACGTAACGCCTTATTAGTCATAAAAAGCAATGTATATAAACATTATTAATTCAATAAAAGATATTGGGATAGAAAGATGATGTTAGGTGGACAGGTTTATTAGAAAATCACTCTACAGAAAGGTAAAATGATATGGAAACAGTCCAGACATTCTGCCTAACCTTACTAACTCCTTAGAAATTAAATTCATCATGTAATTAAAATTTACAGCAAACAATTGGAACATTATATCTACTAGTACCTTTTTTGTATTTGGGTGTAAATTAATCGACTGTTTATTTAAAACTTAATAAAGTATATTACAAAACAAAATGTTCTGGGAGATTAAAAAATATGTTTATGTATGTCCTGTGCTTCACCACCAACAATTTGAATTCAATGAATTGGTTTTACCTATATAATATGCAATGATTTCACACACAAATCGATAAAATAGTATTTACAAATTTGCAGTTATTAGGTTTGCAGTTAATTTCTGCCAAGATTTTTTTACAAAGATAATTATGAGTTTTTACATAATTTATAAAACCATGACACAGCGGGCAAGATATTTATTAACTCACACAGCAGGTATTATCAGTGCTGTAGTGAAGGTTATTCACTGTACAGCGTCTGCTACAATTGTGAAACTGTCATATAATTCGTATTCCCTCTGGTCAAATCAAAACATTCTACAATTAGACAAAAAATTAAATGATTGTTTGCTAAACCACTTTTTTGTTATTATTTTAGAAATATTTTCCTTGTTCTTTACTAATACTGGAATATTATATAGGATAAGTAATATATGAATATCGCTCAAAGAGTGCTTTACTGTATACCCTATGTAATGTTTGCGATTACAGCACTGGTTATTACAATTTAAAAATTATACTCACTTTTGGTTTAGGCGTGTCTTTGATTTGGTTGACAACCTGTTTTATCTGATCCACAGACGCTTTGACCACATCAATCTTCTTATTTATGCTGTCTTCCAGTTGTGATATTTTACTATCCGTCGAATTATTATTAGGCTTTGGAATTGATTTAATCTCTTGATGTATCATAGTTGAAATGTTGGCACTCCAGTTACTCAGGGTTGCCTTCAAAGAGTCCACCATGTCGTTAGTTTTCTGCATCTGTTGTTTTTCTCTCTCATCTTTCTATTAAAAATAAAGCTTTATTCAATTCAAAGAGAAGAGAAGTATCATTTTTAAACATTCTTCATCTGATAATTTCATTATGTTGAACCACTGAAAACTTGTTTGTGATCATATTTTCAAAAGGAATGAAAATATAAATTTTCTATTTGATTACTAAAATGGCAAAGTTGTTTCGTATATGATGTCACCCTAATCTCGGCTTTTCTTTATATAGTTAAAAATAATAAAAAGCATTCTTTGGCTCTCCTGAAATGTTTGACTTTTGTTAATGGTGTTGTTTGACTTTAAGCCCTTGATATCAAGTGATGACTTTTAGAAATGGTGATAGAAGGTTGTAGAAAATATAGTGGATGTAGGAAGTATCCCTGTTATAATGAGAAGTTTATTATTTTTTATAAAATCTTTGTATATTTCTTCATACTGTCCACAAGGATTTTGCAGGTCTCATTTGAATTTAAGAACACATTCCATATTGGATCAATTTTTAACACAATGTTTCGTAATTATATCAGTAAACCGAGGGATGAGTGTATGTATTTTTGAAATTATAATAAGAGTTGGTTAAGTAAGGTTTTTTTACATCCATGATAAATTTTAGATATTAGAAACCTACCCATAATTAACTGTCAAGTTGTAATGATCAAAGATCTCATGAATTTTATACCACTTACAAATAATGATTTTTATTCTATGCTTAAAGCCATGAAGCTTATAGTTTTCCATCGTATCTAAGAATACATGCACATTTTACCTGTATAAGAATTGTTTCAACATTGGACAATCGTTCATCCAATCTAGAGATGGCGCCTTTGAGTGGATCTAAGGATCTGTGCCGCTTGTCTAACCCTGCCAAAGATTTTTTCAATTGGTCTCCAAGGGTTTTCTCTCTGGCCTCGTGCCTGTCCAACTTGTCTTCGGATTTCCTTACAATTTGAATTAGCGATATCATGGCATCTCGGATGTCTTCATTTCTGAAAAGATTACAGCGTTAGATTAACACACAAACAATAATATCGTATAAAAATCTCAATACAAGACTTGTAGATCTTTTTAAGCACAATATCTTCAATTGTTAGAGAAGGTATGTTTTTTCTACTGTATTTGACGTGTGAAGCAAGACTGTGGGCTGGCCTATAATTTAAAATGCTACTCACAAAAATCAAATGTAATATGAAGATGTAAGTCCAATGAAGCCAGTGGCAGATCCAGAAATTGTCCCAGAAGGGGGCTATTCACTTTGAAAATAAACATGACACATAATGATTTAAAAATAATATATCTATATAAAAATAGTCAATACATAATAAAGTATGTATTCTATAAAACATAGTGAACTAAACAATTAAAGAGCCAATTTCATAATAAAGTTTTCATAAATTAGAAAAATGAAAAATAAATTCTCCTTAGGTGGGGGGGGGGAGGATGGGGGCCCATGCCCCCCTGGATCCGCCAATGAATGAAGCAATTGTCATGGTTGCATAAAAAGGTTGTCATCCACTGCATATTAACATTAACTTCATTTTACAGTCATAAAGCCCTCATTCTAAAATGGTATTAATGAACACTCATTGGCGTATGTTGGTATCTGATTAAATGGTTGTTTGTATTCACATTGTTATTAATCTGTTTTTTATTAACCTCAGCGCTTATTAGTTGGTAGCGGTAATTGAGTAAAATTGTGACCCTACTTAGAAAACCGATTTCATAATAATAAACATCAATTTCTTATTAATAATTAATTATAAGTTCGGCGCACCAGATGTTATGAAGGGCCTCAAGTTTCAAGCCTGCTTATTTTTAGGCGAATACAATATGTATCTAAAAATACTACAGACGTCAGATTTTTAATATACTCCAAGCAGTGGCGGATTACACTATAAGCGAAAGAGGCGCGCGCTTGGGGCCTACGAATCTCGGAGGGCTCAAAAATAGTTTATATTATATAGCCAATATACTTTTTGTTCAGATTTTAATCTATTTTTACTATTTTCAATGGAATTTTCTGACGTCTTTATATTATCCGAAAAACAGGGCCTCCAAATTTTATTGTGCCTGGGGCCTCTCAAGCGCTTAACCTGCCACTGAATCCAAGCCTTATATTATCTCATATAAAAAAACGTCTTTATCCGCAGTCTTACTAATTTAAGAAGATTTTTATAAACTAAGAAAGACTAATTTTATATTTGAAATATATTTAATAATTGAGTTTTTATAAGTCGGAGTCAAGTAATACAGATCATTAAAATGGGTTATTCTGGCGTAAATTCATGGTAAAATGCCAAAAAAACTGAGCACAAATCAGCTGTCAAATTGGCTGGCACTGGAAAAACCGTTTATTATTCTAAAAACAAGCCGCTAAAAAATACCCTATATTGACCAGTTGCGTAGCTAAAAATTCGCACGCAATTCTTTTTTTGAATTATTTTTATTCTGTAAACTTTCATAAATTTTGTCGATAACGACCCGGGTTTCGCCTTTAGGCATCTTCTGGTTTTATCTAGTGCACGAATGCACTTGAACTGACGGGCAGCAATTCTTTTTTTACACGGAAGATACGTTACACAAAAAACCATGTTATCTGACAAAATAACAATGTTGGGAGATAGAAAATGAAGACTCAATAAGTAAATTACACTGTTAAATTACATTATTTTTGTTAACAAAAAATAAAATTATTGAATGCTCATTGATTATATATAGGGACTTTTATAAGGGACTAGACATACATCGCTTTCATTGCTAGAAATGTCTTGATACGTCTAGGTCTATTAGTGTTAAGATTCAATCAAACCTGTTGTTTGATATTACTGTCTTGTGTAGTTGATTTTTTTGTTATTAGGAAATTTGTTATCCACTGCTGAATTTTTTATTTTCTGGGAATCGTGTGGTAGGAAAAAATTCGTGTAGAAATATGGTATCAGTTCTTCTTAGTGTATTGTGTTATTTCGAAACCGTGTAAAACAGAGTGAGTGTAGAAATTTGGGCCTCCTTTTCGATGGGCCCTCATGCATCGCATGACTTTGTTACGCCGCTGTAGTGGATTCAATGTGTTTTGAGTGGTCACCAGTAAAGTTGTTTAACAACTCAGATTCAAAATAAAAAAAAACAATAAGTAAAACCTACTAATAGTATTAATTAACTGATGTATTATGCCTCAGGACAAATATTTTTATTTTTATTCTTAGGCTGGCGGTATATTTTTTGGTATCTCGGGGTTATTGAATTTAATTATATGATGTAACTATTATTTATCCTTAATAGTAATAATCCAGACTTTTGTTTTACTCCCTATTTTCTTTTAGTGGTGATAACAATCTAGTGATGATCTTAAGTAGTTTTTATGATATTTTAACGATGCGTTGCGATGTCATTCATGCCATTACTTGTTTATATTGCCCTATCATTATAAATTAAAAATAATTAACAGTAATAGCGATTAGTTCAATTAATTAAGGGCCCTCCAACTCATAAAAACGTCTAACTTACAATGTATCACGATTTTACTTAGGCTGGTTGATTCAAAACTGTTTACAAGATTAAATAATGTTTTGTTATTTACTTCCTATGATTCCTTTGCGAATACAATCACTTAATTTTGTATGTTAGCGTCTTATTGTAATCCTCGTTGTTTTTAATCATTATTTATTAAGAATATTGAATTTTTTTCGTCATAAACAGTTTATTTGACCAGAGTAGTAAATAATTTACATCCATTTTATACCTACTTTATTATTCAAGTATTTTTTATAAAGTTTCGTGCGGTATAAACCGTAGATGTAGGGCAAGATCCCACAGTAATTTTACTGTGTTAAATTTATTGTTATACTGACTTGAGACAGAATATAAGTCAAATAATAGTTTTGATATAATCTAAAATGGTTTCAAAGACATTGGTATTTATCAATGTATTGAATGATTTTCTTGAAACATTCGTTTAATTACAGCTATTGATATTAAATCTTTTTTGCTACATTCGCTGTGAAATGGTTGTTGGGAATTGATGTGAGAATTGGGAAAATGATAAATGGTGGATTGAGTAACGATTATTTATAGCAGTGTTTCTCAACCTTTTTGGAAACGTGGCCCATTTTGAGTGTCTTTATTTTTCTGTGGCCCCCATACCATTGTTATGTCTTCCCATTAAAATTATAATTTCAAAAACCCACCTTTTTTATAGCTCTTCCGAGATTTTCGAATCTAGGATGCCAGTAATTTATTTTATTTACGGATTTACAAAAAATAGCTGCGTGACGTCCGCCATTATGCTCTTCCCTGTATCGTTGTATTACTACCCGTGACCCCCTAAACTGTGTTGTGGCTCCCCAAAACAAAAATAAATCTCTGTGGCTCCCTTAGAACGCGCTGTGGCCCCCTGGGGGTCCACATGGCCCACCGTTGAGAAACCATGATTTAAAGTATCATCAGTAATCAAATGACATATTGGCAATATTTACGCAGACAGGTCACAAATGGAATCACATTCATTACACATTGACATAATAATAATATTGTGTCAATTTATATTTTCTCGGCGTTGAATAATAAAGTTAATTTGATTTTTATTTCATATCCTCAATTTAATAGTACTGACCTATGGCACATAGATAATATTGATAAGTATAAATCACTAAAAAAATGTGCGTTATCTCTATTGAAGGATTATAAAAAATATTCGATATTTGTACATCGGTTGCTTAACTAAATTTGGGCTCATTTTCTAAATTACCTTTCACCAAACCCATCATAAAACTGTGTACTAGTCTTGTCGTAGCTGTATCCTTCTATTATTAGTCTCTCCGAAAAAAAAAAGGTCGAGCAACTGAATAACATGCAATAACTTTTGTTGGGATCCTCAAGTGACGATGGTAAAAAGTTCATAAAGCTTTAAAATTGATAAATCGTTGCTGTTCTGACTGAAGTTGGTAAGTATCAGATTGATATTTCTGAGTAAACAGCAAATGAAAAAATCAGTTTTTAGCATAAAGCCACTAGCATAGATATATATATATATATGTATATATATTTATTAATCCATGTCCGCTCCCAATGTGGAGCATATGGCCTCCTAATGGAAGTATCTCAACAGTAGTTTTTCTACAAGAACTGTTTGTTACTCAGTCGCTCAACCTCACTTTTTTTCAAATTGAGGAAAGATGGATAAGGCTAGAACAGGACTAGTGGTTGGCTAATCGCTATTGCTACACCTAGTTATTAAAGGATCAGAAGGATGGGAGGAGAGGAAATTATGTGAATTGACATCACAAACACCTAGTCTTCGATCACAACTTTGAATTGAATATTTCTCAAATTTACTGTGATCTGACCGGGAATCGAACCCAGACCAACGTGTTTGGTAAAGCAAGCTCTAACCAACTGGGCCACAGCAGGCGAAACAGATAGATATTTTATATTATTTTAATTATAGATGCATTAATGCCGATTTGACATAAATAAGAGTTTACAATTAATAGGCAGGGACAGTTGCCTGCCTTTAAATCAGCATTGATAATAATTTTCTTTTCAAATAAATGCTTCTTTTGGCAAACTGATATAATTTATACACAACCAGAGTTATTCCGGAAAAAGAATTAATGTCAAAGAATCTCATTGCATACTTAACTCATTTTTGTTCATTTTTCATCATCTTAAATATTAAAATAGGAAATTGATAAGCTTAGGAAACATTTGTCGTTATAAAATCTAAGTCTAGATCAGTTTCCACTAGGGCTTGTCGGTATCCAAAAACCGTGTTTAAAAACCGTTTTTTTGCAAAATTTGTGACATTCGAAAACCGAGTTTTTAACATCGTAACCGGTTGTGCCAAATTTTCCATAAACGAGTCTATAAACAAAGGGACAGAAAATTTGGATCTTTTATTTGATGGCGTAAAGACCATACGCCCCACATCATTACCCAGAGAAAGGGTATTTTCGATATCAGGAAATTTTGTTACAAAACGATCAATGGACGCTTTGTGTTTTCTTAAATCATATGTTCTCAAGAGTAACACCAAATAATTTCTTATTGTGCATTATAATGTATATAAATAAACAACATAAAAATATTGAACTTTTTCCCGCTATTTCAATTGAATTATCTATTATTTGTAAAACTTCGAAACCGGATAAAACCGGTTTTCGAACAATATTGACATTCGACAACCGGTTTTTTCAAAAGTAGGTTTTTGTATAAGCCCTAGTTTCCACAATACCTTGTGTTTTTCTGTAGTTCAGTGATTTTTTTTCATCATGCTTCAAGTCGTGACATTAGCAGATGGCTCTATGCATTGATATAAACAGTAATTTATATTACGCATTTCTTTATTCTTAAAATAGCTGTAAAAGGCGGGATTCTCTGAATTGCATATGAGGCGAACTATTGACTATAGTCATAGCCACAAAGTTTATTTACCTCAACTATAAATACGACTTTCTGAGTAGATTAATTATAACAAAATACTTCTTGTTACATCCATATCAAACCGCACGACGTATTTAGAAATGATTTGAAGTTAACCCTTTCACTGTAAAAATATAAATGCTCAATCAAGTATTTTTTTTTCATATCAGCTTAAAAATATACCATTTAAAACGTGTCTTTATTACTATATGAAATAAAGGATGAGGATGCGTGAAGATATTTTCATTTTCAAAGGGAGGCGTAGTTAAATAAATGCAGTGGTTTACAAACTTTATTTAACTACGCCTCCCTTTGAAAATTCTATTCCAAGCCAAATTCGTGTGTCAAAATTATTTCGTCACTTTAAAAAATGTGATTATTTGCCGCTCCCTAGAACTTGCCGCCCTAGGCAACTGCCTATGCACACGGAACGTCCCTGGGAATGTATCTACCTCATAAAAAAAACTCGAGTGTATTTTGAAAAAGTTGTTGGGTAATGAGTATTTCCGATCCCACCACTGACATGCCTGGTTGCCCCAATCACACGGCTGGTGAAAAAAACACATCGGATTACCCTACTCTAAATTTTTACCTTTGCTCCCTTCCTTCCACTTTTTTCCGATATATGTTACCTTTTCTCTCCCCATTCCTTTTTTTTTCTCAATCAAATGTACAAAAAAAAAAACACCAACAAACCCAAAGCATTCTAAAGAAAGTAAATATAATAAATTAAATGAAATGGGCCGCCAACATCTAAATTAGAAAAAAAAACATATATTTAACCATAGATGAAAGGGAGATTGGAGCTCGGCTCCACAGTTCCCCGTATAAAGATGAAATGACACTGATGATGATGATGATGATGATGATGAGTATTGCTGTATGTATAATAATAATGCCAGTAACTAATGTAACAGTAACATTTATGAATAATAGAATGCCGATATTAACAGTAATATTATTTTTTCGAGATCGAAATTCAGAAAATAAGTCGAGGCTGATTAATCGTTTTGAAAATTAGAGCCCAACTGGAGGGCTTAAAATAATAAAAACCAACTCAACTTTTGTACAAAGACGAGCTACTGGGAGATACGAATTTTAAGCTCTCTTGTTTCGGTAAATTTTGGTTTTTAGTTTCAATAATTCAGCACTTAAATGTTCATTATTCTATGAACACCAATAATTGAAAAACAATATATAGGAGATCAAATTAGACATGATCGCTTTATTCGAATGAATTGGCTGAAATTTGTAGACAGGAGGCGGCGAAGTGTTAAGATGCTGTTTATTAATGGACGCCATTTGATCCTGCACCATTGCAGCTTCTTAGAAATAGTAGCCGACATCGAAATGCATCAAACTGCGATCGAATGCAGCAGGAAGTAATAAAATAATAGTGGTTTAGTTGTTCTTTTTATGGCATACGCTTAGTGGGCATATGGCACTGAAACACATTGCTTTACCAATTTGATTCGAGCAGTCAGTTAATTATGTATTACGACAAACGATGTGAAGAACCTATCAGTCGTTAAACATTTGTTTATATTCAGCTTGCATTATAAATCGTAAATATTTAATGGTGTTTTTGATATTTGACGAGACCAGTAGCGTAGCAAGAGGAGTGTGGCAAAATGTGCGGGCGGCACATTTTTGAGGGTGGCATTTTCAATAATAAATACAGTATTTTTCGAGAAATTATATTTATACATAAAACAAATTAAGCCACCTGTAGTAAAAACTCCTAGTTCATAGTTAAAAAGTAGTATAAGTGATTTAACTCTCGCGGCTCGGAGACTAGAAAAATACTTCTCTGCCGATGGGGATCGTTTAGAGACCTCAGTTGTTTTCTCATTATTGGCCTTATTCTTATGAATTTCAAAAAAAAAATAGTCTAAGAGCTTTAAAATATCTCTCTGCATCATTCCTCATACAATGTTTTTTTATAAAAATCCGTGGTTTTTTAATAAATAATCATATTTTAAGTTGCGCATAAAAAGACGTCATCCCAGCACACATTTGAAATTGCAACTGACGAGTTTAGCCCAGCTAAAGATAGCAAGAACGAACGATCGCTTATCGCGTTATCGCGTATTAATATAAACTAAAAAAAAAAGGTCCAAAAAACTATGATATAAGAATACCTTAATTATAAACATTGTATCACCCATATTAAAATAGATATTTACCAGGTGCTCGCCGGCCGTAGTAAAATTTAACAAGGGGCTCGCGCGAGGCCCTCCAAGACCCCAGTTTCACCCTAAGATTGTTTTAAGATATCATGAATTATTTAAAAATAGTCTAACTTCAGACTTCTCGGGTCAGCAAACTTTTTAAGAAACAGACTGGATGTTTTTTTAAATGAGAGTGCTGAAAGAAAAATACTCTTGTTAGAATCGTATTGGAAAATTTATTTACATCAGTCTTTCCCAAACGTTTTATGCTCATAGACCCCTTTGAAAGAAAAAAACCTGACCATGGACCCCCGAGTGAAATAATAAATTAAATTTTAATGTCTTGAATGGTATTTTGTTTATCCATGTCCGCTTGCAATGCGGAGCATATGGTCTCCTAAAGGAGGTATCTCAACAGAAGTTTTCGCTCAAACTCTCTTTTCCAAAGAGAGTAGTAGGGATAGAAGGATAAGGGTAGGACAGGACTAGTGGGTTACGAATCGCTCTCGATACGCTCAGTTATTTAAGGATCGGAAGGGTGGGGGAGAGGGAATTTTTAAACATCACAAACACCCATTACTTCGAACAGAAATCGATAAATCAATTGAAAAAATTCTCTTGGTACTGGGACTCGAACCCGTGAGATCTAGCACGGTTGTGGGCTTCCGTGCTAGAGATCTTGCACGTCTTCCGTGCTAGAGATCCGTGAGATCTAGCACGGAAGCCCACAACGGTAACCGCTGTGCCATAGGACCCGATTTCATATTTATGCAATTTAAATATTTTTTTACCGACTCATATTTATACATAAATATAATATAACAAGTATTTACTCAAAAGAGATAAATTAATCTATGTTTTTCATTATCTACTACAGAAAACTAAACTTATTCCTCTCGCTTCGCCCAGTAGAATGATAAATGGTGATGTATTTTTTTAACTTTTCCTGTCCTAACCGCAAGAAATTCGACCCCAATTTAGTTAGTAAGTTATACAATGTTTATAATTTAGGTATTCTTAATTCATAGTATTTGGATATTTTGCAGAAGAAAAAAATATTCGATCGTTAGTTATGTCTCTATTAAATAATAGAGAAAAAACTCGGTGCGTCATTTTATATATGTAAGTTCTGGCAACGTGGGAAGGCGTAATACTATCATATTAATAAAAAAGCTGTCAGGTTTATTTTATATATCTATTCTACCGGATCCCCTGACAGTATGCACGCAACCCCAAATGATTTTTAATTTGACACGGACCCCCTCAGCAGTCTCACGGACCCCTAGGGGTCCATAGGAACCACTTTGGGAACCGTTGATTTACACGTTTATGTTATTATGTAGACATTGTAAACAAATAAGGTTTATATCGTTTACAATATAATGTTAAATATATATTAAAATGTACATGTATACATATTATTATAATTATGTACATATTATAAAAAATAAGGGTATTTCTTATAAATAAAATATTTACACATAAAAATCGGGGCCTGAATGAAAATCTTTTGAAAGCTGGATCAGGCCCGCTGGCCGTACTTTAGTTTCTACCCTATGCCAGTGCTTGCCAAATTGGAGGCTGCCACAGAACATGTTTTGTATTGAGGGGGCCGTGGTATGATTTTTTGGGAAGCACTGCCATTGGACTATATCTGTGCTTGTAGTCCACCACTGGCTTGAATATATTGTTTTATCGCTGCAATCCTTGCGACGCCTTTGTCAATATTATAAAAAAAAAAAAATTGAAAAGACAGCAAAGTATTCGACTATTGACTTTTTAATTGTCGATTGAGTGCGCGCCAAGCATCAATAAATTAATGTTGTTATGATCGATTATTCGGCTGTCATTTTAATTGTATTGATTTTCTAATTTAAACTAGCTGCCGCTGCTACTTTGTATATACTATGTAGAATTAGGGCTTGCAATTTACCGTCAAATTTCATTTACCGGTAAACAGTAAATAATTCCTCTTATTAACGGTAATTTTCTTATAAAAGAAAAAATATACTAATAGGTATGTGGCTACGTCGATAATAGTCCAACTCCAGAGTAATTAATACTAAGAATTGTCCTTCTTACAACTATGCATAACTATGATAATGAGAAAAAAATGTGCAACTGTCAATATAAAAGTATGATGGATAATCGTTCAAAGCATCAGTTCAATGTTCTGATTTGATATAAAAAGATTTTTTAGGTTTTACGAGGGGCTTCTTGCAAGCTTCACATATGAATGCAGACCTTAGCGCCTTTTATTTACATTTGACATCTAGGTATATATATGTACTTGAATCTGAAATAAAATATTTGAAAACGGTCTTTTTTTATAATACTCGGCGAAACGCACGTATTTATGTGCACATGGACTGACGTACATATATCAAAACAAGAAAAATATATTTTCGCAAATTATATCTATATTCTGCGTTTTACCAAATTTCCCGGGGTTATTTCCGGTTTTTTCCACCATTTCGAAATTTTTCCGATTTTTTGCATCCCTAGCCAGAAAAAACAAAAAATAAAAAGCTTTTACTGATTTAATAGATCTGATAATTACTCACGTTACTTCTCGAGCCAGCGTGCAAGGAACATGCTGTAATATAAGTATTAGGCCAACAGCTAGCAGCTTCATTTTTATCTGAAAATAGAAAGAAAATATATATTTGGGGTACTTGTCAAGTGACACTGCGGAAGCCACAGCAACCATAATTATCGTACCATAGACTAAACATCTCTCTGTAATACATTTTATATTTTTTGCACCTTTGAAAGCTTCGATATACTTTTTTTTTTACATTCGAAGTGGTGTAGCACTCTTTTTTTTTAAAAATTTGGAAACAAAAACGTAAAGGGAGTTTACTAATACGTAATAGCCCGTTATACACATGTGCTTTCACTAGTTTCAGTTAATTACAGTATGTTTTAAAATGAAATGAAATATGTGTAAACGAAGCGTGTTGGGTAGTGTTTGTTCTTAAAGACAAGAAAGAACTTTTAATTTTTTTTTGGATTTAAAGTATATCCAACCACCTAATCCGTGTGAATTGTGGAAGCGCTCGTGTGTACAACACGCTATATTTATTAAACAAAACACTTATTAGGGATTGATTGGGGATATTACCGAAACCAGGCATTTGTAATATCAAAATATTTCTTTTCAAAATGAAATCATATTGATATTCGGTATAAAAAAATACCCAAAATTGAATTTTAAGCCAATAGAAAACCATCACATGTTTTAATAAAATTGTTCGCGAAAAACTAAACTATTTTAAATCTGCTTACAATTGTATCAATATTGACAGGTTACCGAATCGATGACTCTTTTAATGGTATATTATTATTTTAAGAAACCTAAATTCCCCCCTTTCACCCATCCTATCCTATGAACGGGGCGTATCGAGAGCGATTAGCTTACCACTAATCCTGTCCTAGCCCTATCCTTCTATCCCTACTCTCTTTGCAAAAAGAGAGGTTGAGCAACTGAGTAACAAGCAGTTCTCGTAGAAACACTTCTGTTAAGATAAACTCCATTAGGAGTCCATATGCTCCACATTGGGAGCGGACATGGTTTAAAAGTTATTTATAAAAATAACAGGTTAAATAAAATATTCAATTTAAAATGACGAAGATATTGAATTTTTAAAACATCTTAATAATATCAGGTGGAAAAATGAAAACAAACATTTACTTCCACAAGAATCATAAAATGTATATAAATATTATATTATCTATTTCGGTACAACGGTGTGCTCCTAATGCGTTATGAAAGGGCTCGGTCAGTCTCATAATAAAATAATATCTATATATTTCAGAAAATTAGCCTTGACATTGACATTTCAAAAAGCATGTCTTATGTTTCATAATACATTTAGCCAAGGTGACTGAAATTTAGCAAGGGTTCGTGCGAGTCGCTCCTAGCCCCCTCCAGCCCATCTGCGGTCTTTTGGCTACTCTGGTCTACTCTGGCCTACTTTGGCTACTCTGGCCTTTTGACCTGATCCTTGACCCATAGATTCTTGGGATTTTGGATGTCTAAATCATTGGAAGACCTTAAAAACAATGGTCCCACGCTGTTAATTTTGGAAAATTGACTTTCTGGGCTCTAGAAATTGGCATGAATTTTTTTCCGGCCAAAGATTCCCATGTCAATGTTTCATCAGTTGAATCAGACAAATGAATGTGGTCTTTAGAAAAGGTTCGCCACCCCTGAACGAGACAGTTCTGGCGAATGAGAATTATTCTATACTTCACTAGGAACTAAATAATTAGCTACTGTTACCTTATTGTGACGAAATGATACAAAAATGGTATCGATTAAATCAATCTGTTTATTTTTAAAACAAAACTGTAAACATAAAAACTTAAATTGTCATTCATCGGCATTTCTCATTTTGATACAACCTTTTTTAGCACAGTTATATGGCTCAAGTAATCAATTCAATATTTATACTGACAATCACTTTCCTTATTTTATTTTGTGAAAACTCATTGAACTCTGTACATCAATGTATATGCACTGAACTGATTAAACACAATATAATAAATACCCAAGTATAGGCCTTGCTCCCATTCCCATTTTTACTGACATGGGGTTATCTGTAAATCATTTCATGAAAAGGACTATAATAACCAAAGTAAGAGCTCCTCATAGTATTACAGCATGACGTTGTCGTTATTCGTCGTTTACGTACCTTTACATACCCACCACCCAGGAATGGGCTGGAGGGGGCTCGGAAGGACTCACACGAGTCCCTTGCTAAATTTTACTAAGGCCGTTGAGCCCCTTGCTTTTTAAAGAGAGAACAATATTCTCAGATCAAATTAGTACATAACTGCAATTCCTGACTTATATATTTATCTACGACAGCTTACATATTTATCTACAACAGTAATACATTTTTAGCCATTTAAATTGATTAGTTTACAGTAAATTGCATTTTGTTACATATTATAAGTGTATTAAGTAACAATCGATTGCTTATAATTGCACAGGAGTGATAAAAAAAACACTCACTTCTTCCCCAGAACACCGAGAATTGTTTTGAGATTAAGCGAGCCTCTTGTTATCGTATTGGCAGCCCACCACTACCACCACCACCCTACAACCTATTAGTTTTAAGGTATCGTTGTGTTTTTTTGCATATCTATAGTTTTCAATGAAAAAAAACGAATCATTTGATTATTTTACTACTTTAATAGTGTGAGTGTTTCCATTCTAGAATTCGAACCCTAAACCACTGTTTCTTAACCGTTTGTCCGCCAAGATTTTTGGGTAGTTTGCAAAGAAATTATGCAGTTCAAAAATAGTTAATATTCATTTATAAAAGCTTATATTAGCGGTCCGCAAAATATTTTTTGAATTTTTGGTGGTCCGCGAATGTAAAAAGGTTAAGAAACATTGCCCTAAGCTACGCAAACTAGGATAACAAACCAAGAGCCAACAAACACTTATTTATTGTAAAAAATATCTATATATATATATATAATACTAAAAAAAAACAATCAAAGGAAAATGAGAGATTGTCATAGAGTAAAAAAAGAAAAGAAGCATGCTTTTATATTATTATTATAATATGTTACACAATATTGCATGTGATAATAAAATTACGGAATACGGGTCCTAATTACATGTGTATTTGAGCAAAAACAGAAAAATGCCCGATAAGGTCAATTGCTTGGCGGAAGAAAGATTTTATTGGGAGTTCACTCATAATATCTTAATAATTTTGTGCTTATCGTGATATTATGTAAATATTCTTTGTCGAATTCTACCGAAAAATGTTATCAGAGTTAATGAAGAAATTATGATACTGTTCGAACGCTGTCAGAAGATACCTTGTTAATTATTATTTTCTTTTTACATACAATGAAACTGCCAAGTTTATGTTTTTTGCGTTTCAATTGTCTATTATTTTTATTTCAGATAGGCCTTTTAGAGGAATTCGAGACCCACGACTATTGATCATTTTTAAATCACCAATGTCAAAAGTATAGCAAAATTATAAATGCTTGTTCACTTTTAGGGTGTTCACTGTCTGGGATGACTTTTTAATTATATGTTAGATGTGTTAAACATTTTAATTTTGCGTTATTTTAGAATCACTTTTAATGTAATTGGTAATTTCTTTTCAATGCCACTTTTCATTTTTGTATAAATAGCATCGTTAAATTATATTTCTTATCAGTTGACAATGCTCGCAATGAGCGAAACCGGTCCTGACATATTAAATAAAGTGGAATGAAGTACACAGGATTATTGTGTTTTTATTAATATACATGCTTGTATTTTGGTTGTTATTATTTCATCGTTGTTTTGTAGAATAAATGGTTGGTCAATACTTAAATTGACTCTTTAATTTCTTGGATATTAATTCTTAACCTGATTTTTATTATCGGTCATTATTATTAATGCAGATTTAAAGGTAAACAATTTACTCTGCCTATTAATTTCAAACTTTATTTGCGTCAGCTGAACATAAATGCATCAATATTCTCATATAATAATTATCTATGTAACATAACATATCGAGGCTAGAGATCTTTGATAAGAAAAATGTTTTTTTTATATATATTTATTTAATCCGTTTTAATCGGTGTTTCTTAATCTCACGGAAGCTTCGTCCTCTCCGCCACAGTGAAATTGTCTATATAGCCTTTTTAAGTAAAAACAAAATTTAAAATATTACGTATTACGTGTAGAGTCAATTAAAATATAATAGATTTTAAAAAAATAATAATGCAGTGTTATCTGCATTGAAGTCTGACTAATGTTTTTTTTAATTTATTGCATTATACAATATATGCAGGGCCGGCGCCACCATACAGGCGAAATAGGCAACCGCCTAGAGCGCAAACCATTAGGAGGCGCGTAAATGGAGTATTCAAAATATTTTTATATACTTCAGTGAAAATAAATAATAGAACGTTATATTTTATTTTGATGTTTGTATTTGTTCATTGGAATTATGTATCGTATTATATATGAATCGAAAAAGAGAGTTTGAGGGACTGAGTAACAAACAGTTCACGTAGAAAGACTTCCATTGAAATAATTCTATAAGGTGGCGATATGGATGTTTAAAAAATATATAAAATGATTCTGAATTGTCTATTTTTTATTATTTAAAAATAAAAATGGGACGATTTGTAAAATAGGGGGCGCGCCAATAACCGTTGCCTAGGGCGTCAAATAACCTCGCGCCGGTACTGGTCCGTTACATGACGTTTTAAGCCCTGTTTGTAAATAATGGAGCCATCACGGCTTAGACGTATTTATGATAACATTATTTTGAAAATTGCCGACAATACTACAGAATACATTTAATTAGATGTCTTATTAGTGCATTTAATAAATACATACATTATTGAAAAATGTTAGAAATTCATGTTGTTTCAATATATTATTATTGTACTTTAACACGATACTGTAGGGCCGCCATTAAAAACGGGTCACAAAAATATCGGTACACGAGTTCTATACGGAATCAACTTAAATAACATAGTAGTGAGATAATGGTGATGGAATATTTCCTGTGGAATATTCTTATGATGCTTATTTAACAAATCAACACTGAGATAGTAAATTTAACATAATATATTAAAATTTCACTCATAATAATCTCAATATGTTGAGTTCAATTGAAAGGATTTAAAGTGCTTGATTATTGAAATTAAGCAAATACAATTTCGGATAGTTTTCTATACGGCAGCGTTTCCCAAACTTTTTTCCCCGCGACCCGGTTATTTTAATATTTCTCCTTCGTGACCCACTAAATTTGATATGGCCTATACTACCGGCCTATAGGTGAAATAAAACAGTATATTTATGTTCATACAGTCTTTATATGTTATAATACAAAATATACAGATTTATTTTAGGAAATTGGCGACCCGGCATTTTGCTTTCTGCGACCCAGTACCGGGTCGCGACCCATCATTTGTTAAACGCTGTCATACGGTATTTATTGCTTTCTTTTAGATAATTAAGCCAAATAATGTACATTTTCTCATTTAATAATAAAGAGGATAACTCTCTGCACACAGTGGCACCATGGAACTTGAGTAACGATACGCAATGTTCCATGTTTTATTTATTGTGTTCGGAAAATTACAATAATAATAGTAACAAAAAGCCGTCAGCGCAGCATTGAGGTATTATGCTAGTATCGAAGAGTTTATTGAGACAAAATGGCATAGGCACTATTTATGTAAGTTTTACCTAGTTTTATTGTAATACCGGCCAAGGGTTAAATAAAATAAATAATTTTTGCCAACCCTATTTATTGTACTCACATGTGTGCAGCACCACCTATGTTTTTGTGATTGGATATGACCCGTGGCTTCTAGTTATCTAGGGTCAATTTAGAATAGGTTTCTTCGTAATTTTTGATCATTTCTATGTTAATTGCTATCATAAGATGCAATATTTTCATTCAATTAATAATTTATTCATATTTCCAGTCAAGACTCGAGTAAAATAGAGCGGATGAAGTGTTTGATTATATTGAATACCAAATTAAATATTTGTGATATGCAATTATTGAACTGTTATAAAATATAATCATCTACAATCAGTGCTTCCCAACCTGGGGTCCGCGAAAATTTTCATTCTTCCAAAATTCTTTGTGATAAAATATGAACATGTAAAATAAAACTTTTTCGGGGGTCCGCAGATTATTGTTTTCAGATTTAGGGGTCCGCGGCATAAAAAAAATTGGGAAGCACTGATCTACATATATTCATTGACGGCTGTGTGAAGGTTTCGTTTTTCTTCAGGAAATTTAGCGTATTTCATTTATATAGCCACAATATATTTGTTGTTTGTTTACGAAAAGTATGTTTTAGGTTGGTATGAGGTTGAGCAACTGAGTAACGAGCTGTTCTCGTAGAAAAACTTAAGTTGAAATAAACTCCATTAGGAGTCCATATGCTCCACATTGGCAGCGGAAATGGTAAAAAAATGTTTTAAAAGATTGGACTCACTTTGTGCTACAAAAAAACAGTCGTTACAAAAGGTTAAAATGGAACTATATTATTGAAAATCTGTATCTGGTAAATCGTATGAAATATTTTAATTTCGTTGTGATAAATATGAAAAATCATTTCAAAATCATAGTTCTGAAACAAATGTAAGGGAGTGTACGCCTTTATTGTTTTGCTTCTGTTTGTAAGTAACACCCTTAATATATAAATCACCTATTATTATTCTCGTTTTACTTCTTATCGGTAATATAATCTATTTTAAGTGTTTTTAAAAATATTTTATTGGATACATGATTGAAATGGTGCTTCTTTGCATTAATGCATTTTATGGATCATAAAATAAATAAATCTATTTTAAAAAATATTGACGAGACCTTACAAAAAAAAACACGTGAAAAAGTATTAAGAAAGTACATCTGATTATATTTATCTTTTAGTACAATTTAAATAAAAAAATAATCAAAATGTCCAACCATTCAAGGATCTTCAATACCGATGGAATTCTAGTTGTTATATTTGAACTCAATCAAGAAAACTGTATATTACACTTCACTAAAAGTAGAATGTTGACTAAATTCATTAATACTTTTTGTTTTTTTTATATTTTCATTCAAGCACTAATTCAATAATTTAAATACCAAAATAGCCACTCGTCAAACAACAGGACAGCGCACAGACTCCGGCAAGGCATTAGTTGCCGTTCAAAAGTGAAGTTACACTGATGTGATGAGATGATTGTACTTGATATAAAAATAAAACAGGGTTGGAACAATCATTAATTAAACGAATTGTAGCATCGTAAACATTTCATGTGTCTCAATTGACTGAATCGAGATATATGTTATGACCATTATAATCACAGGAATATGTTTTGTATTTCGGTTATAAAGTGGATGAATTTATTTTTAAAAATCTTTTAATCCGATTCTAAGAAGGGCTCGAACTGGATCGGAATGAAATCATGGCTTGTGAAATAAAATTAGGATAGATTACAAACATGTAAAAGATGCGTCACTCTTTGTAAATTTTTGAGAAAACAATTTATAAGAACTTTTTCAAACGATTTTTTGAGCCCTATTTTTGTACGCGACAAATTATTTATTTATTATACCATATACACAAGGACTTAAATATAAGATATCATTAGAATATTGCTTCCGAAATATAAATAACGGTAAAAACATTGTATACTAAGAACTTGGCAAGAAAGTCAACCCAACTTGTTCTGACAACATCGATCTTGGTACAAAAAATCGTAGGTACTCATCTAAAATCACTCAAATTCACGCAGAACCAAGATCTAGAATGATCATGGAATGAATGAGGGTCCAGCGTAAAGGGGGGTCCAAATTTTTACATACTCAATATAATAAATTGCGTGGGGAGGGGAGGTTGTGTGACGTTTGCATGAGTTACCTAAATTAGCTACGCCACTTATACTTTCAAAGGTATGTCATTTGACTATATAGGTTGGTGTTTAGACTCTAAGTGACTTTTTAAGTTAATGCAAAAATAAAAAAATAAGCACTTGGGTAAGTTTCTCAGCTTTAAGCAAATTGTCCCTTAATGATTTTTTGCAGCAAACCGACGAAATAAAAAAATAATGTTGGGTATTTGAGACTACCCTTAATTATTTGTGTATAGATCGTATAATGGATTTGAGAATAGCGCCGTAAAGAAAGCAGAAGGAAAAAAAAAATATGGAGTTAGCCGATTACCAAGCAACGCGCACTAGTGGGTAGCCGGCTGAAAGAGGCTTCTCAAACCCAACTGACAAAATTTACAAAAATCAAAACGAAGTTTGACACCGGACCATCGAACCATGGACCATGAAACGGGACGTGTACACGTTAAAGATATAAATTATAAAAACGTTATAAAAAAGTGAACTTCAATAAATTTACTTGGCGAATGTCAATTTACCAAAGGTAAATTTCGATCGTCTGCAAAAAGGGCGGGTGTCAACTGTCAAAGTACACTAATTTAAAAAAAGTGATAACAAATCCACCCCTTCTCCGGAACTCCGAGAATAGCTTTAAGAGTGAGCGAGCCCTTTGTAAATGTATTTGCAGACCATCCCCTGCTTATTAACATTGAATAAAGAATGTAACGTATGTTACCACTACAAAGCAATATTTCTATAGTATCGACACAGTAACATAGTATTGAATTAATATTGAAAAAGGTATTCACGCTGTGGCAGTATCTTACAAATGCACATCAACTCAAACTTATATGGTATGATGATATGAATTTGCTGTGGTTTCATGCCCTTTAAACATTGCATTTCAAATTGAATAGTTTTAATTCATTAGCCATTTTATCAATCGAAAAAAATACCATTACAATGTTCCAAATTTAAATGATAGGGTAATAATTGTCGATTTTACTTCTCAGAAAAATCTTTTCTCTTCTCACAGAAGAAAAAAACTGCACTAAAATACTTTTGATTGTGTAAGTATTAAAATTGAATATTCTCTCAGAAGTCGGAACACAATAAACAAGAGATTCATATGTTAAACAAGTGCTCAGGTACCTACTTGCGCTTTTGAAACTTACGCATGAACATAATAAGTGAACAGCTAACGCTTTTCAAAAAAATATTCTCTACAAAGCTTACGGCAAGAACTTATGCTACTGCCAATATTTTACGTTTAAAGTTCTGAATATAGATCCTCCTTTATTATTTTGATATGATGAGCGTGTAAACAAGAAGACAAATATCAATACAAGTCAAATGTGATGGCGGGAAGAGTTGAAAAATATGTGTGGTATATTGGAATTGTGTCATCTATGGTTTACTTAATATTTTTTTGAAATTTAATAAAATTCGTCAACATGTGAATAATATACATTATACATAATGTACATACAATAATATTTTTATTCAATTGCTACCTTAAACACTTTTTTTAATATCACTATTATTTCTTCATTCAGTGTCTGTGGTACCTTTATGAATTATTGTAACACTGTGAATATACTTGATATTTAATCTTGTCTGTGCTCATTTTTCACATGTGATCTGACAGATATATATTATAATGGAAGTTTTATTATTTTGTTTTTAAACATTCTTTACAGAAAGCATTGTCAATATGCATCGCTTTGTCAATTTAAAATTTCACTACCTGAATTATTGGCAGACAATTCAAAAACATACTACGTTTTCACCGACCGGCCACGAAAAGTTTCAATTCAATTTCTGCTCGTATTGTCAAAATACTCTAAAAAATCATTTAAATAATGGTAAATGACTTTGTTATGCTTGTGCATTAATATTTTATGTGTTATGAATCATTGAATTATCTCGTGCTTTTTTACTTCAAGCACATGTTGCATAATACTGTTTGATTTTTTTAGTTCCTGGGTTAAATATAATTTCAAGAAATCAAAGCACCCGTGCACTTTTGATTCAAAGAACCGCCAGAAAGAAAAAGAAAACTCGGTATCCAAAGAAATATGTAGAGTTACTGGAAGGTAATTTGACTGATTATATTGCCGTAGTTCCTAATCATGACATAATACAACGAATAAGCCCCCATACAATTCATATTTTGACACTACTTCGTTTTGGGTAAACATGGTTCCATCAGATTTTTTTCACAAATTAACTTTTTAATGCAGTTTTATTCGCATTCAAAATACGGTTCTATTTGCTTTTAAAAAATCTTCAAATTTTCATTAAATTCATCAATATTAAAAAAAAAAAAATCCTATCTGAAAAACATACGAATTTTTATAGAGCACCAAAGTTCCATCTGAATGCATAATTAAAAATCAGCGTGTAGAAAATCAGTCATTTAGTCTCACGATTTACTCTTTCATTCGTGTATGTAGATGCATAAGTGTGTTTCCTACGGGTATCTCAGGTGCATGAAACTATGTCGTAAGGTACATAAGAGAGAGGGAAACATAATATTGTTTGAGTTAGTTAAATCCTCGTACAGATTGTTTATAAAATTTAAAAAATGGCCAATGGCAACACAAATTAGTGCACCAAGGTTCTATCTTTCAGCCATTTAAGAACATTTGAGAGTACCAAAGTTCTATCTACAGTTTCATCTATTCTAATATAATATAATTGCTATATAATATGCTAATATAATTACGACATTGAAATTAAATTAATATGTAAGATATACATTCAATTCTGATTATATTTATACTTCTAAATAATTTACTTTCAATCTAAAATATCGTTTTTACAAAAAGTTACATCTTCTGAAATCTTAAATTGCTTCTCCTGCACAGTTTTAGTTTTTTCAGATGGAACCTTGTTAACCCAAGCGTCAACTAGCAAAACAATTTATTACAAAATAAAACACTATCAATTCTACATTTTTTTTTTATCAAAGATCAATACAGGTTTCACCCATTATTAGCATTTTCAACTGAGTCAGCTGAATCAGTCCTGTATAAGTAAAAAAACTATTTTATTTTTTACAATGATGCCTTTTCATGAATTACTGACAGTGACATTAAAAGTAATAAAACAATTGATATTTTTTCGCTACTAAGCTAGTTATACTGTATGTATTGTGTAAATTCTAAATGTTGGAGTTAGGATGTACGTATATTATCACAATCAAAATATGAAGATGGGTTAGGTTAGCTTAAAAAAAACTTCAATCAAATTAGATTGCATAATATATATTCTGATTAAGTTAAAATTGGCAGACAGGATATGTCCATCATATTTTCATGATCTGCCATCATTGGATAAATAGATTTTCAGCAGTCACCAAAACCATATCCATGGAAAACAGAGTAGTATATAATATGATGTCTAGAAGAAGCTTGATTTATTCTTCAGCTCTCAAACAAGGAAAATTGGATGAAGAGATCGAAGATTTACTGATAATAGTGAAAGAAATTATATATAATGGATTAATATAATATTATTGAATAAGTTCTGCAGATATTATTATAAAACTGCATTATTTACAAAATGAACCCAAACCATGCATAATTTTTATAGTGTCTTTGTTACTTGTTAAATATTGGATCACCACGGCGGTGAAAGTTTTTTAAATATGGCTTTATACTTTTAGTTAATGATGAAGCAATGAAACAAACAAAAGCTGCAGTCTCGACATTGAAAGCTGCCCATCTCTCTAAATTAGCTGCAAATCCTGAGATGTCATTGGGAGAATTACACAAATTAAAATCACCGGCAAAAAAAAAGAAAAATGTCGGCGCCGATCTCAAAGTCGATTTAGAATTACTGCGTGAAATCGAATGCTCCATATTGAATAAGTATAGAAGAGACGAACACCAACCCAATTTCAAAGAAGACGACTGCGCCATAATTTTTGCTTCCGAATGCATCCCGAACATACAGGTTCTTCAGAACGAGAGCGGCATGAGACTGATCAAAGACAGCTATGACAAATTCCGAAGAGAGACTGTGCGCGATCAGAAAATGAAGGATATAATATCCGCAATCAATGAGGGAGTCAATCCAAATCTCAGTTTCATAACTGATGAAAAAATATTTTCAGATTCAGATAACAATTCTAATCAACATTTGAATAGCAAAGGCGCTCATGAAGTATTTAGAGAATATCTTTCGGAGAGAAAGCAGTTATTTCTTTTGGATGCTATAGAATCGGACAATATTGATCAACTTGCAGAGTTTGAGTGAGTTTTTTTTCAAATCTAAAACACTTCAATATATAATCTATGCATCTTACACATAAAAAAAAGTAGAGGTAAAATTTTCATATTAGTTTGAATTCATATGCATAACTTATGTAACGTTTAGTATTGTTTGAAGACATAAAAACATTTACTCATCCTTTTAAACGGTAACCATTTAAAGGCTTACCGCACAAATCATATTTAATTAAAACAACATCAGTCAAAAGGCAGACCAAAACATTCCATGATTTGTAGATTCAATGTTTATACTTCAGCTATCATAAAAGTGTAGGCAGCAATATATTTATCTTTAAATACATAAAAGAGGTTCAACACGTAAGTATTTGATACCAATTATATTATTTAAACGTTATACCAGAACATGAAAAATTTTGGTGTACCCCTTTAATATACAAATTGTTTAAATAAATGATGACAGCTATGAACATTATATACATAATTTATGCTATGTGACAACCATGGAGAATAGTTAAAATGGTAGGAACAAGAAAAAATAATGGAACGAGTGAAAGTTGGTTTTACTCCGTTTATAATAAAATGGAGAAACATGTGTCTCTGTGATATTTAATGTTAACATGTAATTTTTCTCCAGCACCAAAGAAACTCATCCACTATTTGAGGAACTTGATAATGAATTTCATGAAAATACTTTAAAAGATAGTTTGATTCTGGAGAATATACAGTCACTTCCGTCTCAACCTGGTGTTGTCGAGAAAGAAAAAACTAAAAGGTGTGTGAATATTTATTTTTTCTCATAATTATTATTTCCTCATGTTTTTGTAATTTTTAAACAGGTTTGTGGCCAGTTTTTTACGAGTGTACTGCCTTCAATTGCCCTACATTGAAAATAATTTTTATTAGAATGGAATAATTATATATTTTTATAACGGTCTAATACGTACATTTAGCAGCTCTTTACCAGCTTGATTGCAGTAGTAAAACTCATCCCCGATTAACAATAAAAACGTAACTGACCCAACCCGAGTAATACATAGAGTCATGTAGACTTATTCAGATAAATGTGATTTAAAAGTATACCAGTTATTAACCCCCTAACCCCCCAAAGACGACCCTCTATCGATCTCACTATTCATTCTTTTTCTACCTGAATTGCTATACATCAGCCGCAGGGACTGACGCATTTGCCAAAACCTTCTTGAAATTGTTAGTTATTATTTTATCAAAGCTTTAAATTATTTACAAAACTTTTGCTAATTATGAATATTTCAGGTTAAGCCATATTTCAACTACTACCACTATCCTTACACAATATTACAGCTTTATGACTATTTTTTTTTTCTAAAAATAAAAATTATCTGTAAATTCAATATGGTTCAAAATTTTTTTTTTTTGTTGAGAAAAGGTCTCGTTTCTGGGGGTTAACACCATAGTCACCTGAATTAATAAATATATATTTTTTTATTCGGTTTCTTTCAGTAAGAAAACAAAAGCTTCGTCAAGTGTGAAATTGAAGACTAAAACTTCAATGAAGCTTCATAACGACTCTTTGGCAAAGCAGCAATTTGAAAAAATGCAGTTGATTGGCAAGGAAAAAAATCTTGTCAGAATCCTATCATCTCATCTGGAAATATGCTTAGCGACTGGTTTTTTGGATAAAGTAAGAGCTTGTCAAAATGACATTTACTAAGTCACAGATCATAGATCATAATATAAAATTGAAACTATTCTATTTACGCCATATTGTTGGTTTATGAATCCGGTCACTAGTCAAGGTAGAATGTACCATGACCGACGATTTGACCTACGCTATGACCCCTCTCATCTGCATGTTATGTTTAATCCATTTATTAAACTATTGGCCATACGTATTTGTGTATGATAATGTTTTGCGTCTTTATTTTCTAAAAAGTAGAGACTTACTTTGTTATATAACAGACTTATCGCATTGGCAGAGAAATCAGAGATCAGTCTGTCATATCATTCGCTGTCGTCAGCGGTTGTGTGGTCATTTAAAAAAGTAGATAACTAAAAAGTGTATTTTTTTTAGGCCCATCAACTTTTAAAATACTACAGATTGCGTGGGAAAAAAAAAGATCATCCGCCAATCACAGACGTCAAATTGTACAATATTCTTTTACACGGCTTTGCCGCTAACGTGAGTAAACTATTTAATAATATGTTATATAAAATGGCAGATATATAAGTGAAACTTTACTTTGATATCACGCTTACCACATTACAGGGAAATTACAAAACTATATCGGATATTTTACAAAATATGAAAGACGACTCAATATCTCTGTCTACGCAAAGTTTCGCGGCAATATTTGAATGCATTGAAGTCGCAGAAATGAACGACAAATATGACTTACTTGATAAATATCGGGCTGAAATGAATTCGCAGGTAGTATTTTTTTAATATGTACTCTTCAACCGTGTCCGCTTTCCATGTGGAGCATACATGTTGACCTGAAATGTTGTTTCTGTGGGAAGGAGTTTGATTAACCCTTTGCACTCATTCATTAATTAGTCTTTAATTTATTTATTACAGTATAATTATGTCTGAGTAACAAACAGTTCTCTTTGAAAAATTCTGTTAAGATTTGAGGCCATATGCTCCACATTGGAAGCGGACATAGATTAATAAAAAAATAATTATAACAAAAACTATTTCCAATGTTGCAGTATTACAAAATTCATCTTACTTATATTGACAATATTTGAAACAAAAAAAATCTTAAGTAATTTTAAGAAATAGCTTAATCTGTAACGATTAAAGGCTACAAAATACAGAGACTTGTTACACAGTTTTAGGATATATGTCATTCTTTATTTTACAGGGAATCACCCTGAATGATCTCATGGATAAGTGCAAATTTACAAAACACCAACATCGAGCAGTTCTTTCTGCTGTGAGACGACTCGAGCCAAATTTTACACCAGTTTACTCAAAACCCGATTTCGACTACAACTGCTCATTACTTCTGCAGCTTAATAATTCTTTGGAAAGTCAAATGAAAGGTTCGGGAAGTAGACTGTCTTCTCCTGCTGAAGGCGTTCTGGATATCAAAGCGTTGAAAGAGAAGACGTTGAAACAAATTAAAAATGAAATTGCGGGAACGATAGAGATAAAGAACATAGAAGTTAAAGGGAAGCCGTCTCAGCATGTTGTATACTGTGTGAGTGTAAAAAATATACATTGAAATCACCCACCTAGAAACAAAACTGATTTTCATCTGTTTTTATATACAACCACATGTACATAGTCAATATTTGTTTGACATAACAAATCATAAATTTGAGCATATATTTGAATAATCCTTGAGTAGACAAATTTTCTATGAAACTAGGTTTATTAAGTATTTACTCTTTTTTCTAATTCATAAGCATAATATGAAGAAATAAATATAATTAAAAAAAATATGGAATGTCAGGAGATTGAAATTTTTTTAACACTTCAGAAATTTCTTCATGTTGAATTAAAGATAAATGAATGCTCGGTGTGTGGGTTTAAGAAACTGACCTAAATTATTTCAATATTTCTAGAGGTATCAGCTAGTGACTGCGTTCTCTCTTAAGATTATACTTATTGATTTTTTTCATTCATTCATACAAATATTGATGGATTAATTACGCTGCGATTATCATTATGACTTTTCTTTTTCCAGAGAAATAAGCTGCAGACTTGCGAGCAGGAATGGAGAGATACGATGGAGAAGGCATTCGTTCGCAATCTAGCCACTCTCAAGGCTCAATGCAAAGCTTCACACCTTCCAGTTAATATTTATCCCTATTTCAACATATTGGAGGTATGTATGAATATATTGCAATTCTGTAATTCTTTTTTTCGTAATGTCAGTTTTTGTAGATTTCTGTAGAGACACTTGAAGTATTCACTGTCAATTCTTGGCAGAGAGGCATTATATGAAAAAATATTTATAACATGTCTCAAATGAAATTACAGATAAGTCTCTGCGATTGTACAATCTTATTTTAAAATAACAAATCTGATCACAGTTTTAAATTTTGGGACCCGAGGGGCTTATTTTCTAATACACTAACTCATAAAATAAATGAACAGCTTCATTCGCGCGAAAAAAATATCCATTTGGTTAGTACAGAGTAAATTGTGTGGTGGGGTCTCATATGCAGTATCCTGCATAATGAAGGTTAATGTGGACTGTCAAATGAAATATTTACTGCTATATATCAATATCTGAAATCTTATCCGTTGTAGATTTAGCTGTTGAATCAATAATGCATATTATATTTTAGACCAACCCAATAATTTTTTTTAAAGAGAATATAATCAATATTATGTGCATAACGTAACTGTCCAGTTATTTTGAGAAGATTCTAACACATGAGAATAGGTTGTTTGGTAGAATGTGCATATATTTTTATAGTGATCATGTAAAACTAAGATTAATTCTTCTACTTATTTTTAGGTCAACGAATTAGTGGAATTGATGATTTCAGAAATTAGAAAAATTGCTCTAGGAAGTGAAACCTTCAGTCCTGCGGTTAGGAGTCTGCATAGAGAATTAGGCGTGAAAATTTTCTCTAAGTATGTTTTTCAATATGTGTATATTTATTTCGATTTCAATATAATAGATTCGAGTTTCTGTGATATTATGTTAATGTGGGAAATTGTGTAAATGTGTGGCTCACAAGGCACAGTGCTCAGTAAAGATGTGCCCTTTTCAGCGTAAGGAAAGAAAAAACTTGATCAGTACCCAGAATGCGATTCGCATAATATTCTAGTTAAAATGCCATATTTATTTATTTTATTTGACATGTACACTAAATTTCAAATTTCCGTGCTACGGAATCATACTTTTGTGAAGCGAAAGATTTTGCATGTATAGTTTTAAATTTTTACACGAAATAATCAATTATAAATTTTACTTTAAAAATTCATCCAGAAGTTGGGATATATTCGTCATTATTTAAAAAGTGCAAGAATGTAAGCAATTGCATGAATTTCTGGGCATCGTTTTTGAAATGGAAGTTGTTTCTGTGCAGTTTATTCAATATTATTTTTGTGTTATCAAGGCTATATTTTTCAATATAATATTTTATCGTCGAGTCTGAAGCTTTTCATCAATTTACAGTTTTTTGTTTTAGGTATTTGATTAAAAAAAAAGTGGAAAACGGGGTGATGGATAAGGTGCTAGAAGTGTATGAAAAATATTGCGATTGGTATATAAATAGATTTGAGACTGATAAACCTGATGAACTGATTGCCCGTCGAAAATGGCAACAACTCGTGCACGAGAATAGAGGAGGCGTTTCTTTGGTAAATATATTACGATTCTGTCTTTTAATAAAAGTCAATGATTACACTCTTTGATGTGACCGATCGCAACTTGGACCGATCCCTGGTTCTATTTTTACTATACATAAATACTCCAGCTTAGGAACTGTCCATTCATTAAAAAGAATTTAAGATGAGAGAGAATGCGTTATGGGAGTGCTATTCTGTATGTAATATAAGATTAATATAGAAAAAAAAAATAACAAATAAAAGCTTGAAAAGCCCCCTAAAAGTAAAGTCTAACGAATCTGCCCGTCGCTATGTATCGAGTAACCTGACCTCGATTCGAAAGTTAATTCATTAATACTCGTTTGAGTATAGGGAAAAACATCAGTCATCAATTACATCGAGTCCGAGAGTTTTCTTTTCTCTCTTTTGTGTCAGTTAAAATTGCTTATATGAAATCTGAATATGCGCCGTACATGACGTTGAGACTACTGATAAGTTATATCGCTTGACAAACTGCAATATACAATAGTTACTTATATTACTACGAAAGTTTAATATCTTGGCTTTCTCGCAGGACATGGAAGAGACCGAATGGCCCCGAGCCATAAGTGTATCACTTGGAAAATTTCTGTACAACATACTTCTGAATGATGTAAAAATTGATGTCGATGTACTAAGGAAGAATGCGAAAAAACCGTAAGTTTTATTTATCTCTTTTTTCCGAACATCTTTTGGTAGTTGTACCTTTTTTTTGCAATAATAATTTAAATCTGTCCTCATATGATAGCATAAGCAGCAGATATTTATATTTGATCTGGCAATGACCACCAGTCACAAGGACTAAAAATTGTTTAAGGTGTTAAGTGTTAGACAACATTTTATTTTTCATGGCTGACAAAACTGGTATGTGTAAGGTACACACATACCTACAAAATTAGTTAAAAACTCTCCTATGTGTTGGTTCCACTGCTTTATTAACACCCTAAATATTTAACATTTTTCTAGTAAATACATGCCACTGCTATACAGTATATACAGGAATGAAAGCAAAATGCGATTTCAAGAGATAAAGCCTCATCCGATGTTAATACGTCTCCTGAAAGAGAGCGTTCCGCCTACCCTGCACATGGATACAGTTCTTGTACCGTCTCTGTCGCCCCCCATGCCTTGGATCGACATTCACCATGGAGGATATTTACTCTCCAAAACATACCTAATGAGGTAATAATTTTTTTTTATGAATTTCTTTTCCAGAATACTTAAATACCGGTATGCCAGTTTTACATATAACATAACTTCCTATTTAGAACATATGGACACAGCACGGTGCTTAAAAGATTCTCTGCTTATCGCCTTCCGTTTCAGTATCCAGTCATCAGTCTGTTACCTTTAATGTAATCCCAGTATTCAGTAGCTCAGTATATTTGAAATATAACTCCACCAGGCCAAAAAAAAAACATTTACCGTTGATATTGTAACTTATCCAGTTCTCTATAACTTGACTAATTGTTTCAAACCGATTACTTCCATTTACCAGTTAATTCCAAACCAGTTCAAGTGTCCATCAATGTATTTAGAAAGTGCCACGCTGACAACTAAAACTATCAAGCCTTCAAAAGGTTTATAACATCACACCAAAGCTTCGTATAGCAGGCCCTAGCTCGTAGAAGCTTTTCATTCAAGTGAATGCTACCGTTTTTTGGATAATTACTCCTGATACACCCTCTGTTTTAATAAAACTAATACTACCTGATGCACCCTGAAAGTCTACCGAATTTATATTCATTTGATATAATATATAAATCAAAAAGTCATTAAATATGCCTTATTTATATAATATATTTATGTTTAATTTTTTTTTAGAATTATCAGTGGCGCTACGCATCAGTTTTCACGTCTCGAAGAAGCGCCGCTTCAATCTCTCTATCCGTCTTTGGATAGCCTCAATCAATTGGGATCCATACCCTGGAGCATCAACCAGCCCGTGCTCGACATACTCTTACAAGTCTTCAGGTATGCAGTATATATAAATATTTCATTCTGATCATGTCACAATTTTATTTTTATGAATACTTCAAGATTTTATTTCCAAATATACCAGTTTCCATGGAGATTTAAATATAATCATGATTGTATGAAAGTGTCGATTTTTCTTTGATAAGTAAAGCCGAGCCATACAGGTTGTAAATGAACAATATAATTTTGTAAAAAGACTTATATTTTTAAACAAATCAGTAGCCATATAATATCGAGTGCAAAATTCCATTTTGGTTTGATTCTCTTCCTGGAATCAACGTCAGTATAGAACCGCATACTCGCAGATGAACGCATTAAAGATCTTGACCCGAATTGGAAGTTATAACTTCTTGAAAATAATTTAAAAGTTATAATGAATTAGTTCATTTAGACTTAAAATGTATATACTACTTGAAATATTGAGGAATTTTCTTCCCAGATTGACTTTGATGTGTATTGATAGTAAAAATAATTGAAAGATTTGATAAACCTCATTTATTCAAATATAACTCACTACTCAATAACAAGGAATTATATTTGTAGTTTTTTTTGCAAATATTTTTTACAATTTCGACATTCTGACGATGATTTTTAAAAGAGTCGGATACTAAAAAGAAATCAACCAAAACATGATGTCAGATTTGGTATATTGTTTTTAGATCTGGCGGTTCTCGAGAGCTGAGTGTGGCCCGGCCGGCGAGTGCCGCCCCTCTTCCTCCGCCCGCTTCTGCTTCCCTGCCGCGAAAAGAGAGAGCGCTGGTTCTGAGACAGCGTGCCCTTCTCGCTCGCTCGCGTCAGGAATTGCATTCCCTCTGGTGTGACTCGCTTTACAAGCTTTCACTCGCCAACCATTACAGGTAAATGTGATTATACAAAACAAAGTTTACACCATCCACAGTGGCGTTTATCACTAATCTCACCTGGGTCACTTCCATACTGCATATCTGAAAAAAAATATTTAAAAAATTCTTGCTACTTTATAAAAGTGAACCAAACTTTTCAAAGATATTAGATGAGTTATGAAATATACTCAACTCGCAACTGTTACTTCTTTAGGATCAGATGTTTAGGAATGAATATAGGAAAAAATTATAGCAGTTACCTTTTAAAAGATCCAGAACTGTGACAATTTAAAAAAAAAAAAATTTTGGCTTAAATTTTAAAAGTTGTTCTACTGCTACTGTTCAGTTTCAATAACATTTTGAGCACCATGCGTAAAAGTACAAATTAATTTCGCACCAACAATATTTTCGGAGTAAAACTAATTTGCAATTTCAGGGATGAGGTATTCTGGTTGCCCCACAACATGGACTTTCGAGGACGCGTCTATCCTTGTCCGCCGCATCTTTCCCATTTGGGGTCAGACACATCTCGTGCGTTAATGATATTTGCGAGAGGAAAGCCGCTCGGTCCCGGAGGAATGCGCTGGCTCAAGCTTCACTGCGTCAATCTCACCGGAACTATGAAAAAGAATACCATCGATGAGCGGTTTGTGTAGTTTTATTTATCCTAGATTAATATTGTTTATTTTGATGTCTCGCCGACGGTAATGATTTGTTATTTTTTTTGGATTGTTGAACTTTTTAAGAAAATACAAACTAACAATTGGAAAGTTTGTCGACTGAATAAGTTTAACAGATTTAACACGACCATTACGCTGACGTTATTATAGTATTTATTACCTTAGGTAAAATAGTTTCAAAATCTGAAATTCTCGTTTTTCCTGCAAAAGACGTACAACTGTTTCTTTACTGGGGTACAATATATTTGTCTTACGCACAGCACAACACTGATTGCACAATGCAATACAGAGACGGAGAGTGTTTAAACATGGTCCTTAGCAAACATTAACAGGTGGCGCTGTGTGTGTAATGTAACTAGGTAAAAATAATTATACCACACACACACATATTATTACACGAGAAATTAAGTCTTATTGAAAAAATTGTCAAATAACTTTAACTACGTGTCTGTGCTTACTAGCATTGTCGCTGTTTTACAAACCTTATTTGATTATTCTTCGGTATACTCTTGATAAAAAAATACATTTTTACCAACCCATTTATGTATCGGTCTTCATTTTGTTTTTAAATATTTGAGATTTTCTTTTTTTGTGCAGCTATGTGTACGCCGAGAAGATCCTGGATGACATATTGGATTCGGCCGATAAACCCCTGGACGGGCGCCGTTGGTGGGTGGAGTCTGAGGATCCCTGGCAGACTTTGGCCTGCTGTATTGAAATCTCCAAAGCTGTTCGTTCCCCCGATCCAGAAAGTGAGATATGGAAAATATTTCAGAAACTCCCTGTGTCTTTTTTTAAAAGTTATTTTATAAATATACTTTATTTAACAAGTGTGCTATTAATGACATAAAATTAGCAATAATTTACTGATTAATTCAATAAGACATGACTTCAAATTATCAAAATATCCAAGTAATTACTGATATACACCACACCCAACGTACGGCACTGATTAATTCTTTTCCCCTGAAAAAGGGGGCTTATAAATTATCAACAGTATTCAAAATAAACTTATAATTCATTTTTTACATTGTCACAGAATACATTTGCCATTTTCCGGTGCATCAAGACGGATCATGTAACGGCTTGCAGCATTATGCTGCGCTGGGCGGAGACAGAGCTGGTGGTTTTAGTGTCAACCTGTCTCCCGCAGATAGGCCTCAAGATGTCTACAGTGCTGTTGTCAATCTGGTAACTATTTTTTTGATCGCAATAGATGTTTTTGGTTACGAATTTGTATTTGAAAGCATGAATGTGATGTTTTTATGTATTTCTACCCGACTCAGTTGTTAAAAATGGTGTGTAGAGAGATTAGAAGAAATAGTGTTGCATTAAATTCATTATTGCTTATTGTTTCAAATCAGAAGGACAGTACATGGCATTACAACTGACGCCAATTCACCATGCACTTGAAAAATATATTTAAAATAACAAACTAACAGTTCACAAATATTGTTACTGAAAACGTCCACTTCTTTAGGCAATATATCCTCACCCTACCTGAAAAGGTGTTTCAGTGACTGACTAATTTACAATCAGTCCTCATTTAATACCCTCTGCTTAAAAAAATCATTAGGATTATATATGTTTAGTTACGAATCCGATTTAGAAAATAAAGTGTAAGTCTAGACCAAAAAACAATTCTGACCTAAGATATGGATGTTTACATTCTTTCCCACCGATCCTGATATCTTAAATAACAAGGTATAGGGAAAGCAAATGTTTCCTTATTCATAATCAGGCATTTGGTTCCCTCCACGGTGTTGTCTCAATGGGTTAAAGTGATTGGATTTTATCAGGTCGAAGCAGCCAGGAGTCGGGATGCTGAGAATGGCATTAGTATCGCCAAAGAATTGGAAGGTTTCGTTCAGAGAAAAGTTATCAAACAGACAGTCATGACGACGGTTTATGGCGTTACCAGATTCGGGGCGCGGTTGCAAATTGCAAAGCGACTCAAAGGTAATTTGAACATTTTCAATTATTTTAATAACTACATAACTATTAATCCTTTGCACTCCTTTGTCGATGTCCAGCTGACATTCATATGTTATCAATACTCGGATGCAGTTACCGTAGCGAGTGTCAGTTTTCGAGCACAAAGCCTTGAAAAAGTATTGAAACATTGTTTTATGCTCTTTTGAGTCACTCATCTGAGCGTGTTTAATTATTTTCACTTTTAAAGAACAGTATTTTTTTTTTACACAATGTAAAATGTAAGTATAAGCCTTGAAATATAAATTCATTGTCCGCGTGCTGTCATCTTTCTATAATGGAGACACACCGTTAGTCAACAGATATAAATGAATTGCAATAATTGAGAACAGTAGACTCCATAGTATTAAATAAAATAAGTTTTACTTATTATTAGACTACAAATTCTAATTATTAAATATGGTAGTTTTAACGCTTTCGTTAATAGCACCATACATGTTCGTCCAAATATTTTGCCATCTTTTATCTATTGCCATTCACACATTTTTTATTTATTAACTATTGTTATATATACGAACTGGAAGTAAAAGCTTCTAGAAAATTATATAATATTCTTCCTAGATTTGACCCTTAATAAAAAAATCTATGAAACATGTAGTAATAATAAAAATTATCAAAATATACGAAATTCAATAAAAATCACTACTCAAAAGGGTTAATATCGTAACTACCTAAAAAAAGTCATACAAATTTTAATGAAATTATTTTTTATCATTATTGTCAACATTTCGCAAATTTTATTTACCACAATTAATTATTTTTATGTAGTTTGGCCATCAAAGTAGCTAGTAAATATTTTTTTAAATTCATATATTTATTCTAAAGATACGGTTATTATTTGTTTCAGAGAATGACAATTTTCCAAAAGAGCACGTTTGGAGTGCATCAAGTTACCTCACAGGGAAGACGTTTGAAAGCATTCAAGAAATGTTTACATCCACCAAACTAATTCAAGATTGGTTTACTGAATGTGCCAAGTATGTTGTTTATTTTAATATTTTTTTACAATATATTGGCGACACTTACGTTTCACATTTTTTTTAAATAAGCATAAGCTTATTCACGAAACAATGTTTATTGTTTTCAGATTGATTGCTGGAATATGTCACGAAAAAGTTGAATGGGTGACACCGTTAGGCCTGCCTGTCGTCCAACCTTATCACAAACCGTCGAAGGCTATGTTCTCTGCCCGAGGAAACCTTACGGAGTATACGTCCTGTGATCAGTTCGAGTATGTATGAACTAATTTAGAATTATTATTAAAATCGAAAGTCGAAATTTTAAATTATGTATGAACTAGATGAAACATTACAGCCTTTGCAAGTCTTAGTCTAGTTTCAACATAATTAAGAAAGGAGCATAAAAAAAAGTTTTAGAATTGAACAATTGAAGTCGCTACAGATCAAACATAGACATCTCCATTGAATTTTTGTTTTAATACACTATTTTTTTTCAATTTTAGAGACAGTCTTACTTAATTTACAAATATTCCATCGCTTAATACCTAGAGTCAATTCTAGGTATAATATCAAAGAAATAACATTAATAAAAAATAACTCATTTTGCTTCTCGAAGTTGTTTTTTTTAGTTAATCATTATTAAAGTATATTTCAATCTACACAAAAAAATTTCAGAACAGAAATTATCTCTTAACAATATCAATCAAAAAAAGTTTGTACATAATGTCACTTATTTTTATTTCAGGCAACCCTGCATCATTAAGCAAAAAAACGCTTTCCCCCCCAACTTCATTCATTCTCTCGATTCCAGTCATATGATGTTGACGTCTATTCATTCTGAAATGAATGATATTACTTTTGTATCTGTGCACGATTGCTTCTGGACACATCCGTGCTCTGTCCCAGTTATGAATAAGGTATGGTTTATCACTTGAAAATATATATATATATATATCGACTGTGGAAAGGAAAATAGACGTAACCCACATAAATCAAATTTTACAGGAGGCGCAAAAAACGTGTTTTGATGATTTTGGGCCATATGCAAATTACGAATTATACACAACGTTGAAGTGCACGCAGACTTCTAAATTGGTGTTTAATTGACATAATATAATATTAATTTAAGAAATTGTCTAGGAAAAACCTTCATTTCAGTCTTTTTTCTTGGTTTTATTTTTTTACAAAGCCATCCTTTTCAAACTTAAAAGCTAAACTTAGATACTAATTTGGCATTTGCAGCTTGCATCTTTTGATACATTGTGTTTATCGAAAAAAAAACTGGGTTACGTCCTTTTTCCTTTCCACAGTCGATATATAATTCAAAATAAATTATGAGGAATTACATTCAATTAATAAAACATTCTTTTAGTACAAAAGTGTATGAATTAGTACAAAAGAGTGTTTTATTTTTTGAATAAGAACAGTGAACACCTTATAAGAGAAAGTTCCCCACAAACAGTGTAACTCTCCTCATTTTTTTTAACCCTTCAATTGGTACCCATCTTACGGGGCTTACAAAGTATGACATCTTCAGAACTCAAGTTCAAACAGTCAAGTTCATTGAAAAGTCTGAAGAAATTAACGCAGCGGTACCCGATTGACATAACAAATACACCACGTTGCCACGGATGCATTCGCGGAGGATAAGTACACTTTTGGAGATAAATCAATCGGACACTCCGAACCATATCTCCCCTATATTACCGGTTAAATATTCTTTAAAAAAATGCTACTCTTAAATCTCAAACGCCCTCGATGATATATAATAGAAAAACGCCCACATCGAAGACTTGAATTTGAAATATAACACGTGTACACGAGGAAGCAATTTAATTTCACTGTCTTGCAATAATATCTCCTTTAAAATTTATTTATTGTCGGACAAAACTTTTTTAGATATGCAGAGAACAATTTGTGGCCTTGCATTCTGAACCTATCCTGGAATCTTTATCAGAGTATCTTCAAGAAAAATTTAGCATTCCTGAGTAAGTATTATTTTTTTTATTAAATTAGGTTCTTGTATATTTTGATTATTTTTACCATTATTAATTACAAGGGCTAGGAAGAATTTTATTGGCTCTGTGTGATTAGTTAAATGTGAATTACTATCTGTATGATTTGTTGAAATTTAAATAAAATAGTGGATATGTACAAAGTTTATTACAAATCAGGCAAATGAGTTTAATCTTTTACCTGCGGCTAGTTGTAGTATAAATTGCATACGTCTGCGGTGACATTTTTCGAAATATTTGTTTTCAACATACCGTAATAAATACAACAGTTAAAAATAATTAAGTTTAGTTTATATTGAGGCCAAATGTATAAGAAATATCTCAAAATACTAAAAAAAGGAAAGAGATGACATAAAGAGTCATAATCTCGTTAAAAAATAAATTGCTAGCAAAAGTAACTTTCCGAGAGACTGACATTTTGAAGTGACGTAATACACCAAACAGGACTCTGCAACGATTTTTATTACCTCAGGTATACTGTAAATAAATATTAGGACTTCGAGACGTTCATCACTCAGTTAACTACAGTTTAGAAAAACATAAATTATTTGATATTTAGACATTTATTGCCGTCTAGCAAACCTCACATCAACACATAAAAACAAATAAAATTTAAGCCGGCAGAAAAAAAAATATGATCATAGTTTGGAAACAAAAAAAAAAAAAATATATATATTTTATATATGTATCTTAAGATTTTTTGGGTCTTATGACGCAGTGGTAAGCGTTGCTGGCTTCCATGCCGGATCTCACGGGTTTTAGTCTCAGTAGGAACAGCATTTTTGCGATTTATTGATTTCTGTTCGAAGGCATGGGTTTTTGTGATGCCTTAAAACTCGCTTACGTCTAATCCTTCAACAACTAGGCGTAGTGAGAGTGATTAGTTAACCACATATCCTGCGCTAGCATAGATATGGTGTCACAGATGCTGTGACGTTAGCAGTGATCGGGTTAAAAGGTTCACAATCACATCAACTGACATCCAAATCAGAGGCCATGGATTTGCAATACGGATAGATATTATCAACAGCCGAGAGATGACATTTGAGGTCATTTTTTAATTAACATGGAGTAACACATTTTCATAATTGCAGCAATTATTGTTACGATACATCGGTAGATTGTTATTTAATATTCATCAATCATACAGGTAATCAAAACTAGCCGCGAAATGGCGATACTTTTTTTAAATTAGCAATGAAATGATGTTTTATTTTTTACAGTCGTCTGGTTGAAACGGGCAGCGTGAGAGACACTTCCGTGAAGAAATTGAATAATGTGTTGAAACATTTACCAAAAAAGGGAGATTTCAATTTGAAGAACGTTCTAAACTCAGTTTATTTCTTCAGTTGATCGAATCCTAATCTCGTGGTCCCATTGTAAAATATTAAATACCATGTATTTAATATAAATAAAATATGACGTCTATGTTTTGTATTGATTATGACAGTCGTTTATAAATTCAACTCTATTAGCGTCATATCTGTAGTGAGTATATTTATTCGATATATAATCACTATGGTTTGCTCTTTTCTCCGGGCTGACTGTCTTAAGGAAAAGCTCACACCATAGACTGCAGAGGCTGCCTTACCTTTTAAGTATTACCCAGTCTTTTGCATTGTAAAGACCCAATCGATCCTGGATAGGTAACAGAGAGGCTTTCAGTATCTATTTATCTTGCAACTATAGTTTATCACTTTTAGGGTGTTCACTGTCAATACTTGGTGGAAAGGCATTATATTAATAAAAACACAATAATCCTTTGTACTTCATTCCACTTTATTTAGTTAAAAATAAAGTGGAATGAAGTACAAAGGATTATTGTGTTTTTATTAACTATAGTTTACATGTGATTTATTTTAGTTTCACATCAGAAATATAATGTTTGGCTTATATCTTAAAAAATAGATCACTATCTACTAATTCCACATTATTTATTAAGGTCTATATTTTCATCAGTCGATAATACTTGCAATGAGTGAAATCGGTACAAAAATGTTGTATTTTTTAATATAATCCTGAATGTTTGAATAAAATAATTTTGAATTGCCAAATAACTTGTAAATATTAATCATTCAAACGTTTGTCACATTTTATGTCTATTGAAATAGTTAAACCATTTTTTGGGGCAGTAATTACAATTTTATGTACGAGATTAGAGTATAAATACATTTTCGTATGAAATGAGATTTTTTAGGTTTGAATTTCTGAGATTTTACTGATAATTTTATCATTGAGCCTATTACACGTAGGTCGGTTTTGACACTGCCTTTAACTGTCCAGTTACAATAGCACAGAATAGTCTTCCTATAAAACAAGGATTAGATTAAGATTTGTAATTCAACAAAATCTTTGAATTGGGCATTCGCATATCGACTTGCTATTTCATAATGAATTGTTTTTGCTACTAAATATAATAATCAAAGGGTAAATAATATTTTATCAATAAAACCTTGTACAATATTTTGGAAATTGATTGATTCTAATCAGCCTAATGATGTGTCCACTTGTCATATTTAATTATTAAAATACTGACATGTTGTAAATTGGATTAAGATTACCATTTATCTGAGACATTTAGGTTTTATAGCCTTGTTGTATCTGAATGATTGTTCTTCTTAATATTCAAAGGCTTTTAATATAAAGATGATCATTTTAATAAAAATACCATACACAGAAATAGTAGGTTTTGTATATTGAAATAATCAAACAAAGACAAGACGCCAACATAATTTTTAATGAGTTTTAAGAACTCAATCGTATTTATTGCTCTCTTCAAACATCATGTAGTTTTTATTGTATAAATTTATAGTAATGACGTATTCCGTTTACGTTGGTACCGACCATTTTTTTTAAACGAATTATTAAAAATTGCCAATGTAAAAATTGGATGTATCATTTTCCAGCATTGTTCAAAACAAGTGACGGTATTGGTTAATAAATAAAATATGCTTTTATGAATTCCCCCAAACAACCTCAGTTTTTTAACAACGTATTTGTCATAATGTAATGAAATATTAATAACAATTATTCAAAGTGAGCTAATTAACATTGCTTGAATGTTGAATGAGCTCAGTTAAACGATGTATTCATTTGCTTTCCCTGATGTGTCAACGGTGTCCCAGTTACATTGAATTCAATTTAACAATTGAGGGGTATAGTATACCAGGGCTGTGGAGTTGTGTAAAAAAAAGACGACTCCGACTCCAAGGAAATATTTCAATAATTTCATTTATATATATGTATACCATCAGATCATCTTTAGTCAGCCAAGCATGAAATGTCAACACTTTTGACTTTTTTGTTTGAATACACATCATTAAAAATATTTTTCAAAAAAAATTCGAGCCACTCATTTTTCGCGACTCCGACTCCGGCCAAAATACCGCGACTCAGACTCCAACTCCGACTCCACAGCCCTGATTATAACCAATATTCTCCAAAAACACCACGAGCATAATTTTTCGTAATTATAAAAAAATGTGAAAAATTACCATGAATACAAGTGAAAAGTAGCAGTTTCTTTAAATGTTAAATATACTATTAAACCATAAAAAAAATGATCGCCGATTGGTTCTTTCGAACCATTTCATATTATTTATTTAAAAATGTGAGCTTAGACAATGATTGCGATCTTTGGTAGATCATATTATGAGGTTTGACACCGAGCCCCTCAAACGTAAAACAATAAAATATTCATAATCACCATTATAACAACACACGTAGAACCATAGGTGAATCAAAATAGAAAAAAGGTTATTACTTTGCATTCATTTGCAATAATGGTTCTAGTCCTAATAATGTATTTTTTATTTCAATTTATATGACTGCCTTTGTGCCTTTTTTGTACATTTCTCAACTCATGAATATAATAATAGTAATCGAGTGATCATGGATAATATATTATTGAATATGAGGTAAGGATTATAAAACTCAATCTAAAAATAAAAATTTAATAATTTCGTTCTGGAAAAATTATGGCAGAACATGTTATTTTGAGAAAATTCATTTTATAGGATTTTTTCAATATGATTTGACAAAACGCACATTTATTACAATATTAATTCTTTTATATATAGCACGTTAACGTTTTCACAATAGAACAGTGAAAATAATAATCTAACAGGCTTTACGCTGTATAATTGAAACAAGTAAACTTGTATCATAATTTTAACTGAAGTGTGTATATGACTGCGAAGTGTTTGTAACAAAGTGCGATAATTTATATTAACAGCTTACCGCCCGCGTGTTTTCTATTGAATTTGACCTGGTGGCCGGACGATTTTGCAAAAAATTCGCAAAAAACTGCCATTCTACTAAATTCACCATAATTTGTAAACCAATTGAGATATCTTCACAAAATTTTATTTGATAGCTTCCATATACTTTGGCGCATAAATCAATGCCACTTGAGCAATGGTTCTATATCTGTGGGTTGCATACTTATGTGGTGTAGTCAAAATAACTTAAATCTACTGAAAGGTTTTCTTTCAAATATGTAAAATCTACTTTTTCATATTGTTTTCTTTGTTTTTATGTTCAAATATATATAAAAAAATAATTGTATATACTATTTACAAGGTATGATCAAAAAATCGTAAAAAAAGTATGTTTTATGGATAATAACATATTCAATACAAATATGTATTATTTAAGAATTGAGAACCCCTGCCACTGAGTTTAAATAGGTCGCAATATTATCAACCACCCTATTCAAATTTCAAAAATTGTTTTCGACCGCTATAATGACACTTGCTCCATAAAACTGCAGCATGGCCCGCCTCCTGCCCAAGCAATAAATCACAAGGCAATTCGATGTAAACAAATACTACGATACGTGTGTGCGTATCTCTAAGAGGCCCTACAAGAGCATCTGGGAATCATGTTACCCTGCTAATATTACGGATGTATGTCGTCGCTAATCAGAGAAACAAACCAGAAACGATTTAAACATAAAATCTTTTACCAGAACGTAAAATAATACTATGAAAAATGACACCTGAAAAAAATAAACGTCTACCATCTTAGGGGTAATTTTACGAAATATTTTAGTATAATATTGATTTTGTTTTTGTTAAATATTGCGTCAATGTGTATGCTACCATCTCTCGTTAACATTTAAAATCAAACTCGATCCTAACCAATTGATTTTTCAATAGAATAGAATGTATGACGTAGGACGCGTATATGCGTCCACGGTCCGCAACCGTTGGATTTCAAAGACTTAAATACGCGTCCACGGTCGTTAAGCTGTTAAATAGTAATCTGTGATTATATTAGGTGTAAACTAAATTTTGTATAATGCTTCTGTTGAAAATATATGAATTCGTTACATTTTATTGTCTTCTGTTTATTTACATACTCTAATTGTTAATCAGCACACCAAAAATTAACAGTTTACTATTATTCCATTACCTCATTAATTTACCATGACACTTTCCCGACTACTTCATATTTTAAAGCCAAATATTAACTTTTTTTATACTAAATATACGTTTTGAAGAAATATGTTATTTGAGCGGTAATTTTACCAACCAGTATCCAGGACGGACTGAAATAATCATTACGTATTTGTGTATAATCAAAACGTGATAGTGTTGAGTATTTTAGACCGTACAAAAGTGTTTAAATGTCACTTACACCTTCCGTCATCTACAACGTCTTCACAAACTCGCAACGCAGCAGTTTTTTAACTATTTCAAACATCTTTGTATTAATTACACAAGGATAATTTGATATGCACTAAAAGGTATTGAAACAAAAGATAAAACATATGTCAAATAAATAAAACACTTTTTGGTACTATTTACACATTTTATGAAAGATGAGGATCAACCGAGTCAGTTCAAACACCTAATGTTGTCTAATACCATAACTGTGTTAACGGTAATGCAGAATAAATTTTCAGTCTTTCTATGCCACTTTAATTATCAATTTTAAGTTGTAGGTAAAGAAAAAAAATAGTTTTTATAAATAATTTATTATATTACAACAATAATCGATAAGTATAAAAAGTTACATGCAAAATCTTATGAAGCACAGCGAATAGAGGGAAACTATACTTCTCTATTTTACTTAATATAACCCTAACAGTTCTTCTCTTATACCAAATCATAAAAGACAGACAGCATAGCAGAACAATGAAAATATTTTGACAGAATTTTCATCGCAATAAAACAACAGTGTAAACAAGTAGAAAGGAAAAATTAGAATGAACACAGAGACACCATATATCTTTTTTCATCTGTTACATTCAATTCAAAATTTGATTCCAAATAAACAAAAGTACGTAAATGAAAAAAATATTAAAATATTTTGCATAAAATGATTTATAATTCTGATAACTTAGGTATTTTAAGCTTTATTATAATTGTAATACATACTATTTTAGCATTTGCTACTACCGTCGATAAAAATATCTCAATACCCTGATCATAAAAACAATAGTTTGCGATAATTAAAAGATACTATAATACGTGACATGTATGATGTCGCACAAGCAGTGGCGGAATAACTCGAGAGGCCCCAGGCGCAATAATATTTGAAGGCCCTTATTTTCAGGTAACATAAAAGTGTCCATGTCAAATAAATATTAAAAACTAAATTTAAATAACCAAGCTATTTTTAAGGTCTGTAAAAAATGGAGGCCCCAAGCGCTTATGTGGTAACCGGCACTGCTCATAAGTGCAATGATATGTGTGAGATTGTTTATTTATCAGAAAAAAGTGTTGTACTCACCTTAATGAATGGAAAATAAAAATTGTTTTCGACACGAAATGGGAAAAATGCATCCGATCGTGTGGCAAAACTTATGGTAGTGCACACAAAACGCTTCGTTTGATATCGAAGTTCTACTGCACACCCTCACTCAATATCATACATGAACATGTGAAATGTTGAAACTGATAATAACTTAACCCTCCAGAGACGAGAGCTTTTTTCGATAAAAAAAATATTTTCTAAGCCATATTGAAGTCACGGATAACTTTTATTCCTATCCAAAATTTAAAAAAAACAAACGCAAAGTCGTTGTATAGAAACCCTGCATGACTATATGGTCATGCTCATCCTTTTATTACCGTGTAATATTGAATACGAACAGTAGTAAGGACAAAAGTGACCGTATGGGCTTGCAAATATTCGGGTTTGAAATATAGCTAAACGTGATGTTTTTTAAAATATTTGAAATTTGACCTCTTTAGATCAACATAATTTCAATACAAATATATTAGCAAAATAACTGTAAATAATTTGATGTTTTTATAAAAAAATAACTAACAGTTTCAAAAAGTAAATTAAAAAAAACAGAAATTCAAAAAATCACATGTGCTTTTGGTGGCCGTTTCTGTCCCCGCGGCTGATGACTCACTCAAGTCTGGACCCTTCTTAACCAAATATGAGCGAAAGCAACGATATTCAGGTAGAAAAAGGATGAATAGTGGGATCAATAGACAACTGGGTTTACTGTGACCATATGGTGACGCTCGTCCTTGGAGGGTTAATTTAAAAAAAAACTCATAATTTATTTACTTGCTTTAATGTTTGAAATCAATTCGGGTAGTAGTTTGTTTGATTCGCATAATACCAAAATACAATTAAAACACTTACCCTGTAACATATAAATACATACTTTTATGAAAGAGGTAGCATTTTATCAGATGTCCTACAAATCCTTAAAGCTATTCATTTTCATAAAAATTAACAATATTCTCACTGCGGGGAATCGATAGTCTTTATAATGAGGTACATTGATTTTATGTTGTATATTTCGGTTATATATTTCAAAGCTGAAGGATTTACTGAAAATTTATCAATGTCATCAAATTTTTAGTCGTATGCTCTTTCCACAATTACTTTATACTATTCTTCAATACATTCAACTTTTATCATACTAAAATTTTAATAATTTTATTTCAGTTTTTCTGTTCAATTTTAAAATTTTTGTTAGATTTTTTACTTCAATCGTATACTTAAATCCCTTTTCTATAATATGATAGAATATCAACGAATTTAATTTGTAGATCAATGTGAATCAATTGTAGATTATTGTCAATGATTAAAGTGTTGTTTAGATAATTTTTTGAGACAATATATCTGTCGTTCTTATGATAAATTTTCCGGTCACCGGTTTGTTATCGGGTACGCGAACAGGGCAATTTCTTTTTGGATTTCCTTTATGTCACTATCGGGAGGATCTGTTTCGATGCTGAAGAGGCGGAGCGCGGACGCTTGTATGCGGGCGATGATCTGGATCAGCCGGCGACTCGCAACTTCCGCCAGTCGTTGCTCTTCTCTTCTCTAAGCAGACTTCATTGATTGCGCTGCTATAAGAAATGTTATACATCAGAGATAAAAAAATACGAAAAACTTAGTTATCGATGTCGATAAAAATTATATAAATGCAAACCTGGCGGCCTCGCTCGGCTCGACTGTCTGGAAGTTAACCACTGTCGGCAATACGGGCCCAAATTTTGGGACACAGGGAAGAGTTCCATTGTAAACCAGGAGATCGTCAACCAGCACCTGAAAGATGACAATTGTTTGAAAATAGAATAAAAATATATACATCCACAGAAATAATTGAAGAGTGACGAATCAAAATGAACTATGTACACAATTATGATATTGAAAGTGATGATTTTCAATTTGTTATACTTGTGTATTATTCGGTAATGAATATTTTAAAATCTCCAAAAAATCAGCACTGAAAACTGAATGCGTAAACATATGTTAGAAAAGAGTACTATCCTGCTCTACTCCCTTAAAAATTGTCTATTTAATAATCATTTCCGTCTCAAGTAAAACAACTGTGCTGTCTGTGATTGAACTTGAATTCAATAACTTTTATGGGTTTCGGTCTATTTTTCAAAAATATAAAAATGTGTGATTGAAAGTACACTTACGCCGTAATCCTTCACGCCGCGATTCGGGGTCTTCCCGTAATTCCACAGCTTGATTTTTGATATAGTGATCGGTGAATCAAAAATGAAGTAAACCCTGCGAATCAATTCCAGTTATGTGTATTAGTCGGCGTAGGCAGGAAGGAATTCAGACTAGCGTTTTATATGACAATCAACATTTTTCACTGCTACCACTTTATTTGTAAAGTACCACATGATTCTTTTATGTATGCAGTCTTATGTAATAACAAAACTTATAGATTTCATATTGTTATATTAAATTAAAAAAAAAAAATCAACACTGACACCTGTGCTCTCAGATGCAAATCCATACATTTTCAATCTATACTTTTTTACAAATGCTCAGCCGAAGATCCAATCCCTCGATTGAGGCGCAGAAGCCCGGCGCGTGTGCCACAATAAAACCGCAAATAAATGAAGAGTACATATTACACATTCTACTGAAATATCTGTAGTGCTAATCCTATGCACATAGTACTTATTTTTGACAGTCTGAAATACCGTAATTGTGTCGGACGGTCTTTATACTCAAAAGGTGATAGTGTTGGGTATTTCAGTCCGTTGAAAATAAGTACTGCACACTCGGGAATAGGATTGCAGGACTTCCTACAACTCACTCGGTAATTACATTGAGAATTAATAAAAAAAAATACAGAATTAATTTATATACGTAATTTATTTATTTATTTACTGTTGGTCATATTGACTATTATGCTCTAACCTTAGGGGTAGGGATTCTTTTCATGTTGCAATACCGTAATATTTTATTAATAATCTTATCAAGCGGTATTCGACTTAATCTTCAATCAGATATACTTAAAAATGTGTGAACATTATTTTCTAAGATCAGTACTTATTCAAAAGGCAGCATTGTGATTTTTTTTTTAATTTACAACCCTTTTTCTAACCTGTTGATGGTGATCGGTAAAACGGGTGCAAGCCACGCGTGTCGTCCGTCTCGTGTTGAATTGCATCCATCACACAAACGTGCCGGGGTGCGGGCGTCATTATCGACGCCCTCGAGTACATTCACACTTGCAGGATGTGCACAAACATCTATAAACAAAAGTGGATAGATACGCAATTTGCTCGACCTGTGTGACATTCACACTTTTAATTAGTCTTCAGACTAAGAATACAGCGGTCATTTACTCAAAAAAATACTTCGACCGGGGAAAACAATGAATGCAAAGCTAGTGAACACTCTCATTTGCCGGGACTTAAAAAACATTATTATAAATGCGGGAAAACGATGAAAGCACAAACGATAGATCGAGATTCTTCTGTATGGTGAAAAGATTATTTATTATGAATATAATTATTGAAGTAGGGGGAATTTTTAATAGGATCAATGTAAAATATATTGATGTAAGTAAGGCATAATGCATACATTAATATGTCTACTGTTTTTGCTTCTGTTGAAAACTTTTCTGTGCATCAATTACTTACCTTCACGCTTTATTCACTGCCTTTTTTGGCAGATTACCCTTTAAGCGAGTGAGGCGCGCGCTTGGGGCCTCCGAATCTTAGGGGCCTCAAATTAGCTCATATGTAAATAATCCATTAATTTAAAATTCAGTTTTCTATATTAATTTTTACTTTAGTTATAAGTTATCCGAAAAACAGGGCCTCTAGATTTTATGGCGCCTGGGGCCTCCCAAGGGTTTTTAACCCGCCACTGGTGCCACAGTTCCTTTAAAACGTATCAGCTCTCGAAGCTTGTGCACGACTAGGCGGTAACAATATAAAAGATAAACAAACGGGAACTGTCTGATATTTCAGGTATTACAACGAGAAAGACGTTTACATACTCGAAACTTGATACTACATATAAAATTATATTTGATAACATTATTATTCCACATCGTAAGGTTATTATTAAGGTTATTATTATACAGGTGTCACAATTTGTAACACAATCACTGGAATAACAAAGTAATCGAATTTAATTTTATATTAAAAATGAATTTTCACAAAGTTACTGTCGGATCCATCGAAAATATCGTTACTTCCTTTTCATCAATCAACAGACAATTCCTTTTGCATTAATTCTGCCTAAATATATACAAAAAAAGGAGTTGACAAATTTCACAAATCCTTACTAGTTTCTGTCACATGCACCCTGCTTCCGTTCGCATCCGTCAGCTCGATACCGTTGAGGCCTACGTAGTAAGGATCGCCCCAGGTTGAAAATATTATCACTTCAAACACGAATCCGCTCGGCGAGGAGTTTCTATCTTGCAGTCTCAATATCGAATCGCTCATTAAAATCGCCGAACACGACTCCCCGGAGTGAATATTATTTTCTTCGGCGATTGAAGACAGCAAAATTTCTTGCACAAAGTCATAATTGATATTTCCGGGAGCTCTTCTCAGTCTCACCGGTGTCCGATTTACTAGGCTATTTTCTAAATATATTTGTATATCTTTTCCTCCGGCGTATGATAGATCCAAGCTTCCGTTGTAGTTCCACACTCTTACACCTGCAAGCACAGAAAAACAGTTATCAGTTCCGCCCGGTGATGAGTGCATTTTACTTTTAAATATGTAATGCTCATTTCTGATAAATTTTATATTTGAAAAATTCAATAACATCTTTTGTCACATTTTTGTAAAAAATGACAATTATTGAAACATATGATTGTGAATTATTGTGAAATATATTTTCCAATACTGAGTAATGCACCAAAAGGAATGATGTATTTTAAATTGTAGTTTTTATATTTTATTCCAATTAAACCGTAAAGAAAATAGATGGAATCGTTCAAACTATGTACATTCTCACAGATTTTGTCACTAACGACCCGGGTTTCGCCTTTCGGCATCTTCAGGCATTCAAGTGCACGGATGAACTTGAACTGACGTTTAGTAAATGAAAGTTTCGTGTTTATATAAGAAATAAATGCATCACTGAGTCCAAAGCCATTGCTGGCGAAAAGGATAAGCTCGTGGGAATGACAGATTTGAGTAGTAAGTAGTTTCAAGAATTATATTATTTGTTTGTCGGCAAAGGTTTTATGATTATATAGGGTATAGAAGTGGAGATGCCGGAAAGTTTAGTATTTCATTTAAAATCGGAAGACTGCAGCTGTGCTCTATTTATTTCCAAAATTTCCTAGAAAAAGAGCTTATGACTGTCCGTATTTGGGTGTAACATTTTTATCCCTTGTTCCTGATTGAACACGTGTCCTTCCGAAATTAAGTGATTAGCAAAATTAGACGTGTCTTTTTTCAATCTAAAGGCTGCCATATGTTCTAAAACTCGAATGTTCAGTGTCCTTTCTGTTTTGCCGATATAAAACTTTGTACAAAACTTTGTACAATTTAAAAGTAAAATGCACTCATCACCGGGCGGAACTGCTGCTAACTATTCTAAATACGATACCATTTCTGCTAATTTGTGTTTACCTGTCACTTGAATTATATCTTCAAATATCATAACAACATGCACCGACGTCCGATCGGTGTAGCTGTTACACCACATTTCATCATAATCCATGGTGATGTTGACTCCGTTGAATAACTGATCGCACTCTGCCATTTGATGATTGCCTTCAACATTGATTTCTCCGTTGCACGATGTGTAAGTAAAACATTTGATTATAGAATTCAAGCTATTGTCATCGTTAAAAACTTCAATTCCTAAAAAAATAAAGCAGTAAAATGAAGTACAAGCCGAGAAGTTCTCAACGCGTAAGTTTATGGCAATCGCAGGGTAAGAATTAACAAAAAAATACATAACTAAACAGAAATAATGAAAGCTATTATATAAAATACCTGCGAGACCGACGATATTTTTTTGTCCCCAATTCGATAGTATCACCAGTTCAATTTTTCTCGCAGCATATTGAACATTAGCAGTTTCAGCAGTCGCGTTGGAAAACATGGGAACGCTGTCGTTTATATCATCGTTGGCGGTGAACGGTCTTTCGTCGACGACTGTGTGATCATTTGAACTTTCTATGACTGATTTGAATGATTCGTCGTTCGTGTAAATTTTTTCTAATACGGACTCACGTGTTGTGAAAAGAATCGTCTAGAAAAAAAAAAACACAAAATAGTCCAATCTGACATGTGGGAGAATCATATGTTTTACGGAAGATGTGAAATTAAAGGTAGGTGATGCCTTGTCAATAATTGACATTTTTTATCATCTAATAAATACTTGAAATATATTTTACCAAAAAATTCATAACTCTTCAATGATACACTTAAAGCACCTAATTAATTAATGAATAAATATAATATGCAAGAAAAGCAGCTGAAACGAACGATGCAATCTGTGCAAGTCGATTTGACCGTTTTTATGTTATCGAAATTTTGCATGTTACCAAGGCTTTTGCTAATAAAACTTAATAAAATAATCATTGATCATGATTCCGTCCAGACATCCTATTAGGAAGTTTATCATAATAGATCACGAATTAAAATTTTGTAAAAGTCAAAAGCGCTAACATCACCGAATGCCGTAGGCAGACCGCTCAGCTCTCCGGATGCTTGCGCTATTTCTCCATAAAATATTTGAACTTCGTCAAAAAGGATTTGTATTAGTTTTACCCCTCGTGTTGTGTGAATACGAGATTTGTTGTAATTCTGGAAAATAAGAATTTCAAGAAGTCATCAAATGGTGATGACACTCGCAGATTTAAAATACATTTTTGATTGATTGCATTGACATTCACATTGTAAAACTCCATTGTAATAAGATGAAAAAATATCAAACTATTTGATATTAAATTGAGATTATACAAAAAATCGAGAAGTAATTATTTTTGATCAGCATGGATAAATAACATAACAATATTATTATCATTTCTCACTACTTCAATTGGATTTGAGTATTCCTATAAAGTGGAACCACGCTCAAAGACTGTAGACCCTACAAGTAAGCACACGTAAGCAAAAAAGAATGTTTTTTAATTTATTAAAGGGGCTTAAAATTTTTAACAAATAAAATTCAAAATTACCCAAACTCTAAGCAGCGCGAGCTTTTCATTTTGCTTGAAAAGCATGTTTATTGTGTACGGATTTCCCGGTGTTATTCTTGAGAGCCACGTGTGCTTATCGTCTCTCGTTCTCAATATGCCATTCAATATATTTTCAATGTGTCCGCATTCATGTTTGTTTTCACCTTCATTCTCAGTCCATAGCTGAAAGACAAATATGCATTAGAATGATTTAAAACTGCTCTACTATAAAGAATGTCGAATGCGCTCAAACTGTGATAAATGAACTCTAATGAGTTACTAATTTTTCAATGGTGTCACAAGTGAAAGAGAAATTTCAATCAAAGATCGCTTCATTTCATAATGAGATATGTCACAATAAGTGCACGACAAGACTTATTCAATGCTTTCTTAATATGTTTAATTTATTAAGATCCATTCACTGGATTGTCTTAATTGCCCTTGCTGCTATATCAAGTACGACATATCTTTTATAAGTATTGGGGAGAACGGCTTATACGTTTTTTTGAATCATGTACATTCACACAGATTTTGTCACTAACGACCCGGATTTCGCCTTTCGGCATCTTCAGGCGTTAAAATTCATCAGTGCACTTGAACCTTGAAGATGCCGAAAGGCGATACCTGGGTCGTTAGTGACAAAATCTGTGTGAATGTACATAATTTGAACGATTCAAATTTAATATTAAAATTCCACCAAGCACATTCAGTCGAAATCTTAAATTATACGTTTGTCTTTAATATTATTCAAAGATGAATCGACTTACATTTTCCACTACAACAGGAATACCCTTTTCATTAAATATTTCAATTCCGTTTAATCCCACAAAATTATCATCACCCCATGTAGAAAATATTTTGATCTCTAGCAGTCTTCCGTATGGTAATTCAGGTATAACAAAAATACTCTGAGTCGGTTTTATAGTTTCTTTTTTATGTGCAATGCTTTTCTTAGCGTTTGTTTTGATAATTTTTGTGGAACTGCTTTTGACAACGCTGGTATGTTGAGACGGCGGTTGTGATTTCTTCGGCTTGTCTGATACCGAAGTCGTATTCGGCTCCCGTTTCCTCACCGGTATTCTTCGATAACTCATTTTACTGACCGGAGATAATTTTCTCTGACGGCATTCAGGATCTTTAGTATCTAGAGTTTTTTTAGTATTACTTTCAATACTGCTCGTTGTTTGAGCGATATTATCAGACTTATTGAGCAATCGGTCATTTTTAAAACAAAACACTGGAAATACATGTTAATATTTATTAGCATTATGTGTAATTATATTTTTTAAATCATTTATATGACAAAAAAATTAGGATTCTTTGGAACCTACGTTTGGATGTTATCACATCATCATCATCTAAATATTGTAGAATGTCATCTATTGGGTTATCGAGTCCATTCCTGACATTGATTGCGCTATGTTCATCCTTTCTTTTCATCAAATTTGGATGACCATATTCATTATTAAAATCAAATGTGGCCTTTGGTTCCGTTTGATAATCACTCTCTAAAAAAACATTACAAATATCACAAATAAAATTATCCATTTCAATTTATTTAGCCTGAAGACCATCTTTGACAGGTTTGTAAAATGTTTTGAATATTATAGAAATTTGTTTATTCTTAACGTTAATTTAAAAATCATCGAAAATGTATTAATCGATTAGGTAACTCTATATAACACTTAAAATGTATTAAGTTGTTAACTTTATAAATAAGTCTCTTAGGGACCTGGCACACCCTTAAGTATTCAAGAATCGAATATTGAAAGTATTATAAAAATGAATACTTATTTAAAAAATCATTTTTCCATAAATCATACTTTTAATGCGGCGTCTCTTCATTTGATCAGCTGACAAAGCCACATTTGCAGGTTGCGTTCGGGTAGTATTGGAAAGACCTGCTATGGAGCGCCTTCGATGCATAGGCCAAACAATATCGCTAAAATAATGAAAACAGAAATGAAATATTATTTTTTGCTTTTCAATTTACTAATTGATGCTTCGTGTTTTGGTATAAAGATAAAATAAAGTAAATATATTTTTTTTATTCATACCTATTATCTGACGGAAAAAGCTCCAAAATACTGGAAGTATCGTTAGTTGGTGATACAAATCCGCTGCTGTCATCATCACGTAATTTGACGTGGCTAACGTTTCTAAATTAATCAAAAGACAACAATAAGTTTAAGTTTGGTCACCAAAAAAAAAAAATTATCGCAGATTACCAAAGCGATTTTCTCAGAAGAGTAAATACACAGTATTTTACACACATAAATACGTGTGGATTTATTTTTGTTTGGACAGACAAACAACTGACTGACATCTAATTATCACTGAGCACTTATTCTTAAAATACTCATTAGTAGTAAATTAATTGGAAATGTATCATTTCTATCAGGTAATTGCATTTTTATGTCACAAACAATTTTGCTTTACTTACTGTGTTATGTCTTCCATCCACGACGGAATGTAATTGGATGTTTTGGAAGTAGGGCGAAGAGTTGGTTCAGTTTCATATTTGTAATTTGATGTCATGCTAATATTGTGATAGCGATTTATTAGATTACAGTAAGCATTGCATTAATTCATTTAAAAAAATGGAAGGTAATTTTTTTTAGAATAATATTTAGCCAGTAATATTTCTTAAAAATATTTATTTTAACAGTGATTTTATATGAATTAGAACAACAATGCTTTTTGAGAAGCTAAAATACTAAATTAATTGAAAGGGGACTTGTTTGTCCTTGGTAACCATGGTAATGTATTACAACTTATATTATAGATATACTATGCTGAATCTGATTTATTGTTTATTATAGATATATTGTATGTACAAAAAAGTGTTTTTAATTATTTTAAAAAATTGTTAATTTTTTTAAATAATTTAAAAGTTTGTAGTTTATATATATAATAACTAATATTGCATATTACTAATACAATAATTTAAAAATTTTAACCACAGCATTTATACAATTGTTCAAATCATTTATTCTTTTTACAATTTCAAACTGATGGGTATTAAAAATAATGAAATACAGTTACAAAGAAAATTTGGTAAAAGTTTTTGTTTTTGTACAACATGAATTCAGAAACAAGTGCATTGCGTACAATTGGGTTCTACAATATTTACGCTTTGCAGACCACTGTAAAAAATACAAGTTAGATTAAATTTTGAGTCTTCACTTGTGAAGACATAAATTACAAGTTTTTTATGTATCGTTTTTATTAACGCTTTAAGACAATCTTCAGCTATCCTAGCTACAATACTGGCTGGCTTCATAAAGAGTTTTTTCTACAAATTTCTTTTATTCCGTGAATTGAAAAATAATTGTACAATTTTGAGGGTGACCAGCTCAAAAATAAATTACCGAATGAGTTTCCATTATTTCATATCAATAAGCAAATTTTGTAATTAATCAAAATATAAATAAATAACACTACCCTAACTCTTTTTATAATATTTTTTAATTCAATTCAAATAAAATAAAACCAAGGAAAATTTAATTGTTTATGGAAATTATTTTGAGGTAGCTGTGTTTGTTACACTGAAAATATGTCATATTCGTGTAAATTGCGTAAGAAAAAGTAACTGACAGCTGCCGGTGACACGTTGTTTTATTTATTTTTGATAAGATTTTTATAATCAAACATGAGTGAAGAGTCAGTTCGTTTAATTATGTCTATCACAGAAAGGATTGAAAATGATTCTAAGATTATAGAAAACCAGCTTAAAATGTTACGAAGCGACGAATGCGACGATAACCTTAACGATCCGGTGGTAGATGCACTCAGCGCGGAAAACGTCAAGCTGAAGCATCGCCTCTCAATATTAAAATCCGCCTGCGCCACTGAATCCAGCAAACGAATGAAGTATTCCCGAGATCCTAACAGCTCCCAAAGCGTCATGGGCGACTTGATTCAAGTGTTCACTGACGCAATCTCGAAGGCTTTTCCAGACATCCCCAATGCTCCCGTTGTCCTATCACTGTCGGGCCAGAATTCTAAATTTGGTGATTACCAGTGCAACTCGGCCATGCCTATATCGCAACTGCTGAAAGCCAAAGGTGCTAAATCGAATCCCTGCGAAATTGCTGAGAAAATTAAAAGTAGTGTCTCGCCGTCTCCGTTTATCGAGAGCCTTTCCATCGCAGGAGCAGGATTTATTAACATATTCTTGAATCGATCTCACGGAAAAGTGCTGCTTGCAAATATGCTGCGAGCCGGCGTGACAGCGCCTCCCGTAGACAAAGTCGACAGGGTAGTAGTGGACTTTTCGTCGCCAAACATCGCCAAAGAAATGCACGTTGGCCATCTCCGTTCCACCATCATCGGAGACAGCGTGTGTCGACTCTTAGAATTTTTAGGACATGATGTGTTACGTTTGAATCACGTCGGTGATTGGGGTACGCAATTCGGAATGCTCATCGCTCATCTGCAAGACAAATTCCCCAACTTCAAAACTGAATCTCCTCCTATATCTGACTTGCAAGCTTTTTATAAGGAATCAAAATCGCGTTTCGATGAAGATCCAGAATTCAAAAAAAGGGCCTACGCGTGCGTGGTTAAATTGCAAGCCTTCGAACCAGATTACACTCAAGCCTGGAAACTCATATGTGACGTTTCTCGAAATGAATTTCAGAAAGTTTACGACAGGTTGCAGATTAAAATCATAGAGAGGGGAGAGTCGTTCTATCAGAGCCGGATGGAGGGTATAGTGAAAGAGCTCAAGGACAAAAATTTCTTGGAAGAAGACGAAGGCCGCTGGATCATGTGGGGAAAAGAAAATATTCCCCTGACGATTGTCAAGTCTGACGGAGGCTTCACCTACGACACTTCAGACATGGCCTGCATTAAACAGAGGGTGGAAGAGGAGAAGGCCGATCGATTGATTTATATCACTGACTCCGGGCAATCTACACATTTTCAATGTATTCAATCGTGCGCCAGGCGCGTTGGGATTCTCACAAACCAGTCTATGGAACACGTCGGCTTCGGTGTAGTTCTAGGTGAAGATCGGAAAAAGTTCAAGACTAGGTCAGGAGATACTGTGAAGCTCACAGAGTTATTAGACGAAGGTTTGAAACGATCGTTAGATAAACTCATTGAAAAAGAAAGAGACAAAGTTCTGACTCCTGAGGAATTAAAAGCGGCTCAGGAAGCCGTCGCGTACGGATGCATCAAGTATTCCGATCTGTCTTCTAATAAGATAAATGAATACGTATTTTCATTCGATAAAATGTTGGACGACAAAGGTAACACTGCCGTGTATCTCTTGTACGCTTACACTCGAATCAGGTCAATAGCTAGAAATGCAGAAATTTCACCGGAAGACCTTCAGAAAGTGAAAGACACCCTTCAACCATCGATGGACCACGAAAAAGAATGGAAGCTGGGGAAAGTTCTTTTGCGATTCCCAGAACTTATTCTTAAAATCTCCAAAGATCTGAGTCTTCACACTCTGTGTGAATATTTATATGAAATATCGACTGCTTTTTCAGAGTTCTACTCTTCGTGTTATTGCATTGAAAAAGATTCGGCTGGAAATATCCTCAAAGTCAATATGGAAAGGATACTGCTCTGTGAAGTAACTGCTCAAGTGATGTCCCGTTGTTTTGATATCTTAGGGCTTAAACCAGTTTCAAAAATGTAACTTAACTTTCCCTTTTTGACAGAGCTTCTTTTATAACGACAAATTTACTTATGTTTTTACAAACATTTAACCCATTGAGCCTAAATTTTAGTCTTTTTTTGCATATAAAGAATATTTATAATTTAATACCGATGTGCAATTTGAGTATGTACACGGAGGATGTTTGGGCTGAATGGGTAAAATAATTTTTATAAAGCAAATTTATGTATTTACCTATAGGTTTAATGTTTATAATGCCTTTTAATTGAAAATATAAACAGCAATGTTGTGTAATAATTTTTTGTCAACTGGTTCATCATTGAATTTGTCTCTTAATCCTGATAGCGTCCTGAAAGACCATTTACCACTTGAATAGCCCGTCCTACAGATAAGGGACTTGCTTTGCTGTTGGTACAACATGATATTCAGTGATTTTTTTTACCACAGTAAACCTTGAAGGATTTCTTGGTAACTAATATTTTTTTGCGACATTAATATTGTCTAGATTAGATTTGATCGAATTGATGTCAATAGTCAGTCTCAAATTGAGAAGAGCTTCACTTCAAAATTTACAAAACAAAAAAAGTAAAGATGAGGTTTATTTTGAATATAAAAACAATTGATGGAATTTGCATTCATATTTTTATTTTCTACACATTTATTTTAACATCTGGGATTCATAATTGACAACTATTTTATTGAAAAATTCAAGCAAATTTACATTACTACACATTACGAGTCAATATTTAATTTCGATGATAAAACTGTACATATTAAAAGTTAACAGTGGTTTTATTTATTTATTGGTTAGCATCGTAAACAGGATATTGATATAGATCATAGGAAAACGAAAAAAATAGTAGAAAACCAATTGAATTACACAATTACAATTTGGTACAGTTTTTTTAATGTAAAACATTTAATCATCAGCCACACAAATAAAGAAAGGTACGCTGCTGTCCGAGTGCAGAGGAGTCGTTAGCGGTCTGGGTACGTGTAACGCTGATTTACAATCATGGCTAAACAATCTTTACTGAAAAAATTGTCATAATTTTTTTTTATCAAACGTGCACAAGACAGTAATTTATAAAAAAGCACTCGAGTTGTTTCAATCAATCTCGTTTGATATTTCTCAGTGGGCCATAGGAAAAATATACATTCAGCAGATAAAAATCACATTTTATAAATATAACATACGCATGGAATGGAAGCATTGGGAATCTGATAAGATTACAATTTACTGAACTGTACAAGACTTTGCTTTAACTGATGGATATACTTCCGACGGTAAGCCAGAATAGTTCGCTTTGATTATAACGGAATTCAAATAAACATCAAGTGGACCTTTGGAAATTCGAAATACCAAAACTATTCAGTTATCCCCTTCACTCTCAGCACAGCAGCACGTGTGCGGTGTTTTTTATAATAACTATAAACATTCCACCAAACAAATTAAAACCTCTCAAAAAATTGCGTAAGTACTGCACACTGTTAAAAATCAGTATTTTCAAACATTTAAATTATGAAATGATATCAATACATCACCAGTTCAGGATGGAAATCTTCAATTGCAACACAATTTACATAACAATCAAACAGTCGATATATTGCAATAATCGTAAAAGGTCGCTAAAGAGGGTCAGTTCCGTTGATATGTATTTTTAAGGTGGATGTTATTTGTATCCTACAATTTTACAGTTTGGTATATTATCATAGAGAAAATGTTTTATTGTTTAAACAATGCAGTAAATGTGGCATAAAAAATAATATCAATTAGGCAAAAAATTAAATTATATTAGGTGTTCAATTAACAGTTTCCAACACGATATTTGTTATTTTGTTCTCACATAAATATTCTTTGGTATGACGGAAACGTGAGATTATAATTTGGTAAAACATGGATAAGTTCGAATTGACTTTCAAATGTTTGGTGATCATTTTGAACAGGCAATGTAAGATATTTAAAAGTAACTATATCATTGCGTAAATTAATTGCCAGACTCTGCAACACTGGATAGCTTGGAATACAGTCTGCAGTTGATAGTATTAATTTAATTTGAAATTTATGGATAAATAAGCTAAAGTACATATATATATAATATAAATTACGCTAACTTGAGTGGGTTCAAGATGAGTATTTAAATTATTGAATCTTGACTACGCAAGACGTTATACAGTGATACGTCGATCTATCCATACACATCGTTTTTCTCGACATCAAAGGTCATTTATTTGAAAAGAAATGAAGCAAACACTCGTACTGGTCCCAAAATTTTTTTACGAAATTTTTGAATGGTATATTCTGTGTAGATATATTATTTATAGAAATGATTTTATTTGGCAAAGAAGCGACCGTGTAATCTTTAGTTAATTTTAACAGGACACTTTAAAAAAGATAGATCGAGATCTGCTGCACCCGTACATAATTTTTAAACTAAAATAATACACAAAAACACATACAAACCACACCGCAATTCATTACCCACTACCTAAGCGTGAAGCCAAAATTTGGCATGCACAATCGTGATCATTACCGCAAAAATTAGTGTGTAAATTTAACAAATGTGGTAACGTAAAATCACAAGTAATAATAGAGCGACTAAAGATACAGAGAATTTGTACTGTCAGTGTGCTTCCTGAGAGTAATCAAATTAGAAATATCATAAGAGTTGTCTAGCGTCGTAGACTAACCGTTTCATCTTGCGCTGTCAGATTTGAGAGGAGTGCGGTGTTGCGATGTACAACTGCACTTGTCAGGAGTTGTGACACGATCGGAAAGATAGGAGCTTCAGATTCCTCACAGTACGCAGTACTATACAATAGCCGGATCATCTGATGTGTACATTTAAACTTGATTGAAATTCAATGCAATTTGTTCAACATCAGTATTCTACGGAATGCCTATTGCAACAGTAATTGTATATCTTGAGAAATGTTTTTCTATAAAGTGTATTCGAGAACAGATGCTTGGTGCAGATTATGTTAGTTTTGTTAAGTAGATAATAACTTCAACATTATAGCGCACTTGTCTCTTAACACAAAGATAAGAAATGGATTTTGAAGAAAACTACAGCAGTCAATGATGTGATCTCTTCAAGAGTATTTCGACTCTAAAGGTTTAGCATAGTAGTTCTGGCAAAAAATATGAAAAAGATGCCTTGGTTTGATAACTCTAAAAAATTTTCCTTTCGTTTAATTTTCAAGCGTGATGCAACGGTAGTCGCTTCCTTGTTAATATATTATTTCATTGATAATATTGCAATCTATTATAAGACAAAAACTGAATGCTTAATCCTATTATTAAAAATATTACCGACACTCGAAGCTTAAAATAAACATTATAGATTATTCTATAAATTATACAAAATGAAACCTAAGGTAGCAAAAAAAAAATGATGCAAAATAAGTTCCATTCGGTGACTAGACAAAACAATAATGTAAAACATTTTACAAGGATACATAATAATTTAAATAATCCGATAAAACCTAAATAATGATCTTAACTCTACACGTGCAACATAAACAAAAAATATTTATAGCAAATTACGTTCACGGAATAGTTTTGTAAAATTGGATATAAAGTAACGATAAATTATTATTATAAAAGAGTATGATTCACAAAATTTGTTATCACGCAGACAGACTGTACATTAATCAAAATTAGAGAGCAATTCATAAAATATCTCATTCGGATTGAAAATAGTTATGCGAGTTGAGTCTCGAGTGGAAAATGAACATTATAAGCCCGTTCCTGTTGAGCTTCGGAATAAGCCTCGATGAAATAAGAGTCTTACAGTATCAGGTAATACGAAGTGGTTGATCATCTTCTTAAAGTATTGCCTCGTATTATCATTCGCAAACGTTGTCATCTCACAAATGTGGAATGAAATTGCACAAAATACCCGAAAAATCATTGTTTTTTATGCAGTTTGAACATTTTTAATACACTTTACTATGTATTTGTGCATTTTCATTTTACTCACGCATTGCTTGCGTATTTATAGTTGGTTCCTTCGACAACTATGCCTAGAGGCTTCTCTTCATCACTTTATCTATGAGAAATATGTTATAGAATCATGGCAGTCGCATATCCGATACGCTAAAGAAGATATAAACACATTTTAAAATTTAATTAAATAATAGTGGAAATCAGTATCCTTATTATTTACTAGTCTGAAAAAAACACGAAGCTCGAAAGTCCCGTATGCAATATGATAATATAAATTCTGTAATATTTCTCGCAATGGCAAATGTTTAAAAACTATTATTATGGCTCTGGATAAATTATTCATCGCTGAAATAATTTTGTTGAACGGCAAGTCCAAAAATAAACGAAATATAAAATAAGTTATAAATGTAGATGCGTACTCAGCACGTGTGTGAATTTATGTCTATTGACAAATCACCCTTATCGAGATTACATTTCGAGTACCAGAAAAAAAACGCTTAAGCAATATGACTTCATATTTTCTAAATTATTTCAAATATTTGTTTGCAGATTGTAAAAGATAAAATAGCCTCGTGTCATAATTAAGCGGTTTCTTACACAGAAAAATAATTGGGAGTCTCATTGCGGCATTGAAGGTTAAAAGAGTAAATTATGCTCTCATAGCTAAGTATTACAATTGCATTCATTAAGATTTGAACATTTAAATAAACTAAAATTAACAATCTATAATTCTATACGATTGACAGCACTCGTCATGTGAAATAATATCATACGGTATGCATTATTGGTGTAAAAAATAATAATAAAATATTTCTATTTTTGGCACACTAAGTGTTCGGATGACTGACGATCGACAATGTAACACGAACACGTATCAATAAAATAATCTGTTATTTTATAGGAATAATTATTAATCAACTGGAAGATGATGAATGCCGTACGTGCAACTTACCAGTGCTCCGTTTAGGAACGTTTCGTTAACCTTTCTCATAATATCAGAATACATCATTTTATATATTGGAGTGAGAAATACTTCTACGATCGGAAAGTTTTTTCATCAATATTTTCACCGTTAATGGGGAATTTTAATCTCGGCGGTGCATGTGATTCAATATATTTATAGTGCACAGACAGTAAAAATGCTTTAAAAGAATAATTGGTAAACAGTCTTAGAGAACCGGTCCACAGCTTATTCTAGCATCGTAATGTGACATCATCTTTGACCGGACCAGAAGTGAGCTACATATTTGTTTTCATAGGAAATGTCACACGTATCATTCAATAACTATATGAGTTATCTGGTATCAAAAGCAGAAAATGTTCCATACGTCATGATGTATGGAACAGTTCTGCTTTTGATACCAGACGACTCGTATAATATGTTATGATACATTTAGAATCGATAACAAAGCTTACTTTGTTATTACCCGTCATTATGAAAATAATCTCACAATGCAAAAATGTCTCCGAAATATACAGAAAACGGTATGGTGTACCACTGTTTAAATTAATCCGTTAAAAAATGATATTGCACATGAACAATTAAATATATTTTAGTTACTCTTCCAAAATAATTCTGTGTTTGCTTACAATCAATGTACAGAAACACAGATCGAATCGAATGGTTGATAAAATACCATGAAGTTATCAGTTTTCATTTTAAATAATGTAAAGTCAGGTTTAAGTGGATGTAAAAATGATCTGAACTTTAAAAACATGCGTAGACTTAAACCAGCATTACGGGTGCGGTTTTTTTGTTAATCGAGCGAGTCACTTTAGTACAGTTTTAGTTAAATATCAGTCGTAAAAATTTGATTATGCGATAGAGTAAGATTTTTTAATACAAACTACGGGGATGACATTGATTTTCAATAAAACGACTAAGCAACTGCGGAACGCGCGGTACAAAAATATAACAGTATCAGGAAATAAATGATTCTTTTTCCTCGACGCTCTAAAAAATACAACTATCTACAATATTTATATAAAATAACTTTTAAAGACATACAAAAGTTTTACAAAATACTAATCTCAAGTATAATTTTTACGATTTGAAATTTCACTTAGAAATACCCTACGGCCTATATAATGTTACACGTACAGTTATCAAATAATATTACATCATTGTGGTATAATTTAATTTGACGCAAACAATAAAAACACCTATAAAAATACTCCTCGGCTTTTCCTCAGTAACATAGTACATATTAGTCTCGGTCTAAGGTATTTTTTAAAACTAATACTTATAAAGATTACAAAGACATCGAAAATACACGTACGTTGCTAATAATTATTAAGTCTAAATACGGGCAAAAAATATTGTTTAAGCCTAAAGATAATTTAAAAGGTATATTTTTTCTCAGGGGTGCGGAGTTGTCGTTGACAGTATTTTATCCCTAGTCTCCGATTTTAAATTGACTAATATTTTTTTTTGTTTACACCTACCTACGCATCGCCGCATTATTCAGTTCAACAAAAATGCGGTGACGAGTGTACGTATAGGAAAACAAAATTATTAGTCTTGCAACACCGAATGATAACAGTAACCTTTACCAGATAATAAGTCGCATTGATGAATGATTGATTGTCATTCATCACTTCGTGCGAGACAACATATTATTTTTAATCAAATAACATTGTTCGGTGATCGTATTATACTTTTAATTTCGTCTAATACGATAACAGCGTACTCTAAATAGATAAATTCATAGTGCCTACAGAATACTAGAAACCCAAAAAAAAAACATAATAATATGTAGACTGACTTCCGCTAATCAACTACTGAATGAAACTTGAATTGGAGAGTTTTAATAACCCAGATTGATTTCATTTTCATTTATGAAAGATAAGTATATAATTTCAATAATAAATACGATTCACAAATAGATTGCCTAATCTTGATGAATAATAATTTACCATTTTAAAATAGATAATGCTAACTATTTTTGTTAATTTCAAAAGAAATTGAAGATTAATTCTTCACGACTAATAATGAGAAACGTTTCAACGTAAAATTTGGAGTTTTTATTTACGGCTTATTGTGAGCATTTATTTTCCTATAACGTACGGGGTAAAGAAAGACTATAGCCGCTTAAGCGATATGAATTCTTCCAGAACGAGTAGAAAGTGAGTACGGAGAGGAAATGATTTAAGTTACATCTCGCCAGTAATGTAATTTTAATGTAACATAATTCATATAATTGCTGAAAATTAATATGTTTTAAAATCTAATTGATTCGGTGATCGCAAGTGTGACGTATTTAAAATTAATTTATTATAACGCTTTACAAAGACGAGTATGCGTTTAAAATAAATTTAGCTATCTATCACCGGGTGCTCGATATCAATATAAGATACGCATTGTTGAACGAACACCTGCGACTCGAACGGTCTTTGAAAATGAGATTTGGATCACGTCCGCTCCGCAATAGATAAATGAACATATTTTAATTGAGATTTTCAGCGGAGATATTCATGCGCATCACGAATTCATTTAAAAATGAGATTTAAAGCTTTTTTAAGATTAATAATCATGCTAGTGTAGTCGACGAGACAGCGCGACAGACGAAAGTCGTTAATTGATCAAATCGATATTATCGGTTTCCAGCAGCTCGCCGCTCGGGAAGAGGTTGTTAAGTATTGCCATGTAATGAATGGTGGCGGCGATGGCCACGAATATATGCCAAATCGCGTGTGCAAACGGTATGAAGCCGTCCGACTTGAAGAAGAAGACGCCGATGATGTAAAGTATTCCTCCGAGTTTCAGTTCGCTCATTCCCGCGAACTCATGCTGAAACAGAAAGAAATTTAAATCAGCAAATAAGATTCATTCATTTTGCATTCTGAAAAATTCTGCGGGACACGCCAAAATCGTTAATGACAGTGGAGTAGATTATCTCGGCAATCAAAAAGAGATACTACAATTTCACAAATATTTAAAACAATTAATTTTAAAAAGTAATTCTGTAAAACAATTTTGGAACCGTAAGACGGTCCGGTCCTCAAATTAGATGATTAATTCATTACGATGGAAAAACAATATTGAAGAAAGCAAAGTGTCAAAGAAACTGCTATTTATTGACAAAAGCGTGCGCACATTAAAATATAAAATACTCTATTATGCTATAAAAGAATTTGTGCAATGTTCTTTGAGTTGTGGCCATTACTTTTTTATTTTAATTTTTTAATCATAAATTAAATTATAGCGTCATTCACCGAGTTTTGTTTCTCAAGCCTCGAAGTCAGCTAATCAGTTTCGATCATATTTAAATAAATAGCCATCAGCATGTTTTCAAATTGTTTCCATGAATTATTTCTTTGTTAATCCTGTGAAAGAGTGTTTTGCTTACTCTAGTCCTCAAGTTTCATATGCTATGGTATTTGTGATGTCAATTCTTCTCGATTGAATTACAAAAAAAAAAACAGAGTTCATCTCGTATGATCATTTAATTTCAAAATATTTGGCACATTGGCATCAGCCGTAACTAGGGCCTCTAATCCTGGGATCCCGTCCAATATTGTGATGAATGAAGAGGTTGGAAAAATTGTCAATCCCAAAATCCCAGGATTACAAATATTTTAATGGAAATTGCTAGTAGGCCTATAACTGTTTAAAGATATGACTGGTAATATAATCAGTCAATTGGTAAAATTTTCAAAGATTGACAGGTCAGAGGGAAATTATAGAGAAAGGAAAATCAAGAAATCACTATTGGCTTTCTCTTAAACAAACAATTGAAATTAATAGAATAACTATATTATGAAAGCCAAAAAGGAATTTAATAATAATTACAAAATTACTATAAACATTCAAATAAAAAAAACCAAACCAATCTAAAGAGCTATTTTGCCAAAATAAGATTCAAATATTGTATGCATTTATAATTTAGAATGTAAAATTATTGATGGCAGTCAAACATAGATAATGCAAACATGTTTTTTCCGGTTAATAACCTAGCTGACATGTAAATTGATTGATGTTTAATAATAATAAAAAAACAATAGATCACGAACAGTAAGTTCATATCAAAGTCTGAAATTCAAGGATGACAACGATAATGAGTAATATATTATAGATTAGTGTTTTGAAATGACTGCATAATAATTTAAATAAATGAGAGTTATTAATCACTGATTTTGAATAAACGTTAATAATAGATTATCTCGCCGATGGCCATATTTTTAATACATTTAAAATGACCTACGGTTAGGGCTTCCAAACCGGTTTAAACCGAAACCGGTTAACCGGTTTATCGCACGTTTTGAAAAAAACCGAAAACCAGTTTGTTCCACTCGGTTAACCGCGTTTTCTTATTTTTCATTTTCTTTTTCAAAAAGAAAAATCTTTTACAATGAATTTACTGCGTAGAAGCGGAAAGAATTTGCAACAACAACAACAACCGAGTAACAAGCAGTTCTCGTTAACAAATAATTGTTTGAGTCTATATGCTTCAAAGTGGGAGTGGAGACATAACATAAGCTAATATTATTGTTTTCTACTATATTTTTCTTTAAGCATTGGATGTCGCGTCTAGTCAATATGGTTAAAAAATAAATGCATTTATTTAAAGATCATTCTCTTGGTGAGTTTTATTATCAAGTTCTATTTTTTTATTTGACATATTTTATCAGAAAATATTTGTCCACATTGTATATACAGTGGAACCTCGATTATACGTTTTTCAAGGGACCGTAATAAATGAACGAATAATGCGGGAAACCGATAATGCGGGAAATCTTCAAATTGTATTTTTAAAAATGTTTAATTTTCAAAAAACTTATTTATTTATATAATAACTAAATGAGATGCAAAACTATTTGAGCTAAAAAAAATATTCTTCAAAAACGGTCAATCGGGATAATAATTGGGACGGGACGATAATATTTGGATGATAGATCAAGAAAATCAGTAAATCAGGGAATGATAAACGTGGAATTATTAAATATTAGTATGACGGGGTATTGGTCGAGTAAAAAATAAAAGATCCATGCCAAAAACGAAGTTAGTGAGAACGGTAGGTCAGGGTTCCACTGAAAAAAAACGCGAAACGAAATGCGAGGCAAAACTATTTATGAAAAATATTCAACGAAAACGGTCAATCGGGATAATATTCGTGACGGGACCAAAATATTTAAACGATAGATCGAGGAAAACGGTAAATCGGGGAACGATTAATGCGGGATTCTTTTACATTGTTCTTATGGGTGTTTGGCCGGGACTATGAAAACTAAACGATTCATGCGGGAAAACGAACAATGCGAGAACGGTAGATCGGGGTTCCACTGTATATATGTTTATACCTTCTGTGTTCCATCTCTAAGATTAATATCGATTTTTCATTAAAATTTGAGCATTTAGGACAAATATTTTAAATTTTCCACAAAATTATTTTTTTTGCATACCTACCTAATCAAAATACATTACATTTCGGTTTAAACCGGTTAACCGGTTTTATTGCCAGAAAAAAACCGAAAACCGGTTAGTTGGAAAGTCCGGTTAGTTGGAAGCCCTACCTACGATGATAGAGGTGTAATTAATTTTTAAGGGACGGTGCAGACTTGTAATGATTCAAATAAATATATTACAATTAGATGGCCTAGTTCTATAGAATGATAAATCAAAAGTTTAATGTTTCGAGTTATATTACCCATTTTATTGGAATACAATTACTACTTTTCTCTCGGTAGGCTGATGTTTGCAAATGGAAATATAAACAATCTTTTCTCAGTTCCATATACAGTGGAACCTCGTTCTATCTTTCTTACATTCTTCGTTTTCTCGCACATATCGTTTATTTTTCATAGTTCCGGCTAAACACCCATAAGAACAATGTTAATTAATCCCGCATTAATTGTTCCCTGATTTCCTCGATCAATTGTCAAAATATTTCTCATTTCGCTCACAGTTTTTAGTCTTATGCATTTGTTTTACTATAGTTTGGTTCCGGGAGTATAAAGTATGATTTTCAAGAGAATTATAGAACAATCAAAATATATTAAAATTGTATACTCTTCCATATGTTTTGTCATTATCGATCTGGGTTTCACCATTCAACGTTTCAGTCATTCGAGTGAATAGATTCAGCTTGACAAAACATATGGAAGTCTACTGAATTTGAATGATTCAAATTTGATATTTAAATTTCAAATGTAACAAAAAACATCACATTTTTTGTTACCAGCAACAAATTGATAGGAAGCTTGTTAACTGACAGTGCTTTCTAAAGATTTTGACGACAGCAGGGTGTCGGCAGACATAGATATCAATAAAACTACTACGTATTTAAAATCACAACGTATATTTCATAAAAATCCGATTATTATTATGTAATTTAGATAAGGTCGATAAGATAAAAATATTTTGAATATTTGTCAAGGTTCTCATAATTAAACGGGGCAAATCAAATAATACGGTTTCGGTAAGCGGTTTACGATAACGGTAGTTTTTTGTACAGTCAGATACAATAAAATTGACAATGAAATAATAAAGCTTTGTGAAAGAGCATCTCTTAAACTATTTCTGCCCTAAGTGACGACCCTAAAACTAATACTGCAAAATAGAGTGACTTAAACAGTAAGACGAGAGTAAAATTATTATTTTAAACATTCAATATTAAATTTGAACTCTCGCGTACGAATGTTCTTTCTCATCGAGTTGATCTCGAATGATATTTAAATAGCTGGCGCCTTGGTAATTATAAGCTACAATTAATTAAATTCTAACATAAAAATAAAAAATCATGACACTTATGAAATTTTCATTAATTATTATTAAAAGATTGAATGTGAACCATCGGTTGCGACAGTAGCTCCTTTCTCATCCTCCTGTTTACATGTATCATAAGTAAGGTGTCGGGTCGCTTTCTGTCATTTCATATAATTGAATTGCGATATCAACACAGAATATTTTTTACAGAATATTTACAGAATATTTTTTCACCAAATATCGCTACAAAAGATGTTGCTATGGCTAAATCTGAATATTCATAAGTTACGAAAAATTCAAGCGCTGACGCACTGATTGCGATTATGACTATTGAAATCTCGGGCGTGAGAATGTACTTTGACTTTTGTGACCGGGAAGAGAAATTATTAATATGCTAATCAAATGTTTAGCTCGCGATATAAACAGCAAACGCATAACCGGTGCATTGAGCCACTGCAAAAGGAATATTGAAGAAAATATATTCAAACAGTTTTATATTCAGTCACTGCAATAATTCATCTCAACAGTACACGAACACAAGTTTACGGAGATAAAAATTGTTACGTAATACAAAAATTGCGAATGCATGCTTTATTTATAAATTAAGAGCTATTATCTTTGTATACCGTTGATTAAAACATGATTATTAAATTTTTATAATTAACTATTTCAAAATATAATATGTGTGAAATATTTTCATTTGCGCAATCGCTGATTTGATTGTCACAAGCGATATTATAGTATATTTAAATAGAATTCCTGGTACACAATTTATAGTGACGTCAAGGACGGTGATAAAAATACTCATTGAAACAATCGCAAATCTCATTAAAAGAAAATCTGTTACATAAAATGTAATGTAGTTTGAAAGTAGCATGTGTCGTCAAAATTAAAATCAACTTCAATTTTCTGCCCATCCTATACCTTAAAGTGACATATTAGACAAAACGGGGCAAGTCAGGCAAAAGCGTGAAACACCCTTTTCGTGTATGACCAATGGTCACTTAAAAATAACCTTTAGAAAAAGGTTATTTTTTAAAAAAAACTAGTCACGTAATCCAGTGGCCGCAAAGCGTGAATAATCACAGAAGCACTGTAAAATTTACATAACATTTTTGTGGCAAGGATAATATTATTATTACATGAAAGAATGCCAACAAAATTCTATCCGAATAATAAACTCTTTTAGAATGTTTTTTATGAGTTATCTGCGTTTTAAAATCTGTCTTTTTTTTATCTCACTCTCACTCTACGATTGTAATCTTACATTATGGAAATCGTAAAAAAAATATACTCACATCGTACATCACGATAACGATGGAAGGACCGATGCCGGTGATGAGGTAAAAGAAAGTCTCCAGTCTCTTGAATCGCTCGTGAAACAGTTGCTGGTAAGCGATACCGCAAGTCGCGAGCAACCAGACGATCCACCGCATCTCTTTGAGCGCGGGCCCGCTGGACGGGCCGATGGTCAACCACGGGAAGTAAGATCCGGCGATGAAAACGTAAATCATCGCTCGGTCGCAGCGGTGCAGCACGTGCTTCATGTTACTGAAAAAAATAATCATCTCATAACTGGACATTGACTCGATGCGAAAAGACACAAATATCTAATTTTCTATCGGCAAATATATTATCACATTGAAATTTATATTTTTGGCAGAATTCCATTATAATCATGTACTGGATGGATGAGGTGTCACTGAAACCTCACCTTAATTAGATGCGATCCAGTGAGAATATTATTCAATGTGTACAAAATAAAAATATAATTTTCTTACAATTCAAACAGTAGCTTACACAAAAATAGTGTCTATTAAAATATACTATAGTGTATGAACAGCATTGTCTAAGCAGTCTTTATTACTCAGTGTTTTTTTGTTGTTGTTATTGCGAAAGATCAGGTTTTTTGCTGACGCAATCATGTGATCATTACTAGAAAACAGTAAGTATCAAAGATAGAAAAAGTCTTTAATTTATTTTAGTAACTATTAGAATGGATAAGTGAAATTTTAATGGAGATTCTAATATTTAATTATGGCAGAAATCAATCCTCAAGAAGTATAACTCACTTTGGCGAGTTTTGAACGAGAGATCGAGTCAGTGTCTCGTGGTCACCGCTTATTTTAAATTTCATCGTATATATTATGTAAAATGATAAAATTAAAATAAAAACTGTGGGCGCTAACGGCTAACAAGAAAATAGCTCTACAAGGTTTTACACCTTGCGGACTGAATTCTGCCATCTGGATATAAGTAAATTCAACAAATTACATTAAATATAATTTAAGTACCAATCGCTTTTGCAATAGAAGACAGAGTGAAAGGTGGTGGATATGGCGAAGAGCATGCTGAGTGCGGCTCCGTAAACGCTCGCCGCCAAATATTGAGGTACGCTGCACGAACGTCGGAGAAGTTCACAAGCGGCCAAAACACTCGGCATCATGCACACTCCGTGTGTCAACACGTTGGCTATATGCTCAACCTGTCAAAGATTTGATTCAGTTTACATATCAGTTAGCACCTACTAAATAATAGACCTTTTAATGTTTTCAGCTATGGTGGGTATACGCATGCAAAGAACCAACTCTAAATTGATTTGAAATATTAAAACAATCTTGAGCAAACGTAAAAAAAATTGTCTGCAAACTGTGCTAATTTTTCTATTTTTAATATTTTACGTCTTAATTTATATGAAACATGTTACATGTAATGGACACTTTTGGTAGAACTGTCAAAAAAAAGAACAAACTGTTTGCACATGTTAAAAGCATCAAGTTTATTTAAAGTTCATAAGCATTTTACAAAAATAAGGGAACTTTTCAGACATGTCTAGAAATTTAGCAAATTTCTCAAAGCATCATTTTTCATTAATTTAATTAAGTATTTGTTCAAAATAATAAATAATGATTAAACAGTTTAAACAACAAAACATTTACATGTGGTTACAGAAACAATTAATAAATTAATAGTGAATATGTACTGTTTTTTAAAGAAAAAAATATGAAATGCACATTCGTGTAGACATACATTTACATTGCTTAGAGCTTAGACTTTTCATGAGCACACACATTGTTAAATATGAAAACGTTGGCTTAGAATATTGTTTATTCTTGCTGGTATGTCAACTAATGCATCGCCAAACCATTGCAAATCATATCCGACTATATACATATATACTTACACAGTAGTTAAAGACAGGAAAACTGAACGGTTTAGAGTTTATTTTCTGAATTTGACGATCAATCAAATATAGCAAAGGCATAGTAATAACCGGGATGTGTAGTTAAAAAAACACGGCATTAATTATTATTTTAGGTTTAGTAGCATGCAGTGGCGCCACTTTTGACCCTAGCGATTAGAATATTCATTTGTTTTTTTTAAATTACAAGAAGTTGTTAGTTTTTTTTAGTCAAGACTCTACGACTTTGACTCCACGGCCCTGGTTATAGCACTTCAGAACACATCAGTTGATAATGCTCATCATTATCATTTAAATAAAAGTGGAATTAGTACAAATGAGTATTTTATTTTTTTAAATATAACACTTACAAATAAATACAGCTGGAATTAATAAAAATTGTTATTCATCAATTACAAACGATATTGTAAGGTAAATGAAAACTCAGTGAAAAATAAACAAACATGTCAGAAAAGATATTCGATCGAAGAAAACCTAATTAATAAAATAAAATCACTGACGAAGGTCGACCGTATTATATCCCAGTGGACACATCCATCAATGTAATGAGTAAATAATTAAATACACACTTACAGAAAAAACACGCGTAATTTTACATACCTTAGTAGGAATGTAGGCTTGATTATGTGATGCCTTCTTGTTCATCCATTTTATGTCTCGCAAGTGTTCCCAAGGAATACTGTTTCTCGCAAGAAGTCGACATTGCTCAATCTTCGATTCAAATTTCATACCGATATAATAATACGGAAATGGGTATACTTTTACACCAACTTCTGGGACACGAACGCGAACATTATTCAATGAATACTTTTATCAAAGAAATATTAGACTCGCGTAGGTTTTTCGGTTGTCTAGTCAATCTGTTTCATTAATTGGATTAAAATGTAGCAATATTATTCAAGTAACAACACACGTTTCACGCTTACACAACGCACGCCGTTTGACATTTGACAAGAGAGTTTCGATTTGCCCGTTGCTAGTCGCGGTTTTCTTTTTCTGTCTTGCACGAGCGTGCGAATAAGTATAACCAGCAATAAGTGCTAAAATCGTCTGACTAATAATAAAAAATACTATAAATAGTAAAAGTCAGGTACCTAGGATACCAACTGACAGAATTGATAGTAGAATGTAGTAGTGGTGGTGGTAGCTACTAAAAGTATATTATCTATGCTACTAAATTAAGTAGGTACTACACTCACTTCGTACTCAATCGATTGTTTCAAGTAACCATTCATTAGATCAATTTCAGGGAAATTATTCGATACCTACGCAAACCAAATCATCCTGCAATAAAATATGTATTAAAAGAATAAATTATTTAAATTGTTTATAATTTTTGTAATGTATATTTTTTTATTTAAATCTTTTGAGACAGATGTAAACTCAAAAGTAAGAAATAAATAAAGTTGTACCCATGTGAATATTGAAAAAATAGATTAATAAAATTATAATGTAGTATTTCTAGTAAAGTAATTATTGTGATAGTTCATTTTAATTTGTTACTTTTTTCATTTATACCCCTTATAGGTAACATAAATTAGTATAGGTACACACTGTTATGAAGCCAAAGAGCTCTATGGAAATTTATGTGCATTTTTTAAATTATTATCAATTTTTTAAAGACTATCATTTTGAAATAGATTTGGATATTATTGTTCCTATGAGAGCCTAATCAAGCTACCTATTTATTGCGTGAGTTTTGATTACAAATCATTCGAATTCAATATATCATAATGCTTGTATTTTAATTATCATTATTTATTTTTAATGGTGGGTTTTTTATTAAATAGTCAATATTTAAATTAGCTTTTGGACTGTATTTAATATTTAGTTTTTATATTAAATGGTCAGCATTCTTTGAAGGTTCATAGTTGAATGGTCAACAGTTAGAGCGGGCTTGAATTCCAAAATCGATTTATGGATAACTGTTCGAAGGTATGGATATCTGTGATGTCTCAAATTCCCTTCCACCTCCTATCTTATCCTAAAAATGGGACATAGCCAGGGGTGGGCTGGAGGGGGCTCGGAGGGGCTCGCGCGAGCCCCTTGTTAAATTTTTACTACGGCCGGCGAGCCCCTTGTTAATTTAAGACAAAATAATGTTTTAGATTAAATTTGTGTATAACTGCAATTTATGAACATACAGTATACACAGTAGTAGATTTTTAGATATTTACATTGAAAAGTTTATGGTAAATTGCATATTTTACATATTATAAGTGTATTTAGTAACAATTGATTGCTTATTTATGTATTGCATATAATTGCATAGGAGTGATAAAAAAATTCACTCCTTCCCCAGAACACCGAAAATTGCTTTGAGATTAAGTGAGCCCCTTGTTAACGTGTTAGCAACCCATCGCTGGACGTAGCGAGAGCAATTAGCTAACCACTATTCGTGTCATAGACGTATTGTTTTATCCCTACTTTTTTCGAAAAAGAGGCGATGAAGAATTGAGTTTACTACTCAATTCCTGTAGAAAAAATTCTGTTGAGATAAAATTCATTAAGAGTCCATATCAATGCCATAGAGCTAAAATATTATGTCTCCAATTTTGGTCAAAAATGAGTTAAGCACTGAAATGTTTGTATGTGATACAATATTTTAGTTCTAAACCAAGTTCTACATTTGGGTGCGAACATGGTTTTAAAAAAAATAATCTCAAACCTCGTTTTAAGTTGTATACTAAATCTAACCTAACCTAACCAAACTTTATGATGACGACTAATGACAAAATTTAAAAGAAATACTGATGTTACTATGTTTATACTTACATAATATTGACGCAGGCTTGCACCAGGCAGGCCGTGAGGCCGATTTTAAAGACAGCCAAAGCCAACGAGTTTTTTTATTTGAATTATAGTGCAATAACTCGGTAAAAAATTTAAAACAGTGTACGTTGGCTACAGATGGTTGGTTTTCGTCTTAATTTTGTTTTGCGAAGAAGGGTTAGGTGAAAATTGTACTTGTCAAGGCCGTCCCAGTAGAATGATGTGCTAAGTACATTGCAATGATTTTTGTCTCCTTCACAAAAAACTACCATTATTGTAGGTACTGCTATTTTTTAAAACGGCGAATACGAATTAGAAAAATAGGAAGTTCCAGATTATTTAGGTAACCAGCGCAGGATGACCTCATTAAATTTTTCATTGACCGTTACCAGTTTTTTACTCATTACAAGGGAATATTTTTCATACTCTATTTTATTTCTATAAAATTCTTATTGATTGTTTTAAAACTACTAGTTTAGCGCCCTTTTTATATACAATAAAAATGTTAATACTTTCGATGGTTTCGGCGGTAACTTTGTGGAAGTTCATTTTAATAGAAAATTTAAATTAACTTTGATTATTCCACGTATTGTGTAACTAACTGTGACACGTGTTTCGCCTCTTTCAGAGGCATCTTCAGACTTACTAACAACTCATTAGTAAAATTAGTATCATTATCTGTTTGCTTTATTTCGATTCTACACCCCCCTCCTTGCTCCTCTTAAAAGGAAAAAAAACCCAATCCATTTTGTAATTTTATAATTTTAAAATGTTAGAATCAATCTTGCTTCATTACTTAAGCAAACTTTGCGATAGTAAGTCTGAAGATGCCTCTGAAAGAGGCGAAACACGTGTCACAGTTAGTTACACAATACGTGGAATAATCAAAGTTAATTTAAATTTTCTAATAAAAATGTTGTTAAAAAATAATGAAGTAATCAAATACGAAAGATTTTTTCAAGAATCTTATTATTTCTGTTTTTTGGTATATTTTTTAATCTTGTTTTCCACAGACTGGAGTTTCGTGGTGATCCGACTGATGAAATCGGATGATAGATATCTTTTTACACACTTATAAATGGGAGGGGGGGGGGGGGGTATGTTTGCACGTAGGCGCGGACCTGTATTGAAAGGCTCACTTTACTGTTATTGTGGAAGATCGAAACAACAGATTTTTATTACAATCAATGAATAAAACTTACTGTATGAATGAATTGCATAGTAAGAACAAATAATAAAATATATGTGCCACAATGAAGATTCACAGACATGAGAAAAAGTATATGAAAAAATCAAATTATTTTTGAGAAACTTTTATTGAATACTTGTAATACAAACAACTTGAGATGGATTGATTGAAATCATTCCAGTAATGCAAAAAATAATATGTAATATATTTAGTTTATTATCAGGATAAGAATTTTTACACGGTGACAATTATTTTTATAATATTAATGGTACACTAATAAAATACAGATTACAATATAATATATTATATTATGAAGAATTCAGTACATTTCAGATTATAGTATACGTTATATAAGTTTACTTATGTTTTAATCACAACGTTTGCTTAGTATATTAGGCATATTCATTTTACTTAATGATATATAAAAACTGATTTATCGATAAAAAATATCCATGAATATTAAAAGATGCAAGAGGATTTTTTCAATCAAGAGAAAATTAATATACTTTTGCTAGCATAAAAATGTATTTTTTTTTATAAAATACTGTAGAAACTTGATATAACAGACATGTAGGATGGGGGATTCCATAAGAGCCGGATGTCCTATAAAAGTAAATTATCGAATGCATATTTTTATTAAGAAAATAAATGGCACAATCAACGGTCAGGGAAGTTTCATCTGCCCGATTGATAATCTCACTAGAATGTTGTCATCAAATGCCAATTTCATATGTTTACTGGATTTAATGTCCGCACCTAAATTTACACACGCATTTTTTATGTCTTTGTTTTTTTGAATATTTGAAATAGTTTGCTTTTTTATACCATATTGCTCACATATGAGGCTATTATATGCAAACCCGGCTCATTCCAAAATTGTTGAAACATGAACCGTGAATAATTTAATAAAAAAAATATAAGCTTTGAAAGTATTTTCAAAAACCAGTCTCAAACATGCCTTGATGACACACAAAATATCATTCCAAAGTAATGTAAAACTAAAAACATTTTTAAAATGTGTATCGTTTTACAAAATGTAATTCAAGTTTCATTTATTAACCATTTTAGAATGAGTCGTGTTTGCAAATAATACCCTCATAATGAGACACTCCGGACTTCAACTTTCAAGTATTTGATGTAACGTTAAAGTTTTTCCATATTTTAAATGCAGAATAAAATTACGACTATGTGTTTGATTGTAATTTACAATTTAAATTTATGAATGCATCGATTCACTTTGAGTAAGTAGATTAAATAGCCGTGCAGCTGGGTGAATTAGCGGGCAGCATCGTGAACATCTCTGCTACATTCAGTCTACGAGCAGGATCCAGATTCGAATTCGAGAGGTATGAAATGATTATCAAGGCAGAATATTGTTAACAAGCGGTGATACTTGGATTTAAAGACATACGTTTTTAAAAATTTGAACATCTAACTAGATATTTTGTCCGTTATATCGAGCTTCCACTCTAATATAATTTTTGATTGAGTGCATAAAATTATGTGTCAAAGCCCTAGATATTTGAGTCCTATTTACAGCATGTAAAAGGCAAAAGGACAGATGTTTTAAGAAGCTCCAATTTACTAATTTAATCATTTAAATAACTATTAATCCAGAGAGTTTTGAAGCATGTGAAAGCCAGTAAAATCGACCTCTTATTTTTTATTCATCTTTAGTTTCTGAAGTTTTTCTCGCTTTGGAATAATTTATTTGATTTTTTTTAAATCAAGATTATTCTTAATGTATCGTTTCAACAGAAGGTGTTTAAGAAGCTTCGAATGTTGAATTTTTTTTTGAAAGAGTTGTAATAATAGAAGAATAGATGGGAATAACTAACGTAGAGGAGTTAACAAATCGCTCTTTTGGAAAGGAAGATGTGAAAATATGACTGACGTCCGAAATATGAATCAATGTATGAACATGTTTTTTTAGGGATTCAAACCCTTAAACGAGCATGCAACAGAATAGGAAGTTAGTATTAAAGCATTGTCACTCGAGGTGTAAGATGAAAAGTTATACATAATGAGTATTACAGCAAAAAATGCTAATTTTTTTAAATATCAGTCGATCAATGGTGAATGAATCTTTCAGACATTTGTTATATTATAGTATCCTGTACAAAATGAAGGTATCACTCTTAGAGCTCGGAACAGAAAATTACTATTATTCCATATGTTTTATGTCACATAACGTTTTAACGATTCAAAGATGAATTTTAAATAAAAAATAAGATTCGAAAAAAGCTTTCGTGAAATAGACATTTTTCAAAATTAATGAATATATAATATTAGTTATCTCAGCATTTATTTATAGTTACTGTGTAATGTTTCAATAAGCACTTTTTGTTTTGCAGAATATCGAAATTAGTTTATGATTATTTGAAAAACACTCCAAACAATAATAAGGCTCTAAGGTTTAAATGATTTTCTTCATTTAATTGAGTTCAGTGGATAATACATCTTCTATCACAGGCTATTGTTCAATTCCTAGATTCATATTATATTATGTGAAAATAAAACACGTATTACAATACGCAAGCAGAGAATTTGTATTTATACATATATGGCATTGCTGACTTTCTAACGACAGCAAAGGGTTTTTCTTAAAGAAGATACATATTAATATGTACAATAAAACATTCACGATTATCGTTGAATCAGTAAACAGTTATGTTGAATTTTAAATGATCACAAAGCAAGCTGCCAGGAGAGATCTTTCTGTCAGAATCTGTTCACAAAATAGGACTTTTGTTTTATATGTATTGACGGCTTAGTTCCATAGTGTTACAACTAGAAATTGGTAGTTTTGAGATATGGCTAATTTAAGTTTTGACACGTCTAAACGCAATTGTAAAAAAGTGATCATTATTATTTGTCTTATCTTTTTAGTAAATCATTTAGTCATTTATCTTAATTCAATTCAAATTTATTGTAACGTTGGCAAAATTGTAAAATAATATTTCCAGTTGTATTTATATGAAACCGAGATATTGTTTGAAAGATTGTTTATATTTATTTATTTTCATATTCAAACATCTGTGTGCTGAGAGAAAACTAGTGATTTTTTCCAGTTGTACTTTCGTGGTGCTATATTAAATATAACTCTACTCTATGGAACTAGGTCATCAGATTATTCTTAGAAATCTTTGTGCAGACAATTATCAGAAGTATCAATCTAAGTGAGTGCAGAAAATGCATTGCCTTAGTAATATATTTTAAGGTACATTAAATACAAACAGAAATATTATCTTTTTTATAAAATTGATTCAGTGGAGATATACGAAAATATTCTGAGTAATCGAGGTAGTTTGCCTTTTAAAATAGAAGCAGATTTAATAAGTATTTTATTTGTATGTAGGATAAGTAAAATAGAGCCCAAAAGATAAAATTTGACTACATTATTTCATATAATTCTGTTTGGTATTGCGGGAAAAACTCAAAGGCTATAAAACAGCGTAAGAAGAGTAAGGTATACAATTTTCAAAGATAGGAATTGTAACTGTTATAGTTATAAAAAAAAGAATAAGAAACTATATAATCATTGGAAAAATATTGTTTATCAGTGAATTGAATACGATAGTGAGAGTAATGCTTTGCGATTTTCATTCATCTCGAATTTGTGTTTAGGCAATGAGACCATTTTAACAATCTGCGCCAAGTGTATTAGATAAAACAGTTTAATAAAAATCATAAATTATATTTTTAAAAGTATAACATTCCGATTCTGCCCGAGTATAAAATGACAGGCATCTATGGAATATAGTGTCAACATTATGCATAATATACACATTGCATCTAAAATAGTATCGTAGACCTAGGCATAAAAACAACAAATGTCCACTTTTCTACATTTTCATTTCTTGATTCCTCGTCTATGATTCCATACATCTGTGCAAAAAAAACAAATGGCTCTCAAATATATGTAATTTTTCTAAAAACAGCAATGCTCTGTAGTCTCCCTTTTATCACAAGGCAATGTTAAAGTGCATTCCATACTTGTTAGTGTATTTAACCAAAATAAATGTAATAACAATTTAACACCCAAATAGTTCAATCGCCTGTGTGGTCGAGTGGTCAACGTTGTTGGCTTCGGCTACGGAGGGCCCGGGTTCAAATACCGGTACGGACAGTTTTTATAAATTGATTTTTCAATCGATTTATGAATTTCTGTTCAAAGGCATGGGTGCATGTGATGTCTTGAATTCCTCCCTCTCACCCATCCTATCCTACGAACGGGGCGTATCGAGAGCAATTAGCTTACCACTAATCCTGTCCTAGCCCCTATCCTTCTATCCCTTTGGAAAAAGAAAGGTTGAGCAACTGAGTAACAAGCAGTTCTCGTAGAAACACTTCTGTTGAGATAAACTCTATTAGAAGTCCATATGCTCCACATTAGGAGCGGACATGGTTTAAAAAAAAAAAAATAGTTTATATAAGGCTATTTCACGATTCCTCATTATCAAAATAATAAAAATGCCTCTAAAAACCGAGATATTAGATTATCGTTCTGTAAAAATGCCGCCTGTGTGGTTGAGTGGTCAACATTGTTGGCTTCGGCTACGGAGGGCCCGGGTTCAAATCACGGACAGTTTTATAAATAAATTTTTCAATTGATTTATGAATTTCTGTTCAAAGGCATGGATGTATGTGATGTCTTGAATTCCCCCCTCTCACCCATCCTATTCTATGAACGGGGCGTATCGAGAGCGAATTAGCTTACCACTAATCCTGTCCTAGCCCTATCCTTCTATCCCTACTCTCTTTGGAAAAAAGAGAGGTTGAGCAACTGAGTAACAAGCAGTTCTCGTAGAAACACTTCTGTTGAGATAAACTCCATTAGGAGTCCGTATGCTCCACATTGGGAGCGGACATGGTTTAAAAAAAAAGAGTTTTTTGACATTGCTATTTGTATGCCAAGGTCTTTAGTTGATTAACATTTAAACACATATGAAATAGTTTAGCTTATGATAATATACGTGTACCTAAATAAAAAATGAGGCAGCAGTTTTTTTTTCATTCATGCCCGACGCATGGGTGAAAATGTTTTAATTTGATTATTTCTTTAACAAGGGCAGAAAAATACAATCTCACCTGGGGCCGTCAAATGTCTAGAAAAGGGTATTCTCAGAAAAAAATTCAAAAAGTTACCCTAGTATGATTAGGAAAGATAAAAATAACACATTTAGTAAAAGTAACTTGAAGTGGTAAGCAGGGAAAGGAGTAAATGTTGTCAAAAATAATAAAAAGTCTAAGTAATCATAATAAAAAAAGTTTAATTATTGAGGATTTTTCATAATTCGATTCCTGTATATGATTGACATGTGTAAAAGTAAAATTGAAAATTAAACATAAAGAACGAACTTAAATAAATTATTCTAAGGAAATACACACTAATAATTTAAACTGAAAACTTAGAATAGCCACAAAGTTTATAAATCAATCGTTAAAATATTTCACACGATTATGTGATACCGAGAAAAAACAATATTTACATAACATTATAGTGAAAAACGTGTCGGAAAATGGTAACCATGAAAATACTGCAAGTATGTAATAGAATATTCAGTCAAAATACCATTACTTAATTGCAGTCTTCTCAAAATGATATAAAGGTGGACGTGCCGTGTGCTACTCCAGGACAGACGATAAAAATTAAGTAAATTATGGTTTCCAGACATTTATATTAAAATTCGATATAATATACTATGTACAAAAAACTACACGAGTAATATATTTCCAAATTCCGCTATATTCATATTGCTGAAGCATTGTTAAAAATGGTTTTGTCGATATTATAATTTAATATATGATTTTGTAATTTTTTATCCTCGATTCCGTTTTGTTTTCGAAATATAGCAATATTGTGATGTTTTTTTTATCTTCTTTATACACCTTTTGCAAAAATACGATACAGTTGATTATACATCGGCAAAGGTCAATATAATGCGGTAATAAATATTATTTTCTAGATGCCAATACGGAGTCGGCAGATATTGGAAATACACCTCATGAGAGAGTGAGAGTTCAGCAAGGACTGCGTCATACGACATCCTATCAATTTACAAAATGAGACACGGCCGTCAATAACACCATTCACTACCTCAAATATGTTATTCTATTTACTAAATATACAAATAGACTAATTTGAATTGTTTGAATTTTGTACTTTTCCATGAGTTTTGTCGCTAACGACCCGGGTTTCGCCTTTCGGCATCTTCAGGCATTCCAAGTGCACAGATGTACTTGAACTGACGCGTAGTAAACAGTTTGTATCGTTTATTTACAAAAACATAAGTAGATCACTAAGTTAAAAGGCTATTAAAATGTAAATTGGCGAAAATTCAATGTATACAATTTTCAATGAATTAAGTGAGTTTGTTATAATTATGGGGATTTTTTGAAAATATTAATGACCAGATAATAACATAGGAATGTTTAAAATAAATCTAAGGTTTTATCCGACCTATTATTAATGAGTTGATTTGTTTTTAAGCCTTTGAATTAATATTTAATGATAGCAAGTGCTTGAATTATTAATAAAATGACAATTATTTAAAAGGGGTACAACAATGGAGAATTTGGTAGATAAAATTGCTCGTTTAAAATTGGCAAACTGTTAAAAAAAGATACCTCCACTTTTGCCAACCATTTAATTCTTGAAAACCATACGTTTAATTTTGACTCAGGTATTGATTTGTTAGATACTAACAGGGGCGAGTTAAAATTATTTTACCAAGAAATCTTAGAGATTAATCTAGCTCAGCTCAACATTTTAATAGCCTTTTAACTTAGTGATCTACTTATATTTTTGTATATAAACGATACAAACTGTTTACTACGCGTCAGTTCAAGTACATCCGTGCACTTGGAATGCCTGAAGATGCCGAAAGGCGAAACCCGGGTCGTTAGCGACAAAACTCATGGAAAAGTACAAAATTCAAACAATTCAAATTTGATATTGAAATTCCATTAAGCACCCTCAGTCGAAATTCTTAATTATACAAATAGACGTCGGCCAGTATAAACAAAGTGAAGCGATGAATATATAATTATTAGCTTCGTTGCAAATCAAACAGAACGGCCGTTTAAACATTCTCATCATTAGATTTATGAAAGTTTCTGCAGTTTTTAACTTATAAACGTAAGTAAAAATAGACAAATCATTTCTTGGAAGTGTCCCTTGTAGCACACACAGGCATAACTGTTTGATACGGATCAAATCCAGCAACCGCATATCGAGATAGGTTAACCTTGAACATTGTTGTGCGTTACGATAGATCTATTCCATTGCGTGGCATTATATTAATTAGTTGTTCCTCTTTTGACACGCAGACCCGTTTGATGCCAAATAGTTATGAGAAGAGAGTGATTGAATTTCAGAGCACTGTTCTCGACGAGACAGCTTCGCTTGATTTGCACCGACTCATTTGATTTGATTAGAGTTTTGTAGTTTGCGTCGCGCATTCCTTACATAATTACGCTTTCAGACCGAGATGTATAATAACAACGGCGCTTTCAAAATAATTAAATAATAACATTAACTAGTACAATTTGATTTGATGTATTGTCGTTTAGCACAATAAACCGTACTCTTGTCAAATTAATTAAAAAAAAAATTAACTAAAACGTTTCTAATCAGTTCAACTCTTTTATCTCTCCTACATTATTTTGGTAATAAAAAATGTGTAAATTTATTGACAACGGCCAGCATTTCGGCTGGTAAATTGGACCGATCATGTTGCGCTTTATATTTATTGAGTACTCTGTCGAGTTGGCAGTATAAGTCCATGAGCGGTTTCAGTCCTATCCCCTTGACGGCTTTCACGCTTTTCTGCATGCACGCCTCCAGTTCCTCCGGATTGATTTTTACCTTGTTTTCAAAATCTGGAAATAAATTCGAAACATCTAAAAGAATATTATTGATATTGTAATCACCGTAAACAACTTAAAATTGAAAAACATTTACAAAAAATCTGCTGTTTGACTGATAAAGAGAATTCGAGCGAATGAATTAGAACCATTGCTTATAAAACATTTTCTGTTCAGATTCTCTATTAGGTGTCTTTATAGTTAGATCTTGAAAAAGATAATGAATATATTTATGGAAAACCTACAAAATTAAGATGGTTTTCCATGTATGTAAAAAAATTATTGCATAATAAAATTCTAAGAAAAAATGAATAATTTTACTAGAACAATCATTACCTAGACTAGAGAGATCGCCTTGAGATGATTTTTTTCTGTGCGGGGTTGACGTGTGCGGGTGCACACTGGAAGAACGTCTATCGCCTTGTTTCCCAGGAGATTGTTGGCTGTAGAGGAAATTAAAATAAAAAAAATGAATTAATCACAAGAAACATCCAATAAAAGAAAAGAAATTGCTCTATGAAATTTAAATGAAAGTTAAAACTTTTTATTGTATTTTTAAATCCATTTTTTTTGTAAAATATGTAATTCAAGAAGATAAGAGTTTTTAAATTTGAAACGTTCTTATCCCATAAAGAATTATTTTTATGAAGCTATATTTGCGGGTGTTATTTAAAACGGTGAAAATAATACAATAATAATATAGCGTTGATAAAGCACCGGCCCGAGAGTAACTTGACAACCATTGGTGTTAAAATTGATTTTCCCAGAATGCCGAAAGAAATATTTTTCAAATTTACTTGTTTATTTACGGTTAATTCTACTATTCATTGAATATGAATAGTAGAATAAACCTCTATTCAAAATCCATTTCAGGTATACATGTCCGAGTGGTTGAAGGGTTTAATTAATAATACCAATCTATCATCAAATACACCGAAATCATATGATTAACAGTTATTAATTACCTGTCGATTGTTTTAGGTTTAGGAATGGGTATATCAACAGCATTGACGTCAAACAGCATTTCTGCGCTGTCGAGTTGAAGTCTTCTAGCAGCAGTGGTGTGACTGGTGTCGGCTTTCCCGACGAGGGAATTTTCTCTATCGCGGCCTCCAGAGCGACTGCTCGGCGAACGAGACTCTCCGTTGCTTTTGGACTGCCCGTCTTCGGCATCGGATTTATCCACGCTAGACGGAGACGGCTCACCGTTCACCGGAGACGTGCAGATGGGCTTATTTTCCTTTGAATCTTCATCTGTGATAATAGGATTATTCGTGTCCTGTAAGTAAGAATATGCAGTCATTAAACATCGTAGTTTAACGCAATTTAGAAAGCACATTAGAAAATTGAATGCAAAAATATAAACGTTCATTATTCATACCTTATGACCGATGGAAGTTTTGTGTTTCTTGGCGATACCTTTAGACCAGAGTGAACCCTTTTTCTTTCTCTTTCGTTTTCTGACAGCGCTGGACATGTCTTGGGATGCGCTGGCACCGAGAGAAGGTTCTTCCACCGGAGATCCTAGTGCGGTTTGATTAAGAGTGGTGTCCGTCAAGGCTGGTGTCACAGTCGAACCGTTAGGTTTTCCCATGGGAGGCGATAATGTGTGGCAAGATGTTGCCGACATCGTGCCGTTGCTCTCTAAAAAAATATTGAATTTGGACAAATGTTTTCACAACTTCGATATAAAAAAAACAAGTTCATTAGACAATAAGTTGATGATATGCTGAATCTTGAATCTGACAAAAAGTCTTCCTTAAATTATTATAAGACGCTGCAATTGTTAGGTTAGTTTAGGTTAGTGACTGTTATGAAGTTATATTTTAAACATTTAATAATAAAATAGAAAATTTAACGGTTATTGTCAAAACCTTTGAAAATTGCGTCGACAAAAACAAGATCGGGTAAGACAAAGAGAAGTCATACAACTCACGTGTATGGGCTGTGAAGATAAAATTGGGCAGGTCTTTATCGTGCGTGAGCCCCTCGTCAGCGCGCCGATTGGCAATCGCCCGACATTCTTCTTCAAAGTCACTATCCATCTCCACTTCAACTAAGGCGTGTGCGTGGTCACGCAATGAACATGCCTCGTGACGGATTTGCTTGTCTGACGATGTTCTGCGAAGACACAACAATATATTTAGGCAACTAGCGATAGATATTAAAATTCAAAATAGATAATTTTTGCCAAAATTGTGAAAGATATATTTTTTTAAAGTTACTATAATACAAATATATAACAATAGATTTGTTATTACGGTAGCCTGGTCATTTTCTACACCACTGTGTTTGCATTATTATGTTGGAAACACTGTTAAGCGCATGTGTCGCCCGATTCAAATTGATTATATCGATTTTATGATTCCAATTAATAATAAAAGTCATGAGTAATCATAAAAGATGCTCAATTAAATTGTGTAAAAAAACGATTGCTAAATAGATATTATTATTATTATGGAAATTTATTTGTCTGCTTGATATTAAAAAGATATTTTAATTAAAGTTTTTAATGAAATGATTGTAGCAATTGACAAACTCTTCAATTAGGTGCTATTATGACTGAATATGTTAGTTTTACAAAATTGAATAGAATTGACATTATTGTTTACATTGACCTGTATGACAATTTCTAGCTAAAGATATAAATTCTTCTACACATATAAATCAATCTATAAACATTACCGACGTCATTTTTTGATTTTTTGAATGACGTAATAATTATGAAAATAATATTTTGATTTGACAAGTGTGCAAATTTTCAGTCATTAATCAAATATTTCCATGCATCAACAGCAAAACTTGAAAACTTCCACGAAAACAAAACACAGAGCAACTAAAACTGAACAATAAAATTTTACATGCAATAACAATGAGACAAGTATGATGATGAATGGTATCGTTTATTTTTACCCTTGCAAACTTTTCATAGACGGTGCAAAGTTTTGTTATACAAATCATGATAAAAATTCAATTTTTTGACGTTATTAATTAGCAACGCTAAGTAAAGGGACTGCAGTCTGGCTCGCCCCTATGGATTGGTTCTGTAAGATTTTTCAGCACAACCTCAGCGGGGGCAAAATAGATAAACAATATTTCTAACATATGCGACGTTATTATTCTATTAGCTATATTCTAAGATTTATCGGTGTCCGGATCGAAGGTAATGATTTTTGTAAATACATACTTTTCCAACGTTTTAGATTGTTAACTAGCATTATTAGTAACCGTGCTACATTAGTGTCCGGAAACTAATAAATCTGAGCATAGCACCGCTTATATAAAAATTAATACAGTTTGAAAAACATCCGGATATTGCTGGATCAGCTGATTTCCGAATGATTCGGGTATACAATTCATACAATTTTAATATGATTACACAAAGAATTCTATCTGAAAGTCAAAATTGAACCATAGCTCAAGAAAGACTTTTTGGCATGTTCTTATAAAACTAAAAACGGGAAATATCTTTTGTAGATATACAAGTATTAAAGTGTAAAAAAAATCCTGCGCCCCGCTATGTATTGAATTGTAAGTAGTGCTGCTTTTGTAACAGTACAGTTGATATTGCGATGAATTAATTTGCTACACAGTGTTCTTATCTTATTTTGAAATACGGTGTTACAAAAAATTAATTATCTATGATGAAAAATAAATGATTATTTTTTTAAAAATCTATTTTACATAACGACTCTGTTTAGGATAGAAATATTTTTTTTACCTCAAATGTTGAACATCTTTTTTTGTGCTACAAGCTTATAACTACAAGTTAAAAATTGGTTTGGTAAAACATTAAAGTAAAAATACAGTCATGCAAGTGTAAATCTATTGTAGCATACCTATTTATCCCCTTTATTCTAATGAAAGCATGAAGGATTGGTGATAAACATGATGATGTAAAAACGAGTAATACACAGAAAAATAGCAATAAAGGCTATAAAATATTTAACATTTATTCACAATAATGTAAAAGAAGATGATAAATATATCGATTAATTATTTATTTGATTCAATAAACTGAGAGAATTATTGTCGGCGCAAAGATCTATAAACATAAAGAGAGTGATGATTCTCTAGGTAGATGTGATCAGTTTTAATTTAACTATCCTGAAAAGAAAAAAACATTATATGCAGATATATTAATTATTGCAGTTGTAGCAAAATTTCTTTCAACTTGTAGAAAAATCGCTATTGCTATTTTTCCCGAGAGAAACTGAATGATGATACGGATAGCATACAGGAAACGAAAATAAAAGTGATTTGATGAAAGGAAAACACTTCTGATTGAGACAAAAAAAAATCATAACATCAAGTACCAAGGCAACCGATAAACTTACGCAATAGACACTGATATATTATTAAAAGTGACCATCTATTTCTTACGTAAAGCGCAGCGCGTAGATTTATAAACAATGCTCCTTGAAAATTGTAAGATTCATTCCAGTGAGCGTTTAAGTTATATTTGAAAACTCAATGTACCAAAAAAAATGAGTTAAAATTTTGACCAAGCCAATCTCTTTATGTAGAAATATTTTTATTTACTATCAAAAATACTATATTTCAATCCATTATTACTTTTAAATGTATCATATTATGTATGGATTGCTTGGTGTTTTTAAAAAATCAATTAGAACTTTCTGCTTGTTCCACAAATGATTTTTTTAGTTTTATATTAAGAATGACCCCAGAATGATCACAGTTTTCAATGAAATGACAACCGGCGCCGAGCACTAAAGCAGATAGTCATTAAGAAGTTTAATTTAGTAAATAAAATTCATTGCATTGCAGTTTGAAAAGCATTTCTCATCAATGTGTTAAAAACAAGTGATGTTGATAGTATTGAGAGACGAGTGCCTATTTATTTTATTGATAAATTATTATTTAATTTTTTCAGAGGTAAATTTCATAACGATGACTGACACTAATTTGCGCACTCACTCCATTGATATTAGAATGCTTAAAGTCATAATAAAAAATGATGCAAAAAATAAAGATGAATCGATGATGTCACAATTTGAAACAATAATTACCTATCAGGGTTGTATTCTAGGGCGTTGGCGCAGATGAGATTGATATCTTGGAGGAAGTCACGAGCGCAGTTGTATCGATGCATGTCCACCTTTGTCATCATGGTCTCTAAATCCATGGGCTCTTTGATTATCTCCAGGTAATCTGTCACCTGTATTGAGTGAATTCACCTTAAAACGTTTGACCGGTCGATTGTGTTAAAAAAATAAGCAATACGGAAAGGATAATCAGTTAATTCGTAAACCTTGCGGTGTTCTGTCTGATGATGCTTCTTAAAGAGGTGAAAAACGTGTCACAATTTGTAACACAATCAGAGTAACAAAGTTATTCAATTTGATTTTATATTAAAAATGAGCTTCCGCAAAGTCACTGTCGAATCCATCGAAAATACGGAAATAGTTTGCAGTTCAAATATGATTTGATTGATTAATAATTATACCTCTTCGAGATCGACAGGCTTGGTGAACTTGTAAAAGCGTCTGTTGGCTGCGAGTTTTCGGCAAACATCCCTCAGAAAAATGCGCAACTCTCTCAAGAGATGTGCTTCTTTTCGAGCCGCACGGCGTTGTTCTAAAGCGGACGGCAAGCTTGGGGGAGGAGGAGGTGCTGAAAATGTAATTTAATAGTAAATGAGAAAACAGCATACTTTTGATGGATTGTGCTAGTGCTAATAATTGTGGCAAGCGCTTCGCCTCTTTAAGAAATGACTAACTATATTGCATGATTTGAATTTATAATTTAGACATTGTTTCTAATGCTTAACTTATAAAAATCAAAAATGTAGATCGACTACATCAGTTAATAAAGGAATAAAAATGAATAGTTAAGAGCCTTCGCAGTAATCAATTTTTGGTAAATGTTTAAAATAGGATAAGTGGCTTGCCGCTATCAAATTTCTTTGCAAAAGGGATTTTTCCTCAGCAACAAAAGTAATAATTCAATTTTATTTGGTAAGTTTATTGTTTGAGTCTAACTATCTCCCTCTATCAGTAGAAAGAAAAATATCACTTTTCATTGTCACTTATAAGTTAAGAATGAGAATGAATGTCAACATTATTTCTACATTAAAAATCTTACAGTAGTTAGTCTCAATGTGCTTCTCAAAAAGGTGAAACACGTGTGAAAATTAGTAACACAACCAGTGTGGAATAATAAATCAATTTTATATTAACGATAATAGAAGTTACAGGCTTGCTTAATTAAAATAATATTAAATAAACTTACCTTTAGGTAATTCTGGTAGTTTGTTAAGTTTGCTTATGAATAGCGGTTCAAGTGATCTCACTAGGAAGAGAGGTTTTAAGAAATTTGTTACTTCTGTTGAAGTCGGCGGTTTAATATCGTGAATGCAGTCTTTGTACGAAGGGAACAGCCATTGGACCTGCGAAACATATTTTTTTATCGCACATTATGTTGGACAAATAACTAAACATCAAGTAAACCGTGAAGTGAGGAATTCCAAGTTACCTGTTCTGGCAATTGGTCATAATCACAATCGCACGTGGCGAGAAGCAAACAGTTGGCAACGGTGGATAGTTCTTGCCACTGGTGTAAGAGCAGAGAAGTTCCCATCTCGCCCAATAGAGGCCACAGTAAGTCTACGGAGGGAGCGTACAACACGCAACCGCTGTCTGCCTGTGCACATCTACGCACTTCGGAAAATATCTGAAAGAAAAAGTATCGCTTGTTGAAATATGCAAAAGCACAGCTCAAAAATATAACACAAAAGAGATTTCAGTTCGTCATTATTCTGGTAGAAATTGGTAAGTAACAAACTGATTGTTCTGAGTAAACAGCAAATGAAAAATTTGAGCTTTTTAAGATAAAGCCTCTGGTTTGTTACATTAATAATTATCATATCAAAATAAAGATGAATAAAGGAATTTATAAGAAGCTGCAACTGCCTGCTTTTAATAATAATTACCGATAAAATATGTAACGGTTTTGCTAAACTGGTACAATAAATGCACCAACTGAGCTATTCCAGATAATGAATTGATATCCAAGATCTCAACTTTAGTCAGTACGTTAATTAGTGTATTAGTGTATAGACAGTGTATTAGTTAGATTTCAAAAGTCGTCAACTTACCGAGAGCAAAGCTTGCTCTATTGTAAGACACATGCCTTGGTGCAGAGCGGAGAGACTGATTTCTCTAACTGCGCAGTGCTCCATGGCCGATAGCAACGCAGGGCCTATGTGAGAAGTGGCGCAATCACCCCTCAGCAGCAAAACAGAAGACCATTGATGACTGACCGTGTTAGAAATGCTAATTTGACGGAAAAAAAACAAATTGATGAATTTTTCCCGTAAGAGTTTATCAGCTGCAATTATGGTGAAATCATTTATTAATTGATTTGGCATTTACTTGGTAGAACTCCATTGTAACAGATTACTGATATTTTTAACCTGTTATGGTGAAATCAGTATATCGGACCATGCAAGGAAAGTGCCAACTCAAATTAATCATTTTTGAGATGAATATGTAGCTAGATTTCAAATATTAAAATCTATCTTCTAAAAAAACCTCATTTCTATAGTTCGTAAGCATACCACTACAATGTTACAGTTTATTGCATATGTTTAATGAGCAGTGAAGAAGAAAACTGTTACAATTTTACACTAGGACTGATAAAGTATTTATAACGAAGGGTATAATTATACTCAAAACGAACTAGTGAATCAACTGTCACATAATTTAAAAAAAGATTACACACTTAAAGAAATGCAAAACAAAAATTCTGCATATTTCATTTTTAATGTAAATAAATTGAATTTGATTCCAATAGGATAACAAAAATAAATCAACACATCTATTGGTTTTACCATTCTTCGGTGTCCGATTTGACTGGCTTTTCGGCAAGAGGAAATATCTTTCTCGTGGTGACAACGGCCGACTCCACATTGGAAGAGAGTAAAGGAACGAGATGTGGAAACAGAGGACGAGCCGGAGGAGGGTTGCATCTCGAGCCGGCGGCCACTAGTCCTCGCATTGCTCGAACTAAATCTTCACACAGGACTTCCACCTTAAAAATGGCAAATTTTAATACATCAATATTTATAACAGATTAAAATAACAAAGTATTTTAGCTCTACAGTTTTTCTGTACTGTAGAGCTAAAATACTTTGTTATTTTAATCTGTTATAAATGGAGTTCTACCAAGTAAATGCCAAATCAATTAATACATCAATATTTCATTTCTACATAATTATATTCCATTATATTGATTATATAAGAAAGAAGTCTACCTTTTGAGTGTCAATGAGCAGCGCATGTTGGGTATTGTACACTTGGGGATATGTACGTTCCAAGGCTTTTAAAACGGCTTCTGAGCACAGGGCTTTTAAATCAGAACCTGAAAATATAAGGTATTTTTTTAATAGTAGTATTTGTAGCAGTTCAATTAATTAAATAATGCATTGAACTATAATTTTAAGAGTTCAATAAGTATCAAACTGTTATTTAATTTATAATTTTTCAAAACATTCTCATGGCATTTATATTGTCATTGTCGTTCAGTACATTTTGGTCGAAAAGTGGGCATGTAACAAAAGATATGATATTTAATAAAGAAGGTAAGAAATGTTTGCTAAGCATATTTTTTTCTTCTCTTACCTCCGTAGCCACTTGTAATTTCAGCTAAGTGTTGAATGGTAGCAGGCAAGGGTGTCGGGTTCCAATTAGAAGTGATAACCTTCAAAATGGCTGCCCTCTGCGAAGCGGGCGGTGGGGGAAAATGAAGTTCTCTGTCGAATCGTCCGGCTCTTCTTAACGCCGGGTCTACCGCATCCAATCTGTTAGTCGCACCTATCACTACTACTTCACCCCTGCAAATGATAATGTATATTTTTATTAACTCTCATACTGTATGTAAAATATTTATTATCAAAATTGAAGCAAACACACAAACCTGTCACACAGTCCATCCATTTCTGCGAGTAAAGTGCCGACTACACTAGTGTGCACCTGTTCTTGCCGGACACTCCTGACCGGCGCCAGTGCATCTATTTCATCGAAGAATATAATGCTAGGTTTCATTTTACTTGCCTGAAAAAAAAACATAATTATATTAATCATTAAACCGTGTTGAAATTCTCGTTGAAATCAAAGAGAAGTAAATTCACTCACCTGTTGGAAGAGAAGTTTAATATTCCTCTCGCTCTCCCCGACCCATTTCTTGAGACAATCGGCACCCTTCCTCATAAAGAAAGAGACTTTCTGACCGCCCTGTATGGAGCATTCGCTCGCCAGAGCGCGGGCCAGCAATGTTTTACCGGTGCCAGGAGGCCCGTGAAAGAGGACACCTTTCGGAGGCCTCGTGCCAAACTTTTGAAACAGTTGCGGATACATCAGCGGGAACAGAACCATTTCACGTAAACATCTAATGTGTCCTTCTAGTCCGCCGACCTGGAAATGTCACAAAGGTGTGATGAATCAAAATATGCTTCACTTACTCCGGTTAATTGCAAATTGAATTCTAGATTGAAACCACTAATCAAAATTGTTATTACTGGTAATAGCAAAATTTTATCTATAAGAATTACACGATATAGTTCATTTCTATTACGTTTAGGACCATCGTCAAAATAAGTTAAAACACTTTATGTTACTCTCATTGAAATATGATTTATTTGATACAATATAAATAGGCACATCTACAGATATAAACAGATCCCTTTAAGTTATAATGATTTGGTGATGTAGTTTGGGTATTACGGAGAATATTCACGTGATTGTGTTTTTTCAAAAATATTATGATATTACCGATGAAAAACGAACGCTTCCATCCAACTCGACGGGTTGTATATCTCTCAACGCTCTATCTGTGTGCTCTCCTAGTGTTTTTGATTTTTGTCTGAAACATAAAAATGAAATGAGAAGTGTGATACAACACATTTATTCTCGCATTACATAATTAAAAAACTGATATTCCCTACCTAACTTTAGTTTTATTTTGGACTGATACATTTAATTCGTCTTCAGTATCCGACGATGAAGAACTGCTACTCGTGGTTGGACTTTGAGCTAAAAATATCAAAGATTTATATTGTGTTACACGAACATATAATCCAATACATTTTTAGAAATTGATATTTACACTTACATCTTACTATAATCTTTGGTTGCTTTCTTTCTCTAAGGCTATAAGTCTTTCGTATTGTATAAGGCTTCTTTCTCATTGTATATTGCTTTCCTAAAATAGAACAATCAATGAATCATGTTAAACTTTTTGTTAAAAATCAAAATTACATTCTTCAAAGGAGAGACAAACGACTGAGAGAAAAAGTAAATCTTTTTCGATCAATTTAATTGACTACAATGTTTCGTCTTGTATATCACTGGAGCTCTTAATACATTTTAAAACAACCAACATTGCTTTCAAGCGAAGGAAATGGTAAGGATTTTATTGTATTATTGAAAAACACTATGTCAGCAATGAACGAATGTAAAAACGTGAGACAAAATAGATGACAAATGACGTTGATTTATTTTCTGCACCAGAAAATGAAATTAAAAGCTACTTATTTTTTTATGGGAATCGTGTGAAAAAAAAACCTAAATAGGACTACAAAAATTACACTCAACTGGTGGCAAATTTTTAAATTGAAATTTGGTTATTGCATTTAGAAATAAATAAATTTTATTGTTGAATAATAATGAATGTACCTTCACAATTCTGTGATTCAATATAGGCATTTCGTGGTTTTCTAGTCCTATTTGATCTCCTTAACTGTCGTCTTACAACTATTTCACTACCGGAATCCGAACTATGGTCGCTATCGCTCCCTGAAAATTAATAAACGTATAAGTTAATCCATTTATCTCCGATTTATCACTTCTTTTGGAAGTCTTGAAATAGTTTCATAAGAGAAATACGATCGCATATCTTGTTCCACAATTTATCGATGGTGGCAAAATAGGTTTATTAATACGAAAAGCTATTGTAAAATAAGCTTAAATATAATTTCAATTATTATCATATTTGAAAAACGCTGAGAACACTAACGATTATGGGTTTCATATTAATATTTTGTAGCTTTTATTTTCTGTCACTTTTCTTAATTGGATATAAATAAGACAGCATATTTTTAGTTCCCTGTAATTTTTATCATTGAATGCCAAAAAATTGAACAAAAAAATGATAATATGTTGATAATGGAATGATTAAATGGTATTATTGTGTAACTTTGCTATATTATTTTCAAGACAAAAATACTGTGCAATCTTTGTTGACTGGGATGAATGGGTATTGTGAAAGTTCTGATTAACCCAAACATATGAAATTAATCGAAGAATTGCAAAGCATTGCGATTTTTTCGTAGCAATAGTGTGAGATACATTATGAACCTTAACTCGATAGCTGCAATGTCAGACGAGATATCTCGTCAGTAACTAATTAAATAGTTGCAAATTATAGCCAGCGTGCTAGGTAATTACTATTAATTATCTACGGCAGCTAAAAGGCTAATGCCGTTGCCCTGCTGTTTGAAATAGTTACAACGGCATTTGTTTTACCTGTTTCTCTTTGACTGTGACTGTTAACACCGATGTCGCCTTTCTTGGCACCTCTGCTTCGGTTTCCGCGACTATTTAACTCCGTTGCATCGCCGCTCCTGCCTCGTCTCAACCGGAGACTTCTATTACTGACCGTTCTTGTACCCATATTTTCGTTATCATTGCTGCTGCAAAATAAAAATAAAACAATTTAACAATTACCAAGAAATTCTGTTATCGATAGAAAGATAAAAATATAAGGATTTTACTTACCCGTCATCAGAATTTCCTTTTTCGTTTTTGTGTTTATTTTCAACAGGATCTTCATCAGATTTTTTGTCAGAGTCCACATTGGATATGCCATTTTCACAGATGTCTTCCAAACCGCGACTCCTTTCTTCGTCGGTTTTGATTTCTTTTTTTATGCCGATCCTGGACGAATGATTGATATTCTTTTTTGTTGGTATTTTATCATTGCTATTGTCTTCTTCGCTTCCGGGTTGTTCGCATATTCGTTTGTTTTGCTGCAGAAAATATATATAATTACAGTAAAACCTCGATCTACCGTTCTCGCATTGTTCGTTTTCCCACATGGATGGTTTATTTTTCATAGTCCCGGCCAAACACCCATAAGGACAATGCAAAATAATCCCGCATTAATCGTTTCCCAATTTACCGTTTTCCTTGATCTATCGATTAAATATTTCGGTCCCGTCACAAATATTATCTCGACTGACCGTTTTCGTTGAATATTTCTCATAAATTGTTGCCTCGCATCTCGTTTCGTGTTTTTTTCAGTGGAACTCCGATCTTCCGATCTTGCCATTTTCGTTTTATTGCATGGATCATTTATTTTTTACTCGACCAAGACCCGTAATAACAATGTTTATTAATTCCACGTTGATCATTCACCGATTTACCGATTCCCTCGATCTATCATCTAAATATTATCGTCCTGCCCCAATTCTATCCCGATTGACCGTTTTTGTTACATATATTACTTAATTCGTTCATAAATAGTCTTACATCGCATCTGGTTGTGCGAATTTTTCCATCTCAAAAGTCAAAACTAAAATGCCTAAATGAAAAATACTAGAACTCTTACTGAGAAATTGAAAAAAATTCAAGGTGTTGAAAAAAATCTAGGAGAAAAACGAGTCGACATATGTAGATAGCAAAAAATGTTAACCTAGAAAAGAACACGAGTTTGAAGTGCGTCTGTCAAAATTTAAGTACCAAACTACAAATAGGCAACTGAGTATGTATTTAAGTTATATTCAAGTTATCTAAAAGTTAATTTTAATTTTCTATTATTTATCTGGAAGTTATTTGAAAATTAAACATTTTTTGGTATTATTTGAAGATTTCCCGCATTATTCGTTGATTTATTACGGTCCCTTGGAAAACGTAGACTCGGGGTTTCACTGTACTTTATTTCAATAATTTTTGAATCAGTACATCGCTGTCACACCAATGATATAAATGTTCAATTACCATGAATTTATCTAAGATAGCCTTTTCAAATGGAATATTTAATATATGAAATGCAAGTCCTTTGACTGTTATCAATAGGGTTTTTATTTGTTGCATGAGAGAATTAGGCATTGGTTTACAATACAGGATATTTGCCTACAAAGCAACAATATAATATTAACAAGCAAAATATTATACACGCAGTATCAATGATGATTTTTTATTACCATTTGTTTAGTCGGTCTCGCTCTGTCATCGTCGCTTGATGACTCTGATGACGAAGACATCTGACGGATTCCATAGAGTCGCGGATAACCTTTCACTTTCAGTTCATTGGTGATCCAGCTCTCATTAAAGGTATGGTGAAGCAGCTTTCTTTGTCTACCGCTGCGGCGTACATCTGAAGAACGATACGTAATATTTAATTAAGCAAGAGCTGCGATGCTAGCAAGAAAATATTAAAATCAGTATTGCGTTTGTTTCAAACGAGTGAAAGCTCGCTTACGGTTTGTCGGTTCTTGCATGGGTTTATCGCTGTCCTCCATATAGTTGTTGGGTTGCAGAGGGCGCAGCTGTCTATCCACAGCATTGGACCTACGTGGCCGACCTCTCCGGCGGACTCTGTCTCCATCTTCAAAGAATACTCTCATCGGACGACATCTGCAATTTTAGAAAAAAGTGCAATGTTTATAAAGGCTATGGCAGAAAGTGTCATTTCACCAACTTAAATGTTAATCCTAAATGAAATATGTTTGACATAAACTTCAATACAAAAGAAAATATTTTTACTGAAATTGTAAAATATGCAAATTGATGTTTTAAAGAAAGGACCAAATATATAACGATGGATTATGACTTTTTTTACACAGCTATGGACACATAATATGCTCGCAACACCGTTAAACATGCTCAACATATTGCCTGATTTAAATTCTATGTTATGTAAAAATATTTTTTGAGGTTATTAATCAATCACTTTGAAGTGTTCACAGTTCTTCTTACTGGAAAGGCATCATACTAAATATAAAAAACTTGTACTTATTCCAAATTTTTTAAATAAGTGTTTTAAATTGAGAAAGTATTGGTCTCTAAGTATAAGGCAACTGAGGTAAATTTTTGATCTTCAAATATTTTAATGTCCTACCGTCTTGAAAATTTTTCCGGCTCTGTATCCTCACTTTCAGGATACATAATCCTAGGCATCTTGATTGTTCTTAATCTTTTGCTCACCACTGAAAAAAATCAAACAGTGTAAGACATCGACAGTGTAAGACAAAGTGTAAGACAGTTGAGAATTTACTAAAATTTTATGAATTATTACTAAAATTATTCATTTAAATATACGTATATATATCATAAGATTTAAGCTACATGAGGTTCCATTATTGAGAGTAATCTATCGCATGTGATATAACATTATCTAGAAAGAATAAAGAAACAATTCATATGTAAATTGAAATGAAAAAATATTTGAAAAGGAGAAAAAATACAGAACAAGAATACTTTTGATACAATATACATGGAAGATTGACCAAAAGAAAATTGATTGTAATATTTACAGTGTGAAACCCCACAATGCATTATTATATAAAAACAATGGTGTATGAATCACCTAGTAAGAGTAGTAACCGGAAGTATTACATTGCAAAATTATAAAAAAATATTCCATAGTTCCCAATACAGTGGAACCCCCAATTACACTACCCCGAATTACGCGCTGGCTGGAAATATTCGCCGCATATCCCCCAATTGCTCGGTCGCATTCCATTGTCGTTACTACGAGACGGTCGCTGTGCCGCGCATACAGTCAAATTGGCTAGCGTCTGTGTATTCCACACGTGCCAGGCTATACACGAATAGCGCGCGACTGTCTATGTGTGGGATTTTGGCCGCCCTTTGCATTTTATCACTTGGTAACTAAATATTTCGTCAATATTTTTTTTTGCAAAACTAAGGGAAATCTTAGTTTTGCATTTTTTGCGGATAAGGCCAAATCCCTAATTTTGTATGAGATTTACACCCCCAATTACACTGTCCCGACTTTAGTGTAAATGGGGGTTTTACTGTATTTTGGAACGGAGACCCCATAATTTTAACAATAGTATTTTTCTATCTGTTAAGCTTAAAAAAAATACTTGTTATACTTATGCTCACATTGAGGGGGCCAGTGTTGCCGTTTTCTGGGTACCCTGTAATGGCTGCGTAGCTCCCTTGGTGACCATCCATCGACAGTCTCATCCTAACAGTATAAATAATTTTTAATTTATGGCCCAGAACAGAGAAGGTATATTTGAAGACAGTAAGAGCATAGACTTTCTTTTAAAGTTGTCATATTGAATATAAAACTAAAAATAATAACAAAAATGATTAATTGGAATATATCGTAAACTACAAGTTGTTAATTTTTGTTAAAGTTATTTGTTACATGCATTAAATTTGATTGTATAACATAAATGAAAATGCTGTGATGATGAGATGTTTATGTTTTAAGATTTTAGAAAGATGATAAATAAACTATGTATACTTTGATATTGATTGTTACAATTAACTTTAGTTATAAAAATAATAAAAAATAAAATGAGCTTGAAGTTAAGTAAATATTGTTTTGATCGGTACCTAGTCCCTAAATATTTTGAACCATTTTAGTTTCAATTTCATGGGTTCCAGAGCACTGGTGTCTCTTCAAGTCGTGATTTATACATAATTAAAAATGGTGAGCCTAAAACGTATACAACTTGATATTGTTTAAATATGTGACAAAAAGAAAACTGTCACATAAATATAGACCTGTTTTTTATTAAGAAATACAGGGAGACCATTATAAAGAATTCTTGACTATGGTTCAATAGTTTTGAAAATTAAGATCATTTATAAATAAAAAGTGATAATAGTTTGGCATTCAAGTAATGATATGTGTATTTGGCAAAAGAACAACTGGTGAAGAATTGTGTGATGTATGGTACCGATCCAAGAAATAATTATAAATTATGTAACATAAATCATAAGCATTTGCATTATCTATTTATCTATTACTGAGCACAATTGCAGTATTATAAGCTGAAGTAAATAATAATACATTTTTTCACATACTAAAATTTGAATTATCTATTGATATTCAATAGCATTTTTTCTTAATGATGCTAAGCTGATTTTTTCGTGACTGTAGGCAGGTTATTTACCTAAACCTAAATCAACACGAATTTACTCTATATTTTATGCCAATGCATAGGTGCACTTTCAAACATTCCTAATAAAGCAAATGGGCTTACTAGAATAGAATGGTTCATTGTAATTTGGCATATTTTAAAGTAAAATCTACACGAATCTCGATGGTTAATGATCAATATCTGCATTAGGTATAAGGTTATGAAAGTATTGAATTTATTCAAATAACATACAGTACGGATCAGCAAATTTTGTCAATTGAAAATTAAAAAGTTATGTACCTTAGGATTAAATTTCTAATAAATAAAGAGAATGATACAATGGATAGAGCGTGTTAAGCATAAATCACTAATTTACTAGAATAAATTCAGTGTTAATATAATAAGTGCAACGAAAAAGAATAGACATAATTTATTATGAAGTGTCAAAATCAAAAGATTTTTGTTAAATTCCTATAAATACCTATCTACTTGAAAGAAGGAATCGAAAAAAACTATCTTGTCAAAATAAAAGTACAATTTTATAATCGCGCGGGCTACAATAAATGTATTCAAAAAACATGCAAACTTAGGATTTAAAAAACGAATGCGAATTTCTTGGATTCCCACACCCAGACATGTTGAGCAACTAAAATGAAACAAAGGCAAAGTTGTGTCAGCAATTTGATGCAAAACTTTTCACCTGTTCATCATCGACTTTCGATAGAGTTCTTTTCCTATATTTTCTATCGTCAGCGTCTCCGTTGACGCTTCGGCGTGTTTTGACCATCTCTTCAAACGTATGAAGGGTGTCGCAAACCACTCCTTACATAAAACTTGTTACAATCCCAATAACTGCTCTAATGCTAGATAATTTACGCGAATAACGTTCATGATTATATTTCTAATGTAGTTTTCTGTCATAAATATTGTATAAAAGCAAAGTCTACACCTTATTTTCGATTTGTAGTTACATATAAAAACGATACCACAGCCTATTCACGAACGCCATGTTCTTTAGAAAATGGAGTTCGCGTGTTCGATATTTTTCTTTAAAATTACACTCACCGATTTACATAAGATATCCTATCTAATTACTACTATATTTTCAAAAACATTGATAAAATATACCGTTTTATAAAAAAATCATGAGCATTAACACTACACGCTTAGCTGTTTATCGTCAACTGTCAAAAAAGCTAACAACAAAGGCTGTTCTAAATATTTCAAGGGTAGGTGGTTCAACATATTTTTTTTCGCCGATATATTATACATAATGGTACAATGTATTTTTTAAAATAAAATATTTCTACACTCGTTGTTGATTATTGCAGTGAAAGGATTAAAAACAGTTTATTTTGAATTATATATGAACACATTTTCAGGAAAATTTTATTTTTTTGAATCATGATTTTAAATATAAACTTTTGAATTTTTCATGAAATCATTGGTTAGTGAGAGACCAAATATTTTGCTATGAAATATAATATTTTTATAGAATACATAACATTTAAAAAATAGTGGCAATATTTGTTTTTGGGCGGCTAAATTTATTTTATTGCCATAAACCTATCTTTTTTTGTAATAAAATTAAAGTTTCATGCTCTGAATAATTGTTGAAAATATTTTTTCACTATAAATTTATAAAGATATCGAATTGTTATTATTTTGAGTAATAGGAAATTTACTAAAAAATATAGTATTATATTTCCTTTTTTCAGTGGTCATTTTTTGAGGAAAAAATATATTCTATGTGCTGTATACTGTAGGTCAGTGATAGCAAACATTTGATACGCGTGTCAAATGTGATACGCGCCCAAATTGATAATTTGAAAATTTGCAAAATTTTAAAACATCACTTGAGCTTAAGTGTTTGTTAAGCAGGTTAATAAGTAAATAAGTATCTACATTGATTGTATTTTTTTTATTTGTCAAAATCAGTTAAATGAACAAAACACTAAAATAAACATTTTCACCTAAAATAAATCATAGCCAACGATGCAAAACTTTCTTTATTTAATCATCTCGCCAATCATAGTGAAATGTATTTTCGGTGACAAAATACCACAAGAGAAAAAATATGAATTAAATATATTCAATACATTTAAAAGATATATAAATATTAAATACATTTTATAATAAGAAGCTGAACAGATAGAACATTTAATTAATAAATAATTACCTGCAATAGAAATAAGTTAAGAAGGTTTAAATTTTCTTGATAAAATTTTATTTAGTACACCATATTTATTTTTTCCTTAGCTTCGTCACTTTTTGTTTTGTTTGGTTTTTATATTTTTCTTTTCTTTTATGTAGCGCATTTCAAGTCTAATAATATGTAATTGAATCAATCTAATTTTGTACATCAACATGCATTTTGTCTCTAACAACCCGGGTTTTGCTTTTCTTGACTTGAAGTGATGCGAAATAAATATTATTTATCATGCAAATATATTGATAAATTTTTATCACTTAACTTAAAAGTCGTTGATGATTTGGATAAATTTTACTAATTGTTTAATATTAATTGCGTTCAATCAATTGGGAAAGTAATCATATCAATGATTACAATTTTTGTAGGTTTTTGAAATTAAACATGGTTATTGTGATTCGAAAAGAAATAAATAACATGAGAATGCCTACTGATTTAAAAAAAAAATCAATAAAGCACCTTCAGTTGAAATCCTAAAGTAATAATAATATATTTGACTCGACACCAGCTGTAACTGATAATTTAAGTATTGATATGATTACTACATTGTAAAAGTGTAGCTGAGGTGAGTAGCAAATATCTTTGATAAAGATATTTACAGTCATGTGTGAAATTTGGTTTTAAAATATGTCATTTACAATATTATTTTCTGAAAGAACACATGTTTAGTACACATAATGTGTTGAGTCTACATCTACGCCTGTGATGTAAGTATTATAAATATGGTACTGTGTAATAAAAAATAAATATAAACCACTTTACAAATCATTCTGTTTTTTTTTAAATAAGTCAATACATTTGATATTTATAATGCAGCTGAAAAGCGTTACTGCTATTATATTCAATTTAGCACCAAGTTAGCTTCTAATATATTGATATTTTTGACTATCATTCCATGATTTGATAGAAATTGTTAATAATAAATAGTTATATGAGACTTTAGTATAATATCTATGTACTCAAAATATAGATGGGTAGAATCAATGTATTTTAAGCAATATGATGCAAACATAATACTACAAAGTTTAATAAATTTGTCCTTGATGATATGATTTGGATATGATTTTAAAAGGCAATAAAAATGATAAATTATCGTTAATTGTTGACGCTTGATGTGGCACGTTGATGTTTAATTTGCAGCAGTGTCCTCAATGTGCCATGCAAGTTTCAGCAGCCTGCTGCAATCTACTCCATTCAATCACATGCATAAATCGTATTAAGAAAAGTTCTTTAATGGTGCATCTTAATAGTTGCATACTTAATAGATTCTGTAAAAATATAAATATGAATAAACATATACTGAATGGCTTAAGATACTTAAATTCTATGCGATTGAAGAATTTTCTAAGATTACTGGATAGTAAGTGAAAATATTACTTAAAAATTCCAGTCAGTTTCCTTTATTGGACATCGACAAAAGAAGCTTGTATTATCACAAATGTAATCATTAAGATTAAGTATCTTTATATATAATAGTAAATTGGGAAAAATGCACGAATGAGTGAAAACATGAGTTACAAAAAAATGCACTAGAACAACTAAAAATTAATAGACATAATCAAGCCAATGACATTCTAAAAGACCAAACAAATATTAATCCATCATCGTACTTTACTAAGACCGTTACAAGAAGCTAATGCAATTAATTTTACATAATAATTCAAATTTAATCCAATTTGATTTGAAGGCTTCTTTATAATCTCATATTTCTAATTGTTCCAGAAACACATAGTCAATTTATTACATTTAATACTATATTATCAATATAAGTTAGAATAGTTGAGAAAATGTGTTGTTTTCTCTTCTAAGCCAGTATAGCAAAGTTATTGTAAGCTTAAACACAGTTCTGACGAGGGCGTAAGACGAAATAGCTATCAACTAATATATATGACATAATATTTGTAAAACTAAAATACGTTGATATTTTATCACTTAATTATAGTGGAGTTCTACCGAGTAAATGCTAATTCAGTCAAAAATTATTGTAACATAGTCATCATTACAAGATTTCTCATAGATCAAGGAATAGAGATAAAAGATTTACAATGACTAGCAAGTAAAAAGTAACATGAAGCAAAAGACTCAAACTTTTACTACAAACTATAAAACAATTATAAGTAGAAAATATATTATTATTTTCAGTATTCTGAACTCCAATATGAAATAGGTGTAAGCTTCATTGTAGTATAAATCAATAAGATTTGATAATTACATAACGATTGTGATTATGATTGTGTTATATTTATTCACGTATTTTTGATTGGGAAATATGATATTGGTTTATTTATTACTTGGTGATTTTAATATTTATTTTTGATACAATATCAAACTGATAATATTGAAAACGAGTGAAGATTTCATTTCCATAGCTTGATATTAAATTGTATTGTGTGACTTTATTGTATTTTAAAATAAAATTTAATGATGTATCAGTTATTACTTACCATTCATTGGTACAATATCAACTGCTTTGGATCACTTGCAGGTTATTAAATTGAATGCTATCTTTTGTGTGGCTCGGGTATATATATATATATATATATATATATATATATATTATATATATATATAAGTATATCTTACGGCACTTTGTGGCACAACACGTCTTCAAATTACCGGGCGTACTTGATCATTTAGAATTACTGGCTCATTTGTCACTTATGTGATCATTGGTCAATGGAGATTTATATATGGTTGTGTTGCGCTTGACAAGCTGATACCGATGGTGTTAATATATATAATTGATGAAATAAGTGCGAATTTCGCGTGCAGCAAATATGCTACTATATACTTTTTTATCCCTGAATATAGAGTAGCATTTGAGTGATCGTGTCCATTCATTTTTTAAAGCGTTAACTTGATCTCACAATGCAACGTTGCCATAAATTTGCCCAATGAGCATGGGCTTTGGAGGGGGGAATCGAATCGCGTCATCAAACCAAGGCCGTCTGAGTATTTTTCAAACTGTTTTTTTAACTGAACAGTTTTGTACAACAGGTAGGTATAGAAGTGATATGTATCAACGTCGTATCGAAAAGATTATGTACCTTTCAAACGGTATATACGGAAACGGAAATTTATTTAAACTTTATTGTGAAATGGGCTCTTTTATTGTTTAGTTTACTATGTTTTATAGAATACATACTTGATTATGTATTGACTATTTTTATATAAATATATTATTTTAAAATCATCTATTTTTTAATGTATTATTAATGAATCATGTTTATTTTCAAATTGAATGGCGGAAAGAAGGGTCCCTGGGACAATTTATGGGTCTCCCACTGTATTACATACCTACCACATTGAAACAATTTCTTATCTTATAGAATCTTACTTGTATATATTATTTGCTGTATTTATTTTTTCGTTTTCTTTTTGACTATTCTTTTAGTTTATTTAGGTATTAATTTCTAAATTTAATATTTTATTGTAGGTATTTAATTGCCACCTGTGTGGTCGAGTGGTCAACGTTGTTGGCTTCGGTTACGGGCTCGAATCCCAGTACGGACAGTTTTATAAATTGATTTTTCAATCGATTTATGAATTTCTGTTCGAAGGCATGGATGTATGTGATGTCTTGAATTCTCCCCTCCCACCCGTCCCATCCTATGAACGGGGTATATTGGTAGTGATTAGCTCACCACTAGTCCTGTCCTAGCTCTATCCTTCTATTCTTTCTCTCTTTGGAAAAAGAGATGTTGAGCAACTGAGTAACAAGCAGTTCTCGTAGAAACACTTTTGTTGAGATAAACTCCATAAGGAGTCCATATGCTCTACATTGGGAGCGGACATGGTAAAAAAAAATATATCACATGTTAATAATATTATTACTTTTTATGTTACTTACGATTTATAATTTTTATTTAATATTATAAAATATGACGATGAAACATTATATGCTCCACCCGCCCATCTTCGCCATCCTCAGATTCAGGTGATAATGACATAAATATTTTTTAAAAATCAAACTGAAAAATTTCTTGAATAAAATATTTTATTTAATAAAACGCTAATGTTTTTTCTTAGATTCCGAAAATTTAAACATCAATGAGGATGTTCCGTCAAATGATCAGGTTTAAATTGTTAAAAGGGTTGACGTTCATCCCTTGATTGAAATTCATTAAATCATTTGATAGTTATATTGTTTTTTGTATAATTATATTATTTATATTACAAGATATGTAGCTATATTTGTTTTCCAGTGTAATAAAAATTGACATATAGGGTTTTTTTGCATCCCTTAGTAAAAACCCATAAAATTATTTGATAATTGAACTTTTAAAATATTTTTATTCCATTTTTTGTAAATATTATCAAAACTATTTTTTCCCCTTATCCGTGCATGTAGCCCCTTGTTAAATTTGACTGCATACGACAAGTCTTTTGTTAGTTAAAAAAGCAATATCATCAAATCAGTACATAATTGCAATTTTTATTAATGGTTTGATTATGAAATTGTATAAAACGTTGTGCCTTTTAAAATTTCTCGTAAAATACATGTATTTCGTGTGTCGCGTTTTTAGTGTTTACGAATACACTTTATTCGTAACTCTTGCAATGGTCTGATGATGCTTCTTAAAGAGGCGAAACACGTGTCACACTTTGTTACACAACAAGTTGAATTACAAAACTATCAAATTTTCTGTAAATAAATGCCGCATGTGTGGTTGAGTGGTCAACGTCGTTGGCTTCGGTTACGGGCTCGAATCGAACGGACAGTTTTATAAATTGATTTTTCAATCGATTTATGAATTTCTGTTCGAAGGCATGGATGTATGTGATGTCTTGAATTCTCCCCTCCCATCCGTCCCACCCTCTGAACGGGGTATATTGGGAGTGATTAGCTCACCACTAGTCCTGTCCTAGCTCTATCCTTTTATTCTTACACTCTTTGGAAAAAGAGAGGTTAAGCAACTGAGTAACAAACAGTTCTCGTAGAAACACTTCTGTTGAGATAAACTCCATAAGGAGTCTATATGCTCTACATTGGGAGCGGACATGGTAAAAAAAAAATATATCACTACATATTATTTATTTTTTTAAACCATGTCCGCTTCCAATGTGGAGCATATGGACTCCTAATGGAGTTTATCTCAACAGAAGTGTTTCTACGAGAACTGCTTGTTACTCAGTTGCTTACCCTCTCTTTTTCCAAAGAGAGTAGGGATAGAAGAACAGGGCTAGGACAGGATTAGTGGTAAGCTAATCGCTCTCGATACGCCCCGTTCATAGGATAGGATGGGTGAGAGGGGGGAATTCAAAACATCACATACATCCATGCCTTTGAACAGAAATCATAAATCGATTGAAAAATCAATTTATAAAACTGTCTGTACCGAGATTTGAACCCGGGCCCTCTGTAGCGGTAGCCAACAACGTTGACCACTCGACCACATAGGCGGCTAAATATGTTATTAATAATAATGTTATTAATTTTCATGTTACTTACGATTTATAATTTTTATTAATTATTTTAAAATATGACGATGAAACATTATATGCACCACCCGCCCATCTTCGCCATCCTCAGATTCAGGTGATATTGACATAAATATTTTTTAAAAATCAAACTGAAAAATTCCTTAAATAAAATATTTTATTTTATAAAACGCTAAAGTTTTTTCTTAGATTCCGAAAATTTAAACATCAATGAGGATGTTCCGTCAAATGATCAGCTTTAAATTGTTAAAAGGGTTGACATTCATCCCTTGATTGAAATTCATTAAATCATTTGATAGTTATATTGTTTTTTGTATAATTATATTATTTATATTACAAGATATGTAGCTATATTTGTTTTCCAGTGTAAAAAAAATGACATATAGGTTTTTTTTGCATCCCTTAGTCAAAACCCATAAAATTATTTGATAATTGAACTTTAAAATATTTTTATTCCATTTTTTGTAAATATTATCAAAACTATTTTTTCCCCTTATCCGTGCATGTAGCCCCTTGTTAAATTTGGCTGCATACGACAAGTCCTTTGTTAGTTAAAAAAGCAATATCATCAAATCAGTACATAATTGCAATTTTTATTAATGGTTTGATTATGAAATTGTATAAAACGTTGTACCTTTTAAAATTTCTCGTAAAATACATGTATTTCGTGTGTCGCGTTTTTAGTGTTTTTTAGTGTTTTTAGTGTTGCGAAACACGTGTCACACTTTGTTACACAACAAGTTGAATTACAAAACTATCAAATTTTCTGTAAATAAATGCCGCATGTGTGGTTGAGTGGTCAACGTCGTTGGCTTCAGCTACGTAGGTCACGAGCTCGAATCCCAGTATGGACAGTTTTATAAATTGATTTTTCAATCGATTTATGAATTTCTGTTCGAAGGCATGGATGTATGTGATGTCTTGTATTCCCCCCTCCCACCCATCCTATCCTACAAACGGGGCGTATCGAGGGCGATTATCTTACCATTAGTCTTGTCCTAGCCCTATACTTCTAATCCTACTCTCTTAGGAAAAAGAGAGGTTAAGCAACTGATTAACAAGCAGTTCTCGTACAAACACTTCTGTTGAGATAAACTCCATTAGGAGTCATATTAAAAATATAAACCACCAACCAATATGTTAAACAAGTCGCAGAAATATTTTCTACACTGATTATTAGAATAATAAAATAAAATGGTGGAAAACTTTTAATTTTGTAATTTTTTCAATAGTTTCTTCAAAACAAAATATGAGATGGTATGAAAACCTTCAACATGACAATCCATCATTTACTGCAAACACATTATGTATGTATGTATGTATGTTAACGATAAGTAGTTCAACAAAAATAACTCTGCTGTGTTATGACGACAAAATTTCATATATAATTCTGGCAACGTTGCATGAGCCAATAAATGTGTTTATTAAAATGATCAACATAGCGACGTTAATAATAGATGATTTTTTTAAAAGTATAAAAATAATATTTATAGATATATAATAGCTGACTATATTTCAGGTGTAATGGAAAAGGTATCAAGTTGCTACTACATCTGTGTAATTATATATGACATGTGAAAGAGTGAGCAACTAAGGTCGGTTATTCACATATGACCCACTAAATGTGGTGGGATATAAATATATATATATATATTCTGTAAATTTAACGTTTGAAAAATTGCATATTCTTCTCTAGATGCACACATATAAATATTTAAAGATTTGTATGTCTCCATTATATATGTAATAATTAAGGATCTGTAATACACCGTTAGGCACCTTCAAGCAGTCAAACATGCAAATGAATTGGAAATTACAACTGAAATTGATATCATTTAAAGATTATGTGCAAAAAATAGTAACTCCTCCATTAAGAAATATGCTATATTCATGATTTGAATATAGTTTTATTTAATATATTGAACTGCGCTGATTGACAAAGTATTCATATTAATAAGTAGAGAAAACTGTGCAAAACCTCTTAGAATTAAAAGTAGATATTATGTTATATCCAAATTATAATAAAAGAAAAGGGAACCTCTTCAGTATAAATATTTATATTTTTTACCATAATATATGTATTTGATGTTTTAGGTGTAACAGAAGTAGCAAAAATATTACTATAAAATGTTGAATATGACATGAATTAAATTGTCATAATAACTTACGCATAAATCTCACAACACACCACTTGCGTTAAGATTGCAACCAAATTTACATAAATCAAAAGTATTTCTTTGATATTTAAATTTTTATATCAGGAGGTAATTTTCAAAACTGGTCAACTCCAAAATTGTGTTTTTTTAACTGACAATGCTAGATTATTCTTTTGAGAGCACTGGACATTATCTGATTTTCAAAACTAGCAAAATCCAATGTTAAATCGTTGAAAACATCTTCCAAATATGTGACTCATTTTCGATAGTGGGCAAATCCAGGAGGCCTTATTTTCAAACTGTGCCAAATCCATTTCAACCAATCACATCATCGCAAAGGCAGACGCCATCTTGCCGAATTCTATACATTTGGAAGTTGACCAAAAAGACCAAACGCTCGTTTTTTGCTGTCAAAAAAGCAGGAATTTACATAATAATCATTATTTTTTTTACAAATATAATAAAAAAATGTGTAGAAGAGGTTCCCTTCCACCAAGCCAGGAAAAGAAAAACTGCAGGTAACCAAAATAAACGGCTTAAATCAAAGAAGAAAAGGTCAGTAAATTCAACCATTATTTAGGTTAGGGCTGGCACATAGAAGTTAAAAAAAATACATATATTTCCACCACTTTTTTGATTACATATTTGAATGTTTGGTTTAATATAAAGATGTTATAAACATTTTATAATTAATATTAACCCATTGTTTACGGAGTGTACAAATATGGAATTCATTTAAATGTTTATGTATCAGATACTCATGTACGACATTACCCGAAAGATACACCTGCAGGCATAACAGTCTGACTTACAACTGCATTAATGTGTCCATGCAAGATGTGAAATTATGTAGTGAACATTTCTTTAAGTCGCCTACCAAAATATATCAAGATAATTTTATAATAAAATATTGTTCAGCTAAAAATCCTAACCGTAAAAGAACAACAAATGAAAAAGGATATTCTAAAGGAATGAGCATTGTTTATACACTGCAAAAAAGGGATAGTGATACCTGTATGCCGCAACATTAAAAGCTTTAAGAATTAATAAGGGCAAAGATAGAGGCGTGTTAAAACGACACAAATATTCTGGGTTAATGGCATTAGAAAAGCGTGGCGGTGATCAAAAGTCCAATAAAAATGCTGCAATGAATGATGCGGTAAGGATATTTATTAAACAATTCAACGGGCTTGAAGCACACTATTGTAGGTCTAAAATATGGCAGATTGATCTGCTTTCTGGATTATCCATTGCGTCTATGCACAAAATTTTCATAACAGAGCACACACAATACAGCTATTGTAAACAGTCATTTTTCAGAAAAATTTTCAACTCAAAATTGAATATAAGTTTCTTTCACCTAAGGAGTGATATGTGCACAAAATGCTTAGAAGCAAAAGAAGCCATTAAAGTTGAGAAAGATTATGAAATTATGAAAATCAAAAGGTTCATTTTAACCAGAAAAAAAGGGGACCGACGTGGAGTAATAGTAAAGGGTGAGCTTTATTATCACAATGACACGAGTATTCGCCACACCATCACAAAACCAGGTAAATTTGCCTCAGATATATCTCCACTATATATAAAAAGATTTGTAAAGGATAAAAAAGAAAAATTAAAAGATGTCAATTCGTTACTAAAAAAACATTACGGTAATGATTGGATGGAACAAGAAGAACTAGTTTATTACAAAACAGTTATGGAAAGGAATAAAGAAAACAGTGCTGAAGAAGAAACTTTGGAAGAGGATAATATTTTGTGCGAAGAATTTGTTTTTGAACCTTGCATTAGCCATTTCATTTAAATTTTTTTGTGAATGTTATTTTTAAAATTCTATGTTACTTAATAAAATTTGAATATGAATTTAAGCTTTTTCAATATCTCCTACAAATATTTTATATTGTACAACCCTGATTACATATTAATGACGCTTTGGAAAAATTCTGACAGTTTCCTGTCGAAATTAGCCAAATCCAGCTTCCTAATTTTCAAATGTAGTCAAATCCACATGTTACTAACGAAACTAGTCAAATCCATCTTTAAAATGCTTTTTTCTCTATTATTACATGCGAAAGTTTACATTTTTACAGTGTATTTGAAGTTCTTGATTTTTAAACTTATTTTTAAGAATATTGCTAGTAAACACAAACTTATTAGGAAAGAAGAATGAAAATCTATCATTTTCTCAGTTTGTCAAAAAGTGGATTTGACCAAATTTGAAATCTACCTCCTGATATATGGTTGTTAAAAACTATAGTGTAAAATGGTCTATTAAACTTTCTGTCATAAATTACTTTAAAGTGATCAGGTATCTTTTTTATTTCTTTGTGTTGAGTAGCAGTTCAAGTCAGCTGCATATCAGTTTTCTCCGCTGTTCAGAGTTAAATTTATTAATTCAAGAAATAATAAAAAAACTATTCAAATTTCCTACAAAACAACTTTAAGCCATCATTTCACGTGATTTGTTTTGAGTGGATTAAGCGTTGTGTCATAATCATCTTTACATATATTATGTATAGGGGACTATGCTTGTGTTCAATTATGCCCAATTGTAAATATGATTCTTCTACTTTCGGCTGGTGACTAAATTGGAGTACATCTTTCTAGCCTTGGTCAGTCGTTTTAGGTCACCAACGCCTTCAACCATGAACGTTCAACGGATTAAAATGAATTTCTTTATTATAGATTTATATATGTTTGTAAATTAAATTTACTGTTCGACTATAATTTTTCGTATTTTAATTCCGGAAAATCTGAGTTTGTTGTTCCACCATTGCCAATATTATTATGTTGATGCTGCCGTATTAAAAAAAGGGATTATATTTTCTAGGGTTGATACAGAGCTGCACAATGCCGATATTTAAACAATGCAACCATGTATAAAAGATGACTTGTTCAGCACCTTAGTATCCTTATAATGATGAGAATTTGTAATAGCAGTATTTTATCATCCATTATCGATTGCCATTTTCAGATTTTTATTGAATTATTGTTATTTATCCAAATATTGATACCACACACATCTATCAGTGATTTTGGCAGTCAAATTATTTAAACTATTTGTTGCAAATGAATAAAAGATTTTTTTTAAAAGGTTAATATTTGTAAGTAAACTTTGAGGTGTAAATTTACAGCTGTCAACGGATAAGGGACAGTACACATACGTCTTTTCCCGAAAATTTTTAGCTAACGATAATAACAAAAAAAAGTTACTTTTATTTTGCACGAACAAATGAAAAAGGATCTCACCATTATCTCGTTTGGCGGAGACTACTTATTATATAAAATATTCATTTTTTAGTAGTAATTTTGTTTTTTGAAAATTGAAACATGTATATAAATATTGTGGGCCGTTTAGGCCTTGTTGTATGGTGGTTACGCCACTGATGATCTGTTTCAATTAGAAAGTGGAGATAGAATCATTTATTGGTCGAATGGCTACTATGAAAACAATACGACTAACGAATTAATTTTTTGGTGAAATAACCAGGCCATCAAATACATTTTTGTCTTAATTTCTTCTTCTCGTGACGACTTACGCACTTCTCGAAGATGACATTAAAGGAATGGCGCACGTTGCAAAAATAAATTAAAAGTTGCGTTTTTCCCTTCGTCAAGTCACCCCTTCCTGGAGGAATCCCTTCACGGCTTTTGTGCCCCCCCCGCCCTTTTCTTTATCAGTGGCGCTACATACGCATTTATTATAATTAGACATTATAATTCTAAAATATAAAAATGAATGTTTGCTTGTTTGTATCTTATGTGTTGCCACACCGTTTATCCGATTGTGATAAAACTTTGACAAACTTTTTGCTTGCTTTGGAGGCATGGTAAAATTAACTTATAGTAGGTCAGAAAGGAGCAGAAATGACAAAAGTGTAAAAATCTTCATGTCTCATTTATACATTAAAAATCGTTTGCCAATATATTATTTTATTGCTATTACGAAAATAAAATGTCTACATTTATACGATGTGTGCTGTACTAAATATTTGTATAACAAAATAATGCTGTCGTTAGCTTCAAAATTGGCGGTGAAAGCATAATAATTATCGACATTATATTGTGTAAAAAGCATATTTTTTATATTTAGAGCTAAGTATTATATAAACTAATGACTTTACATGTAAATTTCAATTTAAAACATCTATAAGAATACGTTAACGTCAATCAAACATAAAGCAGAATATATTGAATATAATTTACGAATATTTATTGAATATAATTTATAATTTATTGAATATTAAGATTGGTGTTAGAAGTTGATACGCAATTATGTAAAAAATCGCCATTTGTTAATAATAATTATAGAAGTAAAATAAATAAAGCACATACAAAATATTCGATTCATTAAGTAATTACCATTTAAACTTTGGCACTAACGATTTCTATATACATATACTTACTGTAAACAATCAAACGTTTGATAAGAATTAAAATTTGTTTATGCAACATTTCTAAATAATGTTTCCGAAAAGATATTGTAAATCGGCTGAAATATAATATTATTCAAATGTCAATAAACGAACAATGCCTTTTCGACTGAAAGGAGTTAAAAAAAAAACAGATCGGCTTATAAAATTAGTGACTCTTTGTTTAAGAAGGAACTTAAAAACTGCTATCAAAACTATTATTTTGCAAGTAGAAGATGCTATGGAAATAATTGATAATTTCATTATGGTCTGGCCTCGTCTCGACGACTAACTCAATTTAACGAGTTTATTATGTTATAAACAAATATTGTATTACGTTGGTGTTATTTGGTACGCCAATGCGTAAAAAAATACTTCATCCCCTCCGCGAAGGACACGTTGTTTTAAACCTTGTGAAATCTCGACTCTTAATTACATCCCTTGTATGAAAAAAGCGGTCGCACGGAGCCCGGAAATATTTTTCTTCTTGAGAGGAAAGACGTTTTGGGTCGCAAACAAAAATAAGAAAATTTTGCCACTAGAAAGTGATGTTAGACGCGCCGTATTTTAAATTTCGATCTCCAGAGGTTTTCAATAATATTTCTTACAGTGATCCATGAAATTTCTCGAAGGCTAGTAGTTAACACTTTTGGGTGCTTGTTCTTATCGGCTACGGTGTCTACGGGATCGCAACTCCGTACAGACACTTTTATATATCAATTTATAAATTTGTATTCAAATGTATACACAATTACGCCGCTGGGCATGAAGAGTGAAATAATTGGAAATAGGCGCAGTTTTTTTACTTTTTTCCCATTTAGAATTATGAATCAGATATTTTGGCGTGGACTGACTGTGAGTCCATCATTATATATTTTTTTATATAGGATAGGGTCAAAGGCTTAAAACTGTTGGGTATTTAAGTCGTAAGTTTTTCTCCAAGCCTTTAAAGTTTTGTCCTTGAAAATGTGCCTAAAGATATCATTTGTCTAGGAGTAATAATTTTTAAAAAACATTTTAATTGAAAACGGAGATGAAAGCTAAAATATATTTTTTACAGTTATAACTATTACGACACATAAGAGAAATATAAAATAATTATTGATTAAACAACTCCAATTTCAGATAAATAGATAAAATGATAATGTTACATTTTAATCGTTAAAATTTAGTACATTTCCATACAATTTGCCACTAACGACCCGGGTTTCGCCTTTGGCATCTTCCGAAATTCAAGTGCACGGGTGAACTTGGACTGACGCTTAGTAAATAGTCATGTCTTATCACTTATCACATTGTCTTAGCATGTACATATAAGACAAAAAATATTATCACTAATTTAAATAGTCATTGATAAATTTGATATTGAAATGCGAACAAACACCTTTAGTCGAAAAAGTTTATACTACATTTATTTAACTAATATAAAAAATGGAAATATTGTTCTATTGAATACACGGAAATTCTTGTCTTGATGGCTATCCGCAGTTAAGTCTGAGAATAATCTGGTATTTATTCACTGACAAACACAATAGGTTTTTCAAGTCTAAAAATAAATATCACCTATCATGAAACAACAGTGCATGGTTAAAAGATAGAATTCGTGCAGCTCTGTATCGGGTCAATAATATGAGGAATATTTTTTCTCTCTTCTTGATTGCATTGCGTTATGGAAGGCGGCCGTGAAAATGCGGATGCATACACATAACGGGTGGTGGTGGGATACTCAACAACCAACTTGTATCATGAAACTATTTTGACATGAAATTGACAAGATATTTAAAATCCCAATCGATACAGGCGGAGGTGTTCAAATAGTTGTTCGTAGTTAAAGCAGTTACAATATTTCACAATTAGCAATTTGCAAATTTCCTATTTGAGTGTAATAATAATTAACAATAATCTGTCCCGGAATGACAACCACTCGCACAATAGAATGTGCGATATTAATGCACACACTTCTTCTTTTACGAACTTACAACATCCGAAACGGAAAATTTTATTTTTCCTGATGAATTTTTTACTCACCTTAAGGACTATAATTAAAAATTGAGAAGAAAAAACAAGTGTCCTTAGGAAAAACGTTCAAGTGGCGAGAAGATGGTGCGTAAAATAGGATTTTATTATTTTTTATTCAAGAGGAGTTTGTCCAGCTTGTTTCTTATGCGTGAAAAAAGTTAAAAAAATATAATCTTTCCATAGTAACTACGTTCAAAAGACTAGTGTTTAAGCAACAAAGTTTCATAATCATTTATGTATTGTCAAGTTTAAAAAACATTTTTTTAGCATAACTAAATTAGCGGAATAATGGAGTTATCGAACCTAATTTTATATTAATGATACATCGTAGTAATTCTGTATCTTTTATTTAGTCGTTATTAGCGAGATGTCAATTCTTTGTTATGTTACGTGGAGTGATAATATCATTATGGCTCCACGATAGGCAATTATTTTGTATGCGCTGTGACGGCTGTGACAGCAAGTCTCCATAGACAATTTTTGCTCCAGAAAGACAAATAGTCAGACAATAATAACTTATTATACCGCTCGCAGCGGGGAAAAGAGGTATCACATTTTTTAATTGTAAAATACAACACACCATAAAAAATAATATGATTGTAGTACATTTTGCACATTTGATTGTGATTCATGTTATTTGAGTTGACATTTAATTTAATTTTCTACAGCAGTGATTTACCACCATTTAATAATATCATTCCAAAAGATGTAAGAAAGTTTCCAAGAAATGCATTGAATATGGCTGATCTATTCTTCTTCTTCTTGGATCTACAGTCAGGGGTGAGCCTTGGCCGCCTCAATCAGTCTTTTTCACTCCATTCGATCCTTCGCCCTCCTACGCCGGCCTTCGTCGCAGATCCTGTGACAACCCGTCCATCCAGCTTTGCGGTCTTCCAACGCTTCGTCTTCTCTCAGGGGTAGCAAATGTGAGACATTTTGTAAGATTGCTGATCTCGGCGGCAAAGTGATATATTTTTATTTGACGCAAAGATATCATTGTTTCTCATAAAGCTTAGTCGTATAAGTTACATACCCAAATTAAAATACAAAAGGCAAGGCGAAAAAGCTCAAAATGTGGCATATGGATAACCAATTCTAATTTGAAAAAAATGTATTTTAAAATAAGTTGATTATGAAATAAATAGAAGACAATTTTTTATCGCGATATTTACGCCTCATTTAAAAAATCGGATAATGTATCATATAATAGGGAAAATGTGAGTCACGACTTTGTTTTAAAATTAAAAAACTTGTTGAAAAGTCTAAAAATGTGAGGGGTTTTAAGCCATCGATTTCTGAATGGAATTCGATCTTATTCTGCCACGACGATAAGCAAAATGGAGCAAGTCCGAAAAAGAATGTTTTTCGAATTCAAATAATTTCAATTTAGAAGATTACTTCACACGCTGTAAATAATCGCAATTTCCCTAAAAATTGTAAATTACGTGCTAAAAATCATGATTGCAAGCATACCCCTATAGATTCTTTACGTATTTAAAAGAGGTATAGGGCTATACAGATATTTTATGTATAAAAATAAAGGTGCGTATCCATCGAGTGCGTGCTGGAGTTTCTAATTACAACTTCTTGTTATTCATTCGCAAGAAAAGTGCTTTTTATACAGGGCGCTGCGGAAAAAAGTAACTGTTTTTTCTTTAGTAAGAGACGTCGCGTCAAAGGTTAATTTGCTTAAGGTATTCGTTCCATAATGACATTTACTGCAAATAAATAATTTATAATTATAATAGCGAAGAAAGACGACAACCATAGATTTCGAGAAAACATCGCTTAAATTTCATAACTTATAAATTAATGAATACTAGCTGTTAGCCCGTTGCCCAGCAACGTGAGATTTTTGTTGCAAAGTATTTAATTTAATTTAATTTTATATTATTTTATGTTATTTTATTTTATTTTATTTTATTTTATTTTATTTTATTTTATTTTATTTAATTTAATTTAATTTAATTTAATTTAATTTAATTTAATTTAATTTTATTTTATTTTATTTTATTTAATTTTATTTAATTTAATTTTAATTTATTTTATTTTATTTTATTTTATTTTATTGTATTTTATTTTTATTTATTTTATTTTTATTAGAAATTTCGTAAATTATTTAATTTTTGGAATAATGTTTAAGTTTGCTAACAACCATTTTTCGTAGTAGCCGAAATTTCGTTTATATTTAATTTTTGGAATAATGTTCAAGTTTGCTAACAACCATTTTTCGTAGGAGCAGAAATTTCGTAAATTATTTAATATTTAGAATAATGTTCAAGTTTGCTAACAACCATTTTTCGTAGTAGCAGAAATTTCGTAAATTATTTAATTTTTGAAATAATGTTTAAGTTTGCTAACAACCATTTTTCGTAGGAGCAGAAATTTCGTAAATTATTTAATATTTGGAATAATGTTCAAGTTTGCTAACAACCATTTTTCGTAGGAGCAGAAATTTCGTAAATTATTTAATATTTGGAATAATGTTCAAGTTTGCTAACAACCATTTTTCGTAGGAGCAGAAATTTCGTAAATTATTTAATATTTGGAATAATGTCCAAGTTTGCTAACAATCATTTTTCGTAGTAGCAGAAATTTCGTAAATTATTTAATATTTGGAATAATGTTGAAGTTTGCTAACAACCATTTTTCGTGGTAGCAGAAATTTCGTAAATTATTATATCTTGGAATAATGTTTAAGTTTGCTAACAACCATTTTTCGTAAATTATTAAATCTTTGGAATAGTGTTCAAGTTTGCTAACAATCATTTTTCGTAGTACCATAAATCGAACTCGGCGCATATATCGACAGCCCTGCAAAGGTTTCAAGTGTGCAAACAAATATATTTCGTAGAAAAAGAAAAATATCTTGGAATCATTTTTTTTTTAATTGGCCACACTAAGTATTTGACATATTCTATTTTTGAATTTTCAATACAAACAAACAATCAAAGTCAAGTTTGAAATAGTTCTTTTTTCGAATGCTTAATATATATAATCTAATTTTGTCGCACCTGAAAGTTTGACCTTTACCTCAGCGGTAAGACGTTCCGTTCATATTGCAAAGTTCCACGTTTCGAATCCGACCCGCGGCAGAAATAAAATGTGAAATAAAGTTTAGCGTTTTTTCACATTTAAAACTATGTGCTTCTTCAGCGTAATGAAAAAATACTTCTAGTATGAATAAAAAAAATGTCGACAGTCGGGCTGGGGATGAGGAGGGGGAGGGGAAATCGGTGACAATCATATAGAAGATGGATGACACTGAACAAAATCTGTCAAATCAGCTCCTAGCCCTATAATTATAGCTTCAAAAAATCGAATCAGTTCATTTGATTATTTAAAAAACTTCGTAGCCATGCAAATTTTGAAATAAAGTTCTCTCAATATTAATTACGATGCTTTAGTTCTAAACCAGGAAATTTGAATTTTGAATATAAAAAGACGTCCATTCCAATTGGCCGAAAAATGTGATGTTCAAAATATGTTCAAAATAAATCGCTATCATTGGGCGAAGTGGACATCAGTACGCACACATTTGTGAAAAGTAAAAAGTAAAAAGTGAAAAGTAAAAAGTGAAAAGTAAAAAGTGAAAAGTAAAAAGTGAAAAGTGAAAACTTATTTTATCGGCTATTAATATATAGATTTTTGAGTCGCCCATTTCCAAAACAAACCTTGTCCATTTTTATTTTTTTAGACATACCTACAAAAGAACGTGTAGGGAAACGTCACATTGAAATAAAACATATTCATTCAAAATAAGTCATATTTTCTTGACTCAAATTGAAGAATATGTTATTTATTTCAATTTGATTCACTAAAATATGGTTATTTTTAAAAATGAATTTGGTTCTCAACACGTTTTTTGTAATGTTTACAAGATTATGAAAATGGACAAGGTTAGCTTTGGAAACGGGCGACTCATTTATTTAGATTGATTACAAAATTGGATATATATTATATTATATCTTTGGTAAAGAGCTTAAAATTGTAATTTTAAAGAAAACGAAGAGTGTTAAAATTGATTTGCTTCAATCACTCTTCGATTACATTTGTTGGAAAGGGTTAAGAAAGAACGAAGAAGATTATGTGTTTTTTGGTAATTCTGCTAAATATACGGCGTATATACCGTAATTCTTATAAAATTTAAGTAACAACCTCTGTATGATTTTAAAATTATAGTAAACCTCTGTTATACGATTAAAACAAATGACTGTAAAGGTTCATCTCACGCAAAAGTGGGGTCCAATAAACGCTATAGAAAATAGTCATATATTGTCTCCACATAGAGGTTCCAAAAATCTATGCCGTTCACCAGTTATTATTGTTTCTAGTGTATACGAGAATCGTACAGCTCCACTTAATACACAATATGGATGATTTTAAGACACATGAATTCCAATGACGTGATAAAGAGCAAAGTTTTATTATGGTTAAAATAAAAAAAAAACTGTAGCACTTGGTCATGCACGGCTCGAATCAATTTTTATCAACTGTTACAGTTGTCGCCTGCTGTGGCCCAGTTGATTAGAGCTTGCTCTACCGGTCACGCAGGTCTGGGTTCGATTTCCGATCGGATCACAGTGAATTTGAGAATTATTCAATTCAAAGTTGAGATCGAAGACTGGGTGTTTGTGATGTCAATTCACATTAGTTCCTCTCCTCTTATTCTTCTGGTCCTTTAATAACTGGGTTTAGCGATAGCGATTAGTCAACCACTAGTCCTGTTCTAGTTTTACCTTTCTGTCCCTATTACTCACTTTGAAAAAAGTGAGGATGAGCGACTGAGTAACAAACAGTTCTCGTAAAAAAAACTTCTGTTGAGATACTTTCATAAGGAGGCAATATGCTCCACATTAAGTCTATGAGATTAGTAGCTTTATTTTTTGACCACAAAGACTCTTCAACCGTTTTAAAAGCTTGCTTTATATAAGGGTAGATAACAAATAAAAAAAACATAAATTTTATTCGGTATATTTTCTAGAAACATCATGTATGCGTACTTCGACCAACCAACACAGCTACGTGTGCATAATTATCAGAGACGCTTCGTTGTAAGCGAATGAGAAAATATATAAATGTATAGATGAATCTTTTCTTTTACGCGTCTTTCTTTCCCACCCCCACGGTCACCCCCACGTGCTACCCTTCCTCACCACCACTCCCACCCCCGGAAAAGTGTCCCCCACCCACCGCCATTTCTCTCACAATCCGATTAAGACAAGTGGGAGAGATCCAACGTCTTATATATAAATGTGTGTGTACTGAGCAAATGAAATATGAGTTAGGTTGGAAAAAGAAGTACGCAAAAAAGTAGAAGGGTTTAAAAAAGTGGTTCGATGATACGCCTGTGTTGAAAGGATAAAATATAATTAATATCCAAGTGAAATGGCGAGTGTTATATTACCAAAGATATCATAAGACGGCGATTTATTTTTTGAGAGATATATTCTCTTACCAAGGGTCCAGGTATTTAGGTATTCCAGGAATTTTTTATATACTTGAAGTACAGCGTGCCGAAAAAGCCATAGTTATATTATGAAAGGCTTAATTAAATATTTGAGTTTTATTTTTCAATTTGAAATTGTAAACTTGATCTCTTCATATTGAAATAAAAGTTCTTTTGACCGAAGTTATTTCTCAAATAAGTTCGCTGTTGTTTGATTTAGAATATTATATAGGGTCGTATTTTTCCGGTCAAAATTTATATTAAATGGTCATAATATATCAGTCAGAGTAAATGTCGTAATTTAAATGAGATTTAAAAAAAAAACAAAATATTATGACCATATACTATTTTTATTCTGATCGTTCATATTTTTATTCAGACCAAAAATTGATTTAAATTCTGTCCATTTAATTTGTTCCTTATAATATATTGCTTTTTATGTATTAAAGTTGTTTTTATTTAAAAAAAATGACGGATATATAGATTAAAAAATAAGATAAATTAACATTCACTGCAATAATAAACAATAAAACAGTGCTTAATTTATGGTTATTCAAAAGTCTAAAAAGTAAGAAATAGCTAAATAATATATAAAAAGTTAAAAACTTATTAAGGGTAGAAGTAATTTTTAGTAAACAGAAGAATTTTCACTGCATTATCCGCAAGAATATCTTGAAATCGTTGGAGGTATAATTTATAACAATCAAAATGATATCACGAAGTCTCTAAAATCCGTCTAAAATAGTATTTTCGATTAAAAAAATCTTAACCCTGAAAATACAAAATCAATTGCATTCAACAAAAGCCGGTATGTATATTTAAAAGGAGATAGTTGTGTTTTTGATTGAAAACGTTCCACCAAGCATTTTAACAAATCAAATCTTGTTTGTATTTATCATAATCCCTAAAAATAAACAGATCTTGGAGTTACCTGTGACACATCTGTGTTAAACTCATTCAAATGATCGCCAAAAGAGTCTTAGGAGCGGCCACTCAAAACTTGGTATCCACTAAACACTAATGAGATCAGGAAACTGTTACGAATTAAAATTTAATTCCTCTTTGTATGACAACATATATATAGTAAATGCAGTGTCGTCCACATTCATAGCCAACACGTTGAATCAGCGGTGGGCTGCCATAACGTTAACAAGGGGGCTCTTAGTCTTAAAGCCATTCTCGGTGTTCTGGGGAAGGAGTATTTTTTTTTGTCATTTCTATGCAATTACTCGCAATACTTAAATTAGCAACCGATGGTTACTTAATAGATTTATAATATGTAACAACATGCAAATTACCATAAACGCATCAATCTAAATGGCTAAAAGTGTACTACTGTGTATACTGAAGCTGTCGTAGGTAATATATAACTCAGAAATTGCAGTTATATATAAAAAATGTGAGAATATTGTTTTCTCTTAACTCAACAAGGGGCTCGCCAGCATTAATAAAATTTAGCAAGGGGCTTGCGCAAGCCCCTCCGAGTCCCTTTCAGCCCACCCCTGAGTTGAATCCTTATTGAATAAATATGTTTTTTTGTAGGTAAACGTTATTAATATTGTTTCGTTGTTCGCTAATAGTAAATAGTGGTTGTTTTGGTAGAGTACGGATTGTTTATAATACGATAGAAACTTGTCAAATTATTAAATTAATGCTTTGGAACACTCGACACATAAAAAATGGCGGCATTGTTTTAAAAATAGGAAATTGTTCCCGCGTTTTCTCCCTCGGACACCTGTATCCCGAGACGTGAACGCCAATCATTCACAAATTACAAAACGTGTAGAGTGACGCCAACGCAAAGAGCCGGCCTCAAAGTTGCCCTTTTTCCCCAACAAGTTTTTTCAATTTCCCGGACTCCGTGGCGGGAGATTTTCAGTTTTCGCTGTTGGCAGTAATTTCCTGCAGCGTTCATAATTTATATTGATTAAGAAGTCGGCCACACAACCCTTGCTAAGATTTAAAACGCGCGATGTTTTATATCGGCCTTAGGTAAGCGGCGCGAGACCCCATCACCCACTTGCGATCGGGGGATGTTTTTACTTTAAGGGATGGTGGACCAAATAGTCTGTTCGATCAAAATGTTCTGAAATAAAAACAATTTTATTTGTTACTGTTAAAAGTAATGTAGTCGATATTTGATCATTGCAACATTTTATTTTTCTAGTGTTTTGGTGTAGCGATAATAAATTTATTTTTAAAATTATTTTTCTCAAAAACACGCAGACTTATTAATGACTTATTTGCGCGGTATTCAAGCGGTTAAATTTCATTAATTTTTAAACTCAGTGGCGGATTACTCCATATGCGCAGCATGTTCGCTTTTGGTCTCCGAATCTAATGGGGGCTCATAAATAGCATACAGCCTATTTATTTTAAATTCAGTTTTCAATATTTGTTCTAATTTTCGGTAGTTTGTCGAATAACAAAGTAAACACATTAGCGCCTGGGGCTTCCCAAGTACGTAATACGGCACTGCTTCAACTTATATTGAATATTCCAAAGTTTCCAGTTCTTATTGAATGGTTAAGAAAATAAAGTGTTAAATTTAAATTAAAAGTAAATGTTAAGTAAGATTCATTTTCATCCTATTTAATTTCTGTATAACATTTTTTCTTCAAATGTTTTAGAAAAATACGTATTTTTCAAGTTTAACCAATTTTTATGTAAGGCTTTGTTTTCTCATTTTTTTCTCGATTATTGAATTTAATCAAATAATGTAATAAGCTAAATAAAAATAATAAGAGTTGAATTGTATTTAATATTATACATAGATTCACTTGAGTATCAAAATGTTTGATTTTTTAAAAATATAATCTTCAATTGCATTGAATGTGATTTCATTGACCGCATTTCCTCGATTATACGACGTATGTTTTATTCCTCTTTTGATGGCTTCGGGAGAAAATGGAAATTTAATAAAATTTCCAGCTTCTTGGAAATCAATCTCGTAGAAAACAATAATATTCTTCAGACATTCTGTATTACTTATATCCTTTTTTTTAGTTTAATATTACGATGTTGATACAAATAAAAATAATGTTTTCACGATGCCTTTTTAATTGGTATTTATAAATAAGTTTGTCATTTATAATCTAAGAAATACGGTTATAAAAATCAATTGATAGATAATTCGAATACAACATTGTGCATTGAACAATATATACTGATGAAATGAGGCACACGAGGAGGTGAAGGGGTAGGCCGAAGAAACCCCTCTCGGTGGGATGAGTTATAAGCAACCCCCTATTTACTAAGACTCATCAGAGCCTAGCGGAGAAAATTCTTATTATTCTTACGTTATATTTTATACCCCTATACTTATGGAATTATTTTTAAGTGTATTCTCCACTTGAGTGCTTTCTCACTCAGTTTATTTGTCGCACGTGAACATTTCTTTGTTACGCCGTGATAACGGTCCTTTTTAGGTCTTCTATGAATATTAAATCTCAGAAATTTGTTTATCTTAACACTTTCTACGCCACAAAGTAATGTCACGGTTCTTAAAAGAAAATAGAGATGGATAATAAGCTTACTTAAAAAAAAAAGTAAACGCACGATGCTTATTACAAATATAAGCTTAATGTTTTTATACAAACATTCTACTGACTATATAACGTGTATCACAGTCAATTTTCCTACATTATAAATAATTATTAAAATCAAATATTGAAGCTACAATCACATTTTTTATTAAATACTAGCCGGTTGCCGGCAAGCGTTGCAATGCCACTCAAAAAAAGAAAGTGTGTTTTAATTGTGTTTATTGAAGTGCATGTTTTCTTTTTCTGTCTGTTTGATGTTTGCTGCCAATTGTATATGGTACAACACACGCGCCAATTACTGTAAGTTAATTGTACTATACCCTTCGCGCAAGTGCAAGTATACGTTATCAAAATGAACTGTATGGCAGACATGCAAACATTGATTTTTATAAATAAGGCCTAGTAAGCTAATTTTACTATGCCTATAACCTTCCCGGAAGTGCAAGCAAAAAGTTTGTCAAAGTTTAATTGCAATCGGATGAGCGGTGTGGCAACGTATATACTACGAACAAACAAACATTTATTTTTATATATTATATTGCAATACTGAACGTATATAATACCGTTATTTCGATATTTAATATTAAAACCGATATTTAGAAGTTTTTTTTTTTAGAATCCAAATATTATGTTAAAAAATGGTAGTTCACGAACGCTGGAATCTGTCAGCTTTGATCGAATTTTCGTACATGTATGTGTGACTGTGGAAAAATTCTTACTTATTCAAGTGAGTGGGGTGACCATTTAAAACTTATAATAATTAAAAATATTTACCACAAATGTTTCCAGATTCAACAATTGTTGATTGTTTATTCACCGTGCATATTTTTGGTTATAACAATTGTTGGAAGTAATACTATTTTACCTAATGATGTTATTTTTACAATTTACCTAATGATGAAAGAAAGCTTTCAGAATAGGGCGGTAATATTTATTTTTGCACCTCCACCGGATTCTGTAGTACCGTATTAAAACAGCTTATTTATCATGGTACCAGATTTATATAAAATATTAAGCTGTCAAATACTGTTAAACGTGAAATAAGTTAGTGATTATCGTAAAACATTAAAGTTATTTTCATCACAATTACATTTGTATAAGTTGAAATTGTTACTTGTTATACGAAACATTTCATAATGGTCGAAAATAGTACAGAACAATGTAATATTAACTTTTTTTTCAAAGTCTTTCAATATATTATTAATTGCATACTGTGATAATAATGAAATGAATTCTAATTGATTGAATTTTGTATAACTTCAGCCTTTACCACAATCAATTCATTCAAATGATTTTATTTTCATTTTTCTCTAAATATCATAAATATATATTTACAGTTTGATGTTAATCTGGCGTAATTTATTACAACTGTCCAGCATGTAGCCTTTGCGTGGCGCCTTTGGGATTCTTTGGCACCGCCTAATCGCTTTGTCGTCTTATTGGCCATACCAGCATCTTCGAACTTTGCCAAACTCATCAATCCATTATTAACAGTAAAAAATATCCATTATTGAAGATTTCCCAAGGAATCTGTAGCACGTATAAACACCGCTCATTATGACAGACGTAACCGTAAAGTTCTCAGTTGGTTTTTAAATTTATTAAATATTTACTTGTTAAACGATCTATTTCTATTCAATTTCAGTACCTGTTTTCAATGTTCACTACTCTACAACAAATGTTGCGACTCGTTACCGTAAAGCAACACAAATTTAAAGCATGTGCGAGGTGTATCTGCTCGATAGATTTTATTTTGATTCTTCGTCTGCTTTTTAAAAGCTTACATACAATTAGTCCATTTTTCCGATCATAGAAAACGTAACAATACCAATAAACTAAATGCTATTCGTTTATAACTGTCAATAGATTTTTCTGTACTATTTACAAATTTAAAAAAAGAACAGTACATTTTTCCTACTTCAAATTTAAGAAGCCTCATCATTCCATCCTTTCACATTCTGAAACATGGAGGTTAAGCAATCTATGTTGATTTCATATGCTTCACACTGAATGCCTTGAAGAGTAATTATATTTATATTTTCTTATTTATGTTTTAAACAAATCAGCGAACTCTATCTATCGATCCATCGTCATTAAAAGGAACTTAAACTTAAAAATAAGAACTTATATTACGGGATGTTAAGCTCAACGACTTACTATAATATTATTGTGGAGAAAAAGTTTTTATGTGACTTAAATGTAAAATAGTCTGCGACTAGATATTTTTTAACACTATGGCGACATAAAAAATCTATCTCACTGTAATAACAAAAAAATAGTGAGCACATAAAGAAAGCACTTAAAAGGTTACTTATATCGGGTTTCATTGTGTGTTTTTATTTTTTAAAGAAAACAAAACGTCAACTTGGCAGCGTATTCGTACGAGAAACGTAACTAGTAACGTGGCAAAATTTCATATACAGAAAAAAAACACTTTCAATGAAATTCAATTAAATTGTCAGGACAGCGTAATTCGGGGTAGTGTAATTGGGGGTGTGAATCTCATACAAAATTAGGGATTTGGTTTTTGTGCTTCTTCTTGCAAAAATGCAAAACTAAGACTTCCCTTAGTTTTGCAAAAAAAATAATATTGACAAAATATTTAGTTACCAAGTGATAAAACGCAAAGAGCACCAAAATCACACACATAGACAGTCGCTCACTATACGTGTATAGCCTGGCACGTGCTGAATACACAGAGGCCAACCAATATTTGACTGTGTGCGCGGCACAGACGACCGTCTCGTAGTAACGACAGTGGAATGCGACCGTGCAATTAGGGGTTTTGTGGCGAATATTTCAAACCAGCGTGTAATTCGGGGTAATTTAATTGGGGGTTCCACTGTATATTATTATAGCTTACCTACTTTTGCGGGTTCGATGTGATTCTGTGTCATTATTATAAGGATAGATTTTCATTTACAATAATCAATATAAAAATATTTTTTGGAAAATAAATTATTTATAATTCATATTTTTTATTTAAAATACATATAAACATGTATATGTGTATTATACATACGTATGTGCTTCTTTTAGAGCATTGCTGTGTATTTATCTCGAAATTGGCAAAGCATAGATCATTATTGGCGAGCAGGCTTCAATTATCAATAATATAACATAAGCATTCCCTGTACGACGTATTTACGAGAAACTTACATCTTTAATATTCCGGTGTATGACTTCACTGCTTTTATCATTCTTGGATACCGCGGGAACAGTGGCGGATTAAGCGCTCCATTTTTAGCGCCTGAAACCCCCTGTTTTCGAATAACTACGCAAAATAAGAATAATTATTTAAAACTGAATATTTTTTTTTTAATAAAATATGTTATTTTTGAGGCCCTTGAGATTTGGAGGCCCCAAGCGCGCGCCTCATGCGTTTATGGTGTAATACGCCACTGCGCCGGACAACGAAATTTTTGAGAGGTGATCTTTCTTTTATACAATTGAGTGGCCCATAATAATTTAATTTGCTGAAGATGTGACGTTTGTTCACGTTTTTTTGTCTGCGTTGCAATTTTTAACTATGTATATGGATATTTATGGGTTTTCATGTTGAATTTAAGCGATGCATAACGTAAAAGCGACTTTATCTTTTGAATGATTAGTATAACTCAGTGTCTGCCAAACTGTGTGCCGCGGCACACTACTGTTCCGCAAAAAGTCTCAGGTGTGCCGCGGTGGAAGAAACCTAAGAAATGTTAATTATAATGCATATTCATTTAAACATTCTTTAATTTTAAATAAATTTAACATCAACACATTCAATCAAATATTTGTCACGTTTATACATAGTGGTACATTTCCCATTTGAAAGCATTTTTATTTGGTGTGCCGCGGTACAAGTCCCATTAACCAGTGTGCCCTGAAGAAAAAAAAAAATGGCAGACACTTGTATAACTGATCAGGTCAAAAAAAATAATTAAATGAAAAAATTGTCGATTGATTGTCGGTACTTTACTATTTAAAAAAATATGTTTGTATTGATCTTTACGCCATTTTTAAAATATTCAAATCTTAATTTAGTTTAAATTCAAGTCGTTATTCTTAAATTTCCTGATTCTATTTGAGAATATATTTTTAACTCGGCATTCCCGAGCGAGCAATCACTCAAGCGCGTACGCCAAAAAGTTGCCATCTGGTATAAAACTCTCCAACGAATTCTCATCGACGACGTTAGCTCATTCTCAAACTAATCAAAACGACAATTATTATTATTTTCTTTTAAGCTCAAACAAAGATGGCACAAGCTTCCGTCATCGCGAATAATAATCACACCCGTCATTGTGTCTCCATTCAATAAACATTCGAATTCATATCTCGGCCGTCGCACGCTTTGCCATCCGATTCTGCACCCACACATTAGGATGCATACTTTCTTCGCGTTTTACCCCCAAACCGCGCGGAATCCCGCGCTCCTTTTTCCCGCGCGTTTTTCCCGAAACCCCCTCGCCCCCGTAATCCGAGGGAATACATTTTCGCTCACTCGTGCGGCCCGTTAATTACATTATGCGCATTGCCATGTCATTCTTTGGACGAGCGGGAAGAAAGAGTGAGAAAGAAGTCCGCGGGCGTCGGAGCGGGGAGGGAAGGGTGTTATAGATAGATGTATTATTTATGTTCCCTACATTACATTGTCGGGAAATGTTTTATTGTCTCTTTTTGGCGTTCGGTGGAGTATAGGTAGGTATGTGCCGGCATTATTTTTGTAGCGCGAAACTTCACAATTGCGCCGGCCGCGGCTGTGTCGCCAGCAGTAGCTAGTCGCTTTAGACAAATAGTGACAATGTATTTTACCTTTTTTTAGCATCGTTAATCTTAAGTTCGTTCGATTGATTTGCATTTTATTGGATGGCTGTATTGTTAACAGCGTCATTTTGAAGGGTTTTTGAATATTTCTCCAATGCCTTCTTACACAATACTACATTCATTAACACATCTTTTAAAGTAAATAAACATAATTGCTGTGAATGCTTTTGTAATTATGTTAATTTTTGTTTTAAAAAATAATTGTAGGATGTAAAAAAATATTCTATTGCAATAAATTTATAAATATTGACAATACTGATCAATTTATCGACTGCTAAAAAATATTTCTATCGGTAAATTGTCATTTTAATTGGCATGACAAAAAAAATACACTCAAAATATTCAGTTGTAAATTTTATACTGTTTGAAAAAATCAATTATAACGATAAAATTTACATCTGTGAGTATATGTTTTTACAACTATCATTGACTGTTAACACATTGGTGTCTTTAATATAATAACTTGCGCAAACTTTAGATTAATTATGGAATATATATATATATCTTAAGTTTCACCTATTCGGCATCGTTTTCGATAAAATTGTATTGCTTAAAAAGTTAATGTAAGTTAGGAATATTATAAGACGTCATGAGAAGGGAATCATAAACTTATTAAAATAAGTAAATAATATTATTGAAATTTAGATATTTATATTATATATACGCCATACATAATGTTTTTGTATATTCAGGTCTATTATAGTATATGTGGCTTAGTGGTGAGAATGGCTCTGCTAAGCGATCAGAAGTGTTTTGTTATTAAAATATTAAAAACCGATAGTGTAAACAAGGGGTGGGGAACCTTTTCTTCTCTAAAGGCCGCATTCATTTTTCTGATTCGACATAAGGCCGCAGTAAACATTTACTAGGGAATCTTTGGCCGGAAACCGGACTTATGAATTTACATAAATTCAAGCCAAAAGGCCGCAGGTTCCCCACGCCTGGTGTAATTAGTGGCTTGTGAGTGTCCTTTGCCCTTGCGTAATCTTCAGTGACATTGAATTAACCTTTTTTTTATAATAATCTAACGTGGCTAAATTTGGAATATTGTATTTTTTTTTCTTAAAAAAAACTATAAACGTTCATCGATAATAAATACTATTGCAATTACTCCTACTTATTACTTATTACAAAAACTTCCTCTCACCCTTTCCGATCCTTGATAACTGGACGTATCGAGAGCGATAAGTTAACCAATAGTCCTGTCCTAGCCTTATTCTTCTATTCCTACTAATACGTTTAAAAAAGTAAGGTTTAGCGGCTGAGTAACAAACGGCTTTCGTAGAAAAAGTACTGTTGAGATACCTCCATGAAGAGGCCATATCCTCCACATTGGGAGCGGACATGGATAAAGCATAGCTATTATCTTGTTGATATTGCGATTCTAAAAACCCACATATTCCTTTTTACAAATATTACGTAATACATAGACCAAGAGTCGGCAACCTTTTGTTGTAAAAGTGCCAAATATTTTACGTGGGGATGAGCGTGGGCCGTACTTGGGTCACATGTCATTACACTGTAATGACATGTGTAGACAAATATTTTAATCTAGAGAACCCTGGGGGTCACACCACGATGCCTTGCGGGCTGTAGGTTGCCGACCCCTGATATAGACGGTCGCTTTCAGTAGCGGCAGGTCAATAAAATAAAATATTTATTGCAGACAATAAATACATGAAGAATTTAAAATGAGCGAATGGTATAAATGTTATGTTTGAATTATATTTCATGAAATATAATCGCCCCTGCATATACAAGGGGTGCATTGATCCAATGTCACATTGACCGGCCGCCACTGGTCGCTTTTAAGATCACTGAAAATTCTTTCCATTAGGATGCCATATGATCCACATTGGGAGCGAACATAGATTTAAAAAAATACTGTAAATGGAATAAAAACAATTTATTTATTTTGTATTACAAATACTGCCTGTATTGACAGATTTGGAACAAAACAAAATTCCGAGTGAGCAAATTTGTTTCGTGATATTCCTTATTCAAAAATGTTATCAACAGTGTTAAAAACACTTGAGTGAACAAGAAAAAATCCGTCTCATTTCACCGATGGGCTAATGAAAATTGTGCCCGGCCGAAACAAATAATACGAACGCAGCACGCACCCTTTCCTTTCTTTTCCTTTTACTCTTTCCTCGCTGGCAATAATACAGCGCCGAGCAGCATTATAGAAAGAAGTACAGACATCACAAGACTCCGGCGGACTGACAACTCATTAGCGGGCGTCGAATAGAAATACACGTTTAATGAATATTGGAATTTAAAACACGTCCACCCCACCCCCAGCCTCCGGCGCCCCCGACGCCCTCGCGGCCCACTCCGCGCTTTCTTGCCCACTAGCCCCCCTCGCCGGCGTTTCTTAGCGGAGTTCTCTGTCCCCTTCTGATGTTGTCCCCCTTTTTCTATCTTTCTTTACGTCCGACGTTTTAATGTGTACGTGCGTCTGCCATCACACTGCGAGCTGTAATTTAGCAATGATCCTGTAAATTATTTCACATAAAGTTAAAAAAATAAATAGGTAAGGTATTATTTAGGAATACGTGTTAACCTTTTTATTCTTTATGGTAATCACTCGACTCTTATTATTATAATTAGATATATTTTTAATTTAAGCCAATTGAGAATTAGTCTTGCAATAGTTTTTGAGAGATCAAATTTATGGAGCTTTAAGTACCATGCCACGTTAGCGTCAAAGTTCTTCGAGTCTCCTTCAACGCTGATATTTCGAAAAGTTGTATTCCCTTACCATCGTTGCAGATGGAAAGGCGTGATCGCTACAGAGATAATAAACCCCTAGTGAAGCCAGTTCACGGGAACGCCATATGCATTAATTTGCAAATAACCATTTAAAACTAAGACTCTTCTCAAAATACTTTCATCGCTAATGTATTGAAAGTTGTATTCCCTTACCATCGTTGCAGACGGAAAAAAGTGATCCCTACAGAAGTAAGAAGCCCCTAGTGAAGCCAGTTCACGCGAACTCCATATGCATTAATTTTAAAACAACTGATTAAAACTAAGACTCTTCTCAAAATACGCCCGTGATAATTTTCTAAGGTAAGGTTAATTGGTAGTCTCCTATTTCATATTAAATATTGGTATTTTCTAAGATACGTGTATAATTATTTACCATTACAGTTAATTGACAATGCGCCAGATATTTGTGCTTTGTCGCTTGAAACCAAATCGAAAAGAAAAGCCATCAAAATTTCACAGTCATGGGGCAACATAATCGTCATATTGAATTTAAAATTATGAAAATATATTTTTTTATAAATCATTATTATATTTTGACCCTGAACCTGAAGATTGTATTCATTAATCGGAACTCTAACTAGCCTTCAGTGGCCGAGCGAAGTTTTGCCAATCGTGCTGGGTTCTGGGAACGTTTTCACTGGCGTTGGCGCGGAGTTCCTTTAAATTACTAAATGATAGCGTTCGAGCGGGACCTCGCGATCGAACCCCGCGGTTGAAACAGCCGTTGAGAGCTTACCCCGAAAGAAGGCTTATGAATTTATGATACGTGAATTTGCGTACGTGTGGATGTTTGCGTGTGGGCGTGAGTGTACGTGTGCATGCGCGGACGCGAGAGTGAGCGTGTACTTTTCCTCCTTCTTATTATTCTTCTTAACTAAGAGCCGTACTTTAAGACGTCCGTATTGATCGGCGTACATTTTACACGGCTATACACGTCCGTGTTGGTTTTAGGGGTGACCGTCCGAAGGGGTAGGGGGTGGCGAAGGTGGCACGCGGCGAGGGCCGGGGGAACCTCGTTATAGAATTTTAATTTTCCCGCCCGACATCGCCGACGGTGTGTGCGTGCGTGCATGTATACACGTGCGTGTGTGCCGCACACGCGTCTGTGTTGGTGGCGATGTTTGCGATTGTTATGCGTGTGTGTTTGATTTTTCATAAAAAACGTCAGATAGGTGATGATTGTTCCGATGTGTGTGATTGTATGGGTACTACGTGTCACTCAGATGTTTTTGAAATTTTAAGAATCCTAATGACACATTTCAAATTCGGAATTCAAAGTTTTTTAACTTCTAAAACTTTTCAACTTCTTTTGTTCTGGAACTATTTTCAAATCATAAAAATTATCGTTTACACCAGGGGTTCTTAACTCTGTGCTCGTGGGCGCATTTGCGCCCGCGGAGCCTTTTTTGTGCGCCCGGCAAAGTATCATATAAAATTTTAAAAAGCCATTATATTTTTTAATAAAATTATTTTTAATAGATTTATTGAATTCGAAAAATATAACCATATCCATGTTATTTTAAAGCAGCTAAGGGAACAATAATAAAATGAATACATAAATATATACTACTTTTTACTACTATGTATGCAAATCTGGATTTTTAAAAATCCGCCACTTTTCTCCAAAATCTCAAGTGCGCCCGTCACCGCAATAGGTTAAGAACCCCTGGTTTACATTTATATTTTTTAATCGAATAACATCACTACTAAAATGCAGACATATATCCAATTTAACATATCTCATAGCTTTTGCCATTTGGTGGAGTAATGTTTAAGTTATTATGTTTAAAATTATGTAACCATGTCAATACATTTTTTTAAAAAAATAATCATCCTTTGCTATTACATTTGTTCATGAATGGCGCAATGAACGACTGTCTAACTATAATAATAGGATGTGTAACTAAGATATATGTAGTATAAAATAACTTAGATTATTCCACGTATTGTGCTACAAACTGTGACACGTGTTTTGCCTCTTTCAGAGGCATCCTCAGACTATCTTACTTTCACAAGTTGTTAAAGTAGTAAAGTTAAAATCTTTCGTACTTTAACAAGCATTTGTGAAAGTAAGATAGTCTAAGGAAGCCTCTGAAAGAGGCGAAAAACGTGTCACATTTTGTAGCACAATACGTGGAATGATCTAAGTTATTTTATGTTAAAATGATCTTCCACAAAGTTACCGCCGAATCCATCGAAAGTATTAAGATATATATTTTTCATTGATTTCTTTTGTGTGCGATATCTAAATTAAAATAACTTACCCTTAAACACCTTAATTTAATCCTAAAATAACATGTTGTGAAAGCAATAAGCCTTGCTTAGATTCTCTATTCTTCGATTCCTACTAATTTTTTTTTTAAAAAAGTTGAGCAACTGAGTCATAATCAGTTCTTGTAGAAAAAATTCTGCTGAGATACATTCGTTTGTAGTCCATATGCTTCACATTGGCAGCGGAAATGGATAAAATAAAACTTAGATAGATTTTTAGTCAGCCGCTCAAAATAGTTTTTTATTAATAAAAGGAAAGGATTAAATAATGGGATCAGAAAAGGATGATACAACTTTGAATGAAGGGCTAGAAATTATTATTTTAGAATTATCAGAAACTAATTACAGCAGCAATTTTACTGATAATTTTATTTATAAAGAAATGGAACTTTTTCGTAGTTTTCATTTCCATTAAAATTTCCGTAACGGTTGAGTATCACTCTACTCGTCTTGTCTTTATGGAAATCCCTGAACACTGAAATACAATAAGTTCCAGAAGGATTATATCATGATATTGCAGGTAGTTATTTCGCAACCCTGTCATCATCAGAGCTGTGTTGTGGAAAAAAACAGTTTATTCACAGAGAAATCAACATTATATCAGTCACCACTTGTTACGAAATTACAGCTTCTACTGGGTAAGTACCGTAACCCTTTTTTTTCAAATTATTGTCAAAGGTGTATTAAAAGCAGTCGACAAAGACTTGTATGCCATGCGGTAAAGTGAGGTGAAATAAAATAAATTTCCCGAAAAATCTATCAAAGGTAATATTATTTAACTATTGTAGAACAATAATCTTAAATGGTTTTTTATTTATATGTTAGAGGTGTTAAAAAAATAAATTTTGTGTAATTATAGAATCATTTTTATTGAAATTTGTAAATAATTTTTGATGACAATTGTTGTTTAAACCTTTTCATTTCAATTTGTTTTTCTATAAATAGCACTGTAAAATTACATTCCTTATTAGTTGAAAATGCACGCCATGAGCGAAACCAGTCCTGACCTTTTAAAATAAAATATAAATAAAGTACAAAGGAATATTGTGTTTTTATTTATACAATGCCTTTCCACCAAGTGATAGTGAACTAAAAGTGATTGTATTTTTTTTTTAAGAAAGTCTATCCCGGTAATCGCGATTAGACCCAAAATATTATTTTATAGATTTTTAAATGTACTTAATTAGACAAAAAGTGGAACATTAAGTAATAATCAGTTTTTTTTTATTTATTGATTTCGCTCTAAGTTACCGAAAAATAAATATGACAAAGAAAAAAAATAATATTATATTCTGCTAAATGTGGACTTAAAGTATTATTGAATAGTCATACCTGAAAACTTTGCCGGAGAAAGCAAGTTTTTCCGCGTAAACGATGATAAACTTTGTTCAACAAGAACAGACCCCGTTATATCCGTAATCGTAGCTTCCTTTTTTTTTTTACATCAGTTCGGAATATTTCGATATATTAAAGCAAAATAAAATGATTGCCGCTTAAGTGGTCGAGTAGTCAACTTCTTTGGCTTCAGCTACGGAGGGAGGTTACGGGCTCGAATCCCAGTACGGACAGTTTTATAAATTGATTTTTCAATCGATTTACGAATTTCTGTTCGAAGGCATGGATGTATGTAATGTCTTGAATTTGCCCCTCCCATCCAATGTTCCCTCTAATTTTCGGAAGGTAATGTGCGCAAAAATTATTGGCTGTGCAACTTTGACAAGAAATAAAAAGATTTGTACGCCACATAACGGTATTTAGACATACTAAACGAAAAGGTTGATCTTTAATAATGATAATAATTAACAACACTATTTAATGTGAATTAATATGTTCTGGTGAGTATATAGCTGATGTAATTTTTGTGCGCTATGTTGTAATGTATGTGCGCGCACTCGACAAGCTGTGTGCGCGCGCACACGCGCACAGCTTAGAGGGAACACTGCTCCCATCCATCCTATCCTATGAACGGAGCGTATCGATACAATTAGCTTACCACTAGTGCTGTCTTAGACCTATCCTTCTATTCCTACTCTCTTTGGAAAAGGAGAGGTTGAGCAACTGAGTAACAACCAGTTTTTGTAGAAACACTTCTGTTGAGATAAACTATATTAAGAGACATGGTCCACATTGGGAGCGGACATGGTAAAAAAAAATGTTAAATTAATTCAAAATTTGACTAAATTAGCTATTTAGTGTGTACATTGTTTGTAACGATATATCGGCCTTGTCTAAAATTAAGATATTAGAAATAACAATATGTAACATACCTACACATGTTTTTCTCGCGCGGATAGTCAAATTTAATTAACATTTAATTTTGCATGATAACTAGTTGTGAAAAAATCTTTTCAGTTATATCACTGATTGATAGACAAGTTGATTTTCGTCCTACAAAGTTTTCAATTTAAAAATGGAAAATATGTAATCCTTCACCCCCTTACCAGGTGTCAATGCCACCTATCAACATCCCTTCAGCATTGACGCTCTCTTTCTGTTTCTCTCTTTCTCTCTCACACACAACATAATCTTTATAGTGCATTGTGCAAAACCGCAGTGTTTTGCAGGCAGACAGACAAATAAATCAATATTGATATTTAGAATATTTTTATTTTATTTTAAAAAAAAAATAATCTCATATAGCATTTATGATGTAGTTATTGTTTTTAAAAAAACCTCCCTCGTCAAAAAAAAACATTTTCTATGTCGGTACTATTGCCCCTTAAAATAAAGTATTAATATAGCATAACCAAAAAGGCGTATTTAAATATATTTTTGCCAATTTTTTGCGCTAACGAGGCGGTATACAGTTAAATGAATACATCAATATTCGATTTTTAAACGCACTTTATAACCTTAATTATACCTCAAAATTGAAACCAATTCCGCTTTGTGGGCGTATGTAGTTGTTAATTACGCCACTGGACACCAGGCTGCCTGATAAGATAAACATACAGTAATATTATATAATGAAATGATACGTTGAATACACAAAGAACATCTATGTCTTAAGATAAAATATGATCCCATTATATATGCCCCACATTCATTTTAAAATATAGTACAAATCTCCAATTGACACCCTAAGAGGAGGATGAACACAATATAACATATATATATTTGCAGATATTTTCGTAATACTCTAAATTAACATTGAAAAAAAATGACAAACAGAATAAATTTCATATATTTATACGAGAAAAAGTCAAAAATAGTTGGCTATGTATTTACAGATGATGATAGAATATAGCTTTAAATATTACAGGCATGCATTTCACAGTATATTCGAATCTCACCACACGCCCTAGTAGCAAGAAAAACTTTCTTTTGTAATTAAATAAGTTGAAATGTCACATACCAACCAACAGAGGGCTGCAGAGTTTGAAAAGATTTTCGAACTTTTTTCACTTATACAAATGTGCCTAAGCAATAATTTCATCATAACGCCTTTTGAAAATTGTACGTTTTACGGATTAAAAAAATGGAGGTTTTTCTATTGTCTGAATGTAAGAAAAAGTTACTATTTAAATTTAAAAAATAGCGAAGCTTGCTTGTCTTAGATATTTACCATAGCGGTTAACTTTGAATCGGAGTGCCATTCCAGTTCATGAAATTCGAAAAGTTTATTAATAATATTCAATAATTATTGGTGAAAAAAATAAATGCGTTCGATATCGATACAAAATATTGAAAGTTAAGGTTTATGAATTTTTTTAATAGCGATCATTGTTCAGTGCTACAAAGCAATGAAAATTATACCTTTTTGATTTTAAAACTAAGACATGTAAATAAACATCTTAATTCCGCCTAATTTCCGTAAAAAAATACCGCCTCCCCATCATTTATTTCATATAGTAATAAAGACACGTTTTAAAGAGTAAATAAATATTTTGGACTGTTCGCTTCTCCCTTTGCAATAGCCCACGCCTCCCAGGTTGGTAATGGCTGACTTAATTAGTAAGTAATCCTTTTCTGTCGGTCAGTGGTTATAATACAATGAATTTATTTATTTCTTCAATTTGGTGCTCTAAAAATTGCATTTGTATCTGGCACCACTGAATGGCTGATGTGCTTAAAACATAATTTCTTATATACAAGGTCAAGAGACAGCCCTCGTTTTGTATGAAAAGTAATAAAAAAAAACAAATGAAAACTAGTTATAAATATTCAATCTTCTTTTGTTCTGACATATTATTTTTTTATGGTACTGTTTCAGTATGCGAATGTAGTTTTTTAGCATTTATGGTATAGCTCAAGAGAATGTAACATTTGCAGCCTTAATTAGCCTTATTATCAGACGAATGCATAAACACCAATTTTACAAATATAATGTTAATTTCGGTATTACAAAAAAAGTTTAAATAAAGCACAAAAATACTACCATTAGAGATAGCAAGTAAATCAATATTATTAAAAAATATATCATTATCATAAATGGAAATTTTTCATAGAAAACTTGCGGTTTCTTAAAATATTAATACATCATTTCAAGAATCCTTGTTAATATTGATGAAGGTTTAAAAAAAATCAATTCATTGCGAACAATTTTTATAAAAAAATATTTTTCAATTACGGAATACCGGTGTTTTTGCAGTTTCAAAACCGGTATTTTGATATTGAAAAAAACACCATGAACACCACAATAACGGTTTCGTTAATACCAGTATTGCAATCCCGATTGAAGCCATTTTTAGAAGATACAAATAAAACAATTTATACATAAAGATTTCAATATACATACTGAAAGAAAATTGTGTATGTATAATATATTATTAAAATATTATAGATGTTACCTTTATTCTACCGTGTTGTCGAAGATGTAATTGAAGGTAAGATATTGCGCAGTGGAGTGGAGTGAGGACGCGTGACGCAAATCTGGCGACATATTGTGTTCGCTTTACTGGTTACCAACTCTTGTTTATGTAAGAAGAAATGCCACATACAGAAACTTCTTATACGTGTATACTCCGTTCAGCGCATTCAGTTGAATCTTGCAAAAAAATATTTTGAATAATGACCGATTTTGCTAAGTAAGTTTTTTCAAAGAAATCGTTTAATAAGCGATAGTATATGGCCAGGATAAAAATAGTGATCTAGTCCAAGCCCTGTTCTTCTATATCTACTCTCTTCGAAAAAGAGAGCTTGAACAACTAAGAAACACGCAGTTCTCGTAGAAAAACTTATGTTGATGCTATTAAAAGTCCATACGCTTCATATCAACAGTATCTTAAATTTATATATGACAATAAAAAATATTTATCGTCACTACACTGGCAAAACTGGGTAAGTAACAAATTTATAGTTATGAGTAAACAGTGAATGAACTTTGAGTTTTTGGGATGAAGTCTCTAGCGTCGATATTTTATGTGAAATGTATTATAATATCAAACTATGGATGTATTTATGTCGATTGAACAAACATAAAGGTAGGACTTAAAAGCCATTATGATTTTTTTTTGAGTCAATAAGAAATAGTATCTATTTTGCTAATTAATATTTTAAGTATTACTATTGATGTATAGCTTAAAACTGCTAAACAAAGTACAGTAAAACCCCCATTTACACTAAAGTCGGGACAGTGTAATTCGGGGTAGTGTAATTGTGGGTGTGAATCTCATACAAAATTAGGGATTTGGGTTTTTCCGCAAAAAATGCAAAAACCAAGATTTTCCTTAGTTTAGCAAAAAAAATAATATGGACGTCATTGTTACAAAATGATCAAATCAAAACGCGTCAAAATCCAACACATTGACAGTCGCCCAGCTACACGTGTATAGCGAGGCACGTGTTGAATACACAGACGCTAGTTAACATTTGACTGTATGCGTCGCCGACGACCGTCTCGTAGCAACGACAATGGAATGCGACAGTGCAATTGGAGCATTTGCGGCGAAATTTTTTAGCCAGCGCGTAATTCGGGGTAGTGTAATTGGGGGTTCCGCTGTATGTGTGAAATATCTTACACCAAAATAGCTATCAATTATACATTTGTAGAAATGTTGGTACTTTATTAGTATATGTCGGTGTTGTTTGTTGAGTTAAGAATGATACAAACAATGACACCTATTGGAATTCAAAACCAGCTTATATTTAAAATGGAATTAAGCGAATTTTCCACCATTTTCCTACTGAACGTAGTATAGACGTCTAGAAATGCTTATCAGTTAGAAAGCGGTACACCGCTTCGATATTATTGGTTGTGTAAGACGACGGTGAAGTGAAAATGTGTCTCAATGTTTCCACCTCAACCCTTCCATAAGATGCTGCCAGCGATATGTCTGGCGTCATGATATTCTCATTACACCGCCTAACACTGTATTGTGCGACGAAAAACCTGTTTACGTAGATAGGGAGAGGCAAATAAGAAGTTTGGAAAAGCAGCCATTGATGACGATATGTTAAAAACGGGGTGATTTAAGTAATTCCTCTTTTGTTTGGGGGCATAGGCGTCACGCTGTGACAGATTGCAATTAAGTTTGATAAACGGTTGCGTTTGATTTGATGTTTCGATATTAAAAGATTATCGATAATTGATGACGTATGCAAATCTTTACAAACTTTTCCCGCGTTGAGTGACAGATGATTGAGAACTTGCCAACATAAAAAACGACTCAACAGATCTAGTTATAATACCAACATAACAACTGTAAAAAATATGTGTTTTCTTAACAGCTATTTTAAATTTACAAAATGAGCTCCCGTTATATGATTGTATAAAAAAACAATAAGATTAGCTTACTTTAAAATACATATTATACGTGTTAATATATTAATACATTCGTTTTAGAATGATGAACACAAATTGAATAAACTAATGCATTTATTAAAACATAACATAACAAACGTATAATATAAGTGTTTTTGGAGAAAGTTTTAATAATGTGTAACCTCGTTCAAATATACATTCTATCAGCTGAGAATACTCGCGATGAGCGAAACCGGTACTGGTATTAATTTTAAATTTTGGAAATTGTACAAGAAAATTGTGTTTATTTTCACAAACAAAAAGAAAATATTTTAAGAAATAATGATTGCATTTAATACTATTATAAATTATGTTGCCGTGGTTAGACTTTTTTAGGAACGCGGTGATATGAGAATGGACTAAACAGCCCTTTTACCACATCCAAAGTGAAGAAGTGAAGTTGGACCTGGCTTGAACATGTCTTGCGGATGCCTCAAGAGAGTCTGAATTCCACTGATGACCATCCACATGATGTACTCGGCGGAGCTAAGGGACGCTGGAATGACATGGGAGGAATCAATACGATTGGTGGGGGACAGATTATCTTGGAAAAACCACGTGGTGGCCGTATGCTCTGGATAGGGGCTGGACTTGTTTCAAAAAATAAATTATATGCGTGCAATTTTCTCATATTATTTCATTTTTAATTAAATGTCTGGTTGAGACGTTCAAGAGTTTATGCTTAAAATAATATGCGGAATGATTGTTTATCAATTAATTAATTAAACATTACCTTTAAATAATTATTCTCTTATTTGACATTTATGAAATATTATATACAAGAAAGTTGATTATAATGGAAATTTAGAATGTTATTGTTACATCAAGGGTATAAAGATTTTCTTTAAAGATAAATCTTCCCTAATCAATTTATTATTATTGATAGGTAAGCCAGTTTGAAGTTTTAGGATGGATTTACAATATTTACCATACAACTTGTTATTTATGTTATGTATACATATATGATATCAGTTACTAATATATATATATATTTTAACCATGTCCACTCCCAATGTGGAGCATATGGGCTCCTAATGGAGTTTATCTCAACAGAAGTGTTGCTCAACCTCTCTTTTTCCAAAGAGAGTAGGGATAGAAGGATAGGGTAAGGACAGGATTAGTGGTAAGCTAATCGCTCTCAATACGCCCAGTTCATAGGATAGGATGGGTGAGAGGAGGGAATTCAAGAAATCACATACATCCATGCCTTTGAACAGAAATTCATAAATCGATTGAAAAATCAATTTATAAAACTGTCTGTACCAGGATTTGAACCCGGGCCCTCCGTAGCCGAAGCCAACAACGTTGACCACTCTACCACACAGGCGGCTTACTGATATATTAATGAACTGAAAATGATGTCACGTTTATTGTTTTTATTTTTATTAAGAAGGTGAACCACTAGACAACGCACGTTAAGAAAATAAAAAAAAACACAGTTTCTTTTTATTTTAATCGCAGCTCCGCCGATATAAGGCGAATAAAAATCATTCCCCAGATCCCACATCTCCCCCATCCCCCCCAGGCTCTCACACGTCGTCTCACACCCCGGCCGCCACCTTAATGTCGTTTTTCACTTGCTTCAAACCAGTCACTGAATGTTTTACGATTTAGTAAAATATGGCAACACCATAGAAACTTTTTGTACCCAGCCTAAATTAAATGAATTGATAGGTATATTATCTATGATCCAGAAGGACTGGTTTTATTTTCCTACAGTAAACGAATACGTTACTAGGAATTGAGGAATTTAATCAAAGACCATACATACAGAATTAAAGAAAAGTCAGTAAATGTTTTATTTTCAATTATAACATAGTGCAACTAAAGTAGCTGACGGGATCCTCATCAATTTACACTACAATGGATCATCTTACAACCTTCGGTTATGTTTACTCATTTAAGAACGTTCCAATTAGAAATACAAAAGAATTTACTCAGCACACTCTTGACCCAATCTAAAACTGTATGGAGTCGATCATTAAAATATTCACTATTTTAGTAAGCTACACTCAAATGTGGCTTAAGTCTATATATTAATAGTCGATAAGGTCCGTCCGTTTGTTTGTCCGTATGAGTGAAGGATGTCCTCGATTTCCCACCTTCCAAGCTCCACTTTTTTATTAAAAATAAACATAAACATAATTCTATAAATTAAATAATTTACGAGGTCGATTTATGCTACTACGAAAAATGATTGTTAGCAAATTCAAACATTACTCCAAAAATTAAATAATTTACAAGGTTTATTTTTGCTACTACGAAAAATGGTTGTTAGCAAACTTAAACATTATTCCAAAAATTAAATAATTTACAATTTAAATACTGCAGGGCAGGGCTGTCGATATATGCCCCGAGATATATTTCTTTTATTATCAGAATTTCTGGCTTATTCAATAAATAGGTTTGTAATTTATTTTTCACGCCAGTAAATTTTCTGACTACTTTAAAATGCAACAAAAACCTCACGTTGCTGGGCAACGGGCTTACAGCTAGTGATATTAAATATACTAAGTGTGCGTATATTTAAAATTTAATCTACTCCGATTTGACGTAAAGAAAATCTCATGGCAAATTCGATGGTGAAAACTTATCAAATGATTCAAAGTTATCCTAGCTTGAGATTAAGCCATCATGGCCTGTTTTTTATACGTATATTCATCATAGAGTAAGGTTTTTGAAAATAATCAACAATGAATTACAAAACAAAACAATGAATGCTTGCTGTCAAAGCTAAATATTATATGTAAATAGAGGGATTATCTTAGTAATAGTCTTAATAAAAACACAATATTCCTTTGTAATTTATTTCGACATTATTTAAAAAGGTCAGTAGCGGTTTCGCTTATGGCTATCAGTTGACAATGCTAGCCATGAGCAACCTGCGAGCGGTCCTGACCTTTTTGAATAAATTGAAAATAAAGTACAAAGGAATATTGATTAATATAATGCCTTTCCACCAAATATTGATAGTGAACACCCTAAAAGTGATTACAAATAGTCATAATAGTCAGAATAGTTCGGACGAAGGCGCAAGCCGAAATAGCTATCAACGCATAAAATTATTAAAAAACTGTAGAACTAAAATACTTTGATATTTTTAACCTTTTATAATGGAGTTCTACCAAGTAAATGCCAAGTCAATTAACAAATAGTCAATTCTTTATTCCTATTTTCAACATTTTTCATAAAAGACGTTTAGTTTTTGTATTAGGTACAACCAGTTCTGATTGAAAAAGAATATGATCCACAGCATGGTTTATATAAATTTCAAATTAAAAATGACCAGTGTGTTAATACTAAGAAAATGATTTTTCGTGATAGAAGATTCTTTACCAAGCAGTAAATAATAATTAAAAATCCATCGCTGATAAAGTTGACAATGCAAATTTGAAGAATACTTACAAGATTAAAATTACAAAAATAAAGAAAACATGTAAGAATTCTTTCTGTTGTTTTAAAAAAGCGTTATGGTCGGTGAACCATCTTGCCCCCCCTTGTCTCCTCAGTTTCTTTAATTAATCTCAAGGAATCCCCTAGTCTCCCCCATCCACCCCCGCCTCTTCGCGCTGTCTCCACGCACTCGAGAGCTTTATTGTATACCACACGGGGATGATGCGGATGGGAGGGGAGATGAGGGATGGTGTAAACAAAACAGACACACGAGCTAAAAGCAACACCAAACTGTAATTATTACAAACCATAAAATGATCAAAACGAAACTAAGCATAATTTGTATTAAGATTGTGTATTTATGTATGTTTAAAGTGACAAAGAAGTATACAAAGGTCTGTATTATAACGTGAGTTTAAAAAGCAGTATTTATCAAATGTGTAAATTTGCAAAAGGTTTTTTTTTATTCCAATATCGACAAACGTTTTTCACGATATTTTTCTCCGAATTAAAAAGAAAAACACAATATTTTTTAAAGGGATTAAAATGATTTTATAAAAAAAACTGATAATTAACTTTCTCATACAATAAATAAGTTTTTAAATAATTTTTGCCTACCTAATTTTTATTGTAGTGTAAGCTAAATAATGATTTCAGTGAGAATGAATCCTACTATCAAATTTTTGGATTGATTGATATGAAATCATCATAAATTTAACATAAATAAAAATATTTAATATGCATATTGAACTGAGATATATAATTTGCTATAACATAACTATACAAGTATGTTAGTTATTAATAATTGTTTTGTTTATGGTATACTTCACTGCATGACAACACCCATTTGTAATTATATAAGATTTAAAAAACAAATCCTATTTTCAATATAGCATGTTACAATCGGCAGTGTCGCCAACCGTCAATAAGCGACGGCTGAATTTTCCGCGGCGGCGGTTGCCAACGTCAGATATCACCACGCACCGCAATCATACCAACAGCACCCATACCGCAATTTCACCCGCAATTTATACACAAATTCGCGATAGCAGAGTCGTTTTTTTAAAAAATCACAGGTTTAAAATAAAAAAATATTACCTATCAAAAACCAATCAAACAGCAAATCTTGTCGTATTTAAAAAAGGTTTTAGATATGTTTGATCAATGTCATGTCTCACAATTTAACCTGGAATGGGGATAGAAAATATATAGCAATGAGAGAATTAATAGTTAGCCAAGTGCTATAGTGAGATAGTGATGTGCCGTTATTTTTAAAATGAAAGAATAGGAGGGAGTTTTTAGACATCACAAACACGCATGACTTCAAACAGAAATCAACAAATGGTTTGAAAAAGTGCTGTTCGTCTTGAGATTTGAACCCGTGAGATTCGTCTCGGAAGCCAACAACGTTAACCATTGCAGAGCGTACTTGACACAAGTTAATTATTTATATATCCTATAGTTCACATGATCATTTGCTCAGATTTGATAATCACAACGCAGCTACGTGATATTATAAATATGATGAAAGAAAAAAAATCTTCTGAACAATAGTAATTATCAACAAACACAGGCAGAACACGATTTTTTATGTTTATCATTTTAGTACACCAAGCACATGTCCTGACTTCAAAACTTTGTTATTAAGGAGTTAGTAGGTATTCTGTTAGTCTTATATTATAAAAAAATACCCAAATAGCTTTACAAGTATTCGGTAGCTCTATAAAATAGTATTGAAATATAAACAAATATTTGTTATTATAAACGCAAACTATCTTTAACGATTCCTTCATGGATTGATGGATGAAAACAGTTACTTTTAACAATAATTAATTTATGTTATCACCAGTATCTAGAAAGTGAAATAGTGTATGGAGCGAATTAAGAATTATCTTATTCCGTAATAAAAAAAAAAGTGACTTGATATTGTGCAATCTGGTAAAAAATATTCACCCAACAAAATATTCATGATCGTTCACCTATTGTTTATAATACTATAAGATGTGTGTGAGTATTTTTGTATGGCAGTGGCACCCATCTTCGCACACCCTATTTTGCTTCTCAGCCTTCTCAAACCTTCACTTGAGTATGTGTTAACTCACGCATAGGACATACATACGTACTTGCGTATGCAGATGAGCACCGTGTAATGGGAGACACAATAATATTATTTAAATTTAAAATATAATAAAGTTTAAATAAGATTTAATATTTTGGATGGATTCGGCAGTGATTTTGTGGAAATCAATGAAATACCGCTGATTACAATGCAGACGTGTAAGAAAATTAATTATAATTAATAGGAAAATGCCAAAAGGATCATACATGGGATTAGCGTAACCTATAATATACGCTTAATACGAATATAACATCAGTATAAAAAAAACTTAACACAACATGTCAAATGGAACATCTTAGAATAAACCATAGAGCATATTTGATATATGACCGAATAAAAGAAAAAAACATTTCGTAATTCACATGAATTATCAATCTCCTTGATTCCAACATGAGTTATTTGATATTTTCGTATTTGCAATTAAGTGTTCCAGAGAATCGCATTGTTTTTTTGCGGGATTTAGTAAACTTTTGGGGAAAGCTACCCTTTATCTGTGAAGCATATATATCGAAATAATTTACGGGCTTAAAAATATGTACTCTATATTTTTTTTGTTTCTAAATAAAATTCGTAAACACTAACAAGCCCACTTTTAGGGTGTTCACTGTCAATACTTGGTGGAAAGGCATTATATTAATAAAAACAATAATCCTTTGTACTTCATTCCACTTTATTTAATATGTCAGGACCGGTTTCGCTCATTGCGAGCGATCAGTTGACAATGCTCGCAATCAGCGAAACCGGTCCTGACATATTAAATAAAGTGGAATGAAGTACAAAGGATTATTGTTTTTATTAACTAACAAGCCCTTCATTCTCGAGTTTTATAGTCATACATCAAAATATTGAGAACAATAATACGCTAGTCGTAGTGAATAAAATAAAGAGAAAAAATAAAATGGTCAGAATTTAAATAAATTTTTGGTCAGAATAAAAATATGAACGCTCAGAATATTTTATAAGGTTCGTTAGATTAGGTTAGATTTTTTTTAAATTTCATTTAAATTATGACTATTTACACTGACAGATATATTATGACCATTTAATACAAATTTTGACCAATGGAATATAAATTCTAACCGGAAAAATAAAGAATATAAGAAATAGCCTAAAATAAAGAATAAATAATATAGGTGTATTATGTAACTCGACGATTTTGCCATGGCACGGATCATTGAAAATGAATTGTGCTCAGGAATAAGAAATTGTAGAAACAGTAGAATTTTCTTTGGTCGGTATTTAGCATACTCACGCACACAGTCCCACCAGTGTGTGAATGCATGAATACATTTCCAGGTCGGAGGTGTGCGTGTTTTCATCAAGGGCGCTCACGTATTAACATTATACAAGTTTGCATGTGTTTACATACATGTACACGTGTGAAAAGTTTTGCCGGCGTGTGCGTGCATTGTGAGAAATGATTCTTTTTGCCAGTTGTTTACTAACTTAATATGTTCTTGAGAGAAGAGGTGGCAGCTTTTGTTAGATTCACTTTCATACGTATCCCGGGAACACTTTTGTGCTCTCATTCTTCCATTCGGGGTTATAGAGACTTTTCTTTGACATCTCATACATTGTAATCTTTTGTGTGTTGGTATTATCGCTACATACGTCATCACTGCGGTGAAGTTTTCTCAATTATTAATTAAATGAGACATGTAATAAATAGATGCATGCTATTCTTTTAAAAACACATTCGAATCTAATATACATATATTTCTCCTTTTAAGGTGTTAACTGTCAATACTTGGTGGAAAGGCATTATAATAAAAATAATAAAAGATTTTTAGTACTTTTTCCAGATAAAATTTATTAGATCAGGACCGGTTTCGCTCATCGCGAGCATTGTCAACTGATAAGAAAAATATATAAACAGTGATATTTATACAAATTGAAATTGAAATAAAACCTTTTATATTTCTCCCATATTCTGTTTTATTTCAATTGTAAGAATGTCCTTGCTCAGTTCTGAATTGAACCATTTATTGTTCGACTATTGATTGATTTGAAAATTGTTTATATATCGACTGTGGAATGAAAAAAGGACGTAACCCACACATTTTAAAAGAGGCACAAAAAACGTGTTTTGATGATTTTGGGCCATATGCAAATAACGAAACATCTACAAGCTTAAAGCGCACGGAGACTTCTAAGCTGATGTTTAATTTACATAATCAAATATTAATTAAAGAAATTGTCTAGGAAAAACCTTCATTTCAGTCTTTTTTCTTGGTTTCAAATTTCACAAGCTCATCATTTTTCAAACATAAAAGCTAAAATTAGATACTAATTCGGCATTTACAGCTTACATCATTTTGATAGAACGTGTATTAAGTTAAATTTGAATCGTTCAAATTATGTACATTCACACGGATTTTGTCACTAACGACTCGGGTTTCGCCTTTCGGCATCTTCAGGGGTTCAAGTTCACGGATGAACTTGAACTGACGCTTAGTAAATGAATGTTTCGTGTTTATATAATAAATAAATGTATCAACGAGTTTAAAGCCAAAAAGGATAAGCCCATGGGAATGCCCACAGATTTGAGTAGTGAGCGGTTTTAAAGAATTATATTTATTTGTTTGTCGGAAAAGGTTTTATGATTATATTTATATAGGGTATGAAAGTGGAGACCCCGGCATGTTTAGTATTTCATTTAATTGAATATACATAATTTGAACGATTAAAATTAATATTGAAATTCCACCAAGCACCTTTAGTCGAAATCTTAAATTAAAAAAAAGTGTATTAAGTTGTATACATTGTGGTTATTGAAAAAAAGCTGTTTTGGAAAATCTGTAGGTTACGTCCTTTTTCCTTTCCACAGTCGATTTATTATTTAACGTCGGAAAAGATGTACGAGTGGATTTTTAAAGTTGATGTAATAAACGAAGTAAAAATATTATATACTTGTCATTCACTATAGAAATGTTCCTTGTAGTTCGTGCTGTGAATCAATACAAACAACTTAAAACATATTTTTTATGGATTCAATAGTTTTTTTACGGAAATTCTGTTAAAAATGTAAAATTTAGATTAAGTACTTTGTTGTCATTTAATCATTATTTCACATCATAATTGTTATCTTTGAGTGAGCATTACATCCGAACGATTTTAAGGAGTTGTTCCTACAACTTCTTAGAAATGCTTTTTAACGTTTATCTTATTCGGTTGCAACGTACATGGCTTCCAACCACGATGTAGATAATTTGTCAATTGGTTTTTGAATTTGTGTTCACTGGCACGGATGCTAGCTACTTTACATTCCCGCCAACTTATTTTGATTCTAAGAACGTGCCGTGGCGTGCGCTTGGGGCCTTCGAATCTTAGGGGTCTTAAAAATACATATTTTTGACCCACATTTCATTATTTAGTTAAATTTTACACGCAATTATTACCATATATGTACTAATATTGCAAAAATTGTTACTAAGTCCGAATAATTTTGTATAGTAAAGTGTGACAATTAAAATTCAATGCACATATATTTGAGGATGTTAAAATCACATGGATAAAGTTTATCTCTTAAGAAGTGAGGACCCATGTAGTGGCACAGTGCTTTTTTTAAATTTTATTTTTTGAAAGTCCATGCCCGCTTCTAATATGGAACATATGGCTTCCCGATGGAAATATCTGATAAGTTTTTTTTATATGAAAACTGATTTTTACTCAGCCGCTCAACCTCCTATTTTTTCGAAGAGAGAAGGGATATAAAGGTAGGGTAAGAAGATGACTAGTGGCTAGCTAATCACTCTCACTGTGTACCGTTATTTTAGGATTGAAAGGTTTGGAAGAAATTTTTAGACTCGAACCCGTGAGATCCGTCACGGAAGCCAACAACGCTAGACCCGACAATTGACTAATTAATGACATAATTTCTTCAAAAAACCATTTACGTAATAATTTAATGAGTGTCGTCCCGTCAACAACAATTAAAACAGTAGCCGATGACAAACTAATAAATTAAGATCGTCAGTTCAAGGTCATCTTTAGACACGAATGACTGAAGATGTCGAAAGGAAAAACCCTAGTGATTTGTGATAAAGCTTACGGAAGTGTGAAAAATCTAAAAGATTAAGTTTTATATACCTCGTTAGGTCGATTGAGGATGAAAAAAATATCTCACGTAGTCGTAGTTATATGCAGATGTGGGCTGAAGAGGGCTCGGAGAAGCTCGCGCGAGCCCCTTGTTAATGAGAAAAAAAATCTCAGATCAAATTAGTATATAACTGCAATTTTTGATTTATATATTATCTACGACAGCTTCAGTTTACACTAGTGCATTTCTGTTTACAAGTTTACGGTAAATTGCATAGTTTTACATATTATAAGTGTGTTAAGTAACAATCGATTGCCTATGTTAATTTAAGTATTGCATATAATTGCGTAGGAGCAGTGGTGAAGTGGTAAATAAATAGGTACCAGGTCGGTCATTGATTTCTTCCCTATTTGTTTTTGTTTTTTTTTATATCCGTCCCAAGTTAAAAAATAAACCACAAGTTCTAACAATTAAATCAATAAAAGAACGATTTTTAATATATGCATGTATTTGAAAATTATGTTACAAGTCAAAAAGGTGGCAGGGCGCCTCCTCATTTTCAGGTGCCAGGTCTCCGACCTGGCCCCACTACACCACTGCGTAGGAGTGATAAATAAAATCACTTCTTCCCCAGAATACTAAGAATTGCTTTGGGATTAGCTAGTCCCTTGTTAACGTATTGGCAGCCCAACGCTGGTTATATGGATTTAGTGTTTTATTCAGCCATTTGTTGTGTGATGCAGCAGTAATTAATAGGCGAGCAAAATAAGTCTCCAGTTGACACGTACGTACAAAGTGTCGAGATCACCTCGTCCGAGAAAACACAGAGGCGTGCGTAACAAGGGGTTTCCGATCACGTATGCGCGGCCGACCAGAAAAAGACGCTGCGGGCCGGATGTCGGCCACAATGAACGGGTGGATGCATCATGGATGGGCGGACGGACGGACACTGGCGCGCCTCCTTCTTTTTTCTCGCACTGCAAGTTTGTACGAAGATAATATTCTCACAAGACACTTACGAAGGCGTGAAGTGACGGGTGGACCACAAAAATAGCCAACATCGTAATATAGTCTAATTTAATATTACAATTCGGTGTTTTATTTCACTATCTATCATACTTACTATATAACTGATATCACTTTTTAAAAAAATACCGTGAAATTCATCGATAATGTGATGGCAAAGTGTTATAGCTGCAGTACTTTTCAAATATCATTTTTCCATGTTTTTTTCACAAGCTTAAATTATATTTCTATTTAGTATAATTTTAGTATCTTTTAAGTATCATTTTCCAAGATTTTTTTACAAGATTAAATTATATTTCTTTTTAATATTGCAAAATAATAGAGCTGAATTCAATATTTACATGGTTTTTAAAAGATGTGACTTCTAACCATCTGATATTAAGCCAATAATATTGTTAATAGAAAAAATAAAAATAAATGTGTTGGTATGCTAATTATGCTAATATTTTGAAAACATTATATGATCGTCGGGTCCGTAGCGTACTGCCAACGTCGTTGGCTTTCGTGACGGATCTCACGGGCTCGAATCCCAGTTCGGACAGTTATATAAATTGATTTTTTAATCAATTTATGAATTTCTGTTTGAAGGCATGGATGTATGTGATGTCTTGAATTCACCCCTCCCACCCATTCTATTCTATGAACGGGGCGTATCGAGAGCGATTAGCTAACCACTAGTCCTGTTCTAGCCCTATCCTTCTATTCCTACTCTCTTCGGAAAAAGAGAGGTTGAGCAACCGAGTAACAAGCAGTTCTCGTAGAAACACTTTTGTTGAGATATACTCCATTGGGAGTCCATACGCTCTACATTGGGAGCAGACAATAAGAATACCAATTTCCTTAAATAAAAAAATCTTTCTTTTTCTTCTATCATGATATGAAAATAAAAAAAATATAATTGTATGTATTATTAATATTGGTGTGAGTATTGTGTAATAATAATAAACGTTTAAAATCTTCGAGGTTTTTATCCGAATTATTGATTAATTTTGTTTCACTTCGAAAAAACTGTTCATATGTATATTATAAACTTTTTACTGAAAAAGACACGTAACGACACCTAAGATAAATAAATTCAATTTGTAAGTTTCCCGGGAAGAAATTTTCATTTGCAACCATCAGGCAAAAAAAATCTATTTGAAATTTGAATTTGAATTTGGAATAAGAATTTTTCTCTGGCCACCTGTTTTACACGTAGTGCGGCCGTTATATGCCGTACATCGAACGGAGCGCACAAAGAACGTAAGTACCGTATTTTTAGCCGTGACAAAATAGCCAATTTGACACGCCGCGCCGACACTTCCAAATCGATCAAAAAACATCGAATCGTCCCATAGAATAAAACTCGAATGGTGTAAACCAATAAATATTCCCTCCAATATGCTCCGTGCTATCACCTATACACAGAAAGATCCAAAAAAGATCAACACCATGTAAAATATGATAATTTTTTTCGAATAACTACATTTTTTCATCACTATCGATGTTTTGTTTGATATGAAAACATTTTTTTTTATTTAAAGATTAAAACAGGGCTGTGGAGTTGAATTCGGAGTTACAGTCGGGAAAAATGAGCGGCTCGAATTTATTTTTGAAAAATTGAAATAGAAAGTGTTGACATTGCATGCTTGACTGACTAAAGATGATCTGATGGAATACATATCGACTGTGGAAAGGAAAAAGGACGTAACCCTCATTTTTCAAAAATCGCTTTTTTTCGGTAATCACAATGTATACAACTTGACACATATTCTATCAAAAGGATGGAAGCTGAAAATGCCGAATAAGTATCTAAATTTAGCTTTTCAGTTTGAAAAAGATGACCTTGTAAAAAAATTAAACCGAGAAAAAACACTGAAATCAAGGTTTTTACGAGACAATTTCTTTAATTAATATTAGGTTATGTCAATTAAACATCAGTTTAGAAGTATCCGTACACTTCAAGGTTGTGTATAATTCATAATTTGCATATGTCACAAAATCATCAAAACACGTTTTTAGCGCCTCCTGTTAAATTTTATATGTGTGGGTTACGTCCTTTTTCCTTTCCACAGTCGATATATATAAGTTTAAATGAAATTATTGAAAAAAATCTTCGCATTCGGAGTCGTCTTTTTTTTACACGACTCTGGATTCAAATAATAATCAGAAGTGTTTTTACGAGAACTGCTTGTTACTTAATTGCTTAACCTCTCTTTTTACAAAGATGGTAAGAATAGAAGGATAGGACTAGGACATGAGAAGTGGTTAGCTAATCGCTCTCGGTACGCCCCATTTATATGATATGATGAGTAGGAAAGGGGATTCAAGACATCATACAGATACATACATACATCGAACAGAAATTCATAAATCAATTTATAAAACGGTCCGTACTGGGATTTGAGCCCATGACGTCCGTAACCGAAGCCAGCGACGTTGACCACTCGACCACACAGGCGGATTCATTGGAAGATTACAAATAAATCCTGAATATATCAACACCCTTTTGAAGTTATGAAAAACATTAGGAAAAAGTTTAAATTTTAGAAATATTTTGGTGCAAACAAAAAAAATGAATCTAGAGATTGACAAAGTTCAATTGAAATAAAATTGTTCAGAAGAGTCATCGTGAATAAAAAACACTTTTTTGATTAACCTCTTTACATAATTCTTTTAAGAACTGTGAGTTGTTTTAAGAGATCTAAATTGCCATAAATTTCTTCATTGTAGGGCATACATATTGATAATTTGTGACGTTTGAAAACTAGCCAATGAATGAACGTATCCAGATCATGAGCTTCTTTTTTCAAATATATTTGAAATGAAATAGTTTTTTATTACTGTTTTTCAAGAAAATAATCATTAAATTAACCAAACTACAATCTATTGGGTGCTAAATTTACGGGACCACTGAATCACGATTAGTTATTATTAATTGATATAAAAAAACCGTCAATCACTTTTGGATTGTATCAGGTTTCTAACGTAGATTAAAAGTAGAAGATTCTTGCTTCTTTTATTAACAAGAATTACGTAAGTAAGTTTTGTAATTAATGTAAAGACATTTATGTTGAACGTCAACTCCACTTGTTAAGTTTGTTGTTCGGATACGTTGGCATATTGAGTCGTGAGTAGCCTTTTGCGAGAAACATACCACAAAATTACGTGTACAAACATACAACCATAATAAATTATTTACAACACACACGAATTCTGCAAAATATGTAGTGTATCAAGATATAGTAAAGTTGATGTATCATTTACAAGTAACGAAGTACACTTAACCATTTCACATTGTATAATAATCTGTAGGTATTTTTTTCAAATATTTGAGGTCGCAATTGTAAATTTAATTATAACTATACGAACAGCATAACTATGGTGATATCATTTTTTTTAAATCTCTCGGCAATAATATAATTAAAATCACTGAGGACAATATACTTTGTTAATCTAGTGTATGTTTTCACCTAATGCAGAATTATTTCATAAAGATAGCAATTTTAAATGATCGAAAAGATGTAATCAACAAACAAATACCTAATTGAAAAAGGAGATTATATTTGGGTTTACAAGTATTATAAGGCAAAAAGTAAAATCAGCATGCAGTTGTTTTTCATTATCAACAAATTGATATTCCAATATTTTCAAAATAAGTTTTTGTAAATTTGAATCGTTCAAACTATGTACATTCTCACAAATTTTGTCACTAACGACCCGGGTTTCGCCTTTCGGCATCTTCAGGCATTCAAGTGCACGGATGAACTTGAACTGACGCTTAGCAAATAAAAGTTTCGTGCTTATATAAGATACAAATGCATCACCGAGTCCAAAGCCATTGCTGGCGAAAAGGATGAGCTCATGGGAATGCCGAAAGGCGAAACCCGGGTCGTTAGTGACAAAATTTGTGAGAATGTACATAGTTTGAACGATTCAAATTTAATATTGAAATTCCACCAAGCACCTTCAGTCGAAATCTTAAAAAAAAAAAAGTTTTTGTAAGTTTGTGCCAGTTTTTATATATATATTATAAAAATATAACAATACCATAATGCGTTTCGCTCATTACAAACATTTTATACTGATAAAAAATACTTTTTATATACAAAATCAATAAAGATGGAATAGACTAAATTAATAATAGAAATATAAAAATAATGGATAGTGGTTTAAAATAGTGACACTCAAGTGATTACAATTAAATTGCTTAAAATATATGTGAATTAATATATTTTCAATCTGATTAACAATAAATTAAGTAAAAAATCTAGCTAGTAATCAAAGTAAGTAAATGCGAAGTTTTTACAATATTAACGATAGTATAAAACTCTTTATAATTTATGATTAATTCTTTTGTTTGTAAGAATTGATAAACGTTTTGATAAATTCATTTTAGAATCTTTTTTGTATCGGTTTTAACAAAATATAATCTATCTTTGTGTTTTCATGATGTATTGTATTTATAATTCTTCAATTTGAGATACAGGGGTTTATAATATATTAACGCTTGTTGAAAAAGGTTAATGCTCACATATTAAATCTAACAAGAGTGCACGTTGTAATGTGAAATAAATGCACACAGATAATTTTCTGGTTGTAATTTAGCGTCATGACTTTACGCGCGCGGGCTAGCCTCATCGCCTTACTATTCCTTGTCAATACCTTCGTTCATTCTTCGAGGATGTTTTCTTCTCGTAGCACAGTGGGAAAAACACATTTTTATGAGCAAACATTTGAATACTTGTAGTGTCTAAATCTGTATAAACAATCGATTTTTTTACTTTTTATTCTACGTATTAAATAAATTTATATCCCAAAAATATTTTTAGAAAATTCATAAAAAAAATCAGCAATTAAAAGACATTTATTCACGAAGAGAACGCATTTAGACTGTTAACCAATTGAATATATTTCTTACTTTTGTCAATATAGTCAATTTTGTCAATATATTGAAAACATTGCGGGAATGTGAAATCGATTTCATTTAAATAATTGAATATGTTTAAATTTGTTGACTTTGTTATTCCAATTATTATGTGACAAATTACGACACGAGTTTCGCCTCTTTAAGAAGCATCATCAGACAAAAAATCGCAAGTCTTACGAATAAACTAAAAATTGATTCTAATTCGTAAGTTCTTAATTACAATGTAAAATTCGGGGCTTTTTCCGTTTCTACTGGACGTAGAGATGTGTTTTTTTTGGCTAATATTAACTATATACATACAAGTATTGAATTCACACCATAAATCGAGTAAAAAATAAAACATTTTCTTGATTTAGTAGTAAAAAATAACAATAACAACAAATTAGACTCTCATAATATTACTATCCCCGTGCAATCCTAACATCCTTCGTCATATATTAACTTAACATTATCTTCAACAGATTTTTCAATATTTCTTTTACGTTAATTAATTTTGGTTAAGTGTTAAATACTCTTAAGGTAAAATGGAATAATATGTAGAAACAGACACAAAACGGCAATTCATCAAGAAAACATAATTTTCCTTGGTATAATGTTGACCCTCAATGTAGTACACCAAATACAAATCGCAAAAACTGAAATTTATGGCAAAAGTTAAGCACATCAAAACTCATAGATATAGGTATTATATATATATGCTATGTTTTGTTAAAATAAAAACGTATTTTTTAGTCAATGGTTGTATATGTAAGTAAAATAAAACAAGTATCCCGCATACCTATAATTAATATGGCTATTGTCTTTAAACAAAATATGGTCTAGTCTATGGTCGTAATGATTTAAATCTTCGAATGGATATTAGTAATAGTTACTGGCGAATTTTATTTGAAAATAGAATTGTGTTATAGATATGTTGTTCTGATAGACAGGAAATATAATATTTGCGAATAAGCGTTAAGATTCGGTCACATTCGTAATATCATAAGTCGTTCTCATATGTTATGACTGTGTGGACAAATTGCACCGGTTTGAAATTACAAATCTTAATTTGAAATTGCAGCCATCACGATCTTTTAATTTATAATCGGGGAAGAGCGATGCAAATGCAATGGCGAGCCGAGAAAGTGCACAGAATAAATAACTCAGCCAAACATAAACCTATTTGTTATTGACACTCGCAAATAGTGTGTGGGATAACACAGCTCTGTATTAATTTCCAGATACATTTAAACACCCAGTTCTTACATAACACTATATCTGTAAGATTTAACTGCACTCAGTGGTGTAGTGGAAAAAATACAAAATATATATTAGCATAAATATATATGCATATTGACTGTGGAAAGGAAAAAGGACGTAACCCAAACATCAAATTTTACAGGAGACCCAAAAATTGTCTTTTGATGATTTAAGGCTAAAAGCAAATTGAAGTGCACGGTGACTGATACAATGGTTTTTTATTGACTTAGCCTAATATTAATTTAATAAATTATTCAATAAAAACCATTTATCAAGTCCTTTTTGCTGGTTGCAATTTTCACAAGCCTTTCTTATTTAAACCTTAAAAGCTAAATTTGAATAGTTCAAACTATGTACATTCTCACAGATTTTGTCACTAACGACCCGGGTTTCGCCTTTCGGCATCTTCAGGCGTTCAAGTGCACGGATGAACTTGAACTGACGCTTAGTAAATAAATGTTTCGTGTTTATATAATAAATAAATGTATCATTGAGTTTAAAGCCATTGCTGGCGAAAAGGATAAGCTCATGGGATGCCCACAGATTTGCTTATCCTTTTCTTCTTATCTTCTTATCTTCAACTTCTGTTCCTGATTACATTTATATTTTTTCAGGTATGAATGGAGGTGGCGAAATTTTCCTGTGATGGAATACTTGAACAGAAAATAATATTTATTTTGTTAGGTAAGTAATCTATATATATAAAACAAAGTGGGGTTTGTTACACCACGTATATCTTGGCTATAACTTGGCTGATTTTAATGATCTTTGATTTATTAAATTTGTATCCGCCTAGAATAGCAGAATAAGCATTAAAACACCGGAAAAATAACACGGAAAATAAATTATTAAGAAAATAAATGTCCTCATACAATTTGTTTTTTTGAAAAATAAAAATGGAACGCGGACACATGACGTTGTATGCTGTTTACATTAAATCTACTAGGTGGCGTTGATTACATTATACTTTGACAGTTGACTGCTACATGCGCCGCGGTTTTGAGTTTTCATCGATTTTCATTCAGTTTTAATTCCGATAAATCATTTTGATGCAAAAATCTATTTATCCAATTATGGTCAAAGACGGGACGCATGGCTAATAGCAGGAATAGTGTATTTTGAATGGTTTATAATGTGGCGCGAAGGATATGCAGCTAATGTTGGTCGATTGGCTATTCTACTACTGGTGACGTACACTGGCAAACCGCGTCATATGCATGACATATGATCTTCGGTTATCTTAAAGAATAGCGTCGTGAAGCATTTGACGTTTAATCGAAATTGCCGCCAACACAGAAATCGTTTGTGAATTATTTGTTTTAATTAATTATACAAATCTAAGAAGCGTTATGATCTTTGATTACTGTCAGAATAAATGAAAAAAAAAATGTATATCCAATCGTACCGACTTCGTCGCGAAATCTTTAATATTGGAAGCTATGTGTAACTACTTTTACATCTTAGTTAAGATACGATTGAATATACATTTATTTTTTTCATTTATTCTGACAGTAATCAAAGATCATAACGCTTCTTAGATTTGTATTATTAATTTAAAAAAATAATTCACAAATGATTTCTGTTGGCGGCAATTTCGATTAAACGTCAAATGCTTCATAACGCTATTCTTTAAGATAACCTGATCTTCATTACGGTTGTCAAGATCTATTCATCACCTTTACGTGCAATCTGAAATAGATAGAAATTGTTCAACTGCTGCTCCCCGGACAAACATCAAGTGATCGGCACGACGTCACCGTACGTGTCTTCAAACAAAAAATCCGGTCGCTGATGAACTACATTGCTTAGCATCGCGTCTTTGGGGATACTCGATGCTGGATGTATTCGATTGATTGGCAAAAACGAAGCTTGCCGTTTGCACGCACGTTGCTCTTCTCTGAGATGCAGGGTTGTGGAGTCAGAGTCGAAGAGTCGCGGTATTTTGGCTTGGCTGACTAAAGATGATCTGATAGTATTACATATATATATATATGTTAAAATGATATTGTAGAAAAATTTCCTCAGAGTCTTAGCTTAATTATTTTTAAGCTGGAGTCGGAGTCGTCTTTTTTTACGCGACTCCACAGCCCTGCTAAGATGGCACGTTATTACTCTTGGAACGCTTCATCGAAAAAATTTCAACGTCTAAAGCAAGGCAATGCGGTTCCTGATCATCCGAATGTGCGTTCTACTGATGCTTTTGGTCGCATTAACACAGTGCATCTGTAGAATGACGAATGCTTCTACTTGCGGTTGTTGCTGGTAAATGTTCGTGGGCTGACATCATTTGAATCACTTCGAACTGTCAATGGCGTAGTGTGCCAATATCTCAATTTTCTTGAAAACGATACTCATTGGGACATGACAATCGCTGAAGCATTTTTACTGAATTTTTACTGAATCTCCAAGTCAGATACGCACATTATTTTTTATAATTATTTTGACATGCTTCCTATCGAATCCATGAGTTACCTTATGTGGGGCAGATTGTTAGTCAAGTTAGGAATGCCAACGCCAGATCGTGGAACAAACGACGCTTTCAATCGAGAATCGGAACGTGAACGTGAATATGATCGAGATGCATTGATCAGTTTGAACGCATATACCACTGTTGAATCCTCAACAGAAGGGAATGTACGATACGTTAATGAAGGCAATTGATGATGGAAATGGTGGCTTATTTTTCCTCGATGCGCCGGTGGTGCTGGGAAGACATTCCTTATGTCATTGATTATGGCCACTGTTCGTGTGAGATCCGAAATTACTGTAGCAGTTTCTTCTAGAATAGTGGCCACGTAGATAGAAGCATGCCGAGCAGCTTATTCAACGTTGAAATTACCGTTAAACCTTCAAACCACGGAAAAACTGACATACTAGATTGCGAAACACTCAGCAATGGCCAAATTTTTGGTAGCAAATACAAGTATCACCTGGGATGAATGGAAAATGGCGCACAAATGCGCATTTGAAGCACTCAATCAAGCTATGAAAGATCTGTGCAATGACTCAAGATGTTTTAGAGGCGCAAAGATTCTACTATCTGTCGATTTCCACCAAACTACCAGTCATTCCAAGATTGATACCGATGAAATAAACGCTTGCCTCAAATCATCGACCCTGTGGCGCTATCTAAAGAAACTTCAGCTGACGATAATCATGCGAGTTGCATTGCTAAACGATCCATCTGCCGAAGATTTTTCCAAGCAATTGCTGACTATCGTCGGTAACGGCCGTGTTCCTGTTGACGAATCGAATGGATTGATTTCGTTTTCGCCGAACTTTTTCAATTTTGTCTCAACGAAGGACGGCTTCATCAACAAAATGTTCCCGAAAATCTAATCACAAAAATCACAATTGGTTGAGTGAACGAGCAGTTCTTGCGGCAAAGAACAAAGATGTGGATCATTTAAACTTCACAATTCAAAATCAAATCGTTGGTCCACTGCATTCCTTCAAATCTATCGACCGTGTAACAAACGAAGACGAAGCAACCAACTATCCAACTGATTTTTTAAACTCAATGGATCTACCTGGCTTGCCACCGCGCAATTTACAACTGAAGGTTGACTCGGTAGTCATCATGCTTCAAGTTATCAAGTTAACAGAAAATTTATTCACTTTTAATGTGTTCACTGTCAATACTTGGTGGAATGGCATTATACTAAAAATAATAAAACATTTTTAGTACTTTTTCCACATAAAATTTATTTGATCAGGACCGGTTTCGCTAATCGCGAGCATTATCAACTGATGATAATGCTCAGATGATAATAACTCAGTTGATAAACCGGTCCTGACCAAATAAATTTTATGTGGGAAAAGTACTAAAATTTTTTTATTATTTTTCGTTTAATGCCATTCCACCAAGTATTGACAGTGAACACATTAAAAGTGAATAAATGTTCTGTTAACTTGATTCTGAGGCGGTACGAAGTTCGTCGGGTCAGCTAGTATTATTATAAATTCAAACATGTTTGAATTTGTTGCAGACGTAGGCAACATGTAAAATCATTCCAGGTTTTGTTTGAAAATCCCTGATGTAGAGATAAAATGAGTTTCATTACCAGATATGAACGTTGATAAATTAAGAACAAATACCCTGAGAGTGCTTGATGGAATTTAGAAAATTAAATTGTGTACACTTTCATAAGTTTTGTGACTAACGATCCAGGTTCTGCCTTTCAGTATCTTCATGAATTTTAATTCACGTACTTCGTCTAACTTGAAAACGAAGAGATAGTAACGTAAAAGTTATTTTTATCCTTGAATCCAAATTTAAATATTACATATATATGTATGCAATCAAATGCATTAATGCCATAATCCTAGCTCCTAAGTGGAACGTGTACTAATCAGCCTAAATCATTCATATTGCACTCATTATCAAAACACATAATCGTCAAATTAGTTAAACTTTAGTAAAAATAGAATGTTGAGCAATTAATGTAATTAATGATAACATAATCCATACGAAGTTCATTTTCACAATTTTAAAATCGGATACGGCTTTTAACAAATTAATAACATTATTTAGTCGGTAAGTCTCTTTACATGAGTATTTTTTTGTCCATATCCGCTCCCTAGTCGGAGTGTATGGCCACCACATTATTTCTCCAAGATTCTCTGTCCCCTGCCAGTCTTCTTGCTTCCTCCCATATCATTCCAGCGTCCCGTAGCTCCACCGAGTACATCCTATAGATGGTAATCAGTGACCTTCCACGACGGAGGAATCCATCCAGTCGGTAGAAGAGACAAGCATAATTCGTTCTTTCTTGTGGCATCCTCAGCACATGTCCAAGCCAGGTAATATCAGTATAATATATTTTTTTAATCTTAGTTTTTAAATTTCAAGAATATACAGAATCATTAAGAATGATCTTGACTTCATTGTTATTTTAATTACATTTGCTTCAACGACAATAAATTGTTAATAAAAAATAGTCTCATTTTAATTAAGTAAAGAAGAAATATTACAATTGTTAACTGTTATTTTTTAATTGTATTTTATTAATAAATATGCATTGTAGAATGATAAAACATAAAAAAAAACTATTGCAGTGTTGATTAAGCGTGATTGTTTAGTATACATAGTCAATACTCGAGTATTATATCAGTGTTTGTTAATTAACTATTGAAGTATCGATCGTTCCTGAATGACAAGGAAAAATAAATAATTATTATTTGAATATATTTGTGATTGCTGATAAAATTTAGTCAGTCCATACATTTAATTTACAAATATATGACGTTAATTTCTTTAATTAAAACATATAACAATGATTGTGTGGAGGTCAAATTATTTAGCAATTTACATGTGAAATAGGCTGCCAAAATGTCGAAAATTTATTGTAGATAAATAAAATACTACCTAGAAACAATACCTATATGCTCCTTGTCGATAAACTTAAGATATGTGATTAAAATACTTGATAGATAAGTATAAAAATATTTGTAGAAATAAATTCATATCGACTGTGGAAAGGAAAAAGGACGTAACCCACAGTTTTTTCAATACAGCTTTTTTCGATAATCAAAATGTATCCAACTTGATACACGTTCTATCAAAAGAATGTAAGCTGCAAATGCAGAATTAGTATCCAAATTTAGCTTTTAAGGTTGAAAAAAGATGGGCGTGTGAAAATTGAGAACAAGAAAAAAGACAGATAATTTTTTTTAGATAATTTTAATTAAAAATCAGCTTAGAAGTTTTCGTGCACTTTTGCAAGGTTGCAAGGTGCAAGGTTGTGTTTATTTCATAATTTGCATATGTCCGAAAATCATCAAAACACGTTTTTGTGCCTCCTGTAAAATTTGCTATGTGTGGGTTACGTCCTTTTTATTTTACACAGTAGATATGAAGTCAATTTTAGCCTATTTGTTAACGCTTATAAATTCAATGAAAACTCAATTCAATATGACGAAACAGTACAGGTTCAAAATAGATAAATATTCAATGATAAAAGATAAACCAAGATAGGTTCGTGAATTATTACGATTTTATTGAAATATTCTGTTTAATCAATGAAAGTTTCTATTTATTCAATCTCAATGGAAATAGTTCATGGCTTTACTGTTTACAACATTGCAATTTGCAATAAAACCTTCTTCTAAGCGAATTGTATAAACGCTAGGGATTCTGAAGTCTCGGGATTTTCAAAGGCCCGGGACTCGAAACTTTTATTTCCCCTTCAAAAAAATATAAATTTATTGAAATTAAATATTTTTAAGTATGTACATATGTACAAACACTTGGCGCCTTGTGAAAGTAAGCATTAGTAAAAATCGAGTTTTTTTAATACAATGTTAAATATTTTTTTTTCTTATGTAATAGATATATGCAATGCTTACGGTTGATTTTTACTAAAAATGGATGATAGCGGTACATGTATTGGCAAAAATATCAATGAATTTGGCCGCAGTCTCCTAGGAGTAAATTCATGACCGTTACTTCACAATACAGCTTTTAGACCTTTTTTATGTATAATAGCCTGTGTAGTCGAGTGGTCAACGTCGTTGGCTTTGGTTATGGAGGGCACGGGTTCAAATTCCGGTACGGACAGATTTTAAAAATTGATTTTTCAATCAAATTATGATTTTCTGTTCGCAGGCATGGATGTATGTTATGCCTTAAATTCCTCCCTCCCACCCATATTAACCTATGAACGGGCGTATCAAGAGCGATTAGTTTACCACTAGTCCTGTTCTAGCCCTATCCTTCTATCCCTACTCTCTTTGAAAAAAGAGAGGTTGAGCAACTGAGTAACAAGCAGTAACAAATTTATAATAATATAAATGGAGATATATTTCTAATACTTTCGATGGTTTCGGCGGTAACTTTGTGGAAGTTCATTTTAATAGAAAATTTAAATTAACTTTGATTATTCCACGTATTGTGTAACTAACTGTGACACGTGTTTCGCCTCTTTCAGAGGCATCTTCAGACTTACTATCGCAAAGTTTGCTTAAGTAATGAAGCAAGATTGATTCTAACATTTTAAAAATTATAAAATTACAAAATGGATTGGGTTTTTTTTCCTTTTAAGAGGAGCAAGGAGGGGGGTGTAGAATCGAAATAAAGCAAACAGATAATGATACTAATTTTACTAATGAGTTGTAAACAATCAGAATGGGATTTTTCCTTTTTAATGGAAGCAAAGAGGGGATTATAAAATGCAAACAAATTTAATCATACTACTAATGACGTTAAACATTACAAACTATTAAAACTAATGAGCTACAATCAATCATCTAGGTGTGTGATTACTCTATTAATTGGAAACAATTTGAGTAACGGGGAACCGCCTGTGCTATTAAGAATATTATTTAATAATATTTCTTTTTTGTAAAGAGTTTTATTAATTTCTAAAAATTCTAAGCTATTCATCTTTAAACCCTTTTTATTTACTCGGTGGAGTATTTCTAAATTACAAATCTGATTAAAATTATGATTATTTTCTATTAAATGATTGGCAAACTCAGAGAAATTGTTACTTTTTAGACATTGTATATGTTCTTTAATTCTAATATTAAAGTTTCTACCTGTCTGTCCAACATAAGACGCTTGACAGTCTCCACAAGAGAGTCGATAGATACCACTCTGTGACGATGAATCTACGCGATCTTTACTGTTCAATAAAATTTTACCTAAATTATTTACTGTATAAAACGCGGGTTCTATATTGTCTGGCAAAAATTTAACTATCTTTGACGAGATGTCTCCTAAATAAATAATTCTACGCCAGTTTTTAATATTATCGTTTGCTTTCTTCTCTCCTGAAAAAATATTATTTACTATGAGTTGTTTAACTTGCTTACGTTTAAGTAAGTTAACTACTACGTCTGTGTTGTAACCATTATTTACAGCTATCTGTTTAATAATGTTTAACTCTAATTCAAAGTTGACTTTAGTGAGAGGGATGTTAACTAATCTATTAATCATTGCATGGAATGATGAGAGTTTTTGCGACCACGGGTGAATTGATTGATGGTGAATGACGACATCTGTATAAGTAGGCTTTCTGTAAATGGCAAATTCTAATCTGTTGCTATTATTTTTCTTTATTGTTATGTCAAGAAAATTTAAGGTTTTTTGTTGCTCGATTTCTAGTGTGAATTTAATATTTGTATGCAATGAATTTATATGACGTAAAAAGGTATCTAACTGTCTATCTGTTCCTGTCCAAATGCAAAAGATATCGTCTACATAACGATACCAAGTTTTTACATTTTTAAGTAACGTGTGATTTGACTTAAAGAGATTATTCTCAAAATAATCCATAAAAATATCCGCGAGCAAAGGTGAAATAGGACCACCCATAGGTAATCCTACCGATTGTTTGTAAATTTTTTTATTAAACAAAAAATAGTTTTGTTCAATACAAATATTAAAAAGTCTAAGCATTTCTTTAACGACGTTGCTATTAATATCCGAAAAAGTTAAAATTTCGCTGACTATATTTTTGCACTCTTCCGTTGGTACGTTAGTAAATAAATTTGTTACGTCGAATGATACTAATTTACAATTACTAGTTAATTGTATGTCTTTGATTTTTTCTGTGAAGTCTATGCTATTCTTAACTGTATACTTCGGTTTAAACACGTTGTAAGAATTAAAAACGTCATTTAATTCACGGGCGATTTTGTAAGATGGAGAACTACAAAAAGATACCACGGGACGAATCGGTATCAAGGGTTTGTGTAATTTGGGTAAGCCAAATAATCTCGGAGCTTGTGGGTTTAAATTAATAACTTTATTTTTATTTAAGTAGAAAATGATAGGGCAGTTTTTGACACACGTTTTTACCTCATCTTGAAATTTGGATGTAGGATCCTTGTTAAGTAATTGGAAATGATCTCCTTTCGACAAGAAGTCTTCCACTTTCGATGTATAATCTAATGAGTTTAAAATTACTATCGAATTGCCTTTATCTGCTTTCGTCAGAGTAAGGTTTTCTCGACGTAAAATATCTTTGATATTTTTCGCCGTCCGCATATCGGAATTCGATGATTTCAATGAGTTTAAGTCTAATTCTTTTATTTGTTGGGCACAAATATGTTTAAAAGCAACTGGTTGTTTGAATAGAGCAACATCTAAATCTACTGCTAGATTTTCAACACATTTGTCTAACATGTTTGCTTTATTTCGATTCTACACCCCCTCCTTGCTCCTCTTAAAAGGAAAAAAAAACCCAATCCATTTTGTAATTTTATAATTTTTAAAATGTTAGAATCAATCTTGCTTCATTACTTAAGCAAACTTTGCGATAGTAAGTCTGAAGATGCCTCTGAAAGAGGCGAAACACGTGTCACAGTTAGTTACACAATACGTGGAATAATCAAAGTTAATTTAAATTTTCTATTGAGATATATTTCTCTTAAAATTTTAAATCATTTTATCACCTTTTAAATCACAGTCCCGGTTCCCGGGACATTTGACAACAAAGTCCTGGGACGACAGCGAAAAACTCGAGAAGTCCCGGGAAGTCTCGACACAGAATGCCTAATAAACGCATAACATGTCAATGCAGAACTGTAATTATGTATATATTAAAATATATTATAATTTTATATTTGTGGTGTTACAGCGCTAAGTGGCTGGCTAATGAAACTTCCTAAGAATGCGGTTAACTTGATTCTTGTCGCAAAATACTTTCGTGAAGAGTGAAGTGTATTCGCAATATGTTTCGTGAGGCAGTCGGCGACTGGTTGGCGCGCCGCATCTCTCTCCCCGAAGATGATGAGGCGATGTGCTGATGATGAAGACGACATCGGTGGCGAAATGTGCCCGCGCAATTTAATGAACAATGCGAAGAGTCGTATGTTACGTCCCTATTTACGCGGATATCGCGGATTGCGTCTGCATGCTCGCTTAGCAGACAACATCAAACCGTGTTGCTTTGTTCATTTTGTTTCAATAATTAATACAATTTCTTGTTGAAGAATTAATTATGAAAAATAAAGATTTTTTTTTCACCTTGTTCGCTTTCAATGTAGAGCATATGGACTACTAATAGAGTTTATCTCAACAGAAGTGTTTCTATGAGAACTGCTTGTTACTCAGTTGCTCAAACTCTCTTTTTTCAAAGAGAGTAGTGATTAGAAGGATAGGGTTATGATAAAACTAGTGGTTAGCTAATCTCTCTCGATACGTCCCGTTCATAGGATAGAATGGGTGGGAGGAGGGAATCCAAGGCATCACATACATCCATGCCTTCGAACAGAAATTCATAACTCGATTTGAAAAAAAAAAATATAAAACCGTCCGAGCTGGGATTTGAACCCGTGACCTCCGTAACCGAAGCCAAGGGGGTTGGCCACTTGACCACACAGGCGACAAATGAAGAATACTTTATAGTAAATACACTGGACCCTATTTCTAAACGGTGGATGCATTCAACTCAGGGGTGGGTTGGAGGGGGCTCGAAGGGGCTCGCACGAGCTCCTTGCTAAATTTTAATAAGGCCGGCGAGCCCCTAGCTAATTTAAAAAACAATATTCTCATATCAAATAAGTATATAACTTTAATTTCTGACTTATAAATTATGTAAGACAGCTTCAGTATTCAAATTAATACATTTTTAGCGATAGGTTGATAAGTTTACGGTAAGTGTATTAAGTAAACATCGATTAGTTATTTAACTATTGCATATTAATTACACAATATTGATAAAAAAATCAACCCTTTCACAGAACACAGAGAATTACTTTGATATTAAGCGAGCCCCTTGTTAACGTACTAGCAGCCCACCGCTGATTCAACTGAATACCGCGTAAAAAGTATACTATGTACAGTAAAAAAATCAGAAAGTATCTATTGAAACAATAACAAGTTTTCGTCAAACTATCAACTTAATTTCAAACAACGGCTTAATTAACAATTTCTTGCATCTTGTTTTTGTTTTTTTTAATACTATAGTTTAGCAAGCTCTGGATCCGCGTATGCCGTCTCAGCAGCTCAGTGCAGTTCATTAAGGCGTGTCTGGAGACATGACGACGACGACGAAGAAGCTGGCATTTGAAACCGCAAAGCGTCATGAGTGGCCCTCCCACAACTCCACATGCAGGCCAGACATATTATTGCCGGCATTAGCGACTTCTTTTGGCGAGGAGAGCGCAAGACAGCTGGCGTCGCCGCGAGCTCATAAGAAACTCTAAAGCCGGCTTTACAAATTGGCGAAACCTTTGTTTAGATAAGATTAGTTTTACTTACCGTCGCATCATTGTGTCAGCTATCTCGATTTGTATACTAAAATTAATATTTCTTAGAAATTAATTACAATAAATAATTAGCTTGATTTCTGGCTGAGAGTATACATATAACATACAGCACAGCACACACACACAGACATTCTGTCTGCGCATCATACGTATTTTGAATGTATAACTATTATTATGTTGCATCATGTGATCATGTGAGATAATGGAAATGCTGAGAGGTGGCGCTGGTGCCTGGTAATTAAATACTCAAGTGTATCAATATGAAACTTGCTGTATAGCTATAAAAAAATCTTGTTTCACATAGTTACACAACAAAAAAGATTAAAAACAGTACATTTTCAGCAAAATTAAGAATGTGCGCAAATATGAAGGAATGTATTCACCGGTGCTAGATGTGTAAGAAAAATGTGGAAGATTTGGTGAGTTTAGTTTAACTATTTAAGCAAAAAAAAATTTTGGTGAAACAAACCTCTTTGTCAGATCACAGTAAATTTGAGTATTATTCAATTCAAAGTTGTGATCAAAGACTGGGTGTTTGTGATGTCAATTCACATTATTTCCTATCCTCCCATCCTTCTGATCTTTTAATAACTGGGTGTAGCAATAGCGATTTGTCAACCACTAGTCCTGTTCTAGCCTTATCCTTTTTTCCCTACTACTCACTTTGAAAAAAGTGAGGTTGAGCGACTGAGTAACAAACAGTTCTCGTAGAAAAAACTTCTGTTGAGATACCTTAATTAAGAGGCCAGATTCTTCACATTGGGAGCAGACGGATAAAAAAAATATATACTGGCTTAGAAGAGATACACAATACGTTGTTTCATTAACTCCAATCTCCTAAAATATTGCATTGAAAAACAAAGTATGGATTAATTGATTTGTCATAATTAATATAACACTAAATACAGTGCTATTTTGACTTTATTATAATGAAGTTTAACTATGTTAATGATGATATATACTATTATATGCATTTTACGGCAGTGGTTTCTTATTCCAAAGATTTTACTGATGTCATCGAAAACGACATACCTTGGTTTATTTATCTATCGAATGTGTCCGTAATGGAATTTAAGCTAATTTTAAAAAATATATTAAAACTAGAACAAAAAGTTAATTCAAAAGGGAATATATTTCAACGGGAAAGATTTTGATATATCTAGATACCTAAGTTTTAACTTAAAATATAAATACATATCTCGGATAGGCAGATAAATCAAGACAAATAAATGTAAGAAAATGCCACTTATGAATTCAGTACCGTTTCTAAAGCTTCTATGGTATTATTTATGATCAATGAGTAAAAGCGATTTCCAATTCTCAATAAAAATGGCCAGTTTTCAAGTCGTAAAGCTTTGCAAATTATAACAAAAATGCTTTAACTACAATATAATAGAGCTTTTTGCCATTACTCAAAAGCGTTTTGCACTTAACGTAAGCACAGGATGTTAAGCTTGTGTCTACTATTTTTAATAATCATACTTTAACGCTGAGCCTAGATGGTGACATTTCTTTTTATATTTTTGTAACATTAATATATTAAACAAAAATAAAAATAAGCGAGACGTAACTATGGTAAGATATGGTTTACAGACTATCATTTATAAATATAACAAATTAATTATGATATTCAGCTCTTTGGGGATTCTATAAATAAATTACATTATAAAAATAATAAAACATTTTTAGTACCTTTTCCACATAAAATTTATTAGATCAGGACCGGTTTCTAAACCAAAATTGGTTGACAGACATTAAGATTTATTTATTATATACACTTATTGTTGGTTTTTACTTTGTTAATGATAATTCATACCTAATTGGTTTTTGCTGTAATAGTTTTCATTGCTAAGTGGTCTTCAACTTTTTATTTATAGTTTATTTTCCTTGTATTTCGCTTCAATTCTTTTGCTAGGTTGTAATACCAATTGTTTGTCATAACTTGTTTTTATCACTTAACTTTTGTATAAATATCACTGTTTTATTGTTTTTCTTATCAGTTGACAATGCTCATCATGAGTGAAACCGGTCCTGATCTAATAAATTTTATGTGGAAAAAGTACTAAAAATGTTTTATTATTTTTGTTATAATGCCATTCCACCAAGTATTGACAGTGAACACCTTAAAAGTAATAAATTAAATGTTTAAATACTCATACGATACTTAAAAATGGACACAGTGAGAGATATGAGAAATCCACTAGTCCTATTTCGTATCCCTACTCTATTTGAAAAAAAAAACAAAGGTTGGGCAACTGAGTAACATGTTGTCTTTGTAGAAAAACTTATTTTTAAATAAAATTTATTGGAGTCCACGTGCTTCACATTACGGGCGGACACGGTTAAGAACATATCAAATGCTAACATATGTTGCTGGTTGATCAAAAGATCTTTTTTATTTAATCTATGCCCGCTCCCAGTGTGGAGCATATAGGATCCTAATAGAGCCTTATCGAGGTACCTTAACAGAAGTTTTTTTCTACAAGAACTATTTGTTACTCAATTGCTCAGTCTCTATTTTTTTCTAAGTGAGTAGGGTTAAAAAGGATAGAGCTAAGACAGTAATAGTGGTTGACTAATCACTTTCGGTATACCCTGTTGGTATGATGATGGGGATTTTTATTTTATAAGAAAATCGAAATCTTTAGCACTTACTTATAGTATCTTTAGAATTCCGCTGCATAAAAAAACTGTTTTACTGATCTTTAAAAGTGAATTTATGGTTCTTCTTCTTTTCGCTTCGTTTTATATAGAAGTTAAAGATCTCTAAATCTTCGGACATTGAGCCACTAAATAAAGAAAATTACTGCAAACGTACACTTATTGGCCATTAAAAAAAATCTAAACATAATAGTAGAGAGTTGATTGAATGAGATGAATTTATTTTGTTTGGTTTTTAATGAGTTTCTAAATTAAATATTTGAACGTAACATTTTTAATATCAGTAAATAAATATCTATCTAAGACGGCCAGATGAGAGTTGATTTTCACACCTCCAGATTCTAATAACCGATTTAATTTAAAATGTTGAGAAAACATTTCCATTACTTGTAATTAAACAAATAAATTAATGTATTTCTGTAACAAAGGTTTGTGCGTAGTAAATACACGGTTGGATAATCTGAAATTTGAGATTATTCAGATGGAAAATGAGCAAATGGCCGATGTAGGATAAATACTTAAATTGAGCGCTGTATAATAAATTTATCAGTTTACGATTCTGCGAGCAAATTGCCATTGAAAATATGTGTTTTTACTTACTTATTATATAAAAAAAATCAAAAATATGTTTTTCAATAATAGCTCTGAAGGTAAGTATCATAGTTCCCGATGAAGAAAAGAAGTCTTGGCCGGCTAAAAATAAGATCGAGATGGATGCATAGGACCACGGAATTTGAGATAATATTGACCATGAAAAATGACACTCAACAATTTTTAGATTAAAATTTTTTTTCAGTAAACGCAATCAATCTTAGTCAAGGGTTTTTATTATTTGTTTATATATTAATAGCTCTCATTTGACCAACTCTATGGTAAGATAATTCATAAAATATGCGCAGGAGAAAGATTTAACAACTCAATCTGTACCCAGCCTAAACATCAATATAGGCGGGAAACTGACATTTTGTTTCGCAGTAAACTCATAGTTTCAGGCGAGTAAAATGTAATAAAAAAAATAAAATGAGTCTCAGTACGCTGAAATAATGAGAAAGTTGAATAAATCACCACTCCTTGCTACAAAATTGCTGTTTGAAAAACATCAAATTTAACATGTTAATTAAAATGTTGACATTTGTTTCAACTGCAAAAAGAGAAATCATCAAAAATCTAATTCGTATCTGATTGAGTGTTCACGCCAGCAAACACTCCAAATAATATATTTTAAAATTCGAATATGGAACGGGACATTGACGAAATTCCGTTCAATTACAGAAATGAGCCTAACTTGAGTGTTTCCAATATAATTGATTAGGTTATATATTTTGAATTCGCAAAATATTAATCTAGATTTCAAAAAATGTTTAAGAATTTGACGTACACAACAGAATAATTAATTGATTTATTACTTACCGCGTAAATTCAGTTAGTAATTAAAGACAATTTTATAGGTTAATATTTAGAATCGACGGTATGATAAGAATTCGAATTTAGAAAAAATAATCTTATGTCGTTTGTTTATTTTCGCTTCTTATTAAAAACGAAACAATGTATCTCTTCTGAATCGTGCAACAGAACAATGTAGACATGTTCAGACGAACTCTTTTGAAATATGACAATAATTATTATGTGTGCATGAATACATGCTGTAGCATATTAATATGCCTGCTTGGAACATAATCTATTGGTTTCTATATATTCTTTAACGCAATTATTTAACATGCATAGGAAGTTGTAAACGTTATTTATTTTACATTCTAATTTTTGTGTATCTGTATATTGTTATCATTATATTTATTTTGGTTTGTAAAACATAAATAAAAACGTTAGATTTGTATAAATTATTTTAGCATCTACAGACTATTTACAGGTTATTTATGTAAAAAAGTAAAATAAAGTAAACGTCAGTTAAAAATGTTAACTTTTTTAGAGAGCTGGTTTATGGATTTAATTTTTTTTTTTTGATATTAAAATTCAGGAAAGACACCTTGTAATGACTAGTAATTGTTATTCAATGCTTTAAATCTGTTTGAAATTGAAGGATTACATTTTTCATAAAAAGTTTTTTTCTTGTTCTAAAGAACCGTGCTTATTATTATTCTAAGTTCTTAAGACCAAAAAAATACATGCTCCCATTTTATATTTAAGTGACAGAAACCTTATTCTTTGTAATCAGTTGAAAATACTGTCCAACCAATCATTGTGTATTTAGTTTTTCGTTATTTAAAGTTTTATGTAAATAATACTATTACTTTTTCAGTTTTGTATTTTTTTTACGCACTTTTAACGTTTTACGTCATCTGTAATTTTATATTTTGTCCCTTTTTTAAATAATTATTTATACAAATACCTCTTTTTCAGTTTCTAGCATTATATAAAGATTTGGACAAATGATTATACATACCATAGGATCGAGCAGAAAACTTTTGATAAGTAAACGTCGGTTTTACCGCATGAAAAAAATAATTAAACTAGATCGAAGACAAGCTAAATTTGACAATAAAAATTCTCAGCCAAGCTAAAAAATCTACTTCCAAAAATGTATAGTGTTAGATAACTTAACTTTCTACGCACTGTTCTGCGTTTGCCATCTCTGATAACGTCTGTAGAAAGGGAAAAAGAAGTAACTCACAGCTTTTTCAAAACGGCCTTTTTTGATAATCACAATGTATACAACTTGATACACATTCTATCAAAAGGATGTAAGCTGAAAATGCCAAATTAGTATCTAAATTTAGGTTTTATGATTGAAAAAAGAAGGGCCAGTAAAAATTGCGATCAAGAAAAAAGACTTAAAAAATATTAAATTAATATCACATAAAGTCAATTTAAAACCAATTTATCAGTCTCCATGCAAAGCTTCAAAGCTGTGTATATTTCATAATTTGCCTTTGGCCTAAAAATATCAAAAAGCATTTTATGTGTCTCCTGTAAAATGTGTGGGCTACGTCCTTTTTTCATTCCACAGTCGATATAATGGTTAACCGTTCACTCAAAACCATAATCTTTCAAATATAAGGGCAGTGGAAGAAATATGTCGAGAATGTGAAGTAAATAAAGATAAGTTTAAATTTTGTGTTGTTTTTTTATTTTGACTTTCATCACTAGATGCCGATGCTTTATAGTTGTGAAACACGAAGAAAATGATATCAGATTTTCATGATATTTTTATTGTTGGAAGAAATTGTGAAAGACAATTAAAAATAATAAAAAAATGTACTTTTCGTAAAGGAAAGGTTCCACGTCCTTTGTTTCCGTGTCCGATCGTCAATTAGAGCATGATTCAACAATTAATGATTTGAAATGTAGCGCTGTGCGAGAATATTGGACCGTATATTTGTTAATCGAATCGGCCCGATTGTTCAAAACCAACACACCGAAATGTTCGTAATTAATCGATTCCGTACGCCATTTTGAAATCGAAGCGGTTTTCCCACGTATAACGACGCTCCGCCGGTTAAGATGTCGGACGGTTACTTTCAAAAGTTGCTAATTTGAAATTGGGCTGCTATTGACAGCTTAATTTTGAGCGAACGGATTAATGTAGCCAATGAAGATATTTTTTTTATTTTGCTCTTTTAACATTGGGTCAAATAATATCTTCAAAAATTCCCGATACAACGAAATTAATATTTAACCTGGGTACAACGTTGCTGATATGAAACAAATTGTGCCAACCGATAAGTAATCAAGATAAAAAAGAAATTTGTAAGAAATTAATATTACTCACATCCAGTGGCGGATTACCCCATAAGCGCAAGAGGCGCGCGCTTAAGGCCACCAAATCTTGTGGGCCTCAAAGATAGCATCACTCTTATATTTTTATTTCAGTTTTCAAAATTCATTATTACTCACGAAGAGTTTAGCAGTACTTTTATGTCATTCAAAAAGCAGGGCCTCCAAAATGTATTGCGCCTCAGGCCTACAAAGTGCTTAATCCGTCACTGCTCACATCTTTGATCCACTTTTAAGTAAGCTCTGCTTCAACCTCACTAAACCTTGCATCCATTGATATGACTTACCAGGAACATGTCAAAAAAGATGTTTATAATTATAAATTGCCTAACAATTTAACTTTATAATAGTTAGAAAAACATCATGATGTATATAAATTTAATGAACTATTACTGAATATAGATATATGTTACATCAGAAGTATTAATCAATTTTAGGATTTTCACTGTCAATACTTGGTGGAAAGGCATTATATTAATAAAAACACAATATTCCTTTGTACTTTATTCCGCTTTATTTAAAAGGTTAGGAACGGTTTCGCTCGTTGCGAATATTGTCAACTGAAAAGAAATATAGTTTAACAGTGCTATTTATACAAAAATAAATTGAAATAAAAAAGTGTAAACAACAATTGACACTGAAAAGAATTTGCAAATTAGAGTAAATGTAGTAGAAGTATTAAAGTTAAAATTTGGAATTCCCCCTGAGTTGCAAGTATCAAATAATTTATAGTATCACCTATATCTTCTCAATACATTTATTTTACGAAAACTGTTTGTTATAAAGTTTTTTTTTATTGGAGAATAAGTAGAAACACCGGACTAAGAAAATACTAGTATTAAGCTGATTCTATTCAATTTATTCTTGAAATAGTAAAGAATTCAAACAATACATACATCTATGTTTTTTTTTAAAAAAATATTGTCGTTATATGTATGTGTACTTCAGTATTTGGAACCTTTTGAAAGCCCCCCAGGTATATTGTATAATACTAAGCGCGATGATCTGTGATTTTTTCTTGGCTAATTCGTAAAGGTGTATTCATTTCTCTTCTCGATTCGTCGATTGGCCAAAATGTGACTCCATCCATGGCCAAAGCTCTATCCGCGGCTATTTTTACACTTTGTTTATTTATGGTTGTCGGGAATCGTTCACCGTTAACACGTTATCATTGTTGTTGAGTAAACAAGCTGTAAAATGTGAGACATGGAAATTGCGAGGCTAATTTGTGTATTCAAGACGCCATGATGGTCACGTTACTTTGTAGGTTGTTCGTTTCGCGTTTTCACAATAATTCCAACGACATGCATCATAATTTAAATGATTGACAAAAACGTTTCATAAAAATCTACATTTTTCGTTCAACATATTATATATGATATTTAACATTGTGAATTGTCAAATTCAATAAAAAAATAATTTGAATTGTGTCCACATCAAATTTGTGTGCGATACTATTATATGATAAATATTAAATTTTAATTATTTTGATTCTGTTCTCTTCCATAAGTTTTTTCGATAACGATTCGGGTTTCGCCTGTCGGCTTATTCAGGTTTTATCAAGTGCACGAATGCACTTGAACTGACGTCTTGAAGTGCAAAAGTCTATGCTCAGTCGAAGTTCTAAATGATAAATATTATTATGTGATTTAGTTTATGGTAATCAAAAATTACTATAATACAACGATTTGCCTACCCGTTCTTATCTATTGCTATCTGAAAGCATCATTGAGATAAATCGAGAATACTAATTTAAAAATGATTGAAATTGAAATTTTTCTTGATAATTATAAAATATAATAGATATTATTAGTTTTATTTAGTTATGCCAAGTCTCCCACGGATGCTTTGAAGTTAATAACTATAACAGTAGAAATTTGCTTAAAAATGGTGCACTTAAAATATATATATATCATTGTTTCATTATGTAGGTTTAGCTTTCAGCAATCAATTGGTATACTTATCTCGAAGTCAACATTTCAATTTTATAAAATATATATGCTGCAATGCAAGAACTCATGTATCGACAGGTATTTTTCGACGGGTATGGCTATTCGCTAACAAACAGCCTACATATCGACAGCTTTGCCAAATAGTCTTGCATTTACGAGTCAGAAAAATGTTACGAAAAAAATAAAAGTCAACGAAATTACTAGTAAGAAATGCGGCATACATCAAGTTTACTCTCTTGGGTATTTGCTATATTCTTCTATGTTGTCCACAGGATCGAATACGAACACAATAATTAATTAACTTTGCAATTGATTTTTAGATTTTTGATGACAGGGATCGATTTCGCGATAATTATATCCCCTTCTTACTCATCTAATCCTTAAAACGGAGCGTCCTACCATATCGACTGTGGAAAGGAAAAAAGGACGTAAACCACACATGTCAAATTTTACAGTAGGCGCAAATAACGTTTTTTGTTGATTTTGGGCTATTTGCAAATTATGAATTACACACAACCTTGAAGTGCACGTAAACTTATTAACTGGATCATCATGAGCGAAACCGGTCCTGATCTAATAACATTTATGTGGAAAAAGTACTAAAAATGTTTTATTATTTTTATTATAATGCCATTCCACCAAGTATTGTCAGTGAACACCTTAAAAGTGATTATTAACTGGAGTTTAATTGACATAATCTAATATAAATTTAAAAAATTGTCTAGAAAGAACCTTTATTTCAGTCTTTTTTCTTGGTTTTAATTTTTTACAAGGTCATCTATTTCAAACTTAAAAGCTAAATTTAGATACTAATTTGGTATTTGCAGCTAACATCCTTTTGATAGAGCGTATATCAAGATTGAATCATTGTGATTATCGAAAAAAGCTGTTTTGAAACAACTGTAGGTTACGTCCTTTTTCCTTTCCACAGTCGATATACAAGTCCAATCCTAGTATTTTTATTAACCACGTCAAAGAAGAGGTTTAGCGACTTAAATAAATAGCGGTATGTAATTGTTTATCACCTTCTGTTGAAATTCTCCAATTAAATTGTATTTACTTAATATTAGAAACGGACATGATTTTAACATATTAAAATTTTAAATTGATTCAGAAAGTAAGTAATGAAAAGTGTAATATTCAATGTAATATTAAATGGTATCAAATATCTAATATGGTAAATTTAATCAATTTATAATACATTGAGAATTGAATTTACCATCTTAAGTTGAAGACATATGCCACGAAAAAGAGAATTATAGATTGTACATTTTGTACTCCTTGATTCTTGGAATAAATTAGATTAACTAGACATTATGTCGAATATCATTAATATTATTATTTTTATAGATCAATATTACTCTACACCTCCATAATAAGAATACATATAGTAATAAGAAACAATTCGGAAACAGATTCAAATATAATATAATATTGTAATAATAATGAAGTTAGTTACGATATAATAGGTTTGGGCACAAGCGAGCCCAGGCGGTCTCGGTCGTCAATATATTGTATTTATTATAATCTGTAGAAGTAAAAGAGCTAATCTTGGACCTCCATCATCGGCGGGGTATTTAATTTGAGACCTCTGAATGCCGAGTACTGAATGCCGCCCTGTGGATGCCCGCCCAACTAAAAAAACATGCTAACAAGCTAGCGTGAGTAGTGAAAAAAAATAGAGGGACCTAGTGTCAATAGTCACAATTCGATTTCATACGATATATAAGTTTTGTTTTTCTACAACCACATAAAAGTGTTATCATAAATTGCCAGCAGATACTTAGAGGTAATTTATGAACAAAGAGAAATGTAACAAAAATCATTTAACATTTGTTAGGAATGGATGTTCAAAGAAAATCATTTCAGTCTGTTGCGGTGTCCACGAGTTCGAATTTTAGAATGTAAAGGTGCCGTCTATATGCATTTAATGCCTGTGGTGTTAATATTTCTTCAAACTACCAACAATCCTCCTTTCTGACCTAAAATTTTATGAGCTTAACTTTTGGTTATCGTAAAGAATAGCGTCGTGAAGCATTGACGTTTAATCGAAATTGTCGCTAACACAGAAATAGTTTGTGAATTATTTGTTTTAATTAATTATACAAATCTAAGAAGCGTTATGATCTTTGATTACTGTAAATGAAAAAAAATAAAAATATATCTTAACTAAGATGTATAAGTAGTTACACATAGCTTCTAATATTACCGATTTCGCGGTGAAATCGGTACTATTGAAAATACATTTTTTTTTCATTTATTCTGACAGTAATCAAAGATCATAACGCTTCTTAGATTTGTATACTTAATTAAAACAAATAATTCACGAACGATTTCTGTGTTGGCGGCAATTTCGATTAAACGTCAAATGCTTCACGACGCTATTCTTTAAGATAACCTAACTTTTATTATACTCAATCCAATAAATAAAAGTAAAAGTGAAAAATTTATGCTCAGATTTTCTTTATGTATTTTTTTTCGTGCTAGTTAATGCCAAACACAACAAAACCACTTTATCACGAAGACACACCAAGAGAACTTTTGCATGGATCGTAAAAAATAGCAAACAAAAATAAGTTAATATATTTTTTCTAAAAACTGTTTCAGCACTTCAACTGTTAAAATGTTATTCGAGGTTTGGTTCTTATTCAGTCACTCAAATATTCCCTTTGTAAAAACATAAGGATATAAAAATGGGACAGGGACACAAGTAAATTTATGAACATACCCTTGCTTGTATTCGAATATGTAAATATCGCAAAATAAATCCAACGATTTTGACCAGTCGGATGTATGTAGGCCTGAAAGAAGATTTAGTAGACACTGGCTTATTATTGCTGATGATGGTATCCCTGCCATCGAATAAAAATGTGAAAATCTATATTCGAAGAAATGAATATCTAATAACGTTGATCACTCAAATACATGGTTGCATGCGTCATAAACTTTATTTTATATCATAAAAAGGGGTACATTAATCCCCAGAATCCTTTTCATTAGCCGGGAGGTACATTCTCACCCGATTTGTTCGTATTATTGTCTTGTCGGAGTTCAAAGCACTGACAGATCAACAAATGTTACCGTGTCATCATTGTTAACTCACCACAAAAAACATATCATAATCATATTATTATTTGCCCTCGTCGTCTCACTTCTCGGACGCCACTGCAAAAAATACTTTAAATGAGACGAAGCATTACTGACACCTGAGTGATCATCTTGAGAACTTCCGGTCGGCCATCTTAAAGAAAATAAATTGTAATTACATAAAAATGTTTTTCTTTATTTATTTCGTTATGTTTGTATACCATTATTGACGTCTCCACAGGCGTTTATTATTCTGTTTAACAAGTAGGCTTTCTAACTTCAAATATAGGGAGTTGATTTGTATTTTTTGATATTTAAGGCATTTTATCAAGCGAATTGAAATTGAAAAAAAAGCTGGTGAAATTAAACTGCTACTTTTTTGTTGTTGTTTTAAATTAAAAAAAAAATGCATTTACTTACAATAATATATTGTAGTTTAATGAAATAATTCCCTTTTCACTGCAAAATATAATAAGTGCTTATATATAATACATTTTATGTTGAGACATTTACTGAATATCATGATATGTATATATCATGATATTAATAATGGGCATTTGTGTTTATTTTATATCGACCGAGGAAAAAAAAAATAACGTAACCCAAACATATCAAATTTTACAAGAGGCGCAAAAATCGTGTTTTGATGATTTTGAGCCATATGAAAATTATGAATTATACACAACCTTGAAGTGCACGGAGACTTATAAACTGGTGTTTAATTGACATAATCTAATATTAATTAAAGAAATTGTCTAGGAAAAATCTTTATTTCAGTCTTTTTTCTTGATTTTAATTTTTTACAAGCTCATCTTTTTCAAACTTAAAAGCAAAATTTAGATACTGATTCGGCATTTGTTTCCTGCACCATTTTTATAGAACGTGTATTAAGTTTGATACATTGTAATTATTGAAAAAACCTGTTTTGAAAAAACTGAGGGTTACCTTCTTTTTCCTTTCCACAATCGAATTATGCTTTTATATTATTATCGAGTATGCTTTTATTCAGGCAAACGGCAAGCTTCTATAAAATCGTAAGAACTATAGCTTCTTAAAACTTTTTGACACATATTTTTCTGTAAGAAAGTAAACGATAACTTTTTTAAAGTTGCATATAAAATAATTGAAACCATTTGTCCGTGGGCATTGTCAAACTATTTTTTTATAGTCAATTTTTTCTAGGATACCATATCGAGAGCTTATCTTAATAGAAGCCTATTAAAAAAAACATAGTTTTAAGTTCACCAAAGTATATCAGGTGATTATCATTTGTGTTTCTAACTTTATAATTTAATTTGTAGATATACCCGACCGTTTCTTGTAAACGGTTATATGTAGAGACATAGCTTTGTTTTACTAATAAATATGATTATGGCAAAACCGAGCGTAACAAAAAGCACACATTTTTGTAATTAGACGCCAACGATCCTAATCTCTCGGATCAAATTATATACATATTAAAATATTGAAACTAACGAAATTGACAGTTTACAGTGCCACCTGTTAACACGATATCTAAAAACGTGATTCACACGAAGCGGAGATAGTAAGAGAAAATGTGTGTGTGATGTGTGTTGCTGTGTATACATTTTAGGTTCAAACAGACAAACATATAATACATAAAGATTAATTTAGAAACTGTTTTTGTACAATTATTAATTAATTTTAAAATTATTAATAGTTACTTTGTGAATCATCTACATATATATATATAACAAAACGTCAAATGCATTCACTGCATATATAAAAAGTTGAGCTTTCTACTATAGAATGACGATATGCAATTGCTCATTGAAAATGTGCTGTTCTTAAGCAATTAGATTGCATCTCTAATATTGGATGTGACAGCTTTTTTTAGATAATTTCAGGGAGAAGTGTACCTTCATGTTTATTCCTCGAAAATATTATACAAAATCGGTATAGGGTCGAAGTGGTATAAACGTTGGACACGAGCCGCAGGTTGTATGTTGTAAGCGGCCGATATCGATGTGTCGATATAACGATGTACCGATATGTCGAATATCGATATTGTATCGTTAATGCCAGGATAATGCCAGGACCGAACTTACTTTAATGACCTTTAAGAAATGAAGAAGACAGCAAAAGTAAGTATGTTTTTTTTTCATATATTAAGTAATAAATTATGACGCTTTTTTCCTGCAATAATTTTAACTCAAGAAATCTTAGAAGTAACATAATATACTAAAGTGTCAAGTATAACAATATTAAATATTTTTTATAAATTAAATACTTTGCTAATTTGAGCATTATTAACGAAATTTATACAGTTACCTTCGTGGTCAAGTGGACAACATCTTTGGCTTCGATTACAGAGTTCACGGGTTCCCAGTAAAGTTCACGGTTTATGTTATGTGCCTCGCTCAACTATTCTTCAAATGTGTTCTGCGAATTATTTCCTTGTATTTTTATTTATGATTGTAAAAAAAAACATTCTGCGGTTGATGAAGTTATAAACGAATATATTATGTTTTAAATGCATCTTTGAGAACAAAATAGTTTTCTATTAACAAACAGCATTCTTCACATTTAATATAGGTAGTATAAGTTTAACATTTTCCCCATCATCAAAATCAACAGCAAGCTATTCATAAATTGAGTACTTGAGACAATAATGCAAAAATGCGTTTGTGTGTTTCCAATATGTCGGGAGAAATTCTATTACTATGAAAACGTATCAACTGACACGTTCCTGCATTTAAATTATATTATTTTACTTTCTGTATGTAAGGTAAACGGAAATAGTCCTATTTGTAACAGATCATTCTGTTTACTTATCTCAAAAATACATTTTTTTATGTACGTATTTGGGTCTTTGTGTTAATCACACAGCGAAATTAGAAGTTAGAAAATATTCGGTTCGGTGAATTATTTAGAAGTTTCATCAAAAGTACGCTACTGATGGAGGGTAAAATGTTCTGTAATTTGGAATGGCATTTAGTTACCTAGATTTGATTCTGCCTAATGGTGGACCAAGGCACGATCCACGAGGGGAGCGTGACTTAACATTTATTGTGTGATTTATTTAATTCCCGCGAAGCTTTGCATTCTGACATTTCTTTCATATGATTATAATGGCTGGCTGCTTTACTAACTCGAATCTTATCGAGATGTGAAGGATGAAATGTATTTCATACAGCCGACACACAATGGAGCGACAATACACAACTCAATTTAAATATAACGTTTTATTGAGAGACGATTAAACTTAAGTCGGTGCCTTATGACATTAACAAAAATACGCTCGTAGCATTTGATGTAAAAATGGCAGTGTTGAACAAACTGACATAATTTCGCAAACTGTATGTCCTTTCTTATTGGTTGCATTGGATTTGACCATCTTTAATTTTAACTGCAACGTAAAGAAATTGAGTAGATTTTTTAAATATTTCAAAGTGAGTACGAATGATTTTAGTTTTTAATAAAAAAACATAAAAATGAAACGTTTTCACTTTGAAAAGAAGCAACGTTTGTTTTATCTTGACTGTTGTTAATGAATTTCCTGTTATACATTAATAACCTTATGTTGGCGTGTTTTAAGCATAATCTTGCTCCAAACCATTGACGGATTATAAACGGTTAAGTTGTTGAGGTTTACAACCCAAACAAATCTTCTTTTATCGACTACTCGTTCAACATTTGATGGTGTAATATAATATTAAAAAGTTAATTATTTTCCAATGTTGCATTTGAAGACACAAGAATATGTTGCAATTTTCTTGAAAGGTTGTGGATATTTCATAATTTGCATATGGCCCAAAATCATCAAAAGACGTTTTTTTGTGCCGTCTTTCAAATTTGTCTATGTTTGGGTTACGTCCCTTTTCCTTTCCACATTCGATATGAAACAAATTAATATGAACTAGATGCCATAACTGTGAGGAGAAACTATGCTAAAACAATGTTTTAAAGAAGTTTATTGTAATGATACTATAACCATTTGTATGTGGCGATGTGTTCAAGCGCTTTCTTTTGCGATCGGTACTGGACTCGTCTTCGTAATGCCGTTATCAGTGCATGTTATCAGCACACACGCGCTGCCCGACAAACAAAAGGTGAGAAGTATTCCCCTTTCCTCGCCACCCCCAAGACACCTCGGGGCCCGCTGTTTACAATACAATTTTGACGGGTATTTTTCTCAACAATGGCCACAGATGATGACACGATGTCGATAAATCTGTCCGATAGCGCGCTGTATCAATCCGAGAACTGAAAAAAAGGATTCGGGTTCAATTGAGACAAATAAAACATATTTATAATTTTTGCTGTCCATTTTTAAGCCATGTCAGCATGGTAAATGTAAATTTTCTGCAGAAGAAGTATATTTTTACAAACAAGTAGATCATGGTTACTCAACCATGTGCCCGCTAAAATACTTGCATCTAAACAAAAAATAATTAAGCCATTTCGTTTGAAAAGAAAATCTCATATACTATTACGAAAATATTTTCCAGTCCACTGTCTGGGATTTTGAGTAATCATACACTAGAGACAACTTTGCTCAAGTTTAATGCTAAAGTCTTAACAAACGTGTACAATTCTAAGTTGGTTTTTTTTATTCAAGCATTTTATAATAATGAATTTTAGTCTTGAGACATCCAAACCGACCGAGATTCGACCACTTTTAGGTGGAGAACTCCGGAACTAATCTATATCGACTATTTAAAGGAAAAATGACGTAACACACAGTTTTTTTAAAAAAGGTCTTTTTTGATGATCACAATGTATCAAACTTGATACACGTTCTATCAAAAGGATACAAACTGCAAATACTGAATTAGTATCTAGCTTTTATGTTTGAAAAAGATTTCATAGTAAAAAATTAAAACCAAGAAAAAAGACTGAAATAAAGGTTTTCCCTAGACAATTTCTTTAATTAATATTAGATTATGCCAATGAAACACCAGTTTAGAAGTCTCCGTGCACTTCAAGGTCGTGTATAATTCATAATATACAAAAACCATCAAAACGCGTTTTTTGCGCCTCCTGTACAATTTGGTAGGTATGAGTTACGTCATCATGGCTATGGTGATATTTTATTAACTAAAAATAAAATGATTGCGGATACAAACAAATTTAAATTGGATTAATACTAAAATATTATTAATTCAATCTGTATTATCTTTGTAGAACTCAATTTCATTGATTTTAGCGTATAAAGCATTTATATAATGTATAACACTGAAATGTCTCATCGAAGCCCAGTCTTCTTTTTTAAAAGAAACAAACGAAGACAGCCGATAGAAGCGTCACTGGAATATCAAAATGGTAGATTGTGTATGATTCAAAATGAATGTTAATTAAAAAAATAATTCGGATCACTGATTGGCTCACAAGCCATTACAAACAATAGGCGCAGTATTTATTTCTTAATAAACGGGTGATACTATTCTCAGAATATAATAATCATCCATATCGTATTTGTTTATAAAAATTATATCAACTTAAGCCATACTCTTACATTATTTTCTTTTAAATACATTTTACATTACATAATTTGTCATGTATTGATTTGCATTCATTCATTCATGTAATGTTCTTCAATTTAAAAAAAAAAGAAAAGTTAAAGATAATTACAAGTCAGGAATGGGTTCTCTCTTGATATTATGATTTTGCCTACTCTCTGAAACCACTTTTTGCTATTTTCTTCCTTATTAAAAGTGAACCCATCAATTTCATTGAATTAAAATAAATTTAGAGGTGCAATTCGTAGTGGTAATGTAATTTTTGTACATGTAGAGCGAATACTTTAAAATCATTCTTGATAAATGATAAATCATTATCTTTAAAATACAATTCATATCACAGTCTACAATAAAAAATGATTTTTTTAAGCGAAACCGGTACTCATTAATCTTTCAATACATTTATTCGTGGAAGATGTACTTGAAACCGGGGCTTTAGAGTCGTGTAAAAAAAGACGACTCCGACTCAAAAGAAATTATACCTTTATACGTACATTTTTTTTTTTTTTTACCATGTCCGCTCCCAATGTGGAGCAAATGGACTCCTAATGGAGTTTATCTCAACATAAGTGTTTCTACGAGAACTGCTTGTTACTCAGTTGTTCAACCTCTATTTTTCCAAAGAGAGTAGGAATATAAGGATAGAGTTAGGAAAGGACAAGTGCTTAGCTAATCGCTCTCGATACGCCCCGTTCATAGAATAGGATGGGTGGGAGGGGGGAATTCGGGACATCACATACATCCATGCCTTTGAGCAGAAATTCATAAATCGATTGAAAAATCAATTTATAAAACCGCCCGTACTGGGATTCGAACCCGTGATCTCCGTAGCGGTAGCCAACGGCGTTGACCACTCGACCACACAGGCGGCATACGTACATATATATATAAACAAATTTGAATTATTTTGATTCTGTACTCTTCCAAAAAATTTGTCGATAACGACCCGGGTTTTTTGACCTGAAGATGCCGAAAGGCAAAGCCCGGGTCGTTATCGACAAAACTTATGGAAAAGTACAAAATCAAAATAGTTCAAATTTGATATTAAAGTTCCACCAAGCACCTTCAGTCGAAGTTCTAAAAAAAAAAAACATGTATACCATCAGATAATCTTTAGTCAGCCTAACATACAGTGGCAACATTATGGACTATTGTGGTTTCAATTTATTTTTTAATTTTATTTAAAAAAAATGGTCTAAATCGTAAGATTTTCCCGACTCTGACTCCGGACAAAACCCACGACTCCCGACTCCGAATTCACAGCCCTGCTTAAAACGAGTGTTTATTTCAAATTAATTAATACATTTCTTACTTCAATTTGAATTAAATATCGATAATACTAAAATAATGTTAAAATTTTTGTATTCAACGTACTCACTAAGAAATATCTGTCTACATTTGAAACGTTTCCAAAATAAATACAAACAAATTAAATATTATTATTAAATCAAAGAGGTCAGAGTTGTTTTGAAAGTAAACGTCAGTTGAATATTGACTTTAGCCTTTTGGACCTCAACATTTCGGACCTTCTTAGAAACCGATTTGGGCACAAGGCACAAGAAATACATCATAATATTTCACCAGGCTTGTGGTACCTAGTGGAAACATGAAAATTGGTCGAGCAGTGAAAGTGATCATATACAATATTATTTCATGAATAATATCGCTGAATAGAACATATAGAGTTGTGCTTAACAATATGTTTGGGTATACATATAAACATTAATGATAATATATTATGGTTGAAATGAATTCCAGTAGTTAGTTGTTTTTCGCAAAATAATTATAGTTTATAAAGTCAAAACGCAGTTTTTAGACATGTAGACAACATATTGCACAAAAAACTTTAAGCTTCAAAGTAATAACCGTATCTATTGATGACTTATGTATAGGGCATCAAAGCAACTAACCGGTTTTCGGTTTTTTTCTAACAAATAAACCGAGTAACTGGCTTAAACTGAAATTATTTTTTAAAAAAAACTAATTGCAGTACCACACAGACCATTATTCCAAAAGAAAAAAATATAGGTAATTTTGCTTACTTAAAAATGAACAAATCAATTGCATAAACGAGTGGATTTTTTCAACCATGTCCGCTATTAATGTGGAGCATATGTACTGCTAATGAAGTTTATCTAAAAAAATCTTTTTTCTAAGAGAACTACTTGTTATTCAGTTGCTTTACCTCTCTTTTGAAAGAGAGTAGGGATAGAAAGATAAGGCTGAGATAAAAATAGAAGTCAGCTCATTTACATATTTCAGTCAGTCATTACATATAGTCAGAATATTTACATATAAAGTTATCTGAACAAATATTATGTTAATATAACATTTATAAATTATCATGCTGTTTTTACAAGCAATTGAATCTGTGAGATCCACCACGGAAGCCAAAAACGTTAACCACTGCTCCATGTAGGGCATCCAATCCCGGGATCCCGTTTAATTTTCTGATCCCGAAATTCCGGGATTAAGATGGCCGCGATCCCGGGATTTCGGGATGGAGAAATTTTGAGGAAATTCCGTAAATTTACACGAAATTGGCAAATTCAAGATTTCAAATTCCTCGGTGAGCTAAAAAAAAAAAATTCTGAGTTTCTGTGAGATTCCGGGAAAAAGTATACCAAATCGGAGATTTCAAATTCCTCGGTGACAAAATCTCAATCCCGGGATTCATAATAAATCAATCCCGAAATCCCGGGATTAGAAAAAGGCTCCGGGATTGGATACCCTAGCTCCATGTACCATGTTAACCGTGCAAAGTAAACAGGGGTTTGGTTTTCATTGACACAGACATTAAACCGGTTAACCGGTTTCGGTTTAAACTGGGTTGGAAGCCCTACTAATGTACTAACTTTTTTCGTTACGAATTTTATATGTATAATATATTATAAGCTATGTGTGTTCTTTCAGTAATTGAAATTAAAGTGGAAGTGATTGGTTAAATGAATGTGGAATAGCAATTCTGGTAATATTAAACGATAATTTTAAAAGACTGTCCGTAAATGCACCGGCTGATGATGATGATGTAAACAACGATGCATTCTTAAAACGATGCTTCTTGATAAATCAGGAATGATTTATTTATCGTGCATGCCATATAATTTAATAAGGGTGACCAAATGTTGAAAACTGTAAAATAAGTTTTTTGATTTTTTAATAAGTGTATTTATTTGAATATCGAGTAGTGTTTTTGACTTTATTCACTCTCAATTTAAATCAGTGGCGGCCGGTCAATGTGGCATTGAACCAATGCACCCCTTGTGTATGCAGGGGCGGTTATATTTCATGAAATAATATTCATTGGTTCCCTGAATTTAAAAAAAACATGTAATTTAAAAAATAATAGATAATCGTGTAAAAAGGGTAACAATAAAGATCCAATAAGAAAAAAACATAGAATATTAGTCATGATCAACTTTCCCTCTAAGCTGCGCGCGTGCGAGGCCGCACAGCATTTGGGAAGCTCCCGCGCACCCATTCCGGGTTGGCGCGCACTACATGACAGTTGTTCAATTAATATTTGATCGGTCCGCGCAGCCTCCGCGCGGCCTTTGAAATTTCCGCGCAACTTACCTCTTGCCTTAGAGGGAACATTGGTCATGATATGTATTTTAATTAAGAAAAAATATACTATTCATCGCTTCTTGATTATATATGGGACTTTTATTAAGGACTGGATATAAAACGTTAGAAATGTCTGACACGTCTAATGTGTCAGTATCTAATGCAGTTTTTTGTGTGCTAATATTATTACAGTATTGTTTAGTTGTATTTCTTGTTGTAGGGAAATCCATTACGCGTGCTTCTGTGTTTTTTGTTTCTGAGAATCGTGTTTAGACAAATAATTCTGAAAAATATGGTATTCCTCCCTTTTAGACGACCGTGTTTTTTCAAAATCATTTTTAAAAAAGTAAAGTTTATATTGAGACACTCTTTGTTTTGTATAATTGAAAAAACCTTGGTTAATTTACATCGATGAATCAGCAATGATGTTTTTATGAGAATGTGAATCTAAATGTTCCAGATTATTTTTTGAGAAATCGTGGACATGAATTGTTTGTTCTCCCAAGGTGTAGAACCAACCTGCCAATGGGGAGAGCTTTAACGGTGTTCAAAAATATTGCTTCGGATGTCGACATATTCCACGTAGACGTGGGTGAGTTCCGACGAATACTATTTTTTATGTATTAAAGTAGAGTTCGTCGGAGCTTACTCAGTTGACTTCCTTGCCACTTTTTTTTTACTGCTTTTAATATTAAATTATACTATTTTTTTTTCTCCATTGTGAAAGTTTTAAATTTATAATTTGTCAACCTTGTACAATGTTAATTAAATAAATAAATAAATATAAAGATTCATAATAAAAAATATTCATTAACCAATAAAATATGGATACTCTATTGCATTGTATAGTGTAATATTTTCCACTCTAAGAATCACATCACGAGCGCAAAAAGCTTTCTCGATTTACCGGAGACATTTTAAAAATTATATCTGCAACAAAATACGATTTTCTTGTTCCGCATATACAATAGAAAACACGATATTTTTTATGAAATGAAAATTTAATGCCATATGAGTCATCATTTATTTTACTCATTAATAAAAAGATATAGCTATATATTTCACTTCTTTAATCCATTATCACTCCCAATGTGAAGCATATGGAAGTTTCTCGTTATAAGTGTTTTTATGAGATCTGTTTTATACTCTATTGCTTAACCCTTCTTTTTTCGAAGAGAGTAGGATTAGAAAGGATAAGGTTAAGACATGATTAATGGTTAGATGATCGCTCTTGCTAGGACACTTTATTTTAAGATTGGAAAAATGGGAGTGAATTTGCACACATCACAAACACTATTGTCTCCGAACAGAAATAAAATGAAAAATGCTGTTTGTACTGGGATTTGAACTTCAGTTCACGGAAACCAACGACGCTGATTACTGCCCTGCAGAGTTGATGGATATGTTATTTATCGAAGGATGGGAATATGTGTTTGCACGAATAAACTTATTTGTTTCACCCCTTTAATAACCATACTTAATCATATGAATCAAACGTTGAAAAAGTGTAAGTCAATAAATGATACATTTTTCAGGAAAAGTAGAAAGCCTTAGTATTTAAAATTTTGTCAAACTTGTTTACACAAATGATTTAATTAAAAGATAAGATAATACGCCAATTTAGTTGCGTACCACACATTATACAGTATTGTATTCTAGCATAAAAACATATAAAATCCTAGCGCTGATATTTTTTTTCGTTTATTTAAAAGTTGAGTACACCTGCATTAGAACAAAGCAGTGGTATTAAACGTCGTGCTAAAATACAGCACTGACTTATTGCTGTACCAAATAGTAATACAATAATATTTAGTTAATATTGGACGTATGTCTTGTGTGGATGCAGGCATATTGGAAGAAGAGTGCGTTGATTGCTGAAAAAATAAAATAAAATTAGATGGAACATAGATATAAAGAACTAATGCGTGTAAAGGTGTGTGTACTTTAACCGTTATATAAAAGAAGTTTTTTGAAATTAGTTTTTTGAATGGTAAAATAAACATCACACTAAATAGATTACAACGATGTTACTTATTCACAATAGTAAAATGTATCCATTCGCTGTGCAGCTCTGTGAATCAGTAACCAGCGTTACAAACGTCAGCGCTACGGTCAGTCTACGAGCAAGACGAAACTATGGCAAGAATTTGAGCGTAAGAGGTATGACGTGATTATTATGAACATAACACTATTTACAAGAGTCAACTCTTGAATTTTAACATATGAACATTTGATCAGATATTTTGTTCGTGATATCAAAGTTTTTCTGTAGTCAAATTATATTAAGGCAGCATACAATGCCACGATATTGTAGATGAGATTATTTTTCAATGATAAATAAGAGAACAATCATTTTGCTGGTGAATATGATTTATTTACCTACGTCGTTAAAAATATTTATTTTTTTAGTATTAAAGTATTTTTTTATTATTATTTTATATGATGAAGTAAGTGTTCTTCAATAAAATGTATTTCAGCGAGGAAATTTTTTAGAAATATGTTATGTATATCGACTGCGGAAAAGAAAAAGGACGTAACCCACAGTTTTTTAAAAACAGCTTCTTTTCGATAATCACAATGTATCAAACATGATACACGTTCTATCAAAAAGATGTAAGCTGCAAATGCCAAATTAGTATCTAAATTTAGCTTTTAACATTGAAAAAAGATGAGCTTGTGAAAATTTAAACCAAGAAAAAAGACTGAAATAAAAGTTTTTCTTAGTTTTTTTTAAAAATTAATATTAGATTATGTCAATTAAACACCAGTTTAGAAGTCTCCTTGCACTTCAAGCTTGTGTATATTTCATAATTTACATTTGGCCCAAAAACATCAAAACACGTTTTTTGTCCCTCCTGTAAAATTGGTGAAGGTTACGTCCTTTTTCCTTTCCACAGTCGATATAATAATGACGTTACTCAAGTGCTAGCCGTCGGAAAAGCACAAAATACACATTATGAAATACTTGATTTAGTAGAAAATATTTTGCGAAAAGCTACAAACTTACAAATTAAGCAAAGTATAGATGATAATAAAATAATATACCATATGATTTTGAACGACAATTAGTCAAAATACACAACGCTTAGTAAATATAAAAACAAATATCTGATTGAATCTTTAAGAGAAATAAATGATGAATTATATATAATATATGTAATGTATGTCGTTTAAATGAAATAACGTTGGCGCACACGTCCCACAAAAAGATATCCGCTTAAAAAGCGTGACTTAAACAGACGTTTTATTACCATAATTTAAAACAAATATCTGATTTTGTGTTTGTACATTAAAGTGTTAAAGTGAACTCTCGGGTTACTGAGGGTTCTCCGTTCGTATCTGGTAGGTAGGTATGTGTTTTATATGGATGTAATAATGATAATATGTACATATGAGAAGTGTAATATGGAAAATTAACAAGAGGTCGTCTATGTTACGTGGATTCACCAAACAGTAATCGACTCTCGATTCCTTCGTTTAGAATTAAAACATCCTATGTTTTAGATAATAATATTGTAGTAATCATTTTAAAGAAGTAAAAGAAGAATCATACTCAGTATAATAGGAAGTGTAATAGTTACATAAATTCAAGCATATTATGTATATTTTCTGCAGCTAATAATATTTAAAAAAACACGGCCGCAGTTACATAGTGGCTATAATTAAGTATAAAAATAACATTAATAATTCCATCGCATTTTAAAAGTTTGATACAGTTAATATAAAATAAAATAACGTATTGAATACGTGGAATAATCTAAGTTATTTTATTTTATATTAAAATGAACTTTCACAAAGTTACCGCCGAACCCATCGAAAGTATTTGATACAGTTATTTCATAATTAAAGATTTCGACTGAAGGTGCTTAGTAGAATTTCAATATTCAATTTGAATCGATCAAATTATGTACATTCACACAAGTTTCAAGTTCACAGTTTCACAGTTCAAGTTCATCCGTGCACTTGAACACCTGAAGATGCCGAATGGCAAAACCCGGGTCGTAAGGGATAAAACTTGTGTGAATGTACATAATTTGAACGATTTAAATTTACTGTTGAATGTATTTTGATGATTTTTTTGAATGTATACGTATATGAGCTGGAATAAGCAGTAGTCGATTAAGTGTTTTCTTAATTAATTGAAATAAAGCTAATAATCGGTCTTATTATTGTTGGAGAACATAATAAAAAAATGCAATATGGATGTAAAAATTTAAAACTTTCTATTACATACATAACATCGCATAAGATTTGATTCAATTGATCAAACGACATCTAATGATTTTTTACCAACATATTTATTTTTATATTTTTTAATTTATTTTTATATTTTAAAATTAATGTTATCCTATGATAATAATATTCCACAATCGACATGGATATATACATTTTAAACATATAAGTATAGAAGGGTTCATTTTTTTCTTAATTTCTTATAATAAACTAAAAATTTATCGTAAATGGAAAATTACTGTATAAATATTTTTCAATGAGTTTTCAATACACATCTTCCATATCGACTGTGGAAAGAAAAAATGAACAAAATGCACAAAAAACGCGTTTTGATGATTTTCGGCCATAAGAAATTATGAAATTAACAACCTTGTAGTGCACGGAGACTTCTAAATTGGTGTTTAATTGACATAATATTCATTAAAGAAATTGTCTAGGAAAATCCCTTTTCAGTCTTTATTCTTGGTTTCAATTTTCACAAGCCCATCTTTTTTCAAACTTAAAAGCTTAATTTAGATACTAATTCGGCATTTGCAGCTTACATCCTTTTGATAGAACGTGTATCATGTTTGATACACTGTGATTATCGAAAAAGCTGTCTTGGAAAAACTGTGGGTTACGTCCTTCTTCCTTTCCACAGTCGATATAATATTTTATATATTGCTAACTTTTTTTATTCATTATTTTAAGTTAAATATTTTTTTATGATATAATTTGTGTTAACAAAAGTTTAAATTTGATATAATAACATCGTTTGAATATATTTTTTATCAATTTAACATAATTATTCGCTATTTGAAAGCAGTCCTCATGTGTAAAAAAATGTTTGTAATATAAAAGTTAATTTGATGCATTTGTTATTTCACTTGCGTTCAAAATGTGACAGATTACAGACATAAACACTGTTTGATAATGATTTTCAAATAAGCAAAACACGTGTCTCATATTGTAATACTACATATGGAATAACAGAGTTATCAAATATTTTTTTTTATTTTAGTATAATAAATATAAATATAATTGTATTTTCATTGTAAGAAACAACTATTTTATGTGCACACCTCGCGTTGATCGCCTTTAATAATAATAATTTACGATAGAACGATTTATTTACGCCACTCACCCTCCGGCAAAATTCACTCTTCGTGAGCTTTTTTGTTCACGTTCTGACTTATGAGAACCAAAACCGCAATGAGATTCACAAATAGTCCGTTACGATCGCAGCTTTTGATATTGCCGGCTCATGTAAGCTCAGAGGAAGGATATCTCGATCTTTGTGAGTGCAATGTTATTACTTATCAAAGAGATGCATCCGCGAGTGAGTGTGTATGTGTATATAATAAAAACAAATTATTTATAATTAACCATCCGAATTGAAAAGGTCAGATATTTCAAAAGACTTCGCTTTGCCACTGCTTCTTGTTTATACAGAATAACAAGTAATGAATATTGCAAATAAGTTTTTTAAAAAATTAGTATTGAAACTAATTGATATGATTCTGTAGTATTTTCACGCGATACAAACAAATGATATTTAAGTAACTTCTCAAGTCGTCAACAATCAAGAAGGAATAAATAGCTGACTTTTTTTTTCAATAAATTACTTCTACTAAAAGTACCATACTTGATTTATAAAAGTTAAAAAAATCATAGGTAGACAATTATTGGTAAAGCTTTGATCATTATTTTACTTAGACTTAGTCAATGCAGTATGTAATTCTCAATAGCGTTTGATAAATATAGTTTTTTTTAACTATCTCTCTTTCCAATATAGATCAAATGAAATCTTAACGGAGTTCATTTAAACGGAAGAGTTTATATATATATATGTGCATTTTTTTTGAACAGGTTAATGAAAGAAGGATAGGGCTAGGACAGAAGTAGTGGTAAAGTTTCGCTTTGTCCCGTTTTTTAATGATAAGATGGGTGGAAAAAAGAGTTCAAGACATTTCATACATTCATGCCTTTGAACAGATTTATAAAAACTGACCGTACTGGGATTCGATTCCGTCATCTCCGTGTTCTAAACCAATAACGATGACAACTCGACCACACATCTGGCATTTTGACAGAGCTAATCCGAATTTTTTGTATTTATTTCACAATTATTTATCTGAACCAGGACTAGTTTCGGCCATCACGAGCAATTTAAACTGAAATATTTGTGTGTACGTTTAATTATTTTTTTAATATGCATTAATTCGGAAGAACTTTATTACATTACAATTAAAAGTAAATTTATTTAGATCCGTACGAATGGCTATTAATTTTTGTTTGATTTAATATTTGACCATTTAAGAAACAAAACATGCAAGTTGGTTGTTGACTGTCCCACCACCATTCGATATGTGTAAGCAGCCGCTGTTTCACGACCGCCTTCCTTAACTCAATAACGACCAAGAAAAAAAACTAATTTACTTATCATATTCATGGCCCGATACAAAACTGCAGGGTTTCTACATTTAAATCATGCACCAGTGTGCTTAAAAAAGATAAAGATAGAAATAAAAAGAGAGAATGATACTTCCTAAGCCATTTAGTTTATTAAGTATCCTGTGTATAGTTGAATTTAAAGGGGCATCAAGAATATCCCGTTCTCCATATGATGTTGCGAATTGAATGCCAAAAAATTGGCCATGGCTGAGATCAGGTCAGCGTGGGCTATTAAGCTCGTATGATGGTGGAGAAATAATACATAGCAACTGAAATAATTATGTTTGGCCAATATTTACTAACTGACTGACAACTATTACTTATTTACGACAAAATGCTAAGTAGATCTAGCCACTCAAAACTAGGTTATTAAAAAAAGGCTTTTACGTATCTGAAGCTTTTAGTCAATACTAAATTCAATAATCCAGAATCAAATAGGCGTTCCAATGTAGCTGCAGAGAGAATTAATAAAATTTCTGATGTCGCTTGATAAAAAAATCAAAAATACTCCCGAGTATAAATCGAATAATCTCCTTACTGGCAGTGGAACGTCGATAAAGGTTAGCCATGTGATTCAATAAGACGTTGCCCCCCTTTTTATTTCTGCGCCCCCTCCCCTACGATGCTTGTAGTATTTCTCCTTTCCCGCTGAATAAACACGAATGCAGTGCCGCCAACCTTGCGAATGCGAATGCAAATGCACACAAAAAGGAAGAAGAAAAAAAAACAACCAAAAACGCCAACTTCGCGGAAAAAAATACTCGCGTTGCCAAGTTGCATGTAAGGCGAGGGCTTTGGATAAAGCTCGAATCGTCTTGCGTTGGGAAAAAAACTAATATGATATAAAAGCTCATTGCATAAAAAGACGGAATTTTTTCACTTAATGAACCGTTCTTTATTGTCAAACTTAATTAAATTATTCATAATAAGCAGAATATTTTAAAAAGTTGGTAGGTAAACGCCACCTTAGTATATTTAAAATTTGATTATTTTATCAATGCAGTCATAAAAGTTGTCGGTATTGTTGCATCGCGTATGTTAATTAATTTATCCAGGTTTTTTTTTACCTATGTCCGCTCCCAATGTGAAGCATATTGCATCCTGATAGAGTTATCGTAACAGAAGTTTTTCTACGAGAACTGTTTGTTACTCAGTTGCTAAACTTTTCCTTTACAAAGAGGGAAGTTTGGATAGGACAGGAGTAGTGGTTAACTTATCGCTCTCGCTCTAGCTATTGAAGGATCGGAAGAGAAGATAGGAATATTTAGACATCACAAACACCCATGCCCTATAACAAAATCGATAAGTCGATCGAAAAAATGCTCTTTGTACTGGGATTCGAATCTGTTGGGTCCGGCACGGAAGCCAACAACGCTAACCTCTGCATATTTTAATAAAATTATAATTTAATTTACCCATAAATTATCGCAAAAAATGAGCTATTTTTTGTTATTAAAATTAAAGATATAATATTTTAACCAAAATCGACATAAAATGTTAAATTTAATACAATATGCTGCAATAATTTGTTGCATCATGTAAACATTTAAAGCGCTTTATAACTAGGTGCAAATTTATTTTTTTATTCAATCTTTTTTAACTTATATATAGTATTGCTTAGAGAAATATCAAAATCGAATCTTTACACTTAGATATGTTTTGTTTTTTCTTTTTCTTACACATTCGCTATCGAAAGATTTTCGAGTATAAAAAAGATCGAAGCGATCGAAAACGGACTGATTGTCAGAAAACGTAAATGTGACATTTATATTACGAGTGCATAAGAGATAATACTATTTAATTATTGTATGACGTATTGTAAACGGCTTAGGTGAATATAAATCTCGCTTAATTAAGGATTTTTTTATGTCGTATATTATATAAAAAAGTATACATAAATAAAAAAAAAGTAACATGACTTTGGCATGATTCGGGAGAAGTCAGTAAATCTTCAAGAGAAAGATTGGAAAGATGACATAATTACAATACAAATATTCGTTACACTTTGGGTAACTGACATATTATGATAGTTTTATTTAAGTAAGAGTAAATAATATATTTCGATGTTTTTGACTAAGACTTTGTTATAATAAATATGGCAACGGATATAGAGAGAAAATAAATGACTTGAGACCTCGGCAAAATTGAGTTATAGTACTGATACGAAACTTTGCGCGGGGAAAAAAATAAACCGTAACCCGTCTACGAGTATTAAATATAATTTGGATAGATAGACGCGGTACGTTTTAGACGTAGACTTCTCTACGGCGTAGACAGGGCTAAATGAATGTGGCTAAAAATCACGTTAAGACTTCATTACGCTCGGAGGATATTTGTTTAAAATTTAGTTTTCCTGCCGTACCAGGCCTCGGAGGAAATTTAATGGCTAAGTGAGCGGGAAAGAAGTGCGGAGAGAAAAGCGCGCAGAATTTTCCGAGCTTTCCTAAGTCCTTGATTTTCTTCTGTTTCAATGTTTTTATTTTTGTTTTATTAGAGATTATTTCAACAGTTTGTTTACTTGCGCTGTCGGCTATTTTTTTTTTTATCAAGTGTCGATAATGAAATCATTCAATAAAATCGTTTATTTTATTGAAATAAATTAAGCAGACGCTGATTTTTGCTATTGACCTTTACCACAATTTAACGAAATATTCATTTTAAAAAGATAATTTTATTATTTTGGTATATTTTTCCGATTTCTTACAAATAAATCAAAGTTATTTATTAGGTGAGTATTTTTGTTACATTCATTTTTATTAAATGCACAAATAACGACTCTGAATGCTACAATTGGAAAAAATCTCCAATAATATAAATGGTCATTATGTCCCATAAGCAGTTTTTTGTAATGATCGAGTTATCAAAAATAATGAATTATTGAATAGTTATCTCGTAGATAATTTAATTGATTCTAATATATAACTGTATTTCACATTTATTTATTTATTATGGTCGGGACTTGTTTTGCTTGTCTTTTCATTCTTTCAGACATTTATTTTGACCACACAAGTTTTTGTTACACCCTTATTAGTATTACATGGTTTTGTATAAATGTTTTTATTAGTTAAAAATGCTCGTGATGGGTGAATTATTTACTGATTATAAGAAATAAATGTGGAATAAGTACAAAAGATTGTTTTATTTTTTAATATAATGCTTATCCACCAAGTATTGAGAAAGCAGCTTAAAAGTAAAAAAGATTTGTTGATTTTATAGTTTCGTCCGTTGCTTAGTGAATGGCAGATTCAAATGATGATGTAAACCATTTTACATAATCGGCGGTAACTCATATTCAGAACTAATATTCAGTTTTGCCCAACAGTTAATCTTTGAAAATTTGAATTGTTTGAATTTTGTACTTTTCCATGAGTTTTGTCGCTAACGACCCGGGTTTCGCCTTTCGGCATCTTCAGGCATTCCAAGTGCACGGATGTACTTGAATTGAAATCTGACATCTGAACTGACATCTGACTGACCTCAGTTCAAGTACATTCGTGCACTTGGAATGCCTGAAGATGCCGAAAGGCGAAACCCGGGTCCTTAGCGACAAAACTCATGGAAAAGTACAAAATTCAAACAATTCGAATTTGATATTGAAATTCCATCAAGCACCCTCAGTCGAAATACTTATTTAATCTTAGGTTATGTTAAATCTATAAATAATAAATATTTGTTTTAATCATGTTTTTTTTAAAAATAAATGGCAATGTATGGTGGTGTTTCCTTTAAATTCCATGATAACTGTTATGCATTTTTGATGTAATATTAAAGATGATTTTGATTTAAACAGAACCGTTTTACCGAATGAAGGAAAAATATTACTCAAAATGAACTTTTGACAGATCACACGACACGTTTAACTTGGGTTTTCATAATGAATATATTATATAGTGTTGAGTAACTGATACTTTGAGAAAATATTGAGCGTTGCATAGTTTAAAGAAGTTGTTAATATGAAACAACTGAAAAAAATTGACTACATTACTATAAATAAATGTGTTAATGAAGATTGATTGTAATTGAAAGTAGTAATATTTTTAAAAACGCTTATTTATGATATAATTGAGTTGAGACAAATGTAATAGTGTTAAATATCATATAAAAAAGATTTCCGTTTACAGTTTAGTGCCTGCATTTTGCAAGTACTCTCCAGGAAGAAAATTTAAATTAGTGGTGACGACAGAAAAGTAATACAGTACATGACTTTCAAAAGCATACAGAGTGTATGAAATATATATAAGTGTCAAAATCAGTTAAGTCTATAAGAAAAGCTCCCCATTACTCATTATTCATAAGAACTAAGAGTTGCAATAATGTCAGAAAAAGATATTGCATGATTTTTTAATCAATGAAGATATGGAAACATTAAAACAATCATGTTATTTTTTATATTAAACATTAGCAAGACAAATTGGGAGAGTATTAAAAGAATTGTAAATTCCGACAATTTGAACAGAGCTTTTATTCTGTTTTTATGTTAATTATTGTATAAATATATGCAGATATGAATATAAAGCTATTGGAAAGATGTACATTGTTTTTCTATTTAACTCCATTAATTAATCAATTTATAACTAAATTGATTTCGAGATTTCAGAAACGCTTAAAACATATGTATGGAGATTCATGATCGAACAGTTTGTGAGAAAAGGGATGGAAGATTGGATAAATTTATTGAAAAATAAATGTATAAAAGTGTCATTTATTCGGATATTTTACAAGACATAATAAAAATTATGAAATTATATTCGAGTACAACGATTTACATGTGCTTAGCAGAGATTTGATGCAAATATAAATGATATTGTATATAAATCACTGTTGATGCACATGGCTTAAAATTAGTAGTGGTAGTCATATATGATATTTAATCTGTGTTGCGAGCAAGTAAGAAAAAATAATTGTTAATGAATGTATAATTAAAAGGAATTGATTGTTTTAACTAAATTTGACATAAATTTGAATCGTTTAAATTATGTAAATTCACACAAGTTTTGTCACTAACAATCCGACCAATAAAAAAAGGCACGTCGACTTTTGCTGACCACCTGATTCATGAAAACCACTTGTATGAATGAATTAAAATGTTACGCCCAAACACAGATGAGCTTGAACTATTTTTCCAGGAAATTTTAGAAATAAATAGGGCACACTTAAATAGTTTACCAAATTTAAATGAGCAGGTAAATCTATCGAATCCCCACTCTTGTATTATATATGTAAGTAAATAAAATTATAAAATTTCCAGCCAACAAATTAAATATAATTCTTGAAATTAATCATCATTCAAATCTGTAGTCATTCCCACGGGTTAATCCATTTCGCCAGCAATGTTTTTAAACTAAGTGATACATTTATTTCTAATATAAACACATTTACTTACTAAACGTTAGTTCAAGTTGATCCGCTCACTAAAACGCATGAAGATGCCGAAAGGCGAAACCCAGGTCGTTAGCCACAACATTTGTGTGAATGTACATAATTTGAACGATTCAAATTTAACTGTGATTTGTTTGAAAGTAATTATTACTGAAATTCATTTAAAATTCTTAGTTGTTGGCAATACAAATGTTCTGTGAGATCGATTTTTAAAGTACAGTAGATAGTTTTATTTATCAAAAAGGTTTATTTATTTTTTTATTTGATTCGAATTGTGATGTTAAGTATCGAGAATCATGATGTATATTGAAAGCCTGCAAGAGAAAACGCTCGCGGCAAAGAAATGAAATCAATTTATGTGAGAGGTCACAGGTAAAACATAAACTCATTTCAACGAATAACGCAACTAAGTAAGTAATAACACTTCTAAAAAGTTGTTATGACATCTAGATGCAGAGCAGTTTACAGACAGTTTTTTTAATCTTTGACGGGTTTATTGTTAAGATTTGATTATTAAAAAAACTTTCGTTGTCCTGCATTTTTTTGCCATATTATGTTAACTGATACCAAATGTGCGTGGCATATCCACATTTTAAAGTGACTCAGCATTATAAACGTCAAGCATTGTTTGTTGATAGAACACAACAGAAAAAGTGTAGATAAATTAGGCATTGAACTTAATTCTCTCTATGATCCGTAGTCACATAAAGGTTTTCAGTTTTTATAACCATGCCCGCTCTAATTTATTGTGGAGTATAAACATCACTTTTGACGTGTTCACTGTCACCACTTAATGGATAGGCATTATTTATTGATTTGGCATTTACTTGGTAGAACTCCATTATAATAGGGTAAAAATATCAACGTATTTCGTTCTACAGTTTTTTTTATATATATTTATGAGTTGATAGCTATTTCGGCTTTCGCCATCGTCAGAAGTATGCTTAAACTTACATTTTGCTAAGCTATATATACTGGCTCCGAAGAGATACACAATGAATCATGTTATTCACTCTGACATCCTAATTCAAACTACAATTACAATATTACACTTATTAAATGTGATTCTATTGTTTCGATAAGCAATCTGGAGTTTTTAAAACATTGATTAGGATAAATTAAACTGATATTATTATTAATTACATTACATTAAATTTATTAACTATGGCTTTAGTGTTTCAAAAAACAATAAGCAATAGATAGGCATTATATTAAAAAAAAACACTAAATTTTAATTTTTGTTTTTTGTCCGCTCCCAATGTAGAACATATGGCCTCTTAATGGAGGTATCTCAACAGAAGTTTTTTCTACGAGAACTGTTTGTTACTTAGTCGCTCAACCTCACTTTTTTTCAAAGTGAGTAAGTAGGGAGAGAATGATAAGGGTAGAACAGGACTAAAGTTTGACTAATAAATATTGCTACACTCAGTTATTAACGCATCAGAAGGATGGGAGGAGATAAAAGTTTAACAATCTATTATTAATAATGATTTCACATAAGGTCTAATAATAAATAAACAAGTATTGTTCGTGTTAAGCAAGCGAAGAAATATAATTAACGATGCATAGTTTATTAATTTATTCTTTATCTCTTTCTAATATATTACACTGACCTTTGGCTTTTATTCTTTATAGAAATGAAATAAAAAATGGAGTTCATATATTGTTAATAAGTTAGTCAAAGAGAGCCGATCAGCACACGAATTCAAAAAATTTTACCACTTTATTATCAGATGGCGACTCAATTGATTGTTTTACTACAAAACAATGTTAATAAACGAATACAATGTTGCTTCTAATTTAAACGTATCTTTTTATAATTTTTATTTACTTGTAGTAACATCTATGTTTTTTAATATTCATTCTAAAGGAATTAAACGTTTCTTTGTTTCACCAATTTCAACAAACTAAATAATAATCATTTAATAGCTAAACTGTAATATTTCAATGTCCAATTCAAGCATATCTCGTAATCAGTTTTTATTGACCTGACATTAGTAAATGGGATATTGATGTTTTTGTGGGAAAATTACAGCAAACAGAATATTTGCCTTTTTAGTAAATCATTAATGCTATTTATTAAATTCGAAGCGTTCACACAAGATTTGTCACTAACAACCTGGCACAGTTCAAGTTCATCCGTGTACTCCTGAATATGCCAAAAAACGAAACAGGACGTTAGTGACAAAACTTGGGTGAATGTTCATAATTCATGCGATTCAAATTTAATATTGAAATTCCACCAAGCATTTTAAGTCGAAATTTTAAATGATACTTATATTTATTTGATTTTATTACAAATATAATCAACAGCGGAGTTAAGAATCATATTTACAATCAATCCTAATATTTGAATTTCTTAGTCAATACTTTTTAATAAGAACAAAGGTAAACAATTGAAAATAGTTTTTCAATAACAAAAATATTGGGCTCAATTATAATACAATATTTTTTCCATCTTATACGGGGCAAAGTTTTCCCTACATGCTTTCGATTTTCTATAATCTATATCAGTGTTTCTCAACCTTTATGGGCCCGTGACCCCTTTTGAGTGTCTTTATTTTTTTGTGATCCCCATACCATTGTTTTGTCTTCCCATGAAAATTCGGATTTTAAAAACCCTCGAATTTGCGGATTTCCCAAATTAACCAGCGTTGGACCTTTTTTTTATTAGCTCTTCCAAGAACTTCGAATCCGAAATCACTGAAATTTAGGGATTTCGGAAAATTTTCCCGTGACTACCCTAAGCTGTGCTGTGGCTCCCCAAAACAAAAATAAGTCTGACCTCATTTGAACGCGCAGTGGCCCCCTGGGAGAGGCATAGGGTCCACCGTTTAAAAACCCTGATTTATATGATCTGTAATGGTTTTTATTTTTAAAATACACTGGTCTTAAGAGGTAGATGTATTATTTAAATCGATGATGAGATAGTCTTTTTTTCCTTTTATTTATATGTGGAATTGAATAAGAAAGTTTATACTAAAAAAAAGATAAATATCTGCAGATATAAACACATCATCGCGCAGAGAGTAATAATAATATAAAGCAAATAGAAAATTATGATCCAGGTTTTTAGGATTGTAGAAAAAGAAAAAGAACCAAATAGATCCCGTTGAAGATATTATTTTGTTCATTTAGACTTGGCTTTTTCAATCGTGGTTCATTACTTAAAGCCTGGGGCTGTCATCCATCAAATGTGAACACCACGCGGCAATTATTATATTACATATATAAATGTCTTAATAGCTTATAACTTACAGCTAATAATAACTGTAACAAATAAACAAACACTTAATCATTTCTTTAGGCTAAATGATTGAGAATCGGTAAGCTATACTTTTTTAAGCTGTATTGTATAATATTTTTTTTTATTGTAGGCTTGTAAGAGCCTACAGATCAACGGACGTTTGCTAAATAAACAACGTTTGAGCTCTAAGATATCAAAAATAGACGGCTTCTTTCGGAAATTTAAACAATACAAATTTATGACAATTTGCTACAATCATAGAGCACGCAAAATGGGTCAACTATTTTGATAACCGCTGAATTAAAAAAAAATATTGAGTGTCACGTGTTGAAACGATTCAAGCAGTAAACACTTGTAAGGTGCAAACAATTTCATATCGACCAAGATATGAAATTCGGAGCTTTTTTTAAAGTAGCGAAATGATAGAGTTGGGGGAAGACATAAAATAATAGAAACGGTATGTGTATATGCAGAAAACAGGTTTTTCGGTTGGTCATAATTTTGAACGCCATTCACGTAATTTTTGGTATGAATTGAAGTGAAGTTTGTCAGATCTAAATGAAGTGATCATTGTCACACATACCTTATACTACCGTACATTATAGTGAATTTTTAACGAATTAAAATTTTATATAGTTTTTTGATCAAGGAAATTCATTATTCGTAATGTAAGCTTTTCTCCCACGATCGAAAGTTATGTATATTTAGCTGATGTTTCCTCGTTGCCTTCCACAATTTTACTGACGGAAAGAAAACAGAAAGACCTAAAACTTTTGTATGCAGTCGAAAACGAAAATCATTTAAATTTTAATATATTTCAGAAGACATGTTTTGTGATTGCTATTTTCAAATATGTTGTGGACTTTCTATATCATTTCACAAATATTGTTTTATTAATTAATAAAAACACAATATTCCTTTGTAATTTATTCAGCTTTATTTAAAAGGTCAAGGCCAGTTTCACTGATTGCGAGCATTGTCAACTGATAAGAAAAAAATATAAACAGTGCTATTTATACAAAAATAAAGTGAAATAAAAAAGTGTAAACAAGAATTGTCACTGAAAAGAATTTACAAATTACAGCATAAGTGACTCTATAATTATACAAAATTAAAATGTTTAACACCTCTAACATATGATTAAAAAATCGTCAAAGATTAATAAATTTTAAGTGGTGACTGATGGCAATTATAAAACATCTTTAAATTATATTCTATTCTGTAAACTCTTTTCAATGTCAGTTGTTGTTTACACCTTTTTATTTAAATTATTTTTATATTAATAGCATTGTTAAATTATATTTCTTATCAGTTGACAATGCTCGCAATGAGCGAAACCGGTCCTGACCTTTTAAATAATGTGGAATAAAGTACAAAGGTATATTGTGTTTTTATTAATATAATGCTTTTCCACCAAGTATGTATTGACAGTGAACATCCTAAAAGTGATAAATCTTTTTACTGTACTGTACAAGCTACTATCTTTTGAATGCTACGTTATTTCATTTAATTTCACGGAACGATTTCTATTATATCACACATGAGGTCTAAAGCTGAGTTTAACGACCCGAATAAAGATCGATTCAAAATAAACAATATCGCTTCAGTGGATTATTGATGACCGGCCTCACCAAGTGAGATGGAGACGCAGACGGAGATGTGGAGTACAGAGCGAGAAGACCTCGGTTCAGTACTGCAGAGCACGAGCTTCGATCTCATTGTTACGAACCATTTACGAGATATCTTGATGCACGGTTGTTTGTAATATCGAAATGTCTGCCCGCATCCGGCGAAATTACATAGTAAGATTAATTACAACATTACAATCGAACACAATGTATAGTAATATAATATGATCTAGTGAACTTGTCGTCTGCTGTGGCCCAGTTGGTTAGAGCTTGCTCTACCGATCACGCAGGTCTGGGTTCGATTCCGGTCAGATCGCAGCGAATTTGAGAATTATTCAATTCGAAGTTGTGATCGAAGACTGGGTGTTTGTGATGTCAATTCACATAATTTCCTCTCCTCTCATCCTTTTGATCCTTTAATAATTGGGTGTAGCAATAGCGATTAGCCAACCACTAGTCCTGTTCTAGTCTTATCCTTCTGTCCCTAATACTCACTTTGAAAAAAGTGAGGATGAGCGACTGAGTAACAAACAGTTCTCGTAGAAAAACTTCTGTTGAGATACCTCCATTAGGAGGCCATATGCTCCACATTGAGAGCGGACATGGATTTAAAAAAAAGCGAATATAAAATGGCGAATGAAGATAACTAAAGTCTTGACTCCAAATCACTGGGGAATCCAATTCATTATTAGACACGGTAGTCTTGTTTCCAAGATCTATCTCCAAAAGTTTAGTCGGTTAATGGATAGGTTAGCATAAGAATGTGGTTCTTTTAAACAGAATGCGGAATACATCCTATGAAAGTATCGTTTAATGAACGAGGAGAAAGAAGACTCGCGTAAGTCAAACCAAACTTCCATTGGACCGATTGGCTTCGCCAATTTGGTGTCTAATGAAGCAAATTACCATGCTTTTAAAAAAATTACAGCGTCATAGAAAGAGCGAACATGTCTATTCATAAAATCTCTTCGTATATCATGAAAAACTATTTTTATACACATTTAAATACATGCCACCAAGTCTTGGACAGTTCCTTCGAAGACACTCCCAGTCAAGGAAAAAATAATATCCAGTAATAATTTATTATTTTTAACTTCTGCAATTCGTAATATAAAATTAAAAATAACTTAGATTATTCCACGTATTGTGCTACAAACTGTGAAATGTGTTTCGCCTCTTTCAGAGGCACCTTCAGACAATCTTACTTTCACAAATGCTTGTTTAAGTACGAATAATTTTAATTTTACTATTTTGAAATATTTTAAAAATAAAAATGGGAAGTCAGGAGGGGACGATAGAAAAACAAACAAACAATAATGATACTACAAATGGGATTTACGTTAAAAAATGATTAACCAATGAGTTGCATCAATTAGGAAGGGTTAAGCCCATAGGAAATAAATTTAGGAGTGGCAAGCAACCTGTCCTATTTAAGATAACTATATAGATATTTTATATAATATAGTTTTTAGAATAATCCAAATGTTTCAAGTATGCAAACAAATATATTTCGGAGAAGAGGAAGAAGACCCCGGGACATATATCGACAGCTCTGCATTGTTTATATTTTAATATTTTTTAGAATAATTCAAATGTTTCCAGAATGCAAACAAATGTATTTCGGAGAAGAAGAAGAAGACCCCGGGACATATAACGACAGCCCTGCAGTATTTATATTTTAATATTTTTTAGAATAATTCAAATGTTTCAAATATGCAAACAAATATATTTCGGAGAAGAAAAAAAAGACCCCAGGACATATATTGACAGCCCTCCAAATTTTTCAAGTATGCAAACAAATATAAATTTCGGAGAAGAAGAAGAAGACCCTTGGACATTATGATGACGAACATATGTGTGATTATTTTATCGGCTATTAATATATAGATATTACTTCTACACAGTTACCGCCAAATCCATCGAAAGTATTAAGCTATTCCTATTTTTCCAAAGTGAATGTCAATTTAGTTCATATTGAATCTAATATCAAAAAATTTAACCGAATCATGATTAAAATAATGTTTGCGTAAATCCATAAAATGTTGTTGTAAGTGTGTGATGCGGCCTTTGTCGGAAGAGTTTGTTTGATATGAAAAGGCTGTTTGATAGAAGTAATACTATTAGATAGTTACTCATTGCCTTTCACATTATTTTGTTGCTGATTTTGCATCGCTCTTTTATGTACAATTAAGTATATCTCAAAACAAATTAATTATTATTCTACGGTATGATATGCAGTCTACACGCTTCGAGTGATACACCAACACGAGATTTTAGCATCGTGTTTCAGATGAATCGTGACGATAGTGCCAGCTTTTAATCATGAAACTAATTAATAATTGAAACAACACACAGTTTTTCACTGATACGAAACTTATTATGTCATTCATATCGACTGTGGAAAAGAAGAAGGACGTAACCCACACATATCAAATTTTACAGGAGGCGTAAAAACGTGTTTTGATGATTTTGTGCCATATACAAATTATGAATTATACACAACCTTGAAGTGCACAGAGACTTCTAAACTGGTGTTTAATTGAGACAAGCTAATATTAATCAAAAAAATTGTCTAGGAAAACCCTTTATTTCAGTATATTTTCTTGGATTTAACTTTTTACAAGGTCATCTTTTTCAAACATAAAAGGTAAATTTAGATACTAATTAGGCATTTGCAGCTTGTATCCTATTGATAGAACGTTTATCAAGTTTGATAAATTGTGATTATCGAAAAAAACCTTTTTTGAAAAAACTGTGGGTTTTTTCCTTTTTCATTTCCACAGTCGATATGATATGTATCGTAAATGTATTCTTTAAATTATAATAAATAAGATGTATTTTAGTATCACTTAAATCAGTCATCACAAAAAAAAAAAAATGTGGTCCCCGTAAACTGTCTTCACTATATATTTATTATCTCTGTAGCGATCACGCTTTTTCGTCTGCAACGATGGTAAGGGAATACAATTTTTCAAAACATTAGCGATGAAGGAGGCTTTAAGAACTTTAACGCTAACGTTTCCTGATACTTAAAGCTTCATAAATTTGATACATATAAAAAAAATTGGCCATCTTTGTAAGTACTGTTGAAATTATAATAGGCGTTTATCATTATGAATCAGTAATTTTTTAAGCCATATCCGCTTTCAGTGTAAAGCATGAAGTTTATCAACAACGATTGCTTGTTCCTTAGTTGCATAAACCCCTTATTAAAGTGAGTAGTGATGGAAAGAAAACGATAGAGCATGACGCTTTGTTAGCTAATATCTATAACTCAGTCCAGTTTTAAAGATTTAATTAGTGGAAGGGAGTTTTGGATGGAACAGCATTTGAACGGAATTTGGTTTGTAAAATGTCCAATTTGGAGAGTAAAAACTGTATGAGTGCTTATATTTTTCTAATATACAATGTTTTTTTACGTCTGTTTTTTCTTGAAATTGATACATACAATGGTTTCCAAATGTCGGTTCAACACTGTCAGTCATAACACAGTTTTTTTCTGTTTCTAAAATAATAATTTTACAAATTTAGACGATTAGCTTAAGAGGTTTCATATTAGTTAAAGCTGTTTTTGATAAACGTTTTTATATGCAATCTTGAATGCTTTGCTCAATGTCATGTAATTGGATGAAACAAAATTCTAAGGGTTGTCTTTACAGTACCTGTCATGGTGCAACCTTCGCCATTTATTTGGTTGGTGTCACTAACTTATGACCCCATCTCAGATTTACAAAATTTGACACGTCGGCATTGAGAGACCTTCATCGAAGGCCGATAATCTTGTTTATTCATCGAAGAGAGCCAACAATAAGTCAACAACTGTCGGCAACTGATACCATTATGGCAGGAGAGTAAGGCATTTCAATTTAGTTCAGTTGTTGCGAAGCGTGTCCTAGCCAACTCAGAAGTTGGGCAAACATCATGTCAGCCATGTTATAAAGGAGTGATTCACAACTTGTTAACCTGTTACACACTAAACTTTAATTATTTGTAAAAAATAATGTTAAAAAATAATATACTTACCGTATCTTATTTGTAGGGTTATAATGCAAAACGTACTATTTCCAAAAATCAAAATTTTCAGTAGAATCAAATACTATAACGAATAACACAAACAAAATATGATTTCCATTTTGAAAATGACAGTGTTTTAAACATTTTATATAAAAACTAATAAAATCAGTCGATTCCTTAGGCTTGAATTACCCTATCTGTATACTTATCTCGATATTGCTCATTTTTGAAATAGTACGTTTTGCATTATAACCCAACATTTATGGAGTAACTTCTCATTCCTAAAAAGTTGAAAATGTATATTTTTAAATCGTATTTAATTCTCAATTTAATGCTAATAAATGTTCGAGAAATTGTAAGTTATAAATGCTTAGAAAAACAAAACTGCACAGTTTTTTTCGTAGTTAGTATTCGATTTTTTCACTCTGAAGATGCTTTTCAAAGTACCAATACATGTGATCTTTGGCATTTGGTTTAACAGTGTTAAAAGAAAATGTTAATAATATATATACTTTTTAAAACTATTTTTTGATATATGTTTGTATGCAGAAAGCATTAATTTTCTATTGACATACTTATCTCAAAAATGACAAAAATGGATATGAGGTTTGAAACCAAGCTCTTCAAATATTACAGTGGTATAGTCTTTGAGTTGTTAATTTATATTGGTTTTTGATCACTGCTCTAAAGAAAATTTGGGCCTACAGCTAGCAAACATTGAAACAGAATCTCGGAAATAACTTTGATTTCAATCAAACATACCTGTTAGTTACTTTCTGCTACTACTTACCTCACATTATTTTAGGACACAAACTAAATAGCAGCGGATATTAAATTAAACGCAACATTATTGTTTCTTAACATTATATAAGTTATATTGTGAATTATAGTTACTAACTTTGTAATGAAGATCTCGTAAATACCTTCTTCAAATAAAACTTTGTCAAACAAATTTTACGCAAACAAGATTTTTTTTTTTAAAATCCATCAAAATATGCTTTTGATAGAAGACAATAAAATAATAAATAATAATCATATATTTGTTTAGCTCATGGAGCTTTAAGTCATCGAGCGCGTTAGCGTAAAAGTTCTTCGAGTCTTCTTCGCTGAAGTCTTGATCATTTGCAATCCCGTTTCCATCGCTGCTGATAGAAAGGCGTGATCGTTACAGAGGCGGTCAATTCACAGTGAAACCAGTTCACGTAAATACCATATTCTTATGAAAATTGTATTACATATACTATACCCATGTATAAACATATACATGCACAGACATACATACATACAGTAACTCAAAGAAAGTCATTTTCATGATGCTTAGGTCTTAATTTTTAGAAGAATAATTAAATCTACGGAGGGTCGTCGAGTAGAGCTACCCTCAGCCTAAAATGATTCATATGATATAATTATGAAGGTAAGAGATCGTTTAGTTATAATGTTTGCATATCTCGCTGTAAAAATTTTGAGAGATTTTACGAACGATCTCGCGGATAGAAGGTAAGTATTTGAAAGTCTCTAGGAAGCAGTCACATAGCGTTACATATCTGTTGCAGTGATTTATTTTGTACAATCTGGAGAGTCTTGCTTGTGGTGAGTATAAAACCATGTTTTGTTTTAAATAAAGATACATTATAGGCCTTAATTTTATATGAAGATAATCAATATTTATTTAAAGGTCGAAACCTTTCACTGATAGAATTGCGTAATTATTCTAACTCACTTATTCCTAATAACAAACTTTGTTTTTTTTTTCGTTCGAAATGAATTTCTATGAAGAAGCCACTAAATTCATTGGAAAAACTACTGAAGGATACCGACCATTTTCCTCAAAATCAAGCTGATATTAAATATCTTGTTAAATAAACGATATTACTCTAGTCAAATATATATATTCATAATAATGGACGCACAGATAGATGATGTAATACAATATAATTTCTAACTACTCGCCATAATGAAATATTTGTACGTGTGAATACCTATTCGAACAAATCGAGCGGAGAATTCCAATAACTAGTTCATATTCGATTTAAAGTTTTGAGTTGAGAGATATCTGTCGGTAATCTATATCTAGTTTTGTAACTTGTGCGGATATGTCAGTAGCGCACACCTGACACACTAAAACTAGTTTAATACTGAAGATTTTTTTTTAATACTGCCCACAATTTTATTGGCTAATTTTGCTGATTGGTGAAACATTAAATGCAAGGGAAATTGCTATTTGAGTATTTGATACCCGAGCACTTCCAACAAAAAAACTTTCCAATAAATTCAATGCATATCTACACTTAAGGCGGTTTTAATTTCCATCTTGCTAACCTATTCCCTATTTTTACAGTAAAAAGACTCTCTTAAGTATCGCTTACCATCAGATACAAAAAAATGTTATAGCAAAAATATTGTTGACGATAACAAACACATCTGTTGACTTTTGGTTGTTTAACCGTGTGGACTATAGCCTCCAAACTCGGAATCAAGGATTCTGAAATTCTGACCATTTTTAAGATTCTCAAAATTTCGGGATTTACTAAACGCACGCAAAAATCTACAAGGAGAGCTAAAAAAACAACATCATCAGCGCAGGACTCACTGGCAGACGTAACTTTTTTAGATGAAGGAATTAAAAAAAGTCACACGCTTTTTAATGATTGTGGAATCGGTCAATTTGTAGCTTTTTAAAAAGACGGAGCTAAAAAAAAGTCTTCGAGTTAAGAATTATTTTGGAATATGTTAATTTGTCACTTTTTTCGCCGGTGACCAATTCCAGGATCACGAAAGTCCAGATCCCGATATACCGGTATCAAAAAAGGGTCTTAGTGAGGACAGTAGTTGGTACAATGTTAAATAACTAGAAGTTTTTATATCTATCCCGTCAATAATAAGGATAGCCAATGGCTGAAGTCTTTGTCATAAACGTAACAGAATCTTGTGAGTGGACCTGGTGCTTTTGCAACACACTTATATTTCTGTCACTATTCTGGACTGCACTGAATTTCTGTTCGTTCCAGGTGGGGTATGGAAGATGGTAGATGGAAAACGTAAAGCGTGGTGGAATGGGAAGTAATATATGAACTCAAGGCGAAGTTTTTACTTTATATTTGCTAATTGATAAGTTTCACAGTTTATACAATTTTGGAATATTTGCCTCAAGGCTAAGTCAAGTTTTGTAATCAAATATTATTGAAACATACTTTAAGTTTTCTATAATAAGATAAAATGAAAATAACAATATATTTCATGTATTATTTATAACGGACCAATACTATTTTTTTTACATTTAAAATTGGAAGTAAATTCACTATAAAACAACACTTAATTGTATTTATTTGTATAATTAATTGAATTCAAATTAGTAGACTTATTAATAAATGAGTAATTTAGTATTTTGAGGTTTGATAATTAACGCCTGTATGTTAACCCATTTGTAGCTTGGTATTTGCATTTAGTACCTGACAGTTACAATACGATGCCTCATTGGACACAGAAAATCCTTATTTATTTTCTGAAAAATTATACTTTCATTAATTTTCGGAAATGTCTCCACTAACAGTCAGTCAGAAAGATTCCAATACTTTCGATGGATTCGGCGGTAACTTTGTGGAAGTTCATTTTGTGAAAGTAAGATTGTCTGAGGATGCCGTGCACATGTCACAGTTAGTACAATAGCACAATACGTGCAATAAGCTAAATTATTTTTAATTTTATATGAGAACGATGCAAACTTAAAACATGAACAAGAGAGTAATAGAAGATTGTGATTGTTTTGAAATAAATACTCGAGATCTTTGGCGTTCAGCTATGTTTTTTTAAATTGTCGACGAGAAAATTTAGATTGTTACTTTTTTTGTGTTTTCGATAGATTTGGCGGTTTTTTTAAATGTATATTTATTTATTATTCTGATTGGGTTACTCATCTTGAAACGTGTTTCGCCTCTTTCATTTTTAAATGAAAAAATATCTGACACATTAAATACTTATGCCAATTAGTTTTTTAATTACTCAACTACAGATCAGACAGAAACTTATCGGCAGAATGTAGTAGTGATTGAGCTTTTGAGTGCTGGAAAAAGCTTTCCCGCCGTTCGCAGATGTGTCGGGCGGTTCATATGGGCGGGTAGATGAATGTAGGGCGGCACCGCCCACTCATACTCGTCTATCCATTGTCGGCCTACGTCATATTATACCGCCTTCAGATGGAAACAACTCTTAGCCTATCTTGGCACGACATATGCTGGTAAGTAGCTCACACTACATATGTGTTTAGTATATGCATAAATATATTATGTTATTTATATCAATGTATGTATTTTTATAAACTTATCAATGTTAATTTAAAAATCCAAAATATTTTAGATAAATATATCGAAGTTTCAATAAAAAAAATAAGCAGATGATGAAAAAATATCAAATATTGTAATGAATAGAGTTTATATTATGAATTTATTATATTTGCAGACAAATATGTCATGATTATTCACGTTGTCTGCAATTGCGCAAGATTTATTTCTTACTAAGAATAAATAAAATTAATTAACGTATAAAATTCTCGCAAAGTCATATTAATTAGGTTAACAATAAATATGCTGAGCGTTTCACTTTTATGTTTGTATATAAACGATACAAACTGTTTGCTGCTCGTCAGTTCAAGTACATTTGTGCTCTTGATAAAACCTGAAGATGCCGAAAGGCGAACCCGGTTCATTAACGACACGATTAATGGAAGAGTACAGCATTCAGACAATTCAAATTTGAAATAAGTTTTTTTAGCATAATAATTATTAACATTGATTTTGTTTGAAACCGTGCAAACCCCAAATGTGACACAAACAAACTTATATGGAGTATTTGAAAAAAAAAAATGTTTTGCGAGAACTATTGACAGTTTAGTAGCTGAAATACTATTTTCAGAGAGTTTCTTTTCTATCTAAGCATCCGGAAAATTCGGGTAAAATGGTCATATATACAAGAAATCATTTTTTTAAGTGTTTACTGTCAATACTTGATGGAAAAGCATGATATTAAAAACACGCATTTTGTTTTATTTTTTGTCGACTAATTTGCGTGGATATAGGATAGCCGCTTCTATGTTTTACTACCCGACTTAGGACAGAGACAAAAGTGATTGAAACACGACACAATTTTAACCGAATGCGAATTTTCTTTTTAGAACTCCATTACCGAAGGATCGTAGAGCTCAACACATTGCTACGAAGAGCATCATCTTCATTAATTAATTTTAATTATGTTTGTAATACCAATTAATTTTTATTAATTTTTGATGATATTTTAATTATATGTTAGAGTTGTTAAAAATTAGTTATAGGGTCACTTATACGTTAATTTGAAAATTCTTTTCAATGTCAATTGTTGTTTACACCTTTAATTTCAATTTAATTTTGTATACATAGCACTGTTTATATATTTTTCTTATCAGTTGACAATGCTCGCAACGAGCGAAACCAGTGGAATAAAGTACGAAGGAATATTGTGTTTTTATTAATATAATGCCTTTCCACCAAGTATTGGCAGTGAACACTCTTTAAGTGGTAAATAGTAAGATTAAAAAATTCCGACTCAAACATGATAAAACAAATCAGCCTAAAAACAAAGATTCAGATTACTTTTTATTGGATCAAAAAATAAATATGATTATTTTTTTAATACTCTTACACTGGAAACTTTTAGGCTTTAGTAGTGAAGCTCAACAATATGATCAGTTGCTATATTCGTTTACGAAAGTTTATTGTGAGTTGAATGCTTACTTTTGCTGGAGATATATTAATCTAGAAAGATGGGAGGAAGGGCGATGAATACTGTGTTACTACACACGTAAACGAATCTATTTCAATTTTGGTATTTTAATATAATACAATGAAAATTGCTGCCGCTCATATAAATAGTGACTATGGAATTATTATTATAATATTATTATTGTTTGGTCCGGAGTGCGGACACTGGTTGACCGGATATCCGACTCAAAGGGTGCTTTGCCCATCCAATCCCACCCCGTCACTACCCACTTCAATTCAGATTCATCTCAAAAGCTTACTCATACTTGTTCGAATCTCACCATACTGTTGAAAACACACATACATGTCGATTGTGGAAAGGAAAAATGACGTAACCTATAGATACCAAATTTTACAGGAGGCGCAAAAAACCTGTTATGATGATTTTGGGCTGTAGTCAAATTATGTAATATACACAAACTTGAAGTGCACGAAAACTTTTGAACTGGTGTTTAATTGACGTAACCTTATAAGATTATTTAAGAATAACCTTTTTTTAAGTCTATTTTTTGTTTGAAAGTTTGACAGGCCCGACTTTTTTCAAACTTAAAAGTTAAATTTAGATACTAAATCGGCATTTGCAGCTTACATCTTTTTGATAGAACGTGTATCAGGTTGTATACATTGTGCTTATTTAAAAAAATCTGTTTTGAAAGAACTGTGGATTACGTCCTTTTTCCTTTCCACAGTAAATGTGCATGTGTGAGTATGATCATGGAAAAAGCTTTCAAGCTTTGTAGTTTTATGGTTCTACAGCCTGGTGGTCGACGCTTTTGGGTGTTAATCTTCGTTCGACACAGACTCTTTCATATATTTTTGCTACTTAAAATAAAATCGAAAATCTACGCACTGTCGGGTCGGTAGCGCATTGGTGAACGTCGTTTGCTTCTGTGATGGATCTCACGGGCTCAAATCCCAATACGAACAATTTTACGTGATTTTTAAAAATTCCCTCACACCCTTCTAATCTTAAAATGATGGAGCACAGGAAGAGCGATAAGTTAACCACTAGTCCTATCCTGACCATATCCTATGCATACTCTCTACGAAAAAAAAGTTTGAGTAACCGAGAAACAAGCAGTTCTCATAACAAAATCTGTTGAGATATCTACATACATAAAGAAGAAATAAACGGAGCAGGGATGGATTACAAAAAAACAAAATGCGGAGAAAGTCTTACTTAAAGAGCGATAAGCTCACTACTTGTGGTTTTCTTTACCAATCATTTTATCCCTACCATCTCCGTGAGGCAAGTTGAGTGACAAAATAACAACTAGTTCACATAAAACAGATTTTGTTGCAATGTTTCATTAGGAGTGACGTTCCATATTGGCAGCAGAAATGGTAAAAAAAAATTAATATGGATTAAACAACTAAACAAAAAAAATATATTGAAACTACGTTGAGACGATAAAGTAATGATAAAAATCCGATGCTCAAATCCCTTCAATATAAAATAGTCGCACTAGATAGGGCTTAGGGTAAAGACAGTTGTTTTTTGATACCATGGTTCATTTCGCATTGTTTTGTGTCTGATGATGACGGTATTAATATTTACACATGTCTCCGCGATTAGCGTCTCTCTTAAACTTGTTTATGAGTTTTATGGTCACGTTTAATACATCGGCAAATAAAATATAATCAGTTTTTTGAAATGTAGAAACTAAATCGAATTACGTTATTTTGTTACTGACAATTATTGATTTCTTTCATGACAATACTTTGATTAACTGAACAGTGTTTGTCTTGGCAGAACTCCATTTCCTTTATTGCTTACTTGTGTAATTGTCAATGTCTGTGTAGAACAAAATATTAAACTAATATGATTATTTATGATATGTACTTAATTTCAGTGGTGGTTCTACGTACTGGGCTGGGTGGGCTTAGCCCGACCTGCATTTTTCACCCAAAATGTGTAGAGAAAAAAACTTTAGATGGCTGATAAAAAATGAACAGCAATTCGGCCGCTGAAGAAAATAAATACAATTCTAAACGCAAGTAACCTTTCCCAAATTTATACAATATCTTTTTTTTGGTTTTTCTCTGTCAATATAAAACAATGCTATGTCTACCTACAATAATACTCTCGATTGTTTTTTGTATTACAATTTTAAGCCGAGCCGGCATAAAAAAGCAATGGCCCTTCATACATACTTCATACAGAACAGGCAACGTTACTTCAGTCTGGCAATACCTACGTATTAATAATAATAATAAAGGCTCGGACTATTTTGAAATTAGTTCGAGAACTCTGTTTACACTGGGGCGCAGTCAAGCACGATTAAAAAACGTATGTATTTTATAACCATTGGCCATAAGGAAACGTCATCTAATCGTACACGACTGTGCCTCGGTATACAGCCTGCAGTGATTACGTCACATGGGATAATTCAAACTAGCCCATACATAGACATCACTCGTACCGATCTCTGTTCGCTAAAAAATATATGTCAGAGTTCGTTGTATACAGAGAAAAGTTGTATTGTATGAAACAAAACACGGTAGTTCACTTTGAAGGAGACGAATTTGAGGTCCAGTTTTTACTATTCTATTATTTCATACTTACACATTAGCTTTGATTTTATTATATAATAATTTATGCTTTCCAGTAGTGTCGTAGTGCTTGTTATTTTGCTTGTAGATTAATGTACAATGTGAAGTGGACACATGCAGAATTTCGTAAATAGTATACAATGCTACACTTTTCTCTAGCCGACCAAGATTTTAGGTCACGATGGCGCCACTACTTTATTTCATTATTTTAATTCTAAAGCGATTCTTGATTTATTTTTAAAACAAACAAAATTGGTTGGAATTAAATCAACATTTTATTTACATAAATATTGTATTCAAAACGTAGTGTACTTTAAGTATTTTCCCACTAGAATATTATTAAAAACGCCTCACGGCTTTATAGCTTGAATATAATTATAATATCAAAATATAGATGCAATAATGCCGATGTGACACGAATAAGAGTGCATATAAAATTAAACCAGCGTTAATTATAATTGCCTACACAAGTAAATGTTTTTTTTTGTCAAACTGTTGTAATAAATGCATCAAATGTGTTTATTCCAGACAAAGAATTTTGTAACGAGTGAGCATTTTATTTGTTACAAAAGCATAGTTTGAAGTATAATTAATTCATTGTTTATTATTGTGTGTTCGTTGGTGTGCCGATGTATTATAATTTAATAATTATTATCGTAATTATTCGTGGATCTATACAATATCATGAAACCAAATCGCGATCAATCCAAAATACACCAATTAAATTCCAACAGTAAACTGTTTGCCGTAAAATTATCGTAACATTAATTGGTGGAAGCATTTGGTGGACTAATAGGTAGTTCACCTCACTCTTAAACTCTCGCCGGTTCCACTGGACCCAAGGTATCCCAGATATTGAATTTACCTAAGCCTCGAGAAAGGGATTTCGGACTTGGGCCCAATACTTATTCATAACTTTGCTCGCTTGCCCACCCGAAAGATAATACGAAGTAGTTACTTCAAGTGAAGGGTCAGCGATTGAAACATTCACCCACATAGCCTTACAACTTGTTATATATATATTACATTATATCAATAACGCTGGAGAGTTCAAGCTCAAATCAAAACATCGTATTATGTATTGCCAGAATGAGTAGTTCAATTGTTATACAAAAAAATACCGGGAAAAAAGACTTTTTCGTATAATTGTTTTATTGACCGTTTGATTTCACCCATTTTAACTAATCGTACCACAAGGTTTAATCTAAATAGAGTAATTTGCTCAGTATTAGGTTTTACATCGATTAAAAATGGCGAAGATTTACAACTTGCAAACAAAATGTATCCAAAGTGACCATTCCTGATCAATTTATAACATTTTTGCGATAAGTGCAAAAAATGTGTTTATTTTTCATAAATATAATGTTTTTCACAAAAATTGACAATTAACTTACTGAAAGTAACAGAGGAGCATTGCTATTTTCTTTTAATAATACTAAAAAAAGTGTACAAAAATTCGATCAAAAACTAGTGTTTTTCCTTGAAAAACTGTTTCCAGCTATTCATCTTAAAAAGATATATCATTGAAAAGAACGACGAAATGTAGTTTACGCAGTAAAATTAATAAAATCAACTCTGAAGCAGCATTGTTTTTATTATATTGGTATTAAGCTTTATCTTAAATTGAATGATCAAAATTGTAAAATCATGATGATGGTTTTTCCTTTATTGTAAAATTGTATTCAACTTATTTTAATTCTTTTTATGGATCGCTATAAATGTTTTTCACTTTTGTATATGTATTCCACCTTACATTGCAAGCCCGGTGCAATAAGCAACAAACAAACCAAAAAAGACTTCGCTCCTAATATAAATGTATTTAATTTTGTTAAAAACATCACTGCCTAAGCACGCCACTGGTTAGCTGTTTATTTTTGAAAGACAAATGTTATTGGAATATAATAATAAGAAAGTCTTAATTAACTCAACTGCGATGCTTTGAAAATTATATTAAGCTAAATTCTATCAATTACACGAATGTTTGTGAAGAAGTCACTTTATAATTTGTCTTAATTATAGGTGTCGCCGCAGACCGCTTCACTCACTCACCCTTAAGAAAAAAGATATTGATTCATATTCCAATTGTGAGGTGGGGTCATAATGCAAAACGTACAATTTCCAAAATTAGCGATATTGAGTTAGGTATGCAGATAGGGTAATTCAAGCCTAAGGAATTGACTGATCCTATTAGTTTTAATATAAAATGTCTACAAGACTGTCGTTTTCAAATTGGAAATCATATTTTTATGTAATTGTTATTTTGTTTGTGTTGTTCGTTATAGTATTTAATTCTACTGAAAAGTTTGAGTTTTGGAAATAGTACGTTTTGCATTATAACCCCATAGTTACAAAGATGGAAATCAAAACAAATATCCAGCATTATACATATAAGGTTGGTTAATAATGGTAACATAATATGAAAAAATATTGAATACTAGTAATTATTGTATACCAAATACCCTATTAGCGCCGATCGGCCACGTCACCCAATCGCCGCGTATAATCTAAGATGGAAGTCGACAAGACAGGCTCTGTGAAATATTGACCAAGTTTCGAACTCAATATCCTTCGGTTGAGGAGACTGGATTAACGCATCCCTCACGTCTTATTTAATACCACTCTGAAGAAGGGTATAAATCAACTGCTCAACTGTTAGATGGGTATATCTATCTAACTATTTGTTGGTGTATTAGATATGCAAGGGTGGAAGGCACGGCAAGGGATGATTTATTGCTGTGTAAGATTTTATTTGGAGTATACAAGCTATAATTCAATTAATGTTCTCGATATAGAAGCTAGAGGTTACACATAAATAGAAAATAAAATATAGCTGGTAATTGTTTTTCAGTTTTTTGGAATAGCTGTGCTAGATTTTATTAACTTGAAAGCTATTAATCTGAATCGTAAATAAATACTAAAAATTTTGTGGCCGAAATAAGACTATCCTTAACAATGAAAGCATGTTGATACTTGAGGATAAAATTTTGCAATGAGTACAAAAAATATGTTTTTATTTTTAGATCTATAGTGTATTTTTACCATAAATTGGCAGGTAATAAAATAAAACTGATTTATGGCCAGCAAAAGTGACTTTCTAGCGATTTGTTTTTCGAACTAGCAACATTTTTTTGAGCGACAGCTTATTTGACAGCTGGCAGCTGATTTGTGCTCAGTTTAGTTAGCTATTTCACCATGAAATTATTAAAAAAAAACACAATATTCCATTGTACTTACTTCCACTATTATTTACCAAGATCAGGACCGGTTTCGCTCATGGCGAGCATTATAAACTGAAGTTGAACATTTGATCTTGGTGAATAAAAGTGGAAATAAGTGCAAAGAAATATTGTGTTTTTCTTAATATAATGCCTTTCCACCAAGTATTGACAGTGAACACCCTAAAAGTGACCATGAAATTACTTAATCCGAAAAAACGCTTGCAAATTGTGAAATTTATTTCTTGAAATATTATGCCGCCAGAAAGTTACAGGCCATGGAGAGGGCTATAGATTCATTATTGCTGACATTTACGTTCCCCGATTAAATAACATTAATGTGTAAAGCTGTGGTTTTGACAGCACAACATGCCACACAGTGATGGCTACAAATTGGCTGTCGCTGGAAAACATGTTGCTAATTCGAAAAACAAACTTCTAAAAAAACAACCCAACAATTTAATAGGACATTTTTTTATTGATGAAATTATCCGATTTCACCGAGAGAGTGATATTTATACCAAAAATAGATTAAAATAACAAGAATTTAAAGGTAATTCAAAAAGCTTTTGATGTAGAAGTATTTGATCGTTTTGAAAGCTTTGATTGAACACAGGTAGGTAGAAAGAGGATTGGGCAAAACATGACATGGCATGTTATTGTTTGGGAAGGACAGGGTATGACCTCAACAAAGAGAAATCAAAATAGACCGACAAAAGTGGTTTTAGCTTATATGTACTTACTTACAAATACAATCGTACTGCTATTATATTATAGACATGAAAATAGCTTTTGATAATAAAAAAAATGTTTGGTCTAACTTTTAAATCATTATGTTGTACATCTTATTCTATATTTATGTAAGATTTCATCAATCGACTATTTTGACATAAAAAACACAAAGAATTTTTTATTAGTGAATTGTTTTACATTTAGAACCAGTGGCGGCCGGTAAATGCGGCATTGGATCAATTCACCCCTTGTATATGCAGAGGCGGTTATATTTCATGAAATAATATTCAAACATAACATTTAGACCGGGTGTGGGGTACCCGCGGCCTTTTGGCTACTCTGGTGCGACCTTCTGGCCAATTCTCTAATTCTGTAAATTTTTGTAATTTCGTAAATTCTTGCGATTTTTGATGTCAAAATCCTTTAAGGACCTAAAAAAAGGTCCCACGCTGGTAATTTTGGGAAATCCGCAAATTTCTGGACTTTAAAAATTGGTATGGAATTGTTTTTGGCCAAAAATTCCCTAGTCAATGTTTACTGCAGGTTTCATGTCGAATCAGAAAAATGAATGCGGCTTTTGGAGAATAAAAGGTTCCCCACTACTGATCTAGACTATTCACTCATTTTAAATTATTCATGTATTTATTGTCTATAATAAATACTTTAGAAAATTTTATTTTATTTTATTTTAGACAATAAAAACATGAAGAATGTTTGAATATTACTTTATGAAATATAACCGTCCCTGCATATACAAGAGGTGCATTGATCCAATGCCACATTGACCAGCCGCCACTGTTGAGAACGGTAGTGAAACAAATATAGTTAAATCTATGAGTTACAATATTAATTATTATATTATTTCAACTGATTAAAGTGCACGTGCTGAACGAACGGGCTGATAAGAGTGATTTTTTAAAAATTAGGAGCAGACATTCATAAAGTGATTTGTCACACAAATACATAGCTTGGCTTGGGACATGATGATTTGAGTGTCGGAAAAATCACGGTTTGCTCGAATGTGTCAACTTTATGACTTCATTTTCATAGGAAAAAACCTTTTTTGAACACTAATTGTGATTTCCATTCATAGATTTTATTGTGGACTATCAGAACTGATATTTTAAAATTTGTGTCAAATCACTTTTTGAATGATTTGCTCCTCAAATATAATGTCTTACCGCCAGTGGGGTAGCTAGATATTTGAGGCCCTCATGCAAATGTCACACACGTCCTCTCCACAATTTACTATATCGAGTATGTAGAACTTACCCTCCACCCTTTTCACTGGGACCTCATGCATTGTTTGAGTTTGCTGTAAGGTAATTGAGCCGCTGCTTGCTACCATGTATTGACAGTGACCACATTCAAATTGTATAATAATAATACTATAAATGTATGATTACTTTTCTAATTTTGTCGCTACTGTTTTCCTTCTTGCGTAAACGCCCCGTGTATTGAAAAATATAATAATAAATTTGCCGAGTCTATGGCGCAGTAGTCAATGTTGTTAATTGTTTACTGATCTCACAAGTTCAAGTCCCAGAACGAACAGAACTTTTGCAATGCATAAAAAGACACTCCTGGCTCCATCTTTCTGTCCTTACTCTCTTAGTCTGGTAGAAACGAGTTTAAGCAACTGAGGAACAAGCAGTTCCTGCAAGAAATATTCGGTTGATATTCCACCATTAAGAAGACAAATATGCGCAGTATTGGAAGCGGACATGAATTTAAAATAATATTTTTTGTATTTTTCTTAATCCATGTCCACTCCCAATTTAGAGCATATTGCCTCCTTATGGAAGGTGTTTCAATAGAAGTTTTTTTACGAGAACTCTTTATTACTCAGTCGCTCAACCACTCTTTTGTTGAAGAGAGCAGTAGAGATAGAAGTTTAAAGTTAGGCTTTTGTATTTTACTAAAATAAAACTAAAATATTTGTATCATTATTTCTCAATCTAAGTTATCTTTTAACGGTGTAAAAAGATGTATGCTACTTGAATAAAATATATTTTTTAAAATTTTAGCCCTTGGAAAGTACGGAACCTTGGATACATTAATTTTTGGATATGTGTTGAAAGAAATGTACTTCTGTGATGACTTGACTCTTTTTACAGTGGCGGATTATCCCATAAGCGCAAGAGGCGCGCGCTTGGGGCCTCAAAATCTTGGGGTCCTCGAAGATAGCATAAATTATATAAAACCTTACATTTTTATTTCAGTTTTTAATCTTCATTATTATTCTACAAAGAGGTTTGCAGCACTTTAATATTATTCAAAAAGCAAGACCTACAAAATTAATTACGCTTGGAGCCTCCAACGTGATTAATCCGCCACTGCTCTTTTATAATCTTGCGATACTAAAATTATGGCATACCGAAAGTGATTCGCTAACTACTAGTTTTGATATAGTTTTATCCCTTATTTGAAAAGTCATTCATTATAACTCACTTCAAAGAAAGAGAGAACTGAATAGTAATCACTTCTGTACCAGTATAAATTAGCTGCCTTTTTTTGAGTTTACGTTGGCAGCCTTTAAAAGAAATACAGAAAATAAATTAGAGGTTTAGATATATGTGCTGTAAAAATTGTACGAAAAAGTGTTATAGTCCATTCGAAAAGTAGTTATAAGACGTCATATTGCCAGTGGCGTAGTGGTAAATAAATAGGTACCAGGTCGGTCATTGATTTCTTCCCTATTCTTTTTTTTTTTTTTTTATATCCGTCCGAAACTAAAAAACCACAAGTTTTAACAATTCAATCAATAAAAAAAAACGCGCAACTATTTTTTTTTAGTTTTTCTTCACGTTACATGTGTACATTTTTTTTAATTTTGTAAAATCCGTCGGGTAGATCAATTTTGATATAAGATGCTATTAAATTGTATGGACAGTATTTTGAATTTATTTATGTACTTGAAAATTAAGTTACAAGTCAAAAAAGTGGCAGAGCGGTACATTGGCTTATTTTCAGGTGCCGGGTCGCCGACCTCGCCCCACTACACCACTGGTTATAGTCCATTCGAATAGTAGTATAAGACGTCATATTGCTGATAGAACATAGCACTCTGTAAATAATCTAATTCCATCAAAGGTTAACAGTAAGTCATGTTAATTAAATTAAGCACATATATTGTACTGGGTAAATCGTGTATATTATAACGATCTCATATCTATTGGTTAAATAGCGACGTACTGCCTTGAGGTGATGTGGGGTAGAGTGGGGTCAGTTTCGAATTGCAGGGGTGGCGAAAGTGTTGGTCGAATGCGAAGGGCGCCGCTCCGTAGGATGAGACGAGCGGACGGCAAAGAGCGGGCGCAACTTTGCCATTGTCTTGTGGAAACGAAGGGATTCTCAACCGCTTCCCAAATCGGACATCTGCAAAGTAAGGAGGGGGCAGTCAATATAGTTAAACTGATTTAACTCGGTAAAAAGGACTGGTTTCTGAAACACCAATTTAGTCATTTATATTGTGACGCATATTATATTGTTCTGAAATGAATACACATTGATCGTTATGAACTGATATTGTTAATCGTTTTTTATTCTTAGAGATTTTTAAGGACTTTCTAATACAAACCCATTGACATTTTTCCTTCTAAGTCTTACAATCATTCTTCAGCTACAAGATATTAGAGATGTACCATTTTAACTTGACTGTGGCAAAACTCAGAACTAAAATTGTCGCTCTAGGACGTGTTGACTATTGCAACGTTAAACCCTCCAGAGACGAGAGCTTTTTTCCGATAAAAAAAATTATTTTCTAAGCCATATTGAAGTCACCGATAACTTTTATTCCTATCCAAAATTTTAAAAATAAAAATGAAAAGTCGTTGTATAGAAACCCCGCATCACTATATGGTCATGCTCATCCCTTTATTATCGTGTAATATTGAGTACGGACAGAGTAGTAAGGACAAAAGTGACCGTATGGGCTTGCAAACATTCGGGGTTGAAATGTAGCTAAACGTGATTTTTTTTAAAATATTTACAATTTGACATCTTTAGATCAACATAATTTCAAAACAAATATATTAGAAAAATAACTGTAAATAATTTTATGTTTTTATAAAAAAATATTTAACAGTTTCAAAAATTAAATTAAAAAAAACGGAAATTCAAAAAATCACATGTGCTTTTAGAGACCGTTCCTGTTCTCACGGCTGATGGTTAACTGTAGTCCGTACCCTTCTTAACCAAATATGAGCGAAAGCAACGATATTCAGGTAGAAAAAGTATGAATAGTGGGATCAATAGACAACAGTGTTTTGTGTGACCATATGGTGACGCTCGTCCTTGGAGGGTTAATGATGCGATGGTGGCGCCCTCGCGGGCAGTCAAGTTACGCTGGTACATCTTTACCTGCAAGTATTACACCTCCAGCATTTCCAGTACATATTCTAGCTGTATCAAATGTCACCACAAAACAACCAATGAAACATGTAAGTTTTCTGTGATTTCTTCATGAATTGGGTTAACCCGCCATAAAAGAAATATATAAGAAGACTTCTTCGAGTAACTGGGCCGAGGACTGACTGTGCTTTTGCACTCGCCTCTTAAGTATATACATTTATCTCGTAAATTAGCTTGGTCGATATTTTTTCTTTAATATCATACAATAATTTGTTTATGTTGTTAACCCCTCAAAGTTTAATCATCGATGTCTGTTATATAAAAAAATACTGTTTTAAGGGGGTCCACTGTCAATACTTCATGAAAAAGCATTATATGTATGTTAATAACAAAACACTTTTTTGTTCTAATCCCACATGAATTCAATATGACCAGGACCAGTTTATGACTGGTAACCAATCATGTTTTAATTTGAAAGTTTCGTGAAGTTGGTAGATACACCAAATATCAATTATTTAAAAATAATTTTCTCGCAATTCAAATCGAAAAACAAAAGAATATACCGTGAGATATGAGTAATCATTTATTGGTAAATTTTGACTGCACTTTATGCTTAAATAATTTGCGTACACACGCGCGGACCTTATTCATACTCACACAAACACATTCCCATCCAAAAACACACGCACACACACCACCACTGGGGATAAGGTGAGGTCACTAAGTTGGTCAGTTTATAGGATTGTTGAAATGTTAAGAAAGTTCTTCAAATACAAAATGGCCTAATAATACAAATAAGAAAGTTTAGTGACAATTTTAATAGTATTGTTTTTTATACTTCATATGATATCAAATCACTTTTTAGGTTTTCACTGTCAGTACTCAGTGGAAAAATATCGAATTCAACAAAATAAAACTCATTGATAATAGCTAAATTTTCATTGTATTTGATCAGGACTGGTTTCGCTCATGACGAGCATTATCAAGGTAAGGTCCCAGGGTCACTGGTAATATAATACAATACATTGATACAAGTACAGAAGTAAAAAATGAACATAGACTACTTATAATCTTAATCTTATAATCAAAATAATAACGATGTGAGTATCAAGAGGTCTCTACTGAGTCAACGACCTTTCGATTTGAACTTTGATTTTAACTGTCGTGGAAGGAATCAATATATATTTTTGTCCGTTGAAAAGTTATTGTTGCATTGAAATTATATACAATATAGATTGCAATCAAATAGGAGAAATTTTAATTATGTTATGTCAGGGGCAATCAACATTTCACAGTGGTTGATTTAGCGTATAGATAACACATTATATGAATCTATTATTTGTATGCCCTGCTCGTTCCAAAATTGGTGAAAGATAAACCATGAATGTAGTTTAGTAAATAAAAATATTTTTTTAAGTATTTAAAGAAAACTATATCTAACCTGTCTTGATAACATAAAAAATATCATTCCAAAGTAATGTAAAACTAAAAATACGTTTTTTCACCATTTCGGAACGAGCCGGGCTCGCAAATAATAGCCTCATATATGAAATATTTATTTCACTTGGTTTTCGATTACAATTGAGGAGCAAACATTCAAAAAGTGTTTTGTCACAAATTTTGAAAAATGGCGTTTTATATCAATTCTGATAGCCCATAATAAAACCTATGAATGGAAATCAAAATTAGTGTTCAAAAAAGTTTTTTTTATATTAAAATGAAATCATAAAGTTGACACATTCATACAAACCGTCACTTTTGCAACACTTAAATCATCATTTTCCAAGCTTTGTATTTGTGTGACAAAACACTTTTTGAATGTTTGCTCCTCAATTATTAACTATGCAACAAGTAAATACACACTTACGATAGTATTAATCTTTTGATTTTTACAGTCAAAGTAAAGAAAATGTTTTTTAGACCTTGCTATTTGAAATTCTTTTAAAAGAATTTTTGCAAAAGAGAGTTTGTAGTATATCATAAGTTCCAATTCAATATGTTATCTTACTTGTATGACATTAAAATTTCGTGCGTAATTTAATACAATAAGTTTTGCAGTGAAGCGTTACTATTTTGCTGTCCACCTATGCCCCAAAAGGACCATTTAGCCACTTATGCCATTTCAAAACAATCCCAGTCCGCAAACTTGAGTCCGATGTGCGTGTAAGCCATACAAATATTTTCGGGTCCGGCCGTTACATAACGAAACAGAGGCGGACCAGGGAGAAGGCAGCTCACCCTGACGCCGTTTCCCCTTTCGAAATCCCCGCCCCCGCCCACACGATAAGGTATTGGCAGGCGGTTATACAACGCTTACTTGCCGGAGCTGGAGAGAGCGTCTTAACCCTTTTTGTAGCATAACGCTTTATTCAGCGATTGGCATGCAAAGTGTATTTAGGTCGGTATCATAACTCCCTACAAACGGGTAGGCGTGAAATAAGAGAATCACATTTTTTTAAATTCGAAAGAATACAGTTACAGTGAAACCCCGATTCTACGTTTTCCAAGGGACCGTAATAGTTCAACGAATAATGCGGGAAACCGATAATGCGGGAATTTTTCAAATAATACCAAAAAAATGTTAAATTTTCAAAAAAACTTATTTATTTATGTAACTAAATACGATATAAAACTATTTGAGCGAAAAAAAAATATTCCACAAAAACGGTCAATCGGGATAATAATTGGGACGGGACGATAATATTTAGATGATAGATCGAGAAAATCAGTACATCGGGGAATGATAAACGTGGAATTATTAAATATTGTTATGACGGGGTCTTGGTCGAGTTGGAACGATTAATGCGGGATTATTTAACATTGTTCTTATGGATGTTTGGCCGGGACTATAAAAAATAAACGATCCATGCGGGAAAACGAACAATGCGAGAACGGTAGATCGGGGTTCCACTTACTATACAATACATATATACATATTTTCTTATCTTAAAATCAGTAACTGATTTTACTGAAAACTTAGGTCTAAATGTTATTTAATAACCTTGTTTTGTCAGAATATGAAAATATGCATATATACAGTGGCGTAGCATGGGCGGTGCGGCAAGGGCGGCACATTTTTGGGGGCGGCATTTAAAAAAATAAATACAATATTTTTCAAGAAATTATATTAATATATGAAAAAATTAAGCCATCTATAGTAAAAACTCCTAATTCATAGATAAAAAATAGTAGAAGTGATTGAAAACAAAATTAGAGAAAATATAGGGGGCGGCAAATTCATGTACCGCCACGGGCGGCGGGGACTTCTAGTCGGGGATATAAATAAAAACAAATAAAAAACTAGCACGCTCAATAATAATTTATTTAAAAAAAACACCAAAAACAATAATTTTTTTGAATGTTTGTGAATCGGAACGGGAATTTTCATTTTCGGCAGACTTTAAGAGTTGATTGATGATGTGTTCCGGTCGAAATCAGAATTCGAAAATTAAGATTATAATTTTATAGATATTTGGAATTTTTAATTTAGTTCTTACTTGTGTTTTAGAAATAGAAACGTCTAAAAAGAGCTAAAAAAAAGGTCTCACGGCGTCCATTTTGGAAAATCCTTATAAAACTTATTCTTAAATATTACAAAACAGGTGTAGGGACAATGGAAAAATACGTTGATAAACTATGATGTATGTATATAACTTAATATACGGATGTAAGCTGCAAATGTCGGATCAGTATCTAAATTCAGCGTTTATGTTCAAAAAAAAGAAGGGCCTGTGAAAACTGCGACCAGGAGAAAGGATTTGTTTTCAATTTATTAAATTAACCTTAGATTGAGTCAATAAAAAACTCCTTGAAGGTTGTACATATTTTATATTTGTATGTGCCTCCTGTAAAATTTGCCATGCTTCTGTTGCACCTTTTTTTCCCTTGCAGAGTCGAATTTTAACTGTCGATGCTATGTACGTATTTTCTACTTGTATCCACTGTGCCACATGGTGTACATCGAAGGTAAGAACAAACCCACCCTTAGAATAGTAAGATGAGGCATAAATGATTGCCCACAGGTCAACTCGGACGAAGACAAATGACATCCGATGTTGAATTGTTGAAGGGGTGGGTGGCCCGAACGGGGAGGGTTAGCCTTTGAGGGGAGGGCGATCGGTCGGTTAATTCCTCAGCCAGAACTAACTTGAAGAAGTTTGCATATTTCCGGTAAAGGTGGCCGGTAATTTAACGGCCGAAGATGGATGGACTGAGAGATTCGAGAGGGTTTGTTTTGTTTGGTGGTGCGTTATGTTCCTTTCTCGTTCGTAGGATTTGTGTGTGGTGTTATTGATTTCTGCGAAAATCATAATGTGACGTTTTAATATGCTCCATTAATGTTAGTAATCGAATTTAATTGGGCTTGTGTTTTTCTCAGTTGTGTGGTCGAGTGTTAATTTAATGTAGTGTTTCGATTTTTAAACATAATATGAGCCTATGACAGTTGAAGTGAGCCAACTAGTAAAATGGTAAAAAAAAACTTTGACTTACAAGTACAATCACGTCTTTACTTGGTGTTTTGGTGGATTGCATATTTTCATTTTACGGACATATCACTATTGCAATATCGTCGATGCATATCAAATATGGTCTATGTGACAAAAGTGCATTCCGAGATAATCGATAAAAACTGTTTAAAAAAATAACGAAACAGAAAATAACACTTCTATCAATGGGAAAAATTTTCCAATCTTCATTGATAGAAGTGTTATTTTCTGTTTCGTTATTTTTTTAAACAGTTTTTATCGATTATCTCGGAATGCATTTTTGTCACATAGACCATATTTGATATGCATCGACGATATGTATCAACTGAGGCTACTTCACTTTTACAATAATTTAAGACGCTTAAAATACTACAACTCATCTAACTTATTTTTTCTTAAATACCACTTAGGTCATTTCACCTCTAATGGGCCTATTAAAATGTCTTATTTTATATTTAAAAAAAACAATAAAAGAGTTGTACTTAATGTATTTATTCAAAATCATAATTAAAAATGCTATTTTGTACAAATGTTTTATTGATTGTAAAAAAAGCTTCAACCTGCTAGGTCATCAATACTGGAACTCAATCTTGATCGGCTCTAAATGCAATTAAATCAGAGTGTAGAATAAGCCCTTTCAGATGTAATGCTTACCGCACTAATTGTCAGGAAATAAGTTAATCTGAGCGATAAACTTTTAAAAAAGTATTTGTAATTGATAGATGTATAATTTTTTTTATTTATTTAAATGGCGTTAAAATGTTTTTTATTACTCAAAAAAACACAATATTTTGTAGTAATTCAGTTTTCATTTAATATGGATCCGGACCGGTTTCGCTTATGGCGAATATTTTCAACTGGTAGATTATTTGATAACTTAATAATACATATGTTTGTTAAGAGGTATTATTTTTTGAAATTATGTATAGTCAATTTAGTGTCAATTATTCATATTTTGTATCTTTCTTTATATGTAAATTTTATTCACATTTCTATTACCAATTATTTGTTACACCCTTATCTTATTAAATACTTTTCTTGAGCGAAACCAGTCCTGATCATATTAATATAAGCGTGGAATTAGTACAAAAAGTGTTTTTTTGTTGTTGTTCTATATAGCGCCATCCAAGTATAAGTTGAACACTTTAAACATGTTATTTAATGATGGGAAGAAGTTTTTGTTTTTTATTTTATTTATTTATTTTATTTATCAGCGCAATAGAAGATTTGTATTTTTAACCCAACAGTTTTATAAAATGGATTATACTGTGTTATGTATCTAAAATATAAATATATTAAGTTAAATTATTAAGGTATGTAAAAAAATCAGTTTTCGCTATACCTATCAATTCAAGTAATATTATTCCTTTCAAAATAATAATATAAAACATATTGGCAATAGTATAGGGTCATATTATAGTTAGAAAGTTAATCGTATTATCCAAATCATGCCTCACATTTCGAAACTTCTAGACTTGACTACGGATTTCTTGAAGACAATGAATATTATTGTACATAAAGATTGTGGCAAAAAAATGTGATTTCAAACATATATACGCTAAAATTAGGTGAAATTGAAATATTTTAAAATTAATATTTATTTTTTTTGGTTTAAAAATCCATTGCGAATTGTGAAAATAAAAATTATTAGGAAAAAAAATGTTTAATTCCCGGATTTTTGTGTCTAACCTTTGAAGATTATTCGCTAGATGTCACAGGCTGCTCAATTATTTTCATCAAATTTATCGTTCTAAATTTTTTTCTTTTATTTTATGATAAAAATAATAATTATTGATTAATAAAGATTGATTAATTTTTCATAATTTTTCAACATATCAATTTGGAAATAAATCGATATTTTTTTAATTTGAAAATGATTCTGTTTGCAGGCCCACTTTACCTTTCTCTCGAATACGATGTAAAAAATATTCTAATTTTAATACCATTTTGATCGGGGAGTAGAGCTGGATAACGGCCAATTTAGACATAGAGAGTTGGAGGTAGCCAAGTCCCTCTTCGAGATTTTACACTCCAGATAATAATGATTATTAAATTATATTTTTAAATAATTAATCGTTGCAATGATAAAAAAAATCAAAACCACAAACTATAGGTAGGATATTTGACAGATAATATAGATGTAAGAAGTTAAATTGAATTTTTTAATGGATATTTACCAGAAATTTCAAAAAATACGTAATAAAGAGTTTTGATAATACACCTATCCCTCGATTTACACGGTAGATAGGTTCCTGAGAAAAACGTGTAAATCGAAATTGTATATTTTTTAATGTAAAACCGTGTAAATCGAAAAGTACACGAAAAACGCATAATTTGGGTGTTTTCTAAAATATATAAAAAACAAAATACAAAAAGTATAAACATACATATTTTTTTATTAATTAAATACAGGTAAAGCTTATAGAGTAACAAAAAAATGAAATCCAAAAGATTCATTAAAAAAATATTGTAACGGTCGGTGGAGTTTTTATCATTCATCACTATCACAAATCACTGTGACTTGACTTGATGACTTGCTGTGAAAGCATTCTTCTTTTCAGACAAAGAAGAGGATGATATCTTCTATTTAATTTTTTCATAAATCCGCAATGCTTTATTTGTAATAGCATTGGTATCAATTGGCATCCGTTTTTGAGTTTGGTCCTCTATCCAAATCATTAATGCCTTCTCCATGTTTTCCATTGTAATATCTCTGATATATGAAGTTGTGCTCATACTCGTAGTGCCAGCTGCTACACTCTTTCTAATTGAGTTTTCATTTTTTCTAATGGTTCTTATTGTAGCTTCATTCATGCTATATAATCTAGCAACGTCTATTACTCTTTCTCCGTTTTGTAAAAGATCCAATATTTTTATTTTTTTGTTAACGAAATAACTTTTCTTTTTACTTCTTTCGACATAATAAGGCTACAAATATTATTCAAGATATAAAACACGTAATTAAAAATTATGTACTCGTTTTTTACTTACGAATATGAAGAATTAAAATTTTCAAGTTAACTTTTTTAAACCGTGTAAAAGCGAAAACGTGTAAAAAAAGTACCGTGTAAATCGAGGGATAGGTGTATGTAGATACACATTGTTAAATTCAAAAAGCAATTTCATATCGTTGCTACGGCAACAACAAACCAAATATTTAAAGTCAATTTAATATAAAACATATATATGCATTGGACTAAAGATGAAGGTATATTTTTAATCATTACAAATTGTCATCTGTCGTCGATACATATTTTTTCTCAACATCAAATAACTATCATATAAGCTTTCTAGTGGTGATTTATTGATCGAATCGTTATTAACATTGTTAAGTTGATTATTAAAAAATAAAAATGCCTACGAATTGTTTGAAAGGATGCTCGATTAGAATGTGAATTAAAAACAAAAACTCAAAGTAAATGTGGTAAGAAGACTATTTCAAAAGCACCGACTAAGATATTTACGAGGTTTTTTTTTACATAGAGAGACCACTCGATAATTTATATTTAAGAAAGTTGGAATTAATTGAAAATAGTTACGTATAATCTAGGCCTGAAGAATTGTTTTGCTGAAAATAATGATTTTTTAGAGAAGACTGCTCTATAAATGGAGAAAAAAGGTTTTTTTATCATAAAATATAAAATAACTTATTATTCCACGTATTGTGCTACAGGCTGTGACACGTATTTCGCCTCTTTCAGAAGCATCCTCAGACGATCTTATTTTCATATAATATACAATAACTTCGATCATTCCACGATTATGGAATAAAAACACGATATTAGTTGATCGCTACCACTCGATCCGAATTCTTAAATTAATTGAAAAATCAATATCTGAAAGCGTTAATTAAAGAATTAGAGTTTTTGACCGTGCATTTTGTTAAGAAATACGAAAGCAAATTTTGAGAAAAAGAATTGCAACCAGAAAAAAGGACTTTTAAGGTTTTTCTTCAACAATTTATAAAATTAAAGCTAGTTTGTGTCACTTTTAGGGTGTTCACTGTCAATACTTGGTGGAAAGGCATTATATTAATATGTTCAATATGTTTTTGTATAAATAGCACTGTTAAATTATATTTCTTTTCAGTAATGGTCGCCATGAGCGAAACCGTACTTGACCTTTTTAAATAAAGTGGAAATACAGTTCAAAGGAATATTGTGTTTTATTAATAGTTTATGTCAATTAAACAAGAGTGCACTTTAAGGATGTTTATATTTCATAATTTTCCTTTGGGCTAAAAACAGTTACTTTTGTATACTTGGTTGAAAGGAACATATTTGGAATAAATAGCACTGTTAAATTATAGAAAATTTAAATTAACTTTGATTATTCCACGTATTGTGTAACTAACTGTGACACGTGTTTCGCCTCTTTCAGAGGCATCTTCAGACTTACTATCGCAAAGTTTGCTTAAGTAATGAAGCAAGATTGATTCTAACATTTTAAAATTTTAAAATTACAAAATGGATTGGGTTTTTTTTCCTTTTAAGAGGAGCAAGGAGGGGGGTTTCCATTTTGTAATTTTATAATTTTAAAATGTTAGAATCAATCTTGCTTCATTACTTAAGCAAACTTTGCGATAGTAAGTCTGAAGATGCCTCTGAAAGAGGCGAAACACGTGTCACAGTTAGTTACACAATACGTGGAATAATCAAAGTTAATTTAAATTTTCTATTAAAATGAACTTCCACAAAGTTACCGCCGAAACCATCGAAAGTACTGTTAAATTATATTTCTCATCAGTTGAAAATGCTCGCAATGAGCGAAACCGGTTCTGACCTTTTAAATAATGTGGAATAAAGTACAAAGGATTATTGTGTTTTTATAAATATAATGTCTTTCCACCAAGTATTGAAAGTGATGTTAATTATTCACCTCGAATCGATCTCGAGTGTCTTACAAAAAAATATACTCATCAAATTTTTCTCCGAATGATCTTCCAACTTTAAAATATCTGGTGCAATCAATTTAGCCCAACATGCCAAATATTAAAAAAATGGAATTATTTATTTCACGCATTTGTCAAGGGTCATGAATTCCACGATAATACAATTTACGATTGAATGATTCTAAAGCACCATTCTTTTAAATTTTTCAATTGATATTTGTTTTTAAGCAATAAGCTAAAATAATCGTCAGTTCAAGTTCATCCGTGCACTTGAACGCCTGAAGATGCCGAAAGGCGAAACCCGGGTCGTTAGTGACAAAATCTGTGTGAATGTACATAATTTGAACGATTCAAATTTAATATTGAAATTCCACCAAGCACCTTCAATTGAAATCTTAAATTATATTAAATTATAAAACAATGAAGTTTTATTTGTAATTAACAATGGATATCCTAGCATAATCGATTGAATTTAACCCTTTAGTGCGGGCATCTCGAGCGGACGTCAATCACGAAGTCCTATTTGCTTGTCTTTTGCAATCAATAGCGGGAAATGGTCGATCGTTGTGCTGTGGTCACGAATGCTTGAGCAATCGGCACGGAGAAGATTCGCGTCCAGCCAGAGGAATAGGTAAGTATTTGCCATTTACCACTAGCCTGGTACCATCGTCTCATTACAACCAAAGAACCACATGCCTAGAGCCAAATCGTAAGAACAATGTTCTCTGGAGAATGGCTTAATCGAGTGATTTGTAATAGAAAAACAATACTTTCAAAGACAGCTTTTTCTTATATGTATGTACAGTGGAACCTCTCACAACTAGATTCTAATTCGTTCCAGAGTCTTATTCACTACGTTATGCGAAACAATTTTGCCGAAACAATCATGCCGAAAAAATAATCAATTTGTATATTTTAACGTTTTTTTTTACCATGTCCGCTCCCAATGTAGTGCATATGGACTCCTAATGGAGTTTATCTCAACAGAAGTGTTTCTACGAGAACTGCGTGTTACTTAATTACGGAAGGTGGGGATGATGGGGGACGTCAAAAACGTCCATGCTTTCGAACAGAATTTCACAAATCGCTTGAAATATCAATTTTTTAAAACTGTCTGTACCGGGCTTCGAGCCTGTGACCGTGAGCCTCTTAACCGAAGACAACGACGTTGTACACTAGACCTCGCAGGCGGATAATTTATTTAAAAAAAATACTTAGAACGAAACTATATTTTTTTCTGATTAACGTCACTGTCAATTAATATCGCCTGCTGTGGTCCAGTTGGTTAGAGCTTGCTCTACCGATCACGCAGGTCTGGGTTCGATTCCCGGTAAGATCACAGTGAATTTGAGAATTATTCAATTCAAAGTTGTGATCGAAGACTGGCTGTTTGTGATGTCAATTCACATCATTTCCTGTCCTCACATCCTTCTAATCCTTTAATAACTGGATGTAAGAATAGCGATTAGTCACCCACTAGTCCTGTTCTAGCTTTATCATTCTTTCCCTACTACTCACTTTGAAAAAAGTGAGGTTGAGCGACTGAGTAACAATCAGTTTCTTAGAAAAAAAGTTCTGTTGAGATACCTCCAATAGAAGGCCATATTTGGCCATTGGGAGCGAACATGGATAAAAAAAAAATGTCACTGTCACAAAAGCTTCAAAGTTTTTCTTATTATTTTCAATTGATGGTGTTTTACTGTTGATGATATCATCTGAAAATTAACGCGATTAATTCAAAAGATCCATCTATTTGACTTACGTAATGAATAATTATTGGAAATGAATTGTATATTATATCATATCTACTGAAGTCTTGTGGTCTATGGTAAGTCGTGGCCTATTCCAGTTTCCTTGTTAACATAATAGCGAACGAGTTATGTACAGACGAGAATGACGTATTCGTTCCACACGACGCTCGTCTCTACCCGAGTAAGTACCGAGTAACGAGTACCTACTGCCAGATGTATTATTAAAAAATACCACAATCAATAATTCAAAATTCCTTCATAAAAGCTGAGCTAGAGATGCATGCGCGCAGAAGTGTCCCAGAGTATAATTTATAATTTAAAAATATTTTATTTAAATAGTAGCTGTCCAGCTTTGCTCCAGATGGAATCGTTTTAACAGTTTTTCAATTACTTAAAAACAGGAGTAACAACTATTTTTTTTTTTAATCTACCATGAATTGCCAATCATGCCCGCTCCTAATCTCAAGTAATTCGACTACTTATAGAGCTTTCAAATAGTTTGTTTTGTGGGATTTGGTTGTTTTTATTTTGGTTAACCTCTTTTATTTCATTGGTTGAATTGAAATTTACTTGTTTTCATCAGAGCTACTAAGTTAAAGATGTAGTCCTGATGAAGGCATACGCCGAAATAGCTATCAACTAATTGAAAAAAAAATGTAGAAATAAATACTTTGTTCCTTTGTATCTTATTTTATATTTCAGAAAGGGTAAAAATATAATGGAAACGTAGCGAGAGCGACTAGTTAATCACTAACTAGTCTTGTATTAAGGAATGCCTTTCCAGTTCCAGTCCAAAACTGTAGAACTAAATACGTTGATATTTTTACCCTATTATAATGGAGTTCTACCAAGTAAATGCCAAATCATTAAATAAAATGAATGCCTTTCCAGTGGGTTATTCCATTTCACCAGCAATAGCTTTAAGCTTAGTGAGTAATAATTTATTTCTTATATAATATTGAAGCACGATACGTTCATTTACTAAACGTCAGTTGAAGTTCATCCGTGTGCTTAACGCCTGAAATTGTCGAAAGGCGAGACCCGGGTCTTTAGTGACAAAATCTGCGTGAATGTACATACTTTGACCGACTCAAATTTACTTAACAAAAGTATTGACATGGCTTTCTAATAAGATCGGTAAAAAAAGTATTTTAAGATTTTTATGTATAATAACGATGTATTTTTTAATTTTACAATTAAAACATGCTGGGTCCTTTTGCGCAGCGGTTAGTGTTGTGGGCTTCCGTGCCGGATTCGAGTCCCAGTGCGAGCAGCATTTTTTCGATCGATTTATCGATTACTGCTTGATGACACGGGTGTTTGTGATGTCCCTCCCACCACTTTCGACCCCTTAACAACTAGGCAAACAATAATTTAGTACAAATGAGTATTTTATTTTTTGAATATAATGCCTTTATCAACAAGTATTGCCAGTGAAATAAAGAGTGATTAACGATTACTGTCGCCTGCTGTGGCCCAGTTGGTTAAAGCTTGCTCTACCGACCACGCAGGTCTGGGTTCGATTCCCGGTCAGATCACAGTGAATTTGAGAATTATTCAATTCAAAGTTGTGATGGAGGACTGGGTGTTTGTGATGTCAATTCACATCATTTCCTATCCTCCCATCATTCTGATCATATAATAACTGGGTGTAGCAAAGCGATTAGCCAATCACTAGTCCTGTTCTAGCTTTATCCTTCTTTCCCTACTACTCAATTTAAAAATAAGTGAGGTTGAGCGACTGAGTAACAAACAGTTCTCGTAGAAAAAACTTCTGTTGAGATACCTCCATTAGGAGGTCATATGCTCCACATTGGAAGCGGACATGGATTAAAAAAAACCAAAAATGTGTTATACCAAGTATACAAAAAGATTCTTTGATATGAATTATTTTTCTGTAAGAAATTAGTTGGTGCATTAATAATACCAGTTTGCCAAGAAATAAATTATTTTCATGGACAGTGGTTATTGAGACTTAGTAACTACAGTGGAACAAAATAGATTGTGAAAAAAATGCTCCCTTAACGAGCGGCATGACGAGTGACGCAGAAAGTGGAAGTCACATCTTCACGTCACTCACGTGAGTGTCCACTCTAATACCATGGTACTGGGTGGATGACAACGATATTGATGAGCTTGTAGAAGAGCTTATGGAATTACATTGTTTTTCACAGCAAGAATTTATGGAGGAGAGTTTGTTAGTGGGGAAGGAGGAAGTAACAGATCAATAATCTTCTGGCGCAATAAGAGAAATGCTAAGACCATGGGAAACTGTTGGATCGTACACTGAGAAGCATCACCCTAATAAAAAGGTGGCTATGCGTTTTATAAATGTATTCAATGACAATGCTGTGTCACATTTTGACCAAATTTTGAAGCGTCGGCAAAAACGAATGTCTCTAGACAGCTTTCTAGTAAAAATAATACAATATTTGTCATATATTCATGCTAATAAACTAGTCGATTTTTTTATTGTTTTTTTTTGCAAATAGAAATCGCATTCCAGGTTGTTACGCTTACAATTTATAAGTACGTAATTTTATTTTATATATAAAAATTGATTTTATTTTCGGCATATAACGCATTATTGTATTTTACATTGTTTTATATGGGGAAAATTGTTTCGCATAACGAGTGTTTCACATAACGAGTAAGACTTTCGAACGAATTAAACTCGTTATGAGAGGTTCCACTGTATTTCTGATCTCTTCCACGCTGGCTGTACATCATAGCGAGGATGTGGTCTCGCAAATGTATCTTGATCGCTCGTAAGTGTTCTTCGAGGGTATGTAAAGAAATTTAATTCAACGCGAAAGTTCATCATTTCGATCGAAATATTATGCCTGTCTATTATTTGTTGTTAGCCATCACAGCTTTACTCTAAACGTGATGCTACGTTTTTATTATTGTTTTTGAGAAACATTCTTTTGAAATATGCATTCAGTATTAAATTACAGTGGGATGTAAATGTACGAGCATACAAATATAGGGTTGGTAAATTAATTTAATAATTAATTAAAAAAATGGTAGTCAGCTACAATGCATTTAGTTTTATAATTTAGCTATGTACAATATGTGATAATTATTACTCAATGTAATTAATGCATTGTTTCATTGTTCAATTTATAATTAATAATATGCTTATCCTTAACACGTGTCCACGCTAGGTCCATCGCCGCTTCTTTCTTTTGGACGTAATAAGAGGCTGGTTAGTCCGCTCTCTAATCTCCGTATTCCTGACAAAGTAAGACCATCTCACTCTTAGCATTCGCCGCAGGCATCTGTTTTCGAAGCACAGTATACGGTTACTCGGCGCTTTCTTAAAGTGCCATGATTCACAACCGCAAAGCAGCACTGTCAAGATACATGCGTTGAACAGGAGGCTCTTGGTTCTGACCGAGTACAGCCGTGAGTCCCAGACTTTCCGCATTGAGTTAAAGGTTGCTCCAGCTATCCCTAGTCGGATCGCGAGCTTGAGATTCTGATTCTCGTGTTAAAGATGCCTCAAGAGAGCCTGAACCCTGCCTGTCTCTTTTTCCAACCGGATGAATCCAGGCGTCGTGGAAGGCCACTGATGACCATCCACAGGATGTACTCAGCGGAGTTACGGGACGCTGGAATGACCTAGGAGACTGTCTGGGGATAGAGAATCATGGAGGATCTTCGTGGTGACCATATGCTCTGTATAGCGAGCGGATATGGAATAAATAATAATAATAAAAATATGCCTATCCAGAGTAAAAGTATCAAAAAATATTCAAAAATATTATACACTTTTTTGTACCATTTTTTTTTTAGATTTATTTAATATGATCAGGACTGGTTCTTCTCTCATCACGATTTTTTTACTGAAATCACGACACATCTGTTGAAAATGCTTGTGATGATCGAAACCGGTTCTAATTATTTTAAATAAATGTGAAATTAGAACAAAAGAGTGTTTTTTTAATATAACGCTTTTTATAATGTGTACCATAAAAAGTATAATGAATTATATTTAAAAAAATCAATGAATCGAACACATTCCATTGTTTTCTAATCTCACTAAGCATTTGTTTGTCATTCTATATACTAATATGAGATGAAATTATATGAAGCTAACTTTTTACATGTGTAATTATTCTTTAAGAACAATTTTGCTGGATAAGAAATCAGGAATGATAAAAATTAATTGTCATGTTTCCTTATAATTTATAACATCCTATTGAAAGTTTTTAAAAATACTGAAAGATGCAATTATTTCATACATTTTCTTATCGTGCATAAATAATACAATAGTGAATGACAGTCAAACTAAATATACATTTTTTCTTAATTAAATACTATTTAATTGGTGCGTTGAAATGTTATTTTTTATTACAGTAGTTAGTATCTTTAAGATGAATCATAGTTTTAAAGGTATTCGTAGAATTATGTGAAAATCATGAATTTATACATTGTTTGTAATGAGCAAACAAGTCAAGTAACCGAATAATGTATTCTGAAATCATGCAAATTAATTCATCTATAACAAGGCTAAATTGGCAGGTATGACAAGGTAAAATAGTCACACGAAAGAATTTTTATTTGTGAGTGATGTTGCCATAAGATGGAAAATTATAGTTACTGGTTTTGATATTATACTGCACTAACTATCACCCCTTCCCATCAAGCTTAGCACAGTAATGATGAGTGATAATTCTGTTTAAATTTCTCTTGCGAATAACATTAACTTCCAAGCCTATTTATTGATTATTTCTTTAAGTTATGAAATTCATGAGAAAAAAAATATATTTTTTTAAATAAATATTTACAAAGAAATATTTATTAGAAAACTTTTTTATAAATTGATTTTTCAGTCGATTTATGAATTTATGTTCAAAGGCATGGATGTATGTGATGTCTTGAATTCCCCCCTCTCACCCATCCTATCCTATGAACGGGGCGTATCGAGAGCGATTAGCTTACCACTAATCCTGTCTTAGCCGTATCTTTCTATCCCTACTCTCTTTGGAAAAAGAGAGGATGAGCAACTGAGTAACAAGCAGTTCTCATAGAAACACTTCTGTTGAGATAAACTCCATTAGGAGTCCATATGCTCCAAATTGGGAGCGGACATGGCTTAAAAAACAATATTAGATAATTTTAATAATCAAGACTTATTTCGGTCAGTGTGTGAGTAATTTCAACATTTGAAAAAAATAATTTAGCAGAGCCATTTATGTTTATTTTGTATTACATACTTATCGTAAAGTTTGTTAAATAAATATTTAAAAATTATACTGTCTGTGAGTTTTTTGTAAATATTTATTTATTAAAAAAAAAATATAAGTAACACTTAATTGCGCAATAAGTGGAATGAAAAAAATATCAATTTGCTTTTTCTATTACAAAAATGAATTCAATAAGTTCAACACACAATACGATTTGAAAACATACTTAAGTAAATAATGGACACAAAAAAATATAATTTTTAAAATTGGTTAATAATAGGGTAAAAATAGTAACATATTTAGTTCTACAGTTTTTTTTATATTTATTGGTTGTTAGTTATTTCGGCTTTCGCCATCATCAGAACTATGATTAAACTTACACTTTTCTCATGATACACAATGCATCATGTTATTCACTCTAAAATCCTAATTTAAATTGCAATTATAATATTACACTTATCAAAATGGAGTTCTACCAAGTAAATGCCAAGTCAATGAATAAATTATTTGATAATCTTGGGAAAACAGCTAAAGGACTTTTTTTAGCCGTTTATGGTGACTAATACCACATCTATAATTAAAATCGATGATTATTGGTAATGATGCACAAAAGGAACAAATATATTTTTGGCTATGCATCGCATTATTTTTAAATAAATAAAATTGTATAATATACATATATGGCCATTGTGACGTAGGTGGTAATATGGAACGTTTATGATATTTGACAAAGCTTCAAGCAATGATACATTCTTATAAGGTTCATAAGGAAACACAGGAAAAGTTTTTGAAATAAAATTTTAGAACTCAGCTGATAAAATTGACAGTTTCCTGTCACTAGTGGAATTGAAAGACAATCTTATTAGTTAGAATGCTACCAATCATGTAATTCGTAATAAAAAAACATACATGTTCAGATTTTAGAAAGATAACTGTCGATTTTTACTGTATAATAGAAAACGAGTCAACGTTTTTGAAATATTAAACATTCACGTGAAAAAAAAACAACTTCGTGAATAATAGAAAATTTAAATTAACTTTGATTATTCCACGTATTGTGTTACTAACTGTGACACGTGTTTCGCCTCTTTCAGAGGCATCTTCAGACTTACTATCGCAAAGTTTGCTTAAGTAATGAAGCAAGATTGATTCTAACATTTTAAAATTATAAACTTCATGATTCATCCAAGATTAATACTTACTAAATCAAGGATGACCAGTACGCTTACTGGTCACCCATATAGTGATTTGTAGTTAATCGAGATGTGAAGAGTAAAAAGAATGATTAAAATTTTACAGTATTTCGTACAACGACAATAAAGCAAATATATTTCATGTTTCAAGTGAAATAGTGTAAAGTTAATCTTGTATTATTCATGTAATTACTTTGAATTGAATTATTTCCGACGTTCTTTAATGTTGTTTATGAAGAAAGAAAAAAGAAACATTATGTTCTATTTTTTTTATCCATGTACACTCCCAATGTTGAGCATATGGCCTCTCAATGGAGGTATCTGAAGTTTTTTTACGAAAACTGTTACTCAATCGCTCAACCTTTTTAGTTTTCAAAGAGAGTTGTAGGGATTGAAGGATAAGGCTAGAACAGGACTAGTGGTAAAATAATATCTCTTGCTACGCCCAGTTGTTAAAGGATCGGAAGTGGTGGGAGGGACATCACAAACACCCATGTCATCAAGCAGTAATCGATAAATCAATCGAAAAAATGCTGCTCGTACTGGGACTCGAATCCGGCACGGAACCCCACAACACTAACCGCTGCGCAAAAGGACCCAGCATGTTTTTATTATACCATTAAAAAAAGACATCGTTATTATATATAAAAACATTAAAATCCTTTTTTTACCGATCTTATTAGAAAGCCATGTCAATACTTTTGTTAAATTCAATTTCAGTCGTTTAAATTATGTACATTCACACAGATTTTGTCACTAACGACCCGGGTTTCGCCATTCGGCATCTTCAGGCGTTCAAGTGCACGGATGAACTTGAACTGACGGTTAATAAATGAATGTTTCGTGTTTATATAATAAATAAATGTATCATTGAGCTTAAAGCCATTGCTGGCGAAAAAGATTAGCCCATGAGAATGCCCACAGCTTTGAATGGTGAGTAGTTTTAAGAATTATATTTATTTTTGTTTGTCGGAAAGGTTTTATGATTATATTTATATAGGGTATAAAAGCGGCGAGCCAGGCATGTGCAGCTGATCGCTTAAAATCGGTTCAAATTTAATATTGAAATTCCACCTTCAGTCGAAATTTTAAATTTTGTTAAATTGTTTATTAGAGTCTTTTTCACTTTAAAAAATGGATCGTTTTATGAACTTTTAACGAATCATCTCAGCATTACTGATTGTGAGTCAGACGCTTAAACTTTGTCTTCTGAGAGTGTAAAAGAAAACGGGTGACCTTTGCATTTATTCGAAAGCAAGAAGTTATGAAAATATGTCAAAGATACGCTAGTTTTGATTTAAATACATTGTATCCAATAAACAGAAAATCTGACCCAACTACTAAATGGATAACATTTCAAAGTGTTTACTACTCAGCTGTCGACAGTTGCATACATAAACGCATGCAAGTATCATACTGTTAAATAATATATTTTATTTTTGTTAAAAATCCACGAAAAAATCTCTCGGCGTATGACTTTAATCCGTGTTGTAAGTTATGTTAAAATAAAATTATGTTAAAGCTTGAGATTTATGAGTCTGCTTGCGTCTTTACTTAATAGAACAAACTGGTGTATCGTGCATCAATATAATTGCGCTAGTTACAACAACCACATCATTCTCTGGCCCTTCATACTTCGTTCGGCCCTGCTTATTATACAGCACACAAGAAAGTACACATATGGATATTATTATAATTAAAAAGGATTTAAAAATTACATCGATATTTTTTTTGGTTAGGGTGTTATTTTTTTTAAATTTTGTTTTTTTTTTGTATCGACATCCCCAACGAGCGAACACCCCAATGTGGAGCATATGACCTCCTCATGAAAATAATTCAACAACTGTTTGTATAATAATGTAAGATTTCGACTGAAGGTCAGTTCAAGTTCAACACCTGAAGATGCCGAAAGGCGAAACCCGGGTCGTTAGTGACAAAATCTGTGTGAATGTACGTAATTTGAACGATTTAAATTTAACTGTTTGTAGCATTGTTTTCGAAGAGAATAATGATAGAAAGCTTAAGGTTAGGTCAGTATCAGTGTTTAGATAATCGTTTTAATAGAATTGGAAGGAATATTTTTTTTAGACATCTATGCCTTCGATCAGAATTTGAAAAAATTCTGTTTGTTCTGAGATTCGAGACTTGTCATGGAATCCAACGAACCATTGCTCTACGGAGCCGATAATATTATTAGTAGGTTCAAAATAAAGTTTGTTGAGAAGTGAACGTATTTTTTTGATTATTTTAAACTGACTTGACTCGTCGTAAAGTTTTCAAAGTTGTGTTTTTTTTGTATTTTTATAACACATTCAGATTTTGATATACTAGACATTTTTTATCGCTTTTATGTTTCGTCAGCAGCTTTTGTCAAAAGAAATTAAATAAAAAGTCAACATGGAATATGCAATGTCGAAAAAATTTTCAATTTGATTTTGAATTTGAAGGAAACTTTCGGTGTGTAATTATTGATTTCATTAAAAAAGCTAATCTTCCTTTGCCGATAAAAACACAATTTTATTTTTTTGAGTTATCAATTTACGATCACCTTTTGACTCAATAATTTATTACTGTGTATCGACATTCGAATGCTATTTTCGTGAAATGTGATTTCATATTTTTTTCTCTCTTATTGTGCAACTTATTCTGTTTTATTTATATTATAAAAGCTTTTATATTATTCTTATCTTAGTAATAATTTTTAATTTAAACTTTTAATTTTTTTTTTTTAAATCTTTTTTTTACAAGCATACGGAATATTTTGTCAGCTTAAATATAAATTATATTGCGATAAACTTTTTGAATGTACGTGGTGAGTTTTGTTTTTCAAATAAGCAAAACTTTTTATAGCGACAGCCAATTTTAAAGATTTTTATGCTCAGTTTGGTTTGCCACATTACCATGAATAAACTTGCGCTAAAACATCGCTTGGAAGTTGTGAAAATTTATTTCTTCAAAAACGATGCTGGCCAGAACGTTACAGATCCATGATTGAAGACATTTTTCGTTCCCAAATGCTATTCATGTGAAAGAACTGTGGTGAACAAGACGGCACAACATACTACACAGAGCGCGTAACAAATTGGTTATCGATAGAAAAAGTGTTCGTTATTCGAAAAAACACCCTTATTGTAATTTAGAATGGTTCAGTTCAAGTACATTCGTCTACTTGATAAAACATGAAGATGCCGAAAGGTGAAACCCGGGTCGTTAACGACAAGATTAATTGAAGAGTACAGCATTCAGACAATTCAAATTTAAAATTGTTATTTATTTAATTTCAAAGGCAGGCAGCTATCTACAACTCAAAGAAAATAAAGTAAATCTTTATTATTACACATTCATTAAATTAATTTATTTTAAACTATTTACTAACAAAAAAATGTTGTGAGTTACAATAATAATGAATTATATTAACAGCCTGTGATTACGCTATCAAATAGAGCTGGCATGCGGGTTGCTACTCTCAGTGTGTACTCGTTATAAGTACCTACCCGGTCGAGCAGTTGCCCTGTTCAGAACTGCACGCTGTTTTATGTGAGAAAAATGCAGTAATGTGTTTGCTTTACAAAGTATAGGAGTCAGGAGTCAAGAAGCCTCTCGCGTTTGCTCTGCTGGATTTCGCCCTCCACTCTACACAATATGTACATTTTGAGAAAATTCTCAAACTTTGATTTTGGGGTAATATTAATGTGATATTTATTTTAAACAAAGAAACATAAAAAAAAATCGTGTGGACGCATATTTTAGTGTAATTTTTATGCAATCATTTTTTTTAAACCATATCCGCTCCTAACGAGGAGCATATGTAATCCAAATGGAGTTTATCTCAACATAAGTTTTTCTACGAGAACTGCTTATTACTCAGTTGCTCGACATCTCTTTTTAAAAAGAGAGTAGGAATAGAAGGATAGGGCTAGGACAGGAATAGTGGTTTGTTAACCGCTCTCGATGCGAGCCCGGAGGGGCGAGTTCAAGACATCACATACATCCATGTCTTTAATTTATAAAAATTTCGTTACTGGGATTCGAACCCGTGACCTCCGTTACTGAAGCCAACGACGTTGACCACTCAACTACAAAGGCGGCTTGTTTTATACTTGATAATTGAAGTATAATTCTCCAAGAGTTTTTTTGATATCTGCGACGTTTGCCGTATCACTTTTTGACCTTCATTTTCCCGTCAAGTAAAAACATGACGTCATCAATGAATGAAAAAAAGTAACTTAAAACTAATTCGAGGGAAAAAGTAATCATAAAAAACAACGAAAACTAATTTAGGTATCTAATATAAATTTATAAATATATTTGAAAGTAAAAACAAATTGGTACATTTAAGTTCGCTCACCTCTCTCGGATTGGTTTGGTATATTCTTAAGAATTAAAAATGTATTTTATATCAATGATAATTCGTTATCAAAATCGGTCCTGACCATAGAAAAGAAAAGTGTAAGAAGTAGGTAAAAATTAGTGTGTGTATTTTAGTATATCAATATTAAAAACAGTTTATCTGGCGTATTCTTAAAACAGATGATTTTTTTGTCGCTATATTTTATCATTTTAAATTGAAATAGTTTATTCTTGTCTTAAATAGTTATGATAAATCTTGGGTTGAAAAGTCCCAAAACTATAGTAGCATATTTTATTTTATATTTAATATAATAATAAACTCGGTCTCAAAACAGAAAAAGATTAAACAAAAGGAATATTAAATACAAAAAAAATATACATACATATTTATAATGTACTAGCTGGTTCCCTGCAAGCGTTGCAATACCACTCAAAGAAAGAAAGTGTTTTAATTGTGTTTATTGAAGTGCATGTTTTCTTTTTCTGTCTGTTTGACTTTTGACGTTTGCTGCCGATTGTCTATGGTGTGACAGATGCGCCACCTACTGTAAGTTTATTGTACTATAACCTTCGCGTAAGTGCAAGCATACGTTGTCAAAATGAACTGTAGGGCAGACATACAAACATTGATTTTTATATATAAGACCTACTGTAAGTTAATTTTACTATGCCTATACTAACCTTCCCGGAATTGCAAGCAAACAGTTTGTTAAATTTTTATTGAAATCGTATGAGCGATGTGGCAACTCATTAAGTACAAACAAACAAACACTCATGTTTATATATTAGATGTATAAGGTACAATAAAATATGTAAGAAATAATAAACGATTAGTTTTTACAGAAATAAATTTATGATCTGTACATTAACATGTACCAAATAATCTAAAGCAATACTAATTCAACTTCCAGTGTAATAAAAAATGGAAAAATATGAACTGCAATCGGACGAGCGGTGTGGCAACGCACAAATTACGAACAAACAAACACTCATTCTTATATATTAGATATACAAAACTTTCGAAATTTCAATAGTGAACATCTACGACATGCCTTTTGACCATAAATAATTAAACGATTGTTATGTATTGGAAATTTTACTGGATATTATATTACAATATAATTTGAAATTTAAGGATGGGCATTGATCTATTGCAAAACAATTTGAATGTAAATATTTATGATGAAAACGAATCTTCAAATGACTTAGCTCACGATTTGCAGCGGGTATTTAAAAGAAGAGTAATAACCGATCCTCTGCTTAAGCGATGCAGTATAATACGTCTTGATTAATGCCCCCTTTTACCTCATCGTGTTGAATAAATACTCTTGAGGGCCAAACAGGATATAAAGCATCCCGAGCCCATCTTCACGATTGAGGTCGGATCAAGACTCGCCTTCGTCACTAATTCTAGTGCTGGCCACCGCGATCGTGATCATCTTTGACTCGAGCATGCAACGAGACCGACTTGCCGAAACACCCCCCCATAATCGTCCTTACGTATATGTTTGTTTTTTTTTTTTAAATAGAAAATAAATAGTTTATCCGTTGAAAAGTATATTTTACACGAAACGGACTAAGTTGGAAAGTTCAACTAAACATTTCTTTTAATATACAACATATTTTGTAAACCAAATTCGCTTCAAATATAGAGCATATATTTAAAAAAATATATATTTGACATTACAGCAATGCGTCAAATATTTTGAAGTTGAAATATCATACGAGATTTACTCGATGAGAATTGACGTCACAGACACCCATGTCTTAGATCTCAAATTAAATTGAAAAAATCCAATTTGACATCAAACTCAAACCCAGCTGATTGGTAAAGCAAGCTCTTACCAACTAGACCAGAGCGGTTGACAATATTGACATATAATGGAGGTATTCTCAACGAAAGTTTTTTTTACAACAACTGTTGTGATTCACTTGATTAATCTATCTTTTTTTGAAGACAGTCTGAGTATATCGATAGAGCTAGGGCAGTTATCTAATCTCTCTCGCAAAGACCTATTTTTTGATATATGATATTAAGAAAAACATTTTTGACATCGTAAACATCCATGAGAATATCGTAAACAAAGCGTAACAATTTTCACCGCTCCCCAAAAAAACAGAAATTACTCCATAATATGGAACACCTTTTCAATTGCATTTTACTTTCAATCAAAAGTTTAAATATTTGACTAAGTCTAACTTTAGTCAATAGTTCTAAGGTCATAATATTATTATAAATTTGTGAATAAGTAAGCTTTGAGCTTATAAATATAATATAATATATAGCACATGCGATACATTTTTAAAAAAATACTATTTAATTTGTTTTTTCGCGCTGAACGAAGACATGAAAATACCAAAAACTAAAACCCAGATCATTAAGAGAAAAATATATGACACATATTATGGTAAAAAAGCATCGAAAAATGGTTGTGAAATTCCGTTTTCAAATACATTTTCTTAATTGAATATATCTTTACCGTATTAATTATTTAATGTATTATCAAAATTAGTTTTAAAATGTTAAATTTATTTCAATTCTTTGAAATTAAACTTCTATCTTGAAAATGTTTTTAAAATTGGCTTACTTTACAAAGATTAAAATCTGTAGCTTATAAGTAATATTAGAGAAAGTGAGATAAATCTGGAATACATTAAAATAAGAAGTAATGTAAAAGTTTTAAATATGAAATTTAAAAAAACTTTCATTTAATCATCGCTAAAAAAACAAAATTCAAAAGTATTAATTAATTCGATGACGTCAATACCTTGAAATGGAAAACTTTTATTATTCAATATTGATACAGTCGATTTAGGGCACGTTTTAAAATAATAATAAAATAATTGGAAAAACTGCTACAACTTTACTTTTGTATCAAGGTCATATAAAAAATAATGCAAGGGAATTAAAAAAATATTAAAATAATTCTTCTTCAATAACTTCTTTTGTGAGAATAAGAACATATGTTGTAGAACTGATCCGTAGTAAAAATCGGAAATTCAACAAGAAAAATAAACTAAATGCAAAGTTAGCGTAATTTTTGTATATATTACACCCTGTTCGAAAATTTCCAATTCACATAAATTCAAATCGAAAAGTTTGTTTTAAGTTTTTTTGAAAAGTAGTAATAATTCATCAATGAACGTAGAATAAATTATTGACTTCATTCATGGAAGTGTGTTGATTTTAAATTCGAATGCGTATTATGAAATAAAATCACTTACAAAAATAATACGGCCGAAAAAGTCATTTTAAGGCTCGGCCGTTCTATCTGAGCAATTATTTAAATGTGATAATTTGCCGCCAAACAAATCTCATTACCATAATAAGTGAACTTTGATTGTCCTTTCTATTGGTTTTAGAAGAGGAAAAATTAAAATTCGTAAAAGATGTGGGAATTGGCGGAAGCGGACGAATCAAGTGACGTGCAAACAATATTATATGACGCAATCGGTAGGAGCATTTTCATGCAAGTAGTAAAACTTGATTTTATTCAAAGTTGACAAACATGACTTTTTATAAATCATCTTAATTGATTTCCTACGCAGTATTTGGGTGTTCACTATCAATACTTGGTAGAAAGGCATTATATAAAAAAACATAAAATAATATTTTTTACTAATTCCACCTTTTCACTTTGCTCGTGATGACCATTCATGAACGAAACCGGTCTTAATGTTATTAAATAAAAGTGGAATAAGTATAAATGATATTTTCATTTTTAGAATTATTACGTAGTTCAAACTATTTCTTTGAAAATGTGAAAGAAAATGTAGAGTAGGGCATATACAAAAACCGATTTAAAAAAAGCGGTCTTCGAATTCTAATATATCCTAAAACTTGGTTTTACCACTCGGCTTGGCTTGACTTATTGAATTTACTTCAATTATCTTTTATTTATCTTGAGATATCGAACGTAACATAAAAAATTGCTCTTTTACTCACATCATTTGCAAATAATGGAACGGTCATATGAAAAAACCACATTTCAGGTAAAATATTCAAGCATTAAAATTCTCCTAAAAATAAAATAAACAATTTTCCACAACCTTCATAATATGACGGAAGATTTAAGAAGGAAAAAGAAGAAAACTTTTTTAAAAATATGATATCAAGAATGAGTTTTTAATTTATAACTAAATACAGCCGCCTGTGTGGTCAAGTGGTCAACGTCGTTGGCTTCGGTTACGGAGGTCGCGGGTTCGAATCCCAGTACGGTCAGTTTTATAAATTGATTTTTCAATCGATTTATGAATTTATGTTCGAAGGCATGCATGTAATTCCCCCCTCCCATCCATCTTATCCTATGAATGGGGCGTATCGAGAGCGATTAGCCAACCACTATTCCTGTCTTAGCTCTATCCTTCTATTCCTACTCTCTTTGAAAAAAGAGAAGTTGAGCAACTGAGTAACAAGCAGTTCTCGTAGAAACACTTCTTTTAAGACACACTCCATTAGGAGTCCATATGCTCCACATTGGGAGCGGACGTGGTATATATAAAAAACTAAATACATCACTCGGGTCACTTTATATAGCAGCCACAAATAATAAATAAAGATTAAACTTTATCGCCATTTTGCATTGCACGCTACTGCAACTGACTCATTTCATATTCAGCAAAATTCCCTCACTCACTTTTGTTGGCGAGAATGGATCGTAAATCACTCAATAAAATTGATAGATAAATGCAGTTGATTGAGGAGGACGGCAAAGAAGATCGCAACATGATCGACTGGTCAGAGCTTCCTTGAAAGGTTCTTGACCTAATAAATGCCTCTTGCATTATTCTGTATCGCAGTCGAATCGAAATAATACTGACCGGTGAGTTGAGAAAAAATTGAAAACGCCGAAACCGACAAAAGTCATATTTCACATGTAAAGTGTTAAATATAAATTCCAGGAGAAAAAAAATCAATCGTTAATTGAATTAAGTGGGTTAATGCAGCGATTTCCAACCTGGGAGGCGTGGACTACTCCAAAGGGAGGCGCGAACAGTCCAAAATATTTATTTACTCTTTAACCCTTTGTCCGCGTCACCAAATTTAGCGAACAGGGCATGTACGCGGTTGCTTTTTTGCGTATTTTGTTATCGCGTTTTCGACTACAAATATTGGTTGTAATATTTTTTGAACTAATCAAATATGTTAATTGCCACCCAAAGTAACTTTTTCAATAATAAAATACAATATATTTCTTGTATTTTCGGTTTAATTCGACAATAATCATTCTTCATACAATTGCAGCGTGACGTCGCCATATTGCAAAATACCGTGTATTAGTTACTATATGAAATAAAGGATGGAAAGGCGCAAAGATACACTTATCTCCAAAGGGAGGCGCATTAAAATAAAGTATGGAAACCACTAGGTTAATGGGTTATTAAATCTTAAGAATTCATTCATTGAGAGTCGCTTAAATATTGTAAAACTTATCATAAAAATCAAAATTAAGGGTGAAGTAGCGTTTTACAGATACTCTGTCGAAGAGGAGGGTAAACTCACTGTTCGTTGAGCAATAATTACATATATGTGGAGATGTAGTCAAGGCGGTTAATTACCTGACATACTCATAACAATTGCAAGGAATATTGATGTCTTATGATGATAAGATTAATCGATTAAAAACCTTAATAATTGATAATGTATATATACGTTTATTCGCAATATATATATACTATGGAAAGGAAAAAGGACGTAACCCACAGTTTTTTCAAAACATCACCGATAATCGCAATGTATGAAACTTGATACACGTTCTATCAAAAAAGGATGTAAGCTGCAAATGCCGAATAAACATCTAAATCTAACTTTTATTTTTGAAAAATGATGAGCCTGTGAAAATTGAAATCAAGAAAATAGACTGAAAAAAGGTTTTTCCTAGAAAATTTCTTTTAATTCAGTTAATATTAGATTATGTCAATTAAGCACCAGTTAAGAAGTTTTCGTGCACTTTGAGTTTGTGTATATTTCACAATTTGCATATGTCCCAAAATCATCAAAACACGTTTTTTGTGCCTCCTGTAAAATTTGATATGTGTGGGTTACGTCCTTTTTCCTTACCACAGTTGATATATATACAACACAAATAATTTAAGCCGAATAGTTTTGGAATTCTATAAAAAATGATATGTACATGTATTCAAACTAAGTTCCAACAGGCTTGTCGTTTTGTTAACCAGTTCATTATAAATATTAGTTTGACATTATATTATGTAACCTTGTCCATTCTCAATGTAAATGTATGGGCTTCCGACGGAACTTTTCTCGACAGCGGTTTTTCTACGAGAACTGCATGTTATTTATTTATTCAAACTGTCTTTTTTGTAGATTAATAATAAAATGGTAATGTTAAAACATAGGTTTGTAAGAATTTTGTATTTTAATATACATATCATATTATCTTGTTGACTGAAATGTGGCTGCTAGCATTATAATGTAAAGCGAAGATGTATGAATTCTACAACATTATTCGTGTGATATAGATAGCTAAAAGGGCAAGGTTATGTTGTTAAGTAATATGTATTATATCCCCATAGCGCACATCCTCGTAACATAATAATTGTTCGTTAGAACGCGTATATAAATCGTTTTCAAAAACCTGTTACCACATATAAATTCATTTTTAGGATATCACGGGAAGCAGTATCTTTTGTGTGAAAATATAATTTATTCCCTCACAGGTTACTTACAAACAGTGAAAAGTGCAATTCACAAAAAATGAGCGATACAAAGCAAAGTAAACACCCAGAACTATTTTAAGCAGTGCTGTAGACAGCGTTGGGCTACGAATACGTTAACAAGGGGCTCGCTTAATCTGAAAGCAATTATCGGTATTCTGGGAAAGGAGTGAATTTTTTTATCACTTCTATGCAATTATATGCAACACTTAATACATTTATACTATGTAGTAACAATATGAAATTTACTGTAAGCTAATCAAATTAAATGGCAAAAATGCATTACTCTATACACTGAAGCTGTCGTAGATAATATTTAAGTCAGAGAATGCAGTTATGTACTTATTTAATCTGAGAATATTGTTTTCTATTAATATAACAAGGGGCTCGCCGGCCTTAGTAAAAATTAGCAAGGGGCTCGCGCAAGCCCCTCCGAGCCCCCTCCAGCCCATCCCTGGCTGTAGAGTCAGACTGTTTGTGGTACTAGAAAAAAACTAAAAACTTAGTCCTTTTAAAAATAAAATTTGCATTCAAATCAGTAGGGTCAAAAGTGGCGCCACTGCACGTTACTATGCATAAGAAATAGTTAAAGTCGTGTTTCAAGCTGATGTCGGAGTTGGAGTCACCTTATTTCTTGACGACTCCAATATAAGTATTAAACAATAAGTTATTCATATTTATGTTGCTACACAACGTTTTGTCGAAAAATGCTCAGAAATTTATGTTGGTCGAAGGAAGTAAATATTTAACCAAATTGCCAACCAAACAATCAATAATAACAATGTCATAATAATACTGTGGCGAACATAATTATTTTTTTATAATACTATATGTTTTTACTCTGAAAATTCTCATTAATTAAACAACATTCTAAATGTCAAATGATATCATTAAAAAAGTTTGAATGTAAATATGAAAGTAATTTGTACTATTTCTCTACTATTGTTATATAAATAGTATTTAATCGCTTTAAAAAGGTTTACTGTCAATACTTGGTGAAAAGGCATTATATTGAAAAAAAACTTGTTTGTGATATTGTAAATTTTATTGTAAAAAAATGTAATTATAGATAAATATTTGAATTTATTTTTAGTGACCTTTCGTAGATAATTGTTTTTAAAGTGTTTGTAAATTAGCAGTATTTATTTGTAAAATATAGCCGCCTGTGTGGCCGTAATCATGTTAAATAAACTTAGATTTTCTACAAAATAGTGTGTTTTTTTATTATTAACAGCTTTAATACCGCACAAATAAATCGTTAATATGCCCCAGAGATAATGCGTGTTTTTTAGAAAAATAATTTTGCCTAATATACACTCGAATTCGATATTTTAAAAACCTCTACTGACTCAGTATATAGGTAGTACTACACATATTCATCAAAATATTGCTTATATTCTAATAGAATACCAAGTATTTGATTTTTTAAATGTCTTGGACATCTGTGTTCGCTTGCATATGTTCCAGACACCGGTGTCCGATTGGTATTCAATTGGTTAATAAGTAATCGTAGATATTATGTTTTTGGATTCATCTCTCAGCGTTTGTCGAATGGCGTATGTCCCACATGCCCGAGGGATGTTTTTCCTGCGGTACTGGAATTGTATAAATTGTATTTATTCGCTTTTCTTTATCCGCCATACTAAATGCTTCATTGTGTTATAAATGCGGCTCATAGGGGTTGGCGACTGTCATATTAAAGGATGTACGACCAAACCGAGACAACTAAATTAACACAATATATTCACTGGAATCTTTTTCACCATCAAACCTTATACACCCTCAATTTATTTTTTATTTCCTTTTATTTTAACCGCCAAATGAAAAAGTAGATATTTTTTATTATTTTGAAAATATCATGCTTTATAATTTCCTGTATTATTTTTAATGGAATATCGAAAATTTTACCTTAATTTATTTATTTTCGTTTTCTTATAAAAAAATATCGTATATGACAGGGTTTCCCCAAACTATTTCTGCAATGGAACACTTAGAAAATTTGGAAATTTTAATGGAACACTTTGCTTTTCTTAGGTTGGGTAATTCCTAATAGTTAAAATCAAGCAAATATGTTATTAAAAATATATTTATAAAATTTAATTCTCTTAGCTTCCAGATACTTCGCCTATACGCATATATGAGTTTGCAGGCCAGCAACCTTTGTTTTTCAAAGACTCAAATACGCGTCCACGGTCGTTAAGCTTTGGAGGACTCTTAAATCAGAAGCACTGATTTTATTAATTACACTTTTTAATCACTTGAGCTTAAGCCTGCTAGCTTAGCGGTTACAGAAAATGGATTCTGAACCCAGGAACCATCCTTACTAGTTATCGAAAAATATTGCAAGAGGAGTTTTCAAGTTATGTAGGTGTTCGCGGAACACTTATTCAGGTTCCGTGAAACACCAGTGTTCCGCGGAACATAGATTGGGAAACCCTGGTATATGAGATATAGAAGTGTTAAATAGTAGACAGTTTTTAATTACAATAAGTGATGATAATTTATTCGTTGTTTAACTAAAAAAGGAGATAGTTTTTAAGGAATTTATATTTTTGGTAGAATGTTGGCAATACTTAAATTGATTTTGACAAATGCCAACACAACATATATTTTGTTATTATTTCCATGGTAATTTATTATGTAATTTAAGCACGTTTATAAGATTTGTAAATATGTTGATAATATTTAAAAGCTATACAAAGCCAGTCGTTTATATAAACCGAATTTTGATTTTTCAATTTCAATTTGAAACCTATGACGTGGGTGTTTGTGATGTCAATTTACCTCGAGTTTACTTCGAGTGACTTACAATAAATTCTCATCGAGTGTTTTTCGTTTGATCTTTCAACTTTGAAATATTTGGCGAATTGGCATTAACCGTAGTGCCAAATATATTTTTTTGTATTAAAAAAAAAATACATATGCCGCTCACTTTCTACCAAATCACAATCTTTCGATACTTTTCTAGTGTACGGGAGTTTATAACATTATATATCGACTGTGGAAAGGAAAAAGGACGTAACCCACACATATCAAATTTTACAGGAGGCGCTAAAAACGTGTTTTGATGATTTTGTGACATATGCAAATTATGAATTATACACAACCTTGAAGTGCACGTATACTTATAAACTGGTGTTTAATTGAAATAATCTAATATTAATGAAAGAAATTGTTTCGGAAAAACTTTTATTTCAGTGTTTTTTCTCGGTCTTAATTTTTTACAAGGTCATCTTTTTCAAACTTAAAAGCTAAATTTAGATACTAATACGGCATTTTCAGCTTCCATCCTTTTGATAGAATGTGTGTCAAGTTGTAAACATTGTGATTATCGAAAAAAGCTGTTTTGGAAAATTGAGGGTTACGTCCTTTTTCCTTTCCACAGTCGATATGTTGAATAACGTGTATATAACACGTTACTAAAAATATAACGTTTGTGTATTGTAAATAAAATAGATAAGTGTACTGCCCGGCTTCACCATGGTTGTGTTGAACTTCCAAACGTATTCACTAAAAAACCGATACAATATATGCGTCTGCTTTATTATGATGTTATTTTAGTGATAGCTATCGTTGTCAGTTCAAAATACTGCCGTGAACTGCATGCGTGATAACATCTGCAAAATATAGTTCATCAATAAATAGCATAATTGGGATGTGCTACTGTTTGTTTAGGGAAGAGTTTTTGTGACAGACAGACATAAACATGTATTTTATATTTCATATTATAGTTATAATGTTTAAAGAGGCTCCATTTTTCAAATACCCGATAAAATATTAACTAAAATATCATAACTATATCGACTATGGAAAAAAAGTTTTTTTCAAAACAGCTTTTTTTTCGATAATCATAATGTATCAAATTTGATATACGTTCTATCAAAAGGATGTAAGCTGCAAATGACGAATTAGTATCTAAATTTAGCTTTTATGTTTGAAAAAAATTGAGCTTCTGAAAATTGAAACCAAGAAAATAGACTGGAAAAAAGGTTTTTCCTATACAATTTCTTTAATTAAAATTAGATTATGTCAATTAATCACCAGCTTAAAAGTCTCCATCGACTTCCAGGATGTGACCCAAAATGACCAAAACACGTTTCATGTGCCTCCTGTAAAATTTGCTATGTGTGGCTTTCCACAGTCGATATTCATTGTCTATAAAAAACACATAAAGCCAGTACTGTTAAATTATTATCTGCTAACACATCATAAAATTTCTACATACTATAACAAAAGTAATTATTCTTAAATGCTTGTGCCGTAATAAATATTTTCGTGTTCAACAAAATGGCCATTTAAAACGGGTGTAATTTTTATTATTAAAAAAACAATTAATGTTGACAATTTTTCTCGCAACACTTTTTTGTCGATTAAAATCTTTAAGGTTGAGATATTCCGTCGACGAGAATTTGAATCGTTAGAGCGTTCCATTTTCAAAAAAATCTCAGCCATTTATTAAACACGTTTCGTGCTTGGCATGTGTGTCTACTTATGTATGTAAGTACTCTATACACACTTACATACATAATATATGCAACAGAATTGGACACAGTCAATAAAGGGCCCAGATTGTCTTATTAAAATTTTTGCGCGGTTTGCAAATAGTTGGTAATCAAAAGTGGTTTCAATGCAGGTTACTAAATCTAAACAAATATTATAGGTCCGAAATTATTTTTTTTAAGTAATAAATGGTTGTTTAGAACTTCCACTGAAAGTGCTTGATGGAACTTCATTATCAAATTTGAATAATTGATACTAATTTATAATAAATTACTAATTAATGTCATAAATTCTCGCCAAAACATATCAATTAGGTTAACAATAATTATACTGGACGATTCTTTTTCTGTTTGTATAATATAGGCGATACAAACTGTTTGATGCTTGTCAGTTTGAGTGCATTCGTGCACTTGATAAAACCTGAAGATGCCGAAAGGTGAAACCGGGGTCGTTATCGACAAAACTTAAGAAAGAGTACAGAATCAAAATAATTCAATTTTAAAAAAATGGTACTTTGTAAATTTTAAAAAATCAAAGAAGAATTTCTCAATTCTTCATCAAGATAATGAGATACAATACTGATATGGAATTTATACCCCCGCTCACATAGAAAGTTGTAATCAGAAAGTGAATAAATTAGCGTTGACTGGTGTGTTCCAAATAAAAGAAAAATGATTGAAAAAATTGTAAACCATTTCAAGGGAGGATTTATGTGAACTTAATTCAAAGTTGGAGTCGATGAGTCATGTTTTAATAAAATGTCGGAGTCGGAGTTGAAGTCATTTAATTTTTAAAGAATGCACAGCCCATATTTTTTTCATTATTTGATATTATCGCTCAATATCAATCTGTTCTGACGAGTGAAACATACTTTTTTTAAGCTGTGCTTACGCAAAGAAAATATTATGGCCTTTATCATCATAAGTTGCTTTTAAGAAAAGTGGTTATTAGACAGACACTGAACTTCTCTAATGTTTAAACGATTTGTTCATCCCGTGTTAATTTACCTCAGAAGTGGTGCGATGAAAAAAAATAAAAACAGATAGATAAACAAGACTAATTTTAGGTCCACAAACTGATTGAAGAATATGGAAGACTCACTAAAAGTTTAATTAAAATATTGACCATTAAGATAAGACTAGAGCACCCGCAGTTTAAGTAAAAGTTTAAGTCATCTAGCAGGGAAATATATCAAAATATAAAACACACATTATTTAACTTATTCATACGATTGTAAAAAATACAATAATTTTATTCTCAGTGTAATATTTCAATGCATACAATTTATCTGTAAATAGTATTGAAATGAAAATAAAGTATGGGTTATCAATAAAAATAAAATACTTTGTTATATTCATTTAAGATGTTTGTTACTTGTTTAAAAAATGATAAAAGAACCAAAAAAAGAAGTCTTGAAAAAATTTCATTGTTTGATTTACAAAATTTTAGCATATTGATAAGATAGCCATATACTGAATACGTCTCTGTCATTAATGAGGTCCAAAAACTGAACTTATCTACGGGTAATTCAATTGTTTTTCTAGAAGCAAATTAGTGTAACTTCCTGGGTCATCTATAAAGAAGATTAGGTAGAATACACGCAGATTGACAAGAAGTGAGTACTGTGATGTTATGTTGATTTAGATTTTAGTCATGACTAAAATCAGCACCAACTTTTTTTTAAAATTTATATTTTTTGTATTACTTTTAAAAGCGAAAATTGAAATCTGTCTGTCACCGTAGTTTAGAATCATATTGTTTTTTGCATCCTTTCCTAAAGATATGCACAAAATATAAGTTCGTGTTCGTTATTTTTCCAATTTACACAATATACTTATAGTATTCAATAGGTTGGTCGCTTAAAATGGTTTTTTGTTCAGTGAGTATATCTTTTATCAAAAAATCACATTTTCCTACTAATCCCAGATAATTTAATGAATATAAAGATCGATTGTCTTTTACCTTCAGATGCTATTGTAAAATTTATTTCCACAACAAATTAGCAGTTATTTAACATCAAAATTATACGATTACATATCGACTGTGGAAAGGAAAAAGGACGTAACCCACACATATCAAATTTTACAGGAGGCGCTAAAAACGTGTTTTGATGATTTTGTGACATATGCAAATTATGAATTATACACAACCTTGAAGTGCACGGATACTTCTAAACTGGTGTTTAATTGACATAACCTAATATTAATAAAAGAAATCATCTCGGAAAAACCTTTATTTCAGTGTTTTTTCTTGGTTTTAATTTTTTTCAAGGTCATCTTTTTCAATCTTAAAAGCTAAATTTAGATACTTATTCGGCATTTTCAGCTTCCATCCTTTTGATAGAATATGTGTCAAGTTGTATACATTGTGATTATCGAAAAAAAGCTGTTTTGGAAAATTGAGGGTTACGTCCTTTTTCCTTTCCACAGTCGATATGTTAAAAAAAAATAATTTAACTTAAACAAAAAAGCAATTATTAAAATTATTTCATAAAAAAATCATGCAAAATGATTTCAAATCTTCAAACTTGGTTTAATAGCATGAAGATCTAGTAAATATTTTTGATATTAGTGAATATTCTAAATCAAGCCCTTATTAGAGTATCAATGCTGCTGAGCCTTTGTTCACTCAATTGTGCAGTCATGAGCTGAAGCCTCGAAACATTTTTTTTCTTAAATTGTTTTTATATATTTTTTATGAATTTATATTCAGAAGCGTCAGTGATATTTTCAATGAGTCGTTTCTGTAACTCGATCCTTCATTTTTTATCCTCTTCAAGCTGACGTAACATCCAGTTCTGATAAAAAAGTTCTTAAATTTGAATCCCAGTACGGACAGTTTTATAAATTGATTCTTCAATCGATTTATGAATTTCTGTTCGAAGGCATGGATTTATGTGATGTCTTGAATTCCCCCCTCACACCCATCTTATCCTATTAACGGAACATATCGAGAACGATTAGCTAACCACTAGTCCTGTCCTAGCCCTAACCTTCTATTCCTACTCTCTTTGGAAAAAGAGAGGTTGAGCAACTGAGTAACAAGCATTTATCGTAGAAACACTTTTGTTGAGATAAAATCCATTAGGAGTCCACATGCTCCAAATTGGAAACGGACATGGTAACAAAATAAAATAAAATTGAAATCTTAAATAATTAAAAAAAAAAGTTTTTGTTCCATATTGTTTACAGTGAGCGTGAAAATTAAAAAAAACCGTTGGCATTCAACTGTTTTTCTCAATGAGGATAGATACTATGTTGTTATAATAAAACTTTTTTAAAAAAAATATTTTAAGTATCAAGATTAATTGTTATTTCAGCGCTCATTTTCTGTTAGAGCTTTTTAAACAGTGAGGTGGTCTCTGGGTAATTTTGGGAGTGAAGTATAGTCAAGCTATTTTGCATGCGAGTCTAGTGTAGTGAAGACAATTGAACACAAAAAGTGTCTCAACTTAATAATTGACGTTGATGGTTATTCAGCGAGACTCACATAATATATTTTTTCATCGTGATCAGAAATGGCTACAAATGATGACACAATAATTATTTATTTCCTTACTGCATTACAAACCTGTCAATATTTTTTGGGATTTTTTGTTTTTTCTGCATATTTTGGCGAGATATATTGTTTAAATCATACTTCGCAAAAATCAAGAAAAATGAACACACTTTTCGTACGGTATGTACGCCACGGTACATACAATTATAGATATTTTTGTTTTGCCATGTCCACTTCCAATGTGAAGCATATGTACTCCTAATGGAGTTTATCTCAACAGAAGTATTTCTACGAGAACTGATTTTTGCTCAGTTGCTCAACCTCTCTTTTTCCAAAGAGAGTAGGGATAGAAGGATAGGACTAGGACAGGACTAGTGGTTAGATAGTCGCTCTCGATACGCCCCGTTCATAGGATAAGATAGGTGGGAGGGGGGAATTCAAAGCATCACATACATCCATGCCTTCGGACAAAAGTTCATAAATAGATTGAAAAATAAAACTGTCCGTACTGGAATTCGAACCCATGACCTCCGTAGCCGAAGCCAACGACGTTGACCACTTGGCCACACAGGCGACAATTAAATTGAATAATAATAGAGAATTGAAGGGTCCTTTTTTTGAACTGTCATTCAAAGCAACTTTCTCACAATTGAATTGGTTTTCTGAAAAATATTTGTTTTCTGAAAAAATATGGCTTAATATTAAAAAAAGATTCCTCAGTTAACAAATATAGATTACTGTTTTAATTAAAACTTCTCATTCAGTACTAAAAAATACTTCAGGGAGGTTGCTGGCCTTTTAAGAACCAAGTGAAAAACATGTTTTTTAAAAATATACGTCCTGGGTTTTTACCGTTCATCAAAGTTAAAACATATTTTTTCACTTGGCTCTTTAAGGGCTAGCAACATATTGGATGTATTTTTTTTTAAACATCGTATAGGAAGTGTTAATGACAATTTTGAATTAAGCCAATAATCCCAATAATTGATCTCATTCAAAAACAATCTAAATGAATTAGTAAGCCATAAGAAAATCTGCCTGATTCGGTAGATGTGTAGAGTGAAGAAAAGACTTTTATAAATATGCCATCAAGAGTATTTATTTTTTATCAAAAGTGGAAAAACTGTAGCTATTCATGTCTTCAAGTAAACCTTTTTTGCCGAATCAGATTTCTTTTTAAATTATATTTACAATACATTAAAAAAACACATTTTTGGAGGTTTAAGAAACTGAGTAACAAAGCAGTTCTCGTAGAAACACTTATGTTAAGATAAACTTCATTAGGAGTCCATATGCTCCACATTGGGAGCGGACATGGTAAAAAAAGAAAAAGAAGTACAAAATAGAGTTTTTTTAAATTTATTTCTTATACAATAATGCTATGCTGATCGTGCTGCGGATGCCTCCGGAAAGCCTCAATCCTGCCTGCCTCTTCTTTCGACCGGTGGGATTCCGGCGACCTGGACGTCCGTCGGGTACTATCCATATGATGTACTCGGCGGAACTGAGGGATGCTGGCATGTCATGGGAGGAAGCAAAGCTATTGGCGGGAGACAGGGAAACATGGAGGTGCCGCGTGGCGGCCATATGCTCCACATAGGGAGCGAAGCCAAAGAAGAGAAGAAGAAGACAATAATTAAAAATAATAAAACATTTTTAGTACTTTTTCCACATAAAATTTATTAGATCAGGACCGGTTTCGCTCATGGTGAGCATTGTCAACTGATAAGAAAAACAATAAAACAGTGATATTTATACAAAAGTTAAGTGATAAAAACAAGGTATGACAAACAATTGGTATTACAATGGTATGTTGGTATTACAATGGTATGTATGTTACTTGGTATGTTTGTCATACCTTGTTTTTATCACTTAACTTTTGTATAAATATCACTGTTTTATTGTTTTTCTTATCAGTTGACAATGCTCACCATGAGCGAAACCGGTCCTGATCTAATAAATTTTATGTGGAAAAAGTACTAAAAATGTTTTATTATTTTTATTATAATGCCATTCCACCAAGTATTGACAGTGAACACCTTAAAAGTATGACAATAATTGTTATCAAACAAAATTCGAATGTCAGCAAGTTTCTAAAAAGATTTCATACCCATATTGTGTTACGTAATTATATGTTTGTTGTTTAGACACATGCATTGTTCACAATGATACATTTAAATAATGACTTTAAAAAAAAACAAGATATTCAAATATGAGATTATTACGCAAAAAAAATATACTTACACCTCAGAACAATAAAAGTGAGAGAGATAAGAGAAACGGAATAACTACTTATAGATATTATGATTACCGTTTTAAGTATGGGACGCTTTCTGAAAGTGGTAACCAAAATAGGCAAAGATGGAGTGAAGAAGAACAATGGAAATCCGGTAATAGGTGGATCGAATGAAAGAAACTTCGCATGAAAAATGATATCAACATATCATCGCAGTACATTTCTCTATCCCGATTTTTTGTACATAAATTCGAAGATTTTTAAAGAAATGTTATGTAGACACAACATTATGGCATAGAGTGCTATGTCAAATTATCAATGACAACTTATTGTAACAATAAACCTATATCGATATCCAATTCCTTCTCCAAATCTAACCAGTTCAAATCAAGAGTTCAACGAAGTAGAGACGCCTCGATACTCATGTCGTATCATTAGATTAATAAGATAGTGTAAATTATATATGGAATAAAGTTGAACCAACATTGAATAAGTGTTTTAGTAAAAATATATCCATAACATAAATAAAAAAAACAATGTTCAATAATTATTGCCGCCTGTGTGGTCAATTGGTCAACGTCGTCGGCTGCGGTCGGAGATCACGGGTTCTCGAATCCCAGAACGGACAGTTTTAGAAATTGATTTTTCAATCGATTTATGAATTTCTGTTCGAGGGCATGGATGTATGTGATGTGTTGAATTTGCCCTCCCACCCATCCTATCCTATCAACGGGGCGTATCGAGAGCGATTAGCTAACCACTAGTCCTGTCCTAGCCCAATCCTTCTATTTCTACTCTCTTTGGAAAAAGATAGGTTGAGCAACTGAGTAACAAGCAGTTCTCGTGGAAACACTTATGTTGAGAGAAAATCTATTAGGAGTTCACATGCTCCACATTGAGAGCGGACATGATAAAAAAAAAATACCAATAAAAAAGTTTTACCATTGTATTATTTGGCTCACTTCACCTCTAATAAGTGGCCCAATTGATATCTTGAGCACGTAATAATATTTTGTTATGTTTCAACATATTTTTAGGTGGGCCAAGAACCACGAAAATTGTATGGTGTACGGCAGATGTTAAAAATAGTTTTGTATGATGTTTTTCAAACAAATATTGTATGTAATTTCCTTATAATCTATACAAAACAACTCCGTTATGGGAAAATTATCAATTTTTTTGAATTATTGCTGAAGAATACCTATACTGTAGTTATATTCTACCCACTACAATAAACATACATTAATAATATAAAAAAAACATTTTATCACATTTATATATACACGCCTGCACGCTACGCATACCGGAAATGTGTGCGTGTATGCAAGATAGACAGCGCGAGTGTTGAGTGAGTGTTTACATGTGGCATTATCACCGCACGTATAATAGTTTTTACTATGTCCGCTTCCAACGTGAAGCATACGGTCTTAAATGAATTTTATTTCAACCGAAGTTTTTCTTTGAGAATTGATTTTAGGGATCGAAAAAGAAGAAAAGCCTTCAAACGAAACATTATTGATATATCAAAAAAATGTATTGCTCGTACTGGGATTCGAACATGTAAGAACTGCGGCTGAAGCCAGCAACGTTGCACACTCGACCACGGATCCAACAATTACTTGTGATGCATAAATTACTAAGCTTAAATTACTATATTTAAAGGTCCTGGCCTTATCCTTCTTTTCATACTCCTCTATCTGAATAAGAGAGAACAACTGAGTAACAAAAAGTTCTCGTAGAAAAACTTTTGTTGAGATCCTTCATTAGGAGGCCATATGCTCTACATTGGGGCGGACAAATATATATTTTAAGGTAAAGAAAAATAAATACATGGTTGTCATGGATGCATGGACCGCATACAATTGTTTTTTTTTATATCGATATTCAAAATAGCGGTGATCAAAACCGATAGACATAAATATATGCTTAATTTTATGAACTGTAAATGTTTTTACGGAACACAGCTTAATACTTCAAATTGTATAATATAAGTTGATTAATTTAGACATAAAAAAATTTGGTTTTAAAAAAAACCAAGTTTATTGTTGATTACAACAACTAATAAGTCGTAGAAATCATGTTCTTGGTATTTTATAAAAAAAATGTTCCCGTATGTGAAATAAGTTGAATACGGAATTTAATTGAAGTGAAATACTTTTGAGTGATTCGGCGGTAACTTTGTGGAAGTTCATTTTAATATAAAATATAAAATAACTTAGATTATTCCACGTATTGTACTACAAACTGTGACACGTGCTTCGCCTCTTTCAGAGGCATCCTCAGACAGACTACTTTCACAAATGCTTGCTTATTTAAATAAAGTTATTTTATATTTAAGTGAAATATGTATCATATTTTGGTAAATAAAAATGACATTAATAAACATGTTGAAATAAAACACTCAAACGTCAAGACGTAAAATGTCTTTTTTTTATTTGTATCTTTCCCCCGAAAAAAACTAGTGGCAGTAATCAGTGTGTTAATCTTTCCGGAAGATTACCTTCCTCAGTCTGCCCGTATGGAACTGGAAGTGCCTCTAACACATTCTTTCACCGGACTACATAACCTTTCTATCTCTAGTCTCGATCAATTATTATTTAAAACACGTTTGCGGGGAAACAATGTGTGTCCATAATCACTATTACAGACTATAGGGTGAATTGCAAGTATCGACTACTTATTCAAATAATAAAATAATTATTTTTACTTATTTCGCTATTATTTTAAAAAATCGGAACTGTTTTCGCTCATGACAAGTATTATCAGCTGAATGAGCGAAACCTGTCCTGAGATTTTAAATAAAGTGGAATAAAATACAAAGGAATATTGTGTTTTTATTAATATAAAAGTTATCGAATACTTATTTAAAAATAAAATACTCGTTTTTACTAATTCTACTTTTATTTTAAATTATCAGAACCGGTTTCGCTCATGACTAGAATTATCAATTGAATGACCGAAACAGATGCTTATCATTATTAATAAAAGCATAATTAGTTCAAATGAGTATTTTGTTTGTTGAATATAATGACTTTCTACCAAGTATTGACAGTAAACACCCTAAAAGTTATTGACTGCCTTTTTTGAAACTAAAAAAAAAGATATCCATTATAAGTATTCAACCATATTCACTTAAAAAGATTTATATTCCAAGAAAAGTGAACATCCCAACTAAAATAAAACAAATATTGAGCAAGTTGGCACCACGGCCAAGTGTTCAACGCTCTATGTCTTTCATCTTACCTGCTTAGGGATTATTGGTTAAGATGTTGGTTAAAATTCTAGACTGAAAACATTCGTACATTGATTATTTGATTTCATTTAAAAAAGCATGAACGTCAGTGATATATTTATCTTTTACCATTCATTTCCAAAAAATACCGGAAATGTGATCTTCATAACAAGTAGTCTTTAAGTTACTTTTAGTGTGTTCACTGTCAGTACTTGGTGAAAAGGCATTATATTAAGAAAAAAACACAATTGTCCTTAATTATTAGATAAAAGTAAATTGCATATTGTATAAAGGTAAAAATTAAGCACATAGGAATATTTCTCAAAAGACAATTTGAGTAACTGAATATAAACCATAGTCCGTATAAATAATCATTAAGGATAATAAATGATTTTAAAAGTCACAGTTATATCTATAAAATGTTGAGACAAGGCATATTATGTATATATGAAAGTGAACAAAATAGAAATAATGACTTTTAAAGTAAAAATTGTGAATTTTGCATTATCGCTACATCAAAAGAAAAAATGGGTGCGTGTACTTATGTACGCGCGTCAGAAGTTTTACTTATTTGGCATCATTAAAAACGAAATCGACGTTTTCGACGGAGTTCGCAAAGCCACTCTATTGCACAAACTACGCACGTGACAAATAAATACATTTAATACATAAATAGACATACACAGATAGACAGACAGATAGATACATAAACAAACAGAGATATCGAATGTTAAGTAGGGGTTTTATAAGGTCTAATACAGAACGCTTGACGTTTGTAGGTTATAAAATAAACAATAGTATTATTTCAATAAATAATACATACGGATAGTTACCCTCAATTATAGTGATGCACTTTAAAAAGTATATAAGCACAATTTTTTTTTCAATAGTAGGTAGTAAATAATATAAATCAAAATATTCAATTTCAATAACTAATGAAAGAGCGTGCCAACATGCGTGACTAACTTCAACCTGTGAATTGTGTGTGGCCGTGATGCGCGCGCATCTTAAAATTTCACTCTCCATCATTTTTGCATAACGCGCCTAAAAAAGTATAACTTCAAAAAACATATATGTAGTAATAATAATTAATCGTAAAAAGATCTAAAATAAAATAAACTTCAGCTTTAAATTGCGATGATTTTTTATGATAACCCTGTGTTTTACTATAATGTTCAGTAGTTAATCTAGGACGTCGCTAGAGGAATGATTGATAAGTGATGAAAATACTTGTTATGAATGCTTCAAATAACAAATTTGAATTTCAAAAATGTAATTTTTTACTTTGCTTAGAATAACGTGTAGTAGGCAGCTTAGGGTGCCGATGATATGGACAGAATACGTTGTGTGTTTATATTTTGCTCTTCATTATCTATTGTTATTTGAATTTTTACTGACATTGTGTTTTTATTTTTTATTACTATCGTGAATATGAGAATTCGTTAAAAATTGTAATTATTATTTTTAATACAGGTTATTTTGTTAATTCATATGTTTTCTAACTGCTTTTCATTTTGTATAATTATTCACCTTTATTATGTCAAACTACGTTACAGTAGCCTTTAAACATGAATTGTTTTAAAATAACTGCTTGTTTTGAACTAATGATTTTTTTTTTAAAGACAGTAGTGCCCAAACTTGTAATAAGCTAACCGATGTGCCTACGCTCCGTATTTAGTTGGATAGTGGGATAGTAATTACGACATCGCATACATTAATTCATTCGAAAGAAAATCAATACATACTGCACAATTTATAAAACTGTCCGTGGTGAGATTCTTACCCGTGAATCTAAACAAAGAAAGTCAACGATAACAACCATTAGGCTAAGAGACCGTTAAAATCTTTAGATAATGAAAATATTTTTTTTGATATCAAAACATTATCTTTGCGTTATTTGGTTCATCTTCTCACACATTTTGAATATATGTATATAATATGTTTATACGTATGTATATATATAAAATTATTTTTTTGTCGATAAGAAAGTGTTAATTGACAAAGAATACTAACTATTCACCATTCGGCTATGTGGGAATTCCCATGGGCTAATCTTTTTGCCAGCAATGGCTTTAAACTCAGTGATACATTTATTTCTTATATAACCACGAAACATTTATTTACTAAGCGTCAGTTCAAGTTCATTCGTGCACTTGAACGCCTGAAGATGCCGAAAGGCGAAATCCGGGTCGTTAGTAACAAAATCTGTGTGAATGTACATAATTTGAACGATTCAACTTTGACAAAGAACACTTTAAATAAACATTCGACGCTTTGTTTATTTGAATTGTATTTGTAGTTCCACCGCGTAAACGGAAAATCAATTAATACAAGCACTGATTAATAATCATTCGATCCAAAAGTATTGTCAAATTATAACATATTATACTTCTTTCATTTTAAAGACTTTTTTTGTATTAATGTACTTTTTTTACAATTGAATTAAGTGAATTTATTCTATTCAATTATGGAATTTGTAAAAAAATGATAGTATGATATTTAGCAATATGAAGTATGTATAACAACAATACTTTTGTTTGTTGCAAAACGAAGCCAACGCGATATTTGGGCATTGAAAATAAATAATGGTTTCCAAAGAACTTTTCGCTATCGAAAAGGGTGTTACCGTTTTAATTTTCCTTTTTCTTTGTTCTCCTGTTTTAGTGGGTAAATCCTTTCGCCTGGGCAGTAAGTCAATCGATGTTTCTGCTTGTATAGTAGGCACAAAGTTCACGATTTCATTAAATATTGATAAAAGTATTCAGATTTTTATACATTTGTTAAATAATTTCGTGCGTGTGACAAGAATTATTACGAAAACGAATTATTAATAAAACAATATTGTTCGAAGCGAAATATATTTACTTTTTCAATCAAATTATAAAGTCATTCATATAATTTCAAATGAAGGTGGTTGATGAAATTGCGTTGTCAAGTTTGAGCCGTACATCTCTACACGTTTTGTCACTAATGGTACAGATTTGAGGCCTTCAAGTCCGCGGATGAAACTGAACTGAAGTCCAGAAGTAGCTTTTTAGATAGACGGTAGTCAAATGTATTAAAACTATTACTAATCGTCAGCTATTACTAAATTCATTCGTGCACTTGAATGTATGAAGGTGCAGATACATAGATCATTCACTAGTGATTAAACGTATAGAAATGTAAACAAAAATCCCTTTCTGAATTTGATATAATCATTGAATGAAATATGAGCTATTAATTTTATAGATTTTTGTCTATTAAGTTGTCATACCTTTGTGGCTTAGTTAGAGTGTAACTAAGCCACCAAATGTATCTGGGATACAGTATCGGAAAGGTAAACATTTGGAATAGTTATTTGTGATGTATTTTTTTCGTTAAGTTGATCCTAAGTCACTAAAATAAATCTTATTGAGTTTATATTGTGTGATTATTTTCTTCAATAATGGATCATTTGGAAACAATATGTTTTAAAGATAAATATAAATAAAGAAAATAGTGTTTAGAAATAAATTATACAAAAAATGCTGACAGATATTCTCAACCATTTTTGCTTCAATAGAGATTTTAACGGCTGTAACAAAAAACTGGTTTAAAGTACAAAATAATAATATGAAATATTCTACAAAGATGTCATTAAAAATATGAGTAAGGACAAATTCTTCAGCTTGAAAAATCTGAAATATATAACGGATACCTTTGTGTGTCAAATATCTCAGACTGTATCTTAAAATTTAACGCTAATTTTTTTTTTTGGTTAATGATCAATAATGCTTTTTATTATAATTTAAATTGAATAAGTGCCATTTTTAGTGTGATTGATTGTGATGCATAGTAATATTAAAAATTAAGAATACTCTGTTCTGTAGGTAGTATTTTCATATTGAAATAATGCGTTACTTGGAAATTGAGTAAAATATTCCCTTTGGATCAAACACATGCTTGTTTTAAGTAAGTGGCTTCTGAATTCCAAGACCTCGGCAGTGATGATTGGCATTCGTGGTGCGCGCCCGCCCTCGATCCGGCCCACATTTTTCTCATTTCCCGGCGCGTACGTTAGAAGGCGCGGGGAGTCGTCTAAAAAAACTAATTAAAAAAGCAATCAAGGCTTTTCTTGGGCGAACTTCCCCCATCCGTACCGCCCCCCATCGCAACCCATCTCCATACCCCGTCCGCCTGACACTCCCTTGTTTCCTTCGCCTTTCGTTCCGTTTCCCCCTTTTACTTTGAATATCGAAGCGAATAAGATAAAAGAGCGTAAGTGACACTTTAGTGATTTGAGCGATATATGACGATGTACAGGGTGATTCCCAAGATTTTTTTCAGTATTTTTTTACATTCACATACGCTGTATGTCATTGGGTGTATTAGAAACTAATCTTCAATTTAAGAGTACTGGAATACAAATATATTAAATCGTTATAAAAAAAATGTAAATACAATAGCTCAGTGCTCCGCAACCTTTTCTCACCTTCGACACACCAAAATTCTTCCTAGAATTCCGCGGCACACCAAAAGCAAAAATATTTAGGTATTAAATTTATACACAAATTTTAATAATTATTATAAAATAATAACTAATCAATGTGATATCTGCGCTTCTTTCAATGAACACAAAGGTTTTATATTTGGCTCGATATTTGACAGCACAACCTGAAGTTCTTTGTCAAAATATTTTTTCATAATGTATTTGACCGCGGCACACCTGTATCTGGCCCACGACACACCGGTTGCGGAGCACTGCAATAGCTGATAAGTAAATAACTAAACAATTTTTAATTTATAACTTCATTTACAATTGATGAAAGTACTCTCTGTAAGTAGGATTTTTTTACTCTATAAACTCATTCCTATCGATAAAACGATAACATCGAGTAGAAATCACCAACTTTTTATGGTTTGCATAATATTCAATTATTATGATTTAAATATATCAAATATGCATGCATTTTTAATTTATGTTTGATTTCTATGCTTTGCTTTTCTATTTGCAACATATCGACTATGGAAAGGAGAAGGACGTAACCCTCAGTTTTTTCAAAACAGGTATTTTTCGATAATCACAATGTTTTAAACTTGATACACATTCTATCAAAAGGATGCAAGCTTCAAATGCCGAATTAATATCTAAATTTAGGTCTTAAGTTTGAAAAACATGAGCTTGTTATAAATTGAAACCAAGAAAAAAGACTGAAATAAAAAAAAATCCTAGACAATTTCTTTAATTAGTATTAGATTAAGTCAATTAAACACCACTTTAGAAGTCTATGTGAACTTCAATGGCCCAAAATCATCAAAACACGTTTTTTGTGCCTCCTGTAAAATATGTGGGTGACGTTCTTTTTCATCTCCACAGTCGATATTTATTCACCAGTCTTTTTCTTATAACAATTTATCTGTCAATGTTATAAATTCTAGATATTTTTTATTAAAAAATATGAATTTCATGCAATTTTTACAGTCAAATTAAATAAATTATTTATTCAACCGTTGTATAGTTATTTACACATTTAAATTTATTATTTTTAGTAAGATAAGTTGTTACTGAAATAAATAATTTTCAGATTGTAAATATTTATGTCCGCTCCTAATGTGGAGCATATGTACTCCTAATGGAGGTATCTCAACAGAAATATTTCTACGAGAACTGTGTGTTACTCAGTCGCTCAACCTCATTTTTTTTCAAAGTGAGTAGTAGGGACAGAAGGATAAGGCTAGAACAGTACTAGTGGTTGGCTAATCGCTATTGCTACACCCAGTTATTAAAGGATCAGAAGGATGGGAGGAGAGGAAATGACGTGAATTGACATCACAAACACCCAGTCTTCGATCACAACTTTGAATTGAATCATTCTCAAATTCACTGGGATCTGACCGCGAATCGAACCCAGACCTGCGTGATCGGTAGAGCAAGCTTTAACCAACTGGGCCACGGCAAGCGATTCTTCATATTAATAACCAGAGAATGTTATTTTTGTTCGTTGTTTTTTGTGTGTGTTTTTCCGTCATGTTTGAAACAATAGTGGTCTGCACACTTGGGCGCCATCGTCCAGGATTAGAAGACGTATGTTCCTTATGACTAATGCGCATAAGGAACTGACGTCACCTAATCCTGGACGACTTCATGCCAATGTAAAGTGCCTTAATAAGAAATTACTTTGGGTAGAGATGGCGTAAATCAATCCGGCGAGGCAACGGCGCGCCCTTCAGACGAGTGCAAAAAAATCACGTAGAACCATCAATAAAACATATATCCGGTCTCTTTTTCGTCTTCTACGACAGACTCTTTTACATTTTGTAATTATACTCAGCATCTTTCATCCCCTCATTCTCATTCTCTTATCTTTCACAGGTTTTTTTTTAAATGCAGGGTTCGGGTAACCATTAGTTATTTTGTGCGCGAGTAATGTATTATTAATGTCTGCCATGACAAAGCATCAGTGTGGCATTTTTGTGGCTGATATGAGACCGGCCACATTTCGTTTGCTTGTAATATCGAAATTTTAAGGTCTAACATTCAGATATTTTTTCAAGGGGACATGCACCGAAATAAATAATTGACTATGCCGAATAACAAAAATGATACTATAGTTCAAGGGTGGGGAACCTTTTCTTCTTCTTCAAGGCCGCATTCATTTTTCTGATTCTACACAAGGCCGCAGTAAACATTCTCTAGGGAATTTATGGCCGGAAACAATTTCATGCCAATTTCTAAAACCCAGAAATTTGAGGATTTCCCAAAAATTACCAGCGTCGGACCTTTTTTTTAGGTGTTCCAAGGATTTTTACATCTAAAATCCCAAGAATTTACGGATTTGCCCAAATTAACAGCGTGGCATCTTTTTTTTTAGATCTTCCAAGAGTTTTCAGATTTACAAAAACTTGTTACAGAATTTGACAGAAGGCCTCACCAGAGTGTCCATACGGCCGCAGGTGCCCCACGCCTGCTCTTGTTCAATTTATTAACATAAGGCTGGAAACTTTTGGACATTACCAGTATCAGATGCTGTACATCAAACATAGACATCAAAAATTAAAATGTTCAAACAAGAGAACCATGATTAAAAACTTACAATATAATTTAATATAATTAAACAATGCAATATACTTTTGAATGACAAAAAGCTACAATGAAGTCGCTATAATTTTTCTTTTAGTTTCACTGATTTTAAACGATCAGCTGCACATGCCTGGCTCTCCGCTTTTATACCCTATATAAATATAATCATAAAACCTTTTTCGACAAAAAAAAAATAAATACAATTCTTAAAACGACTCATCATTCAAATCTGTGGGCATTCCCATGGGCTAATCCTTTCCGTCAGCAATGGCTTGAAACTCAATGATACATTTATTTATTATATAAACACGAAACATTCATTTACTGAGCGTTAGTTCAAGTTCATCCGTGCACTTGAACGCCTGAAGATGCCGAAAGGTGAAACCCGGGTCGTTAGTGACAAAATCGGTGTAAATGTACATAATTTGAACGATTCAAATTTAGTTTCACTGTCATGAATTTATTTTCATTTAAATTTCTCTTTGCAAAGTGAAATTATTATTGAATTCTTCCATTATTCTCAAATTTCCTACACTTGATACATTACCTTGATGCTTAACAAATGAAACTTATACTTACAAGAAAATTGGAAAAGTTATAGGTCTTTATTAAAATTGAACGTTGAAAACATATATGTAAAATGTAGCCGTCCAACCCATCAAAAAATTAAATCGGTCGAATTTTGATAAATATCATTTAACTGCCGACGTAGAATGAGGTAGAAGTCGCTTGGAACGCAAAATCAAAACTTAAATATCAATCTTATACCTGGTTGTTGCATAACGAATCAGTTAAAATTCAGCAAACATGACTGAGAGAGCCAAAAAAATACCCATCCTACTTTGCACCCTTTCCGCTTGCACCCACCGCTCAAATCCTCCGTTCGGGCAGGGGGTAAGATGCCTCGAAACAGAACAGTGCTGAGCTGAGTGGGAGGGTGAGGCTGGGTGGAGGGTACTTTTGGTTTGCTCGCATCATTACGCACTCTTTCTGCTGCTAAAAGATTGTGGGATAACGAATTATGCCTAAGTTGTCTTGAACCACAATATTGTCTTTCGGAAGAAACAAACTACTGATTTCGAAGACCATATTAAAAAACGACAGGGCTCAGCGATAGGCCGCCAAAACGTTAACAAAGGGCTTGCTTAATCTCAAAGCAATTCTCGATATTTTGGATAAGGAGATATTTTTTATCACTCCTATGCAGTTATATGCAATACTTAACCACTTGAATACCAAGCGGACACAGGTGTCCGGAACATATGCAAGCGAACACGGATATCGCAGACATTTAAAAAATCAAATACTTGAGATTCTAATAGAATATAAGCAATATTTTGATGAATATGACTAATGCCATCTATACTGAGTCAACATATAGGTTTTTAAAATATCGAATTCGAGTGTATAATCCTTTAAATTGTTAATAGTTGCTTACACCTTTTTATTTCAATTTAAATTTGTATAAATATCACTGTTTATATATTTTTCTTATCATTTGATAATGCTCGCGATGAGCGAAACCGGTCCTGATCTAATAAATTTTATGTGGAAAAAGTACTAAAAATCTTTTATTATTTTTATTATAATGCCTTTCCACCAAGTATTGACAGTAAACACCTTAAAAGTAAACAATCGATTGTTACTAAATTCACTTTTAATAAGTGACAATATGCAATTTACCGTAAACTTATCAATCTAAATGGCTAAAAATGTTTCACACTATACTTCAGTATACACTACTGTGTATACTGAAGCTGTCGTAGATAATATATGTCTGAAGTTGTAGTTTTATACTCATTTGATCTGATAATATTATTTTATCTTTAATAAACAAGAGGCTCGCATGAACCCCTCCGAGCCCCCTTCAGCCCATTCCTGACAGAGCTTATTAACAACATCCACTGAGAGTGTATTGAGGTATTGGTGGTGCTGGATTCGAGTTCTAAGAAGAAACGTTAACAATCAAAAAAGTATTTTATGATAATAGCGAATCATGCATGTAAATTGAGAGTTTAGTTATTTACATCGATTTTTGTCAGTAGCTTTTAGTAGACTTATTGATTTAATTAAGCTTTCACTGATTTCACTCCAATCTTATATCTTCTGAAAATCTATTCGCACCAAAAACATGTAAATCCTGTTGGATCTTGTTTTTACGAGAATTCGTTGTAACCTGTTTTTAAAAAAATGGTCAGAATAATTAAACAAGATACGCAAAGCGTCAGAAGGAGCTCATCGTTTTCTTTGCATTTCGTTTGTAAAATATAATATGAAGTTAGTTGGACATGATTTTTTTTTCATAAATTAATTGTAAATTAGGTGTTTCGATGGCTTGAAATTGATACTTTTAAGATAAAATTTGACTTTATTGTTGTAGGTCGTTAAAACAACAAAAAATAGGAATAATTGTTAACCAAAACATGTATATATATTTGCTTGAAAGAGAATGGCTACAGAAGAGTGAAATATTTTGCATATATTTTCACAGTGTAATCAATATATACAACGGTCTATCTAAATAATAAAATATATAGGAAGAGAGCTGAAAACTGAACAAAAATTTCAATAAATGTTGTCAATTTTAGACCATTAGTGTGGAAGTCTTCATTCGGGGATTTGAACTTAAAACTAAAAACAAAGCATAGCAATAAAAATATCATTACAGTATAGCTAACCTCTTAAGTCTTGTATAAGCATTATCCATTATATCTTTACAATCTTCGAAAAATAGAGAGGTTAAACAACTCTCGTAATAAACATCTCTCGAGAAACTTCCATAAGAAGGTCATATGCTCCACATTGGTAGTGGATATGGATGAAATCAGTGCTTCATTTTACTAAATTTTATTTAGGAAACAAATTAAATGGTCAGAATTTAAATCAATTTTTGTTTAGAATAAAAATATGAACGGTCCGAATACAAATATGTACGGTTAGAATATTTCGTAACAATTTTGGTTAAGTTAGGTTAGGTTAGGTTTTTTAAAAATTTCATTTAAATTATGACTATTTATTCTGACCGATATATTATGACCATTTAATATAAATTCTGACCGGAAAAATACGAGCCATTTATTTATCACAATAAATTATATTTATAAGTATGTCATTTCAGCAATATTTTAAAATCACGTGACACAAGAGCGACATTTTGTACCTATATAACACAGTATCACTTTGCGTAAAAACGCTCTCGAGTATTTTTTTTTTGTTCTCCATTGACGTGCGTGTGCCCTAATTAAATGAAATGAAAGAGGAGAATGCGAGAGCGGTGGGGAGTGGGGTATGCTACATTAATTTTACGCGTAGGAATTTTTAGTGTAACGACTCAATTGAAAAGAAGAAATAAAATCTGGAAAAGTGTGCAAAGAACGTGGCCAATTAGCGGACGCAATAATATGCCTTTGATTAAGCTCAGAACGAATTCTTATGGAAATTTTACTGCCATCTCGGAATGAAATTACTTTTTACAAGGCAATCATAATAAACAAATAAATGAATGGAGTGAAGGGAGTAATATTGTGTTACGATGTGTTGTTGTTGGTTTTTTTTTGTTTTTGTTAAAAAGTTATATAATTTTAAAAAATGTTTTTCAAATTGTTGAACAATTTTGGTGATTGTTTCGTATTAATTGGTGATTGTATCGTAAACAGGGAAAAATAATAGCGAAAGTAATTTAATTTATTCACGTTACATCAAATAAATTTGTCGAATTATTATTTGAAGACTTTTTCATGCTTATTAGCGACCGATATTGCTTGATGTGTTATGTATACTCGACATCATGTCATAGAGTACTATGTTAATACTCTATGACATATTATAATTGCAACAATAACCTTTCAACGCCCAAAACCGATATCCCACTTCTGACACCACCAATTTTATGTTATGGATTATAATTTTTACTAAAACACTTTTAGTATGCTGGTTCAACTTTTATTCCATATATCATAATTGTACACGTTTAAATTTATCACTAATATTATAATCGAATAATAACAACGTGAGTTTCAAGAGGTCCCTACTAGGGTATCCAATCCCGAAACCTTTTTCCAATCCCGGGATTTCGGGATTGAATTATTTTGAATCCCGGGATTGAGATTTTCTCACCGAGGAATTTGAAATCCTCAATTTGCTATACTTTTTCCAGAATCTCACAGAAACTTGTTTTTTTTTTTTTTAGCTCACCGAGGAATTTGAAATCCCCGATTTGGTATACTTTTTCCCAGAATCTCACAGAAACTCGTTTTTTTTTTTTTAGCTCACCGAGGAATTTGAAATCCCCGATTTGGTATACTTTTTCCCAGAATCTCACAGAAACTCGTTTTTTTTTTTTAGCTCACCGAAGTATTTGAAATCCCCGATTTGCCAATTTCGTATAAATTTCGAGAATTTGCTAGAAATTTCTCAATCCCGAAATCCCGGGATCGCGGCCATCTCAATCCCGGAATTTCGGGATCAGAAAATTGAACGGGATCCCGGGATTACGGGATCCCGGATCCCGGGATTGGATGCCCTAGTCCCTACTGTGTCTTGACGACTGTTCGATTTGAACGTTGAATTTAACTGAATGAGAAGAAGTAGGATATCGGTTTTGGGCGTTGAAAGGTTATTGTTGCAATTATAGTATGCCATATAGTATTAACATAGTACTCTATGACATGATGTCGAGTATACATAACAGATGTAGCTTCAATATTTAAATGATTGAAATGTATTATATTTTTAATGATTTTCTTATGTGTATCGAAAAATAGACAGAAAAAAATGCTTCAATATGATAAAAGTTCTATGGTTTCCATTTGATCCATTAAATATATAAAAATATTTAGTTCTCCACAAGAAAAGACATACATTCAGTCGTCTTAGTGACGATTGACGCAGTGTACAGGAAGACAATGAAAACCTTCACTATGCTGGTTAAAATGATACTACATCACCATTTACACTCATGATTGAAACTAATGTAGAAAATTGCATTAGAAAGATAGAACAAAGAATCGTGAAATATATTTTTTGTAATAATATCTGTTCGTAATGTAGCGCATATAAATAATTAATTTAATTAAAACAGAAGTTTTCTAACAAAAACTGCATGTTACATAGTCGCTCAACCTCTCAATTTTAAGAGAGGAAATATAAGAAGATTACAGTAACTGTGTAATCGTTTTTGCAATGCTTTATTTTAAAGGACATATGGATGAAAAAGAACCTGTGATATTACAGGCAATCATGCGTTGAAGCGAAAATCCAGAATCGTCAGAAAAAATAGTTTATGACACTGTCCAGACTGGGATTTAAATATGTAAGTAACGTAAACATAGCAAACAACATTGACCACTTGACTATATCGACTGTGGAAAGGAAAAAGGACGTCACTCACAGTTTTTCAAAACAGCTTTTTTCAATAATAACAATGTATTCAACTTGACACACGTTCTATCAAAAGGATGTAAGCTGCAAATGCCGAATTAGTATTATATCTAAATTTGGCTTTTAAGTTTGATAAAATATGAGCTTGTGAACAATTGAAACCAAGAAAAAAGACTAAAATAAAAGTTTTTCTTAGACAATTTTTAAAATTATATTAGATTATGTCAATTAAACACCAGTTTCGAAGTCTCCGTGCACTTTAAGCTTGTGGAAATTCGTAATTTGTATATGCCCCAAAATCATCATATCACGTTTTTTGTGCCTCCTGTAAAATTTGCTATGTGTGGGTTTCGCCCTTTTTCCTTTCCACAGTTGATATGTCCGGCATAATTACAATAATTACAAATTTATATTCATGAAACATGTCACTGATTCATTTTTTATTCCGAGTGCTTGGATGAAAAAAAAGTATTTATGATAAACACTTCGCTTCAGAAATGCATTGCTATCGTTAATGACGTCGTTACACATTTGATGATGCAATTATGACATTACATATAAACTGCAAGTGTGATGCAGCGAGTCTACAATTAAAATAGCTGCATAAGATTTAAAATCCTTCTATCCGTATGTATGGTGCTTCATTATGAATAGAGATTTTTTTAAATTGGTGCTCAAACCAACGACGAAATGTTTTTGGATTAAAGATAAAAATAAATGATAGCTTTAAGTCATGTTCTCTCAGGTTGAAAAACATATTGAAAAAAGTATACTTGAGGAGCAAACATTCAAAAAGTGTTTTGTCACACAAATACAAAGCTTGGTAAATGATGATTTAAGTGTTGCAAAAGTGACGGTTTGTATGAATGTGTCAACTTTATGATTTCATTTTAATATGAAAAAAAACTTTTTTGAACACTAATTTTGATTTTCATTCATAGGTTTTATTATGGGCTATCAGAATTGATATAAAACGCCATTTTTCAAAATTTGTGACAAAACACTTTTTGAATGTTTGCTCCTCACTTATTGTAATAAAATTTGATTCGTATTTATTATAGTATACCATAAATAGTTAATTTTTTCGCCTGCTGGGGCTCAGTTGGTTAGAGCTTGCTCTACCGATCACGCAGGTCTGGGTTTGATTCCCGTTAAGATCACAGAGAATTTGAGAACTATTCAATTCAAAGTTGTGATCGATGATTGGGTGTTTGTGATTTCAATTCACATTGTAGTTTAGCAATAGCGATTAGGTAACCACTAGTCCCGTTCTAGCCTTATTCTTCATTCCCTACTACTCACTTTGAAAAAAAGGGGGGTTGAGCGACTGAGTAACAAACAGTTCTCGTAGAAAAACTTCTGTAGAGATACCTCCATTAAGAGTCCATATGCTCCACATTGGGAGCGGGCATGGTAAAAAAATAAAAATAAGTACAAAATAGAGTTTTTTTATTTATTTCTTATACAATAATTGTTATCAAACAAAATTCGAACGTCAGCAAGTTTCTAAAAAGATTTCATACCCATATTGTGTTACGTAATTATATGTTTGTTGTTTAGACACATGCATTGTTCACAATGATACATTTAAATAATGACTTTAAAAAAAAACATTCACATTAGGAGCGGAAATGGACAAATAAAATTTAATTAAATAAATAGTTAATATTTTGATGAAATCAAAAGTTTTTCATGATATGACAAAACTAGCTTCATCGAAATCAATTTAAATTATTATCGATTGATAAAGTAAGTGGTTACTGAGTTTTGATGTGTTAATTAATAATCAAATATTACCGTGTAGAACACAAGTCCCATAAAAAAACACCGAAAAAGTGAATGAAAAATTATCAATAATATGTATTATATTTTTAATGTACAAACTTGAATTTATCGAAAAGTTTTAAAACACATGTTAATAAAGACTAGTTGTAAGGCAATCATTTTTTATTATTATTGGGAGAAAGTATGAGAGGAATCAGTGGCGGATTATGCAGACGAGAGGCCCTAGGCGCAATCAAATTTGGAGGCATTGTTTTCCGGATAGCATAACAGCATCAGATTTTTTTTGCATGTATTTGTGTAATATTTTTTTATAAACTGAATCAATGATTATATTTATCATAGTTACACCATTGATATCTTAAAAAGTAAATTAAATAATTGTAAAAACATATGTAGAAATTCAGTGGAATGTTTCGCATTATAGTTAGATGATAATGAACGATAATGCAGGCAGGGAGTTGCATGTCGTATATAACAGGTATCTGTTAATTAAAAGCTTCTCGTAAACACTCAAGAGGTGTCGCTAAGTTCACCTTAATTAATAAATTCACACATCATTATGGCACTTCACACCTTCATCAAATATAAGAGGGTTCGGGTTGCAAGCTTAAAGCTCCAGTGGCGTCACGATACCAACAACGCGAAAGCTTTATTTGAATTTGATAAGAAAAAGGCGAGTTTATTTCGATTCATAATGTCAACCATTTTAAATAAATTGTTGAGTATTTTTTATTTAATGTTATTGAGTTTTAAAATAAAAAATTTAAACATTCTTTTAAAATGTCCTCCGATGTTAGGTTAACAGATTTTTAGCTGTTCAATTTATACTCTGACAATCGTAATTAAATAAGATCAATATATACAATGACTTTAATATTGATTTTTTAAAAAAGTGACAAAATTAGGGATTATACAAAAACAGAATTTTAAAGTTTCACAAAAACGGTAAAAAAATAAACCTTATTTTCCACAGTGTTACAAAAAGCTACTAAAGTTTACAATTTTTTTATACATATCCCGTGTACTCGAAGAGTGTATCCGAATTAAAAGTTCATCAAAAATATTTTCATAATAAACAAAAATATAATACGTGTAATGCATTCATTGGTGTTTACTGACTATTAAACTACACATTTATTCTCGTTAACAAAAATATATTAATTGAAATATTTGAAATAGGGTGACCAAGTTGAAATAACCGGCATTCGAACGTCGCGAATTTAGCTTGAAAACCGACAAGTCTAAAAATAAAAATCCTCGCAATCCTAGTAACGTATCTATACGCCTGCAGCATGTGAAAATACAATATATAATGAAAATTCACGAATCACTTTTAAGGTGTTTACTGTCAATACTTGGTGGAAAGGCATTATAATAAAAATAATAAAAGATTTTTAGTACTTTTTCCACATAAAATTTATTAGATCAGGACCGGTTTCGCTCATCGCGAGCATTATCAACTGATAATACCGGTCCTGATCTAATAAATTTTATGTGGAAAAAGTACTAAAAATCTTTTATTATTTTTAATATAATGCCTTTCCACCAAGTATTGACAGTAAGCACCTTAAAACTTGTTTTAATTATCAGCCGAATAAATGTAAATATTTTATTTTCTGTGCAGTTGATAAATAATTTTACTATGTAAAAAATAAAAAAAAAAATCTCATTATTTAAATATTTCTTAATCTTTTCATTAGATATATGTATAAATATTTGCACTTACAGAGACGTTATAATTTAAGATTTTGACTGAAGGTGCTTGATGGAATTTCATTATTAGATTTGAATCGTTCAAATTATGTACATTTACACAAATTTTACACTATCGACGCTTAGTAAATGAATGTTTCGTGTTTATATAATAAGTAAATGCATCATTGAGCTTAAAGCCATTGCTGGCGAAAAGGATGCCCATGGAAATGCCGTCACATTTGAATGGTGAGTAGTTTTAATATTTATTTTGTTTGTCGGAAAAGGTTTTTAATGATTATATTTATATGGGGATAAAATTGGAGAACCCGACATATGGATCTGGTCACTTAAAATCGGAAGCCTTCAACTCTGTTTATTTCTAAAATTTCATGGAAAAAAGAGTTAAAGTTAAACGTAATAGTTAAAAATAAATTTAATATTTCAATATCTACACCACTGTAAAATCGTATCAAAGAAAATTAAATATTCTATTGAAGTGCAATCAGCAAAGAGTGACTATTATATTATTTATATAGAAAAATTCTCGATAGCATTTTTAATGAACACGTCTCCGGCGGAAATAGAATATAATATTGTGGCGATTAAATTTTCTATGGGTCTTAGCAATCAATGCGTCTTGCCTGGAGTTATTTCATTGTTTTAAGACGTTAAAATTAAATCAATAGCTCTTTTTCGATTCGATCACTTTAATTTTTAATTCTCAAAAAAAATAAATACAAAAGAACAATATTTTCGATGGATTCGGTAGTAATTTGGTGGAAGTTCATTATTGATACAAAATTAAATTTAATAACTTTGTTATTCCAATTGTTTTATTCTCCCCTTAGCAAAGCATTATCAGACATTACATCACAACGTTAATGTATAAACTAAAACTTTGGGTAAAATCATTTATTTTGGAGACACGTAATATATCAAATACACACACATCATCAATGTTTTTACAATCACTACCAACCGGTTTTTTTTTATACAATTAACAATTAAGGAAAACTTTTTTCAAAATTAAATTTAAGTTAAAATAATTTTCTCAAAGCGGTATCTATCACCTTACCTGTCAAGAATGTCAAGCTGATTATGTTGGGCAGACAGGTAGAAATTTTAAAGAGCACGTAAGATGTCTTAAAAGCTTGAAATGAATAGCTTTGATTTTGAAAATTAATTAAGTCGTTAATAGTAAAGATACATTATTAAATAACATTTTAAATGAGATAGGCGGATCACCACTGCTGAATTTATTTCCATTGGGATTCCCCGAACTTAATGTAAGTAATTCATTTGCAGTTAGAAATATCAATGTTTGTAATATATATTTCCATGATTTTTATTGCTGAATTTATAAGCTAGAAATAAGAATCAATTTTTAGTTTATTCATAAAAAATATGATGTTATGTTTGATGATGCTTCTCAAAGAGGAAAAACACGTGACACTTTTCGTAACGCAAGAATGAAATAAAAAAAGTTATCGAATTTAATTTTATATCAGAAGAATAGTGCTTATTAAAAATACCGCAACAGTTAATTAAAAAATCACAATTTTAAAATCGATAAGATTCATATTTAAAATCTATAAAAAGTTCATTATTAGTGTTATAGTTCTTACGGGCTTGTGACATTTAAATTTTTTATTTTTTGCTACCCTATAGAAACATATAAATTTGGATCCGTATGTAAAACAGAACAATAATATTTTCCGAATAAAAAAAATAAAAACCTACGCGTATCCAGTATTTTAAGGCATGATGTATGGTTTTTCGTGAAAAAAAACCATTGCAGACAAAAACAAGCTACCAAAATAAAAAATAGAAACTTCTAAAATCTTCAGAGCTTTTCACAATAAGCTTTATTCTATGTGTGTTTTCCTTCAAAGAAAACGTCGGGGTGGGTTAAAATGCGGTGAGGGTGTGGGGGTGGAATTAGGAGGCTCATCAGTATGCGATGAGTGGGGACACATTTGTTTTATGTTTGCCGCCACTTGTGTTTGCTCACTGAGTAAAGGATTGGGGGGGGGGGGGGGGGGAGATGAAGGCAGTGGAGTCGAAAGGGTTTTTGTTAAATATGATAAAAAATAATATACATACAGATAAAGTTTGTTTGTCACTGCAGTCAGTATAATATACGGATCGGCTTCCAAATTTTTTGACTTGCTTCTTTTTTCAAAAAATAAAAAAGAATCAATAAATTTTAATTTACATTAAATTACTATAGCAAAGTGCATACATTGGTTTTAGAGGCAATCAAATGTTTTTCATATCTGTAGAGTGCGGTAAACAGTATTAAGTAAAAAAGTTTACGTTTGGGATTTATTTTAATTTGTATGAGAATTTATATTAATAACTTTGTTGTTTTAATCTTCAAATTGTATCTTATTTCTCTCCGTGCTAAATATGAAAAAAATCAATGTCTACGTTATGGAAAACAAAAGAATGAGAGAAGTCTGAAAATGCTTCGCAAACATACATTATACTTGTTTAACATAATAACTCAACCAGTGAAATAACTAAGTATTCAATGTTTCCAGAGTTACAAGATTCACAGACTGTTATTAAATCAAATAACCAGTTCACATTAAGTTAAAAATATGGCTTTGTAACATTTTTTTATAGAGAGACACGTCACTGGCTTAGGGTGCGGACCCTGGCCTGCAGATTGACGGCACTTGCAATAAAGGAGATGATGCTTGCTTTACGTACTTCCTTAATAGGGGACCAAACTTACCTACTCCAACAAAGGTCACTAAGTAATATAATCGTCTTAAAATCACACAGGCGGATTTTTAATCAATTCGGATTAAAAGGGAACTTTGATTTTATGACTTGGGGTCATCTGCTATATTGCGCCAAAGTTATTTATTTTTCAAAGAAATTCTTCCTAAAGTTTAAATGTACTGTATTTAATGAAAATAAAAAAATATATAAAACTAATACAGAGAAAAAAATATATATGACTTAGAGTCTAGTAGAAGCACAAAAAATGGTATTTGTAAGTTTTCTCAAATGATTTTTTAAAATAACTAAAAAATGAATTTTCAACTGATTCACGTGATGGGTGAAACAGGTACTGATCATATTAAATAAAATTGTAAAATTAAAAATAATAAGTGTTTTTTTTAATATAATGCGATTCCACCAAATATTGTCAGTTTAAAAGTAAAACAACAAAACTATGGTTTCAAAAGTATTTTGGGTGTTGATTTATATATTTTTTTTGCTATATACTTACAAATATAAATTTATGAATGCTAATTATTAAGTAAATAAACATTTGAGAAAATACTTCTAAATATCATTTTACCGAAGAAATACAGTAAAAGTATTGTCTCGTTTCTTTATGAATATTGGAAAAAAGTTTTTGTCCCATAATAACACAGGTTTTTACAAATAAAAATTCTATCTTACCCAAAAACAAAACCAGTACAAAACATCCGATAAGAAAAACGAAAATACAAAATCAATGAGGTGGTGTAACAACGAAATTAGTCTACGAGCTTTGGATCAAAATACAATATTTTGCAGTTCTGTTTTATTCAACTAATTTAACATAATAAAAATAAAAATTGTTTCTATTTAATGATAGTCAATTGAATACAAGAATTACATTTGTTTTTCCTGAAATCAAGTTCCGAAAATACTTAAAAGTGAAGAGATGAATTAAATTTATATTTGAGAGCGCCAAAAGCGACGGCCCGTAAAAATTGCAAGCGGCAGTACTGCATTTCATTTGTATACTAACAATGCACTGATTGTATGCACAAGTCTACCAAAAATCTATGAAGAGAGAGGAACACTCTTAAGATGAACCGTTTAGAAGGTGATGTTTCGAAACTGATTGCTGCAAAATATTAAAAAAAAAATAAACAATGTAATTATGATCATGATTATAGCTATTGCATACTTAAAATGAAACAGACCCGGCTCGTTCTAATAAATTACGCTATGGCTAGTTATTAACTCAACATATATTATCGGGGTTGAAAATGATTTATATCTACAATACAGTGGCGGCCGATCAATGTGGCATTCGATCAATTCACCCCTTATATATGCAGGGGCGGTTATATTTCATGAAATAATATTCAAGCATAACATTTACACCATTCACTCATTTTAAATTATTCATGTATTTATTGTCTATAATAAATATCTTAGAACATTTTATTAAATACATTGAGAATTTAAAATGAGTGAATGGTGTAAATGTTATGTTTGAACATTATTTCATAAAATATAACCGCCCCTGCATATACAAGGGGTGCATTTATCTAATGTCACATTGACTGGCCGCCACTGGTACAATAATAATGACATTTAAGAATAAAAGGGTTTAAGAAAGCTTTTTATTAAGCTGGCTAAATGGTTTTTTTTTCTGTTTTAAACCTTTTCTAGAATATCAATGACGTATAGTTTTTTTTGCAGGTTTTTTTTTAAAGCTGAGTGGTCTATTTTTTCAAAAGATAGTTTATTGAAATTTTATCTACAGATAAAAATATTCTCTCAAGTGATAAATACATTGCAAGTGTAATTAATTAATTTCCTATTAATTATTTAAGGATACGGTATTTCAAAAAGATTTTTGAAAATCTGTTCAGCAATTTTAAAAATCACAAAAGCTGATGATTTTGACATACTATTAACGCAATTTATTTTTCTGTTTATATAGTTTCAAAGCTTTTATAATGTTCACCCGGTAGAATAAATTATATTACTTATTCGACGGACAAAAAAAATGGTTTAGTTATTAAAGCTTGTAAGAAGCAGAGTAGTATTAATAGTCAGGAGTGATTTTGCGAATTTTCATTTTCAATGACAAATCAGAACAGATCGTTTTGCTGTTGAACTTGTAACATAACCAGTGAAATAGAAATTTTAATACGATATGTATAATAGATTACAAATACACAAAAAAATGAAATAATTTCAAAGGATAAAGTCTTGTTTGGATGAAGCAGCCCTCAAATATACAAAAATACATTGTTATTTGGATACAGGAGTGGTAACGTATATAATAATACGTAGAAATTTAACTTTAGATTCGTCGCATTGCCAAATTTGAAATTCCACACACTTTGCAATGCAAATATGTGGCGCAGACGGAAAAAAAATAATTATTTTCCATCGTACGCTGTCGACTGTCATCCTTTAAAAGTCATTTCGATATAAATATATGCTATTTTTTCTTCAAGTGCCTCCCTTTATACGAGCTTCTCAAGCTGTATACTAAAGCACGATTGAGTAAACCAGTCTCGATTGTAAAATATGACATAACAAAGCTTTAGTGATAAAATGAAACACTCTTTTGTACTAATTTCACATTTATTAATTAGGATCACGAACAATATCATTTTCATATAATTTAAGATTTCGACTGAAGGTGCTTGGTGAACGATTCAAATTTAAGATCATTTTCAACTAAGTGAGACTAATAACAGTGTAATAAATAATCTAATGTATTAATTGAATGTTTGTTTCTCCGTACTCTATAGGCTGCCAAGCCGCTGATCCGATTGCAATAAAACTTTGACAAACTTTTTGCTTGCACTTCCGGGAAGATTATAGGCATATTAAAATTAGCTTATATTAGATCTTATATGTATATATAAATCAATGTTTTTATGTCTGCCATACCGTTCATGCAACTTGCGCGAAGGTCATAGGCGTAGTAAAATTAAATTACTGTAGGTGGCGCGTGTGTCGTACCATAGAAAAAGGGCAGCAAACGTCAAATGTCAAACAGACAGAAAAAGAAAATATGCATTTCAATAAACACAATTAAGACACAAACACTTTCTTTCTTTGAGTGGCATTGCAACGCTTGCCGGGAACCGGTTAGTTGATAATACAAATGAGGAGCAAACATTCAAAAAGTGATTTTTCATAAATTTAAAAAAAATGCCGTTTAATATCAGTTCTGATAATCCATAATAAAATCTATTATTGGAAATCACATTAACAAAAAAAGTCGACTCATTCAAGCAAGCCGTGATTTCTTTAACAGTCAAATCATCATTTCCCAAGCTCTGTATTTGTGTGACAAATCACTTTTTGAATGTTTGCTCTTCAATTAAGAAATATTTTGTGGATACACGCCAATTCTGATCCGAATAAATAAATATGGAATTAATATAAAGCCAATCCATCAAGTATTGCTAGTGAACACATTTTTGTTTTAATGTTAATCATTAAAAGCAAGACAAAATATTCATTGAAAAGAAAGCATCACTTTTAGGGTGTTCTCTGTCAATACTTGGCGGAAAAGCATTATGTTAATAAAAATACAATACTTCCTTGTACTTTATTCCACTTTTTTAAAAGGTTAAGACCAGTTTCGCTCATTGCGAGCATTGTCAACTGATAATATAATTAAACAGTGCTATTTATACAAACATACATTGAAATAAAAAGGTGCAAACAACAATTGACATTGAAAGAGAATTCAATGTGGAATAAAGTACAAAATGAAGAATGTTAAATGTCAAATTCACACCAATATAATTCTCTATGGTGCTTTGCCAATTCACCATATTTATATTTTTGCAAAAGTACGATATAAATCTTTAGAAACAATAATATAAATTTTCATAAAAGAATAATGACTGTTATTACTTGTCATTTTCAAATAACGTATAGTTTAAAATAAAATAGCTCTAAGAGTAATCTTCTGCTAAGCACAATAATTTTGACGTGATAGAAAAACGATGTAGAACAGGTGGTTTGTGTTGTTTTCGGCATATTTGGGTAGGCCATCATTGCTGTCAAGTAAATATAAAAAAAATGCTGGTATGAGGTGATAGGGAGATACATCTTTTAATGACGGCAGCTGGGATCAACGACACATTTAGATATTCTTTATTCTACAGAAGTCTAGAGATTGTTTCATCACTGATATTATGTTTGACGATTTACGGTTCGATATATCACTTATTTCAAAAACAAAATACAAAACAAAATATACTGCAAAATTTCTGTAATCATAATTATCTTCAAATTCATAATTAGTGACCACTTTAACATAATTGTTCTTTCATATGTTATCAAATCGTTTATTTATTTGTAAGGTAAATTAAGTTTATTTTTAAAATTCATGTTTATCATTATCTGTAAATTTATATTACAAATTATTTGTTTCACCGTAATAATTTTATTATATTTTGTAAAAATAGCATTGTGATATTGTATATTTTTATTAGTTGATAATGCTCATTATGAGCGAAATTGGTTCGGATCATATAAAATTAAAGTGAAATAAGTAAAAAAAAAGTGTTTTACTTTTTGAATATAATGCCTTTTCACCAAATATTGACTGTGAAGTTGTAGTATTCTTTAAATAAATGAATTGCTTATTGAAACACATAATAAATTTTGAAATCAAGTTTTGAACGTTTTTTTTAATCTATGTCCTCATCCAATGAAGAGTATATTGACTTCTTATAAAAGTATATAGAAATATTTTTTTCTACGAGAACTGTTTGTTAGCCAGTTGCTTAAGCTCTATTTTTCGAAGAGAGTAGAGATATAAAGTAACGAGCTAAGATTTAACTGGTAGTCAACTAATTTATTTCGCTATAATGTGCTATTTTTTAATATTGGAAGAGCAGAAAGAAGTTTTTAGTAAAAATACAAAAACACACACCCGTGTCTTTGAACATAAATCGATAGTCAAATTGGAAAAAGTGCTGTTGGTACTAGGATATTGAACCCGGGACATCCGTCACGGCAGCTATCGACGTTGACTACTGCAACACGAACTGGATGATACGTGTTATTAAATGAAGTATTCATAACAATATTTTTATTTAACATGAATTATTGTACTCGCCAAAATTCGGGAAAAACTAAAATATTTTTACTGTTTCTAAGCATATCTGGTAGTTAAGTGTTAATAAGTAAAACCATATACATAATTAAAATGCTACAACAATAAATTAAATAACATGAATTCATAAAGAAACTATTTCTATAGTATACAATTTATTTGTTTTCAAAATATTTATGTTAATACTTTTATGAAAGATCTCATGCTATCAAAAACTATGTTTTGTCATTTCATAGAATTTCCAATCAAAAAGAACTGTAAAAAAAGTATCTGCTTTATTTGATATAAAATGAATCAAATTATTTTTCAGTATTATACTCAAATAAAACCATTCAATTGTCGGAAGTGATTATTGAAAGCTGAAATATTTATTTATATTATTCAATCGCGATAAAACGTAAAATTCTATTATCAATGTAAATTATTGAAATCTCACATAAATTTTATCCAACCGTTGAATCTTTCAGCGTTGCATTTAGCTGACAAAAAGACGTAGCCTCCTGAAAATTTTGGGGTTCCCGGCGTCCACAGACGGTTTTCTTCTTAGAACAATGCAAGACAGGCGGGAAAGGATTTATTCGGGGGCCGCTGATTCCGGTCTCATTAAAGCGCGGAAGAGAACCCGAAACGTCTGGCTGACAGACTGACAAAAAACCGGTTTTCTACCATTTTGGCGTTTTATTGTTTCTTATTATGTAGCATGTGGTAAGAGACGACAGTGGATGGATTAATGAAGTAGCTTAGCTGTATAATCTATGAAACAATTTAAATCTTGCGAAAATGACTAATACAAATAGAAGATAAAAAAAATGTGCATTATCTATGATTCAATTTATTGGACATTATTCAACTAGTTCATTTCGTATTGCCAACTGATTAACAACATCAACGTATTTTAGTTCTACAGTTTTTTTTTATATTTATTAGTTGATAGCTATTTCGGCTTTCGCCATCGTCAGAACTATGAGTGAACTAGTTCTGACGATGGCGAAAGCCGCAATGGCTATCAACTCATAAATATAAAAAAAACTGTAGAACTAAAATAGTTGATTTTTTTACCCTATATAATGGAGTTCTACCAAGTAAATGCCAAATCAATAAATGATTAACAACAGTTTTTTGAATTATTTTAATGTTCATCTTTAAACTTCTATTATTTATGATTATTTATTTTATGGTATTGACTAAAGGTGCTTGATGGAAATTCGATATCGAATTTTAATCGTTGATGGTTTATGAATTATACACTTCCATATTATATTTTGCCACTAACGACTCGAGCTTTGTCAATCAAAATATTTGGACACTCAAGTGCAATCAGTTTATTTGTATGATAACTTTAATTGGGCCATCGAGAGGTGAAGTGAGCTAACTAGTAAAATGGAAAAACTTTTTTATTTGACTTTTAAATACAATCTCGTCTTTAGTTGGTGTTTAAGTGGATTGAATATTTTATTTTAAGGATATAACACTACTGCAATGTGTATTAACTAAAGTTATTTCATTTTCACGATACTTTAAGCATCAACGCATCTGACATTTTTTTCTAGAATACCACTTTGCTCACTCCACCTCTAACGGGACCAATTTAAATAGAGATTGATTAAACTTGTAAGTATATTTTATTGGGTTTCAAAAATTATCCAATCATTAGACTCTTTTTTATTTTTATACACGAGAATTTTGCATTTATTGCCAAATTAATAAATATGTATTCTGTCTTGAGTATAATGACAGAAATATATTATAATAATTATAAATTATTGTTTGACAATTGTCATAAACTGAATCAATACAAATTTATATTAAAATAGTTGACAAAATGTATTTTCAAACATGTAAACACATATAAAGTTATTTTAATTATACTGTAAAAATATTTTCAAACCTTCTTTCCAGATCAGACAAAAAGTCAAAGCATAAACTTAAACTTTTACTTGTAAAAAGTATCATGTAATAAATATTGGGTCATGTATTGCGTATGCAAATTGTGAGTATGGAAATTCAATCATTGACATTTTTGTATGGTGTGGAAAATATTCTAGACACAATTTAAAAACTTGGTAAAACACAGAAATAAGATCCGTATAATGAATTAAAACTGCTTGAAGTGTGACTGTCACAATTAAATAAGTTAATATGGCAGTGTCACACTATAAAACCATATGTAGAGCTCAGTCTGTCAACTTAGTTGGTAGAAATCATAATTTTCAACTTATACGTACGACTCTCACGTGTCTATGGTTGAACTTTCGGAATTATTTCCTGAAAAAGCTTTGCTTTTCGTGCTGCTTCTTAAAATATCACGTCAGTAATAATTATGAAAGCTTTCGTAAGGTCGTTTTTTTTGGCAGTGGGTTAAAGCTCGGAGATCGGAGGCTGCCGTGAATGTGGCTGCAATTAAAATTTCGGCTTACTCACTAAAGACTCACCCGTCGACTTTGTATGGAAACTCTACATTCATACTTACTTTCAATTCTACTTTCTCATATATCATGCATAATGGTATTAATATAATACGAAGTCATATGAATGTTTTGTTAAATCGAAAAATAATATTTTGTAATACCAACAAAGAATTTTATATTAGAATACAAGTTACTTTCTCTCTTTTTTTGTAATTTTTTTATCAAAAAACAAAACACTCTTTTACACTATTTCTAGATTTATTTAAGAAGGTAAGGAGCGCTTTATTTTCCACGAGAATTTTCATCGTATATCAATTAGAATGAATACAGAGCTATTAATACTAAAAAATCTTAATAGGGTGTAACGAAAACTCTTGACAATATACTGACTTGAATTAAAATATTTAAGTCCTTAAATAAATAGAAAATTAAGCATATTTTTAATCGCATCAAAAACAATAAACTAAAAGGCATTTTTAAAACTAGGAAAGAAAATATTCTTAAAATAATGCCTTTTCATCAAGTATTGACAGTGAAAACCGTAAAAATGAATATTAAATGGTCAAAATTAAAATCAATGTTTGGTCTGAATAAAAATATGAACAATCAGCATATTTTATAACCATTTTGGTTAGGTTAGGTTTTTTTTTAATTTCATTTAAATTATGACTATTCTGACCGATATATTATGACCATTTAATATAAATTTTTGCCGGAAAAATACGACCCAAAATGAATGACATTTATAACATGCCGATTGCCGTGGTTGAGAAGTTCTTATACTATTCCACAGTCAAGGGGTCTAATCGCATACATTTATACTACATTCATTTTTAAAATTAGATGTTTATTTTTAATTCGTGAATATGGCGGACGAGTGAGTCATTTTTTATTAACTATTGCATTTAGAAAGTTTTCATACTTTTAAATTTAGCAACAAGGACATATATTGTCTACTTCCTGTTAAGAATGCATCTGCACCATTATCATCATTTGCTCTCAGACCAAATACTCGAAAGAAACAAAGCAATATGAACAAGAGTCACTTTCCAAGACAACAGAATCTTTATAGTTTATAGTCAGAAAAAAAATACATACTATTTTAAATACTACAAAAAAATATTGTGATTGGGATTTGGGACCTTTCAGTTTGCTTGTTTCATTTATCAACTTGTTCAGTTGATTGTCATACAAATTCTCAACGCAGTTTTATTCAAAAGTGGTATTTTTATTTCAATTGCATAATATTTGCCGCATGTGTGGTCGTGTAGTCAACGTCATTGGCTTTGGTTACGAAGGTCACGGGTTCGAATCCCAGTACAGGCAGTTTTATAAATTGATTTTTCAATCGATTTATAAATTTCTGTTCAAAGGCATGGATGAATGTGATTTCTTGAATTAACCCCTCCCAACTATCCTATCCTATGTACGGGGCGTATCGAGAGTGATAAGCTAACCACTAGTCCTGTCCTAGCCCTTTCATTCTATTCCTACTCTCATTGCAAAAAAAGAGTTTGAGCAACTGAGTAACAAGCAGTTCTCGTAGAAACACTTCTGTTGAGATAAAATCCGTTAGGAGTTCATATGCTCCATAGTAAAAAGGGAGCGGACATAGTAAAAAAAAAATGATGAATATTCATTCACATTTATAAAACATTGCATTTCTATTCAAGTCAGCTGTAAAAAAATATATCTTATTAGCATGCATTCAATACTTGTACGAGACGGTGACATTACGATTCGAAGAATTTCATTTTACATAACTCCCGGCTGAGATTTTGCATCGCTTGTTCGACAGTATAACGATAGCTCGTAGAGTCTTTGTCTCAACGAGTTGTACACAATCTTCCATACGTCTGCAGTACATGAAGTACATCTCATCTCATCTGCTACGACACAATTGTCTACGACTCTACAGTATATTGTTATTAGCCGAGGTGGTCGGTGGGCTTACGTGAGTCGCTACGATTCTACGCTTCTACGAATTTGCTTCTCCACATTTCTTCGACAGGGATGACTAACCTACTACTGATGCAACATTCATATAATAATAATGAAAGAGTTATCAAAAAAAATCCCACTAAGAAATAAATAACTAGAAGACATATTTTGATCAGCGTAATAAAGTACTGTAGTTACCAAAATACTTTGATATTTTTTCACCTTATTACAACAGAGTTTTACGAAGTAAATATAAATTTAACGAGTTTATTAGTGTAGCTATATTATGAATTTTAAACGAACAAAATATATATCTAGAAAATAATTGAATTTCGTTTTGTCATTACATTTAGATTTACAGAAACATACATAAATAATTAATAGTCATATTGTTAATGATAAGTCTTGAAAATATATTGACACAAATAAGGTCGTATAGGTTATAAGGCGAAAACATATCGAAGTATTTAAGTTCTACAAATATTATTTTGTATGGTTGATAATATAATATATCCCGCTTACACTCGTCTATGTTGAATTAAACTTACATAAATTTAGCTGTATGTTCAAGCCTAGAAAATATAAACAATACATCTTTTGTTTTTTAACATCCTTACTTATATTGAAGAATATAGTATAAATGTAATAATTTGAATATGGTATTTTCCGGAACGATAAAAAATATGCTGTAGGATTTTTTGTGTTTTGAAGTAGGTAAATATCACTTCTAATAATATTTATTTATTAATGTTTACAGCGATTATTTACAGTTTTTATAATTAAAAAAAGCTTAAATTCTTTTTGTTGACGATACATTTAATTTGCCTTTATAATATTTTTGCAAACGAAAGCTTGTACGTAAATAATACAATTTTCTTACATTGTAGAAATAGCGTTACAATTTTAATATTCGATTCGTGTAAATGAGAACAGACTAGATAGTGGATAATATTAACAATTTGAGCTTCTTTTTCATTGGCGTGCACGATTTTCCTTCCGTCACGACTAGTAATCATTCAAAGTCTACTTTTATTATGTGTTTAATAAACAGAGTAGATGTTTTAACAAACAGTTCAGGAAATAGTCGCCGTTGTTTTGTGGCTATACATTTAGTTCAGTTTATTTAGACGAGTGACGTAGGGGCTTGGCTCGCACTGCGGCTGTCTTATAAAACCACTGCCTCGACTTAGTGAATTCATATAAGGCTCGTGGAGAGTAATAAATAGGTTGTATTAAATCTAAACAGATAAATGATCGATGAAAAAACCAACAAGTTTGTTCATCAGTTATTATTGGCCAAGCAAAGAAATAAATATAGTCAAAAAAATATTTACTATCTTCTAAAGATGACTTTTTAAGCTTGTTTATTTAATTGAATCGTGAAACTCAAAACAAAGTGTCACTTTCGATGTATTCGGCGGTAACTTTGTGGAAGCTCATTTTAACATAAAATATCTTAGATTATTCCATGTCTTGTGTAACAAACTGTGGCACGTGTTTCGCCTCTTTCAGAGGCATCCTCAGACGATCTTAATTTCACAAATACTTGTTTAAGTATGAATGATTTTAATTTTACTATTCTGATATATTATAAAAATAAAATCAAAAACGGGAGGCAAGAAGGGGATGATAGAAAAACCAAAAAAACAATAATGCTACAAATGACAGGTAGGAACTTTAATATTAGAATTAAAGAACATATAAAGTGTCTAAAAAGTAACAATTTTTTATAGTTTTCCAATCTTCTAATAGAAAACGAGCATAATTTTAATCAGAATAGTAACGTTTTTGATTTATTTTTTAAATGTTCGGAATATTCTGTGTTCAGAGTTTTTATGTGCGGAAATTTCTGTAAGGATAATTAGTGTTTGAAAAAATCTGTTAAGATATGTGAACATATTTTTGAAATACTGTACTTTTAATAGTTACCGATGAGTTCAAAATCTTGCATACAATGATTAAAATTACGTATTGGATTTGGACGCCACTGTTACAAGTGCGCGAGAATAAGTCTGACGCGAACGTCCGCAGAAAACCTTTCTTTGTTTTGCTTTTGCTTACGTCATTAAGGGTTGCGATGTGGCGGAGCTGAGTCTCCCAGGGGCGGAGTGAGATGAGGTGCGCAAGGAGACAAACTTATGGAAGAAGTACACTGAGAAATAAAAGCAATGCTTGCACAACTAGCGACCGATGTCATTGCTCTAATATAAGCACATTGTAAATTTTAATATCTTTAATTGAAGATGTTTATTGACAAAGCGATGCTTTGATACAATATTATATATCGACTGTGGAAAGAAAAAGAACGTAACCCACACACAGCAAATTTTACAGGAGGCACAAAAAACGTGTTTTGATGATTTTGGGCCATATACAAATAATGAAATATGCACAACCTGAATACACGGAAACTTCTAAACTGGTGTTTAATTGACATAATCTAATATTAATTAAAGAAATTGTCTAAGGAAAAACCTTTTTTTCAGTCAATTTTCTTGATCTCAATTTTCACAAGCTAAATTTAGATACTAATTCGGCATTTGCAGCTTACATTCGTTTAATAGAATGTGTATCATGTTTCATACATTGTGATTATCGAGAAAAAAAACTGTTTTGAAAAAACCGTGGGTTACGTTCTTTTTCCTTTCCTCATTCGATATAAATACATATTTATAACTAAAACTGTGAAAGATTGGACATTTAATTTAGACAACAAAGTGGCGAGTGGTTAAAATAAAATGTGTACTCTTTGGTAAAAAGACCAACTGCAGACAATGACAGTAAATTCTTGATTTAAATTTTGACCTGGTTTAACCCTTGGTTAACGTGGCATATGACTTTAAAAAAAAACTTCTGTATAGATTTCCCAACAAGCACACAGTAACTGTAATTTATTATCATTCATCAGATATGTTAGGAAGGAATTAGTAACCAATTAAATGAAAGGGGCTATTACCATCTAGTTCTCCACAAGTTATCCAGCCATCAAAGATAATGAAAATTAAGCCCGATTATATATGATAATAAACAAAAAACAACCAGTACTTTTGCAACACATTGAAAAAATCTCAAAGAATATTTTTTTTCACCAGTTATTATATAAAACATTTGCTGGATTTAATAATGCACTTTTAAGAAAATCGCAATCGAAAATTTGATGAGATATATTTTATTTCTCCTAAATTTAATGGAAAAAATAATTGTGGTATACCAATAAATGACTGCACACTATTAAATAAATAAAATATTTTTTTTAAAGAGTTCTCTAATTTAAACTCTTTTGTATGACAGTTGCATATTGCTCATAATTGATGATAACATGTTACTGCTGAAAATTATAAATAACTAGCCGGTTCCCGACAAGCGTTGCAATGCCACTCTAATAAAGAAAGTGTTTGTGTTTTAATTGTGTTTATTGAAGTGCATGTTTTCTTTTTCAGTCTGTTTGACGTTTGCTGCCGATTGTCTATGGTACCACCTACTGTAAATTATTTTTACTATAACCTTCGCGCAAGTGCAAGTATACGTTGTCAAAATTAACTGTATGGCAGACATACAATCATTGATTTTTATATATAAGACCTATTGTAAGTTATTTTACTATGCCTGAAGCCTTTCCGAAAGTGCGAGCAAAAAGTTTGTCGAAGTTTTATTGCAATCGGATGAGCGATGTGGCAACTCATAAAGTACGAACAAACAAACATTCATTTTTATATATTAGATTGGTTTCTACATTCAATGTCAAGCATACGAACTTTTACCCAATTATATATTTTTAACTATTTTAAGGAAATCCACTAATTGCTTAAAAAGTAAGTGTAAAATAAATTAATACGTCACTGGGTTAGATGATAGTCCGAAATCTATTACAAAAATAATAATCCACCATACTACGGCTAGGTTATCGTCAAATATAAAAATACTGGGCTCAATTGAGAAATTGAATTGCCCGACAATGATGTTTTAAAAACACAGGCGTAATATTTTTTTATCAATGAACTGATCTGTCGATAATGCTCTTGATTGTCGATATATTAGGCTTTAATTTTTATTAAAAATGTAAAATTAAAGCAAAAAGTGTATTAACTCTCGATTTTGTTTAATTTTCTACCAATAATTGACGGTGAAAACATTAAAAGTGAATATACTTATTTTGTCGCCTGCTGTTGCCCAGTTGGTTAAAGCTTGCTCTACCGATCACTCAGGTCTGTGTTAGATTCCTGGTAGGATCACAGTGAATTTGAGAATTATTCAACTGGTTCTAGCAATAGCGATTAGTTAGCCACTAATACTGTTCTAGCCTTATCCTTCTTTCCCTACTACTCACTTTGAAAAAAGTGAAGTTGAGCGACTAAGTAATAAGCAGTTCTAGTAGAAAAAAAACTTCTGTAGAAATATTTCCATTAGGAGGCCATACGCTCCACATTGGGAGCGGAACATGGATAAAAATATTTTTTAAAAAAAAAAAGTATTTTGGTTGCCGAAAATTTTATCAAAAAGATTTTTTGATTCCACTTTTCGATGCAAAACATCAATGCATTGATTAATAATTTTTCAAAACAATAAAAAATATATGTCAAAAGATGATAGATACATCGAAATTCAATTGCAATATAGCTTGTAAGAAATAATTCTCAGAAGTCGCTTGTTCTTATTGCCACATTAAAGTAATGTCCACATCATCATGTGGAACGGTCAGGGTGGCTTCCATACTTTCTTAGCGAGCTAGAAGTGGCGTTGTGGTGCCGGGGGTGTGATGGGGAGAGTCACCTACTTCACTCCTCCCCAGCCCTGCCTCGATTCTGCATACATTGTCTGATTGAATATGACTCCGTTTCTGTATCCCCATTCCAACGATGTATTTTTATTTCTTTCCTTTATTAATGGAACAGTTGTTTTGATAGAGCGAACATTTTTGTCAGCGGGGCTCTTCCTTTTTTCACGACGCAAGCATAAATTAAAAAAATAGGAAATGATTTCAGATACCATCTGTTTAATCATTCATCACATTCTGATTTATATGCAAAGTGTGTTATTAACGCATAAATACTAAATTAATTATCTCTTACCGTTTTACGTACGTGTTCTGATTAAAATCTTTTTTAAGTTGTTCATTGCTAATATTTGGTAAACATGTATAAAATAAAACATTGTATTGAACTAATTTCACATTTATTTAAAATGATCATGACCAGTTTTACTGATCACGAGATCTTTCAACTAATAAGTATATTTTTTTTATCCATGTCCGCTCCCAATGTGGAGCATATGACCTCCTTATGGAGGTATCTCAAGAGAAGTTTTTTCTACGAAAACTGTTTGTTACCCAGTCGCTCAACCTCACTTTTTTCAAAGTGAGTAGTAGGGAAAGAAGGATAAGGCTAGAACAGGACTAGTAGATAACTAATCGCTATTGCTACACCAAGTTATTTAAAGATCAGACGAATGGGAGGAGAGGAATTAATGTGAATTGACATCACAAACACCCAGTCTTCGATCACAACTTTGAATTGAATCATTCTCAAATTCACTGGGATCACCTACGTGATCGGTAGAGCAAGCTCTAACCTAACCAACTGAGCCACAGCAACTAATACAAATATACATTAATAAAACGTAATGTATCATGCTCCTCTCTTGATAATGTAAGTGTAATATTTTATGAATAAAAGAATTACTAAAATCCTGACCCACTCGTTTTCGATCCTTAAATAGAAAAAAAATATACTTAATAAATAATATTATCATAATTTTCTTTCACTTCCCATGTTTCATTTTATTTCTGTATCCACTTGGAACTGCGACGAGATTGTTTATGTGCTGATTGAAGATACGACAAAAGATAATATTCTCCACACTGCAAAATTTCCATGCACCAGACTTTTATTCCCTTTTCTTTGTCTCTATATTGAGAAATGTTTTACATGAATCTTTCTTTGCTATGTGACCGTAAAGTAATATCAAGTAATAGAAAGTTGAAAGGATAAAAATGAATGGGGAAAAGTGAGAGAACTGCGAAAGCTTACGAATCGAGCTTGTAAGGTAAGGTTGTATTGTTTCATCTCTTAATTGGAATTTTTAAATTCAGGTTATCAATTGTGTATCAGAATTATTGGATATAAAAAAATATTTCGAATATCTTTTACTCTCAATATTTGATTGAAATCATTTTGAAAATTTGAGTCACTTTCAAAAAACCACAGTTTGAGAAATGACTTTTCATAAACGTTATGTGCATGCAAATTAAATGGTTATAATACATTTGCTAACACAAATACAGAAAACGCCTAAAAATAATACTTTAGGGTGTTTACTGTCAATACTTGGTGGAAAGGCATTATATTAATAAAACGCAAATTTCCCAAATTTTAATTATGTTTGTAACTACTATCAGTCAGCACTTGAAATTTATTAATCTTGGATGATTTTTTAATTATTTATTAGAGGTGTTAAGCATTTTAATTTTTTATATTTTTTTGTTATCACTTATACTATAGGTTCCCAACCTTTTTTTGGGTGGAGCCCCTTTTTATAAAAGCCATGTGACTCGCGGCCCCAATGCAGTTAAAAAAGCCATTTTTTTTTCAATAAGGTAATTTTAGTTGACTAGTTTTAGTTTTGTTGTTCAATTCCAAAATCGAAAAATTTTGGCGACTCATATGTTGGCAACCCGACCCGTTGGGACTCATACTGTAATTTCTTTTCAATGTCAATTGTTGTTTACACCTTTTCATTTCAATTTATTTTTGTATAAATAGCATTGCTAAATTCTGTTTCTTATCAGATGACAATGCTCGCAATGAGAAAAACCGGTCCTGATCTTTTAAATAAAGTAGAATAAAATAAAAAATAATATTGTGTTTTATTAATAAAAATAATACATTTAATGTTAAGTATGTATTCACAGCAGTTTTTCGTAAATTACTCAAATCTTGGAAAAGCTTTTATTCTCAATAATTAAAGTCTGCATTTAACTGCCGTCAAAACATAAGCTTTACTGAAAAATCCAAGTGATATTATTATTTTTTTTAAACATTTACAAGTTTTTCTGATGTAACTTATAATAATGAGAAAAAAATAATAGATTTGCCTTATATTTTGTGCCACTATTTAAAGATTCTCCATTTATGTGATGAAAAAATTCATCACTATGTAATTCAATTTGGTTGTAAAAAAGATTCATTCTATTAGATTGTCATTTAATATAAACGAAAAAATCATGCTAAACCGTTGATTGAGCTTATTAAAACTGATAACGAGTTCTTTGATAATTTAAAAGAGTTTTTTAATCATTATAAGGAAAGAGTTGCTTAAACGCTCTATTGATAGCATAATTATTGCGAGCTTGAAAAAACTTTTTTATAATGAACTGTTGTAGATTGAATACAAGCTGTAGCCTTTCTAGAATCGGAGGCGGGACATCAAACGAGACAATCTTATTTATTCCAAATGAATGTTACATTAAAAAATCTCCACGTAACATTGTCGCACAACAAGTTTTTTTTATTATTTTATCATCTTGGATTAAATATTTGGCAGGACAGATAAATTAAATTCACCAAATATTTTAAAGTTGAAAGATCGATCATTCGAGAAAAGCTCGATGAGAATATTTTTGCAAGACATTCGAGATCTACTCGAGGTGAATAATTAACACCACTAACAACCACGTCCTAAGTCTCAAATTTAAACTAAAAACATAAATTTAAGATTTCAACTGAAAGTGCTTGGTGGAATTTCAATATTAAATTTGAATCGTTCAAACTATGTACATTTTCACAGATTTTGTCACTAACGACCCGGGTTTCGCCTTTCGGCATCTTCAAGCGTTCAAGTGCACGGATGAACTTGAACTAACGCTTAGCAAATGAATGTTTCGTATTTATATAGGAAATAAATGTATCATTGAGTTTAAAGCAATTGCTGGCGAAAACGATAAGCTCATGGGAATGCCCACAGAGTTGAGTAGTCGGAAGGACACGTGTTCAATCAGGAACAAGGGATAAAAATGTTACACCCAAATACGGACAGTCATAAGCTCTTTTTCCAGGAAATTTTGGAAATAAACAGAGCAAAATTGCATAGCCTTCCAATTTTAAATAAAATATTAAGTCTACCGGGATCTCCACTTCTATACCCTATATAAATATAATTATAAAACCTTTGCCGACTAACAAATAAATATAATTCTTGAAACTATTTACTTACTTAATATGAAGATGCCGAAAGGCGAAACCCGGGTCGTTAGTGTTAAAATCTGTGAGAATGTACATAGTTTGAACGATTCAAATTTTAAAAATAAACTTAACTGGAAATCAAATCCAAACCAATTTGATTGGTAGAAGGAGCTCTAGCCAATTAAATCACAGTGGGCGACATATTTTAAAATAAGTGCTTACAAAAAGCTAGAACACATTTTATTCACTGATTTTTTTAAGCTATTTTTTAAAAGATGAATTACCTCAGCAATTGATTCGAATATATACCACCGTCGTAACTTATTTTAAGCTTGGTATAATTGATGTATCGCGTAGCAAAAATAAAATCATCGGTGGCAATAATCCAAGAACTCGTTATTATGTAGTATTTTATTTTTGATCTCTGGTGTGCTGCGTTAAATGAACTATTTTTGATGATCTCAATTTTAAAAACAATAAGTTATCTACATACAGCCTATTATATGTTGCGGAAATCTTAACTTCATTATCTTCAAAAGCTTCAGTCTTTAAAACAAACGCTTTAAACAGGCTTCAATATATTTATTAAATTGTTATATAATATAATACATTAAAAAAACCTCAGATAACTGTTTAACTGAGCTTCGTTTAAAAAAAACATTGAAATTGAGGGTGGTTTGACTGGCAATATAACTGTAAACATCGGAAGTGCTTGTAAATGCGTCAAAATATATCCTCAATACTGTTAACATATTTGCAAGATTCTGGTATTCTGAAACAATTTCCAGGAAATATCCGACGGACAAAATTTGGCAAAATTGAAGGATGGAACCATGGCCGAAGTAGAATTTAAACTAACGAAGGACCAGGAGAGTTCGGTGATTAACTTTAATATAATCTATTATATCCCATAAAAAAACAATAAATATATTTTATCAAAACAATTTTACGAAAATTTATTGCAAAAAAGTTAAATTAACAGTATTCATTTTACGTATATAATTATATTTGATATAGTATTGAAATACTTCGCAAATTGAACAATCAAAATTGATCTATTGCGTATTTTATTTTATAATTGAAAAAGATACGCATTCTTAAAACATAATTCAAGCATAATAAAAAGATTGATATTTACGAAATATTCTAGTCACCTTGCTTAATATTCATTATATTCACTTAACAGAACCTTCCAAAAACAGTTAATTATTTTAATTAGCTACTCTCATCTCCCGGAGAACTGAATAATATTGTGTAATAATGATAAACCTGTCTTATAAAAATATATTATATAAAATATAACGCCAAAATTAATTTCTTTTAAGATGTTCATAGTCAATACTTGATGGAAAAGCATTGTACTTGAAAAATAAAACAATCTTGGGTATAAATTCTATATTTATAATATGATCAGAACCGGTTTCGCTCATCACGAGTATTTTGAACTGAACTTCAATTATGTTGAAAATACTTGTGATGAACATAACTGGTCTAGATTAGGACATCCAATCCCAGGATCCCGTTCAATTTTCTGATCCCGAAATCCCGGGATTGAGATGGTCGCGATCCCGGGATTCCGGGATTGAGAATTTTTAAGAAAATTCTTAAAATTTACACGAAATTGGCATTTTCAAGATTTCAAATTCCTAGGTGAGCTAAAAAATAAATCGAGTTTCTGTGAGATTCTGGGAAAAAGTATACCAAATCGGAGATTTCAAATTTCTCGGTGAGCTAAAAAAAAAAACGAGTTTCCGGGAGTTTCCGGGAAAAAGTATAGCGAATTGACGATTTCAAATTCCTCGGTGAGAAAATCTCAATCCCAAAATCCCGGGATTGGAAAAAGGCTCCGGGATTGGATACCCTAGTCTAGATCATATTAAATAATTGTCTAATTAGTACAAAAGAATGCTCAATTTTTTTTATATTAAAACAAACGGCAATTTGTGTTTATTTTCAGACTTGACGCCAAAAGATCTGGATGCTCTTTAAATCTTTCACCGGACACTAGGTCTGATACTAAAGTGGTCAAAAACACCATGTACCGATGGATACATTCTATGAAATATAACATTTGGTTGAATAAATTTAAAAGAAACATCTTGTGTTTACAATTATTGATATTGCCCTGAAACTTCAAGGCATCAGAAAGATAAGTAAAATAACTAGATACGCATAAAAGTATACAAAAAACCTACTATAATTTTGTATCATAAACCGTAAAAGTAACTAAGTAAATCCATAATTTTCTAGTAAAAAATTTCAACACAATCCTTAAAGTTCAATTATTTTGAAACTAGTACTTTCGACATATCCCACTGTTGCTTTAGCGCAGTGGTTCTTAACGGGGGCGGTTCCGCCTCCCTGGGGGCGCTTAGAAGTCTGGGGGGGCGTAATTTTTCAGAATTTAGGGGGCGCTGTAGGATTGAGAGGGGGCGGTTGAAGAATTCGTCGGTGAGCTAAAAAAAAAGAAAAACAGTTTCTGAGAGATTTTGAGTAAAAATTATACGGAATTGAGGATTTCAAATTCCTCGGTGAGGGGGGGAGCGTAAGATATTTTGGATAATTTATTTCTGCAAATACGGTTAAGAAACACTGCTTTAGGGTAACGATATTGTTAAATCAATATGCATTAGTACAACCAAGAGTCATATTGTAAATAGGTAGTCAAATTTTATAGAGCACAGTATCATGATAAAAAGACATTACACAAAAAAGAAAACACTCAACGACGTAATTTTGAAGATGTTGTAAAAAAAGTTTGACTGATTTTCAGCTCGAAGAAGCCACAATGATTTTAATCAGTGACTTCGTATTGGAGAACTAGTTTTACGGAGAAAAAATTCAAGTGACTTCCTTTGCAGAAACTGGTTGTTGAAGAAGACGTTAAGTTTTTCCAAGTTAGCAAGCAAGTATTAAGTCGAACTATGGTATAGCGAGCTGTTTATATTATGTGGTTTGCTTGTAGCGCCAATAAGATGACACAGCTACGGTGGAAGCTTGTCCCGGGGTAGCGACATACATTTTTATTTTGCTACGACGGGCGGATACTACACAACAAGTTTCTGGAAAGCTTACGGATTTATAACACAGAAGTGTCATTTGGAAACGATATATTAAAAATAATCAAGTGCCATGGATTGAGAAAAATCACGTTAGATTAGTGTTTTTGTATATAGTAAAGTGTTCATGGATTAAAAATACTTACTATCTATGCATTTCTAAAAGCAAAGCGTAGAAAGATCGAGTTAAATTTCTGTCCATAGCTAAAAGCTTTCTATTCACCACGTTGAAAAAAGTTATATCTTTTTCAAAATTTGAATATACAATATGTTGTAATATACAATTTTAATTTTCAACATTTTATTACAATCATGTTATATAATTAATTCAAAAGTATTCTCAAAAGCTATTTTTTTGGATATGAAATTTATGAAGCCTTGGGTACTAGGGCGCGTTAGCGTTAAAGTTCTTCGAGCCTCCTTTATCGCTAATGTTTTGGTAGTTTGTATTCCGTTACTATTGTTGCCAACGGAAGGGCATGATCGCTACAGAGGTGAGCAATACTCAGTGAAGTCAGTTCACGTGACCGTGCTATATCCATAAATGTACACACACATGCGCAAAAATACATATACACATACAATTAGGGAATCCAATCCCGGGATCCGGGATCCCGTTCAATTTTCTGATCCCGAAATCCCGGGATTGAGATGGCCGTGATCCCGGGATTTTGGGATTGAGAAATTTTGAGGATCAAGATTTCAAATTCCTCGGCGAGCTAAAAAAAAAACGAGTTTCCGTGAGATTCCGGTAAAAAGTATACCAAATCGGAGATTTAAAATTCCTGGGTGAGCTAAAAAAAAAACGAGTTTCCGTGAGATTCCGGGAAAAAGTATACCAAATTGGAGATTTCAAATTCCTCGGTGAGCTAAAAAAAAACGAGGTTCTGTGAGAATCCAAGGAAAAATTATAGCGAATTGAGGATTTCAGATTCCGGGATTCAAAATAAGTCAATCCCTAAATCCCGGGACTGGAAAAAAGCTCCGGGATTGGATACACTACATACAATACACAAGAAATTGAAAATCTTGATATGCTGTGCTACTTATATTGAGTATTTAGATATAAAGGTTTTCAAAAAAATCATATTTGCATGAATAAAGTGATGAAAAAATATCCTTAGTAGCCTAGCGTCTAAGTCATATAATGATAAAATCGAGAAAAAATAAAATAAAAGTCCCATCGTGTTATCAAAAGTTTTTTGATGAAATGCCAGTATTTATAGGGAACAAATATGATTTTTCATAATCTGAGCTCAATACGTAAAAAAACAACGAACCAGAAAACTTAAAACATAAAAACTGACTGAACTCGCTTTAAGCTCGCCATGTGATTGTAAATTTACAGCTCGTTGCTAAGAGTAAGTACATCTGGCAAGTCTCGAGTTTAGCATTCATCATCATATACGTTTTATAAATTTATGTGTTGCCAGTTTTTACACACAAAAAGTGTTTTGTTTTATTTTCAAGCCGAAAATTTAAAACGAGGGGAATGTTGGAATATCTCAAGTGAAGAATAAACTTTATCTTATAAATGAGCGAAAATATTTAGTAACCAACCAATTACGAACATTTGAATGAGTAACTAATTTTGTTTTATATAAAGTTATCTTTGGAAATGTTTAAAAAACAGACTAGCGGTTAATATAAAGATAAGTTTGATATCAAAGAAGTTATTATTTTCAAAATTATAATGCAGTTGAATGAATAAACTTGGGTAAAGCGTCCCAATGTGGAGCATATGGCTTCCTAATAGAGGTATCTAAATATATTTTTTTAAGAGTACTGTTTGTAACTTAATCGCTCAAACTCTCTTTTCCGTAGGGATAGAAAGCTAGAATAGGATTAGTGGTTAACTAATCGCTCTCGCTACACCCAGTTATTAAAAGATTGGAAGGGAACTTTTAGACATCACAAGTTGCTGAAAAAAATGGTGTTCGTACTGGGAATGAAACCCTTCAAATCCGGCACGGAAGCCGACAAAGCTTACCGTTGCGCCATAGAACCAAACAAGATTGATTGAAATGACAGTGATTTTTTTATAATATTTATTATCCACGTCTGTGGAGCATATGGATTCATTGTGGAAAGCGTTAACAATATGTGTTCGACGAAAACTGATCGTTAGTTATTTGTGCACCTGTTTTAAGGCAAAGTAAAATTTGAACGATGAAGTTTTAAAAAATATCAAAGGTACGCTTATATTTGAATCGTTCAAACTATGTACATTCTCACAGATTTTGTCACTAACGACCCGGGTTTCGCCTTTCGGCATCTTCAGGCGTTCAAGTGCACGGATGAACTTGAACTGACGCTTAGTAAATGAATGTTTCGTGTTTATATAAGAAAATAAATGTATGATTGAGCTTAAAGCCATTGCTGGCGAAAAGGATTAGCCCATGGGAATACGCTTATATTTAAAATGTGGAGGATGGGAGATTAGTGGAATTAGTTTATGAAATTGTGGATTTGAACCTTGAATTGCTCGACTTTAAGACTAAAACATTTATATATATATATATATATTGTCATAATAATTTTATTATAAAAATAATGAATACTCAATAAAAAAAGTATTTATTTATTGAGAACTGTTCCTTATGAAACCATTCAAAAAGGGAGAAAAAACTAGACCCCGAGGCAAAAGAAACAATATCACATTATTTTTTTATATTGATTTGATATATGTATAATAAAAAAGCACGTGATTTCAAAATGCTTTTTCCCCATAAGATTATTGTATGATAAAAAAATCACACACCCCTAAAGGCGAAGTAGGGTAGAATTCGTGTCAGATTATATCTGCTATGATGTGGTGTCAATTTCTATTACCGCCTTGCTGTTGTTTACATAGGGGATGAGTTCGATGAAATATGTTTTGAAACAACCCCAAAATAGATACTGCGGTTTTAGTAATGGAATATATTTACATTTGCTTTTAAATCATGCGTGTTACATCAATCAAAAGAAAAAATCGTAGTTAGATAATACGTTTCATTAAACAGTTGAAAAAGTTTATATGTTTATTTGAATTCATGATAACGATGTAAATATTATTTATAAAATCGATGGATTAAAACAAAATAGATTAACTGGTGTGTCTGAAATATACTATTTGTATCGTGTTGTCAGTGAAGTTCCTAGGATATGTGCCACCCCTAGATAGAGTTTAAAACAGCGCCTTCACTATTTTTTGAATTAACATTACATACAAATTTCTTAAAGCCATACGAATATAAGTGTATTACCCAAACCGTTTCCCTTAAAGATTTTTTTTGGGCCAATGCTGCCGCCAATAATATAACATATAATAAATGTACTGCATACAACCAGTCATTATATAATAACAAATGAAGATGTATTTTTCAAATTGTTTTATCAAAGATATTGAAGGATGTATCATATTTATTCTAAGCCAAATTCGTGGGTCAAAAAAAATAGTTTAGTTAAAAAACATATCATTTGCCGCTCCCTAGGAGTTGCTACCCTTAGACAATTGCCTAATTGCCTATGCCCACGAGACGTCCCTGGTATGTTTTTTTTTGTAATTGTTGGTAAAATACGAAAATAATACTTTTTTTTATGTTACTCATTACTTCTAAAATGTCGATATTTGGTGAAAAGCATTATATTAAGAAAATAAAACACTTATTTGTTCAATTGAATTTGTATTTTATATGATTTTTTTTATTGATAATATGAAATAAAAGTAGAATTTTTAAAAATCACGTTTTATTTTATAAAATAAGTTAAAAAATAATAAAATATAAACAATATATATATTTCAATATATTTTTTAACATACAAAGTATAACTGGGCGATATAAAATGCTTATTATAATTAATTTAAACCTTCGTCATGATATGTGGTGCACCGTCTGTTAGAGGCTTACACCTGGTTTATACCAATGTGATATATTGCCACCCTTAACAAAGGGGTGAATGTAAATAGTATTTGTAAAACTTCCCGGATAAAGCATGTATGCGAAAATGGAAATACGATTCAATTGAACACAGTCATATAGCAAAGATATTTCAAGCACAATATATTTTACATCATGAATTGATTAATATGTGATATTCTGCCAAAGTTAGACTATTATAGGGAAAAGTTCGCGCTTTGAATTGTGTACAAATTGGAATAAGTTTGTAAAAAACCCTTTTAAATTTACACTGATAATTACTGATATTTAATGTTTTAATTCAACAAAATACTATATATTTTCAAATCTTTATAACGAATATTAGAGCCTAATATATGACGACAACAAAAAAATATTTAAGCTTGGCATCTTGATAAAAAGGTGATTTCTGTTTTACATTTCGATAATATTTTTGTTTATCCATGTCCGCTCCCAATGTGAAGCATATGGCCCAAAATCATCAAAACACGTTTTTTGCCTCTCCTGTACAATTTGATATTTGTGGGTTACCTTTTTCCTTTCCACGTTCGATTTATTAATCAGACCGTTTCAAATTGAAGTATTGAAAAATCATAATTCTTCAACTCTACTTTTGTGGAATGATATAAAACAAAAATCCTACACGAAACCGAATTAAAATGAAATGTGCTTAGAAGCTTTGATAAGTAACCTACCGGTAATGCATTAGGAACGATATGATGACCCACCCAAAAAAAAAACACCAATTCAATAAACATTTCACTAAAAGATTACCCCAAAACAAACGCAAGGAAACGATTTGTTTTTTCTTATTGGTTTTTCATTTGAGCGTTGATCAGCGATAATGCCTGCGCCCTTTCCTGTCGATGGTTCACATTCACTGACACGTAACGCACAGGGATGGTAAAAATTGGTTGAGGGTGGTACACTTTTCGGTCATTTTATTTTAAAATCAAAATTCCACTGTAATTTCGTTGCATATTGAATTAAAATACATTTTATTGCACAATTTCGTGTTATATACTATTTTAACCTTTCCCTTAATATGCAAAAAAGCACAAGCTCCTGAGCTGTGTATCCGTTACACATCAGGCAAACGGTAGTGAATCATGACAATTATATAACACTACTACAGCAGTACTACATATAATTGTCATGATTCACTCCCGTTTGCCTGATGTGTAAGGGATACACAGCTCAGGAGCTTGTTCTTTTTTTGCATAGTAAGGGAAGGGTTAATGATACTTACACAAAACTTTATCAGCAGCAGAAACGTTTCAGTAATCAAGATTTGAAGATATAAATAATATTTATATGCGGTGTATGAGCTTCTATTGGGTATCTATTTTTTTCAGTTTAAAAATATTAATTCTATGACCCGCTCCATGCAATCCGTGATAATAACAGTTTGACTGTACAATCCTCAACAAAAAAGTAAGTGCTATTTTATTGATTCTTTAATACTATCTATATATCATTTAAAATTTTATCATAGCGCATATTTAACGCCATGATTTAAAAAAAATCAACCAATGAATATTTACAAAAATCTTTGGAATGATATTTACTATCCGAGATGCAATTTCAACAGAAGACGGCAAACATATCGACTGTGGAAAGGAAAGAGGACTTAACCCACATATAACAAATTTTACAGGAGAAACGAAAAACGTTTTTTGATGATTTTGGGTAAAAGGTAAATTATGAAATATACACAACCTTGAAGTGCATGGAAACGGATAATCTGGGCTCTAATTGACTTGATCTTATATTAATTTAACTCGTTTGTCAAAAAAACCTTTTAAAGTATTTTTTCATAATCGTAATTGAAATAGCAAATTTAAGATACCTTTTCGACGTTTTCAGCTAACATTCTTTTGATAGAACGTGTCAAGTTGTCTATATTGTGATTATCGAATAAAAGCGGTTTTGAAAAAACTGTAGGTTACGTCCTTTTTTCTTTCCGCAGTCGATTTAATACAGGGCGCAACAGTATCTACAGGCTTTTTTATTTGCGCTTTATGCACTACATAACCTCTGAAAAAGATGGCTTGGAAAAGCGATGTTAAAACTATAACAATTCCTATTTCACGAATTATAAATTGTTTAATTGAATATGCATTGAAATAGGAAGTATATGTTTTTTAATCGTCACTACTTTAATGCACATCAAAAATGCATCCTAATTAATAAATAGCGACAGTAAAACAAAGATAAATTTCTAAATGTAGCTTGTTTTATCGCGATGTTCTTTCGTAAAGTGCGACAACACACACAATATTTTGAACGGCGCTTAACAATGCAGCGTGTATACATTATATTCTAAAGGTGAGGTGTCTTGTGAGGTGTGCATTGTGCAGCGAATGCACCTACTAACTGACATGCAACACCCACCTTTACACTAATGTTATCTCACCTTATGCGATCACAGTTCTATTTGATTGTATAGCCGGGGTAAAGTCAGTGATTGTGAAAAAGAAAAGATTTGTTTAAAATTAACGGTTTGAATCTAGTATAATATCGACTGTGGAAAGGAAAAAGGACGTCATTTGATCACATATTTTGTTCGTTATAGTTGAATTACGTTATATTGATAATGGAGTGATATCACTAAAATGTCAATCCACATTATTTCCTCTTCTCCCATTTTTCTGATCCTTTAATAACTGGGTGTAGCAATTTTTTTAAGCCATGTCCGCTCCCAATGTGGAGCATATGGACTCCTAATGGAGTTTATCTCAACAGAAATGTTTCTACAAGAACTGCTTGTTACTCAGTTGCTCAACCTCTCTTTTTTCAAAGAGAGTAGAGATAGAAGAATAGGGCTAGGACAGGATTAATGGTAAGCTAATCGCTCTCGGTACGCCCCGTTCATAGGATAGGATGGGTGAGAGGGGGGAATTCAAGACATCACATACATCAATGCCTTTGAACAGAAATTCATAAATCAATTGAAAAATCAATTTATAAAAACTGTCCGTACCGGGATTTGAACCCGGGCCCTCCGTAGCCGAAGCCAACAACGTTAACCACTCGACCACACAGGGGACAATAGCGATTAGTTAACCACTAGTTCTGTTCTAGCCTTATCCTTCTTTACCTACTACTCACTTCCAAACAAAAAGTGAGGTTGAGCGAGTGAGTAACAAACAGTTTTCTTAGAAAGAAAAAAAAATCTGTTAAGATACCTCCATTGGGAGACCACATACTCTCTACATTGGGAGCGGACATGGATAAAAAATAAATGTTATTGGAATATTTTTTAGTTTGATCAGATATTTTGTTCACTTATAGGGTGTTCACTGTCAATACTTGGTGGAGAGGCATTATATTAATAAAAACACAATATTCCTTTGTTCTTTATTCCACTTTATTAAAAAAGTCAGGACCGGTTTTCTTATCAGTTGACAATGCTCGCAATGAGCAAAAGCGGTCCTGACCTTTTTAATAAAATGGAATAAAGTACAGAGGAATATTTTGTCTGTTTTATTGAGTTTGTACTCTAATTAAAACTAAATTTCGTTTTTAAAAAAAGTATTAATGGCTGAAAAGTGTATTTTTAAAATGTGTACTGCACCAACAGCATAAATATATTCGGTATATTCATTGTGATGCATGAAAAGCATTTGTCTGATTGTTTTCTATTTGGATGTAGTGTTTTTTTTATCGTTCGCGGTATTATGATTTTTTTCAACACTTGGAATAACAATATTACACCGTCGCTCACAAATAATCAGAAAATGCGATTCCGGGGAAGTGGGCGAGGTTCAGACGGACGCGACTTCCTATATTAACGTCGCACATAATGCACTTACTCACTGTCGCCGCCAATTTAACAAGACTGATTGCGAATTATTATTTTTTGATTATGAGTAGGGTTTATACAAAAACCGACTTTTGAAAAAACCGGTTTTAGAATGACAATGTTTTCGAAGTTTTACAAAAAAATGGATAGTTAAATTAAAATAACGAAAAAAAAAAAAATCTTTTTTATTTTGTTTACTTATGTACATAATAATACACTACAAGAAATTACTTAGTGTTGCTCTTCAAAAAATATGATTTAAGAAAAGAAAAAGCGTCTACTGATCGATCACTTAGTCCAGTGCTTCCCAACCTGGGGTCCGCAGGTTTTTCAGGGGGGTCCACAAAAATGTTTTGTTGTTGTTGTTTCATTTTTATTTGTGATAAAGTATGAAAAAAAAATTCGGGTGTCCGCAGATTATAGTTTTCACAATCGATTTTGAAATCGAGGACTTCGAATTCGTCGGTGAGCTAAAAAAAAAAACGTGATACGGAGACAATTGAGGAGGGCCGCGGATTATTTTTTTTAGATTTAGGGGGCCGTGGAACGAAAAAGGTTGGTAAGCACTGACTTAGTCTACTTAGGATCTAATTTTTGTAGCAAAATTGTATCGTCACTAAGTGATGAAAAGTATTGTTTTATTTAAAACCGGTTACGAAGTTGCAAAAACCGGTTTTCGAAAACCGACCAGCCCTAATTAAGAGACGTATGAAAATTTTGCGGTATAAAATTCCAAAAGAGTAATGACAGTTTTATAACGATTAAACTATAATGAAGAAGAAATCAATGGTTGATTTTTTCATCATAAATAAAGCTTATCGGTTTTCGAAAACCGGATAAGAAAAACCGGTTTTTTAGTAAAATTTGCGACATTGGAAAGCCAGCTTTTTAAACTTGATAACCCGGTTTCTAATATGAGATTTTGTTAAATATTAAAATTGATTAATAAATGTTAATATTAAGATTTTAAGCTGTCGTAGGCGTCAAAATACACAAGCAACATTTAGCTACCGGTGTCAGCAACACACAAGCAGTCGACTAACTGAACTGCATATGCTGAGCCGGCTGCACAATGCTGCCGTGTGTGCGCCCAATTTGAGTTTTATATGAAGACAAAAAACAGCGGGCTGTCTGCTTTACAGTTAAATGTTGCTCGTGTATTTTCACACTAAATGTGTACAGTCAGTATACGAGTATAGGCAAAAAACACTGAAAGCCAATTTTTTTATAAACGAATCTACAAACAAAAATACTATAAATTAGGATCTTATATGTGATGTTCAAAAAACTATCTGACTTAGTTCGTTATCAAACGGATAAGTATTTAAGAAAGTTTCATTAGCGTAATTATCTATGGACGTTTTGTGTTTTCTAAAATCATACCTTCTTAAGACGGACACCGAGTATGGTGTTGTTAGCCTATACAATGTATAGATGTTTATTATAAATACGTATTTTACGTTTTTATTTGAACAGCGGCGCAGTTTCTCTCAGTCGGTGAGCATTTTCAAACGATTGTTCAACTTCATTGATCTGTTGACAGTGTTTATTATTATATCGACTTTGGAAAAGAAAAAGGACGTGACCCTCAGTTTTTCACAGCTTTTTTTCGATAGTCACAATGTATACAACTTTACACACGTTCTATCAAAAGGATGCAAGCTGAAAATGCCGAATTAGTATCTAAATTTATCTTTTAATGTTTTAAAAAGAAAGGCATGTAAAAAATTGCAACCAGGAAGAAGAGCTTAAAAAAGATTTCTCTTGGACCATTTTTTAAAATTAATATTAGGCTAAGTCAATAAAAAAGACAGTTAATCAGTCACCATGCAATTCGAGGTTGTGTATATTTCATAATTTGGTTTTAGCCAAAAATCATCAAAAAACGTTTTTTGTGTCTCCTGTAAAATTTGATATGTTTGGGTAACGTCCTTTTTCCTTTCCACAGTTGATATTGTTAAATAAAAAATATTTAAAAAAAAAACATTAACTAACAAAATAATGTGAAATTAACCAAGTTGACATCTAAGAAAGCATCGTAATTTGCAATCAAAAAAATAAATGACGCGAATTATTACCCTAAAAGCATCTTATCTTACTGATGCCAAAATGAATGAAAACAGTGTTTGTCCAACCAGGTTATTAATTAGCAGGTCAATGGGTAGATGTTGTAATAATGGTTACAATAGAACGGTTTGGTATCCTGGTTATTACTTAAAATGTAAAACAAAATAAACCAATTGGTACTCCAATTATTATTATGTTGAAACAAAGCGTATCACATTTGCTGACGCACTTTTCCGCTGCAAATTGCATAACTCGGCCTTCGCAATAAATAATTGACAACAAATAAGGCATAACATATATTTTTCATACGCCTTTACTTACGGAGGTCAATGACGTGCGTCTTACGGGGAGGGGAGTCTGTTGTAATACTTTTACACCCAGAAAAATTTAAATCTTTAATTGTAATACTTGACGATTTACAAGTGCATTAAATAAAAAAATAATTCCCGAAAGTTCACCTCGGATTGTGAATGTATATCGACTGTGGAAAGAAAAAGGACGAAACTCACAGTTTTTTTCAAAACAGCTTTTTTAGATAATCACGATGTATCCAACTTGATACACGTTCTATCAAAAGGATGTAAGCTGCAAATGCCGAATTAGTATCTATATTTTGCTTTAAGTTTGTTAAAAAAGATTGCCTTGTGAAAATTTAAACCAAGAAAAAAGACTGAAAAAAAAGTTTTTTCTAGACAATTTTTAAAATTAATATTAGATAATGTCAATTATACACCAGTTTAGAAGTCTCCGTGCACATCATGGTTGTATTTATTTTATAATTTGCATATAGCCGGAAATCTTCAATGCACTTTTTTTGTGCCTCCTGTAAAATTTGCTACGTGTGGATTACGTCCTTTTTCCTTTCCACAGTCGATATATTGTTGTAAAATACTTACATTTTAAATATGAGGGTATTACTTGCAAACACGGCTTATTCCAAAATGGTTGAAAAATTAAACTTAAATTTCATTTTGAAAAACAATGTATTATACATACATTTAAAAAGTATTTTTAGTCTTGCATTACTTTGGAATGATATTTTAGATGTTTTCAATCGATGTTTGAGACTCGTTTCTAAGTATACTTTCAAAATTTATTTTTATCTACTAAATTACATTCATGGTTCATGTTTCAACAACTTTGGAATAAGCCGGGCTTGCAAGTAATACCCTCATATATGAATTTTGGTCTTACATCTTCTCATATTGTGTATAAGTCGTAGCTTTTATCAAACAATTTTGTTGCTTTTTTCCATATTTTAATACAAAAATTCAGTCCCAAGCAATTCATTTTTTGAGCGGGGTAAAGATGTTTCAATTTTAATTTGTGATCTTGGTTGGACACGGGCGTTTTTCATATTTATTTTCCTCGAATTGATACCAAGCAACTGCAATTTAAAATCAAAATATCAGCCGTTAGGTGTTACGCTAGATATTATTTTGTTTTAAAATTAAAAATATATAAAACAATTATGCATGATATAATTTAGAACTTAGACTGAAGGTGCTTGATGGAACTTCAATATCAATTTTGAATTATTTTGATTCTGTACTCTTCCATAAGTATCAAGTGCATTCGTGCACTTGATAAAACCTGAAGATGCCCAAAGTCGAAACCCAGGTCGTAATTGACAAAACTTATGGAAGAGTACATAATCAAAATAATTCCAATTATGCATGAAATTATGGTAAATGATCTATCCGAGAATTGAAAGATCGCGAATTCATAAATCCCGAGAATTCCCATAAAAGAGTCCAGGAGTAAGTGCCCTAGCAGTCACTAAAAGTTTCAAACCCTTATAATGTTTCATTTTTATGGGCTATAGTTTAACAATGAAATATAATTTGTCAATGTATTTTTTTTTATTTGAAGTCGAAGTTGATAATGATTGTCATCAGCAAAATCGGTCCTGATAATCTATTATATAAAAATGAATGTTTGTTTGTTCGTACTGTATGCACTGCCACACCGCTCCTTGCCACGCTTGAACTTCCTGGAAGGTTATAGGCATAGTAAAATTAACTTAAAGAAGGTCTTATATATAAAAATCAATGCTTTTATGTCTGCCATACAGTTCATTTTGACAAGTTATGCTTGCACTTACGCGAAGGTTTTAGTACAATTAACATACAGTAAGTGGCGCGTGTGTCCTACCATATAAAGAAAAAGAAAACTTGCACTTCAATAAACACAATTAAAACACAAGCACTTTCTTTCTTTGAGTGGCATTACAACGTTTGGCGGGAACCGGCTAGTATAAAACAAATGATAATTAGTACAAAAGAGTATTTCATTTTTTGATTATACAAATCGCCCTTCCACCAAGTATTGACAGTGAAAACATTAAAAGTGATATTGTCTTGCATTGTTTTTGGCACACCAATGAGATAAATCAATGAAAGAATCGCTAATTTAATTTTGCTCTTACATTAAACAACTATCATAATGTGTGTCACTCTTTGTTTCCTTTATCTGCGTCCACCGCAGTCAAATTAATAACCAAGTGTTGCCACACCCTCTGAAGGTGGATCGGGAAAAAGTAAAACAAAAATAAAACGGAAATGCTCAGCCATACAAGGACGGATTAAAATGAAATTAGAAACCAGTGAAGATATTTAAAAAAAATATTAGTTTCCGGACACAAATAGATCCTAGTATCTCGAAACTGTAATTAAAACAATGAAAAAAAATAATAACGACGTTGTAAACAATTCGGAACCGTGAGAAATATTGTTTTTTAGATATAAATGTCCACTCTCAATGTAAAGCAGGGATTACAAACCTTTTTTTAACCCTAGAGCGCAATCAAAAATATTGGTAGAGCGGCGAGCACCACATTTTTTAAAAACCTTAAAACCCAGGAATTTACCGATTCGCCCAAAATATCACCATGACTCGTTTTTTTTAAGCTTACCGAGGAATTTGAAATACTCAATTCCCTATACATCAGGGGTTGGTAGCCCCTAATGTAGAGCATATGATGTATAAGCAATGAAGGTACATCATCAAAAGTTTTTCTACGTGAACTGTTTGTTACTCAGTCGCTTATCCTATCTTTTCCTAATCATATAGAATACGATACATAATTACAACGAACAAATATCAAAATAAAATATAACGTACAAAGTATTATTTATTATTATAAGAGTATATAAAAAAAGTTTTAATACTCCATTTATGCGCCCTAGGCGATTGCCTATTTCACCTGTATGTTAGCGCCAGCCCTGATGACAAATATTTTGTTAGCCTTAGTAAAGTGAAAAGCCGATTTTTAAATTATATCACATAGTTGACGCACAATTTATTTTGACTTAATAAGAAATATGATCCATATTATGGTACGTAAATGATTTATTAAAACCTTTCAGTGTATGGAAAATTATCAAGTCGACTACCAGGTGTAAAACGAATGTAAGGAGTGGTCAGTAATATTTCTACAATATACCGTAAATGGGTACTTTGCAATACATTTGACATGTTGTTTGTAGATTGCTTTACAGCAGATGTAACTGCAAGCGACTTTGTGGTCTATCGGTAGAGGGCCAGTGTTTTTCACAATTTTTCAAAAAAAAAAATATCCAGTCTTAGTAGTAATTTAAATCAATATTGTTTTTCATATAATCACGTAGTAATCATGTAATATAATATGATACGTTGTGTATTCCTCGAGCAAAACGATGTCGAAACTCAAAGTACTCAAATGACCAAATCGTGTTGAAATGTGTTATATTTTCTCAAATCGTCGGTTTGCTGTAAAAAATCATTAATTGACTGTTCGGTCAAAACCAAGTTACATCAAACTAACAAGTCCTTTTTTCTCATTTTGGATAAATTAAAAAAAACATTTTGTGTCTGAGATCAACCAGTGTTACCTGAGTAATGATATTATTCATTTAAAAGTATCGTTTTCATGCACATACTGGAATTAAAAACATCAGTAACAAGCTTATTTTATTTTTATAAAATACATTTTAATGACTTCTTGCGTCAAACTGATGAAATAGATTATTTAATGAGGTACAGTTTATATTTCTGATTGTTAACACAATTTCAATAACAATTTATTCAAATTTGTATTAGTGCTCAAGATTTTAAACGAAATATAAAATGCATATAATTTTTTATTCACGTACAACTAAACTAGTGAGAAATAAAAATTTAAATTAAAAAAATACATATCTGATTCATGGTATCAGAATTATGATTTTTCCAGTAAATAATTGATATTATTTTCATTTATTTTATTTCTGACACCTATAATAAAGATTTGATTTTGTTTTTGGTATGGAATCCAACTTTTAGTGATTTATCAAATATTTCTTATTATTGATACAAAAAAAATGAAAAACTTAGAAATGGTTAAATCCCATAGAAAATGTGTCAATGCCTACTTTGATTAGTTTCATTTAAAGATTTTGAAAACTGCCAACACGAAAAGCAAACAGACATATAAGTATCTTATACTAATATCATCTCCATTGACTTATAACCAGGTGAAAATATCATTTGAAACACTTGATTATAATAATAAGTAAGTAGTACTTATATGTAAATTATTGTAATGAAAGGATGTGGTAGTCCACGTTGAATTTTAGATTTTAAAATAAATTAAATTCAAGCTTACCATTTATCTATCATATTTAATAAAACCTTATACTAACTAATTCGAATTGTGTGGTATGGGCGGGTCCGTAGAAGAGTTCTCAATGTTGTAAGCTTTAGTTGCACTGCTCATGGGCTTAAATTCCAGTACGGACAGTTTCATTTTTTATCGGCATGAATATTTGTGATGTCTGAAATTACCTCCATCCCATTCTATACTAAAAACAGTGTGTAGCGAGAGCGATAAGCTTACTATAAGTCCTTTTCTAACCATATCCGTCTACCCCAACTCTTTTAAAGAAAATAAAGGTTGAAAAACTAAGTGAAATACAGTTTGTGTAGAAAAAATCATGTTGAGATAAACTCTGTTAGCAATCCGTTTGTTCCACATTGGGAGTAAATGGATTAAGAATTACTATTTCACAAAGAATTTACATTTAACGACGTTAATCTTTATGAATTAAACTTGCCGTAGTTAAATATTACACAATAAATAATAATTATGTGTGTCTAGAAATGCGTATATGAAAACCATAGTGTTTGTAGAGCGAGATAATGCCTTTCAAAATATCACCATTCCATGCCACTTAACGCGTCAGCGAAACAATAATACCCGCATATTGAAAAGATCTCTACCGCAGTAGCGAAATTACAATGTTTTATGATAAAATATAATAAATTTAAACGGTTTTAGTCGAATGCCACATTCCATGTGTAAAATAATGTGTTGGTTATGATTTTATCGAGTTAATGGGCTCAAAGTTGGACGGAATAGGTGTGCACGAATACACTACACGTTACAACTCAAAACATAACGAGCTGTGAAATAGAAAATGCAGACCTGTATTGTGTTCCAAATGGAATATTAATTATTATGAAGATTTGTGTAATGTGGCTTAAAACCATAATTACTGTTTTCTAATATTTTTTATAAGTCTAATATACCATACTTGGTTACCACAACTTCACTATCAGTGATTTAAAAAGACAGAACTATACATATGTAGTTCTGACGCATGCAATTATATTTCTGGGGCCTAATGCTAAATGTTCAGTAGAGATAATATTTTTTTGTTTGTTTGCGGTATCTACGTAGTCTAGTACAAGTTATTTTTCATTCTTTTATTTGCTTAGTGAACATAGACACTTCTAACACTAATAAATCTCATCTTCTGATCATTTTTGTGCTATGATTACATAAGCATTACTTGTTGCAAAGTATGCTGCAACGTTATTTATACATACAAATTAACTTTCCTTTCTATTTAATTCATTTTAAATCGAATAACATCAGAATTTATAGCAAAAGTATTTTCTGATTCTAGTATTTTAAAGTATTTTCTTTTTTTAAATTTCAAATGGCCAAACTTTGACATATACATATCATTGAGGCCCAGATTTTATGATCCGTGTGAGATTTGATAATTTGCTTTCTAAGCCTTGTTTATGGAAGTCTTTCTTTTGGGAAATTTATTATTTTACCTCCAAAAACTAGTAATGAATATAGTTAATTACTAATAGGACAAAAATATTTGCAACGAGTAATATTTTACATAAACAACACATTGGTTTATTGAAAATTCTACAAGGATTTTTATTTTATATATTACACTTTTGCAAATTGTGTTTCTAAAATCTTGATTTTATCAAGACAAATCGTTATAGTTTGCAATTGTTATCTAATATTTAGAAACTGCTTCTAGTATGAAAAGGTTAGAATACAAATATTTACTTATTAAATTGAATTTAAACGTCAATTAATCTTTGTTAACTGATAATTTTACTATAAACTTCTAAATCTTTAAAGCTGAAAAGTATTTAAAAAAATACACATTCTTGATAGCGAAAAATCTTAATTCTTTTCTGACACGTATTCAGTTTGTAAAAAAATGAATATATATGACACACTTATCCTGAATACGTTCCTGTACATGAATTGCAATAAAATTGCCACACGACACGTTTAGTTCCAACAATTCAGGATTAAAATGAATGCTGCTAATTGCAGACTTGAATTTTTGCGCTAATTTCGCATTGCTAGCAGTAAAAAACAAAAACATCGATTACAGTAATTATTTCATTACATAACGATTTGTTTTGTAAATGATATGTTAATTATTTTATGCCATTCATGGTTAACTGATTTGTTAAATATTTTATACCTTAGTAAGTCTATAAATGTATTGTCTTGCGTATAGAAGACAATCATATCGACTGTGGAAAGGAAAAATAACATAGCCCACAGTTTCTCTAACACAGCTTTTTTCGATAATCACAATGTATACAGTTTGATACACGTTCTATCTAAAGGATGTAAGCTGCAAATGCCGAATTAATATCTAGGTTTAAAAATTGCCGAAATGGGCCCGTGAAAATTGTAATCAAGAAAAAACGTGCACTTGAAGGTTGTGTATATTTAATAATTTCACGTTAGTCAAAAACCACCAAAAACCGTTTTTGGGTCTCTTGTAAAATTTGTTTTGTATGGGTTACGTCCTTTTCCCTTTTCAACGTCGATATGTTATTCTACCTCTTATTATATTATGTCTTAGAGAATAAAGCGTATTAGAAAGTATCACTGTTATATGTGAATTCAAATGTAAAACTTATACCATGATGCGAAGTCATAAGATTTTTCCGACTCTGGAGAAAACACCCGACTCCACGACTCCCAATTCCGATTACACAGCCCTGGAGTGTAATTCGGTTTAAAAAAATGTTTAATACTTTTAGTACTAATTCCACACTTAATTAATTATAGACCAGGACCAGTTTCGCTCATCGCGAAAATTATTAACTGGTTAATTGATAATGATCGCGATGGGTGAACGAGTCCTAATCTATAATAAAAAAATTTAAATATGTACATAAAAGTTTTGTGTTTTATTCCAATGCCTTTCCGCCAAGAATTCAAAATGAAGAGTTTTTTTACGGCTCGTATTAAACCAGTCTGAATTTTAATTCAGTTTCGGCCATTATTTTTAATACATTGGTCGGAATTTATATTACATTGGTCAGAATTTATATTAAATGGTCAGAGTTACAGAGGGCAGAATAAATAATAATTGGTCGGAATTTATATAAAATAGTCATATAAAATAGTATATAAAATACCTAACCTAACCAAAATATTTTTATTCTGACCGTTCATATTTTTATTCAGGCCAAAAATTGAATTTTATTCAGACCAAAACTTTATTTGAATTCTGACCATTTATTTTCTTTTCTTTTTTATCCCTCTTCACGTAATAATATGCATAAACCGTTTAACTGTAGTGCATCGTTAAGAATACTGTTCTTCGTCATTATGTAATAATGATTTTTTTCAATGATTGGATTTGTATGCTATGTTTATTTCGGTTCCATGAATAAACAGATCATGATAAAACAGAACATGAGAACATAGAACATTTAGTTGAATGGTACCTGTTTCTTCTTAACTATTCATTGGAAAAATATTATAGATTAATTGAATATCATACAGGTAATAATTTCAGAACAGTATGTTATAACGTGCGCTTTACTTTATCAGTCCATGGCGACTATTATAATCGTCGAATATAAGTGTAATTACGACAATTTCAGATTGAAAGTATTATTGATATGCACGATTGCTGTTTTATTTATTGTATCTTATACGATATAGAGATTTACTAATTGATTGTAAAACATATCTATAATAGTATTTTCTAAGGATATACATTACGATGATCTGTACATGTCATCATTACTAAAGACACCATTCCTCATTCCAAGACTCCATACATTTGTACGTTTTGTGATGTTCTGTTTTATCCGGTTACTGTTTATTTCTTCATAGACTGCACACCCATGCAGGTGGAAAGAGCGATTCTCTAAAACGTGTACCACTCTTAGCCTTCATTTATCTACACGCTGTTTCTTACTTAAGTTGTTAAATACTACCTAGTTCAAATATAGCCTGTTGAAATAGTAATTAGGAGCTAGTATAACTGCCCCAACAATGAGTGAGAAAGTATATGTAAATATAAAAACATATTTGTAAAAAAATAACCTCAATATGTTTCACGCTGTTGTAATAACAACCTAAAACCGCCTCGTCATACGTAGCCGATTGTATTAAATATTGAATTTATTATGATAATAAACGAGTTGGCCGGTAAACAATCAAAATTTAATTTGTTCTGAACACATGTGTGTGGTTGAAAAAATGTTGTGGGCAAATTAATTAATTGGATACTAAATAATGAACGCCTTTTTAGCGGCGCCAAAAACACAATGAGGTGTCTTTAACAAGGTGTTAATGGTCGAGTCATAATATCGGTTAACCCCTTCAAACATAAAATAGTTATTTCATATTTTTATTAAATAATATATTATATCTGTTCCAACTGTGGAGCACATGGAACTGATCTCAATAGAAGTGGTTCTACAAGAAATATATGTTACTCAGTTTCTCAAACTCTGTTTATCAAAGTGGATAAAGATAAAATGATTTACCTGGCATTTACTTGGTAGAACTCCATTATAACAGGTTAAAGATATCAAAGTATTTTAGTTCTACAGTTTTTAATAATTTGTATGCGTTGATAGCTATTTCGGCTTTCGCCATTGTCAGAACTATGTTTAAACTTATATTTTGCTCAGCTATATATACTGGCTTTGAAGAGATACACAGTGCATCAAGTTATTCACTCTAACATCCTTATTCAAATTATAATTACAATATTACACTTATTAAATGTGATTCTAGTGTTTCAAAGAACGATAAGTAATCTGGGTTATTTTTTCTCAAAAAATTAATTAGGATAAAATTAAACTGATATTTATTATTAATTACATTACATTAAATTTATTAACTATGGCTTTAGTGTTTCAAAAAACAATAAGCAATATGGGATTTTTTAAGGTAAATTAGGATAAATTATACTAATATTTATTATTTATTACATTAAGGGTTTTAACAACGGTGATGGATTAATAATGGTTTGTTCATTTAAGATGTTTTGTTTATGCATATTAATTTCAAGTTGTTCTAATAAATTTAGTTTTTGACCCTTATGACAAAGATGAAAAACGGTTGGCGCTACACTTAAACTCATGTCATGAGAAGGAATTTATGTTACAATAATCACTTTAAGAGAAAAGTATTGCAGAACATCATGATTTTAAACGCAAATCCGTCAATCGATTGAAAATATAATTGATAAGTTTTTCTAAAAGGAGATTTGAAACTAAACAAACAGTACAAACTACCAGAAGCACAGTATTGACAGAAACGGAATAAATAAATTGTATTGTATTGTGTACCTATTTTAAGGCAGTATATACAACTGAGTAAATGCAGGTTTCAACATTGTTCTATCGATGGCATAAGCCGAAATAGCTATAAACTGATTTTGAAAAATTTGTGGAACTAAATATTTTTTACCGTATTACAATTAAGTTCTAAAAATTAAATGTGAATTCAATCAACGTAAACATTTTGGTGATTAGTTTTTTATTGATTTGTTTTATTGTCTATGGCCACGCTACATTTCATTTCACTTCATGATTTTTAAAAAAGACGATTATCCAAAAAGATACTTTTTTGACTTGACATTTTCTGGTAGAATACCGATTGTTTCAATAAAGACACAACCGATGCTCAGTGCTCAGTGGTATAAATAATAACTAGAGTTCTATAATTAACTTTAATATCTAAGGCATACAGTATGTGAGAAAATAAACATTTATAATTGTGTTGAACATAAAACATTTTTTTGCATTTGTTGTTGCTTACATTTGAACCCAAATACCATATACAACCACTTTTGATATGCAGTTTTACATAAAACATAGTATATGTAACTAGGTATTCGAATATTAGCTTTGATGTAAAAAAAATATTCAAATAAATGATTACGAGTTTAATAAAGCGACGTAATAAAACGTTGTTTGTCCTTAACGGGTCAATACTTACTTTCACTTCAAATTTTAATAAAGGTAGTTAAAAAACCGATCTACTAGACGGGCATTTTACGAACTGTTAAACTTTATTAAAGAAGTTTAAAATATAATAAAACTCACTAGAATTTAACTTACTCATTCAGAAATTATAGTTTTCGGAGACTACTTAAATATAATATAATCATACGTATAGATGTTAGCAGTCATAGTTTGTTATAATATAAAAGTGTCTTAGTTATTGTACTTTTTTAACGCATATTTATTTATTCGATACACATTATTGTCAAACTAAAAAAAGTATTTCTGACTACTATCTGGTTAAGGAAACATGGCGTCTTTCGTGTGACTATCGGATCTTGTTATAAATACAATATTTTTCTGAAAAAAAAGAACAATTTGGTAACGAAAATTTTTATTTATTTTAAATTTTGCTTAGTAGCTGCTGTGTCTCTGAGACTTCAAACAAACTTTTGATAATTCAAATATTGATTCTACCTTTCAAGACTCTTTATAACTACAAAAATTCTATGCAACACCGCCTTGACAAAATAGCTATGTTCTTCTTTAACTATTTTAATTCATATCGCTATTTACTTGAATATAATAAAAGTACAGTGCCGGTTTCCAGTAAGCGTTGCAATGCCACTCAAAGAAAGAAAGTGCTTGTGTTTTAATTGTGTTTATTGAAATGCATGTTTTCTTTGTCTGCCTGTTTGACGTTTGCTGCCGATTGTCTATGTTACGACAGACGTGCCTCCTGCTGTAAGTTAATTGTACTATAACCTAAGCGAAAGTGCAAGCATACGTTGTCAAAATGAACTGTATGGCAGACATACAAACATTGATTTTTATCACTTTTAAGGTGTTCACTGTCAATACTTGGTGGAATGGCATTGTAATAAAAATAATAAAACATTTTTAGTACTTTTTCCACATAAAATTTATTAGATCCGGACCGGTTTCGCTCATGATGAGCATTGTCAACTGATAAGAAAAACAATAAAACAGTGATATTTATACAAAAGTTAAGTGATAAAAACAAGGTATGACAAACAATTGGTATTACAACCTAGCAAAATAATTGAAGTAAAATACAAGGAAAATAAACTATAAATAAAAAGTTGAAGACCACTTAGCAATGAAACTATTATGACAAAAACCAATCTATATATTAATAGCCGATAAGGTCCGTCAGTTAGAGTAAGTGTAAGGTGTCCTCGACCTTCCAGTCTCCACTTTTTTAAATAAAATAAAATCAAACACAATGCAACAAAAATCTCCCGTTGCTGGGCAACGGGCTTACAGCTAGTTAGGTATGAATTATCATTACCAAAGTAATTGTTGGTTATTACTTTGGTAATGATAATTCATACCTAATTGGTTTTTATCATAATAGTTTCATTGCTAAGTGGTCTTCAACTTTTTATTTATAGTTTATTTTCCTTGTAAATGTAAGTAAATACTTCAATTATTTTGCTAGGTTGTAATACCAATTGTTTGTCATACCTTGTTTTTATCACTTAACTTTTGTATAAATATCACTGTTTTATTGTTTTTCTTATCAGTTGACAATGCTCATCATGAGCGAAACCGGTCCTGATCTAATAAATTTTATGTGGAAAAAGTACTAAAAATGTTTTATTGCAATCGGATGAGCAACGCATAAAGTACGAACAGACAAACATTCATTTTTATATATAAGATATTTTATACAGAACCAAAAGCTTATTTTGACTGTTGTGAAGTTTAGTACCGTTTGATTTGTAGTATTACCAATGGATGACCTTCCCATATATCAAAACATAATATCAAATTAATTTCTATAGAGTCACTTTTTTCAAATACACTTCCTCGGTGTGATATGATCACGTATTAAAATGCCTTTATTTCGGTTGGGTGCCGTCGTAATGTTTCTTATTATCATCAGATATCTTAACGAGTAATGTGGCGCACAGCTGGAGTCGAAGCTTTTGACGCCTCTTAATCAAATTGATTCGCCAGCGCTGAAAATCCCACTCAAAAATATACCCATGTAATAATACTATACGACATATGGTCATTGTAAAGAAACAAAAAAAACCGGATAACCAACATAGATTTCAAATAATTCTCGGCATATTAAAAATAGGGCTTTACAAGGGTAAGATTACGTGTTTTTACAATTATGAATTTTATACTTACTAGATTTTGAATACAAAGAAAAATGAAACAAAATAAAATAGCGTAATGTTTTGTTTGATAAGAATTACATAATATTCTAAAATTACTTGATTTTAATGATGTTCAAATAGTTTGAGAAAATATTACTTAGCTAGTGGTCTTTGTAGATTTTTTAAAAATTAATATAATCGTCGTTAAAATGTTATAACATATGAATAGCTACATATTTAAATGGTGAGTAATTTCAAGAATGTCACGTCGTTAGCTTCGGTTACGGAGGTCCCGGGTTCAAATTCCCGGTACGGACAGTTTTATAAATTGATTTTTCATGTGCCGCCTGTGTGTTCGAGTGGTCAACGTCGTTGGCTTCGGTTACGGAGGTCCAAGGTTCGAATCCCGTTACAGACAGTTTTATAAATTATTTTTTCAATCGATTTATGAATTTCTGTTCAAAGGCATGGATGTACGTGATGTCTTGAATTCCCCCCTTTCACCCATCCTATCCTATGAACGGGGCGTACCGAGAGCGATTAGCTTACCACTAATCCTGTCTTAGCCTTATCCTTCTATCCCTATTTCTTTGGAAAAAGAGAGGTTGAGCAACTGAGTAACAAGCAGTTCTCGTAGAAACACTTCTGTTGAGATAAACTCCATTAGGAGTCCATATGCTCCACATTGGGAGCGGATATGGTTAAAAAAAAAAGTGGTCTTTGTAGATTTTTATTAAAATTAATGTGATCGTAGTTAAAATGTTATAACATGTAAATACCTACATATTTAAATGGTGGGTAATTTCAAGAATGCCACGTCGTTGGCTTCGGTTACGGAGGTCCCGGGTTCAAATTCCCGGTACGGACAGTTTTATAAATTGATTTTTCTCCACATTGGGAGCGGACATGGTTAAAAAAAAAATTCAAGAATTATTGTCATTTTGATCGCTGGATTTTTTTAATGAAATTTCACATTCAGTTTGGAATTTTATGACTAAAATTGTGTGAATCTACAAGACATGCCAGCTAGGATTTAAGCTAAAGAAAAATACAACGCTCATAGATCATTTTCATTAAAATCTTCTTGAATGTTTTCTGCAACACAATGGTTTCCATTCATGTAACACTTTTTATTAAAAAAGCTGAAACGAGAAACTAAGTGAATATTTATTGTAAATAGTAGTATTTAAGTATATTGAAAATAAATTAGCGTTTTGATTGTGTAATTGATTTCTAGTGGAAATTATGTGGTGCAATTCTTATATAATTAACCAACCATTTGCCTCCGAGGCCGAGATGATCGACAAAGATATTTTTAAACCTTTGCAATAACAATCACCATTGTTATGAATATTCGTTCCCCGGAAATGACTTTTGCAAATTCATCTTGCTTGCATTACAATATGAGACATCGAAGATAAAATATCAATACGCTGCATCAAAATGAATAAAACATGGATTAAATTTAACTTTCTTTTAATAACAATGTAATTTTCATTTTTGTTCTTCTACAATTTATTTGGCAAACTTTGATAGAAAATTGAGCCCCAATTAAAGAAGATTTCATAAATAATATTGAAGCTACTTTCAATAGATTCGGCGGTAACTTTGTAGAAGTTTAGTTTAATATAAAATATAAATTCGCCTCTCTTGTGGCGACTGACAAGCTTTTTATGTAGGGCAGACAGGTAGAAACTTTAAGAACATATGAGGTGTCTAAATTTTAACAATTTTTCAGAGTTTGCCAATCATATAATAAAAAACGAGCATAATTTTAATCACAATAGTAACGTAGAAATACTCCATCGAGTAAATAAAAAATGTATAGTTTAGAATTTTTAGAAATAAATAAAAGTATTAAAAATAAATAACTATATTAAATAATATTTTAAATATGATAGGTTATTCGCTACTGCTAAATTTATTTCCTATGACTTAACCCTTCCTGATTGATGCAACTCATTAGTTAATCATTTAATAATGTAAATGTCATTTGTAGAATCATTATTGTTTGTTTGTTTTTCTATCATCTCCTCCCTGTCTCCCATTTTTATTTTTATTTTTATAATATATAAAAATTATAAAATTAAAATTATTCGTACTTAAACAAGCATTTGTGAAAATAAGATTGTCTGAGGATGCCTTTAAAAAAGGCGAAACACGTGTTACAGTTTTAAGCACAATCCGTGGAGTAATCTAAGTTATTTTTATATTTTATATTATTAATATTGAAGCTATTTAATTAACGGTATAAAGCTTACTTATATAATATAATTAATACACCGTAAGTTTCCTTATATTATAGTAATACTATTTGTTAAAGATATCAAAAGCTTTCAGTTGAAACATCGATAATTTTAATCAAGCTCTGTCTGAGATTCGCTCATATTTCGAATCTACAAAATTATATGTGATTTATGTGCATGTGAGACAACAGAGTGGTCACGAAATTTTTTCAAATAAAAGTTTTAAAATAATGTTTTTTTTAATAGAAAAAATACGATTTTACACCGGTTGGCAGTTGATACTATTTATTGTCCTGTATACAATATCACGTGCACGGATGTACTTGAACTGACATCCGTGAACTTGGAATACCTGAAGATGTCGAAAAGCGAAACCCGGGTCGTTAGCGACAAAACTGATGGAAAAGTACAAAATTCAAACAATTCAAATTTGATATTGAAATTCCATCAAGTACCCTCAGTCGAAATACTTAATTAACTGTATACAATAATTGACTATTCAGTTGCGGTCAATATTGTAAAACATATGGCGTTCATTCCACATGGTTGCAGCATCCACAATTTCGAATCACAAAGCTTAAATTTTAATTACTTTATTTTTAGTCGATTTATGGATTTGTGCTCAAAGGCACGAATGTCTATGAATGTCACGAATGATATTTAAATTAACTGCCTGTCATCAAAATTGTGTCGAAAGAGAAATTAGTTGACTAATACTAGCTTCCTGACTTTATCCTTTATTACCAGTTTTAAAAAAGAGAGTTTGGTACACTAAATAACACGAATAGCATTAGGTGCTGTTGAAGCCACATAAAAATACTCAAAATTGACTGTAATCACATTTTTAATACATTTCCACTCTTAATGTGGAGCGTATGGCTTTCTAATAGAAGTATCCCAACAGAAGTTTTTATATAAAAAAAAAATGTTACTCAGTTACTCAACCTTTCTTTTTTAAATTAAGATAAGGCTAGGACAGGACATATGATAAGCTAATCCCTCTTGCTACGCTGTTATTTTGGGAAGGTACCTAATGAATTTGTGGACAACACGAACATCCATGCTTCCGAACAGATTTTTTTTTCTGGAACTTCAACCCGTGAGATCCGTCACAAAAGCTATCGACGTTAACCACTGCAACACGGATGCGACAATACCAGTTTATCAGTTTCAATTTAATAAATAATACGCTACATTTTGCAACATAAATTTAAATGTAAGCGTGGATAAAAGGATGTTAATAAAAAAAATATATTTCTTTGTACTTTATTTCACTTTATTTAATAGGTCAGGACCGGTTTCGTTCATTGCGAGCATTGTCAACTGATAAGAAATATAATTTAACAATGCTCGCAATGAGTGAAACCGGTCCTGACCTATTAAATAAAGTGGAATAAAGTACAAAGGAATATTGTGTTTTTATTAATATAATGCCTTTCTACCAAGTGTTGTCAGTGAACACCCTAAAATTGATCAGTTAAAAGATGTATTGTTTATCTCTTTTAATCAAATACATAAAACTAAATTAATATAAATTTAAACATAGTTTTTATGAGAGCAAAAGTCGAAATAGCTATCAAAGAGTATAAAGTAATAATTGTAGAACTTAAATACTTTGATATTTTATCACCTAATAACAATGAACTTCTTCCAAGTAAATTTCAAGCTATTATTTGAGGACAGTACAGGCACTCTGTATGGTAACTAGACTTGCGGTCTGCACATCGCGTGAACGTGTTACTAGATACTAGTAACGACTCGACACAGACGACTAGAGACTGGCTGCGTCTGATATTCCTAATAACCAGTTTCGGGTGAAAACCGAACGAGTGTGGTTGCGAAATGCAATTATCATCGCAGTTCGCCGATGCACATCCATTGCGCCGATGCACTTTGTCAGCCTTTGCGATTTTGCACGTGTGCGTGATAATTTGACACAACAATCACCATACGTAAGCTTCTGTTATTCAATGATAATTGGAAACGAGAACTGAACCCTTTAATGCATAATATTTTTCCGGATTGTTATTATTTTGGCTATTTGTTAGGATTTAATAATGAGGTTTATGGAAACATATTTAAATAATTAATAAGTTAATTAACATCTGGGCCGAATACTGGAAGTGCGGTGGTTTGAATTTACCAGAAACACAGAGATAAGGGAACGGACTAAACTGCCGTCAGTAAAAAAAGCGACGATGGACTTGGCTTGGACGTGTGTTGCGGATGCCACAAAAAAGCATGAACTCTGCTTGTCTCTTTTACCAACCGGATGGATTCCGCCGTTGTGGAAGGCCGCTGATGACCATCTATAGGATGTACTCGGTGGAGCTACGAGACGCTGGAATGACATGGGAGAAAGCATGAAGACTGGCGGGGGACAGAGATATTGGAGAAATCATGTGGTGGCCATATGCACTGACTAGGGAGTGGACATATAATAATAATAAAAAAAAATAGCAAACTCTGTTTACTGCAATGAAAATGCAAGGTCTTCTTCTTTGAATGATGAACTATAATACATTAATATACAACATGCATTTAAGGGTTGATGCGACGAGACACTAACAAGAAGGTGTATTTTTTAATTTTCTTTTATATATCGACTGTGGTAAGAAAAAAGAACGTAACCCACACATAACAAATTTTACAGGAGATACAAAAAACGTTTTTTGAAGATTTTGGGCCGAAAGCAAATTATTAAATATACACAACCTTGAAGTGCACGGAGACTGATAAACTGGTTTTTAATTGACTTTATCTCATATCAATTTAATTAATTTAAGTCTTTTTTCATGAACGAAATTTTTGCAGGCTCTTATTATTTTTAACTTAAAAGCTTAATTAAGAATTTTCAGCTAACATCCTTTTAATAGAATGTATATCAAGTTAAATTTGAATCGTTCAAACTATGTACATTCTCACAAATTTTGTCACTAACGACCCGGGTTTCGCCCTTCGGCATCTTCAGGCATTCAAGCGCACGGGAACTGACGCTTAGCAAATGAAAGTTTCGTGTTTATATAAGATATAAATGCATCACTGAGTCCAAAGCCATTGCTGGCGAAAAGGATGAGCCCATTGGCTTTGGACTCAGTGATGCATTTATATCTTATATAAACACGAAACTTTCATTTGCTAAGCGTCAGTTCAAGTTCATCCGTGCGCTTGAATGCCTGAAGATGCCGAAGGGCGAAACCCGGGTCGTTAGTGACAAAATTTGTGAGAATGTACATAGTTTGAACGATTCAAATTTAATATTGAAATTCCACCAAGCACCTTCAGTCGAAATCTTAAAGTATATCAAGTTGTATATACATTGTGATTATCGAAAAAAGCTGTTTGAAAAAAGTGTGGGTTACGTCCCTTTTCCTTTCCACAATCGATATCAATAAGTATACTGGTCGTATTTTAATAACTTTATTATATACACTTTAGCAGCCTGAAAAATATCTCTACCGAGAAACATAAATGATGTATTGATAGTCAGTTAAAATTTTGATAGCTTTCGTTTTTACAAACGTAATGATAAAACAATAGTTAATTATCTAAGCTGTGTATCATTCCCATTGCCAAAGAAGTAATAAACATGTAACTGCGTGCCTCTAAAAATCATTAAAAACATTCTACATTTACGTCAATTATGTTTTTAATAATTGTAATATAAATATAATTTTAAATGAAACGGATTCTAGTTAAACTATATTTAACTCGATTTTATTTTATTGCTTACTTCCCTAAATAAGTTGCTTTAATAAGATTCATTTAAATGAAGAAACTATGAAAAATATAGAATTAAATAATACTGTTATCTTATTTATCATTTATTTAAATAGGTAGAAGCTGAATATATTTTGACGGGCGAGATTTCTTTCAAAGCTTCAATTCTCCGCTGCAATTCATTTCGGATCTTAGCTTTATTATTTGTGTAGTAAGAGTGAGTAAGTAGGTAGTTTTGTACAGTTATATTCTCATTAAAGCCTCGTTCATTCTGAACTTGTAGCTTCCACCCTTATTAAAATATCTATATGATATCCAAAGACAATTGAGCGCTGATTCAAATAAAATATAATAAAGTCATCATACTGGCAAAAGTTGTAAGTAACATTTTGAATGTTCTGAGTAAACAGCAAATGACAACAAGAAAATTTTCTAACCTCGATATGTATGTTATATAGAGAGTTATAATATCAAAATATAAATGGGTTTATGACATTAACGAATGTAGGAATTAATAGGCAGGGATAAATAACATGCCTTTTAATCTGCATTAATAATAACTTCCGATAAAAAAAATGTTGTTTTGTCAAATTTATAAAACATCTACAAAAAATGAGTTCTTATTGTGTACTTAAGTATTTTTTGTTAATTTTGTTACTTACCATTTTCTTCCTGTAGTGCGATGATAAATTGCATTCATTTAACTATAAACAAAAAGAAATATTAATCTTATTTTGTTTAACAATTTATGAATACTTACAAGGCAATCTGGCATTACAGCTAAAAGCCAAGGCATCACATAATGGACTTGTTTTTAGCTGTAGTATTAACTTAATCGTCGAACATAACGTGGCTTATTTTCTGGCTTTATACAGCAGTAAAACAAAGACAAATATTCTTAAATTCTATATCTTGACCAAATTATAAATATCGGCTCGGGTAGTTAAATAATTAATTAATTATAACAGAATAAAAGCAACAGCATATTTTTAAATGAAAAAAAAAATAAGTAGTTAATTCTTATGTCATTAACAAATCAATTGGATGTGGTGTTGGGTCACCAATTCACTAATTCAATGAATACAAATATGTTTTTTTTGTTTTTAATTGATGTGGAATCATCATAGCAGATAGCGTTCAGTTGTAATCTATCAGTTATAATTTTGCATCGAGAGCTGGCGCTCAGTGCTGGCGAGTAGAAAAAAACCGCTAGTATAATCTTTCACAAGGAAAACAGAACAATTGAAAAAGAAAAATCGCCCGCCACCCGCCCCACCCGTTTACTTGTTTCCAAAGGATGTTTCCTGACAGCTGCGACTCGTCGTGTTTTATTGCACTAATTATCATAATATGTGCCATCTAAATTCAATTAAAAAATACGTATACTATACTAATATGTCGGGTACTATATTGCAGCGATCAATGTAATGCCTGCACGTTCTGTTCGTGATATAAAAAGCTTTAGTACCAATTGCGAATTTAAAGTATTACATATTCGTGATTTGTATATTAGAAATATTGTATTTATTGTGTATTTTTTAAGCGTAATAAAAACCGATATTGAAATCACCAACCTAATTAATTATCATATAACAAGGTGAAAAAAACAAAAGGTCTCGTCAAAATGATAATTATTCAAAATTTATATTAAAAATAACATCGCTATTCCACTGGTTATGTTACTATTGTAGATATGACTATTATTCTGTTCTTTAAAAAGATTAACTATCCAGTATCCAGGTTAGATTTATTGTTAGTCGATAATTGTCAGGTTCTATGGCGCAGCGGTTAGCGTTGTAGACTTCCGTGCCGGATTTCGCGGACTCGAATCCCAGTACAAAAAGTATTTTTTTGGATTTCTGTTCGAAGGCATTGGTATTTATGGGTTCCTAATTTTCCTCCTACCCTTCCCATCCTTCAATAAATGGGCGTAGCGAGAACGATAAGCTAACCACTAGTTTAAAGCCTTATCCTTCTGTCTTTACTACTCTCCTTGAAAAAAGAGAGGTTGAGCGACTAACTAACAAAACGTTCTCGTAGAAATTTTCTGTTGCGATACCTCCATAAGGATTTCATATGCTCCACATTAGAAACGGACACGGATAAAAATAATAATTTAGTCTGTTTTAGCTTAAATATTTTTCTAATTAAAATTATTAAAAAAATGGACTTTTATGTTTGAATCCCACAGTTTAAGCTGGACTTGTTTTGCTCACTGTAAGCATTTTCAATTCTGATTAATAGCAGAAATGGAGTCCAGATAATTACTCTGTCAAAATTATAGCGTTATTTTTAGCAAACTGTACTATATATTATGATTGGCAGCAATTGCCTGATGATTGTAAACTACCTATGGCTAAACATAAACCAAAAAAAAGTTTCACATTAATTATTATGCCTCAATGAAGACGGCACGGTGACTTTGCTGGATGGATGGGTGTAATACGACCTATGAGTGCTGGTGGTCAGCGACTGGTGTAGAAGGGCGGAGGATCGAGTGGAGTGGAGGGGATTGATTAAGGCTGCCAAAACTCATCCCGGACTGCTGTGCCAAGAAGAAAAAGAAGACGGAGGAGGTAATTGCTTGTAGTACCCCATTTTTTATTGATTGAATTGAAGTATTTAGTTCTACAAATTTAAAAAAAAAAATAGCTTTTTCGGCTGACGTCATCGTATTTTAATTTGTAGAACTAAATACTTCAATTCAATCAATAAAAAAGTATATTTCTCAAAAGATTCATTTTGTTGTGATACTTGTAAACTGAAAAATATCAATTCAATTCCTTGCATATTTTTCTTCTTATTTTTTTCGTCAGAAAAAACTTTCTTACTCTTTTATTTTTCCGAATGTGAGAATGTAAATAACATTCAAATTATTGAATCAATTTATTTAGATTGTGAATAGTAATTTAAAAATTCTTTTGTATTCGTCATTTTTTTGTATTCCTTCTTATAATTTATTTAAAATTATTTATTGTTATATTTCAATCAGTTTAAAATGTTTTCCAGTAGCAAAATAAAATCTTGTTATTTCATAAAGTTACGATATATGTAAGTACAAAAATGACTACCACCAACCGTGTTTTGTAAACTATAGGAATCCACCAACACTGAAATGTCTTATACTTTTTGTTAAAAATAGTAGAATTGGTAAACCGGTTTTTATTGCAATTAAATAATTGCAGTTCTGTTTAAATGCCAATACGAGCCGCCCTAGTGCAACCCCTGTCTCTGCAAAGGTCTACTCGGCCAAACGGGTGATGGGGGCAAGTCGAAGAATATGAAATAAAAACGTCTAGGCAAAAAAGGATAAACTCACCGCATTCTTTCAGGGGTTAAATACGAAGAGTCCGTACGCTGAATCCACTCTTAAGCCCTACTCATACAGATTACGTATCTTCAAACTATTTTTATATGAAACTTCTTTACTTGTAGCAAGATTATCAGTTTACTTTGAACATTTTTAAATCTTGATTCTTTGTATTTCTGTTACAAGCAGGACAAATATAAAATGATATTGAAATTTATTGGACTGGAACTCTGACCAACTTAATTGCTATGTCTTCCTAAATATATCATAAAAGTCTCATATTCTAACCATAAATATTTTCAGAATAAGTATAAATATATCTGATTCATCTAGTTTTTTTTACATCCTCAAAGAAGTAATAATGCAAAAAAAAAATTCTAAGCATGGACTTTTAATTAACTAATGCAGAATCCATCCAACATCTTCTACGAATCTGTAATTTTAACGGAACTTATAGCTTATTTTTTAGGTTGAGTAATTCATAATGGTCAAAATAATGGACAAATATTTTATTAAAACATATCACATGAAATTATAAGTAAATGAAACTGTTAACGACTTTTTGAGTCATTGAATTACAAATCATCGTGATATCAGGCACAATATTGGTAAGTTGTATTCTTATATCTGGTGTTTCGCCGAGACTTTTCCTGCATAATAATAAAATCCTGCCTTTCATTAATATGTTGTAGAGACCGGAAGTAAAACAATAAAAGCTTGTTTTGACACATTGGGTTTCTTCTAACAAACCTGACAAGCAATCTATAATGGCCGATCGTTGTGCTTTTGTTTCAAATAAGAATCAATGATAAATTCAATTGTTTTTTTTATAATCTTTCGCGTCTCTGCATATTGGAATAGCTGTCACGGAAAATTGATTCCTAACACAATAATCATCTTTACTACTTTTCGGAAAATATTGGACAATAGTTTTTTTCGTGTTATTTAAGTTCCGTAAAATACCAATGTTCAACGGAACCTAGTTTGAAAACCCTAAACTAATGCATATAAATAATATCTTAGCATATATTATAATATTTAAATATTTCAGAATATCAATGAAATGATCAGTGTTAATAACCTTCTGCGGTGGTCACTGGATGTCTTGTGGCAACAGAGCTTAAAGCTTGGTATGAAATAATGTGCAAGCATTGGGCTTTTTGTCTTATGTGGCAAAACAAAACTGATTTCAGTCCGCCGCCGGTTTTGTTGCGGACTTATTACAATAACGAGCATTTTGAGCATGAACTTTGCGTACGAATAGAAGAAGCTTTTTATTAAAATTGTTTGTTTTCCGAGTTTCGGTTTGCACATTTTTGCTCTCCGCGCAAATAAAAACAATGGGACGCTATTAGTCAGAGCATCGATAGACTAACTAGTAAACTTTTATCAACATTTTTTGTTTGGATAATACAGGATATTTTATCGAAGAAATGAGCTGAATTTATAAAATTATGTACCCATAATTATTATAAAATCAGTGTTTTTATACCGAAGATATTTTGTAGATTGCATTAAAATTGCATACAAAACGTAGTATGTATATGACGCGTAAATAAATGAAATGATAAATTGATAATTTTGGGGTTATAATGCAAAACGAACTATTTCCGAAACTCGAAATTTTCAGTAGAGTCAAATACTATAACGTATCACGATTTGAAAACGACAGTCTTTTAGACATTTTATGTTGAAACTAATATTACCAGTCGATAACTTAGGCTTGAATTATCTTATCTGCATACCCACCTCAATATCACTCATTTTGAACATAGTACGTTTTGAATTATAGCCCCACAATTATGAACTGTAATAAATTGAAGATGAGATTTTTATAGGTTCAAAACTAATCCTAAATGAAATTAACCTAATCACAAGATTATTTTTTGAAAATGATATGGATTTTGTAGTTATGATTTTTTCGGAATATTAGTGATATAACGTAAGTCATACAATATGTACAAACATAATCAAGTTAATACTCTGTGAACACAGAAATATTAATGTATCAACATGTATTAAGAAGTCAACATAAGAATCTTATTATTAACTTTGAATATTAATTCAATATTTTTCCTAGAGCCACATGATTTGAAGTTATTAGTTATAAGCAATAAATTGATTATATAACGAAAATATCTGTAACTTCAAACAGTTAAAGTAAAATTCACTCAAGATTAGTTATGACGACCGTGTCATATAAAAACATTTATAAACTTAAAAAATATATATTTCTGTAGACTGGAATGCTTTTCAACAATATGACAGTTATATGATATTAAAATTCATGTGCTACAAATAGATATGATATTTATTTTTCGAGATAACACAATATTTGACTTATATAAATCCATTGAAATAATGTATGTCATTATTAATATATTTAAAATACAGAAATAGACAGCATTTATATACGAATGAATTTTTTTAATGAAACACTGTGCAAAAACATTTTTTTTCACAACAAGGTTATTAATCTTGATAAGCTATTATCAATTAATCAAAACATATGTATTCAAAAACTATTTAAAGGTATAATTATTCAATATATAAAAACAAAGGTTACGGACACAATACTTTTTCATTCTAGTTAATGATAAAAAAAAACAACAACTTCCGTCAAAATGTTTTTATAGCACAAACAATATTATTATCCAAAAACCAATTTTTAATTTAAAAAAAATGGCCATGTGCAGTTATAATATTATTTTAATCCAAAAATAGCATTAATTGAATATCAATATTAAACATAAATCCATGAATACAAATTAGGGTTTCAAACAAAATCTTATTTTAATCTACAATGTTTTAATTAAATTTATTATATAATATGTCGTTAAAAAATAAAATTTAATTTGTTTATCTATGACCTATTTACGATGAGATGAATATTCACTATGGATTCAAAAGAAGTTTATGATTTAGTAAATATTAATATTCCTTTTATGTGCAATCCTTATAAGGCTTTTCCATGCTGCAGTAAGTATATTGAATATCCTGCAATCGAGTTAATAACTTTGAAGGCAGTGATAGTCAGATGGTATGGAAATGTGGATCGCGGCCGCGCTGTGGGTGGGTAGTGAGCAAGCTAGTGCGGCGCCGACCGACGCCTAATGGAAAACTCGACGCAAATGTTGTTTGGCATCCCGAGTTTGCCTAAGACGAAAGAAGAAAATGGCCGGTTTTTCGCGGGAAATGACTTTCCGACTCTTAATCTCTCCAGCAATCTCATTAAAAATTCATAACTCAACTGCAAAAAATGAAAATGTTCAAGTCATACAGTGTGATTGAAAACTCAGAGATCAGAGATAAACTCGATCTTTATATGCACTGTATGTAGTTATAAGGTTTTTGCTTAGTCGTAAAAAAAAAATTAATGTTCTATTATAGAATACGGTGTTGATGAAATGCAGATAATCTGTATTGTTGATGATGCTTATTTTAATAAAATAAAGATTGTTTTTTTTCAGCGTATTAGATTCTGATGTAAATATTGCATCATAAATTTATGGACATCAGCTTACAATGAAAAGAATTCAGACTCATTCTCTCTATTGGTAGACGCAATGTCATGGCTAAAAAAATATAATATAAAATAACTTAAAATCAAATACGGTGTTTTATTTTATTTATTAAAAGCATTGATTTCCATTTCATAATTACATACAATTAAAATGTGTCTCAACTGAAGAAAAAAAGCGTAATATTATTTAACATGAAAAATTATATATTTAAGTAAACGAAATTTCAAAAAACATGCGTGAAATTACAAATAGAAATAAAATTATTCTTTATTCTACGTTACCTTTGTACTTACAACATTATCTGAGTATATTTTTACATGCCTACTTCAAATAATTCATACTTCTATCGACTATTGAAAGGAAAAAGGACGTAATCTACACTTTTTTCAAAACAGCTTTTTTCGATAATCACAATGAATACAACAGCTTGATACACGTTCTATCAAAAGGATGTTAGCTAAAAATGCCGAATGAGCACCTTAATTAAGCTTTAAAGATTTAAAAAATAAGGGCATACGAAATTTGCGATTGTGAAAAAAGACTCAAAAATGGTTTTTTTAAATGTTTAAATTAATATTCAATAAAGTCAATTAAGAAGCAGTTTATCAGTCTCCGTGCGCTTTCAGGTTGTGTATATTCATAATTAGACTTGGGCCCAAAAGTGTCAAAAAACGTTTTTTTGTTTCTCCTGTAATTTTTTTTATGTGTGGGTTACGTTATTTTTCCTCACCACATTCGAATTATTGTAAACTTTAAATGTGCGCTGAGCAGGTTAAATTAAAATAATCTGTAAATTTTATAACATTTGTCGAGTGCACCGGAATATAATTTCACATAAAGATAAATGCTTGATATTTTTTTGACCACTCTGTCAGCCAACTGAAGAAGCAAATAGCACTGCTTAAGACTATGCAATGCTTTAAAAAAGAAGACTAAATACCGCAGAGAGAGCTCTCCGTGTACCTCCGTAACCCTCCTCCCTTTGTCTCACCCTCTTAAAGGAACGGGTAGTTTTTCATTTGAATTGCACTTAGACAACTCTATCAGATGTCAGCTGAGATATTATTACAATTTTATAAGCGGAATCTTTTATTTATCATATCATAATTTATATGAATCCTTTTAAAGGAATTTTATCTTTACTATAAATTCTGGCTAAGTAAATCTCATTACATAACCTTAAACTAATTTAATCAAAGTTATGTTGGAATTTTATAGTGAACAATATTCAAAAGTTTCAATTGTTTGATACTTTCAACATGTATGTGTATTTAAATAAAAATTAAGCCTTTGAATATTGGTGATTACGTAATACATACGTAAGCAACGGGTATACTAATAATTTTATAACGTTTATTACAATTAAATTTGAAAAACATTCAGCACAAACTGTTTCTTTTCCATTCGATTTGGTAAATACTGCCACTTTCTGCTTACCGTTGATCTACTGGTATTAAGAAACTTTTAAACCGTGTTGAAAGCCGTCGAAATTCATTCAATTTTCATTTAAATTTACTTCTTGAATACTGATAATGAAACCTAATGAAATTTAATTGGTTATTGTTAATTGATGAATTGAAAAATTTTGCTGCTACTTTTCGAAAAATTCTTCTTTTAAAGTTTAAATTGAGAAGAAGCTCGAGTCGGATGTATTAATTATTTTTTTTTATGTTTCACGTAAAATGTACGAACCGCCTCTGTTCCGCACGTCTTTTTTTTGGCTTAAATCATTCAAACAGTTCTTCATGTTATATAGATTTGGAAAATAGCTTTGAATTATATATTATGTGTGTATATGTGGGGTTAAAAACATTGTGTCACAAAACTCTGATAAAAAATAACTTATTATCACCGTGTTGCACATGTGCTTATGTATAAAAGTCTAATGGGATTTATTTATGATTATATAAATTTGTATTTACTTAACCCTTAAATATAAGTAAAATAATAAAAATATTCATTTATCTTTGATACACACATTTTTTCTAGTCCGTAAAATTTACAGTGAGCCTAAATTTGTATATAAATTTTTAATCGGAAACAAGAAAAAAATATCTGCTTTTCGTGACAGCTGATGTAGAAAAATAATTAGCTTAAAAAATTCTTAAAAATTAGGCATGGAGTTTTTAGTTTGCATCTGAAACTTCCTACAACAAAATTGTAAATAACGGTTTTAAGCTTCTACGTCATATGGTCATATTTACTAAATAACTTACATTCAGTATTTGTTAATGAAACAATGAACATTGATTACACAGTATTGCTAAAATGTTATATTCGTGACATATCAAAATAATATAATATTGTATTTAATCAGATGAGGGTGCTAAAAATTAAGATTGACGATGTTTCATAATCCACAATGAAAAAATTGGCCGTTAACATTCACAGTTCACATAATGTTATATTGAGAACTAGCAGTAGGTATCTAGTTATAAAAAACAAGTTCTAAGATAACCACATTTGTTGGAATTTTATAAAGTATAACTTTTTGGTAAATCATTCAGTATCGATGCGTGGTATATCGTCGATGCATATCAAATATGGTCTATGTGACGAAAGTGCATTCCGAGATAATCAACAAAAACTCTTAACATAGAAAATAACACTTCTATCAATGGAGATTGGAAAATTTTTCCCATTGATAGAAGTGTTATTTTCCGTTTCGTTATTTTTTTAAACAGTTTTTGTCGATTATCTCGGAATGCACTTTTGTCACATATATCATATTTGATATGCATCGCCGATATTTATTAAAAATGTTTTCAATGTGCCTGCTGATTAAATGCTTTCTGTCATATATCGCTCTCGATATACAAGTCGGAAAATAAGTTATATTTTTTCTCAAAAATGACCGGCACCGAACTGTTTGAGTGGTCATTTCGAATGAGGATGAAAACTTGTAAACAATCTAAACAACTCGTCGGAAAGTTTGTTGGCGGGGAAAAAATATCTCAGTTTTCAACAATAATTATGTTTGGAATGAGATGTAATAAAACACAAAGTCGTGAGCGTATCTTACATCTGTGTATTGTCTTACCTTACTTTTGCCCTACCACCTCATCTGACGTACGCGGCGAGCAACTGCCTTGTGTAGATTTTTTTACTTACAAAAAAAAAATAAAGCTTTCATAAAAGCTTAACATTGCATTTGAAAGAAATAATACGTGCTTAAGTTATTCAACGTATTTTATTGTAGAGAAAATATTTTAAGCACTACAAAAAAAACATCTTAAAATAATATATAAGTATTGTATAATCATAGATTAAAGATTACATAATAATGTATAGAGAATAGAATTTTAATAACATGACTGATTTTACATAAATAAATAGTGAACAATTTCATCGCTCTATTGTTCATATTTAAATAAATCTTGAAGAATATTGTTTTTTTAATATTGCTCATTTAATAAAAATACGTTTTTGGAATGATTTAATGGTATCAACCATTACTTGGTTGATTCTCACTCTTATGAGGTAAACATATCAATGTACAGTAAGTACAGAGTCCCACAAAAGTAGTATTATATAGTCGATAGATATTCTGGTATAAAGTCATCTGCTTTAGACCCAACATGCAAAATTATGACAAAAACATGATACCAAATTAGCTATCTCTATGATATCTTTAAAATTCATGCAGAAATAAGGAGTGTTTTTTTTTAATTTGACGTTCTTTATTTAACATGTTTGCTCTCTAATAAATAATTCATACGAAATTTAAATGTGGAAATTCAATCATAAGATCCATGCAACATTGAGCATGCAATTTTTCAGAGATTAAGTTAAATGAAAAAGTGATAATTATGTGTTTCAGAAACGCATTATAGAATCAATTAATTATCTCAGTTTTATATAAATCGATAAACTGTTATATAATATGAACGAAGCTCTTACTTACGTTTCATTTTGTGGCTGACATAAGCACAGTACGTTTGTTTTGTTTTAAAGACGCCCTGTATCAACAAAAAGGAGTCATAAGTAAGAAAAATAATGTTTTATTACACTCAAGTTAACAATAATTTCAGCAAAAAAATATTCGGTAAATTTATGTTTTATAAAATGTAAAAAAATATATTTTTGCTATGCCTCAGATTGTGTAACTAAGACTGGACATGTTTTTTTGGTTAAGTGATTCTTCCGTACATAAACTCTCCAAAAATTAATTATTTCTGTTGATATTAAACATTATTTAGTAATAGAATATTTTACATATTATACTGCTTGATTGTGTCCATTATAAATATTGACAACATTGTGTTGAACATAAATAGAAATAATTAGTGTGCGTTGAATTTGTGATTCCTTCACAATTTTTAACATTTATGAGAAGTATCTACAGATTGAATAATAGATAACTATATATTTTTAAAATATATATATATTGACGATATTTATTTACACGTTATAAACGGTTTTAAATATTTGGTTTTAAAATAAATATTAACAAAAAAACATTGACGACTTCGAGATCTATCGTAACATTCGTAGCTGAAAACCGGTATCATTGATATATCGACTGTGGAAAAGAAAAAGGACGTAACCTACAGTTTTTTCAAAACAGCTTTTTTTCTATAAACACAATGTATTCAACTCAATTCACGTTCTATCAAAAGGATTTAAGCTGCAAATGCCGAATAAGTATCCAAATTTAACTTTTAAGTTTGAAAAAAGATGGATTTGTGAAATTTGAAACCAAGAAAAAATACTAAAAAAAAAGTTTTTCCTATACAATTACTTAAAATAATATTAGATTATGTCAATTAAACACTAGCTTAGAAGTCTCCGTGCACTTCAAGGTTGTGTTTATTTCATTATTTGCATATGGCCGAAAATCTTCAAAACACGTTTTTTGTGCCTCCTGTAAAATTTGATATGTGTGGGTTACGCCCTTTTTCCTTTCCACAGTCGATATGAAAGCGTGTTTATCGAAAAGCTCATGGTGCTGTGATGAAATAACATCACTTAAAAAAGTGACTGTTGTAAAAGTGCAAGAGAAAGTTTTTTCCGGCCGGCCGCAAGACGGCGAGCGATGTGTATTAAAAATAATTAATATTCTAAGAGGGGAAAATGCTGACTGGAAAGTTAAAAAACTCCAATGGGATAAGTGTACTAGTGCAGGGAAACTAAGTTTTCTCATCGAAATAACACTGGAAGCTCGTTATATCGGCATTTTACGGGCGATTTTTTTTATCGTACCTTAGGCATGCATAGTTTCAGGAGTATTTTAAATATTCTGTTAAAATTGTTAAAAATAAATTATATTTATTTTATATTAGTGTTTGTTTTAAGACTGTTTGAGAATATCTATTTGTATCACTTTTAGGGTGTTCACTGTCAATATTTGGTGGAAAAGCATTATATTAATAAAAACACAATATTCATTTGTAATTTATTCCACTTTATTTAATAGATCAGGACCGGTTTCGCTCATTGCAAGCATTATCAACTGATAAGAAATATAATTTAACAATGCTATTTATACAAAAATAATTTGAAATGAAAAGGTTTAAACAACATTTGACATTGAAAAGAAATTACCGTAAAGTTCACGTTAAAAAACTTATGTCGAGAATGTTGAGATACCTCCATTAAGAAGCCATATGCTCCGCATTGGGAGCGGACATGGATAAAAAAAATATAACTAAAGAATTGATATATTTTTGACTTTGAGTGTCGCCTAACGAGTGCGTTAGTCAGTTAATTAAAAAAAAGATTAAAAAATGAGCGTCCGTATAAAGCATTGATAATTAAAATAAATTCAATATTATTTCCTCATAACTTTTGTAAGAATAATAAGGTTCTAATATTTCAGATGATGGCAAGATGCTGAAAAAGTTCTCGACTGCATTTAACTTTATTCTAGCGCAGCTAAGCGTTTTGCAATTTTATACACCTTTCAACCATACTTCAAAATAAATCAATCGGTAAAATGATACGTGTAACGTGTAAAAATGTTTACACTGAGTAATGGTAAGGTAAATTAAAATTGTAATCAACTAGGTAATGATTTTAATTTACTATAAACACTGTAGCTCGTGGCAAGTGAAATCATTACATATTGTTAGTTTAAAGAAATGCCTACACAATTATCTTTGACCCTTGAAAGGTGGAGCTTAAAGCTCTCAGTAATGGTCAAACAGCAAGGCGCGCGTCCTATTAGAGTACCTAATTGCAAGTTTAAATTAATAATAGGCCATCTCAATTAGAAACAAACTTTAAGGACATCGTCTTCTGCCCAGGGCCTATCCAGAATGCCCAAGATACCAATTATTATTATCCCAATGGTCAAACCCGGCAACTTTGCCCTAAAAGGTTATTGTAGTTTTTATTTATTTGATGTAACATAAGGCGTGTTTGTATCCACGATAAAACTTTGTTTATATCTGCAAATTTTCGAACAAAAGGTATGGAAGATGTTTCAGTTATGAGAGGCTCAAAGCTTTGCTTATAGTTATTTTGAACAATCGAAAATTTGTAATCGATTTAAGTATTATTCAATATAAAAAAGTTTTTAAATACACTTAAGTATACTCTACAACTCGATACAAACGCAATATTCTTTTGTACTTTATTCCACTTTATTTAAAAGGTCAGGACCGGTTTCGCTCATTGTGAGCATTTTCAATTGATACACCGTTTTAGTAAATGCCGCGTTAAGTCTGTTAAATTCATTACAAAAACAAAGACAAATGTTCCACCATTTTGAGAAGTTTCTTTAAATCGTAAATATTTTTATACCATAGATTCAGTTTGTTAATATTCAAATATGTGAAAAAAACAGTAAAAAAAGAAAAATATAATTACATCATATTAATTGATAATTTTATATTAATTCAGCCGTAAATTTGTGAATGTTCATTATTAATATAATATTTTATTTGATAACTTTATTTTTTAACTTTTTTCTTTCTTTCGTTTTTAATCCATTTTCTCTCCCAGTGTGAAGCATATTTCCTCTCTATATAATAACAGGAGGTATAACAACATAATTCTTCTACGAGAATTTATTGTTACTCAGTTGCTCAAACTCTCTTTTTTTGTTTTTTGGAGAGGAAGGATGGAAAAAATACGGTTAGGATAAGACTAGTATAAGCTAATTACTCTCTCTACGCCCCGTTATGCTAGAATCGAAAGGGTGGCAGGGAATTCTTAGACATCACAAACATCAAAGCTTTCAAATAGAAATTGATAAATCGATTGGAAAGCTACTGTTCCTACTGAGATTCGAGCCCGTGAGGTCCTGCATGGAAACTAACAACGTTGGCCACTGTGATAAAACAAAGCATGTAAAGATAATTTGATAAAACAAGATAAAGCAAGCGAAAGACGTTTCATATTTGATAACACAACACATGGAATAACAAAATTAATTGTATATTATATCAATTGGAATTTAAATTTAATCTATTCAATTTTTTTTTAAACATTTATATAGTTTGAAAATAAAATGGATGATTTTAATATTTTTGAATGTATTATAATTATACATATCCATGATTATGATAATGAAGTTCCCTCAAATTTATTTAACACCCCCTGCAAGATAGTCGAAACTTTGACCGTTCCTACATCAAAAGCAATTAACATATTTCAACCATAAGAGACCTCCTTGTTAGTATTTCAGTTAAATCTTGTAGGAGAGTACAAGGGACATTAGTCTCAATCATGTACACACGCCTGGAGATAGTCGGGTGTGTGCCTTATTAGATAATATTATTTGTCTTTGGACATTTCTTGCGTTGGATGTGAATGTATCTGGTTTGCGTGTCAGCACCCGAGGAGGTTGTAAAGCCAAAAGATATTCGCTCCATAAGCAGTAACAACACCGTGAGTACCAGGGCACAACTTTAGAAATTTAATATAATATTAACTGTTAACTTTTAGGGTGTTCACTGACAATACTTGATGGAAAGGCATTATATTAATAAAAACACAATATTCCTTTGTACTTTATTCCACTTTATTTAGAAGGTCAGGATTGGTTTCGCTCATTGCGAGCATTTTCGACTGATAAGAAAAATATATAAACAGTGCTATTTATATAAAAATAAATTGAAATAAAAAGGTGTAAAGAACAATTGACATTGAAAAGAATTTACAAATTACAGTATAAGTGACTCTATAATTACACAAAATAAAAATGTTTAGCACCTTTGACTTATAATTAACAAATCATCAAAGATTAATAAATTTTAAGTGGTGACTGATGGTAATTACAAACATAATATAAAACTTAATATAAATGTGATATAAAATTCTACATAGCTAAAGTAAAGTCATTTACGCGAAACCGGTCCTTACCTTTTAAATAAAGTGGAATAAAGTACAAAGGAATATTGTGTTTTTATTAATATTAACTGTGTTTGATTTTCACAATTATTTCTGATATCAATTATGCTACTCAGTTAAAGCTCTCCCCAGTGACATCCCTATTGGCAGGCTGGTTATACACATTGGGAGAACAAACAATTCATGTTCGCGACTTCTTAAAAAATAATCAGGAACATTTAGATTCACATTTTCAAGAATGGTGGAATTCTCATTTTTGCCTCGTATAAGTCGAAAGAAATATATGAAAGATACATTTCTCTTCGAAAGTTCAAGCTATTGAAGTTATAAAAATAAAAAAGTAAAGCACATATCTGAATATCATACTTCAATATCCAGATGCAACGAGTAAAATTTCACTACTGTGACCAAAACTTTTCAATATTCATCAATTATTTTTAAGTACATTATTTTTCTTCTATAAAGCATTCAATTTCTTCTTCTATAAAGCATTAACTTTTCCGGTTCTAAGCTCAAGAAATGCGACCCCAATACCCACATTTTCTTAAATATCTATTTTAATATAGGTGATGCAATGTTTATAATTAAGGTATTCTTATATCATAGTTTTTTGAACCTTTTGTAGAAGAAAAAAAATATGTTCAATTGCTAGTTCCGTCTCTATTAAATAAAACAGAAAAGAAATCGGATAAATTTCATCCGAAAAACTTTTTTCTGCGCTACAAATTTGTGGTATTCCATATATGTCAACGCCTTTGTAGTGTTATCGCTATGACCCCATTTTTAAACCCGCCTTAGTGTTACAGTACGTTCCAAATCTAACGGACGGTTTTAGCGGGTCTTTCGATATTAGTTCAATTTTTAAAGTGTTCTTATAATTAATACGTATTTATAAAAACAATATTGCTTACGTTTTGTGGAGTGTGTTTTAATTGTGTAATTATTGTTTTTGAAAGATTTTTTTAACTAGCAACATGTCGAATTTTCTATCAAATGCGGAATTAGAAAAAATATTTTCCGAAGGCTTAAATTCAAGAGACAATAGTGATTCAGAAAGTGGTAGTGATACAGATTTTGAATTAATTGACAATATTACGGACGTGGAAGATTTTATTGAGAATCAAGATGAAAATGAAAGTGATGATAATAATATTGATGTTGATAATATTGATAGTGATAATGGTAACTATAATAGTTCATCATTTATTTCAAAATCAGGCTTTGAGTGGAATTCGTCACCACCAATTCGTTCTCGCAGTAGATTGCACAATATTGTGACTTCTCGGCCAGGGCTAACTGCATATAGTCAACAAATAAACTCAATCAGAAGTTCATTTGAACTTTTTGTCACGGCAGGTATGTTGGATGAAATTTGTTTAAATACAAATAATCATAGACGAAAACTATTACGGGCAGATAAAGACATCACTTTAAATGAAATTAACGCTTTTATGGGAATTTTACTGGCATCGGGGAGAAATCGTGGACGAAGAATAAATATGAAAGAGTTGTGGAGCACTGAAGAACTGTTTCGTCAATATTTTTACACTGCTGCAATGTCGAGAGACCGATTTATTTATATTTATAGCAATATCAGGTTTGATAATAAAACAACGAGGCAGGCAAGCTTTTCTCAAACTGGTGATAAGTTACTTCCCATTAGATCTATTTTTGAACAATTTTCCGCGGGTTGTGTGCGGAATTTTAATCCGAATTTAAATATTACAATTGACGAACGTTTGGCCACGTATAAGGGTAATTGTGGATTCAGAGTTTTTATGAAGAGTAAGCCGGGACGATATGGCATTAAGCTATGGGTAGCTGCAGACTCTAAGACAGCATATATATTAAATGTACAAGTGTACACCGGAAAAATGAATAATATTAGAGAAGTCAACCAGGGCCAAAGAGTAGTGTTGGATCTGACGACTCCGTATTATGGATCTGGGCGCGGAGTAACAACGGATAATTTTTTCACGTCGGTGCCGTTAGCAGGATTATTGTTAGAAAAGAATCTTACACTAACGGGCACTCTTCGCGCAAACAAACGGGAGATACCCAAAGAATTTTTGCCTTCTAAATCAAGAGAAGAGTTTTCATCTTTATTTGGGTTTACGGACAAATTTACTATTCTTTCATATGTTGCAAAAAAACGACGTGCCGTGTGCTTATTGTCTTCGGAGTTTCACGACAAAAAAATAGAAGAAAACACTCAACGCAAAAAGCCACATATGATTTTACACTATAATGAGACAAAAGGGGCGGTCGACACAGGAGACAAAATGACGAGAGAGTACTCCTGTGCTAGGTCAACAAAACGGTGGCCATTAAGAATTTTTATGGAAATTTTGGACATGGCTGCATTAAATGCATATCTCTTATGGATTGCCAAATATCCGGAATGGAAGTCAAATGACCGTAGTAGGAGAAAATCTTTTATACGGGAATTGTCAGTTGATTTGACAAGAAAAAACGTGGAAGACAGAAAAAATAGTGGTATACATTTCCATAAAGATCAAAAGTATGGATTTAATCTTTTTACTGAAAGTGTTGCAGGGCCAAGCTCTAGAACAGATATTGAATCCCACACCCTGAAACGAGGAAGATGTGGATTTTGCCCTCGAAGCTGTGATAAAAAAATGAATACAAAATGTTCAAAGTGTAAAAGTTTTGTTTGTAAAGTACATGGGTATGAAGAAAAAAAGTTGTTTTGTCCAATATGCAGTAAACCGGAACTTGCAGAGCGGACTAAGTAACTAAAAATTTCCCCATAATCGTAAGTTTACTTTTTGTATAAATAACTGTCATGTATTGTAATACTTCTAACATGTATATGTTATAATTCGCCTTCTTTTAATATGTAAACAATCCGTTACTAACATTATAAAAATCCAGTAATAAACACTGGTTTCGTTTATTGCGAACATTCTCAAATGATTTCGATGAACGCAGTATAAAAATTTAGTGTTAGTAAAATAAAATATTCAACAAAATAAAATATAAATTTGTACTAATTTCCATTTATATTTATTAATATTCTACTAAGCTAACTAATTGTTCAAAGGAAAAATAACTATAGGATACTAAAAGGTAAAAACGTTATATACCGTAACGATACTTTACTGATAAAAAATCAATCATTAAAACGTATGTTGTATAGGTAATTATATTTCATATGTACTCCTTTTTAAAAGTATTTACCTACTCATGTTAACGAATAAACAAACATTTCTTTATAAAATCTCGAAAGAATTAGTATTCCATTTAAACGTATGCAATTCTGGTAAGTCAATTTATTTTCATAATTCTTCTGTCACATAAACTTCATTTTATGAGAGCCGTGATGTCTCAAAAATCCATTTCGGAGAATTTTAATTACAACCTTATCGCTAGATTTAAAAACATACATTCCTTTCTGATATTCTTTGTTAAAAAGGGGGAAGAAAAAGCAGTCCCAACGAAAACAAATCATGTTTTATTACATTCAGAATTTATCATAATATTTCAGCATATTATATTTATTTTTTAAATTATTACTTCTTGTCGAGTTTTAAAATGGTTTATTTTTAATAACCTTCCTAATTTACTTTCATTTGTGTATTAAAAAAATATATATTTATCAACTAAATGTATAGGAAGGAAGGAGCTCTACCATAATTTGAGTATCTTTGATTATGCTATCATTAATTTGGTTAGCGTATATAAAAACACACAACTGCTTTATTATTTTGATTAATGTTAGTCTGAAAATTTTCTTAAATAACTTTTACTTATAAGGTGAAATATTTATGAAACACCGTGCTTAGAAAAAATTCTAATTGACTGGGCGTCGAATTAAAACTACCAATCACAGATTATTTTGCGAATATGAGTGCAATTGCTATTGCCAGGTTGTGGTTTTATTATATTATTATGTATGTACATCTTACATATTTACATTTTTTCAATAAAACATGCGTAGAGCTATATTCATGTTTATACGGGCTTCATGGATAAATGGAGTTTCAAACCCAAAAACAAACGACTCGGAACGAAAACTAACAGGCATTCAAACTGCCACAACTCATTCGTTTATTGACATCGGCGTGTAATTAAAAAATGTTTTATAAGATTATTTCTGTGGGAAACTTTTGCATTCGAATGATTATTGCGGGCAAAGCATAATATATAATATGATACACGTAATAGTATTTTTTACGATTGTTTATGAAAAACACACAACTGTGTAAAAAAAAATGATTTGTGATGGTCTATTATGCAATATGTGGGATAAATTTTCTAATACTTAAATATATTTTATTACATATAGCCTAAATACTTTTTCACCAAATAATATATTTTTAAATAAAAATGTCAGTATTTTATATGAATAAATATTAAAGCAAATCAAGTTTGTTATAGAAAACTATTTAGACGGGTATGTAGTTTTTTTTTTAAATTTAATTAATAAATTGACCATTGACCTTTTCCAGCAAATTTTGCTCTGAGCACTATCATATTTTTTGTTAAAAAGTATAGGGTTTTATGTTTTTTAATATGTTCATATGTGTGTAGGTATTTATTTCGAAACAATTTATAAATATGTTCTTTATAAGCGAAAAAAATAGTTTGCATATATATTTTACATTGAACAAAATTACGGTATAAGTACAAAATTAAATAAAAAAATCAAATAAATAAAAAAGATCTTCAACGCAGAACAAAAAACGGATTGATGCGTTCGAAGTTAAAGATAATAATTTATGTATCCTCAAATACTATTCTCAAAAAATTCACAATATCTTTCGTCGATGCCTAATTTTATATAAGTTCTGGCAACATGTGAAGGAGCGATAAGCAGCCGATCGTAAAATTGCATTTGCTATGATTGGTTGGATAAATGTCTTCAGTTGCGATTACATATGTGCACTGGAATGACGTCTTTTTTACGCGTAACTTAAAATATGACTATTTATTAAAAAAACACGATTTTTTATAAAAAAATGTATGAGGAAAGATGCACAGAGATATTTTAAAGCCCGTAGACTATTTTTTTTTTTGAAATTCATAAGAATAAGGCCAATAATGAGGAAACCACTGGGGTCAAAAAAGACCCCCATCGGCTGCTAAGTATTTTTCTAGTCTCCGAGCCGCGAGAGTTAAAAAAAAAAACTTACAAGGGTTTATGTCCGTATTTGATGTAAACTTCCTGCAGGAATCAATTTTGCTGGATTAAACTCTACTGGATTTTCCAAACTCAATTTGGTTGACAGACATTAAGATTATTTATTATATACACTAATTGTTGGTTTTTACTTTGGTAATGATAATTCATACCTAATTGGTTTTTGTCATAATAGTTTCATTGCTAAGTGGTCTTCAACTTTTTATTTATAGTTTATTTTCCTTGTATTTTACTTCAATTCTTTTGCTTGGTTGTAATACCAATTGTTTGTCATACCTTGTTTTTATCACTTAACTTTTGTATAAATATCACTGTTTTATTGTTTTTTCTTATCAGTTGACAATGCTCATCATGAGCGAAACCGGTCCTGATCTAATAAATTTTATGTGGAAAAAGTACTAAAAATGTTTTATTATTTTTATTATAATGCCATTCCACCAAGTATTGACAGTGAACACCTTAAAAGTGATCAACATTAATTGTTGCAATACGACCCAACTATGCTTAGAAAAATAATTACCGATCAATATTAAAAAGACCATAAATTTTATCAAGTAGTGGAAAACAAGAAATATGTTTTTGGTACACTATTATTTTATTTATCTACAAATGTTATTTTAATAATAACTTCATAAAAAATAATACACATAACGCTTTCTATGAACATGTGTTTTTGGGGGTTTTCATTTTAAAAATAATTATAATCTTAAATGTTTTTTTTTACAATAGTACCCAAATGAAGCTTTCCAAGTATACGATGCGGTACATTTTCGAGCTTCAAAGTGTTATCATTATGCATATCATCTTTGAGTACATTCGAAGGGGCTTTGTCAAAGTTGCCTTTGGCCCCTAGTCAAGACTAGGCAGGCTTTCAGTTGGTCAAGTGAAATGAAAATTTACATATAGTAAGATATTATTTATCAGCGGAATGTCAGGTTACATGTACGGAATATATTACGTACAGGGGTTTTGCTGGGTTTTCTTCAGAAGAGAATTATACAATTAGATTTGTAGTTTTCGCAGATACAAGATATGTCACAAACTACAAACTTATGGAAATTAAACAGTAGGAATACCAAAAAAAAATAAGCTTTGACTGTAACTCTTCTATCTACGATATATGTATATATACGTAGTCGCCATACATAACTAAATGGTAAAACGTATTTGTTTTCCATCGTACACTCCTTAAATTTATCCAAGTGTTATTCATGCAAGCGTTTTGCAAATACCAAAAAACGTCTTATAGGCGGTCATTAGCCGCCTTCTAGAATAGACAGAACATATAGTAAATACAATATTTAAGCTCCTTCAAAGCAGGCTATTCGCTACGTTGAAATTTTGAATAATAAATATCTGATCACAGAATTTATGAACATAAACGTAAATCTAAAAATGTGTTTTCTTCGAAGTAATATGGCCAAAAATAATATTATTGACAGTTTGAAATGAGTCCCTTAAGAATATATATATTTTTTTACCCTTACTTTCTTAGTGAAACCATATGTGGTGTCCGCGAAGCAGACTCCTAGTTTCCTGGCTAAAGTTCTTGCTAGAGTGAATACAGACTAAGTCTTTATATCCCTTTCCCGCATGTAAGCTAGCTACGTAATGAATTTTTCAAAAGATTCTGTCAGCTGAAGTGTGCGTGGGGAAAACAATTAAGAAAAAATCCCCTACGAATACATATTGTTGTCTGCATTACGCAACGTCCGTGATATGCATGACCCAAAAGCAGTGATGCACAACCTTTACTTTCTAGCGGGCCGCATAAAACAAATTATTGTGGGTTCGGGCCGCAAAGAAAAAATGATTTAAAGTACGCTCAATCCCTTTTTATACAGAAAATATGTACGTTCCATGTAAAACAGCCTTAAATCCGTTTAAAAAAGATTAAGTGAATTTAGAAAAATGAGTAATAATAGAACCTATATTATTTTGACCGTATTATTTCGAAAATAAATAAGCCATGCAAAAAAAGGATTATGAGCACTTGCTTATTAAAAATCGTTTCATTGTGAAATATTTATGTTTCATTTATATGCAATTCATAAGTTATTAATGGGTTCTTGGTCTTAATTTTCAACTTTTTTTTTAATCATATTTGTAAGCCTGTTTCTATAAACCGATTTATTCTCCTTCGTTGAATGAAAAGCTCGCTTAAATTTATTAAATAAATGTTTTACGTGAAAAAAATATGTTTGAGAAAAAGATTTAAGGGCCGCCACAAAATTCAAAAAGGGCCACATGCGGTCCGCGGGCCGCGGTTTGTGAATCACTGCCCTAAAGCAAAGCTCGCGACCTGTTAGATTTTTATTGTGGTTTAAATACAATTATAGGTTGTATATTCTTCTTTATAAAATTCATTCGTCGACGGACAATTCGCAAAATTCAAACTAAACAAATGTTTTCGTTCGACAAGGGCATATTTTGTGTCTCCTGTACAATTTTTCATGTGTGGGTTACTGTAGTTGTTCTTTCCAGAGTCAATATATTGTCTATAAATGTTTAAAAAAAAAACATCAAAATACATACACGAGATGAAAGAGAAATAGAGTAAAAACTCTTCTCTCTGTAAAAGATGACACCAGTCAATATTCATAACCAAATTCAGCAAAACAATACATTTTGAGTATTGTTGTTGATGATGATCACAGATACAAAAACCACAGTCGTAAGTAAATTTGCCAATTCAAACTTCTTGGTATACTGCTTTGCGGCCAATAGGTGCAGGGTGTATCATAAGTTAATGGTGTAATAGGACACATGTGGGCCGGCGGTTATATGAAATTGCTGCCAGCCTTGTCATATTATACGACTCTCACCCGACACTAGTTCGGCCCTGAATTATAAGGGTGTAATTGCCAACATGCTAATTCGGCCAAGATTTTGCCGAATTCTGAATTTACGGCCGAATGAAAACAACTCGATAATATCCAATTCTTTTGTGATTTAAAGCCACCTACTGATTGTTTATATTATTAAAAAAAATAGTATGTCAATATACATTAATTATAGTAAATATAATATTAATCGTCGTTAATCGATTCCATTATAACATTCTAAATTAATCCATTTTTAATTAATAAACAAAGGTTTATACAGAATAAAACGACTTTGATTATCAAATTATTGAACAGAAAAAATAGTTTTCCCTTTTTTTATTAAGATATAAATATCATTTCAAATTATTTCTACATTTTTCTGACACAATTAAACGTATTCAATCAAGGTACCGATGCGTTATAGTGATAAAAAGACAACTAATGCGTAGAATTTGTTTGCATTTTCTCAGATTTCATCAAACAAATATTCGATGTAAATATTAAAAAATCAAAATGATTTGTGACCGGATAGTAAATATGTAAATATCGGTATGAAATTTGACCGGATACTGTGGCTGAGTAAAAGCACTATAACAGTGTTTCCTAACCTTTTCAAGCCACAGACCCCTGAATCTGAAAACAAAAATCTGTAGACCCCCGAATCACATTTTATCACAAAAAATGTTGAAAGAACGACAATTTTCGCGCAAAACCCGGGATACTCCCAGAGATCTGCGGAGCCCAGGTTAGGAAGCACTGATATATAACACTGTGTACTGATTTTTTTAACACAGTCTCTTTAGTTGGAATACATTTTAAATTTTGCGTTGAATAAATAGTGTCTTTCTTCACGGTTTTCGTTGAGACGTATCGACCTTGTAAAAAAAGAGTTTTGTGTATGTATTAACAATAGTTAAATAGTTACATACGAATTATAATACTGTGATACGACCGTGTAGTAAAAGAGATGTAAAAACGTATTCGTTTAAATACTTCAAAGTGAGCACAGACAAAACACTTAGGCGGCAGTTAAAAAAATAGAGTTTACCCTTTACGTACCGGCAATCACGTAAAATGTCCAGATCATGTGTGACTATTATAATACTAGTACTGTATCTCACCTGTGATTATCATTTTGATTGTCCTCCGCACTCGCGCAGCACATGCTACAATGCACAGGTGAACAGGTGTGCTCTGCAGACATTGGCGTGCCCTCACGAATTAATACCATTCTTTATTTCAAACATATTTTTAGTGAGAGATTTTTGTTACTATTAATTCTACATATAAAAATGAATGTTTGTTTGTTCGTATTTTATGCGTTGCCACGTCGCTCATCCGATTGCAATAAAACTTTGACAACATTTTTGCTTGCACTTGCGCGAAGGTTATCGGAATATTAAAATTGGCTTACATTTGATCTTATATATAAAAAAACAATGTTTGTATGTCTGACATACCGTTCATGCAACTCGCGCGAATTGTATAGGCGTAGTACAATAAAAATACAGTAGGTGGCGCGTGTGTCGTACATTTAAAAACCTTGTACAGGCTTAAGCAAATTTAATTTGTATTTAATATGTAGATAGTCTAAAATTATTTTTTCGTCTTTGAAAAGATTTTTTGTTATTATTTTTGAAGATTTAAAGTCGAATATTTAATTTGGCACGCCACTGGTATTACTGATGTGCTGTAAACGGTATGTTCGCAGGCCAGGGTAGTTAATTGAGGTGAGTCAAAAGCTCACAAGAACAATACTCAAAGCAAAGCCTCCGCGTACACTCACATACGTACATACTTTGAAAACATGTTGCAATCTCTACGTAAGGGATGTCCATACCATACGCATTCGAAGCGACTAGTCGATAAAACTAATGAAGACGGTCCATTATGAAAAATAAAACGTAAGAAAGAATAACAATAAATTATTATGTATTAAGAGAATCTTATTTATAAAAAAGATTACTTATTTACAGCTGTGTATTATAACGTATTCATTATTTGATAATTCTTTATACTGGTTAATGTTAATGGTTGTCATAAACTTTGTTATTTATTATGATACGTAATTTTCAAGCTATGGCTCAGTGGTTAGCGTTGTGGTCTTCCGTGCCAGACCTCACGGGTTCTATTTCCAGTACAAACAGCGATTTATCGATTTCTGTTCGAAGGCTTGGGTGATTGTGATGTGCATACCATCATTTCCAATCCTTTAACAACTGGGCGTTGCAAGAGTGATAAGTTTACCACTATTTCTGTCCTTTTTTTATAGACTCTTTTATGGAAAATTCGGCACAACCGGTTACGAATATGAAAAGCCAAGGTTTTTGCCAACAAGCCCTAGTTGTAATATTGGAAGTTGAGATCGACATTAAATGAATCCACGAGTGACGGAAAGTCTCGAATTAACTATATAATTTTTAATCAAAACTTACAAGGTAAATTCATTAAGTTCAACGTTAGAACGATAAATATGATAAACATTAAATTGTATCAAGTGGGTATTTATAGTAGGCTGAGCACGTGATATGGTCGCTTCGTCCAGTTGATGGCGAGCAGGATTCTCTCCCGCCTGGTGTAATTTATTCCTTCTAATGCAAGATAATCTAGAGCGACACCGGGGAAAGCACGTCCAATGTCCATACGTACGTTTCCCATCTTATTTACATACGTGACACTCTCAAGTCTGACACTACGTTCTGTTCAGCTCTGCCTCCCCTGGTACCCGTTCCAACTCCCAGCTACTCAGTTTCATTTGATTCTAGGTGTATCATTTATATTTGCAAACGAGTGCTTCGACAGAGCGTTTATGTATCGATACAGGGTGTCAGAGATTGAAGACGAAAGTATTTAAGTATCATTTTATTAGAGAATTATTTCTCTCAAATTAACATCACGAAGTTTTCCTGAAAAAAGTGCTTTTTTAAAGAAATATTTACTTCTAACTTGGAACAACTCAACACTGGAGAGGGTAAAAATAATAAAACATTTTTAGTACTTTTTCCACATAAAATTTATTAGATCAGGACCGGTTTCGCTCATGATGAGCGAGATGAGATTTTAATTTTCTCAGTTTGCTTTTATTTTGTAAGAATTGATATTGCCTTTATTCTTTTCGCAGGAATCAATTTTGCTGGATTGTACTCTACTGGATTTTCCAAACTCAATTTGGTTGACAGACATTAAAATTTATTTATTATATACACTAATTGTTGGTTTTTACTTTGGTAATGATAATTCATACCTAATTGGTTTTTGTCATAATAGTTTCATTGCTAAGTGGTCGTCAACTTTTTATTTATAGTTTATTTTCCTTGTATTTTACTTCAATTCTTTTGCTAGGTTGTGATACCAATTGTTTGTCATACCTTGTTTTTATCACTTAAATTTTGTATAAATATCACTGTTTTATTGTTTTTCTTATCAGTTGACAATGCTCATCATGAGCGAAACCGGTCCTGATCTAATAAATTTTATGTGGAAAAAGTACTAAAAATGTTTTATTATTTTTATTATAATGCCATTTCACTAAGTATTGACAGTGAACACCTTAAAAGTGAACTAGAGAGGGTAATAAATGAATACTGGAAACACACAACGTGTGGATATTATTAGACTCGTGTTTTTTTTTAATCCATGTTCACTTCCAATGTGGAACATATGGCCTCCTAATGGAGGTATCTCAACAGATTTTTCTACGAAAACTGTTTTTAAGTAAGTCGTTCAATCTCTCTTTTCCAAAGAGAGTGGTAGGGACAAAAATATAAGACTTGAAAATGACCAGTGGTTAACTAATCGCTTTCGCTACGCCCAGTTATTGAAAGACGTGAAAGGTGGGAGGGAAATAAAGACATTACAAACACCCATGCCTTTGAACAGAAATCGATTAATCAATCGAAAAAATGCTGTTTGTATTGGGACTCGAATCCGCGAGGTCCGGCACGTAAGCCCACAACGCTTACCGTTGCGCCATAGGAATCGACAATATAATTTTATTAGAGAATTATTTTTCTCATGTTAATGTAACGAAGTTTTCCCGAAAGAAGTGTTTTTTTTAATGAAATGTCCACTTCTAATGTAGAACAACTCAACTAGGGCTTCCAATTAACCGGACTTTCCAACTAACCGGTTTTCGGTTTTTTCTGGAAAAAAAACCGAAATATAACGTTTTTTGATTAGGTAGGTATGCAAAAAAAATAGTAGATAATTTTAAATATTTGTCATAAATGCTCCAATTTTAATGAAAAATCAATATTTATCTTATAGATGGAACACAGAAGGCATTATATATATATATACAACAATGACAATTAAATGTTGAAAAATATTTTATGTTAAAATATGTCAAATAAAAAAATAGAATTTGATAATAAAACTCATCAAAAGAAAGATCTTTAAGTAAATGCATTTATTTTTTTAAGCATATCGACTAGACAGGAAATCCAATACTTAGACAAAAATATAGTAGACTACAATAATATTAGCTTATATTATGTCTCCACTCCCACTTTGAAGCATATGGACTCAAACAATTATTTTTGAACGAGAAATACTCGTTACTCAGTTGCTCAACCCCCTTTTTGTCGGGTCCTATGGCGCAGCGGTTTACGGAATTGTTGGCTTGAGTCCCAGTACGAACAATTTTTTTTTTCGAGTTAACTACTAGTCCTGTCCTAGTCTTATTCTTAAATTCCTACTGCTGTCGTATTCTATTTTTAATCAAATATATTTATCTTTTACGTTTAAAGGGTTTAAATGAAAAATTGCTTAATCATATTTTATAAAACTGTTTATTTATACAAAAGAAAACAGCACAGAACAGTAAAATAGTGAAGTAAGTTTTCCTATAAAACAAACAATCAATTATGCACCTAGACTTTTTTCGTATTTACAGAAGATCTTTGAACACGTTAAATGTCTCTCATGAGCGCGATATATTGGTTAATGGTGTACAACTATAATTTTAAAAATATTATGAACGATCTTCCACTTTCATAGCCTATCAAAAAAAGAACAAATTGAAATAAACATCTCTGATTTTCTATCGGAAGATAATAAAAGCAATGAAAATTTGAGACGAAGAAAGCATGACACTTGATAATTTTATTTGCAATGCTTTTAATGCTGAATCGAATTGAAATTGTGAATAGATTCTGTAGTTTTTGGTAATTTTACAAAAAAAATTGAAACAATGATAAAACTGCAAAAAACTAATCGATTGATAGATAATAATAATACGCTTGAAAGTTTATATAAGCGTGAAACACATTTGCAAAAAACTCTTACAGAATAATTTATGAATCATAGATTTTAATTTAAAATTCAACGCAATTATAAGTACCATTTTTTTAAAGAATTCATTTTTTAAAGAAGAAGAAAAGAATAAGCGTTAAGAATTCAATATGGTTTGATGATAATCTTGAATTGAATATCATTTCAAAAAGCGATGATGGACATTGCTTGGGCATGTACTGCGGATGCCTCAAGTCCCAATGCTGCCTTCTACCCTTCTTCTACCAACCAGATGGATTACCATAAAGCCACTGATGGCCATCAATAAGATGTACTCGGCCGAGCTACATGACGCTAGGATGACCTAAAAGGAAGCAAAACAACTGATGGCGGATAGAAAATCTTGGATGAAGCGTGTGGTGGCCACATGCTCCGAAGAAGCAGTGGATATGGATATAATAACAACATTATATTGAGAATACATATCGACTGTGGACGTAGGACGGGGAACGTAGCCCATAGTTTTTTTTCGATAATCACAATGTATCAAACTTGAGACACGTCCTTTTAAAAGGATGTAAGCTGCAAATGCCGAATCAGTATCTAAGTTTTAAATTTGAAAAAGGTGAGCTTGTGAAAATTGAAACCAAGAAAAAAGATTGATAAAAAGGTTTTTCTAGACAATTACTTTAATTAATATTAGATTATGTCAATTAAACACCAGTTTAGAAGTCTCCATGCACTTCCAGGTAGTGTATATTTCATAATGTGCATATGGCGCAAAATCATCAAAACACATTTTTTGTGCCTCCTGTAAAATTTGCTATGTGTGGATTACGTATTTTTTCCTTTCCACAGTCGATATGTGATTTTATATTATACAAACATTTGAGAGCAACAAAATGGTATTATAACATCGTTTTGTTATCTAAGATCAATACTGTTTTCACTTCAGGAGATGTTAAGCATTATCTAATTTTAAAATGCTAAAGTAATCAATAAACGGACACCATTCACCAGTCTTAGCTGTAAAATGAAGTAAATACTTTACGTACATGCATTTTCATTACCTGCTTTATATCAACCGACGTAAATTTCTCTCATTTCCCACTCGTAAAACATATACACTATTTTACCTGACGGCGTAACGCTGAGATATATTTTTCAATAACAAATTGATACACTTATCATCCCGACCGTTATTTGTTCCGCAATTTTCAAATGAATCGGGAATCTATTGTATGGAATAAGAACTTTCTATTACTGAGCCGACGTCAGCCGTACATAACATTTGTTGCGCACAGCAAATTGCATGGCGACATTTTTGTTTTATTATTTATATTCGTAATTTAGTATTTATTGACATCTTATATATGATATCGGTTCTGTCGGGTCCTATGGCGCAGCGGTTAGCGCTGTTGGCATAGGTGCCGGATCTCACGGGTTCGAGCAAAATTTTTGCAGTAAATTTCTGTTCGAAGGCATGGATGTTTGTGATGTTTTAAATTCCCTCCCACCTTTCTCATCCATCAATAACTGGGCGTATCGAGAACGATAAGTTCACCTATCGTCCTGTCCTAGCCTTATCCCTCTGTCGCTACTACTTTCTTTGGAAAAGCCAGGTTGAGCAACTAAAAAACAGTTCTCGTATAATAATTATGTTGAGATACCTCCATTATGACGCCCTTTACTCCACATTGGGAGTGGAAATTGATAAAAAAAATAAAAATATGTTTTTTTTTTTATGAAAATTAAGTGTATTTGAGAAAATTTTGTGATCAAATTTACATAATTACAATATTAGGAAGAAATTAATGTTAATGTTGTTCTAAATATTAACAATACAAATTATTTTCACAGAGACAATAAACAACCAAATCGGTTCTAGAATTCTTTCATTTGACATTTTGTTTACACCTATTTCACTTTTATTTCTTGATACTCGTAATTTACTCAGAAATATTTTTGGAAGAGAAATTAAACTCCGTTCGTTTCATTAAATAATTGGTTATAGGAAAACTTCTTATTTTTGTATTTGTTCAAATTTCTTTTTCATCATATTTTATAATGTAAATATTTTTTTACTTGCTATTTGTCGTTCATTTTAAATTTCTAATGTAACCTCTCACATAAATAGATTTATCATGCCTCTCGTTGAAGATATTTGTATTTTTTTGATTATTTATATCTGCTCCTAATATGGAAAATATGACCTCCGAACGGAGGTACCTCAACATAACTTTTTTCTACTCAGTTGCTGAACCCATCTTTTTTACAAGAAAGTAAGGATACAAGAATAGGGTTAGGACACGACCAGTGCCTAGTTGATCGCTCTCACTGCTTCTTACATTTTTTATGATTGGAAAGGTGGTAGGGATTTTTAAAGCATCACAAACATTCACTTTTTCGAAAAGAAATCGATAAATCAATTTAAAAAATGCAGTTCGTACTAGGATTTAAGCCCGTGAGATCCGTCATGAAAGCCAGCGACGTTGACCATTGCGCTACTATTGGATTTACCACTTATTCACTCAACCTCTGTTTTTTGAGAGGGTGTAAAAAAATATGTTAGTAGCTTTCTCTCTTTCAGTTTTATTTCAAACTTGAATGGTGGGCGAGGATATGCGTTGAAAGCTTTTTGTGACGATTCCTTTGCTCCATCAAGTAAAATGATAACTCAAGAGAGTCGGCAACAGATCCGAAATACGCCTTTAAAAACAAACCCACGTCCTTGAGAAAATTGCAAACCTGCATGGTTTGTCACAGCTGCGGTTAGCGCCCGCTTGTCGGCAGCGCTCGGTGCGGGCAGCACGCACGGCCCTGGGTAATTGATAATGCGTACATGCACGACACACACGAGCCGACATAAGAGCCCGCCGGGGACGGACTGGAGACCAATGTGCCTCTTATAATATTTTTATTCGATTTATATTAGTAGCAGAGCTCAGCGTTGAGTTATTATCTGTGACGGTCTCTTGATTTGTTGGGTGTGTGATAGGACCGGTTTTGCCTCGCCTAAGGCCAATAAAACAGATTTATTCTTTCTCTATGCATCATTCAATTAAGTGATATCTAACAGCACAGTATGAATAATTTCAAATCGTGAAGAATTATGAACTGGACTTGCAGTTAAGGCGATTTTATTACAAGTATTTGTCAGTAGGAGTTCCCTGATTATCTACTTCCTTATAAAGAGACAATCAATTATGTGAGCCAAAGACGGAGGTAAATGTAAAATCATTGCCGTAAGAAAAAAACGAAAAACAGCTTTTGCATGCAACATTCTTGTTATATAGTTTTTGAAATTTCTTAAAGTAAGTTCTTCAAAAAATAATCAAACAATTTCGTATTGTAATTAACACTTTTTTTAACTGCATACTTACTATTAATATTGTTTTACCTATTCAAGGATTTTAGCTAACAGATTTGTCTATTTTTTACAAAAGTGTTTAGCTAGATAGCATGCGTGGAAGGAGTGGAAAGATTTAGTTTGTACCCATCTTCAACTTTTTGACAAATATTTAAAAGACTGACAGCCAACTTTGGGCCAAGTTTTTAATACTTGTAGAAAACAAGCTTTCAAAAAGAACGATTTTTGATATAATAGTGTAAGCCAATTCCCATTTCTAAAAATTGAAGTTATTTTAAGGTATGCTTTAAAAAAACACATTTTTTGTACTATTTTAATAAGTATTAATTAATTTAAGATTTCGACTGAAGGTGCTTGGTGGAATTTCAATATTAAATTTAAATCGTTCAAACTATGTACATTCTCACAGATTTTGTCACTAACGACCCGGGTTTCGCCTTCGGCATCTTCAGGCATTCAAGTGCACGGATGAACTTGAACTGACGCTTAGTAAATGAAAGTTTTGTGTTTATATAAGAAATAAATGCATCACTGAGTCCAAAGCCATTCTTTTATCCATTATCCTTTTCGCCAGCATTATTTTTTACTTTTCATAATGGTGGCTGTAAGTTTTAGTTCATCTGTTCAATAAATGATCAATGATGTTAAAAGGTGACATTTAAATCGTAGTTTGTATAAATGAAGCTATTCAATAAGTTGAATTGAACTTTCGTCGAGTAATTTATTTGTTTTTTGTTCATAAATTCAAATCACTAGCGAGGAATCATTCATTCATTTATTTTTGAATTGAAGCAGTGTTGTTTTTTTATACCTGGCCTCACCTGTTTGTGCTTTGTAGTGTTAACTTAATTACCGGTAGCACTTCACGCGCATCTTTTATGAATGAAAGTTTTAAGCAGGCGGCAAATTGAAAAATACTCATCATAATATACTTAATAGTTAATAAACTTAATACACGGAACATAATAATGATATGCCACTAATGTGAGAACTCACTTTATTTTGTTTACTAATGGATAATGAATGGTGTACACCAGTGATTCCCAAACTTATTGTGCTTGCGAACCCTTTCATAGCAAAAATCTGACCGTGGACCCCAAGTGAAATAATAAAGTTAATGACTTGAAAGGTATTTTTTTCCATACCTGCTTCGAACGTGGAGCAAATGGCCTCCTAATGGAGGTATCTTAACAGATGTTTTTCTACGAGAACTGTATGTAAGTCAGTCGCTCAAACTCTCGTTTCCAAAGAGTAGTAGAGATATGACTATATATCCGCGGACCCCCTGACGTTGTCCACGCACCCCCAAATGATTTTCAATTTGTCGCGGACCCCCTCAGCGGTCTCACGAATCCCTGGGGGTCCACAGGTGTATTTTGGAATAATTCTCAATTTATTTTAATTCTTATAAACTTTTGTTTTATCCATGTCCGCTTCCAATGTGGAGCACATGGCCTTCTAATGGAGGTATCTTAACAGAAGTATTTCTACGAGAACTGTTTGTTACTCATTCGCTCAACCTCACTTTTTTCTAAGTGAGTAGTAGGGAACGAAGGATAACGCTAGAACAGTACAAATGGTTGGCTAATCGCTGTTGCTACACCCAATTATTAAAGGATCAGAAGGATGAGAGGAGAAGAAATTATGTGAATTGACATCACAAACACCCAGTCTTTGATCACAACTTTGTAAAGTGAATGTTTTCGTCTGTCTGTTTGACGATTGCTGCCTATTGTCTATGGTACGACGCGCGCGCCACCTACCGTGAATTAATTGTACTATAACTTTGCGCAAGTGCAAGCATACGTTGTAAAAATGAAGTGTTTGGCAGATTTACAAAAATTGATTTTTATATAAAACATTTAGTGAAAGTTAATTTTACTATGCCTATAACCTTCCAGGAAGTGCAAGCATTTTTTTTTCAAAGTTTTATTACAATCAGATGAGCGGGATGGCAACGCATAAAATACGAACCAACTAACACTAATCTTTATATATTAGATGTATAAGGTACAATAAAATATGTAAGGATCTGTATATTTACATGTAACAAATAATGTAAATCAATACTTATTCAACTTCTAGTGCAATAAAAAATGGAACAATATGAACTGCATTCTATTAATTTGAAAAATACATACAATGTAAATTTTGTATTAAAAAGTAAAAAATATATCAACGCCTCGAAAAATTCGTTCCGGTCGCTAAATTTTGATATGGATATAAACGTTATTACAGCTGTTAAAACAGGAAATTGAAAAACGTGTTTTTTTCCAATATCAATATAATGTGTGTTTATTATAAATAAAATGTTTTGGGCGGGTAATTTTGATTCGTTTTGTGTGTTTTTTGAAAGTCACTGTCTATGATCTATCTGTACCGAGATTCTGTTATCATGCCGCAACCGACGTTTTTATACTTCGCTTTTTTAATATAATATATTATTTGACATAATTGAATGCCATATGCTAAAATAGTTTAATAATTTATCAATGCTGCTATACACAATGCAGGTTCTAAATAGATATAATAAAAAATATTATGTTTAATAATATGATAAGTATTAAAATCTTAAGAAATTTGTATTTAATTTGAGTAAATGTCCTTGATTATTAACACTTAATCTACGGTGCCAAAAAACACTTTCGACATGTTGTTGTCTTTTAATGAACCAAGTAAAAAACATGTTTAACACTTACCATCCATTGAAGGAAGGTAAAACCTAAGACGTATATTTAAAAAAAACTTGTTAATCACTTTGCTACTAAAGGGCCAGTAACGTATCGTATTATTATTATTACCGTAAGTGAAAAATATATAATTTTTTATGTATTATAAATGTATCACACATATAGCTTAAAACACAAAAAAGAAACACATTTGAAGTACTTGTTTCACAAACATACGATCTGATCTATTAAACACGTTCTTGTAGAATCGGTTTCTTTTAATAATTTAGTATTTTCAACTCGCTAAGTTAAACTGATCATTATGACTTGTCGGTTTTCAAAACCCGGTTTTTTTTGCTAAATTTGTGACATTCGAAAACCGGTTTTTCAACTTGGTAACCGGTTGTGCCGAATTTTCCACAAACGAGTCTATAAACAATAGAACAATTTTTTTTTATTTGATGGCTTAAAGACCATGTGCCCCACAAAATTACCCAGCGAAAGGGTTTTTTCGATTTCAGGAAAGTTTGTTACAAAACGATCAGTGGACGCTTTGTGTTTTCTTAAATTGTATTTTCTGAAGAATAACATCAACTAATTTCCTGTTATGTATTACTTTTTATGTATATAACTTTTTCTCGCTATTTTAATTGAATTATCCATTTTTTTGTAAAACTTCGAAAACCGGATAAAACCTGGTTTCGAAAAATATTGACATTCGAAAACAGGTTTTTTCAAAAGTCGGTTTTAGTATAAGCCCTACTGATCATAAAACATACCACACGGAGTGGGGCTTCGCTACATAATATTTTTAATTAAATAATTAACTGATTAATGGAAGAGTATACCATTCAGACAAATCAAACTTGATATTGAAATTCCATCAAGCACCTTCAATCAAAATTCTAAATAACATAATATTGTAATCACTACATCAAAATATGCCGTCATCATTAGTTACTACAAAAATAATATAAATAAATAAAGAGACTTTTTTATATATCAAACGAAATGCATTTAATTTTCAATTCTATGAAATATTTCATAGCAAAACAATCGAGATGAATTCTAACCAATCAAAATTCATATAAAATGTTCTCTGTTGCACTTTATTGCATTTATTTCTGTAATATAATCGTGAAGTTAATATACAAAGTTATGAAATAATAATAAAAATCGTTGGTAGGTACAGGAAAGAGTGTGGAGCAATATAACACAAAGGATACTGATCTTCCGTAATAAGGAGTAAAGAGGGTGCAGGACTGACTTGGTTGCATACGCCGATAATTCCATTGACCACCTCAAATATTGTATTTAAAAGTAGTTACTTTTATTAATATTTTTTTGATATGGACAACTCGATACTCATTAATTCAACATTTATTTCTGTAAATGGAAAGGATGGATAAAATTATCACAGGTAAGGTTAGTCAAATAAAGTTGTCGTCTGCTGTAGACCAGTTGGTTAGAGCTTGCTCTACCGATCACGCAGGTCTGGGTTTGATTCCCGTTAGGATCACAGTGAATTTGAGAACTATTCAATTCAAAGTTGTGATCGAAGACTGGGTGTCTGTGATGCCAATTCACATTACTTCCTCCCCTCTCATTCTTATGTTACTTCAATAACTGGGTGTAGCAATACCGATTAGTTAACCGCTAGTCCTGTTCTAGCCTTATCATTCTTTCCCTACTACTCACTTTGAAAAAAAAAGTGTGGTTGAGCGACTAAGTAACAAACAGTTCTCGTAGAAAAAAAAACTTCGGTTGAGATACGTCCATTAGGAGGCCATATGCTCCACATTGGCAGCGGACATGGATAAAAAAAGGTTAGTCAAATAGCTTTTTATTGATAATTACTGCATGTTCTATCAAAAGGATATAATTCGCAAATGTCAAATTAGTATGTAAATATAGCTTTTAAGCAAAACAAATAAGACAACCGTAAACCTTGTCAATTTGGACTGAACTTCTATGTTATTTTTTCTATTGTCATGTATTTCATCCAAGTATTAACTACTGGAATAAAGTAACACTTAAAATACATCAATATGTGGAAGTTGGGACTTTTTTTAAACCTATGTCAGCTCCTGATATGAAGAATATGACTTTCTAATAGAGGTATCTCAATACAAACTTTCTACGAGAACTGTTTGTTACTCAGCCACTCAACCTGTCTTTTTAAAAGAAAATAGTAGAGATAAAAGGATAAGGTAAGAACAAGACTATTGGTTAATTAACCGCTCTCGCTATGCCCAGTTAATAAAGGATCGGAAAGGGTGGGAGAGAGTTTTAAAACATCACAAAAACCCATGCTGTCGAACAGAAATCAATCAAAAAAATGCTGTTCGTACTGGAACTCGAATCCGTGACATCCAGCATAAAAGCCCACAACGCTTACCACTGCGGCATAGGACCCGAGTTTACGACGAAATTATTGTTATAATGAGTAAAATCAAACACTAAATTATTAATTGCTATTTCATTAGCATTTCAAAGTTGTGTCTAATTGTATTTTGACGTTTTTGTGTCTCATGTAAAAAATCTTTTTGCCTTTCTAAAATCGATATAGCATTTGGTCATCCGCGTTCATACATATTCAATTACATAAAAAAAAGAATGTCCTTCATGCTTGGTAAAATCTACATTATTATATTGCAAGGAGTACTGTAAAAACAAAATAACAGTCGGTGAATTCATACTTTAAATGGTTATGAAAAATATTTAAAACATAAATAAATTATACAATAAAAAAATATTTATTCATTTTACATTACGTTTTAAAGTCATATTTTAGAATTCATTTGTCCAAATATCATACAAGTGATAAATATATTTGAGAAATCGACTAAAATCTCCAGTAAAAGCCAGCTCTAATGATTCGTTGTGCATTGCAAGTGTATAGCTTATTTAAAACATATTATAATTAAAATTTATCAAAGTATTCAGCTTCACGAGAAGTATATCAAACGGCGGATAGCTATATCGGTTTCACGCCATTGTCAGTACTGTGTTTTACATTATAATAATATGTACTGGTTTGGAAGACTTGGTAAGCAATTTATTCACGTTTAAGGTGTCTTCTGTCAATACTTATATATAGTAACTTCACATTTCTTTAATAAGATCAGAGCCGGCTTCGATTATCATGTGAATTATCATCAATAGATTATGCTCATGATGAATGAAATCGGTACTAATTCCATTAAATAAATATTAAATTATTTCAAAAGACAGTTGTGGAGAAGTATTTTAGCTTAGAGGTTATTTAAACCAGTATACCTGAAAAGAAGCTCGTTATAAAGGTGAATAAATGTATAAAGAAATCATACTAAAATATTAACAAATTTTTTCTCATTAAATCGGAGATCTCGCTATTTCCTTCATCGTAATAACCGAGTTCGACTGTATATGAAATACTTTTAGGGTGTTCACTGTCAATACTTGGTGGAAAGGCATTATATTAATAAAAACACAATAATCCTTTGTACTTCATTCCACTTTATTTAATATGTATGGACCGGTTTCTACCAACTACTTGGAAGCGGGGAAAACATAAAACTATCATTAAGGATATTCACTTTATTAATGTAGCACTTTATCACTTTGTCAAAAATTTCCCAAATTTTAATTATGTTTGTAATTACTTTCAATCGCTATTCTGAATTTATTAATCTGGGATGACTTTTTAATTATATGTTAGATGTGTTGAACATTTTAATTTTGTGTTATTTTAGAATCACTTTAATGTAATTGGCAATTTCTTTTCAATGCCAATTGTTGTGTATAACTTTTCAATTTTGTATAAATAGCATTGTTAAATTATATTTCTTATCAGTTGACAATGCTCGCAATGAGCGAAACCGGTCCAGGCATATTAAATAAAGTGGAATGAAGTACAAAGGATTATTGTGTTTTTATGAAATAAGTAAATGTTAAAAAATAATGGCATAGTTCTGACGATGGTGTAAATCCAAAATAGCTTTCCAACAATTAATTTTAGCTTCACCTTATTATAATGAGGTTTTACAAAGAAATGCTTATCCTGTTTACTTATATAAATATTTCATGTGCAGACCACATTACTCCTGGCGAAGGAGATGCATCAGCTTAAATGCAATGCCCGGCAGAAGGGATATGTACTCATTGTTATATATTGCAGGGAGGTGAAGTATTGGACCAGCCATAACGATCGGCAATAATAATTCGTTCGGCCGAAGAGATCCAGCTCGCCGATCACGACTTGGTCCGAGGATTCATCAGCTGGGATGTGAGAGGGCCTCACCTCACTTCTCTTGCACGTGTGCACAGATAACTTCGCCGGAGAACTTGATGCATTTCGGCATTTTAATGGTCCCATTGCAATATTGTTATTGAATGTTTTTCATTGTGTTGAGATAAAGGATTGCAATACGAGGAGCAAACATTCAAAAAGTGTTTTGTCACACAAATACAAAGCTTGGAAAATGATGATTTAAGTGTTGCAAAAGTGACGGTTTGTATGAATGTGTCAACTTTATGATTTCATTTTAATATGAAAAAAAACCCTTTTGAACACTTATTTTGATTTCCATTCATAGGTTTTATTATGGGCTATCAGAATTGATATAAAACGCCATTTTTCAAAAATTGTGACAAAACACTTTTTGAATGTTTGCTCCTCATACTGATATGTCTGAAATTGCACGCTATTTTTAATGCATCAGGTCTGGTTTCGCTTATTGTGAACAACTGAGGATTATTTATAAAAAATAAATAATTAAGACTAAAAAAGATATTATTATTTCAACAAATTTAAATCCTTCCCCTTTGATAGTTCCTTAAAGGAATACTACCCCACCAAATTTCTTTTAGGAATGTCATCGTTTCACTCTCTCGAAGCTCGAAGATTTTTTTCGAGCTTAAAGCATTTTTCTCTTCTTCAGGGCCGAGTTAATAATCCTGAAATTCTCATGACTATTAACTTACATGCTCCCAATTTATTCATACGTGGGCGAAACTATGACCAAAAACAATTGTTTCTAACAATTTGTTCCTCGCGTAGGACGTATGAGCCGCCAGTTCCAAGGGTCGTTCGACTGATCAACTCATTGCCTTGCGAACTGGACATTTTTAGTGACAGTATTTGTGAACTGTTTTTTAAGTTTTACTTTTTATTTCATGATTTTGTATGTTGATTTCAATGTATTGTGTAGTATGGTGTATTATGTTCATTTATTTTTTCTCATTATATTAGCGCATGGCAAATTGGCGTCAGCTGTTATGTCGTGTAATGTATTTTTAATTTTAAACAATAAACAAAGATAACAATGTGTAGCAAATAATAGGTAAAAATAATAAAGATAATAATAATTTAAATTTTAAATGATTGTTTGGCAGAATAATTGGGTTAGGTAATTTACAATGGCTGTCTCTACGCAAAATTTTCGTTATCTTCTAGGATTAACAAAATTTAGTACTGTTCTATTTTTTTATTTATTTGATATGATTTAACAAAACACAAAGCGTCAGCTGATCGTTTTGTAACAAATTTTTCTCATATCAAAAATACCCTTTCGCTGGGTGATGATGTGGGGCATATGGTCTTTAAGCCATCAAATAAAAGATCCAAATTTTCTGTTCTTTTGTTAATATACTCGTTTATAGAAAATTCGATACAACCGGTTACGAAGTTGAAAAATCGGTTTTCGAATGTCACACATTTAGCCAAAAAACCGACATTTGAAAACCGACAAGCCCTAATCATTACGCCTAAGAATACACAATGGATATAATATTTCTAATATACAAATCACGAATATGTAATGCTTCACATTCGCAATTGGTACAAAAGCTTTTTATATCCCGAACAGAACGTGCAGGCATTACCCGTTTCGTGTAATGTTTATTAATAATTCAAAGCACAAAACGTATGGATAAGTTAACGATTTGGTAAGTCTCTAATACCCTGGCCAACCCAAACCCTTCTCAAGGTCCTTTCTCACAGGTGCTTCAGAAACCGTAATATTAATACAAACTAATTTACATATGGGGTTAGAATCGACATATTGCCGAGTGGGTAATCCCCTTGCGAAAATTTGTGAGCTGGTTAATCATATGGCATAGTGGATAAATTGCTCGTGTTTGCACGACATTGCAGAGATTAATAAAAAAAAATGGATTCGATATCTTATTTAAGGATATAACTCTACGCTATATTTTTACGTCATCCATTGTTGGTTTCTATTTAAAAAAAAAGCCTTTTTAGATATAAATTGAATTAAGCTTTATATCATAAGGTGGGTTAATGTCAAAATTCTATAAGTTTCCGTAATCTCTAATGTTATTGGTTTTTAACATCGTTGCCAACAAAGATAATTGTGAAAAACAATGCTTGTACAATTTTTAAAAATGTCGATATTTTTTCTCTTTGTAAAATGTTGTTGTAAAGAAGCATATTATATCACATTAGTAATTATGGGCCCACTAGAGGTGATGTGAGCCAAGTGGTGTTTTAGAAAAAGAAGTACGATGCGTTTTAAAATTATCGTAAAAATGAAGGAACCTCAGTTAATATACATTGTAATAGTGTTATTTACGTAAAATACAAATATGAAATCCACCAAAACACCAAGTAAAGACGTGATTGTACTTCGAAGTCTTGCCATTTTACTAGTTGGCTCACTTCTCCTCTCAAAGGCTCATATATAACTGTATGAATTAATAAACCCTTTTTCAGTAGCGGACAAATAATTACTGATGCTTGTGCAAAATCACAGATACAAAGTAAATAATTATTTCAAAAATATTCATATATAAGATCCGCTTGATAATGTCTTCTGAATTAAAAAAAATACAGTAGAATTTTTAAAAGAGGTCAAGACGGAGTTACAGTTATCAAAAATCAGTCGATTTTAAACAATACTTCTTAATTATTAAATACCTAATTTATTTTAAATAGTCATGTAATGTCACCTTGAAGGTTTGGATGTTTGGTGAACTGATTTTATATGGGTAGCTATTCGTATTGATATTGAACCGTGCATCATGCCAGACTATGGGATGACATTTATATCTATCACTCCCATGATAGATTTTAGGTCAATATTAAATTGTTAATACTGTACGAATTCCCTATTTTAACGCTGGGCTTGAAGGTTTATAAATGAACAAAGCCACAACATTGTTCTATGACAGTGAAGAAAGCGCATGTCAGCTATTTTTTATATCATTGTCTTAACTCTTTCAGACCCAGCTCTAATCAAGTAAAATTATCCCGTGTGCCCGGCTAATACTTGAAGAATCGTATTTTCTCTTAAAGACTTTCTAATTGTACCATAACTGCAAAACTACTAGTTTGAATCAAACGAAACCTTTTGTGATTGCTTAAAATACTGTGATTATTCAATATGTTTTCTGTTATGAAAAACCACGTCTGATATCACACTGTTTGCACATGAATCGAGTCTTTTGCAGGTTTTAAAGAACTTATTGATTGACTTGGAATTTACTTGGTAAAACTCCATTATAATAGAGTAAAAATAGCAACGTATTTACCTTCACAGTTTTTAATATTTATTAGTTGATCGTCAGAAGTATCTAGAGAAAGCCGAAATAGCTATCAACTAATAAATATAAAAGCTGTAGATTTAAATACGTTGTTATTTTTACCCTATTCTACAAAACTTATTTATCATTTGCTGTTACTAATGGTATCAACATATTTTTAGTGATGCTCTGTCAAGTCTTTCTTTGTGAAATTCACAAATTTAAAATTCGAAGTATACTTGATGACTGCACTAAATCATTAACTATGTTTATGAAAGTCATAATTGAAGGTCTGTTCAATATTGATTTGAGTATCTGCCATGAAAGTTTTAATTAGTATTCTGTAAAAATGTTGGTTATGGAGAGACGTTGGAACTGGCTGGGTCACGCGCTGCGGATGCCTCCGGAAAGCCTCAGTCTTGCCTGCCTCTTCTTTCGACCGGTGGAGTTCCGGCGTCCATCGGGTACTATCCATAAGATGTACTCGGCGGAACTGAAGGATGCTGGTATGTCATGGGAGGAAGCAAAGCAATTGGCGGGAGACAGAGAAACATGGAGGTGCGAATATGGGCAAAGAAGAAGAAGAAAAATATTGCTAAATACTAAAGCTACGGCGCAATTTGAAAGGATAGGATCACGTGAAAACACGGTTCCGGGACTCAACGCTTGCCTAGTTTATCACGCAATAACACGGCTCCCGGATTCAAAGTTCTTAACTTCGCGATTTCCTTTGCTGTACACCAATTGCAGAAATAAACTAGTTTTAAATAAATGTGCGCCCATCGTGAATAAGGGAGTAACGACTCTCACACAAATTCACGTACAATATATCTATTTGGTATTTGTAACGTATTTGGGATAACCTTATTTCTTGTGAACGTATATACATAATATGTATATTTGGTAAATACCAAGAATAATAATTTATACACGCATCACGTGACCTGCTCACAAAACTATACAAGGATAATGTAAATTTATGATACGTGATTACGTTCAGGCAAATTTATCTGAAAATTTTACATTTGTGAGAAATATGAAGCATATTTTGACAATTGATTTTGTCAATATGGAAAAAGAGATATTGAAATTTTGTGTTTAGTAAATTTGCTTTGACAGTAATTGATTTTTTTTTATCATAATTTAAAATTAGTTAGTAGTAATGTTTTCAGTTTGTGGTTAAGATTAAAACAGTTTTATATGAAATATTGAAAAGGAGAGTGAGCCATCTAGTAAAATAGTATTTTTTATTGGACTTATTTAAAAAATCACGTTAATAGCAAATCAAGTTGAAGAACTAAAGTATATATTCATTTTTCTTCTTCTTTGACCATATTCGCTCCCTATGTGGAGCATATGGCCGCCACCCGACACCTACATATTTTCCGCCAATTGCTTTGTTTCCTGTCATGACATGACAGCATCCCTCAGTTCAGCCAAGTACATCCTATGGATAGTGTATTTATAATCGAATAAACGTACCGTTAATTATAAGTCAATTTTTAAAAAATTGTTGAATTTATAATTTTTCCAGGATTTTGCGTTTTATTTCTCCTCAAGTTGATTTCGAGTGACTTAACCGTTTGAATACCACGCAAATAAATCATTAATATGTCCCAAAGATACTGCGTGTTTTTGAGAAAGATAATTTTGCTTAATATACACTCGAATTCGAGATTTAAGAACTTATATTGACATTACACATATTCATCAACATATTGCTTATATTTTATTAGAATACCAAGTATTTGATTTTTTTAAAGTCTTGGACATCCGTGTTTGCTTGCATATGTTCCGGACACCGGTGTCCGATTGGTCTTCAAGTTCAATATTATTTCTTGTCCACAATGAAATTAAACATTCGGTTAACGTAGCATTTAAGGTTAATAATAATTTAGGAATCCAGCTTAAAAACAGTAAAGATAAAATCAACAACCTTGACAGAAGCGGAATATATAAAATGTCCTGTGGATCGTGTAATGCGATCTACATAGGACAGACCGGTAGAAGCATTTCAACACGTGCTAAAGAGCATATAAGATCTTTTAACAATACAAAATCAGACTCACAATTTGCAAACCATTTTTTGACCGAGTCTCATGACATTAACTTAAGTTTAGAACCAACCGTTTTGCATCTTTGTCATAAGGGTCAAAAATTAAATTTATTAGAGCAACTTGAGATTAATAGGCATAAACAAAACATCTTAAACGAACAAACGATTATTAATCCATCACCGTTGTTAAAACCCCTATTGTAATTAATAATAAATATTAGTATAATTTATCATAATTTACTTTGAAAAAAACCCATATTGCTTATTGTTGTTCGAAACAATAAAGCCATAGTTAATAAATTTTATGTAATATCATTAATAATAAATATCATTTTAATTTTATCCTAATTAATGTTTTAAGAAATAAACCCAGATTGTTAATCGTTCTTTGATTAGTGTAATATTGTAATTATAATTAGGATGTTAGAGTGAATAACTTGATGCATTGTGTATCTCTTCAGAGCCAGTATATATAGCTGAGCAAAATATTAGTTTAAACATAGTTCTGACGATGGCGTAAGCCGAAATAGCTATCAACGAATAAAATTATTAAAAACTGTAGAGCTAAAATACTTTGTTATTTTAATCTGTTATAAATGGAGTTCTACCAAGTAAATGCCAAATCAATTAATAAATTATTTCTTGACTTTTAAAGTTAGTGCTAATTAAGTTTTTCGAAGTCTCTTATCCGTGACTTGAACATAAATAAGTGTAAAATTACTATTATTATAATACATTTATTGATTATTCGTTAAAATCGAATTAAGTGTCCACTTGGTATCCAAGTGGTTAATGATTAAAAAATAATTGATTATTTTTTTTTCTCCCAGTTATTTTAAATTTCAGCTGGTGATTTTTTAATTTTTTTACCATTCATTCACGACGATCGGCAAGATGAAGACTCGACATATTTTTTTTTTATTTTTTGTACCAGCTACGCATCTAGTAATAAATTCGCCCAACGTCCCAATATACTAATACACGCTTAAACAAGCCAATCGTACATATAAGTGAAGTGGGTGAATATATCGCGTGCGGTTTTGTTACGTGTATAGTTGTAAATCCAATTTGGTACAGTTGTTGGTAGTTAGCACCTAGGTCCTTGGACAGAGAGCCTGTGCGATATCCTTACTTGCGATATTAAGGCGTGGGACGCGTCTATTACTAAGACCTTCGTATTATTATTTCTGAATTTCAGGGACTTCAATTTAGTATTTGATATTAAATTAAAAGAGTCTAAGAGTAAACACCGATATTTCTACGTTGCGATGCTCGTATGCTGTTTTGTAATTCACGCTTCAATAATAAGTTCATTTTTTCCTTATTTTATTTTTGATCTAGAGAAATATGCTTATTTTTATTTGATAGATATCTTCTGAATACAATCAATATAAACAATATAAAACGGATCTTATTGCAATTGAATTTATTGTTTTTGGTGAGTGTTTTCTATTATATGCAGACTAATTTTTCTATATTAAAACAACACAATATTTGTTTACACTCCTTCTATTTTTATTTAAATTTATATACATTTTTCATTTTATTTTTATATTTAACACTGTGAAATTTTATGTCTTATCATTTGATAATGATCGTCATGAACGAAACGGTCCTGGTATTGCAAAATAAAAGTGGAAGTAGCACAAAGAAATATTGCGTTTTTTTAATATGCCTTAACGATATGATTTAAGATTTCGACTGAAAGTGCTTGGTGGCATTTCAATATTAAATTTGAATTTAATGTTCAAATTATGTACATTCACACAAATTTTTGTCACTAACGACCCGGGTTTCGCCTTTCAGTTCAAGTTCATCTGTGACTCAAATTTAATGCCTTAACGACTTACAGTATATATATTTTTTGTTAAATTTTGGGAAAATCAGCTTTGCTTTTAGTCTGTATGTCTAATATGAACGATGTTTTTTAAATGTCGAATCCACGTCTCAAACAGCTAAGTTTTTACGTCGTATAATTTTCAGAAAACATGACACATGAAACCAAACAAATTCATTTGAACTCGAGTTCATATTTAAAGTACATTCAAACAATTAAATGTATAAAGATGCCAAAAGACAGGGCCGCTAAAATCTTAAGTGTATAAAATATGAAAGATTCAAACTTGGTAGTGAAATTCTATCAAGTGCCAACTAGTATTATCTTGATTAATTATTAACGGCGTATAATGAAAACATATAATGACAAAAAAACGTGTGTAATGTAGTCTTATTTAGAATGATATAAGAACAGAAAATAAATTAAGAATACCTTGTCTCTCGGTAGAATTTTTCACATCCCTGTTGTTAGACATGTGATAGGGGTGTTGTAAGGGTTTATCTGGAGTGCGGTCAGCAGGCTCGGTCATCGTGTGTGAGTGTGTGTCAAGTGGGTGTATATGTGAGTGTGATTGCGTGAATGTGTGAAGTAGTTATTGCGTGAGGTTTAATGTTTAGAATTACAAATCGCACCAACTTCACTAATGCCTTACTACTGACAACTTCTTCTTCTTCTATGGCCATGTTCGCTCCCTATGTGGAGCATATACAACTACTGAGTATAAATTTGTCTGTAACTTATATATGTAGTAACATATAATTACATTTCTTAAAAACAATATGGATACATTTAACGAATATTTATAATATTTTTTTTTCAATGTTCACAATGTATACAACTTGATACACGTTATATCAAAAGGATGCGTGCTGAAAATGCCGAATTAGTATCAAAATTTAGCTTTTAAGTTTGAAAAAGATGACCCTGTAAAAAATTAAAACCATGAAAAAAGACTGAAATATAAGTTTTTCCTAGACAATTTCTTTAATTAATATTATATTATGTCAATTTAAGACCAGTTTAGAAGTATCCGTGCACTTCAAGGTTGTGTATAATTCATAATTTGCATATTGCCCAAAATCATCAAAACACGTTTTTTGTGTCTCCTGTAAAATTTGATAGGATAATCACAGTTTTTTTTATGTATTATATTTTTCATTGAAATATTTTTTTTCTTGTTTACCTCTTGTCAGTCTTTGATAAACTTTTCAAAAAATAAATGATGAAACTTTCTAAAACACTGATTGCTTGTTGTCCAATAACTATTTGAGGCAACGGTTTCCAATCTGGGAAGGCGCAAAAACTTTTTAATAAAAAAATATTTTTCATCTTCAAATAAATAAAACTTGATATCGTGACGTACTGACGTACTTTAACAGTGTATGAATGTCTTTTTTTATTTTTCTTAAATTTGTATACATATCGACTGTGGAAAGAAAAAAGGAAGTAACCCACAAATAGCAAATTTTACAGGAGGCGCAAAAAACGTGTTTTGATGATTTTAGGCCATATGCAAATTATGAAATATACACAACCTAGAAGTGCACGGAGATCTCCAAGCTGGTGTTTAATTGACAAAATCTAATATTAATTAAGTAAATTGTCTAGGAAAACCTTTTTTCAGGCTTTTTTCTTGGTTTCAGTTGTCACAAGCTCATCTTTTTTCAAACTTAAAAGCCTAATTCAGATACAAATTCGGTATTTGCAGCTTACGTCCTTTTGATATAACGTGTATCAAGTTTGATACATAATGATTATCGAAAACAGCTGTTTTGAAAAAACTGTGGGTTATTTACTTTTTCCTTTCCACAGTCGATGTGTACTTAACATTTGATTCCTATTAAAAAAATATTTGGAGCAGAAGATTTAAAAATGGCGCTTTTGCAAACGCTCTGTTTCAGTAATAGACGAAACGTGTCTATATTACTGTTAAGTTGATGCAAAAGTTAAGACGTTTTTGTATGATCCCAGCAAAAAAAGTTTTTTTCTCAGAAATGATGAATAATATCTGATTTAAAATGATTTCATTGTATAAAGGATGCTTTTCCTCTACTTTCTATTCAGTTTTGGATTGGCCAGGCTACAGTGAAGAGCTCTTGTATTTTTTCAAAATGGCGGTCGATAAAGTGCATTTACGCCATTGTTTACTTTATGAATTCAGTAAAGACAATACTGCGACTGTGGCAACCAAAAACATTTGCGATGTGAATGGAGCAGATGCCATCAAAGTTCAACAGGTATAAAGATGGTTTGCAAAATTCTGATCTGGAGATTTTTCCCTAATTGATAAACAACGTACCGGGAGGTCATTGAAGTCTGATGATGATAATTTAAAAGTCATAATTGACACCAATCCACGTATAACCACTAGAATTATTGCATCGATGATACATTTATTTATTATATAAACACGAAACATTCATTTACAAAGCTTGAACGCCTGAAGATGCCGAAAGGCAAACCCGGATCGTTAGTGACAAAATTTGTGTGAATGTACATAATTTGAACGATTCAAATTATACATTATATTTATTTAAGACCAAAATAAAAATTCATAAAAGTAATGATTATGACGAACAACTTTAAGATGTTAAAAATTCCGACAACATTGCGCATAGTTTCACCACACGGTGTAGCAAAAGCGCATATAATAAAAAACCTCTATTTAAATACATCTTAATCGGTAGGGTGATTGCAAAACGGCTCGGGCATTAAATCCAGGCAGCTAGTTGTTGCCAAGGAGACGAAAGCGAACGACTAATAGGTAATTCCATCTTACTGGACTCTCGATCTAACTTTGCCACCCTCTTTCACCACACTGCACCCCGCCACTACTGAAAGCTTAACTAACGAAAGTTTTACTATTTATGTTGTATTTATTTCTGTCGATTAACAAGAAGCTAAACTTTAATTATTTTCGGTGTATTTTCTTATATTTTCAAGAATTGATTTTGACTTCGTAAAAATTCTCCTCAAGCTGGCTGTAAACCTACTTTTTTAGTTTGATTTCCCTTTATAGGTAGTAAAAAAGATTCGTTATTTACAACTTGTAGCTGAAAAATTATAAAATAGTCCTGGTTTGTAACTGTAAGTGACAGGTGATCTACAGTTGAAATTTAATATTTTCACACAATTTGGGTGCAATTACATTTCAAACCTTTTCGATTCTTAACGTATCTTTCTTATGACTTATTCGTTGTGTATTTAGTTAGATAATTTGAAATTTTAAAAGTGGTTATCGGGAAATTAAAACTACATAATTAGACATTCTATTTTTGCTAGATTGAGATGATAAAAATGCTATTTATTTTATAAAAGCTGTACTTATAACATAAATTTCAAATTATTTTTACTAATCCAATCTTTTTCACAATTAATTTTAAACAGATTTTTTTTGTAACCTACTGATCAGCGCTCTTAGGTGTTTGTTTGATTCGATTGCAATGTTCGCGGGTTTTGATCCCCACGTAAACAATTCATGTTAAGTTTTATAAATACATACTGAATTGTATGAAGACATTCGATGTTTGTATCAATAAGCTTACTATTTGAAATTTCTTATCACATACTATTTCGTTTAAGCTTTTCACGTGAGAAAAGCCAAGTGACTGAAAAACAACTAATTATTGCAAAGAAATGATACTGAGGTTGATAAGCATTGTATTAATGAATCATTGATAAAATAAACTGTAACTCAATTTTCGTGAAAGCTGCGCTCCCCAATTGTGAAGTTGGAAAGCTCCCGTACATATGTGGCTCCTGCTTAGCAATACGAGGTATGGATATTAATTTAGATTTCTCATGTTTGGACGACGTCGAGTTCATTCGCCAATTGCCGATTATTCAGGGATGTCACGTATTCTATCAGTAACTATATATTATATTATTTTTATTGTAATGTATAATAAATAGTAAATATATGATATAAAATATGCATCTGTACATCTTTAATCGTTGTGCTGACAATCAGAATAATTGACTACGAATATCCATAGTGCTAACAGTTATTGTGCATTTTATATACATATAGCTTAGGGAAAGTATTATAATTTTGTATAGCTTTTTGATAACATTTATATCATTTACCACAGCAAAGCTGTAATAATTATAATTTCCAATGATTTGTAAATATACATCTTTTTACTATAGGTACATATTACTACTATAGGTATTCATATTTCACATCAGGCTTGGAGTATTTTTTACTTGCAACGGTTTATTTTCGCTTTTCCTCATAACGATGCAGTAAAAATACATATTTATTATATTTGAGTTAAGTGATACATTTGTCGTCAACTAGGTACGTTGGCTTCAGTTACAGAGTTTACAGCTGCCGAATCCTAGTTCGGGAAGTTATTATAAATTTATTTTCAATTGATTAATGGATTTCTGTTTGAATATGTGGACGTATTTGATGTCCTAAATTCCCACCTAGTCTCCCACCGATCCTATTCTAAAACAGGCGCAATGAAAGCGATTAGATAACCACTAGTGCTTTTCTGGTCGAATACTTCCGTCATTACTCTTTTTGAAAAAAATAGCTTGAACAACTGAGTAAAAAGCAGTTCTCGTAGAAAAACACTTTTGTTGAGATAAACTTTATTAGGAGTCCATATGCTCCATGCTGAAAGCGCATATAGTTTATAAACCTAAAAAAAGATGTTGTGATACTGGTTGCAGTTGTTTTTCCATAGCAAGTAATAAAGCAAAGTTATCAATATGAAAGTAATATGATAATTCATTTAAAACTCTTTTTAATCATCGAAAGTTGAATGAGTTATGTTTTCAATCAAAGATTGACATAAAAAACAATATTTTTTATTTATCTCACGTTTCTTAACAAAAAATATTGTTACAAGTATTTTAAAAGCTAATCTTTCAAATTGTTCTAGACGATTGTCTCCCTGCATAAGATAAGTATGGCATGATCAATAATCTCTACAGCACATTCTGTTCAAATGATAACGCTCAGGAACTTGGCTTAGACCATCTGCGGTATTCTAAATACAATCGTCCACACACTCTCTCTCGTGCCTCCATCCCCCATCTCCTCCACTGATTTGAGCATCCACCTCTCACAATCTCCCAAGCCATGCTTCTTAGTTTCGATGCATCTCGTATCAATATACAAAATGCATTCGATTTAAGTTAATTTTGAAAATATAATAAATCTTTTGATGTAGGCATTTTGTAAATTAAATTTCACCGTCATTTAAAATATGCAGAGTTTTATGTGTGTTTTTTTTACCATGTCCGCTTCCAATGTGGAGCATATGGATTCCTAATCGAGTTTATCCCAACATAACTGTTTCTACGAGAACACCTTGTTACTCAGTTGCTAAACCGCTCTTTTTCCAAAAAGAGTAGGAATAGAAGGATAGGGCTAGGACAAGGCTAGTGGTTAGCTAATCGCTCTGAATACGCCCCGTTTAAAGAAAAGGATGGGTGGGAGGAGGGAACTCAAGACATCACATACATCCATGCCTTCGAACAGAAATTCATAAATCGATTGAAAAATCAATTTATAAAACTGTCCGTTATGGGATTCGAACCCGTGACCTCCGTAATCGAAGCCAATGACGTTGACCACTCGACGACACAGGCGGCTTTGTGAATTATTTAGATTTAAAAATTTTGGCAAAGTTAACTTGAATGACTGCGGTCAAGTGGTGACACTCGATGTTATATTGTCCATATCTACATAAATCAACTGTAAAATATATAGGCTATTATTTCCACCTGATGAATAAAAAATATGTGACCTTTAAACAATTATCATCCAAAGATAGCGTGTGTCTAATTTTTATGCAACACTTTGCGCTTTTGCTAAATGATGACCTATTTATTCTCTACGACGAAAGCTTACTTTTCTATACCGAATGATTTTATTTATCATGTTTATAATTCAATATTAAAACAGCTTTGATTGAAGGAGTAAATTTAATTTAAACGTATTTTAAAAACGTTATGTTTTATGCGACTAATTTACTAGAAATATCCATAAGATTTCGGTCTATGAGTATTGAAGAAGTAATTGAATAAAACAATCCTCTTTATTACTCCTCAATTTTTCTATAATTTTACCGTAATATACTCTATTTTATTTTAATTTGAATCTAAGAAACAACGTATTTAAATGAGGAAACCTGTATGAATGTAGTATGTACTAACAAAAGACTAATGCTGAAATTTTAATCGTTAATATTTGGCTATTGTTTAAAAATTAAATACATTGATTTTTCATTTTAATTGTTAAAACTTTGTATCCATATATAGATATCCAGGTGAACAAAAATTCAGATAATTTTATTTAAAAGTTTTTAATTAGAAAGATTTATATGTTACATTAAACTTCCTTTACTCGATATGATACAACGTATCGCAGTTAGTTATTTCTTAAAATATAAATTGTATTCAATACAAAAGAAATTACCTAGATGAGAAATATGTGAACAGTATTATTATGTATAAGAGCGAATGATCAATACATTAAGCTCTTCGTATTATTATTGGTAATTTTCAAGTTTTTGTAGTGAGATTACCAGAATGTAGTCCGCAGATGTTGTGTATGACATTAGACATTATCATTTCGATACGTTTTGATGTACTTGCTTACTTAAACTTATCCATTCGTACTTACCTACTACACCCAAACGTATCATAAAATGATCAGTATGGATTAGTGGTATTACTTCTCCCTATCAGTACAAGGTGCCTACAAATTTACGATACACAATTTTGTAAAATGATCGGCGATAAAAAATATGATACCATTAATCGGTATACTGATTTTTGTGTTGATTGCTTTTATAAATTAAACAATGTATTTCTGGTATTGTTTTATACGTGATCACAAATTATTAATTAGTAAATATGGCAATAGTATTGCTAATCAAAGTCAAACAGGAAACCTTTACTTTTGGAATTGTTTAAATGCTTTGTTTTGGAATCATATAATCCGAAGCCTTATTTCGATATGCATGTTCTAAGCTCTAAGGTCACTAAGCGATAAATCTGTGAAATCGCTTTAAAAATGATAACAACTTTAAGGTGTGCAAAAATGCAAATAAAACAACCCTAAAATGACCGTAACCGAAAAGAGATGGTATCAAAATAATGTGGTAACACAATTTTAATATAATATAATATTGGCTGTGCAGTTTTTGTTCTAATTTAGCTTAATTAAGTACCATAAAAAAGATGCTCAATTGTTTTGAATATTAAGCAGTACACATTTATCTATTTGAATAATCGTTTCGAGAAAGACAGTACATGGCATTACAGTTGACGCCAATTTGCCAAATATAATGCAATTAAAAAATAGTATATAATACTCATTGGAAGAAAAAAAAATAACATAGAAAATCAAAACATATAAAACAGTTCACAAATATTGTTGCTGAAAATGTCCACTTTTCTAGAAAGTATTGAAAGATAGTTCTAAATAGAAGAATTTTTTAGGAGCATATGGCCTCCGAATGTAGCTGGCGTAACCCTACCTCTTTATTATCTTCTTTCTTCAAATACAAAAATAAATGTTGAGAAACTAAGTTACAAGCAGTTTTCGTAGAAAACATAAGCTGAAAGATGCCATTTTACAAAGGCAGAATATATTATGTTAGAGAGAAGAAATAAGTATAGCAGACATAAATGGACGTACGGACTAGGGCTTGCAATTTACCGTCATTTTGCAATTAGCGGTAAGCGGTTAATATTTTTTCACATTACCGTATAAAACCATAAAAAAGACGTATGTAGATTAGATGATTAAAATATAACTGTATGTGGATACCTTGACTAAAAACGGTATCCTAGATTGAAACCTAACCAATTTCAAATACGTTTCATGTGAAAAATGTCATATAAATCCGTCCATATACTTTGTCTATTTTGTTTTTAATGGTATATGGCAATGAGAGATCAGATAATCACTTATTTTTATGACACCTAGAGCTTGGTTAATTTGAATTACGACTATATATTATTTGGTTTATCTGTCTGTGAGGAGTTAATACTATTAACTTATTGATGTATGTACTAAGTATACACCTAAATAAATTCATAATAAAAATAAAATAAAATAGAGTTAAAATTAAATAAATAAACACATTCGTAATGTTACCACAGTATAAAAATGAGGCTCCTAATTTCGCATGGATCAATTTTCGTTATAATATGCCTATATTTTACCTTAAATTATTTAAATAATTTATGGCAGCGATTTCCAACCTGGGAGGCGCGAACAGTGCAAAATATTTATTTAATCTTTAAAACGTGTCTTTATTACTATATGAAATAAAGGATAGAAAGGCGCGAAGATATTTTTTTCTCCAAAAGGAGGCGCAGTGACATAAAGGTTGGAAACCACTGATTTACAGTAATTACAGGTAATGTTTCCAATTTACCGGTAATTACCGATGGCGCATTTTGGAAGATTTACCGGTAAACCGATAAACCGGTAAACCGGTAATGCGAACCCTAGTACGGACCCGATAAATATCGACCAAATATTATATTAATTAAAATATTTTGTACTGCAGAACTAAGCCAAATGCAAGAATTTTGACAGATGGCATTGCTGATATGTAATTTAAAATTGAAAAATATTTTTTAAAAATTAAGAAGTACTTTTGTAGTTGCCCTGTATGCACCATACGATATTATTCGCGTTGGTAGAATAATGGAGTCGAAGGTAGGTACAGCATCTCATAATAACAATCCAAGAAGACGTCTCACAAAAGACGTGTGTATGTCCCACTATGAGATTAGAATTTACCGCTTGGCTGTTGTATAATGCGCAGAGTATAGGCGGCAGACGGGCGCTTTCTCGTATTGTGCTGTACAAATTAGATATTCCGAATGGACACGTATGTTATTCGAGTCCGAACCCATTGAACTACCGGCCGTGTACAGTCGATCGAATTGAACGACAATAAATTGTATGGGCTAATTTATTTTTGTTGATTGTGTAGATTTATAATTCCATCACAGTGTATTGTTCTAAGAGCGAATTTCAGTGTAGTTGGACATCGACTTTTGGAAAGAAAAAAGGACTCAACAAACACATGGCAAATTTTACATGAGGTACAAAAAACGTGTTTTGATGATTTTTGGCCATATGGAAATTATGAATTATACACAACCTTGAAGTGCACGGAGACTTCTAAGCTGGTGTTTAATTGACATAATCTAATACAAATTAAAGTAATTTTCTATGATAAATCTTTTTTTCAGTCTTTTTTATTAGTTTCAATTTTTACAAGATCATATTTTTTCAAACTTTAAAGCTAATTTTAGATATTAATTCGGCATTTGCAGCTTACATTCTTTTGATAGAACGTGTATCAAGTTCGATACATTGTGAATATCGAAAAAAACTGTACGTTACGTCTTTTTTCCTATCCACAGTTGACGTATTTTCGTATTTATTATAAAATTATGATTTTGTATTTAATTTTTTATTGTCAAAAAAATGATATGGTTACGTCTCAAAATATCAAAGAAATTTAGCTTACTCCTTTTCGACTATTTCATACTTCAAATTCAGTTGTTATAACTGATTCATTTATTTTAATAATTATTCGAATATTATAATGTGGCAATTTTTTTGACCAACTTTATCGACTTTTTATGAACAACGAGAACAAATATAGTCATTAAATGCTATAAGCATTTAGCTAGTATAATTTATAAGCAGTGAACAATTTTATCATCTTTATATTTACAAAAAAATCAGTTAGGAAAACTGAAGATTGGCGAATTACACTTCATACCAAATTTAGTCTGTTTTAGACTTTGGAATTTTAAGAAAAGTTCTAGATATTTAAAAATCGGAGCAAAGACGGCAGTTTCCAAATTTTTAGAAAATAATTTTGATATTATAATGTCATCGTGTAAAGATAAAACTTTCGCATATTGTAGTTGCTTAAAAAAATACCTTGTACATTTTTAAAGAATAAAAAAGTAAGTTTGTAAATAAAGCGGCAGTTTATATTGTTCTTTAAAGCAGTAAGTTAAACAAGTTTCACAAAACAATGTATGTAATTTGTGTTTCGCTAGAAAGATTATTTCAATAATAATATTTAGCATTACGTTTTAATAGACTTGCCAACATTTTAGGATGATAAAACTAGCATCATTGTTTCACGAGTTCTAATGAAAATTAATAAAATCCGTACATATACTTAATTCGATTTTAACAAATAATCAATATATGTTTTAAAATAATAATAATTTTACATTTATTTATGTTCAAGTCACGGATAAGAGACTTCGAAAAACTTAATTAGCACTAATTTTAAAAGTCAAGAAATAATATTAAGCTTAACCGCTTGAATACCAATCGGACACCGGTGTCTGGAACATATGCAAGCGAACACGGATGTCCAAGACATTTAAAAAATTAAATACTTGGTATTCTAATAGAATATCAGCAATATTTTGATGAATATGTATAGTGCTATCTATAGTAAGTCAATATAGGTTTTTAAAATATCGAGTTCGAGTGTACATTAGGCAAAATTATTTTTCTCAAAAACACGCAGTATCTTAAGGATATATAAATGATTTATTTACGCGGTATTCAAACGGTTAATTAAGTGTTTTAATGACATTAATAAGAAAACAATCGCTGACATTTGGCAAGATTGTCAAGGGACGCTTTCTAATATATTCGTGGATAGTTTTAAGGGGCAGAGGGGGGTGGACATTTAGTGGGGTCACCATTTCTCTGGAACCAGTCAAGACAAGAGGGGTGAGAGTGGAAATCGGCCCCAAGATGGAATGGGGAAGAAGAAAGATGAGGCTAGTTTGAGCCCCTTCATCCAGGAATCGTGACAGACGAATAGTTCTAAAATCGATCATCGTAATTTCAACGGTGATAATATGTTTTATTATGTTGTGTGGTATAAACTGAATTGAAACCATCTGTGTTGTTATGAGATGTTTTTAATCATCGATTTTTAATAAATTACTTCCCGCGTCTCTCGTACAATTCTTGTTTTTATGTAGTGGAAACTAAATCGGTATATTTTTTTAATATAATCCAGAAGAAATAAACTTTGTTATAAAGCTTATTTATCTAAAGATCTGTTGAATGTATTATTTTTTCCAATAATTTATTTTCTCACTATGAAGAGTACAAACAATTATCAGTTGAATTTTTTAACGTTTCATATGCACTTTAGTAGATTATTTTTTGTAAAAAAAGTTAATTAGCAAAACCCCAACAAGAAAAGATCTACTTAATATATCGACTGTGGAAAGGAAAAGTGACGTAACCCACACATATCAAATTTTACAGGAGGCGCAAAAAAGTGTTGTGATGATTTTGGGCCATATGAAAATTATGAATTATACACAACCTTGAAGTGCACGGAGACTTCTAAACTGGTGTTTAATTGACATTATCTAATATTAATTAAATAAATTGTCTAGGAAAAACCTTTATTTCATTCTTTTTTCTTGACTTTATGTTTTCACGAGGTCATCTTTTTCAAACTTAAAAGCTAATTTTAGATACTAATTCGGCATTTGCAGCTTGCACTCTTTTGATAGAACGTGTATCAAAAGCCTGTTTGTATGGCCAAAGAAGAAGAAGTATCAAGTTTGATACATTGTGATTATTGAAAAAAACCTGTTTTGTAAAAGCTATGGGTTACGTCCTTTTTCCTTTCCACAGTCGATATGTATATACTATAATTACTGGATCCGTTGTAATTCTCTATAATATATTGTATTTACTCAAATTACAGTTTCAGCTAACCTAGGACATTTATTTTTCTAATTTAGAACATCGACTGAAGGTGCTTGATTAAACTTCAATGTCAAATTTGACCGACAGTCAGTTCAAGTGCATATGCGCACTTGATAAACCTGAAGATGCCGAAAGGCGAAACCCAGGCCGTTATCGAAAAAGCTTATGGAAGAGTACAGAATCAAAATAATTCAATATTTTTCTAGTAATTTCACAATTTTTTGAAACTATCCTGGTTTTTAGATACACGAGTAGAATTAGAAATTGCGTTTTACTTAAAAAAAAATTAAAATAATTGAAAAAAAAGTTTCTGGTAAAATAAAAATGTTTTGCTTAAAAATGTATACTCATTTGTAATAATTCCACTTTTATTCAATAATATCAGAAACGGTTTTGCTCACGACAAGTATTATCAATTGATAAATGTTTTAGCTGGCAAACGACTAGATTATTCATAATAAATAATTAAAAATGTTGCAGGAATTCTTTTTGAGTAAACCAACAAAGAAAAGTGTTTATACTGGGCCTAAATCGTCACTGAAGCTAAGCTTTAGGCCCAAAATTTGAATGTATGGAACTCTTTTATTATTTGGCAAATGGCATCAATCAAATCCACAGAAGTGATCCTATTAAATATTGTAAGTACGATGAAATCATATTCACATAGATTATTTAATATTTGGCTAATTATTATAGTAAACATATTTGGTTTTTCTTAGAAATGTGCGCTTGCTTTGTGTTGCTAACATAATGTTGAAATTCGATATCAAACAATACAGTTAGTTTGTCACATAGACATATGTCCAAATCCGTAATATCAAGCATGTTAAATCTATGACATGCTCATTGGCTTCTCATAAGTCAGTGGCCATTCCAGGTTAGAATTTGGCAGTGAAGTGTATGTTTTTCAATATCGTATTATATTATTATAACAAGTGCGTACTGAGATATATGTATAGATATTTCAATATTCCATATCGACTGTGGAAAGGAAAAAGGACTTAACCCTCAATTTTCCAAAACAGCTTTTTTTCGATAATCACAATGTATACAACTCGACACACATTCTATCAAAAGGATGGAAGCTGAAAATACCGAATAAGTATCTAAATTTAGCTTTAAAGTTTGAAAAAGATGACTTTGTAAAAAATTAAAACCAAGAAAAAACACTGAAATAAAGGTTTTTCCGAGACAATTTCTTTAATTAATATTAGGTTATGTCAATTAAACACCAGTTTAGAAGTATTCGTGCACTTCAAGGTTGTGTATAATTCATAATTTGCATATGTCACAAAATCATCAAAACACGTTTTTAGCGCCTCCTGTAAAATCTGATATGTGTGGGTTACGTCCTTTTTCCTTTCCACCGTCGATATATATATCCAAAAACAAAGTAAAATTGTATATTTTTGTTTCAATAATTTCTTGCCTAAATCATTTTAAAACACAATCAGATATATTGTATTTAAATAAACTTATATTATATTAGACGCAAAACATTTTATTAAAATTATGTCTTAGTAAAGTCAGAAAATATCATTTTAATCTTATAATACTAAACTCTCAGTTGGTTCTGTCTCCCCTTTGCCTGCTTATCTTTCTAACTCTTTAAATGTTGCATTTCTTTTAATTTGCGGCCTGTTTGACTATTGAGAAATTCTTTCAGTTTTTGTACATATGTTCTCCGTCGCATCAACACGACTGTCGAAGAAAACCAATGTCCTAATTTTCTTAGTGCCGAACACTCTTGCAGTTCAAATTCGATTTTTTTTTAAATGTATCATTGATGTGTTTTTTTAATCTTTTCGCTACAAGAACTGTTTGTTAATCAGTCGCTCAACCTGTTTTTTCAAAGAGAGTAGTAAGGAAAGAAGGAAAAGATTAGAACATGACTAGTGGTTAACTAATCGCTCTCGCTACGCTCAGTTATCAAAGAATCGTTAAAAGTGGAGGGAAATTTTTAGATATCACAAACACTCATCAAACAGAAATCAAAAAAATGCTGTTTGTACTGAGACGGAAACCAACAACGATAACCGCTGGGCCATAGGACCTGACATTTTTTTTTTATTAAGTTGAAATTATTTTAGCTATTTAATATATAAAAATGTTGGCACGGTTATGAAAAAATATGATAAGTTGAAACAGTGTATAGTTAACAAGATATTTTTTCCTTCAATAGATCTAAAACTATGAAAAGACGAATGAAAAGATCCCATTGTCGTATGTGAGACCGAGTAAAAGCTGTTGGGTCTGGTGGCACCGTCAAAAGTTTGAATATCAAAATTTAAAAAAATAATTTAACATCGATGTATAGATTTATTATTAGCACAGTAAACGTTACGTGGCGGGTTTTCAAATGAAACAATTGATTATAAACATTTCGTTTTATCTCCGCACTTCACTGCTGTCCATACCACTAATGTTTCTATAACATACTAAGGTATGTTTGCCTTGTGTGTGTTGAGAGAGGTCTGGAGTATTAAGGATAAGATTAATGGGTAAAGGCATCGGCGCTTTTGGAAATTCATCCCCACAACGTATTATGAAGATGCTACGCGCTTGTCTTCAATTTTTCAGGTAATTTAGTTTAATAAACGAGAATATTTTTAAAAAACACTTTTATTATTGAATCCAAACGTGTAAGTGTGTTAATTAACTTTTTGTGTCACTACAAATAATCAGTGTGTCTTTGAGAGGCATTCTGAGACTAAATGAACGTTTTATTTAACGCAGTTATTGATTTTAATCTTTTTACTATTGGCCGCAAAAGAAAATTAAGCGTGAAGTTTATTTACCATCAATTATAAAGCCATCTAAAATATTCAATCAGTTGGTCTTGTTGTCATTAGCGTGGTATAAATCTATCGTAATAAGATAAAATAATTAACACGCATCATTCAACAAGAATGAAAAGATTTAGCTTACAGAGTTATTTTGACTTCTTGTCAGCGTCAGAAAAATAAACTTTTAAAAACACATCAACTCCGCTCTTAGTGTGCAGCATATTGCTTTCTAATAGACTTATTTCAAAATTAACGGTTTAACGGAGCTTTAAAGTTCTTAAACAATATTGCTTTAGATGTCGATATATTCCACTGGTGAGACGAATGCTATTTTTCATGTATAAAAGTAGAGTTCGTCGGAGCTTACTTAGTTGACTTCCATGCCATTTTTTTTCATCTGCTTTCAATATTAAATTGAATTATGTTTTTCTTCATTGTAAAAGTCTAAAATTTATAATTTGTCAATCTTGTGCAATGTTAAGTAAATCACTTTTAGGGTGTTCACTGTCAATACTTGCTGGAAAGGCATTATATTTATAAAAACACAATATTCCTTTGTACTTTATTCCACTTTTTAAAAATGCTATTTAAACAAAAATTAATTTAAATGAAAAGGTGTAAACAACAATTGACACTGAAAAGAAATTACCAATAACATTATAAATGATTCTAATGTTATGTTATGTTATGTAATTAGTAATTTCTTTTCAATGTCAATTGTTGTTTACACGTGTTCATTTAAATTTATTTTTGTATAAATAGCATTTTAAAATTATATTTATTATCAGTTGACAATGCTCGCAATGAGCAAAACTGGTCCTGACCTTTTAAATAAAGTGGAATAAAGTAAAAAGGAATATCGTGTTTTAATTAAAATAAATAAATACAATAGTTTTTCTATGAGAGATGTTCTCAGTTACTTAACCTCTAAAAAAAGTATAGCATAAAGCAGAACTAGAACTCAACAGATTGCTATCGCTACTCTCTCTTATTTTTTTAAGTATTCATATTAGGAGGAAATTTTTAGTCATCATAAACACTCATACTTCCCGAATAGAAATCGAATAATCGATTGAATAAATACTGTTTGCACTGGGACTCGAACCCGTGAGATCCGTCAAAGAAACCAACAACGACATCATCGCTGCGCCACGGACATGATAGTTTATTTTGTGACGAAATATGAAAGAAAAAATAAACTTTGAAATTAATTTGAGTGTCATTTTTCGTAGGTTTGAAGTAAAGAGTTTTTCATTCTATGTATGTCAAAGGTATAACACTATGTTTTTTAAATATATAACTCATTTATATTTGTGTATACATAGCCGCCTGTGTGGTCGAGTGGTCAACGTCGTTGGCTTCGTTTACAGAGGTCGCGGGTTCGAATCTCACTACGGACAGTTTTACAAATTTTTCAATCGATTTACGTATTTCTGTTCGAAGGCATGGATGTATGTGATGTCTTGAATTCCCCCCTCCCACCCATCATATTCTATGAACGGGGTGTATTGAGAGCGATTTGCTTACCACTAGTCCTGTCCATGCCCTACCCTTCTATTCCTACTCTCTTTGAAAAAAGAGAGGTTGAGCAACTGAGTAACAAGCAGTTCTCGTAGAAACAATTCTCCACATTGTGAGCGGACATGGGAAAAAATACATACTACAGAAATAAAAGATACTAGCTGTAAGCCCGTTGCCGAGCAACGTGAGATTTTTGTTGCATTGTGTTTAATTTTATTTAGTTTAATTTAATTTAATTTAATTTAATTTAATTTAATTTAATTTTATTTTATTTTATTTTATTTTATTTTATTTTATTTTATTTTATTTTATTTTATTTTATTTTATTTTATTTTATTTTATTTTATTTTATTTTATTTTATTTTATTTTATTTTATTTTATTTTATTTTATTTTATTTTATTTTATTTTATTTTATTTTATTTTGATTTATTTACTTTAATTTAATTTAATTTAATTTAATTTAATTTAATTTTTATTTTTATTTTATTTTATGAATTAGTATGAATAAAAAAGTGGAGACTGGAAGGTGTGAAATCGAGGACACCTTACAAACAAACGGACCTTATCGGCTATTAATATATAGATTATTTTTTTGTATCATAAATACTAGAATATTAAATTATACAACTGAATTAATATTGTTTATTTTAAGAAACGAATTTTCGTAATTGTTTATGAAACCTCGACGAATATTAATTTGACAGTATGTAATTAATGTGCGAGAAACGAATATACGTAGGGTAATGTGTACGGTATAATATATGGTCGTTACTAATTTGGAAATGTAAAGGATGGATTCTAGCAGAAGGATGACATGTGTGACCGTTGAGTAATGGTCCTTGGAACAAGGAAGAAAATTGGATTCATTAGCGCAAGGATGGACAGTAAATCAGATGTTTAAAATAATTGTACGAAGGTACAGAGGAATCATTACAAAACTCAAAATAAACCTTCATCATCGAATAACTGGGTACTAACTATTTTCAAATAAAATTATGATTTTAAATTTCAATATTGTTTTACTACACAAATTCAATGAGAGAAATTAAAAATATTCATAAATCCGTAAGCTATTAAAATGAATCTGATTTTTTTAATTATATCCGATCTCTATTCGGAGCATATGGTGACTACATGCTTCTTACAAGATTATCCGTCTCTCATTAGTCTACTTGCCTCCTTCCAGGTTATTCCAGCGTTTCTTAGCCCCACCGAGTACACCCTATAGATCAAAAAATTTTCTTCGATGTCTTGGCAAATCCGGATTTTTTTACAGGATAATATTTTTAATCACTTTTAGGGTGTCCACTGTCAATACTTGGTGGAAAAGCATTATATTAAAAAAGAAACACAATATTCCTTTGTACTTTATTTCCATTTTATTTATAAAGGTAAGGATTGGTTTCGCTCATGGCAAGTATTGTCAACTGACAGTGTCATTAATATCAACTGTAAAGCAGCACTTTCACACATTAAGCTGGAGACGCTTGGTCCTGAGGCATTATTAGCATAAGACTAGCTTGTATTTATGTTTTCTTGATACTGGTCTAATTATAAAAGTATGAATACAATTGATGTTAAATATAACCAAAAAGAAATCATAAATCTGTTAGATATGTTATGTTACCAACTATATTTTCATACAAATGCGCCGGTGTACTTTTTTAAAACGAAATAATATTGTTAGTCAACCATTAAAAGCTACTCTTATAAACTGTAAAGAAAAAAAGGAACTATAAAAATTAGATGAATCACTATCTACAAGCATTTTTTATGATATGCTGTAGAGATAGAAACTTTTAATATCCTTAAATTAAAAAAATTAAAATCGATCAAAAAACAATTTCATTTAAGAAATTGTCCATTTCAAGGTATAACGTATTCGAAAAATACAAAAAACTCAGATAAGAAAATAGTTCCAGAAGAATAATGTGATATTTTATTATAACGAAGTTAGCTTCATACCATCGTAATTAATAACTATCTTTTATAATTACTAATAGTTCTCATAATGGTGTGATAGCTCTATAAAATTAATAATATTTATTCAATCTAACAGCGTTGTTCACTTGGCAATTTTATATGGGAACAAATTAAATGGTCAGAATTTAAATCATTTTTTGATCAGAATAAAAATATTATGCGGTCAGAATATTTTATACCCCTTTGGTTAGGTTAGGTTGGGTTAAGTTTTTTTGAATGACTATTTATTCTGACCGATATATTATGACCATATAATATAAATTCTGACCGAAAAATACGAGCCGTTTTATATTTCATTAAATTCACTGATTTATAAATGTTGTGATATGGAAAATGTATTGATTGTATGAAATATTATATGGCAGTAGTCTTACTTACTTGCGTGAACTGTCAATAAAAGTTATTATTATTTAGTTTGAAATCGGGTGTAGCTTGATTTATAGCTAGCACGGGCGAGGATGCGCGGTCCAAGTTTCCAGCCGAGAGTGTTATTTCATAGTCGGGATGAATCGGGAGGGCTTGGGGTGAGTTGGGGCAAGTGTGGGCGAGCGGGGCAAGTTAGGCTGGACGAACAATGCCATCCTAACTGACCGCCGGGCGGCGCGGAGATATGAAAATCATCTCCTGTACAGCTCCCGATGTCTTACTCGACCGTCCTTACGTAATGCCAGTGCGCCGTATCGTAACGTTCCACACAAATAGTTCTTGAAATATTAATATTTATTATATGTAATATCTAGCATGCTGCTTGGTCGAGTGATCAACGCTTCAGTAACGTAAGGAGAGTTTGATAAATTGATTTTTCAATCAGTTTGTAAATGTCTGTTCGACGTCATGAATGTATGTAATGTCTTGGACTCTCCACTCCCACTTATACTATCTTAAGAACAAGGAGAAGTGAAAACAGCTAGCTAAGTACATACAATTAATTAAATTAGTATTTTTTTTACTTCCTATATTCAGAAAAGGTGCATGATATATTATATACATTACACTCATATTTCCCAGCAGAGTACTTTATTGAAAAATATTCAGTTTACCAATAGGTAAAATAATTTTGTTAAACTTCTCGCGAATACTGCCTGTGGGTTTTCAGTAAACAAAAAAAAATCTTTTGTTATGGTTGAAATTAACTAAAATAAAAAAAAATGTAGAAGGATAAATAATTCATTGGCGGTTAAAAAAAACACATTATAATGTATACTGGAACCATCAGCTCTTTTTTTTTACCATGTCCGCTCCCAATGTGGAGCACATGGACTCCTAATGGAGTTTATCTGAACAGAAATGTTTCTACGTGAACTGCTTGTTACTCAGTTGCTCAACCTCTCTTTTTCCAAAGAGAGTAGGAATAGAAGGATACGGCTAGGAATGGATTCAAAAAAACAGTTGACTGATGGTAAATCTCCGGCTTTTTCAGATAATCATGGTTTGGATCCTATCAATTTGATCTTAAAAACATCATTTTTATAGACAGCATGAAGCTTAACTATGACGAGCACATTTATTAAAATTGTAATGATAATATTTTAAATATTTTTTTTAGTTTATCGTAAAAAAGTGATAAAAAAACCCAACATATTTTAAGATCTGTGATTTGAAAGAGGTCCACAGTAAAGTATTCAATCCCGGAGTCTTTTTTCAATTCCGGGATTGGGATGAGCTTACCGAGGAATTTGAAATCCTCAATTCGCTATACTTTTTCCCCGGACTATCTCCAAAACTCGCTATTTTTTTTTAGCTCACCGAGGAATTTGAGATTCTCGATTTGGTATACTTTTCCCTCAGATTGTCCCAGAACCTTGTTTATTTTTTAACTCACCGAGGAATTTGAAATCTCCAATTTCCCAATTTCGTGCCAATTGGATGCCCTAGTTCACAGCTGTTAAATATGGTGGAAAAAAAAGGATTTTCAAGAAATATTCTCTTAAAAAGAAGACGTTACAATGTGACACGAGTTTGCAAATTTCAAATGCCAGATTCAAGAACACACAGCGTTGGATGCCTTATACGCTTCAATACAAATGTACCTATTAAATTATGGATAGGGGAACGCGGGGTGGTCGGATACCGGTCAGTATGGAAGTAAGTGCGTTCCATCTTCCCCCATCCCCCTCCGACCAGGACTAACTCCTCTGGGTTACCTACATATTGCTTTCTCCCCCACCCGATATTAACGATTGGGATATATTTGATAAGACTTCAATTCCATAACTACTTAGTTGGTAGTATAATTTAATGGATACACAGATTTGGATTCTGTACTCAGGTATATTAGCAGGAAAACTTTGTGTACCGGTGATTATTATTGCTTTTGAGAGAACTGTAAAATAGTTGATAAATTTATAAAAAAACAGACAATGTAGTAGAGTGGTAATTACTTTCCCACTCTAATTCTACTAAGTTGTGCAGTTAAGGGTACAAATCCCTTTTTATTAAAACTGCTATATTGGTTCTCATATTTTGAATGTGTTTTTCAAGGGCATGGACTTTTTTTTTCTAACTCATATACAATTTAAAAAACGCAGAGTAAAATAATCATTCAGTTAACTATTCCATCTGATCAAAGTTATCGAGTGACTGGTTTTTAGATTTCGTAAACGTGTTCTGTTACATTTATTTTTTTAGGGAAGATAAGGAACGAAATTGGCTAAAAACATGAATGGTGACTTACATTTAAAAAGGAGGCCGAAACATAAGTACTCACTAAAAATTATTAATGTTATCTGTTCAAATAATAACAAATTACTAATTAAAATATTATTATAGTTACTTTATCACAAAGACAATTTAATTACAATATGTAAAACATGAAGCTTTTGTACTATTTGCAACAAAATACATTCAATAAACGACCATAAAACACTATTTTTGTATTACATAAAAAATAAACTACTTTTCGTAAAAACTCTACATTATTTAATTCAAGACCGGTTTCGCGCATCTCGAGCATTATCAACTGATAACAGACTTATTTATATAAAAACAATTAACTGATAGAAGAAATATGGAAAGAATTTATGAATGTAGAATCAATCAATTATGATAATTATCAGCTGATAACCTCGCAATGAGCGAAATATGTTCTGATCTCAAATAAACATTGTGAAGTTAGTACAAAAGGTGCTTTTTTTTTAATATAATATAATGATTTTTTTCCAAGAATTGATATTGAACACATTAGAAGCAATATAATAATCATGTCGCTAGTATACAATGTTTTATTTGTTAAATATATTATGTCAGTTTGAAATAAATTGCATTTCCAAATTGAAAATTGTATATGGGACCGGTTTCGGTCACTGCGTGAATTTTGGAGTGATGAAAAAAAATCAGACAATTAAAATAAATCCATGTGTTGTTTCAGTTGAAAATGCTCCCGATTAACGAAACTGCCCTTATCATAATGTATAATTGTAAAATTTGACAAAAAATAATAATATTGAATATGTTTTTTCTAATATTGACGTAAGTATTGACGACATATTAAACATGAAAAAAATATTTGTATATTGGAAATGTGATGATTGGCTCGTGTTGAAGTGATAAATCGAATAAGTATGCGAAACATTTTAACACAAACAATAATAATCTAAATTTGAATCGTTAAAACTATGTACATTCACACAGATTTTGTCACTAACGACCCGGGTTTCGCCCTTCGGCATCTTCTAGCAAATAATAATCTAGCAAATGTTGAAAAAAAAGAAATATAAACTGAATGTGGGTTGTAACATTTTAATGTATAAGGACTCAAAAATAGCTGATATCAACCAATTATTACAAAAGAAATGTTTTAATTTTTATTATCTTGAAATTTTTTATAAAGAATCAAAATATGTGCTTACTAAACTTAATTATTTCTTTTTTAGGGTTTAATTTTTTTTTTGTATTTGTTGTAAATGATCGATGTTAAATGAAATGTAATACACAGATTAATATAAATTCAGCTTTCAAAACAATGCTTCAATGGCTTAGTGACCTTCTTAGTCAAATTTTCAAAGTGAATAAAAAACACAACCCAGCACAAAGGCCAACAATCAAAAGCTGTACCACACAAATTTAAAGCCTCTTGGTCAATTCACGCCATACACACCCTTACCCCATATCAAATCCACCCACGCTTCCCCTTTTTTGACTACCCTTACCAAGAAAACCTCCTTGGTCCATACCCTCTGCAATAGCATTGCTGACCCTCCCCCCAAGATCTCCACAACACCTCACTCCGTGTTATGTCGTGTCCCCCACTGGGGTGGAATACATTCGCTATAAGACGTCCGACCTGGTTCGTGCCATCTTCATACCCGTGCTATTTCAAATACTACGTACATTATATATTTGTGTGTGCCAAGTGAAGGGGTGTTGTATTATTAGTTAATCATAAAATCAGAATCTCCATAAATTTTGTAAGTACTCTGTACAACTTTGTTACTTTGGCTATCGTATGAAATTATTTTGTTATATTTGTTAGCTTTATTTTGTTTATTTTGAGAAAAAAATTATAAACATTTCCTAGTCAATCGATTTCATTGGTAAAAAAAACATTATTAAAATTTGTGTGGTTTTTATCTTGAGTGTAATATAATAAATAGTATATAATATAAGTAAGCAAAAGTTCAATTAAAAATGTTTACTTGAAAATAAAAAGCAGTCAGATTGATTAGTTCAAATAATAACCTTTACAAAAACCAATTTTTGAAAAGCAGGTTGTAGAATTCTAATATGTACAGCCTAAAACTCGGTAAATAATCACAAAAGAGTACTTCGATATAAGTATCGAAAATATTTTTTTGTTTTTTAGTGTTCATTTATTATAAACAATGTTAAGTTAAGCTGAAAAAAATACTGAAATCAATATTCTGTGTTCATATCCAGCGGTGGAGTAATTATACATACCCCGTACTCGGTTAGTGTACACGAGTCAAACTAAAGAACACAAATGTTTTCGAAATGACCCAAAATATAATATTTTTAACGCATTCATTGATGTCTATTTACTGATGAACTATTTTTTTTATTTCGTTTCAACTATAACCAATACAATTTCAGAACAAAATATTATAAAATTATAGTTAAAAAAATGAAAACAGACAAGTCTATGTTAAAATATGACACATCGATTTCTACATGAATTCTTTTATGAAAAAAGCACTTAAAAATATTAATAAACTGTAAGATTTGTTTTGTAAGTAAGTATTATTAAGTGGTCCGAGTGAAATCGTTTTCGCATGCTTGTAGTTAATAAATAATATTTTTGCCAATCAATGAAAATTAAAACTAAGAAATAAAACTTCATTTCTATTTGGATTAAACTGCATGAATTAATAATTTTAATTTCTTCTGGGCTACATTTATGTATTTTGTTAGCATTAAAATAAAATATTTCTGTTGAATTAAATACGATATTATTTTATTTCATAGTCATTTAAATTAAAAGCGTTGTTATTCGTGTGTGACAATAGAGTACTTGTATATTTACAAACTATGTTATTTCCTATAAGCAACATCTTAAAAAGCAAATAATTATCAAAGAAATTTATCGGTCTTTTCATGCCCACGTTTTATCACTGATTTATAAAAAGATTTTTATAAAAAAATATGATGTTTTTCTCAAAGATCTTGACTCAAAAATATTTTTATAAACACCCACTGTTGATAGAGTTTTTTTTATATATATCCTTTCTAAGTAAACACAACACAAATGAATTTCAGCATTTGATAATAAATTCTTTTAAGGTTGCCTTCTCTATTCAAAGAGAAAAGAGAAAAATATGTTTTTTTTAAATACTGAAATAACAATTTTCAAAAATATTCACCCACTGCCTGTAGAGCATGTAAATTGTTAGTGTTTATTAAAATCCCTAACTAATTATAGGCAATAGAACATTACACGAGGAAAAGGCTTATCAGGAAAATATCGGAAATGTTACAAATTGCCATTAAAAATACTTTCAAGAATGGTTTCTCAACAAAGTGTCGCCAGCCTTATTTTAAAATATTCAAAAAATCCAAAAATGACTACTTGCCTAATCTTCTCTTTTCCTTATTTAAAGTAATATCGGTAATCAAAAGGTAAGCATAATACGTCAAAATGAAAACATTAGTTTCCAAAAGTTGAAAAATATTCTTAACGTTTAGTTGCGTAATAAGTGATATAATGGATGAAGCTTTCTTTTATAATAAGATCATACATAATATTGCTTGCAATATTCTTAATAACAAAACACCATGTAAGTAGCAATCACCCATCCAAGTATAAGTGTGTGTGTATGTTGAATTAACATGACACAAGGTACTACGACGGGCAATGTCTTGGCTTCCAAGCCCGTAGCAATCGTAACCAAATATTATTAGGTACGTGCAATAATGTAAAGCTTTCGCTACGACGTCTCTACGCCTCTACGCCGCTCCCAAATAGCCGACGGTCATCCACAATATATATTTGTTTTAATATATTGCTTTGAGAAACGAGAATATCGCTTGATTTTGGAATACTGTTGAATTCCTTAGTAACTTTGTAGGGGTGTTTGATTTTAAGTTTTATTAAGGTAAACATTTAATCTTGTTTGACCTGTGATTTGATGTACTTTATTCAAAACTTTGTGATAACTAAACAAATTTATTATATAACTCAATTTAGAGTTTTTTCAAAAGTAACCTAAACATTGAGATATTTTTTTTCAAAAACATATGGGCACTATGGGATTTATCCTAATTTTCCTTGAAAAATCCCATATTGCTTATTGTTTTTCGAAACACTAAAGCCATAGTTAATAAATTTAATGTAATGTAATTTATAATAAATATCAGTTTAATTTATCCTAATTAATGTTTTTAAAAACCCTAGATTGATTATCGTTCTTTGAAACAATAGAATCACATTTCATAAGTGTAATATTGTAATTATAATTTGAATTAGGATGTAAGAGTGAATAACTTGATGCATTGTGTATCTCTTCGGAGCCAGTATATTATGTATAGCTGAGCAAAATGTAAGTTTCAGGATAGTTCTGACGATGGCGAAAGCTGAAATAGCTATCAACTTGTAAATATAAAAAAAAACTGTAGAAATAAATACGTTGATATTTTTACCCTATTGTAATGGAGTTCTACCAAGTAAATGCCAAATCAATAAATAAAATTAAAATTAATGTTTTATTTGTCCACCCCAACGTGACGCATATGGACCACATATGCTAATGGAAGTTATCTCAACCAAAGTGTTTATATGAGAAGTGATTGTTATTGCTTAGCAAGCTATTTTGAAGGCAAAGAATAAAATTAATAACCCATTCTAAGCAACTTATCGAAATAAAAAGTGATTACATAGAAAAATAAAAATATTATTTTGACTATATTACTCTTCACCCGAAATCTTTTGGACATTATGCAATAAGTATTCAGCTGGTTGTCTGTAAAGATTACTTAAAAATAAACGATGTGTTTGCGCTGTTCAAATAAATACAAATGTAAAAAGTATGGTATGATGAATGACGTGATGTTGCCATGCTGATGTTCCAAATGCTTGTCATTGTCCGAACGACAAGAAGTATGTCGAGAATACAACGCGGTATGCAATTCTGTATTCCTAGCAGTCCTGCTATCTGACTGACCCCTCTGGACCAAATTTGCACCCTATTCGAGCCTCACGGGGAACGGACACCCCCTCTCGACCCCCCATCATCACCCTGGGAAATTTTCCTTAAGGGTTTAAGTCAGTTGGCTTAGAGTTATTATTAAGTAGCGGTTTTCAACTGTTTTTCAATTGAATGTATATATTTTACAATATTTTTTTCCGTATGTGCATTTGTAAATAATGAAAATCGTTCGTGAATTAAGATTTTTATAAGGAGTAATATTTTTTTATTATAAATAGTTACAGTAAGTTTCGTTGGTGAAAGTTTTATACCTTCTTGCCACCCTTAAATGATGCAAAAGAGAGAAACGAGCAAACGATTAATTCTGGTATTCTTTAGCTGTTAAATATGTATACTTTATTACAAACTGTAATTATTTTACTTTTAGATTAAAAACACCATACCATTTACTAATATTGTATTGAAACAAAGCTTGTGGTTCAAAATTATCAACAATTAACATAAATTGCACTACTTTTTCAATATAGATTTTATTTAAATGAGTATTTAAAATTCTAACTATCTACATTTTGCTTCATTAAAAAACCAATGAAAAAAATGTTCCAGAGAATATCGTTTTCTTAAAAACCTTTATCTGCTTCCAATGTGAAGCATATGCATTTTAATGAAGGTATCTCAAAATGAGTTCTTCTTTAAGAACTGTTTGTTTATTTAGTGGCTCAACTTCTCTTTTTTTCGAAGAAAAACAGGAAGGATAAAGCTAGGACAAGGTTAGTGGTTGGCTAATCACTTTTGCTACACTCCTTTATTTAGGGATCGTGATGGTGCGAGAAATTTTTAAACGTCCATCCATGCCTTTAAACAGGAATCGACAAATCAGTTGAAAAGATGCTATTTGTACTGGAATTGGAACCGCTAAGGTCTGGTATAGAAGATAACTACGTTAACTACTGTGCCTTAGACCCAGTACGATCATTGTTGTCTTTCTTTCTATTTTGATTGTTTACTCGCATGTATAGAGATCAAAAATATATAGTTACTAGTTGGTTCTTTAAACTGACGATAAGATGATTAGGTAATACTTGTTTGTAAACCTTTAATACATGATTAAATCAAGATTAACAGCATTGGTGCAATAAAAGATATATACGAAAATATTTTCCACACAAAATTGAATCAATAAGAACAAATCTACTCAAGTTCCTTAACGTACTGATTTGTTCTTTCTTTCTTAAATCTTGATTAACACTATGTTAGTAAAATTAACAAATAATCGTCTAGCAAGTACACAATAACAATAATCAATAAACAAATTGAGTATAATAGCCGACATGGTAATGTGTGTAGGTTGAGGGGGAAGAGGTTCGGTGTAGTGACCATGAGAAAACTTAGCAAGAGGAATGCTATGCAAACATTTGGTCGGACAACATTACCATCCTTGTCCCCTTTTCAACCACATACACATTCACATATCTCATGCATACTTACCGACCGCCACAAACTCTCCCCCGGATATTAATTGATAGTAAAAGTTGACTAACCGTTTTTTTACACTATATTATTAAAAACAAAATATTCATTTGTACTTTATTTCACTTTATTTAAAAGGTCAAGACCGGTTTCGCTCATTGCGAGCAATTTCAACTGATAATAAAAATATATAAACAGTGCTATTTATACAAAAATAAATTGAAAAAAAGGAGGCCATGTGGCTCCTCTGGGATCCACAGAACAAATAACTTTATGGGAGCCACAGCACAGCTTTGGAGGCCACAGGTAAGTCCTGGATGAGCTAAAACAAAAAGTCTCGCGCCTTATCATTTCTGGAAATCTGTTAAGTCTTGGGTAAGATCTGCCAGCGAGCAAAATTTTCAAAGAATTTTGTAATCTTTCATCTTCTCATTTTATATCGAAAAAATTGGTATGGGGTCATTTCAAAAATACTAGACTCAAAAAGACCACTGGCCCCAAATGGTTGATACACTGATATAATATACAATATTATGAAAAGATTGAATCTTGAAATACATAATGATGAATTAGTAAAAAAGTCGGAGTCGAATTTGTAGTAGTAAGGTTTTCTTGTTATACGAATACATACATAGATTCACATGCGAATTCTTAAAGGGTGAATGTGTTGTCCCTATCCCTGTGGTGTGGAATGAGACGCTGCGACCCTTGTTAGCATATGGAAATAGTTTTAAATGATGAAGATGTTTGCGTTAGGTATTCTCGGTCCGCTTTTATGATAAATTATGCGTACACTACTTAAGATATAATAAAATCTACATATATATTACGCACAGATTATTGCTGAGATAGTTTCTACGGCTTGTGTAATCATGTGTTTTGGACATTTTACAATTATTAAAGAAAATTTTTATTTCTACCTTAATAAGAGGCTCTTTGGTTCACGTTTGAAGTGGACGTGGATTTACTAAAAATAATTTTATACGGAAATAGTCGATGTGTGGAGAATTTATATACGAAAGTGTTTTGAACAGTTGAATCACTGAACAATTTTTAAGATAAAATTACTTAAGCTTTGATCAGCACGAACAAAGGAGCTCGCCATTCGCTTAGGAATGGCTGTGGCCAATGTGATGTGTAACCAAACCTGTCATGACTCTGACAGGACCCTTACCAGCGTGGGAAAGATCATCGAGAGAGTTGACAGCTTCAGATACCTCGGCGTACATATCCCCGAAGACGGTAGTACAAAAAACGAGCTCGCCATTCGTTTAGGAATAGCTGGAGCCACATTCAACTCAATGCGGACTGTCTGGGACACACAGCTGTACTCGATTAAAACCAAATGCCACTTATTCAACGCTTGCATTCTGACGCTACTGCTTTACGGTTGCGAATCATGGCACCTGACGAAGACTCAGTAAAACCGTATACTGAGCTTCGAGAACAGATGCTTGCGTCGAATAATGGGGGTGAGGTGGTTTGATTTTGTGATGAATTCCAAGATAAGAGAGCGTACAAGACAGCGTCCCGTCACGTCAGTGGTTATGAAGAGACGTTGGTACTGGCTGGGTCACGTGCTGCGTATGCCTCCGGAAAGCCTCAATCCTGCCTGCCTCTTCTTTGTGCCATGGGCCATGGGAGGAAGCAAAGCAATTGGCGGGAGACAGGAAAACATGGAAGCGGCCATATGCTCCACATAGGGAGCGAACATGGCCAAATAAGAAGAAGCTTTAATTGCTATCCGTTACAATCTGAGGAAAAAATAAATTAAAGTGTGTTATGGGAGAGCTATTATAGCTTATAAGAGCTTCCGTGAAATTCATAGCTTATGGTGTGACCGAGAGGTTATTTTTACAACAGTTTTTCATGTGGTGGAAAACCTGAGTATATTTGTGGGAAGAGTTTTACTAAGCAACAGGAAAGCTCCAAATTTGGTATTATGTTTTATTTTAAGCATAATTACATTCCCCGATACAAAGTAAAAAAGTCTTGCTTTTAATTTAACCTAGTAAGAGCACTAAAATATTGTGTATGTTTTTGCCGCAAAATACTAGTAATATATAAAATCCTAAGTTTATCAACGCCTTAATTTATTTTAGGAAAACTCAAGGTATCCCGAATAATTTCCTAATGTCAAACATACGCGAAGGAAGGGTTGGACATGTAAATGTAGCGATGAGTAACTTTACATAGGCACGTATGTCCCGGGACGCGGGACATGGGAAAAAGGGTACAGGGTACGGGTCAGTACTGAGATGACCTTTCAGCGTAGCAGTTATAAATTAATATGTTACGACGGCTCGAAGATTCGTTAAGCGCATACTTGGGTCTTCTATCGCCCGGCCTAGCAGTAAAAGGGTTAATATGTTGGGTGGTTCAAGTTTAAAAAAAAGAAAATAGCAATTAAGTATATTTTTTCTTGTTTTATAATTTATCAAAATTGTAATCTAACGTAATAGAAACAACAACGTATCATATATTCATCACTGCATACTGTTGTGATTACTGATTTAAAATAAAATTGTAAGTAATTCTGCCGTTTAGTCTTAGAAATGTATGCAATCCTGGTATTAGGTTTTGGTTTTATTCAGCAGTGCGGTGAAGAGTTTCAATCTCTGAAAAGGTATATATATATATATATATATATATACAACGTGTCATATAGCGTACAATTAGCTATCAAAAAATCCTTTTTTCTACCATTTCTTATATGTACTCTTTTAGTTTCCAGTATATGTAATTTATAGGTAGAGAAAGATTGAATGTATCTAAATTTTCCTCGCAGGTCCATATTAGTACTTATTCTATTGGCTGATAATTTGAACAGGTAGTCAAATGTTCAAAAAACTTCTTACGAATTGTGACTGACGGTGTTCAGTAAATAGCTGTTTATTATGCGATTATAAACTAACGTTATTTTGACTTATCTAGCAAAAGTTCAATTAAAATAAATTTCCCTCACAACAGATGAGAAAAAAAGCAACTTTTTGAGTCGACTGCTGGATTTATTTTTCTTTTTTATGATATCAATATACGCATCACTCCAATAAGGATGGAACAAATGAACCATCAAGTGGATGTCACTTATTGAGGTCTATCGACTTATTCTCAATATTGGCTTTTGGTTGAGAAATTTGTTAAGTGTCTTCATCGAGAGAAATTTTTAGTCTGTTATTGACAATAGTTTGATTTGTACCTAGTATTTTCTTCATTAAAACTAGACAAACTAATAAAACATAATAATAGCCTTGGTGATTGATATACAAGCACACACCAACACGAAGCCAATTCGCTTGCTGTTTTTCTAGTCTATGACATACTCTATAGTCTATGGCAATCCCAAGAATAAGAAAAATGTGCCAAGCCCTTTTCGTAACACATAAAAAAGGTTATTCGTAATGTAATATAAGAAATCGACTTTATATATATTTATATTTTATATAAGACATATTTATGAACGATGTATATTGAACAACCTTTAAATGGTTGAAGAAATGGATACTTACTTATGTTATTTGGGAAGTGTTAGGTTTTGTTAGTGTAAAATCTAGATACGTCGTGCTTATAAATGGTTTCACAATAAAATACCCAGGTAGCTCATGTAATATTGTATTGAATTTTTATTCAGTTGCGTTGTGGTCATTTTCATTTACATGATCTGATTATCTTGCTGGAATGCATAAAGGTGGGATAATTTGGTCAAATTTTGAGATATTTAGATTTATTCTCGTTACTAAAATTCTTTCAAAACTAAAATATTTTTTGAGTCCTACTATGTGTTATTCTTCTTTTCCAATAAACAGTTATCAATATGAATAAGGTTTACTTCATCCTACAGCAATAAATCAAATTATTTTATTTTATTTCCTCAACTGAACATGTATGATGTGAATTGGGTTTATTTGCAGTCTATAATATAAACCTTTCTTTCTTTGTTCCCATTTTATAACAGAGCAGATATGATTAGTAACAACAGATCGATAATACATATGTTCTTTAGTTGGCTAGTCTAAAATTTTTACACTCATTAATTAGAAATTAGAATCTAAGCATTATTGCTTTATTTTTATGATATTTTTTATGTTAACTACTGTCAAAAGACATTAGAGAAGTTATTGTGGGTCATTATGTGTCGTTTATGTATCAGCTAGCATAACATACGCTGGTAGCTGCTTTTCTTGCCTTACCTGAAAATTCTATGCTAATCTGCGCTGCGTCACCTGTAAACGTAAAAAACAAACGTCAAACCACTAACGGTAAAATTAATCATCGTCAAAAAAACAGTTTTTAAAATAATCACTTGTATTATAATGTTAATACATTTACTAAATATTAAGATTGAATACAAATAGTTTGACTAAAATTGCAAATTGAGTCTTCTAAAGATAATATTCGACCGACATGTTGTCTCGTGTCCAGGAAATTAGCTATGTTTAAAATAAGAAGGGAAAAATTAGCTTACCGGAAGCAAGGGGAGTGTTCGACGTCCGTCGCGACGGAAGATATTTTAAAGAGGTTGTGAACTTTGCTGTGCAGGGCAATAATTGGTTCTATTAAGCGCCGCCACCGGAAGTTTGGCGCTGGCGTTCACTGAAAGGATTGATTCCACACTATGCAAGAGTAATTTTTTGTTGAATATACTTGTTTGCATAGAAGAATGTGTATTTTTAATTATATTATACGAAGAGGGTGCAAAAAGGTTCTAGAATAATGTATAATATACCTGTATTACTTACTTTTATTAAGAAATATATTGACTTTTAAAGAGAACATTGCCAAGTATTCTTTTGGAAAGGCATTATATTAAAAAAAATAAAACACTTTTTTGTACTTAAATACATTTCTTATTAACAACAAGAACCGGTTAGTTGCATCTCGAGCATTATCAACTAGCGAAAATGATTTTTTTTTTTTAACCATGTCCGCTCCCAATGTGGAGCATATGGACTCCTAATGGAGTTTATCTCAACAGAAGTGTTTCTACGAGAACTGCTTGTTACTCAGTTGCTCAACCTCTTTTTTTCCAAAGAGAGTAGGGATAGAAGAATTGGGCTAGGACAGGATTAGTGGTAAGCTAATCGCTGTCGATACGCCCCGTTCATAGGATAGGAAAGGTGAGAGGGGGGAATTCAAGACATCACATACATCCATGCCTTTGAACAGAAATTCATAAATCGATTGAAAAATCAATTTATAAAACTGTCCGTACCGGGATTTGAACCCGGGCCCTCTGTAGCCGAAGCCAACACCGTTGACCACTCGACCACACAGCCGACGAATTGGTATAAGGTTATTTATTCAAAATAAGAAAAAAACAATAACAATGCGTAATAAACAATTAGTAGAATGAAATATTTTTTGTGAGATTGGTTGAATAACTGCCGTGTTTGCTGTACAGGACTATGTAAACTGCCGCTTTTGTTGCAAAACCGATTTTGATAGCTCTAACATTAACATGCTTGAATCTTCTTTTTTTTTTAAATTTTCTCATTTTCAATTTTATTTTAATAAAAACACTCATTTTCGACAAAACGTGACGACTGCCGAAATAGAGAAAAGCTGTAGAGCGCTGCTTTGTTGAGTTGACCAATATTTACAATGAAAAATATTTTTCATAGCTCACTCGTTTTATTTCGCATTGCAAACAAGCAATACATTTTTATTCAACCCCAAATTTACACATTTAGCGAATGTAAAAAGGCAAATAAAGTTTCCCGCGACTCAGCTTCAATTTCAAATCGAGCATAAAAAACATCTAACAAGCAGTTTTCTGTTGCACCGCGGACAAACAAAAAAATCTTGCCGCTGCAATTTTTTATTACTACACCACCTACCTAGACTTGCCTAATGCTGGAAAAATTATTGTCGATCGGCAATCAAAAGTTGTTAAAGTAAAATACATTTTTTTTTTATAAAAAATGACAAAAATACAGTTTTATGGTATAATCAACAACAGCTTCACTTTAACAGTGAGCATTTTCAACAGGTGAAAAGATAATATGTGAATAAATTATTTAAAAAAAGTAAAATGACCATTCTGTAAAATTTGGTAAATATGAAATGAAAATAAACCTTAATGAAATACAAGAAAAACAGTGAACATCCGAAAAACGATATGTAAGTAATCAACATTAAAATTTTCGAATAAAATATTATATAAATGTAGATTTTATAAATAATGTTTTTTATCGATTAATCATTCTAATTTTAACAGATGTATCAAATGACAGCAGATCTTTGAACTAACATATATATATTCTGTGCTTTTTCGTAACTTCATAGTTAAACTTATGCTAGAAGTGTTAATACTATATCATCAAACAAAGTTTTCAATCGATTCTTGAAATTGTACCCAACGTCATGTGTTTCTATTGTGCTTTTACTTATTTTCCTTAATCTTTTTATGTTGAAAAAGTGATAAGCTGCCAACAAGTATTTTACAACTTTCAATGGATTCGGTGGTAACATTGTGGAAGTTCATTTTAATATAAAAAAAAAACTTAGATTATTCCACGTATTGTGCTACAAACTGTGACACGTACTTCGCCTCTTTCAGAGGCATCCTTGGACGATCATACTTTCACAAATGCTTGTTTTGATCACTTATACTTAAACAAGCATTTGTGAAAGTAAGATCGTCTGAGTATGCCTCTGAAAGAGGCGAAACACGTGTCACAGTTTGTAGCACACTACGTATAATAATCTAATTATCTAATTATCTTATTTTATATTAAGTATTTTACTGATTTTATCATACCATCCAAATTGTCTTTTAATTTTTTCATTGAGAGAACACATTAACAAAACGCGTTTTGCTTAATATTAAGTTTTTGAAGGTTCATTTAATATAAACGACGGGCACGATAATATAGAAATATTATTGTTATTCAAATGTAATTTTCATACACAACTTCCTCTTAGTTGTGATGAAATAAAAACGTTTCCATAGCGGGCATTCTTTATTCTCCGTCGATTATTTCTTTGGTACACTCAGTTTACTATCGGTATTGAAAATATCGTGGATACATAGGTATTGCAAACACACAATCAATTCCCATACCCTTGGCATTTTAACTGAAAGAGAGTTGTGCATATTTTTGTTTGGTTCCGGGTGCAAAATCAGGAAAACACGCTAATGAGCAATTAGCTTCTACTGCCCAGTCTACAGGAATGATAGAGTTTTATTCTACAAAATAATTTATGTATTTGTTTTACTATTGTAGTATGATTTTCCTTCATTCGGTTATTCTAGATTTATTTGTAAAAAAACTACCTACATGATATTAAACTTTATCATAAAGATGTGTACAAAAACGAAAAGCTAATATGAAAGATGTGGTAAGATGATGTTTATAGAATAATGAATAATGGTATAATACTTCACCTAGTTCATGTCACACTAACTTATCCGAATAAAATGTGACTTTCAGTATTTTTTAAACATAATATTCTATATTTTTTTAATGTCAGATTGGCTCAAGTTAAGCGGACTGCAAAGTATTAATTCCTTCCAAAAGACGTTAACGTTTCTAGTGAGTGTATTTTTAATTTAAAATATGATTATTTATTTATTCATTTAACAGTTTAATGTACAAGTCAAGTAGCAAAAACGAAAGAAGATGAGATCAAACAATATCATTTTCGAATGCACTTTAAAATCTTTAGTTCTTTCTTAGTGGCTAAATCATTTTGACGTCATGCATAATGCGTCGTACATAATGTCACTATAACTGACAAAAATTCTTAAAACGTATACGTTTTGTTAAACTAAGTTTTTATTTATGAATTTGTCGTTAATACTTTACAGTTTCACCACGTACCCTCGGGTCAAAAAATATAGCATTTAATTACTTAAGAAGTTAACATCGTATTTACAGTCCAGTTGTTATATATCGACTGTGGAAAGGAAAAAGGACGTAACCCTCAATTTTCCAAAACAGCTTTTTTTCGATAATCACAATGTATACAACTTGACACACATTCTATCAAAAGGATGGAAGCTGAAAATGCCGAACGAGTATCTAAATTCAACTTTTAAGTTTGAAAAAGATGACCTTGAAAAAATTAAAACCAAGAAAAAACACTGAAAAAAAGGTTTTTCCGAGAGAATTTCTTTAATTAATATTAGTTAACGTCAATTAAACACCAGTTTAGAAGTATCCGTGCACTTCAAGGTTGTGTATAATTCGTAATTTGCATATGTCACAAAATCATCAAAATACGTTTTTGGCGCCTCCTGTAAAATTTGATATGTGTGGGTTACGTCCTTTTTCCTTTCCACAGTCGATATGATATACAATACCCGAAAGGTAATTTTCACACGTCGATTGTTTCATTTTTTTTGTTCATTCTTTTTACACAAAGAAGAATTAGTCAAAAAATAATCAACTTCTAACTCAACTTTTCTGCCTATTCTGAGTCTCAAAGTACAAAAGTCTAAAATGCAATTAAACAGTATATAAAAAAGTCTCAAAAAATCATAAAGCCAGTCCATAAGTACTTATAATTAATTAAATAGTTATTAACCGAGCAGCTGTTCGTTTTAATCACCCGTTATAAAAACCCAAACTTCTGCTTCCCGATCGAAAAAACGCAAATGTTATAAAAATTCTTCCACGTACCCTTTCGCAAATAGAGCTTTTTAAGTGAGCGAGTGTGGGGCATTGCAAAGTGGGGGAGATGTTATTTAGAAAGTGGTAATGGCAGTATGAAAGAGGAAGTTGTAATGGGAATATTAAAAGCTCCTGCACGCTGCGGTGCTTTGCTTCGTTTTTTTTATCCGCGAAAGCTTTTACATACTTACATTAAATTTATTTTGGATTGGAACATTCAACAGTTTACAAATTAAAATTATCAAGTATTTGATGAACTTTCTATAACCTGGAAGGCGTATTTGAAAAAATCAACATAAATTTTCGTCTAATAATTTTTCATGTTCATTAAGAGAATGTTTAAATGAAAATACGTGAAATACTTTTCTTAAGCCAACGATGTTGATCATTGTACCACAGACCCGCCATAACTAATAAACAATAAAACAGAATATTTCTTTGTACTTTATTCCACTTTATTTAAAAGGTCAGGACCGGTTTCACTCATTACCTTCCTAGCCCTGACCTTTAAACTAAATAAAGTGGAAAAAAGTACAAAAGAATATTGTGTATTTATTTTTATAATGCCTTTCCACCAAATATTGATAGTGAAAAGCCCTAAAAGTAATAAAACATATGCATTACTTTTTATTCTGATATTTTTTAATACAACTTTCTCTAACTCTGAAACAAATATAATGATCAAAGAAAATATTCCTCCCCTTAAAGGTTTTCCCTGTCAATTATTAGTGGAATAGCATTATTTTAAAATAAAAAAACACAAAAAAACGATGTGAAAAACTAGTGCGTACTTATCTTATAAAAGTGGACGTAAGTACAAAGAAATATTGTGTTTTTTTTTTAAATATAAAGCCTTTCCACTAAGTATTGACAGTGAACACAGTAAAATTAATATTTTATAAATAAATTTTATTTTTATAATATTTACTAAGTATTTTGGAAAAAATATGTACAAGTTGTATAGTTTTTTTTAATTATTAATGATTAATATGCATTCTATGAAATGAAACGGTTATTATTAATTAAAAATGTTGTTACAGAATAGATTAATATGCCACGGTCATATGAAGCGGTCATTATCATAATCAAACTAATTATATATGGTTTTATGCCTACATATTTATGACGGACGGCCATCGCAGTCGATAAAATATTTAAAGTTCCACATAATTAAGCTACATATCTTGCGGATGTCTCATAAAACTCTTAGAAATGGGAATCAATTCTTGGTCTGTGTATCCTAAAGTCACGCAACGGCTCCAATCAGCGAAACATCTTCATAATATCTTTTGTTTCCTCATATTGGTGAGGTGCAGTGCGGGCAGACATATCAAATAATATTTTCATAGTTTTTTACTACAATAGACAACATATTACAATTAATTTAATCAGCAAAAAAATATTATAAAACACACGTTGAAAAAAGATTTAAAAATAATCAAGTTTTTCTTTCAAAAATATACATTTATTTTATCCATGTCCGCTATTAATTTAAGAAACTGTTTTAAAAAAAACTGTTGTGTAAGTCGTTTTTCCTTGTTTCAATTTTATTGGGCCATCTTTTTTCAAGCCTAAAAAGCTAAATTTGTACAATAATTTGGCATTTGCTGCTTTCATTAATTACTTAAACATAATGTGTTATTATTGTTAACATTGTAGTTAACGATAATAAATTTATAAAAAAACGGTTGGTCATAAGTTGATGATTTAAAAAAAAAATACTTATTCACACTTTTATTAATCGAGATTACGATCGGTTTCACTCAGGACGAGCATTATCAACTGATAAGAGAATCCGGTCATAATGCTTGTCATGAACGAAACTGGTCTTGAAGTATAAATTAAAGTAAAATTATCACAAAAGAGTGTTTTATTTTCTAAATATAATTTAAAAATATATTGATTGAATTGGCATTTACTTGGTAGAACTCCGTTATAATTGAGTAAAATAGCAACGTGTTTATTAATAAAAACACAATATTTATTTGTACTTTATTCCACTTTATTGAAAAGGTTCTGACATTTTTAATAAAGTACAATTAATATTGTGTTTTATTAATATAATGCCTTTCCACCAAGTATTGACAGTGAACACCCTTAAAGTGCAACGTATTTATTTCTACAGTTTTTATAATATTGGTTGATAGATATTTCGGCTTTCACCATCGTCAAAACTATTTTTAAGCTTACATTTTGCACAGCTATATAATATACTGGCATCGAAGAGATACACAATATTATAAAAACTGTAGAACTAACATGTTGCTATTTTACCATATTATAATCAAAAATACTGAAAAATATCCGTGTTTTTTTACTAAACAGTTCTGAATTATCTTGATGGAAATTTTTTAATGTATCAGGGTAGCAGAAAATTAGTTGGGGAGATAATAAGAAGAAATTTCTCGACGTATGCATTCCAATATCAAATTTTGACATCACCCGAGTCGTGGATACCCCACGGGCCGGTCGGACGAGCGCCCGCCTTGTGAAAAAATGTATTTACGGGTCATTTGCGTCCGTAATGAGCAGATACCGATCTCGGTATTTGTTTATCTGATTACCTCGTGTGGGCACAATCGAATCACCTGAGCGGAAGAACAATGGACCCGCGGGACGATGCGAATGTGCCTGTATATGTGTGCGTTATGCGACCCGGCTAATCTCTCTGCCCGCTTTAAATGATGCTCTCCTGATACATCCGATACAGTTTGGACGGAAAATGTTGTCATTTTTGATTTTTATTTTATGTTTGTTTATTAAATATTTTTTGACTGACAATTTTCGATCTACATCTTCGAATAGTTACATTGTGTAATTTATGAGTTTTGCAATAAAAGCCCCAGAAGAAAAAACTGTCTTGAAAAACTAGAAATTAATATGTATAAAAAGAAATATATTCAATAACAAAACATTTGCCGCCTGTGTGGTCGAGTGGTCACGGGTACGAATCCCAGTACGGACAGTTTTATAAATTGATTTTTCAATCAATTGTCTTAAATTACTCCCTCCCACCCATCCTGTCCTATAAACGGGGCATATCGAGAGCGATTAGCTAACCACTAGTCCTGTCCTAGCCCTATCCTTATATTTCTACTCTCTTTGGAAAAGAGAGGTTAAGCAACTGAGTAACAAACAGTTCTCGTAGAAACACTTATGTTGAGATAAACTCCATAAGGAGTCCATATGCTTCACATTGGGAGCGAACATGGTTAAAAAAAACATATATTAACGGATAACCATTACTTAAACGATTCAATGAAGCTCATGCAGTTGTACGTCATTAATATAATTTCAGGGAAAAACTTTGAGAGAGTCGACGGCTTCAGATACTTGGGGGGAATACATCACGGGAGATGGCAATCCCTGCAATGAGCTCGCGATCCAATTAGGGATAGCTGGAGCAACATTAAACTCAATGTGGAAAGTCTAAGACTAACGGATGTACTCGATCAAGTGCTTCTTGTTTAATGCATGCATCTTTACAGCTCTGTTTAATTGTTGCGAGTTATGGCACCTTACAAAAGCACGGCATAACCGTACACTGTGTTTTAAATTAGATACCTGCTGTGAATAATTGGGGTACGGTGAGCTGACTTTGTCAGGAATACGGAGATGAGAGAGCGGACTATCACCTTATTACGTTAAAAAAAATGACGATGGACCTGGCTAAGACATGTGCTACGGATTCATTAAGAGAGTATGTCTCTTCTACCAACCGGGTGGATACCGATGCCACGGAGATCAATGATGACTATCCATAAGGATGTAGTCGGTGAAGCTACGGAACGCTGGGATTACCTGAAAGGAAGCAAATAGACTGGTAGGAGATAGATAATTTTAGAAAGAACGTGTGGTGACCATATGCTTCAAAAAAGCAGCGGACATTTTTTTTTAAATATTGTTGATAGCCTATTTATACTATTTTGAGTAGCGGTGATGGATTAATGTTCGAGATTACAATGATTTTTCAAACCATTTTCATCGAAAATGTTTATTTATAACGCCTAGAAATATACACTTTAAGGGAAGCTGTCTTACCACATTAATTTGTTTGGGGTATCTACACCCTTAATATACATATTGACTGCGGAAAAGAAAAAGGACGTAACCCACAGTTTATTCAATACAGATTCTTTTCGATAATCACAATGTATTCAACTTGATACACGTTTTATCAAAAGGATGCAAGCTGCAAATGCCGAATTAGTGTATAAATTTAGCTTTTAAGTTTGAAAAAGATGACGTTGTAAAATATTAAAACCAAGAATAAAGACTGAAATAAAGGTTTTTCCTAAAAAAAACTTTGATTAATATTAGATTATGTCTATAAAACACCAGTTTAGAAGTCTCCGCGCACTTTAAGGTTGTGTATAATTCGTAATTTGCATATCGCCAAAAATCATCAAAACACGTTTTTTGCGCCTCCTGTAAAATTGTGCCTCCTGAAAAATGTGTAGGTTACGTCCTTTTTCCTTTCCAAAGTCGATATATAAATATATATTGCAACAAGCTATAGGTTGAAAAATGTTACAGTATGGTAAAAACACCCGGGTAAAAAACATTTCATTTAATCAAGATCTGTTTACATGAGATATAATACTAAAATAGAATCCATTCTGAATTTCCCTTAACATTATGGTCTACACAGTTCACAAAATCGTTCGCCGTATATTTTAATAGGGGAAAATCTTTACAATTTGTTGAATCACATATGTCTCTCCATTCAAATTTTAATTGACGTAGACTCGATGTATTATACACATGACTACTTATAAATGAATTGAAAATGTGAAGTTTCCATGAAATACGACGTTAAAATAAAATAGACACTAAAGCTATGTCTATAATATGTAACTTTAAAATTTTCGCAATTTATATTTGAGTGTAAATGTCGTGGTTGTATGAAATAAGTTTCATCATTATAATGGAAGGGAGAAGCATTTCATGTTATTTTATTCATATAATATTATGTAAGTATTTTAAAAAAACTTAAACAACAAAAAATGTATAAACATCTGCTTAAACTGTAAGCAAACAAACAATTTATATGTGGGTATCGCATACTAGATTATTTTAAAAAATAATTATAAGAAAAATTATGATCAAACAGTAAACAAACACAATCTCGTACACGGTGTATTGGTCCTGTGAGTTGGATGATTGTGGAGGCACGTGACCTGTTGTTGCCCGATGCCTGATGATGCCTGATGCAGAGTGTGTGTTGCACGATTAAACAAACAAACTATTTATTGTAATGAATGGTTAATCTTGTCTTCTTACCGAAGGCAGAGGAGTAGAGAAAATAACTCAATAAAAAATGCATGAAAGATAATAATTTACAGTATTGTTTTTTGTAATAAAAAAGGGATCAGAATTTTAAAATTGAGATTGTTTCATTCCAGCTTTAAGTTTTGTTTGATATTTACATATATTATTTCCTCTGTTTGAATGCCGGTGAGGAAAAATAAAATTATATAAATATAGTAAGTATAATATAAAGATATTCAATTCCCAAATAAAATATTAAATTATGACAGCGGCATTGGATTTTAATTTTAAATTATATTTTTTAAATAAATTTTGATTGTATTCTAAAAAAATACTTTGGTACAAGTACGAGTTTCAGTGATTGTAAAGTAACTGGTTCTCATCAAAATAATCACTCTTGTTATAAGTATTCGACATGATCTGTCTAAGAGTAAAGTTCATGATTGTTGATAATGTTATGTAAAGTCTTAATATATATAAATTAACTACTTTTAAAAAAATAAAATAATAGTATTTATAGTATATGTGTTGAATATATTACCTACAGTAAAACCGGTTGGAACCGCGAGATTTGAAGTCGCGTAATTGGGGGAGTGAATCTCATACAAAATTAAGGGGTACGTCTTTTCGCGAAAAATGCAAAACTGACGCTCGCCAACGTTTAACTGTATGCACCACCCAGACAGCCACCCGGCTGTGTGTACAGCAGCAACGACAATGGAATGTGATCACGCAATCGGGAGAGTTGAGGCAAATATTTTGTTTGGCGTGTAATTCGAGGTAGCGTAATTGTATTGTAGTTAAAATGTCATTATACGATGCGATCTTGTTTACCATTGGTAAGAAATATGTTATTTCAGTTCAAATTTACACACTTTAAACATTTGATCTCAGTGAGAACTTGTCCACTAGAAGACCTATAATATGTGTCTATTGTTGTCAGATTTTTTTGATAAAAAAATGAATATATTTTACAGGAAATAAAATCACCTGCCACCTGTGACATGACATAGAACTCCACGCCGATTGCGAGGTTCCCATGTGTCCTGGCGGCAGGTCGATGAGCCCCCTGCACTCCGCAGACCTGCACCGCCAATAGATTTTCTTTTCATCTTTGCCGACGCACGCTCGGACCAAAGTGCCGCGCCGCCCGTGCTCTTAACAAGGTGCAGTCATTAATAATATTAAGTATCAATATTGACTGGAAGGCTGTCTAGCTGTGACGCTTTTCAAGAGACTTTGAGCTTTTGAAAGCATTTTAACACGTTTGTTTTTTTTATTTTAATTGATTAAGTCTTGATTTTATATCACTACATCTTAATGAAGATGTGACGTATTTGTTTCAGAAAAGTGTTGAAATTTTTTATACATAACAATCAGAGTAGTAAAACTTTTATAATGTATTTATTTAAAAATAAAAACTTCAATTATTAGGACTGCTTTTTGGATATTAGGTTCTTTTCATTACTCCGTTTCTATTATTATTATTACAGTGGATCACCCAATTACACTACCCCGAATTACGCGCTGGCTTGAAATATTCGCCGCAAATCCCCCAATTTCACGGTCCCATTCCATTGTCGTTGCTACGAGACGGTCGCCTGTGCGGCGCATACAGTCAAATATTGGCTAGCGTCTGTGTATTCAACACGCGCCAGGCTATACACGTATAGCCGAGCGACTGTCTATGTGTTTGATTTTGGCACGCTTTGCATTTTATCACTTAGTAACTAAATATTTCGTCCATATTTTTTTTTTGCAAAACTAAAGGAAATCTTAGTTTTGCATTTTTCGCGGAAAAATCTAAATCACTAATTTTTTTATGAGATTCACTCCCCCAATTACACGGCCCCGACTTAAGTGTAAATGGGGGCATTACTGTATAAGCTGTATATACTTTATTCATTAGTATTCAATTAATTTTTTAATGAAGTATCATTGTAAATAAAATAACGTTTCTTATATTGTAAAATACAAACTGAACGCCTAATTTAAATAAATATATATTTTTTTATAAATCTCCATAACCAGGAATGGCAAATCTAGAGCACGCGTGTAAGAAGTTGACTAGTCCGAAAATTTGGCTGGCACGTGAGCGATTTCCAAATAATATGTTTTGAAAAAGAGAGATTTTTATGGAAGGATTTTCGACAAATATTTAATAAATATATAGCCAGAATTCTTTTAGATAAAAACAATAGGAGACTTTTACATGGTTTTACTAATCTATACATAATACTATCAAACTATACGATTTTTTTGCTCATACGTTACTACTTAATTAATATATGAGATTTTTACACACGTTTAGCTAAGAAGGTTCGCCATCACTGCCCTTGATCCTGGATGATTACGTTTTTCATTAGTTGAAAATGATTAATTTATTTCCTTTAATATTTTACCGCTCTCAATCAAGTACATACATGTGGCCTCTTAATGAAAAAAGCTCAACATAAGTTTTTTATACGAAAGCTGTGTGTTATTCAGTTGCACAACCTTATGTTTTTCAAAGATAGTACGGATAGAATAATAGGATACAGGACAAGTGGCCATCTAATCAATCGATAAGCCTCGTTATTTTAGGGTTGGAAGGGTGGGAGTAAATTTCCAAAACACTCACGCCTTCAAGCAGATAGAAAAATGCATTCCGTATTGGCGCTCGAACCAGTCACAGAAGTCAACGACGTTGAGCACTGCGCAACAGAAAATGCTTACTAGCAAAAATCAAATCAGTCAATTCGTTATCGCGTAATTATACAATACATAATGATATAATATAGTTCATATATAATTTATTGAATGTCATTCTACCAAACACGAAGTGAATTTTTTTGTAAGGGTGGAACGGTAGAAGGAGAGGCAATCGTAAAAGTTCATACAGCCTCAACAAAAACTAATACCGATGGAATAGTTATTTTGTATCATTACTTGACCACTGTCAAAAAATCGACAGCCAAAAAACGTTTAGTCAAAAAATGGGTGTTTTGAGTTATGAATGCAGAACGAAAAATTTAATCACACATTTTTTAGTCCATGTCCGCTCTAAATGTGGAGCATATGGCCTCCCAATGGAGGTATGTCAACAAAAAAAATCTACGAGAACTGATTGTTAGTCAGTCGCTCAACCTCTCTTTTTTCCAAAGAGAGTAAGTAATAGGCATAGAAGGATAAGACTAGGACAGGACTAGCGCATAGCTAATCGCTCTCGCTACGCCCAGTTATTGAAGGATGGGAAAGGTGGGAGGGAAATTAAGACATCACAAACACCCTAACCTTCGAACAGAAATCGATAAATCAATCGAATAAATGCTGTTCGTACTGGGACTCGAACCCGTGTGGTCCAGCACAGAAGCCCACAGCGCTAACCGCTGCGCCACAGGACCCGATGGTATATATTTCTTAGATTTTTTTTTTTACAATATTTTTAGATATTTATGGAAGTAAATTCCGTTGCAAGTAACCTATAAATAACTTAACGATTTTTATTTTTACATCTGCCTAAAGACGATTACTCCACTTAACGTTTTTTCAGTATTTATTTTATTTATTCATTAGTCTTATTGTCTAAAGTTCGCTTCATGTCATTAAAAAAAATGATTATCTCAAAACAATGTTTTTTGACTTAACGCTTTTTGGAAGTATATCAACGATTATGTACATAAACAGTCAGTGTATCACAATAAAAATATCGCATACTCAAAAATAAAATACAAAGAGACCACCAAGGGCACTTATGTAGATACATACATACATGTTTATAAATTGAGTTTATTCTAAAAAAGATACGGACAATAATTTCACGGTCAAAGATGCAAGTCACTTAACAGATTTCGTTTCGAATGAAAGTTGTACCTGACGTACATGTTGTATACATAATATCTTGTTCATATGGTTTTATCTTGATATCTGTATTGTAACACATTGCTCAGGGCCTTTTATAACACTTTCAAAAAAATACATCGATACTTAGCATCGACAGCTCGTTACTTAAATTTGACGTTTTTTTCCTACTATTCATGAAAAGAACAAGCACAATAAAAAATAGACCTTAAAAGATTGTACGATTAATTGCAAAGGAGAAAGAATATTAGTGTTTATTTCTCTATCTACATACAGTGGAACACTACCCCGAATTACGCGCTGGTTTGAAATATTCGCCGCAAATCCCCCAATTACACGGTCGCATTCCATTGTCGTTACTACGAAACCGTCATCTGTGCCGCGCATACAGTCAAATTTTGGCTAGCGTCTGTGTATTCAAAACGTGCCAGGCTATGCACGTATAGCGGGCGACTGTATATGTTGGGATTTTGGCTCCCTTTGCATTTTATCACTTGGGAACTAAATATTTCGTCAATATTATTTTTTTTTGCAAAACTTTGCATTTTTTGCGGAAAAAACCAAATCCCTAATTTTGTATGAGATTCACACTCCCAATTACACTACCCCAGATTACACTGTCCCAAAAATAGTGTAAATGGGGGTTTTACTTACATGGTTTTGTTTGTTTCTCAACTCATCAACCTCTCTTTTAAGGAAAATGCTTATAATAGTTGTCACATTATTGAGGGCATATCTCTGTTAAAATGCTAAATCAAGAAAAAAGAACATATAAAATAAAAAGAGCTAATATAAAATAACTTAAGATTATTCCACGTATTGTGCTACAAACTGTGACACGTGTTTAGCCGCTTTCAGAGGCATCCTTAGACAGACTTTCTTAAAATAAACAACATCTCAGGAGACTAAATATAATTGTAGACATAATCACTTTTAAGGTGTTCACTGTCAATACTTGGTGGAATGGCATTATAATAAAAATAATAAAACATTTTTAGTACTTTTTCCACATAAAATTTTATGTGGAAAAAGTACTAAAAATGTTTTATTATTTTTATTGTAGACATAATATTCTTGCTAGGGATTAAATAAGTTAACAAAATAGAAAAAGTAAACATTAACGGATACAATACAACACAGTAAAATACTTCAAACTATATGTAGTAATAATAGTTTAAGTTCATATATTATTTTGGCGTTAAGAATGTTAGTATAGGATCAGTAGTTGGTTAATCACTTTGCCCATGTATCATTTTCTGACTCAGATGTAGTGGGAGAAAATATGTTGATGAATAACTTGTCAAAAAAAAGATCTAAAAGAATTGCAACGGTAGGACCTTATTCGGAATGAATCCTTTATGTGCTGATTTGATATCGTCCGGTCCTCGAGAATTGGATCGTGATATGGTAACACTTTTATTTTTATTATTTTACATTCCTTGTTTTTCACTTCAAAGTAAACAAGAACGAATCAGAACTCCCATACAATACAACGTATTCAAATTAAGATTTTAATCTTTTTCGATCGTTGTAGTTTGTATTTCATATAAAACTTTTTTATTAGTAAGAGAAATCTAAAATATTACTTATTAATTTTTTGCTGCATTATTATTATCTTCACCGTTCGCCATATAGTATAGACCACTATAATTAATTGTAATTTTACCTCAGTTACCAAGTTTAATATGTTTGGTGACTGTCTGACTGTGGAAAGGAAAAAGGACGTAACCCACAGTATTTTCAAAACAGATTTTTGTCGATAATCACCGTGTTACAAACTTGATACACGTTCTATCAAAAGGATGTAAGCTGCAAATGTTCAATTAGTAAGTTTTAGCCGCATCCGTTCTGGTTACATCCGATGTGAACACAACAATTTTAACAGAAATTTTAAATAGTAAGTAACCGAATACATGCACTTTGGATTGTAGGAAATTTACATATCGACTGTGAAAATGAAAAAGGACGTAACCCACAGTATTTTCAAAACAGATTTTTGTCGATAATCACCGTGTTACAAACTTGATACACGTTCTATCAAAAGGATGTAAGCTGCAAATGTTCAATTAGTATCTAAATTTAGCTTTTAAGTTTTAAAAAAGATTAGTTTGTGAAAATTGAAACCAAGAAAAAAGACTGAAAAAACGGTTTTTCCTCTAAACAATTTCTTTAATTAATATTAGATTATGTCAATAAAATACCAGTTTAGAAGTCTCAGTGCACTTCAAGGTAGTGTATATTTCATAATTTGTATATGGCTCAAAATCATCAAAACACGTTTTTTATGCCTCCTGTAAATTTTGCTTTGTGGGCTACGTCCTTTTTTCTTTCCACAGTCGATATATATATATCTAAAAGAATGAAACAACAATATATGATATCGCTTCGTGTATATTATAACATAACAGTAAAATTTGAAGTGGTGAAGTGAGCCATGTGAAGTTTTAGGAGAAAATGAGTTATTCTACATGTTTTAAAGTAAGAGTACACAGTGCAATAGTGTTATATCCCAAAAATATAAATATACAATCAATCGATCAGTCGAATTAGTTGAAAATTCTCGTCATGAGTGAAACTGGTTCTGATTAAGGCATCCAGTCACGGACAATTTTGTGATCCAGGGATTTCGAGATTGAACATTCAACGTAAAATCGCGTATATATTGGGAATCGGGATAGAGAAATTTTTGCTCGGCTTTTGCTTTTTTTAAATTCCTGAGATTTGAGAATTTCCCAAAATGATGCGACGTGAGATATTTTTTAGCTCTTCAAGGATTTACAATTTGAAAAAGCCAAGAATTTACGGATTTTCCAAAATAAACCAAAATTTGAAACCGTCTTTTTTTTTACTCCTCGTTCAATTTTCTCTAATTTTCTCAATCCGAAACTTAGGGATCACAGAATTTGACGGGATCCTAGGATTGGAGGTCTAGTCCACTCCTGATCATATTATTTTAGAAAAATGTCAAAGTATAAAAAGTTTTTTTTATATATATTATGTCTTTCTACCAGACATTGACAGTGAACACCTTAAAAGTGATAATTGGTAAAATTATTAATGAAAATATCTTCCGTGTGTGAATTACCTTCATTCATTTTATTAATTTATTGTAACAAATAAACGGCGTTTATTATATATCCAGTTTATTTATTATTAAAGAAATAAAATTTATTTCTCAAACAAATTTTCTTTTCTTGATTCCGAAATCTTCAAATTAGTTTTGGTTTAAATAACGTAACTATAAAATCAGTTCTGCAATCCTTTTACTGTAACAAAAACAAAATATTAACATATATGAATGTTGGTACACATGTAGTTTGTCTGTATTAACTGTGGGATATAAAAAGTGTCAAGTCATTGTGTCGGGCTATACAAAACTTACATGATATTGAGCAAAGTATATGTGCTTGTTACTTGAGCGAGTTAAGAATTGTAAAAGTGACACAATATTTAGGAATGCAAAAAATAGATCTAAAAACTATAACTTATAAGTTATCAGGAAGATCCATACTGAATTTCTGTCAAGACTAGAGTCAAGTGCTGATTTTTCTTGTTTGATTTTAAGCAGATTTCGTAAGATTTTATCTTTAGTGAATGAAAACAATAATATAAAAGGAAACTTCACTAATTAAAACATAATGTTGGATAAAGATAACATTTTTGCGTTGATAATTTTTAATATAGAGCAGAAAACTGGGTCAGAAAATAAATATATTTCATATTTTTAAGAACTGCTTTCAAAATACTTTGTGTCTTATATATAGGAGTACGATGGTTCTCCTACTCCCAATCGGTACGTGTATGCTGCAACTAATTCACTGCTGACTTTCGTAAAGTAGTTCAAATCAATTAATGAAGTTACTTCTTACTTGAGGTACTTCCTCAACGCAAAACTGCCCTAGACCACTATTTGATGATTAAATTTTAAGCATGCACTAAAACATAAGGAAAAGAGGTCTCTTGAATAACATACCGTACTGTATATTTTATTGAACTGCCTTGATGCATGAAGTATTTGGTAATGCTGCACTCGGCCTAGTGACTTGTATGACAAATAGTTCTTAAATGATCTTCGCACAGTCATCGAATATAGACCGACCGGTGGTCGTCCGTCACTCTGCACTGTCAAATATTCTCAAACTATAATATATTAGTTTGAAGATTAAAATTAATCTATAAATGAATGTTTGTTTGTTTGTTTGTCCCTTATGCGCTCCTATACCGCTGATCCGATTGCAAAGAAACTTTGGTGAGTTGTTGTGCGGACGCCAGAAAAGGTTTATGAATCAGCGGTGGGTTGCCCATGTGCTAATTTACTTGTTTGTCTTGTATGCGTTCCTATACCGTTCATCTAATTGCGATGAAATGTTGGTGAGTTGTTGTGCGGACGCCTGCAAATGTATTTAAATCAGTGGTGGGCTGCAAATACGTTAATTTGTTTGTTTTTCTCGTATTTCATAAAAATAATGCTTTTTTTATTTATTGCTGTATAGTATTCTTTTTTTGTAATTATACATATAGTGATTAACATTTTATTTTTTCAAAACAGCGGAATAATAAATAAAAATGTTTCTTATTTTGCAGTGAATTAAGTTCTACAAAATTCACAAATAGATAGAAAGATGATGACGCCTTTTATCTATTAAATGACGCATATAAGCTTTAATGATTTAATATCAAGTGAAGATTGTTATGCGAGATGTGGTTGTTATTCAGTCACCAAATGTTAAGAGTTAGAAAAACTGTATCGAACTAGTACCTATATGACACTTACTTGGCTAATAGGTTCCACTAAGCTTTATTTTTATGGTATGATGGTATGGCACGGTGGAATAGCACACATATATTAATGAACACAAAAAGATATTATCTTCAAATAATTTATGAAATGTCGTAACTAAAATGTCCGCTAACCACAAAGCTATAAGACTAGTATGTTACAAAGAAGATTAATATCTGCAAAAACTTACCCAGATATATACGATCAAATTATAAATGTATCTTCTGCTACTCATTTCATCACGTGCGTAGTGAGAACGATTAGCCCACTATTAGTCCCAAATATATATTAGTAAATTGATCGTTGAGCAGCTGAAAAACAACATCTGATCAAATTTAGAGAAACATAATATTCCTTTGTACTTATTTCCACTTTTATTTACCAATATCGGTACCGGTTTCACTCATGGCGAGCATTACCAACTGATAAGAAATACTTTGTAAAAACATGTTAACAAGAAACTGGAAAGACATAATATTAAGAAAAATAAAATATTCCTTTGTACTTATTTCCACTTTAATTCATCAAAATGAGGACCGGTTTCGCTCACGGCGAGCATTATCAACTGATAAGAAATATTTTGTAATTACGTTAAGCATTTTAACCTGTGTTAGCTTAGAGTCACTAATTCATATTTTTTACTGTAAAATGTAAATTATTTTCAATGCTAATTGTTTACTACACATTTTTATTTAAATTTGTATTTGTATAGATGGCACTATTAAATTATATTTCTTATCAGTTGCTAATGCTCGTCATAGGCGAAACCAGTCATTATATTGGTAAATAAAAGTGGAAATAAGTACAAAGGAATATTGTGTTTTTCTTAATATAATAGTATTGATAGTAAACACCATAAAAGTCTGTTGAGATGCTCTATAAAAAAAAAAGTGATTTACATTGATAGCGGATATTTTTGAAAAAATCATCAATTATTGTAAACATTTTCAGTAAATTATCGACGAAATATATTATTATAATATAAATGTTGAAAAGTGTTGGAAGGTTTATATTTTGCTTTCGGCGCGGTTCCTTTTCCTCAGCGGGGATTCCCTCACGATTCGTTTGATGGCCTTTTTAAGATTTCCGTGAATTTTACTCCATAGATTGCATTCATATCGAGTGGTGAAAATTAAATATATTATTATTATGATTGAAAGTCAAAGGACAAACAAGTTATTTGAAACAACACCAAAAGTTCCCTAAATATATTATACATTATTCAATAACATAGCCCGTAGTTTCTCTGTTTTTTTTTAATTATAGACATTGTTGGTAACTGAAAATGCATCTCGGAATGGAGGCGTGAAGCCATCTGGTATAGATTTTTTAAACTATAACTAAATAGAATATTTCTAATACTTTATATTTTTTTTGCAGTCGAAAACAAGACCTTAGCTACTAGAGCAGGCACAAAGATTCACGTTTTTTTATCTTTTAACGCTTACTAAAAAAATATTGAAAACAAATATAAAAAACGATATTTTTGGACCAACGTATATATAAGAACAATTTTTTTTAATCATTTATCTCGATAAAAACTCTTTTCAATCAAACATCACCAAACGACATTAACGAACAGTTTCTTAAATCTCAACTAAAAAAGTAACATCAGAATTTAAAAAAAAAAAAGTTAAAATACGTAAAACAGCTCCATTCCTCTTATTAGATTGTTTTTTTTTCATGATAATAAATAGTGTACATAAAAAAACGGTATTTTCCTTGTAGCCGGCCGCTCATTTTGAATTCCTGATTTTGGCCCTACGTCCAAAAAGTTTGTTCCACCATGTACAAAAGTCTTCTAAAGTTCGAAATGGTTTTAAAATATCGCAAAATATTGTTGTATTTTATTCAAGCCCAAAGTGAGTTATGTTAAATTTTTCATATAAATATAATAATGTAAATCATTCCCCGGCTCCAACCTTGCTATATTCATACTTATTCTGTATTCATTAGAAGTACATACCGCGCCCACTTTATAAAAAATCACACATATTTCATTCTTTACTGAGATACCACGCTTTTAAAAAAAGACGTTTGTGTTATATATGATGAATAGGTCAATGCACTGCCCAGCTTCACCCTGGTTGTATTAGTCTTTCAGACGCAGATAGAATTTTGTATTATTTGAGAATCACCTTTAAATGTAATTGATAATTTATTTTCAATGTCAATTGTTGTTTACACCTTTTCATTTAAATTAATTTTTGTATAATTAAATTATTTTTCTTATCAGTTGACAATGCTTGCAATGACCAAAACCGGTCCTGACCTTTTAAATAAAGTGGAATAAAGCACAAATGAATATTGTGTTTTTATTATTATAATGTCTAAAATGTGTTTACTACAACTGCGTCGAAAACGGCAAAATATTACGTGCAATAAATCTTGTAGATTAATTAAATATTACATACTGTATATATGGATGTAAGGCTGCATTCACACGATTCAAATGTCGCGACAACTTTGCTGTGTTCGCATGCACATTAGTTACATATATAGTATTCTAGTTGGCCTGCACGACTTATAATTAAAACGAACGTATAGTAAATAGTAAATTTCTTATCGTTTCGTTGGAGAGGAATTCGCGTAGAATTCCAGGGTGAGGCCTAAGTCGTGTAGGGATTTCATTTCATGATTCATATAAATTATTACATTGGCAATAAGTTGAATTAAAATATTGTTTCTCAGATACTCGCGTATGCACAAGAAAGATTCAAATTTAATATTAAAATTCCACCAAGCAACTTTAGTCGAAGTCTTAAATTAATAAAATTTCAATTTCGTTTTCTTCTCTTACGTAATTTAAAGTTCAAAGATTTCTCCTACTATAAAAATACCTATGGTGTATATCATGGATTAAGATTAAGATATTCCATATATCAGGGGTCGGCAACCTGTGGCCCGCAAGGTTCTCTAGATCAGTGGTTCTCACGTTAGATTTCATTGTAGCCGCATTATAAGCATCGGCGGTCCTATGGAAATGTCTCGTGGCTGCACCAAATGTGATAACAAGAGCAGTTGCATTTACTTAACTTTTTTGATAAAAACAATCTTATATCCATTTCAACAGGGTTATATCAATTTTTCTTTCAAATTAGAAAAATACAGCATACAATAATATACAGATACTTCCAAATATAAAAAAAAAAACAGTCAAAACCTTACTAACTTTCTTAACCGAATGTCTTTGAATAATCTAAGATTACAAGATTAAAATTGCACGTTATGACTAACTGAATTACTGCAATGCACTGAAGTCTGTGATTGCAGCCAGATGTCTCAAACGAGTTCAGAATAAACAAATACCAATATCTGTCGCAAAAAAAATGCATAAAATTGTTCCCCTCTCTTTCTTTCTAATACGATAAATATGAAATAAATCCAGACATCCATTGTTTCCATATTCGGTCACAAACAAACACGTGTACATAAATATGATACATCTGTGAGTCATTTGGAGTCATTTGGAGTCAGGTGCATTCAATCAATTTTAAAAAATAATAATTTTACAAATGAATTTGTAAAAATACATTTTTTATTTGATTTACTATGAAATTGTTGGTGGCCGCAGCAAAATCCTCTGGTGGCCGCACATGAGAACCACTGCTCTAGATTAAAATATTTGTCTACACGTGTCATAAAAGCGTGCGGCCCGCACTAATCACCACGTACAATATTTGGCACTTTTACAACAAAAGGTATCCGACCCTTGCCATATATAATCAATCTAGGATTATATGTGAATTGTTTGCTAGCACTCGGATAAATAAATACGTTTAGATTAACAGCTAATCGAATTCTAGGAAGTGAAGTGAATATAAGATACATTTTTCAGCGGGAGTTTTTCGAAGAAGTTTTCACAGCGGAAGCAAAGATTTTGAAATTAAATTGTATGGGTGTTTGTGATTCTCCTAAAAGAGTCGGAGAGCGATTTTTCACACAAAGTTGAATACATCCCGCGGTTCGACACACGATAATCACCTTTTCAGCGCTGTGCACTGTGTCGAATTATCAAATTATTACAATAAACCTCTTCGGGTCTCAGTTGTGCATTTATCGCAAAAAATAACTGTTGACCTAGTAGTAAAACAATTCAAAAAATTGAATGTAACTTTATGATTGAGAAGATTGGAGCGTCTCGCGAACATGACATCTGTTTTTCGATAATATCAAACCTTTTTGGGGTATATATTGTGATATAAAATATGACATGTTAACCCTTTCTTAACTAAAATGTGTAAATAGTACACATACCTTCTGATCATTTACATTTCTCTGTATATATAATAAATACTCGGCCTAAAATTCAGGTATTCTTCCTTTATACATTTACGCATTGAGTAATGCAATAATAGAAATATTGTAGTAGTGTTATATAATTGTCATGATTCACTCCCGTTTGCCTGATGTGTAACGGATACACTGCTCAAGAGCATAGTAAAAAAAGGGTAAAATCAACATGATTTTTATTCGAAATAATGTTTTAGTGAAGACGTGTAAAAAAAAATGTTTTTAGTATTTTAATAATAGGATAGTCAAAGAAAGTAGGAATACAAATATTATGAAAAGGATAGAGTTAATAGTTTTGTTTACCATGCCCGCTTCTAATGTGGAATATATGTTCATGTAGACCAATGTGGAATAAATGTGGAATAAATATACATCCATGCCTTCGAACAGAAATTCATAAATCGATTGAAAAATCAATTTATAAAACTGCCCGTACCGGGATTTGAACCCTTGCCCTCCGTAACCAAGGCCAACAACGTTGACCACTCGACTACACAGGCGGCATGAATAAAAATGTAATACTAAATTAATATTACTTTTAGAGGTCTGAATGTGTCAAAGTCTCATGATTGACGCCATTAGTGTGTGGATATTACTTAGAGATGATAAAAAGAAAAATGGTTTGTCATGTTTTTCGATGAATTGACAAAACTAACGGACCGGACCGTTTAGTTGACATACAAAAATTACAATATGAAAATATTCGTGCCACATTACTAACCTCTATTCAGAAAAATCGATAAAATTCACGATGTCAACATAAATATTTGGAGTATAAAAAAACACTGTCGTGAGATGATTTACATGATTTGCATATACAATGCCAAAACCGTATTAATGGTGTTACTCTAGACAAGTTTCATTATTCTTGGTTGCGTTGCATATAGCTTAAAAATCATAATTAATATGTATTAAAAAATCTACAACGTTGTTTATTTATATTATTTACGAAGCCAATTCGATCCTGAATACAACCTTTCTTTCCGAGCAATATCTTTCTAAGTTAAACGATTCTGAAAAGAAAAAAGATGCGACTGACTACTAAGCAATTTTCGTTCAAAACTTTAATTTATAAAAAATCATTAGAAAACTAAATACCCGTATTAAAAGCTGACACGGAGAAAAAAAATTTGCAGTCATAAAAAAAATATTTTTGTTGACGTAAAATTAAATAAATAAAGTTCATTCAAAAGTTTTCTTTATGTGGTTTCCATATTCGCGGAATTTTATTGAAATGCATCATCTATGAATACGAAACCTTCTAAGTTTCGTATTTTAATCAAACCATTTATTTAATTAAATATTTCGACTGAAAGCTCTTCTTGGAATTTCAAGGTAAAGTACTTAACTCCATATGCAAGAAAATATAAACAATTTTCGTAAATAATTATAAATTTTCTAGAGATTAAAGTAAATACAATTCATGAAATTATTACCCACCATTTAAATCTGTAAATATCCTTATGTTTTAAACATTTTAACAATGACTACATCTAATTTAAATAAATATTTCCCCTGCTGATTGTACGTCGAAAAATCAAATCAGCAATGTCGTCATCAATAAGTGAAATATTTAATTCTTATATAAACATGATGAAATCATCATTTGTCATCAGTTGACAATGCTCGGAATGAGCGAAGCCGGTATTGACCATTTAAATAAAGTGGAATAAAGTACAAAGGAATATTGTGTTTTTGTTAATATAATGCTTTTCCACCAAGTATTGACAGTGAAGACCCTAAGAGTGATAAGCATGATACATCTATTTACTAAACGTCAGTTCGTCCGTGCTCTTGAGCACCTGAAGATGCCGAAATTAAAGCCTGGGTTTGAACGGCTAAAATTTAAGTGGTTTGTTTCTTTCAAACCTAATGCACAATACATGTGTATGTATAATACAATGCATTGACAGTTAACACCCTAAAAGTCATCAATGAAGCTGGTACCGCTAAACTTACAGTCCTTTATGTATAAATAGCATTGTTTAAATATGTTTCTTATCAGTTGACAATGCTCGCAATGAGCGAAACCGGTTATGACCTATTAAATAAAGTGAAATGAAGTACAAAGGAATATTGTGTTTTTATTAATATAATGCACAACGAGTAAAATTGCTTCACAGAAAAATAAAATCAAAAGAATGTTTGCTATTTAACGGTTATTATTTATATGAACCTCATAATTACATTCTAGGGGTTTTCCACAATAGCCAAGTAGCTGCTAGAGTAAGTTATTAAGGGTACTTACACGTACTTTTCACCTGATTGAAATAACGTACAAACTCGTCTGCTTATCGACGTTTATACAACAAATTCGTGCCTTATAAATCACAGTTTATGATCCTGATGAAGATGGAGCATCACCTTTCTTGTAATTGAGTTATTAACTTCACTGCGTGAAAGATTGTACCAGCTATATGGGCTGGCTTGCCACGATGCTGGGCGTCACATGGCGCACGGTCCTCCCAGGCGTGTATTAAAGCGTTTAGCGCGCAAAGGGTTAAACGAACGCATGTAAGAGATAGTCAACTAAAATAAATTATGTAAAATTGAAATAAAATCCTAAGTGCTATGCAATGATAACAAAAAATCAAATTTAATATGGAATATGTTCTAGGTCCAATACAAAGCTACACGGAATCAATCATTCGACCAAGTATCATAGTATTAAAAAAAAAAGATGCCATCAGTCAAGTGATCGATTTAAGTAATTTTAAGTATCTGATGTATACATACATTGAAAATCCGTCGTCTTGGTAAAGTTTAATCTTCTCTGCGTTGGATCGAAATGAAAATCAAGATCAGTGGCGGATTATCCTATAAGCAAATGAGAATTTTTTTTAAATGGAATTTTCTGATTTTTTTATGTTTTATTGCACCTGGGGCCTCTCGTGTGCTTAATACGTCACTGATCATGATGGGCTTCTTTGCATCAGAATTTTGACTATTCATATTCAAGGTCGATATCCTTAAAGTTTTTCTAAGATTTTCTGCATAACACAGCGATTGAGATTTCTACCAGTGTAGGTTATATTTATATAGTAAATAACCAATCAGCCGCCTATGTTGTCCAGTGATAAACGTCGTTGTCTACCGCTACGGAGGTCACGGGTTCGAATCCCAGTACGGGCAGTTTTATAAATTGATTTTTCAATCGATTCATGAATATCTGTTCAAAGGCATGGATGTATGTGATGTCTTGAATTCCCCCCTCCCACCTATCCTATCCTATGAACGGGCCATATCGAGAGCGATTAGCTAACCACTAGTCCTGTCTTAGGCCTTTCCTTCTATTCCTACTCTCTTTGGAAAAAAAGAGGTTGAGCAATTGAGTAACAAACAGTTCTCGTAGAAACACTTATGTTGAGATAAACTCCGTTAGGAGTCCATATGCTCCGCATTGGGAGCGGACTTGGTAAAAAAATAAAATTATAGTTGATTAATGATAATAGATAATTTCATGTAAAATAGTCTTTTCAGTATATTAAACTAAAAACGCGATGTATTGTATAATTTTAAATATATTTAATTTGAAAAAAAAAACCATCGAATTCAATAGTTCTCTCTGAACTATTTATACTAAATATTTTTTTTTATAAAACTCTACATTCTTAGAGCCTATAAACTTGTCGACGGCCCATTTTATGACATATTTTATGGAGCAGCTCCAGGATAAGGACATGCAATATGAACTAACAGACAAAAATATATTTTGGCAAACTTAACAAAATTACTTTCAGGGTGTTCGTCAATACTTGGCGGAAAGGCATTACATTAATAAAAACACACTATTTCTTTTTACTTAATTCCACCTTATTCAAAATATCAGGACCGGTTTCGCTAATTGTGAGCATTGTCAACAGATAAGAAATATATATAAAAAGTGCTATTTATACAAAAATAATTTGAAATAAAAGGTGTAAACATCAATTGACATTGAAAAGTATTTAAAAATTACAGTATAAGTGACTCTATAATCAAACAAAATCAAAAAGGTTTAAAATCTCTAACATATACTTAAAGAATCATCACAGATTAATAAATTATAAACATAATTAAAATTTGGGAATTTTTTAACAAAGTGATAAAATTCTACATTCCTAAAGTTTATAACTTAATGATAATTTTCTGTTTTTCCCGCTTCCAAGGAATAATATCTAACATTTTTATTCAGATTCAATCTTTAAACAGTTCACAGTCAAAGTCTATACTTATTTTTATGCATAAAATAAAATAATAGTTGTTGAAATAAATGATCGAGTGTTATGATCATAGATTGCCCATCTCTGGCGACCGTGAAAGTAGAAATGTTTAAAGCGAATCTTCACCTAATTTGGCGTGAAAGTATGAAATTATATGATATTTTGTAGCTATGTATTATACAAAGTAGAGGCATCAGTCCACAGATGCCAATAAAAAAGATCGTTAGCATATGGAAATCCACGTAAACTTGTATAGTAAAAAATATTGCCAGTGACTTAAACGGGTGGTCAATAGTCTTGAGACATGTTCTACTTTAAAAAAGTGGATCCCCTTACAGGAACTTATAATATAACAAAACTTTTGAAAATATATATTAAGACAAGTTGTAAGCAAAGCAGTCAACATTCCATTACAAGTAGTAAAATTCAAGTTAAACTGCTACCTTAACTATTCCACTGATAATGTCATCAACTGCAATCCATGATTAGTTACTTTGAGAAGTACCTTCAAATAATTAGGAGAATAAAAAAATATGTCAAACTTGATTCAATATAAAAATGAATTTTGGTAAAAGGTTTCCATATAACCCATTATCAATGTATTAACATATTATTCTTGTTATAAATTATGCTAAAAATCAGTTATTGTCAAATAAGTTTTGTTGAGACGTTAATATGCTACAAATCTTTCGAAATTCTTGCGTGGTAGTTGCTTTAAAAATAAAAATGTTCGATGACTCGTGGACCTTTTTATTGAAAATTAAAAAAATAATATTACTTATTAATAAGTACGCCAAATACTGATTTGATCTCATTTCCCTTCAAACTATTTCTCACTGCGCCACCAAAACTTTAAAAATATATACGTCTTATAATCAAAAAAATTAACGACTATTAAAAGTATTATATGTACTTGATTAAAGAAATTGTGGACCAGGCAGGATTGCAAAGTAAAATTTGGTCGATTCCGAAAATTATTATTTTCTCTTTCTCTCCAAAAATAAGCCGTTCTTAAAAAATAATGTTTTGAAAAATACGAGAATACTAAAATTTAATTATTTTGTAAGTATTTTGTATCTAATGATATGTTGCGAATCATGGCACCTGACGAAGACTCAGAAAAACCGTATACTGAGCTTCGAGAACAGATGCTTGCGTCGGATAATGGGGGTGAGGTGGTTTGATTTTGTGAGGAATTCAGAGATAAGGGAGCGTACAAGACAGCGTCCCGTCACGTCAGTGGTTATGGAGAGACGTTGGAACTGGCTGGGTCACGTGCTGCGGATGCCTCCGGAAAGCCTCAATCCTGCCTGCCTCTTCTTTCGACCGGTGGGATTCCGGCGTCTTGGACGTCTGTCGGGTACTATCCATAGGATGTACTCGGCGGAACTGAGGGATGCTGGCATGTCATGGGAGGAAGCAAAGCTATTGGCGGGAGACAGGGAAACATGGAAGTGCCGCGTGGCGGCCATATGCTCCACATAGGGAGCGAACATGGCCAAAGAAGATATTTTGCACTTAAAATAACCATTTTTAAATTTGAATCGTTCAAATTATGTACATTGCGTGACTAACCCGGGACTTTCACTTTATCACGCCTCGAGTCCCGGGCATTTGAAAACCCCGAGACTTCAAAATCCCTAGTTGCATGTTTAAGCGACCATCAAAAATAAAAATAAGATCATTTAAAATTTTGATAAAACTTTCAGCAATAATTCTTCAATGTCGGTTAATATTGTTGAACTTTGTAAACATCATTAAATGAAAAGTATCAGGGTCACAGAATTTCGAAAAGATGATCTATATCATGTTTTTTTGTTACACACGATCATCCGATACACATCCAAGGCGTTTTAATTAGCGTATCTAAAGCGTAAAAGTAAGAAAAACAATAAAAATGATTTATATAACATAATTATGTCCGGTGGAACGAAGAGCAATAATAAACTTCAGTTTGCTCTCCGATGCAAAGATAAACACATGATTTTGCAGACAACGTAATACGCTGTAACAGCGTTTCCCAAACTTTCCCCCCTCGACCCGGTTATTTTAAAATTTCTCCTTCGTGACCCACTAAATTTGTTATGGCAAATACCAGTGATTCCCAACCTTTTTCATGCCACGTTCCCCTAAATCTGAAAACAATAATCTACGGACGCCGAAATTTTCTATTTTATTTTAAAGAGTGTTGAAAAAATGAAAAACGCGAAAAACCTTTGGGTCCTAGGTTGGAAAGAACTGGCCTATAGATTAAATAAAACAGTAAATTTATGTCCATACTAGTGTATCCAATCCCGGAGCCTTTTTTCAATCCCGGGATTGATTAATTTTGAATCCCGGGATTGAGATTTTCTCACCGAGGAATTTGAAATCCTCAATTCGCTAGTATAAATACTACAATACTTTTTCCTTGGTTTCTCACAGAACCTCGTTTTTTTTTTTTAGCTCACCGAGGAATTTGAAATCTTGAATTTGCCAATTTCGTGTAAATTTTCGGGATTTGCTCAAAATTTCTCAATCCCGGGATCGCGGCCATCTCAATCCCGGAATTTCGGGATCAGAAAATTGAACGGGATCCCGGGATTGGATGCCCTAGTCCATACAGTCAACTCTGATAGTTAACTCTGATAAACCTATATGGAAATCAAATTTACCAATAATTTATTAATGAGAGGTTTTAAGAAATTATATAGTAAACATAAAGATTTATTTTAGGAAATGGACCCGGTACCGGGTCGCGACCCATCGCTTGGGAAACGCTGCGCTATAACATAAAACGATACTTCTAAAGGTAAGAGATTTATTTTTAAAGCAGAAAAGCAATATCAGTTATTGTGTAGTAATGACGTCGATTTCTTTCTATCATAACATAAAAAATTCTTCATCTATATTATTTTATATCAAGGAAAAGTAATTGCAAAATGTAGAAAAAATAAAACTTATTCGAAATGCTATATTTATTTGATAACTCATACACGTGAATTTCATAAATAAAGCATTGTTATTTAAGTCAAAATAGTTTATTTGGATAAACAAGAGTTTATATTGAAGACAGTGGAACCCCCAATTACACTATCTCGAATTACGCGCTGGCTTAAAGTATTCGCCGCAAATCCCCCAATTGAACGGTCGCATTCCATTGTCGTTGCTACGAGACGGTCGTATGTGCGGTGCATACAGTCAAATGTTGGCTAGCGTCTGTGTATTCAACACGTGCCAGGTTATACACGCATAGCCGGTTGACTTTCTATGTGCTGGATTTTGGCGCGCTGTGTATTTTATCACTTGGGAACTGAATATTTCGTCTGTTTTTTTTTTGCAAAACTTGCATTTTCGCGGAAAAAACCAAATCCCTAATTTTGTATGAGTTTCACTCCTCCAATTACACTACTCCCAATTACACGGTCTCTACTTTAATATAAATGGAGGTTTTACTGTACTATGATGTATTATATGTCATTTGCTGTGGTCTAGTTGGCAAGAGAGGTGATCTAGATGGCTTTATCGATCAGGTGGGCCTGGGCTTGATTCCCGGTTAAGTCAATGTCAAATATAGATTTTTTTAAATCAAAATTTAACATTTAAGGCGCGGGTGTTTGTGATGTTAGTTCCTTTCGAGTTGATCTCGAGTGACTAACAAAACTCTCATAGAGTTCATTTCTAATAATCTTTCATTTAAAAGATATTTGGCGCTTTGGCATTAGCTGTAATTCCAAAGAAATATGTTAAAGTGCACTTTTTAAATATCTTTAAAATAATATTGATTTATTGTATTATATTATTGTATTTTGCTTTCTACTTAACTTGTATATATTTTTTAAAATGTTTTAATACACGTAAGTATGTAAAATAAAATTCAGAGTCAATAAATTTCAATGTAATAAAATATCACTTTTAGGGTGTTCACTGGGAATACTTGGTGGAAAGGCATTATACTAATAAAAACACAAAATTCCTTTGTAATTTATTCCACTTTATTTAATAGGTCAGGACCGGTTTCGCTCATTTTGAGCGAATAAAGTACAACGGAATATTGTGTTTTTTATTAGTGTAATAAAATATTATAAATACTTCTTTCGCATTGACTCTCTAATTTTCCAAATTTAATTAGAATATAGCTCTTAGTTACGTCAATAGTCATGGGAAAACTGTCCTGGACATCCTGGAACTCCATTTAATTCGTTTTCTACCCGTTAAATTTCCTCCAATATAGTTTTGTAATATTTATCGGATATTTTTTATGCAGGGTTAGTATAACCCAAAAAGAAGCAAAATTCAAGGAGTGTTATTTATTTAAGTTGTCTATGAAAGTATTAATTTTGAAATTAAACTCTTAAATCAAGTAATAATTTCGAAGCGAAACGCGTGATCATCAAGCGAAATCCGTCGATGATTCTGAGATGCAGGAATTTGATAAAACATCACACGAGTAAATTATATAAATTAGTTTAGCGGAATGAGTCTCAGCGGCGGGTGTTTTTCTCTACCTCTGAGGCTATATTAAGGCTGTATCACAATAAAAGCTCTAGTGCACACATTAAAAAATATAGCTTTGAAAGAAATGTCTTTGGTGTTCGTTAATCAAAGGGTAAAAATATCAAAGTATTTTAGTTCTACAGTTTTTAATAATTTTTATGCGTTGATAGCTATTTTGGCTTTCGCTATCGTCAGAACTATGTTTAAACTTATATTTTGCTCAGCTATATATACTGGCTCTGGAGAGATACACAATGCATCAAGTTATTCACTTTAACATCCTAATTATAATTACAATATTACACTTATTAAATGTGATTATATTGTTTCAAAGAACGATTAATAATCTGGGTTTATTTTTTAAAACATTAATTAGGGTAAAATTAAACTGATATTTATTATTAATTACATTACATTAAATTTATTAACTATGGCTTTAGTGTTTCAAAAAACAATAAGCAATATGGGATTTTTCAAACGGTAAATTATGATAAATTATACTAATATTTATTATTAATCAATTTGGATAAATTATTCTAATACTTATCGTTAATAAACCTTCAACTGTATTACACAGTGAATACATTCTTATTTTTTAGTTTTTAGATTATATTTAATTTGATGAATATTTTACTTAAAGATTTATTTCGTTCGGTGAAACACGTGGATAACACACAGCTGTGTCAATAAAGCGCAAATAAAGGATTGTACGGGCGAGAAACCAGAACTTTACTAGCTCTCAGAACAAAAAAGTACCTCCAGACACAAAGCGTAACTAACTGATGATAACGTGAAGTAATTAGTAGATAAAAATGACGGCTTTTTATAATCAACTCCTCGATGCATTGCTGAAACAGCACAATTATTAATTAAAAGCATTTTAAATCAACTTTATTATAATCTTCTCGAAATGCTCTAAGCTGAAGTGAGGGTTCTCTTGGTAACCGCTTTCCATGCCTTGTCAATCATCTTGAGGCAAGCAACGATGTGAAAGTGATCTTTCCAAAAGTCTGCGTCACTCGTTATGCGAAATATCGCTCGTTAAGGGAGCATCTTTTTCCACAATCTGTTTTGCTCGTTATGGTTCGTTGTATTTTCCTGTATTTTCGAAACTCGAACTTTTCAGTAGAGTCAAATACTAGAACGAATAACACAAACAAAATAACATTTGTATAAAAATATGATTTCCAATTTGAAAACGACAGTGTTTTATACATTTTAAATTTAATAGAACCAGTCGATTCTTCAGGCTTGAATAACCCTATCTGCATACCTAACTCAATATCGCTCATTTTGGAAATAGTACGTTTTGCATTATAGCCCCACAATTTATCTTTGGCTTACTCAATTCAGTATCTTGATCGTATAAACCAACCTTTATAGCAGTGTGAAAAGGCTCATGTGGCAATTGCAATGCCTTTTAATACAAATCGTTCCATTAATATGAGTCACGACCGTGCAATGGTGAGGTGAGCTTAAGCTTCATCCGTCCCACACATGGCTTGGTCGTGATGATGCACACTCCTTACTCCTTGAGTGAGGTGACCAGAGATTTCTTTTAACATCCTCACGTTATTACTTGCTTGAATCCTAATTAGTATGACACTAATCACAGCGGAATTCTAAATGACATACGCAGTAATGATGAATTCGTTTACATTACAACATTTTTTAGATATTTAATTCAACTAAAGCTTTTCCTGATTAAACAAAGCCTGATTAAAACCGATCACGTAATATTTTACATAATTAATGCTGCATTTTCTTTAAAAACAACTATATTACTATAGTCAATTTTAGAAAAATGGACTTTAAAAGATTAAATTTGTATTTTTTAGAAGATATATTTTAGAAGATTAATAGCCCACCTTTTTAAACCATTTCAGACTTTTCCTAAAGCCTTTTTAAATTAAATCAAGAAAAAAGACGTCACATACACCTCAATCAAAAAATTCAAAGAATTAAAATTAAATATTGAATAAGCCAGGTATTGAGCCTGGACACACTTGATTGCTTGATTAAAGCTCTTACTATAAGACCACGGAAGCTGACAATATAATTTTTAAATTATTTGTATTCTTAAAGTATGGTGCTTTCATAATAATAAAAAATATGCCAATTATAAAAACAATAATTCAGCCCTCGAGAAGTGAAGTGAGCCAACTAGTAATATGGTAAATCTTTTTTCATAGACTTTTAAGTACAACCACGTATTTGTTGGGTGTTCTGGTGGATTGCATATTTTTATTTTACGGATATAAAACTGTTGTAATGTGTTTTAACTGAGGTTACTTCACTTTTACGATACTTTAAAACTTTCAGAAAAGTACAAAAAATCTATTTTTTTTCTAAAACACCACTTGGCTCACTTTACCTCATTGTATAATAATGTTACGATTTCAGTTTAGATAAAACAGCCATAGATAAAATTGAGCGTAACTTCTAGAATTAATCTAGGTCAGAATTTATCTTGACCACAACGTCTATCCAGATATTGTTGGTTTGACAAGTCGTATACAGCCTGATGTGGCTCAGTTAGTTAGAGCTTGCTCTACCGATCACGCAGGTCTGGGTTCGATTCCCGGTAAGATCACAGTGAATATGAGAATTATTCAATTCAAAGTTGTGATCGAAGACTGGGTGCTTATGATGTCAATTCACATTACGTTCACTCTTTCTTCCCTTCTGATCCTTGAATAAGTGGGTGTAGCAATAGCGATTAGTTAACCACTAGTCTTTTTCTAGCCTTATCCTTCTTTCCCACATTGAAAAAAGTGAGGTTGAGCGACTGAGTAACAAACAGTTCTCATAGAAAAACTTCTGTTCAGATACCTCCATTAGGAAGCCATATGATCCACATTGGAAGCGAATATGCATTTAAAAGAAATCTTCCCACATATCGTTGATTTGACAAGTGGTGTACAGTATACTTTACCTTTGATGGTTACCACATGAAAAATAGCAATATTTCATATGTAATATTTTCTATTTTGATAATGGTTTGGCAGTATTCGCATCATTGCTTTAGCGCTATTATCAATGCACGATTATCGTATATCATATTAATTATAGACCGTGTGGCCATTTAGAGAAAATCCAATATCAAACACATCTCGAGATATTTCCCATAAAGCATATTACTTCGGGCGAGATGAACTTAATGATTGCATCCCATATATTATTCCTTGTGTATATATTGTAAACTAGACTTAAGCGTGATTTTATTATATGAAAGCATTTTAATAAAACGAAAAAGAAACGACATTGTTTAAAAATCATTATTTTACAAATGTAAAAATTTTGGTTGCTGCAAAAATATACACTTCATGTGACCAACTTATTTACTACTAATTTAAAATATCAACATAAACTACTTTTGACAGAACTTGTTGTAATTCAGTGTTTTTTTTTGCTGATACGAAAAGAAAAACGATACATGAAAACTGTCTTCAGTCAAATATTAAACGTATATACAATAACCATGCTAGGTCTGAAAGCGATAAAATTGCTGTGTATTATTAGATAATAAAAACAGAAAAATAGTGAATATGGTCAGTCTGAAAATGTTAACTCTTGCGGCTCGGAGACCAGAAAAATACTTGTCAGCCGATGGGGGTCTTTTTTGACCCCAGTGGTTTCCTCATTATTGGCCTTATTCTTATGAATTTCAAAAAAAAAATAGTCCAAGGGCTTAAAAATATCTCTTTGCATCATTCCTCATACATTTTTTTATGAAAATCTGTGGTTTTTAAATAAATAATCATATTTTAAGTTGCGCGTAAAAAAAACGTCATCCCAGCTCACATATGAATTGACTACTGACGAGTGTTCTTAGCGTTCTAAGTTATCTTACGAACAATCGTTATCGCGGGCGCTAATCACCTGATAAGCGTTATCGCGTATTTATATAAAATACAAAAGGTCCAAAAAACTATGATATAAGAATACCTTAATTATAAACATTGTATCACCCATATTAAAATAGATATTTAAGAAAATGTTGGTATTGGGGTCGCATTTCTTGAGCTTAGAAACGGAAAAGTTAATGAAACACAAAGTAACTGCGGATCACAATTCGAAAGCGGAACAACAAAGCTTTTAATCTGTATGTTTTAATTAAGTATTCTTCTACATATGTTCGGTAAACTTAATGACGAATTTTTGTTAATATATTCTTTAACTCAAAAAATGTATATGTGCATTGAAAGATAATATTGAATCTAAAACTATCATTGATACAATGTCTAAAGCGCACCTTGATGCAGGGTTAAAAGTTCATGTAGTAATGGGCATGTAGGAAAAAGCCTATTTGTTTTACGATTGGCATATAATTAAAGAACGAGGTAACGCATGCTCGCAGAACAGTCACCAGTGCGTGGAAACAGCATTCTCAGTTGGTTAGATCAGTGGTTTTCAAATACTGCAAGATCAGCCGTTGCCCTATCATTACACGAACGTTCAAGTAGGTCTGGCTTCACGTTTCAGTAAAGTTAATTTTTATTTAATTTTGAGAACGTAAGCTTGTAATGTCTGTCTTTTTCAAATTGATCTCGAGTGATTTATAAACGTTTACATCGAGTGCTTCTTGCTTAATTTTCCAATTTAGAAATATTTGGTGCATTCGCATTATCTGTAAATTTTAATTAAATATATTTTTTTTCAAGACATCACATACATCCATGCCTTCGGGCAGAAATTCATAATTCAATTTATAAAACTGTCCGTACTGGGATTCGAACCCGTGACCTCCGTAGCCGAAGCCAACGACGCTGACCACTCGACCACACAGGCGGCTTCTTTCTTCTCGGTCTTCTCGACCCATCCTTTCCTATGAACGGGGCGTATCGAAAGCGATTAGCTAACCACTAGTCCTGTCCTAGCCCTATCCTTCTACTCCTACTACTACTAATATATATATATATATGTATTTTTTAAATGAGTACGATTCACATAATATTTAAAACAATTGCACCTTCTTTTAAGGATAATATAATGATAATTAGCCGCCTATGTGGTCGAGTGGTCAACGTTGTTGGCTACCGCTACAGAGGGCCCGGGTTCAAATCCCGGTACGGACAGTTTTATAAATTGATTTTTCAATCGATTTATGATTTCTGTTCAAAGGCATGGATGTATGTGATGTCTTGAATTCCCCCCTCTCACCCATCCTATCCTATGAACGGGGCGTATCGAGAGCGATTAGCTTACCACTAATCCTGTCCTAGCAGTTCTCGTAGAAACACTTCTGTTGAGATAAACTCCATTAGGAGTCCATATGCTCCACATTGGGAGCGAACATGGCTTAAAAAAAATAAAAAATAATGATAATATAATAATATTTTAATGATACCTTATTTTTAAGGACATTTTATTTGCTAATTGCATTATTCGACAGTTAAGTTGAAACAATCAAACTGAAATTTGTAGGGGCGAAATACGAATTATATAATATTTATCGAAGAATTAAAAACTGTGCGTTGAATAAATTGCTATTAAATATTAGTAAAAATACAATCTTTGATATTTTTGATATTGTTTGACGCTATTGCGGATTATGACCTCATTAGAACCAGTTCTAGATCAGTTCCGAATAAAATCTAGTTTTGATGAGTACAAAGACCGAAATAGCTGTCAACAATATTAAAAATAATATTTGTAGAAGTATAATACTTATATCTTTTTTACTTTATGACAAAAGAGTTCTACCAAGTAATTGCTAAGTCAATAAAAAAAAAAAAAAAATTATTGAAACTGTCGCTTTCAATGAGATTTGAAACCAGTGGCGTATGCTGAGAACTTTGCAACAAATTCCGCAATATGAATACAATTGAGATTATATGACAGGAAGTGCAGTGCGTTATAGTGCGCTGGCTGGTTGTGCGCACTCCTATAAATCATAGGCCCACTAAAGATCCCCAGATACGACACTAACTAACTCCACTTGTGAGCTGATGTAGTCGTTTTCACCAGTGGCGTGCGAAATCAACCGCAGAAAATAAATACATACATTGAAAAATAAACTATTAAGTTGACGTTGAAACCATAAATAATAGTAACGTTTGAATTAAGTATTTGAATCATATATTTTTTCATAATTTTATTATAAAAATTGTTACTTCAATTGAAAATTCTTGCGATGAGCAAAGCTGTTTTTTTTGATAAAATTATGGAATTAGTACAAAAAAACCCTGTTTAATGTCTTGTCAATAAATAATAAGAAAACAATGTTTTCAAAAGTTATATTTATTTTGACATTCGCTTAGTTTTTGATAAGTCTCATATAACTGAAACAATAAACGAGGTATATTTTTTTATTCTTTGTTAATATTAAATTTTAAATACCATTCTAAATACTACTTCTTCGTTTAGGAAGTATGAGTCGCCAGTTCCAAGGGCCGTTCGACTGATCAACTCATTGCCTAGAGAAGTGGACATTTTTAGTGAACTGTTTTAAATTTTTATTTCTTGATTTTGTATTTTGATTTTGATGTAATATGTAGTGTTTTATTTTTATTTTTTCTCATTACATTTGTCAAATGCATGGCGAATTGGCGTCAGTTGTAATGTTATGTACTTGTACTTTCGATTTTTAAACAATAAATAAATATGTATTTATATTGAATTCAATTTAAAAATTTGCTGATCATGTGGCTTGTCTATTCTTCCGAAAATTCATCTCATTTGGTTGAAAACCAAAAACTTGACTCTCCGAAAACTTGTATAAATTGATTTTTAATAATCTGATATTGTCTAACTTTGCCACACACTTGACTTAACACCTATCATTAATTATCCTTTTATAAGATAAGTGTCGTGTAGCTGACAGTTTACTTATCGTGTTTTACCTACTTTAGAAGCTGAAGATATTTGTCAAGCGAAACACGTGTCACAATTTGTAATACACTCAACGTTATACAAAGGATTTTTTTAAATTTGTATTCATATTTGTATGAGACTAATGTTTTCATGATAACATTACGATTTTTAATAAAAAGAGACGTCACTGCAAGCCGACACCATTCTACCTGCATGTGCCGTTACCGACCAAAACAATGTATTATGCAATCTTTCGTTTTGCACACTTACCGTGTGTGTAGTTTTCTCCTTGTATTTTGTTATACTATGTTTCGCCATTATTGCTTATTAACATTAAATTGTCTTGTGGTCAAACAATATGCCAGCTTAGATTTCATTGCATGTAACTGTAAATGAACAGTCTTTATTTTGATACATACATTTGTTGAATAAGTTTTTACTATACAGGTATATTATATCGCCAGTTTTCTGGCAGATGTTGGTAAGTTTTGAACTGTCAAAAATGAGTAAAAACAGTATTCAAAGCGATTATTTGATATGAGTAAGAGATGAGTGTTGGTAGAAATAAAAATAATAAAACTGGAACAGTTAGTTATTAAATAATCGCTCTCGCCGCGCTTTGTTATTTAAAGATTAAAAGAGACCTTTTTGATTAGGAGGGAGTTTTTAGACATTACAAACATCTAAGTCTTCTAACAGAAATCGAAAAGTTTCATTATTAGTAATAATATTTGTGGACTGTTATTAAGGTTTTATTTTTTGATTTTGTGTGTTCAAAATATTTTTTTATGTATTGATGTTTTATGTACTGTTTTTTTTTATTATTTTAATTATATTTGTCAAGTGCATAGTAAATTGGCGACAGCTGTAATACTTTTCTGTCGTTATTATGTTATCCGAAAAACAGGGCCTCCAAATTTTATTGCGCCTGGGGCCTCCCATGTGCTTAATCTGCCACTGTGATCACTGATTAATTGAGCTACACACAATTCAATTGTTATCTAAAATTTAAATGGTTTCAGTCTGCCAAAAAATTGTTCTAAATACATTTTATATAAAAATCATCAATGTACGCTAATATTTGAAGAATAAAAAATATGAGTAGAGCCGGTAATAATGGTACAGTTTACGACGCAATATGCGTGCGGGTTGTAAATTTTATCACACGTTCGTTTAAAACCACATAATACAGAACATTTTCTCACAATGTATACGAAACACACTCTCTCTGGAATGGATTTTGATACAAAATATTTCGAACGAAGTGCTGTCGTTAAATGAAAATACTTAATAAGGAATACACATCGACTGTGGAAAGGAAAAAGGACGTAACTCACACATGACAAATTTTACAGGAGACACAAATAAACGTTTTTTGATGATTTGGGGATAAATGAAAATTATGAAATATACACCACTTTGAAGTGGACGAAGACTGATAAACGGGCTCTTATTGATTTAATCTAAAATCAATTTAAATAACTTATCAAAAAAAACTCTTTTTTCATTCTTGCAATTTTAGTAGGCCCTTGTTTTTTTCAAAAATAAAAGCTATATTAAGATACTAATTCGGGATTTGCAGCTTAAATCCTTTTGATAGAACGTGTATCAAGTTATATACATTTTGATTATCGAAAAAACAGTGTTTTGAAAAAAGTGTGGGTTACGTCCTTTATACTTTCCACAGTCGATAAAATGTAGACGAGCATCTATATTATATTCATAACGCTATAGAATATTGTAAATTGTTTGATGAAAAGGTACTGAAAAAAAATGTTTTTTTAAGCTTCTGCTGTTGTCAAATTGAAACATGCTTATTCAACAGTAAATAGTAAGTCTGAAGATGCCTCTGAAAGAGGCGAAACACGTGTCACAGTTAGTTACACAATACGTGGAATAATCAAAGTTAATTTAAATTTTCTATTTGAAACATGTTGGTCAATATCACAAAAAGTTTTGGTTTTTATTTAGTCACCCTGTAAAGTCCAAAAGGTCCGCAGGAAAGAGGAATGGGGCGTGGAAAGAACAAATATTTACTGCGTGTCACGTGGGCGAAATCAAAGCGACCAGTGCGGCACGAAAATATCGAATGGTCTCCACCGCTATAGAGTCTTACGTGACAAAACGCACGCCGCGATCATTTTATTTGATATTTTGATTCGCTTTAAACCGCGTTCTAATCGTGCTCGCAGTGAAACCTCCCACGTTATACGTAGCGTTAGCTTTCACGGATTCATGTCTTTGAATAAAAATCTATATATCGATTAAAAATCAATTTAAAAACTTATTTGTACGAGAGTCGAACCCGTGAACATTGTAAATAAATAAGGCTTATTCGTTGATTCTTATTAAGCTATTAAGTTTTCAGAGTTACGCTACAGTTAACTACTGTTAACGTTAATGACAGTTGACAAAATCAAATATAAACAAATTCGTTATTGATACAGTGAGTTTATTAAGTTTATCATGATGCATAAGCATATCTATTTAAATACTGATCTTTACTCTAGATCAGTGTCTGACAAACTGTGTGCCACGGCACACTAGTGTGCCGTGAGAAGTCTCTGGTGTGCCGCGAAGGAAAAAGACGCCATTAAATCTTTGGCTGACAAGTTAGACCAGAAAAGCTAAAATCTCACTGCTTAATTACTTCCCAGGTGTAGACGCTTCTACAAACAAATTTTAAGAAATTGCCGTAGTGCGGAGGACATAAGAACACCTTTCTGCATAATTTTGGTGTGCAGCGGACCAAACCCCATTTGCCAGTGTGCCGTGAAGTAAAAAAGTTTGGCTGACACTGCTCTAGATATTGAAAATACTGTTGTTCACGTAACATAATTATTTACTTACTATAACCGTTTCCATAAACAAACAGCAATAAGGAAAGAAAACCAGGGTATAATTTATTTGCTGCAATAAATTAGAAGTCTTGAATAAAATATTATTTATGGTTTTCAATTTCTCACATACAGTTAAGCGATGAAAAGCAATAGTAAATGTCATGCTTGTTATAAACCTACTTTCGAAAAGCCAATAATGGATCGATTTATTTGACCAGTACCCATAATAAACCGTTAAATTCGTTTATAAAGTGTCACAGTAAAGCGTTTCAAGACACTAACTTACATACTCTTCTGTTTGAATTGATGATTGCAAACATACGGAGAGTATTTATTTGTAACATTCTTCGAATTAAACCATATATATTTTCCAAAACAATAACTAAATGTCTTATTTTACGCAAAACTCGTCGAGTTAATGTTATATTTGAAAAATCTGCAATATAAAATGAAATTTATCCGTCAATATCAAACGAGATTTATATGAACAATCTAGGTCAGTGTACTTAAGAGTTTTCACCATAAAATCGTTCTAATACAATATTTTTGAGTTTTATTTGTAATGTGAAATAAATCTATTTTATGTATGCAGCGCAACGTTAATCATTTTCAGAAATGACTCGCTATGAAAACATTAAGTCAGGAAGTGATTGGATGTAATCATAAAACAACCACCATATTATTATTTTTAGTAAATATGACATTTTTTTCACTTGGATTATTATTCATAGTACTGTATTTATGTGTATTCTTATCAGTTGAAAATATACTGATCATAATAAATAAATGTAGAATTGGAATATTTTCTTTCCACCAACCGTTGGCAGTGAATACATTAAAAGTAATTATAATATACTTTTACACTTTCAAATTGTTCACTATCAACTCTTGGTGGAAATGCATTACACTTTTTGTACTAATTACATTTGTTTTCAATCAATTTAACCCTTTTCCCGCGTCACCAAATTTAGCGAGCATGCCCTGTACGCGGCTACTTTTTTGCGGATTTTTTTATCGCGTTTTCGACTATAAATATGGGTTGTAATATTTTTTCAACTGATCAAATATGTTAATTGCCACCCAAAGTAACTTTTTCAGTGATAAAATACAATATATTTCTTGTATTTTAACGGTTTAATTCAACAATGATCATTCTTCATACAATTGCGGCGTGACGTCACCATATTGCAAAATACCGCCACGCACGACCGAGAACACTGCGCCACCACCATAACATGCTGATAATATTAAATTCTCGGAACAATTTCAATTTCACCCGCACTCGATAGCTTATTTACACTATCCAAAATCTTGCATTGGTGACGTATGTTCACGGCGTGTTCCAGAAATAAATTATTTTAGCATATATTGAATCTTTTTTGACTAATGCCATCTATTGAATTTGGTAAAATATACATTTAGTAATATTTTCAACCAAGTTATACAATTTTAACACAATAGATAGCTCTTATATGGGGTTTGAAATTTACATGACATCTATACGTGTCACGCGCGCTGAGGGCATGTTCGCTAGGACATGCATAGCGGTCATATGCGGTGAGAAGGTTAAAGACCAGGTTCGCTCATCACGATCATTAAAAACTGATTTACAGCTTAAATTTCAGATACAAATTTATATTAAAAATGCGACGCTTAGCACAATATCTTACAGTAGTTGTAAACATTATTTTGTTTTTAATTATAGATTTAATTGTCTTTTCATGTAATTAATTAATTATGAAAGAAAGTGAATAAAACGTGTAGTCAAAAGTAGTACACATTCAAAGTGTGATTCGTCAATTATTTAGTTTTAATATAGTTGAATTTTTATATCTGTTAATTGGTGTCATTTGAACGATTACTACTCTTAATAACGAAGTCTAAAAAAAAATTTTAATGCAGATACGGGAAGTGTTCTTAACACGAAAAATTACTTATGTGACACTTAGCGTGATAGCAGCAACTAGTAAAGTGTTGTATTTATACGCAAAATCATTTGAACAAAATGAAATCAAGATAAGGGCCGCATTTCCAGCCATTGCTATTAAAATGGTGTTATAATACGAATTTACAGAACAGTGGTTAGTATTACAAATTTTATCGAAGACAGCGATACATTATTACGCTTGTATAAATTCCAATATATTTACTTCAACCAGTATGAAGTCTATTGCTCTAAATAACTTGGAACTTTTTTTTTCGTGACCTTTTATAAAACATTCATTCTGTACTATTGCACAGAATTTTTCAGTACTAAATTATAGCCGTTGGGTATTTGGTTAAGTGGTTTCGGTTACAGTACTAACAGGCCCAAATCCCAATACGGACAGTTATATACAATTCGGGACTTTAGCCGTGTGACAAAGTCATTAGCTTCAAGTAGAGACTCCAATTACTTGACATCGCAAATACTCTAGTATCGAGTAGCAAAATTTTAAAATAGTTTCAGATTTGTGTATATAAATAGATGATAAATTAATAAGCTTATTTAATTTAATTTTTACATTTATTTCAATTTATTAAGCGTATATTTCAAAAATAATTGAAAATTAAACGTCTCAATTTTTAAGTTTTTAAGTTTTCCCGCAGTAGAAAAAAACTCTCTATGTTGCTGTGGACGACGGTTTTATAGTAAACAATGAATTAAATAGTGCATCTAGTGTCCGCTGTTTAAATGATTCCAACTGTCAACGGCAAAACAGGACAAAACCATTTAAAAATATATATTACCTGATAGTAAAGACTCAGTTAAACGCAACGGTTAAACATTATATATATATTTGTTTAAATAAGTAAATAAAATTTGGAAATAAATCTTCATTTTTAAATAACGAGTATTACTCGAATATTTTTCAAAATACTCGAGTATCGAGTACTTAAAAAATGGACGAGTATTCTTGAGTATCGAGTATTCAATACATGAATTGGAGTCTCTAGCTTCGAGTGTAATGCTTACGGGATCGAATCCCAGTACGGACATAGTCATAAATATTTTTTTAATTGAGATATATGGGCATGGCTAGAAGAGGATTGATAGTTAGCTTACCACTCTGCTTTTAGTACGATAAGAATAAGACGAAAATTTAGAAATCTCTATTTATACAACCAAGTCTTCGAACAGAAATTTACCAATTCAAAATCAATTTGTGAAACTGTTTGTAGTGGCGTTCGAACTCGTGACTACTGCAATCGAAGTCACTCTTTTTTAAACCCATGTCTGCTCCCAATGTTAATCGTATTACCTCTTAATAAAGGTATTACAACGGTGCTTTTTCTACGAGAAATACTCGTTTCTCAGCAGCTCAACATCTCATTTTTCAAAGAGATAAGAGATATAAATAATCTGATTATAACAGCGCTCTTCCTACTCTCCGTTATTTTAGGATCAGAAGGGTAGCTGAGAATTTTGAACATCCATGACTTCGAACAGAAATCTATTGAAAAAATGCTGTTCGTACTGAGATTGGAACCCGCAAGGACCGGCATGAAAACCAACGACGTTGAGCATTGTGCCAAGGACCCTACCTGGATGGAGTTGAATAATATTTTTTACCAACAAAACCATAATAAAATTCATAGAGTTAAAAAAAATAACATAGTAATAAGATGTATTATGATTTATGAATTTCTAGTAGTTCTTTGAAAAATTATACTGTTTTCTTGAGCTACAGACCGATTAAAATTCGTACACTTAACGCTTTAAATCAATTCATATATTTTCCAAGTGAATTGTTTTCAAGCGAATAAAAATACAATAAATTGTACGGTTAGCGAAACTTAAATAATAAAATACGCAATAGTGTTGGGTACTTAAATGGTATTAAGTTGGAACATTACGTCTTGTAATTTTTGTAGGGCAAAGGTGTTAAATGTGATGTCGGACAATCGCCGAAGCACACGACTGTGACTGTCGAGAATTGGTCCTCGGGTTCGATTCCCGCTGCGGAGCTCGCGTGTTAACTCTAATTAAGCCGTCTCAATCGTGAGGCCAATACGATCAATGGGTTAACCACTGCAGATGTGTGGGTTAAATAGACACAGATTAACAAACTTTTGCATAATAAGAATAAAAAATAATTATTAATTAAGAAATAGATACTTTCCACTCTGCACCGCGTAAAAAATATAATAAAAAGAAAAACTGAAGATTGGTTCGCTTAAAAAAAGATAATAATAAAAACCAAACAAAAAATCATCAAAATTCAATTAAAAATATGTATGCATATACACTATTATTGTCTAAAAATATCTGACATGCCTAATGAGTTAACATCTGATAATGACTTTTGTTTGTAATTAACGTCCTGTGTTGTTGAATTTCTTATTATTTGGAAATCTATTTTTTGTTTCTGGTGATCGTGCTAGAAAGAATAATTCGTGTAAAAATATAGTATTAACTATTTTTAGTGGATCGTGTTATCGTAAAACCGTGTATTAAAAGAGTTTAAATATTATGAAAGATTCTACAATGCACCCCTTTTGAGATTTCGGAAAAGAGTTATACTATTCATTTAATTCATGATTGAAGAAAAAAATCATTCCACAACCGAAAGCTATTATGTAATTTTAGAACTTTGTTATCGAGTCGATGATATTATAAACATTATGTATTTTATTTGGTATACTAAAAAAATAAAATTCACACTCAAAATTTTTCCTTTATGTATTATGATATAATTATTCCCTTAATTGGTACTTAATTTATAATTTTTTGTTGCTTTATCAAATTTAGACTTGTAAGTAATCGGCCAAGATATAAAAGCAGTTAGGAATTTTTTGGTCTAAGCTCTTCATTTGCCTCTCTAAATTTACAAAGAATTCGTGAAATAATTCATAAAAAGAAGATACATTTTTATTATATTGTACAGCTAAAGATTTAAGATTTTTTTTCAAATAGTAAGCAAGACGCAGTCTGAAAATTGACTCTTATTCATTTACCAAAAAAATAATCACTGTACGTTCCATGTATTTTTTTTGTATCTTATAATTTAATTCCACAAAAGACGCACGCATAAATCAATTAACTACTTCACTTCTCTGTCTACTTCAAGTGATATTGTAAGTAAGGTCATTTGCGATTAAACAAATTCAATTAATCTTAATTATCACATAATTAACCACAAGCTCATAGATACGCACAAAACAATAAAATAATTGTTTAATTAGCATATTTTTATTCGAGCTTCAAAAAGTTATGGAAGCGTAAAGATATTTGATTCGACTAGCCAAGCTGTACTTACATATACCTTAGTATGCTAATGAGGCCCAATTCAACTGTCTATATTTAAAATAAACCTCGGTAAACGCATCGTTAAGACAATGTGTGTGTTGTTTTTTTCTGTTATTCACTTTTTTATTTCTTGTTTAAATCTGTGTGTTACACTAATTGATTACTTTCGTTCTTTTGTAAGTATAAAACACTCATTTGCATAAAACAATTTACAGTTTTTATACTGACAGCTTTGTTTTTTTTATTCCTTTGTCTTATTAAAGAGGTCGTTTGTACCTTTTTATTATTGAACATAATAAAATGCTGCATCAAATGCATTTTTTGGGTGAATTTTGTTCTTCCTTACAATGAAATTGACTATATTTAAAAAAAAAAAAATTCTTTAAAGAAGTATCTCAACGGAAGTTTTTCTACGAAAATTCTTTGTTACACAGTAGCTCAACCTCTCTTTTTCAAAGAAAGTAGTAGAGATAGAAGGATCAGACCAGGACAGGACTAGTGGTTAACCAATCAATCTCACTGCGCCCAGTTATTAAAGGATCGGAAAGGGTGGAAGGAATTTTTAGACATCACGAACAAAAATCGATAAATCAATTAAAAAAATGTTGTTTTTACTAGAACTCGAATCTTGAGGCTGAGCCCTAATAGGAACTGGCGAAAATTCACTGTTGTATTTTAGTAATTTTTAAATTGACTATCATAGCAGATTATTTTGAAATCATGAATAATTTCGGAAACTTTACTATGTATTTGCAACCGGTCCTGATCATATAAAATAAATGTGGAATTATAAAAAAAGAGTGCTTCATTTTATAATTGTAATGCCTACCAAGTATTGACAGTGAATATATTCAAGGTGACCAATAAAAACATAATTACCTATTACAATCGTAAATTTTGAGGGCGTGGTTTTACTTATGATAGATCCTCTCTTTTAAAAAGATTTTTTATTAATTCAACATAATTACATTAACGACACTAAAAAAAAACACATGAATCGGAGATTCTTTTTCGAGACAACCAACCCGAGAATAAATTTTCTGGAAAAGGGATTCATTTGAATTCAACAACCTGCGACTTGAGACTTGAGAAAAAAATCTAGTTTAAGAATCTCTATACCTTGACAACCTTTGTATATTTCAGGAAGCAACAAAAAAGGTGAAGAACTTTCAAAATATTAATCTACGTATTTGTTACAGATGCAATTTTTCAATAATAACCATAAAATTATTTATCCAGTGTACTATTTTTTTAATCATATCTTTTTATCGGCAAAGTCAATCGAATCCCTCGAATGAAGTATAGTAAAATACAGTATAAATCACAAGATATTTTGTATTATTTAACATTAAACGAAAAAATTTCATGAGTTTTGAGTTACCAACTGTGGAGTCTGAAAAAATGATGACTCCACTCCGAATTTTTCTTTCAATCATTTTATTTTAACATATTATATACACACTAGGGCATCCAATCCTGGGATCCGGGATCCCGTTCAATTTTCTGATCCCGAAATTGCGGGATTGAGATGGCCGCGATCCCGGGATTTCGGGATTGAGAAATTTTGAGCAAATTCTCGAAATTTACACGAAATTGGCAAATTGAAGATTTCAAATTCCTCGGTGAGCTAAAAAAAAAAAAAAAGTTTCTGTGAGATTCTGGGAAAAAGAATACCAAATCGGGGATTTAAAATTCCTCGGTGAGCTAAAAAAAAAAAAACGAGTTTTTGTGAGATCCTGGGAAAAAGTATACCAAATCGGGGATTTCAAATTCCTCGGTGAGCTAAAAAAAAAAAAACGAGTTTCTGTGAGATTTCGGGAAAAAGTATAGCAAATTGAGGATTTCAAATTCCTCGGTGAGAAAATCTCAATCCCGGGATTCAAAATAAATCAATCCCGAAATCCCGGGATTGGAAAAAGGCTTCGGGATTGGATACCCTAATACACACCATCAGATCATCTTTAGTCAGTCTTACATGCAGTGACAACACTATAGACTATTGTGGTTTGAATACACATCATTATATCATGAGTCTTAAGATTTTTCCGACTCCAATTCTGACTTCGACTCCACGACTCTCGAATCTGACTCCAACTCGTGACAGTGTTCGTACAAAGAACTATTTGTTTAAATATTTTTTTATAAATATTATTACGGTATAACAGTCTCGGGACGCGAGAATTTCCCGGGAAATGAAAAAAGCCGAGACTTCAGAATCCCTGTATAACATGATCATTGACAATAAATGAGACTGTTAGGACCCCTACGATGCGGTGTAATAATTTATTGGAGCATATGTTTGTTAAACGTGATTCGTCCGACTCAATATTAAAGACAATGTAAGTCACTGTGAGTCATTTGTAAGACAAGACAATTGAATTGTTTTTATCTGTGAGAAAGGTGACTGGATAACTGTTCTTTTTGGTCATTATCAATTTAATTAGTTTTTTTTCTCGACAGCAAATAAACATTTTAGAACACAAAAGAATTAAGGATTTAATAACGATTTTTAAGCACACGTATAGAATACCATAGAGACAATTTTCTTTCCTCAGTCAGTAGAATGTGAAATTTTGTAAATGTGTAACACAAATAATGTCGACTGTGGAAAGGAAAAAGGACGTAACCCTTAGTTTTTTCAAAACACCTTTTTTAAGCTTGATAATCACAATGTATCAAACTTGATACACGTTCTTTCAAAAGGATGCAAACTGTAAATGCCGAATTAGCATCTAAATTTAGCTTTAAAGTTTGAAAAAGATTACCTTGTAAAATATTAAAACCAAGAAAAAAGAGTAATTTGCAGACACACCAGTAAATAAATTTGTCTTTAATTATCGATTTTATGAATGATATTTACATCGTTATCATGAATTCAAATATACATATCGACTATGGAAAGGAAAAAGGATGTAACTCACAGTTTTTTCAAAAAAGCTTTTTTTCGATAATCAAAATTCATTTAACTTGATACACGTTCTATCAAAAAGATGTAAGCTGTAGATGCTAAATTAGTATCTAAATTTAGCTTTTAAGTTTGAAAAAAGATGAACTTCTGAAAATTGAAACCAAGAAGAATGACTGAAAAAAAGGTTTTTCCTAGACAATTTCTTTAATTAGTATTTTATTATGTCAATTAAACACCAGTTTAGAAGTCTCCGTGCACTTCAAGCTTGTGTATAATTCATAATTTGCATTTGGCCCAAAATCATGAAAACACGTTTTTTGCGCCTCTTGTAAAATTTGATATATGTGAGCTACGTCCTTTTTCCTTTCCGCAGTCGATGTCATATATGGTCATATTTATCAAACTATGCGTTTTCACATTGTTTTAACACTTTCTTTACGATGATAATTCCCTTGATAAGTTAGTGTACCCAATATAACAAATTGTGTGTGGGGAACTTGCACGACGTTTGCACTAGGCCCCCAAATTTCTAGTTACGCCACTTTCTGTGAAGCGTCGAAATCATGATTTCTCTTTTACAAATCGAGATTTCCATTTTTTCTTTATTTGAAATATGTGACATTATTGCCATGATCCGAATAAAAACATTTGACAAAAACTAAATCAATTGCTCCATCTTAATTTTTCATTGGATACGAATGGGCTTATGAAGAAAGATTTTCTATATTACATTTCTTCAATCCGTTTCCTCAAGGGGTAAAATGATTTGTTATGGAGTTTCTCATTGGAAGTTGTGTGTGAAAAAACTTAGGATAAATCAGTAAAAAGGCTTTTTTAATTTTCTCTCCAAATCGACACGACAATGGTTTCTAGTTAGTTAAGCATATCACACACAATATTATATACTTTGGATAAGTGAACTTAAAAATAAGCATATTTGTTTTCTTTCGATATTTTCCCTTCTTTATAAGCCCTTCACCATATAACCGAATACAACATAAAACGTACCAGAGCCAGGCAATACCTATTGTCTAAAATAAAAACATAATTTTAAAGTGGACACATCAGATTTATAAATCAAATTTGTTATATCATAAATACGATTTTAAATTGAATTTCGTGTTAGTAATGATGACTGTTAAATAACAATCAATAAACGACTTCACTAGTAGGTACTTACTTACCGGAAAACAAAAGTAACTTAGGTAAGATGATATTGGCCACCTCACAAAATATGTATTCAATTTATTTTATACAATATATTATTTAAACGAATTGATTTTGGGTTAAAGCTTGCTTGATAAGTTAACTATTCTGGGAAAATATTGATAAAGTATACTTTAATCATAAATATGTGGCACTGCTGCTGATCAATTGCCATGGCATAAATATATTTAATATTTTGAATTGTTTAAATAGTATTAGTTGTAGATAAGTTACTCGAGATTAGCTCAAAGAGAAAAGATATCACAAACACCCCGGCTAAAAATGTTGATGTTGAATTTTAAAAATCTCCTCGCAAATCTTGACAAGGTTATTATCAAATAAAGATTTTTCGTTGGGTTGATTATAAAATTCTAATTGAGTTTATCTAATGTGATTAAAAAAATATAATATCTTACGTCTGATTATTATAAGCTGTCAAATTATGTTAAATAATGAAAAGTGCATAGATTAGAAAACTTTTAAGGTGCGCAATGTCAATACATTGTTGAAAAGAATTAAATGCAACAAAATACATCTTTACTAAATAATTTCAAATTTGCATCAGCTTTAAAGTGGTGATGCATAATATTTAATATTTGAACTCAAATTATTATACAAGTAATAGAGATGGTAAAAACTTCAAACGAAACTACTACCAATTCGAGTGATTACTGGCTAGTCACTGTACAGGTTACCCTTTCTATATTGGTCGTGATTTTTTTTCAAATTTAGAATGTATGAAATCGATTGATAAAGATATCTCAGTATTTATATTTTTAAATGTCAGATGTCACTCTTCGGTGGTCTGTTTTAATAGCCACGTCACGTGATAGTATTTATGTTAACAGTATTGTTCCAATATGTCATGGTTGCAAAGAAATATACAGTTATGATTTCATTAAATATTGTTTTGTTTAATTTGATTTATTTTGTTTAAATTTTATCATCCGAAAGTGCTATATATAAATCAATAATATAGCCTTGGTAAAGGAACGAAAAACAAAACATTCAATATTAAATTTATTGCAAAAACACGATTTCTTTCGATTTTTTTTTGTGTCTCAGGTCTTTGAAATTCAACACGAATCCATCACATATTATTTTATTCGACAAGAAAAATGAGTATTGATTTCATTGATGATGTAAATATATTGCATCTTAAGCCGTTTATTTCTTATATTTTAATGGAATAAGTGATTTTTGTACAAAATTAATCGTACATACTATATTTGAGGGGCTTATTCTAAGATAAAATATAATAATTGATAATGAGGTATGAATGAAAACAAAAAGCAAATTTTCATAATTTTTAAAAATCGATTTTAAATCAGTGCTAGAAACAAAAAAAAATATTCAAAATTACCAATATGTGAATAACATTGACAATGGTGTTCAGATAGCTATACTATCAGTTCAGTTCAAATGTCTTTTTTTTGTTTTAAGAACTATTTGTAACAGAGTCAATAGTTTATTAGCATTTTTCAACAATTTGCAGTGGCGGATTAAGCCCTTTGGAGGCCCCAGGCGCAATAAATTTTGGAGGCCCTGCTTTTTGAATAATATTAAAGTGCTGCAAACCTCTTTGTAGACTAATAATGAGTATTGAAAACTGAAATTAAAATGTAAGGTTTTATATAATATATGCTATCTTCGAGGCCCCCAAGATTTGGAGGCCAAAAGCGCGCGCCTCTTGCGCTTATGGGATAATCCGCCACTGACAATTTGACATAATGAAATAAGTCTTTTTTGAAAATACGCCCCTAAAATTCGTTCATACATGTCACGCCACACTTGAAATCGAGTGGTTCATCCATTTTTGTAGCGTTGTTCAAGCACTTGAGTCCCAAAACTGACAATTTCACAAAACCGTTTTTAATCGATTTTTTTAATCCATTTCCGCTCCCAATATGGAGCAAATGGCCTTCTTATGGAGATATATCAACAGAACTTCTTCTACGAGAACTGTTAGTTACTAAGTCACTCAACCTCTTTTTTTCAAAGAGAGTAGTAGTTCTTAGAAAGATAAGACCAACACAGGACTAGTGGTTAACTAATCACTCTCACTACGTACAGTTATTCAAGGATTGGAAACCTTCATTCATTCATGACTTAAACAGAAATCGATCGAAACAAATGCTGTTCGTACTGGGATTAGAACCCGTGAGATGAACCCACCAACAACGCTAATCGCTGCGCCATACGACCCGACAAATCGATTTATGGGATGCATATCTAAGATTCTCTCTTATCCATCTTATACTACACATAAGGTAAACCAACTAATATAGCAAGGGTGGGTAACTTTCTCACATTCATTTATCTGATTCAATATAAGGCCGAAGTAAAGAAAACGTTGACACACTCACCCATTTTGTTTCGACTGTCGAACATAAAATGGGTTGATTACGCACTTTTTTTTTACGCTTGCGTATAAGTTTTTGACCAAAGTGAATATTTTGATTAAGTCGAATTGCCGCATCAGAGTAGCCAAGTGGCCGCAGGTTCCCTTCCACTATACTAGAGCATTCTCTACTGTCTCTACAAGATCATTATATTTTAAATGTCACTATGTATTTTTAAACAGTTCTTATATCAGTGGTTTCCAACCTTTATGTTACTGCGCCTCCCTTTGAAGAAAGAAAATATCTTCGCGCCACCCCGTCCTTTATTTCATATAGTAATAAAGACACGTTTTAAAGGGTAAATAAATATTTTGGGCTGTTCGCGCCTCCATTTGCAATGCTTCCCAGGTTGGAAATCGCTGTCTTATATAATAACTTCTGTTAAAATACTCCGTTACGAGTTCATATTCTCTATTTAGAGTGAAGCTACGGTGGAAAAAATATCTTTTTAATTATGTCCGCTTCCAATGTGGAGCATATGGACTACTAATGGAGTTTATCTCCACCATAACTGCTTGTTACTCAGTTGCTCAACCTCTCTTTTTCCAAAGAGAGTAGGGATAAAAGGATAGGGCTAGGACAGGATTAGTGGTAAGCTAATCGCTCTCGATACGCCCCGTTCATAGGATAGGATGGGTGAGAGGGGGGAATTCAAGACATCACATACATCCATGCCTTTGAACAGAAATTCATAAATCGATAGAAAAATCAATTTATAAAAGCCAACAACGTTGACTACTCGACCACACGGGCGGCTTTTTAATTAATCTTTTTTTAATTTTTTTTAATGTACAACAATTAATCATGTTTTTTAAAGTTGTGTATCATTTGTATTAGTTATCAAATATAATGTCTCATAATATATGCAAAAACTTATTTATAACAATGACAAGTTATGCTTAAAAATGTAGTAGAATATCCGGCGAAGCGTTCTGCGCATATTAATATAATATGAATTACTTGTATCGAATTAAAATATTATTTTAATGTTTCATAACTTTCTCATTGAAGTTCAGTAATTTATATGGGAATATATCTCAAAACATGTAGTATAAAAGACCTTCTCCATACATCATGAAGCATTAAGTCATGTAGAGATTAAGATTATATTCAGAATAGTGCGTCGATAAGTAACTAATAAAATATATAAATTAATTCATTGCAATTAGGGTATCCAATCCCGGGATTGAGATTTTCTCACCGAGAAATTTGAAATCCTCAATTTGCTATACTTTTTCCCGGAATCTCACGGAAGCTCGTTTTTTTTTTTTAGCTCACCGTGGAATTTGAAATCTCCGATTTGGTATACTTTTTCCCAGAATCTCACAGAAACTCGTTTTTTTTTTTTTAGCTCACCGAGGAATTTAATATCCCCGATTTGCCAATTTCGGGTAAATTTCGAGAATTTCCTCAAAATTTCTCAATCCCAAAATCCCGGGATCGCGACCATCTCAATCCCGGCATTTCGGGATCAGAAAATTGAACGGGATCCTGGGATTGGATGCCCTAATTGCAATTAATTTTGTTAGATTCAATTCTTGGTAAATTGTATACAAAATGATTGTGTTTAAAACAGATATATCCCACCTTTTCAATTCTTAAATGAGTGGAGAAAGAAATAATAATAAAGGGTTTTTTTAATTTAAGATTTCGACTGAAGGTGCTTGGTGGAATTTCGATATTAAATTTGAATCGTTCAAACTATGTACATTCTCACAGATTTTGAACTCATGAACTCATCCTTTTCGCCAGCAATGGCTTTGGACTCAGTGATGCATTTATATCTTATATAAACACGAAACTTTCATTTACTAAACGTCAGTTCAAGTTCATCCGTGCACTTGAATGCCTGAAGATGCCGAAAGGCGAAACCCGGGTCGTTAGTGACAAAATCTGTGAGAATGTACATAGTTTGAACGATTCAAATTTAATAATAAAGGGAATTAAAATATAAAATCAACCGATTTTGTCACGTATGAAGCTCTATAGCGGCGGAGACCATTTGATATGTTCGTGCCGCACCAAATCCTTTTCTTTGCATTCAATTTGATTTCGTTCACGCAAGACATACAGTTATTGGTTTTAATTACAGTATGCAACATAAATTACAACAACATTTAATATCAACACGGTAAATAGTTTTTTTGCCAACAGTTTGATAATGTGGAACAATTTAACTTTGAAAACACACTTCTCTTCTATGAGCTCCTTATACATTATACGTATGAAAATAACTGGTATTTAGAAAAACTAATTGTAAGTCGGCTAATTTTAACTTTAATACTAGGTTAAAATTAAGAAAAAAAAGTTTCTTCATTTCTACTCTCTTAGTTTTTTCTTTTATCGAAGCAGGGAAAGGTAGGAATAAAATTTAACCACTTAAACTGTTTTTTACAAAACATATTACATATAATATTAGGATAGGTAAATCACAAAGAAAAATAAATTTAATCTTTTTTTCGAAAAACATCATTTTAGCACCTTCAATAGGATTTCGCATTCATTTCATGAGAATACCTTTTACAACTTTGTTTGAATGTACACTTTTTATAAAATTGTGAAATAATATTTTATTCGATATACTATTTCATGAAATAATTATTACCTTCAATTTCGACGCACACTCATTTAAAAGCATATCACAATAACACGAGCAATATAAGAAACAGTATTTTTTCTATTATCTTCAAGCTCATCCATCCAAAGTGTGGCCTTTGAACGACCTTAATAGCTATCCACCTCAACTCAAAGTGGCGATGTCAAAGTGGCGTGCGACAAAATTATTTGAAAACTGCACATCATAAGAGTACAAAGAATTAATAACTGAACTAACTAAACTACCAATTAAGCCCTTTCCTGGTTAATGTATAATATATATGACAAAACCAATTTATTTACCATTCGTAACAGAATAAATATGTGATGACAATACACTCAACTCCTTTTATATGCGGTAGATACGTTCTACGAAAAAACCGTGTAAAAAAGAAATAGAATTTATTTAAAAATTGAAGATTGGCAGGGGGCTGGAGGGGGCGCTGAGGGGCTCACGCGAGCCCCTTGTTAATTTAAGAGAAAACAATATTTTTAGATCAAATTAGTTTAAAACTAAAATTTCTGACCCAGATATTATCTGCGGCAGCTTAAGTATACATAGGAGTACATTTTCAGCCATTTATATTGATATTTTTTTGATAAATAGCATATTTATTCATATTTTAGGTGTATTGTATATAATTGCATTGGAGTGATAAAAAAATTCAGTCCTTCACAGAACACCAAGAATTTCTTTGAGACTAAGCGAGCGCTTTGTCAACAAAATGGCAGCTCACCGATGGAGATTGGTTTTCATATTTAAAAAAAAACACGTTATTTTAATATTTTTTTAAGCTTACGTCGCTAGAATTGTTTTGGTAAGTCTAATGTGTTCTTCTAATGGGGACTTATGAAGCTTTTTGTTTGTTATCACTGTCTTGTGTGTTGTTGAATTTGTTGTTAATAAGAAATCCGTTATCCGCTTCAGTGTTTTTTTTTGTTTCTGTAAATCGTGTTAAAATAAATAATTTGTCTAAAAGTATTTTTTCATTTTAGTGAACCGTGTTAATATTTCAACGCCGTATAAAAACCGTATTAAAAAGATTTGAGAGTATGTTTATGTGTATAAACTTTAACCACCTTCTTAATGACTATAATGAGTATAAATGATGGGAAATTATATGCGATTTAAAAAAAATGATAAATTTATTTTATTTTTAGTTTTATCATTAATATTTAATTTGAAAATTATTTTTGGTACGCCACTTTATTTAGTGGCAAGTAAGTAGTTGAACCGGAGCTGTTTTGGCCTGCGACGTCTTTTCTCGTCTTGTCGCTACCTCTGGTGACCTAACGCGGCTCCATCAATCACGAGGACACATTGTCAGGGGAAATTTGAATTGCGCTATCGCCATTTATACCAGAAGTTTTGATTAATATTGATACTCAAAATATGAAATTGTATGTATCAATATGACATCAATTCAAAGAACTTTTTAATGGTTAATGACGTCAAGACTTGAGGGAAAAACACACACCGTAATTTAATTTACTTCGGCAAATTTTCTAAATAATGACCTTAATCAATTTCGGTTATTTTTGAAACATTTTTAACTGATTTTGGTTAAACAATAAAACTTGGAAAAAGGTGTTAAATATCCAAACAATCTCGCCAAAATATTCCTACTCGTGTATTTTCTTAAGATACAAAGTTATTGCAAATGTAGTAAATAATTGCAAATTTAGCAAAAACGCACAGTATACATATTAAATATTCGAAGAGCTTTCAAAGATTAAAAATAAAAAGGAAAAATAAGTCGACTCGATTTAGTGGCAAAAACATGAAATTGACGTTAAACGACTGCCAGTTTTTGTCATATAAAAAAAGCATTTATTTATATTCCATAAAATATCAAGTCGATGATGAAAACTTCTGAACCACATCTGACAATAATTAAAAAGGATTATATGCCAAAAGACTGACCTTTACGTAACAACGGCGGTTTCCGGAACTAAAACCTGTACCCCACAAAGAAACTGATTACAGAAAATATATCTACCATGTCGATATAACGTGATTTTTAAAACAATATTTTCTAAAATCAACGTAGGTTTTGAATGATTTGCAATTCTCACGATATCTGGCTGTAAGGATGGATCACGTGATTAATCACAGGACATGCAGCGCTGTGTTGTAAGCGTCACAACAAAGGAACCAGTGGTGGATTACTCCATAAGCGTAAGAGGCGCACGCTTGGGGATATATATCTTGGGGGCCTCAAAGATAGCATATATTATATAAACTCTTATATTTTAATTTCAGTTTTCAATATTTATTATTATTCTTCGAAGAGGTTTGCAGCACTTTCATGTTATTCGAAAAGCAGGACCTCCAAAATTTATCGCGCCTGGGGCCTTCCAAAGTGCTTTATCCGCCACTGAAAGGAACCAAACCTAATACTACAGACACAGTCTTTAGCTGGTGATGGCAGGAATATAGCACATTTCGTACTTTGACGGACAGTGCTTTAAGTTATTTGGGTAGTTCTTAGTGTAAAAATCGAATCTAATTAAAATGATGTTTATTCTAATTCTCACTCTTCATCTTTTTAATTTAATATATGTATTTGTCTGTGTATCATATAAATACATTGAAAATCAGCACGATCGTTTGTGATATGCTATGTACAATAAAATAGTGAGCGTTTTTTTTATTTTGACTGCAATATTAAAATGTATTTAGGCGAGTCGACTTCTGGCGCTTCATATCAGTGATGTTTGTCTATGTTTACTAAAACCCATTTCTGATCTCGAAAACTCCATAACTGGTATTACCTCTCTGGTCACATCCGTGAGAGAACATCTCGAAATGTAAGAGAAAATGATTTGTCAGTTGCAAAATATGACAAATCGACAACCTATTCGTATTTATAGAAGATTGTAATGATGTGACAGTTATTTCTGTGTGAATTAAAAGCATTAATTTAAATAATGTAAGTGGCTTAAGAAATCTATTTCGACATTGTTGAAAAGATTTTGAATATGTAAATATAGTAATAAATTTCGAAATTGAGCAAATATTTCGTTATGGAGAGAAAATATTTTTTGTTGTAGTTATTTGACATATCTTAATGAAGTGATTTTCAACCTGGGGTAGGCGTGGATTATTGCTAAAGGAGGCGCGAACTGTCCGAAATATTTATTACCCCTTAAATTAAAATGTGTCTTTATTAATATATGAAATAAACGATAGGGAGGCGCGAAGATTTTTTTTTCTTCAAAGAGAGGCGCAGTAACATAAAGGTTGGATACCACTGTCTTAATGTGGTCAGTTTTGCTTAGCAAGAAAATATTTGTTCATTTCATGAAAAAGGACACTGTCTGAGCGAGACCACTTCTAGTCTTCATAAATTAAATATGAAATGATTTTATTGTATTTAACATGTTATCTGAAAGTGAATATGTATATGGATAATGCTACAATTCATTGAATATTTACTAAGTTTTTAAAGCTTTGTGTATTCCTAAACAGAGATGAGTTCATTTTGTTTTATTAAAGAAAGGAAACAAATTTAATGGTCAGAATCAAAGTATGAACGGTCAGAATAAAAATATTATACGGTCAGAATATTCAATCAACAATTTTGGTTCGTAGGTTAGGTTAGGTTAGGTTTTTTTTTAAACTTTAAATTAAATTATGACTATTTATTCTGACCGATATACATATTATGACCATTTAATATAAATTCCAATCAATGCTATTTAAAATCAGATCATAAAAATACGAGCCTCAAAGAAAAGAACTTAATTTAAGATTTCGACTGAAGGTGCTTGGTGGAATTTCAATTCTAAATTTGAATCGTTCAAATTATTTACATTCACACAGATTTTGTCACTAACGACCCGGATTTCGCCTTTCGGCATCTTCAGGCGTTCAAGTGCACGGATGAACTTGAACTGAAAGACCTTAGTTAAAAAAATGGTCTAAATTTGTAATTGATGATGTTAGTTCAATAAGCATGCGCAAAAAAATATGAAACTAGTCGAATCCAATACCCCCTGATATCTGAGATTTTACAAGCACAATGTTTTTTTATCTTAAATAGTCATACGGTAGTCGACAAACAAAAGAATTTGTGCCAAAATAAAATTAGGTTTTTATGAACAATCTACCATTTTACATGAATGAATAATGAGGTGTTACAAACATAATCACACTACGTACAACACATTTACATACAAACTTTATTAAAAGTTATTAATATACAAACATTTTCGTACAAGGTGTATTGTTTTACTTGTATGGCTTGAAAGGGAAAACTTGAGCCAATTAAGCCAAGCCATTGTTCTTGTTATATAATCAATTATTCTTAATGTATGAGAAGAACTATTTTCATTAATAACTGTTGTAATACAACCAATAAAGAATGAATAATTCTTCTGTAACAAATATTCACTTTCAATTTTTGTGAGGCTAATTAAATCATCAGTATAAAAAATCTACTTAAGGTAAGTTCTTTCACAAAACATTTTGTTTATTTTTTATATAAGTTCTCCAGTGAATCCTTCTTATAGTGAATTCCGAAACCCCGGAATCGGTGTACTAAGATTATACCGGGATTGCGGTCCAAGTTGGTCTGGATTGGAAGCCGTAATTACATAAAGTGAAATTAATAAATAGGTTTATAATCTAAGATTTCGACTGAAGGTGCCTGGTGGAATTTCAATATTAAATTTGAATCGTTCAAATCAGTTCAAGTTCATCCGTGCACTTGAACGCTTGAAGATGCTGACAGGCGAAACCCGGGTCGTTAGTGACAAAATCTGTGTGAATGTACATAATTTGAACGATTCAAATTTAATTTTATAATCATTAACTTTTTTATTTATTATTTGATTTTTTTGCGATTTTCCGCATTATCGGTTTACCCAACATTTCTTTTTGTACTACAGTCGTTTAAAAAAACGTAGAATCGAGGTTTCACTGGACTTAATTATAAAGTTTGCTTACTAAGAAAGGTCTGCAGACGTTTGGAAGAACGCCGATACTATAATTATATTCATGGCAAGCATTATCAACGAAACTGGTCTTGATCATATTAAATAAAAGTGAAATTGGTAGAAATAAATTTTATTTTTTTAATATAATTCTTTTCCATCAAATAATGATACTAAAGACCTTAAAAAGTTACACATTATCAAATAGTTATACATAGAAAACCGATTTTTTTAAATTCAAACTTAAAGATTCCTGCAATTTTTTTCCACCTATTTAACTTACTTAACCATTTTATGTGACGTAAACTTCTCAAAGAATGGAGCACATACACTTGTTGCTTACTTGAGTCTATAAAGGCAAGAAAATGCAAGAGAGCAACTTAACAGGAAACATTTTCCCATGAAAACTATTTCTACACGTAAATAGGCAGCTCCGTGGAATTTTCCTTTTTCCTCTCTCATATTTCGTGAGATTGGCTAGGTGGAGGCTCTATGCTGCGTACGGGAAATGTGTGGGGGAGCAACAAGTGGTCGCACAGGTTATGTGGCAAAGCTTTCGAAAAAGATTCTCAGCTTTTTAAATTATGAAATAAAGTAAGTGTTACAAAAGATTTTTAAAAATGGCACAGAAAGATGCTACTTCACACATTTTTTTTTATTAAATCTTTCGTTTTCAAAGATTTTCAAAGCCTGTCTCAGCCGCCATTGACTGCTTGGAAAACGGACGAGTGGTGATTTGAATTTTGTGGATTTAAGATATTACAAGAATCAAAAGTCAATGAGATTGGCTATTGCTTAAGTATATTCTTTGGTTGCTTTGGTATACAAAATTTTTTTAAGAGTTAAAAAAAAATATTAGTTTCATTAAGTGCTTAAAATATCGTCGCAATTCTGGCAGAATTTTGTTAGTAACAGATTAATAGTTCTCAGTAAAACGCAAATGAAAATTTTATCTTTAAGGATAAATACTATAGCATCGAGATTTGATGTTACATAGATAATTATCATATCAAAATATAGATGCATTAATGCCGATTTGACAGAAATAATAGTTTAATTATCTACCTTTAAACCAGTCTTAATAATAATTACCTATACAAATAAATTACTGCTTTTTATTAAAAATTGGTATAATAAATACAACAAATAATTTATTCCTGACAACGAATTATTGATATGAAAGAAAATCTTTATATGCTTAACTATTTTTGATAGTTTTACTACATAGCTGTTTCTGCCAGAAAAGTGACGATATAACCTTTGCTGTTAACTATTTATTTACTTATCAAACACGCTTTTTAATTATAATTATACAATTTTGAATCAATGATGGATTGGTGATTGAAAATTTTGGTAATAATTATGAGCGTGTATGCTATATGAATTCCAGTGAATGACTGAATGCGTTATTTTTAAATAAAGGAAAATATGAAATGCATTGAAAGTAAGAATACTTTTCGTGTACGTCACGTAGTCTAAAAAGCAACTCTTACCATACCAAGCATCCCCCAGGAACATTTCACATGTATGTACTTACTGTCTACTCACATACACCCCGACCTCTTTCACCCCGGCCTTTTAAAGCGCCGTTCACACACTTGGTTATGCCCGAGGGGATGTATTTATTTACTCGAACTGGGAACATAATAATACAATTCTTTCAAGAATGATAACAGATGCAAACCATTATCAAACGTTGTTTATTTTTTTAAGTCTTACACAAATGATTTGACAGATATTTTTATTTAAAAATTAATATTTAAAATTAGTTTACTTTTTCACAAAACAAAAAAAAAGTATTAAGCTGTGCGGAACAGCGGTTTATATTATTCTCATCACACTGTTTAACCATCGAAAAATCAAAAATGGAAACTCATATTTTAAAGTTATACAGTGGAACACCCCATTACACTACCCCGAATTACGCGCTGATTTGAAATATTCGCTGCGATTTCCCCAATTGAACGGTTGCATTCCATTATCGTTGCTACGAGACGATCGTCTGTGCGGTGCATACAGTCAAATTTTGGTCAAGCGTCTGTGTATTCAACACTTGCCAGGATGTACACGCATAGCCGGGCGACTGTCTATGTCATATATGGGCAACCAACGGCCCGCAGAGCTATTTTGTCCGGCCCTGATTCTTCTCGGCAAAGTATTAGAGAAAGAAATTCAGTTTCAGGGAGGGATTAAATAATGGAGATGACACGGGCGCTTGCAGTGGCTCCACCCTACTAGTTCATGATCACCACCATAGAAGAAACAGCAACGTGTTTTATTTAATTTAATATTACTTCATTATATTTAATAATTTGGTCCGGCCCTTGACTCGGAGACAGAATGCTAATTTGGCCCCAGACCAAAGAAAGGTTTCCCATGCCTGGTCTATGTGTTGGATTTTGGCGCGCTTTGCATTTTATCACTCAGTAACTAAATATTTCGTCCTTTTTTTTTTTGTTGTTGAAAAACTAAGGGGAATCTTAATTTTGCATTTTTCACCGAAAAAACCAAATCCCTAATTTTGTATGAGATTTAATCCCCCAATTACACTACTCCAAATAACACGGTCCTGACTTTAGTCTAAATGGGGGTTTTACTGTATTAACATTACGGATTGCAATAGGCGCGCCCTATTACATCGGCGGTCACGTAGCTATATCAGAACTAGCCAAGCCACGTGCGAAGGGTACCTAAAACCTACTTAGAGTCTTAAACCAGCTTGACTTTTCTTCTTATCAGTGGCGATAGTTGTACGCTGGAAGGTGTACTCGCGTAATTAAAGGATGTCGTGTGAAAAGCGAACAATAAATGGCTTTGTAAAGAATCATAAAGAAGCATTGTGGTGGCTATATGTTGCACATTGGCAGTTAATGCATTTTTTATACATATATTCGATAACAAGCTAATCGATGTTTGAAAAATGTTCCTGGCGAAATAAAATCAATTGTTATCTTTTGAAATTTTGGCAATTTTTGACATAAGACAATCGTTTATAAAATTATATGACGGAGTTAACCTTTTTTAATGGGTTCACTGACAATTATTGGTGAAAGGTATTACACTCCTTATTGTATTGATTTTACATTTTCTGTTAAAATCAATTAAAAATATTGAATTACTACAAAAAAGTGTTTTATTTATGTTATATTTGAGTCGCATAGTATATCAAAAGTAGAACTATTCATTTTTTGAAGTTGCGAGAAAAACACGAAAAACGTATTGTTGGCTTTTTGAGTTTTATCAATTTAAACTAAATTTTAAACATAGCTTATCAACGAGTGCAAATTAAAATTTGTATGAGACATCACTTAAAGTAACTCTGTGATTGTTCTAAATCCTGATTTACCAAACTGTTCTACTTTTGTTTCCAACGTCGTGGACAGTTCTGCTTTTGATACCAAGCATCATTTTCTTTTGCGTTTTTGTACCACATTTATTTGATTTTTAAAAATATTTTTAATTTCTAGCTATACACTATAACTAGCAGAATAATGTGACGACATATATGGGATAGTTCTGCTTTTGATACCAGACGACTCATTTTATCTATTAAAAAAAAGACTTCAATTTTGTGTGGTTCACAAATTGCCTAAATCTACAAATAAAGTAATTAATTATATAACATACAAAATAAGAAAAAAAACTTCTTGCAAAACTTTTGCGGCTATAAAGATAAAACTTTTTTCATTTATTTGCTAGTGTGTACCGCCCTTTAGACGACAGACGTGACGCATATGCCTATATGAGTCAAGTGACAGGGTGGAAGATAAACTGCCAGATTTGGCTCTATTTACTCCGACAAGTGTTGCGGGACAATCATTTTATTTATTCATATGGCTCGTAAATGGGGAAGTGGGAAATTTATAGGCTGTGAAAAATTCACGACACATTCTAAGAAGGGGAGATTGAGGATAATCGAATGTTTGTCATATTAAAGTGGCTGCGTGGGAAATGCAGGAAGTTCTCAGGAATCATGTGTTTTGACAAAATAAGCTAAAGGATTATCAAATTCAATTGAAACAAAAATATGAGTAAAGAAATTATAATACACATCGTGCAATATTTTTAAATTAATGTTTATTTTGATTGAAATCCTTTTCAAAAAGGCGTATAACACATCAGTTATGAAGCTGCAAAAACATGAGCAAGTAAATACAGTTTTTCATTGTTCTGTTATAAGCTTATCAGTCCTTAATGGACATCGGGCATCTTGTCAAGAGTTTGAAAAATATTCCATAGTTGCAACGTTGCGCGTAATAATGTAATATAAAATATTACCGGGTTGCCTTTCATGACGCAAACAGCAGGGATGGGCTGGAGAGGGCTTTCGCGAGCCCCTTGTTACATTTAAGAGAAAAAAATATTCTCAGATCAAATAAGTATATAACTGCAATTTCTGACTTATATATTATCTACGACAGCTTCAGTATGCACAGTAGTAGATTTTTAGCAATATAAATTTACGGTAAGTTGCATAGTGTTACATATTATAAGTGTATTAAGTAACAATCGACGGCTTATTAAAGTATTGCATATAATTGCATATGAATGATAAAAAAATCACTCCTTCCCCAGAACACCGAGAATTGCTTTGAGATTATACGAGCCCTTCGTTAACGTATTGGCAGCCCACCGCTGCCTAACATTGAAACGAAAATGTTAAATTCAATTAATTTATCGTAATTTTTAAAGTCAGAGCTTTTCAAATGCTTAGAAATCCATGCACACAAAATTAGCAAAATGTAAATTGAATTTTAGGCATATAATATTTAATGTAAAACTAAAAACACTCCAATCATATTTTTTAGTACAATACCTTGGTGACAATTATTAACTTGATTGGATGATCGTTTGTAACAAATATCTAACGTGAGACGAACAAAATATACTAACGTATCAAGGTATCCATAATATAATGAAAAAAACTTATTACTTTGAGCGAAATAGTGTTGTTATTTTGAAAACCTGATTCGTTTTTTTTTTAAATATAAATAATCTAAAGTAGAATTTTATTTAGCAATATCTTATTGTATCAAAGATAAATATTCAAAAATTAAGCATATGATTATTTAATAGATGTTATTCAAAAATTGTTATACTTGTGCAAACATATACTTAGCAACAAAGCACTAATCTTTATACAGTGCAATATTGTCTTGAGTTGGTGTGTGGCATTTTTAAGGGTTGGCACTGCGCTGTCGGCGATATTTGATTAAATTAAATTAGAATTAAAAAAACATAGTTTCGGTAGCAATACATTAATTTGTATATTTTATCACATATCTTGCCACATGCACTACTGTTAAATATTAACACTGTTTGTTTGTATAATATATTTGAGAGAAGTGAAATGTATTAGTTCCTTTTATGGTTTCTAAATTTATTTTAAAACATATGAAGAATTTTTTTACTCACTGTAATTTGACTACTTAAACGTAAAACACAGAAAAATTAAGAAAACGCGTGATACTTTAAATCATTTGTGAGAAAGCAAAATCTCTTCTGACATTTTTTTCAATTCTCTCAGCTCTCCTTAAATTACGTATATCCGGGTTATTCTCGAAGAAATGTATTTTTTATCGAGGGGTCTCTAAATGTACTGTAACTTTTAAACCAAAAAGTAAAATCAAATGAAACCTGTTGTGATTGAATGACTATACTTATTCAATTCCGTATGATGTTGTTGCAAGTATTTACTGTTATTAAAAGCCATATAAAAATATTTGCACATGTACCGAATCTTACTTCTTTTTTTACTTGACACACATCTTGCAAATTCTTTAAAGATAATTTGTTTTTTTCTGTTTTTTAAGTCCCCTGAAAAACTGTTTTATAGATTGTCCAAATTTACAATTCGAAGTTAACTCGGTGACTGCACTCGGTTTTTAGAATAGCAAATAAAAGCAGAAGAAAATATAATAAATTAAAATTTTAGTTGGTAAAATCATTAATTTTACAAATTATTGATTGAACTTCAGAACGGCTTATGAATAGACCGAGTCTTTTTTCAAATATGTTGCTGAATATCATAACTATGGATCAATTTGAAAGAGTAGTAAAAACACGAATCTGGAACTCAAAAAAAGATAATATTCTTTGTTGTATTTCAAAAAAACATACCTTTTATAAACTTGACATATGAAAGATAAGGTAAAAGATAGGTGAATAAATAAAGTAACGAGTTGATATCATTAAGTGTTTGCTATGGACTAAACTTTTGTATGTACTGATACAAGACGACAAGCTTTCAGTGAACTTTATTTTATTTCGATGAATTCATTATATCGTCACCATTCTGGCAGAAGTTGGTATGTGACAGATTGATTGTTTTGAGTAAACAACATACGAAAATTTCAGCTATTAAGATAAGCTTCTATCATCGATATGTTATGTTTTGAAAAAAAATATAATATTAAAATATAGATCCATAATGCCAATTAGACACGAATAAGAGTTTTAAATTAGTAGACAGGGACGTTTCCGTGCCTTAAAACCAGCATTTATAATATTGTATTACTATACTGCACAATAAATGAACCAACGAGTTATTTTTCAGACAAAAAAATGAAAATTTCATTCTGGAGAGGCCCTGTTTTGTTGTTACATTAAATTCCACGTCGTGAGAATAAACACACATACAATCACGCAATAAACAGAATGTGTGTGTCTCCCCATCTCCGCTGAACCGGTGACCTCTCATTACACGAACCGTGACTTCATCCACTCACCCAACGATGTAATTCACAAATCAATATGTTACCAAACACAAATACTTTCAGTAATCATTATCATAATTCCATGTTTACTTTTTTGATGTGTTCCAATCTACACTCTAATCGGAAAGTAACTATTTATTGAAATAATAATAAAAAAAAAATGTATCTGTTTTGTTTTCACTATGTAACATAAGCCGTTCCAGATCATATTTTCCAAATCAAAATTTTATTTTGATAACTGTTAATAATTTGACTGTGTTAAAAATACTTTAATCGAGTTTCAAATAGAGATTGACTTAAACTGAATAATTATATCAACTGTGAAAAGGAAAAAGAACGTAACCCACAGTCAAAACAGGCTTTTTTCGATAATCACAATGTATCAAACTTGATACACGTTCTATCAAAGGCATACAAGCTGCAAATGCCAAATTAGTATCAAAATTTAATGACCTTGTAAAAAATTAAAACCAAAAAAAAAGACTGAAGTAAAAGTTTTTCCTGGAGAATTTCTTAAATTATGTCAATTAAACACCAGTTTAGAAGTCTCCGTGCACTTTAAGGTTGTATATAATTCATAATTTGCATATGGCCCATAATCATCAAAACACGTTTTTTGTGCCTCTTTTTATTTACGATTAACATTTTGACGATAGTGTGATTTTAAAATCGTTTTTTTTATTTATAAATACATAGTATTCCTACTAAAATAATCTACATATACCTAAAGTCTTTTATCTTTAAGCGTTTCTATGAATTTCTCCTACCAAAACGCATTATTATTTATGGTCGTCGCCCTTGGCAACGCGCTGATTGGCAACTCTTTTGTTTCTTTTCTTATATAATTTTCCTTATCAACTAAAAAACGTCGTGTGCTTCATTTGATTAATAAATTACACCAGAATATTTAAAAAAATAACTACAAACATTGTGAATTTTTATTTACTCATTGTTTAAGAACTCAGATCGTTTTTACCTAAAAGGCTAACTGTATTATTGATTGAATTTTTGTTTCTTTTTATTTATCTCTTTATGTTTTGTGTTTGCAGTAACCCTGTGCCTTGATTATACCCCTGCGCAAGATGCTCACGATCAAACCGTTGGTTTTTTTCTTATGTGGAGCAAAATGGCGCAACCGAATATTATCTACTGTTATGTCTTTGTTATTATTTGCTAGCAAGACGAATAAAAATGTTCTTGTACAGTCAAGTCCGAGAGATGATCCGCCATATCGAATCATTTAATCGTTCACGTTCTTATATCTATCTCATGGATGATACTATACACAAGACGGTAATGCATAATGAAATAATATAATAATCGTGTGTAGATATTTATAGTATCTAGTAATTTGATATTACTAAATCCGATACAAAGAATGTCAGTTTATTGGTATTGTAGTTTAGTCGACGATATCAAATTTTATAAAAATTATATATATCGATTGTGGAAAGGAAAAAGAACGTAACCTACAGGTTTTTATCGATAGTCACAATGTATCAAACTTGACACACGTTCTATCAAAAAGATGCAAGCTACAAATGCCTTTACAAAAGAGCTTTTAAGTTTGAAAAAAGATGAGCTTGTGAAATTAAAACCAAGAAAAAAGAGTGAAAAAAAAGTTTTTCCTCTACAGTGTCTTTAATTAATATTAGATTATATCAATTTAGAAGAACAACACCAGTTTAGAAGTCTCCGTGCACTTCAACTTATTCTTTCAACAGTCGATATATATATATATAAAGTTTAGTATTACATCGATTTAATAGCTATAAAATGACTAATTTGATAGTATTATAAATTAATAAAATCGAAACCATCAAAACACGTTTTTTGTGGCTCCTGTAAAATTTGCTATGTGTAGGTTAAGTCCTTTTTCCTTTCCACAGACGATATGCATCCATACCTTCGAACAGAAATTCATAAATCAATTCATACAACTGTCCTTACTTGGATTCGAGCAAGTGACCTCCGCAAGCAAAACCAACGACGTTGACCACTCGACCACGCAGGCGACCAACACTAATGGATCGTAATTTATGAGCACTCCTTAATATGTGTTCAGTCAATGGCCAATCGTGAAAAGGTAACAATCTGTAGCCAACTATGCAATAAATTTAAAACAGGCGCATTTCTCATATAATACGTGTGGGATCTATCCTGCATGTAGAACATTAACATTATAAAATAAATAATTCTAGGTTTTTTTTTTCAAATTACAATACCTAAAAAAAAATAGCTTGAACCGGCTGAAATCACAATAATTATGTATGTGAGTCCAACGTATAATAATTATTTTGTATCAGGGCCTCATGTTGTAACGGAATGTATATTTAACTCGTGACAATCTAATCCAGTTCATAATAACATAGCTGGCATTGTTACCAATTTGCTTTATGACTCCATCCATACGTCTTGGCTGAAACTAGAACGAAATATGAACAGAGATTTTGCAAGTATCAGGCAATCATAATTTGCAATAGATTCCGAGAACATTTATAAATACCCATGTTATGGGGAGATATGAATTTTTCTATCGTTTTGCAATTTTATTATGTGTATCACTTTTAGGGTGTTCACTGTATTGAACTTGGTGGAAAGGCATTATATAAATACCAACACACATAATTATTACTTGGAAGCGGGAAAAACAGAAAATTTTCATTGAATTAATTACTTTAGTAATGTAGAATTATGTTCGTAATAACCATCAGTCACCACTAAAAATTTATTAATCTTTGATGATTTTTAAACTATATATCGACTGTGGAAAGGAAAAAGGATGTAACCCACAGTTTTTTCAAACCAGCTTTCTTTGCAATAATCACAATATATTAAACTTGATACACGTTCTATCAAAAGGACGTAAGCTGCAAATGTCGAATTAGTATCTAAATTTTGCTTTAAAATTTGAAAAAAGATGAGGTTGTGAAAATTGAAACCAAGAAAAAAGACCGAAAAAAAGATTTTTCCTCGACAATGTCTTTAATTAATATTAGATTATGTTAATTTGACACCAGTTTAGAAGTCTCCGTGCACTTCAAGGTTGTGTATATTTCAAAATTTTCATATGGCCCAACATCATCAAAACACGTTTATTGTGACTTCTGTGAAATTTGCTGTGTGGATTACGTTTTTTTTCATTTCCGCAGTCGATATGTTAGAGCCTGTTAGAGGTGTTAAAGATTTTAATTTTGTGTAATGATCACTTATACCAATTATATTCATTGTCAATTGTTGTTTACACCTTTTTATTTCAATTTATTTTTGTATAAATAGCACTGTTTATATATATATACCACTTTTAGGGTGTTCACTGGCAATACATGGTGGAAAAGCATAATATTAATAAAAATAAAATATTCCTTTGTACTTTATTCCACTTTATTTAAAAAGTCAGGACCGGTTCCGCTCATTGCGAGCATTGTCAATTGATTAGTTGACAAGTTAGTTAGATAGATTAGTAAGATTAGTTGACAATGCTCGAAATGAGCGGAACCGGTCTTGACCTTTTAAATAAAGTGGAATGAAGTACAAAAGAATATTGTGTTTTTTTGTTATTATAATGTGTAGTTGATATTGGGAATATTTTTGTCAGTAAAATCGATTCCCAGAATGTTTGTAAAGCCATATCATTTATACCAGATTAAATATGAACGATTCAAAATAAATGCTTAAAATTCTACCAAGCACATTCAGTCGAAATTTTAAATTATGGCGGGTAAGTGACATGACGTCCATAATGAAATATATAGTACTAATGGAAGATCAAAGTTATTCTGAAATGTGTTAATAAAACAAAGCGAATCAAAACAAATCATATACTGGGCTTTCGGGAGGTGAAGTGAGCCAAATAGTAAAATGGTAAAAAAAATCTTTGACTTTTAAGTACAATCACGTCTTTACTTGGTGTTTTGTTGGATTGCATATTTTTATTTTACGGAGATAACACTATTGCAATGCGTATTAAACTGAGATTACTTCACTTTTACGATACTTTTAGACGTGTAGAATATTACAAAGCAGCTATAGATGTACCAGCGTAACTTGACTGCCCGCGAAGGCGCCACCATCGCATCATTAACGTTGCCATAGTCAACTTGTCCTAGGGCGACAATTTTAGTTCTGAGTTCTGCCACAGTCAAGTTAAAATGGTTCATCTTTAACTGTTTTTTTTCTTAAATCCCACTTCACCTCGAAAAGGTCCAATATAATTTATACATATTCATCGAAATAAAAAGATGTGTCACTTTTAAGGTGTTTACTGTCAATACTTGGTGGAATGGCATTATAATAAAAATAATAAAACATTTTTAGTACTTTTTCCACATAAAATTTATTAGATCAGGACCGGTTCTGCTCATGGTGAGTATTGTCAACTGATGATCAGAACTTAAAACCCATATGCTCCACATTGGGAGATAAAGTTATTCCTTTAATTTAAGGCATACTCATCTGAATATTAGATAGTACAATAGTTCTGACGATGGCGAAAGCCGAAATAGCTATCAATGAATAAATATAAAAACTGTTGAACTAAATACGTTGCTATTTTTACCCAATTTTAGTGGAGTTCTACCAAGTAAATGCCAAGTCAATCAATAAATATGTGATGGTAATCTTTTTTATGGTGTATGTATTGGCGAAAAATATTTTACCAACCTCCTTTTGCTACACTTCACCGCACTTCGCAAAAGGTAAAACAAGAAAACTGTGTAAGCAGACACACTTAACATTTGTTTCGAGCAAATTGCCTGCATTTTGTGCACTCGCGTGGTGCATCAGTGTGAGTGCATGTGTGCACGGTTGCATCTCCCCGCACGAGTAATTGTGCGCATGCGCGATCTATAAGACAGCTAAAATAAAATGAGACGGAGGAAAGCGAAATCACGATCTGCAGGTACGCCAACACAGTTAAGCAGAGACGTGGCCATTGATGACAATTTGAGGTGTTTTATTTTTTTTGTACCTTCTGAAACTGTTTGAGAATCCTGAGAAGCGAGTTGCATTTATTGAAGATTCTTCCAGTTGAAAAATTTAAATGGGAAAGCAATAAATAAACCCTTTACGAATACTGATATTGAAATAGTAAAAAACCGTGTGTAGCTTAATTGAAATGTTTTCTGTTTTCTTCTGTAGAACATATTGACTACTATTAAACTAATATGTTGGTGCAAACGAAGAAAAGAACTGTTATAAAGAGTAAATTTGAATCGTTCAAATTATGTACATTCACACAGATTTTCTCACTAACGACCCGGGTTTCGCCTTTCAGAATCTTCAGGCGTTCAAGTGCATGGATGATCTTGAACTGACGTTTGTTTGTTTGAACAAATATATATAATTCTTAAAACTATTCACTACTCAAATCTGTGGGCATTCCCATGGGCTTATCCTTTTCGCCTGCAATGACTTTAAACTCAATGATACATTTATTTCTTATATAAACACGAAACATTCATTTATTAAGAGTCAGTTCACGTTCATCCGTGCACTTGAACGCCTGAAGATGCCGAAAGGCGAAATCCGGGTCGTTAGTGACAAAATCTGTGTGAATGTACATAATTTGAACGATTCAAATTCTACCAAGCACCTTCAGTCGAAATCCTAAATTATATCAAGATTGCTTATTACAAGCATAATTATTTGGCAATTATTTAAAAAAGGGTGAGGTGATTGATTCACTTTGTAACGCCATGTATATAATGTGTGAACGTATATTTTTGAAGGATTGTTTACGTAGACGTGTACGTGTGTTTGTGTGTATTGGTTTTTCGGTGTGGCTAAATTCGTTTTTTGGCAAACGACTCAAGTGTCCTGACGTTGGCATGTTGTTTTAATCTTTATTCAATACGTGCCCCCCTTTTACCCCCTTTTCAGATATAGCATATTTGGTATAACAGCAAATTACTGAAATAATAAAACAGAAAGGTCTTTGGATAAACTCAAGGAGAATTCATATATATTGTTTGCATTGGGTATAAGTTTCATGCTTGAACTGTTTACATATCCTGTAAAGCAAAATGTCGATGTCCGGTTCTCTAGGCTTGGCTCTGTCATCTTTGACCTGGCTATGCCTCTTAAGTAATCACAGCGTTGCATTATAAAAGGATAACTGCTTTGCCAACAAACGAGATCTAAATCTTTTAAGGACCAATGTTTTGTTATCTCTCTATCGATGCATAACATTAAGAGTGTTGCACAATTCCTCTATGAATAAATTTTTCCACTAGACCTAGATCAGGACCACTTTCGATCATAGCGATCATTACCAACTGATGTCAGTTGATAGTGTTCGCCATGAGGGAAACCGGTCCTGATCTTGGTAAATAAAAGTGGAAATAAGAACACAGGAATAATGTGTTTTTCTTAATATAAGACAGGGTCGGCGAACCTTTTTGGGTCCGCGTGCCAAAAATTCTCAAATATTATTTCTCGATCGCGTGGCGTGCCCAAGCAGTATTTTTATTTAACAAAATAGAAAAAAATATTTTTTTTAACGATTGTCGTTTATCTTGGGAAGCAATTGAAAAATAATAAAATGGAATAAATTAATGAATCACGGATTATTTAATCAAAATTTTAAATTTTAAACATAAAGTTTTTTTTTTTTTGATCTTGGAAATCTTTCGCGCGCCATCCAAATTCTCAAACGTGCCACATCGGGCACGCGTGCCGCAGGTTCACCATCCCTGATATAAGAGAAGTTTATAATACATAAATAATAATTTGTTTATTACAATATTGAAAAAAGTATTTATATTATGGTCCACGATCAATGCATCTCTAGTGTAGAGGTTTTTACCAGTAACTGAAAACTAGTTTTTTAAATAGTTGCTTAGTATTATATTAAAATATGTTCTCGTGAATTTTGACAATTTGAAAATTCGGCATTAATTTGACTAATGGTATAGAACAGTGTTTCTCAACTTTTTTTTTAACCCGTGGTCCTTTTTGAGTCTAATATTGTTCAGTGGCCCTTATACCCGCAGTTATTAGTTTTTAATTTGAGACTCGGGACGACATTGTCTCCGGGTGTCGAGAAGTGAGAAACGGAAATATTCAAAAATATTTAACACCTCAAAAATTTCAGGCCACTGGTCGATTTAAAACAACCTGAGAGTTTCCGGATTTCCCAAAATGAAAAAAATGTGGATTTCCAGGTAATCTAATTTCAAAAAGCCCAGAATTGCTAAAAATGTGGGACAAAAAAAATGGATTTGCCCGTGGCCCAACAAAACTGTGCTGGGGTTATTATTAAAAACCTAATTTTTTTTTTCTCGGTGACCCTTTTGAAAAATGCTGTAGCACCCAGTTGAGAAATCGTGGCCTAGAACAGTGCTCCCCAACTGGTGGTCCGCGGCCCAGTGCCGGGCCGTAGAGACTTTCCACCGGGCCGAAAACAGTATGCCATGCAAAAATATCAAATATAAGATTTTTTTATTAATAAAAACAATAATCCTTTGTACTTCATTCCACTTTATTTAATATGTCAGGACCGGTTTCGCTCATTGCAAGCATTGTCAACTGATAAGAAATATAATTTAACAATGCTATTTATACAAAATTGAAAAGTTATACACAACAGTTGGCATTTCTTATCAGTTGACAATGCTCGCAATGAGCGAAACCGGTCCTGACATATTAAATAAAGTGGAATGAAGTACAAAGGATTATTGTTTTTATTAATATAATGCCTTTCCACCTAGTATTGACAGTGAACACCCTAAAAGTGAATAAGATTTTTTTGTCTTAATAATTGTATTTTTACTTATTGTTAAATAATAATAATTGGAAGGATGATGCGTCTTCAAGGAATTTAGAAATAATGGGAAGTGAAATACCCAATAAGTGTGATTTTAAACGTGTCAAAAAAACGCCATTTCAAATTATATCCTTTTTTCAATATCTAGAAAGTATATATCCAACTAATTATGGGTAAAATTGTTAATTAAATACGTAGGCTAATTTAAAAAACGCACTAAAACAACAATATTAGTAATATTTATGTTTCGTATAAAATCTTTCTAGTGAAAAGTAGACATCAATAATGCGGCTCTGCATTAGTGGTCCGCGATTTTTTTTCCTTTTTTTTACCGGTCCGCAGGTGTAAAAATATTGGGGTACACTGGCCTAGAACATATTACCTATTATTTTTGATACTTCACTTCGAACATTTTGATATGTTGAGATGTTTAAAAACTAACTGTATTTATCTGAAATACAGAGCAAAATCATGCCAAACGGTCGTTTTTTGTCGGAAAACGATATGTATAATCAGTATAACGTCTTTGTTTTACGGTCTCATATAAATCTAGATGCCTAATGAGCGTTTAAAAGAGGCAGTGGACTGACCACACGACGTAAAATTGACCAAAGGCACTTGCTTCAATAACAATACTTATTTCGTATTTGATATAGTTGGCCATAAAACAATCCCGCTATTATGAAAACGTTCAAAATAATCCGATGCCGTAATAATAACGACGTACGACCGTTTGACAGATATTGGATTAATAACATTATATAAACCTTGCGGTGCTGAAAGTTTTCGTTGGTGGGAACCCCCTCATGTTTGTGACGCCTAAGAATCGTCGCAATACCGGACTAGGAATTCTGTGTCGAGACATTCCGGGACAAAAGTCCCGGTACTTTTTAGGTGTTTTGCTGTCTTAAGTCCCGGGACTTTGGCGTCTATTATCGGGATCAGTTTTGAAAAAAAATCCATTATATTCTTGCTAAAGAATTAAAACCTGGGGTTTTAAGGAAAAAATATTATGCAAATATAAAGGGGATCTGATAAAAAAACATATTTTTGGGATTTATAATTTCTTAGAAGTTTCAAATACCCTGTGTTTATATAATGTAATACAATTGTAGCTAAAGCAAATAACAAAATATTAAAATTAAATTTTCATACCTGATGATGTTTTATATACAGATGTTCGTAATTTATAATTTCGTAGAAGTTTCAAATACCATGTGTTTTCCAAAATATTAAAATAAAATGTCCTCACCTCATGTTGTTTTATGTACAAATGTTTTTTCACTATTATACAAAAGTACCAATGTCTCAATCGGACAAAAAGGGTCTAAAAGCTGTACTGTGAAGTTACGTTCATAAATTTACTCCTGACGGCGGCCGAATTATTTGATAATTTGTCATTACATGTACCGTTATCATCCCTTCTTAGAAAAAAATAGCCGTAAGCATTACTCATATCCATTACATAAGAAAAATAATAATTATTAAACATTGTATTAAAAAACGCGATTTTTACTAGTGCGTTCTCCCAAAAGGCGTATACATGCAATTATCTAATTTTAATAAAATTATAATTTTATTGAACATGAAATAAAAGTCTCGGGTCTCGGGATGTCTCAGGACTTTGAATTTATCACGCCTCGAGTCCTGGGACTTTGAAAAACCCGAGACTTCAGAATCCCTATACCGGACCAATATATCAAAACCGATATTATGTAATTTCATATTAACATATCAACATTAAAAAATATACATAAAAATAAACGATTGATTTTATTAAGCAACGTAAAATTTCGTAAGATAATAATACTTAATTGAAAAGTCATCAATTCTTAGTAGATTTAAATTATTTTAATTCGTCGCGAAAAAAATGATGACAACATTAAGTGTTTCTTTTATATTTTAAAAATTCGGGTAAGGTTATTTTAAAATACCATTAAAGCCCGGTATTTTTTCCGGTATTGAAAAAAAAGATAAATACCCAGTATTATTTCAAATAATGTCATTAGTTTAAATTTGAATCGTTCAAACTATGTACATTCTCACAAATTTTGTCATTAACGACCCGGGTTTCGGCTTTCGGCATCTTCAGGCATTCAAGTGCACGGATGAACTTGAACTGACGCTTAGTAAATGAAAGTTTCGTGTTTATATAAGATATAAATGCATCACTGAGTCCAAAGCCACTGCTGGCAAAAAGGATAAGCCCATGGGAATGCCAACAGATTTGACTAGTGAGCAGTTTCCCAGCCAAACCTATAGTCTATTGGTTCCGATATGTAGACGATATTCTTTGCCTGTTTAATGGAACAGATAGACAAATAACTAACTTTCATAACTTTATAAATTTATTAGATAAAAATATAAAATTCACTCTAGAATTCGGAGGCAAAAATATTAACTTTCTTGACTTAAATATTAACATTGAAAATCATTCTCACGAGTTTAAAATATTTCGGAAGCCAACCTTCTCTGACACTGTAATCCATAAAAATTCAATGCACCCATTTTCTTATAAACTAGCCGCTTTTCATTCAGAAATACATAGACTTGTGAGTGTTCCTTTAAACGAAATAAACTTTAATATCGAATTGAAAATCATCAAACAAATCGCCATAAACAATGGATACGATATGTCTCTTATAGACAATCTTTTATCAAAAAAACAAACTAAACTTGCAGAAAAAATGTTATTTAAAGGTATAGTGTCAAAGGACATAGATCATACTAGGTATTGGCGTAGAATCATTTTTTTAGGAAATACAAGTCTTAAAATTAAAAAACAGCTAGCTGATAGTGTAAGACCTGCTTTTTACTGTAAAAACTCTTTAGGCAAATTATTAGTTAATAATAAAGATAAAATACATTACTTAAATAAATCCGGGATTTATAGATTGCAATGCTCTTGTTGTACAAAGTTTTATATCGGCAAAACAGAAAGAACACTGAACATCCGGGTTTTAGAACATATGGCAGCCTTTAGATTGAAAAAAGACACGTCTACTTTTGCTAATCACTTAATATCGGAAGGACACGTGTTCAATCAGGAACAAGGGATAAAAATGTTACACCCAAATACGGACAGTCATAAGCTCTTTTTCCAAGAAATGTTAGAAATCAACAAAGCACAGCTGCAAAATCTTCCGATTTTAAACGAAATATCAAATTTTCCCACATCTCCTCTTCTATACCCTATATAACCATAAAATCATATAATCATAAAACCTTTGCCGACAAACAAATTATATAATTCTTGAAACTGCTCACTAGTCAAATCTGTTGGCATTCCCATGGGCTTATCCTTTTTGCCAGCAGTGGCTTTGGACTCAGTGATGCATTTATATCTTATATAAACACGAAACTTTCATTTACTAAACGTCAGTTCAAGTTCATCCGTGCACTTGAATGCCTGAAGATGCCGAAAGGCGAAACCCGGGTCGTTAATGACAAAATTTGTGAGAATGTACATAGTTTGAACGATTCAAATTTAATATTGAAATTCCATTAAGCATCTTCAGTCGAAATCTTAAATTATAGTCATTAGTTTGTTCAAAGAAAGCAGATTATTTATTAATTAATTATTAAGACTTGTAGTTGTCATTGTAATATAGTTAACATTTGTTTGTTGAATGAATTCAGTTGTTGGCAAAAGTGTATACTCATTTTATTAGATTGTCTATTATCCATATTATGTTGGAAAAAACTCAAAACACCAATAAAAAACGCCTGTATGGAGGGTATCATCACTGTTCTGGATAGATAGATAGATCAATAGATTGATAGTATTGATAAAAAACAGCAAATGAAGTTTTTCAGCTTTTAAGATTATGCCTCTTGCTTCGATGTTTTAGTTATATTGATAACTATAATATCAAAATAAGATGCATCAATTTTGATCTGACACAAATAAGATAATAAATAATTGCTTGCCTTTAAAATTAGAATTATTATAAATGATGTTTTCTTTGCAAACTGGTAAAATTAATGCACCAACCGAGTTAATTCAGACAAAGAATTGATATTACAGAATGTCCTTGTATACTTAACTAATTTGTTTCAGTTTTGTAACTTGCCAGCTTCAGCCAGAAAAGGTGGTGGTATAAACTATATGTTTACGCTTTTTAAGAAATCTGGTTGTGAATAATGCACGTAGCATCTATTAGAAGAAAGAGTTGCGATGACGTACAAGAATTTTAGTGGTATTATTTAAGTCCAGTTTTGGGAAGTATAAATAAACTTAGTTACCATTTTTAGGGTGTTCACTGTCAATACTCTGTAGAAAAGTATTATATTAATAAAAATACAATATTCCTCTGTAGTTTATTCTTCTTTATTTAAAGGTCAAGACCGGTTTCCGCTCATTGCGAGCATTGTCAACTGATTAGTTGACAAGTAATTTAATTAGATTAGTTGATAATGATCGCAATGAGCGAAACCGGTCCTGAGCTTTTAAATAAAGTGGAATAAAGTACAAAGGAATAATGTGTTCTTATTAAAAATTTAGTAACCTACTAATTGCATTAGCTGGTTTGTGACTATGATGGGTTAGTTTTAATGGAAAGAGTAAAATATAGCATGTTTGAATTAAATTTTCACTTGTAGGCTAAAAATTATGTGTATGATTGTATTACCATTTTAAATATTCAAAAGGGGGATTTTGAAAAAGGTAACGCGAGGCATAAAATAATATTAATAACTTACGACCCACATTTAGTGAAGGACTGCCGAGAGTAGGTAGGTAGGTAGGTAATGCCCGATCGGGCGATAGTCGATAGTAAAAACAAATGAAACCGCCTGTTATCTGGAGCGGTATTTTGAAACAATCAAATGGTCAAGAATTTACCACGGGCAGGTTCCGGCCGATACCACCGACCTCATTCATTCAATATGAAAGCGATCGGAAGCTTCAAAATAAAAATGCTCAGAATTTACCGTTAAATCTTATTTCAAAGAGTGATCATGAAAAGCGTCCAGTAAATTATGTACTTAAGAATTATAGACAAATTTGGTTACTTTGTAAAGATTTAACGGCAATATTAAATTCAATTTTAAGGCCTTTTCGTATGTTGCATTATATTTTCATTTTTATACTTAATGCTAAGGAAAACGGAGTGCTAAAAGTCCACGACTTTGATTAATTAACTCCGATATCAGTGCACTTTAGACATATATAGATTAATTGATGCGCTCAAGGTTCACCTGGAATGCAATACCAGAAAATATGAAGAAGATATATAATATAATGCTTTAGTTCGAACATAATATGAATTTATATTTAATAATAATTTAAATAAACAGATTTGAATAGCGATAAACAAGAGCAAATGGTTGACAACTTAGCAACAATTTACAGTTTACTTATGTTACATTGAACAATGAACACATATAACACCAGTGCTTTTTTTGAAGAAAAGGGTGCCGGAACTTACTTCTTGTAAAGTTTTTTTTTGTCGATGTCCGTTCCCAATGTAGAGCATTTGGCTTCATAGTTATATCTTGTTGATTAGTTGGAGAGTTGCTAAACATATCTTTTTTTTTATAGAGTAAAGATAAAAGGGTGGGAAAAGATCAGGAATAGTGACAAACTAATCACTCTCACTTCAAAAGTTTTCAAAAGAAATTAAAAATACAATTTTGCGACTTTTGATTTGAAACTTCAAAATGCCTAAAAAGATGCCGAACCACCGTTCAACCGCGTTAAATGGAAAAAAATACTGCATAACGCAATACTATTGGATATATTTTGCTCCAAAGTCATACTACGAACATTTGGAGAATATTTAATTAAATATATTGCTTCTTATCTTTATCTGCTCTGGATATGTTTAAGCTTGTAACATCTTCATCTGACCGAATCATATTTAATATCATCAAAAAAGTTGGTTTCCCTCGACCACTCGTGTATATGCCGCCAACTTTTAATGGCCGCCTTCCACAACGCTATCGACAGAAAAATTAGTCTACCCCTCACATTCATGGCCCGAGCAGAACTGCTCGGGACTGATTTTGAACCATGCACTAGTGTGTTTAAAATAATAATAATAATAATGATAATAAAAGTGTGACTAGCTCAGCCACTTAAATCAAGTTGATATTAAGTATCTTGTGTATAATCCGTATACTGAAACCTCGTCAATGTAGACGAGTTTAATGACTCTAGAGAGGAATCAAGGTTGTGACGATCCCCATATAAATTGGCAAAATTTTTAAATGCCGTGAAGTTAGCTTTGGTTGCAATCAAGTCAGCGTGGCCTATTGGGCCCGTGTGAGGACGGACCACAGCAAACGATTCTGCTCGTTCGGACTCCATCTCAGGGAACTCCATCAAGAGACTCGTCAAACAATCGTTTTGCTTTTCCCCAGAACACAACAATATCCTTCAGTTATGCTGATTATAATCAATGCATCTATGCAATCGTCCTCTTGGGCCAATCTCCATAAACCAAGAGAACCAATGCTGATCTACTGACTATTTTTTCAAATACATATAGGGTAAAATTCTTTGAAATTATTATTTATGCACAATTCAAAAAAATATTGTCACTATCGCATTACAAGTAATATTAAACAGCAAATAATCGTCAAAAAAACAGTTTAATTTAAATTTCTTATAAAAAATAATAAGCGACATCATATTGAAAAATTGTAATGCTAAATCCACAAGAGAATATCAAACCTATGCTAAATTATAAGTATTTTAAGAGTTTCACCTATTCCAGATTATCCTTTAAATTTACGAGTAGTTATTTAAGATACTATCTATCCGATGCATTTCATTTGGATGTATTGTACAGTGACGTACAGTGCACCTACGATGGCAGCATACAGTCGGCAAACCCCACCCACGAGGCGCAATCAGCACGACCTGCCCAGCACTAACAAAGATTTTACTCTTAGCAGAGAATATCTGAAAAAATCTCCGTATAGTTGAAACAATAACTTCAGATACATGATGCAAGTTGGTTATTCTTATAAGAAATTGCTGCTTGAATTACAAAGTAATAAACATTTTTTTAAAAAGCTTGCTATTTTATAATCATCCATGTTGTGTTTTTTATTGATAAAGAGAGTATCAAGCCACAGGATGGAAATGCATAAAATAATAAACATATGCTTAACTTAAGTCCCACCAAAAGAACAGTGTAAGTTTTAACCGCATCCGTTCTGGTTACATCCGATGTGAACACAACAATTTTAACAGAAATTTTAAATAGTAACTAACCGAATACATGCACTTTGGAAATTTACATATCGACTGTGAAAATGAAAAAGGACGTAACCCAAAGTATTTTTAAAACAGTTTTTTTCGATAATCACAATATATCAAACTTGACACACGTTCTATCAAAAGGATGTAAGCTACAAATGTCAAACTAGTATCTAAATTTAGCTTTTAAGTTTGAAAAAAGATGAGCTTGTGAAAATTGAAATCAAGAAAAAGGACTGAAAAACGGTTTTTCTAAGACAATTTCTTTAATTAATATTAGATGATGTCAATTAGACACCAGTTTAGAAGTCTCCGTGCACTTCAAAGTTGCGTATATTTCATAATTTTAATATGGCCCAAAATCATCAAAACACGTTTTTTGTATGTCTTGTAAAATTTGATATGTGTGGGTGACGTCCTTTTGCCTTTCAACACTCGATATTAATAGGGTGTGAGCGAAGTTTTGCAATGCTTAAGCTTTCCGAATACATCTTCTAGAATCTAGAAAACTAGATGTAGCCCGCTGTGGTCTAGCTAGTTGGTGCGTTTATGAGTCTGGGTTCGATTCCCGGTAAGCTCAATGTCAAATTTAAATTTTTCAATTGAAATTTGACACTTTAGACGTGTGTGTTTGTAATGTAAATTTACCTTGAGTTGATCTCGAGTGACTTACAATAAATTCTCATCGAGCTTTTCGCGTATGATCTTTCAACTTTTAAATATTTGGCGCGTTGGCATAAGCTGTAATGCCAAATATTTTTTAAAAATAATCATTTCTACTAATTCAATTTTTATTCAATATGACGATGACCGATTTTGTTCATGACTATCATTATCTTAAGTTACATTAATACAAATTAGTTTTGACAATGAACACCTTTAAAAAAGCGTCTATACTTTTTTCCATGGTGGATCCGGTAATACCACAGCTAGTTAAAGTTTTTGCCATTGCAATGTGAAATTAGTGATGTATGAATATCATGGTTTTATTTAAATAATAAACATAAGCAACATAAGAATGTATTAAATGAGAAAGTTATCGAAAATCATAATTATCTTTTCTTTAATATGTGGTCACAAAAAAAATGGTGAAATCTAACTTTTTCCCATATGATAATATAATCTCCACATTTTATAACAATCAACCTCACACCAGCAAAGACAAAACTGCCATAAGTCAAATGAGTCAGAAATCGTTGGTAAAGGTATAAAAAGATCATGCAGATGTGTACGTTACTTAAATGACCAAGCTGTGCGGCCTTATTATTTTCGGAAAGAAATTCAATTTCATTCATCGTCAGGTTTTCATTCAATTGGTCGTTTTTTAAAATAGTGACTACAGTTACTGTGTAAAGTTAGCTGATTTGTCTTATTTATGATACGCTGATTTCTGCGTGAGAAAAAGTGTCGCCTGCTTCCTCTTTATTCTGGCTTAGCAAGACTCGAACTTTTTTTATCTTGCACTGACCGTCTAAAACAAATTTATACAAACTTTTCTCACTGTGAATAATCTTAGGCTTAAGCATACCCGAACAATTGGGCTTATATGTGCAGATGAGTGCTTATTGTTTAATATAATAAATAAAGTAACATTAATAAAAACACAATAATCCTTTGTACTTCATTCCACTTTATTTAATATGTCAGGACCGGTTTTGCTCATTGCGAGCATTGTCAACTGATAAGAAATATAATTTTACAATGCTATTTATACAAAATTGAAAAGTTATACACAACAATTGGCATTGAAAAGAAAGAAAAAGAAAGGTCCTGACATATTAAATAAAGTGGAATGAAGTACAAAGGATTATTGTGTTTTTATTAATATAATGCCTTTCCACCAAGTATTGACAGTGAACACCCTAAAAGTGAAATAAAGTAACACCTCAATTCACCGCTATTTATAAGCTCTTTATACATATAATAAATTCATAAATTATTGAATGGTTCACGGTAACAAAATATAACCGGGATAGTGTTATGTTTAATCATTATTTGATTGTTCACTGGCAATATGTTGGTGGAAAGACATAATTAAAAAATCGAATACTCAATTGTACTAATTCCACTTTTTTTAATTAATAAGATCAGGACCGATTTCAGTTAATTAGTGCAAAGAGTATTTTATGTTTTGGCTATATTGACTCGTAATAGGCAGAAAATTGTAACCGACAATTTATAAAGTTTAAAAGAGAAGGTTTTTTTTAAAATTAAATTCGAGAAAGGATGCCTTAAGTGCGGTTAATAAATAGTAATATATATTTGAGTCGCCTGTGTGGTCGAGTGGTCAACAGTGTTGGCTTCGGCTACAGAGGGCCCGGGTTCAAATCCCGGTACGGGACAGTTTTATAAATTGATTTTTCAATCGATTTATGAATTTCTGTTCAAAGGCATGGATGTATGTGATGTCTTGAATTCCCCCCTCTCACCTTTCCTATCCTATGAACGGGGCGTATCGACAGCGATTAGCTTACCACTAATCCTGTCCTAGCCCAATCCTTCTATCCCTACTCTCTTTGGAAAAAGAGAGGTTGAGCAACTGAGTAACAAGCAGTTCTCGTAGAAACACTTCTGTTGGGATAAACTCCATTAGGAGTCCATATGCTCCACATTGGGAGCGGACATGGTTTAAAAAAAATAAATATATATATAGTCAATGCCTATTCTAATAGTATAATATAATTGTCTGACTACTTTCTGTTCTCAAGATCAGAGTTTTTCAACCAGGGTCAACGTAGAACAAACGATATCGATTCAAAACACTAAAAAGTCCTGAAGAAATTCAGGCGAAAGAGATAACGCTCTAAAATTGTTGTCACTGACGCCTAAGGCGATATTGAACAATAATTGGCTTAAAAAGAATTCCACCAAATTGTGTAGCTTAAGTTCTTTTGCTGATTATATATTTAAACAAACTTGTGTATAAACTATATTATTCCAACTAAAAAAATACAAATGTAGCCTTCGATATGTTTTTTGCGTTAAAAATTATGTTTAACATTTAATTATTTATTGGCATCAGAGAGTTTCGCAATACATTATAAATATAAAAATTAACTTGCTATTGAAATAATCCATCTTAAAATGACAAGTATTTATGAAGAATAATTCCAACACAGAAAATTACAGCACTTTTGCAATTCATTACGTAATTTTACAACAAAAACTTTTTCTATGTGTTAAATTCTCGCTTAAAATTTAACAATTTGTTCGTTTAAAATTTGTGTTGTAATTATCACCTTAAAATATTATCTCGGAATTTTTTACTTCAGTTTTACTACAGTCGTCTGCAAACGAATAGTTTTTTAATGTTCCGGTGGATATTACACGTTAAATTTTATACAGAATATCACTTTAATAAACTTCACGCTACTGTAATACTTAATTTTATTTTTTAAAAACATTTTTGACAAAAATTTTGATTGCAACAATAGAATACTTTGAAATTAGCCAATATATGTTAGTTTAGGTCTTCTTTGGGACTAATTTTTATGTCAAGTTGTTAAATAGTTGCCAGACCTATAGCAGAGTCGTCAACTGCACTAAATTCGGTCGCATAGGCCACGGTCTTAAATCACAATACAGATGGTTTCAAAAATTGTCTTATTTATAGATTTATAGCTTTATGTTCGAATATTCGGATGTTTGTCATGTTTAAATACACTGATGAAATGGGTATTCGATCCTAAAGGACGATTAGTTAAGCGTTATTCTAACACTAGCCCAGTGGTGGAGAACCCACGGCTTTTTAGGTACTCTGGTGCGGCTTTTTGACTTGATCGGCCAATTCTGTTACTTTTTGTAAATTCATAAATTACTGAGATTTTGGCTTCGAAAATTTTTGTAAAATCTCAAAAAAAAGCTCCCACGCTGTTCATTTGGGCAAATTCGTAATTTTTTATTATTTTTAATTTCATAATTTTTGGGAAATCTGCAAATTTCTGGGCATTATAAATTGGTATGAAATTGTTTCAAAAATCCCATGATTTGAAAATTGTTGGCCAATGATTTCTTTACTGCGGTCTTATGTTGAATCATATATATGAATGTGACCTTTTGAAAAGAAAACGTTCCCCGCCCTTGAAATAGCCTTAGCTGTTTATGCTAACTGTCTCCAAAAAGCCGAGACTGAGCGTCTGTAATTTATTACAGACGCTCTCAGTTCTCGTACAACAAATAATGTTGAGTTCAAAAGTTCATACGATCAACATTGACAGTGGACGTGACAACAACAAAAAATAACAATAATCTTTTTTTTGCACTATGGGTAATACTATTAATATAATATATAAATAATGTATTGATAGTGTATCTTTTACTTAAAAAAATATATTGAAATGAAAGAAGATACTTTTTTTTAAAATGATTTTTTTTAGATTTAATGAACTGTTCAACTTATTAAAAGAATATTTGTATCAACAGCTTTTAATGGAAAAATATAAACTGTTTTAAAGAATATGATTTCTTTTTATTAAGCTACTGTCTGAAGTCTGAACAAAGCTTTCAATTCTTCATTTATTTCTACCATTTATCTGATTTCTGCTATTCTTTATATAAACCTTTGACTTAAATGTTGTGTTGTTTATCATGAAGAAACATAGTACACTAAGTGGTGTTTGTATACGATGTAACACTTTTTGATAAAGTTGTGTTTGAAGTATAGGGTTAAACCGGGCTGTGATAAGTACCTTTTAAAGTTAATTAAAGCCATCGACACGTCATTAAACGGCTAAATTAGAAGCAAGGCAAAATAAAGTAAGAATTGAAGTGAAGAGAAGAGAAGACCAGCGTCATTCAGAAGCCAAAAGACATGTAGCGATTAGTCATCGTCAATGATACCACAGGTGCGGAGATCCTCAACATTTCAATGCACAATTTATTCGTAAAATAATATTCCTTACTCTTCGTATACATACAAAGTAATGATATCTCTTATTTGTTGAAAAAATATTGCATAAAAGGAGAATTACATTTGAGAAAGATGCAACGTATATACTGTAATATTGCTATAGGGTTACTACATGTGGTGTAGTGGTAAATAAATAGGTACCAGGTCGGTCATTGATTTCTTCCTTATTTTTTTGTAATATCCGTCCGAAGTTAAAAACCACATGTTTTAACAATCAAATCAATAAAAAATATTGTTTTTCTTATTTTTGCAGCAAAGACGTGATGTATGTGATTCTTAGACCATAAATATTTGATATTGAATATATTTGAGAAGAAGTAAATTAGCATTTTAAACAATCAAGCATTGAAAAATGTTTATTTAAGATAACATTCGGTCAGTCTGCTAAGAAAGTGAATAATATAATATTTGGGACGCTGACACCTAAAAAAAAACAATAAATATTCCAGTTAATGTCTTCTGCGTTTGAGAATGATCAACGCTTAAAATTGAATCAATTGAAAGAGAGATGGTATTTCTTCACGAACAGTATTTTGAATATATATACTTAAAAATTAAGTTACAAGTTAAAAAGGTGGTAGAACGGCGGCCTGGACTCCACTACTTCACTACACTAAGTCTTCTGTGGATATATCAACACGCAAAATGGCGCTATAAAGTAGAATTCTTAGCACATCCTATGGAACTGTCATTTAATCCGTCAGAAAAAGCAAGACCACGCGTCGGACAACTTTGTGGATAATAAGGAAAATTACAAGGCATTAAAAAATGCAACATCATACAGTAAGAAATTAGACCTCTAATAATATAGAATTTTTATTCATTTGTATATATATTGATTTTCTACACATGAGTGCACGTTCTAAGATAATTCTAGCAAACAAAAATAAACTTAAAAAACGCATAACTTTTGCTACGTCTGTAGTATTAAATTAATGAATTCAGTTCATGTCCATCCGTGCACTTAAACGCTTGAAGATGCCGAAAGGCGAAACCCGGGTCGTTAGTGACAAAAGTTGTGTGAATTAAAATAATTTGAACGATTCAAATTTTCATGGAAAATTATTTGTGAGTGAAGGAAAACATATTAGTATAACAAAATCGTAATTATTTATATGAAAAGTAAATACGCGTCACTTAAATGTTCAATATGTTTTATGAATTTGAGACGTTTAATTCGATTAATTTAGTCTAAAGTTGATAAAGAAGAATTTGATTCAATTAAAATAGTGAAATTAAAGTGTTCAATGCATTCATTTATGCAAACTGACCATTACACATTTAAACTACATATTATTTTATTTGCAAGCTACCCAGTTTTAAATAAAAACATTGATAATATTTTTTTCACAGAATAGAATATTACATTTAGTTTCATAATGAAATACATTTTATTATTCTAATTTAACTCCGTGTTAGAATTAATTATTGAAAAACTGAGAGTTTTTGCGCTATGTTTTATGGACAGATACAAAAAATAAAAAAAAGATAACCTTATGTCTTATTCATCCATCTTTAACAATAAAAGTTTATCATGAACTCGTTTGTACGTTATAATTTTATCTGTGTGTGCAAAAATAATGATAACGTGATCCGATAAAGTAAAAAATTGTTTTGATATTTTATTTTAATACCCAATTAAAAATCTTCATCAAAAATATAATAAAATATGGCATACAAGCTGTTAAAGGAAAATATATTATTTGATTAGCGTTAAAACGTTAGATATAAACTTTTTTATGGAAGTAAATTTTTAATTAGCAATATTATTTTTTTAAATATATTAATTGTGAGACTGACTCGATATTTGAAAATCCCGGATTTAACCAGTCAGGTGTGGAAGAGACCTGAACGCACGTACACGAAACCTTCTCGCTAGTTTTTTTTCGTTCATCTCCATTCGTTTACAGCAGAGTAGAGTTTTTTGTGGTTCGATTCTCACCGCGCTCATGTAGGAGCGTCTGGTCTTGTATTCTTTGTTGTCCATGAGATTTCATTCATAAAAGTCTAATGCTACTTTTCGTTGCGGCGGCAAATAAATTGAGGATGTAGGTTATATATTGGTTGGCTGCGGTTGGGACAGATGCTCTCAAATAGGGACCGTTCGTCGACACTAAAAAACAAAAAAAATCTTATTTATGCGATATAATTTTCTAAAACTATAAATATTCAATCATATCAACTGTGGAAAGGTAAAAGGACGAAACCCACACATAACAAATTTTACAGGAGGCATAAAAAACGTGTTTTGATGATTTTGGGGTATATGCAAATTATAAATATACACAACCTTGAAGTGCACAGAGACTTCTAAACTGGTTTTAAATTGACATAATCTAATTTTAATTAAAGAAATTGTCTAAGAAAAACCTTTTTTTTTGGTTTCAATTTTCACAAGCTCATCTTCTTTCAAACTTAAAAGTTAAATTTAAACATGCATTCCCAATCTAAAATTCAAACAATATTTAAAAAAAAAAGTTACTTTCGAAGTGAACATAAGACATTAATAATTAAGGCAAATCGTGGATTGTTTGGCTTAAATTATTGTTTTTGAATGGATTCGTTGATTATTTTTTACTAAAATGTAAAATTAACAATTTTTCAAGGTTGTTGTAAATTTGCAAAAATGTTTCGTGCATAAAAAATAAGTATTTGTAAACCACTATAATAAATTCCACCTTACATGGAGACGCACACGGCATAAGCAATAAAAATTCAGTCATACAAAGTATGTTTATTACCCCTGTATTAAACGATATAAAGCACACCCGTTTTATTCATTTTTTTTTATATTTTTACTGTGAGTTTTTATTGTGTACCTTGCTCGACGGACTGATTGCCCCATCGCCACTATTCAGTCATTTTGTTCTCGTACATTATTTTTCAAAAAATATGTACTATTCAAAAATATCCACACACGCAAATTTACATGAGACTAAATACAGTTTTTACAAAATATTGACATTGAACAAACGTTTCTTGTAGTGGTTTTTTTTTCATCTTATTTTACAATTATTTTTTTACACATACTCATATAACATATAAAGTTCTTTATAATAATACGTTGTTAGTCAATACATATATGTGCATTATAAAGATTTGTCATTTAAATTAACATCACGTATTCGTGTGTAAAAACCTATTTATAAAACTTTATAAGAAGTTAATAGCTACAATATGGTATAATATTATTTTATTTTATTGTAAGGTGATAAAATGACTCAACTCAATTCAATGTAAGTCGATACGAGAGATAAAAAAAACATAACATTTAAATTTTATTTTATTCATAAGTTAACAATGTAAAAATACCGGGTCCGCGGTCAATTCAGGTGTTTTATTAAAAAATGTGATTATTTCATGTATCAAAATATTATAAATCTGTTTGGTTCTGGTATGAAGGTTTTTACTTTGAGTTTTTGAGTAAAATATTTATAAAAATGTATTAGAAGTAAAACAATGCGTCAGGATTTAATTATTTACTGGGGTGAACTAATAGAGAAAAAAAATGATAACAACAGTTGTCTTACATAATTAATTCTGAGTTTAAAAAAATACTCTGTTTATAAATGTAGTAATTTTTTTAAAAACTGTCATATCGGCTGTGGAAAGGAAAAAGGACGTAACCATTTTTTCAATAATCACAATGTATCAAACATGATACACGTTCTATCAAGCTGAAAATGTCAAACTAGAATCTAAATTTAGCTTTTATGTTAGAAAAAAGATGGGCTTGAAACCAATGAGCGAAACCGGTCCTGACCTATTAAATAAAGTGGAATAAAGTACAAAGGAATATTGTGTTTTTATTAATATAACGCCTTTCCACCAAGTATTGGTATTGAACACCCTAAAAGTGAATATTATTTACGGTCAGTAGAATTCTTCGTGTTTAAGTAATTTACTGTTTTATCATTATTTAAACGTATTGCATGAATATATCATGTTTCATTAATATTGAAATCCAACTTGATTACTCAATATGTCAATTCGGAATTGATTGCATTATTTTAATGATTTAATATGTTTTACATTCTACGCACTAGGTTGGTAAATTCCGCGACTCATTTTGCAAGTTGACGCTAAAAATATATCCCTGTATAATACGTCAGTCTATGCTTTACGGTGGTAGTAAATTGGATTACCTTAATTAAAACTCACTCTTACACTTCAAACGTGCTATTAAAGCAGCTGGTTTATCAATATAAATTTAAATCTGTGCTTAATATGAGTGGCGTCACCGATCAATATAAAAACGGCTATTATGTAAGAAAATGCATCATTTTATACGTGTAGAAATAATGTTTTTGTATTAGATTTTTAAGATGAGTATGAAAAATGAGATTAAGAGTTAAAGACTATTATGTAAGAAATTGAAGCACTTGTTCTATTTTATTATATGGAGTTTAACAGTAACAGTGTGTTATATATTATATTTAATACGACGGTCTTAAAATTAGGTTGTACATAATACTAATCCGAAAATATCAAGATACTCACGAATTGTTGCGTCGTCGAGCGAAACGGCTATGAAAAATAAACTATTTTACGGGCAGAACGAAATAAAGAAAAGCCTTAAAATTGACACACAGATACTTTCGATGGTTTCGGCGGTAACTTTGTGGAAGTTCATTTTAATAGAAAATTTAAATTAACTTTGATTATTCCACGTATTGTGTAACTAACTGTGACACGTGTTTCGCCTCTTTCAGAGGCATCTTCAGACTTACTATCGCAAAGTTTGTTTAAGTAATGAAGCAAGATTGATTCTAACATTTTAAAATTATAAAATTACAAAATGGATTGGGTTTTTTTTCCTTTTAAGAGGAGCAAGGAGGGGGGTGTAGAATCGAAATAAAGCAAACAGATAATGATACTAATTTTACTAATGAGTTGTAAACAATCAGAATGGGATTTTTCCTTTTTAATGGAAGCAAAGAGGGGATTATAAAATGCAAACAAATTTAATCATACTACTAATGACGTTAAACATTACAAACTATTAAAACTAATGAGCTACAATCAATCATCTAGGTTTGTGATTACTCTATTAATTGGAAACAATTTTAGTAACGGAGAACCGCCTGTGCTATTAAGAATATTATTTAATAATATTTCTTTTCTATATCTAATAATATATCTCTGAAAGAGGCGAAACACGTGTCACAGTTAGTTACACAATACGTGGAATAATCAAAGTTAATTTAAATTTTCTATTGACACACAGATATTTAGATATATGTAGATGCTATTTTTTGGAATGAAAATTTAGCCTTTTGGCTGCCGTAGACAAAAGTACGTTTGTACCTAGCACGCCGACTATAATTTTCAATTATTAGTATGATTACTTATTGACGAGATAGCTCGTTTCTTGTGTGTTGTGACTTGTGACTACAATAAATTTGACAAGATATCTCGCCTGTGGCAGCTAGGGTATCCAATCCCGAAGCCTTTTTCCAATCCCGGGATTTCGGGATTGATTTATTTTGAATCCCGGGATTGAGATTTTCTCACCGAGGAATTTGAAATCCTCAATTTGCTATACTTTTTCCCGGAATCTCACAAAAACTCGTTTTTTTTTTTTAGCTCACCGAAGAATTTGAAATCTCCGATTTGGTACTTTTTCCCAGAATCTCACGAAAACTCGTTTTTTTTTTTTAGCTCACCGAGGAATTTGAAATCTTCAATTTGGCAATTTCGAAAATTTGCTCAAAAATTCTCAATCCCGAAATCCCAGGATCGCGGCCATCTCAATCCCGGAATTTTGGGATCAGAAAATTGAGCGGGATCCCGGGATTGGATGCCCTAGTGGCAGCCATCCATTTAAAGCATAATGCTTACACTGTGTAACATAACTTTTGGCTAATTGCTCTGAGATTCGAACCCGTGAGTATTTAAACCGAAACCAACGACGTTGACCACATGACAGCCATTTTTCTAAGAAGTAAGAGATTATTTTTGTAAATGTAAAATATTTATACTTAACTTAAATTAATAAGAATTATGTTACACAGTTGATAACTATTTAGATATAATGATATTTTGAGACTTTTTAATATATTCTATACCGATGGCGTGATACCAAAATATACCAACAATTAAAACCGTACATTGCTAAAGCAAAACAATCTGTTTGCTGTTAAAAATTGTACTTTACATTTTAATTGTTACAAAGTTGGACATTGGATACAAATATTCGCGTAATTAAGGAAATGAATGTCATGTATGAAAATATAATAGTTTGTTAAGATACATGCATAAGGAGTCATTAGCAATGATTGCACTGACGGAAAATCATTTTCCAATTTTCATTCTTCGTTATGAATTTATTTCTATCATGCCATCAATTTGATCACGTATTAATGATTATTATGGAGTATTTTTATGTTGGGTTATAAATTGTTCAAGTATTGAGAAAGCCTGTGCAAGATTAATCCAATAAAACGCATAGGTAATAATTAACACGTTCGGTTAAGTGTAATCATGTTTATAAAACCATCTAGCTGACTCACAAGATCCATGTTTAGATATATTGAAATCTGCATAATCTTCTTGATACTTCCATCGTAAATACTAGCCTGCGCAGGATTGATAAATGATCGAATATGGCCAAATCACTCTAATGGGATGTAACAATTTTTGCATCGAGAGATTTCCACGGAAGATATAAAACCAGGCCGTTGGAATAATAGATTATTCATTCTTTTATTATTGTATGATGCCGGAATTTTAATAATTATTTTAGGACATTGAAAAATAGCACTACTTCGTATTATTTAAATGAAAACTGACTACAAACTAAAGGAATATGAAATCTGAGAAAGTTGATTCTAATATATTGGATTTATTATTAAATTTAAATATTCAAAAGTAGTTACTCGTAAAATGTTATAGCAATTACAATACAATTACGAATTACATTTTTTTATAATATGAATAAATTATCAAAAGACTTTTATTGTGTTTCTAAATACTCACAGAAATATATAAAAAAATATTCTTTATTATGTTTATAAATGTAATACGTTTTACACATTATTTACAAATGCATATTTCTGATGTCTGTTTTCATTATTTTAATTAAATAAAATATATATTGCGTTCAAAAATGTTGTAATAAACTCTAGAAGTATTTGTCAAATTTAAGTAAAATAAAGTTTTACGTTAAAAAAAGAAAAACAACATTTGAATACCGATCTCATCAACTTTTAATTATTAACGATTTAATTATTTCTGCAGTAATTTTAGCTTAATTTACGTTATAAGCTGATTACCCTATATATGTACGAGGTGCGCGCTAAGGGCCTCAAAATAATACAAATTCTATCAAGTCCATATAATATTTAAAATTCAGTTTAAGAAATTCAAAAAATAAGGTCTCCAAATTTGATTGCACCTGGGACCTCCCGATTGCTTAATCCATCACTGGCTGTAAGGGTTCATTATCCAAATCCTGCAGTCAGTACTTTTATAAAATATGTATTTGTCAATCGATTGTTGAATTTGTATTCGAAAATAATATTACAGTGATGTTTTTAGCCCTTCTGATATGTCATATCGATGACCATAAGTTGACAACACGTAACCGACATTTGTTCAATTTTACAGGAGAGCCAAAAAACTGTATAAATAAATAAGTATTGGGAAATCAATGAAAATGAAAGACTGTTTTGGAGTAAAATAATGTATATTTAAAATAATCTGTTGACTCAACATTAATTAAATAAACTCTTTATTAACAAGAATTTTTGTTACTAGTAAACAATTTTAATTTTGTTTCTTATTTTATAACGATACGAGGAAACAATTTCAAGTATTTTGATTAATTAAATGCACCTGTTTTAACTTTATCATATAGTAATAGAAAAATTATACATAATTGTTATAATTTTTGTTTAATCCGGTTACGGATTGTCCACTCTCCAATACAAAATGTTGGAATTTTTTCACACCTATTTTCAAATAGTAGGAACACGATGTAGCTCTTCTACATTCTGGCAGTTTGGTGGGCCTTTTTTCTGGGACGTGTTTCCAACCTTAAAACAATTTCAACGAAAAATATTTTTTGTAAATTACGAGATGTCAATATTTTAATAGAGCTTGAAAAAACAAAGAAATGAAATGCATAACTCACTTTATGAAAAAAATTCGGTTGCGTGTTGTCAACGTATGGCTATCAATATGCAATTCTATTGATCAGTGCTTGTAAAAAGAGATTGGTTTATCGATTTCTGATTGTATATTCTAACCTTCGCTTAACAAAGGTATTATGTGAATGACTGATTGATGCTGGTAATCGGTAATAATTCTCTATTTGGAGTCAATCTACATATTTCGCTCTAGGAGAAGAAATAACTTGACTGATAAAAAAACTTGACGGCAATAACTGAGAATTAAACATTATGGTAATTGTCAATATGTGCGGCGTGACGGGGCGTATCGGTTACCCTGCTAGCTACCGGACACTCGAATGGTCTCCCGTCTAACTGACTCGAGACAGCTATTGCAAAAAACTCTTTATCATGACTAAATAATAATAATTACAGTGTGTAACTTGTGACTGAGTTATTTAAATGTTACAAGCTGTCGGCTTTTCGTTGTATCACTGCCCGTTCATCTATAAAAATCATTTACTTCTGCAATACAATATAATATGAACACTGTAATCTACGAATCAGGAATTTGCAACAATGTGCGAATTATAAAATGGAACAAACTTTTACGTTATGTATTTTACTAACTGCAACTCCGTTATACGTAATAAGTATCGTAAAACACAGCAATGCATTAAGTTCTACGACATGGTTACTGATAATAGCTTAAAATCCTTTAAGAACTAAAAGTCATACTTATCTTTATCTTTGTTATTCTTCACTTTGATTAGCATCTTCAAACTATATATGACAAAATTATTTATTTATATGGTATAAATTGATTCCGATTCTGAACATATACAATTACATTACATTAAGAAAAAACACAATATTCCTTTGTACCTAACTTACACTTTTATTTATCAAGATTGACATTGTCAGTTGAGAATGCTCGCCATGAGCGAAATCAGTCCTGATCTTGATAAATAAAAGTGGAAATTAAGTACAAAGGAATATTGTGTTTTTCTCAATAGAATGTTTTGACAAGTATTGACAGTGAATACCCTAAAATTTATATACATTACACATTACACATTTTCACAAAGCTACTGCCAAATTTATTTTAAAAATACTTAATGCAATACTCTTTTTTAACGTGCAATTATAATTAAATTTAAATAGCAACGGTAATAGATGAAAAACAACAAACATAATAACATGCTGTTATGATAGATGAAAAATCTAAATAAATAACAAAACATACCTCATTTTGAACCGTATCTACTTCTAACTTGGAGCGAATGAACTCTTCGTCAAGCATTTAAAGATAACTGACTGTCAAAAAAATATTTTTATATTTGATACGTAAAGAAGGATAAAAATTGGAAAACAAAACTAATATGGTTTTCATTGACATGACCACGCGTGTTTGCGAATGATTGAAACATCATAAATATCCATTAATTCAAATAAAAGTGAAAATTAATACACAAACTTTACAATAATATAATTTTCATGTATTAAATTTAAACCTGTGCATTAAGTCTTGTAGAATATAGAATGGAGAATCTAAACTCTAATTGTGATTTCGTTGTATTACCCACATATTGGAAAAACCAGAGCTATTTTGGGCCATTTAATTTTCTTGTTACATAGTTAAGAACTATCATCTGAAAAAAGCGTAAATTAATCACTTCAATAGAAATTCCTTCAAACAGCATGTATGTCAAAAACACAAACAAAATTATTTTACTTGATTCAAATGACTTCATTTTTTGTTACAAAAATATTCATCACCAATTCTTTATATTTTGTATTCATTGTTGATCGACGACAATTTGTTTTACCAATAATTTTTATTTAATGACAATAATATACCTGTATTATATATTATTTATGAAGATTACAACACAGAAAAATATATAATTGTATACTAGATAGTGTATATTATGACTATTTAAACGATAACGTCTTTGTATGAATGACTTCAACTAGTTTAATCGATCGAGATACGATCGTATTATACAGTAGAGTAGACTGAACGTATACCTTATGTCAGCCATTGATTACTGCATATTTGTTCATGACGTTTCGCATATTGTAATGTGTCTATTAGTTATGGGTTCGATGCTTGGCAATAAACTGCGCCCAACACGATCAATAGTAAAATGGTATAACAGCGGCTGTATAATAACAACAAGACGATGTCCTGTATAAATGAAGCACGCGGTAATTCAATTTGTCTCTTATGCGTTGCACAAATGCATTTCAGAAGCAGGTAATGTGCAAATATTGGATGCAGTGGCGTGGTGTTAATGTGCAAAATGTTAATGGTATACCATGTCATTTTATTAACCGTTTGAATACCGCGCAAATAAATTATTAATATGTCCCAGAAATACTGCGTGTTTTTGAGAAAAATAATTTTGCCTAATATGCACTCGAATTCGATATTTTAAAAACCTATATTGACTCAAAATATTGCTTATATTCTATTGGAATACCAAGTATTTGTTTTTTTTAATGTCTTGGACATCCGTGTTCGCTTGCATATGTTCCAGACACCTGTGTCCGCTTGGGATCCAAGTGGTTAATTAATTGAGGGGGCTAGAAGCAAAGGTAGCAATTAAAAAAAAAAACAATCAGAACAGGTTGCAGAATCAAAGAGTGAAAAAATATTCAGCCTGTGAGATGATATTTTAGTAGAAAATCTGTTTTCATTCTATAGAAAATCGTTTATTTGAAATTTGAACTCTCTGAACGTTTCGTTGAATACAAAAAGTTACGTGACAGAATGTTTGCTAAACACATTTGACGAATTCACTGAAGATTACAATTTTCTTCTCTAAGGTGTAACACATAAAATAAATTAATTAGGAATGCGTTTTAACAGGTTTTTTTAAAACTTTTTTCTTAAAATAGCTTCCGTGGCAGATTGCTGTCTTTGCTTTTGACCCCCTCGATTATTTAATAGAGCTCTAAATATGTATTTATAAAAAACAACTGGAATTTAAATGCCAGCAATTGTTAATGTTTTATTTTATTAGAATATCTCCGCTCCCAATGTAGAGCATATGGATTACTTATGGAGTTAATCTCAACAGTGGTATTTCAAAGAGAATTTCTAGTTACTCAGTTGTTCTACCTCTATTTTTTTCAAAGATAGTAAGAATTCAACAAATGACTAGGACAGGATTAGTGATTAGATATGCACTCTCACTATGTCCTTTTTGAAGATATGAAGGGTAGGAGTGAATGTAAAACATCACGAAATTTTGGTTATCGATTAATTTACTAAACATCTCTAGATATCAAAGTATATTTGATGTAGCTACTAATATTTAGGATTAAATCGATCATGTGATGGTAAAAAATTAGATGCAAACATGTAACAGTTTAATAGTACGAAGAATACATAAATTTTCAGTTAAAAATTTGCATGCCTCAATATTTTAGACTCTAGCTAGATTTCTCCTAGAAATTTGAATTCTCAACCCAGATTACGTTTTTATTGTTTACAGTAAGCCACTGCACGTTAGTTAGTTGCCTCACGCACCGCGGTCACAAAGGACTGCTTGCAAGCAGGTTTTGTTGAGCGAATCGACATATTTGAAAAGCGGAGGGCGTGGTTGTCGCGCTGCTATTATATTATTGAACACCACACTTGCCATTTAATTCCGCGACACAATATTTTGCGCCATTCAAAAAATGGAGCGTGAAATGCATTCGCAGTGCGTAATCCCACAACTCGCTTCTATACAAATTCTATCTTATTATATTGTTTGGAAATATCGTTATGGCCACATGACAGTCAACTATTGACAGAAAATCACATTTTTTTTTTGGATATCAAATTTATTGAGCTTTAAGTACCAGTACACGTAAGCGTCAAAGTTCTTCGAGACTCCTTCATCGCTTTTTTGAAAAGCTGTATTCCCTTACCATCGTTGCAGACAGAAGGGCGTGACCACCACAGAGGTAAGAAATCCCTGGTGAAGCCAGTTCACGGGGACCCCATAAGCATTACTTTGCAATCACATTCTAGATACTTCCCCTCATACTACATCCGTACTAGGGTATCCAATCCCGGGATTGAGATTTTCTCACCGACGAATTTGAAATTCTCAATTCGCTATACTTTTCCCCGATTCTCACAAAACTTCGTTTTTTTTTTAGCTCACCGATGAATTTTAAATCCCCGATTTGCTATACTTTTTCCCCGATTCTCACAAAACTTCGTTGTTTTTTAGCTCATCGAGGAATCTTGAATTGCCAATTTCGTGTCAATTATCGGGATTTGCTCAAAATTTCTCAATCCTGAAATTCCGGGATTGCGGCCGTGTCAATCACGGAAAATTGAACGGGATCACGAATCCCGGGATTGGATGCCCTAATCAGTACGTACATACACACATACAGTTCACAAAGAAGTTAACCAAAGAGAGTCATTTTCAAGAAGAAAATCACATAACCACTTATTCTAAGATCTTAACAGCTGAAAATACTTCCTTGCAGATCGGCAATACCATTGATCATACTGTGGAGTTGTGGAGGAGTCAAATTTCATTTAATTTCAATTTTTATCTTCGTTTTTTTCCCCCTGTTTTGTTGGTTTTGCTTGGTTCAATTATTATTGTGTAACAGCTTTACTTTATTTATATATTTTAAACCATTTTATTTATATTATTGTGTTACATCTTGACTTACAGATAATGTAAATACCGACTCAATGTTTTGTATACATTTATTTTTTTAAATTATTATTTAAATATTTGTCCACTACAAACGTGGAGCGTAAGGCTTACTTATTTAGGATAACTGCTTATTACTCAGCGGCTCAACTTTTGTTTTCGAATATAGTAGGAATATAAATAATACAGTTATAACAAAGCTTGCGGATTTCTCTCGCTGTGCCCTATTATTTTAAAATTGTAAGAGTGAGAAGAAATTTTTCAGACATTAAAACTTCTATGCTGTTCGTACTGGGATTCAAACCCGTGAGACTCGTTAAGGAAACCAGCGATGTTGATCACTGCACTACGGACCCGATTGAAGAAATTTAAATATTTTAAATGTTGTTCACATTCAAAAGTTTTGTCATTGAAGGACAGAATTTCACCTGCTCCGTGTGACACTTGCATTTAAATTTACGTAGATAGCGAAAGGTAAATACCGTGTTGTTTGTAATCAAACGTGCAAATAGTGTTCAATATTTTAATTATATTAATTTGCAAAGTTTCATCAATCATCCACATTCGATAGATACAATAATTTACTACGAAGTTTTTTTAGATAAATAAAACATAAACTCGTTCAATCAAATTGACTGTGGAAAGGAAAAAAAGACGTAACTCACACATAGCAAATTTTACAGGAGGCACAAAAAACGTGTTTTGATGACTGTGTGCCATATGCAAATTATGAATTATTCATAACCTGGAAGTGGACGGAGACTTCTTAACTGGTGTTTAATTGGCAAAATCTAACAATAATTAAATAAATTGTTTAGGAAAAACCTTTTTTTCCGTCGTTTTTCTTGGTTTCAATTTTCACAAGCTCATCTTTTTTCAAACTTAAAAGCTAAATTAAGATACTAATTCGGCATTTGCAACTTAAATCCTTTTGATAGAACGTGTATCAAGTTTGATACATTGTGATTATCGAAAAAAAGCTGCTTTGAAAAAAATGTGGCTGACGTCCTTTCTTCTTTCCACAGTCAAAAGTAGATTTTCACCAATCACATGGGTCACATTCAAGTGTATTTTTTTACGTCTATGTTTCTCAAAGTTTAAGTTTATTGAACTTATTCCGCGGTGAGTCATCCTCTTTAATGTGTGGCACAGTTGAGTTATGGCGCTCTTAGAAAAGATAGGTCAAACAGTGCAAAATGATTCAATCATTAATGTTTTCGAACGATAGTTAAACAAATCTACCAATTAAAAATTCAAATCCAGTTTATTTTAATTAGTATTCCGAATGATAATAATTAAGCACCGATAGTAAAATTGCAGTTTCTGCCGTGTGTAGTTCAACGCACTTAGAGTTTATTTTGCAGTTACACTCGCCAGTTGGTCTGCGGACAGTGTGGAGTGTCAAGTCACTGGCCCGAGTGAATGTGACAAAGTATTAAAATACCGGTTTTAAGTACTGAAACCGTGATTTCGGTAATTCGGACTTATTCTAATATCTTTTACCAAAATACCATATTTGATATTGATTACTGTATTAGGTCCAAGACACGAAATTCAACGTCGTCAACTTCCATGCTTGACCTTGACAGCATTTTTAGATCTAATTCTAAAATAACCGGGTGTAACAAGAGTGATTGGTATGCTAAGCAGCTGAGCAACAAACAGCTCTTGTAGAAAAACTTCTGTTGAGGTACCTCTATTAGAATGCCATATGCTCCACATTATAAACAGACATTGAAAAATATGTATTACTCATCGACAAGACTTTGACGATCAAAAATATAAATAAAGTTTTCATAAATCTTGACAATTTTTTTACTATCACAAAAGAATGTGATCTCAACGTAGATCATATTTCTTAAGTATGTATGGAAATTGACGTAGACAGCATGCTATAGAACCCTTTCTCAGGAAAAAAGTGTTGTATTAAACGAACTCTTGACTACTTTATAGAGAAACTACATGAGTTTTTATACGCTTTATTAACTTTATCATATCCATTACTAAATAAATATCTGATGAATGTCTGCTGTTTTTTTTTTATAATGCTCTACTTTTGCACATTCAACTTTAACGTGCATTTTCAGGAACCGATTCCGTGTGAAAGGTCAAGAACCACCTGTAATTATTTAATGATATCGTTTAACTAGCGTTGAATATGAGAGGGTTACACTATTGCTGGAATTATTTACACAAATATCCATTCAAGACAGTTGTCAACTGGTCATGAGTATTTGATGTATCATTTCGATTTGGAGAAACAATTACAATAACATCTGGGCCTTTAGCTAACGACTTACTGTTGAAACTTATAGCTGCAGCTACCAGGGGCTTGATTAAAAGTATGAAAACTTTCATAGATAGATATTTCAATTGATTTATGGATTTGTGTTCGAATAAATGGATTTAGCAATGTCTATCCAACTCATTTTGTTTTTTTTTAAAAAAACAAGACATAGTTAGTGTTACTGAGAAGATAATTTTCTCATTATGAAATAAACTCTGTTCTCTATATTCTCTGAGAAAAACAAAGTATAAACGATTGAATTATATTATTTTAGGGTGTTGACTGTCGATACTTGGTGGAAAGGCATTATTTTAATAAAAACACAATATTCCTTTGTACTTTATTTCCACTTTATTTAAAGTAGAAAGGAATATTGTGTTTTTAAACATGATTGAATTTTAAGTAATTTTTGTAGAAAAAACACTGATCTGTGATTAACTCTATTAAGAATCGATATGCCCCACATTAGGAGCTACATGATTACATTAAGTGTAAACCAGTCGTTACGCTTATTATTTACATATTTCTTTAATACCGGGACGTTATTTTCCCGGTATTGCAAACCCTAAGCAAAACGTACAGATGCAACACCAAAGATAAAATATTAAATTCCGAAACAATTGCGCAGTGCGAAGTAATAAATGCACAGGCTCGCTGACACTTGCCTAACCGGTCGCTGGACAAATTAACCCATTTTATGCTAAAAACAAACTGGACACAGCAACATGTCAAGGATTTCTCTTCAATATGATATGTTATAATTCAAAAAATATTCAGCGAGAATCCTGTTGTAAGGAAATCTCGATTTGGACAACATTTAAGGCCGAAGGTGCTTGATGGAATTTCAGTATTAATTTGAATCGTTTGAATTTTGTACACTCGCATATGTTTTGTCACTAATGAGCCAGTTCAAGCGTATTCGTGCACCGTAAGAGCCTGATACCGAAAAGCATAACTTGGGTCGTTAATGACAAAACGATTCAAATACAAATTATAACTTGATTGTTTCTGAAGTGTTTCTACGAGAACTGCTTATTACTCAGTTGCTCAACCTCTCTTTTTCCGAAGAAAGTAGAAATATGAGGATAGGGCTAGAACAGGACTAGTGGTTAGCTAATCGTTCTTGATACGCCCCATTCATAGGATAGGATGGGGGGAGGAGTGAATTCAAGACATCACATACATCCATGCCTTCGAATAGAAATTCATTAGTCGATTGAAAAATCAATTTATACAACTCTCTGTACTGGGATTCGAACCCGTGACATCCGTAACCGAAGCCGACGTTGACCACTCGACCACACAGGTGGTAAAAGTTTTAAATCTAAACAAAGTTACATTATCGTCTCCTGAAAGCACTGTTAGCAAATTTACCTTTAATTATGACTTAAATTATGATAAAGTAAATTATGATAATGTCCCCTGTGTGGTCGAGTGGTTAACGTTGTTGGCTTCGGCTACGGAGGGCCCGGGTTCAAATCCCGGTACGGACAGTTTTTATAAATTGATTTTTCAATCGATTTATGAATTTCTGTTCAAAGGCATGGATGTATGTGATGTCTTGAATCCCCCCCTTTCACCCATCCTATGAATGGGGCGTACCGAGAGCGATTAGCTTACCACTAATCCTGTCCTAGCCCTATTATTCTATCCCTACTCTCTTTGAAAAAAGAGAGGTTGAGCAACTGAGTAACAAGCAGTTCTCGTAGAAACACTTCTGTTGAGATAAACTCCATTAGGAGTCCATATGCTCCACATTGGGAGCGAACATGGTTTAAAAAAAAAAAAAAAGTAAAAAAAGTAGCTTTTTAGAACCGATTTGAAATATTTATAATACATTTATTTAACATAGAATCATATAGCATTTTTTTTAAATGTACCAATTCACCAAATCTTTAACACCTTAACGGCACGGAACATTTTACTCACTATTTTTGTTTATTAACTCTTTCACTTGATGGATCTAGTGTATTAGTAGTCTTGGAGTACTAGGACTTCAATACTTGGTTAACTGGCTACTTGTGTAATGTGTTACACTGAAAAGTTGCTAAATACAGTGGAACCCCCAATTACACTGCCCCGAATAACGCACTGGCTTGAAATATTCACCGCAAATCACCCAATTGAACGGTCGCATTTCATTTTCATTGCTGCGAGACGATCGTCTGTGCGGTGCATACAGTCAAATGTTGGCTAGCTTCTGTGTGTTCAACACGTGCTAGGCTATACACGCATTGGATTTTGGCGCACTTTGCGTTTTATCACTTAATAACTAAATAATTATTTCATCCATATTTGTTTTTTTGCAAAACTAAGGGAAAACTTAGTTTTGCATTTTTCGAAAAAAAAACCAAATCTCTTATTTTGTATGAGATTCACTCACCCAATTACACTACTCCTAATTACACGGTCCCGACTTTAGTGTAAATGGTGGTTTTAATGTATCAACAATGCAATAATACGCTTTTGTATCCACGAGTTTTTATTATAATAATTATTCTTCTCTTTCATTGATCAAGAACAAGTAATTATCGAAATGTATGTTCGGAATTCTGCCATTTAATCGTTTCGAATTCGTTGTCAATGTTTTATTTTTACGTGAGTATAAGCTAGCTTGTTGTCAAACGGGTTAATACCATAAAACTACATTGCATGTATTCTGTTGGTCAGGAATTAGGTATGAGAAAAACTATTATGCTCATTTGAATCATATGACATTAAGCTAGATTATAATTAGCCAAATCACTAGCGACAAATGCCATTCCTTCGCAATGTACTTATTCAGAGTATGTTGAGATTGCAGGTTATTAACATACACAGTTATGCATGTTTTAATCGACTAAGTGCATAAAATATAATAAGATTCACTTGCATAAAGTAATAATAACCTTGCATAAATTTGCTACGTGCGTAAAACATGTAGCATGGTAATTGAGATAAATTATTTGTCTATTATCTATAATATCACTTTTAGGGTGTTCACTGTCTTGGTGGAAAGGCATTATATTAATAAAAACACAATATTATTTTGTACTTTGTCCCACTTTATTTAATAGGTAAGGACCGGTTTCGCTCATTGCGAGAATTTTATTACTTTGTCAAAAAAAAATCAAATTTTAATTATGTTTGTAATTACTTTCAGTCACCACTCGAAATTTAATTATATATTCGATGTATTAAACATTTTAATTTTATGTTATTTTAGAATCACTTATAATGTAATTGGTAATTTCTTTTCAATGCCAATTGTTGCTTACAACTTTTCATTGTCGTATAAATAGCATTGTTGAAGTATATATCTTATCAGTTGACAATGCTCGCAATGAGCGAAACTGGTCCTGACCTATCAAATAAAGTGGAATTAAGTATAAAAGAATATTGTATTTTTATCAATATTTATAATATTTAAATAAATAAATTGACAGTTATATTTTTCAATCCAATAATATGACATTGCTTAGTTCTTATTCGTTCAGATGTAAAGTTATGCAAATAAAGAAAAAACACATCACTTCTAATCTACATGAGCAATATTGCCGTTTTTTATTTTTATTTAGTTTTTTTTTATATAAAATTTATTGAGCTTTAAGTACTAGGACGCGTTAGCATCAATTTTCTTCTAGCCTCCTTCATTGATAATTTTTTGAATATTGTATTCCCCAACCATCGTTGTAGACGGAAGGGCGTGATCGCTTCAGAGATAAGAAGTTCATGGGAACTCCATATGCACTTTTTTGCAAATCACATTCTATATGCTTCCCTCCATACTATATCCGTGCATGTACACACACATGCGCATACATACATTACGCAAAGAAGTCCACCAAAGAGAGTCATTTTCATGATGCTAAGTTCGTTCTTAAATTATTAATTTTAGACGAAACAAGCTCTATGGTGGGTCGTCAAACAAAACTGCTCTCGGTCTTAAACGATTCTCAGGCAAATGTTTATGAACAAAATAATATATACCCTTTACTTTGTTTTACACGGTAGATTCTTTCAACCAATGCTTCAGGAAATCAATAAACAAGTATTGTTTATATAAAATGTATGCACCAACCAATAATTACTGTACTTATGTAAAAAATATGACTAATATTATTTTTAATTGGATAAATCTGTTAATAAAATCATTGATTGAAATGGTATGCGCTTAATAGAAATTTATAATAATATAATTCAAGAAAAGTATTAAATCGTACACGAGTTTAAGGATTTAAATAATTTTTATTTTGGCTTTGTCAAAATTATATAAAATTTATAAATCGAAACTTATCAAATTAAAATATAAGCTAATAGTACTTTTAATCTCACAGAGAGGGTTATTTTAAATCTATGTCCATCCACAATGTAAAGCATGTAGCCTCGTAATCCTAATCAAAAGGTATATGAACGTAAGTTTTTACGAGAACCTATTTTTACCCAGATCCTCAATCTTTTTTTTTCGAAGATAGTAAAGATAGAAAGGATCTGGTTAGGACACGACTAGCGGTGAGCTTATCTCTCTCACTACGTCCCGCTATTTTTTTAGGATTGGAAGCGTAATACTGTGATTTTAACCCGTGAGATCAGAGTTAACCACTGTGCAACGGATCTGTATAGTAAACAAATCTGAGTAATTTGAGCTGTTTTCAAAAATTGTTTTTTGCTTTTGTTGTTTTTAAATTTATTTTCGTAATACAACATTTCATATTATATACAATTTAAAATAGAACGCACCTTTCCTCTGTGATAAGGAAATATTTATCTATGTTTTCTATTCAGAGCTGCCACAGTAAATTATTATTTATTTTAATTGTTGGACAAATTGCTTGGCGCAAGTGAAATTCCTTTTCCGAGATTATGTAGATAACAGTCCAGTTTACAATAAATTAAAACAAAGTCAGCGAGTGGATTTTCTCTTGTAAAAATGCTATTTCCTCGTGAGCCGGCATGCATACAAATTCCATTTATACTTTCATGCTATCGAGAAAATATATTTACATTTAATATATTGACTAACGTTCAATAAATATAAATCTTCATGCGATATCGGATTACTCTAGATATAATTCAAATCAAATTATAATGTATGTGAATTTAAGTTTTTATCTGATGCATTGATTTAAAAGATAAACGATTTTTTTGGCAATAAGAAGAGCTTTGAATCAAACACGCCTAAATCCAGTTGTGAGGAACAATGAGATATCGCTAAAGTATTGGAACACTGAATCAAAAGAGCACATATTTTTTCACGTCGCTGAACACTTCCTAGTTTCCAAATAATTTCTCATATGTCCTTATAATCAAAACTGTCAAAGTTTTGATAGGAAAAATGTTTTTCTATGTTCACAAAAAATGGATCTAGTATTTTTTATTCTACCTCTCTTATTTTTAATTTTTAATTCGTAATGTTAGTTTGATAAACCTTAGATGAAAATATATCAATAGACTTTCATGTTAAACTCAGTGGTATTCAACTACTGGTTTGAAAAATAGTTATTTATTATTATTATAAAGTATACATAACCATTGTAGAGTCCGTGGTGCAGTGGCTAACGTCGTTGGCTTCCACGACAGAACTCACGGACTTAACTCTGATTCTGATGAAAAAGATAAAGAGCATTGGTGTTTGTGATATCTAAAAACTCCCTCCTACTCATCCAATCTTAAAATAACAACAATTATTGAGATTAATACACTAACTGCTTGCTTTTCATGAAACCTTTATTTTCTATCATTTCGAAAAATAGAGATTGCGCAACTGAGTAGTCAGCAGGTCTCGTTGAAAAAGTTAAATTTTAAAAATATAACTACAGGAATAGAACAACCAGAAAAAAAATATATATAGTTATATATCATCGAAAATTCTGATGTAAAAAATACCTACTAAGCCTATATCTAGGGTCTTAAGTATATTGTCTCTTGAATAAAAAAAATAATCAGTTTATATCAGTGATGCACAACCTTTACCTTCTAGCGGGCCGCATAAAATAAATTATCGTGGGTTTATAATTTAAAGTTCGCTCAATCCTGCATTCCAATCCAAGTATATGTACGTTCCATGTAAAACAGTCGTGCAAAAAATCGTGTAAAAAGTTTAAGTGAATTTAGATAAATTAATGATAGCTTCCATTACATTATTTTTACCGTATTATTTCGTAAATGTGAACATAAATAAGCCATGCAAAAAAGGATTATGAGTATTTGCTTATTAAAAATCGTTTTATTGTGACAAAGCTTGCTTACATTTATTGAATAAATGTTTTACTGAAACTTAATAAATTAAAAAAGGGCCGCGGCTTGTGGATCACTGGTTTATATTGATCGGATCTTCCTATAAGTATATCCACTCAGATTTATCGAACAGTCATTAAATAATTATACAGTAAAAAATGTATTGCTGTTAAAACGGGTTTCTTGGAGATAAATTGTGGCTAAATTACCTAGATTTCGGTTTTGGTAATACTGGTATTGCAATATTTACATACTGAAGATTGCTGCTGACGGCTTGTTTTTATTGTCATTGTCAATATTGATCGACTTGAGCTCGTCAGATATCTTTTTAATTATTTGTAAATGAGTTGGCTTCTTTATGAAGAGAGGATGTCAATACATGCGCACTTCAACATCGTGAAAAAGAAAAACGGATTTATCTGTCTTCTCACAAAATTTTTGAACTCGGTAATTGTTTCAATTTTAGATCAAAATTTGAAATAAAACACTTTAAACAACATTTCAATTGATTTTTGCGTTATTTTGACAAAAAAATATTATAGAAACAAATAGATTCATTTAAATTTGAATCGTTCAAATTATGTACATTCAAACAGATTTTGTCACTAACGACCCGGGTTTCGCCTTTCGGCATCTTCAGGCGTTCAAGTGCACGGATGTAATTGAACTGACGCTTAGTAAATGAATGTTTCGTGTTTATATAATAAATAAATGTATCAACGAGTTTAAAGCCAAAAAGGATAAGCCCATGGGAATGCCCACAGATTTGAGTAGTGAGTGGTTTTAAGATTTATTTTTATTTGTTTGTCGGAAAAGGTTTAATGATTATATTTATATAGGGTATAGAAGTGGAGATTTCGGCATGTTTAATATTTAGAAATTAGATTCATTTATTTTAAGACTTCTACTAAATCTGCTTGGCGAAATAACAATTTTAAATATGAATCGTTCAAATTTTGTACATTCTCACACTGTTTATCATTCACGATCTTTGTTTCGTCTTTTGACATCTTCAGGCGTTCAATTGCACGGATGGGCTTGTACTGTAGACTTGACGTGACTTGAGTGTTTCTAAGAGCGATAACAAGTATGGGGTTATTCAAGGTAAATTAGTTTTAATTAAGCTGGTATTTATTATTGGTTACATTAGGGGTTTTAGTAACGGTGGTATATTAATAAGTGTTATAATTGTAATATAAATTAGAATGCTAGAGCAAATTTAATACAAGTTGGTTGTTGAGTATCCCACCACCACCCGTTATATGCATGCAGCCGCATTTTTACAGCCGCCTTCCACAACGCAATACAATCAAGAAAATAATAAAAATATTCCTCATATTATTGGTCCGATACAGAGCTGCGCGGGACCTATCTCTTAACCATGCACTGTTGTGCTTAAAAGATGAAGACATAAATAAAAACAGAAAACGCGACATGCTCAGTCATTTAGTTTAAGTGATATTAAGTATCCTGTGTATCCCTATACTGAGAATCCACCTTACGTTGAATTTAAAGAGGAATCAAGAATATTCCGTTCCCCATGTGATGCTGCAAATTAATCGAATGCCTCAAAATCGGCCTTGGTTGAGTTAAGGTCAGCGTGGCCTATTGGGCCCCTATAAAGACGGACCACAGCAAACAGCGCTGCTCGTTCGGCATTCATTCAGGGCAGTCCCGCAGTACGAGCAAACTTAATAGCAAGATGTATTGTGTATCTCTTTTAGGGCAGTATATACTTTTAGTTCTGACGATGGCGCGCGCCGGAACAGCTGTAAACTCACCATATAAAAAAATGTAGAAATAAATACGATGATATTATTTACTTAATCACAGTGCAGTTCTACCAAGTAAATGCCAATTCAATCAATCAATAAAATGCTGTCACCTGTTAAATATTTACAGCGGATGAAAAATTTTGCGCCTTGTACAACGTATTTGCAGAATGTTGATCTGCAGCGAGTATTAGAATATTTAATATATGTAGAAATAAATATATATTTATTGGCGTTATAAATAGATTCGCAGAAGTGATGATATAATCGTGATGATATTACCGTTGAAAGAGCAAACGAGTCCAGTCGATTTCCAATCTTGATTTGTTGTTTCTACCAACTAGTATTAACATATGAGTGCATTGACGCTATGTTATTGCTCTCGTACATATTATTTTGTATTGAGTAAACTTAACTAACATAATATACAAGGTGAACTGTATAGAATCGCTGGCATCGGTGGATAACCGAGTGTGTGGAAAGTAATTAACAACGAAAGTTTGTTTATTGACCTTGCATTGGCAGTAAAAATAGCAATGTATTTAGTTCTACAGTTTTTATATTTATTAGTTGATAGCTATTTCGACTTTCGCCATCGTCGGAACTGTAATATTATAATTGTAATTTGAATTAGGATGTCAGAGTGAATAATATGATGCACTGTGTATCTCTTCAGTGCCAGTATATATAGCTGAGGAAAAATGTAATTTTAATCATAGTTCTGACGATGCCGAAAGCCGAAATAGTTATTAACTAATAAATATAAAAACTGTTGAACTAAATACGTTGATATTTATACCCTTTTATTAACGAAAGTTTGTTTTATCATTTACATTTCGTATCGAATAAGAATAAAAATGTTTGACTATATATAATATGATTTGCAAAATAGCTTGTAGAAATTAATCATTGACAATACAATATAGATAAAAAATAATTTTAGAAGCTTAGGATTCGGTCGAAACATCAAGATACTTAATATTATATAAAATAGTCAGTTCGAGTACATCCGTGCACTTGGAATGCCTGAAGATGCCAAAAGGCGAAACCCGGGTCGTTAGCGACAAAACTCATGGAAAAGTACAAAATTCAAACAATTCAAATTTTATATAAAATACTTAGAATAAAGTGTTACTGAGGTTTTTTTTTCAAACGCTTGCGTATATTTTTTTGATCAAAGTGAATATTTTGATCAAGTCGAAAAGCCGCATTAGAGTATACAAGAGACCGCAGGATCCCTCCACTGGCCTTGATCAAGAGCCGAACTCGAGGACAGGTTGGGCGTCTCTAAGACCATAATACTTTTTGTCAATGTACCTATATACATCTCGTAAAGTATTGATTAACGTCATCATTGATATCTCATAATCATTGCAAATGATACTTTTATAGTCATATATGATAATATTACATGCAAGTATACGTGCGGTTTTGCATTTAAACGACTCTTAAGTGGAATGCAACCGAATCAACTGCAATGAATATTATCTATGCAAGAGGTTGCTTAAGATGCATGTGCGGGAGTGATAAATGCATCTCCTACTTTATACGCGAGATAAAATAACATCTGATTCAGAGATATTGATTGCCAAGTGTTTTACAATCACATATATATCTGCATGACTCGATTTATCGGCGATCGTAAAATTACAAATCGCAGCAAAGTAAAATTATAGTTTACTACTACTGAAGGCGCAAATTCGTTCTCTTCCTGAAGTTTCGATGTCTATATGCGCACAAAACAATTACACTGACGACAAATACGCACAGTTGCATTCATGTTTAATAAAGACACATCATTTATTATAATAATGTACTTTAAGAGGGCAAATAAACAGTGATATTTTTTTCTATTACTGAGAATTGAGAGAACTTAGATACAATCAGTAGCAATATTAATTATATCGACTGCGGAAAGGAAAAATGACGTAACCCACGTAACCCAGATTTTTCAAAACAGGTTTTTTTCGTTAATAATAATGTATCAAACTTGATACACATTCCATCAAAAGAATGTAAGCTGCAAATGCCAGATTAGTATCTAAATTTAGCTTTTAAGTTTGAAAAAAATGACCTTGTGGAAAATTAAAACCAAGAAAAAAGACTAAAACTAATGTTTTTCCTATTTATAATCCTAGATTTTTTTAATATTTCTTATAGACAATAAATACATGAAATATTTAAAATGAGCGAATGGTATAAATGTTATGTTTGAATATTGCCCCTGCATATAAAAGGGGTGCATTGATCCAATACTACATAGACCAGCCGCCATTGGTCACAGGACTCGACAATTCAATGGTGAAAAAAACGTATTTTTTTTAAAACCAAAAGCATAAAAAAAATAAACGATTTTAATCCATGATTAAAGTAAAAAAATAATCGATCAAAATTATGAGGCAATTTTTAAAAGTCATCAATAATTTTCCGTAAATATTATCTTATATCATCAGTCGTTAAAAAGTTATTTTAAATAATATCTAGTCGTAATTCATCCATGGCATTTTTCACGTAAATCTATAATATAAGATGAGTTTGACGTTTCTGATGAAGCTGCTCGCACGCGATTCGACAAGTTTGTTCAGCTCCAAGACTGGAACAAAATTTTATCTTTTTATCGCACCACTATATTTTGACAGATTTATATGTCGTATTGATTTGTCGCAAACGTCTTTGAAATAATTAATTAGACCCGTTTTTTTTTATTATTTTACTACACATTTCAAATGCTTGGAATGAGTTACGATCACAGTGTGTGATAAAATAGGTAAGTTATCTGTGTAATTATAAATAAAAAATAGTATTTTGATGTTATAAGTAAATTGTACATCTCTAGTCAATTTTAAAAAACGGTTTTATTTAAATTTCAAAAACAGTTTTTTCATATTGGAGAGTGTTAGATACTGGATTTTGAAGTCAAAAGCTTCAATCCAGAATTTCAAGCTTCTAAGAATTCGAATCGTTCAAGCTATGTACATTCTCACATATTTTGTCACTAACGACCCGGGTTTCGCCTTTCGGCATCTTCAGGCATTCAAGTGCACGGATGAACTTGAACTGACGTTTAGTAAATGAAAGTTTCGTGTTTATATAAGAAATAAATGCATCACTGAGTCCAAAGCCATTGCTGGCGAAAAGGATGAGCTCATGGGAATGCCAACAGTTAGTGACAAAATCTGTGAGAATGTACATAGTTTGAACGATTCAAATTTAATATTGAAATTCCACCAAGCACCTTCATTCGAAATCTTAAATTCTAAGAATTCGTTTTCAAATTGATTATTTCTTAGAAGTAAATGACATTATGTACCTCCCTACTAGGTCATTCAATCCCGGAATCCGAGATCCGTAAATCTCGATATCTCGACCAATTTAGCGATCGTTTTCATACGGCTCCTGGGATTCGCTATAAATTGTAAAAAAACAAAGTTAAAATTAAAATGCTTCCCGATTTAATATCATATATTGAATCGGGAATGGTAAATGATCTATTCCAGGATCCCGAGATTGAATGATTGTAAATTCCAAAATCTTGGGATTACAAAAAGGTCTGGGATGGGATGTCCTAACATCTAGCATTTATCTAATGGTAAGAATGGTACTTAAAAAAATAGAGATTAGTTAATAATTTTTGTTCTCCACTTTTGTCTTGTTTCTATCCTCTTTGAATAGAGCTTGACAAAAACAAAAGTTATGATTTATAACACGTCTATAAGCTTCATAATAGCAGAAATTAACAAAAATAAAATTGTCTGGTTATGCACAAACATTTTATTATCATATATTTTGATTTGGAGAGCAAAGTTAGTTATCTACATACCGAAGAATTGACTAATAAATAATATCATATTTAGTCACTCTACTTAACTAAATATTATTTACTTAATTAAGTCTTGCATTATCTCACTTGCTCTAAAATGCATAAAATACATATAATAATTATAAAACTGATTTTTATCAAGCAAAACAAAATATGATACCACAGTGCCAATTGATCAGAAATACAAAGGCCAAATTATTTCGACACCGAAAACTGTAAATCATTTGAAAATATTAGAGATGATAATTTAATTTTAATTAGATTTAATTTAAATTAAACACAGTCGGATACCGTAATTTCGCTAAACACGACAGTAAAGTGTTTTGTATACAAATTTTAAAAAGGTTTAAATATTTTTTATTTCCAAGTAATATATTTTATGTATTTTTTATAAATCGTGGCGAATCGTAAAACAATTTTTTTTATTTGATGTTACGCGAGTCAATGACATAGTAATGGCTCTTTTTTTAATATATTCTTTGAGCTTCATTTATTGAAATATTACTTTTTTAAACTAACATAATTTGCTATTAAAAAAAACACTAAATTTATCATATATTCGGCAAGATACAAGAAGTTCCTGGATTATGAACTTATCTACCAATTAGGTATAAGTTATACATTAATTAAGAATTCGGTGTCCATGGAGTAATAAAATTTCATAGACGGTGTAAAATGGTAAATATTAATTTAATTAAAATAAATAAAGCATCTTAAAATAATTTGTAAATTGGTTATTGGTTTTAAGTGATCTGTAAAAAGCTTTCTTTCTATTAGACGTCAGAATTGGACTATATAGAAATAAATAAACTACTAGTGAGAGAATTCCTAACTGGAAAAAAAATCAAAGTATACAATGTTATAATAAGATGAGCAAAATATATTGCTTGGTATTTAGTGATTGACTTAAGATAATTTACTTACAACAATAAATCAACAATGAGATCAAGTAAAAAAAAATCATTTTTAAGATAAGTACATATGTCAATCGATTGATGAAAGGTAAAGCTTTATAATAAAAGACTGAAATATTCTGATAAAAAAAGTCATTTTTGAAAGAAAAATCTTACATTTACAATTATTGATATTGCTCTGTAACTTTAAAGCATCAGCGAAATCAGTTAACCAATTAGATACAGATAATCTAATATATAAAAATTAATGTTTGTTTGATCGTACTTTATCCGCTGCCACACCGCACATCCGATTGCAATAAAACTTTGACTAAACTTTTGCTTGCACTTGTGCAAAGCTAATAGGCATATTAAAATTAACTTACAGTAGTTCTTATATATAAAAATCAATGTTTGTATGTCTGCCATACCGTTCACGCAACTTGCTGTAAGTTTATAGGTGTAGTACAATTAAATTACAGTAGGTGGCGCGTGTGTCGTACCATAGACAATCGGCAGCAAACGTCAGACAGAGAGAAAAAGAAAATATGCACTTCAATCAACACAATTAAAACACAAACACTTTCTTTCATTGAGTGATATTGCAACACTTACCGGGAACCGGCTAGTATAACATAAAAAAACTACGATTATCTTTTATTATAAGCTGTAAAAGAATCTAAATAAAATCACAATTCACTATTTAAAAATTACTACAAAAACCTTAAATATATTTTTTTCTCAAAACTAGTGTTTTTGGTTTATTCTACAGTTTCTTTAGGGTATCGTTGTGTGGTTTCGTACTGGGAGCCATTCGCTTAACTATGGTAAGCTAGATTTTATTGCTTTTATAGAACATGGTTATCAAACAAATGGGAAAGTAGTAATACGGCAAGTCACCAGTGGCGGTTCCTGAGCTAAAATCTCGGGTGGGCTAGAGAAAAGTTTAGCATTGTTTACTATTTACAAAATTGTGTATGTTTCCACTTCACCTTATACATGAATCTACAAGCAAATTAACAAATACTACGACACTACTGCAAAGCTTAAATTATCATATAATAAAATCAAAGCTAATGTAAGTAAGAAATAATAGAATAGTCATACTGGACTTTTGATTACTGATATGATTTGAGAAATCCTATGGAAAAAATGGGTAACGAACCAGTGTGCACAAATAAATTTTGAGATTAATTATTAATTGATTAAAATCCCAATAATGACGTTGATTTTTTTAATGAACTATCCAACCTCATATTCTGTATTGAAATATTGTAAAAAAAAATGTTTAATAAAATGATTTGCCTTCTTTGTTTGCTTTTGTTCTCCGAGATTTTTATTTAAAAACCTTAGAAAATGTGATTTTTTCTTATTTTGAAAAATATGTAATTGAAAAGATATATAATTACAATATAAATATGTATTTCCTATAATATAACAGAAACAAATGATTTCATAATAATGTGATATTACTTTGAACATTATGAATCCGAACCGCTTATCTGAAAAAAGTACCTGTTTTCAACTCCATAGCATGGCTTTCACTATAGGCAGCTTTGGCTTAGCCCATCTTAGTACCTACAACCGCCACTGCAAGTTACTAAATAAACTCTTCATCATTAATGTCACATATCACTTATTTACCACTCAGTACATATAAATATATACGTTGCTTGCTAGTGTCGAGGCCAAACCAAGATGCTACTGGTGGTAGCTTCTAAGTTGTGGTCGCAGTCAGTTATTTTTTTCTATCAAATCAAGTCACGATTATCATGCAATAAAAACATGATTTTAATCTTTACGACTCTGATTAAAAAAAAATGCAATAAAATCTGCGTAACACAGTCGCTAGCAATACCAAGCAGCCGTCTAATAAATCAATTATAAAATTAACCCCTACTCCAGCCATCAAAACCGCAATATATTATCGATACCCCACACGTAATAAATAAATCAGCCCAACCGGTTATGCCTGCGAGGAGCATTTTATCCATCAATCACTAGCAAAGTTGAAACCGCATCAATAAGCCGCTGTCACAATCTGACATACGGCTGAAGTCTACTCGACAGCTCGACACACTGCCGGCATCTTTATAGCCCTGCTCCCAGGGGTGCTGAATCAAAGGGTGAATATTTTTGTAAAACTTTGCGAGTTGAAAGATATTTACCGTGCAGCCCCGCGTTGAGAAATTGAGAAGCGCCACCAGGAGGGATCAAGAGACTGAGTAATAAACAGTTGTCGTAAAACAACTCCTATTGAGATCGCGTTTAAGGTGTTCATGTGGTCATCACTCGGTTACTCCGAGATATCTTGTCATCCCCCAATAGCTTTGCTTTCTAAAATTGTATGCCAGTTCAATTCATGAAAAGCAATCGACGGAAGCTCAAAACAACGGACTCAGTATTTTAAAAAATAAAAAAATATTCAAACCACAAATTTTTTTATGAAACATAATTATTTATTTCAAAACATAAAAAATTATCAATCCAAGTATTTCTTACTTTCGGATAAATTAATGGTACCGAGATTGAAATGAACTATTTTCTATATGCTTACATATATTCTGTATTTAACTTATGATGGATATATGTATGTAGTCATCTTGTTAATTCCTCATCTCTTCATAATTCTAATAATTCTCATGTTTATTGAAAATAGTGATGGCCTTTTTTTATAGTTTTATTCCTATTAAGTGACAGGAAAAGTGTGTAATAATAATGGCGTTTTGCCAAAAGAACTGATTGTACTTTATTTTTTATTTTTTTGTCTCGTTAATGACCCGAACAAGATTAATGGAAGACTATAGCATTCAGACAATTCAAATTTGAAATTCCATTAAGCACCTTCAGTCGAAATTTTAAATTATATCAACTGATTGTTTTTAATATATTATGTAAGTCTTTAATTAAAATTGACTAGTTTCAAACCAACAGACTGTAAATAACAATCATAATACGCTATATTTCTTAAATAATAATAAATAGGTAATTCACGTGAAAGCTTTTTAACTTTGCTCGTTCTAATTAAATTTAAACGTTCATGTATTCTACGGGCCGTAAATTTGCAACTCCACACTCGCGCCTGTCTTGTCATTCCTAACCACTTCATTTTGAGACGTCGAGTGTAAACACTCTCTGTAAATGAGATATGATTTATTCCCTCAGATGTATGTGTAGTATGTATGTTAGATGCGCCCCGGGCGACGACTGGGGGACTTTTAGTACTGTGCCCACCTAACAAATGGACCCGTTAATGAACTAATATCTTTGGCTAATGATTTCGTGGCCGAGCTGATAAATTATGATTATATATGTGCATAATTTATGCGATACGGAGAATAGTTATATGTACATTTATCTATTTAAAACGTGGTCGGAATTGGCAGACGTGAGTGACAGCTATCGGATAATTATATTTAAAGCAACTGCTGATTGGTTTGTTTTATTTCGTTTAAGTTTCTTGATTAATCGTTTATCGAGTTATGGTTATCATTTATGAAAACGAGTACCGTTTTTAAGGTTAGGGATAATATAACAGTATAACTAACAAGTCATAGTTAGCAACATTATGCTGATATACATTAAGTATAGTAATATATAAACCACTTTTTAGGGTGTTCACTGTCAATACTTGGTGGAAAGGCATTATATTAATAAAAACAATAATCCTTTGTACTTCATTCCACTTTATTTAATATGTCAGGACCGGTTTCGCTCATTGCGAGCATTGTCAACTGATGCTCGCAATGAGCGAAACCGGTCCTGACATATTAAATAAAGTGGAATGAAGTACAAAGGATTATTGTTTTTATTAAAATAATATATAAACTTTTATAATCCTGTTCACTCATGTTTTCGATGGATTCGACGTTAGATTTTTTGAAAGTTATGTTTAATATATATTGAACATGACTCCTCTGGTATTTTACAAGTTGTGTAATAAATTGTCATTTCTTAATTAATAAGCATATTCAAACAAACTCATCGTAAGATTATTAACGAAACAATAAAACTTGATTATAATTCTTAACTTATAAAGTAAAAATGGAATAAAAATAATAAAACATTTTTAGTACTTTTTCCACATAAAATTTTTATTAGATCAGGACCGGTTTCGCTCATCGCGAGCATTATCAACGCTATGCAATTATGCTCGCGATGAGCGAAACCGGTCCTGATCTAATAAAAATTTTATGTGGAAAAAGTACTAAAAATGTTTTATTATTTTTATTATAATGCCATTCCACCAAGTATTGACAGTGAACACCTTAAAAGTGGTAAAAATGGAAGTTGGGTTATATTCTTACTACTAGATACACAATGAAAGAGGAGTAAAACTACTTATTACTACTAAACTAATTACGTTTGCGAGGAAAGGTGAATCAAAACGAAAATAAATTCACCAATTCAGCCGATTGTTATATTTCAAATGTTGTTTACTATTTTGGTATTTTTGTTTGATTGAAAAAGTTACTGCCAATTCTCTTCAAACAAATTTAGTTGCAATAAATACTCTATCAAGTGTGAAAAATGCCGATAAGGCCAGCTATTTTCATCCATTATATATTTTACAACAAGATTCTGGTCCAGCTTAACCCCGATACTATTTGTCCATGCCTGGTGTAGAGAATAAAATATATTTAAATTCAAATTGGTTTTTGAAATTACTGTAGTTACAATACCTCATCTTCCTGAGTATTTATAAAATCACGTATTTAGAAGAACTAAATGATATGACCGTTGATTAAAACACGAGCAATGCATACAGTAAAAATACCATTGATTCAGATGTCTACGATTTGGCTTCGGCGACAGTTTCAACGTCCCGAAACGAGACCGTTTGATCCAACGGTAAACAAGTAACGAAAAGTATGCGACGCAGCTATTTTCCGATTACAAGAGCTCGTTTGAAGTGTTCTCATTTTGGATTATTATTATTCATCTCTCGACACGCACTCGAGTGTTATTTAATCGACAAACACACGGGAGACCTTCATTAATATTTAAATATATGCTTTTTTCCCACACTTGGCATGATGCGACGCGCCGGGACGTGAGAGAAACAATTTTGCTTCTGTATTCAAACATTACGGTCTTGAAATTATGTTTATGCAAACAAAGGGATTGTTCGAAAAGTTATTCGTCGTATTTATGAAAAATATTTTTAAAAAAACGTCCCAAAACAACAGACTCAAAGAGTTGGCTATTGAAATAAAAAAAATACAAATGATTTGATAGCCGCGCTTTATTTCAACAAAATGTTGGATCGTTTTGACTTCAAACGCAATTTTGTTGACATACAATTCAAATGATAATATTCTACAGATACTGTAACAAATTGTGACTTGCTGTGTTTAACCTCTTTGGAAAAAAAATTCAGACAAAATATCGTAAAGCTATTTACGAATAATCTAAGACTTGTTTAAAATTCTGATTCTGTACATACAAAATTGAACAATACAGGTTAGAGTTTTTTTAACTTTCTACAGTGAAGTATACCAAAAATACTACATTTTCTAATTACAACATGTATTATTATATATGGGAACGAGTAAGTCCTAAACGAAATAAAGTCAACAATAATGAGCCGCCGGTTATATTTCAAATATTATTTACTAATGTTTCATTTCACTTTATTATTTAATTGTTTTTTAAAAACTTTTAACTCTTTGACACAGCTAGTTTGAGAAGTATCTTCAGACAATCTCTATTGCTATTCTTTTATTTACAGCTAGATAGATTCTTCAGTAATTTTTTGAAAGTATTAGTTCATTAAACATTGGGTAAATGTTAAAAATACTATTATTTTCTTTTGTACGGTTTATATTTGTTTAATAATAGAATTTATCCGAAGATACTTCGCAACGTGGCGAAACACGTTGTCTCCCACAGTTACTGGTCTCGGCAATGCAGAATATGTTAATGTATAATTTATAATTCTAAAAATCATCTGATAAGAATTTAATTTTCACAGATTATTGTGCAAAATTGATAATCAGTATAAAGTTATCTGCGATTTTCTTTAAAACTATTAATCAAAGATAATTGGCATTAAAATTTATTTATTTTTACGCATGATTTGTAGTAATTCTGAACGATTGGTTTGTATGCTTTTTAACATTGAAATTCTTTCACAGAAACTTTCAAAGAGTAAAACGATACAATATAAAAATGCATCGACTATTAAAATACCCCTCTATAATATAACGAGTACCCAATTGTTCATCACGTATCCATTTTTTTCACGTTAATTGTGTATGCTAAATACTGAGGTTTCACGTGAACTTAGAGCTTTGATTGTACGTTGTCTAATTGAAAATGAGAGGTCAGCCTCCATAAAACCTCACACAAGAACGGGAGTTATCATTTTTATTCAGTTTAAGGTTGTAATAAACAAACAGTAATGAAAGGTTGCACTGACATGACTCAGATGTTTACATAAAACAATATTAACACAGAAAGCCATCGGCTGCATAAACAAGGTATTGCGTATTTTTTATACTATGTAGGATATTTCCAATGCATTGATTACTATGAATAAACTAAATTCGTTGCAATAATCAAAGACTGTTAGATCGATAATTTCAGATAATTGGTGCTCCTCAGAAATTTTCTACTGTCCGTAAATAGTGAGCGCTCATCTTGAAATAGCCACACAAAAAATCCAAGCAATAGTCACCATTTAAAACCTGTGTAGCTGTAAGAATTCATAATGTATTTTTGTTCTTTAAATAGATCAATTGTTTTGCATGACAAATCAACAGCGCTAAGATACAAATAATACTTTTTATTCCCGAGTTGGTGGTTCCTAAAATATTCCATTATTTTTACTGCTTTAAAAGACAGTTTGAAATACCATTTTTATTTTAAGTGTAGCATATGTATTTTGATGGAACATTCCAACAGATGATATTTCAAAAGATCCGTATGTAAGTCACTAGAAACAGTTGATAGATATTTTTTAACTCTTTATTGGCCAGTAGTAAAATATTCATTTTAAGCCTAATTTAATTTAAGCTTACAAAACAATGATTGTATTACATGAAATAAAATAGTTTTATTCGCAGCGTTTTGCCAGTGCGTCAATACTTAAAAAAATAATGCAATTCAATATAAAATATAACCAAAGACATTCAGTTTAAGATTTTGACTGAAGGTGCTTGGTGGAATTTCAATATCAAATTTGAATCGTTCAAAATATGTACATTCTCACAGATTTTGTCTCTAACGACCCGGGTTTCGCCTTTCGGCATCTTCAGGCATTCAAGTGCACGGATGAACTTGAACTGACGTTTAGTAAATGAAAGTTTCGTGTTTATAAAAGAAATATTTTTTTTTTGTTTTGAATTGTAAGTGTTTTATAAGACTTCTTTAAACATAATAATAATATACTTTCACTGTAGTTTAGGTAGTTTAGTGAAGTTTGAAATAAACGTTTAATACGGGATACTAACATGTCATGCACTCCCTATGTAAATCGTTTTAAATAGTAGAATGCATTTAATGCGGCGTGATATCAATGATATGCAGTTAATCAGACGATAGAATGTGGATTCTGATTTCTCCAGCTGGGCGTGGGATAATGTATAAAAGCGATTTGCTCATTAGTTCTAATCCACTGCGTGGGTTGAAAGAGAACGCATTACTTTGTTACACTACCAATAATAATAGTTACACACTCTTACTAAGCATTTATTAATGATTGCATTGCCAAATAGACTGAAGAAGACTCAGAAATATTTTTCAAATAAAATGACTTAAATTATTCTACGTATTGTGCTACAAACTGTGACACGTGTTTCGCCTCTTTCAGAGGCATCTTAGGACAGACTACTTTCACAAATGATTGCTTTAGTACGAATGATTTTAATTTTACTATTCAGATATATTATAATAAAAATCAAATAAAAATGGGAGGCAAGAAGGGAGGATAAAAAAACAAACAAACGATAATGGTAATACAAATGACATTTACATTAAAAAATGATTAACTAATGAGTTGCATCAATAACGACGGGTTAAACCGTTAGAAAATAAACTTAACAGTGGCGAACTACCTGTTTTATTCAAGATATTATTTAATAATATTTCTTTATTGTTAATACTTATTTCTAAAAAATTTAAACGATTCATTTTTTAACCTTTTTTATTTACTCGATGGAGTATTTCTACGTTACTGTTCTGATTAAAATTATGTTTGTAAATTTAATATTTTTTTAGTAATCTTCATTTATTCGAAATATTTTCGTCGATATACTGTCTGAAGGCGTTAACTAAAAAAGGGCTCTTCTGAGTTATGAATTTATTCTTTCTATATCTTCTTAAACATCAAATTCAGTCCTATTCTGTGTATTTAAACATATTTTGAACATAATAAAAATCAAGTCAATCTTGTTCAAAGATTTTTTTTGGTAAAAAAAATTAGCTTTGAAATATGTGGATCAAATTTGTTAATCATTATCGTGGTCAGAACGATTAGTAATAGTCGTTGTGCATAAATAGAGATGTTAAAATTTCACGACTATCGAAAATGATGAATATCCCAAAACAAGATGCTATGACTTATCTACCAGTATAACGACAAATATTCATTTCATTCAAAATCTATATTAAACAAATAAATAATAATCAGTTATTGTACCAAACAAAATTTAGTTGAGATTCTTAATTATGAGTCTATAGTGACTATGGAAGGGCAAAACGATCGGCCAAAGACAAATTACGTAATATAAATAACCTGACATGCACGGATACTGACAAACTGGTGTTAAATTGATTTGATCTAGCATATCTTAATAATACATAATTTTGAGACTTTTTTTCAGGTCGCAACATTCACAAGCCCTTCTTTTTTCAAACAGAGATGTTAAAATTTACATACTAATTCGGCATTTGCAGTTTACATCCTTTTGATAGAACGTGTATCAAGTTGTATACATTGTGTTTATCAAAAAACGCTGTTTTGAAAACCTGTCGTCGTCCTTTCGCCTATCAACTATTGACAGCGAGGACCGTAAAAAAGCACAACTAAGTATGAAATTAACATTATATGTGCTGATGTGATAGATCTCAAAATAAAAAAAATTGTCGATCTTTTTTCAAGATTTATCATAAGTATTGCAATCATTTTAAATTATATCAAGTATATAAATAACTGTCGCCTGTGTGGTCGAGTGGTCATCAGTGTTGGCTTGGCTACAGAGGGCCCGGGTTCAAATCCCGGTACGGACAGTTTTATAAATTGATTTTTCAATCGATTTATGAATTTCTGTTCAAAGGCATGGATGTATGTGATGTCTTGAATTCCCCCCTCTCACCTTTCCTATCCTATGAACGGGGCGTATCGACAGCGATTAGCTTACCACTAATCCTGTCCTAGCCCAATCCTTCTATACCTACTCTCTTTGGAAAAAGAGAGGTTGAGCAACTGAGTAACAAGCAGTTCTCGTAGAAACACTTCTGTTGAGATAAACTCCATTAGGAGTCCATATGCTCCACATTGAGAGCGAACATGGTTTAAAAAAAATATATAAATAATTTATTAGAGGCAATAGAATCAAGCGTTTATGTAATCAATACAAATTAAGGACAAGAATGCAAATGAGAACCTCGCTATAAACCGAATCAGCAAAAGCTTTTTTTACTTGCCCGCTCGCATGACTGGAAATATTGTCTGATTATAATTGTTTAGACATGTAATGACTAAACAATAAAGTTCCGCTTGGATGAACAGAAATAATACATGAGCACGTACTGGTTTTAATGAGATGCAATTTGCAAAACGAGTTTGCACCTGTTTTGTTATTTTTTGACACCGTTGCTAAGTAACAATCTTTGCTCAAATGAAAGTAAACTCGTATTTCGCTTTTACGTTTCATTTGTTTGTAAATGAGTTGCGAAATTGTCAATAGCCAATTAACTAACGCTTATTACACAATTTCAATGCGGTCAAGTTTTATTGAAATGATATTATACTTTAGGATTACAATGTATAGATCTGTACATGGGAGGTAAACAACACAATTTCAAAATTGGCAGTTTTTCAGAACGACTATTAAAAGTTTCTTCGTAAAGTTTGTGCTGTAAAATCTCAAATTTTCGTCATCCGTTTTTTTCACATTTTAACAACAAATATTCACGACTTATTCTTCTTATACAATATGAAATCTAAATTGATGAATGTGAAATTTATTTTACTTTACAGTTTGAATAATATTTTATTTTTAAATATATGTCCGCTCCCAATGTGGAGCATATGGCCTCCTAATGGAGGTATCTCAACAAAAGTTTTTCTACGAGAATTGTATGTTACTCAGTCGCTTAACCAAATTTATTCAAAGAGAGTATTATAGGTAAAATAATAAGGCTAAAACAGGACTAGTAGTAAGCTAATCGCTCTCGCTACACCAAGTTATCAATGAATCGGAAAGGGTGGGTAAATTAAAACTAAATTTGTCATTAATATTAATATAGTTCATTTATTGTTTGTTAAATAGGTTTTACTTCATAATAATAACGATGTATTCGAGGTAAACGAATGTTAACAAGCCTATCAAATACTTATTTATATTATTTAAAATTTGACTGAATGTGTACAATTAAATTTGATAATCTTGTTTTTATACTTGTAGTACACTACAACTGGTTACACGTGTTTTGCCACTTTGAGAAGCATCAGCAGTATAAACGTTTACTTAATATATTGATTGAATTGAAATTTACTTGGTAATAATATGGTGAAAATAGCAACGTATTTTAGTTAATATACAAAAAATTTACACAAATCTTATGTTATAAATTACAAAATAAAAGTCGGGATTTGTCTTTTTCTACTGGACAAACTTTTAAACAACGTTATCAAATTTAATTTGATTCTATAATTGAACAAAGTAACACAAATTTACCTCCGAGTTATTAACTGAAGAGTTTTAAAAAAAGTTTTACAAAACCAATCTTTTATTTTACAAAAAATCAACTATTCTATAATAAACAGTATATCGACCGTGAAAAGGGAAAAGGACGTAGCCCACACACGTGCTTTTTTTAGATAGTCACAATATATCAAACTTAATACACTTTCTATCAAAGGGATGTAAGCTGCAAATGCTGAATTAGTATCTTAATTTAGCTTTTAGGTTAAAAAAAAAAGATGAGCTTTTGAAATTAATTCCAAGAAAAAAGACTGAAAAAAAAGTTTTCCATAGACAATTTCTTTAATTAATATTAAATTTTGTCAATTAAAAACCAGCTTAGAAATCTCCGTGCACTTCAAGGTTGTGTATATTTCTTAATTTGCATATGGCCCAAAATCATCAAAACACGTTTATTGTGCCTCCTGTAAAATTTGTTATGTGTGGGCTACGTCCTTTTTCCTTTCCACAGTCGATATTATGGCATTTATAAATTAGTAAAAAAAGCAATATAATTTATTTGTAATGTAATATATGTGGTGAGTTACATAGGTAACAAAAAAACCTAAAATAAGTAAACCAACATACCAAAGTTGGTATTTACATACCTGACGATGGTCTCCGCTTCCGTTCGAAACGAAGGTAAAAAAGTAATTACCCGAAAAATTGCATCTTCGCTCTGAAACCACATTTGCTCACCCCGTGACCACAATAATCGCCGTGGGTAAGTGGTGCTGCGCACATTTTTCTACACGCGCATGATTCACGTATCATTATCACTCATTCGTCGTGGAGGATTTATAATTATTTTCATGTACAATGGATTATCTAGGTTTCATTTTTTTTTAAAATTAAATATCATTTTAATAATAACAATAATCCCCGCGAGAACTTTTAAACAACAATGAAATTAAATTTCTATAAAATAACCTAATTTACATAACGGGAAAACAAGTTTTATGAGCGTGTGCCTGAATCTGGTCTCGATCATAATCTTTAGTTGGACGAAGAAATATTTTAACTATAATAACGTAGTTTGAAAAACGGTTTTTGTATTATTTTTAAGATAATGTGATACAAGAGATTTTATTATTATTACCATGACCGCTCCCAATGTGGAGCATATGCACTCCTAATGGAGTTTATCTCAACAAAAGTGTTTCTACGAGAACTGCTCGTTACTCAGTTGCTCAACCTCTCTTTTTCCAAAGAGAGTAGGAATAGAAGGACAGGGCTAGGACAAGACTAGCGGTTAGCTAATCGATCTCGATACGCCCCGTTCATAGAATAAGACTGGTGGGAGGGGGGAATTTAAGACTTCACATACATCCATGCCTTCAAACAGAAATTTATAAATCGATTGAAAAATAAATTTATAAAACTGTTCGTACTGGGATTCAAACCCGCGACCTCCGTAACCGAAGCCAATGACGTTGACCACACGAAACTCGGCAAGATCGGACTTCGATACAAGGCATTAGATTTAGTTATATAAAATCAATTGATTTTCACTATTGATAGTATAGTATTTAACGCTCTTGTCTTCGAGTGGTCAACGTTGCTGTCTTCGGTTACGGAAGTCACAGGTTCGAATACCAGTACTGATTTTAATAAATTATTTTTTTAATGAATTTATAATTTTTGTGCAAACGCATGGATGTATGTGATAAATTCTTCCCTGACGCCCATCATAACTTAAGCACGTGATTTTGAAATAGCAAGTAACTTGCTACTAGTCCTGTCATAGCTTTATAATTTTACTTCAACTGTCTATGAAAACAGAAGAAATGTTGAGCAACTGAGTAATAAACAATTCTCGTAGAAACACTATGTTAATATAACCTCCATCAGGGGTGTATATTCTCTACATTAGGAGACAAAAATGGTAAAAAATAATAACGTATTAAAAAGCATATTGGTAAATAGGAAGATATTAATTATTAAAATTTTATTTAATCTAGTTTGTATCCAGCTGACGTAACTATATGATGATTTATATTTTTTTAATATATTTAAATATTAAATTGACAGTTAACATCATTAAATTGGCTCAAAACATGATAATAAAAATTAACAATCAGTCGACAGCGTATTTTGTTCGTAAAGGTTAAGTGTGGATTAATAAAATGCATTGAAAAAAACCTGTATGTTTTTTAATAAATTAAAAAATTATTAAAGACGTTAGAACTTATATGTATAACTTTTGGAGACTCTGTATGTCTTTGTCGCTTTGTTGTATTATTTATTTATTTAATTAACATTGCACAAGATTGACAAATTATCCAGAGTCTTAAGATACAATTCGCATACCTTGCATTGAATGTATTCAGCAAACCAAAAAAATGCTACCATAAAATTGTACTTTGTAACAAAAAATCCTGAAGGTGAAAACACAATATCTTATGTATCTATTTGACATTTTTTTTATAGCATATAATCTTTGTTCAATCTATTGTTCGTATTTTTTCGAACATATGTTATTTATATAATATAATCTACACAAGTTTTTTTTGTGTATTATATTTTAATAATTATATAATAAAATAAACAAAAAAAATGTAACTTTGCTTATAAATATATAAATTCCTGATATCCAATGACACGGTTCGATTTTTTGCGGTGTAAAAATAATAATGATAATCATTTGTGTTGCATGTGTAAGATGAATATTATTGTATGCAAAAAATGATTCTAGAAGCGTACGTGTCCACAGAACGTATTGTGTTGTTAGTCAGCACTCGGTTTGCCAACGATCAGACACTTAAGTGATTTCACTGTCTTCGACGGAATTGTCTTCGACTTAATCCACCAGTTATTGTGTCAAGGATTAAGTAAAAATGATGCATTATTCCTTTGGCGATCATAATAATTCATCACTCTACGGAAAGGTATTGTAAACCATTTGTACAAGTCATATATTATTACTGTGGAAAGGAAAAAAGACGTCACCCACACATGGCAAATTTTACAGGAGACACAAAAAACGTGTTTTAATGATTTTGGGCCGTATGCAAATTATGAAATATCCACAACCTTGAAGTGCACGGAGACTTCTAAAATGGTGTTAAATTGACATAATCTAATATTAATTTAAGAAATCGTCTAGGAAAACCTTTTTTTCAGTCTTTATTCTTGGTTTCAATTTTCACAAGCTCATCTTTTTCCGAATTTAAAAGCTAAATTTAGATTCTAATTCAGCATTTGAACGTGTATCAAGTTTGATACATTGTGATTATCGAAAAAAAGTTGTTTTGAAAAAACTGTGGGTTACGTTGATATGTTTGTAGAAAAGTTACACAATACTTTAATTGAATTTATTAATAAGTACTCTCCGGTTCTCGGCAAGCGTTGCAATGCCACTCAACGAAAGAAAGTGTTTTTGTTTTATTTGTTTTTATTGAAGTGCATGTTTTCTTTTTCTGTCTGTATGACGTTTGCTGCCGTTTGTCTTTGGTACGACAGACGCGCCATCTACTGTAAGTTAATTGTACTATAACCTTCGTTCAAGTGTAAGCATACGTTGTCAAAATGAACTGTATGTATGAACATACAAACATTGATTTGTATATATAAAACCTACTTACTATGCTTGTAACCTTCATGGAAGTGCAAACAAAAAGTATGACAAAGTTTTATTGCAATCGGATGAGCGGTATGACTACGCATAACATAACTACAAACAAGGATTTTTTAATAGAAAATTTAAATTAACTTTGATTATTCCACGTATTGTGTAACTAACTGTGACACGTGTTTCGCCTCTTTCAGAGGCATCTTCAGACTTACTATCGCAAAGTTTGCTTAAGTAATGAAGCAAGATTGATTCTAACATTTTAAAATTATAAAATTACAAAATGGATTGGGTTTTTTTTTTTCCTTTTAAGAGGAGCAAGGAGGGGGGTGTAGAATCGAAATAAAGCAAACAGATAATGATACTAATCTGAAGATGCCTCTGAAAGAGGCGAAACACGTGTCACAGTTAGTTACACAATACGTGGAATAATCAAAGTTAATTTAAATTTTCTATTAAAATGAACTTCCACAAAGTTACCGCCGAAACCATCGAAAGGATTTTTTATATATCAGATGACAGTAATTTATTATTAGAGTAAAAAAAATGTGGTATAAAATTTTGACTCAAGGTGCTTGATAGAATTTTCGTATTAAGTTTTTTATAGTCACCATCTTTGATTCAGTAGGTAAAAATTTCGTCCTATCGTTCAAATGAATTTACTGCTGATTCGATTGAAAAGATTAAAGATGATTTGAGCCCCTGAGAAATGAAGTGAGCCAAGTGATATTAAAGAAAACATTGAGTTCGTTTTATTGTAATATTCTAAGTGAAGTGATTTAAGTAAATACGCATTACAAAAGTTTTATCTCTCCATAATAAAAATATTCAATTCACACAAAACCTAAGTAAAAACGTGTCCAATATAAAAGTCACACCATTTTGCTACTTGACTCATGTCACTTTTAAGATCTCATTTATATTTATCATTCCTTATACATCTAAAAAAGTTGACATCTATGTATATAAATATGGAATTGAAACTTCATAACGTTTTGTATGCAAAATCAGGTATTCTGCATAAGTAACGCAGACGTATGGTTAAGTACCGCTGTTTTACGCCACGTAAATAATTATTATGACTAATCATGCGACTCCGATAAAATAAATATCCATGCATGAATTTTATCACGTAACTACAACACCAGAACGAAACCACTATTTGTGCAATTAATGGTACAAACAAGTATAGTACGGCATAAGGACAATAATTAGCGAGAATATAAGGACGAAGGGAAACGTAAAACACAAAGGCTTCAATAGTTCTACATAAGATCAATATATTATGGACGAAAAAGTTTAGTAAACAAAATGTGTGTATTTTTAAATTATAATTGTGTATTTCTATCGAACTGGCGTAGTAAAAATAAATTTTATTTGTGTTTCAGTTTGATTCTGTGTTATTTTTATTACTTTTTATTTGAAACTAACATTTTTTTATCAAGAATCACCATTAAATCACTTTTATTGTGTTAGCTATCAGTTATCTGATTCCATCAGCCTCACAATAAGCGAATCTTGCCTTGGCGGTCTTATTCAATTGTGGAGACGTTTTCTTATTTACAATATTTTGTTTTGAAAACTATATACATATGCCAGGTCCATGTTAAAGTAATCAACGCCTTTCTGATTATTTATATAGCTCGCGAGCTCAAATACCATTACGTGGTTTTCAGTTCGAAAGTATGGATGTCTGTGGTGTCGAAAATTTCCTCCCGTATCATCTTCAAAAAAGAGTGGCTAAGCAACTGAGTAGAAATCCTTTGTCGTAAGAACACTTATGTTAAGATAAACTCTTTTATGAGTTCATATGATTTAAATTAGGAACGGGCATGATTAATATATGATACATATCAATACTTTTTAGTCTCTTTATCTTATCTTAAACAGAGCGAAGAAAAAAGAAGTTTTTAACTTTTACATTTATTTAACCTTTTCAAAGAGAAGAGTTGAGTAAACAACCAGCGTCAAGTTATTGTACGACTTTCTCTGTCAAGGTGTTTAATTAAGAGTCAATATTCTACTCGCCACCTATGTGTATTTGGATTAAGTATAAAATGATGGAAGGATTCTGAGGACCAATGCTCCTTTTAAGACAAGAGGTGAGCTGCGCGGACCGATCAAATATTAATTTGATTAACTGTCTTGTAGTGCGCGTCAACCCTGAATTAGTGCGCAGGGGCTTCCCAACTGCGCGCGTAACTTAAAGGGAACGTTGCTGAGGACTCTTGTAGTCACAAAAACGTGGCCATACAATACGGAGCAGATGATAAAATAGAAAAACAATGAATGTATCACTGCATTTTAACATTTATGTTTAAAGATATAATGTTTATATACTTTCCTTATTGGGGTATAAATAGTTTTTTTGCAAACAAACTAGACGTGCAAAAACGAAAACCAAATAATATATTACTGCCTCATTTCAGGCTTCATATGTACAAAAAGCCTTTGGCAATTTGCATACTTTTATAACAACAACTATGTGAAATAATAGAATAAAATAATGTAAACCATTAAACGCGATGTGTCTCGGATTGTTTCCTTTTGTGGTCGCAGAGTAATTTGAAGTGTGGTGAAACGAATCTGCTACCGTTTCCGTTTGCGCTCAAAACGGGCCAGTTTTTTTGTACCATCTATCAACCGAAAATCAAAAACTAGTAGCCGAATTTAAATTGTCGTGTCGACACTGCCTCATTTGCGGTAAATCAGATTAATTTTATATCTAATGGCGGAGTTTCGGACACAGTGCAGAGCGGAAGAACGAGACAGAGATATACAAAAAAAAACTCGAGAAACAAATTGTTCCTAGTATCAACGGCAAGCGTTGGTGCATTAGTTGAAGGAAAAATTCATTCATGAATGAAGAGAATGGATACAGTTGAAAAATTTAAACGATATAATATTTGACACTATCATTCCATTTTTTTCTTTTTAATAAATATATTTATTATTAAACCGACAAAAGTTTTTCTAAAGCATTTGTCACCACCAAAAACACTCTTTATTACGTTAAGAAAATTATTTATTTGTAAAATTAAAAGTTTTTGTAGCCTGTTTGCAGAATAAGGGTTTTAAAGACGAAATAAAATCCTTAAAGCTTCTGATAAAAACTTTTGAGCCTTTTTATACTTTACCATGTCCGCTCCCAATGTGGATCATATGGACTCTTAATGGACTTTATCTCAATATAAGTGTTTCTACGAGAACTGCTTGTTACTCAGTTGCTCAACCTCTCTTTTTCCAAAGAGAGTAGGAAGAGAAGGAAAGGGCTAGGAGAGTACTAGTGGTTAGCTAATCGCTCTCAATACGCCCCGTTCATAGGATAAAATAAGTGGGAGGGGGGAATTTAAGACATCACATACATCCCATGCCTTGAACAGAAATTCATAAATCGATTGAAAATTAATTTATAAAACTGCCCGTACTGGGATATATACTATATTTAAAAGGCTCGTATTTTTCCGGTTAGAATTTATATTAAATGTTCATAATATATCGGTCAGAATAAATAGTCATAATTTAAATGAAATTTAAAAAAAGCCTAACCTAACCTAACCAAAGTGGTATAAAATATTCTGACCGTATAATATTTTTATTCTGACCAAAAATTGATTTAAATTAAACACGTTAAACTTATTTTTATACTCAATTGTTGAAACTGATGACTTCAGTCAATATGTGTATGTTTGCCATCTTTATTAAATAAATATCGTATTTAAAAAAATGACGTTGCAGTATTATACAATGTGTTAGTCACACGTGAAAATAAAATTAAAGACAATGAATGAATGAACATACAACGAAAAAGATTCAGGGAAGGTCTTCGCTAGAGTTTATTGACTCTGGAAGGTTTGTGTCCGATTTTCGCTCCGGGAATCAATAAACTGTGTAATGTGTTTTGTATTGCCGGCTTGAAGGTAAAGTTTTTTTCTAAAAATGTCTCTACACACAGATAAGGCATGCAGCTTATACTGTATAGTTTTGTATGAAGTTGATGACATTTAACAATTTTATATTTTGTAAAGATCGTTACGAAAATTAATAATTTTATAATATTTAAGAAAATATTTTGGAGTTGTACAGATTTTTTTATATTCAGAGTTGATTATATATCTGCTTAAATTTATAAAAAAACACACACAAAAATACTGTAAGCAAGCATTTTTTGGGTAATCCAATGATCTACATCAGGCGTGGGGAACCTGCGGTCTTTTGGCTACTCTGGTGCGGCCTTCTGGCCAATTCTGTAGCTCTGTATTTTTTTGTAAATTCGTAAATTCCTGTTTTCGGCCAAAGATTCCCTAGTCAATGTTTACTGCGACCTGTCGAATCAAAAAAATGAATGCGGCCTTTAGAGAAGAAAAGGTTTCCCATCTCTGATCAACGTAATACTTATAAATGAAATTAAGTACGTACTAAATATGAAGCACATTAATAAAAAGAGTTGTAACAAAAAAAGACGCAAGATATTTGCCTGATCTCTCATTGTCAGAAAACAATAATATTGAAATGTGAGGCTACAAACGAGTTATAACTTACTCTGTCTTCACTGGCTATTTATTAAGATTGGGTGTCTTAAGTGCATTTTTGAACAACTATAAATAAATTGGTTTTGTGAAGACTTTATTCATGTAACCAAACGTCAATAAGAATTAATCCGTGATATAGTGACAGGTGCAGCAAAACGTGTCAATAAATTTAAAAAAGTGATTTTTATACATTACACTTTTGGTCTTAGAGTTTAGACTATTAAAAGTCACAAAAAAATGAGTTAATAATGCACAATATGTATTGTCAAGTTTTAATGAATTGGTAGTGACGAAAAGAGGTTATAAATAATTTGGTAGTTTTATATGAGAGCCGGTAAATTTCTCGAATTATAAATTATTCGAATTGCTTGGTCATTAAAACGATTTTTCACTTTTTCTACGAATTTCATTTTTATCTTGTGCGACACTTGTTTAGAGAGTGAAATATAAAAATAATTTTCTTAAGTATTTATTTTAACCGTGTTCGCACCAAATGCGGAACATATGATCATTTAATGGAGTTTATCTCAACAGAAGTGTTTCTACGAGAACTGATTATTAATTAGTTACTCAAACTGTTTCTACATATTTCCAGAAAACTTAGAATACTAGGGCTAAGACAGAACAAACGGAAACAAATTGATTATCTTGTTATTCGAGCAATTTACCGGGAACCGTTTTATATACCATTACTTGAAAATGAAATGTCTTATAAGAATGTGATTTTTGTCAAAAAGTGTGATGGGTAAAATAACAATCCATATTTGTGGGGCTATAGTGCAAAACGTATTATTTCAAAATGAGTGACATTTAGTTAGGTACGTAGATAGGATGGGTAAATTAAGCCTAAGGAATCGACTGATCCTATTAGTTTAAATATACAATGTCTACAAGACTGTTGGTTTTAAATTGAAAATCATATTTTTATGAATTTTTTTTTGTTTGTGTTATTCGTTATAGTATTTGACTCTACTGAAAAGTTTGAGTTTTGGAAATAGTACGTTTTGCATTATAACACCACATTTACTTATACCAATTGCAAGAAATCAAAGTTATGCATTGTATAAAAGAATTACGTTTAATTATAACGATATAAATCTTTGAATCAAATTACTTTCGAATGCCATTTTTGAGTCGTCATTGTTGAAAATGAACGGTGCTATATTTTTGACTGAATTTACTGACTGTGCGAAATCCATAAATTAAAAAGAAAACTTTTGACAAGCGCGTAGCTGTTAAGAATGTTTTAATTGAAATAAATATTTAAATTAAAATAATAATCTGAATTCTTTATTTCGTACACATATATTATTTAAAGGTATGATTTTGTGTATACAATTATAACATTGATCAAATTCTTGTCGGCTTAAGCTCGATGACGCGATAGCCTATCTAGATTTGTATCTAATCACCTGCAATATGTTTTGTGTCGAAGATGGTGACTAAAGCTCAGTGTTGTGGAGTGATGAACGGGTATCGACGAGAGCATCCGGCAGGTGAAGATCTCCTGCGAAGCGTGTCGACCACGATCAGGTGTTTACACCCGCCGGAACAACTCTACGACATCTCCAACAGCTTCATCTCATCAACGTGAACAACTTTTTAAGACGCGAGTGTTGTTTTTATCGCCGACTTCGAGATAGCAATTTTTATACATGTCGTTGAATATTTAAAAAATTGTAATCAGATTGTAATGATAATCGTTTTTCGGTGCAAATTTGACATGGTTTATCTTTAATAAAGAGGGCGTGGTTTAGTAAACAAAACAGTGTTGTCGAAAGGTAATTTTGCTCTCCTATAATAACAATAAAGATAATAATATAATTTATTCTGACACAGTTTAATGTATAGTCATCATACTGTTTAAATTAATTTCAAAACTCAAAAATCTAAACTTGAAAGCTAATCAACTTTTTCCTTACCATAGAAAAATAAATACATAAATGCATAATGCTCACTTTTAGTGTCTTAGCTATCAATACTTAACTTGGTGGAAAGGAACTATATTAAAAAATAAAATACTCATTTGACCTTATTAAATAAAAGTGGAATCAGTACATATGAAATAGTATTGATTATTTCATTTCAATACCTATTTTTATATTTCGGAATAAATAAATATGTGGTTGGGTAAATTAATTGTGAAATAATAAAATATGATGATTTAAAGCGCAGTAATTTATAACAAATATATTTGACAGTTAAATATTTTTTATTAATGCACTGCCTAGATCCAGTAACAATATTTTTAAATATAAAACCAAAAGAATTTTGTATACATACATAACATAAGATACTTCATCACTTCTCGACACTTTCCCTTAGAAATTTTAAAAATATTGTTTATTTTTTTTCAATTAATTCTTGTAGGTTGCTAGTGTTTGTTACTGATGAAATGATTCTGACAACCGTTAAACAATAGTTTTATTTTAAAATTATTTATTTCATAAAAGACTTTATCTATTGTGCTAACGTAATGAAAACTAAACGGTTTATTTGGTATTAAATAATAAATCAAATTTTAATTTGAACTAAAAATTGTTTTATTTTTCAAAGCCAAGACCTGGACTAACCATGAAACTCATTGATTATAATATTATCATAAAACAGTAAACAATAAACGATGCAATATCGTATACTTAAAACTACTTAAAAATCTGTAAGTGCTTTCCAATATCACAAATTACCAATGCGTAACGAATTGGCAGGTAGCGTGGAGATTACAACAGGTAGGCAGATGTTTCTTGGCCGATGTGAATGGACTTTATTTTCAACAAATAAATCAGGAAGTTACTGACAAACGTATCGGAGAGCTTTTATTGTGTAATAAAACTCACGATTTTTTTTATGTAATATTATTTTGTGTTCAAACGCGTAGAGATTTTTCAATTCAAAGGATTACAAGTATATACTTTTAGGGTGTGCACTATGAATACTTGGTGGAAAGGCATTATATTAAAAAAAACACAATATTCTTTTGTACTTTATTCCACTTTATTTAATAGGTCAGTACTGGTTTCGCTCAGTGCGAGCATTGTCAACTGATAATAAATATAATTTAACAATGCTATTTATACAAAAATCAATTGAAATGAAATGGTGTAAACAACAATTGACATTGAATTTTTGTTTATTGTCAATTGTTGTTGTGTTGCGAAACCGGTTCTAACCTTTTAAATAAAGTTGAATAAAGTACAAAGGAATATTGTGTTTTTATTAACAAGTATAAACATTTATGCCCTGGATTGATGTTTAAGAAAACCACTTTGATAAGGTCAACATTAGTAATATATTTTATTAAAAAAACGCTTTATAGCTTTTAAGCAGGTGACGATTTAATATTAAAAAACTGGTATACACTTTTTCCCAGTAATGAATTCATTAACGACCAAACAAAACTTATTTCAATTTTCTCACGCCTTCAATTCATTTTTTAAAAACGTCATTATTACACGAACTGATATTTTTTTCAAAACAAAAAATATAATTTAATATATTTAACAAAACGTTATGTATGAAGGTGCAGTATGTACAATTTCTTTGTCTTCCAGTTAGTCTGGCGCTTTATAAACCACGTAAAAAACTTTTGAATATACGTCTTGGATTTGTATCGTCCATCAAAAGGCGGTAAGTGTTGAAATATGTTTTTTCACTTGGAGGAACAGCAACATATCGGAAGTATTTTTTAGCACCGTAGTGGAAGTGTTAAGCATATCTGATAATTTGATCTCAAATAGCCATACATATTTATCATTGTTCACAGCCTGAAACCTTTTTTTTATTCCTGACTTGGTGAAGTATATAATGAAATTATATTTGTTTTTACCTGCCACAAATTTTATTTGTTTTGATTGTTACTATAGTGATAACATACTGAAAATTTTGATCGAAAAGAAAAACTCTTCCATTTCCACGCACTGGTTTGTTTGTAAATTGATTTTTGAGGTTTCACACATAATTTTACATATTCTTATTATTCTGTATTTATACGTGCTTTTTTTCTGTATACAAAAAGTATGTTTGTTTCTTTGTTTTCAAATTTCCGCTACTTTTTACAATATTTGAACGATTGTCTTTTACTTAATCGTAAAATAATATGTCGAAATATAAGACAATTTTTAAATGTTTAATATATATATTTTTTTATTATAATTATCGATAAATTGATGATTGAAATTTGCATAGACGGATATAAAAAAAATCAAATTACCATCATTGAAATCAAGTATTTAAATAAGTGACTGAATTTACAAAATTCTTAAGATACTCTGGTTGATTTGACGAACCCCGCGATATATTAGAAACACAGTTCAAATGTCAAAAACAACATAAGTTATCAAGTTTTCAACGAATACTTATTAAGATTAAGTTTTACAACAAAATCTACATTTTTCAGAACATTATTATATGTAGAAATATTTTTAGTCATATCAAAATTAAATATGTTTTTGATTGAATTGGCATTTACTTGGTAGAACTCCAATGTAATAAGGTGGAAAAATAACGAAGTATTTTTGTTCTACAAATATTATTTTATAGCTATTTAGACGTGTGTTTTCATCAGAACTACTTTAATTGATGAAGGCATACGACGTTATAGCTATCAAATATACAAAAAAATATGTTTGAAGAACTAACGTTTGTTATTTTATCAAATTATTCATGCTTATTTATAATTGTTTTTAAAAACATATACGTATCAATAGCATTGTTCAGATATCCTAAGATATCCTAAGAGAAATAGAATTGGCCTCTTAGAAAAGTCTTTAAAGATAACAGAAACATTTTTGCCTCTCAGTTTGAATACTCAAAGCTACTAAAGATATAATTTCGTCAACAGAGTTAGCAAAAAAAATATTTTTAATTGAGACCATTTTTTAGGTTACTGTTCGATAAATTTGCTAATAGTTTTAGAAGATTTTTTTTATAACAATTTGAAAAAAAAACAATATAAATCAAGATTGAAAGGTATCTTTACTGCGCTTAAACAATACAGTATTATAGGTCAAAGGTGGTTTATATATATTTTGAATTTTTCATTTTATCGAGACGATTTTTTCGAAGTTTACATTTTGTGAAACATACCATAACGTATACATAAATATACGTCACATATCACATTCCACATGTCATGCGTAGGTACACCTACTGAAATTTACGTGAACATAACGTTAACGTATCGTGAAAGGCGCGTGTGTAGTATATGTATCGAGTCGTCTACGTGGAGCGTATAAGATCACGTATATAAGGCCATATACGGTGCACATGTGTAACTATAGGTGTGTGCTACGCACGCCTGTAGCTGTTGTCTACGAATAGCTTTCCACGTCTACACACACGTGCCGAGTGTGGGACACACACCGTGTATGCGCACAATATGTGGAAACACCTACGAAACGACCGCGACGCGTGGACAAGACGCGAACCCAACATTGCGACCCGTTTGATGTTTTGATTGCATGATTTTCTACTATGAGAAAACGGAATTGTAAATCATGGAAAAAAAATCGAAAATGTAATGAAACTTAATAAAAACTATTTTCTCTTATTGGTTTTGCTGTAATCTTTTAATGGATATTTTAATATTAATAAAAACATTCCTTTTTACTTAATTCTACTTTATTTAATAGGTCAGGACCGGTTTTGGTATATTTTAATACATTCATATTTCAAATAAATTTATATTTATACCTAACCATTTATATTTTTTTTATTCGATAAACTTTTTTTCCTTTCTGCATCACACCGAAGATGATATCTCCTCAATTATACAGTTAAGATACATTTTATTTAGGTACAATTTGATAGGCAACAATAAATAATAATTACAAATAGAAAGATACTATAAAAGATATTATGAACGGCTTAAACAGCCGTCAATTACGTCCAAAGTAAAAAATGCATGTGCTGCGGATGCCTCAAGAAAGCCTGAAAGTCTGCTTTTCTCTTCTACCAACCGGAAGGATTCCACCGTCGTGGAAGGCTTATAATTACCATCTACCTCTGAAATGACACGTGAGGAAGCAAGAAGACTGACGGAGGACAGAGAATCTTGTGGAATCATGTGGTGGCCATATGCTACGACTAGAGAGCGGAAATGGAAAAAAAATAAAGGTTAAATAAATATAATTGGTACAACTACAAGTAATTAGGTAATAATAAGCAATAATGATGACCATTTATAACTAAGTCATACCGAAAAATGGGTTAATGACCATGATTACACAATTGATAAAGATATGGTTGTATCTGTACTACATCCTTCTCCTGTTATCTCTCTAGAATGAAAGGTTAGCCTGAAGATAAGCTAACAACAACTTCTTGATTCACAAAATGTTACTTTATGTGTAACACACCGTTATATTGTAACAATACGAAATACACATAGATATGTATATAAAAAATAATCAACTTTCGCCAAAGTTCTTATTGACTTATTTTTTAACAAGTCTTTTAAAAACTTGCAGTGGGTTGACGTATGATTAAAGATACTCTATTATTGTTATCATTGTATTGATTAGAAACCATTAATAAAACAATGCAAAATAATATCAAACTTTACAGACCAAACATTATAATTACATTTATTATGATGTGTATCAAAAAAATATTCTGGAAACCCACTTATATTTGGACTGGTTTTTTTTATTACTGAGCATGTTCATTTAGTGAAAAAAACATGCTTCTTTTTTATTATTTATTGAGTGGGGTAAAACCAAAAATGTCTTTTTTGTTGATATTCAGTATTCACGATAAACAATGCTTCGTTCAGTCGACGACTGAGTCCCTTTAACAAATAATATTAATAAAACAGTAGTACGGTTAAAAAGCTATTAAAATGTTAATTAATTGTTTCTGTGTCGGAATTATTACCATTCGTAAAAAAGCCAAATAAAGTCTTCGAAGATTCAGTCGAGTTGTATTTTTAAGTGATTTCGTATTCCGTTACATTTATTAATAATAATAAAAAAAACAAAATTATATGCAAATAAAAAATTAACGAGTCTGTTCTATTTTTGTTGTCTTGCTCCCGTTATTTGGAAGAGGCGTGCAAAAAGGTATAATTTTCATCTTATTCGAAGACTGCCCATGCGGTAAAATGAGCCATCTTTAAAACTATTACTAGCATCAAACGGCCGCTCTCACTTTGTCGGCCTTGTTTTTAGCAAGAAATTACGATTCTGCAACGTTTTCTTTTCGATGATTCTCACATTTACAACGTGAAAACAAAATTGACATGCACTTTGATTTTTCGGAAATAATTATGTTTCAAAACCATATGAAATTGATTATTTGATTGTTCAGTTAATAGATATTTATTATTTACATTAAAATAATTTAAACTCAAAATTCGCATTAGCTTTTTTACGAGATAATTCAAAATAAACTATGAACATCGTATTCATTTACCAAAAAGCGTTTTTTTTGTTATAATATTCACATAAACCATATATTTATATTTTATCAAAACAATGGTTAATTAAAAAAAAAAAAACTTTAACCTTAGCAAAAGCATTCTATATTATTTATATTTCTTTAAAAAATATGGGTTTTCACAACAAAAATTGTAGAATATTTGTTATAAGTAAAAAAATATTAGATATGAGTTCATTATATAAATAAAAACATCATTTTTACGAAAATTTAAATCTTTAAAATTATGAATATTCACAAAAGTTAAGTCACTAACGACCCGAGTTACGCCTTTTGGCATCTTTAGACGTTCATGAGCTTTAGAGTAAACAATGTATATGATTTTATATTAAAATAGCCGGTACCCGGAAAGCGGTGCAAAAATAAAGTGTTCTTGTTTTAATTGCTTTTATTGAAGTGCTTTTGGATACACAATATGTTTTCTTTTTCGATCTGTTTGATGCCGATTGTCTATGGTTTGACACACGCACCACCTACTGTAAATTAACTGTACTATTCACATAACCTTCAAGCAAGTCCAAGCAATACGTTGACAAAATGAAGGGTATGGCAGACATACAAACATTGATTTTTATATATATGAGACTTACAATTAGGTAATTTTACTTTGCCTTCAACCTTTTCACAAGTGCAAACAAAAAGTTTGTCAAAGTTGTATTGCAATCGGATTAACGGTGTGGCAACAAACAAACAAATTCATTTTTATATATTGGATATATCTATAGTAAGATAAGTTTTTATGTTGTAGAACTTTAGACTTTCGTCATTTAATCTGATGTAATAGTTTATTTTGAATAAGATAGGTAAAGAACCAAAAACGGTCTCAAAATAAGTATATAAGAAAAAACCAAGTATTATGTCTGAATAAAAGTATGCAAACAAAAAAACACCATACAGAAACACAAGAATGTTATTTACAAATCAACGATGGTTTAATTTCGTACAAATTATGTTCATTTATTAACATTATCTTAGTGTTACCTGTAGTATGATAATTTTACAGACACTGTTCGGCAATTTGCTGCAACATACAACTTACCGTTCATATTATAATATCGCTCAGAGCGGAGACTCCCACACTTTTGTTTTCATTTAACAATGCAAACCTGTTGTGCTCGTTGGCGGAGATTTTTTCAAAATCGTTTTAAGCGCACTGCCTCATTCGAGTCCTCGGGCTAATATTTCATCGATAGATATTTACGGCGAATTGTTCGTTATATGTAATAACAGTACGCGTTGAATTACACCATAGACAAGAAGACATTGAACATAATTGATATTGTCCAGTGAACGTGCTCCGTACAGCTATTTTTGCGAAGATTTCTATCGTAAATAATATATTGTATGCAATTACATATCATGATAAAGTATCTGCGTGATTGTGAATCTCTAAATAAAATGTAATAAGCCATTTATTCTACTACATTGAAAACTGCATTGACAATATTTATTTTTAAAATATTGCAATTTATTAGCATCAATATAGTTCTAGTAGAGATGTTCCAAAAAAGACTTATACAAAAATTGAATCTGTTTTCTAATTATAATATTTTCTAAAACCCTATTTTTTAGTGACAAAGCGTCCACTAAGTTACCTTATGTGTAAAGCAAAATTTCCTGAAATGCAAAATACTCTTTCGCTGGATAATGAAAGAGATCATATAGTTCTTAGATCACCTGACAGAAGATCCAAAATTCTTGTTATTTTGTTTTTAGACTCGTTCATGTAAAATTTGACTTTTTGAGTTTGGTATATTGACAAACACAGAAAAAAAACTATCAATCAAATCCTTTTGATGGTTTCGGTGGTAACTTTGTGGAAGTTCATTTTAATAGAAAATTTAAATTAACTTTGATTATTCCACGTATTGTGTTACTAACTGTGACACGTGACACGTAATAAAACTCTTAACAAAAAAGAAATATTATTAAATAATATTCTTAATAGGACAGGTGGTTCGCCATTACTCACATTGTTTCCAATTAATAGAGTAATCACCAACCTATCTGATTGATTGCAGCTCATTAGTTTAATAGTTTGTAATGTTTAATGTCATTAGTAGTATGATTATATTAATTTGCTTTCTTTCGATTTTATAATCCCCTCCTTGCTTTCCTTAAAAAGGAAAATCTCAATCTGATTGATTGCAACTCATTAATATCATTATTTGTTTGCTTTATTTCGATTCTACACCCCCCTCCTTGCTCTCCTTAAAAGGAAAAAAACCCAAACTCCATTTTGTAATTTCATAATTTTAAAATGTTAGAATCAATCTTGCTTTATTTTTTAAGCAAACTTTGCGATAGTAAGTCTGAAGATGCCTCTGAAAGAGGCGAAACACGTGTCACAGTTAGTAATACAATACGTGGAATAATCAAAGTTAATTTAAATTTTCTGTCAATCCAATAATTAGTGTACACTGAACATTAAGCTAAATATTTCATATCATTTTATTTGTAACTACAGCAGTTTTAAGTCAAAATATGAACGGTTTTTATTAAATTCATTCTAATATTGAAAACCGAGTTATCAAGTGCGTTTCGAATATCACAAATTTTGATAATAAATCGTTTTTTTAATCTGACAAGCACTAGTTCCATCACATTTACTTTTCGATTGACTGAAGTAGTGTCTACCTTCTCTAAGGAAGTTTTATATTTTATATTGAGGGGACAGTTGAGCATACTTTAAAATTTGTTTAAAACTATTTTGACTATATTATAATATTCTACCAAAAATAAAATGGTCTACAATGAATTGTGTGTGTCTTTAAATGCATTGTTTTTAGACTAGTAGGCATCAATATCTACGATGGTAAACCATTATTACCATTTCAAGTTGGCACTACGTTATGTAGCCAAAATAATTGATTTTAATAATATTGTATAGAACAAAAAAATGATTATTTTTAATTGAGCTAATCAGAGCATGCGCATAACTGCACTTCATCTCTCTTAGGGTGTTTACTATCAATACTTGGTGGAAAGGCATTATATTAATTAAAACACCATATTCCTTTGTAATTTATTACACTGCAAAGGAATATTGTGTTTTTATGAATATAATGTACTACATCTACTGATATTTCCAACAGAATTGTAAAGAATCTTTTTTTTTAAATCCTTGGTCTTTACTATTATAATATACTACATACTATATATTTTTTTAAGATTACAATTAGAGTGTGTAAGATTTTTTGTATGCTTATTTATTACATACATACCTTTTTTTCAATTTCAATAGAATTTATTTGTAGTTGCTAAATTATTAAAGTGTTAGCTTGCTTTTATTTGTTTATAGTGTGTAATCATGAACTTTAATCAGGGTTGGCAGCACATTAGTGAATATTTATAACAGCTTTATGTTCTGAACACACCACACCAACTACTTGGAAGCGGGGAAAACATAAAACTATCATTAAGCATATTCATATCATTAAGCATATTCACTTTATTATTGTAGCATTTTATCACTTTGTCAAAAATTTCCCAAATTTTAATTATGTTTGTAATTACTTTCAATCGCATTCTGAATTTATGAATCTGGGATGACTTTTTAATTATATGTTAGTTGTGTTGAACATTTTAATTTTGTGTTATTTTAGAATCACTTTAATGTAATTGGAAATTTCTTTTCAATGCCAACTGTTGTGTATAACTTTTCAATTTTGTATAAATAGCATTGTTAAATTATATTTCTTATCAGTTGACAATGCTCGCAATGAGCGAAACCGGTCCTGACATATTAAATAAAGTGGAATGAAGTACAAAGGATTATTGTTTTTATTAATATAATGCCTTTCCACCAAGTATTGACAGTGAACACCCTAAAAGTGAAAAAGTCATTGGTTTGATTATGTCTATTATATTGCAATTTCTCAAATGCATTTAGCATGTTTCTTATATATACAGCAGTATATATAGCAGAATAAATGCTAGTCGCCTGCTGTTGCCCAGTTGGTTAGAGATTGCTCTGCCAATCCCGCAGGTCTGGGTTCGATTCCCGGTCAGATCACAGTGAATTTGAGAATTATTCAATTCAAAGTTGTGATCGAAGACTGTGTGTTTGCTACTTCAACTCACATCATTTTCTCTCCTCCCATCCTTCTGATCCTCTAATGACTGGGTGTAGCAATAGCGATTAGCCAACCACTAGTCATGTTATAGCCTTATCCTTCTTTCCCTACTACTCACTTTGAAAAAAGTGAGGTTGAGTGACTGAGTAACAAACAGTTCTCGTAGAAAAAAACTTCTGTTGAGATACCTTCATTGGGAGGCTATATGCTCTACATTGGGAGCGAACATGGATTACAAAATAAATATGCAGGTTTAAACATAGTTCCGATGGTGTAAGCCGAAATAGTTATAAACTGTTTTTTTTTTAATTGTAGAACTAAATACTTTGATATTTTTAGCCGTATTATTTAACGTTGAAGCTATCCCTGGTTTAAATGCTAAACAAAATCATTCGAAACGTTCATATCACGAGAATATTTACCTGTATAAAACTCAACTGCGAAATCGTGAAACACTGCCAACATTATAAAGCCATCTTCCTGAGTAAACACATATTGCATATCTCTTAACATGGAAACTTTACTGCGTCTTGGAACAATCAAATTATAGAGTCGTAACAATTGAAGGTCGTGTGTGCATTTTACTTTTACTAACGCTCGCTCCATATGCGGCAATTCAATTTTATTGCCTTAGATGCAAATCTTTAAATCAAATTGAAATATGACGCGATGATTTGATATATCGACAATATATTTTATCTTGGGGAACATAGCGGAATTTCAAATCACGATATCGCCTCGCAAGTACTAGAAGGTTATAAGTGTAGAATTTAAGTGAAACAAAAGTGAAAATGAATATTATTAATGGTACTTGGAAGACTGCTACATTGTTGTTTTTGTTTCATCGATATTTTTCACTTAGAACGTTGTAGTTTTCGGGTCGCGATATGGCATCGAATTAAATTTATTATTTTTTATAAAATTGTTTTGTTATAAGTTTTGTAAAAATATTTTAGTTGTACCTGTTACTTCACTTGTTTGTAATATTTATCTAATTAAAAAAACTTTGCTTGTAATCGTAAAGTAGCAAAATAGAAATGCTATTTTACAAAAAAAAATGCAAATATGTCATCAAAAAATTTTGCGTGATTAGATTTTCATATCGATGGCTTAGTTCCATAGGGCTATACATCTTAACTGATTTGTAAAAATGTAATCATTATCACTATATTTTTAGAGAATATTTTTCAGTCATATACTTTTCTTCGATTCAAATTTTATTGCAGCTTGACAAAACCAAGGTTGTATTAATATGAAAATGAAAGAAGAATGTTTATTTTCCATTATTTGCAAATACGAACATCTGCATACCGAGAAAAAACTAGTGATGGTTTCTTGCTATACGTTAGATGAGCTATAGAATATAATAATTCAATTACAATAGATAATCTCAAAACATCAAATTTTAGACTTCTCGATTAATGAAACTAGGCTATTGATATATATGTATTTAAAACATCAAACTATACTAATCTATGACGGATTCATGCACAACAAGCCAATACGCAAATCAATGCCAAAAAAAGTATTATGCCATCGATATTGGCAATTCTTAAAAGAAATATAACGAGGAACGTGTAATAAACGTTTGTATTAAAAAAACTACAAAAACAATATTAACAAGCCTCTTATAACTTTCAATGATGAATGTCACTTATACACGTGCTAATTCTCCAACAAAGTCTGAATCTCCCCAGAAAACCACTGATGACCATTCAAAGAACGCACTCGGTAGAGCTACACTTGGATATCAATGGAGGAAGAAAAAACACTGGCGGAGACTGTAAATCACAGAGGCAATTACAATGGAAATGCGAAAATGGCAATTATAACGATATAATTGTGTTGAACTTACTGTCGTAATTTGTTGATTTTTATTTTGGCACTTCTCAGATGTTTGATACATACTAATTTAATAAAATTCTTGTTTTATTTTCTGCTAAAAACTATAGCTAACTGTAATAAATATAATGTTTATTTACTAGGCGACTGCTATCTGATAAAAACGGTACATAATTACATCGATGCAATACCTACAACATGTCAGTAGTAATATGACATTATTGGGTATCTGAATTGTATCCGTAATTTTCTATTTGAATGTAATTCAATTCTAGATCTCTTTAACGTTATATGATATGAGTCTGGGACACCGTTTCTCAAAGAGAGACCAGCAGTTTATAAAAACATATAATTTCAATTGAGTATACTTTATCTAAATAAACTAATCAATACGCACGCACTCACTCATTGCGCCTTTTTGTTCGAAGCTACGGTACTAAAAAAAATATATAGTTTTGGTTTTCTCAAAACTTTTAACATTCAGTATTTTTGTTAGTAAGTTATTTTATTGTCAGATACACAAAGTTTTTGTTTAGCGTCAGTCAAACATTTTTTTTCAAAAAAAAAAAACATGTCGCTATGAATAGTATGTTATTATGTCTAATATTGGCGCAGTGGCTTACTTCCGTGATGGATTTCACGAGTTCGAGTCCTACTACGAGCTACGATTTTTTTTATCGATTGATCGATTTTTGTTCGTTGTGATGTCTAAATATTCCCTGCGGGGTATAGCGAAAACAATTAGTGAACCTTTAGCTCTGTTATAGTTCTATCCATCTTTTAAAAGAAAATGTGATCAACTTTGATACAAAAGATTAGATTTAATTATATAAAATCAATTGATTTCACTATTGATAGTATAGTATTTAACGCTCTTGTCTTCGAGTGGTCAACGTCGCTGTCTTCGGTTACGGAAGTCACAGGTGCGAATCCCAGTACTGATACTTTCGATGGTTTCGGCGGTAACTTTGTGGAAATTCATTTTAATATAAAATTTAAATTAACTTTGATTATTCCACGTATTGTGTTACTAGCTGTGACACGTGTTTCGCCTCTTTCAGAGGCATCTTCAGACTTACTATCGCAAAGTTTGCTTAAGTAATGAAGCAAGATTGATTCTAACATTTTAAAATTATAAAATTACAAAATGGATGTTTGGGTTTTTTTCCTTTTAAGAGGAGCAAGGAGGAGGGTGTAGAATCAAAATAAAGCAAACAGATAATGATACTAATTATACTAATGAGTTGTAAACAATCAGAATAGGATTTTTCCTTTTTAAGGGAAGCAAAGAGGGGATTATAAAATCGAAACAGTGCTAACAAATTTAATCATACTACTAATGACGTTAAACATTACAAACTATTAAACTAATGAGCTGCAGTCAATCAGCTAGGTTTGCGATTACTCTATTAATTGGAAACAATTTGCTTTATTTCGATTCTACACCCCCCTCCTTGCTCCTCTTAAAAGGAAAAAAACCCAAACATCCATTTTGTAATTTTATAATTTTAAAATGTTAGAATCAATCTTGCTTCATTACTTAAGCAAACTTTGCGATAGTAAGTCTGAAGATGCCTCTGAAAGAGGTGAAACACGTGTCACAGTTAGTAACACAATACGTGAAATAATCAAAGTTAATTTAAATTTTCTATCCCAGTACTGATTTTTAATGAATTTATATTTTTTTGTGCAAAAGTATGGATGTATGTGGTAAATTCTTCCCTGCCACCTATCATAACCTAAGCACGTGACTTTGAAATAGCGAGTAACTTGCTGCTAGTCCTGTCATAGCTTTATAATTTTACTTCAACTGTCTTTGAAAAATAAATAAATGTTGAGCCACTGAGTAACAAGCAGTGCTCGTAGAAAAACACTTATGTTGAGATACTTCCATTAGGAGGTATGTGATACAAATTGGGAGTGGATATGAATTTATAAAAAATGAATATTATATATATTTAGACACTCTGGATTATATGTAAAATTGTACACTTTATTTTTAATGTATTTTAAAATACTAAAATTTCTACAAAATTGAAATTATAAATATTTTTTTCTTAAGACTGAGAAGATGTATTAGGATAAGTTTTGTTTGTTAAGCCTTCTAAATGAATTGTACTGTGCAAAAATAAGCACAATAGTTGCATTCCGGTCACGCCCGAGTATACTCGGATAACTCGGGCAAATTCCATTAAAAAAAAACAATGAATTCTTTCACTAAATATGCATGTTTTATAATTATAACACTTGTGTTTGATATTCGATCATAATAAAAAATATGTAATCCTTTTTGGAATATTTGTTTAAGTCAACTGGACCGGTAAGTGGTTACAATTTAGAGCAAAGCAACATGATGAAACTAGAATTTCTTGAAGCGCTCGTCAGAGTGGTTTTACTATAAATATTATTGTATTAATTAAATATACTTATCAATTATAAATATACAATATGTTGCTATAAATGAGTATGAGATAACGTCTTGAGTTTTTTTACGGTAAGTAATTGAAAGGCTATTAATTCTACAGTTATAGAATGATAACTAGCTAAAAGGTGTGAGAATCGCTGGTCTAGAGAATTTGAATAATTACCGTCCAAAGCTTTTCAGGTCAATTCAAGCAAATTGTTCGTATGCACTTTGTGATTTATTGACGGGCGCGGCGTATATAAATCATATTAAGTAACTCGCTCATTGGAAACGTTTGTCCTCAGGTTAAGATCGTATATGGAATTACGTTATGGCACCGGCCACGAAACAAATTGTTCCGCAAGTCGTTACAATAATAATTTTAGTATATCATAGTTTAAGAATAGAAAATCGTTCGGTCCACGAATAATAATTATATATTCCACTGTAAATCAAGCAAGATATTAAATAATTATGTAAATTATACAATGCAGTAACATTTTTATCTATGTCATGCACGCTTGTCGCTTACAATGAAATATTTACTTTACAAATTTCTCATGAAGTCATTTTTTTAAAAATTGATATGATTATTGAGCATTGTAAAACAATATACAAAGGGAAAACTGAAAATATACACACATGTTATATCTGGGAACATAAATCTATATATATAAAACAAAGTCGGGATATTTACACCACTTATAACTCAAGAACGGCTGGACCGATTTTTATGATCTTTAATTTATTGGATTTCTCTCCATAGCAGAATAAGCATTAAAACATTAAACGAAATTATGAAGAAAATTAATATTCTCACACAATTTGTTTGAACGACTTCAAATGATAAAAATGTCGTTGTATGTTAGTACTTAAATAAAACGTTGATAAAATAATACTGCTATAAACTGCATTAATTGTTTTAAAAAAAATAAGAAACATCGTAAAATAAGATTTGAATTTTTATAGTTGGAAGTTGTTGAACTAAGTAAAATGGTCATTGAATGTAAAATACAATAATCAGCATGGTTCGTAAAATAATATTTGAAGTATTTTTCTGGACACTAGTATTCTAAGATCTGATAATAATACATTAAATTAAGGGCTTGGTACCATAACTTTTTATTTTCGAAAATCTAATTTTGAGAAAATTGATAAAAACCACAGTAGCACATTTTTTTTTATTGATAAAATATGTAATTAAACACATTGTAAAATTAAACACACCTTTAAAATAATTCACATTAATTAATAAGGATCTCGGTGGGTTTTGCTTGCCACAATAATGTTTAACTGCTGGTTATTCCTTTCCATCAAGTATTTACAGTGAACACCTACAAAGATTTTATAAAACTACTTGTGCTGTAGTGAAAAAACCATGGCTATCGTATGACAGACAAACGGAATGAAAAAATGTTGAAAGATTTATTAGTAATCTTAAAGAAGAAGGGATAAAGATTGATGTCAAATACGATGCTGGACTAGCAATATTGTAAAAGCCAATGTTTGATTTGAATGAAAAAAAAGTATATTAATATACCATTAGACTAAAGGATTTCGCAGTGGTGTTGCAAAAAGCCGGTAGCAACTGTGAATAAATACATAATGCTAGATCAAATAAAGGGCCGTTTTCTTGTAGTCTTATTGTGACGATCTGTCTAACAAGAGAGAGGCATATCTGTTGAAATGCGAATAACATAAATTTGAAAGCATAATAATACCCTTCGTCCAGCTACCGAACGAGCGACGCAGCCTTCCATAATCTAGATACTTGCGACCGATACAGAGCCTTATCAATTGTGATCGAGCAAAACACCATGCGCAGGTATGAGCAGTAGCGTGCTGTATGGACAAACGACTGATATTGTGGGTCGCAAACCCTTTTTATATACCACTACTACCCACAAAACAATGATTACTTGTATAAGGTAACAACTAGTAGAAATTAAATTAATAACATCCTTTCAATACTTATATGCCAAAATGTGCGACTGACGTTCCGTTTCTTTCGAAATCGTCTTTTGACTAATTGAATCTTAAAAAGTAATCTACGTTGTCGGTATTGATCCATAATATATAGCTTAATGTACTTGTGGGTATTTTTTTGGCAAAGAGAAGAATGAGATAAAAGCTTACTGAGCCCTGAGAAGGAAGAGCAGCCTCTGTAACAAATTTAAGACGTAGCCTAAGTTATTTAAAAAAATATCAAACTACTAAAAAATTCCGGCTAATAGTTTTTTAAAGTCCTTTTCATTTGTTGATTATTGAATGACAGAAAAACAGTTAAATAAGGTCACCTATTTTATGGGATAGAAGCTCACAATCGTGACGCTTCTTTGAATTGTATCCACTCTTTTCCATTGACTTATAACAAATAAATTAACATATTCTTTTACTTTAAAGTAATTGACATCGTACACACAATCTGCTACAGCTTTACACTTTTTTATACTGTGTATTTATTTCACAAAGTAAACTAAAAAGTATTTAGTTATACAAAATTTCAGTTGGTAGCTATTTCGGAGTATGCCTTCATCAGAACTATCGTAGTAAATGTCAAATCAATCAATAAAGTAAATGTGTTAATCATTTTCCAAGATTTTATTATGAATGTGCAAGTTAAACTCCTTAAGATTTGGTTTCATGCACTATCTTGTGCAGAGTGTAATAGAATTTGGATGAATAATATTATTAAATTTATATTTTCAATATTTTCTCTATATTCTACGTACGCTACTGGTAAGTAGCCACCGTTCTATCAAATTATCATATTTGCCGAACATTGCACATTCTTCAATCGTTGAAATTATCCACTCTATCTGCTGTGGAGATCTTTATTGATAAGTGGCTGCCTGTTTTGCCTTGTTCTTTTGCGGACGTTTTTCCGTTACACTGATATAGTGTCCACTAATCGTAGTTTTTAGCAATATATCTCGACAGAAAAACAAAGATTTATAACGGCTTAAAAACATAATGTTATCATAGCTATTTGAGATCCATTTAATCTTCCATCTTTTATTATTGTGTCATGTTGGTTTTCATAATGAATTTAAGATTTTTATTTTTATTTAACACAAATAATAACAACCAAACTTACTTTAAATACATGTAATATCAAATTTCCTTAATCATAAGTGTGTAGGTTTAAATACAGTGTTGTGTTTCGAATAATAGATTAACATTTGTCGGCTTAAAAAGTATAACTTATTTTGTTTGAACTAATTTTACAATTTTATAAAATAATCGGGACCGGTCATGTTTATTGCAACTATTTTCAACTGATCTTTGTATAAATACAATGCCTCTACGTCAAAAATCAGCCGTGAACAAACACATTGCGAGTGTAAGCTCTCAAATAAAATAAATAACCAATACTGGAAATACAAGCTCTTTAACTTAAAGTTATGGTAAATTTTGAGACATTGAAAAAAATAATTTGGCGTGTTTCTTTCTTAATACACAAAATCATTACTTAAAATAGTTTATAATTTAATAAAACGTATATCATTGCACAGATACTTGTCTTGAAAGTGAACTGTATATTTTTATCTAAGTAGTGTCACTGCATACGTAGCAATTAAATCAAAATGGCAGTAGCATTAGGCCAACCTAGAGGTGGTATAGTTAGCAAACAGTGGTAGTAGGCACTGTAATTAACCCTGCAGCTATCAAAGAGTGGGTTTCATAACCCCTCCAAGTTTCCTGCTTCAGTTTATATACATTTTATTTAAATACAGTAATGGTGGGTGGTTTTGTGAGTGTACCATAAAAGGACTTAAAAATGTAATTATTAAGATAGTACTCTAGAATCTAAGGCTAGGATCCATGAATATGAAAGATCATTATTCATTTGGATTTACTTAGCAAACAGAGGTTTATAATGCTCATATATCATGCAGATCCGTAGAGAGGATTGAAAAAAAATACTTGATACATCTTAAAACAAAGATTTCTTTCAAGCGTAACCATTTTCGTATCGTTTTAACTTTGTTCACTGGCAAGGCGAATACAAAATAAAACTTTCTGCCGCATTAAATTCCTGTGTTGATAGTATGGGGTCTGTCATTGATTTTGTATTTAATATATTTTCATAAGAAATTTAATATATTTAATATATCTCCTTTTGTAAAACTAAAAATAACCATGCATTTATGTTCGGTATAACAATATTATACAAAAACAACAAAATATTATTTAAAATTAAGCATAATTTAATCTATAAAAATAAATGCTATTTTACTCTTTGCAGTTTTTTTTTGATTTTATGAAGAACATAATAAAACGTAGTGAAACAAATCATTAGCGTTAAGCATTATTACATCAGCAGAAAGATATTTGTTTTATAGTAAAAATAAAATTAAGATTTCAACCTAAGGTGTTTGGTGTCATTTCACTATTAAATTTTAATCGTTCAAATTTTATACACTCCCACATTTTTTATCACCCAGGTTTCGTCTTTCGGCATTTTGATGCGTTCATTGCAACTACTATTTACCAAGCGTCATTTCAAGTTTATCCGTGCACTTTAACGTCTGAAGACATCGAAATGCAAAACCTGGGTCGTTAGTGACAAAACACGTGGGAGTATAAAAAGTTACAAATTAAAACATTTTTTTAAATCCATTTCCGCTCTCAATGTAAAGCATATGGCCTCCTAATAGAGGTATCTCAACAGAAGTTTTTTCTATGAGAACTGTTACTCAGTTACTCAACCTCACTTGTATTCGAAGTGTTGTAGGGAAAGAATGACAAGGCTAGAACAGGACTTTTATATTTAATTTAATTAAACTTGAAAGTGCAATAATAATTAAAAAAATAAAAGTTAAATATTAATCAATGTAGAATGTTTTAGTTATCAATTTGTATTTAATTAAAAAAAATGATTAATAGCAGAAGAAACTGAGATTTTTAGTTACGTACAACTGTTGTAGTGTATTTACAAATGTAGTTTATGATATTGCATCATAAATAAAAATAACTAATGGTTATGCAATACATAAATTCTGGATCGAATTTTAAAAATGTATTAAGTGCTTCAAACAGTAAAATAACAAGACAAAAAATATAAGATGATTTCCATTTAATTCTTAACATTGAGGTGATGCAAAAGTCATTGAAAAAGCGCGATAAAATCACACTGTTTTACAAGATCGAAGACAATGCATGCCAGTGCCTGCACGTCCACGTCAAAATAGATTTAAAACAAAAAACTGGCTTCAGAATTGCTATAAAACACCTTATTTATTATAGTGGTTTGCATATTAAAAGTTGACTGCATAACTCAAGAAATTGTACAGACATACATTAACTCACGTTTGTTCGATTTCTAACAGGGATTGAAAAACCTGTACGAATATATCGTTACCGGTATTCCCGTCTATTTTATTCACTACGAGTATTGCAAAAGTCAATAACCGGTATTACAAAAAAAAATAAGCTGGCCTAAAAAGTCAAACCGATTGATCCATATTTCGTCATAAATTACCTAATTTGAGTATATGATATTATATTTTCTAATTGACAAATTCTGGAATCTTTCAATCTCTATTTTCAGAAAAAATAGTCCGTACCAATTTTGGCTTTAAGCTGCACGCGTGCGCGGCCGCGCAGCAGTTGGGAGGCCCCCGCGCACTACAAGACAATTGTTCAATTAATATTTGATCGGTCCGAGCAGCCTTAGAGAGAAGGGAACATTGGTCCGTACCACTCAGAATTTGATCATATTGAAAAAAGGACATTAAATAATTGCCACCGATAACATATCAACTGTGTAAAGGAAAAAGAACGTTACCTACAAATTTTAGAGGAGACACAAAAAACATTTTTTTATGATTTTGGGTCAAAGTCAAATTATGAAATATACACAACCTTGAAGTGCACGAAGACTCATAAACTAGTGTTTATTGACATTACCTGATATTAATTTTAATATATTTTTTAAGAAAAACCATTTTTTAAGTCTTTTTTCCTGATCGCAATTTTCACAGACCCTCCCTTTTCCAAACATAAAAGATGAAATTAGATACTTATTCTGCATTTTCAATATACATTATTTTGATAGAATGTGTATCAAGTTGTAAACATTGTGATTATCGAAAAAAAGCTGGTTTGAAAAAACTGTCGGTTACGTTCTTCTAGTACGGGCAGTTTTATAAATTGATTTTTCATTCGATTTATGAATTGCTGTTCAAACACATGGATGTATGTGATGTCTTGAATTCCTCCCTCTCACCCATCTTATTCTATGAATGGGGCGTATCGAGAGCGATTAGCTAACCACTATTCCTGTCCTAGCCCTTTCCTTCTATTCCTACTCTCTTTGGAAAAAGAGAGGTTGAGCAACTGAGTAACAATCAGTTCTCGTAGAAACACTTCTATTGAGATAAACTCCATTAAGAGTCCATATGATCCACATTGGGAGCGGACATGGTAAAAAAAATACGTTCTTTTTCCTTTCGACAGTCGATTTACATATTTTTTATAAATGCTCTCAAATTTAAAATTTAATACTATCACTTTTAAAGTGTTTCAATTTTTTTTAGAAATACAAATAAAAAAAGACACTAATTTTTAAAAACCAAAACCGGACTTAAAATTAGTACATTTTTAAAAATATTTTTGAAATAGCTAATAAATAATAATAGCACACTTTTCGTTCTAGAAAATTGAATCGAACATTATTTACTTCCAATTATGCAAACGATATATTTTTTTTAATTATAATGAGCTGTAATATAATCAAGTAAAGTTTTAATTTCATTTTTCCAACAAATATCAAATCAGAGTTACCTAGTAGTTATAGTATTTGGTTGACTAATTTTATTTACACTTTGAAGTCGGCAACATTAAATACTATTATTTTGTATCGTAGAAACAGGTTAAGCGGTATTAAACAAAATATCGGGATCCCGTTTTTGATAAAAACCGGTATTGTAGTCCCTCATTTTCACGGAGTAGCGTTGCATATTCGAAAAAATCTCACAAAGGCAAAACTCGCCGTTTTATTGTTTAAAATTTACGATATATTTGCAATTCGACCAGGTAAACATTTTCAATTAATTTTATACGTGGAGTCAATAGACTTTGATAAATAAAAAAGAATGGTTATTATTATTGTTACTTCTTTTCAAGTTTTATATAATAATTTGGGTTTCACACGTTGGTTAATTTTCCATGATAATAGTTTTTTTCTTGTCAATGCTTATTTTCATAATAAAATTTTCGAATTTAAAATTGCATACAACTATAATAAAATTAGTTATTATTTTTTATTAATTGATTTGGCATTTACTTGGTAGAACTCCATTTATAACAGATTAAAATATCAAAGTATTTTAGCTCTACAGTTTTTAATAATTTTATTCGTTGATAGCTATTTCGGCTTACGCCATGACGATGGCGTAAGCCGAAATAGCTATCAACGAATAAAATTATTAAAAACTGTAGAGCTAAAATACTTTGATATTTTTATCTGTTATTATTTTTTAATCTACGTCCGCTCCTAATGTGGAGCATATGGCCTCCTAATGGAGGTATCTCAACAGAAGTTTTTCTACGAGAACTTCACTTTTTTGAAAGTGAGGTTAGGCTAGAACAGGACTAGTGATTGGCTTATAGCTATTGCTACACCCAGTTATTAAAGGATCAGAAGTACGGGAGGAGAGGAAATGATGTCAATTGACATAGCAAACAGACAGTCTTCGATCACAACTTTGAATTGTTCAACTCCAATTCTCGATTTGCCAATTTCGTGTAAATTTTCGGGTTTCGCTCAAAATTTCTCAATCCCGGGTTGGCTGCCATGTCAATTCCGGGATTTCGGGATCACAAAATTAAACGGGTTTCCAGGATTGGATGCCCCAATTAGCACAATTAGTGGAATAACTGAGTTATATACTTAAGTTGTATTCTAAAAAAAACAGTTTTAGGAAGTAAAAATTAGACACATTTTAGTGGCTTGAAAAAGTTAATGAGCCGTTAAAAAAAATCGTTATATACGGTGATTGTACAATCAACGGTCAAAATGATTATTTACGTCGATGACGACATTCGAACTTTACTTGTTAAGTTTATTTTTATAATTTATCTTTTTTACCATGACTACTCCCCATGTGGAGCATATGGACCACTAATAAAGTTCACAGCAGAAGTGTTACTTCTAGAACTGAATGTAATTACTCAGTTGCTCAGCCTCTCATTTGAAAAGTTAGACCAGTGGTTTTAAAACATTATTTTACTATGCCTCCTAAAAAAAATATCTCAGCGCCATCCCATATTTTATTTCATATTATAATAATAAACACACTTTTAAATAGTAAAAAAACATTATAATCTATTCGCGCCTCCTTTGCAATAATACACGCCTCCCAGTGATTTCCTAAAATCACTGAGTTGGACAAGACTTTTCTTTTTAATTCGTATCAACTCCCAATATGGAGCTCATGTCCTTTTCATAAAAGTATCACAACACAAGTTTTTTCTACGAGTAACATAACACCTCTTTTCCGAAGAGAATGGAAGAGAAAAAAGGATAGGGCTAAGACAGGACAAGTGTTTAATTAATTTGTTTATTATTGTAGGGTTTTAAAGGCATGCGACAACTTTTGAAATCATAGACAAAAGAGTTGAATAGAGGGGGCTCGCAGGGACTCACGTGAGCCCCTTGTTAAATTAAGAAAAACACTATTCTCAAATTTCCGCGTTATGTAATCTATAAATATGCAATATATTATATTTAAAAAATTGTAATGTACGTTTGGGATTCTGACGTACATTTTCTAGCTATTGATATTGATTAAATAACCACCCACCGCGTACTGTTACGAAATATAAGTGTATTAAATAACATTCGATAGGTTCAATAATAATTGCGTATAATTGCACGTGAGTGATAAAAAAAATTACACCTTCTCCAGAACATCACGAATAGCTATAAAAATTACCGAGCTCCTTGTTACCGTATTGGCAGCCCACCGCTTCTGATATACATCCATTTCCTATTTTTTAAATGTAAATGTCATTTGTATTACTATTATCGTTTGTTTATTTGTTTTTCTATCATCCCCTCCTTGCCTCCCATTTTTATTTGATTTTTATGATAATATATCAGAATAGTAAAATTAAAATCATTCGTACTTAAGCAATCATTTGCGTAGTAGTAAGTAGTTTTTCAGAGGATGCCTCTGAAAGAGACGAAACACGTGCCACATTTTGTAGCACAATACGTGGAATAATCTAAGTTATTTTATATCCATGATTTTGACCAGAAAACCATAAATCGATCGAAAAATATAACTGTACATACTGAATTCGAACCCGCAAACAACGCAACAAAACCCAACGACGTTGATTACTCAACCACGGAACCGGCGATTAAATATGCAATGTTAACTGTAGTATATACAGTAGTACGAAAAATAGGAAAAGCGTAACTTCCTGCAGGCCGTTTGTCTTTTGTCAGTGTAATTATTGAGCAGATAAACGGTACCAGTTTTCTCTACATATGCGATCGTTATCGATAATAGATGTCGTTTTGCGATCCAGCAGCAGCAGCAGACGGGAGTAAGGAGTAGGGAAGCATCCGACTATAATGATCGGGCAGAGCATACAACGGCCGATAGCATCTGAACACATCTTATGTTACTCATAAAGTATAAATCTATGCTAGCGAGCGTGTGAGCAGAGCAGGCATTGGTGTTGCCTGGTTTTATATAAGATAAGAATCAAAATTCAATACGGAGTTTATTTTAAATGTGATATTTAGAAACCTGTTTAATATTTACTTTATTTAAGCGTCTAATAATACAAAACTAATCAATCGAGCGCCTTAGATTCAAAACCAACTTAACTCAAAAAACCAAAATTGTTGGCAAAGTACAAAAAACTGCTTTTTGGATTTGAGTACGTTTTCAGACTTAACACGTTTTTTTTTTGTACTTAGAGAGGTTTTAAAATCGGAAATTTATTTATCGTGTAGATATTAAAATAGAGAACAACAATTTGAAAAAAATCAAAAATGTTCTTTAGGTATATTTTGAAATTAAGGTCCTCAATTGAGTTCATGGTTGTTGATTTAACAAACAATGTTCAATTGGAAATAATAAAATTGTTTAAATCATTGCTGATTTGTATAATTTGTATAATTTTCAATCATTTGATATTTTATCTCAAATGAATGCATGTCAATTCAGTAAGAAGGTCTTATATATAAGGTGCCATGTCTTAGATTTCAAATTAAAATTGAAAAAAATCAATTTGACCTTACCGGGAATCAAACCCAGATCGACCTGATCGGTAGAGCAAGCTCTAACCAACTAGACCACAGCGGGCGACGATTTTAGGTAGATAACACAATAATTGCAGTGTATATTTACTGAGGTCACTTAATTTTTGTGATACTTTAAGACATGTAAAATATTCAAATACATTCATTTTTTTTTCCTGAAATACCACTAGGCTCACTTCGCCTCTCAGTGGCTCATATTAACTGTTAAAACTCGGTGGAAATGCATCGTATTAAAAATATTTAAACACACCTTGGTGTGTATATATTCTACGTTTATTTTAAAGGATATGGACCGGTTTCGCTTATCACAAGCATCAGTTGAAAATGTTGAAACGTTGACAGAACCTATAAAATTATTTTTTATATTTCTTTATTTCCATTATGCAAACAACTGCACATGAAGAGAAAACTAGTATTTTTTTCTAGTTGTAGTTTTGTGGAGCTATAGAAGAAAGCTATTCGAATATAATGCGTAGTATAAAATCAAAACAACAAATTGTTGACTCATCGTTTTATGGAATTAGACTGTTGATCTGTTCTACACTAGGAGAAAGTATTATTAAAAAATATATATATATTTATATAATAGTTACAGCCTAAATCTCTCTAGTAAAATAAAATAAAATAAAATATTCTAAAATATTTATTATAGACAATATATAAATGAAGAATTTAAAATTAGTGAATGATATAAATGTTCTGTTTGAATATTATACAAGGGGTGCATTGATCCAATGCCACATTGACCGGCTGCCACTGGTTCTACCTATTCCGGTCCTGTGTAGGCAATAATAGGCATATGAGACGGAATAATAACATGAGTGGTTGCATGGTTAGCTGTATGTACACTTTGTTTAATTCTGCTTGTGTCAAGTGAGGTGGTTATAAGGCGTAAGTGATGCATGCAATAAAAGTTCACTACAGACGTGACTTGCACGTGATTCTCACTACAAACTGTACATTGAAGAGTTATTGATCGGCCTGAATATGTTTGGCCAGTTTTAATAGTTAATTATGACCCATTCTGTAACATACCATTATAAATGATATATTTTTATTGTTTAAGATTTTGACTGGAAGTGCTTGGATGTATTTGTTTTTTATACTAAATTTTATGTTCTTTTCTAGTTTCCTTCATCGCTAATGTTTTGGTCATTTGCATTCCCTTACCATCGTTACTGACGGAAGGGCATAATCGCTACAGAGGTGAGTAATTCTAAGTAACAGTTCACGACAACACCATGTACATATACACACACGTGCTCATACGTACATATACACATAGAAGACACAATTAAGTTAACCAAAGAAAGTTAATTTCTTGTATATTTTATACACGATATACTTAGTTACAGGGCCTCATTTCGAATTTACCTGTGCACATTAATGCCTGCAGATGCCGAAAGGAAAAACCCGGAACGTAAGTGACAAAACATGTGGGAGTGTACAAAATTTTAACGGTTCAAATTTTCAGTAAAATAAAAAGTCGTAACAAAATATATTTGAACTATTTTTTAACACAGGTAATTTTAAGTGTCTAGTTTTGTGAATTACCCACCCCATTTTGCATAACATTGGAACCACCAATTACACTACCCCGAATAACGCGCTAGCTTGAAATATTCACCGCAAATCCTCCAATTGAACGGTCGCATTCCATTGTCGTTGCTACGAGACGGTCGTCTGGGCGGTGCATACAGTCAAATGTTGGCTAGTGTCTGTGTATTCAACACGTGCCAGGCTTTAGCTGGACGACTGTCTATGTGTTGGATTTTGGTGCACTTTGCATTTTATCACTTAGTAACTAAATATTTTGTCCATATTTCTTTTTTGCAAAACTAAGGGATATCTTAGTTTTGCATTTTTCGCGAAAAAAACAAAATCCCTAAATTGTATGAGATTCACTCCCTCAATAACACTACTCCAAGCTACACGGTCCCGGCTATAGTGTAGATGAAAATTTTACTGTATTAACATTAAATGTTTTTTTGTAATCATAGTAGGCATATTATAGATCTACGATGATTGCTAGTCTCGTCACCAGTGCAAATCTACTTGGACCATGTACGTAAAGGGTCGACTATAGTTTATTTTTCTGTCATATGCTTGATAGCGTTGTGGATCTGTTTTTAGTTAATTATTTTTACAAGTCGTGTATCGATATGTTTTTTTTAAATGAAATACAAAAGTCATTATTTTATCAATGATTAACGGTTAAAAAATTATACATGCTATTTGGAAAGGAAAAATAGTACAATAGAACATTTTTCTATCTATTTTGCATCTAACACGAAATAAGCAGTAAATAAAAAAATGCAGTTTTAAAAAGTGTTTTGTGCTTAAAATATTACACACACGAATGGATATCAATGTATATATTATAGTTATAAATGCCAAATTTTTTGATAATGATTCAATCCGGCATGATTGGTCACACGGTGCATTGATAAAGAAGTGATTTTTTTCCAATTTCACGGTCACTGGCATCCAAAAACCGACCACCGTCCTCTCTTCGCCATTGCACCGTCTCTTCGATGACTATGCAAATTGGGCCTTTGGATGTTCTGTGTACATTTCAGTCCACTTCTTTCCTTCTCAGAAGTTAAACTTCTTGGAATAAAACGTTTTATACTAATTATCATGTAACTGGTGCGTGTTCATATTGGAGTCTCGTAAAAACACTTTAAAGCTCACGTATTAATATTTTTTTTTATTTAAATTTGACGTTTCATAGTCAGGACTGAAACAGTTAAAAAATAAGATTTTTGTCAAAATAATTAACCGAAATACAATTAACTATTATCAATCTGTTGATAAGAGTAAAACCACCGCTACAATAAGAGTTTATTCATTTTAAAATTTATTACATTATATTGGTATTAAATGTACATTGGACGTTTGTTTTAAGATGAATTTGGGCATGTAAGGTATAATTATTTCATTCTATTATTATAAAACAATGCTTCTAAAAAACATATTTTATCATATTTACTAAAAAATAGGATTGCACTATATGAAATAGAAAATTTAAGTGTTGAAAACTCTCAGTTTATAATCGGTCATGTTTTCATAATTTTCATAATTGCTCCTGTCTTATAATGCAAATTAAAAATACAAGGCATTTTAATGACGATTATAGTATGCTCCATGCATAGTTTTATAATTATTTCGAAAAATTTTTTTTTTAAACTAAAATAATTAATAAAATAATAACTGTAAATATTATTTTCATTTTTTTATATTTTTAATTTACAGCTCTGGTTTGAAGGAAAGAAACTCATTGAAACATTTAATATAACTAAAAATGTCTTGATATATTTATGTTTTTAATAAGAGCGTTGATACTTTAACCTATATTCCTGAAATAACTTCGTGACGTTTAAGATACTCGCCTTGTAGAGGTGATAATCGGTTTCATTTTCTTTGCGACTTTTTTAAAGAAAGTTTACGAATATAAAGACACCAAAGCTTGGTAAAGACAAATATTCAATGGTCTTGACAACCTGAAAGTTCAGACAAGAATTGATAAAAATTAACACGGAGATTGCTATCAGCAATTATTACTAAAAATAACTTAATTTACTAATCTCTGATTGCTTAAGCTTAAGAAATGTTTTAAAACACGTTTGAATCAGTGATTGCTAAGATATCAAATTTTATTTTTTTATAAAAATGTATTATTACACTTTCGGATTCATTTTAATCACAATTGTGGGGTGGGGTTATAATGCAAAACGTACTATTTTCAAAATAAGCAATTTTTAGTTAGGTATGCAGATAGAATAATTCAAGCCTAATGAATTGACTGATCCAAATAGTTTTAATATAAAATGTATACAAGACTGTCGTATTCAAATTGGAAATCACATTTTTATGCAAATGTTATTTTGTTTGTATTATTAGTTATAGTATTTGACTCTACTTAAAAGTTTGAGTTTTGGAAATAGGGACCAATTAAGGACTTTAAATATTATCATTACAATGTAGAATTGTATTCTTTATTGTCCTATTATGTATTAATATTTTCTCCAGCGTCCACGCAAAACAGTAATTTCTAAAATCAATATTATATTTTCTCCCATGAAATTGCGAGTTAGTGTCCACAGAGCTGACTAATAAAATTCGAGAAAATGAATATAAGTTGTCGAAAACATTGAGATTTGAATCAAATCTCAAACCTTTCACTTGCCGGTTGATTGAGAGACCAAAACACCATAAGAACTGTGAACATAAGAACTCTTTGATATGGCCCGACAAAATTTTTATCAAAATTGATGACTTTTTCGTATTTATGCATTGTCATTATTTTGGTTACCGCTTGGTTAATGTTTTTATATGCAAACTATGATATAAAATAATAATTTAACAAATAAAAAAATGGAGATATTAAATTACAGCTTCTCTTTCTTGACGTCGTTTCCATGTAAAAAAACACTCGTTTCCTAATGTTTATTTTGCAACGAACCAAGGTTCTTTCAGTTGATCACAAGAAACATTTCAGAATTTATTTCGAAAGCTAGTAGGATTTTACTGAGGATTTTTATGTCTTAAAATATGTCGGGTCATATGGCGCAGCGGTTAGCGTTGTGGGCTTTTGAGCCAGACCTCACGGGTTGGAGTCTCAGTACTAACAGCATTTTTCGATCGATATATCGATTTATGTTCGTAGGCATGGGTGTTTGTAATGTATGTCCCACCATTTCCAATCTTTTAACAACTGGGCGTAGCCTTATCCTTCTACTCCTACTACTATCTTTAAGTAACAAACAGTTCTCGATACTCCACATTAGGAGCGGGCATAGATTAAAAAATAACATAATTTCACATTTTTTTAATAAAAAAATCGTGATTTTCATAGTATGTTGTTCGTTTTGAAGATATAAGCTTCAAACTTTTCTACAGTGGTTGGCAACTTTTTTTATAAATACTCTACAATCTTGTTTGTGATAACTGGCAACATTGATTTTTAATTTCCAGGGTATTTATTACTGTCTGTCAGTATACGTACAACGGCTGCTTTGACTTAATGCAAAGGTGGGAAAAACATTTTCTATAGTATACTACAACACAGCGATACTTATATTTCAGTCATCTAACTCAGTGCTTCCCAAAATTTTTCGTTCCATGGCCCCCTAAATCTAAAAAAAAATCCGCGGCCCTCCTCAATTGTCTCCGTAACTCGTTTTTTTTTTAGCTCACCGAGGAATTTGAAATCTGCGATTTGGTATACTTTTTCCTCAGATTGTCACAGAAACTCGTTTTTTTTTAGCTCACCGACGAATTCGAAATCCTCGATTTGCTATACTTTTCCCCCAGAATCCAATTTCTATCCAATCCAATCCGGCGGCCCCCTTAAGAAATTGGCCCCCAATATGGAAAACACCGATTTGATAGACTTTAATATATAGATTTTTTTACTTTCTACTGAATTTCGCGGCCTCCGCAAGAACTCCTACGCCCCCCTAAGGGGCCGCGGCCCACAGGTTGGGAAGCACTGATCTAACATACTGTCTAAATCAGTTTAAAAAAAATACGTGCCTTTTTTTAAGATTTTAGTTTTCGATTTAGTATACTGATACCAGTAAGTATACTTAATCACTAGAACAACCTTTTAGCATCATGTAAATGACTCTCTTTGGTTGACTTCTCCGTGTACTGTATGCGTATATGTGTGTACGCGCATGTGTTTGTACATGTATGGATATAGTGTGAGAGTAGACACACATAATGTGATTTGCAAATGAATGCATATGGAGTCCCCGTGAACCGGCTTCACAGAGGATTTCTCACCTCTGTAAGGATCGCGCCCTTCCATCTGCAACGATGGTAAGTGAATACAAACTTTCAAAACATTAGCAATGAAGGAGACTAGAAGAACTTTGACGCTAGCGCGCCCTGAAACTTAAAGCTTCATAAATTTGACATCCAAAAAAATAAAGATTATTTGATTGCGACAGAGGTTCTGAAGGTACTCAAGCCTACACTTTTTGTTTTTATCGACACCTTGACAATAATAAAATAATTATTAAATTTGAATTGTTTGAATTTTGTACTTTTCCATGAGTTTTGTCGCTAACGACCCGGGTTTCGCCTTTCGGCATCTTCAGGCATTCCAAGTGCACGGATGTACTTGAACTGACGCGTAGTAAACAGTTTGTATCGCTTATAAACAAAATTATAAGTAGATCACTATGTTAAAAGGCTATTAAAATGTAAATTAGCGAAAATTGAATGGAATGCCTGAAGATGCCGAAAGGCGAAACCCGGGTCGTTAGCGACAAAACTCATGGAAAAGTAAAAAATTCAAACAATTCAAATTTGATATTGAAATTCCATCAAGCACCCTCAGTCGAAATACTTAATTATAAAATAATTATTGTTAGAAAAAAAACAGATAACCCACCACTGCTATAAACAGTTCGACAATATTATAAAAAGAGTCACATACACTTTTTTAAAATATCTATCCATGTATCTTTGAAATATTTTAAGTATTATTGATAAGGTAGGCTACTTTAAAAAATGTATGGTCATTAATAATCGTCATATGTAATGACCTGCATGTCTAGACCAGTATCGCTCACTACATATTGCCATACCTTATCATTTTATATAATATTATAATGGTTTATTTATCTATGTAATACAATGAGCTCATTCGTTTGTAGATAGGCATCGTAAATATGAAGGCTTTCATTATAATACCTGGTATATTAAGTAGTATAATGTGATTAAGAATTTCAGAAAAGATATGGAATTAAAAAAACTAAATATGTTTATTTTTTTTCTACGGAGATCAAATCTTTTTTTTGAAGTCACGATATAAATAGTTACGACCATTTTGATTGAATTTTCTCTAACTATTCTATATGTTATTTTTTTCGTTATATTATGTTTTTATTATAGTATTTTTTTTACCATGTCCACTCCCAATGTGGAGCATATGGACTTCTAATGGAGTTTATCTCAACAGAAGTATTTCTACGAGAACTGCTAGAAGTAGAGAAGAGAAGGATATTGCTAGGACAGGACTAGTGGTTTAGCTAAACGCTTTAGATACGCCCCGTTCATAGAATAGGATGGGTGGGATGGGGAATTCAAGACATCACATACATTCATGCCTTCGGACAGAAATTCATAAATTGATTGAAAAATCAATTAATAAAACTGTCCGTACTAAGATTCAAGCCCGTGACCTCCGTAGCCGAAGCCAACGACGTTGACCACTCGACCACACAGGCGACAAATTATATTATTATAAACAAAATCTTTAAATATTTCTAAGGTTCATAGTATTTCAATATTTTATCGGAGAACATGATTGTTCTAAATTTTTTTATCCATGCCCACTCCAAATGTAGAGCATATGGCTTCCAAGTGGAGATATTTCAACAGAAGTTTTTTTGCGACAACTGTTTGTTAATCAGTCAATCAACCCCTCTTTTTCAAAGAGATTAGTATGGATAGAAGGACAAGGTTAGGACAGGACGTGTGGTTAAGTAATCACTCAGACTCACAGTTATTAGAAGATCAGAAAGGTGGAAGGAATTTCTTAGACATTACAAACACCCATGCCTACGAACAAAAATCGATAAATCGATCGAAAAAATGCTGTTTATGATTCGAACCCGTGAGATCCAGCACGGAAGCTCACAATCCTTACCGTAACACTATAGGACCCGACAGTTATATAATTATTTACCAAAGACTATATCGACTATGGAAAGGAAAAAGGACGTAACCCATACATTTTATAGGAGGCGCAAAAAACGTGTTTTGATGATTTTGGGCCATATACAAATTATGAATTATACACAACATTTAAGTGCACGGAGACTTTTAAGCTGGTGTTTCATTGGCATAATCTAATATTAATGAAAGAAGTTGTCTAGGAAAAACTTTTATTTCAGTCTTTTTTCTTGGTTTTAATTTTTTACAAGGTCATCTTTTTCAAAATTAAAAGTTAAATTTAGATGCTAATTCGACATTTGCAGCTCGCATCTTTTTGATAGAACGTGTATTAATTTTGATACATTGTGATAATCGAAAAAAACCTGTTTTGAAAAACTGTGGGTTACGGTCTTTTTCCTTTCCACAGTCGATATAAAACAAAACTAACTACAAAAACTTGTTTGAAAAATGTAAAAAATACTTGATACTAATAGTTTAACATAAATGTTATAACTGTATTATTAAAATCCAACCTTATTGCCATAGCCTTAAAATAATCATCATATGAAAAACAGTGACATAAGTTTGTGATTTTTATTACTCTTACTTGAGTATACAATTATACTTTTTGAGGCTTATGTCTGTGCAGGTGTGTTTCTAAAAACGTTAAGAACACCACAGTGTATTTGTATTTCGGAAACATTCACTAAATTAAAAATAGTGATCACAACATTGGAATCAATTGCAAATTCACTACACGTAATAAATCGTGAATAATTTTTGATTACATCAACTATTTAAATTCATCATATTAGTATGCAGATTACAGGTAGAGTCGGGTACATTTCCGGAACCCTAGGCATAGGACTGACTGTAAGATAGCTGATCTCGGTTATCATATGTTATCCAGAGACCAGGCTGTTATCTGATGATAATATCTGGGCTCCGCGTCGGCCTGCCGCGGGACACCACTACTTATTTTTATGACACGCCATTTGTTGACTTGCTCGCCTTACATGCTACACGTCCCACGTATCTCAGATGCACGATGCACTTCTAAGCTGCATTATGCAGCCATACAATGGATTATCTGTTTTTATAGTATTATCATTGACAAATTATATTATTAAACTTATTATTACGATTTTTTTCCATACGTTAGACTAGGGTTCCCCAAACTATCATGGGACCTAAATAAGTGTTCCGCGAGAATTGGGAATGGAAATATACGCTGCTAGACATTTAAACATTTAAAGATTAATCTCCATTGATTTCTAAAACGTCAAATATCACGTACATATGGAGATTTTGAATCGCAAAGATCTTTATTTACTCATATATTTATGTAACATGTTTTAAAAACAATTAAATAATACATAATAAGTGATTTAATAACACATATTTTTTCAATATTTTATATATTCAATATATTACCCGACCTAAAAAATAAGCTGTGTTCCGGTAACATTTCCAGATCTGCGAAGTGTTCCATTGCACAATATGTTTGAGAAACCCTGCGTTACACAATGCTCCCTCTAAGACGAGACATTCCTTACAACTAATCCTTATATTATATACTCCAATTAGATCGATTTCTTGTTGTGATAAATATAAGAATTTAATTCTGGTTGAATTATGTAAATGTTCAATTTATTATTTTTTTCGGTCAATTTTGGTTATTTCAATTGAAAAATATGTGTATGGATAGGCACCAACCCGGAATGAGTGCGCGTGCGCAGCTTAGAGGGAACGCTGACGTTAGGTTTTCAATAGATTTTTATATCCAACATAAATGCTTTTTTTTGATACCTATACAATTCCATTTATAGTAAGCAACTAGCCAACTGCCGTTTTTTTAGATGTCTAGTCTTTCTTCTCTACATAGTTACAACGTATCTAACTTCTAACTTCCAACTACTTAGTTCTATTTTCCAAATAAACATTTTTACGTAACATAAATAGTTTAGGATAGTTTACATAAAATAGAGGTTTGGTATCAAAAGCAGAACTATCCATTTTCCGAAGTTGCGAGAAAAACACGAAAAACGTATTGTTGGCTTTTTAAGTTTTATCAATTTAAACTCAATTCTAAGCATAGCTCATCTGCTCTGCATAGCTCGAGTGCAACTTAAAATTTGTATGGGACATCACTTAAAATAACTCTGTGATTGGTCGAAATCCTGATTTACCAAACTGTTCTACTTTTGTTTCCAAAGTCGTGGACAGTTCTGCTTTTGATACCAAGCATCATTTTCTTTTGCGTTTTTGTACCACATTTATTTGATTTTTAAACATTTTTTTTAATTTCTAGCCATACACTTTAACCAGCAGAATAATGTGACAGCACTAGTTTAATTTCAACATATATATTATATGGGATAGTTCTGCTTTTGATATCAGACGACTCAATTAATATCATTGATAATTCGTTGATCGAGATTACAAAATCTTTGGGTGATTATTTTACGCGCATTTATTTGAAGATAGTTTACTAAAGCACTATTCTTATGTCATACTTATTTACATTACAGTTTTTAAAGTAAAGTAAACATAACATCACAATTTACAAGAGCGTCTAATTTTTTAAAAAATAAATACTAGCTTTAAAAAATCGTGTTGTGTATGTCCCGGAGCTAGGACTAAATCAGTTACGTTTATTTTAATGTGGTCGCTTCTTGCTGTAGACTAAATAGCTGCAGCAACATCTCGTTTAGAGAGAAATTATGTCAACTCATATAATTAATCTGTTTCATTTTATACTATTTAGAATAAGTACGGTAAAATATAAATAAATTATGTGCTGTTTAACGTTTATATGACTGTAATGTTACAACTTTAAAATTTTAGTGAAAATAACTTCATATTTAAAAAAAGGAAAACAGTTAACAATACGTCATGCTTTTTTTGATTAAACATTTTCATCTCATATTTTTTTTGATGATTTCCTATATCGACTGCGGATTGAAAAAATGACACAACCCACACATAGCAAACAATACAGGAGGCACAAATTATGTACATTCACATAAGTTTTGTCACTAACGACCGGGGTTTCGCCTTTCGGCATCTTCAGGCGTTAAAGTGCACGGATGAACTTGAACTGACAATCTTTGAACTTGACTGTCGGTTCAAGTACATCCGTGCACTTGAACGCCTGAAGATGCTGAAAGATGAATATCGGGTCGTTAGTGACAAAACTTGTGTGAATTTACATAATTTGAACGATTCAAATTTGATTTGAAAAACTAAATTTGCATTGATAGACCAATACTGAAAATTAAAAAAATTGAGAGTTGAGAGTGAATATTAATCTTTTTAAAATACTTATAATATTTAAGAGTTTCTCTGACTATTTCACCATAGTAATACTATGTATTATAACATAGCCTTATAAATATATAGATATTGGTTGTTAGCGATATTTATATATATTGTGTTTATTATTATAGGGAAGCTACAACTCAGGAAGCCTTGTCAAACGAACGACTCTTAACCATTATAAAATATGGAATTCGAGCCTCTGGCCTCCGGCACACCAAGACGTTGCGAGTATGTAAGAAGGCTGGTTCAGAACTATGCCCATAATAATATATCTACTGACACACTGGCATACGATTTCCAGCAATCTTAACATTGTTATTATCTGCTGATATATGATCAGCTATAACGAATGCTGGTCACCGTGGCCGAGTGGGTCCAGTCGAATGTTCTTATCTTGTATCGTCAGAGCGTTATGATTTTTTAATACTTTCACTTTTGAATATTGTTATAAAGAAGTAGTCATTGCATTTTTTTGCAGTAGCCAATGGAAAAGGTAAAGGGTAATAACTACTATAATTTTTAAATATTTTATTTTTTTTATTTTGTAAGATATATTGACCTATCTGAAGGATATACATGCGGGTTGAGAAATTCTCACATTTAAAAAAAAATAATGCAAAGTAATAACACATATTTTTATTTAAATATATATTTGTTATGGAAAGGAAAAAGGACGTAACCCACATATACCAAATTTTACAGGAGGCGCAAAAAACGTGTTTTGATGATTTTGGGCCATATGCAAATTATGAAATATACACAAACTTGAAGTGTACAAAGACTTCTAAGATGGTGTTTAATTGACATAACCTAATATTAATTAAATAAATTATGCAGGAAATACTTTTTTTCAGTCTTTTTTCTTTGTTTTAATTTTCACAAGCTCATCTTTTTTCAAACTTAAAAGCTAAATTTAGATACTAATTCGGGATTTGCAGCTTACATCCTTCTGATAGAACGTACAAGTTGTATACATTGTGATGTTGGAAATATAATATCTATATATATATATATATATATATATATATATATATATATATATATATATATCGAATTTAGAAAGGAAAAAGGACGTAACCCTCAGTTTTTCTAAAACAGATTTTTTTCGATAATCACAATGTATACAACTTGACACACGTTCTATCAAAAGGATGGAAACTAAAAATGTCGAATTAGTTTCTAAATTTAGCTTTTCCGTTTGGAAAAGATGAGCTTTTAAATATTGAAACCAAGAAAAAAGGCTGAAATAAAGGTTTTCCATAGACAATTTCCTTAATTAGATTATGTCAATTAAACACCAGTTTAGAAGTCTCCGTGCACTTCAATGTTGTGTTTATTTCATAATTTGCATATGGCCGAAAATCATCAAAACACGTTTTTTGTGCCACCAGTAAAATTTGCTACGTGTGTCATGTTTAAAATTTTAAGTTATAACTTATTTAAGACAGACTGTTTTAAAAAACTTCAAATCCTTTAAAAAAATGTGTATTAAAATCGTTAGGGGCAAAAGTAACGCCACGGCATTCATAAGTTAAAGCCAGAGTCAGAGTTGGAGTCGTTTAATTTTTAACGACTCCACAGCCTGTTTGAACATTTGCAATTATTCTAAGACACATTTTCAATTTAGTTTATTATCATTAATAAGTTAGTTTATTACGAATGTTATATTAAATATTAATTTAAGGCTTGTATTTTTTCGGTCAGAATTTATATTAAACGGTCATAATATATCGGTCAGTGTAAATAGTCATAATTGAAATAAAATTGAAAAATAGCCGAACCTAACTAAAATGGTTATAAAATATTCTGACCGTATAATATTTTTATTCTGAGAAAAAAAATTAATTGAAAATTTAATTTGTTGCCTTAATTTAAGACAGTTATTTCTTACTTATGATGCCATTAGTAAATTAGTAGATTTTCATAAAAAATGTACTTAGTCACTTTCTTTTGTATAATGATTTTGTATTTTCATTTCATGTATAGATTCTCTTTGCTTTTATGACGTAAACAACTTTGATGTAATTGTAGTTGAAAGTTAACAATACAATATTTCCGTGACCGAGTAAAAAATCATCTTACAACAAAACTCAAATGTGTAGTTTTAACACCTAGATCCCTCTTTCCACTACCAAACTTAAGCCGGTGAGCTATTTGCGTCTCCCTTTCACATAAATCAAACTCATATGCGAAAGCATACCCTTCTCTCTTACGCCGCTTCACACATCCCGAGTTTATCATCGTCAGTTGCAGTCACTCCTGACTTCTCCTTTACTCTCCGGCGAATGTAGTATACATCTGTCTCGCTAGCACGCGTTGACTCCTCCGTCCCCCTCTTTGTCACTCCCGCCAAGCCACGCCCATACAAAGTGGGAGGGAAAGAGTGATAGCGTAACTACACTACCAAAGATCTAACAATATTATTTTGACATACTTGTTTGTTGACGGCTACGTCACTGTCTATGACTTTTCAATTCGAATTTGGAATACGCTTAAATTATTCCTTAGCAATATTGTTTCGAGGGAAGCTCAAAAGATGGGGTATACTTACAGTGTTTTCAAATTTAGAACGTTATAAAATAATATTATTGTAGTTGATATAATCTAAAATTATAAATTTAAAAATAAAAGTACAAAGATTACAAAACTCAACAATATGTTGTTCATTGTTATAAATCAGGCACGGGCAACCTTTACTAGGTCTGGGGCCAAATTATCATTCTGTTTCCGAGTCAAGGGCTGGACCAAATTATTAAACATAATAAAGTAATAATAAATTAAATTAAACACGTTGCCATTTTTTATATGGTGCTGATCATGAACCAGTAGAGAGAAGCTATTGCAGGCCCCCGTTTCATCTCCATTATTTAATTTCTACCTGAAACTATTAATTTCCCTCTCAAATACTTTGCTGAGATGAATCAGGGCCGGACAAAATAACTTGGCGGGCCGGTGGTTGCCCATGTATGTTATAAATGAATAGTTCTTAAAAAATGGCCAATCGTCTTATTATAAATGCTTATAAATCTAATAGGGTAAAAATATCAACGTATTTTAGTTCTTCAGTTTTTTTATATTTATGAGTTGATAGCTATTTAGGCTTTCACCATCCTCAGAACTATAACAGAGAAGAGATACTATAACAGAACAGAGCTACGACGATGGTGGAAGCCGATATAGCTATCAACTCATAAATATAAAAACTGTAGAACTAAAATACGTTGATATTTTTACCCTATTATAATGGAGTTCTACCAATTAAATGCCAAATCAATAAATAGCTTATAAGTCTGTTAACAAAATACAACCTTTAACTTTGTAATCGATCTGAATATGTTAGGGGTATTTAAAATCATTTCCTTACCTACCCAGTTAAGTTATAAATGCTTTGTATATGAGTACAAATAGTCTACGATGGTAGGATGTCATAGCACAGGGGTGGCGTGAACTCTTCCAAGGCTTGGGTGCATAAACTTTCCAGGGCTCAATCTATAAATATTATAAGATTATCTTTATGTAAATTGATAAAAAAAAACGTATATTTCGTTGACACAGCGCAGTTATAGAGATGTGAAATCTTATGATGAGTGATTTTTATTATTTTTCAATTCAATTAAATAATAGGACGGTAAATTTCGATCCACCAATCGATCATAAGCCCTTTATGATTAAAAATATTTTTTTTAATAATTTCCGCTCCAGTGCATTTGGTCTTCTAATGGAGGTATCACAACAGAAAATTTTCTACGACAGCTGCTTGTTACTCAGTTGCAGAACTTTTTCCAATAGCGTTGGGAGAGTTGGATACGATTAAAACAGGACTGATGCTTGGCGAATCAATGACAGGAGGAAAAGGATTTTTTCAAGAAATATCACAAACACCCCCATGCCTTTGAACAAAACTTGATAAATTGATTTTAAAAAATGCTGCTTGTAAGACTCAAGCTCATGAGATCGGAAGCCAATGACGTTGTCCACTACTCCACGGATACAATAATTTAATAAATATTACATATTTTTTTTATTATTCAGTAAATTATGTATTACTTTTCAATATGTTACTTGCAGTAATTGTTATAACCATTGTGCTACTGTGCTTATTAAAAAGCAAGTCAAAAAAATATACACGCCTTTTCTCACATATTATGTGTACAACTGTAGTTAAATTTAATCATTTCCAGTTTTATTCTAGACAAAAAAAAATCTGGAAATATTTAAACTAGTCATGATAATTTCTTTTACTGGCTCGGAAGCAGTCATAAATGAACTCCCCATCATTTTTGCTTGACTATACTCTACTATTCTTATTTTATCTAAAACAAGTTTAACTTTTGTTGAATAATTGAAAATGGGATATTTTAATGGTTTTTATTAATAAACAAAATGATATATAAATGTCTCAAACGTAAAAATAATTGCACTTATGCTAGGCTACTCCAAAATGGTCAAATACTGTCAATAATTGTGGGGTTATAATGCAAAACGTAATCTCTGCTATTCCAACTTTAGCTAAAACAAGTTCACCTTTTTCTGAAAATTGATAAAGTGATATTTTAATGGAATTTATTAATAATCAAAATAAAATACAAATGTCTTAAACGAAAATATAATTGCACTTATGCTAGCAAATACTGTCAATAATTATGGGGTTATAATGCAAAGCGTACTATTACCAAAATGAGCAATATTGAGTTAGGTATCCCGATAAAGTAATTCAAGCCTAAGGAATCGACTGATTATATTAGTTTACAAGACTGTCGTTTTCAAATTGGAAATCATATTTTTAAGCTTATGGTATTTTGTTTATGTTATTCGTTATAGTATTTGACTCTATTGAAAAGTTTGAGTTTTGGAAATAGTACGTTTTGCATTATAACCCCACAATTGAGCAATGCAACAAAATATCAAAAAATAATACGACGTCAGTCAAAGGTTGAGTTACCCTGCTAATTCGACCTGTTTATTAGTCCATCAGTGTTCGACCCTCTGAAAGTGTGCTACGCCGTAACCTTTCAGTAGATAGTAAGCGGGCGAGCAAGTATATGTGACGTAGAATGTCTACGCATGGCGCTTTTCAAATACGAAACGGTCGTAAAAAATAAGCAAAGCACACAATGCGTCGCCGTCCCTCACTCTGCACTGCAAATGTTACGCGTCCCATTTTGTTGAGGGTGGAGTACTCTTGACATAATAATATTTATTTATTTTATTTATATTTTGGTGAAACTCGACTCATCTGTTTTTTTTTTCCATGTCCGCTCCCAATGTAGAGCACACGGCGGTATGTAGTGGTATCTCAACAGAAGTTTTTTTTCTACGAGAACTGTTTGTTACTCAGTCGGTCACAGTGGCGGCCGGTGAATGTGGCATTTGATCAATGCACTCCTTGTATATGCAGGGGCGGTTATATTTCATGTATTTATTGTCTATAATAAATATTTTAGAAATCGATAATAAAATATTTATTATAGATGAATGGTTTAATGTTATGTTTGAATATTATTTCATGAAAATTTTTTCTACGAGAACTGATGAAAATTCTTCGACAACATTATTCATCCTTTTTCATTCATAAACAGACAAGCGGTGAAATGTGTTACACAACAGTTATAATGTAAATGATAACCAAAATAAAATATTTTTGTATATGTAGTATTGTAAAAGTATGTATTTTTGTTGTATTATAAAAAATAAATATGATTTTTCATGAGAAAAAAAAAATATTTTTTTATCCATATCCGCTTCCAATATGGATCATATGGCTTCCTAATTGATGTATCACAACAGAAGTTTTTTCTACGAAAACAGTGTGTGTTACTCAGTCGCTCAACCTCACATTTTTTCAATGTGAGTAGTAGGGAAAGAAGGGTAAGGCTAGAACAGGACTAGTAGTTGACTAATCGCTATTGCTACACCTAGTTATTAAAGGATCAGAAGGATGGGACGAGAATAAATAATGTGAATTGGCATCGCAAACACCCATTCTTCGATCACAAATTTTAATTGAATAATTCTCAAATTCACTGTGATGTTACCGGGAATCGAATCCAGACCTGCGTGATCGGTAGAGTAAGCGCTAACCAACTGAGCCACAGCAGGCGACAAATCGTTTAGAATACTAGTAGATATTGACAACAGTGCTAATATCACTATTGTGTTCTATTGTATATCAATACTATAATATTTTTTCATTTTAATAAAGGTTATTGAGAGCTTAAATTCTACAAAGGACACGAAAAAGCTAAAGCCAAATTATGAAATACACATAACATTGAAGTACACGGAGACTGATAAACTGGTTTTTAATTGACTAAACCTAAGAAGTTTGATTGATTATTCAAAATAAACCATTTTTTAAGTCTTTTTTCGTGATTGTAATTTTCACAGGCCCTTGTTTTTTCAAACTTAAAAGCACAATTTAGGTACTAATTCGGCATTTGCAGCTTGCATCCGTTTGATAGAACGTGTATCAAGTTTGATACATTGCGATCATCAAAATAAACCTGTTGGGTGTGGGTTACGTCCTTCCCTCAGCCGATATTAGTGTTGTGTGAATATACATTAATCATACTTATGAAGAAAAAGTTACAATAACATTATTCGATACATAATTTATCACGTCAATAAATTTATCTTTAATATCATTAAATTTGAATCGTTCAAATTATGTACATTCACACAGATTTTGTCCCTAACGACCCGGGTTTCGCCTTCCGGCATCTTCAGACGTTCAAGTGCACGGATGAACTTGATCAGGTCAAATTCATCCGTGCACTTGAGCGCCTGAAGATGCCGAAAGGCGTTTGTGACTAAATCTGTGTGAATGTACGTAATCTGAACGATTCAAATTTAATAGTGAAATTCCACCGAACACCTTCAGTCGATATCTAAAATTATGTTTAATATCATCAGATGTTAAGTTTCCCATCAATCAAATTTGGCAAACTTTCTCTACCTTATTCAATAATTATTTGATATTTTTTTGTTGATAATCTTTAAACTAGCTGTTCAAATAATTTGCAAGTTACACTGTTTATAAAGATTTCTTAATCCACCCCTTAACAGGTGGCCGTGCGTCCTTTGTTACCTGTGGTGGAGTTTAATTGCCCTTCAAATGGCAACACCAAAATCACACCCATATTAAAATGTAATATATATTATTAAATGTATAATCTACTTATATAAATAACTAAATAAATCAATTTTATCACATACAGTAATTTTACTTTCTACTCTAGTTTATATTAAAAGAAAATTAATTTTGTGAATTAATTTTTGATGGTAACGCCACTTTATTTGTGATTTAAAATAAATACCACATAAGTATTATAATAGTATATCATTTTCTATATAAATAATTAGTCCACTATTTGCAGAATTGGTTTAACAAAAATATTAACCTAATAGTAAACTTTCAAACAAATAATTTAAATCTTAGAACTGGTTTATTTTTTTACCAACATTGAGTATGCAGTTAGATCACTTAAATTTTATATACCATCAGAGAAGTCATTATTACTGTTTAAAATTGTATACTGTTCAATTGATTTTTTTATCACTGGATCTCACCAATTAATCAAAATAGATGTGGACCATATTCAAAAAAAATGTAGAATATGTTCTTCAAAATTTCCGTTATCAGTTCAAACAGTAATCTGTTTTGATAGCACACGCATACATAGATAGATCCACTATCTAAGTATATGCATCGTGCGCATTAAGTGAATTTCAATCAGTGTCATTTTTACTTTTTTATGAATTTCCAATAAGAAAATAAAACGTTTAAATATTTTTTAATTTCATCAGTTGCAAGAGTTTTTAAACATGTTTACTTCGATCGTGGTGTAAAATGACCCTTGACAAGAGAACACGTTTTAAGAGATGGTTATTATTCAGTACCTCATTAATATGATAGAAATGGGACAAAATAAAGACTTAAATATTGCATTTCTTTCTACGCCCTACGTTGTGTTTCAATATTGGATAGTGAAATGGAAAGAATATAAACAAAACAATCGTGTATGTTTTAAAACACAGATTCATTTGTCGAAGATAATAGAATTTAAAAATGCATCCGTCCGAGGATTTGAATCCATGAATCCGCAACCAAATAAAAAAAAACGTTGCCAAATAAAGGCCTTTGTTTATTTGACAGTAAGCCCTGTGATATACCGAAGTCAGTATTTTCCATACATTTTTATTCATTTAAATATAAATATCCAAGTTTCTCTGATGTCTATTGTTATTTAAAACATAATGTCTTCAAATATACAGGTTGCTGAAAATTTTAATACTGTCAATAGTGTAAACTATGAAAGAAATATTTACGATACCTATGTATTTAATCAAAATTTAATTCTCACAGAAAAACGACTTATTAAAAACTTTTACAGAACAAAAGATAGATAATAACACAAAAATTGTAATAAATTCTACATTAGTAGTTGAAATTCCAAGATAAATTATGAGCTATAATGGAATATGGCGATATTAAAATACATCGCTGTGTCAGTAACGACCCCTAATGGAAGAAGCAAGAATTTCATCTTAGTTTTTACGAGAGCCTTTACAATTTGAAATTCAATAATGGACACGAATAGTAAATTATTTTAAAGGTAACACAACCGTAATAAGAATGTCACTCGACATAAAATAGCATTAATGAAATACAAATTGAAATAAATATATTCACATAACTTTATATGGGAATTGTTAGTTCGATACTAGTAGGGCATATACAAAAACCGACTTTTCAAGAAACCGGTTTTCGAATGTCAATATATTTGGAAAACCGGTTTTATCTGGTTTTCGAAGATTTACAAAAAATGGATAATTCAATTAAAATAGCGAGAAAACGTTCAATTTTTTATGTTGTTTATTTATATACATAATAATACACAACAAGAAATTATTTGGTGTTAATCTTCAGAAAATATGATTTAAAAAACACAAAGCGTCCACTTCCTAATATCGAAAATACTCTTTCGCTGGGTAAAGATGTGGGGTATATGGTCTTTAAGCCATCAAATAAAAAATCCAAATTTTCTGTCGTTTTGTGGATAGACTTGCTTATGGAAAATTCGGCACAATCGGTTACGAAAGAAAAAAAACCGATCTTCGAATGTCACAAATTTAGCCAAAAAACCTGTGTCGAGACAACCCAATAGTAAACTTTTGCCAGTCTTGATTTCCAGGACATTTTAATAAAACGTCACAAAACTTAGGTCTTGGTAAAGTTTTAATACAATATTCATAAAATATCGTTGCTTTTTATATATTACCAGGACCTGGCTTGGACATGTGCTGAGGATGCCACAAGTAAGCCTGAATTCTGTTTGTCTTTTCTACGAACCGGATAGATTCCGCCCTCGTGGAAGGCCACTGATGACCATTTATAGGATGTACTCGGCGAACCTACGGGACGCTGGAATGACATGGTAGGAAGCAAGAAGGCTGGCGAGGGACAGAGAATCTTAGAGGAATCATGAGGTGGCCATATGCTCCGATTAGAGAGCGGATATGGAAATATATATTACAGAATGTCACAAGTGTTATTGCAAAAAATTGGAATTTTATTCATTCAATACTTGAGAATAGTTGATAATCTCCAAGCATTTGAGAACTTTTGTACATTTTGATAGGCAATATAAAAAATATCAAACTTCCTCCATTTGTTTATTAATTGAACCACTTTACGTACTTGTGAGTGTGGCAGATGCTAGTTTGCAATAATAACCGTAATATGACTCAATTAATGGACTTAAAATAAAATGATTTCATCTGCCAATAAAACGAATCCTTAGAATGATGGGAAATATAAAGCAATAAAGACTTACAATAAAATATTTTCATCTTTTGCAATATTTAACTTAAAAAATAGGTTTGCATATGTTTTGAGATACCAACTGTCAAAAATTACTACAGGACGACGTTCTCGAGACATGAAAATTGTATGTCTCGTTTACCGGTACATGAAAAAAGCCGAGACTACAGAATCCCTAGCCAGTAATTCGTAATTAAAACATTTTATTAATCTAATACATATATACAAATGAATGTTTATTTGTTCGTGCTTTATGCGTTGTCACACCGCTCATCCGATTGCAATAAAACTTTAACAAAATTTTTGCTTGCACTTCCGGAAAGGTTATAAGCATAGTAAAATTAGTTTACAGTAGGTCTTATATTATATATAAAAATCAATGTTTGTATGTCTGCCATACAGTACATTTTGACAACGTATGCTTACACTTGCGCAAAGGTTATGATACAATTAATTTAATGAAGGTGATGCGTGTGTCGTATTATATACAATCGGCAGCAAACGTCAAACAGACAGAAAAAGAAAACATGTACTTTAATAAACACAATTAAAACACAAACACTTTCTTTCTTTGAGTGGCATTGCAACGCTTGCCGGGAACCGACTAGTCATATATATAAAAAAGATCCGTTTAAAAAATATGACAGTTATAAAATATTGTTTTGTGTCAATATATTGGTTACTTTGTGTACGTTTGATTATTATTAAATTAAAAAAAAAACAATGAAAACACTGAAAACACTGATTGTTTACAAATGTTACTTACCAAAAGTATACTGATCACTAGGTATTGGCAATTTATATTAATTATTATTCACTTAAATAAATATAAATTTATTTTTCTTATATAACCATATTCGCTCTTAAAGAGAATCATATGATCGTAATGCGGTGCCTCCATGATTCCCTGTCAATTGCTTTTCTTTCTTCTAAGATACGCCAGCATCTTCCAATTCCACGGAGTAAACCTTATGGATAGTTCCCGACTATCGTCCAGAATGCCAGAATCCCAACGGTTAGAATAAGAGGTAAGTAGAATTGAGGTACTCCGAAGGCATCTGCATCACATGATCCAATGAGTTCTTACGTCGTTGGGTAAAAAAATATCATTGTATTTTAGTTGTTCTCGTCAGAACTACACAGTGTATAGATTACTAACAATTAATCTAACCATTTATTTTTTCCAATTAAATATTTTTAGTCGCCTGCTGTGGCCCAGTTGGTTAGAACACGCAGGTCTGGGTTCGATTCTCGGTCAGATCACAGTGAATTTGAGAATTATTCAATTCAAAGTTGTGATCGAAGAATGGGTGTTTGTGATGTCAATTCACACTATTTCCTCTCCTCGCATCCTTTTGATCCTGCTGAACAGCTGGGTGTAGCAATAGCAATGAGTTAAACACTAGTCTTGTTCTGGCCTTATCCTTCTTTCCCTACTACTCACTTTGAAAAAAGTGAGGTTGAGCGACTGAGTAACAAACTGTTCTCTGGAAAAAACTTCTTTTGAGATACCTCCATTAGAAGGCCATATGCTCCACATTTGGAGCGTATATGGATACAAAAAGTATAAATATTGATAACATCGGTTGGGTCTGCCTGTGTGGTTGAGTGGTCAACGTCGTTGGCTACCGCTATGGAGGTCACGGGTTCAAATCCCAGTACGGGCAATTTTATAAATTGATTTTTAAATCGATTTATGAATTTCTGTTTGCAGGCATGGATGTATGTGATGTCTTGAATTCCCCCCTCCCACCCATCCTTTCCTATGAACGGGCATATCGAGAGCGATAATCTGACCACTAATCCTGTCCTAGCCCTTTCCTTCTATTCCCTACTCTCTTTGAAAAAAGGGAGGTTGAGCAACTGAGTAACAAGCAGTTCTCGTAGAAGCACTTCTGTTGAGATAAACTCCATTAGGGGTCCAAATTCTCCACATTGGGAGCGGACATGAAAAAAAAAAACATCGGTTTGGTATTGGTTGTGCGCTAAAAACAATGAAAGAACATAATCTTTTCGCGAAAAAATAAATAATAATATATTCATCACAAGACATCATTATTCACAATAACAATACAAGTTATACTTGCAACACACTTTGCGATAACAGCCTTCCATAAATATTTTTATTTAAAGCGCCATCGTCAAAACAGAAATTAAGTCCAAACAGTAATTAGTCATTCCCCTGTCCCCGCCACCCTCGCCACCCGCTTGCTCCACGCAGGCCGGGGAGGGGGGAGAGAGAGGAGAGAGCACGTTCCTTCCATAGGCACACCTCTTTTCCTCTTCTTTCCCGAGAATAAATTTTCCGAAGATAAAATAAAAGTAATTAGAATTCTGAGAAGGTAGAAGGCGTACTCGCACACATACACACACCGACACACACGCACGACGTTGGCACGCACACACGCAAGCACACGCACTCGTAGCTCCATCATTCAGTGGACCCTTGTTAAGTACCGAGACTAACGATGTATAAATAACACAACCAATATTAATATATATTTTTAGTGACACTTTTTTTTCATACACACCATATCATGATTAAGTCTTGTAGACTGCCTAAAGAACAAGCACATTTTTGGAGAAGGTTTTCGGTAGCAGACAACACATTTATAGCCAACAAATTGATCTAATTTTGTGATATATGGAAATATGCATTAATATAATTGTGAATGTAATTACTAGCGTTAACTCGATGGCTGCCACAGACGAGATGTCTCGTCAAATTTTTCGTGCTCAACACGGTAGAGACGATTTATCTCGTCAATAACTCAATTAAATTAATAATTGTAAATTAAAGCCGGCGTGCTAGGTACAAACTTACTTTTTTCTGCGGCAGTCAAAAGGATAAATTAGATATATTTATAAATATTTCAATGACTTTAGAATATCGACTGTAGAAAGGAAAAAGGATGTAACCAACAGTTTTGTCCAAAACAGCTTTTTTTCGATTATCACAATGTATACAACTTGATACACGTTATATTAAAATTATGTAAGCTGAACATGTCGAATAACTATCTAAATTTAGCTTTAATGTTTGTAAAAAGAAGGGCATGTGAAAATTGCGATCAGGAAAAAAGACTTATGAAAAGGATATTTTGGAAAAAAAATATTATATTAAGTCACTTATAAGCCAGTTTATCAGTCTCTGTGCACTTCAAGGTTGTGTATATTTCATAATCCGCTGTTGGCCAGAAATCATCAAAAAAAAAATTTGTGTCTCCTGTAAAATTTGTTATGTGTGGGTTACGTCCTTTTTCCTTTCCACAGTTGATATAATTATGTGACTATTTCTTAAAATATCGCTTTGCGAATTTTGATTTTTCAGTTACAGATACTTTTAGTAGCTTTTTTTCACAACCTATCTCAGAGCTATAAAATAGTATAAAGAAAGCGATGAATTTAATAAAATGTACAATTTGCAGTTTTCTTTAAAAAAAATCACAATACTTAGTTGTCTCACCATATACATGAGAAGCTCTCCTTTAGCGACGAATGGGCATTTGAAAATCAAAAGTTTCCCCCTTTGCCGGCAGTACATTTCCACTTCGATTCGAGGGTGTAAATTTATAAATTAAAACGGGAGGTCTCCTATGTACTTGTCGGACGTACCAATTGTACAGTGTACACCCCACCCATCAAAAAGTAAACCCTCACAAATGTAAAGGAATTTCGTTTTTCATTATGGTGTACAGTCTGCGTAATAGAGATCTCTGTTAATTTGCAGCTTTTGTGTGTGTTCGCGATTCGAATAAATTTCTCTCTCACTTTGTGCGATAGTTTGAAGTTAATTTAAGTTTTGTGAGTATCAAATAATTGTTCGCAACTGAGGCATGTCTAACAGACAAATATTTTTGACGCTCGGCCGGGCAAGCGAATTTCGTAAAAGAAATCTTCGTAACTATTTCGGTATCAAAATTTCGATTTACATTATATTAAACACTAACAAAAACTCTTTTGAATTCTCAAAGGCGTTTCCTCAGTTTTTTTTTGTTAGCTAACATTTAATATAGCTTCAGTATTTTTATATTATTTTCAGTGATCATATTAAATACGTACAAACATTATTTTTCTATGCATAATATTTTATTTTTTCATAATCAATGATCAATTTTAAGATGCTCGTAAAAGAACAAAAAACAAAAGTTGTCAATGTGAGTTTTTCAAATCAGAGTAATGAAGTATTAATGGAGGAACAAAAATAATGAATTTATTTATTGATACGTTGAAAGTCTACGTCTACGAAAGATACGTCTTTAAAGAATTCTTGAAAGTTCATAAAAATAAAAAAAACATTGGATAATTGTATTATGATATCAAACATCAACTGAATATATTAAATAAACAATTAATTTTCAAGACTACGTTTTGTTATTCTAGAAACATATTATATTATAAATGGAATAAAAATGATCAAATTTGACGCATATAGTACGATTGATATAAACAGTAAAAATAAACATAAATTAAATCTATTTACACGTATTTAACTTATTAAAGCCTAGAACCAGTGGTGTAGTGGGGCCAGGTCGGGCCAGGTCGGAGACCTGGCACCTGAAAATGAGGAAGGCGCCCTGCCACCTTTTTGCCTTGTAACTTAATTTCCATATACATACATATATTTAAAATCGTTTTTTTATTGATTAAATTGTTAAAACTTGTGTTTTTTTTTAACTTCAGACGGATATAAAAAAAAACAAAAAAAATATGGAAGAAATCAATGACCGACCTGGAATTTATTTATTTACCACTTCACTACTGTCTAGAACCGATGCAGAAACACAATTATCAGCCAATTAGTATTTTGGGAACCACGGTCTTATAATCTTTTGATAGCATCTCTGAAAATGGATGTTAAATATTATAAACAACTAAAAAATGCATTTTTTTACTACTCGATGTGTTTTTACAAAATCTAAGTGAAGAGAGATGAAATAAAATTTTATGAATACATTATTTTGATATTTTGGTAGCAAAAAACCAGTGCTTAGAAATCTTTGGCGTTTTTGAACTGCGATCCACATATTTATACAGCACAAAGCATCATTAAATATAAAGAAGAGAAAGAAGTACTATTAACAAGCAATAAAATCAAACAATTTATAAATGCGGTATCTTTTATACATACCCCATCACAATTTTCTTTGGAATAAAACTGTTCTGCAATAAGTCTCGTATATACGGTGATTATTTAAACAGATAAATAAACTAAGTGTTATATAAGTCATTATAGTATCGAACGTAAAATCTCTCCTTCTTCCTTAGTTTTTTAAATCCATGTCCACTTACAATAAAGGACTTATGCCCTCCTAATGGTTGGGAAGGTATCTCAAAGGAAGGTTTTCTACAATCACTTTTAAGGTGTTCACTGTCAATACTTGGTGGAATGGCATTATAATAAAAATAATAAAACATTTTTAGTACTTTTTCCACATAAAATTTATTAGATCAGGACCGGTTTCGCTCATCGCGAGCATTTTCAACTGATAAGAAAAATATATAAACAGTGATATTTATACAAATTTAAATTGAAATAAAAAGGTGTAAGCTGTAAATTGTTAATTGTTGCTTACACCTTTTTATTTCAATTAAAATTTGTATAAATATCACTGTTTATATATTTTTCTTATCAGTTGATAATGCTCGCGATGAGCGAAACCGGTCCTGATCTAATAAATTTTATGTTTTCTACAATGATTGTTTGTTACTAAGTTTCTTACTTTTTTCAAGTGACTGTACTTGATAAATTTTCTGTGAAATATAATATTATATTTTACAAAAATGATTCACTATTAACTATTATTGTCTAATATTATTCATCAAAAAATAAAATTTAAACGGTAAAACAAACAAAAGTTGATTAGTTTATTTGATTGAGAAAAAATGACAATAAACATGTCGGCAGCACACCACTGATTGAGAAAATTAGGAATATGCTGTAAAATAACAGATCTATAATTATTTTCAGAAACCTTTTGGACGCTCGTAGTATCTTATTAGATTGAGTTCAACACCGATCAAAGTGAATGCATAAATTTATTCAATCATTTTTACTTTAATTTAAATAAACATAACTTTGAAATTTGGCCAAAGAAAAGCGATACTCAATGAAATTAAATAATAAAAAAAAAAAAAAATGAAACAAGTAACGAGAACCTAGTGGGTAAGGTAGATACATATCGAGTGAAATAATTTGAAAAGATTTCGCCTCAAATACACAGTTACTCTTTACTAAACTAAATTGTGAAATTCTTTTCAAGTCGGTCGCCATTAACATGTAGTGGGGTGTTTACCACCCATTTCTTGGCTGGTGGTAACATGCTACTTTTAAAATGTTCCAGTTATAGTGCATCGATTAAAACAACTACAAATATTTAACGTTAATAATATAAAACTAGCATGTGTGTATGTGTAGTTTTTGACCAATTATCTCAACGTGATTTGTAATATAATAATCATCACTAAGTCTGCAGCGGTTTATAAGTGTAAATTTACAGTATTTTAAAAATTACGATAAAAAACTTCAAACCTTATAGAAATTAACGTTATTGTCAATTCATGAATGCTCGAAACCAGTTTCGGTCATTAATATATAAAAATGAATGTTTGTTTGTTCGTATTTTATGCGTTGCCACACCGCTCATCCGATTGCAATAAAACTTTTTGCTTGCACTTTGGAAAGGCTATAGGCAAAGTAAAATTAACTTACAGTAGGTCTTATATATAAAAATCAATGTTTGTACGTCTGCCATACAGTCCATTTTGACAACGTATGCTTGCACTTGCGCGAAGTTTATAGTACAATTAACTTACAATAGGTGGCGCGTGTGTCGTACCATAGACAATCAGCAGTAAACGTCAAACAGACAGAAAAATAAAACATGCACTTCAATAAACACAATCAAAACACAAACACTTTCTTTCTTTGAGTGGCATTGCAACGCTTGCCGGGAACCGGCTAGTATAAAATAAAAATAGGATTGGTAAAAATGAGTGTTTTATTTTTTTAATATTTATAGTGTCTTTTCACCGTGTATTGACAGTGAACACCCTAAGCATGTTTATATACACTTTGATTTCTACGCCTTCCTGTTAATCAACTATTGGTAACGTTGTTCATCGTTCTCTTTAGAAAATAAACTACAGATGAGGAGCAAATTAACTATCTTGTGTTGTTTCTAAGATCACTTTTAGGGTGTTTACTGTCAATACTTGGTGGAAAGGCATTATATCAATAAAAACATAATATTACTTTGTAATTTATTTCACTTTATTTAATAGGTCAGGACTGGTTTCGCTCATTGCAAGCATTGTCAACTGATAAAAAAAATATTTAAACAGTGCTATTTATACAAAAATAAAAATGTGTAAACAACAATTGAAATTGAAAAGATTTTACAAATTGCAGCATAACTGACTCTATAATTACACAAAATTTAAATGTTTGACACCTCTAACATATAATCAAAAAATCATCAAAGATCAATAAATTTTAAGTGGTTTGTTTCTAAGAGATTTATGAACTACTCATGACTCAATGACTTGTGGGCTTTATGATCAGTGTTTTCGTTACGCATAGGCGCAGCAGGCGATAACCTGTAGCGGCAGTTTTGTAAAAACGGTTGCTTACGTGGTTCGCAATCGTGGCAATAAAATTCAATTTCAACTTGGACGTCGAAAAAACGTCTGGTACAGGCAACATTAAAATTCTAAGTATTGTAAAATAATGTATACGTAAATAATAAATAAATGTGATGACTGACTTTGTTTGGTTTGAGACGACGGCTTTATCCATTTTTGCCCGAATTAGCCCGTAATTGATGCAAATAAAAAAATCACTGCTCACTCCGACAGGTTGAAACCTGAAAAATACTACACGAGACGATCACTACGCTTGCTAGCTGTGGAATAATTGAGACCGATTCAATCTCAACTTTCATTGCGTCATGCATAATGGATTGGAAGTAAAAAATACTAAATGTTCCAATATTGGAATACTGGACAAAAATGGGTTAAATTTATTATTAACAATTGTATTAAACTGTATTAGTTGTAAACTAAAACGATATACGTTGCTATTATAATATTATTTCCGGAAATATATAATATAATATATTAAGCAGGCTTAATGAATAATTGAATCCGGCAAATGAATAAGAGTTTATTGCTATATTGACACATTAATATACCCAATCAGAGGCAACTCAGTGTTGCTGCGTAGAACCTTTTCAAAGTAAATCGCCGTAGAACGTACTTACAGCGCCCACTTTAAGAGTAAATGAAGTTTTCTGGGAGAAGCGTAGAGCTATGTGGAACAGCTACGCCTCGTAGATGTGCCTATATTTTTAAACCTTCTACCCCTTTGAAGAAAAATATGTAGAAAGGTCTGAGAAATGTGAATAAAAACTCGGTGATCACAAATCGTCTCTCAAGAATTGACCCAGATAGCTTCATAGTTTTTAATTACTGTCTGACTTCAAGTGAAATAATTATTTTTTAAAATGAAAACCAACCCGATATTTATGTTTCAAGTGTTGTTATACAGCATTTCAACACATAAAAAATTTGGCTTTTAAATAATAAACTAAATATATCAAATTATAGACATCAAATAAATTATATATGACATAAATTGTGGAGAAAATAATGTACGGTAGATTATTGTATAGTTGTATGGTATATTTATATTATTTCTTACGTCCTGTGTAAACATCATTTCCGCATCATGTAATAATAGCGGAAAATATTGTATTTTCTTAGATATTTTAAATAAAATTAAACAGTATTTAATCTTCATATGTTTTAGCGGCAAACCTTAATCAACTTAAATTTGACAAAATAAACAAAAAGTCTTCGATAATGGCTTGCATATGGAAAAAAATAGTTTAGATGAGTTTTGGTTTTTATTTTATTTTAGTTTAAGAAGTGTTCAAAAAAAATAAATTAGTAATTAGTGCTTTAATATATTGAAATTTATATAAATTTTGTTTATTTCGTGTTTCTGTTGATGAAAGTAACATACAAATATCAAAAGTTTAATATAATATATAATATATAATAGATCCAGGAAAAATATCTTGTTCACAATTGGCTATCTGGTGTTTATAAAATTTAAGAAACCGTCGATTCAATGTAGAGTACTGTAGGTTATATTAAAAAATATATATTTCAAAAACATAGAATCATTTTTTGTAATTTTGATTAATTATTTTTAATGAAAACTTTTGGTGTCGGTTTACAGGTCTTGTGAAATACCCTGTCCATCTTAAAGCAAAGGAAAGGGTTGTAACTGAAGAAATCGGCGGGCGTAGGGTCTCCCTCCTTCCCTCCCCGGGAGAGCCTTCGGCCGAGCATCGGGTGGTTTCAAAGATATTGGAACGGGAAGATTGGGGGTGGTTTCGTAAAAGACGAAATAGGACGAAAATAAGAACATACCTAGATGAATATTTAAGAAAAGAGGAGATGCCTACATAACGAACGTGGGAAGGATTACGCGGGAGGTGAAAGGGTTGGGTATAGAGCCGTATTCAGGACTCTTAATGTTTGTATGAGAGAATAAAATCAGAGTTTTTTCACAGTACCCAGACATTTGTAATTAAAGATTTCTCTTATAGCTAAAAAAACAATTTTCATTGTTATTAGTTTGTTGATCAATTATATTTTTTATTTATTGTCATTCATACTGTAGATTATCTTTAACTGTCATGATACATTAATAATATAATTAGTTCTTTCGATGGATTCGGTGGTAACTTAGTGGTAGTTCATTTTAATATAAACATAATTACGTATTGTGCTACAATCTGCGACACGTGTTTCGCCTCTTTCAGAGATATCTTCAGATATACTTACTTTCGCAAATGCTTGCTTGAGTACGAGTGATTAAAATTTTACTATTTCGATATGTCATAAAATAAAAATAAAATAAAATGAGAGGCAAGGAGGGGATGATAGAAAAACAAACAAACAATAATGGTAATACAGATGACATTTACATTCAAAAATGATAAGTTAATGAGTTGCATAAATTAGGACGGGTTAAACCTTTTAAGTTAAATATTTCTTTATTGTTAATACTTTTATTTATTTCTAAAAATTCTAAACTATTCATTTTTAAACCTTTTTTATTTACTCGATGGAGTATTCCTATGTTACTATTTTGCTTAAAATGTTGCTCGTTTTCTATGAAATGATTGGCAAACTATGAAAAATTGTTATTTTTTCACAGTTTGTAGCACAATACGTGGAATAATAAGTTATTTTTATATATTATTAGTTATTTTTAAGCCATTTCAACACTACTGCATGATAACTAGGGCATCCAATTCCGGGATCCGGGATCCCGTGATTCCGGGATCGAGATGGCTGCGATCCCGGGATTGAGAAATTTTGAGCAAAACCCGAAAATTTACACGAAATTGGCAAATTCAAGATTTGAAATTCTTCGGTGAGCTAAAAAAAATAAAAAAAAACTAGTTTGTGTGAGAATCTGGGAAAAAGTATACGAAATCGGGGATTTCAAATTCCTCGGTGAGCTAAAAACAACGAGGTTCTGTGAGAGTCGGGGAAAAAGTATAGCTAATTGAGGATTTCAAATTTCTCGGTGAGAAAATCTCAATCCCGGATCCCGGGATTGGATACCCTAATGATAACGTATTCGTTTGTATTTGTTCAGGTATTCTAAAAAAGAGTTTAACAATATGTTAACTTCATTTCTTTTAACGACATTCTTAAATATACGATCAAATTAAACGTGAAAAAATAAACAAAACATTTTAGTCATGACTATTTAGGAAAAAAATAATTGTATTAATTTTCGGCTTAAATTTGTCAAAAATGTTGAAAATTTAAACGCAAATTAATTGTCAAGGTGTTATGATTTTAAGCACTAGTAGTTTTGTATTATAGTTTTAATTTATGTTGTAATAAAAAGTGATTATGTTTGTATACTTATGGAAGTCAGTTCCTAATACGCTTCTGTATATATATCCCAGGACGCAGGTTTTAAACATTACGAATTTTCTGAGAATTTATTGATTTAAAGAAAGGTGGTAAAGGAGTCGTTTTTCTCCTGTTGGCGATATCCTTTCCATCCTCTTGATGATGGAACATGATACAATAATGTCGTGGGAAGCTTCCATCTTTTTTTTAAAGACGGATTAATTCCATCTTGGTATGTGTGAGCTTTTGACTTTCGACTGATATTGGAAACGAAAGTATTGAATAAAGTGTAAGAGTTTTATATAAACTTGGTTGTGAATTTATTTTTATTTGAATTTCGGCAACCTAATTCTCGAAATATATATTTTTCTGATTTTATATTGAAAAAGATATTATAAAGCAATATAGCAACTAAAGTTTGTTCAATTTAGCAGTTGGATAAAATAATTTGACTTTGCTTAAACAAGTAATTATGTGCTTAGCACTGTCAATTATTGATATTTTCCGACGCTTGCTATGAATGAAGCCGGCGCTGGTATATCATATAATTATATATATACTATTTCAAAATAAGGATAAAAAGTCTTTTTTTATATCTGACTTACACTGACCCTTCAAATGAAGCCTATTTTCTATAAACTTCTCCAAATTAAGCGATTAAAAAATAGAGATATATATTTTTTTGATAAATTAGTGGTGAAAATAATTATGTATTCAATTTGAATAATTAATCAGAATATATAAACCAATTTTACGATGTACTACATAACTTTGTTAATCATTAATGTTCAATTTTAGCAGAAAAATATACGATAAACTGTGTTTAATTGAAAATGTCACCATCACAGATTTGTCACCTAGCTAAGAATTGAAGACGTCACATTTAAGTTTTGAAAAGAGATATATAAAATTTATTACTTTATTGCTTAGGAGAGTATGTTTTATTGAACATACATTACATGGCTAATATGTTTTTATATATATATTATATATGTGAAGTAAAAGATTTTTAAAATTCAAAAATATAAAATCGTTCTCATAGGTGGGTAACATTTTTACTCGTAATGACCTTATTACGACGTTAATGTTTTATGAATGAACAATGCCCACATTGTTTTCCCTTTTTGATGGTACAGCCAATATACAGAAATCTAGCTTGCTAGGCAAGAGAGGGAATAGCAACATCACCAACACATAAATATATTAAACTTTTTGCAGGGTATTTTTGAAAACGTTTAGACATTGGTATAATTTCGGTATCACGCGGCTTCTTACCAAATAATAATAAAAAAATAGTATTAAGCACATGTTAATATCAAGTGTGGAAAGGGAAAAGGACGTAACCCACAGTTTTCCAAAAACAGATTTTTTTCGATAATCACAATATATACAATTTTATACACGTTCTATCAAAAGGATGTAAGTTGAAAATGACAAATAAATATCTAAGCTTAGCTTTTACGTTTGAAAAAAGAAAACCCTGTAAAAGTTGCAATCAGGAAAAAAGACTTTAAAAGAGTTTTTTATAGAACAGTTTATTAAATTAATATTAGGTTAGGATAATAAAAAACCATTTTATCAGTCGCCGTGCTCTTGAAGGTTGTGTATATTTCATAATTTGTCTTTGGCCCAAAAACATCAAAAAACGTCTTTTTGTGTCTCCTGCAATTTTTTTTATGTGTGGGTTATGTCATTTTTTCCTTTCCACAGTCGATATGCTTCACACCTCACTGGTTGTGAAGCATTGCAGGAAAGTCTTTATCTTTGATGCTAAAAACGAAAATTATATTATTATTAACAATAAATTTTAATTTCAATCAGTAATAGTAAAATAAAAACCTCTATGAAGGTTTTAACGTGAAGGAACTTATGATCATTTTTAATCTTTACTGATAATAATAAAAAATATATTATCATGTTATAATCACATTTATAGTTCTACTACAATTTTGATAAAAATATGTTTTTTTGTGAAAAAATTCCACTACTCAAAGTTACTTAAAAAGTAAGTATCCTGCAGACTATATTAAAACTAACAAGCATACGAAAGTAAAAAATCTATGCTGGAAGCTACCGCTAACATCACGCATAAGTTACGCAAGATGTGAAATTGTTACGCACCTCTTCTCCTCTTTCCTGACGTTCTCCTTCTTCAGCCCGTACTTTTTCGCCGGTTCATGTTCGTCCGCCCTGCCACATCGAGCACTCGCTCGCCCGCTTCACTCCCGATAAGGTGACCATATAACGATATACAAACAGAACTGAAAATTATATACTTGATCAAAAGATTTGTTTTTTCGCTGTTTTAGTGCTATATGTTGGTAATCAAATTCGCTTGATTTGAAATGTAATGAAGATATCTTTCGAAACTATTTTGTATTGCTGTTAAGAAGTAAATACGATAGGTCAATTTTGTTTAAAATTATTCTCTTTGTATTTTTGAAAAACAAATAATGTCAGTAGTTTAATTTAAATTCAAATCTTTCTTGAAATCGTCAGCTGACCTCAGAAGTATCTTGAAGAAGATTTTTATGATGGTCATTATATTATGTAAGCCTTTATACGTATGCTTAAATGTGAGATATAGAAAACATGCGGGATAATGAAAAATGTAGAGAAAGTATAAATTACACTCCTTTTAATTATTTGAAGTAGAATTTGTTTAAATTCACAAGAAATTCACAGAACACAAAAACAGTTACTTTATAAAGTACTAAAAATATTTTTTACTTTTGGAAAGGAAAAATCAATTTTAAAAACCAAATAAAAGATAAAAAAAATATATATAACAAGAGTAAACAATTAGCTTTCTTTTACATATTCTAATCGTAAATTTTATATACACTGGACTATTTTTTTACACTTTTTTCAAATAACAGAACAAATAATACATTTCTACGCGAATTATTTGTTTTAACACAATTCCTAAGCCATAGAAGCCGATTACGGATGTGTTAATAACAAGAACTTCAGCAAAACAAGAAAGTAATAACAAACAGAAGGCTTCATTAGATCTTAACACATTAATAGTGCCAGACATTTGTAAGCGATTTATGCCCAGTGTCTCAAAAGAGTCTCCGTATATAATCAAGTAGCGATGAAAGTATATTTTCATTTAAAAAAAATATTATTACATACATTACATATTTTTTGATATTTACTTAGTGCGTCTTCATTATTACTTTTTTACACAATTTCCCATCTTTTTTTAAATTTAGTGAACCAATCTTCAATTTTAATTGAATGGTATCACTTTTTACGTGTTTTGTTTATGAAGCGTATCTACTGTGCGAAAAAAAAATTAAGTTTACCGACTGTATAAATAAAATATTTTTTAATATCTATTGAAATAATTCAACTGTGCAGTAACTAGTCTTCAGCATATATATAATTATTATTTATAAGCATTAGATAGTTATCAGTATAGTTATAATGTTAACATAATCAAATAAACTAAAAAAAGTAAAAAATGAATTAATCGAAAATCCGAGTACCAAAAAATATTTGAGAACGTGTATGCACCGCAACCCTTTCGCGCGAACTTAAAGAAAAAGAGCCTATATAAATAGGTAATATAGAAAAGTTGTATAAGAAGACGGCGTTTCTTATACGCGCAAGAAATAAATGTGTAAAGAACACGAGTGGAAGAAAAGGGTTGCCGGAATACCCCGTGCTCAAATTAGGGATGTTTTTGCAAGGGAGAGAGTGGGGACATTGGGGGTCAGGCGCAAGATGGATAGAAAACGGGAACAACAAGGGAACGTTCACATTGTACCGATATTTTAAATGTATTTTAAAATCAAAATTCTTTGATAATAAAAATACAGTTTTCGGGATATGACTGCCAACATTTATTTATAAAATATTATTTTATTTTTTAAGACGTTCAATAAATACAAAATTGCCTTTCTAAATGTCTTTGATAATTTATTATTTTGTGAATCATAAGTTTTGATTACCTGACAATTTGAAACAATTGCAATCTTTATTTCTTAAAGTTTCTGCACATTACAGTTTTAACCTTTGGCTGCCGTAGAAAAAAAGTACGGTTGTAGCTAGCACGTCGGCTATAATTTAAAATTATTAATTTAATTAGTTATTGACAAAGTAACTCGTCTCTGGCGTGATGAGCATGAACAATATGATGAGATATCTCGTATGTGGCAGTCATTCAGTTAAACTGTTGTACTGCTAATCATCACACAGCGTCGTTTTCATATAATGTTTTTGAAATAATTAAACTACAAAAAATTTAATAATTGTTGAAATAAATAAAAAAAATTCAATATAAATAAGAACAATAAATTTGTAAAACAATGTTGAATTATTCGATAGTTATTTCAATACATGATTTTTATAATTTAAAATTTCGACTGAAGGTGCTTGGTGAAATTTCAATATTAAATTTGAATCGTTCAAATTATGTACATTCCCACAGATTTTGTCACTTACGACCCGGGTTTCGCTTTTTCGCTTTCGGTATCTTCAGGCGAGCAAGTACACGGATGAACTTGAACTGACGCTTAGTAAATGAATGTTTCGTGTTTATATAAGAAATAAATGTATTATTGAATTTAAAGCCACTGCTGGTGAAAATTAAAAAAAATGTAACGTCAACCCATAAAACTGTAATGGTAATGAAAAATTAGTGTGAACGTACATCAGGCGTTCATTTGAGAGCGGGGGTCTCGCGAAACCCGTTCGCTTCGTTTGGGGCCCGGATGGTTTTCCACCACTTGCCCCCTTCGGCTCTCCTCCGCGGCCCAGCGTTGCTCGTGACAGCGCCCTCTCCTCCGGCCACTGAAGAAGACTGATTGTGCCCAGGACATGCCGCACACACCCTCAAACCCTTTGGCAATATGCCCCCCTTGAGCCCCCATCCACCGGTTTCATCAGAAGGTGAATTTTGCGTAGCGTCACGCTTTTTCAGCACGTCAAGGTGATCGGGGCTTGTTATTAAGAACAAAATCATCCATCCGCAACGTCCATATTATAGCGTCTAATCAGGCCTTGTAACAGAACCTATTTCATAAGCAACACTGCTGATGAAAATTTCTCATTAAAAATATTAAAAACCTTAAAATTTAAATCTGGTTTCGTCGAAGTCAAAGATTCGAAATTATTAAGTCATATTATTTTCAATGCGGTATTGAATAAGTTCTTTCAAAATATCACAAAGCGGAGAAATTTACAACTTTTGATATTTGTTTTCTGGTCTTTACCAGAAAATATCTCGTTATTATACTCAATTCATTTATTTCACATAAAACTTTAAAATTAGATTTAAAAAGCATAGTATGTTGATTAAGTATTCTAAACAATATAAAATTGTGTACACTTCCATATATTTTGTCGATAACGACCCGGGTTTTGCCTTTCGGCATCTTCTGGTTTTATCTAGCGCACAAATGCACTGACTTGAATCGATTTTGTTAATAACATTTTTTCAATACAACCGTAATGATGTAATTTAAGATTTCGACTAAAGGTGCTTTTCAATGTTAGATATGAACCTGAATCGTTCAAATTATGTACATTTAAACAATTTTTTTCATTAACGTTCGGGTTTCGCCTTTCGGCATCTTCAGGCCTTCGAGTGCACGGATGAACTTGAACTGATTTTTTATTCTTCTCCCGCACATTTTGTCACTAACGACCCGGGTTCGAGCTCATCCGTGCACTTGAATGCCAGAAGTTTCTCAAAGCTAAAACCCGGGTCGTCAATGAAAAAACGTGTTCGAGTTTTCAAAACTTGAACGATGCAAATTTAGTAATTACATATCAACTCAGGTGTGTGATGGCAAGTCACTTCGAGCTCGATTTGCATTTAACATTCCTGAAGATGACGAGATACGAAACCAGATTCTTTGGTGACAAAATATTTGGTGGTCTACAAAATCTGAAAAATTAAAAAAAAACAGTAATGATTTTTTTGGAATCGTCAAGAAATTAATTATATATCTTTTTTTTTAAATTCAATTAAGTAAATAAAGCACAAATATTTGATGCAGCCAGGTGATTAATCTTTGATTTATAATCAAATTGACGTCTTTAAAGTTATTGATTAATTTAATCAGTTTTCCAAAAAAGAAAAAAGAATATTGTATTTTATGGTATGTCAAACGTGTACTATATTTTTATGATTTTTATATGTTATAATTTAAGATTTCGACTGAAGGTGCTTGGTGGAATTTCAATATTAAATTTGAACCGTTCAAATTATATTATTGACAAAACTTGTGTAAACGTACATAATTTGAACGATTCAAAATTAATGTTTATACGAAAATAAAATAAAATTTTGTACTAGAATGATATTTTGAGAATTGTGAGGAGGGAAGAATTTCTTATCAATATCCGAAACACACAGTAAAGTTATTTTTATTAGGAAATTTATTATTAAAAATTAAATGAACCAATGTTTCCACGATATTTCTTACCTGTGGATACAATCAATGCAAACAGGTACAAAAATTTACGAGCATAGGTATATTTAAGTCGGTTGACATAAGGCTGGAGTCAATATACATAACCTAAAATATTATGCGAGTCGCTTGTCCCGAAGAGGTAAACTTGGCCCACGAAATCGTTAGCCCATATCTCCCCTTTTTGTCTTTGAGAATGTGGGGAGGTGTTCTTTTGTTTTTACGAGGGGGACAAAGATATAGGGGGAGAGCGGGGTCAACCGTACACGTTACACGCTCTCTGTATAAATAAATTAAATTTTGTACTCGCGATAAAATACGCCGGGAGATAAATCAAATACTTTTAAGAAATGCCAAAGCTGCTTGACAGACCCTCGATGCAAAGACAAGGATATCTTACTAAGTTTCTTTTATTCAGTCAGAAGGATTAGATTTTTTAATTAATCTAAATTAATCTTGAAAATGATTCAAAATATCTGCAGACGTCTGATTGGTTAAATTTTTCTACACATTATATTTTCTTTTATTGATCTTTTCGATCAATAATTAAATGTGTTTATTTTTACCTTTCAATTTTTTTTTTCTGATATTATTTTAAATAATAATAACAGAATACCAATTTTTTCACTAAGCTTTATGAGGTCCATGGTACAGTGATCCACTTCGTTCGAGTTTACGAGTTCGAATCTCAGTACGAACAGAATTTTTTCCCATCGGCTTATCGATTTCTGTTCGAAGGTATGGAAGTTTGTGATGTTGAAAAACTTCTTCCTCCTTCCCACTATTACAATCTTAAATTTAATGGGTGAATCGAGAGTGATTAGCCAGCTACCCACATTGATATACAAAAAATACTATTTAACATCCTGTTTATTGTAACAAAAATTGTTTGTACATCAAATAAAAAAAATGAAGGTTCAATAAAAATTAAAGATAAATAATGTGTAATGACTTCTTAACTGTTTTTAGGTTAACATTTGATTACAGGTACTTTACAGAATTTTGATTTTTTAAACCTATTTATTTGAATCCATACACTTGTATGTTGGATGATATATAGATGGCGCCGCTATTGACAAATCCACATCTTGCCTAGTACCAACTTAATACATGTCAAAATTTCATAACAATCAAGATGTTTAATTCAAAAGTTACAATGTGTTATCGTGACGCTACTTTTTTAATTTTCAAAACAATGGAAAAATCTAGAATTTTGGTGTAGATAAATTTTTGCTTTTTAATAGGAAAAAATACCGTTCAAGCAAAGCAAAGACTTAACTGGTGTTATTCGAACTCTGTTTCCTCAAAAAAAATGGTAGATAAATGGTTTGCTGATTTAAACGCGGCCGTATAAACACTGATCATGATGATGCTCTAGTCGCCCGAATTTGGCAGTTGTTCCAGAAAACATAAAGATAGTTCAAAAAAATAGTTTTGCCGATCGTAAATTGAAGTTGAAGACACCTCAAAGATATCAGAAAGCAGTATATTCACTATTCTGCATGAACATTTGTCGATGAGAATCCTCTGTTTGAAGTGGGTAGTGCGTTTGCCTACAATCTAACAAAAACAACAACGCGTGAAGATTAGTATTAGCGATTAGCATGGTGATTTGTGTTATATAAGAAAATATATGTATGTTCAAGTCGTGTACTAGAAATTGGCGATGTTTTTAACTATTCATGCAATGCAATCACTAATGCAAACATGTTTTATGTAAATTGTAATTTACATACACCTAAGTCATACACGAATATAATTTGTTGTTTAAGCCATTACTGTCTTATTTAGGATATCTTTTCCGGTTCTAAGCTCAAGAAATGCGACCCCAATACCCACATTTTCCTAAATATCTATTTTGATATGGGTGATACAATGTTTATAATTAAGGTATTCTTATATCATAGTTTTTTGGACCTTTTGTAGTTTATATAAATACGCGATAACGCAATAACGCGATAAGGATCGTTCGTTCTGGGCTACACTCGTCAGTTGTTATTTCATATGTGTGCTGGGATGACGTCTTTTTTACGCGCAACTTAAAATATGATTATTTATTAAAAAAACAACGGATTTTTATAAAAAAAATGTATGAGAAATGATGCAGAGAGATATTTTAAAGCCCTAAGATTGTTTATTTTTTTGAAATTCATAAGAATAAGGCCAATAATGAGGAAACCACTGGGGTCCAAAACGACCCCCATCGGCAGAGAAATATTTTTCTAGTCTCCGAGCCGCGAGACATATTCAAGAATAAAATAACTAAAATCGTTTGATATTTCAATTGCATGAAGCGTCAAATCTTTAACAATTAAAGTGAACACAAAAAAAAATAATAATGATATAAGCATACTTTTAGGGTGTTCACTGTCAATACTTGGTGGAAAGGCATTATATTAAAAAAAACAATAATCCTTTGTACTTCATTCCACTTTATTTAATATGTCAGGACCGGTTTCGCTCATTGCGAGCATTGTCATCAGTTGACATATTAAATAAAGTGGAATGAAGTACAAAGGATTATTGTTTTTATTAATATAAGCATACCATAGTGTATGGAGCTTAAAATCACACACCTTTATTTGCGAAAACCGAAAACCAACAAACTCCCTTAATCTTAAAAAAACTCCTAAATAAGCAGGTCCAATATGAAATGTGGGGGATGATTCTACCCCCTAATATGTACTCTCTAGAGACCACCCTAAGGTGCTGAAATCTAGGCAGGGGGACGTTGGGTGAAATTAAAAATCCATACTCATCTTTCGACGGATTTCTATGGAAATTTACTTATTAACGGTTCTTGCTTCGGTGCGTGTAAGGCTTTTATTATGCGACGCGTGTAAGAAAAAAGAAGCTTTTTGACGGTGTCAAGTTGACGTTACAAGCTACAAGGGAAATGTGCTTTTAAAACAAAAAAGCTCTTTATCGAAAGCTTATTTCAGTACAATAATAAATGACTTGTCAAGTTTTAGTTGAGAAGTACTTTTAAGTACTTTAAAATGATGTGTTCCATTATAAAATTAGAATTTAACACTTTTTACATTAAATAAGATTAAACGTGTTTTTTTTATCATTTTGCATGATTAAAGAGAGAAAAGTTTTATTTCGTCCAAAATATAAAAACGATTTTTGTAATAATAATAAATGCATTTATTATTACGTTTTTGTAATGTATATGAAAAATTCAATTATTAATGAAATAATATCCATACGAAAAAATACATTGTATTCAATCAAATTAAATAAACATGATTGATTCTTTTTTTTAGAAAAATAAAGCGCAATTTTTTATATTCTATGGTTTCATAGATTGGATCAGTTGTGATTTTTTAACAAAAAATTGTTCACTCACAGATTAAAGCTACCCGGTCGTGATAATATTTGTAATTAAAAAATATTTTAATTTTATTTTAATAACTGAGAAAAAAATTGCTTAATTTATATTAATGTAATGTTTTCTTATCAATTATTTAATGTCCATTTTATAGTGCATAAAAGCACGAGTACTGGGCATAAATATTTTTTTTACAATAATAAAAAAATGATTCATTTACGAACACATAAAACAAATTAAGAAAAATCGAAACATATTTAACTGTCTTAAATTGGTGTATTGTTTCAAGGTTTGATTGTTGGTTTTCATTTTTTTTTAATGAATATATTTAACATTTCATATACAATAATAACAAGAGATTGCATAATATAAAATTACAAGAATTCTTTAAATTGAAGAATGTGAATTACTGCTTCAAGTGCTTGTAGTAATTGAAATGTAAAGATTTTCTTACTTTGGAAATTTAAATAAATTTTAATATTACATACAATTAAATACATTTTAAAAATAAAGTTTAAAAAATGCGTATATTTTTTATAATTCCTTTTCACCAAGTATTGACAGTGAACACTCTAAAAGTTATTTTATTTTTCTTGATTATTATATGTATATTTTAATGATGTATTAAGTTCACCATTAATTAAAAAAGTAGAACGCTTGCAAAAAAAGTACACCATTGTTTTCATTGCCCCATAAGTATCTACAATACCAGCATCTTACCCCACATCCTCTATTTTTCTTCCCTTTCTCCTTTGACTCCCCTCGTTCTCCTGTTTTCCCCCTTCCTTAAAAAAGAACATTAATTAAAGGCCCGATTGTGCAAAATGAGATGAACGTACGAAGAGTTGCGATTTACGCATACATGCACATTTTGTTCCAACACTAACAATTACATAAGAATCTCAACACATTCTCAAATAACTCGCACACAATCGTAATAACCCTATTTCAATTCCAAACTTACTTTTTTTATGTGTTAATCAGATTTAAAAATTTGGTGTTACAATAAAAAAGGTATTTATACTTTGATAAGTGAAAAAATGTAACAAGTGCTATTTTGAGTATTTTTTTGTTCGTATTGTAAGCAACGGTGTGCTGCCAATACGTTCACAAGAAGTTTGCTTAATCTAGAAGTAATTTTTAGTGTTCTATGGACGGAGTGCATTTTCTTATAGCTCCTATGCAATTATATGCAATACTTAAATAAGCAGTCGATTGTTACTTAATACACGTAAAATATGTAACAATATACAATTAACCGTAAACTTATCAATGTAAATAGCTTAAAATATACTAAAGTGTATACTGACGCTGTAGTAGATAATATATAAATTAGAAATTGCAGTTATATACCAATTTGATCTGAGAATATTGTTTTCTCATAAGTTAACAAGGGGCTCGCCGACCTTTGTAAAATTCAACAAGGCCACTCAAAAATTTCCAGCCCACCCCTGATTGTAAGCCATGTTATGTTTTTTTTCAGTTTGTAGAACTGAAAGAATTTTGGTTTAGCAAACTGAATGATAGCAGATTCTTAAATAGACTAAAACCCACATAGTGTTATAGCATTGCGAAGTATGTAGTTAGCGTGGTTCGATGAATTCAGAATTTGTTTAATAACTTGATAACTAATTTGTCATACAAATAAGTACATTTTGTATGATAATGTTTTATATTAATATAATATCACTTTTAAGGTGTTCACTGTCAATACTTGGTGGAATGGCATTATAATAAAAATAATAAAACATTTTTAGTACTTTTTCCACATAAAATTTATTAGATCAGGACCGGTTTCGCTCATCGCTAATTATAATGTAATTTGTTAATCCTTTAAATTGTTAATAGTTGCTTACACCTTTTTATTTCAATTTAAATTTGTATAAATATCACTGTTTATGTATTTTTCTTATCAGTTGATAATGCTCGCGATGAGCGAAACCGGTCCTGATCTAATAAATTTTATGTGGAAAAAGTACTAAAAATGTTTTATTATTTTTATTAATATAATATGTATATAATTCAAATAACTAAATTAAATAAAGGTTGACGCTAGTAGACCAATTCCGGCGCTTGTTGTGAGTTGAATTTTTAATCAAATATTCAATATGATGAGGATACATCATTCATTCGTTTTAATTAAAAAAAAACATTGTATAAAATAATTAAAAATATTTTATTTAGGTTTACGTTTTAAATGAATTTACATATTCAAACGTATGAAAAATAAATCTTTGTTAATTATATTACAATTTTAATATTTATTTAAAATCTATTTGATACAGACTATTTGTAGATCTGTTGTAAAAAAAATAAAGGCATGAATTGTTTCGGTTCGTGAAACACTCATTATAATAATCAATTTAATATAATTTAACTGGATGGCTGCAACAGACGAGATTTGTCGTCAAATTTTTCGCGCTCAAGATGCCAGCTACGAGTTACCTCGTCAATAACTAATTAAATTAATAATTGTAAATTGTAGCCGGCGTGCTAGGTACAAACGTACTTTTTTCTACGGCAGCTAAAAGGTTAATGTTACCCTTCGTCACTTTTAAGGTGTTCACTGTCAATACTTGGTGGAATGGCATTATAATAAAAATAATAAAACATTTTTTTAGTACTTTTAGTACTCATGGTGAGAATTGTCATCTGATAAGAAATACAATGAAACAGTGATATTTATACAAAAGTTAAGTAAGAAAAACAAGGTATGACTAACAATTGGCATTACAACTAAGCAAATGAATTGAAGCAAAATACAAGAAAAATAAACTATAAATAAAAATTTGAAGACCGCTCAGTAATGCAAACTATTACAACATTAGTATGAATTATCATTAAAAAAAGTAAAAATCAACAATTAGTGTATGTAATAAATAAATCTTAATGTCTGTCAACCATAATTGGATGTGGGAATTTCAGTAGAGTTCAATCCAACAAAATTGATTCCTGCAAAAATAATACCGCGAAACCGGTCCTGATCCAATAAATATTATGTGGAAAAAGTACTAAAAAATGTTTTATTATTTTTATTTCTTACCCTTCGTATTTATTATATTATTAACTTCTAAGCAAACAAGATTATTTTCAAAAACCATTTTCTTCACTTGAGTTGACATACCAAGCTATTTGTAGTCAATCAAAAAGCTTACGTTACTTTAAAAGTTTTTAATTTTTTTTCAGTACGTTTATGATTTTTTCGAGAATTCAATAATCATTAAATTATGATCAGGCGAGAGTGATAAGCTTAGAGCCGGTTTATTTTTGGCCACATTCTTTTATTTTTACTCTCTTTTAAAAGTTGAGTGAAGAAAAGAGCAACCAGTTTTCGACAAAAAAAGTTTATCGAGATGCTTCATAATTTGTCCATTTTGGAAGCGAACATGACTAAGAAAAAGATCTAAGAGTGTAATGCTTTTCAAATTATATTGGTAATGCTCTAAAATACGTACATATTTCTTTTAATGTGTCACTTTCTATACTTGGTGGAAAGGAATTATAGCCTTTAATCCTTAATTAATTGTGTAAAAGAATTAGTTAATCCTAATAAATAATTGTGAAAAAGTGCAAAATGTTGTACAATTACTTTTGAAATTAAATTTGAATCGTTCAAATTATGTATATTCACACAAGTTTTGTCACTGGTGGTTAAGTGCACAGATGAATTTGTACTAACTCACAAATTTAATGTTGAAATTCCACCAAACACCTTCAGTCGAAATGTTAAATTACACTTTTGAAATGTCGTAATTTGGTGGAGATGGCTACTTTTGATCTATATAAAATGAATAAATGGTCAATAAAATGTATAATTTATAAATATTATCTATTTGTATCGAGTGTTCAGTTCTTAATGATCAAAGATGTCCATCTACATTTATTTTCATATCAAGTATATAGAAAAAGAAATTAAAAGGGAAGATCTCAAAATGATTATCAGCATATATGATAAAACATCCCCCTTTTGAGGGTTAAGTAAGAAGTTTCACGCGTAAATTTGCATACTTACGTTCACCAATACGCTCATAAAAGAGTTTTCTTCAATACTTTCACACTTACCTTTATTCTTTCATTATTGGCGATGGCAGTACAGTCCGCGAAGAGTGATTGATATATGAGTTTGTGTTTAAAAAATGTGATTATCAAAATAATATAATACAGTTTCATAAAAGGTATTTTTTGCCATTGATTGATTACTTCGAGTATTATTTATTTAGTTTTGAAGTATCTAGTTTACAAAAATGGTTAACCTTACTTTTTATTACAATATTCATAATAGTCCAAATATTCCCATCTCTTAGAAAGAAGGGACCGAGTGTTTTTTAAAGTTTTTTTTTTATTTTGAAATAAGAAATCATATATTGATAAAATTATAAAAACCAATTTTGTAAATCTGCAAACTTTCAATTTTATAATGCGTTGTATATTGTACTTTTTTACTAAGATGATGGATATATTTTTTTTTTGCTGCACATTTCAATAAACGTAAGAATTACTCGCCTTTTTATCATTAGACTTTTTATAACATATATTTACCTATTGAAATAATGTAGAACTTGCAAATCAAGCTATTACCGACTTGTCTAGTTATTTTTGTTTATTTGGAAGAGGCAGAAATTTCTTTGAAAAAACATCGAAGAAAAAATCATTTAATTTACTCTCGATGGCATTCTCTTAAGTAGGTTGGTTTTTCAATTCTCGAGTTAGTTTTTTTGTACAAAGTTTGTCGACAATTCAATTTTCAGTTCATATCCCCTACACTTACCGCTATTGTTTCTTCACATCTTATTCATTGTAATACTCAACTAGTACTTTTCTTTATACATAAAATTGCTTCTGGGAGAATGGGGAAGCACTGTACAAAAAAATAAATGTTTGGGTTTTTAATTAATATCTCAAAATAACTTTGAATTAATGTCACATTTTTTATAATGATCAGGTTTTGCTATTTTTGGTACTTCGGTTATTTTCACAAAATTGAAAATGTTTGGTATGAGTGAAAAATGACTCGACCATTTGAGTATATTTTATGAGTATTTAACATTGAAATTTGATTATGAATACTTTATATTAAGTATTTTTTTATAATTTCAAAACTTTACTGAGAGTTGGCAGTTAGCACCATAAAGGAGATTTTAAAATGATTAGAATTCTCATGAGACCTGGATGTTTGGATGTATCCAGGAGTGGGCTGAAGGGGGCTCGGAAGGGCTCTCGCGAGCCCCTTGTTATTTTTTTTTTACTTAGGATGGCGAGCCCCTTGTTAATTTTACAGAAAACAATATTCTTGGATCAAATTAGTACATAAATGTAATTTCTGACATATATATTATCTATAACAGCTTCAGTATACACAGTAGTACATTTTTTAATTAGTTTACGGTAAATTTCATATTGTTACATATTATAAGTGTATTAAATAACAATCGATTGCTTCTTTAAATATTACATATAAGAGATTTTAAAAATTAATTATTTCCCCGGAACACCGAGAATTTCTTGGAGATTAAACGAGCCCCTTGGTGATGTATTGGCAGCCCATCGCTGGATATATCTTTAATTGATCAATATTGCCATACAAAAATATTCATCCCAAAAAACACTGTAGTCCCCTAACATCACTCACCTTTCACATCGCAAACAACACACACTGCTCCGCATAGTTATTTCTTTTAGCGTCATGTCGGTTGAGCGTGATTGGGTAGATGGGGAAGAATGGAGACAGTGTCTTACATTTCACGGGGAGAGTAGGGTAAGGTGGCACGGGGTAAGTTTTTAGGGATTCTTGTAGCATCTAAGAAATACCTATACGCATTGGGCACAATTAGTTAAAGAGTTTTAATAAACGAAATACTTGTACAACACGGGAATGTCGAGACATGTTGCCGGCCTTAAATTAGAAAATTTCCCGGGCGAATGATTGCATTATTTGACGAATTTTTATTATTTACACCTCCTTTGTTACATTTGCGACTAGCTGCTAATTTATTAAGCAAGAAATATTTCGGTTGAGTTTGATAATTATTTTTGGTACCTATCCGTACCTTTTTTACTCAGCATAAAATTTGCTTATTTATTAAACAAATGAAGTTTATATTAAAATATTAATCTAAAAAATTTCAAGTGGAACAGCGCAAAAATAATAACGATAATATGCACTGTACACACCGGTGGGCTGCCAATAAAGTAGCAAGGGGCTCGCTTAATCTTCTCTGATATTCTGGGGAAACTGTGAATTTTTTATCACTCATATGAAATTATACGCAATAATCATTAAAGTAATAACCATGATATTATATAGTATTACATGGCATACATTATTACTTATTTAATTAAATTATATTGCAAATTTAATGATTATATAACGCAAAGATTTGAGAATATTGTTTTTCTTAATTTAACAAGGGGCTCGCACGATCCCTTGCGAGCCCCATCCAGCCCACCCCCGACTGTAAATATGTACGTCAAGCAATAATCATGAGCTTTAAAATTAAAAAATAAAATTTAAATGCAGTTTTTCCACTTATGAAGATTGTTACATTCTAGTAAACTCACGACTAGTGTTGTATTGTGCGATAACTATAAAACACCAAATTTTATAACGTTACACAACTTGGGTATTAATCTATATTTTATTGTTCAAATTATTCGTTTTTAAATGCATTGAAAACAAAAAAATACTAGATAAATGTTCTGTCATTTATTTTACTGTACAGATTCTACCTGGTGGCACACTTTAATATTCAATTAATACAGTATTTTCAGACTGATGACTAAAAGATTACCTGTCTTAAATTTTGTTTTTTGCAGACATGAAGATGATAAAAGGTAAAACACACAATAAATTAAAAAAAACATTTGACGAGTGAATTTTGGCAAATGAGGGCTTTTACCTTTTATATAACATTCAATCAAACAATATTTTTAACATTTTGATATATTATATAAAGGAATGGTACGGTATTTCGTTAATAGTTCATTATATAATATAATAACTTTGAAAATTGTTACAACGTTATCCCATTATAAATTATATTTCTTCAATCACTTAAAATAATAATTTCTTAATAAAAATGTATAAATAGTTTTTGTACTATTGAAATACAAACTTCCATTTTCAAAAAATAAATCCACTTTTATAGACTGTACATAAGGAGTCCGCAAGAAAATCGAAATACAGAGAAAAGGGTACACACGCATGTACCCTGCTCCAAAAAGGAACCTGCCCTGAAAGAATGTCGAAGAATAATTTCGTACTACCAGAAAACGGTTAACTTGCTTAAGTACTTCAAGCAGGCCATACCGAGCTCTCGGTAAAGGGGGTCTTCGATCGATTTTCCTTTGGCGAAATGCTAATCGACTTACGTCAATGTCATTTAAAATAAAACATTAGAAGAAGAGGAAGCTACCTAAGACGAGAGAGAAAACGAAAGTGTCAGAAAGTTTTAGGTTAAAATTGGTATACGCGCTTTTGTTAGGTAAAAGAAGGGTTACTCTTACTCTCTCTTTCTTGAAATACTTAAAATATGAGCCATGCAAGGGGTATCAATAATAATAATTACACTATTTTCATTTTGAAAGCTTTTTTTATAAAATTATTCGATTATATTACTTCAACAGCAGAGATATATGCAACAATACGATAGCTAATATTGATTAAATAATCAAGTTCAGAGAAGGCATCTCAATCTTAGTCATTAGAAAGCGTAACGTGTCTAAATTCTGTAGTATTTTCATAATTTTTAAAAATAAATGAAAAATACTTTTTTTATTTCTTAGAACAATCATGTGATGATAATTGTTTAGTACACTTTAGAAAAAAATTCTTTTTTTATGAAAATATAATAAATACTGAAAGAAAAAAAAATTAACGTTATCTTTCTATTGTGTATTTAATACTCTGAGGTATTAAAAACAATATATGTTTTATTTTAATTATGCGTCTAACATTACCTTATTCAAGCGCTTCAGCTTTTTAACTGTTTGTCACTGTAACAAAGTATGTTTATTTAAAATTCCTAACTTTTAAAAATGAAAAATATTTTTTTCACGTTAAATAAGTCACTGATAAAAATAGTTATAATTTTATTATCACTTCATTAGACGTGTAATAATAAATCATTTCGCATAAAAATAACAACAATTATTTCATATAATAATGACTGAATGTAATAAATAAAAATGTTATTTTCCTTAATTAATTCCCGATCCGTTGCAGTTCTCCATACGCAGCGGGCGAACACATCTACCCCCTTTTAAAAAGACTGGGGGTGGTAGATCTTTCTTAAGCGGGCAGCGCAGTGTTTTTACAGGGTTTTTCGCGGGGAGGGTTTCGCGAGGTTGCTTGTGGCGCCCAACGTGGGGGTGGATTTTGAGTGGTGCGGGATGACGTGGGGTGTGGGGGAGGCGTGTGAGCGGCCGTGCGTTCACATCTCGCAGTCCTCGTACTTACTGGGTTGCGTATATGCCGGATTTATATCGATGAACGCTGACAACAATATTTTCAATAGAAATCAACAATAAAAGCTTTATTTCTTAACGCCGTTGAAAATATCTTTCTTCTTGACTAGTAGCTACTTAAGTCAATTATTAAATAATAAATAAGATATTCGAAACATAAATTTAACAATTCATATCAATTAAACAACATATAACTGTGCCGGAACGATAATTATATTGTATGCATGTAGGTATGTAAACAAAACAAATTTTCATTAAAAAAAAATCGTAGCTTCAAATTTGGTACGCTGGGGTTAGTATATTTTTTTTAGTTTATAAGGTTATCATATCTAAGTATTTATGACATGTTAAATAAAATAATTAAAGAATTTAATATGCTTTGTTAAATAAATTTCTTTTTTGTAATAACTCTATATTTTAAGGGCTCGTATTTTTCCGGTCAGAATTTATAATAAATGTTCATAATATATCAGTCAGAATAAATAGTCATAAATTAAATGAAATTAAAAAAAAACCTAACCTCATCTAACCAAAATGTATATAAAATATTCTGACCGTATAATATTTTTATTCTGATCAAAAATTTATTTAAATCCTGAGCATTTAACTTGTTCCCTATTTTAAATTTTATGTTTGGTTAACCACGCTGTTACAAGTGGTTAAAATATACATCACTTTTAGGGTGTTCACTGTCAATACTTGGTGGAAAGGCATTATATTAATAAAAACAATAATCCTTTGTACTTCATTCCACTTTATTTAATATGTCAGGACCGGTTTCGCTCATTGCGAGCATTGTCAACTGATAAGAAATATAATTTAACAATGCTATTTATACAAAATTGAAAAGTTATACTTGTATAAATAGCATTGTTAAATTATATTTCTTATCAGTTGACAATGCTCGCAATGAGCGAAACCGGTCCTGACATATTAAATAAAGTGGAATGAAGTACAAAGGATTATTGTTTTTATTAATAAAATATACATACCATGACTGTGCTTGCTCTTGTATCTAAGAAAACTTGCAGGTGACTTTCTTATCATCCTCTCAACGAACAGATTGTACATTTTTTATGTTTACTGTCAATACTTTGTCGAAACGCACTATTTTCAAAAAATAAAATAATAGTATTTTATATTTACTACACATTTATTTAATATCAGGACCGTTTTCGCTCATGATGAGCATTTTCAATTGAACACTTCATCAGTTATAAATGTTCGTCATGAACAAAACCAGCCCTGATCATATTTAATAAATATGTAACTACCGCAAAAGAGATTTTTATTTTTTTGAATGTAAGGAATAATTGTGTTTCTTGACTAAAGTTCATTACTATTTTATCCCAGAGTGATAGTGTTTACCAATCTATTCCAGGAATTTCATTACGAAAACACAAAGTGATTTAGATGAGTTTATAATACACTGTATTTTAAATGGCAATAAAAAATAATGTTATATAATCTATATATATATTAACAATACGCCTAATACTAGTAATTTATTTTCTTTTGTTGTTACACTAGAAAAGTCTTTATTTTCTATAGATCCAAAAGTTGAAGTTTTTAAATCATATTAAGACTTAAAATTTACAATCGTAGTTGTGTGTGTCTTCCCAAAAATGGTGTTTTTTTAATGCATTTCATTATTGTTTCCATTTTTTTCTTTCATTTTTTGCATTTTTTGTAAACGACATCGTTTGACGGAACGCAAATACATACAAAATTTAAAATCTGTCTCAAAATTAAGAAAATGCTTATTTGTGAGTTGTTAATTGAAGCTACTTTGTTCAGCCCTATTTCTAGTCACTAGCTATACTAATTATATTGTTGAAAGCTTTCCTGGTTATTTCCAAAATACCGTTACATGATGATTGAATCGGGGAATTATATTTAAATATTCATCGAGCCTTCAACTATTCAAAGTTGTTCACTAGTAGCAAAAATTTACAAAAACTTTGCAAATGGGTGGGATGGAATTTTTCACAGGATTTTGGGGTTTAAGATTTTCGTTGGTTTTGTTTTTGTTTTCTTAATTTGATTTTTTTTCAAAGGAATGTAAGATGTATGTATCCTTTTTAACTTGCGGTTATCGATGAATATATAATAAATTGTTTCATGGGATAAACTTTTTTACATTTTTATTTATAGCAGATACGGTTTTATTATAAAATTGCTTTTTTTTTATTTTACAAATACTTTGAAACAAAAATTTATTTGATTTCGCAGAAGCGTTTCGTACAACTATTATGTAAAGTTGGCGGAAATAGGCTTGAATGCCATCTAAACTGCATACAAACACTGGTTTTTTAATTTTAATATGTAAGTAATTAACTGTCATAAAAAAAACTTTGTCAACATGGTTTGCTCAGATGATGTTCAGAAATTAGAATAAGACAAATTTTGTTTTAAAATAAAAGTCACAATATTATTTTTAATGACAAGTTGTATGTTTTTATTTTATGGCTCTATCTAGTGAAATCAGTGACTGCCAAACTTTTTTACTTCACGGCACACTGATGAATGGGACTGCGCACACCAAATAAAAATGTAAATGTACCTTTAAAAAATAAAATGTGTCGCGTTGATCTCTATGTATGAACGTGACAAATATTTGTTTGAATGTGTAGATGTTGAAATTATTTAAAATTAATGTAATTAAATAAATTTAAAATGAACATTTTTAAGGCTTCCACCGCAGCACACCTGAGACTTCTTGCGGCACACAGTTTGGTAGACACTGAGTTAAATCATTTATTATAATTTTCTCTATAATGCGAAACAAATTATGTTGTAAGTAGTATATTCGTATAGTTGTTATTATTTAAAAAAATATATTTTCATTATGCAAAATCCATTTCAAATCATTAATAAAATAAATTTCTTTCAGAATTAAATGATATATTTTAAACATTTGAAATAATGTATACTTTTAGTGGGCGTGAAACCAAAGGGTGAGGGAAGCGTTGCAGTACTTTCAATTTTTAATTAGAAAATGTATTGTAAGATAACCCTTGACATTTTCTCGATACTTAATGTTTTTAAAAGCTCAGACTCATGGTATCAATACATTTCCTTCACTTTCTGTCGTTCGCTACATTGCCTTTAAGGAGGGTGGTTCAAATTTTCAAAAATTAAAAATAGAAACAAATATACATTTGAATCTTGATAAAACGGACTAATGGGGGTGAGGAGGTATTTGTGGTTTGTGGTTTTCCGAATAAGTTTTTTATTATTTATATATAAACAGTAGGTTTATGTCATTTTAATCAATGAAGAGGTAGGTAAAAAAAAATTTTAAGATTAGAAATTAAAAGATACTTTACTGCTCAACTGAATATAAATCAAAACCAATATTTCCGGAAATTATCCTTTATTTGAATGTAGGCATAAAGTTAAAGAAATAAAAAAAAAACAAATATAGTATTGTTTCAATTAATTTTAGAATGATAACATATTATGTTCGATAACGAACATATAATATAAATATAAACCAAAGCCTTATTGTATAACACTTAATTTACCAACAAATGGAATTTGTCGAATTTTAATTGCATTATGCAATATTCAGATTAATTTGAAAATCGGTCGGTTTTATATGCAACTCAACTAAAATCAGCATCTTCTCGCAACGCCAATTTTGTATACAAAAATTTATTTTTTCAATAATCTCATTTTAAATGTTTTTTTTTAATCCACCAAAATTCGATATATATTTTTGAAAATATAATAAATAGTTTTATGCCCGCTATCTATTATTTCCCTCTCAAATTTTGTTCATAAATAAATTTTGCTCATAAATAGGTGGGTAGCGAGAGCGATTAACTAACATTAGTCTTGACAATCAGTTCTTAAATGAAAAAATCAAAAAAAGAGTATATCACGACTAAAAAAAAGCTTTTTAAAGTATTGATACACTAATTATCTTTTTAAACAACCAAAAAATTGTTTAAACATTAGATTAAATTACATATTTTTTTATAATGATGTTTTTACGTTTTAAAATTTTTGAACTTTTTTCCCCTTTTCCTACTCTTTTTTAAAAAAAAAAGTAGAGCAACTGTGTAGAACAAAAATCTGTGTTGAGATACTTCCATAAGAAGGCCATATTATCTACATTGAAAGCGGACATAGATTAAAATATTAATAAGATCGATGATATAAAAAACGCATGTTTTTCCGAACTACCTTTGTATTAGCCATAATGAAAACTGCCAGTAGGAGAGCGGGGCCAAACACACCGAAGAGGGAATGTCTTCCGCAGGGAGAGGAGCGTGAGGGAGCTATTTGTGGGAGGAATGAGGGGCAATATGAAGATGGGGTAAGTCCCACGACTTACAAAAAAGAGTATATCGTGGCGCTCATTTCACCATTTAGCACGGGTTTTAACCATTTTTATGTTTTAATAAATGAGCTGGTATTAATCTGGTAGGTTGCCTGAAAATGCGAAACTCTCTCACCAAAATAGGAATGCTCCTTATCACCGAACTTTATTTTTAAATTTGGGCAAAATTTTTATTTTATCAAGTGAACACTTGATGTGTAGTATTCAACTAATTTTTTTCAACAATAATGTATTAAGTATTTCTATATTTCATTTGTAACTTTTGATAAAAAATCTGCATAGACAATTTTTGTTTAAAATTTCGATATGAAAATAAGCTTTTTACTTTGTTACACCACTTGTTGCGTTTCTCTTATTGACTCACGTTGAGCTCATTATAGCCAGTATTTTGCATAGTTACACAAATAGTAGAATAACACAGGTATAAATTGTATGCAAAAAAAACACAAAATAATTTTATTAAACTTAAAAAACTTTACTTTACTAAATAATAAGTTTGGAGTATGTTTTTAAACATTACTGTTTAGCATATCTCATCATCTAGTTATTAATACTCATAAGAAATTTCGAGAAAAACGGTGTATCCAAAATCCTGTTGGTGGTTATTATGGGTCAAATTACAAAGCAACTGTAAGTTGCAATCAGACAGATGTGGTACCAATAAAATTACGTCATTCATTTTGGAATGCATTCATTAATAATGGCCTAGTGATAGTTATATTATTTTTAATGTAACGAAATATTCGATTACTTAAATGCTTCTCTAAGATCTTGGGCTATTGAAGCAACTCACATTTCACATCCTAGGCAAGTTTCTAAATCATGAAAAAACGTTTATTAATATAATTATATTAAATACTGTCGCGTGCTGTGGCCCAGTTAGTGAGAGCTTTCTCTACCGATCACGCAAGTCTGGGTTCGATTCCCGGTCAGATCATAAAGAATTATTCAATTCAAAGTTATGATCGAAGATTGGGTGTTTTTGATGTAAATTAACATTATTTCCTCTCCTCCTATCCTTTTGATTCTTCAATAACTGGGTGTTGCGATAGCGATTAGCCAACCATTAGTCGTGTTCTAGCCTTATCCTACTTTCCCTTCTACTCACTTTGAAAAAAAATCTGTTGAGATATCGCCATTATGAGGTCTTATGCTCCACATTGGGAGAGGGCATGGATAAAAAAAATAAAAGTAAGACTATTTTCTTTGAATTTGACTATGGAAATTCATTATTAATAAAAAAATCAACTTAATATTTCTACATTTCTTTCGTGAAAACATATAACAACAAAAACATATTATTTGCCACAACTAGCTTATATTTAACATAGTTTCGATGAACAACCGTAAAAAAATACAGTAATTAATCAAATAACCATTTACAATATCAAAACTATGAAGAAACTTAAATATTAAGTCGTTTCTATAAAACGATTGCTCCGTTAGCAAAAAATCATAATTGCGGTAAAACGAATTGTCATTGAAAAAGGTTTGAAAAAGTGGTTAACTTGCAATATCTGGAGCAGCATTCATTATTCCCCGAGACATTCTACTCTCACCGCAGCGCGGAATATCGAAATGACCAATTAGGCATACGTTCATTAAGGCTCCCTTTAAAAATGGCGGCGTCTTCAGGAGCATTTATTATAGACGCACACCACCCCGCCCATCGGCTACACATAAACACACACATCCAGAGAGAGACCATCAGTTGGCAGCACAACTCGACTGAGAGACACACGCTCTGGAGATAAGAAAAAAGGGGGAAAAACAAAGATGGGAAACTCCTCTGGCACCTACCCCGAAGGACGGGGATGGAAGCGGCCCGTGGGGTGGTGGCGGCACATTTTTCCTTCTCCTTCGCACATTTTATGTCCGTCCTATTCTATTCTAATTATCGGTTTCAGAGAAATGAGTTAAAATACGTAAGAAAACCTTCACTTGCGCGACGCAGCGTTTTTTTCTGCACAGTGGGTGAGCTAACGCGTTGTCTAATTATAAACATAAAAGTTTATGAAAAAGGAGATTATGGCGTTGGGTAAGCCATGATTTCCCAGTACACTGGGCCATACCTACTAATTTAATCTTACTTTTAATTATGAAATCTAAACAAAATTTGCCAAAAAAAAAACATACCTCAAAAAAAAAAGTATATAATATGAAATTTTAAACAAAACAAAAAAAAACATTAAATGGTCAGAATTTAAATCAATTTTCGTTAGTAGGTTAGTTTAGGTTAAGTTAGGTTTTTTTTTAAATTCTTTTAAATTATGACTATTTATTATGACCGATATATTATAACCATTAGATATAAATTCTGACCAATGTTATTTAAATTCTTTTTTTTAGGGTGTTCACTGTCAATACTTGGTGGAAAGGCATTATATTAATAAAAACAATAATCCTTTGTACTTCATTCCACTTTATTTATTATGTCAGGACCGGTTTCGCTCATTGCGAGCATTGATAATGCTCAGTTGATAATGCTCGCAATGAGCGAAACCGGTCCTGACATATTAAATAAAGTGGAATGAAGTACAAAGGATTATTGTTTTTATTAAATTTAAATTCTGACCAGAAAAATAGGAGCCATAATTATTTCAAATTTTATATAAAAACAATCAGTAATTGAGTAATAACAATCAATAAATCGTAATTCAACGATGCTCAAAAATATAGTATAAGGTTTTTTAATGAAGGTGTCTCAACAAAAGCCTTTTTTCTACGAACACATTTTATTACTCAGTTGCTTAACCTCTCTTCTTCGAAGAGAGTAGTTATTATAAAATGTGAAATAGGGTTAGTGGTTAACAGGTAAACTAATCGTTCTTACTGATTTCAAGGATTCGAATACTAGAAAAACAGTATTTTTTCGATCGATTTATCGACTTCGTTTCAATGGGTGGTTGTGATATATAAATTTTCTCCTACTATTTCCGATCTTTTTATTACTGGATGTAGGGAAAGAGATTAGTAAACCACTAGTCCTAGTTAACCCTACTACTCTTTTAAATAAGATAATTTGAGCGACTGAGTAACAAACAGTTCTCGTAGAAAAACTTCTGTTGAGATACCTCCATATGATCCACATTGGAAACGTACGTGGATTTTTAAAAAATCGTTCTTGCTATGCTCTGTTATTTTTTTTAAGATTGGAAGGGTGGAAGAAAATATTTCACAAACACTCATGCCTTCGAACAAAAATCGATTGTAAAATAACTGTTCGTTCTAACATCGAACTCGTGAGATCCGTCACGAATGTCATCAACGTTAGCCACTGCGCCACGGAACCCCAACGTACGCCACTTATATTTGGTTATTAACACAAGACAAGCAGATTTTTTGATATAGCAGTTTTACTGTTTCAACTTTCAATAATGTGTTCACTTTTCAACCCGTCATATTTTAAGTTATTGCAGTCAAAATTTATCATTACAATGGTTGATGGTATATTGGACACTAGCACATCAACATAAAATATAAGATTTCGACTGAACGTGCTTGGTGGAATTTCAATAATAAATTTGAATCGTTCAGATTATGTACATTCACACAGATTTCAGCTCAAATTCATCCGTGCACTTGAACGCCTGAAGATGCCGAAAGGCGGAACCCGGGTCGTTAGTGACAAAATCTGTGTGAATGTACATAATCTGAACGATTCAAATTTAACATAAAAGTTATTATTAATTTTATTATAAAACCATTCGGTCACCCAATACACTAACTAAAACACTATAAAACTGAGACAAGTTCGTTCAATACATGTAAACCCATTTATCTATACACAGATCGACCAACACACACACCAACACAAGTAAAAAAACATTTCTAAATGAAGTCTGCGCCAGTCCAATATATTGCTACAATAAAGTTGAAATAGCGCGTATCTATCATTTTAAAAATCTTATTGTAATATAAAATTTAATACGAAGAAATTAATATGTATTGCATGCTGTATCCCAGTCATCATCAGATCATGCAGGTCTGGGTTCGATTCCCGATAAGATCACAGTGAATTGGAGAAGTATTCAATTCAAAGTTGTGATCGAAGACTGGGTGTTTGTGATGTCAATTCACATAATTTCCTCTCCTCCCATCCTTCTGATTCTTTAATAACTGGGTGTAACAATGGCGATTAGTCAACCACTAATCCTGTTATAGCCTTATCCTTCTTTCCCTACTACTCACTTTGAAAAAATGTGAGTTTGAGCGACTGAGTAACACACAGTTTTCGTAGAAAAAACTTCTGTTGTGATACATCAATTAGGAAGCCATATGCTTCATATTGAGAGCGGACACGGATATTTTTTTTTTTTTTTGTAATACAACAAAAATACATACTTTTACAATACTACATATACATAAATATCCAAGCAGTTTTATTCTGGTTATCATTTACATTATAACTGTTGTGTAATACATTTCACCGCTTGTCTGTCTATGAATAAAAAAGGATGAATAATGTTGTCGAAGAATTTTCAAATAAATACATAAGCTAAGATATTTAATATCGCTGAAACTACATATTTAAGCAAAGCTTTATTGAATTCTAAAAAATAATTGTATACAACCATTAATATGCTTACATAAAAAAACAGCTACTTGTCATTATTAAGCCAGCGAAATCAAAGGTTGTGTAATAAACAAAAATTGTAGGGTTCATGACACAGTGGACAACGTAGTTTCCAACAGTGCCGGACCTCATAGGCACAAATCACAGTACAAACAGAATTTTTTCAATCAAATTATCAATTTGTACGATGTCTAAAAACTACAACATTGCAATCCTTAATTACGGGTTGTAGCGAGATTAACAAGCCAACCACTAGTCTTGTCCCATCCTTATCCTTCTTATACCTATTTGTACTGTGTGTTAAGATACTGTTAATAGGAGGCCATATGTTATACATTGGGAGTGGACATGGATTAAAGGAACGTAATATAAAGTCTGTTAAATAGCAAGATAGATGTTTTATTGCAATGCTTTGATTTTTAAGATTTAATAGGAAGAACAGCAAATTCGATGGGTGAATCAATCATCAATCGGTGGGGTATTTAACAGAGCTGTTGCTACTCTTCCAGTAGTCATTTTCAATCAATGAATCGATTCACCACAGATAAGTGGTATTTCTACTAGAGAAGTTATTCAAAAAGTCTCAAGAAGTTTCCCTCTCAATATTATCTGCTCACATTTCAGTCGTTTCTAGAAAAGGGGTAATGAAGATTTAGACGAGGACAAAATATGTGCGAGACAACTCGAATGAAAGAGACAGAAATGCTAAAGATGATGAAAAACGAGTATCGAAAAGGTTTTATATTACGTTTTTCTAACAGGTGAAATGAGAAGGGTATCTACAGGTTGGCTCAAAATATGAAGATTGATTAAAATAAAAGTTTAATTCATGAAAATGGTATTCTTGATATTTTTCTAATTTGAGTTATTTAAGACTTCGACTGAAAGTGCTTGGTGAAATTTCAATATTTTATTTAAAAATTAAACAGTCTTCCGATTTTAAATGAAATGCTTCACGTGCCTGGCTCTTCACTTTTATATCCTATATAAATATAATCATTAAACCTTTTCCGACAAACAAAAATAAATATAATTCTTAAAACTACTCACCATTCAAATATGTGGACATTACCATTCCCTTTTTGCCAGCAATGGCTTTAAGCTCAATAATACATTTATTTCTTATATAAACACGAAACATTCATTAACTAAGCGTCAGTTCAAGTTCATCCGTGCATTTGAACGCCTGAAGATGCCGAATGGCAAAACCCGGGTAGTTAGTGAAAAATCTGTGTGAATGTATATAATTTGAACGATTCAAATTTAAAACCTAAGGTATTATAAATAAGGCTGTGGTGTCGTCAAGGGAAAAGACGACTTTGACTCCGACATAAACCTTAGCTTAAAGCACGACTTTAATTATTTTATAATGCAAAGTAGAGTATAGTGGTGGCATTTATGACGCTAGCGATTTAAGCGCACAATTTTTTTTAAAGGATTTGAAGATATTGGTTTTTTTTAATCGAATTCAGTTTAAACATTCAAATTCCACAGCCCTGATGTCAATGTCAATTTTAAATATTTTACTATTTGACTGTCAAAATCATACATAAATTTTATGGTTTCTGTATACGTGCAATAAAAAAATATTGACAATACAGATTGTACACTAACTAAGGCTTTAATATGTTTATTAAAAACTTTTTTTATTTTGATTTGAAGCTGCTTTAGTTACGAATAAAATTTAATAATCAGTTTACATCAATGGATGCGCTGAAAATATTATTATTACGTATTTTGACTCAGATACTTTTCACTGGTAAATCAAACACTGAGGGGTCGAATTCAACATAAACGAGTCAAAATAATAAAAAAAAACAACATATTTGAATCGTCGAATCTTTTAGATGAATTACAAAACCATACCACCTACTTCATTGCGTACAGAAAGAATATTTTGTATTTACCAGTCGACGTTTTATGTTTTTGTAGTATTTTAAAGTATTTGTTTGCTTTTTAATTGAATTATTCATTTTTGTGAACTTCAAAAGTCAAATCGACTGACTAGGCATCAAGTCGTCAAACACTATAATTATATAGATTGAATTTGTAAGAAGATTTTTCATAATTATTTTTTTTTAATTAGCGATTTTCCTTGTTTGCATTCTAAATTCTATAATGTGTGTATCCTTGCTTTTAGATTCCTTTGAATACGTTACGATGGCATTAATATATAATAATTACTGAAATAAAATCTTTTCATTAAACTGTTGCATCGGTAAGTGATGTATTTTGTAAGCCACTCTGACAGACACTGTGCACAGTATTATTCTACTAAGTAATTCACGAAGCTAGTTTATGAAAACAGATATTACAAAAAAAAAATCTACTTTTCATATGCAGATGATTGGGTGGCGTTCAGAAATAAATAGTCAAGTTTTTGTTATCTCTGAAAGAAACTGCTTAAATGAATAATGTAAATGATAATGCTTTACTATAACAAATAAATATTTGAAAAATTAATGTCAGGATAGATAATTTATATTGCGATATTATGAAACTTTATGACCTGTATTACTAAGTTGGCCAAGGAACTCGATAGTTATTTAGACTTTTAAAATGTAAGACATTTAAAACTCTTGACATTGTGTTAAGTCAACAGACTCCTAGCCCCATTATTGCGCTACCCTTAAATGGTGAAAGTATTCTTCCGGGCAAGACTTTTCTGACCATGAATTCTCCGTACACTGATTACCCTTCTGAACGAGATTCTTTCGTACATAGAAAACTCTGGGCATGTTTTATTAAATGCAAAAAACAGATATTAAATGACAAACTGTTAATTTAAGATTTCGACTGAAGGTGCTTGGTGGAATTTCAATATTAAATTTGAATCGTTCAAACTATATACATTCTCACAGCTTTTTTCACTAACGACCCGGATTTCGCCTTTTGGCATCTTCAGGCTTCAAGCTCACGGATGAATTTGAACTGACGCTTAGTAAATGAAAGTTTCGTGTTTATATAAGAAATAAATGTATCATTGAGCTTGAAGCCATTGCTGGCGAAAAGGATAAGCTCATGGGAATGCCCACAGATTTGAGTAGTAAGTAGTTTTAAGAATTATATTTATTTGTTTGTCGGCAAAGGTTTAATGATTATATTTATATAGGGTATAGAAGTGGAGATCCCGGTATGTTTAATATTTCATTGAAAATCGGAAGGCTGTGCAATTGTGCTATATTTATTCCCAAAATTTCACTAGATTTCACAGATAAACTGTTAATATAAATTACAGTATAAACTTTTGATAGTTTTCATTCAGAAAAATACTCAGTACTTTTGACTTGAGACATTACACATAAAGCAATATTTTTATATCTAAAATATTAACATTTTCGGAAGATTCTGTGTCCGTAGTTATCTATGTACGGAGGATTATTTGTAAGAAAGAATCGTTTTTATAAGAATCTGTGTAAGCAGTATTTTCATTAGAGAAATTTGTTATAAAAAATCACGTCCCTTAAGCACCTATAAGGTCAGATAACATTTGAAAACTATTTTGCGTGACATTTATACATCGATTGAAGTATATGTGCAACAGTAGTGCGCACTATTTTAGCCATGTGCTACTTTGTCAATGTTGAATGCTTCTCAATAGAAATATACATTTTCCAACAATTTTCTACGTATTATCTCACTAAAATTAAATAAAAATACGTTTAAAACAAAATAAAAAATTAAACCTAACTAAAAATAATGAAGATATGTATTAACAGCTACATTAGTTGAACGCGGATGACCTGTCACATCATGCTCAAAACTTAGATTAAATTTAGAATGGCTCGCTTTGTACCTAACAATGACAATGTTATTAGTATGTGTACGTGGCGAAAAGAATTATTTTTTTTTCTTGCAACCAGAAAAATGTATGAATTCGTTTTGACTCAAATCAAATTCACAGCAGCAGAATAAATAATAAAATGTTATCTAAAAATAATTGTTACTAAGCGTAAAATTATGGTATAATTTAAAGTGAATTATACGTTTCATTAAACATGACAATTGCAATGTTTTCCTGTATACAAGTCACATGAGACATGAGAAAACCCATAGCAAGCAATAAAAATGCGATATTCCTTCGCTTCAAAAACAAAGAATCAAAGTAAGCCGCCAACTTTTTTTCTTTCTCTCCTTGTCGTTTGTTGTTTTCCTTAATGACGAAGAAAAGCGTTTTCAGTTTTATGAGAACTTTTCGTGTGTTTATTTTTTCCTTTTTATTTTTGTTGCCATGAGCTTTGATTCTTATTTACCCTTGGGTTCATCGCGGTTAAATGTTAAACTCCTTGAAAAGGGTTGTAAAAATATTTCAAGGCCTTTCGTAATAGAAAGGGACATATTGACATTGTTTTGCAAATATTCAAATTTAGAAGACGACTGTGCAAACATTTTATTTTTAGAATCGTGTCTTAGAACAAATATTTGAAAATGTAATTCTATTAAAAAGAATTATTTTAAAAATAGACATTTTCAATTTAAGACAATCAACCCGATCATGATTTACTTATTAACAGTGGTGGATTAAGCACATGAGAGGCCCCGAGCGCATTAAAATTTGGAGACCTTGTTTTTCGTATAACATAAAAATATCAAAAAAACTCATGCAAATTCAAACAAAAAATATATGGGTTATGTAATATTATAAACTTTGAGGCGCCTAATGTTCTGAGACCCCAAGCGAGCGCTTCATTTGCTAATAAGATAATCAGCCACTGATTCTTTACAATGATGGATCAATACCGGTTTCGCTCAATGACTGAGTAGTTAAAAAAGAAACATATAAGATTTTTTTTTTTAATTTATCGCTTATTATTATGTTTGTCATTTCACAAAGCTGCCTTGTTTAATGAAAAATTCATCAATAATTAACTTGTCGTATAGAAACATACGTCATTCAACATAAGTTTTTTTAAAAAAAAGCATAGCAAATAACTAATGCAAAATTAATTTGTATAGACTTTTCTACAAAATATGTTGTAACAGTTTATTTGTATTTTTATAAAATTACAACGTTGATATTTCTTTAATTCCTATAATGGTATATTGAGAAATAATTTCGCACTTTTGGCTGATCAATCACTTAAATTAAAAAGGTTAGAATGAAGATATTGAAGGATCTTTTCAGAGATTATTGATCTTTTGCAGCTTTTGAATACTTTTTAAAAAAACTTTTTTTATCATATTGCTATAAAATATATGTATACAATTAAATTGTAAATGTTTCACATTAATATCGAAACATGTTTTCTAATTGTAATACAGCATAATTTTCAATGTAGGTTATCGATGAATACAACATGAGTACGGTTTAATCTTTCAAAGTTAAGACAATAAGAAAAAAATGGGCGTAAACATACTGTACCAAAACAATGCTCCGCGATCAATAAAAAATACTAATACACACTATGAAATCAGCGATCGTATTATATACATTCTTAGAACGATTGCCGAAATGGCAATTTTTTCATTAACCTCATCTCATCCCCCGCAATGAGCAAAATCCACAAGTTGTCAAAAATTTTCAATGTTGGATCCGTTTTTCGAATATAAATATTTATTCCGCTTAAGACTAATGTAATTGAAAAGAAAAATGACCCAATGTACAAACATTGATCATGACAAACGACGTTTAATTCCATGAATGAAAGAAAAAGACCAACATGAGGAGCAAACATTCAAAAAGTGTTTTGTCACACAAATACAAAGCTTGGAAAATGATGATTTAAGTGTTGCAAAAGTGACGGTTTGTATGAACGTGTCAACTTTATGATTTCATTTTAATATGAAAAAAAAACCTTTTTGAACACTAATTTTGATTTCCATTCATAGGTTTTATTATGGGCTATCAGAATTGATATAAAACGTCATTTTTCAAAATTTGTGACAAAACACTTTTTGAATGTTTGCTCCTCACATGCTTTTCGAAAAACAGATATCATAATATTACTCATAATATTTTTATGAAAAATTCTGATTTACTGATTTTAGTTCATGATCCTTTTTTTGACTTCATTTAATTTATTTTTTAATAGATAGATAGTTGTTATCTAAAGTATGTGTTTGAAACTGTTAACCTCTAGAATACCGCGCAAATAAATCATTAATGTGTCCCAGAGATACTGCGTGTTTTTGAGAAAAATAATTTTGCCTAATGTGCACTCGAATTCGATATTTTAAAAACCTATATTGAATTATTATAGATAGCACTAAACATATTCATCAAAATATTGCTTATATTCTATTAGAATACCACTTATTTGATTTTTTAAACGTCTTTGACATCCGTGTTCGCTTTCAAATGTTTAGAACACCGGTGTCCGCTTGGTATTCAAGTGGTTAAAGATATTTTTTTATATATTGTTTTCAAATTATTTTTTTAATGATTTACACACTATGTAATATGTCATAGTATGCATGTCATAGTATGCAAATATGAATATAAAAATTATGATTAAACAGTTAACCAATCTATGTCAAATATCTTTCGAATAGAATTCAAATAGAAGACCATGAATCATAATATAATATAACCATAAAAATTCAATTCATAAAAAAAAATCCAAGCAGTCTGTATGAATGCCAGACCAGCCCAGGTAGTTGTTTTTTGATAAACCATTTTTTTAATAGAAAATTTAAATTAACTTTGATTATTCCACGTATTGTGTTACTAACTGTGACACGTTTGTTTCCAATTACACAAATTGTTTCCAATTAATAGAGTAATCAAAACCTAGCTGATTGATTGCAGTTCATTAGTTTAATACTTTGTAATGTTTAACGTCATTAGTAGTATGATTAAATTTGTTTGCACTGTTTCGATTTTATAATCCCCTCTTTGCTTCCCTTAAAAAGGAAAAATCCCAATCTGATTGATTACAACTCATTAGTATCATTAGTATCATTATCTGTTTGTTTTATTTCGATTCTAAACCCTCCTTCTTGCTCCTCTTAAAAGGAAAAAAACCAAACCTCCATTTTGTAATTTTATAATTTTAAAATGTTAGAATCAATCTTGCTTCATTACTTAAGCAAACTTTGCGATAGTAAGTCTGAAGATGCCTCTGAAAGAGGCGAAACACGTGTCACAGTTAGTAACACAATACGTGGAATAATCAAAGTTAATTTAAATTTTCTATTAAAATGAACTTCCACAAAGTTACCGCCGAAACCATCGAAAGTATTAACCATTTTTTTGTTTCATTTGTCTATGAACAAAATATGTATTGCAAATTTGAATATAAGAGTTGTTAAAAACAAAAAATAATGTATTATATAATATTTTATTTAAATGCAAAAAAGTACAAAACATTAATATTCAAAGTAATTATTTGTTCAAATACTGCAAATAATATTATCAGTCATAATTCTTAGTTAAATTTGTAATGGTTTTTCATTTTTTCTCAATACAAATATTATTTTACCTTTGATATAATTTCATATTCTAAAACAGCAGTGGGTAATTAAATTTTTAAAGATGATAAAAATAAAAAATAAATATTTGAGCTCCACTTTTTCTAAAAATCGTAAATTTGACAAATTACACGATGTTTTTCAACTACTTTACGGTGTAAAAAAATAATGTTTAGTTTATATGTATTTGAATTATTTCCTGCGCCTCTCAGGTTGGAATCCTCAGAGCTAAGCAACGTCCCCGCTAGCGAGCACACACACGCGGTGTCCCCTTACAAAGTCGAGCCCAAAATGTCCACCCGGCCCCATCTCACCCACTCCCTCATCCAAAGCCCCCCGACTCCTCTTCCAGCTTAGAACATTCGTCCGCATCTTTCGCGGGAGGGTATTTAAAAAAAACTCAAACACCGCCCCACTGAGAGAGTTTACTTTGTATTACTTCCCCTTCACTAAACCTCGTGGCGTCGATCTTTTGTTTCTTAATTGCGAGGAGGCGTCGGGGGTAAAAATAACCCCCCGCCGAAAAAGGGAAGAAAATCAACCACCCCAAGACTCATTCCTTTAACCGTCAAAAAAGAGGGTGTAAAATTCCCTCTTAAAAAAGAGGTTCCGAATTCTCATTCCAATGTTGTGACGCCGGGTTAAAATAAAGGGGGTAAATATAACCCCCTCGTCTCTAAAGGGTGTGCGCGGATTAATCATCGCCCCCCTCCCTGCGCGTCTCTTCCGCCCTTCCCCCGACGTATTAACGATATTGGACTTAAGGAATATTCCGGGAGATTTTGAATTGAGATTTTTTCTTTGAGATTAATAATGCCAGGAAATAAGCACCTCCAGTTTTCAGCCGGTGCGTAATTATAATAAATGAGTTTATTTTTCTTTCCATTTCGTCTTTTGCCGTTCGTTTTAGTATATTGGATATACGTTTATCGCTTATATTGTCTTATATGACCTTCTGTTTTATTGAATAAATACTCGTCTTTGGCGTAAATCATAACCCCTCATTTTTATACATATAAAATTGAAAAACCACAAACAAAAAATCACGATTCAAATAAATATAACCAACCATTTAATTTCACAAATGAAAATTTATCATAAAAAACGGCTCGCATCTTTGAGCTATCTTTTTAAGCTCTTGTCACCGCCAGGCTTTCCAAAACGTTTTTAATATTTAAAAATACATTTTTTATTATTTTTTTAGTAAGTCTCATTTAAATAATTAATATTTTGATTGTTCAATAACTGGTTCAAAATATTTTATCAATAATTGTTCAATATTAATTGTCACAACTGACAATAACTAAATAAGTTCTACTATAACAAATTAAATTAAATACATTCCAATACTAACGATCCTGAAAGAATTTCGGTGAAATTTAATCATAAAAGTATTATCAATTAGTAGGTCATAGAATGGAACAAATATATATATGCAACAGTCAAAATGGGAAATTATTTATATAATATATCGACGTATAGAAATAATAAAAAAAACCGGAAAACCACTTGAAATGTATTTTTTAGTTAAATATTTTTTTAAATAGAGGTTTAAAAAATATTTAGTTGAGCTGATATATTATATATTGTTTATTCAATCAGCCCAAATGAATTACAGCGTTTATCTAGGTTCAGTATAAATCACTTTCATAGATCACCACTCATACATATGTATATCGACTGTGGAAAGGAAAAAGGACATAACCCACAGATTTTTTTCGATAATCACAATGTATCAAACTTGATACAAGTTGTATAAAAGTATGCAAGCTGCAAATGCCGAATTAGTATCTAAATTAAGCTGTTAATTTTGAAAAAGATTACCTTGTAAAAAATTAAAACCAAATAAAATACTGAAATAAAGGTTTTTTCTAGACAAATTCTTTAATTAATATTATATTATGTCAATTAAACACCAGTTTAGATGTCTCAGTGCACTTCAAGGTTGCGTATAATTCATAATTTGCATATGGCCGAAAATCATCAAAACACGTTTTTTGTGCCTCCTGTAAAATTTTATGTGTGTGAGTTACGTCCTTTATCCTTTCCACAGTTGATATATATATACTTATACTTTCATTAGTTATTTATTTAAAATTACGTTTTTTTTGAACATAGCAAAGTGTGTTTTTGTTTCTTATCATATAGAATATAAATTACCCTAAACAAAAAAAATTAAAAAAACGCTCTCACTTTTTCTTTATAAAGAATGATGTAAGATATAAAACAAAAGCATCAGCAGTATAAATTCAAAAGGCGAATGAGCACCAGTAAAGTATTCAGAACAATGTGTTACTGAGTTCACATGTTTTCATACAATAATAATGATTGTGCATGTTTTGTATGAAGCATGTGCGAACGTACATATATTCATCTGCATAATCAAATAATATAATCTTGAGGCATTACGTTATGATAACATGTTCGCGGGCCAAACTTGAGAAGGTGGATTAGATTAACAGTGCAAAAAAATAAATTAAATATATCTTACATTGTCGAGCAGATAAATTCATAGCGACGCATCTTGACAGGTAACTCTTTTACAAAAAATCTATTTCAGACGTTCATTCTGTTTAACTTAACAAGCCCGCATTAAACTAAAAATAATAAAGTTTTAAAAGTAAATATTGTTGTTTCACAAAGGATTATAATCAAAACATACAGCAAATTTGACATAAATTGTACTATTTTAATTTAAAAAATCAATTGGGAATATTTTTTGTTTTAAAAACACTTATCTAATAAAATAAGCCAAAATTCGCATGAGAAGAATTTGTATCTTAGCTTGGTTAAGGGTTAACTTCTCGTATGCAGAAACAGTAAGGAATGATAGATGGGATGAGAAAATAGCTATTGGTCAGGAGGAAAGGTAATATTAGTAAGAATGAATTAATTAATTTTAATTAAAAACAAATTTTCTAATAAATGGTACACACATTCTTTTGAACAGAAATCGATAAAATCAGCTGATAATGGTTGTTATGAGTAAAACCAGTTCCGATGACAATAAATAATTTTGGAAATGTTACAAAAAATAAATATTGTTTTAAAAATGACTTTTCACTATTGGTTGATAGAGAACACCTTACAAGTAATTATTGAAAAAGCTTTTAAATAAAAAAATTGTCTAAAAAATTATTCGAGCTATATAGCGAATAACATGCGTAAGAGCGTTGACCACTCGACTTTTAATCTGTATAAAATTTAAAATTATTTAGTCTTGATTATCGGTGAAAATATAATACGTTTAACATCAGCTTTACTATCAAACTTAACTCGTAATATTTAAGATTGACGTGTGACGGTAAGACTATTTTGAATTTTTCATTAATACTGTAAATTTTTTTGAAAACATATGCAATTAAATTATTTGTGTTCATAATATATAAGTATAAATTTGATATTAAAAGTATGTGTGATATTTTAAAAATTGAACTACCCTAGACGAATGCTCCCTTTTCTTATTGTTTGAAAACGTTTGCTCATCTTTCCACTTGTTTTCTCTGGCAAACGTCATGAGTGACGTGTGCCTCTTATTTGCACGTGCTTCTTTCTACAGGTGTATTACAAAGCCTCTCACTTTAGAATTTCCTCGTTTACAAAACTTTTTTGTTCAATATACAGCTTCTGGTTTTTTTTTATACGCTAGCAATAAGCTCTTATAAAATGTTTTACTGTACGAATTTTCACTTCCAATAAAAACAATAAAGTGACCTTATTTCAAATACAGTTTGTTTTTTATTTTAATTAGTTAGTTGCAGATCTTTACTGTTAAGGAAAAAAATAATAAATATGCAAAAGAAATCAAGACCAGCCGTTGATTCAATTTAAAAAGAAAAGATTTTTTTAAATTCACATATCCAACATAACATTTATAATAAAAACGTAAAATAAAACAGATATTACAATTACGTAAAAATATTGCGATGACTTTGCTTCTCTTCTTTTTTTCTGTGAGTATTTGAATTAGTAAATTATTTTAAGGTGTTCACTGTCATACTTGGTGGAAAGGCATTATAATAAAAATAATAAAAGATTTTTAGTACTTTTTCCACATAAAATTTATTAGATCAGGACCGGTTTCGCTCATCGCGAGCATTATCAACTGATAAGAAAAATATATAAACAGTGATATTTATACAAATTTAAATTGAAATAAAAAGGTGTAAGCAACTATTAACAATTTAAATTCACTTTGCTTAAAAATTTCCTAAATTTTAATTGTGTTTATAATTGACATCGTTTGCCACTTAGATTTATTATTCTTTGATGATGATTTTTTAATTGTTATGGGTGTTAATCATTTTAATTTTGTGTAATTATAATGTAATTTGTTAATCCTTTAAATTGTTAATAGTTGCTTACACCTTTTTATTTCAATTTAAATTTGTATAAATATCACTGTTTATATATTTTTCTTATCAGTTGATAATGCTCGCGATGAGCGAAACCGGTCCTGATCTAATAAATTTTATGTGGAAAAAGTACTAAAAATGTTTTATTAGTAAAATATTATTTTATCTAGCTAACATAAAGCCAAACAAATCATTTTTTTTTGCCAAACCTAAAAATACAGTCAAATGGTAAAAGCAGTAAGGCAAAAGTTTCTCAAAAAATATGTAAATTTTTTCAATAGTTCATTTTTTAATTAAAGTATTTCGTCTATGTTTGAATACTTCATATGTACATATTATTTGGCATAACAGTCAATGCGTCAAATATTTAGAAGTTGAAAGATCATACAAATTAAGCTCGATAAGAATTAACATCACAAACGTACTTGTTAAATTTCCAAATGTTACCAATTACAATTTATCATATTGGGATTTGAACCCGCCTGATTGGTAAACCTAAGCTCTTACCAACTAAAATCACAGCGGGTGAAGTTAAGATTTCGCATATGATAATTAATATTTTGATCGACGAAAATAAATTAATCGATTCTTTGTAGTATCCCTGTGAATTGTGCGGATTTAAACCATGTGTGAGGTAAATGGTAGTCTAAAGTAAAACGCTAGAAAATATCTCACGCCCGCTGCCTAAATCGAACTTTTCCGCACGCTCTTCATCTCAGACGCTAACTTGGAGTGCTAATTTCCGCACACGAGAGTTTGGGAATGTTTTCTTTTGTATCAAAATAATATTTGAATATTTTCTCGCAAGAAAAATATCAATTCAATCGTGTTTTCGTTATGAACATAATATTTTTACAATAAACAGTGGTATTGATTATTTAAAAGTTGTTTATTTTTGTTTGTGATTCATTTATTAAATTATTGATTGATTTTTTAACATTATAAAAAAACTATTTGGCAATAAAACTAATACAGATCCATTAAAACTTAATGAGAGTTTTTATAATGTACTCGATATTAAGGCTTATATAAAAACCGGTTTTTGAATGTTAATATTGTTACAAAAAATGGATAACTCGATTAAAATAGCGAGAAAAAATTGTTTATTTATATACATAATAATACACAACAAGAAATTATTTGGTGTTAATCTTCAGAGAATATGATTTAAGAAAACACAAAGCGTCCGCTGATCGTTTTATAAAAAAATATCCTGATTTCGAAAATACCCTTTCGCTGGGTAAATAATGTCGGGCATATGGTTTTTAAGCGATCAAATAAAAGATACAAATTTTCTGTCATTTTTTTATAGACTCGTTGATTCAAAATTCAGCACAACCTGTTACGAAGTTGAAAAACCGGTTTTCGAATGTCACAAATTTTGAAAACCGACAACCCCTACTCGAGATTTACTCAAAGAGAAATTACTTCTCATGCACTCATGGCAAAGATCTATTTTTGATCTACATTGAAATCGATTCCAAGCATATTTAGGTAACAGAGTTTGAATGATTTAACTTAAACTTTGCAGAGCTTCATTTAATTATGTTTATAAATACTACAGTTTCTACAATTTTTTTTGTATAAAAAAGTGGTTGTTACGTTGGCATCGCGGTACTTGCATTGATTAAAAAAAATATATGGCTGTTTTTTTTCCGGGATTCAAATCTTTGAATGTAACAAAACAAAACGGATAACCTACAGTATTACGGTTTGGTTAAACGATCAAAATATTTTAAACGTGAGTTCAGTAAATTCACCCTACTATCATGTTAATTTATAACAGAATATACGTTACATGAACATGTCAAAACTTACACGCAGTTTATATTAGAAATTTCGGTAGACAATGAATCATGATTACCTACTGAAAAATGACGTTGGTTGCATTTTCTGTGGGAAAATAACATGTGATGCAGTATTTATTGTGCATTCAAAGGAAATTCATAATCATATGTTAAATATTTTCTTAGCATGCGATAGGTAAATCTAGTCAGAAGCAGAAACACTTCATAAAAGACAGTTTCTGCAGTATTAAGCATAATCTTTTATTGAATTTAATTTAATTTTAAGTGCGTTGACGCGATCTAAAAAGTGATTAATTTGTTATTACAAAATTATTGAAATGAAAACGATTATTTTTTTTACATATATTTACAATTGTCGAGTCCATGGTACTAAGTAGTCAACGACGTTGATTTCCATTCTAGACCTCACGGGTTCGAAGCAGCATTTTTTCAAGATTAAAACCACTAGTCCTGTGTTGCCCTATCTTATTTTCCTACTACTCTTTACGAAAACAAGAGAGGTTGAATGACTGAGCAACAAATAGTTGTCGTATAAAAACGAATATTGGAAGAGGACATGAATAAAAAACCAACAACAGCTAATTTATTTTTAAAACGTGTTTTTCAGTACCGGATTCGCTCAAAGCGAACATTTTCAACTATAAATAAAGATTTAAGATTTCGACTGAAGGTGCTTGGTGGAATTTCAATATTAAATTTGAATCGTTCAAACTATGTACATTCTCACAAATTTTGTCACTAACGACCCGGGTTTCGCCTTTCGGCATCTTCAGGCATTCAAGTTGCCGAAAGGCGAAACCCGGGTCGTTAGTGACAAAATTTGTGAGAATGTACATAGTTTGAACGATTCAAATTTATAAATAAAGATTTATTTTAACATATCGACTTTGGAAAGGAAAAAGGACGTAACCCTTAGTTTTTTAAAAACAGCTTATTTCGATAATCACAATGAATCAATCTTGATAAATGTTCTATCAAAAGGATTTAAGAGAGGGTAAAAATATCAAAGTATTTTAGTTCTACAGTTTTTAATAATTTTTATGCTATGATAGCTATTTCGGCTTTCGCCATCGTCAGAACTACTAGTTCTCAGTCTCTAGTCAGAACTAAATAGTTCTGACGATAGCGAAATAGCTATCAACGCATAAAAAGAAATTAAAAACAGTAGAACTAAAATACTTTGATATTTTTACCTTCTGATAATGGAGTTCTACCAAGTAAATGCCAAATCAATTAATAAAAGGATTTAAATTTCAAATATCGAATTAGTATCTAAATTTAGCATTTAAGTTTGAAAAAAGATGTTAAAATTGAAACCAAGACTGAAATAAAGGTTTTTCTTTAATTAATATTAGATTATGTCATAATTTAAGATTTCGACTGAAGGTGCTTGGTGGAATTTCAATATTAAATTTGAATCGTTCAAACTATGTACATTCTCACAAATTTTGTCACTAACGACCCGGGTTTCGCCTTTCAAGTCAGTTCAAGTTCATCCGTGCACTTGAATGCCTGAAGATGCCGAAAGGCGAAACCCGGGTCGTTAGTGACAAAATTTGTGAGAATGTACATAGTTTGAACGATTCAAATTTAGATTATGTCAATTAAACACCAGTTTAGAAGTCTCCGTGCACTTCAAGGTTGTGTATAATTTATAATATGCCTATGACCGAAAATCATCAAAACACGTTTTTTGTGCCTCCTGTAAAATTTTACATGTGTGAGTTATGTCCTTTTTCTTTTCTACAGTCAATATACTCCTTGTTGTAGACACGGTCAAAAAAAAGATAAAATTCTACAGTACATATAAAAAAAAACATTCTGTTTTAATTATTACGATAACCACATTCAATTGATTTGTGTTACTCATCTTCACAATAGTGGGAAATCTATACCCCCCACACATTCACAAAAACAGGGTTCGTATCCAAGTAGCAAAACTTTTGAATATTATCGTTGCATTGTTTTATATTACAAGAGCACCCAGCGTGACCACCCTCGCCCCTATTCTACTTCCTTCTTGCTGCATTTTCTGCAGACCCATGAGCCCCCTTCATCATACCATCCCCCTACTGTCTTAACCACACGTCCCGCATTATTTAATTTTATTGCGATTACGAGATCTTATGTGACAGTCATGGTTTCGTAATAACGAGATCATTATTCACATTTCTATTGTGACATGTTTCAACTCCGATCAACAAGTTCTGGGCAAATATATTCTACATTAATGACTTTTTTAATAATATTGAATGATCTCTCTTTAAAAAGAGTATTTTTTCAACCGGTGTTGGGAAAAAAATAGAATAAATATTGATTAAATATAAAATTAACCACTAGTCCTGTTCTAGCCTTATTCTTCTTTCCCTACTACTCACTTTAAAAAAAGTGAGGTTTAGCAACTGAGTAACAAACAGTTCGCGTAGAAAAAAACTTCTGTTGACATACCTCCATTAGGAGGCCATATGCTCCATATTGGGAGCAAACATGGATGAAAAATATAAAATTAATTCAGACACATCCGTAAAAAAATATCTTAAAAAGAACACGTAAGATGTCTAAAAAAACAATATTTTTTCAAAGATTGAAAGTGATTTGATAAAAATAAAAATTTTGAAATACTCCATAAGGTAAATAATAGATGAAATTAATGTTTTTAGAAATTAATAGTGTCATAAAAGAAAGAAAAAAAAAACATTTTAAATCAGATGGCTGGATCACCATTTTGAAATTTGTTTCCACTAGTATTTACCATACCTAATGTAATTAATTAGTTTATAATTAGTACTATCAAATTTTGTATTTTTTTGTTACTTTCTCCCTGCGTCCAGTGGAGATGGAAAACCCCCCACTTTAATTTTGCAATTTATAAAATTTAGATTTATTTTTTAATTTATTCGTAAGCCTTGCGATATAAAGTCTGATGATGCTTTTCAAACAGACGAAACACGAGTTACATTTTGTGACACAACAAGTGGAATTACAAAGTTATAAAATTTAATTGTATATAAATAAAGTGCATTGCTGTTTCCATGGTGGTGCTGAACCATTAGACCCCATCCTTTGCTACGTCTCTGTTTTCGACTGTTACGGTGAAAAAAGTAAATGTGTTTTATGAAATGTTTTTTATTTATCAATAATGGAATGACAGTTTTCTAAAAAATGAAAATATTTGACTTATTCCTCTTGATTTAAAAAAAGTTTGGCTTACTTCTAAAAGTCCTCGTTAAGCATCTTCTGTTGGTTACTGCCAATAGTTATTTAAATTTCCTACGTCAGGCGAAAAAATTTTAAAAATATACACATACACATATTTTCTCGTAAAGATATTTCAACATTTTTTTTCAACGAGAATTGATTGAATATAAAAATAATAAAACATTTTTAGTACTTTTTCCACATAAAATTTATTAGATCAGGACCGGTTTCGCTCATGATGAGCATTGTCAACTGATAAGAAAAAACAATAAAACAGTGATATTTATACAAAAGTTAAGTGATAAAAACAAGGTATGACAAACAATTGGTATTACAACCTAGCAAAATAATTGAAGTAAAATACAAGGAAAATAAACTATAAATAAAAAGTTGAAGACCACTTAGCAATGAAACTATTATGACAAAAACCAATTAGGTATGAATTATCATTACCAAAGTAAAAACCAACAATTAGTGTATATAATAAATAAATCTTAATGTCTGTCAACCTAATTGAGAATTGATTGTTTAAGGACACGACTTGTGGTTACAAATCGCTCTACTTCAAATACTTTATTTTTATTTGAATTTAATTTAAATTCTAATTTAGTTTTTGTGTATACACAAATAATCACTCATCAGTTTATATATGGCAGTTTTATCAAATTTAAAAAATGTCTTTAGAGTAAGAAATTCAATACATCCAAGAATTAAAAAGTTCTTTATTCAAATAAAGCATTTCCCCTCAAATGAACAAGTAAGAATTTTAATCATATCTAACAAATACCAGTATTTTCACGTGTATTAGTTAGAAAAATGTATTCTTATTATCTATACGTGTATGCATGTGTGAATTGGTCATGTGGAGATTAGTATGCATGTGCACACATACTGGCTCAACACCCTAAGTTCTTTTTTTCATTATGCTCGCAAGGAAAACGTTTTCTTATAGTCCGTTCGATGAATTTAGTAACGCGTAAAAAATGTTAATACTGTAAAAATAAAAATGTGGTATTTTTGTCTGTGTCAGCGGTCTTGTAGCTTAACCCTTTGCAGTCTTTGATTGAAATATTTTTTCACATTAACTCGTCTTTAATTAATTTATTATCGTTTAATTATAATAAAAAACATTTTGAATGTTTCAGTATAGCAAAATTTATCTTGCGCACAATGCGTATTGGTAATATTTGGATGAAAATAAAATTATATTATTAAAAAAATCAGTAAATAAAAAAACGTTGCCAAATCTGTAATGTCGAGTCCAGCTCGACATAGGACTTCTAAGGGTTAATGGTCAAAGATCTTGGGCATTCTGTTCGGTTACATTAGTTAAGTGATCAATTTCCCAATCATTTCAAAAGGACTACAGAAATTATGTCACTTCAACTTACCATTATGCGGGATTTAAGTCACCGTAAGGAAATTTTCACAAATTGATTGCCCAATCGATTTATATATTATATATGATGTGCTCAAAAGTATGAATATCTATAATGCTTAAAAATATTTAAAAAAACACTATTATAGCTACTATTTTTCTCTCTAGTTCCATTTTCATATTCTTACCACTGCAAAAATCGAGAGGTGTAGTGACTAAATATAAAGGTTAATATTACATTGGTTAAATAATAAACGGTATAAAATGACAAGTTTTATTATTATTTTTTAAATGTTTCAGTCATTCGAACAGACTTTACCCATTCTAATTTACATGATGAACAAAAATGCGATACCAACACATACACATGCGAAAAATTCTCGCGATATCATCTTCCGCGTGCACACACAACACACGCACGCGCACACATGTGAAGAAGACTCCCTCACACTCGGATGCGATGCAATACTTGCACACATTGAGAAATGAAAGTAAAATATAATAGATTTTTTAATAAGCTTCAGCCCTTATGGGGATGTGAGGCACGTATACGCAAATGAGAATTAAGAACACGTGTGCGCTTAACGAAGAATTTGCAATGCAATAAGGGTGCTGGAGCAACAGCCTTTTTTTATTTTTCTTACTCGCCAGAAAGATTAAAATATTTTCCATTTAGATCTAGCCAAGAATTCTACATTTTGTTTTGACAATCAGTTACTTTTTCGCATGATTATAAATGCGATTAGCAATGTTTTCATTCCAATGAATAAGAGTTTGTTTTGTAGATCATAGAATAAATAAAAAAAAGCTTTAAAAGTGTCTATATATTGTTAGAATATTCCTGATGGTAGTATGAAAGTCTGCTTGTTATGTGTCGTATAAAGCTCTCAATGAAACATATTCCAACAGAAGTCATTTAACAAGAACTCAATTTCAGAAACTAAAATTATTTGGAGACAGTAATGATAGATATTGGCGGAATACCCTATAAGCAAATGTGGCGCGCGATAGTGGCCTTAAGTTTTAAAGGCCTCAAAAATAGCTTTTTGACAATACTTTGATTAAAAAATATATTTATATGTTTTATATATATGTTTTCCAAAAAATAGGGCTTCCAATTCTATTGCGCTGGGACCTGTTATGTGCTTAATCAGTCACTGACGATAGATGAATAGGGCTAGAACAGAACTAGTGTTGTGCTCTCGTTTGCTTTTTTGGAATTTAAAAAGCACAAACATTCATATCTTCAAAACTAAATCCAAAAATCTATGAACAATTTATTAAATCATAGGATTCAAACCCGTGGACACCTAACCCGAAGCCTACAACTTTGAACACTTGACTTAAAGCTCTGCATAATTCAGTACAGCAATCTATAATGAAGAAATCCTCGAATAATAAATCTTTACTTGGGGGGTAAACGACACTTTGTAATACCTTTTTTCCAGTGATATTAAAAAAAAACTACAAGTATGATCGGATGAATGATCATTACAAATAGTAGAAGAAAACAAGCGATTCTCTAACATAAACCACATTTTAAAAAATTGAACAATCATAGGATAAAACTGCAATTTTTGACATAATTTACCCACCATGTTTATAAATATACTCATATTTTTTCAATCAATTTTTAGATTTATTTTTAAAATGTCTAAAATTCTTTATCACCGCCAATTCTATCCTAAAATTGTGCTGAGTGAGAGCAATAAGCTAACACTAATAATGTCTTAGCCATATCCTTCCATCCCTACTGCATTAAAAAAAGAGATTTTTAAAAACTCAACAAAGAATAATTCACTAAAATTAATCATTTCTGACTTTTGTTATTATATTTTAGAGGTAATAAACATTATAATATTAGTCACTCTTACTTACCTTCATTTGTAAATTCATTTCAAAACCATTTTTTTTTTGTTTTGTATAAATAACACTAACATTACATTCTCTTATCGGTTGACAATGGTCGCCATGAGAAAAACCGGTCCTGATCTTATTAAATAAAAGTGGAATTAGTACAAATTCATATCCTTTTTTCTGGAATACCTTTTATATATAATACTTTCTGCGTATTATTTTACTGTAAGATTTCGTACTAACAGAAAATTAAGCTTTTTTAATATAGAAAAGTGGAATAAATCGACCAAAACATGTTTAAATATGTCACTTTGATTGTAATGTTTTAATTGTTTTATTGTAAACAAATAAATGACATTTATACTATTTTTAATGGTTTGGATTATTTATTATATTAATCAATTTAAAACTTTTGAAACGAACGTATTCATTAGATATTGTTATAAACATATAAAGTGATATTATCCGCAATTACAATTTGTATGCGATACAAACTAAAATTTAATCAATAAAAATAACTTTCTTTCAAAAACAAAATCACAACTACACATTCAACATTTCCCCTTCTTCCGCAACGATTCCTATCCGAGAATATGAAATTTTTAATACGCGCCCTGCGTAAATTAAAATTATTACCCTGCGCCATATCTCCTTGCAAACTTTCATACATGCATGACATCCCGTCTTGAGACCCACCCCCACCTATTATTGCCTCCCTCTTAGCCCCCACGAAACACACACAAAAAAGTTGCCAACATACATTAAAAAAGAATCCATGCGTGTTTGTGTCTAAGAATTTTCCATATCTTATAGTGCAATTCATCAAAACTGATCGGTTACCAATTTATCTTTGAAGGGTTTTTAAAAATTAACGTGAGACATCGGTTTCTTATAATATACAGTTAGTGTTTTACTGCCGCATTTCAAAATGCTATCAAAAATAAAAATAAGAGTACAGCTCACAATTATGAGTAAAGAAGAGTATACGGGACTGGTTTTGGTACAGTCATTTCAAAATCTATCATTCATTCATAACATTCTAAGCAGGACAGGAAGCTCACCATTTTTAAATGTTTGTACATTTAAATTCACTCTTGTTCATACATGTAATTATAAACATTATTGTTTGTGTCTACCTTTTTCTTAACCTTCCGTAGAAAGGAAAAAATCCTAAATCTCCATTTTGTATTTTATTAAAATTAAAACCAGTATTTAATAAAAAAAAACCTCTACTAAAGGTTGTATGAAGATGCTTCTTAAAGAGGCAAAAAGTGTGTCATTATTTGTTACACAACCTGTAAAATAATACATTTAATTTAATATTATTGAATATTTTGATGTTTGTAATGGATCAATAAGAATTTCAAAGAAAATATGGAACACGAGACGTTTTCTTTAAAATTTTAAAATTTCTGTCTGGAAATATAAGCGAATAAATTATCCAATATTTGAACCCACGAATATTAGAAAAAAAGTTTGATTGGAATATTGTGGTTATGTTGAGTATACTGAGAAAAAACCATTAAAGACGAGTTATCTAACAAATCTTAATTTTGATGATCGACCAATGAATTACCACTCGTTTTGTATGCCATAAAGGTAAAAATTGTTAAAGCAAAACATATCGTGGCTCATTGAACTGTTGTGAGGACATCCAGGCTTTTAGATCGTTGCTGAAAAGTAAAACATGCATTTATTAAAAAATATATTTATTTAAATTTGATTGAAGTATCGGTTGATATTATAACATATCGACTGTGGGAAGGAAAAATGACGTAACCCACAGCTTTTTTTCGATAATCACATATTATCCAACTTGATACACGTTCTATCAAAATTATGTAAGCTGCAAATGGCGAATTAGTATCTAAATTTATCTTTTAAACTTGGAAAAAGTTGGACCTGTCAAAATTGAAACCAAGAAAAAAGACTGAAAAAAAGGTTTTTCATAAACAATTTCTTAAATTAATATTAGATTATGTCAATTTAACACCAGTTTAGAAGTCTCCATTCACTTCAAAGTTGTGTATATTTCATAATTTGTCTTTGGCCGAAAATCATCAGAAAACGTTTTTTGGGTCTACTGTAAAAAAAATATGTGTGGGTTACGTCCTTTTTCCTTTCCACAGTCGATATATAAATAATCTCTATTTAAGTAAGTGACTCTTAAAAACAAAACATTAAAATCTAAGAACCAAAACTTGCATAGTATAAATTAGTCAAACATATTAAATCACAGCTCAACTCCCCAGTTTCCATTTTTTTATGCATAAGCATTCATACGTATAAACATGTATGTCATAGATATTTATAACAGTGTACGTGTGTGTGTATGGGTGTGTTAATTTTAAGAATACATATTATGTATGGTGTATGTCCGTATGTGTATGATAACCCAAAAAAAAGCGCCCTTTTCTCTCTTAAGTCAGTCAGCCGTCTCATTTTACTCCCACCCCCATCCCCTTTATAACACCCCCACTCTCTTATGAGTCGAGGGACGTTCACAATAATTAATTTAAGGCTTTGAGATATTTTCGTCATATTTCGCTGATGTCTTTAAAATGAGCAAAATGAATATTTCTTACTGTCTCAGCGAAGTTTTTCTGAAAAGCAATACGTAGTCTTATACGACTCAGAATTGTATACATTTCACTAGGGCTGAAACGCGAAACTATTATATTTTACTTTATAGTTTTTAACAAATATTTATTACTTTTAGGGTGTTCACTATCAATCACAACTGACAATGACAATTGATGACAAGTTGAAAATGCTCGCAATGAACGAAACCGGTTCTAACCTTTTTAATAAAGTGGAATAAAGTACAAAGAAATATTGTGTTTTTATTAATATAATGCCTTTCCATCTAGTATTGATAGTGAAATAAAATACAAAGGAATATTGTGTTTTTATTAACAAATATTTATATTGGGTCACCTTTTTGATACATTATAAGTGTTACTCAGTTGCTCAATCTTTCATTTTTTCCAAAAGAGAGTAGGAATAGAAGGATACTGCTAGGATGGGACTCGTGGTTAGCTAATCTCTCTTTCTACGCCCCGTTTTTAGGATAGAATGGGTGGGAGGCGGATTTTGTTTATCTGTAAAGACTGGCTTATAGCAGACAAATTATATCTTACATACTTCATGGTATGTAAGATTCTGTCTAAATTAACTTCAATTTGAATCGTTTAAATTATGTACATTCACGCAAGTTCTGTCACGAACGACCCGGTTTTCGCCTTTCGGCATCGTCAGGCGTTCAAGTGCACGGATGAACTTGAACTGACACTTAGTAAATGAATTTATCGTACCGTTGAGCTTTAAGCTATTGCTGGCGAAAAGGATTAACCCATGGGAATGCCCACAGATTTGAATGGTGAGAAATTTTAAGAATTATATTTATTTTTGTTTGTCAAGTTTATCCGTGCACTTGAAAGCTTGAAAATGCCGAAAGGCGAAACCCGGGTCGTTAGCGACAAAACTTGTGAGAATGTGCACGTGCTGAATATACAGACGCAAGCCAACATTTGACTGTATACGCCACACAGACGACCGTCTCGTAGCAAAGACAATGGAATGCGACAGTGCAATTGGGGGATTTGCGGCGAATATTTAAAGCCAGCGCGTAATTCGGGGTTGTGTATTTGGAGGTTATACTGTAATTTTATAATTATGTCCTGTTCATATTCTGTTTAAAAGGTGTACAGGGTGGGTAAAATATTTCAAAACCCTTAACCTCTAGCTAAAAATTCATAAAATGGTCAGAAAATAGAGCCCTTTTTCATGTTTAAAAATCTTTTTTTTTATTTGAAATATGTAAAACATTTATTTGCTTTTTCGCCAGGTAATCTATGGGAATGGTCATAATAGGAGCTGTAGAATATTTTTTCGATGATGATGCTGTATTCTAAGGATTAAATCAGCATCCTTAACTTTGACTACGCGATCTTTCTATGCGTACCAATACCCGGGAAACATTTCCATTTTAAAATAGCTTACGTAATTAAGAATGTAAAAACTCCAGCTAAATACAAAATATCCGCCCCCTCCTGCCCCCCAAAGAATAAGACGACGTAGAAAAGGATAGAAAGGGGGGCAGGGGTGTGAGCCGGGGCACTAAGATAGGGGGGTAATCAACGCACGAAATCTTTTCAACCCTTAAAAGTTTAGAGTAGGCCCCTACTAACGGTCGCTGGTTTATCTGGGCAGAACGGCGCAGCACGCCGCTGGAAAAACAAATTAAAATGAAAATTTTGATGCCGTTAAAATCGAAGGGCATTTGTTTTACGCTTACGCCTGTTCCTTTTCTGCACGCCAATGCATATAAAACTTTTGACAGTCCCTGAGACAAACATGTCAATTTTCTTACAGATTTTTTTTCAACAGAAGTAATTATCCGGCTAGGTAGAGTTTTATTCATTTTTTTAAAACTAAATATTAAAAATTATGAAAAAAATTTAAAGTGCATGATTTTTTGTGTATATGTATTTGATCTACTTACATTCTGTATTTCTCAATTGCGAAATTCCATTTGTTAATCTTGTCAGACATGGGCCACCTTTTTTTTCTGGGACCAAATTATCATTCTATCTACGAGTCAGGGGCTGGACCTAATTATTTAATCGTACGAAGTTTTCAAGGTTTTCGTCCGCTGACCACTTTGATGTAATAGGTCAAGGTTGTTTTTAGCCCGCGGACCGGGAGTTGCCCATAATTGGTAAAATTAATTGTTTATCTACTAAAGAAAATCAATAAACTTGACTCGTTCGTTTTAAGATAGGAAAAATTCATTTATTTTGGTTTACAAAACTATTTGACTACATCGTGTTGCACTTTGATGAGATCGATTAACTTAGTAAAAACACAGTATTCCTTTGTACTTTATTTCACTTTATTTAAAAGGTTAGAACCGGTTTCGCTCATTGCAAGCATTGTCAGTTGAAAATTCTTGCAATGAACGAAACCGGTCCTGACCATTTAAATAAAGTGAAATAAAGTACAAAGGAATATTTTGTTTTTATTAATATAATGCCTTTCCACCAAGTAATGGCACTGAACACTCTAAAAGAGATTGATTAACAATTGTTTCTAAACCTTTTTTTTTAAATAATTTATTATTATAAATATATAAATAATTTATTATAATTAATATATTATTGTACTATTAAATATTAATTTAATAATCTTTTTGACTATTATATTATTGATTTGAACATTAATATATAAATTAATAACATTTTATAGAAAAACTGTTATATTGATAAGAATAAAAAAATCTATTTTAAAAGTTTTCATATCCGCTCTTTGCTGAAAGAATATGACCACGACACATTACTACCAATATTATCTCCCCCCCCTTTATTATTTCACCAGCGTATTTGCTTCTGTCTTGGTCACCCTAGCTGCATGTTACTTGAATCCCACCCAACTATCCAATCCTGAAAACGAGGTGTATTGAGAGCGTTTTGTATCTTTCATAAAATTCTACAAAAATCGGAACAACCGAATAACAAGCAATTTTCGTACATTAACTTCAACTCACATAACCTTTTGAAACATTCAACAGTAAGAAGCTTATTTAAAAAAAACTTTATTGATAACAGACTTCATAAAATAAATATCGATAAATATTTTATTTTGGGTTGATCAAAAAAATAATGTATCCATGTTTGCTTCCCATGTTGAGCATATGCTTTCCTAATTGAAGCATTTCAACAGAAGTTTTTCTATGAGAACTGTATATTACTCAGTTGCTCTACCCTACTTTTCGAATAAAGTAGTAGGGGTAAAATGATAAGATATTTTTCGATCGGAAGGATGGGAGAGACTTTTTAGACATCACAAACACCCTTGCCGTTGAACAATAATTGATAAATTTATTTTTAAAATGCTGTTGGGACTCGGAACCGTGAGATCCGTCACGGAAACCGACAACGTTGACCGCTAGGCCACGGACACGACGTTAGAACTTGTTCTACCGACCAGGTGGGTCGGAGTTCGATCATTCCGGTGAAGTCAATATCAAATTTAGGTTTTTCAATTTAAATTTGTCATATGAGACACGGGTTTTAGTGATTATTTAAAATTATTATTTATTTATTATATAAATTATTATTTAAATTTATTTTTTAAATTTTTAAGATTTTTAAAAAAATATATTTGAAATTACAGCTTATGCCAATACGTCAAATATTTTGAAGTTGAAAGATCATACGAGATTAACTCAAGGAGAATTAACTTCACAAACACCCATGTCTTAGATCTCAAATTAAAACTGAAAAAATCCAATTTGATACTGACCTTACCGGGAATCAAACCCAGACCCATCTGATCGGTAGAGCAAGCTCTAACCAACAAGACCACAGCGGGCGATGTCAATTTACCTCAAGTTTATCTCAAGTGACTTACAACAATACAAAAATTCTCATCGAAATTTTCTCGTATGAAGTATTTGGCGCATTGGCATTAGTTTTAATGCCAAATATTTTTTATTTTAAAATATACATATACATACATATATAATACACATGTTTTACGAAAGAAAACAATCCATAGACCATTCATAGTTATTGTAACTAATTGAATATATTTTGTCATTCATCAGAACTGATTCAAACTATTGTATCTGCACCAGTTATATGTAATAGAAAAATTTAAATTAACTTTGATTATTCCACGTATCGTGTTACTAACTGTGACACGTGTTTCGCCTCTATCAGAGGCATCTTCAGACTTACTATCGCAAAGTTTGCTTAAGTAATGAAGCAAGATTGATTCTAACATTTTAAAATTATGAAATTACAAAATGGAGTTTGGGTTTTTTTTCCTTTTAAGGGAAGCAAGAATGGTGGTGATAAAATCGAAATAAAGTAAACAAATAATGATACTAATGAGTTGCAATCAATCAGATTGAGATGTTTCCTTTATAAGGAAAGGAAGCACGTGTCACAGTTAGTAACACAATACGTGGAATAATCAAAGTTGTTTTAGAAAAAATTAATTTACATTTCATTTAATTATATTTTTAAAAAAAGTTTCAGAAGCTTTAATATTTTGCTTAGATTTCAGTGGCGTAGGTGTCACGATGCTTGATTTTCTTCCTCGTTTTAATTTTTTTGGAAGGAGTGGAGTGTAGGAAAAAACTCTGATAAGGATAAGACAAATTAATGTATGGCAGGTGCTGTAATGTCGTGAAAGCTTTCTCAGAATATGTTTTGTTTAATATAATTATATTTTTTATGTTGACAGATTTGCTAAGTAGAAGATACGCTATAGAAATTATAATTATTTATACTTCTTACACGTATTATTTGGTTACGTTTAATATTTCGTTTTTAGAGTACAATTTTTAATTTAGGGCAAAAGTGTATACTAGAGATTTTTTAACTATAAAAAGGGAGTGCTAATAATATCGATACGTTGTTTATAATACAAAGCAGATATAACAATCGACAAATTGGTTTTTTGTCTATTGAATACTTAAATTTTAATCGTTCAAATTATGTACATTCACACAAATTTTGTCACTAACGACCCGGGTTTTGCATTTGGGCATCTTCAGACGTTCAAGTGCACGAATAAACTTGAACTGACTAAATATAATTCTTGAAACTACTCACCATTTAAATCGGTGGGCATTTCTAATCCTTTTCGTCAGCAATAGCTTTAAACTCAATGATACATTTATTACTAATATAAACACGTAACATTCATTTACTTAGCGTCAGTTCAAGTTCATCCGTGCACTTGAACGCCTGAAGATGCTGAAAGGCGAAATCCGGGTCGTTAGTGACAAAAATTGTGTGAATGTAGATAATTTGAAGGATTCATATTTAATATTGAAATTCCACCAAGCACCTTCAGTCGAAATCTTAAATTATTGAATACTTGTTAAAGGGTAAAAGAATAACAATACTTTATTTTTTAGATACAGTAATAAAGTCAAAAAAGTAAACACTCTTTTGTACTAATTCCACATTCATTTTTTATGATCATGAGCATAACTGGTCCTGATCATAATAAAGTGTTTTTATTTCTTAATATAATTCTTTTTTACCAATTGTTAACAGTGAACACGATATTTTCGATGGATTCGGCGGAAACTTAAGAAGTTTATTTTTAATATTATCATGTTTAAAACTCTCGCGGCTCGGAGACTAGAAAAATACTTGTCAGCCGATGGGGGTCTTTTGTGACCCCAGTGGTTTCCTCATTATTGGCCTTATTCTTATGAATTAAAAAAAAAAGTAGTCCAAGGGCTTTAAAATATCTCTCTGCGTCATTCCTCATACATTTTTTTTTATAAAAATCCATGTTTTTTTTAATAAATAATCATATTTTAAGTTGCGCGTAAAAAAGACGTCATCCCAGCACACATATGAATTAACAACTGACGAGTGTTCTCAGCGTTCTAAGTTATCTTACGAACAATCGTTATCGCGGGCGCTAATCACCTGATAGCGTTATCGCGTTATCATATAAACTACAAAAGGTCCAAAAAACTATGATATAAGAATACCTTAATTATAAACATTGTATCACCCATATTAAAATAGATATTTAAAAAAAATGTTGGTATTGGGGTCGCATTTCTTGAACTTAGAACCGGAAAAGTGAAGTGAAGCTAATTAACATAAAATTTTACTTATTCTTATTAGAATAATTTTAAATGTTTATAATACGATACGCTAGAAAAGAGTACTAGGAAGCATATAAAAGAAAATAAGTTATAGATTTGCACTGGGTGGATGTCAGACGCTTTCTTCAATACACACATATATATATATATCGACTGTGTAAAGGAAAAACGACGTAACTTACACATAGCAAATTTTACGAAAGGCACAAAAAACGTGTTTTAAGGATTTTGGGACATATGCAAATTATGAAATATACACAAAATTTAAGTGCACGGAGACTTCAAAGTTGTATTTAACTGACACATTCTAATATTAATTAATGAAAATGTCAACGACAAATCTCCTTTTCAGTCTTTTTTCGTGGTTTTAATTTTTTACATGGTCATCTTTTCAAACTTAAAAGCTAAATTTAGATAATATTTCAGCATTTGCAGCTTACATCCCTTTGATGAAACGTGTATCAAGATTAATACATTGTGATTATCGAAAAAATCTGTTTTGAAAAAACTGTTGGTTACGTTTTTTTTCCTTTCCAGAGTCAATATTTATAATAAATAATAATGGTAGTACTAAAAAATATTAATATTGTTTCATCTTAATTTGACAGACAAAATTTTTAAAGAGTTTAAGCGTAGTTTGATGAAGATATATATATTTAAAATGAATAAAAAATATATATGTATCGTATAATATCATAATGATTTACTTTCAGAAAACCATAATCGTAATAAAAAAAGCGATTTCATTACCATAATAAATGTGATGTTTTCATACACTGCGTATTTTATATGAGGGTATTTTCCTCTTTTAAAAGATATACATATTATTACTATGAAGAAAACGACAAAAATAAAGCAATGAAAAAAGTCTTTAAAAATAATCAGAGAGACGGCCGTCTTAAAATTTATTACACACGTAATAATATATACTACATTCTCCCTATACGGAGAGTTTAATCCTCGATTTAGTCTTATTCCGGGAATCCGTGTACATTCGTGCCATCCCTCCGGTGGAAAAGCATCCCTTGGATATCGTTAGAATGTTACCATTAATTCGGCGAGTGACGAGCGTGCATATCGCGTTATCTCCTTCGTGATTACGTATGCAAAAGAAGACGCGGTCTTTTTTTTAACTTCATACATATTCGTATAATCACCCCCTACCCCCCTCTTCAGTTTTCCCTGCTATGCTATACTTCAAGTCTTAAGCTTAGTTTTCACAGTATAATTAATTAGAGTGAGCTTTCAGTTATATTTGCTTACATAAATAAAATATCTTAAACTTGTAAGACTTTGTAATTTTAATTTTAAAAATAATGGAAAACTTATTTGTACATAAATATTAATATGTATCGTTATGAAACATGTGTGTGTTTCCTTTTATGATCTTAAATTAATACCATGGTGTCATCAATGATCGCATGGTAAATATAATACAATTATTCATCAGTAAAGTGTAAAAAAAAATTGATACATTGATCTATCTGAAAATTGTTGCTTTTCTAAAATCAATCGATTGTTATTTTTCAGCAAGATGTATTTTTTGATTACTCTTTAAATAATATAATATAATATTTTGGTAATAAAAGAGTTATTCGTTATTATTATTACTGTTTCGTAAATATTTTATCTTTATTGGACTAATCACATATTTATTTAATTGAATTTAATCTAAGATTATTTATAATGTTAAACTATTTGACACTTTTTTTTAAGGTGTTCACTGTCAATACTTGGTGGAATGGCATTATAATAAAAATAATAAAACATTTTTAGTACTTTTTCCACATAAAATTTATTAGATCAGGACCGGTTTCGCTCATCGCGAGCATTATCAACTGATAAGAAAAATACATAAACAGTGATATTTATACAAAATTAAATTGAAATAAAAAGGTGTAAGCAACTATTAACAATTTAAAGGATTAGCAAATAACATTATAATTACACAAAATTAAAATGCTTAACACCCATAACAATTAAAAAATCATCATCAAAGAATAATAAATCTAAGTGGCAAACGATATCAATTATAAACACAATTAAAATTTGGGAAATTTTTACACAAAGTGAAAAGTGTAGTGTTAACACTACACTTTTCACTTTGTGTAAAAATTTCCCAAATTTTAATTGTGTTTATAATTGATATCGTTTGCCACTTAGATTTATTATTCTTTGATGATGATTTTTTAATTGTTATGGGTGTTAAGCATTTTAATTTTGTGTAATTATAATGTAATTTGCTAATCCTTTAAATTGTTAATAGTTGCTTACACCTTTTTATTTCAATTTAATTTTGTATAAATATCACTGTTTATGTATTTTTCTTATCAGTTGATAATGCTCGCGATGAGCGAAACCGGTCCTGATCTAATAAATTTTATGTGGAAAAAGTACTAAAAATGTTTTATTATTTTTATTATTTGACACTTTCTTTATTCTGACCTGTTTTTCATCATTTATATTTTTCTATTTTGTTCTGTTTAGTACATTTTTTTTCTTAATCCGTATGCCCAATGTCTCAACTCCAACTCAAATCAAACCATATAAATCGATTTTATGACCAAGTTGATTTAAAAAAATCATGTTCCTATATTAAATACCATATCGACTGTGAATGTAAGCTGCAAATGCCAAATTAGTATCTAAATTTAGCTTTTTAGTAAAAAAAGATGGGCTTGTGAAAATTGAAACCAAGAAAAAAGACTGAAAAAAAGGTTTTTTCTAGACAAGTTCTTCAATGAATATTAGATTATGTCAATTAATCACCCGTTTAGAAGTCTCCGTCTACTTCCAGGTTGTCTATGTTTCATAATTTACATATGACCTAAAATCATCAAAACACGTTTTTTGTGCCTCCTGTAAAATTTGCTATGTGTGAGTTCGTCCGTTTTTCTTTCCCAAGTTGATATAAAATATTACTATAAAAATAGTATAACTGGCATTGAATTCGTTGGGTATTTTTTAAAAAAATTTGACCCAGAACTCAGACCCAGATGAAACAACAAAAACTAACCATTTTATATTAAGTTTAGTAAAAAAATAATTTCCAATTATGCTGTATTATCTGTGCTTTACAAACCCCTCCTCAATCTAATCTCCCAGTTCGTCCGTCTTGTGCCCCCCTTACGCGTCCTTTGTGTCCTCCATATGTTGGGTTGGCTCCGTGGTCTACAGATACACTTTTGAAAGGGTAATCATTGCTTTTTATAGTTTTATAGCATGACTGGGGCTGGATTATTATCTTTAGATTGCTGTGTTTGCAGAGAAATTTCTTTATTCAATGATTAAGCATGTAATATTTTTGTTTGTTTGTCTCTTCATCCACGGTCGTCAAACGAATGAAATTTTCTTATTTTTCTGTACAAATCATATATTATCCTATTGTTAAATGTTTAACCCGTGCTATACCAATTCTTTAGTTTATTTTAGCTTATTAACATTTAATGAATGAATAGGTAGTCTATCACTTTATTCCGAACAAATTCTTTGATTTATGATTATTATTATTTTATTTTATTTTACCATGTCCGCTCCAAATGTGGAGCATATGGACTCCTAATGTAGTTTATCTCAACATAAGTGTTTCTACGAGAACTGCTTGTTACTCAGTTGCTCAACCTCTCTTTTTACAAAGAGAGTAAGGATAGAAGGAGAGAGCTATGAAAGGACTAGTGGTTAGGTAATCGCTCTCGATACGCCCCGTTCATAGGATAGGATGGGTGGGAGGGGGGAATTCAAGACATCATATAAATCCATGTCTTTGAACAGAAATTAATAAATCTTCTTAAAAAAATATATAAAACTTCTCGTACTGGGATTCGAACCCGTGACCTCCGTAGCGGTAACCAACGACGTTGACCACCCATTGATTATACTGACAGTAATAAGATTTTTTAAACAAAACTATGACTTGGCATAGTTTTGTTGGCATTTATAGCCTTCAGCAAGATTAAGCCTCACAACATATTCTTGTCAACCTTACACAACTTTTTCTTACTTTTAGTCACCAAATTCTGGGCATCCAAACCATATCGACTTGGAAGATTAACCGCAGACGCTTTGCATATATTTTATGTTACATATCATACCAATTGTATCTTTCATTTTTTTTTTACAATTGTAACACACACAAATTATTATTTTATGTTGTTGTACGAATCTACATTTATCACAACACATGACATGACACTAATTGTCGTTAAATAAATAATATTGTCGTTGCGTCGAATCGCTGTGTTTTTTTTCAAAACATTGTTGAAGTCTCAAGACATGTTAAAATATAGCAAGTCTAGATAATTGTTTTAAAGCAACAATCCGATTTCGTAAAATTTTCAAATTTTGAAAGTACAGCGACGATGTGTTGAATAAGTTACTATATATTTAGATTAATAATTGTATTATCAACTATTCTTTATCGCTTGTTGTTCACATTTATCTAAATAAAATTTTGTTCGTATATACATATAAGAATAACTTTTTTTTCCTCAGTATTGTGTTGGTTTATTGAAATTCGGATGTGCATGACTCAATCGGTAATTTAATATAAATCTATAAGTGAGTCGATTTTTTTATAAACGGCTTCATAAGCTTTTATCAGGCACACTTCATTTAATGAAATCAAGCTTTTACCGAATCACAAAAATGCAAAACGATCGCATTAGTGCATGCCATCGACTCTTTGAAGGAGACATTCGCAGAATACAAAAGCAAAAAACCGTTTTGAACTGTTGAAATTACTTTGTTTTCCATACTTTACCGCTTAATTTGCGCCATAAAGAGTAATGTTCCAGATGTGTAGAGGTTGTTGTCCCCCTTGAGAAAATTCATTACCCCCTTTACTCCCCACGAAAACCTTTTCTTCTTACCCCCCACTCATTGAAGCGAGGGGGGGTCAGGGAGATTGGGCTCAGTTTTCCCTGCGTAAGTAAAATAAGAAGTTTCTCTGGCGATGGATCATATATTTTTATGCGTGTTTGTTTCCAGCGCAGGGGTGGGAATTAAAATCTATCCTAAGACATCACCTCTGTCCTTTATCAAGGGGATGATGTTGCTAACATAATATGTATTTTCTTCAATCTCTTTATACCATTTTCAAATTATAATCCAAAAGAGTTATTATCTAATTGAAGATATCAGTAATAAGCAAGGTTTTCAACAAAGAATAAAAAACATAGATATTGATTATCTCGGCACTATTTATTATCTTATAATTATAATGTTTATTAGCAAAAATGTGTATCTTTTTTAAAAAAAAAATAAAAAACTTAATATTTCCATGTTCCGGAAGTCATTTTAGATTATATTTAATATTGACTGTGGAAAAAAATGAACCTAACCCACACATAACGAATTTTACAGAAGACACAAAAAACGTTTTTTGATGATTCTGGACCAAATGAAAATTATGAAATACACACAACCTTGAAGTGCATGGAGACTGACAAACTGGTTTTTCATTGACTTTATCTAATATTGATTTAATATATTTAAAAAACCCCGTTTTTTAGGTCTTATTTCCTGATTCAAACTTTAAAGCTGAATTTAGGTACTAATTCGGCATTTTCAGCATACATCCTTTTGATAATACGTGTATCAAGTTGTATACATTGTGATTATAGAAAAAAAGATGTTTTGAAAAAACTGTTGGTTACTTCCTTTTTCTTTTTCACAGTCGATATATACCTTGAAACTCAGATAAAAGTATACGATAAAAAAAATAAAAAATAAAATTAGACTTGGTTTGATTTGAAATTTTACGATATTCATATTAAATGCGAGATACATCAAATATTTGAACCTTTGATGCTGACGGCCAGTGAATAAAATATATAGTTCCGTGCCATTGTAACGATGGATACATATTTTTGACCAACTTTAAGTGATTTTACAACTTTTTATTTTCAATTTAGTTTTGTATAAATAGCATTGTTAATATATTTTTCTTATCAATTGACAATGCTCGCAATGAGTGAAACCAGTCCTGACCTTTTGAATAAAGTGGAATAAAGTTCAAAGTAATATTGTGTATTTATTAATATCTATAAAGAGATGAAAATTGAAAAGAGGCTGTGAAAACTTCCATTTGACTGTTGATCAGAAATAGTTGATGATATTAATTGATGCGCAACCCTTAACCTGTTCATGCCGATCACATATCTCAACGAAAATATTCATCGACCTTTAAAATTGAATGCCGGTTAAAAATAAAGCTCCAATCAATACACGCTTTGGCAAAGAAAAGCTATTATTTGAGGAAAACAACCGACTAACATTTGAATTTACATACATACTGTCACTAAATTATCAATCCTGTTCAGTTTGATTTTGCTACTTATATTATGTTTTATTTATGTGTTTTGCTACTTTTATGACTTGCCTCGTGTTGAGAATAAAAATTTTGAAATGTTTATCGACTTTATTGGGTTAATGCGAGCTCGTGTATTTGATTATTTTTTGTATAGTTTAAAAAATGATTAACTTTCGATTCGCCAAAATTAATCCATTTATATTGACTTTTTACAAGTAAAAACAAGCGACTCAGATATCTATAATATATACAATTCACATTTTTTCAGATTATTTAAGTTTTATCCATTTTACCTATTTCAGACTGATAAATTGTCATACTGGGCACATAATGTAGATTGTAGAGCAATGGCGTATTGCGCTTTCAAATGATTGCCACGATTATCTCAGGCGCATCATAAGAAATTATGTAGCTATTCACTTCAGTGTGAAACGAGCAACTTAAATTCATTGATATGTGTGACGCCTAAGAAACAGGACGCTTATTTTTTAAAGTTTCACTATAATTAAACAGATAGTTTCAGGCTTAAGGTCCTGCCAGCTAAATATTAAATCAATATTTTTTAAGGACAAATGCGGATATTTTTATTGTGTCGGGTCCTATAGCGCAGCATTGTGAGCTTCTGTACCAGATCTCACGGGCTGAAGTCCCAGCACGAACAGCATTTTTTTGATCGTTCGAAGGCATAGGTGTTTGTGATGTCTAAAAATTACCTCCCACCCTTTCCGATCCTTTATTTACTAGGCGTAGCGAGAGCAATGAATTAACCACTAGTCCTGTATTATTCTAATCCTGCTATCCCTACTACTTTGGAAAAGAGAGGTTAAACAACTGAGTAACAAACAGTTCTCGTAGAAAAATTTCGTTGAGATACCTCCATTAGGATGCCATATTGAGAGCGGACATGGATAAAAAAAATCCAAAAATTAAAACTTCGTTTTGGTTGAGATGCGAAAAAAAATGTTTATTGATGTTATTATAGTGTAATATACTTAGTTGTTTTGGTCGATCTGTCAAACGCATACGATGTCTGAGTCTACAGCAGTCGTTAAAAAAACCCCGATATTGTTTTATTATTTCATATTGTTAACGTCTATACAGTAAATTGAGTAAATGATCACTTTTGTATGCACTTAAGTATTTTGCACATTAGATCCGATCGACTAAATATAAATAATCAAGTTTGGCTACAGTGATTTAATAAAAGTGCGCATGGGCAATTATTAAATTATTCCTGTAATTTAATATATTTTTTCATTATAGTCACCGAAAGTCCAACTGTGGATTGGACTACCTGAGAAAATGTCTCTAATCACTTTCCCAGATTGTGTGCGAGGATGAATTTTATTGCCGAATTTACAATATGTGCTGGCTGTACTTATTCATTAACAAAATAATTGAAAAATCGTTGTATCACGCCTAATTACAGATAAGCATTGTTATTAATTGCAATGTGACTACTGTGATTTATAGTTTTTATCGAAACCGGCATTAATAGTTAATTAATGACATGCCCGGGGGCAGATTATATTTTTCAGTAGCAAAGATAATCTTTTAAAACGACATTCAGTTGCAAGACAAAACAGGTTACTGTTTAGTTGCAATATTTTACACTTCACTTCGTAGATATTAAACATGTCACACAAATAATATGATATTATTGCGAATTCGCTTCAAATTCAAATAGTCTAGTTGCGTGGGCTTATTCTCGTGACCATAATAATATTGTCATGCAAATAAAAAAAAACAGTTTGAACACCATTTCAACAAGTCGTAAACTACTTGTCTTGTTCCAGATGCAAGAACACGACATGTATTTCGTATTCAATTTTTTCAAAGTTCATTCATTTTTTTATTATATCATATTATATGTTACTAGCTGGTTCCCGGGAATCGTTGCAATGCCACTCAAAGAAAGTGTTTGTGTTTATCGAAGTGCATGTTTTCTTTTTCTGTCTGTTTACCGTTTGAAGATTGCTGCCGATTGTCTATGGTACGACAACTATCTTCGTCATTTAATATTTGGTGACTATAATTATTTTGGGCCGCACATAAGAGCTGATTGGGCCACAGGTTGAGTACGGCTGATTTAGAGATTGGGCATGGTTGCAATTAAAGTTAATAAAAAAAAGCATTATACAAAATAAATGTTCGTAATTAATTAATTACTACAGATTAAAAAAGATATCAAAACCAAATACAAATAACGAATAAATATGAATGTTACAAGACAGTTTCCCGCAGATCCATCCAAATGGTTTCCTCTGATTCTTTTTATATGTAGAAATTGAAGACATATACGCTTTTTCTTTTTAATTAATCAATGTTGTCTCCATCGCTCTCAACTCTCTTGGTAGCATGTTGTGTCTACACTAACTCCCCATTTCTGTACTCCCCCTGTGCACTCTCTTGCCCATACTCACCCCCATTACACTCGATGTAAAAATATCGCCAATGAAATACTATAAGGTAAAGCCGAAAGAAATGTCTTTTTTTTGAATGCTACAAAAAATATATTAAAAAAAAAACCATTCAATATTATTCCGTTAAATAATTTATGTTATTATATATGATCTTTGTCCACAAAATGGGTAGTTTTTTAAATACCTCTTTCGTAAAATTCGGGCGGTTTATTATTAAAATATGAATCCAGGTGATTTTTTACTTATTCAATGTTTGGGATGTTTTTTTACTTACCGTAAGTTTTTGAAGAAATAATCTTTATATTTTTTCAAATACTAAAATGTCCTTTCCTATAAACAAAAATGAATGGTGCCTTTCCCCATAATAGTGTAACGTTTCATTGCTAAGAATATTCAGTGTTTATTGTTGTTTACACCATTTATTTCAAATTAATTTGGTATAAATAGCTCTGTTTAATTATATTTCTTATCAGTTGCTCGCAATGAGCAAAACCGGTCCTGACCTATTAAATAAAGTGGAATAAAGTACAATGAAATATTGTGTTTTTATTAATTTATTTTAACCGTAAGCTGCATTTTTAGACGAAAGACTAATGTTTTTTTTAAATTTTATTTTAAGATTTTTAGAGAAGGTGCTAGATGAAATTTCAATATTAAATTTGAATTGCTAAAATTTTGTCGACTCTCACAAGTTTGGTCACCAATGACCAGGGTTTCGTCTTTCGACATCTTCAGTCATCCGTGAACGCTTGGAGATGCCGAAAAGCGAAACCTTTATCGTAAGTGACAAAACTTGATGGTGTGTAAAAAATGTGAACGATTCAAATTTGAAAAAAAAAATACAGACAGCATTTTCTGTCCTAACTTTTTTTCAGATGCTCAAACTCTCTTGTTTGTTAAAAGTCCTGATGAAACGAAGGACTCGTATTAAGTTAAACCTTTTAATCATGACCCATTTACAAGATATGATGAGTGAGAGATATTTGCATTATTTTTCAATCAACACAAACTTCTTCGTCTTTTAACAAAAATCCATAAATCGATTAAAAAATCAATTTATCAAAGTGTGCGTACAAGGATTTGAGCTCGTGAATACCACAACTGAAAAGAACAAAAGTCAAACTACATTAAACACCTGAAATAAAAAGAGTAAACCGAAAAAACCCTTCAGATACTATGTGATAATTATCACACTTATATGTACGTAATGAAAATAACTTGATCAGGCAGTGTAAATGCCACCCCGTTTTCCAGCTATCCACCACCCTGTATAATAATATGTAAAATGGAAAGAATGAAGGAGAGGAGAAGAATGTAAGAAGGTGTGAGTGAGACGGCGGGCTAATTAGCGCCGGCGAGTGTGAGAGGGATGCAGCATTACTAATTAAGAATCCAGAAAGAAAGGGAGCAGCGATATAAGAAGCAGAAGAAGAAAACGAAGATTTGTGATTGTAGTGGTGGGGCGGACGTGTAAATTACATGCGTGTGAGTAAACATACAGCGTGTTTCGTTTAATGTTATTTTTTTATAAACAATATCGCCAATTGCCATTGCTATTTCAAAACACCACGAATACTAAAATCAAAATGAATATAACACTACAATATTTTTACGTTAAAACATTATAGTGGAGCCCCCAATTACACTACCCCAAATTACGCGCTAGCTTGGAATATTTGCTGCAAATCCCCCAATTGCACTTCCTTCGCATTCCATTGTCGTTGCCACGAGACGGTCGTCTGTGCAGCGCATACAGTCAAATGTACTGTGTATTCAACACGTGCCAGGCTATACACGTATAGTCAGGCGACTGTCTATGTGCTAGATTTTGGTACGCTTTGCATTTTATCACTTAGTAACTAAATATTTCGTCCATATTTTTTTTTGCAAAACTAAGGGAAATCTTAGTTTTGTATTTTTGCGGAAAAAAACCAAATCCCTAATTTTGCATGAGATTCACTACCCCGAATTACACTGTCCCGACTTCTAAATGGGGGTTTTACTGTAATTTTTTATTTTTATATATGCAGTTGAAAATAAATCAACAATAACATGTTACAGGAAATACGAATGCATTCTTAAGCCATAACACTTTTAATGCGTTCAATGTCAATTCCTAATGTTCAGGTATTATATTAAAAATAAAACACTTTTTTTGTACTAAATCTACGTTTATTTATAAATATCCAAACCGGGTTTGCTCATCACAATCATATCCAACTAATGAAATGAGTTATTTATGCAAAACCACGTAAAACTGGTAAAGGTTAAATAATGCTTTAGTAATAGAAATATGATTTCCCTCCCACCATTTCCGTTCCTTTAACAACCGGGCGTAGCAAGAGCGATTAGTTAACCACTAGTTCTGTCCTAGCCTTATCTTTCTATCACTTTTACTCTCTTTGAAAAAGAAAGGTTGAGCGACTGAGTAATAAACAGTTCTCGTAGAAAAACTTCTGTTGAGATACCTCCATTAGGTAGCCATGTGCTCCACATTGGGAGTGGACATGGATAAATAAAATAGAAATATGATTGATACTCGATGTCTTTTTTACAGCAAAAAAAAAATTATTAAGTCGCACAAAATACTTATGTAAAATATTTTAATCGTGGGCAAGACTTTTTTCATTTTATCCACATATAAACTCGTTTTTTACAAGTTGATTCGTCACTTAAATCGTTTATATATATATATATATTAATTTTGGTAATGAAACAATATTGAATTAAATCGATTTTTTAAATATTTTTTTATTATTATTAATCATATCAATATTTTATCACACGCTAAATCTGTGTGGAGTGTGCAAAGTAGGTTTTCAATACTGAATATTGTTTTTTTAAAGATGAGTGCTGAATAAGTATGTTTATATCTTTCTGCATGTATGTATGTATATTCTAAATTAGTACTGTACACAAAGCTTCTCTCAGCCAAACATTTGAAATATGAAAAAATATATAAAACCCCATTCAAAATATTTCATGTGGGTGTTTAATAATATCATGAAAGTGAGAAACTAAGGACCTGTTTGATTTGGAGAGCTGATTTTGACCTGCTGGTTTCATTGTTAGAATTATAGTCATCCATGCTTTTTATTTTCCTATTCGCTTAAATATATCAAACTACATATGTATGTATAACGATCCATAAGGACTACCAAAACAAGAATTGTTCGATGAAAACTGATTTAAATCAACATTGTTCAAGCTCTTTGCGCATCCTTTTCTAGATTTTACTTTTTTGGTATTTGGAAAGTGTAAAAAGTTATAAAGAATATTTGGAATCACAAAAGTAGCTTATGGACTAAATATTTTGGATAAACTAAAAGAAAATAAAGAAATTTATTTCACATGAACTCAGAATGATAAAAAAAACAATCATCCAATTACTTAACCTAAACCATTATTCAATATTTTGTCTAGTCTGTAATTAAACTAAGAACCATCTGACCACTGACCACTGTAAAACATCAAGCTTGCTTATTACAAACATAATAATTTGGCAATTATTTAAAAAAGGGTGAGATGATTGATTCACTTTGTAACGCCATGTATATAATATGTGTGAACGTATATTTTTGAAGGATTGTTTACGTAGACGTGTACGTGTGTTTGTGTGTATTGGTTTTTCGGTGTGGCTAAATTCGTTTTTTGGCAAACGACTCAAGTGTCCTGACGTTGGCATGTTGTCTTACTCTTTATTCAATATGTGCCCCCCTTTTACCCCCTTTTCCCCTTCGGCACTTGCTGGCTCTGATGTTTATACAAAATAATTTCATACCTACAAATATTATATAATATACATACCTATTTATTAAATATTCAATTTAGAATACTAAATACACAACTCTGATAACAAATGAGTGAAATAATTATTGTATTGAATCTACCATATCTTGGCTAAAAATAAAATTGATTAGGACTTTGTTAATGTTAGTATGTAATTGGCAAACTGTTAAATTTTTTTTCTGTTATCAATTATTAATTTATTACCCACAGTTTGACATTAAAGTGAAATGCAATACGTTAATAAGGGGCTCGCTTAATCTCAAAAAAAATTCTCGGTGTTCTGGGGAAGGAGTGAATTTTGTATCACTCATATGCACTTACACGCAATCGACTGTTTCTTAAAAGACTTTTTATATGTAACGGATATGCAATTTACCGTAAATTTATCAATCTAAATGGCCAAAAATGTATTACTGTATATACTGAAGCTGTCGCAGATAATATATGTAAAACTTATATACTAGTTTGATCTGAGAATATTGTTTTCTCTTAAATTATCAAAAGGCTCGCCAGCCTTAGTATAATTTAACAAGGGGATCGTTCGAGACCCTCTGAGCCTTCTTCGACTCACCTCAAACAACACTTCGACTTTTAAACCCTGTGAATCCTCGTCAAAAATATGTCTCTTTAGAAAAAGACGTTTTCTATTTAACATATTTGTTTTTGTCATTTTATCAACGATTTCTAATTTATTCTAGAAAACTCATACATATTTAGTAACGAAACAATAATAGTATTTATGTTATTGTTTTTATATAGTTACGTTACTTCCAGCATGAAATAATATTAATAATTACATTTTTAAAGTCAATGCCCAAAATTGCATTAAAATTTATCATAAAATAATACCATTTATTAGTATACATTTAATAAAAAATATTATATAAGCTTATTGCGTCCATGCATTCAATTTTACAAAGCAATAATCCAAACGTGACACTTTTTATTCGATTAATAATTGTTGATTTCAATTTTGGATTCCCACATCTTCCCCGTCTGATAAATAAATGAATTATTCTTATTAATCTGTTGACAGCAGATAACTCAATTTCGGCTTCATTTCCGATTAATCAATGTGATTATTTATCACAAATATATTGCCAAAGGAATCGTAAAAACGGGTTTATTAAGTCATTCCTTCTTTTGAACCAACGACATTATAAGGTAAGCAACGATCGTATTTTCTATACCGTAGTATTGAAAACAATTCACTTTAATCAAATTTCATATTTATTGTTAAGCATCTAATATTTTAAATGTTTCTAGCTTATTTTATGGTAAACTACAATTTTATCTGCCAAAGAATTGATAAAAGTTATGACCGTTAATCAATCTATATAAAATCCAGATTTCAACCGATTTTTTTATGGTCAAACGATAAATATCAAAATATAAAGGATTTAAGATATTTGACAAATACGACACAATCTCATAATAATAGCACTCCTGGCGGTTTTTTGGAAAATTATTATCATAAATAATAGAGACTTATCGCATGACACACATAAACAGATCAGTTTACAATTTAAATTGAAGTGCAAAAAAAAATGGCCACTTTAAAATTCTGGGCGTTATACACCAAATGAGAAATATCCCTTTAATTCCCATAATCCGAAAACAAGTTTTCGTTTTTGACTTTCTTCGATTGTAATCGAATTTTAAGGTTATGTGAGAAATCACCATACCACCAGTCTTTTCAGGAGCTAAAATTCTAATATTAATGTACAACGCTTTGGTTCGAAGCAGAATTGAGAGTGGGTCAATTGTTAGCCCAAGAGGCTCGAAATATACCATTATGGTAGGATTCAGAAGAAATTTTTGAGACTTCTCTATATGAGGGTGTATGGATATTACTAGGGCGTCCAATCCCGGGATACCGTTAAATTTTCTGATTGACACGGCTGCGACCCCGGGATTTCGGGATTGAGAAATTTTGAGCAAATCCCGAAAATTGTCACGAAATTGGTAAATCGAGGATTTCATATTCCTCGGTGAGATAAAAAGAAAGAAAAAAATGAAGTTCCGTGACAATCTGGGAAAAAGTATACCAAATCGTGGATTTAAAATTCTTTGGTGGGCTAAAAAAAAAACGTGGTTCTGTGATAATCTGGGGAAAAATATACCAAATCGAGGATTTAAAATTCCTCGGTGAGAAAATCCCAATCCCGGGATTGAAAGTTAATCAATCCCGGGATTGGAAAAAGGCTCCGGGATTGGATACCCTAGATATTACCCATGGCTCTATCCAACTGACTTTCCCTTAGGCATGCTAAACTTTAAAAGTTTGGACGATCGAAGAGAAATGTACCTGGCCATATATTTCTTTCGACTTATACGAGGCCAAAATAAGAATTCTACCATTATTGAAAGTGTGAATCTAAATGTTCCTGATTATTTTTTAAGACATCGTAGACATGAATTGTTTCTTCTCACAATGTGTAGAACCAGCCTGCCAATGGGTAGAGCTTTAACGGTGTTCAACAATATTGCTTCGGATGTCGACATATTCCACGTAGACGTGGGTGAGTTCCGACGAATACTATTTTTGTATGTAATAAAGTATAGTTCATCGAATTTAACTCAGTTGACTTCCCAGCCATTTTTTTCTACTGCTTTTAATATTAAATTGTACTATTTTTTTTTCTATATTGTAAAAGTTTTAAATTAATAATTTGTCAACCTTGTGAAATGTTTATTAAATAAATAAATAAATCATATAAATATATATAAAGTCGGGCTATTTACACCACTTATAACTCAAGAACGGCTGAACCGATTTTTATGATCTTTAATTTTTTGAATTCGTCTCCGCCCAGAATAGCATAATAAGCAATAAAACATCGGAAAAGTATCACAAGAATAAATAAATGTAGAATTAGTACAAAACAGTGTTTTTTTTTAGTATAATGCCTTTTCATTATGTAGTGAACTTAGAACCTTGCTAACTAAAATAATAACGTATATTTGATTGCACTACTTAACAATGGTCAAAATGGTAAAAATCATTGTACTGTATGGGTCGGTAAATGTTTTTGGAAAAGGCCAAACCTCGCCACAGGTTGTCGAGAAAATCACGATGATGATTATAATACGTTGAGTGTTGAGTAGAAAATAATTTAATTCAATGAGCATATAATACACCAAAAGCAGTAATAAACTGCACACGAAGACAATAGGCCGTTCCATTGAAAGCCCGGAACGCAAAAATCATTGAAGTTAACTATCCATTGAACCTGTTTTGGTATCATATAACATTATTCGTGCGTTTTCCATTTGCGGCTCACTTTGTATGCGAATGTTCGATTCGAAAATAATACCAAACGTAAACATTTCATCATGTTTTCAATTATTGCCGCAATATCATACAATTGGACTCCATAATAATAATATTGCCAACATAATATGTGAGTTCATAAATTACCAGGTGGGAGACGTGGAAAGATCGTGCAACACGAATATGTGAATGTATCCTTCCGCTGCAGGATAACCTTCTCTCGCATTATTGTGTTCTAAGATTAATATTTCATAGAATTTCATACAAACAAGTGATAATGGATTATAAATTATCTCGAGCTCTGCGCTGGAACGAGTTATATGTTATCTTCGGTGAGTGTGTGTCGGCCTTTACCTATAGAGGAAATCATACATCGGCAACCTTTTAGTATGTTTTTATAGGTGTCTATTGCATATCAATAGATACATCACTTAATTTGACATTTCTTGGAGAATATACATACATTATTTTTATAAACGCAATTAAAAGTTCTTTTCCACAATTTTAAAGTAATATTAAGGCCGGTTATAGCTGTCAGAAGAGTTTGGTAGCTAATTCTATTTATTGAAGCTTTTATTTTTATTAGGGAGAGCTTTTAATATGTATAATAATAAACTATCGCTAATTTAATGACAGAACGCTGAGAATCTTAAAATAAAATTGACTAGCTGTAAGCCCGTTGACCTCAACGGGGGGATTTTTGTTGCATTTTTAAGTAGTCAGAAAATTTACTGGCGTGAAAAATAAATTACAAACCTATTTATTGAATAAGCCAGAAATTCTGATAGTAAAATAAATATATCTCGGGGCATATGTCGAAAGTCCTGCAGTATTTAAATTGTAAATAATATATTTTTTAGAACAATATCTCGGGGCATATATCGACAGCCCTGCCCTGCAGTATTTAAATTGGGGACAATCATACAGACGGACGGACGGACATTATCGACTATTAATATATAGATTACATATTTTCAATAGGATAAGCATTCTTTTTTAATAAAAATAAAGTTGATAACTTTATTGTCAAAAATAACAAAATTATTTATTTGAATTTATATAAGAGTTGATTATAAATGTATTTTTGGCTCTTATTTCCAGTTGTTAATTTTAGATATATTTGGATCATAATTAAATTATATAGTACATTATTATAGTAAAATAATACTTAAATACGTTTATAATATTATTAAATAGAGTAGTGAATCGGAAAGCAAGCAATAAATATTAAAATTTGTTTTTTTTTTAATTTTTAAAGAATTACGGGGTTTTAAAATTGACCAGTATTGTGAGCACTGACACATATTCTTTATTTTTTTAAGTCCAAATATGCAGTTAATATTTTTAGGCTGTAATCAATCTGAATATTTTTACAAAAAAAGAACGTGTCACGCATGGTTACACAAAAACAAATACAATTAAAATATTTCAATTTAATTTTGTATTCAATATTAACGCTTAAAGTTTCAAACCACTGAGCAAATACAGGATGCTATAAAAATTATACGTTAATAAATTTGCAATTGGTAATACCAATCATAATATATGATTATGGCCTCCATCCATATATTGGGTTTTAAATATACATGTGGATTTTAATTGTTTGATTTATCGATACTAAAAAAAGTGTATTCCGTGGCCGAATCAAATATAATAAATAAATGTAAACATATGAATATTTTATTAAGATTTACAACATCTATGAAAATCGAAGGCAGCCTACACGTTAAAAGCGAACATCCGTTTCCCGTAGATTTGTGGCTCGTCACATATTCCATATTGCGTAATAAATTATTATACTCAAAAACGAAATTAACTTGTTATATCTCGATCGGGAGAATGAAGAACGTTTAATAACCTTTTTCGGAATATTAATTAAGTAGTCATAAAACATACGCCCTGGCCAACTCATTGTGCCAATCAATCATCTGTGGCCTCAGTCAAAAACTCTAAGACTCTGCGTATCCAGCATCATACCATAAAAAGAGGTTGCTCATGATTCCTTCATTCTTAGGATTTGTCTGCTATATTTGTCCTGTCTTGTTTGTTGCTTATTCAAGACTAGGAGTGGGGAACCTTTTTATTTCTTAAGGCCACATTCATGTATCTGATTCAACATAAACCTTTTTTAAAGAAAACGTTGACACCACCCCCCCTTTTTTTTCGACTGTCGAATATAAAATGGGTTTATTATGCTATTTTCCCAAATGATTGCGTATATATGGCCTTAAAGCCGCAGGTTCTGTTCCACTCTTCTGGCTAGTGGCCAGTTTCTTTTTTTTTCGTTTCTAAAAAAAAAAATAGAATACATATATAATACATAATTTTGAATACCCAACTGTGTTTCGCACGCTTTATGTTTCTTTGGTCGTAAGTACGCTTGAATATGGATCCATCATTTGGAACCCATATGAAAGTTCATACAAGTTTCAATTGGAGAGAATCCATAAAAAAATTATAAGATATTATTATTTCAAAAAAATTTAATTCTTCCCCTTTGATAAATCCTTAAAAGAATATTACCCCACCAAATTTCTTCTAAGAATGTTATCATTTCACTGTCTTGAAGCTCAAAGATCGTTTTCAAGCTTAAAGCATTTTTCTCTTCTCCTTCGGGGCCGAGTTAATAACCCTGAAATTCTCATGACTATTAATTTACATGCTCCCAATTTATTCTTACGTGGGCGAAACTATGAGCAAAAACTTTTATTTCTAAAACTTATACCTCGCTTAAGAGGAATAAGTCACCAGTTACAAGGGCCGTTCGATTGATCAACACGTTGCCTAGAGAAGTGGACATTTTTACTGATAGTATTTGTGAACTGTTTGATAAATTTTACTATTATATTTCTTGATTTTTTATGTTGAATTTGATGTACTGTGTAGTTTTATTTTATATTTTTCAAGTGCATGGCGAATCGGCGTCAGCTGTTATGTCATGTACTGTAATTTTAATTTCTAACAATAAATATAACACATATATATTTAAATTTGAATCGTTCAAACTATGTACATTCTCACAAATTTTGTCATTAACGACCCGGGTTTCGCCTTTCGGCATCTTCAGGCATTCAAGTGCACGGATGAACTTGAACTGACGCTTAGTAAATGAAAGTTTCGTGTTTATATAAGATATAAATGCATCACTGAGTCCAAAGCCACTGCTGGCAAAAAGGGTAAGCCCATGGGAATGCCAACAGATTTGACTAGTGAGCAGTTTCAAGAATTATATAATTTGTTTGTCGGCAAAGGTTTTATGATTATATGATTTTATGGTTATATAGGGTATAGAAGAGGAGATGTGGGAAAATTTGATATTTCGTTTAAAATCGGAAGATTTCGCAGCTGTGCTTTGTTGATTTCTAACATTTCTTGGAAAAAGAGCTTATGACTGTCCGTATTTGGGTGTAACATTTTTATCCCTTGTTCCTGATTGAACACGTGTCCTTCCGATATTAAGTGATTAGCAAAAGTAGACGTGTCTTTTTTCAATCTAAAGGCTGCCATATGGTACATATCGTCTACATATCCGATATGTAGACGATATTCTTTGCCTGTTTAATGGAACAGATAGACAAATAACTAACTTTCATAACTTTATAAATTCATTGGATAAAAATATAAAATTCACTCTAGAATTCGGAGGCAAAAATATTAACTTTCTTGACTTAAATATTAACATTGAAAATCATTCTCACGAGTTTAAAATATTTCGGAAGCCAACCTTCTCTGACACTGTAATCCATAAAAATTCAATGCACCCATTTTCTTATAAACTAGCCGCTTTTCATTCAGAAATACATAGACTTGTGAGTGTTCCTTTAAACGAAATAAACTTTAATATCGAATTGAAAATCATCAAACAAATCGCCATAAACAATGGATACGATATGTCTCTTATAGACAATCTTTTATCAAAAAAACAAACTAAACTTGCAGAAAAAATGTTATTTAAAGGTATAGTGTCAAAGGACATAGATCATACTAGGTATTGGCGTAGAATCATTTTTTTAGGAAATACAAGTCTTAAAATTAAAAAACAGCTAGCTGATAGTGTAAGACCTGCTTTTTACTGTAAAAACTCTTTAGGCAAATTATTAGTTAATAATAAAGATAAAATACATTACTTAAATAAATCCGGGATTTATAGATTGCAATGCTCTTGTTGTACAAAGTTTTATATCGGCAAAACAGAAAGAACACTGAACATCCGGGTTTTAGAACATATGGCAGCCTTTAGATTGAAAAAAGACACGTCTACTTTTGCTAATCACTTAATATCGGAAGGACACGTGTTCAATCAGGAACAAGGGATAAAAATGTTACACCCAAATACGGACAGTCATAAGCTCTTTTTCCAAGAAATGTTAGAAATCAACAAAGCACAGCTGCGAAATCTTCCGATTTTAAACGAAATATCAAATTTTCCCACATCTCCTCTTCTATACCCTATATAACCATAAAATCATATAATCATAAAACCTTTGCCGACAAACAAATTATATAATTCTTGAAACTGCTCACTAGTCAAATCTGTTGGCATTCCCATGGGCTTACCCTTTTTGCCAGCAGTGGCTTTGGACTCAGTGATGCATTTATATCTTATATAAACACGAAACTTTCATTTACTAAGCGTCAGTTCAAGTTCATCCGTGCACTTGAATGCCTGAAGATGCCGAAAGGCGAAACCCGGGTCGTTAATGACAAAATTTGTGAGAATGTACATAGTTTGAACGATTCAAATTTAATATTGATATTCCACCAAGCACCTTCAGTCGAAATCTTAAATTACATATATATTTATTAAATACATCATTGATAATAAATAAATAAGCAATAACAATGATCAAATGTTATTTTCGTCGACGAAATCAGTAAAAAATGGTCGGTTCTTAAAAGTTCAAGCAAAAATAATGTTTTTGTTTTAACAAAAGCAACTTTAAATATGATAATAATAATTTAAGGATTATAATTTATTTTCGAAAACTTCTTACCTTATGATGTATGTTATATATGTAATATGATGTTCACTGTCAACTCATGATTAAAAAGAATCACATATTATTATAGAATTTAAACACAACGCTTATGCAAAGATTTTTTCGAAGAAAGTGTTCTCAACTGATTATCAATTCATTTTAGTAAATTTGTAAAATTATTATATTTAGTGACCTTAACTAAATACATTGATATGTTTACCTTTACAAAAATACGTTCGTGTTTTATCCGAACATGTATCAATACAATTTGAAGACCACTGCTCTCAACACAAATATTGATAATAGACACTTCATTTATAAATCGATATTCTCAACTGCACCTCGCGAACAGTTATGAAATTTTAGTGTTAGCAATATAAGCTGTTAATATCAAAACCGTGTCATTATTTACCAAAAAACTTTATTATTGATATGTAAATAATATATACGATGATGAAACAATGCCATAAAATATTTGAAATAGCAATCAATCTTAAGAGTTGAGAAGAAATCTTTACAAATACACCTGCGCCTACGCAAAATTCTGCATGTACGAAAAAACCTATTTTGATTCATAATGCTGAGATATAACACTGAGAAATATACGATTGTCTTGTACGTTTTAAGTTTAAGATCTTTCCATATAACAACCAATAATACAGATTCAAGATAAACAGAATACTTAAAATTTAAGTAGTTATAAACTAACGAATTTGAATTGTTTGAATTTTGTACTTTTCCATGAGTTTTGTCGTTAACGACCCGAGTTTCGCCTTTCGCATCTTCAGGCATTCCAAGTGCACGGATGTACTTGAACTGACGCGTAGTAAACAGTTTGTATCGTTTATATACAAAAATATAAGTAGATCACTAAGTTAAAATGCTATTAAAATGTAAATTAGCGAAAATTGAATGTATACAAGTTTCAATGAATTAAATGGGTTCGACACGGAATCGACACGGCCGCAATCCCGGGATTTCAGGATCAGAAAATTGAACGGGATCGATTGGATGCTCTTCTTAGGATCTACAATAATTTAAATAATAATAATAAAAATAATAGCAACCAGAACCGGTTTCACTCATAGTTGATAACGCTCGTCATGAGTAGTCGTGAATTAGTATTATTTAACAAAATTGTTTTATTTTTTAATATAATGGTTCTCCACCATTGACAGTGAACATGTTTAAAAGGATACCTTAACCAGGTTTCAAATTGGATTCCATGTTGGGTTAAAAAATAGTTTTATATGTTGTAAACGTTGGAAGTTTTCTCTTCTTGGTTGGTTAAGGTTAAGAACTTTGACTCTGCCTACCGCATGAATGCTAATCTGTACTCATTATAAATACAGCGAATTCAATGTCCGATGTGTGCTGTAACAGGACTTTATGTCGTTCATTATCTTCAATGGATAAAATAAACCATGCCTTTTTGTGATAAGTCCCTAAGCCGACTCTGCCGCGGTACGTGTACGGGAAATTATAACACATTGTGTATGTGGATTAGTCGTGATAAAAGGAGCGGCATTATTGCTATAAGAGCAAAAGTGCAAGCAACCACTGCCTGGGTACCTGCTGATGACCAGAGCTGGACTGCCCAAACAAAAATGAAACAATTTTTTGCTCACATATTATTATACTTTGTATTGAAGAGTTATCCACGTACTTATAATTTTTTCAATCCAGCATTTAAACAAATCAAATCTAAATAAAATTGTACAATACTTTCAATAAACTCGGAGGCGATTTTTAATTCAAAATTAAAATCGACAACCTTGTTATTTCATGTTGACATATTTGACCACATTCTAAATACAAAATAAATTTGATACTATTGTCCACTTTTAGGGTGTTCACTGTCTTTATGTTAGATGTGTTGAACATTTTAATTTTGTGTTATTTTAGAATCACTTTAATGTAATTGGCAATTTCTTTTCAATGCCAACTGTTGTGTATAACTTTTCAATTTTGTATAAATAGCATTGTTAAATTATATTTCTTATCAGTTGACAATGCTCGCAATGAGCGAAACCGGTCCTGACATATTAAATAAAGTGGAATGAAGTACAAAAGATTATTGTTTTTATTATGATACTATTGTCATTCCACTAATTATTATCCACTATTGTGACATGTGTTTCGAAACCAGAAAAGAGATTTAATATCGACTGTGGAAAAGAAAAAGAACGTAACCCACACGTAACCGTAACATTTGTAAAAATTACAAAGAAAAAACTAAGCATATAATAAAATAACAAATTTAACTATCGTATGAAATTGAAATACTGTCAAAACCAGTAGTTATTGATTAAATTACGATTATAAAAAGCTACATATCGACTGTAGAAAAGAATGAAGACGTAACTCACACATAACAAATTTTACACGTGACACAAAAAACGTTTTTTGGTGATTTTGGGCCAAAGATAAATTACAAAACATGCACAACCTTGAAGTTCACGGAGACTGATAAACTGGTTTTTAATTGACTTTATCTAATATTAATTTCATTACTTTTACAAGTCTTTTTTCGTTATCGCAATTTTCGCAAGCTCTTATTTTTTCAAGCTTTAAAGCTAAATTAAGATACTGATTCAGCAAACATCCTTTTGATAGAACATGTATCAAGTTTTATACATTGTGATTATCGAAAAAAGTTGTTTTTAAAAAACTTTGTGCTACGTCCTTTTCTCTTTCTACAGTCGATATGTGTGTACATAGTGCAGAAAAGAATGCTTTACTTTGAATAAGACTTAGCGTGTTGGACAGTGCAATCAAAAATCAAATCCTTCGTATAAAACTATTGAAGAGACAAAATATTCACAGAATTAAAAAAAAATGATTCATTATTACTAAAACACATGAAGTATCCAACCAGTATCGTTAATTTACAAATCTAAATTTTATTAAAAATTAAATTTTCTTTTACGAAGCGTCAACGTTTTGGTGTACAATGTTTTAAAGACATCTGGGATAACAAATATCAACTGGTAAAATAGAGCTGTTTCAATTACTCAACAGCCAACTGCCTAACCCACCCCTGTCCTGGCTGTTCTACCATGTTGTATCTTAAATTGAGATCTTCATGTTTCTGCTAATAGATGGCGTACGCTAGATAGCAATGACGTAAGCAGATAACGGGTTAAATGTATGTATTATACCCAACGCTGATTTGCAAAAACTTATATTTTACACTGCTCACATACATATTATTTGCTATAGCATCACCCATAAACTTTCACGCCGCGTCTTGTTATCAGTTATCGTGTACATAATATCAATACATTTTACAATATTGAGCAGCATTTTGAGATGGCTATTGCTTAATTAAATAGCAACACAGTGTAAATATATAAAGCAATTTGTTTTTATGGCCCAGAAGATCGACTGGGATGGAACTTGTTTAACTTTTCCGGTTCTAAGCTCAAGAAAAGCGGCCCCAATACCCACCTTTTCTTAAATATTTATTTTAATATGGGTGTTATAATGTTACGGAGACTAGAAAAATACTTCTCTGCCGATGGGGGTCGTTTAGGGACCCCAGTAGTTTCCTCATTATTGGCCTTATTCTTATGAATTTAAAAAAAATAATAGTCTAAGGGTTTTAAAATATATCTCTGCATCATTTCTCATACATTTTTTAAACAAAAACTGTGGTTTTTTAATAAATAATCATATTTTAAGTTGCGCGTAAAAAAGACGTCATCCCAGCAGACATATGAAATTACAACTGACGAATTTAGCCAAGCTATCTTACGAACGATCGTTATCGCGGGCGCTTATCGTCTTATCGCGTTATCGGGTTATCGCGTATTTATATAACTTACAAAAGGTCCAAAAAACTATAATATAAGAATACCTTAATTATAAACATTGTATCACCCATATTAAAATAGATGTTGAAGAAAATGTGGGTATTGGGGTCGCATTTCTTGATCTTAGAACCGGAAAAGTTATTAAAGGATCAGAAGGATGGGAGTAGAGGAAATGATGTGAAATGACATCACAAACACCCAGTCTTCGATCACAACTTTGAATTAAATCATTCTCAAATTTACTGTGATCTGACCCATTTCATATTATTATTTTATTATTATTCAATACAGAGATTCCTCAACTGTGTCTCGTGTCACTAATATTCCACGGAATCTATATAGGTTTTCCGCGAAAATGTGTAATGATAATATACGGTGCAATTCATTTAAGCATATTCTTCTTCATATTAAAAACCGAGTGATGGTCAATCTTTACTGATGTTTGTAAAGTTAAGTATCTAGATACAGGTGAAGATTTTACATCACTGAAAGTTTTTTTACTCCTGTTTTAATGTATTATGTTTTTTTATTTATTGACTAATAGCATTTACTAGTTAGGACTCCATTATAATAATGTTAAAATTGCAACGTATTTAATTCTACAGTTTTTATATTTATTAGTTGATAGCTATTTCGGCTTTCGCCATCGTCAGAACTATGTGTAAACATACATTTTTTTCAGTTATATATACTGACTCCGAAGAGATACACAATGCGTCTTGTTATTCACTTTAACATCCCATTTCATATTACACTTATTAAATATGATTTTAGTGTTTTGAAGAACTATAAATATAGTAAATTATGATAAATTATGCTAATATTTATTGTTGATAACATTATATTACATTTATTTACTATGACTTTAGTAATTTAAGATTTCGACTGAAGGTGCTTGGTGGAATTTCATTAATAAATTTGAATCGTTCAAATTATGCACATTCACACAGAATTTGTCACGATTTTTCAAGGTTAATTTAATAAAGTAAGGTTTGGGAAACCCTGGTTCAATATATGCAATGCAAAACGAAAAATCATCAATAAGTTGGATCAAATCTGCTTTTAGTATGTTTATAACTTAATCATAATTAATACTCAGGTAATAAAATCCTATTTATTAATATATAATATATAATGTTATAAAAAATATTATTCTAAGTAAACCACCTAAAGCCTCCCACACACACTTATCCGAATGGCTAAGCAATTAAATGCGTTCCCGCCGTTTAATTAATTGCAGCTATGCTTTTTAAAAATGCATATCAAGTCTAGAAATGTGTTACTGTAGTGGGGTTACCCACTCGCAAAACCAGAGGTAGGCTAACAGGGATTTTAATTCACAACTCGCGATCTCATTGTGTGTGTTTGAAAACAAGCCTTTATTTAAGGATAAAATATCTATTGATTGAATTGTCATTTACTTGGTAGAACTGAATTGTAATAAAGTGAAAAAAATATCAGAGTAGTTTAGTAGTCTACAATTAAAATTATTTTATGCAAGGTTGATAGCTATTTAGGCTAACGCCCTCGTCAAAACTGTACTTAACTATGATATACAAGGTTAGAAGATATACACAATACACCCTCTCATCAACTCTAAAATACTAATTTATATCGAAAAATATGGTATTAAATTTAATAAATTGACTTTAGTATTTCCCGGAATGATAAAAAATATTAAATTATTCAAACCACAATAGCTTAAATTTTAATCGTTCAAATTATATACATTCACACAACTTTCGTCACAAACGACCCGGGCTTCGCCTTTCAGCATTTTCAGGCGTACAAGTTTATATTTGCACTTGAACGCCTGAAGATTCTTAAAAACGAAGCCCGGGTCGCTAGTGACAAAACGTGTGTAAATGTACATAATTTGAACGATTAAAATTTAATATTGAAATTCCACCAAGCACCTTCAGTCGAAATCTTAAATTGTATAATAGCTTTAATTAAATCATCTATATTTTAATAGTCGATAATGTCTGTCCGTCCGTCTGTATGATTGTCCCAGATTCAAATTCCTCGGGGGGGTCGCCTAGTCACATGGCTTTTATAAAAAGGGGTCGCCACCTGAAAAAGGTTAGGAACCTTTGTTCTGGTGCATTTAGCTTACGGCCTTTACTACAAATATGTAAACACATGGGTCTAATAATTTATAAATATACAGTAGAACTCGGCTATTACGATCACGGAAATAGCGAGATCTCAAATCTCATGAGAAAACAAATAAATTTTAGTTTATGGTTTTCTCCATACGTTTATTTACTTCTATAACGAGCTACTTCTCAGGCATAAAAAAATATTGTAAATTTTTTTCTTAAAGCTGTTAATGTTTCGATCGTTTGGGCTTCCTACAGAAAACGATATAGTGGGTTTTCTATTTTGTTTATTGCGTTTCAGGGTTGTATTATTCAGTTTTCAGTTTTACAGTTTTCGAAGCCTGATTTAATTTACCGAGATTAATGTGTGGCCAACTCCTTTATTGTTTCATTAATATGAAACACATAGATAACTTATCGCGTGCAGTGGCTCAAAATAAACATGCAAGTCGAGTGCACAACTTTGCCATTACCGCATTTTAACGATAGTTATTAAACTTAAAAGTTGGCCGCTCAATTTGAAAAACTTTTCGCCACTTATATAACTAACTGCTAACCGATAATTTGAGGCTAATTAAAAATAATTAGGCACTTAAGTTTTTTTAAATAAGTCCACGTTGTTTTTGTTGTTTGTTTATATTGCAAGGATTTCATTTCAATGCAGATATCATTTTCTCGTAGACAGTAAAACAGATTTTTAATATGTTTTTAAATACCGTAATTGTGGGATTTGGAGAGAGTCCATAAGAAATTTCTAAGATATAATTATTTCAAAAAATTAAAATTCTTCCTCTTTGATAACTCTTTATAGGAATACTACCCTACCAAATTTCTTTTGGTAATGTTATCATTTCACTCTCTTGAAGCTCGAAGATCGTTTTCAAGCTTAAAGCGTTTTTCTCATCTCCTTCGGAGTCGAGTTAATAATCGTGAAATTCTCATGACTATTAATTTACATGCTCCCAATTTATTTTTACGTGGGTGAAACTATGAGCAAAAACTTTTATTTCTAAAAACTTATACCTCGCTTAGGAGGTATGAGTCACCAATTCCAAGGGCCGTTCGATTGATCAACGCATTGCCTAGAGAAGTGGACATTTTTAGTGATAGTATTTGTGAACTGTTTGTAAAATTTTACTATTTTATTTCTTGATTTTTTATGTCGATTTTGATGTATTATATAGTTTTATTTTATATGTTGTCTTATTATATTTGTCAAGTAGTACATGGCGAATTGGTGTCAGCTGTTATGTCATGCACTGTAATTTTTAACAATAAATAAATAATGCAAAACGTACTATTTCCAAAATGAGCAATATTGAGTTTCAAGCTTAAGGAATCGACTGGTTCTATTATATATATAATCTAAAATGTCTAAAACACTGTCGTTTTCAAACTGGAAATCATATTTTTGTGCAAATATTGTTTTTTTTTGTGTTATTCGTTATAGTATTTGACTCTAATGAAAAATTCGAGTTTTGGAAATAGTACATTTTGCATTATAATCCTACAATTATTAGATTAAAATTTGTCGGGTTCTACGACGCAGCGGTTAGCGCTGTTGGCTCCCGAGCCGGACCTCACGGGTTCGAGTCCCAGTACGAACAGCATTTTTTCGATAATCGACCTCTATTCGTAGGCATGGGTTTTTGTGATGTCTAAAAATCTCACCTTTCACTCTTTCTATCCTTCAATAACTGGGCGTAGCGAGATTGATTAACTAATCACTAGTCCTGTCCTAACCTCGTCCTTCTATCACCACTAATCTCTTTGAAAAATAAAAATTGAGTGACTGAGTGACAATCAGTTCTCGTAGAAAAACTTACGTTAAGATACTTCCATTAGGAAGTTATATGCTCTACATTGGAAGCGGACATAGATGAAAAAATATTAGAGCCTAATAAATGAAACTTATAATCCCTAATAATGAATTGAAGATTGACTCACAATCAGAATCATATAACAAATGTATGGTAAGACGAGGGATTTTGTCATATACATTATTTTAATGTGCATATAAACCACTTGGATCCCAAGCGGACACAGGTGTCCGGAACATATGCAAGCGAACACGGATGTCGAAGACGTTTAAAAAAATAGAATATAAGCAATATTTTGATGAATATGTGTAGTGCCATCTATACTGAGTCAATATAGGTTTTTAAATATTGAATTTGAGTGTATATTAGGTATAATTATTTTTCTCAAAAACACGCATTATCTCTGGGACATATTTATGATTTATTTGCGCGGTATTCAAACGGTTAACCAGCGTAAAAAAATTTTGTTGGTATTTCTTCGAGGTTTTGGTAAATATTCGATATTTCCAAGTGAGCTAATAAATAGTTTTCCGATTTATATTTTCATATAAAAACACAGTTATTCAATACATTAACCACTGAAAAATTGATTACAATTTATTTAGTCAGAGTTTCACGAAATAAAGAAAAAATACAATTTCGTCGAATATAACAATATAACAAAAACATTCTTATTACTATATAACTTTTACTTGATTTATATGTCAGTTCGGCGGTGGACTAAGTATCTGAGTCAAAAGTCACAACAGAAATATTTTTGAAATCAACCTAAATATTATATTTTCAACGGAATCATTGATGTGCCTAAACCAGAGTTTCCCAAGATTTGTCTGCAGTAAACCACTTCGCAAATCCGGTAATTATAACGGAACACTTGGCTATTTTTTTTCGGGTAATTGATAATAACACTATTTAAATAGTGTGGCATCGAATTTGTTCCTGCGTTTTGACGACTTTGTTGCAGCATTTAAAGGAAATCTCTATTCGCGTAAAAATGACGTAAAAACAAAAGTAAATCCAAGAAAGAAACCAATGACAATTGTATCAGAATCATTGATAAAATCAGTCTATTTTTTAGAAAATATTGAAAAATGGTGGGTGTTCACGGTTCAGTGGAACACCAGCATTCCGCGAAACACAGTTTGGGAAACCCTGGCCTAGACTATTTAACTAAGTTTTGTAAATCGTCTTATTTATAGCCAAGGTAGTTTCTAGCTAAATTATTATTGTTTTAAATTGAATATTTGAAAAAAAAAATGTCATATTTAAAACCGAGTTGAAAAAAACGGTTTTCAAATGTCGCGAATTTTGCCTGAACACCGAAAAGTTCTAGTATATTGGTAAATAAAATAACCAAAACCTTAATTCCAAGTTCTAATAGGTTTGAAAGCAAACTCAGTCAACGTTTAGTATAAATGCTCTATGAAATATCTTCATACTTAATGTTATTGCAAAACATTGCAATTCGATATGCTTTCCACGCAAAATAACATACAATTCTGGCAGTTCAATTAAGTCTTATATTTTAAAATGACCTATTATTATATTTCCTTTTGAATCAGGTGAATACACTTGAGATTTATTACTACTTAATGATAGCAATGTGAGGTAAATTCGACCAATTAAACATCTCGGCGAGTGTATCGAAAATGTATACTTCTCAGTAGCACGAGCACACATTCGCGAAGGATTAGTTTCGCTTGATCCTGCAATATCTGATCCGATTGGGTGATTAACCTTTGACAGTTATCTCATGTTACGTTTCGTCGTTTTTGTGGTAGAAAACGTTACGCCGTAAATATAAGTTTTTAGTTAATCAATTTTGAATATTGTGTGCTCAATTACATACAATAATAAATGCGTTTTTAAACTATCCTAAAAATAGTTTATGCTTAGCATGAAATACATCCGAAAATAGACGTAGGATGACAATTTAAAAGTATAACATCTTTTTAATTTAGAATTATTTTATTACATGTATTTTACACTTGTAGCGTTTTTATTTTTTACGAATTAATTTTCTTTTACGTACGATATATTTTTAGAAAAGAATATTTAGATAAAATGACTTTTTTTACTAAACTTTAACATCTATATATTAATAGTCAATAAGGTCCGTCCGTTTGTTTGTTTGTATGAGTGTATGAAGGATGTCCCCGATTTCCCCTCTTTCTTCCCTTCCCCCTCCTCCTCCTCAGACTCGCTGTCGCCATTTTTTTATTCATACTAAAGACATATTTTTCCAATACACCTCCTATGAACGGGGCATATCGAGAGCGATTAGCTTACCACTAATCCTGTCCTAGTCCTATCCTTCTATCCCTACTCTCTTTGGAAAAAGAGAGGTTGAGCAACTGAGTAACAAGCAGTTCTCGTAGAAACACTTCTGTTGAAATAAACTCCATTAGGAGTCCATATGCTCCACATTGGGAGCGGACATGGTTAAAAAAAAAAAAAAATCTGACTACTTAACAATGCAACAAAAATCCCCGCGTTGAGGTCAACGGGCTTACAGCTAGTTTACTATAAGTTCATATACGATACTTCTGACCTAGTAACCATTATTGAGTATTACTATTACTTTTAAATGTATTAAAATAGTCATAATAGTATTGCATTCTGAATCCTGAATTACATATTGAACTAATTAATAAAAAATAAAAACAATAATCCTTTGTACTTCATTCCACTTTTATTTAATATGTCAGGACCGGTTTCGCTCATTGCGAGCATTGTCAACTGATTAAAGGATTATTGTTTTTATTAATATAATGCCTTTCCACCAAGTATTGACAGTGAACACCCTAAAAGTGATCCATATTGAACCTTACGGGCTCGAATCCCAGTACGAACAGCATTTTTTTCAATCGATTTTTTTATTTTTGTTTGAAGGCATGGATGTTTATGATGTCCAAGAATTCCCCCTCACCATCCCAATCTTAAAATAACGGAGTGTAGCGATAGTGTTTTTTTTTTTTTTAAAACCATGTACGCTCCCAATGTGCAGCATATGGACTCCTAATAGAGTTTATCTCAACAGAAGTGTTTCTACGAGAACTGCTTGTTACTCAGTTGCTCAACTTCTCTTTTTTCCAAAGAGAGTAGGGATAGAAGGATAGGGTAGGACAGGATTAGTGGTAAGCTAATCGCTCTCGATACGCCCCGTTCATAGAATAGGATGGGCGAGAGGGGGGAATTCAAGACATCACATACATCCATGCCTTAGAACAGAAATCATAAATCGATTGAAAAATCAATTTTATAAAACTGTCCATACCGGGATTTAAGCCCGGGCCTTCTGTATCCGAAGCCAACAACGTTGACCACTCGACCACACAGGCGGCAGAGTGATTAACCAACTACTAATCCTGTCCTGCCCTATCCTTTCTATCCCTTACTACCCTCTTAGAAATTCGCATTTGAATGACTGGGTAACAAAAAGTTCTCGTAGAAAAACTTCTTTTGAGATACCTCTATTAGAAAACCATATGCTCCCCATTGATAATGAACATGAGTTAATAAAAATATTTCTTGACCTAAAAGATTTTGTAATCAATTTTCCAAATATTATACTTTTTTATTGATTAACGTTGCAATTTGTCTTTCTCGACAATGTTTTTCTTCCAATTTGTTTTTTTTTCCAGACATCAATTAAGCGAAATGAACTTTTTTAAAACATTATTTTTTCTGTAATATAATTGATCTCTCATTTTTTTAAGGCTGCCAAATACAATATTCATAATTTGACTATTTTTGAATATTTTGTATATTGCTTCAATATCACGTTAAAAATATCGCATTTCAGTTTATATTTGATGGATAAAAATTATGTTCCACACCCAAAAAATGTTTCTTGCTTGAAAGGTTGAGATATCTAAGGCTTAATAAAACTACCATTCAAAAACTTACATAAATATACTTCCTAAATGATAAAAATAATTAAACATTTTTAGTACTTTTTCCACATAAAATTTATTAGATCAGGACCGGTTTCACTCATGATGAGCATTGTCAACTAATACTGAAAACAGTGATATTTATACAAAAGTTAAGTGATAAAAACAAGGTATGACAAACAATTGGTATTACAACCTAGCAAAAGAATTGAAGTAAAATACAAGGAAAATAAACTATAAATAAAAAGTTGAAGACCACTTAGCAATGAAACTATTATGACAAGCTAGGCTGTTATTGTAACTTCCTAAATGTTTTATAGATTTTTTAAAAGCAAGGATGTTTGTGTAAGATATATTCGTTCTCATCTGCAAATCGTAGATCGATTAAATAAATATTAGTCTTATCCATTGAAACCATATTATGGTTAATAGATATTGAGTGACTGAGTAACAACCAATTCTCGTAACACAGATTTGCTTCAATACTTAAGTCAGTAAGAAACCAAACTGTTCATATTATCTAGAAGCGGGCATGCTTGTAAAAAAATAGTTATTTATCATGATTTGTTCTGTATAAATAACAGCGTTAAATTGTATTTTTTATCAGTTGATAATGAGCGAAAGCAGTCTTGATCTTGCTTGAAAAAGTGGAAGTAATACAAAGAAATAATGTGTATTTTAATATAAAGGTTTTATATTGTGAAATAATATTTCTAGTGATGATTTATTTTACACTACTAGATTTCATAACAATGCCTGACACAATATTATCTATGGTGAAAAGACAAGAAAACGTTTGTTGGGTAATAAAAAAAGGCTTTTAGTAGCAAAGCTGTTGTAAGCTTAACAGGTCCCCAGGGCCGGCTCTGAAGGCAAGAGAAAGAGGCGGTCAAATCGCCTTTTGAGACCGGGTCAAGTCACGAGTCACGACCTAGCTCTGGCGATAAATCCTAGTTCTGCCAGTCAGTCTGCCATAGCCTGTTTCTCCCCTCCACCACTTTATTTTATCACAATAATATCTATTATTATGCAATACAGAATGTCCCGAAAGGATAGTATTTAAATACCATGAATACAATAGTAATATTTCTAAAATAAAATTGATAGATTTCAATATAAAATTACTAAGATTATTGAGATATAAGAGTATTGTATATATCAGGGCTGTGGAGTCGTGTAAAAAAATTACGATTCCGACTCCTACTCCAGCCTTAAAATAATTAACGACTCCGGCTCTGACTCCGAGAAATTTTTTCAATAATTTCATTTTAACATAAATATATGTATACCATCAGATCATCTTTAGTCAGCCAAGCATGATATGTCAACACTTATGACTATTTTGTTTGAAAACACATAATTAAATATATTTTTTAAAAAAAAATCGAGCCGCTCATTTTTCACGACTCCGACTCCGGTCAAAATACCGCGAATCCGACTATAACTCCAACATATATTGTATATCCTCTGAGATCGTCTGAGGATGCCTCTGAAAGAGGCTACACACGTGTCACGAATAATCAAAGTTATTTTATATTTAAATGAACTTTCACAAAGTTACCGCTGAACACATCGAAAGTATTGATAGATTTCTTTTAGTGTAAAACTTAAACATTGTAAAATATGTATAAGTAATATATATCACTATTTTGCACATTTGTTTTACTATGTTCACTCCCAATGTGGAGCATATGGACTCTTAATGGAGTTTATCTCAACAGAAGTGTTTCTACGAGAACTTGTTAGTCAGTTTCTTAACCTCTCTTTTTCCAAAGAAAGTAGGAATGGAAGGAAAGGGTTAGAACAGGATTATTGGTTGGCTAATCGCTCTCGATACGCTAACCGTTCATAGGGTAGAATGAGTGGGAGAAGAGAATTCAAGACATCACATACATCCATCCCTTCGAACATAAATTCATAAATCAATTGAAAAATCAATTTTTAAAACTGTCCATACTGGGATTCGAAACCGTGACCTCCGTAACCCAAGCCAACGACGTTGACCACTCGACCGCACAGGTGGCTAAAAAAATGATATTTTAGTGCACACTTTTATGCTGCACTTTAATTTCTGCTTCTGAGACTCTCCTGGCAATCTTTTGAGAGTTATTACCGCCGTTTTGTTTGGCAATCTACACAGTATATTGAATTGTAAAACAATGGTGTTGGTTTAAAACCCTCCAGAGACGAGAGCTTTTTTCCGAAAAAAATAATATTTTCTTAGCCATATTGAAGTCACGGATAACTTTTATTCCTATCCAAAATTTAAAAAAAAAAAAACGCAAAGTCGATGTATAGAAACCCCGCATGACTATATGGTCATGCTCATCCTTTTATTAGCGTGTAATATTGAGTACGGACAGTAGCAAGGACAAAATTGACCGTATGGGCTCGCAAACATTCGGGGTTGAAATATAGCTAAACGTGATTTTTTTAAAAATATTTACAAATTGACATCTTTAAATCAACATAATTTCAATACAAATATATTAGCAAAATAACTGTTAATAATTTTATGTTTTTATAAAAAAATAACTAACAGTTTCAAAAAGTAAATTAAAAAAAACGGAAATTCAAAAAATCACATATGTGTTTGGAGGCTGTTCCTGTCCCCACGACTGATGACTAACTGTAGTCCGTACCCTTCTTAACTAAATATGAGCGATAGCAACGATATTCAGGTAGAAAAAGTATGAATAGTGGGATCAATAGACAACGGTGTTTTGTGTGACCATATGGTGACGCTCGTCCTTGGAGGGGAATAATGGAATGAATTAAAAAATGAAAATCAATTATCACCTTTCATGTGTACCCCACGGGTTCTTGGTTGAATGTCAGTATATTAAAACAAACATTTGTTTGTACTTTCCACATTTTTATTGAAGAACAGGCCCAGTGTCGCTCATCAATAATTTAACGATCAAATCTTAGTACAAAAAATATGTTATTTTTTAATACAAATCAATGAGTTTTCCGCTCTTAGCCATCTCTAAAAAGGAAAGTTGCGTAACGAACAATTTAAATAAAGCTTTTTAAAAAGTATTCTAGATTTTTTATCAATTCCAGTATTTTTATACTGTAATTTTGATTCACTGTACTCTTGGTATTTATAAACGCATAAGCGAAGTAACTGCATAATAAATATTGTTTTTTACGCGCTACATAATTCAGTTATTTGTGTTGTGCGTTTTTTGTCAATATTCAGTTGTCTTACAACTAACAACCAGTTGAAGTTATTTTGCGTTTGCAGGATCAGCCGCGGCGGCTATTATCTGTTGCACAATCATACCAATAGTTTACATCACGAAAGGTGCTGGGGTTTTTTTTTTTAAAAAAATCTTTTTATCATTGACTTAAAAAATATGAAAAATGGTAAAATAACAATAGTGGTAAGTCGCCTACGATAATGAATCTCAGTGGCAATGTTTTTTTTTTAATTATAAGAAGTGTTTATTTGCGGTTAATTTAACAGGTTCGACGTGTTAACTAGGGTATCCAATCCCGAAGCCTTTTTCCAATCCCGGGATTGAATTATTTTGAATCCCGGGATTGAGATTTTCTCACCGAGGAATTTGAAATTCTCAATTTGCTATACTTTTTTTTCCAGAATCTCACAGAAACTTTTTTTTTTTTTTAGCTCACCGAGGAATTTGAAATCTCCGATTTGGTATACTTTTTCCCAGAATCTCACAGAAACTCGTTTTTTTTTTTTTTTTAGCTCACCGAAGAATTTGAAATCTCCGATTTGCCAATTTCGTGTAAATTTCGAGAATTTGCTAGAAATTTCTCAATCCCGAAATCCCGGGATCGCGGCCATCTCAATCCCGGAATTTCGGGATCAGAAAATTGAACGGGATCCCGGGATTGGATGCCCTAGTGTTAACACGCCATACAATTTCGTGCTCGTAGGGCCGGCCAAAATAAATGTGCATACTTGAGACGCGGCTTAAAGGCCACAATAGACGTATTTAATAGTTTTAAATTAAATGCATATAGTGACATTTTTTGGAATCATTGTGTGATACTTAAACTTAAAAGATATTGCTTTGTAATTTATAATACAACGATTTTATTCCTTATTACTTGGCGGTAATTTCTGTGTTTGAAACGTTTTTCGATAAATGATGACGGAAATGACCCATCGTGTATTTATATGGTAAGTGTTTGTGATTTACTATTACTATATGTACAAAAAGTTCATATTTAGTTGTTCTTATTTTTCGAAAGATCACGGGCCTGGATGGAGGTTTACACCTTTTATTTCAATTTAATTTTGTATAAAAGCACTGTTTATATATTTTTCGTATCAGTTGACAATGCTCGCAATGAGCGAAACCGGTCCTGACCTATTAAATAAACTGGAATAAATTACAAAGGAATATTGTGTTTTTATTAATATAATGCCTTTCCACCATAGTTAGTTAGTGACGAAAACAAAATATCGCTTAAAACGAATGAAATATAAGCCTTTATAAACATTGATACGAATAATAAAAAAATATAATAGAGCAGCAAGATCCCATCTTTCGTGGACTTGACTATTTGATTTTGACAAGTTTCAGCAGGTGTCTGCCTTAGATTATGATAATGTTAAAATATAATTTATTGCATATTGTTTTACAACTGACGTATTGTCGATTTATTGATTTATGACTTGAGCTTATTCGATTAAAATGGTCTCATTGTTAAGTACGCAGTAAGGAAAACTTCAATGACAAAATTATATTACGTACTTTAATCGAATTGGTAAAATAGTTTTTTTTATTAAAATTTTCGTTTTTACAGATAAATTTAATTTTATTCCACTTGTTATGTAAAAAGTTGTAACGCATAAATTAACTGTTTGGAAATCATTTTATAAAAACTATACATACATTTCTTTGACGTTTTGTCAAGATTGCAATAACACATTTTTTTTAACCATGTCCGCTCCCAATGTGGAGCATATGGACTCCTGATGGAGTTTATCTTGACAGATGTGTTTTACGAGAATTGCTTGTTACTCAGATGCTCAAACTCTCTTTTTCCAAAGAGAGTATGAATATAAGGATAGAGCTAGGACAAGACTAGTGGTTAGCTAATCGCTCTCGATACGCCCCGTTCATAGGATAGGATGGGTGAGAGGAGGGAATTCAAGACATCACATACATCCATGCCTTCGAACAGAAATTCATAAATCGATTGAAAATCAATATATAAAACTGTCCGTACCGGGATTCGAAGCCGGGACCTCCGTAACCGAAGCCAATGACGTTGACCACTCGACCACACACCCTGCTATAGTAACATAATAGTTACGCTTTATTTTTTTCGTTTACCTTGTCAACAGGACTGTCAGTTATCAATAAATACTTTGATTCCTATTTTGACAACGACTCCAACTTCAAATTAAAAAAAGTGGTAAAATTTTATATACATATTTTTAATAGGTATCTACTAAAATGCAAAATCGGGTTCGTGGCACAGCGGTCAACGTTGTTGGCTTCCGCGACCGATCTCACGAGTTCAAGTTCGGTACGAACAGCATTTGTCAATCTATTTACTGATTTATGTTAGAAGGCATGAGTGTTTGTGATTTTTTAAGCTCCCTCCCACTTTTACGATCCTAAAATAACGGAGTGTAGAGAGAGCAATCAGTTTTCCACTGGTACTTTCCTGGTTCTATTCATCTATTCCTACTTTCTTCAAAAAAGAGAGGTTCACCAACTGAGTAACAAACAGTTTCCATATAGGATTACTTGACATTGTCATATAAAGGGACATGGATTTAAAAGATAATGAAAAAGGTATGTATCCGACTCCACCCAAAACTTTACGACTCTCCACAGCCTTGATAATCAACTCCTCCAAATCGTAATTTCTAAATCAGGCATGCCCGTGGGCCACACGTCACCCTATTGAAGGTTTCGTGTGGCTCTTTTGAGGTTTTCAACTTTCTATGCATTTTGCACTTTTTATTTAGTGGAAGCTCTCATAACGGGCACCTCTTATAACGAGTAATTCGCATAACGAGCAAAACAGATTGTGGCGAAAAAAGCTCCCTTAACGAGCGACATTTCGCATAACGAGTGACGCAGAGTTTTGAAAAGATCACTTTCACATCATTACTTGCCTCAAGATGATTGTCAAGACGTGGAAATGGGTTACCAAGAAAACCCTCTCTTCAGCTTGGAAGAAGCTTTGCCAAGGAGCGTTGTCGAATGTGATTTTGAGTGGCTTAAAACAGTACCTGTGAAGTCTACAGTCAACGAAATTGTATCTTTGGCCAATACCATGGGACTCGAGGTGGATAATAACAAAAATGATGAGTTTGTGAAAGAGTACAGTCAATGCTGACCTCCGTAAAAATATATTAATTTTATTGTGATCTGTTTGTTTTTTATGATAAAACATATCGTATTATTATTAAGATTCAATATATATACATGAGTATCTCAGCAGAAACATACATTATTTCATGCGGCTCACGAAGTATTTTAGTTGGGCATCCATGGTTTAAATAGACACTTTCTTCCATTACTTTTTCAATAGATTAATGGCATCCTAGCCAAAATCAAACTGTATCTCTTTTCGTACTTCTAATCATATTATGGACACGGAGAACGATTATTTAACAACATTTCTGTTTATTTTTTCATCTGACTTACAACTAATTCTTGTTAAGCACGATAAGTCTACATGCTTCTGTACATATATCACTTTAATTTATTTTCTTTATATTTTGTATATATCTGTTAACAGGTAGTATATTTATTTATACAAAATTCAATGCGGTGGGAACATCTTGAAGACCAAAACAAAATTTCAAAGGTCAAAAAACAAGGCATTACATTTTTAAAAATTCTACTCGATAAAAAGAAAATATTATGAAATACTGTTTCATATAGTATTGCTATATATATAATTATTACGTTAAATTTTTCTGCATTGTTATTTTTATCCCCAATACTATTTTGAGAGTATTTTAATATCAAAAAAAATCTCGCTCCAAATACCTGCTCCAATGAACGGTAATGTGATTTTAAGTGTATTCAAATAGCAATCAAATAATTTTGAGTGCAATATAATAACGTCTGTTTGAATCCATTGGCTTTTAAGCATTACATAAAATAATTATTATTGTTTCAGAGTCGTGCAGTTGCTATATAAACACATGCTATACGTATTGTATCCACTTACACACGTTTTAACCGTCGTGTTTTTGTTTTAAACTATATATGGCATATCAGATAATATTATAAAACAAAATATATACGAAGCAGTAATACTGTGATTAGCTGTTTACTATTATTACTCACTGCAGATAGATTATATCTTAGATATTATTACTTATATGTTAAGTTCTTTAATCATAGCCGGAAATGCTGTAAAAGCTATAATGTTTCGGAAAATATCAAAATATATAGTTTTTATGGTGGAAACTATAAAGTATGTCATAATCGTAACTAATATAAAATGTTTCTATTGAGGCCGTAAAAATGCGCAATCATAATATCTATATTGCATCGGATATTTTATATAACTTATATAATAAAAATAAAACAGTGTTAATTTCAAATAAATAAATCTTGGTGGCAGGAAATAAAACAAAGTTTATTTATTTATATTTCCAATAACAGTTAAAATGCACCTGCGTTAACGACAGATCATTTCTGTTTTTTTTATACATATCAACTGTGGGAAGGAAAAAGGACTTTACCCACAGTTTTTTCATAGCACTTTTTTTTCGATAATCACAATGTCTCAAACTTTATACACGTTCTATCAAACGGATGATAGCTGAAACTGCTGAATTAGTATATAAATTTAACTTTTCAATTTTAAAAAACGACATAAAAAGGTTGTTTTTTTTTTTAAAAAAAAACGGTTTATGTACTTAAAGCTTCCATGCACTTTGTGCAAGGTTGTGTATATTTCATAATTTGCTTTTGACTCAAAATTATCAAAAAACGTTTTTTGTGTCTCCTGTAAAATTTGATATGTGTGGGTTACGTCCTTATTCCTTTCCACAGTCGATATGTAGCTTTTTATAATCGTAATTTATTCAATAACTACTAGTTTTGACAGTATTTCAATTTCATACGATAGTTAAATTTGTTATTTTATTACATGCTTAGCTTTTTCTTTGTAATTTTTACAAATTTTAAAACTATGTATAACTTTAAGTATATTTGCTACAAATTACTGAATTAATTAAATTTATGAAATAGGTTCCGATTCGAAAATTGAAAGCAAAATATTCATGTTTATTAGCATTATATACGCGTACGTTTTGGTTAAATTTAACCATAAATTTTCTGGTTTTGATATTCAATATAATAAATAACCTTTTAGATTAATTATGTACAAAACTATTTTTTATTTAATTTATAAATAATTGTGGGTAGATCGCAAGCTCAATTTGAAATAAAAGATCTAGATAAATTCAAAAGTATTTATTTATTGTTGAATTTTATATCCTTTGTAAAAATCTCAAAAATAAACATAAGCTGGAAAATATGATAGTTTTTGTGTATTCTTGGGTTTATTTATATTTAAAACAATTTTTTGTGCTTATTTTACACGGTATCATACTTTTATAAATAATTTAATTCCAACAGCATAAAAACATTCATTTATTTTTCATACTTATAGTCAAACAATAAATTTACAGTGAGCGGATTCTTCAGTCCAAAAAAAACCCAGTACACCGATTTTTCCGTACGTAGAAATCTATCCACAGAGACAGAGAATGTTCCCAGCAATTAAAAAAATCGATATAAAAATCGTTGTTTTATTTTAATCTTCAATACCTCTATTCCAATGTTGCCAATAGTTTGCCAAGTTGCGAACAAGCAAAAAATTAAATAATATTTACACGAATATTGTCCGTAAGTTTATCGATTTTTTAAATATTATCTAAGCATATTAAAAATGTACGGAATATTCCGTACGCATAGTTTATAATTACAGATGTTTTTTTTATATGGAAGAGTGTTTGTAAGATATTTTTTTTCTAAACATGTCCGCTCCCAATGTGAAGCATTTGGACTCCTAATGAAGTTTATCTCAACAGATGTGTTTCTAGGAGAACTGCTTGTAACTCAGTTGCTCAACCTCTCTTTTTCCAAAGAGATAAGGAAAAGAAGGATAGGGGTAGGACAAGACTAGTGGTTAGCTAATCGCTCTCGATACGCCCTGTTCATAGGATAGGATTGGTGGGAAGGAGGAATTCAAGACATCACATACATACATGCCTTCGGACAGAAATTAATAAATCGATTGAAAAATCAATTTATAAAACTAGGATTCCAGCCCGTGACCTCCGTAGCCGAAACCAACGACGTTGACCACTCGACCACACAGGCGGCATTCGGATGAATTGATGAACGGAAAATTCGTATTCAGAAAAATCACGGAGCCAAATTTACAAAAATTTGAATCGTTCAAATTATGTACATTCACACAGATTTTGTCACTAACGACCCGGGTTTTGCCTTCCGGCATCTTCAGGCGTTCAAGTGCACGGATGAACTTGAACTGACGCTTATTTATTATATATTTCGTGTTTATATAACAAATAAGTTTATCACCGAGTTTAAAGCCATCGCTGGCGAAAAGGATAAGCCCATGGGAATGCCCACAGATTTGAGTAGTGAGTGGTTTTAAGAATTATATTTATTTTTTTGTCGGAAAAGGTTTTATGATTATATTTATACAGGCTATAGGAGTGGAGATCCCGGCATGTTTAACATTTCATTTAAAATTGGAAGGCTGTTCAATTATGCTACGTTTATTTCAAAAATTTTATGGAAAAAGTTGCAAAAAAGTTTTCAAATTTACTTGCTTGACAATGAGAGCTTCCGTGCATGTATTCTTATTTTTCTTTAGCAATGAACCTTACGTTTAAGAATAACAAATTTCCTCACAATGATTATTTGTTTGTGCGGATTTGATCTAAATATCTTTCACTAGTATATCAGACTAGATATCATAAAACAAAATAAACAAACATATCTGATTTCTCAGCGTAAAGTTATCATTATTATAGGTGTATCTAATCGACTTTTCTAGAAAGCGTCCATTATGTAAAACCGTTTTACTTGGTCGATTATTATCAAAGAAGGACAAAATCAACGACCGGCAACAACGATCACAGCGACACGCGTGAACACATAAATTAGCGCGCTTTGTATGCATATCGACTGTGGAAACGAAAAAGAACGTAACCCACACATAGCAAATTTTACAGGAGGAACAAAAAACGTGTTTTGATGATTTCGGGCCATACGTTAATTATGAAATAAAAACAATATGGAGGACACAAAGGACGCGTAAGGGGGGGCACAAGACGGGCGAACTGGTAGATTGGATTGTGGAGGGTTTTGTAAAGCACAGATAATACTGCATAATTGGAAATTATTCTATTTACTAAACATAATATTAAATGATAAGTTTTTGTTGTTTTATGTGACATTTTAACATTTTTTTCTAAGTCAATTTTTTTTTAAGAAATACTCAACGAATTCAATGCCAGTTATACTATGTTTATAATGATATTTTATATCGACTGTGAAAATAAAAAATTACGTAACCAACACATATTAAATTTTACAAAAAGGCACAAAAAACGTGTTTTGATGATTTCGGGCCATATGCAAATTATGAAATAAAAACAACCTTGAAGTGCTTGGAGACTTCTAAACTGGTGTTAAGTTGATATAATCTAATATTAATTTAAGAAATTGTCTAGGAAAAACTTTTTTTTCACTCTTTTTTATTAGTTTCAATTTTCACAAGCCCATCATTTTTCAAACTTAAAAGCTAAATTTAGATACTAATTCGGAATTTGCAGCTTACATCCTTTCGATAGAACGTGTATCAAGTTTGATACATTGTGATTATCAAAGAAAGCTGTTTTGAAAAAAACTGCGGGTTACGTCCTTTTTCCTTTCCACAGTCGATATTATTATAATAAGAAACTTGCTATCTGTAGGCTGGCCGTAAGTGTCTCGCGCGGACTACAATAAGCAATCACATGACGAGGAAGTTCAATACATGCTAAGTGCAGGGCTGGCAGAATCAAGGCCACTGTGGTTAACTTAAAAAAAAATCGTGTCAATTAGACCAGTGCTTCCCAACCTGGGTTCCACGGTCTACTGGGGGTCCGCAGGTTTTTCGAGGGGGTTCACAATTTTTTTTATTCTTTCAACATTATTTGTGATAAAATATGAACATGTGAAATAAAAAAAAATCGGGGGTCCGCAGATTACTGTTTTCAGATTTAGGGTTCCGTGGTATGAACAAGGTTGAGAAGCACTGCACTATACTATTTATGTTGATAATATCGATAATCATTGGTGCCTTCCTATGCCTCACCGTGTGTCATCTCTTGTATCCACGTGATGTAATTTTTCAGTAATAAATTATTCTGTATTCTTAATCAAAGTTTTGTCTATCATTCATTGACAATGACATATATCAATTCGTCCAAAATTGACAAAGTGTGGCGTAACTCCCATGTACAGACATGTGTATCAAAATACTTTTATCTTTCTCTCTATACTGGAAAGGGAGTGAGTTTATCAGCTTAATAACAACCAGATCTTGTAAAGCAACATACGTATATGAGGATATTTTTTTAAATAATTAGATTCGTATTTAGAACATGTTTTTTTATAAAAATATTTATTTTACATTATGTCCATTATGCGTTTTTTCTAGATTTTATAATTATCGTAAACTATTTTAGTAAAAATAGTCGACTTAAAATTATAGCTCACGTGTTAAGTTTAGCTCACTTTTAGGGTGTTCACTGTCAATACTTGGTGAAAAGGCATTATATAAATAAAAACACAATATTTCTGTGTACTTCATTCCACTTTATTAAATAGGTCAGCATTAACGAAGCCGGTCCTGACCTATTAAATAAAGTAAAATGAAGAACAAAGGAATATTGTGTTTTTATTAATTAGGGTTAGCTCTTTTATGATTGATACAAAAATATAAAATTATTTTATTTCATGCCTGACATGCTTTTTTCGATATAAACTTTATCGAGCACTGCAATATTATAATAAATAATATTTTCCATTCGCAATTCAAAGAAGTTAAAAGCTTCCTTTAAAATGAGTTATTCGATTCCTAGTAATATTCTCACGGTGTTCCCAGCTATAAAATTTAAAAAAAAAACTATCCATTCCATATTAAAACTATCATGGGATCTTTAAATGAGTCTTAATTGTTCATTTTTACTACTTATATAACGTTGAACTTTAATTAACTTTCAATAGGTGTTCTTCATTTCTGTTGGTTTCGAAAAAAATCAATATTTTCCAATATAATATAATAAAATATATATTGATGTATAACATTGAGAAGTATCAAAAAGACATGTTCTTCAATCTTTCACTAGTCTATGATTAGTTTTTGTCGGACGTCACGTAAGACTTTGTCATTTTGTCATATTTTTTTGTTCCGCCACTATATACATATTTTATTTTTTCATTTAGAGTTTGTTTTTGAATAACTTTACGGTTGTAATGAAAATTTATGTAAATTCAACTTGTAATTCTTAATTATTTATATTAATAATATATGCAGTCGGAAATCCAATTTAACAAGTTTAAAGGTATACTGTTTTACTACTTTAAAATTATATTTCATAAACCCAGTAAACTTTCTTAGCATTTAAAAAAAACTTGTTTTAAATCATTACATTTAGCATTTCAATAAAAATAAGTGTACACACATTTTGTCATTTTTCAGTATGCTTCTTTTATAAGAAATAAACTTAATTCAGTTTAAAGATAACTGTGTTTTATCCATGCCCAAGATTTGTCAAATCATCGCTATTGCCTGAAATTTACATACATTAAGTTAGCAATTGCAACTGTTTTATAATAAAGTAATTGAAATTAATATAACACAAATAATATTCGTAAAATATACTTTTTTAAATAAATACAGTCGTTTATAAACTCGAGTTTAATGTAATATGTGTGTAGGAACTTAGTAAGGATTTTACTCTGTCCCTGATTGCAGTAGCCAATGGCGATACATTTGGCCAGCATATTATCCAGCTACTGTTTTGAGCAATATCTAGTTCGGTCATGAGGAAGCGACTTCGTTCCGCTTGGGCATAAGACGTTACATGTGTATGGAGAACAATATTTTATGAAAACACACGCATGTTGGTCGTAAAAGCTCACTGTACTTCGATTCAAATCGTGTTGCTTTCACTTCGAAGCGATTGCATTAAAATAATCGACAACGGAGCATGTTTGCATTGTGGAGTAATAAACGTAACTTCTTTACCTATCAGACCACCTGTGGTAAGAATGTTAAGAATATGACTTACATAGTAAATAAAGCAGTGAAAATATGAAAAGTCAATTTTAACAGGAGATTATAGGATTTATCATAAGGATCATCAAACTCTCCAAAGGGTCCAAAAAACTCAAGTTCTAAAGCGAATTTGTAACACCACATATGTTTTAAAAAATATATATTTATAAATCAAGATGGTTTTATGAAGAAATCATTCTACAGTTTTCAATGTATTAAATTGTACGAAACAACACGCAATATTCGTGCATTCTTTAAAAAAAACCTTTGTATGTGTTTATTTAGCATTGTATTTTTGTCTTTTTTATATTTTAAATTATTTTCAATTGTTATATTTTTGATTTAATCTATATAGCCACATGCATTGACAAAGTAACAATCGATTTAGTTTTTTAAAAAGTTATCATATAAAAAATTCTACGACTATTCTAAGTAACGGTGGTTATATCGAAAATATCACTTTTAGGGTGTTCACTGTCAATACTTGGTGTAAAGGCATTATATTAATAAAAACACAATAATCCTTTGTACTTCATTCCACTTTATTTAATATGTCAGGACCGGTTTCACTCATTGCGAGCATTGTCAACTGACTTCAGCTGACTTCAGTTGACAATGCTCGCAATGAGCGAAACCGGTCCTGACATATTAAATAAAGTGGAATGAAGTACAAAAGATTATTGTGTTTTTATTAATATCGAAAATATATAAACAATTCTTATATCACTTTAATACCTCAAGGCAAGAAATTTTTAGACCTTCCTACTATAATATTTATAAAGATATTTTGTTATCAATTTGATTAACCATTTTTTCTCGATTTTAAAACGTATGTACTTGGTGATTTGGTGTCTATGAATGTAGGGTGTGTCTTATAATCAATGACTTTGTAGACAAAACTGTTTTACGTTATGTTTTATTGTTGTCATTTAAAAATAAGTGTGTCTTAGCGATGGCACTTTATAATCGAGAACAAATCTCGACGTTATTTTGCGATGCAATCCCACTCAAACAAAGAAAGTTTTTGTGTATTAATTGTGTTTATTTAAGTGCATGTTTTCTTTTTCTGTCTGCTTGACGTTTGACGTTTGCTTCCGTTTGTCAAAGTTTTTTTGCAATCAGGTAAGCGGTGTGGCAATGCATAAAATACGAAAAAATAATCACGCCTAATGCACAAAAACAACAAATTTTTGACAAATTTGAAATATTATATTGTTTGACAAATTTGAAATATTCCATTTTTAAATTTTTAATACAAAAAATTGAACGACAAATTTGAATTGTCTCCCATACATTTTGGACAGTTTTCTGTTGTTATGCCGGTGTCGTTCTCGAACGCTTTCAGCGTACTTGAGTGGCGGCCATATTTTCAGCGCAAAACACATATTGACAATTAATGAACATTTTAGTTTTTTCGATATGTAAGCTAATTTTACTATAACCTTCGCGCAAATGCAAGCATACGATGTCAAAATGAGCTGTATGGCAGACATACAAACATTAATATGTCTATAACCTTCCCGGAAGTGCAAGCAAAAAGTTTGTTTTATAGCAATCGAATGAGCAGTGTGTTAGCGCATAAAGTACGAACAAACAAACATTCATTTTTATATATTAGATAACCGCTTGATGTTGTTTAACAAACATAAAAAGAGCTATTGTTTCACTAGTGTCACATATTGCCCAATCAAAAAAACAGTATATTACACAGCCGCGTTCCGTTATCCGACAGCGTTAATTAGTTAATTAGATGAAATTTACAGACACGCGTAATAGTGTAAGTGTCGATTTTCCAGTTTATTACAAGAAAACATGTTTAGAGTGGGCTGGCGCGCGCTGGGCACGCGGTGCCACAAGTGGCGGCTTTATCGGGCACGATCGACGCCGGCCGCGGCCCGCCCGCGCGCCTTGTGTCACCTTCGCGGATACATAACATACGACCACGTTGCCAGTCCCGCTATGAAAGCTTTCCGAAGCTATCGGTAAACCGGGAATATGTTTAGTCATACACGCATTCTATATTTTATTTCGTCTGATACCACTGCAAACACTTTATAACAGAGCTACTAAAAATCCAAGAAACAAGTTCAAATCAAATCACACGAATTACTGATAAAACATGCTATTCAATACTTACAAGTATTTACTGATCGGGTCTATTAACTGTTGGGTAATTATTTCTTTTTTGTAATCATTTGTTTATATTTTATTTAAATTGAAAAAGTATTATATCTTTAGTATTATATATTTAAGCATTTCTCTGTTCTAAAGCCACAATAAAATATATTTCTATTGAGGTTTAAGTTTTACGACAATTTTAATGTTAATTATTACATTAGAAAAATCTAGTTGATTCAGGTACAGCTTCACAATTGCCATTAAATAATCAATAAACTTGTGATTGGTTAATAATTTAATTAAAAATTGAAATAATAATAACTTTTGTAGGCACGTTATTTTAATTGATAATTTTAAGAAGTTCTATTACGTAAATACCAATTATAGATAGATTAATGAAAAATGTTTATAAATAAGGACAGTTCTTAAGGGAACTATGATTCTTTTAGTTAGTTTATAGGACCAAACAATCGCATTTGGAGCTAATAGTCTTATTGCAACATCAAGTGAATCAATTTAAAATATTAGATCTTTAAAGTATACATATTACACATAATTAGACAATTACATAGAATATACTTACAAACATTGATGGACTTGAATGATTGCATATGATATTTTTTAGAGGTTTGTTTATCTAATTAGTAGTACTTTCGCCATCAACCACTTATGTAACAGCTGACAACTGATTTGAGCTTTGTTTGGTTTACCATTTTGCCATAAATAGATATACTTTGGAACAACGCGTGCAAATTGTGTAACTTTATTACTTGAAAAATGATGCCGGCTAGAACGTAACTATCAATGAAAAGCGCTAAAGATCCATGATGACTGCCATTTTGTTTCCTGGTTGTTTGGTTTTAATGTGGAAAAGCTGTCGTTTCAACAACAATCAATTTCTAGAAGGAAACATTAGACGAGTGCACAAAAAAATTTGAATTGTTCAAATTATGTACATTGCAAGTTTTGTCGCTAACGACCGGAGTTTTGCTTTTCGGCATTTTCAAGCGTCCAAGTGAACGAATTAGTTTTATTTGACCTGTGTAATTCAACTTGTGACTTGTAAACTTGTGTGAATGTATGTAAATAATTTGAACGATTCAAATTTAATATTGAAACTCCACCAAGCACCTTCAGTCGAAATCTTAAATTATATATTTAAAAAAAACCTTAATAACAGTTGTAGTAATATAGTTTGGCAACAATCTTAAATGAAACACTACTATAATAAAAATAGTATTTTTTTGAGAATATAAATGATTTGTTGTGACGTGAAAAAAACATGTTATCATTTTCGCCACAATGCCGAAAAATTAAAGATAATCGAAAGTGTAAGAACGAAAAAACACTATATGAAGAAAAGTATGACAGAAAGCTTAGACGTATTTTTTCATCTAGTTGTCGACTTATAATAGCTGCTGATAATGAATAATAACGAGAACAGATTAATAATATTACTGCTGTAATAGCACATTTCTCCAGTTATTAACATTAATAAGCAACTATATCGATAGGAAATTGAATTTAGACGATTGAATAATTGCCACTGGTCGCAGATATCTGCTAATTTTAAAACTAGTTACTGGCATCAGTGCCCACATGTGTTTACAGCTTCAAGCATCCTGTTTCGCAAACAAGCTTTTATATGAGCTTAAACGAAGGAAAATGTCCGGTTTATTTTTAAGCCGTTCTGATTTCATGCGTAAACATCTAAATCACGACCGCCTGCCTATGCCCGAAGGACTTGCCGTTTTTACTGTCAGACACAACTCGATTTTCTACATACGACATCTAAATAATAATTATATTAATAATATCACGTATTTTATAAGTTTATTTCTGGATAATAAATGACTAACAATCTATCTTTTATGATTTAAATATAATGTAGAATATCAGCAATACTTTTAACAGGGAAAAATTAATACCTACTATTATTATGTTATCAAAGATAGATGAATTTATTTCCATTGCAAAAATTTTGTACACTCGTTTAGAAACACTTATACAAAAATATATTAACTGATTAAGTTGGATCAACTATTCAACTGAAAGTATTCTATTTTTTTTTTGTTGATTTATTAATACTATTTTGATTTAACTTTTATTGTTTCTCAGTGATTTTGGGTAAGCTTTCACATTTACACACTATAATTTAATTAAAAATATACAGTTCTTCCTGTACAAATTTCATTTTCTTCACGAACATTATGAATTGATGTGTGTTTTTTTTTAATTATAGGAAACTTTCAATATTTTACAGTAAACGCCGCAAAAGAAATTGTTATATGGATCCTTTTCACTTTTGTTCTCTGTCATTTTATGGCGGAAAAGCATAAGCATTTACAAGTCTCTTTCTTACCAAATTGATCTCTGATTTGGCATTTTTTTAAAAACAAATAAGGACTATTATTTCTAAGTTATCTTTTAACATTTATGAATTTTCATTTACCAATAAAATCATTATCTATTTTATTCATAACAATTTATATTTTCACCGGTTGGTAACATTCGAGATGAACGAAACTGGGACTGATCTTCAATAAACAAATAAAGGCATTACTAGTAAATAGTGTTTTTTTTTAATAAATTTATTTTTATATTAGATCCATTTTCTATATATCATTGCAATTTTAATGAGACTTTGAATATTTTTTCCGTAAAATATAATAGTTCTTTATTTCAAGTGTTGGAAATTTAATAATGTGTAGCTGATGAAACTGACCAGTAAACTTTTTCTGCCGCAACTAAATAGAACAGTTGCGGCAATTAAAATAAATATTTTTATCGATTAGTATTAGAATTAGGGATTCTGATGTTTCGGGATTTTCAAAGTCCCGGGACTCGAGGCGTGATAAAGTCAAAGTCCCAGGACATCCCAAGACTCGAGACTTTTTATTTGATCTTTAATCAAATTATAATTTTACTTAAATCAAATATTTGCATGTATGTAATTATTTATTACACAGACTCAGCGCCTTTTGAAAGTAAGCACTAGTAAAGCACGTTTTTTTAATACAATGTTTAACAATTATTATTTTTCTTATGTAATGGATATGGGCAATGCTTATGATTATTTCTTATTAAGAAAGGATGATAACGGTACATTTAATGAAAAAATATCAATGAAGCCGCCGTCAGGAGTAAGTTTATGACCGTAACTTCACAATACAGCGAAATAGTGAAAAAACATTTGTACATTAAACAACATCAGGTATGAACATTTTATTTTAATATTTTGTAATTTGCTTTTGCTACAGTTATATTACAATAAATAAACACATGGTAATTGAAACTTCTACGAAATTATAAATCCCAAACATCTGTGTCGCGTCCCGACCATGTCGTGTCCGTTTTTCTTGAGGCTTCCTTCTTATATCTGCTTTCATTCAATACACATCAGTCCTTATGAGGGTTTCAAAATTAAAATGTATAAATCACAGTCACAATTACCGGGACATTTTCCAAAAAATTCCCAGGACTCAAAACAGCAAAAAACCAGACAAGTTCCGGGACGTTTCGACACAGAATTCCTTATAAGAATTCATAGATTAGATATTGATCTTATTTTCCACTTAAAGTGGAGCGCATCGAAATTGATTAGCAAGTATTTTGTTCTTTCCTTACCAGTCTGAATATATTTACGTTCTCCTAAAACGAGCAGTGTTTCTTCATGTGCCCCATACACTTATTTAGTATTTAAATATCTAAAAATACTTATATTATTAATGATTTTTTCATCACCTTATTAACTATGTTTATATTATATATGTTGCATCGCAGATTAGAAAAAATCTCAGGTTCAATATAAGTAGATACTATCGCATAAGCATTATGCCAGATTAGCTATCTGATCGAGTCGATCCAAATATGGCAGAGTGGTGTAATTCTTAAATCGTATGTGCAATTTTATCGAGGATCGTCCGCTTAAAATCTTTCCCAATAATATAAAGAGCATAATAAAAGACAGTCGTTAAAAGCAGAATTAATTTAACAATTCAGTTTATATTTTATTTGAATAAGACTCGCTAAAAGCAACTTAAGTACAATACACAGTGTCAAAGAACACCTAATACTTTTTTAATGAACAATAGGTTCAGACTAGAGCATCCAATTTCAGACCCTTTTGTAATTCCAGGATTTTGAGATTCACAATGTTTCCAATTCCAGGATCCCAGGATTGATCATTCGAAATACAATCGTGGAGAAATTTGTGATTCGTCGCTGGCAGATTTCAAAAAAATTTGCTCGCTGATTTTGAAATCCTGGGAATTTACGGATGACATTTTTACTTTACTAGTTCTATCGCAGATTTGTTTTTTTTTCTTTGCTGCTGTCCGATTTCAAAAAGCCAGGAATTTGGGGAATTTCCAAAACGAAAAAAAATGGGACCTTTTTTTGTTTAGGTCGCTAGCTCGTTTTTAAAAAAATTCGAGAATTTTTCACTTTTTATCTTCGATCCCGGAATTCAGAAATTTCTTCTGTGACAATCACGGTATTGGATGCCTTTGTTTACACTAAAATAAATATACTTGTAACTTGAGTGCGAATCAAACAATAAATACTTATTCGTTTTACAAATTCTAGTTTATATATTAAAGATCAGGGCCGGATTTGACCATCACGAGCATTATCAACCGATGAAAATATTAATCGATATAGGGCATTTTATAAAAAATAAGTAAGACTAATTGATACCGTGTATTGTCGAGTCCGTGGTGCAGTGATGAATGTCGTTTATATCACGTGTTCAATAAAGTAATTGTGACATAATGACAAAAGAAGGTATTTTATATTTTTTTAATAGAATGCCTGAACTTCAAGCATTTACAGTGAATGAAACTTTAAAAGTGACAACGATTTATAATATTCGCTTTTCCACAACACTTTTTTTTCAGTTCACCAGAAGCCTTTAGTTTTAGCACGTCAAAGAAAACGGTTTTCTTCTAACATTGCAAGTTTTAAAATAAAGAATCTTTACATTATTTTGTAAATGTATTTTGATATGCTTAGAGCAAATGTGATGGATTTAATTTAATATAATAGTTTCTATGATTTTTCAATCACCGTGTATCCGCAACCCGAGATGCAAAAAAGTGTATGTACATGTTAAATGCATTTACCGATTGCCTCTGTATTTGTTCATGCATGCAATTGGCCTTTTAACCGAACCAAAGTCATTGTATCATATTAAATATTTGCTCTTATCAGTTTTGATCTTCATGCAAGAACTTTGTATTATTTTATCGGAAAACCAGTGCATGTTACATTATGCATTTTACACTGTGAAAAATCACTCGATCCTTTAACGGAAACAGTATTCTTTTAAAGAAACTTTGAAAAAAAAATACGAATTTATATACGTTTTTTAAAAACTAAAAATAACTTCTTCTTTATGTAATATGTTTGATTGTAACTACGAATGAATTTCTTATAAATAACAAAAAAAACTTTAACTCAGTCGCACTTGGTTATTATGATCACGGAAATAGCGAGATCTCTAATGTAGTGAGGAAACATTCATTGACATTTTACTTTATTGTTTTTTCTTCTAATGTATTCACTTTTATAACGAGCTACTTCTCGGGCATACCGAGCAAAAATTTGAAACAATGAGAATAAAAACAACGAAACAAGCATCAATTTTTAATTTTATAAGAATAGCAGATTGACAGAAAAATGTAATATATGTGTAAATAAATTGAAATTGTGTATTTTGTTTGAATTGCGACTTTGTGTGTTATGTGACCGGTCCAGACACTTCATGTCTTTATGTGATGGGTATGTTTGTAAACATTAAAAAATATCTATTGTCTTGAACCCCGCGCAATACAAATTATATTTATTTTAATGCTGGTCTTAAAAAGTCTAATATATTTTTATAAAAGCACACTACACTAGCAAACTTGTGTCAAGTAAATGGAATGATGCAATGAACTTGAAGCTGCACATATTCTTGAGATTCAGATCAGGTCCCTACTTCACTTCACACACTGCGAAGTGCATGCACTCTCAACATCAAATGCATTTATTTATTCACCGTATAAAGTTGCGTCGACAACTGGAAATAGCATAATAATAAATTATTATTGTATTTTCATACCAGTCTTTGACCATTTTAATATCATCTAATAAGTAACTTCTAAGAGCATTTTCTAATATGTATCTGAAACACAAAGGGCCTTTTTTATATTTTTTTTAATACAATAATAAATCTACATGTATATGACTAAACTATAAACGAAGCGATTGTCTTAGCAAAGCCATTATTTTAACTGGCTTAATAATATTATAAAAGTAAATTCTTTGCATACATAATTTTATTTTGTTTTGTATAATTAACACTGTTAAATTGTATTATATTATAAATTAAAACCGGTCCTGTTTATTAGTAAGAATAAGTTTTTTTTGTTGAATACATTAAATACAACCTTTAATAAGGTAAGTCGTCATATATATATAAATGTAGAACCTAAATATTATTTTATACTTTGTCACTAAAGCATCCTTTTTTTTACGAGAACTTTGTGTATGTTGAAGTTTTAAGTCATTCGCTCTCCATCTCTAAAGGAAGAGTAAATGGCAAGTCTCTCAGCCTTTTCTTCTGCCTCTTTTAATAATCGGACAGGAAAGAGTAAAGATATATAAAAAAGAAACAAACATGCATCCGTTTGAATAAAATTTCATGAAAAAAATTGAAACGTAATTATATAAAAGTTTCAAAACCATGAAAACCAAATACCATCATACATTGAAATATAGATACGTTTTCATTAATAACATATTTTTATGCTATTGATTTGTATTTTTTCTGTTTATAAGGCTCGATTTTTATAAATGAGCCCATTAGAGGTGAAATGAGCTTAGCGGTATTTTAGAAAAAAAAGATGCGTAATATTCTATACGTCTTAATAAAGTATCGTTAATGTGAAGTACTCTCAGCTAATACGCATTGCAATTGGGTTTATCTCCGTAAAATAAATGTATGCAATCCATCAAAGCACTGAGTAAAGACGTGATTTTACTTCACGTCCAAGAAAAAGAAAAAAACCATTTTACTAGTTGGTTCACTTCACCTCTAATGTTGTAGTAAAAATACGTGACATTAAACAGATACTTCTACAGTCAATGAAGTATAGGCTATACAAAAAATTTGATTCCTCCGTTGTCTGTCGGTAACTACTAGCTACTATGAATTGTATTCAATACTTCTCGTATACAATATGTTGAAAATAAACACCCATTTCAAAATCCAAAAGAATTAATGCATCAACGCTCTAAGCATAAAAAAACGATTTGTTAGTGTGGTTAGCATTACTTTCCTGTAGTTATCATTTTACTTGTGATGTTATAAAAACTTTAATAAATTATTAGTAAGTTTGATTAAAATTGAGATATTTTCAAGTCCGTGAAAGTTAAGTGAATGTTTACATGTTAATAAATTAAATAATTTTGTAATGTAATGATTTTAATGTTATACAATACCAATGAAATATTGGCCATTGTTAAGTAGTGCAATCAAATATCCGTTATTATTTTAGTTAGCAAGGTTCTAAGTTTACTGTCAATACTTGATGTAAAGGTCTTAAATTCAAAAAATAAAACTTTTATTTAATATGATTTATTTAATTAACATTGCACAAGGTAACCAAATTATAAATTTAAAACTTTTACAATGAAGAAAAAAAATAGTACAGCAGTAGAAAAAAAATGGCAAGAAAGTCAACTGAGTAAGCTCCGACGAATTCTACTTTAATACATAAAAAATAGTATTCGTCGGAACTCACCCACGTCTACGTGGAATATGTCGACATCCGAAGCAATATTGTTGAACACTGTTAAAGGTCTCCCCATTGGCAGGCTGGTTCTACACCTTAGGAGAACAAACAATTCATGTCCATGATTTCTCAAAAAATAATCAGGAACATTTAGATTCACATTTTCAAGAATGGTAGATTTCTCATTTTGGCTTCGTATTAGCCAAAAGAAATACATGGGCAGGTACATTTCTCTTCAAACGTTAAACCTATTAAGGTTTAGCAAGCCTAAGAGAAAGTCAGTTGGATAAAGCCATGGGTAGTATTCATACACCCTCATATGGAGAAATCTTAAAAGTTTCTTATGATCATATATAATATTGAATACGTATATGTCTGGGGAGGGGGTTTTTTGTCTAACCGGCGACTTCATATGCAATTAGTGGTTAAGTGCATTAATGTTTGTTTCAAAACTTGAACAAGTTTGTAAACAACGTGTGTGAGAGTTCTTTCTCGTTTTACAGAACATACACTACTCACTGACTGTTTTAAAACGAGAAAAAACTCTAAGCACGTTTCGTTTGCACATATTTCCTTTCGTTTTAAAGCATACATTTTACTCAAGTGAAAGCATTGTTGAAAAAATTGTTGTTGTTAATATAAAACTAAATTTAACATAGTATGTTTAATTTAATTCATCATATTAAGTAACATTCGGTCAATCTCATTTTAAAACCACATCAAAGTAGCTCACTGTAGTAAGAGTGACTTGCACGAAGCCGTCCCCGGGTTCGAGTCTCTCGCAAGGACACATTGTCAATTAAAACCAGTTTGTTATGTTAAACAATGTCTATATTGTAACATTAGCGTGTTTGACAAAAGGCGTGGAATGTCGGCACACACAGAAAATAATTCACTTTATCTCAGTCGCGTTCATATTTTACTCAAGATATCATTTATGGCTATCTCCACGACACTAAAGTCGCATTTCACAGTTAAGCTTTCATCCAAAGACTATTCTACTTCATGCATACATGTTTTGGTATTTGCACAAAATTTATACTGACTTATCCATACATGAATAATAACTACAAGATGTTATGTACTATAATATTAAATAACATTTCATCAACTACTTCTCAGCTGTTTTTAAAGACGATTATCTATTTTATAAAATACAAAACAACTTAAATTATTCCACGTATTGTGGTACACACTGTGACACGTGTTTCGCCTCTTTCAAAGGCATTCTCAGACAGACTTACTTTCACAAATGCTTGTTTAAGTACGAATGATTTTAATTTTACTATTCTGATATATTATAAAAATAAAACGGGAGGCAAGGAGAGGATGATAGAAAAACAAACAAACAATAATTGTAATACAAACGAAATTCACGTTAATAAATGATTAACCCTCCAAGGACGAGCGTCACCATATGGTCATAGTAAACACCGTTGTCTATTAATCCCACTATTCATCCTTTTTCTAGCTGAATATCGTTGCTTTCGTTCGTATTTGGTTAATAATGGTACAGACTACAGTTAGTCATCAGCCGTGGGGACAGAAACGGCCTCAAAAAGCATATGTGATTTTTTGAATTTCCGTTTGTTTTTGAATTTACTTTTTGAAACTGTTCAATAAAAACAATAATTATTTACAGTTATTTTGCTAATATATTTGTATTGAAATTATGTTTATCTAAGAAGGTCAAATTGTAAATATTTAAAAAAAAATCACGTTTAGCTATATTTCAACCCCGAATGTTTGCGAGCCCATACGGTCACTTTTGTCCTTACTACTGTACGTACTCAATATTACACCGTAATAAAAAGATGAACATGACCATATAGTCATGCGGGGTTTTTATACAACGACTTTGCGTTTGTTTTTTTTTTAATTTTGGATATAAATAAAAGTTATCCGTGACTTCAATATGGCTTAGAAAATATTTTTTTATCGGAAAAAAGCTCTCGTATCTGGAGGGTTTTAACTAATAAGTTGCATCAATTAGGAAGGGTTAAGCCGTTGGAAAATAAATTTAACAGTAGCGAACAACATGTTTTATTTAAGATGTTATTTAATAATATTTCATTATTGTTAATACTTTTATTTATTTTAAAAAATTCTAAGCTATTATTATTTACTCGATGGAGTATTCCTACTAGGGTATCCAATCCCGGGATCCCGGGATTGATATTTTCTCACCGAGGAATTTGAAATACTCAATTCGCTATACTTTTTCCCCGATTGTCACAGAACCTCGTTTTTTTTATAGCTCACCGAGGAATCTGAAATCCTCGATTTGCCAATTTCGTGTCAATTTTCGGGATTAGGTCAAAATTTCTCAATCCCGAAATCCCGGGATCGCAGCCGTATCAATTCCGGAATTTCGGGATCAGAAAATTGAACGGGATCCCGAACGCCGGGATTGGATGCCCTAATTCCTACGTTACTATTTTGATTAAAATAACGATTATCGTACATTAAAATAACGTTAATTTCTTTGCGTAATAACTATACAATTAATTGTAAAAGATTTTTTTATCCAAACTATGAACAATATTAACCATAGAGTACAGAGCGTTATTTGAAATTTATGACATATCTGAAATCTATTGAAACTTTACTTCCTCCCCTTTTTTTTCATGATAAATAATGTACAAAGAAAAATGATATTTTAACTTGCAGCCCACCGCTCATTTTAAATTCCTGAATTTGGCCCTCCATCCGAAAAGCTTCTGTTCTAAACTAACAAATAGCATCGATATAGTTATCCATTTAATATTATATGTTTTTCTGGAAATATAAGTGTAGTGTTTTTAAACCTTCATTGTTGTAATATAAGACTTAATCAACAACTTAAACACATTATTTTTATATTTGAGTTACTGGCACGTAAAATGTTTGTTATTATTTATCTGGTTCGCAGGCGCTAAGACGTTGGGAAGCACTGTTATATATTATTATTAAAAACATTTTTTTTTATTCATGATTGACAGTTGATGCTATTCAATTAATTATCCTTAAGAGAAACCGGTCAATTTGAAATAGGTATCCGTGTTTTCAAAAAAAAATATAATATAAATCAGTCCCAACCTTTTTCGTGCCACGGACCCCAGAAAAAAAATTCATATGTTCATATTTTATCACAAAGAATTTTGAAAAAATGAAAATTTTCCAAAAAACCTGCAGACCCCAAATTGGGAAGCACTGGTTTAAACAGACACATACAAAATCTTCGAAATTGAGTAAACTAATCTTATCAAATGAATATAACAGCATCAAGTGTGCTGGATGAATTGATTTATTATGATAATTTCTTACCAGTATCATACCAGCTCTAATTTTCTCCGCATCATATTAATCTATCTGAATCCATCAATGATCTAATGGCATTCCGTATCGAAATGATTCAACTAATTAGATTCAAATTGAGCATCGATTTAGCTTAATTATGCAATGGCAAATTTCACCATCTGCCGACGTCTCTATATGCGATACGAGTGGTGCAGCAACAATTTAAGAGTTTTAACTTTGCGGAATAATAATTATTCAATATCTGTGCGTGCGCATAATTAAAGATAAACTTCGATAAAGTATGTAAACGCTCCGACAGGCGATAATTTAAATAAAGTGGCTCGAGCCGAACTCTCAGCTCCACTTTGCCAATGCGCGAATTCCATAATTCCTGATACACGAGCAACTTGCCATACATAAATGGATCTTTTTCTTTTTTAAGTATTAAAACAAAAACATGTCCGCTCTCAATGTGGAGCATATGGGCTCTTAATGGAGCTTACCTCAACAGAAATATAAAAAAAAATATTGAAAATAAAAGAAATCATATATTCATTTTTACAATTTTGGAAGTGGAAATAACACACATTATACGTGTATTTTTTTATAAATAGATTTTTTTATCATTTTCAAGAAGAAATGTATTATTTTTTTATTTTACTTTTGTATCATGTCCGCTCCCAATATGGAGCATTTGTACTCCTAATGGAGGTATCTCAACAGAAGTTTTTTTTATGAGAACCTTTTTTTGCTCATTCGCTCATCCTCACTTTTTTTTCAAAGTGAGTAGTAGAGAAAGAAGGATAAGGCTAGAACAGGACTAGTGGTTGGCTAATCGCTATTGCAACACCCAGTTATTAAAGGATCAGAAGGATGGGAGGAGAGAAAATTATATGAATTGACATCACAAATACCCAGTCTTCGATCACAGCTTTGAATTGAATAACTCTCAAATTTACTGTGATCTGACCGGGAATTGAACCCAGACCTGCGTAATCGGTAGAGCAAGCTCTAACCAACTGGGCCGCATCAGGCGACATAGTGACATAAAAAGACAGAACTAGTGGTTAGCTAATCGCTCTCGATACGCCCCGTTCATACGATAGGATGGGTGCGAGGAGGGAGCTCAAGATATTATATACATTCATATTGGCTTCGATTACAGAGATCACGGGCTCGAATCCCAGTACGGACAGTTTTATAAATTGATTTTTCAATCGATTTATGAATTTCTCTCCGAAGGCATGAGCATTTGTGATGTCTCAAACTTCCTACCACCTTTCGATTCTAAAATAACTGGCAGTACTTTGAGCGATTAGCTAAACACTATTCCTGTCTCTAATTGTTTCCGAGATAATCCTAGCATAAAACTGAACAACGCATAATGTTTGTTACGTCACGAGAAACGTCTTTGGAGGGAGTTGCATAGTCATCTCTTAGTTCTATCCTGTATGTCTTCGAAAAAGAGAGTTTTAACAACTGAATAACTATCAGAGTTGTGAAGTTGTGTAAAAAAAGACAACTCCGACTCCAGCTTAAAAATAATAAGCGACTGCGACAACAAAGAATTTTTTCAATAACTTATTTTAATTTGTATATATCGACTGTGGAAAGGAAAAAGGGACATTACCAACAGTTTTTTCAAAACAGCTTTTTTTAAATCATAGTGTATCAAACTTAATACACATTCTATCAAAAGAATGTAAGCTGAAGATTCCGAATTAGTATCTTAATTTAGCTTTTAAGTTTGAAAAAAGGTGAATTCTTAAAAATTGAAACCAAGAAAAAAGACTGAAAAAAAGATTTTTCCTAGACAATTTCATTATTTAATATTAGATTATGTCAATCTAACACCAGTTTAGAAGTGTCCGTGCATTTCAAGACTGTGTGTATTTCATAATTTGCATATGGCCCAAAACACGTTGGTTAAGTCCTTTTTATTTTCCGCTAGATCATCATTATTCAGCCAAGCATGCGATGTCAACACTATGGACTATTGTGACTTGAATACACATCATTAAATTATTTTTTTAAATTTGTCCGAGTCGTTCGTTTTTCACGACACCGACTCCCACTCCACAGCCTTGGTAACTAGCATTTCTCGTAGAAAAACTTCTCTTGAGATTCATTACGATGTACACTACTCTACATTGGGGACGGACATGGATTTGAAATAATATAAAACGTTCGGATTTGTTTCCTTAGTATTTTACTTAACAGTTTTGTCGTTGTGTGTGCAATGCAATAAGAGTGTGTGGCTTTTTACATAAGCCTTCGACATAATGCGATTAACCCTCTTTAGGAATGAAAAGTTATGATAACAGTAATTCAACAATGGCCAATTTATAATTATTTAAGTGTATCCTTGAAAGGGGATTTATTTCAACTGTAATAATGCCTTATTATTCCGTAGCCTACATAGTTGGTTCTTTTACTAGGCAATGCCGGGTGACTAGGGATTCTGTGGCGAGACGTCCCGGGGTTTTTTTCTGTCTTAAGTCCCGGGACTTTTTTGAAAAATGTCCTGGGAATTGTGACTGTGATTTATAATGTGCTAATAACATAAGAGGGTAGCCCCAAGAAAAACGGACACGGCATGGTCGGGACGTGACACTTACCCGGGGTTTTTTACAAAATTAAGTATGCATATATAATAGGGATCTGTTAGAAAAACAGATGTTTGGAATTTTTAATTTTGTAGAAGTTTAAAATACCATGTGTTTATATATTGTAATATAACTGTAATATAGCAAAATCAAATTACAAAATATTAAAATTAAATGTTCACACCTGATGTTGTTTTATGTATAAATGTTTTTTCACTATTTCACAAAGGTAACAACGTCTCAATAAGACAAAAAAAGGTCTAAAAGCTGTATTGTAAAGATACGGTCACAAATTTACCCCCAAAAGGGAAATAAAAGTCTCGAGTCCCGGGACTTTGAAAACCCCGAGACTTCAGAATCCCTACGCGTGACTTAATGCAGATTATCAAGAATGAAATATTACAATAGTATTGATACAAAACAGAGTAAATTTTGCAAAGAAAATTTATTTGTTTTCTAACACAATGTAAACAGTAATTTTGATCTCATTACATTTCATATCAACACTTTCAAGTTGACTTAGTATTACTTAATGTAGTCTTAGTAATACGTATTACTTGTCTTTGATAGTAAAAGTTTTATGTTTGTTTATTTGAGAAATTTTATATCACTATCTTTTGCTGCATATATTAAAACATTGCAAGATTCTAAATCTACGTAAAAATAGAACCAGATAAACAGAATAATTTTACTATGATAATTTATGTCTGTCGCCTGCTGTGGCCCAGTTAGTAATAGCTTGTTCTACTGATCACGCAGGTCTGGGTTCGATTCCTGGTCCAGATCACAGTAAATTTGAAAATTACTCAACTCAAAGCTGTGATCGAAGACTGGGTGTTTGTGATGTAAATTCAAATCATTTCCTCTCCTCCCATCTTTCTGATCCTTTAATAATTGAGTTTAGCAATAGCGATAAGGCAAGATAAGATAAGGCTAGAACAGGATTAGTTAACCACTAATCCTGTTCTAGCCTTATTCTTCTTTCCTCTACTACTCACTTTGAAAAAAGTGAGGTTGAGCGACTGAGCAATAAACAGTTCTCGTTGAAAAAAAAACTTCTGTTGAGATACCTCCATTAGGAGGCCACATTGAGAGCGGGCATGGATAAAAAAATGTCTTCCTATCAAAAAAAGTGTTATTTTAAACAGCAAAAATTTAGAAAAAGTCGCTTAACATCTTAAATTCTAAGCTAAAAAAGTTGCATTTTTTGATTGTTCTAATCAATGGTTCCAACGGACAACCAGGAGTTCTTGAAATCACTGAGGGGATCAATGAGAAATTAAAAATTATTTAGGGAAGCGTGGATAACGTCGGGGGGTCTGCAAAAGAATACATATAAACATATTCCTGACATCTTTTTCATTATTATGAAAGTTCAAACAAATAAATTGGTAACGACTTTTACGAAATAAAATATATATATAAGAAAACAAGTAATGACAATCATGGATTTAGCGTCAAACGTAAATAATCTAATATCAGGTTCACCCATCTCAATGAAATACAATTATTAATTTTTATTTTAAAACAAAATTGTGTCATTTTTTTATTTTTAAAATCACTATTTACTATTCAAGGCATTCAAATTAAATTTATTATTTCACTTGAGAGTCCATGGTCAGAGTTATGATTTAAAAGGGGTCCATTAGCTAAATAAGCTTGGGAACCACTGGTTTAAATGGACAATTGTAGTAAATTGTATCTGGAATTTCAGACTTTTGAAGGAAAGAATATGTTATCATAATATTAGTTGACCGACCAGGCAAATAGAAAAAAACAGCTCGTTCTAAATACACGATAGCTGAATTTGAAGCTTGATTGGTTGGTTAACCATTTATTAATTGGTTACCAATACTGTGATAAAATAACAATAAAGAAACTATATGCAGTTTTTAATTTTGCCATTATTTTAGTAGAATTGCGGTAATTTTGTGGAGATTCGTTTTTAATATAAAATTGAATTTAATATTTTTGTATTCCACTGATTGTTTTATAAATTTTGACCCGTGTTTTGCTTCTATTGCAAGCCTGAAGATGCTTAATGATAAAAATATGTGTCATAGTTTTTACGACAATCAGTGAAATTATATTGTCATCAAATTTAATTTTTAATTGACATAGGCAATGCGTTTCTTTTTATCTTAAAATAAATATGAGTTTCTGCTTTTATTAATGTTGAGTTATATCTCGCCTACTGTGAACTCTGCATCAACCACTATGCGTGTTACAAAAAAATCAGAAACTTTCGTATCTGGAACAAAATTGATAAATAAATGACAATTTTGGAAATATCTTATTGCTCATGGCTTATACCATAGTTTCATATTGACTGTGGAAAGGAAAAGGGACGTAACTCACAAACGTGTTTTGATAATTTTGGGCCATATACAAATTATGAAATATACACCACCTGAGAGTGGACAGATACTTCTAAACTAGTTTTTAATTGACGTAATCTAATATTAATTAAAGAAATTGTCTAAGGAAAACCTTTTTTTCAGTCTTTTTTATTGGTTTCAATTTATACAAGCTCATCATTTTTCAAATTTAAAAGCTAAATTTAGATACAAACTCGGCATTTGCGGCGTGCATCCTTTTGATAGAACGTGTATCATATTCGATACATTGTGATTATCGAAAAAAAGTTCGTTTGAAATAACTGTCGGTTACGTCCTTTTTCATTTCCACAGTCGATATAGATTTCAATGAACAGTTTTCAACAATTTTGTACGTGCTTCACATGCAATACAACATGTTGACTATTCGCTCTCGATTGTCACATAATTATGATAAATTAGCGGTTTTCCAGTTGTGAAACCAATATTGTTATATTAGCAATAGGCTACGTTGGAAATATTGTAGTATTGCGGAGTACACCTCCAACGCTAACGAATGTAACGGATTGACTATTAAAATGTCTACTTTTATTTTATATTCGTCTATAAACTAACTACTCTGCGTTCGTTAGGACTTATTTAATTGAATCTGTTGAATATGTTATTACTAAGCTTGTTTAAGAAAATAGTTAAATATAGTTATAAATAAATGTGCCATACAAATCAACGTTTACGACCAGTAGCGTACACACAGGAAGTTTATAAAGAATGATAGCAAGTAAGGATTCTGAAGTCTCGGGGTTTTCAAAGTCCCGGGGCTCGAGGAGTGATAAAGTCAAAGTCCCGGGACTTTCCGGGACTCGAGACTTTTATTTTCCCTTCAATAAAATTTAAATTTTATTAAAATTAAATATTTGCATGTATGTATTTATATATTACTTACACTCGACGTCTTTTGAAAGTACGCACTATCTAGTAAAAATCGCGTTGTTTTAATACATCGTTTTATTTACCCTTCAATAAAATTATAAATTTATTAAAATTGAATATTTATATGTATGTATGTATTGCCGCCTGTGTGGTTAAGTGGTCAACGTCGTTGTCTACCGCTACAGAGATCACGGGTTCGAATCCCAGTACGGGTAGTATTATAAATTGATTTTTCAGTCGATTTATGAATTTCTGTTCAAAGGCATGGATGTATGTGATGTCTTGAATTCCCCACTCTCACCCATCCTGTCTTATGAACGGGGCGTATCGAGAGCGATTAGCTTACCACTAGTCCTGTCCTAGCCCTATCTTTCTAATCCTACTCTCTTTGGAAAAAGAGAGGTTGAGCAACTGAGTAATAAGCAGTTCTTGTAGAAACACTTCTGTTGAGATTAACTCCATTAGGAGTACATATTCTCCATATTAGGAGCGAAAATGGTAAAAAAAATGTATGCATTACATACACTCGGCGCCTTTTGAAGGTACGCACTAGTAAAAATCGCGTTTTTTAATACAATGATTAATAATTACTATTTTTCTGATGTATGGATATACGAAATCCTTAGGGTTGATTTTTTACTATGAAGGGATGATATGAAAAACGTTATGAAAAAATATCAATGAATTTGACCGCAGTTTTGTGTGCGCTTTACAATTTAAAATGAAACAACATCAGGTATGAACATTTAATTTTAATATTTTATAATTTGCTTTTGGTACAGATATATTTTGAATACTGTTACGTTTCTCTTGGGGCTCCAATCTTATACCTGTTTTCATTCAATACACATCGGTCCTTTTGAGGGTTTCTTTACCATAACATTTTTTTTAAAATTAAAATGTACAATTTATTAGCACATTTTAAATGACAGTCTCGGAACTCAAGACAGGAAAAAAACCCGACAAGTCCCGGGACGTCTTAACACAGAATCCCTAATACCAAGTACATAAATGTTGTGTTTTTCGTGTGACTGAAAAAAATATATGACAGTAATGAAAGAATTTTATTTCGTAAGCCATATTTAAAAAAAAAGTTTGCTAGTTACTAAAAGATACTTGTTTAAACCCAATTCCATGTCCATCTCTAAAGTTATCTCTACAGTTTCTTTTTTTTCAGATATAAATTATCAGTATAGGACAAGAATTGTTTTAAAATTTCTAGAAAATTATCACAGACACTTAATTGTGGGTCTATAATGCAAAACGTACTATTTCCAAAAATCTAACTTTTCAGTAGAGTCAAATACTATAACGAATAACACAAACAAAATAACATTTGCATAAAAATATGATTTCCAATTTGAAAACGACAGTGTCTTAGACCAGTGCTTCCCAACCTGTGGGCCGCGGCCCCTCAGGGGGCCGTAGGATTTTTGCCGGGGCCGCGAAATTCAGTATAAAGTACAAAAACCTATATATCTATAGTCTATCAATTTCCCATATTGGGAGCCGCGGAATTTCTTAAGGGGGCCGCCAGATTGGATTGGATAGAAATTGGATTCTGGGGGAAAAGTATAGCAAATCGCAGATTTCAAATTCCTCGGTGAGCTAAAAAAAAAGGTTGGGAAGCACTGTCTTAGACAATTATATTAAAACTAGTAGAACCAGTCGATTTCTTAGGTTTGAATTACCCTATTTGCATAACTAACTCAATATCGTTAATTTTGGAAATTGTACGTTTTGCATTATAGCCCCACAGTATTTGTGATAATTTTTCAGAAAGCCTACCTTGTATATGAAGCTATAACACATTGCATATTGCTCTGTGTATATCGATTTGAATTATTATGTAGCTTGAAAAACTGAAAATGCAAATTATTGCGTGTATTTATTGTAAACGTTCATATTGACAGGTAAAACGTAAGCGATATGCGATATTATCGACTGATACTGTTAGATAATAATTTATTTTACATCATAAGAATTTGCATTAAGAGAAATATATGATGGCTCTTAAATAATACTTGTAATATTAATTAACACACGGCGTAATGCAATTATTATGTTGGCGTAGATTCGTTCCGGTCTCCACGTATCAATGCATTTAATTATACTTTCTCTTATGAAACTTTCTGCAAGCTTTTAATATACACTTGTCGCGAAATGTTTATATGCTGCCTATTATTGCAGCTGTTATAATATAACGCATTCTTATCGATCTATTATGTTAACTAGTAATAATTAATGAGTTCAGCTTATGCAGAAGTCGTAAAACTTTTAAACCAAAATAATTTATCATGAGAAGCACAACAATTTATTTAATAATAATAACAACCAACTTAATAATAATAATGTGCAGAAAGTTTAAGGTACGGCTTAATAAGTTGAATTTAAAAAAAAGACATTATTAATTTATTGGATGAAACATATTTTTAAAACTGTTTACAAAGATTTAGGCACATGCCAAAATTCCTATTGGTTATTGGACTTCTTAATGGGTTAAAAATAATTGCACTTGTGGTTTGATTGAATGGTTTTCACTGGTACAAGTGAATTTATTTTTAATTTTGTTGAAAATATAACAAAATACATATTTAATGTAAATTTAATGTACACTTTAATTTTTTATCACAACCATCCGTGCATATAATATTTTATTTTAATTCAACAATAAAATATTGTAACCAAACGGAGTTCTACGGGAAGCTACACTATAATTGCAAATTATCTAACTCTAACAGAAAGTTCATTTACTCTAAGCACTTATTAATGAACTCTTTTTATTTAATAGTTTGAAATGGGTGTTTATTTTTATTTTAATCTGCAGTTACATTTACAAAGCAAAATAGTTAGCATTACTCTAATAATGTCACTTTTTGTTCACATTTGAAAATTTTGAAATATCGGGCCGCACGTGCGTACATCAGCTTGACAAACGGATCTAAAGTTAATTTAATAACTATTTGATAACTGTAATCAATGTCAATGTATGTATGGCTTACAAGTTTTTTTTGTATGGGATGGAAATCATCTTAAATTCAGTATTGATTCAAAATATGTTTAAAAACTGATACTTAACAGTATAAAGAACAATCATTCCTAATTAAGCTGCAGCACTCCGATGTGTTTTTTATACCAATTGGATGAAATATACAAAAATATTACCAATTATCCAATAATTGAATAAAAATACAGCTTCTTATTACTATAATTGATCGATAATTTCAAATCGATTAAAATAATCACATATAAAAATTATATATAATATACATTATGGTATTGTATTAACAATTACTGTGTGTGTCAATTGTATTTCTTATCATATTTTATGTTTATTAATTTATTTATATATTTCAATCAGTTATTATGTAAAAAAAATATTTTAGGTTAAAGCAAAATTATCACATACTATAAAACTTTTACTGTTTTAAATACAGAAATATATTTTTTTAAATATTTTGACTGGAGAAATTATCTTCCCATTAATAGCCGATAAAATAATCACAAATCACTTCGTAACATTGTCCTCTTCGCCCAATGATAACGCTTTATTTTGAACACCACATTTTTCGACCGATGCTAACGGTTTATTTTGAACCGCATATTTTTGAATTTGTCGTTCGTCCGATTGGAATGGACGTATTTTTATATAAAAAATTCAAATTTCCTGGCTTAGAACTGAAGAATCGTAATAATATTGAGAGAACTTTATTTGAAAGTTTGCATCGCTACGAAGTGTTTTAAATAATCAAATATACTGATTCGATTTTTTGAAGCTATAATAACAGGGCTGGGAGCTGATTTGACACATTTCGTTAAGTGGCATTGATTCGATTATTGGAAGGTATGGTTATATTTTGCATCCGGCCTTGAAAATCTTTTTTAATTTCTTACATGCATTATGAATATTCTAATTACGGTATGGATATTTTATAGAACTATATTTCGACTTTTATTTTAACATTTTCTACTACGAAAAATGATTGTAAGCACACTTCAACTTAAACATTATTCCAAAAATTAAATAATTTACAATTTAAATACTGCAGGGCTGTCGACATATGCCCCGAGATATATATCTTTTACTTTTAGAATTTCTGGCTTATTCAATAAATAGGTTTGTAATTTATTTTTCACGCCAGTAAATTTTCTGACTACTTAAAAATGCAACAAAAATCCTTCCGTTGAGGTCAACGGGCTTACAGCTAGTTATATTTAATAAGGATTGTTTGTTCACAATATTTAAGACTGAAACTTTCAACGGTTTTGAAACTTCTAAAAGTCACTGAGAATTTTAACAAGATGTTAATCAAAAATAATGCTTCTATAAATCAAATTCAATATCGGAGAATTATTAAATTTATCAGTGTATTATTTATTTTGATCAAAACTTCATTCAAGCATATATCTGACGAAGAAGTGATAATGAAGTCGAAATTTCATCATTATTAAAGATGTTTGTCTACTGTTATTAATATCCTTTTAAATAAACCTCGTTCTAGGGCGTAACATATATTTTTATTGGCTTTTACTCCTGCAGTTCTAAGGAGGTATATAATAATATTGTTAATTACAATTGTAAATTGCAATATTAATAAGATATTGTTAATTAGATAGTAGAATAATGAGTGCATGTATGTCCAACGCACACTAGTTATCATAAAATCTGAGAATGCGTTTTTAATTGGCTATTAAATGATTATTATTGCAAGCCGTGATTATCCAATATCAAACGATAAAATAATAAACAAGTTCGCTCAACTCTAATAATATATATTTCTTGAACATAATATACTCTTTATGATTTCTTTGCTGCCAGATATATGTTAGTAGAAATTGATTTTATAGCAGTATAAGTCGGCCTAGATTGGAAAGCTGTAAGTCCGTTGAATCCAATTCAACAAGAAACATAAAAGAGTATATTTTAAAAGCTTTCTTTAAAAATGAATAACTTCGGTACTCACTTAAATATATTTACTGTCGACATATACTTGGTGGATAAACATTTCATTTAATAATAATGAAACACCAGTTCCAACTGATTCCATATATGTTTATTAGTGTCTGGATCTGTTTAGCGCATCGCAAACACTTTTAAGCTGTACTGTCACAATGCTTGATGGAACGGCATTTTTTTGCAGTATTTTGTATTAACTCTACATTTATTTATTAATAGAACCAAGCTGAACTAGTATTAGTACAGAAAAGTGTTTCATTGTTTTGGTTTACATGACATATGTTTAATATTTTGTTTAATAACATTCACTTTGATATTGATTGCAGGTTTATACTAAAGTATGTAATAATGTAATTCACAGATAATCAAACGAATTATAAATTAATGAAGTCAAATTGTTGTAGGAATAAAACCCAGTTATATCTCTAAAGATAAACAGAATAAAAATAAATTTAGTAATGAATTAAAATAGTTTTTAAATTGTTATTAATAAAATTGGCAAATCTAAAATATTACAAAAATTTTTTAGGCCATTTAAATAATTTCAATAAAAAAATATTTAATATTAATCATTAAAAATGATTCTAAATACCACCTTCTCCAAGATTATTTCTGGTATGCGACAGCTAATGTGTTAGATATGTTTTTTTTTTTAATATAAATATAACATTTTTTCTTAATTAAAAACTGGCTGTTAGTAAATTAAAAGTGATGATTTATTTAAAATTAATTATTTTTATTATTTAGTGACACGAGACCATGCACATGAAAACCTTGCAATAAATAAATCCTTATAATTGTGATAAAAATATGATGCGTCTAATTGCAAATTCAAATCAAAATTAAAATATTGTTATTTAAATAGAGCTGATAAACGAAGTCAATGGCACTCAATAGTAATATCTATATAAAATTAAAAATATTTTATTACAGATAATGTCATACTTCATACAGAATTTAAATACAACGAGTTCGAAGTGATGTACATACTACAAAGCCAAAAGAGCAAAAAAACATTTTGACGGAAATTAAAAAAATATATTAAATTACCAATGCTTCGTTTTTTTTTATTTTTTAAAATGCAATATTATCTACCAATTATTCTCGAATACATTTGATATTGATTTTAAATATCACTTTAAGGGTGTTCGTTATCAATACTCGATGGAAAGGTATTATGTTAATAAATACACAATATTCCCCTAGAATCCAAATAAGAGTATAAAAAATCTCACTTATTTGTAGTAAATTAATAAAATTAAAATTATTAATAAAAACAGAATATTCCTTTTTACTTCCACCCAGTAAAATAAAAAAAAAATCTATATTTTTGTACGCTTATTTGTAGTTAATTAATATAATTAAAATCGTTAATAAAAACAGAATAATCCTTTTTACTTTATTTCTACTTTATTTTTAAAAAGGTCAGGACCGGTTTCACTCATGGCGAGCATTGTCAATTGATAAAAATGGTAAACTCAACTGATAAAAATAAATCAGTTGACAATGCTCGCAATAAGCAAAACCGGTCCTGACCTTTTTAAATAGAGTGGAAATAAGTACTTTATTAATGGAATATTGTGTTTTTATTAATGATTTTAAATATATTAATTTACTACAAATAAGAGTATAAAATTCAGATTTTTTATTTCACTGAGCGTAAAAAAGGTTTAAGCACAAAATTAAAAGTACTAACGACATTATTAATTACTTGTGTGCTGCCCCGTTGTTTTAGAAATTTAAAGACATCGCAAACATCCAAACATTGAAAAAAATCTCGTGAGATCTGTCACGCTAGCCAATAACGTTCACAACTGCGCCACGGACCCGACTGAGAGACTGGCCTTTGTGAAAATACTTTGAAAAAATTTGAAAAAAACTAAATTTAAAAGCAGGGAGTCAACCGTCAATTTAAATTGTATTTCCTCACTGATATCTTTTATTAAGGATTTATTGATTTTAAATAAGAGAAAACATAAACTGAATCTTTGCGGAATAACAAAATTATCAAATTTAATTTTATAATAACATTTGTCGCCTGCTGTGGCCCAGTTGGTTATAGCTTGCTCTACCGATCACGTAGGTCTGTGTTCGATTCCCGGTCAGATCACAGTGAATTTGAGAATTATTCAATTCAAAGTTGTGATCGAAGACTAGTGTTTCTGATGTCTATTCACATTATTTTCCTCTCTTTCCATCATTCCGATCCTTAAAAACTAGGTATAGCAATAGCCATTAGTTAACCACTAATCCTGTTCTAGCCTTATCCTACTTTCCCTACTACTCACTTTGAAAAAAGTGAAGTTGAGCGACTTAGTAACAAACAGTTCTCGTAGAAAAAAACTTCTGTTGAGATAACTTCGTTAGGAGGCCATATGTTCCACATTGGGAGTGGACATGGATTGTATAAAAAAAGTTATCAACTTTAAATTTGAATTATTTTGATTCTGTACACTTCCATAAATTTTGTCGATAACGCATTACATTCGAGCACTTGATAAAACCAGAAGATGCCAAAAGGCGAAACCCGGGTCGTTATTGTACAGAATCAAAATAATTCAAATTTTACATTAAATTTCTATCAAGCACCTGCTATTGAAGTTCTTAATTATATCGATTTTAATTTTATATGAAAACAAAAATCGTTTCTTACGTCTTGTTCTCTCCTGTATTAATAAATTTTCTCGTTTACGCTCCTTTGGATTAACAAGTTGGCATATATTATTTTATGGTGTAAGAAGTTAATGGATTTATTGTGGTGTTTCGCACAATAAATACGTCATAGTTTGTTTGGGCGGGTGCGTGTCCGCACCCCATGACACTACATGGCTTTCGACTTACCTTTGTATTGTTTCAAATAATATGACTGTAACATTATTATCAGTTTGCAATACAACAAGTTAGATTCAAAGCACAGACGTATTTCAATTATTTACTGCAGCCGTATGAAAACTTTGCAAATACTTCAGGTAGAAAACAATAAATCTATTGGTATCATTGAATATTAAATTGAATGCCACGATAACGTATTGCGAAGAAACGTGCTTAGCTGTTAAAGATTTCAGTTTGTATCATCAACATAATAAAAGTGGAGTTGGAGTCGTGAAATCGTGGTGTTTTATGTCAGAGTCCAAGACAACAAACAACTATTTTTTTTACTTATATCAAAATACAAAAATATCGACTGTGGAAAGGAAAAATGACGTAACCCACACATATCAAATTTTACAGGAGGCGCAAAAGACGTGTTTTGATGATTTGGGCCATACGCAAATTATAAATTATACACAACTTTGAAGTGCACGGAAACTTTTAAACTGGTGTTTAATTGACATAATCTAAAATTAATAATAAATATAATTTATTTTAATTTACCTTAAAAAATCCCATTTTGCTTATTGTTTTTCGAAACATTAAAGCCATAGTTAATAAATTTAATGTAATATAAATAATAATAAATATCAGTTTTATTTTATCCTAATTAATCTTTTTAGAAAAAAACCCAGATTGCTTATCGTTCTTTGAAACACTAGAATCACATTTAATAAGTGTAATATTGTAATTATAATTTGAATTAGGATGTAAGAGTGAATAACTTGATACATTGTGTATTTCTTTGGAGCCAGTATATATAGCTGAGCAAAATATAAGTTTAAACATAGTTCTGACGATGGTGAAAGCCAAAATAGCTATCAACGCATAAATATTAAAAACTGTAGAACGAAAATACGTTGATATTTTTACCCTATGATTACTGAAATTTTCGTTGCACATTAAAGCATAAATTACGATTCAGTTTTAAAAATAGTCTCAAATAGACTCGTCTTAACATTTTGCCGACCCCTGTTTGTAGAGTGCTCTCGTATTAGATTGTCACAAGTAACTGATATTGTTACGCCTGTTTGTAATATGCGGGTAAATTATTTGTATGTGATATTTAATTGCTAGAAGAAACTCTAGAATCCAACAGATACTATCACAAAATTGTTCTTCTTGCCTAGACTGGTGTGTAATTATTATACAGAAATAGAAGTTTGCTATACTCTGCTTGTGTCCAGTTCTGTTATTCTCATTTAAATATTATTTATTTGTATAATTGTTACATATATAGAACACAAGTGAAGCTTATAGATCTCGGAAAATTTATCTTGGTTTGCAACGAACGGAATTTATTATATCATCATTAATGATTATTACTTTACTTTACTCAATTATAACACTATATAATATTATGTACTAGAATTAAAACCTATCCTATCTATAAACTCTAAGATGTTGCTAATAAGATGTAAATAATAAATCATTTTAATTCAACCCACATTAATTAAAACCGAATAATCAAACACAGACGTAAAACCGCAGTAAGCTAATAAAAAAATATTATAATTTATCGACAAAAAGGGTAGTCATAATTCACGGTTGTATACTAAAAAATTAAATGATTTACAGATAAATAGACAAAAAGACAAATTAAGACAAATGTTATGTTAACAAAATATTTAACAACTATTTTATAACACTAATTTGGTTACAAATTGTGGAACGTGTTTCGTTTCTTTCGAATTTTTCCTACTTCATAGTATATATAGTTTTCCTACTTCAATAGTATATATTTGAAACTATAATCATTTTTAAGGTAACTATAAATAATAAGTGGAAAACCATTATATTAAAAATAGTACACGTATACTATTTTTTAAAAAATAATGTAAAATTAGTCTAAAAAGGTTTTATGTTTTAAAAAATATTGTGAACATGACTTTCTTAAATAAATACTCATTAGATTGCACAAAATTTTCCACATGTGTTGCCAGAGTCATCATAAGTATAAAAATTGAATTTATATGTATTATTGAAATGTTTTTTTAGTAAGTAATAACGAAATCCATGCATTACGTAAATTTAAAAAAATGTTTTTTTACCCATTATACGCCTTAAGCACTTGGGGCCCTCAGATTTTAAATCCTCAAAAATGACTTATATGTAAATATTTGTGATAACAAGAGAACATCTGGAATAAATTTTGTGACGGTTTTTTACCATCCAAAAAACAGGAGGTCCATATCATTTGAGCCTGGGGTTTTCCGAGTGCGTAATTTTCCAATGTTAACATCATTTTTTAGCACTCAAACAATGCTTAGATTAATTACATTTTTTTATTAGTGATCGACCATCGGTAGAAGTGTCTTTTCCTCGCGTCTTTTTCTTCTTTCAGTCCTGCACTACTGTGATCCACCTCACTACACACTTTTTCAAAACATTATTACATCCTGTTTATAAATGTCTTTGCAAGCTTTTAGTGGGTATTATAAACAATTTTCCTATCGAACAGGCCATGTGTCAATTGTAGGTTCGTTGATATCTTTTACTGTCTTTCATTGTCATAAAAATATTGGTTCACTACATTACTTAACTCATTTGATGTTTATAAAGAACTGCTACTGCATCAAGGGTTGTTTTTTTTTTAACTTCATACCAAAAAGTGGATCTTCATACGGCTTATACACACATTTGCTAAATAGAATGTTTTGAACTACTAATTGTTAAATGATAAAACTACATTCAGTTTAGCTTTTTTGTGAATTATTTTTTGATAACAGATGCGAAGTAATATTATTTTTTGCAGGTCGTCAACATTTTAAGTATAATTTACTTATAACATATATAGTATAATTTATGATTACTTGTACATTTTTGACCAATCGTCAGGTGATCTCTTTTACCGACTGCTTTCTATACCTTATCGTTAATCATAGATAATATTATATAAATAACGCGTTTTTTATCAGTTGAAAGTGATCCTGTAAAACCTATCCTGATAATGACATAAAATAAGTATACAAAATATATTCTATGTTTATAAAATTGATGTTAATAGAAAATTTAAATTAACTTTGATTATTCCACGTATTGTGTTACTAACTGTGACACGTGTTTCGCCTCTTTCAGAGGCATCTTCAGACTTACTATCGCAAAGTTTGCTCATTAGTATGATTAGTATCATTATCTGTTTGCTTTATTTCGATTCTACACCCCCCTCCTTGCTCCTCTTAAAAGGAAAAAAACCCAAACCTCCATTTTGTAATTTTATAATTTTAAAATGTTAGAATCAATCTTGCTTCATTACTTAAGCAAACTTTGCGATAGTAAGTCTGAAGATGCCTCTGAAAGAGGCGAAACACGTGTCACAGTTAGTAACACAATACGTGGAATAATCAAAGTTAATTTAAATTTTCTATTAAAATGAATTTCCACAAAGTTACCGCCGAAACCATCGAAAGTATTAAAATTGATGTTATTTATTTTGTAGATATGCGTATTTTAACAGTATGATAAGCTTAAGTCGAGTATTCACCATCGTTGTAAATTGTTGACAATAAGTTTAATGCGAACAGCGAAACAAACGGAGAACTGGGGACACGCTTAGTACAAAAAGCGTTCACGCAACTTTGCGGCTTGGTGGAAAAGCTTCGGTAGAGGACTGCCACTGCTGCAATCCCAGATTGCGACCGCTCCAACTGACGGCGATAAATCTCACTGGAACAGCGAATAGCGAATAGCGCAAGCTGTTTTTCGAGAATGCAGTCCAGCCGGTGGAAAATTGCATTCCGTGATGTTGGCATTATTATTTTTATTACCATCGTGAGGACTCAAACTGAAAGAGAAATGATTAAGTGGATCATGCGTGGCTTGGTAAACTAGCTTTATTACAGTTCTGCCAACATTAGTGTGGGTCGTGAAACGTGGATTTTACATTAAAGCTACAGATAAAACCTGAAATTTTTTTGCAAACCGATATCTTTTTTCAATTCTCTACTTCAAGGTTTCCCAAACTATGTTTCGTAGAACACTGGTGTTCCACGGAACCTGAATAGATGTTCCGCGAACATTTGGAATGGCTTTATACGCTGCACCACATTTAAAAAATTTCAACTTCATATTGAAAGGCGGGTGATTTTTATGGCAATTTATATTATATTTTACTGTCAAGTACACTAATATTAATTAGTATTTTAGTAAAATGTATTTATTTTTTCTATCATGAATTACCTAACCTAAGTGTTCCGTTAAAATTTCTGAATTCGCGAAGTGTTCCATTGCAGAAAAAATATAGGAACCCCTTCTCTACATTGTACAATTCCATGTACTCAAACGCTTCATGATTCTTTCGATGAATTCGGTAGTAATTTTGCCTAAGTTAATTTTAATATAAAACAATTTAGATTATTCCACGTATTGTGCTACAATCTGTGCAACGTGTTTTGCCTCTTTCAGAGGCATCCTCAGGTAGTCTTACTTTCACAAATGCTTGTTTACGTACAAATGATTTTAATTTTACTATTCTGATATATAGGATATTAGGTGATACACGTGTCAAAGTTTGTAGCACAATACATGGAATAATCTAAGTTATTTTATGTTTCATAATATATTTTAAATCACTGTTACAAATAATTGTTGAACGTATTGCACGATTTCACTCATTCATGAAAATATTATAAAAATTTCATTACATGTAAATAAGATTCACTTTTAAGGTCCTCGCTGTCAGTACTTTGTTAAATGGTATTATATTATAAAATAAAACAGTTTTTTCTTCTAACTATGCATTTACTTATAAGATCAGGATTGGCTTCGCTCGTCACAAACATTTAACGTAAATGACAAGAAATCATTTGAAAATTATCGTGATGAACAAAACCTGTTATGATTTTATTAAGTAAAAGTGTTTTACTTTATAAGTAAATAAGATATTTATTCGTGCCAGAGTAAAGTATCCTTATTTTTGCTTTTAATTGAATATGTTTAAACTGAAATAATGCTATGATTATTTCATTGTTTATTTCATTGTTATATCATTGTTTTTGCAGGGCTTCAAAAACATATGATATATTATTTATCAAATATTTTTTTGGCTGTCACTACACTCCGTTTAACTGTATTATGATCATATTTATAAACGTTGTACAAGCACCTCCATTCGGAGTCACTTTTCGTCTTTTTTTAGCACCGTCTATCCATCTCATACTTAGACGGACAAGTGTAGTTTAGACAATAACGATGAATTTGAGCAATATGAAATAATTATAAATTACAATAATTAATTCATCAATAATTTTCGATTGATTCGTCGATTTCTGTTTGAATGCATGAGTGTTAGTAATGTCTAAAAATGCCTAAAATGTCCCCTTCTAATCTTTATGTTAGATGGGCGTAGCGAGAGCAATTAGTAAATGACAAGTTCTGTCCTAACTATGTCGTTCAATCTCTACTGTCTTCTAAAAAGAAAAGTTGAATAACTGAGTATTGTAGAAAAACATCTGTTGAGATACCTCTATTAGGATGTCATATGCTTCACATTGGAGTCGCTTAGATTTAAAAAATACATATTTATTACAAATTGAAATACATTTAAGTTTACTATTACTATATTGTATTCACACGCATAAATATAACTGCTTTGAAACGAATTTACACGTAACTAAATTCAAATCCTTGCGTCATTTTATCAGTAAAACCGACACATTTGTTGCTGGTGCAAATGTAAATGAACTTAGAATGGTAATCCGCATAACTGGTTATTTTGCAGTTTTTAGGAAAACTATTAACACAATTGTGGAGGTTGACCTGCTGTACCTCTTTAGAGACACTGTCACTTTCGTCCGTTTACGAAATGAAAATGACAGTAAACAAGAGTTCATTTGGAAACTATAAATCACAATTGATTAAGCGTGTTAGTTTTAGTTTCCACAAAGAAGTACTTTAAAAATAATAAATAAATTGTGTTGTATTTAATGTTTATCCGTGGATAAATGACATCACCTTAATAGTACAACTAGGTTACTCTAATGATGACATTTATGGTGTTCACTATCAATACTTGATGAAAATTCGTTATACATACTCAACTTTTATTTAAAAAGATTAATTTAAGATTTTTACTAAAGGTACTCGGTGGATTTCAATATTAAGTTTGAATCGTTCAAATTATGTACAACTTGAACTGACGCTTAGTAAATGTTTGTTTCGTGTTTATAATAAAAATAAATGTACCATTTAGTTAAAAGCCAATGCTGGCGAAAAGGATAAGCCCATGGGAATTTTCACAGATTTGAATGTTACAGCGGTGTTTACCAACAATGATTATTTCAAAAGAAAACAGTAATTATTATATCAACATATTGACTGTGGAAAGGAAAAAAGACGAAACCCACACACATCAAATTTTACAGGAGGCACAAAAAACGTCTTTTGATGATTTTGGGCCATATGCAAATTATGAAATATACCCAACTTTGAAGTGCACGGAGACTTTTAAACTGGTGTTTAATTGACATAATCTAAAATTAATTAAATAAATTGTCTAGGAAGAACCTTTTTTCAGTCTTTTTTCTTAGTTTCAATATTCACAAACTCATCTTTTTTCAAACTTAAAAGCTAAATTTAGATACTAATTCGACATTTGCAGCTCACATCATTTTAAAAGAACGTGTATCACGTTTGATGAATTCCGATTATCGAAAAAAACCTTTTTAAAAAAAAAACTGTGGGTTACGTCCTTTTTCCTTTCCACAGTCGATATGTACATGTTTTCGGGCCAAATAAAAATCACAAAATAAAATCTGATTTGATTTTTATTTTTGCCACGGAAGAAAGATGCATTGCATTAAAGAATAACAAATTAATTTCTGGTGTGTTTGCTGTCCAGACTTTTGCCATTTCTTGGAGACGCTACTGGTGGTCAGCCGGTATACAGTAGCACGCGATAGGAGCACACTCTTCCAATTAAAGGAGTCTGATAAATCTTGGCTCTGACGCATGTTCACGTTGGCTGCGCTGCGATATCGTCATAATAATTAATAATATCGATGTCGTAATCTCTCACAAGCACTATTACAAACTTCGAAAAGTATGTGATTATGTGAGGCTTTAATAGGCTTTACCATAATATCTAAAGGTCTATTAAGGATCTCTATTATACGTTGAAGAAATTATATATAAGTGGATAAAGTCACATGTATGCATTACTATAAGATGACATAAAATTACATATATTACTATAAGTGTCATCATTTTTAGATTTATTGGAACAACATACAAAGATTTATATTCTTGACGTTAAGTGGAAGTCTTGTTTCTCTTCAAGTAATGAAAATAAAAAAATATATACGGGTATTCCCCGACTAACGACGGTTCGACTTACGACAGTCAGCATTTTTTGAAAATTTGAATTGCATCCAAGGCACCACAGCAGATGGTTTCAGAACTCTTTGTTAAATAAAAACGATTGTTGATTGGATTGGCATTTACTTGGTAGAACTCCATTGTAATAGGTGAAAAATATCAACGTATTAGTTTATAGCTACTTCGGTGTGCGCCATCTTCAGGCTTAAACATAATTCTGACGATGGCGCACGCAATAACTCATACTATAAAAAACTGTATAACTAAATACGTTGATATTTTTACCCGATCAAAAATAATTGCTAAATACAAACTAAACTAAACTGAACTAAATACTCTTTAAAAATACATATTTTATATTCTTTTACAAAAATAAGTGAAATAAGTTAGTTTTTTAATTACCAACATTTTTTGATATTTTTTTATTTTCCCGCATTATTGGTTTCCCCCATTTTTCATTTTTTATAAGAGTTTTTTTCTGATATGATATTTGTGAAATAGTTGAAAACAAATATTTTTAACCACTTACGTGTTTAATATGAAAAGGGTTGGGCGAGGTCAAAGATATAAAAAATGATTTAAATACAATAACTGTGTTTGGCATCGCATTCTAACATAATACACACCATCACAGCCTTTCCTTTCATTTCCTAGATTATTCGGTATTTCAAAACTTGAATAGGCAATGATAGTGAATGTGACAAGGGATATATTTAAATTAACTTAAGCTAAATAAATAATCATTATGTCGAAATATATGCTCAGCGGCCTGTTTTCTTTTGTTGTCAGTTCGGATTCAAATCATTCAAAGAGTCTTGCCTTTTCTTAATAGAACTTGATCTGCGCTGAATGGAAATAGTAACGGACGTGCTAAAAAAAATAGAATAAGGATATTCATTGTGATTATTTAAAAAAATAGTATAACGAATAATACATTATTGATAAAGTCATATTTTATTTAAAACAAGAATTGACAATTATTCAAATATGAAAAGACGAGATATTTTATCCTTAATTCTTCTGACTAACAACAACTCATCGTGTGTACGTGTCTGTTCTTTTCAGTACAAACTTTTGTGATGAAAATAAAAAAATGTTCCTAATATTTGGAACTATAGACGAATGTCTAAACATAAAAAATATATCAATATATCAACTGTACAAAAATATAACTTTTTATAAAATAGAATTATACTAAAATAAAAATAATAAAACATTTTTAGTACTTTTTCCACATAAAATTTATTAGATCAGGACCAGTTTCGCTCATGATGAGCATTGTCAACTGATAAGAAAAAACAATAAAACAGGGATATTTATACAAAAGTTAAGTGATAAAAACAAGGTATGACAAACAATTGGTATTACAACCTAGCAAAAGAATTGAAGTAAAATACAAGGAAAATAAACTATAAATAAAAAGTTGAAGACCACTTAGCAATGAAACTATTATGACAAAAACCAATTAGGTATGAATTATCATTACCAAAGTAAAAACCAACAATTAGTGTATATAATAAATAATCTTAATTCTGTCAACCAAATTGAGTTTGGAAAATCCAGTAGAGTTTAATCCCGCAAAATCCCTTTTTTGTACTGTTTTATTTCTTTAGAATTTTAATTTGAATTTTAATTTTCTCAGTTTGCTTTTATTTTGTAAGAATTGATATTGCCTTTATTCTTTTCGCAGGAATCAATTTTGCGGGATTAAACTCTACTGGATTTTCCAAACTCAATTTGGTTGACAGACATTAAGATTATTTATTATATACACTAATTGTTGGTTTTTTACTTTGGTAATGATAATTCATACCTAATTGGTTTTTGTCATAATAGTTTCATTGCTAAGTGGTCTTCAACTTTTTATTTATAGTTTATTTTCCTTGTATTTTACTTCAATTCTTTTGCTAGGTTGTAATACCAATTGTTTGTCATACCTTGTTTTTATCACTTAACTTTTGTATAAATATCACTGTTTTATTGTTTTTTCTTATCAGTTGACAATGCTCATCATGAGCGAAACCGGTCCTGATCTAATAAATTTTATGTGGAAAAAGTACTAAAAATGTTTTATTATTTTTATTATAATGCCATTCCACCAAGTATTGACAGTGAACACCTTAAAAGTAGAATTATACAATTAAAAATCATGTATATCAATGAATTATACAATAAATGCTCGTCATGGACACAACCGGTCCTGATCATATAAAATAAAATTGGAATAAGTACAAACTAATGTTTTATTTTTTGAATAAAATACGCAAAATGTGAGAAATTAACGAATGGATGAAAACCAATCGTGGGGTTATAATGCAAAACGTACTATTTCCAAAACTCTAACTTTTCAGTAGAGTCAAATACTATAACGAATAACACAAACAAAATAATATTTGCATAAAAATATGACTTCCAATTTGAAAACGACAGTCTCTTAGAAATTTTATGATAAAGCTAATAGGAACATTCGATTCTTTAGGCTTGAATTACCCTATCTGCATACCTAACTCAATATCGCGCATTTTGGAAATGGTACGTTTTGCATTATAACCCCACAATTGCGCATAAGATCGTTTTTTAAATATTATATTACTTAAGCCAGTTTTCGTAAAAAAAATCTGTTTCAATTCTCAATTACGAGTGGACAGGAATCAATAAATATTGTTTAATGAAATGTCAGTTGTTGTTGATCTAATTTATAGAAAAGTTCAAAATAGTTCAGTATAGTTCCACAAAAACAAATTCAGCTCTACTTAGTTCCGTATCTTGACTTATAGTTCTGAATTCTGATGATACCTTGATACACAAATAGCATAACGGAATAAAAAATCTTCGATATTTATTTCATTCATATCAAATTTTCTTGGCCATCCTGTGACTAAACTACATTTACGAGGACAATACAAAAGTCCTGGACAATAATATCCATTCTCGACCGCCAGATGAAGTAGATAGGCAAGCACACAAGTCACGTCAATGTGAGCGGGGAGTCGAACCCGGCCGCGTATGAAGTAGCTGCGACCAATTTGTTTATGTCACACGATTGCTATCTCGACTGGGACTTGAACTCCGTTCGCCCAGTCACTATGTGAGAACACGTAGAAACTATTCTCACAACATTGTTTCATTGAATAATGTATGCGCAATGTTGATGCATCGTTTTGTTTCTAAATAGTGTAATCTAATATAAATAATGCATGAATTCAATATCAATAATTATTATATCAAGCATTTGGTTTTTTTTTTTTTTTTAACCATGTCCGCTCCCAATGTGGAGCATATGGACTCCTAATGGAGTTTATCTCAACAGAAGTGTTTCTACGAGAACTGCTTGTTACTCAGTTGCTCAACCTCTCTTTTTCCAAAGAGAGTAGGGATAGAAGGATAGGGGCTAGGACAGGATTAGTGGTAAGCTAATCGCTCTCGATACGCCCCGTTCGTAGGATAGGATGGGTGAGAGGGGGGATTTCACGACATCACACACACCCATGCCTTTGAACAGAAATTCATAAATCGATTGAAAAATCAATTTATAAAAACTGTCCGTACCGGGATTTGAACCCGGGCCCTCCGTAGCCGAAGCCAACAACGTTGACCACTCGACCACACAGGCGGCATTTAGCCCTGGTATAATTGCTTTTTTTAAACCACATACCATGAATTTTAATTCAGTACGCATATGCTTAAATTTTTGTTGTAAAGAATCTAAGATAAATGCAATAGAACGATTATAAAAGACATAATCAAGACAAAACATTCTTAACGTTTTAGCCGGCTATAATTTGCAATTGTTAATTTAATTAGTTATTGACGATATAACACTGGAGTGTTGAGCACGAAAATTTTTACTAGATAACTCGTCTGTGTCAGCCATCGAGTTAATGAATAAAAGATCAATCACCGTTTCTAAAACCCTTACAAGACGATAATGTTTCAGTGGATGGAAATATGTAATGCGTACCTATTCGAAACCGATATATGAAGCTACTTTAATATTGTTATGATGAGGACATAAGCCGAAATAGCTATCAACCATATTTAAAATAATATATATAGAACTAAAATACTTTAGTTAGCTAGTTTTCAACTTATTACAATGGTTTTTTTTTAATTGGTAATAATCCTTTTGCATATGTTGACTGGTACATTAGTAAATAAACTAGCCACGTAAAAAGAAATTAATTTGGAGTTACAGGGGATGATATGATTTTTAAATTTTTCCAATATCTACCAAATCTGCCAAATTCCCCACTCCTACATCATATCTTATATGAAGTAAATATAATCATAATTTTTTCCCAGCAAATTAAATGTAATTCTTGAAAATACTAACCATTCAAATCTGTAGTCATTTCCATGGGCTAATCTATATGCCGCCTGTGTGGTCGAGTGGTCAACGTTGTTGGCTTCGGCTACGGGGGGCCCGGGTTCAAATCCCGGTACGGACAGTTTTTATAAATTGATTTTTCAATCGATTTATGAATTTCTGTTCAAAGGCATGGGTGTATGTGATGTCTTGAATTCCCCCCTTTCACTCATCCTATCCTATGAGCAGAGCGTATCGAGAGCGACTACCTTACCACTAATCCTGTCCTAGCCCTATCCTTCTATCCCTACTCTCTTTGGAAAAAGAGAGGTTGAGCAACTGAGTAACAAACAGTTCTCGTAGAAACACTTCTGTTGAGATAAACTCCATTAGGAGTCCATATGCTCCACATTGGGAGCGGACATGGTTTAAAATCTATTTTACCAGCAATGGCCCTAAGCTTAGTGATAAATTTATTTATTATATAAACACGATGCATTTATTTACTAAACGTCAGTTCAAGTTCATCTGTGCACTTGAATGCCTGAAGATGCCGATAGGCAATACCCGGGTCGTTAGTGAAAAAACTTGTATGAATGTACATAATTTGAACGATTCAAATAACCACATCAATTTAAACCAATTTTCTAACTACAATCACAAATTTGTTATCGTTCCAAGAAATACTACATGTCAATGTATTAAATAAAAAACTATATTTTTTAATATAAATAGGGATTTTTGAGTGGATATGAGGATATAATCTGTACCTATTCAAAGAAGGTATATATAGCTAAGTAAATATAAATTCAAACAAATCAACAACCCACCGTACAGAAATTTAATCTTATGCATGTCACGAAATGAACCTTAATGCGATGCAGAAGAAACGTAAAACTTTTTCACTCTTGTCATGTAAAGTAAAGTTTTTCGTTTGACAAATTGGCTACAGCCAACTTTGATATGATATGGATGGCAACTGATTGAAATCTACGAAACTTTCTACAATTCGTGGAACTAGGCGAATTGTTTGCGCATTGTAAATTAAAATAAATATCATTCCGCTGCAAAGGTCACGCCTTGTATAAACATAGCAAGGATGCTGGCATGAAATATATAAAAAGATTATGAAAATAATAATTTGCATAATCCATAATTAATCGCTGTTGCCTATCTCCCAGACTTCTTTGTGTATCAAGGTATGTAGGCTAAGGCACAAATATTGTATGATAAATCTGATTTCAGCTACATCATATATAAATATAGTCTTTTTGATTGTATTATTATAAATCGATATTCTAAAATTCGCCGCTCGTAACTATTTATTGTAAAAATCAACCAAAATACTAAGCTATTCAATAAATTACCATATTCTAATTGTATTGATTAACTTGGCATTTACTTGGTAGAACTCCATTATAATAGGGTAAAAATACAGTTTTGCTGTAGAACTAAATACGTTGCTATTTTTATCCTAATCTAATTTTATCTACGTGTTTATTCAATTTGAATACTCCTATGTAATTAAATGAACAGTTTATTGCTAGTTTTCAAATTTTTACCATATATATATTGTTTACATAAATTATATTTCCAACTTCAGTAAAAAACTGAATATAGACTGAAAACTTCAATTTATTTATTGATTTGGCATTTACTTGCTATGACTCCATTATAATAGGATACAAATATCAACGTATTTAGTTTTCCAGTTTTTTTTTTATATTTATGAGTTGATAGCTATTTCGGCTTTCGCCATCGTCAGAATTATGCTTAAGCTTACATATATCTCAGCTATATATACTGGCTCCGAAGAGGTACACAATGCATCATGTTATTCACTCTAACATACTTGTTCAAATTACAATTACAATATTACACTTATTAAATGTGATTTTAGTGTTTCAAAGAACGATAAGTAATCTGAGGTTTTAAGAACTTCAAATTTACACCGCTTGTTTGATACTTGCATTATAACAGAGTTGTTTTACAGTAGCGAATTATTATACCTGACAGAGATTTATAAAAACCTTTCACTAGCCTGTAGAAATAGGTAACGACGTCCAATAATGGGACAGAGGTGATTTTATTGAATATAAGAAAACAAACCAAGCAGAGCATTGTTACGCTTACACTTTTAGTAATTTCGATGATATGTTAGATCTGATTGGATGTAATTCTAGGGATGTCTCCAAAATCCCTCAACCCTACTTGCGTCTTCTCCTCACCGATGGTATTTCGGTGACCTGGTCGACCACCAGTTACTATTTATAGGGTTTACGCGTGATGGACATATCGACCCGTAATAGACAGATAATCGTTTGCGACAATTCATAAAATTTACAGAATGAGGTCGTTTTTTAACTTCCTCTGAAACTTCAATTGAACCAATATTACTAACCGCATTTAAGGAACAAGACGAAGTTAACCCTTCCTTTACTATGCAAAAAAGCACAAGCTCCTGAGCTGTGTATCCGTTACACATCAGGCAAACTGGAGTGAATCATGACAATTATATAACACTAATACAGTAGTACTACATATAATTGTCATGATTCACACCCTTTTGCCTGATGTGTAACGACTACACAGCTCAGGAGCTTGTGCTTTTTTTGTATAGTAAGGTAAGGGTTAATAAAACCTTTTGTTATGATTACAATTTTTGTCTAGCTGGTTTAAGCTTGTTCTACCGACCAGGTGGATCTCGGTTTGATCCCCGGTAAGATCAATTTAAAATTTAAGTTTGAGACCTAAGACGTGGGTGTTTGTGGTGTCAATTTACCTCGGGTGGCTTACGATACTAAAATTCTCATCGAGTTTTTCTCGTATGATCTTTCAACTGATCATTTCTGTAAATTTATGAATTGTCGCTTACGTTGTTCCGACGATTACATGCAAATATGATGCACTTAGAATTGGATACGGTCAAAATAAATTTAGGCCGATTCGTAATCGAAAAGTCAACGCTGCTACATTTTTTTATCCTCGATTTTATGATGATAGTTTGAGCCCTGAATCGAAAACTATCCAAATTCAATTATAATATCAGTTCGTGTTGTTTTATTCAGTGGCATGATTATTTAATTAATTCTAATTATAACTGTGAACAGTAAACGGACAAATCTGTTTGGGTAGAACTATAGTTAATTTTAGTTAATATTTAAGTTTGCTTAATATTTGCATTGCGTACAAACACTACATTTCTTAATTACATTTTAAAGTGTCAATCGTTAGCATTCAACATTAATGTAGTTAATTAAATTCATTTTTTTCCAAGCGACGACGAGATAAATATATACAATGTTATTGATATTAGTTAATACGATTGAAAATAATCGTATTTTAAATTATATTACTACTTACGGCAACCGATATTGTAATAATTATCATGTTGCATTACAATAATTTTAAGCTCATTTAAACATGGATCTATTTAAATCGTAAAATTGGTTTAACACTTTGAGTCTCGGAACCGTTTTTGCACGTGATGCTCTAGCGCAGACAACTCAACCTGCAGCCCAATCAAATTTGTTGTATACCTAAAATCATTTCCAAAACTTTACATAAACGAACGAATATTTAGGATACATTTGTATTTTTGTGTACTTACATTTATATTATGCCAATATATAATATATAGTATGTTCTAAATTTACGTACTACAGTTACGTATAGGTAATGTGGAAAAAACTAGCATGCGTCCAGACGAAAAAAAGGTTAAGTATCGCTGTTCTATCGGATAAAAAATCTATAGTCTAGCCTTTAAAATAGAGTTATATTTTTTTATTGGGAACATTTTTAGAAATGTCTTTATGACAGATGCTCGAATCATTCGAAAACACTCTTTCAATTATAATTTTCTTTAAGAACCAAAATTTAATAAAAATAATAAAACATTTTTAGTACTTTTTCCACATAAAATTTATTAGATCAGGACCGGTTTCGCTCTTGATGAGCATTGTCAACTGATGCTCATCAAGAGCGAAACCGGTCCTGATCTAATAAATTTTATGTGGAAAAAGTACTAAAAATGTTTTATTATTTTTATTATAATGCCATTCCACCAAGTATTGACAGTGAACACCTTAAAAGTAACCAAAATTTATTTATGCAATCATCGAGTTCATTTAAAATTGTAAATTAAAATAATCCACAAATGTCTGGAAACACCACTAAAAATATTTTAATACTAATTAACAGCACGCAAAAAAATCCTACAGAACCTACAAGCCCACCAAAAAATGGTGTAAGGTTTGGTACATTTGCAAACATTGCTGTAGGGCACTCTATAACAGGACAAACTAGCAATGATTGTGCAAAATTGAATATTTGTATTCTTCTGAACAATCACAAAAGGTTTCATGTGAATTGATTAAGTGGTTTTACATCTATGGCACTTTTACAAACCCCTTAAGAAAATATGCATTTCTTCCGGGCACACGGAATGGTTTCACCTGATTTGGGCCGGGGCTGAATCAGTTTAATCTGTACAAGGAGATACTACAAATTACCAATAATAATTATTAATATACAATAATAGCACGACTAAACTAAACGAGCAGTAGAATGAAAAATTTGCGATATCGATCGATCGGCTGTTCCAACATAACGCGAAGTTGTGAATAATTAATTTTATAGTTAAGACACATATTAATTAACTCGGAATACCTATGTTGGTACGTTTACCTTGATTGGACTGCATGTAAGTTGTTATTGCTCATATTGGTTGTTATTTAAATGGTGACATTCCAATAAGAACACTGGTTACTATTTAGGACAATGTAAGTCTTAAAATATCTCGTAGCAATAACCGTACATTTACAATCGCAGATAATATCTTTCAAATCATTTTATGAACATATTTCTAAAACGGCAGCTTGTTCGGACTGTTTTTCACTCTTATACATAAATTGTCTTTAACACTTTCGATGGTTTCGGCGGTAAAAATCTCAATCTGATTGATTGCAACTCATTAGTATCATTATTTGTTTGCTTTATTTCAATTCTACACCCTCCTCTTTGCTCCTCTTAAAAGGAAAAAAACCCGAAAACTCCATTTTGTAATTTCATATTTTTAAAATGTTAGAATCAATCTTGCTTCATTACTTAAGCAAACTTTGCGATAGTAAGTCTGAAGATGCCTCTGAAAGAGGCGAAACACGTGTCACAGTTAGTAACACAATACGTGGAATAATCAAAGTTAATTTAAATTTTCTATTTAATTGTCTTTCACTGCAGATAATCCTTCCTTCTCCGAGAGGTTTTGCATACCGTTAAATCATCGCAAAAAAAAAACAAATATGAAGTGTTTACTATCACTTTCTAAAAAAAATATTATAGACAATATTTAAAACGAGTGAATGGTATAAATGATATGTTTGAATATTATTTCATGAAATATAAACGCCCCTGCATATACAAGGGATGCATTGATCCAATGCCACATTGACCGGCCGCCACTGGTCACATGACAAAACATTGCGATGAAATTAACGACTTTTTTACAAAGGTAACTAAGGGAAGCTACATCGATAAACTATCTGCAAAAAAGTTCTGTTTACCAATCATCACGCACTTTGTTTCTTTTCTACAATAGCTCTGTTCTTCTGCGTATTTTTGACGGTTTGCAAACTGTTTTTGAATAAGAATCTAAAAGCTTTCAATTCGATTCTTATCTGAAAACAGTTTGCTAACCGTCAGCAAACCATCAGAAGTACGCAGAAGAACAGAGCTATTGCTGTTAAGCGTGCAACAATTAAGCAAAAGACCCATTTGAATCTTTATGGACTTTCCCTGAAATGCAATCAATAGTTATCAAATGTATGTCAACTGGTACTAATTTTTAAATTTTCTTGGATTTCTACGCCCTGAAATGTCTCTGCTGACCATCCATACGGTGTACTGGACGCCGGGGATGACCTGAAAGGAATTTTTGAGGCAATGTCAGATGGAAATATTTCATCAGTTGATAATGTTTGCCATAAGCAAAACCAGTCTTGATCTTAATACATAAAAGTGGAAATGAGTACAAAGTAATGTTTTGTTTTGTAATATAATGCCTTTCCACCGATTATTGACAGTGAACACCCTAAAAGTGGAATATTGTGACCATTTAACTATTCACCAATAGTCTTCGACAGTAGGCGTTGATTTTGAGTAAAAAAAAACGGTTATAAATTTTCTTCAATGACAACACTGTTCGTAAAATCCTGCAGGCTTATCAAGTGAAACTGTAAGTGTGATATTGTCGTGGGAGGAGGAATCGACAATCGCCGCTATCCTTGTATTGGCGTGGGCAGACTGGGCAGTGTGTTCGCACTCGTCACGATTCTCTGTGTTACACAATCCGATGGCAGGCCTGCTCGCAACGGTTACCTGTATTATTCAATTTATTTATCTAATGTGATAGTTTCACCTTTCCTTTATGGTCACAGTAGGATGTGTTGTGCAAGTAACAGCTGTAAAGAATTGTCAATGTAACACGTAAGCCAGCCAGCCAGCTCGTATGGGTGGAAAGCTTACTGTTACATTTGAATCGTTCGAATTATGTACATTCACACAAGTTTTGTCACTAACGACCCGGGTTTTGACTTTCGGCATCTTCATGCTTTCAAGTGCACGGATGAACTTGAACTGACGCTTACTAAATGAGTGTATCGTGTTTAAATTATACATAAATGTATCACTAGGCTTAAAACCATTGCTGGCGAAAAGGATTAACCCATGGAAATGCCTACAGATTTGAATGTTGGATAATTTTAAGAATTATGTTTATTTCTGATTGATTGTTGAAATTTTTATGATTATATTCACTCAGATATTGAGTATAAGAGTAGGGGAATTCGGTAGATATACCTGCTCATTCAAAATTGGTGCGCTTTTCAGTTGTGTTATATTTATTTATCTCTAACTGTTACTTCAAAAATGACTAGCTAAGTTGTCTCAACTGAATAACATGTGTTTTATTTTGCATTATACTCAAAGTAAATATAAAACATTTTTATTTTGAAAACAATGTAACAAATGATTTGTTATTTAATGAAAGAAAAATGTCTCTGATATTCCTTCACATCCCTCCAAAGCCTTCTTCAAAATCAAAGCAATAAATCTTCGATTAATATGAGAGGATTCAACGTTGGGTAAAAGGCTACATTATTATCTCTATCCAAGTATACTTTGATTTAAAATATTATATTTTGATTACAAAAACGAGACAAGTTTCGGTCAGGTGGTGATCATTTTCACCTCATACAAGAAAACCAACATATTCACCTGTATGTATGTAAAACGGTGACAAATGAAATAATAAAAATACTTCAAGCTAGTTTTGGCTCAATAAATATTATAATAAAAATACTAATATATAACCTCAAATTATTCAGTTACTTAAGGAAAATATTTACGGACATTTCAAAATATTTATTATTTCAAAATCTTTATTATATGCCCATACGATTTAAGAAATGGAGCATAGCAAAGGTTGATAAACTAACCCAGGCATGGGGAACCTGCGGCCTTTTGGCTACTCTGGTGCGGCTTTCTGGCCAATTCTATTATTCTGTAAATTTATGTAAATTCGTAAATTCCTGTCATATTCTGACTGTAAATTCCTGTTTCCGGACAAAGATTGCCTAATCAATGTTTAGTGCGGCCTTATGTCGAATCAGAAAAATGAATGTGGCCTTTAAAGAAGAAAAGGCTCCTCACCCCTGAGCTAACCACTAGTCTTGCTCTAGCCCTATCCTGATATTCTCACTCTTTATCTAAGAAACGAGAGATTGAGCAATTGATTAACAATCAGTTCTCGTATAAGTATATAAACTCAATAATAATTTCATTTCAACACTAGTAGTGGTAATGGCTTAAAAAATAAAAATAAAATACAGAATTTCTAATTTAATTAATCTAAACAAAAAATAAATATAAAAACGTACAGCAATATCAAAAAAACTAAATTTGGATTAAATTAAAAATTGATAACTTTGTTATTCTACTGGTTGTGTTTGTGTTACCATTATATCCATCGGAAATATTCATTTTTTATTAATAAAACAGTTAATTTACTGTTAATTTACTGATCGACACCGGCACCTTATTTTGAAAATGAAATATTAGCTATGACTAGATTTGATTATTTGCACTTAAGTTTTTCCTCCATGAATTCTCACTTCTCAGTAAGCAAAGTGAAATCGAAAAAATAGACCTTAATAAATTAATTTCGTTACTGCAGTATCTAATAATAAAATTGTATATGCCCATGTGAGCTGGAACAATGTGAAAAATTTGCAGACTTGGGTAAAAGCAACATAAAATATTCCAGACTTGCATGTAAATTTCAATATGGCTGTGTTTTATGAGTGTAGACATTCAGTTAGTGAAGCAAAAGTTTGACAGGAATTTCGGGAGTTTAGCCAGACGATCGTTTCTCTTATCTCTTGCTTAATCTACGTCCTCCGTTTCTACTGCTTTTGATAAGCGAGTACTCGATCTTGGCATGTATATATATAAAACCAGGGGTGGACTGGAGGAGGCTCGGTAGGGCTCGCGGGAGCCCCTTGTTAAATCTTACTAAGGCCGGCTTAAGCTAGAGTATTAATTTAAGAGAAAATAATGTTCTTAGATCAAATTAATATATAACTGCAATTTCTGACTTATATGTAATCTATGACAGCTTAAGTATACACAGTAGAAAATTTTTAGCCAATTAGATTTATAAGTTTACGGAAAATTTCATATTGTTACTATCGACTGTGGAAAGGAAGAAAGACGTAACCCGCACATATCAAATTTTACAGGACACATATGCAAATTATGAATTATTTACAACCTTGAAGTGCACAGAGACTTCTAAACTGGTTTTGAATTGACATAATCTAATACTTATTAAAGAAATTGTCTGAGAAAAACTTTTATTTCAGTCTTTTTTCTTGGTTTTAATTTTTTACAACACCTCCTTTTTCAAAATTAAAAGCTAAATTTAGATACTAATTCGGCATTTGCAGCTTGCATCCTTTTGATAGAACGTGTATCAAGTTGGATACATTGTGAGTATCGAAAAGAGCTGTTTTGAAAAAACTGTGGGTTACGTCTTTTTTCCTTTCCACAGTCAATATTATAAATGTATTAAGTAACAGCCGATTGCTTATTGAAGTATAGCATATAATTGCATATGAGTGATACAAATATTCTCTCCGTTCCCAGAACACCGAGAATTGCTTTGAGATTAAGCGAGCCCCATGTTAACGTGTTGGCAGCCCACTGACATATACAACATGCATGTAAATACTTACTTACACTATTTAAATTATTTTATTATATACTATCATCTAACATTGCGCACTAACGATCAATAAAAATAATTTATTTCCATCTCATGTTCCAAAGGCTGTAAACTTATTTGCATCACATTATAATATAGAAAATAACAAAATTAAATTGAAAACTAAGATTGTTTATGAATCACTCGGTAAATGGAAACTGTCTTTCGATTTTATTTTTTTCAATTTTTATTCCAAACATACATTTTTTTACCGTATCCGCTCCCAGTGTGCTGCCGCCTGTGTGGTTGAGTGGTCAACGTCGTTGGCTTCGGTTACGGAGGTCACGGGTTCGATTCCCTGTACCGACGGTTTTATAAATTGATTTTACAATCGATTTATGAATTTCTGTTCGAAGGCATGGATGTCTTGAATTCCCCCTTAGCGGTTAGCTAACCACTAGTCATATCCTAGCCCTGTATTTTTACTACTACTCTCTTTGGAAAAAGAGAGATTGAGCAACTGAGTAACAAACAGCTCTCGTAGAAAAAAAATCTGTTGAGATAAACTCCAAATATACATACAATTTCCAGGAAATTCTAGAAATAAACAGAGCTCAATTGAACAGTCTACCGATTTTAAATGAAATATTAAACATGCCCTGCTCGCCGCTTTTATACTGTATATAAATATGGTCATAAAACCTTTTCCGAGAAATGAAATAAATATAATTCTTAAAACTACTCACTACTCAAATCTGTGTGCATTCCCATAGACTTACCCTTTTCGCCAGCAATAGCTTTAAACTCAGCGATGCATTTATTTCTTATATAAACACGAAACATTCAATTGCTAAGCGTCAGTTCAAGTTCATCTTTGCACTAACGCCTGAAGATTCCGAAAGGCGGAACCCGTGTCGTTAGTGACAAAATCTGTGTGAATGTACATAATTTGAACGGTTCAAATTAAACATTGAAATTCCACCAAGCGCCTTCAGTCGAAATTTTAAATTATACATACATAGAGCTTATTAGCCAGTAATTTTTTGCTTCGAACCAGAAAATAAACACTGATATTATTATTATTATATGAAATAGATTGAGAGCCACTGCATTGTAGAGATTTTTTATTTTAAGATAAATTCAATTAAAAATTATGACTCAATACAATGTAAGCTATGTTCTGCTTCAGTTCAATCAAATTAACTATTCAAATTGTAAACTCTGGCTGATTAAATGCATTTGTTTCAATTAAATTATTCAACCCTTTAATGACTGAGAGGCTCGTCACCGATTAAAAGCAAGCGCATAAATATTCATTTGGTATGATATTTTGGGAAAATAAAAGTTTAGCGTCTGAAAAAAAATCGTTAATGAAGTTTAAGGGCGGCGGGCATGCACCCTGAGAGCTCCTACTCGTGCGGGGAGGCAAACGATCGCGTTTTAAGGAGGGATGATAAATCACAAGGGCTGTATTAGTATCGTTAATTGACGTCGAAATCTGTCCCAGTTCAATCATTTCTCATTACTTTATTTTCGTTGAATATAACTTCGTAAATTCAGAAAGAATTTTATTATTTTAATTTACACCAATATTTAGATTTTTTATTAATATCTGTTTGTATAATAAAAATAATAAAACATTTTTAGTACTTTTCCCTCATAAAATTTATTAGATCAGGACCGGTTTCGCTCATGATGAGCATTTTCAACTGGTCAACTGTCAGTTGACAATGCTCATCATGAGCGAAACCGGTCCTGATCTAATAAATTTTATGTGGAAAAAGTACTAAAAATGTTTTATTATTTTTATTATAATGCCATTCCACCAAGTATTGACAGTGAACACCTTAAAAGTGATCTGTTTGTATTATATTAAACAAATATATTGGGCTATTTTTTTTATCAATTTCAACCACAAAAATAAAAATTACACTTAAACGTTTTGATTTTTAATTGGTAATTACTATTAATTATTTACGGCATCTAAAAGGTTAACTCGTTAAATAAATCTTAAATTAATCATTCAATTATGATAAATAGCGTGTGAACATCGCATGGGCATGACTCCAAGTCTTGGAGCACCAATGAGTTTTTTATAAGTTATCAGTGAGCTGGTTAAAACAATGTACGTATTTCCATTTACATATAGTTTGATGAAATTCCTGTATTGTTTCTAATAATCATCACAATGGATGCAACAAACCAGTCCTTGATCTCCTTCAAGACCTTTTTTCTGTCCAATATGGTTGTTTCCTTAGTTTGCAGATTAATAGCTATTCGCTCCACAAAACCAGATAATGCTACGTCTTACCTGGGCGAAGTCATTGCGAACGCAATTGGAACACGGCTTAAAGCGAATCAAAATATCAAACAAACTCATCGCGGCATGCGTTTTGTCATGTGGTCACAATAGCGGCGGAGACCGTTTGGCCCCTTTGATTTTGCCCACGTAAGACGTACATTAACCCAGATAGACCTACCGTTCCTTCAAAGGAACACTCTTTATCATGTTACAAATTTAAATATTTTTTCATATGAAAACATTAGTTTTGATAAAATTTTTGTTTATGGCAACACTAGATGGTATGACAATGACAATGCATATTTTTTTGTCAGTTGTTGTTGGGCTTTTGTCCTGATCGAACGTTTTAAAGTTTGTTCATATCTTTATTACAACAATACTCCACTATGGATAAGTCAAGGTATTTTTTTTTATTTTATTAGTTATCATTATGAAATTTTTTTGATGTAATTTTATTATGGGATATATAAACTTCTTCAGACATAACTTTTAACATATATATTCCGGAGTTTTATCAATGTATTGAAGTATATATTCACTGTTCCTTATAAAGATCAGTAGGACTATGTACTGTGTGAATCCAATTTGATTTTATTTTTTAGCATTGGAACAGGGCAGACCAAATTATTTATGTTATTGGAAGAATTGGAGACAAATGATCAGTTGGAGGTTCCTGATGAAATTTTCATTTTGCCACCAGAGAATGCGAATGACTGTATTACCGATGAAGATTCTGGGGAAGAAGATGATGTTACCTTGGACAATTTAGATGGAAACCAACTTCGAGTTGATGTAGATGTTTTGGTGGAAGATTCAGAAAGTGATGATGATTTGCCGCTGAGTAACATAAGTAAAAGATTTCGTTATTCCACTTCAACTGTTTCGCATACGTCAAGAAATACCATAGTAAGCAAAAAACAACAATATAAATGGTCAATGGAAGATATAAGTATATCATCACAGCAGTGGAAAGAAATTCAAGGTCCGCATAACAATGAATCACCTACGAAACTTTTTGAAAAGCTATTTGATGATGAAATTTTTGAACTTCTTGTAAAATATTCCAACTTATATGCATTTCAAAAAAATATGACTGGTGATATTACTATAAATGAAATGAAATGTTTTATTGGAATACTATTATTTAGTGGTTATGTACGAGTACCGAGACGTAGAATGTATTGGGAAAATACTACAGATGCAGGCATGAAAATTGTTTACAATGCTATAGCAAGAGACAGATTTACGTTTATTATGAAGCATTTACACTGCAACGATAATAACAATCTAACTCAGGATGACAAATATTCAAAAGTGAGACCTCTCATGAATTGTCTGAACGAAAAGTTTTTGAAATATGCGCCTGTAGAAGAGAATCACAGTGTTGATGAAGCTATGGTTCCATATTATGGACGCCATAGTGGAAAGCAGTTTATTCGGGGGAAACCAATTCGATGGGGGTATAAATTTTGGGTTGGAACCTTGCGATTAGGCTACGTCAATTGGTTTGAACCTTATCAAGGTGCGTCTACAATTATCTCAGAGAAATATAAGGAACTTGGATTGGGTGCCAGTGTAATTTTAGAATATTCGGATGTCTTATTGAAACATTTTGAATGTAATTATACATTTCATCTCTATTTTGACAACTTTTTTACTTCTATTCCTCTAATGCACAACCTTAGTAATAGAGGTATAAATGCAACTGGTACAATTCGGGGGAACCGAAATTCTGGATGTTCCTTACTAGACTCTAAACAGCTACAAAAAAGGCAAGGGGCACCTTTGTTTATAAATCTACCAAAGAAAATATTTTGCTGTGCAAATGGAATGACAATAATGTTGTGGCTATCAGCTCGAATGCAAATTCCATACATCCTGTTCAAAAAGTCCAAAGATTTTCCAAACAACAAAAACGTAAAATAAACATCGACCAGCCATATCTCATAAAAAAATATAATGAGAACATGGGTGGAGTTGATCGATGTGATCAAAATATAAGCTTGTATAGAACTTCAATCCGGGGGAAAAAATGGTACTTCCCACTGATCACACACTGTGTTGATATGGCAGTACAAAATGCATGGCAGCTATATAGAAAAGCTGATGGAAAAATGGATCATTTATCTTTCAGAAGAAATATAACTCAAGGTCTGCTTGAAAGCTACAAAAAAGATACAAAACGAAGACCTATAAAGACACCAATAAGTCTACATAGTTGTTCGAGATATGACAATATAGGACATTTAGTTGTCTATAAAAGTATACAAACAAGGTGTAAAATATGCCACAAAAATGCAAATTTTCAGTGTAGGAAATGCGATGTCGCTCTACACCCTAAACACTGTTTTGAAAATTATCATACAAATATGTAGGTTTTTTATTATGATAATTTTAATTGCTTTAGTAAATGAAAATAAAGTTATTAATGTGAAATGTGTTGTGAAAATATAATTATTAAAAAAAATTTTTTTTGGTAGTCCTTTGTCCTACCGTTCCTTTAAAAGAACACCCATTTTCTCGGAAAATATGATATATACGTGGTTTTTATTATTTTTCCCATATTACTATTAGTATATAACCTAATAATTTGTAAAAATATTATCAATACAAGAAAAAAAAAGTTTCAGGACTATCTGGGTTAAACACTTGATTTATTTCTCCTCTCACGTTTTACCATAATACAGCAGAATATTCTAAACCAGAGCTTTCCAAACCACTAACCGGGAGCATCAAGAACCCGGACATACCCGATACTCGTATGTTCATATAATGAGTTAGTTAGATCTTGGCCTTTAAGACTTAGTAGAGAGGTCAGTGTGGCCTTTAAGCTCAAATGTTTGGAGACGTCTGTTCTAAACTATTTCATGATAAGACATACGATGCTACTACTATTTCCAACTTGTATTAATTAAATGCAATTAAATCGTTTGACAACCCGTAAAAACTGAGAGACATTTTGTTATTGTTTTCATTTAACAAAAATAAGTTATTTTTAATTTATTTGAAAACGAATTAATTACAGATTTTCATATCCTAGGCCAATTAAATTATACCGCAAGTACTAAAAATCCTAGAACAGGCAAAAGAACCTTTCTCTGCTTATGATTTATAGTGTACCTTTTTTATCGCTTTCAAATATAATTCTATGCACTATAACATATTTAACGACGCCATTTTACAATGTTGCCACAAAATAAATTTACCTTTTCCACATGGTTAATCATGAAGCTGTAAAACTGCAGCTTAAGTGTGAGCCTCAGTTTATGGCATTATAATATTCTTATGCGAAAAAAGTAATTTTAATACCCATGCACGCCATTTTGTTTGCACTTGCATCTCACATGTAATTTAAAATCAGTTTCTACCACATAGTAGCAACATTAAGAGCCTGGCGTAGCCTATATGTTTATAACTTCTTACGTCTTAGTGCATGGTTAGAGAGTCGTAAAATTTGACAACAATGTACGATAAAATAATACACCCAACAGCGACATTTCACCTTTTCTTTGAAGTAAATATTTCACCGTAATTATATTCTTTAGACACAATAAAATATGCAATGACATTATTTTATTATATTTGCATAATTCAAATCTTTACATATCCACATAAGCAACTATGTGGTGTCCAATTATTATCAATACATTTTTTTATCCATATCCGCTCTCAATGTGGATCATATGGCCTCCTAATGGAGGTATCTCAACAGAGGTTTTTTACAAGAACTGTAACTTACTCAGTCGCTCAACCTCACTTTTTTCAAAGTGATAATAATACAAAAGAGAACAAGACGAAAGAAACGATTTTTGTTTTCATATAAAATTAAAACCGATAACTATTTTATTTTTTAATCCATGCCCGCTCCCAATGTAGAGCATATGGCAGAGTTATCTCAACATAAGTTTTTTTCTATGAGATTTGTTACTCAGTCGCTCAACCTCATTTTTTTTTTCAAAGTGAGTATTCGGTAAAGAAGGCTATTGATGCACACAGTTATTAAAGGATCAGAAGGATGGGAGGAGAGGAAATGATTTGAATTGACATCACAAACATCCAGTCTTTGATTGCAATTTTGAATTGAATAATTCTCAAATTCACTGTGATCTGACCGGGAATCGAACCCAGACCAGCGTGATCGGTAGAGTAAGCTCTAACCGACTGGGCCACAGCAGACAACAATTATAAAGAATTACAATTATTTTTTTGATTGAATTGGCATTTACTTTGTAGATAAAATAGCAACGTATTTAGTTTTACAGTTTTTATAATATTAGCTAAATACTATTTCGGCTTTCTCCATCGTCAGAACTATGTTTACACTTACATTTTGCTCAGCTATATATACTGGCTCCGAAGAGAAACAGAATACATCTTGTTATGCTTTCTAACATCTTAACCCGCATTACAATTATTGTATTTCACTTATTAAATATGACTTAAATGTTTCGAAGAACGATAAGCAATGTGAGATTTTTCAATGTTAATTAGGATAAATTAAACTGATATTTGTTATTAATAGCATTACATTAAAACTTATATTTGACTTTAGAAAAGTTTTCAAACTCCGTTACCTTCTACAAGCAATAAAATTTGGCTCAGCTTAAAATAGCTTTAAAAATTATCTGTGCAATAAATGTGCAATTTTAAATATTTAGAATAAAAAAATAAAATTAAAGTATGTTTTCAAATATTTTTCATTTATTCTTCCTTTACTAGTTTCAAAATCAGAAGCGAATTAGATGTATTGCTTTAGTAACCAACTACATCAATCATTTAATAAATTAATTCATCAAAACGTACGTTTAACTTGTCCATTTTATAATGCGGCCCACGCGTTTCATGTTTGTTGAGTATAAACAAGGAGAGACAAGTTGTATAAACGGAAGATAAATTCACATGCACCCAAAACTTAACCCCCGAAAAAGCTTAATTATAGCGCTTAAAAGCTTGCAACTACTACTTCCTTACCCATACACGTCATTATGCCTGCATAGGTTAGGTTAGGTTCACATCATACTGGCGAACTGCAACAGTACAGCGATGAATATGTATTTATGTTATCGTAGAATAATTTGTCAGCTCTTCAACTCATCACTCATTATGTGTACCGAGTTACCTTAGTGTATAGATGAACACAGCTTTTGTGTACCAATTTCAGATAATTTTTCACGATGAGTACTAACTAGCATTATAAAATGATGAAATATAAAAAGAAACAGGGATATTTATATAAAATTGAAAGTAACAATAATATTCAAAAAATAAAATACTCTTTTTAAGGTGTTTACTTGGTGGAATGGCATTATAATAAAAATAATAAAACATTTTTAGTACTTTTTCCACATAAAATTTATTGGATCAGGACCGGTTTCGCTCATGGTGAGCATTGTCAACTGATAAGAAATACAATGAAACAGTGATATTTATACAAAAGTTAAGTATCATACCTTGTTTTTCTAACTTAATTTTATGTAGAAAAAGTACTAAAAATGTTTTATTATTTTTTTTATAATAAAATACTCTTTATGTACATAAATTTGAATCGTTCAAATTATCTACATTCACACAGATTTTGTCACTAACGACCCGGGTTTCGCCTTTCGGCATCTTCGGGCGTTCAAGCGCACGGATGAACGCCTGAAGATGCCGAAAGGCGAAACCCGGTTCGTTAGTGACAAAATGTGTGTGAATGTACATAATATTAACGATTCAAATTTAATAAAATACTAGTTTTGTTTAAAATTGTCAGAACCGGTTTCGCTTAAAGGTTGAGAATGCTTGTCATGGGTAAAACCGGTCCTGATCTAATTAAATAAAAGTGGATTTGGTGAAAAATAGTGTTATGTTTTTTGAATATTGTTGTCGACTTTCATGAAAATTGTGACAAATTTGTTGAAACTCCACTATAATCATTTAATGCCAACCAGTGACCATATTAAAAAAATATATGTTCTGTGTTAAACAGAGAATTGAAAATAAATGAGTTATAATTAAAATAATTGTGACGATAAAAAAATCTTTCATTTGGCAAAAATGTATCCATTTGAAGACGGCGTGTTTGGGATTTTCACTGTCTTTCACCCACCTTTTCCAAAACCAGAAATGTGACTTACGGAATGAATTAAGGTTCCAAGTCTCCTACCGTATTCCTTAAACGAATAAAATTTATTCTCCACCTATTTTGATCAGCTTTGTTTCGGAATTCGATATCATAGATTCCCAAACTTTTTTAGAAAAAAAATCAACGTTTCCATGGGAAAATGATGACAGATAGATGATGTGACAAAATCTTGTACATATCTATGTTTTTACTGGCGGAACAAACATATTTAAAAAAGTGTACCAGACGAAGTATTATTTTAAAAAAAAAGTAAAATTATCACAGCTAATGCGAATGCGCCAAATATTTTTAACGTTGAAAGATCATACAAGAAAAACTCGATGAGAATTTATTGTAAGTGACTCGAGGTTAATTGACAACACAAACACTCACGTCACAGATCTCAAATTTAAATTGAATAATCTAAATTTTACATTGATCTTACCGGGAATCGAACCCAGTCCCACCCGGCCGGTAGAGCAAGTTCTAACTAACAAACCACAGCGAGCGACTTTTCCAACTATAATAACATTCTTATTTATTTTAAATTAATAAAAAAAATATATACTGTCGATGGTTTCGGCGGTAACTTTGTGGAAGTTCATTTTAATAGAAAATTTAAATTAACTTTGATTATTCCACGTATTGTGCTACTAACTGTGACACGTGTTTCGCCTCTTTCAGAGGCATCTTCAGACTTACTATCGCAAAGTTTGCTTAAGTAATGAAGCAAGATTGATTCTAACATTTTAAAATTATAAAATTACAAAAAAATTTTCCCTTTAAGAGGAGCAAGCAGGGGGGTGTAGAATCGAAATAAAACAAACAGATAATGATACTAATTATGCTAATGATTTGTAATCAATCAGATTGGGATTTTTCCTTTTTAAGGGAAGCAAAGAGGGGATTATAAAATCGAAACAGTGCAAACAAATTTAATCATACTACTAATGACGTTAAACATTACAAACTATTAAACTAATGAGCTACAATCAATCATCTAGGTTTGTGATTACTCTATTAATTGGAAACAATTAGAATCAATCTTGCTTCATTACTTAAGCAAACTTTGCGATAGTAAGTCTGAAGATGCCTCTGAAAGAGGCGAAACACGTGTCACAGTTAGTAACACAATACGTGAAATAATCAAAGTTAATTTAAATTTTCTATTAAAAAAATATATAATTATTAATAATAATAAAAATATCTTATGTGCTGTCAGCAATTCATTAATTTTTTAATCCTTTTTATCAGCGATAATTGTTTTTTGTAATTGACTTCCACCCCCTTCCCTTTTTTATTTAGATTTACCACTATCGCCCACTTTGGAAATCACTGGTCTACTGGTTAAAAGTAGATAAAAAAATATCGGTTATTCACTCTCACATTTATTACATTATGAAATTTCGGAGTCAAGGTACTTTTTTCATATACATAATCATTTTTATAGGAAATTTGGGTACATGATATACAATATTAACATGGTTTGTGAGAATGAAAATGTGAATGTTAACATGTATCGTATTACTAATAAGATTTAACGCTTGGAGGCATCGTCTCAGTATCAGCAAGTGGTACGAAACATTTTTTGACATTGCAATGTATTTTTATATGATTTGCCCATTTATGAAAACTTTATTCGAAGCTCTGTCGATTAAGAACCAAATTTCTTAAAAAATGACTACACCCAAACATTTATTTTGTAATTTATAACTAAAGAATGGTAATCAAATACAAGTTTATTCGTAAACATTACGACTTTCTGTCTGATGATGCTTTTTAAAGAGGCGAAACACGTGTCACGTGGAATAATAAAGTTATAAAAATAGCAATGCCGGTAATAGTTTGTTAGCCGGTTTGTCAGTTCAAGTACATTCGTGCACTTGAAATGCTCAAAGATGTCGAAAGGCAAAACTCTGGTCGTTAGAGATAAAACTAGTGAAAAAGTACAAAATTCAAATTTGATATTGAAACTCTATCAAGCACCTTCAGTCGAAATTCTAAATTATATCACAAAGATATAATATTAAAGATAAAAAAAATATGTTTAATATCATAATATAAACGATCTCCAATACAGTTTTTTGAGCATATGTCAATATTTTTATTCTTAATGCAATAAAGCAATTAAAATATATTTAACACACATTTTCTTACCAATTTAAGTAAATAAAAAGTATTGTATCACTTTGTATGTGTCGCGAAAAAAGTATGAAAATAAAGTAAACCGTATCAAAAGTCATCGATTGCGAAGCACTGATCTACTGTACTCGAAAAAATCTTTACCCCGGGGGGATTTTCTTTTGTTGTGATCCTATGTTTTTTCAAATTTCGAATCACTCACATATTACAAACGTATTTCCCAAGTGTATTTTATTTTATGCGTTACTTTTTGTTGATGAAATCAAAATCACTTATTCTTTGTCATTCGAGTTACCTTTGACTATAGTTTTAACAGTTTTCTATGAACTTGAAAAAATCATACGTTATATTTTAATATTGTGGGCTATGGTCAGTAAAAATTGAATCTGTAAAATAACGTTAATAATTCCAAATTAATTCAAGACAATAGAATTTAAACTTTTCCGTTTCTAAGCTCAAGAAATGCGACCCCAATACCAACATTTTCTTAAATATCTATTTTAATATGTGTGATACAATGTTTATAATTAAGGTATTCTTATATCATAGTTTATATAAATACGCGATAACGATTGTTCGTAAGATAACTTAGAACGCTGAGAACACTCGTCAGTTGTAAATTCATATGTGTGCTGGGATGACGTCTTTTTTACGCGCAACTTAAAATATGATAATTTATTAAAAAACCACAGATTTTTATAAAAAAAATGTATGAGGAATGATGTAAAGAGATATTTTTAAGCTCTTGGACTATTTTTTTTTTGAAATTCATAAGAATAAGGCCAATAATGAGGAAACCACTGGGGTCAAAAAAGACCCCCATCGGCTGACAAGTATTTTTCTAGTCTCCGAGCCGCAAGAGTAGGAAATAAATCGAGTATATTTTTCAACACAAGACACATATTTTTTTCTAAACATTTTGTATAAGATAAGCGGAACTGAAAACTTCATTTTCTTGTCCTCTACAATAGGTCTTTCAATCCCAGAATCCTGATCAATTTGATAATCCCGAAATGCTGGGGTTGTTTTAATACAAATCCTGGTATTTCGGTAAATTACTTATGTATAAAAAAAATTAAGATCTATATATTTTATCAAATACATACAAAGCTTCGACTAATACGAATATTGTACACTTTTCTCTTTTTTATTAAATGGTTGCCTAATCCTTGATAAATTAAAAATAAAACATTTCGATGCCCAAAACACATATTCAATTGCTGCCAATAATAGACGAAAATTGAATTTTATATATAAATTGCTTTGTCAGCTTTTGAATAATATTTGAAAGAGCCCTACACTAAGGATCAGGTAGGGTTAAATTTAAATCAAGCTCATTTTGTTTTTCAATTTCAATGTTAGATCTTGGACATGGGTGTTTGTGATATCTCTTCTCATAGAATTTATCCTACAGTCAATTTGTTCTCTCCTACACCATCCCAGCATATCGTAGTACTACCAAGTTCTTCCTATGGATGGTCATCTGCAGCATTTTATGGTGACGGATCCATTTTGGTAAAAGGGACAGATTCGGACCACACATAAAAAATATACTTATCCATCCACATTTGTATGTATAGAAATATTTAGTGATATTAGATGAAAAAATTCGTTAAAGTACATATATGCATATAATATTATCAAAAATAATAAAAAAAATCTTTTGAACGCATTCGTTACGTGTTGACAATAATTGACCTTTTGAGAAATGAAGTGAACCAAGTAGAGAAATGTTCAATCTTTTTATTAGATTTTAAGTATAATCACGTTTTTAATTAGTGTTGTGATTGTATATTTTTATACAAGGAAAAAAAACAGTAGAGTATTTACTAAGCTCAATTCACTTTTACGATACTTTAAGACAGTGGTTTCCAACCTTTATGTTACTGCGCCTCCATTTGAAGAAAAAAATATTTTCGAGCCTCCTCATCCTTTATTTCATATAGTAATAAAGACACGTTTTAAAGAGAAAATAAACATTTTGGATTGTTCGCGCCTCCCAGGTAGGAAATCGCTGCTTTAAGACATGTAGAATATTGTAACGCAGCGTTTCCCAAATGATGGGTTGACTGAACGCTGAAAGCAAAATGCCGGTTCGCCAATTTCCTAAAATAATTTGTAAATTTACTATATAATTTCGTAATACCTCTAATTAATAAATCATTGGTACATTTCATTTATACATAGGTTTATCACAGTAAATTATTTTGTATTATAACATTTATAAAGACTTTATGGACATAAATATGCTGTTTTATTTTACCTTTAGACTGATAGTATAGGCCATAAAAAAATTACTGGGTCACGAAGGAGAAATATTAAAATAACCGGGTCACTGGGGGGAAAGTTTGGGAAGCGCTGTTGTAACGCATTGAACTGTTTGTTTGTTTGTTTTCTAAAATACCAATAAGCTCACTTCACTTCTCAGGGACTCAACTTATAATGAGATTCATTTTTTTTGAGACCTCTATCTCTTACTACAAAACTATATTTATTTGGGGTCACCGAAATCTTTTAAGTGCTAGGGGTCTTTAAAGGTCTTGATGCGACCCTGACGTAGGCACAATTGCCAGGGACTTTTATTATGAATAGTACTAAAAATGCATTTGGGTAGTATGAAACGACCGGCGGAGCTGATCATAAAATAGGCTAAGGGTATTAAATGCATGTCAACAATGTCTCTATATTGTATTCAAATGGGTATCCATTACCTGCACGCTAGAATTTCTGCGTCTCGTATCTTTGACACGTTACTAACATAAAAATTAACATATTTGTAAAAAGTCAATTAATTAATGTTGAATATATTACAACACGCAAAAAAAAACTTGAAGTTCTTGAAATTTCCCGATTAGTCATTTAATAGTAACGTTAATTTATTTAAACCTCATACAAGACGTATAGTTTTATTTTTTAAATTATATTATTGACAGAAAGAATTGTTACACCACTGCTTTATATGCCTTGTGGTAAGAGCTTTCGAACAGCGAACAGATTGATCTAGAACAGGGGTGAGGAACTTTTCTTCTCTAAAGGCCGCATTTATTCTTTTGATTCAACATAAGGCCGCAGTACATATTGACTAGGGAATCTTTGGCCGGAAACAATTTCATGCCAATTTCTGAAGCCCAGAAATTTGCGGATTCCCCAAAATAGCCAGCGTGTGACCTTTTTTTTAGATTTTGTAAGGATTTGGACATCGAAAATCTCAGGAATTCACGAATTTACAAAAAAAAAACAGAATTACAGAATTGGCCAGAAGGCCGCACCAGAGTTGCCAAAGGGCCGCAGGTTCCCCATGACTGGTCTAAGATCAAGTCTTGGCATGGCTAATATCAAAAATAGAGAGACATTATTGAAGATCGTCAACATGGGAGTGATTATCGTTAATTGAAATTTTAAAAATATTTGCATCATTGACAATTAAAGCCATTTTTTAATAAATAATTAGTATCAACCGGTCAGCTGAAAATGCTTACTTAATCGACAAAACTCGAAAAACTTCGCTCGGCAAAATGTCGGCCCTGAACATATGTAATTGCTCACTGTCAATACTTGTTGGAAAGGCATTATATTAATAAAAACACAATTTTCCATTGTACTTTATTCCACTTTATTTAAAATTTCAGGACCGGTTTCGCTCATTGCGAGCATTGTCAGTTGTCAATGCACGCAATGAGTGAAACCGGTCTTGACCTTTTAAATAAAGTAAATATCGTGTTTTTATTAATAAAAATTGCTATAAAAATAATTGATACAATGTGGTTAAATTTTTTATTTATATTATTCTACGAACTATTTACTGTTGGTAATATTTAAGTCATAATTTATACACATGCAAAAAATTCGACCAAACAAAATTTAATAATTTATCCTATTCGTTGATGAACGCGGTAAATTGTTTTTTTTTTCAAATAACGGCGTTATTGGATACAGTGTAAACCTAGACTTAAATACAATATCATATTGCAAAAATATTCAACTATTTTGTTATATTCAGAATGCATGATAGATAATTAAAACAATTTGATTCATTTTCCAAATACTAATCAATATAAAATTGAGTTAATCTATAGATACATTTTTCATACTAGAGAAAATTACTTCTCAAATTATATTAAACAATGCTACATTTTTTTATTAACAATTAATGAGTTTTTTTCATTCTTGTGTAATCGACACTAACCATGTAACGAAAGTAGGAAAATATTTTATCGTACAGTATGAATTGCACTAATTCAATTTTAATATTATAAAAAAAAAATAATTACAGCGTTCTCATTTGACAACGTTTATTTCTAAGCCATCACTGATATAACGGAATATTAAGAGTGTAAAATAAAATATCAATAACGTCATTCTCAACATCAGGTAACAACATTCCCCCCAAATTTAAATTGTAAATCGTAACAGGAGTTTTATCGGAGACAACCCCTATTTTGACAATCGTCATATTACATGTGTAGATATTAATACAAATATACGTGAAGTATTTAATTAATGTCGACCGGCAATGATGCAGTGTTCTGTTTTGGCCCGTGCCGCTGTGTACCTGTCGCTGGCTGTTCAATTCTGACTCCCTGATCCCCGCCTGGCTATGCCGAACCTCACACTACAGGACCGCACTTGTGAGCCATAATATTTTAATTCTTGAATGTTATGTTTATTACAGCAAATCCTACAGTTATAATAAAGACTTATTAAATCAATATCGACTATGGAAAGGAAAAATGGCAGCAAATTTTAAAGAAGGCATAAAAACCGTGTTTTGATGATTTTGGGCCATATGCAAATTATGAAATATACACAACCTTGAAGTGCACGGATACTTTTAAACTGGTGCTTAATTGACATAATTTATTATTAATCAAAGAAATTGTCTAGGAAAAACATATTTTTCAGTCTTTTTTCTTGGTTTCAATTTCCACAAGCTCATCTTTTTTCAAATTTAAAAGTTAAATTAAGTTACTAATTTGGCATTTGCAGCTTATATCCTTTTGATAAAACTTGTTTCAAGTTTGATACTTTGTGATTATCGAAAAAAAGTTGTTTTGAAAATTTGTGGGTTACGTCCTTTTTCCTTTCCACAGTCGATATACTATAAATTGATAGATGCTATGCCAGGGATGGCGAACAAGGGACCCGCGTGAGAAATTATCCAACCCGCTTGAACTTTTAGAAATGATTGTTTTTATTTAGAGCCTAAATTATTCAATCTATGTGACCCGCGACATGATTTATTTTTATTTTTGAAGTTATACTTATTTAGGCGCGTTGTGCAAAAATGATGGAGAGTGAAATTTTAAGATGCGCGCGCATCACGGCCACACACAATTCACAGGTTGAAGTTAGTCACGCATGTTGGCACGCTCTTTGATTAGTTATTGAAATTGAATAGTTTGATTAATATTATTTACTTTTCGTAGTGATTAATATTATTTACTACCTACTAGTGAAAAAAAATTGTGCTTATATACTTTTTAAAGTGCATCAATATAATTGAGGGTAACTATCCGTATGTATTATTTATTGATATAATACTATTGTTTATTTTATAACCTACAAACGTCAAACGTTCTGTATTAGACCTTATAAAACCCCTACTTAACATTCGATATCTCTGTTTGTTTATGTATCTATCTGTCTGTTTATCTGTGTATGTCTATTTATGTATTAAATGTATTTATTTGGCACGTGCGTAATTGTGCAATAGAGTGGCTTTGCGAACTCCGTCGAACACGTCGATTTCGTTCCTTGCTTATTTAACTTTTCATATTTTAACTGAGCTTTATTGACTGAGTTGACTATCCTTCTCCAGTCCTTTTATTATTTTATTGTAATTATTTATTTGCATGCAATTATTTTTTTTTTTAATGATGGCAAAGAAGTATAACTTCTGACGCGCGTACATAAGTACACGCACCCATTTTTTAAATCAAATTTTACCCACTTGAGAAAAAGGTACGCCATCCCTGTATTACACTATAAATTCACTTATTTTATTATAATCTGCAATTCAATAACACCTTTTTACTGACACAACCAACAATAAACTGCACAATAATGTGTCGTTGTAAAATATCGCAAAAACGTTGCTTAAGTTATTTAATAATTTTATCATAAATCACAATCCGATGTTCCGTTTACAGGTGTTTGGTTTTTTTTGTGTTGTATTTTACGGCAGCAAATGTCACATTTGATCGAACAAGAAACCGCCGGCTGTTTTACAGCATGCATCATTACCGTGGACTTTATTGTTTTCTACAACATTGATTTTAATGATTGCCCCGGACAAGTCAGCCGTTATAAAAACCATTGACAAACGTATCTCGGGCAATCTAAAAAATAGAAGAAAACGCACTTTGGTGGCAATTATATCCGACTACATACTTCACTGCCTCCAGCGAATGCGGTTTCAGCAAATGTCATGTCATTCATTGCTGGGAGGAAAATCACTTTTATGAGGTATCACAGAAATTTTACGTCATGCTATTTATATTTTTCAACAAAATTCTACGTCTATAACACAAATAATGATTTTAACAATACTATTATTGTTTTTTTAATCTCAAAATCAATAATTAATATTAAATTATTACTATTGGCATTGGTCGTCTGTGTGGTCGAGTGGTCAACCGTGTTGGCTTCGGCTACAGAGGGCCCGGGTTCAAATCCCGGTACGGACAGTTTTATAAATTGATTTTTCAATCGATTTATGAATTTCTGTTCAAAGGCATGGATATATGTGATGTCATGAATTCCCCCCTCTCACCTTTCCTATCCTATGAACGGGTCGTATCGACAGCGATTAGCTTTCCACTAATCCTGTCCTAACCCTATCCTTCTATCCCTACTCTCTTTGGAAAAAGAGAGGTTGAGAAACTGAGTAACAAGCAGTTCTCGTAGAAACACTTCTGTTGAGATAAACTCCATTAGGAGTCCATATGCTCCACATTGGGAGCGGACATGGTTAAAAAAAAATTATTGACATTGCAGCTTACGCTAATGCGTCAAATATTTTGAAGTTGAAAATTCATACGAGATATACTCGATGAGAATTTTTGTAAGTCACATGAGATTAACTCAAGAAGAATTAACTTCACAAACACCCATGTCTTAGATCTCAAATTTAAATTGAAAAAATCCAATTTGACATTGATCTTACCGGGAATGGAAACAGACCCACCTGATCGGTAGAGAAAGCTTTAAACAACTAGACCACAGCGGGTAATAATATTGTTTTAATTCACTATTTACTTCACCGATCGTTACAAAAAATAAAATGTGGTTGGAATACCTTAATTACTATTTTTAATTAATTAATATGGATATCAACAGTTTTGGTGTATACCTAAAACCCAAAATTAAATTGTTTTACGAAAAATTATCTGTTATTAATTATCTTAAAAGACCAAAGTTGAAACGTTCTACTAGATGTAAAAATTGTAGATTAGAATATATTGTTGAATAAAAAAATTATCAGTTTTAAGTAACAGAAAGTTCTGACATATTATTTACCGTTTTAATACAAGCAATTATGAAAATATGATTGATTAATAAATGCTTCGTTCTACGGTTTTTTATACTTCTAGTAAAGTACTACTAATCCATAGTATGCATTCTGTAGCAAAAAAATGCTAAATTTAAAATATTTTGGTATGCTTTTTTCATTGAAACACAACTCATAAAAAAATCTATTATATATGTCAAAAATATAAAAGACTTTTATGAAATCTACGTTTATTTATATGACGATAAATAAAAATTAATTTCCCATTAATAAAAAAAAACAGTTATTTTATAAATGTTTAATTATTAATTAACCGATTCGGCACTTGTGCATCAGTTACATGATAATTGCATGTTGGATATAAATAAGCCGGTATCGACGTCAGACTCATTTTGGGCTAATGGCCCATGTGTACAGCGTATGATGTGGTCTCTATACAGCTATGCCAAAAGTCACTGACAATTATTAATAAAATTCCCGTCATTAATTATTGACTGACCAAAAACATTTCAAAGTAATAGCATAACATTGCCCTTTAAAAAATGGCAATATAAATTTCTAAGTTTATAAACATATTTTTATGCCATGTCCGCTACCAATGTGCAGCATACGGCTTCCTAATAAGCTATCTCAACAAAAGCTTTTTTCTTTTCAAGAGAGTGGGGATAGTAGTATTGGGCTAAGACAGAACAAGAGATTAATTAATCACTCTCCCTATGGTCTGTTTTCATGTGAGGACGCCACTGGGCAAGTGAGGAGTGATTAAATCATCATATACTTATATCTTTATCGATCTTAATTTTTTTATAAGAACACTAGTGCATGGTTCAAAAATATTTCCCGTACAAATCTGTATCAAAAATAATAAAATCAAATCTGTTTATTTTCTTGATTGTTATTGTGTTATGAAAGGCGGCCGTGGAAAAGAGGCGTATACACATAACGGGTGGTGGTATGACAATCGAACGGAAACCACAAGTCGATAGAAAAATCAATTAAATAAATATCCATTCATGGATTCGAACACTTTCCCGCGCATCCAAAGTCCGCGACACAAACGAACAAGAAGGTATAAAAAATGTACAGCATTCATATTTTAATGTGAACAAATTAAATGGTCAGAATTTAAATCAATTTTTGGTCAGAATAAAAATATTATACGGTCAGAATATTTTATAACCATTTTGGTTAGGTTAGGTTTTTTTTTTCTTTCATTTAAATTATGACTATTTACACTGACCGATATATTATGACCATTTAATATAAATTCTGACCAATGTAATATAAATCAATTTACTGAATATTTAAAATGCCTAATAAGGCAGATAACATAAGTGTATTTAACATATAAGTGAAATAAAATAGCAATTAATTGATATCAGACCCCCTATAACATGTAATCTGTCACGTGACTCTTTTCGTTGTGTATTTACGTTATATTAAAGTAGCATTGTGAAAATGATTTGAATATTCAACGGAATTCATGTTTGCTTTAAACTTTACCTATGTTAAGCGAATGAGGAGCGCACACAATTTTCCATACCAATTGTGATTGTAACAAAAAAAATAGCATCATGGCTTAATAAAGTAATGAATATCTACATATATGTTTGTACTATATCTACATATTTTCGTTTGATTATTAAAAACGATTGTGTGGTTGGACTTTATAATATATAAAAATGATATTTTTTTTGAAATAGCTGTTATTCACAATTCTTTCATGAAACTAAATACGTTTCAAATTTCTATTGTGAGCAAAGTCTTTTTACTTGCCATTTATTTAAAAATAAGAACATTACGCTTTTGTGTTATACTATTTCTTATATAAAAAGAAAAGTTTATGTGTTGCTTAAAATGATTATTACTAATCCACTGTTACTAATGCCGTGAAGTTGTCAGTAATTGGCTTGTATAATAAAATAACATTGTGTCAATGGTTTATAACTGTCAGGAAAAAAAATACTAAATAAATAAAACCACAGTATTCCTTTGTATTTTACACTGATGACCGGTTGACAATGCTCGCAATAAGCGAAACCGGTCCTGGCTTTTTAAATAAATTGGAATATAGTACAAAGGAATATTTTGTTTTTATTAATATAATGCCTTTCCACCAAGTATTGACAGTGAACAACCTAAAGCTGAAAAAAATACTCAGTTTAAGAAAGAATGTTTCCAAACCAGCTTTCAACAATAATATAAAAAATAGTAAAAAAAATACAAAATACAGCTAAAGAGATATTAAATAAAAGTAAACGTGCAATGATTTCAAAGTTATATCTTGCAATTATCACCAGTCAATTCTGGCTATGTCAAGAATACCCTAGGATAGTCTAAATTATAACTGTTTCTTCTTCTCATCAGATAGATGAAATTGCTTTGGAAAGCTGTCTATAGCCACAAAGAGCTATCTGACTCCTAGATGAAGAAGACAGAGAATCTTAAAGGCATCAATCGTTGGTCATATGATTAAATTAGAGAGCAAAGATATTTACAGAAAAACAAGCATACAAACCCTATGCGTCCAAAAACTTATGTCAATGTCTGGTTATTGTTTTAAATGTTGATACGGTAAGTAGCAGTTTTAAAAGCATATGTCACTGAAACGAAATCGTTTAACGTGAACTTTTGAAGCGAAAATTGTCAAATTATTTGACAAGTAAGAGATGGTTAAATCGAACATCCATCCTACCTATCTTACTCGCCTGTAACTGATTCAATAATTCTGTCTTCCATGGACTACTTTAAAACGTGGATTTATTGTCGTTTTATTATAAACTCATCAATAAACTACGATTTGAAGCTTCATTATAAATATACAAATAGTAATATGACATACATATACGATGAACAATATATCATTAATTATTAGTGATCAAGATTCTATACACGGCAATCGTAACAAATTGGATTTGAATTTTTGACAAAGGTTAAACCTTGTCACCTTCTAATTTTTCGAATCTGAACTTCAAATATAGTATTGCAATGCAGTACTCTAACGATAACTGTAAGTCACTAAATCTTTTTTTTAGAAAGAGCAATGAGTATAAATTCGTGTCAAAAAAGCACAATGCGTTTTCAAGATCAGATAGGGTAGTTAGAAAGAAATTAAGCGCCTCGGGCAATATATAAACGAATTTGTTTACAATTGTATAGAAATCAATCGTTATATTATTGTGACAGTACATTTAAATAAGAACTGACGAAAACGGTTCCGTTCAATATCTGTATCTTATCAATTAAAAAAGGTTGAATCAAAAAATCCAAAAAAAATATATATTTTAAATAAATTACTATTTGTATAAATATACTATCCCTCTACCAAAACTTCTTCTTCTTTCTTTGGCCATGTTCGCTCCCTATATGGAGCATATGGCCGCCACGCGGCATCTCCATGTTTCCCTGTCTCCCGCCAATAGCTTTGCTTCCTCCCATGACATGCCAGCATCCCTCAGTTCCGCCGAGTACATCCAATGGATGGTACCCGACGGACGTCCAGGACGCCGGAATCCCACCGGTCGAAAGAAGAGGCAGGCAGGATTGAGGCTTTCCGGAGGCATCCGCAGCACGTGACCCAGCCAGTTCCAACGTCTCTCCATAACCACTGACGTGACGGGACGCTGTCTTGTACGCTCCCTTATCTCTGAATTCCTCACAAAATCAAACCACCTCACCCCCATTATCCGACGCAAGCATCTGTTCTCGAAGCTCAGTATACGGTTTTTCTGAGTCTTCGTCAGGTGCCATGATTCGCAACCGTAAAGCATTACCGGCATAATGCAAGCGTTGAACAAGTGGCATTTGGTTTTAATCGAGTACAGCTGTGTGTCCCAGACAGTCCGCATTGAGTTGAATGTGGCTCCAGCCATTCCTAAACGAATGGCGAGCTCGTTTTTTTTTACCAAAACAGACAGTTTAAACAATTAACGTATAAATAAAATTAAAAAAGCTTCTTATTTTAACAAGTATGATAACATTTTAAAGAAGGGTGTTGATTTGTAAAGTAATTCCAGTGTTTTTTTAACAATGAAAAAGCCCGCTTTTTCATTGTTAAAAAAATAAAATTCATGTTGTCGACGGATTACGGACAGTATAGTATCTTTGCGATTTTTATTAATAGAAAAAATATCAAAAAACGTGCACGTGCACACGAAAAATGCATCTACCAGTTACCAGTTTGACGAGAAAATTAAAATATCGATATAAATTTAGCCCCCCCTGAGCTTAAGGGCTATTGTACTTTGCATAAGCCTCACTGTATGGTGGTTACGACACTGCGTAATTCAGAAAGGGGGTAAACTTTTTTTAACGCAACGCAACAATGGGCGGAGTGACAGAAATTATCATAATCATAAAAAAATAGCAATACGATGTATAAACAGTATTGAAAAAAGGCATTTTGCACTTATTTCACGATTAACAACTGGTTTCGTCTATTATCAGCATTTTCAACTGATGAGCAAAACCGGAATAGGTTATAATTAATTAATTATTGTGAAATTAACAAAAATGAAACTGTTTTATTTTTTAATATTATACATTTCCACTAAATATTGACGGCTTAAAAAAAAAAAAAAGTATTACAATGGATTAACATTTTGGATACAATGTCATGACAACAAAGTTGTCTTTGAAAAAATCTTATGTATGGTATATTTAGCCAATTCAAAGTTTGATAGCATTTACCTCGTGAACTTTTAATAACCCCATCTTATTATATATGCTAATGGCGGATAAACGACTCGTGTATTATAAAGTCAGTATATTAACCGTGAAATATGTTTTGTAGTGTGCTCGCTTCCATATTATCTGATTAGAGTTATGACAAGAGACGAGTTGTCATTATAAAAACATGGCATGCCAAAAACATGGATGCCCGTTAACTGTTTTTAACTTGCTTCTATACCGTTTCGTATACGACAGTTCATAAAAGTTAAGCTCTGACAAATCGCGCCCTCCTTCACTACCATTTCGCTACCATTTTTTTTAATATGAAGTTTATGGAGCTTTGAGTACCAGGAAGGTTCTTCTAGTCTGCTTCATCGCTAATATTTTTTAAAATTTTATTCCCTTACCATCGTTGCAGACGGTAAGACGTGATCGCTACAGAGATATGAAGTTCACGGGAACTCCATATGCATTATTTTGCAGATCACATTCTATATCGACTGTGGAAAGGAAAAAGGACGTCACCTTCAGTTTTTCTAAAACAGCTTTTTTTCGTTAATCACAGTGTATACAACTTGACACACGTTCTATAAAAAGTTTTGAAGCTGAAAATGCCAAATTGGTATCTAAATTTAGCTTTAAAGTTTGAAAAAGATGACCTTGTAAAAATTTAAAACCAAGAAAAAAGACTGAAATAAAAATTTAACCTAGACTATTTCTTAAATTAATATTAGGTTATGTCAATTAAACACCAGTTTAGAAGTCTCCGTGCATTTCAAGGTTTTGTATAATTCATAATTTGCATATCGCCCAAAATCATCAAAACATGTTTTTTGCGCCTCCTGTAAAATTTGATATGTATGGGTTACGTCCTTTTTCTTTTCCACAGTCGACATACTTATCCCCATACTATATCCGTACATGTACACGCACATACGCATAAATACATACACATATACAATGCACAAAGAAGTCATCCAAAGAGTGTCATTTTCATGATGCTAAGTTCGTTCTAAAATTATTAATTTTAAAACAGCAGTGAGATAAAGTGAAAAAAGTCGACTTTAAGGTAAGTATTCCAACCAATTGCTGAAAGGTAAACCTTCATAATAAAACACTTAAATATTTTTTAATTTGAATCGTTCAAATTATGTACATTCATACAAGTTTTGCCACCTGGGATTCGACTTTCGGCATCTTCAGGCGTTCAAGTGCACGGAGTTCAGTTCAAGTTCATCCATTCACCTGAATGCTTGAAGAAGCCGAAAGGCGACACCCGGCTGTTTGTCACAAAACTTGTGTGAATGTAAATAATTTGAACAATTCAAATTAAATATTGAAATTCCACCAAGCACCTTCAGTTGAAATCTTAAGAAATAAAATACGTCATCAATTAAGTTGAAATTTCTATTCCTTTTACTCGCTTTGAAGAAGAGAGGCATAGCGACTGAGTAACAAACAGTTCTCGTAAAAAAAACTCTGTTAAGATACCTCGATTAGGAGACCATACGCTCTACATTGGGAGCGGACATGGATAAAAAATCAAATAATTAATTCGTATTAATAACTTCGAAGGGTAGCATTATTTGATGAAAAAAATATTTTCATTATGTTTCATCGGTGCTATAAGTTACAAATAAAAATTCATTTTGTCATGGTAAAGACATGAGCACCAATAATGTGATTTGAATATATCAGATTCGAATAAAATAAAAATTATACATATACGAGTTTCTATCACGTAGTAACTCAGTTATTGGGAATTCACCTGAAGTGAGCGATACATCATGAAGCGTGCCACATGCCAACGACATTCATTCGACTTTAAATACTCACATTTAGAAGTAAAGGTAGTTCGCTAAGTTACTTAAGAACATAATTAATTATTGTATAGGGCTACCACATATTTTAAACGAATGTTTTGTTGGATTCCATCTCGGATAGTCAAATATTCGATATCCGGATGTATATCCGCCCTTTTTTAACTATTTGATATTCGGATATTTGGGGAAATATTCGAATAGTATTCGTTATTTTTAATGAAATATTTTACAAAACCTACGAAAGCTCACATCACAATTTCTCCACATTTAAAGAATCTATATATTCGATAATGTCTGTATGTTTGTACGTCCGCTATTTCGCCTTTTCGATGACGTCAAGAAAGAAGATGCCCCGAGGTCTATTTCTTCTTCTACGAAATATATTTGTTAGCATACTCAACCATTTGAATTATTCTAAAAATGATGAAATATGAATACTGCAGGGTTTTCGATATTGGATATAGCAGCTTAGCAGGGCCGTTCAATTATTATTTTTATAAATATATTTTATTATATCTGCTATTTGCATATTTTGTTTTGCAGTCCCGGTGTATTTTAGTTCTTTAAGAGAATTGGGTGTATTCCTAAAAAAATCTATTTAGAGAATTAATTACGCTTAGATTTTCTGGCTTATTCAATAAATAGGTTTGTAATTTATTTTTCACGCCAGTAAATTTTTTGACTACTTAAAAATGCAAGAAAAAACCCCCGGTGAGGTCAACGGGCTTACAGCCAGTAATTATGAATACCCCAGGTAGTGTTTTTTTTTGCCTTCACCCAACTCGGGTGCTATCAATATCTTATCATAATTCTTGAGTTCGGCGAATCGGATCAGACTCCTTTCTAATACCACTACTTTTTTTTAGCGAGATTAGAACAGGTTTCCCTCATTACGAGCATTATCAACTGATTTTATTTCGTATCAGTTTATAATGCTCGTCATGAGCAAAAACGATCCTAATCATATTAAATAAATGTAGAACTAGTTTCAAAAAGTGTTTTTTGTAAAAAAGAGCGCACCATTTTAATGTCAAGCGCTACTTTTATAGCGTTCGATTTTTAAAAGGACGCTCAATTTAAAAGTCATTAAAAATTTGTGCTAATTTGCTGCCCATAAACAAGCTCAAAAATCTTCGTAAATTAAATCACATTCAATTAAATATTCTCAAATCTTGATGACTTGTGGCAGCGCGCTCAAAACTCTTACTTAATTTACAGATGCTCGCTTTGTAGCAATGACAATGTAAATATTATATGTACGCGGGATAAAAAAAATAATTAATGAATTCGGCATAATTCTAATAAAATTCACTTCAGTAGAATAAACTTCTTTTTTTACCATGTCCGCTCCCTATGTGAAGCATATGGACTCCTAATGGAGTTTATCTCAACATAAATGTTTCAACGAGAACTGCTTGTTACTCACTTGCTCAACCTCTCTTTTTCCGAAGATAGTAGATATAGAAGGATAGGGCTAGGACAGAACTAGTGTTTAGCTAATCGCTCTCGATACGCCCCGTTCATAAGATAGGATAGGTGGGAGGGGGATTTCAAGACATCACATACATCCATGCGCTCGAACAGAAATTCATAAATCGATTGAAAAATCAATTTATAAAACTGTCCGTACTGAGATTCGAACCCGTGACATTCGTAGCCGAAGCCAACGACGTTGACCGCTCGACCTGCCACCTGTTGTGCCACCTTTATTGCCACCTGTGTGGCAATAAACTTGTTATGCGTAAATACCCCGTGCGCATCACTGATATAATTGAATAATGTAATATTTATTACTATAGTAGATATTTTTTTAATAAAAACCTTAACATGCCCCTGCAAAATTGACTTTGGGAGTAATTTGGCAAATGACAAATAATATCAGAATGATTAACAACCTATTTGCATCGTTTACGAATGTTAAACAGTCGTCGGGACGTAAGAATTATTTTAATGTCAATTTCGTGGTTCACTTTTAGTGAAAAGGCATGCAAACAAAACGCACACAGCAACTTCGGTGACAATTCTTTGTTCGCTGCCAAATTGATGGCGTGTTATTGAATATTTAAAGTTTACGATTTTACGAACAACCGAGGTATGGTAATTCGCGTGGAGCTACTGTGAATAGCTTTAATTTTTTTTAAGAATCAGTCAAGAAGAATGGTTTTATAAAGATTGGCAACATTGGCATTGTTAGAAAATGTTGTATACATATACATACACAATTGACCGTCGCTTGTACAACGTCTAGTAAAGCTTTTTTCTAATCCATGTCCGTTCCCAATGTAAATAATATGGCTTCATAATAGAGGTATATCAACAGACGTGTTTTTTACGATACACAATTGACCGTTTCTTGTAAAACGTCTAGTAGATCTTTTTTCTAATCCATGTCCGTTCCAAATGTATAGAATATGGGTTCATAATAGAGGTATATCAACAAAAATGTGTTTTTTCCGATAACTGTTTTTTAATCAGTTACTCAACAACTTTTTAATAAAAATACAATATTCCTTTGTACTTTATTCCAGTTTTTTCAAAAGGTCAGGACTGGTTTTGCTCATTGCGAGCATTTTCAACTGATAAGAAAAATACATAAACAGTGCTATTTATACAAAAATAAATTGAAATAAAAGCCGTAAACAACAATTCACAATGAAGAGAATTTACAAATTACAGAACAAGCGACTCTGTTATTACACAGAATTAAAATGTTTAAATCTAACAACATTTTAGAATTATGAAAACTGTCGTCATTGCTATTCTACCCGGGCCTGTAAATAAAACATTTAAAAAATGGCTCTTTTGTAACATTGTATTACGAGCTGATGGTTTGTTCTCTTCTTACTTCGTTCAGCTATTACTATCATTTCCGAAAAGAGTCATCAACCAGAAATCGGTTATTAAAAATATAGTTTATACCAAACCAAGCATTATGCAGTCCACATGATCTAATTATTGAGCATACAGGACGAATAACACTTAAATGGCGTATACATTTGTGACATTAACCAAGCAAGTGACACTGGTCCTATTGCGTGACGTTTAATTATTTGATTTTCTTTCGAATTACCACCTAAAAGGTTACCTCGTGTATAGTCAATAATTATTACGGTTAGATGATGCAGAGATTATTAATTTGAAGTATTAAAACGTTTTATTTACCAACTTTAGCACCTGCCAGGCCATAGCCGTTTACGAGCACAACTAAATTATATGCTTTTATGGCCACTAAACCATTGCAAGTATGAACAAAGTTGTAAGAACGAAGTGAGATTTCATAACCTCACTTGTTATTCAATCATAGGCAAACTTTAATAAAATTAAGTGCTTACCAATTTCAATATGTAATATATAAAAATGAATGTTTATTTGTTTGTATGCTATGGGCTGCCAAACCGCTGATCCGATTGCAATAAAACTTTGACAAACTTTTTTCTTGCACTTCCGGTTATAGACATATTAAAATTAGCTTACAGTAGGTCTTATATATAAAATCAATGTTTGTATGTCTACCACAATTCAACTGTCAATTGTCGGCTGACGACCAAACAGCATTCAGACAATTCAATTTGACGTTTGATTGTTTGTATTAAAAATTAAAAAATGGAATATTTCAAATCCGTCAAATTGTGTGGTCTACATTTTGACATTCCGTTCAAATGTGTTCCGTGCATTCTTTTCAATACTAATTGTTTATTCTTCTTCTTTCTTTGGCCATGTTCGCTCCCTATGTGGAGCATAAGGCCACCACGTGGCACCTCCATGTTTCCCTGTCTCCCGCCAATAGCTTTGCTTCCTCCCATGACATGCCAGCATCCCTCAGTTCCGCCGAGTACATCCTATGGATAGTACCCGACGGACGTCCAGGACGCCGGAATCCCACCGGTCGAAAGAAGAGGCAGGCAGGATTGAGGCTTTCCGGAGGCATCCGCTGCACGTGACCCAGCTAGTTCCAACGTCTCTCCATAACCACTGACGTGACGGGACGCTGTCTTGTACGCTCCCTTATCTCTGAATTCCTCACAAAAAAAAATTTGTTTATTACACCGTATTAATTTAATTTTGATACTGATAAATAATACTTTTATATTGTATTCTCTTATCAGTTGTTAATGCTCGTCATAACTGGAACCGATCTCGAATTAGTACAATTTTTTTTTTTTTAATAGAATACCATTCTACCAAGTATTGATTTTTTTTTGGATATCAAATTTATGGAGCTTCAAGTACCAGGACGCGCTAACGTCAAGGTTCTTCTAGTCTCCTTCATCGATAAAGTGTTTGATATTGATAGTGAACACCCTAAAACTGATATAAATTTATACTTTAATACCTGTAACACTTATAACTTAAAATTTATGTATTTATTAATATTTTTAAGTTGTTTTTTTTAATTCCCTAGGGTACTCAACGTTGTACCCACCACCACCCGCTACGGCTTCACACTCTAAAGTGTCTTTAAGTTGTTTATGAAAATCTCTCATTTATGTTTATTATATGTATTTAGTGATAGTAATTTATATGAAATATTTAAATAACAATTTTAATTAACTCGCCGCGATTTTTAATGACCGTATTTTTTTGCTTGGTTTAAACTTATTGTGATGGTATGGAAAATTACTGTTATCGATATATTTTTTCCGTATTTCAATCACTATCCACATATCTATGTAGATGACAGTAAATACTAATTGGTATTTTAAAAAATCGTATAATATGTTCAAAGGTAAATAGTTATTCTATTTCTTGTAATGATTTTACATTTTTAATAACATTTTAACGTACCTGTAAAAATATAACCTCGATTTTATATATTTTTATGTTATCAATTTTATAGCCCTTCCGATTTATTTTGACCTCAATATTACAAATAAATATTTTAATTGATATATTAAAAGTCATTTACTGTAAATTTTATATAAAGATATAATTTTCTCGCTCGTAAATAATGTCATATAGATTAATGGTCGGAAATTGTGCACTAATAAATTACTGTTTTTAAATACTAGGCTCTAAGTTATGTTTTAGATAATTGCTTACGTAAAGAATATTATTAAATAAATTAACTGATTTTAATTTATTTTAATAAAAAGAAAACAACTATATTTAATGGATTTATTTTATTTTGCTTCGAATAAGCCTTGGCACGATTGTTATTGTAGATTTGTTCTTAAAGTCAACCATTATGAATATGAGCATTTATTAAATTGTATATTTCCTTATTTTTCTCTTGGTGTTTTCTTACTGTTTTTGGTCAAATTTAACGGTGTTATTTTTATTTTACAAAGATATTTTAATGAAAACTTAATGACTTTTATTCATTGTGAATCACTATACGTCTTGAATTCTCGTACATTAATTTTAATTGTTCACTCTAGTGTCCATCTTTGTTACGTACAAATAAATGACGACTACGTTTGTTTTTCTTTCTTAAAAATTCGTCGTTTAATTCAATTTTCTCTGCTAAGCAAGTTTAAATTATTTCAAAGTTTAAATATCATATCAATCATATGTTATATACAAACGTTAAATCATATTTTAAATATTTCTCATGACTTATCTGTAGAATCTAGCTGAATATTTTTTATAATAATCTCTATTATAACCATAAGCTCTATTTTATCACTAAATCTCGTCGTTTGAACCACCAGAAAAATAATAAACTAATAGGACATCGAGATGTTAAACTATTTTTATTATAATGAGCCTCGAGGGGTGAAGTAAGCCGAGTGGTATTTTACAAAAAAAAAATAGCTTTTTAATAATATTCTACGTGTCTTAAAGTATCATAAAAGTGAAGTGATCTTAGTGAATACACACTATAATTGTGTTATCCCTAAAATTAAAATATGCAATCCACCAAAACACTTAAGTGAAGATGTCATTATATAATACTTAAAGTCCAATAGATTTTTTTTTTAAATTTTACTACTTGGGTCACTTTACCTTTTAAATTTCTATATAATGTTTTTAATAGATATTTGATGACATGACAGCAATAGCGAAGAAAATTATATTCAAAAGAATGGTTATATTTAATAATTGCAGATTTTTTAAAGCAATGAATTTTATTTTTGTATAGTGTTTTAATTGTTTTCAGATACAAAAAAAGTACTTACTATTTTTTTTCCTGTTTTTCTGAATGTACTCAAACTGTTTCGTATTCATCGATTATCACAATGTAATTGATTACAGAAACTCTCTAAATGAAAATAATATTCGGTGGGGTAACGAATAAGCTCCCGGCTGGTTTTGTTTCGTTTTGTTTGTGAAATTTTCGCTTCGCTCGTGGATAATTTTTTCGCTTGTTAGCGGACTGTTTTACCGGGAAAGTTTTTATATTGCATCAAAAAGTTTCCATAGAATTTTCCGTACATATCTGACGAAACGTTCAAAATTTTACATCACAATATTTGTGTACCTTAATAATTGTTGTGCACAAAATCAATTGCGAACTATAGTTATTATGAAAATACACAAATCGTTAATACCGTAAAAATTTTTATTTGAATTCAACACGAACAAATTTGGATTAATAAACGATACCAAAAAACGTATGTAGTAGCACGATAGGTGCATACTAAGAATAGCGATAAAACATTTTTAACATACATATACGACACAGGCACTAATTATTTATTATGACATCTTTTCATTGACTGGAAATGCGTATTTTCTTTTATGACACACGGGCACAGCATGACGATGAGTAGCCAAGAATTAAATAGGGATGTTATTAAGCTCTCACCATATTCGCCAAATTTTTAAAGGTCATTATAAAACGGCCTATAAAGACCAATTTCAGAAAAAAAATAATATAAAAGCTTTTAGGGGTATAACGTCTGATGAATCTATGATATTGATTGAGTGGATGAAGTCATTAACACTTAAGTACACAATCGTCGAAAATAGGATCGAAGAGCGATGGGATACAATGGGATCCCAGATACTTTTTTGAGAAATCATTGAAGTTTATATACAATAAATATTAATTAAATATTATTGGTATTTAGCGAATGGTTTAGATAAGAAAAGGTTCCCAATGTGAATTCACTCCATCTTAACTTTAAGGTTAAAAGAAAACATATGGTTATCTTTCTATAAAAAGCACTTCGAAACGTTTCGATGAATCCAGTATTTTATTTTAAAAATAAAACACTCTTTTGTACTAATCCTACATTCATTAAACCTGATCAGAACCGTTTACACTCATGAATTCAAATGCTAATCATGAGCGAATCCGGTCCTGAAACTAGTACAAATGTTTTTTTTTTAATATTATGCCTTTCTTTGGAGTATTTAACTAAAAAATTACAAAATAAAACATCACTTAAAATACTGCAACTTATTTCAAAATTGTATAGTTTATATTGCAATATATAGATTTTACTAATACATTATAATTTAATATTTTGCTTGTTTTTATTCGGAAAAATATTTGGCATAATTTGTCATAAGACATTACATATCGACTGTGGTAATGAAAAAGGTTGTAACTCACAGTTTTTTCAAAACAGGTTTTTTTCTATAATCACAATGTATCAAACTTGATACACGTTCTATCAAAAGGATGCAAGCTGCAAATGCCAAATTAGTATCTAAATTTAGTTTTTGAGTTTGAAAAAAGATGAGCTTGTGGAAATTTAAACCAAGAAAAAAGACTGAAAAAAAGGTTTTTCGCGGACAGTTTCTTTAATTAATATTAGATTATGTCAATTAAACGCCAGTTTAGAAATTTCCGTGCACTTAAAGGTTGTTTATATTTCATAATTTGCATATGGCCCAAAATCATCAAAACAATTTTTTTGCGCCTCCTGTAAAATTTGATATGTGTGCGTTAAGTCTTTTTTCCTTTCCACAGTCGATATTATATTAAGACAATCATTTTTGTATTTAAAATATTTAAATATACTGAGTATTCTGTGTACGAAGTAATCTATGTACGGAAGGTTCTGTGTTCGAAATATTCGGTGTACGGAGTATTCTTGTTCGGAGAATTCGTGTTCGGAAAAAACTTGTTCGGAAGAATCACCGAACCACTACAAACATCAATGCCAGTGGCAGCCGGTCAATGTGGCATTGGATCAATGCACCCCTTGTATATGCATGTGCGGCTATATTTCATAAAATAATATTCAAACATAACATTTATATCATTCACTTATTTTAAATTCTTCATTTATTTATTTCTATAATAAATATTTTAGAAAAATTTATTTTACTGATCAATGCAACCAAGTGACTTACGTACCAAAACAGGATGAATGAGTGAATGCACATTATTGTGACCATTCGTCATTTCGTAAATGTTGCACGTGATTAGATCACGTCGCGTGTTTCGGATCCAGATCAACGGTGGACTGTCGATTCGAGAGGGCAGGGTTCGATTCCCGGGCGTGGGATACAAGTCGCGGTCACGTGGTCTAATGGTCACGTCAGGGGGGGCAAACGCGGGGCGAGAAGCACGCGGGAGAGGCAGATGCGCTCGTGTTTATACGCTTCAATTGAGACGAGATGGTTGCAATGGCGGCTCGTAGTTGTCAAAATTTACCATTAATCCTTTTTTATCAACTGCCGAAAAGTTAGTACATTGACTATACATTCGCCTGCTGTAGCCCAGTTGCTTAGAGCTTGCTTTACCGATCACGCAGGTCTGGGTTCGATTCCCGGTCAGACCACAGTGAATTTGAGAATTATTCAATTCAAAGTTGTGATCAAAGACTGGGTGTTTGTGATGTCAATTCACATAATTTCCTCTCCTCTCATCCTTCTGATTCTTTAATATTTGGGTGTATCAATAGCTATTAACCAACCACTACTCCTGTTCTAGCTTTATCTTTCTTTCCCTACTACTCACTTTGAAAAAAAAGTGAGGTCGAGCGACTGAGTAACAAACAGTTCTCGTAGAAAAAAATACTGTTAAAATACCTCTATTATGAGGCCATTTGCTCCACATTGGGAGCGGACATGGATTAAAAAAACATTGATTATCAGACTACTTCTTGTGCTGAACATAGGTTATATTAATAAAACTGAATAATATACAGATATGCAGTGCTTTTAAAAAAATTGAAAAAACCGAACCTAACTTCTTGTTAAGATTGTTTTTCTAATCCAGCGATGAGCTGGCAATCGCTTAATCTCAAAGCAATTCTCGGTGTTCTGGGGAAGGAGTGATTTTTTTAAATACTACAATGCAATTACATATCGACTGTGGAAAGGAAAAAGGACGTAACCCACACATATCAAATTTTACAGGAGGCGCTAAAAACGTGTTTTGATGATTTTGTGACATATGCAAATTATGAATTATACACAACCTTGAAATGCACGGATACTTCTAAACTGGTGTTTAATTGACATAACTTAATATTGATTAAAGAAATTGTCTCGGAAAAACCTTTATTTCAGTGTTTTTATTGGTTTTATTTTTATACAAGGTCATCTTTTTCAAACTTAAATGCTAAATTTAGATACTAATTCGGCATTTTCAGCTTCCATCCTTTTGATAGAATGTGTGTCAAGTTATGTGCATTGTGATTATCGACAAAAAGCTGTTTTGGAAATTTGAGGGTTACGTCCTTTTTCCTTTCCACAGTCGATATATGCAAAACTTAAATAAGCAATCAATTGCTTCTTAATACACTTATAACATGCAACAATATGAAATTTACCGTAAAATTATCAATCTTATTGGCTGAAAATGACGTAGATAACGTATAAGTCAAAAAATTGATCTGAGAATATTGTTTTCATTTAAATTAACAAGAGGCTCGCTGGCTGTAGTAAATTTTAACAGGGGCCTCGTTCGACCCCCCTATTCTAATCCATGTAGTTATTTTAAGTGGTACATATGAGTTAATAATGGATGTATTTCAACAATGTTTTTTCACAAGAGCTGCTTGTTACTCAGTTGTTCAAACTATCTTTTTGTCTCCTTAAGTGTAACTCTACGAAAACACGCAGATTACCTACAGCAGATGCAACACATTTGTTAATTGATCCAAATTATGTTTCCTATCTTCAAAAAACCGGATATAGTATATTTATTTTTGGTTTGTGATATAAAAATTCACATTGACATCAAAGTTCAGATCGTGTTGATTTTAACTTTGTTTTGATAATTCTAGGAATGCGTAACACATCAAGACAATTTTTTTGAAAATATTGATTTGAAACATTAAAAATGCCAAGAAAGATGTGCCGGAACGCCGTTTTTCTGCTGCTTTACATGTGAAAAAAAGCACTGTATATATATATATTCATGTCCAGGGGTGAGCTTAATGCTTCTTCACATGTAAAGCGGAAACAAATAAAAAACATTTTCTATATTACTCGGTCCTGTCCCAACCTTTTCCAGTTGCATTCGCCAACCGCTTTAGAATCGCTGTTGTCATTTTTTTACACCGATTTTTAAAAGTAAAGCGTTGCATTGCCTATTGCCTTAATAACATCCAATAGAATTTACCATGCAATTAATGAATGCCGTACCAAAAAAAAAAAATTAATCCCATACGAAAGTATCTCTAATTCTAAAATCTTCTTCTCTGCACACTAATACACACAAAAATGGTACATATTTTGAATAAAATAAGAAATCAGTTAGCTAAAAAAACTCATTTATTATCAAACAATATATTTTTGCGTGCATTCGGCAAATAAAACCTTAATAGTTTTGACAATATATATTTCTTATATTCAGATCTATTCAGATATATTCAGATTTAATTATAATTTAATTTAATAAGAAAGTTTTACATAAATCGAGAATGTCACAAAAGCTTCACGATTTAGTTTTTGTTTGTAATCGCCAAATTCAAATACAATATTATAAATATAAGAAACTGTGTACCCAGTGACGTTCCTAGGCTATTTTAGGCAGAACCCTAAAATAGCGCCCATTTTTTTCATTATTTCCTATTATTCTAGGAATACAAATATAGAAGCCTGAATCCGTAAACAAGCAAATGTTTTGTCACTTATTCCGTTTTGCTTTCAGATGATTCATAATATATGTAACCTTACTGACTAAAGTTCCTCACTAAAAAATATAATCCAAAAGTCCATATTATTGTTCAGTACTTATGAAAAAATAACAATTACTTTTACTAAGCATCATAAAAAATAATGTAAATTTAAAAAACAATGTTAGTTATTTTGCTTATTAAATACATTGAGGCTTCATATTTATTCTAAGCCAAATTCGTGTCAAAAATATGTAATCATTTTAAAAAATCTGTGATCATTTGCCGCTCCCTATGACTTGCCGCCCCTAGGCAATTGCCTACTCGCCTATGCCCTCGGGACGTCCCTGTGTGTATCCGAACACGTGGTCATTAAAAATATTAAAAATGAGTCCATTAACAATACGCTTCAAAGATCGTCATACTCTAATAAAATTTCATAAAATAAAATATATTTCTTCAAACATTTCCACGAGTCGTCTTTTGAGTGAAAGAAAAAGGAAAAAACAATCACAATATATGCACAAAGAAAAACTTTTTAAATGTGTAACGCCACTGATTGTCACATCCTGCCCAGAAGCAATGAAGCCTCTATCACGGATGTAACTGTGTCCCTTTCTTTTCCGCTTTTCACAATATGCTCCCTCTCTGTTCCCGCTAACAAGTCATTTCTTGTAAAAAAAATAATATCACGGCTATTTAACTTCTACTAACAGTATCTATCTTTGATTTTAAGTGCCACTATTGTGTTCACCGTGTACTCAAACTATATACTTAATAATAAAAAAAAATATAACAACCGTATCTAGAGATCGAGAATTCATTTTTTTCTTAACTCTTATTGCATATTTCTAATTCTATTTTTTTACTATTATAAGGTAAAAAATATTTCTTGGTGAAACATTTTGACATAAAAAAAAAAGTAAATCCCCCATTTACACAAAAGACGGGACAGTGTAATTCAGAGATTTTATCTAAGATTTTCCTTAGTTTTGCAAAAAAAAAATATGCACGAAATATTTAGCTACTTAGTGATAAAATGCAAAGCGCGTCAAAATCCAACACATAAACAGTCGCCCGGCTATACGTGTATAGCCTGGCACGTGTTGAATACACAGACGCTAGCCAACATTTTACTGTATGCACCGCACAGACGACCGTCTCGTAAAAACGACAATGGAATGCGACAGTGCAATTGGGGGATTTACGGCAAATATTTCAAGCCAGCGCGTAATTCGGGGTAGTGTAATTAGAGGTTTCACTGCATGTTTAATCATGTTACTTCTAGTTTCTTCAGGTTTGATCAATGAGATAAAAAGCATATAACCAGTTTTCATTTTCACCTTTAAACTCACTCCAGGGTTCAGAATCCATTTTCTGTATCCGCTAAGCCGCCAAGCTTAATTATGCTCAAGTGATTAAAAAATTAATCGATTTAATCAGTGTGATTTGAAACAAAAAAAAAACAAAGGTTAGTCGTAAAAGGATTTCTAGTTGAGTGTTCTCAGAAGAGTCCTCCAAAGTGTTTTAATAACATGTTTGTATCTATTTTTACTATTAGGAATTACCCGACCTAAAGAAAGCTAAGTGTTCCATTAAAATTTCCAAATTTTCCAAGTGTTCGATTGCAGAAAATGTTTGGGAAACCCTGGACTATTGGATGCGTCATATACGTTATGGTAAACTTAAATTTTGGTTGAAAAAAATCTGTAACTATGTTAAGTAAAATACTAACTGAATCACTGCTTAATTAAGAAGGATTTGAAAAATTCATATATTGGTTTTTATGACTTTTTATGTATTTTTTTTGCTTAATACCACAATTAATAATGCAATATTTTAAAGGCTAGAACGTTACCTAAAAAGACAACTTCAGCATTTGCACATTATTTGGTGGAAAGGCATTTTATTAATAAAAACGCAATATTCTTTATACTTTATTCCACTTTATTTAAAAGGTCAGAACCGGTTTCGCTCATTGCGAGCATTATCAACTGATGGTCATGATAACAATGGTGACTGATAGTCACACAATTACATTTCTAATTATATGTTAGAGGTGTTAAACATTTAAATTTCGTGTAATTATAAAGTCACTTATACTGTAATTTGTAAATTCTTTTCAATGTCAATTATTGTTGCTTACACCTTGTTACTTTAATTTATTTTTGTATAAATAGTACTGTTAATATATTTTTCTTATCAGATGACAATGCTCGCAATGAGCGAAACCGGTCCTGACCTTTTAAATAAAGTGGAAAAAGTACGAATGAATATTGTGTTTTTATTACTATATCGACTGTGGAAAGGAAAAAGGACGTAACCCACAGTTTTTTCAAAACAGGTTTTTTTCGATAATCACAATGTATCAAACTTTTTATCAAAAGACTGCAAGTTGCAAATACCGAATTAGTATCTAAATTTAGCTTTTAAGTTTGAAAAAGATGAGCTTGTAAAAAATTAAAACCAAAAAAAATACTGAAATAAAAGTTTTTCTTAGACAATAGACAATTTCTTTAATTAATATTAGATTATGTCAATTTAACACCAGTTTAGAAGTCTCCGTGCACTTCAAGGTTGTGTATATTTCATAATTTGCATATGGCCCAAAATCATCAAAACACGTTTTTTGCGCCTCCTGTAAAATTTTAAATGTGTGGGTCACGTCCTTTTTCCTTTCCAAGGTTGATATTATCAATTACCCAAAACCACGTGCAAATTTTACATCCATGCACATCTTATGAAATAAATGTGTTTAAATAATACATATTCAAACGCAATAATTTCTTCGTCTTTTTGACGTACTATCTACGAAATGCGTAAGTAGCAAGTAAGGGACCGAGTGGTTGTCTTCTTTTTCTGTTTCATCGAATGCGATTTCATAGTGCAGTGATTTGAACGGTGACTGAGCAGAGAGCAGTGAACACATCTCGTGCGGTTCAATGAGATTCCACATTTATTTTATCCAAGCCACGTCAAATCGACACTCATTCATGCATACAATGTACGTCGGTTACAGCGATGAGCAAACTTTTGATGACACTATTGTCATCAATATGTTGAAACAATCAGTTTCATTTTTTGAATCAAACTAATAATGTGTCTTTGTGGTGAAAATATGCAATATTTTATTACATACTAGCCGGTTCCTGGCAAGCGTTGAAATGCCACTCAAAGAAAGAAAGTGTTTTCTATATGTTTAACGTTTCCTGCCGATTTTCTATAGTACGACACACGCGCCACCTACTTGTAAGTTAATTGTACTATATAACCTTCGCGCAAGTGCAAGCATACGTTGTCAAAATGAAATGTATGGCAGACATACAAACATTGATTTTTATATATAACACCTACTGTACCTAATTTTACTATGCCTATAACCTTCCCGGAAGTGCAAGCAAAAAGTTTGTTTTATATAAATACTTTTTTGGTGATTTTTAAGCTTTGGTAGCCTTTTGACACGTTAGTTTTTTTCAAACATTTGTTTTTAATGAACAAATCAGGGCTGCGGAGCAAATATTCTGTGCCAAGGCGTCCCGGGACTTGTTGGGTTTGTCGCTGTCTTGAGTCCCGGGACTTTGTTGTCAAATGTCCCGAAAACCGATACTGTGATTTAAAAGGTGATTAAAATGATTTGAAATTTTAAGAGAAACATATTTCCATTTATATTATTAGAAATTTGTTTAAATCAATTCATAATCGTATAAAAATATAAATATAGCAAAAACAAATCACAAAATATTAAAAATAATTGTTCATACCTCGTGTTGTTTTATTTTTAAAAAAATCACTATTATACATTAAAAAAAAGGTCTAAAAGCTGTATTGTGTAGTTACGGTCATAAATTTACTCCTAGGAGACTGCGGCCAAATTCATTAATATTTTTGCAATATACATACCGTTATCATCTCTTGTTAGTAAAAAAAACCTTTGGCATTGCATATATCTATTAAATAAGAAAAAAAATATATTAAACGTTGTATTAAAAAAACGCGATTTTTACTAGTGTGTATGTGCATACATACAAAAATTTAATTTTAATTTTTTTTTTTTTTTTGAAGGGGAAATAAAAGGCTCGAGTCCCGGGATTTCCCGGGACTTTGACTTTATCACGCCTCGAATTCCGGGACTTTGAAAATCCCGAGACTTCAGAATCCCTACTGCGGAGTCGTAAAAAACGGGTAACTTCCGATTTTCATTATTTTTAATAAATTATAATACAACAAGTTTAAATATGAATTTTCACATATTTTTAAAATCTGAGTCAGACCATTTATAACTCCTGGAATTACAATTAGGGTCTCGGTATTTTTGCAAGGCTCTACAGCCCTGGAATAAATAAACCTTTCCCATTTTACGATACATATCCGGTGCTGCATGCAATATCATAATTGCAGCGATAGCAGGTGCCAATAAACATTTATTATGACCATGTGCATCGCTGGACTCGACCTCGTCCATCAGCATAATCTTCAGGCATAGTTACTCCACGGCAAACGCTACCGCAAATCACACGAGGTCCACTGACTACCGATTGCGGCCGATGAGCCAATTTGTGGTTTCCTATAAGGAGTACATGCCAAAGCCTTCAATGCAGTCACTGCCAATCTTTTTAGTAAACATTTTTAAAATATTTTATTTTAGTATTCATAAATAAATATTTAAAATTAACCTATGAAATATTTACTAGTTTTTTCTTAGTAGGCAGATGTTTGTATAATGGAATATTCAACTGTTTATTGGTGAAAATAAAAAAAACAAACCACTAAATTTTCGAATTTTATAGATTTTTTTTCATTCGCAAAGTATCGTCTACTTTTGGAATTACGAGAAATTGTTATCATCCATTCGCTTTATAAATCTTCTATCGCTATTTTTCTTGTGGTATCTTCTTATCACGAATGTTCTTGTGAACGATTACTGAGAAAAGAGCAACAACAGTCCTTTTACAAACCACTTCTGTAAGCATTAACTTTAATTTTTAATTATTGCTTAAAAACTATTATTTTAAAAAATCATTTTTTGTATCAATTCCACATTTTTTTTTATGAAGATTAAGGCTAATTTTACACGCATTATTTATTAGTTGATTCATTAAGTAAGTCAAACGGTTTTCTCAAATTTTACTTGTATAAAAAATTAAATAAGTTGACTAAACATGTTTTTATTTTATTTTTAAAGTGTATATTGTACGTCTTTATTTTCCATGAAGCATTTCTATCTACTTATGTCCAGGGGTGGGCTGGAAGGGGCTCGGAAGGGATCGCGCGAGTCCCTTGTTAATTTAACTAAGGCCGGCTAGCCCCTTGTTAATTTAATAGAAAACAATATGCTCAAATTAGTACATAACTGCAATTTCAGACATAAATTATCTACGACAGCTTCAGCATACACAATATTTAAATTGATAAGTTTACGGAAAATTGCATATTGTTACATATTATAAGTGTTTTAAGTAACAATCAATTGCATATTTAAGTATTGCAAAGGAGTGTTTAAAAAAGTCACTTCTTTCTCAGAACACCGAGAATTGCTTTGAGATTAAGCGACCTCTTTGTTAATGTATTGTCAGTCCATCGCTGCTTATGTTCGCATGCCAATAGTTTTCATCCGCTGTTTTCGATGATAACCACTCTCCTTGATACGGGTCGGATGTGTGGGAAATGAGAATCAAGTGTGAAAAAGACAAACACTTTGAAATGCTCCTCTGATCAAATTCAGTGATTTCGTATTGAATTATTCGACTGTGGCGCTAACTCTTGGCAAATAAAGACACCAGCCAAACGTCTTCCCGTTCCTTATTTGAATTTTCGCGCTGTAATAATATTGTTTGAAGAACGATGAACTTACATTTGAGCAGAACACACATGAAGTATTTCCAAATTCACATAATTTTAGCTGATATTTTGATAAACACGGTATATCATAATAATTCTTCTCGTCAACTCTTTTGTAATTACTCCACGATATAAGTGCATGCAATCGATAATTTTGTATCAGCTATCTACTATTTTAACAAGTGTCTATTCTATTCAAGGAATAAAATCTGCAAACCAATGATACAATACTATGAATTATTTACAAATAATAAGTTTTAGGATTATCGAATAAACAACTCATACAAAAAACCTCAATCTCTATTACATAAAATATTTTGATTGTTACTAAAACCCCTAATGTATCTTATAATAAATACCAGCTTAGTTTAAGCTAATTATCTTGAATAACCATTGTTATCGTTCTTGGAATCAATAAGTCATGTTTAATAAATTTAATAATTTTAATATGAAATAGAATTTCAGAGAAAATAACATTTCGTATTGTGTACAGTGGCGGCCGGTCAATGTGGCATTGGATCAATGCACCCCTTTTATATGCAGGTGCGGTTATATTTCATAAAATAATATTCAAGCATAACATTTATACCATTCACTCATTTTAAATTCTTCATGTATTTATTGCCTATAATAAATATTTAAAAAAATCTATAATAAAATCAATATATAGACAATTAATACATAAAGAATTTAAAATGAGTGATTGTTATAAATGTTAGTTTTAAATATTAGTGTATGAAATATAACCGCCCTTGCATATAAAAGGGGTGCATTGATCCAATGCCACATTGACCGGCGGCCACTGATTGTGTATATTTTCTAAGGCAGTATATATAGCTGAGTATATGCAAATAGTTCTGACGATGATGCATGCCGAAAAAATGTAGAACTAAATACGTTGATATTTTTTACCTTATTATTTTTAATGTAATGAAACCATTTGATAAAGATATTTTTTATATATTTTTAAGCTGTTCATTATTTCTTTGAAATAATTCCATCTCTAAGCTGTAGCCTATTTGATATATACATACGCAAATCCATCTCTGATCTGAATGAAATGTTATAATAGAATAATCAAATAGAGATAGTGGATAAAATAATATAAGTAATGTGAAGAGAACGGAGCGACAGAGATTACAGATCCGGCGGCAGTCTGCGTCTACGCCGGAAATGAATTGGAATATTATCGAATAAGTAAAATTACATATTGTCTGGCAGGCAACTTTATTGCGGAACTAAATAAATTTTGTGTTTACGAGAATCTTATCTACTTGTCTAGATCAGTTGAGGATCAGCTAAGAAAGTTAGAATAATTTATAACTCAATAGTCGTTTAATTAATAAGTCTTTTACGAATTACAAAGCATAATGTTAATTTGATATATTTATTTACATTAGCCATTCTAGATCTTTAAATAAACTCTATCAGGAAAATGTATCACAATACCACAAAATTATTTTTCTTTTTCAATTACATAGATAGTAAAAACGGACAAATTACATTTTTTTAGTATTAACGTATAAGTATTAAAAAGTTAAAACTTTAGAAGTATCAATTTAACTTCAGAAAAAGAGTACCAATGCTTAAACTAAAATTGTACATTTATTCTAAGAAATAGTACGTACTTCGAGTTTTATATACACTTTGATTTCCAACTCATTTTTTTGATATTGATAATGAAAATAGAAATAAAGTAACTTCATTTCAGAAAATTAAATAACTTTTTCAAGTCAGTTTTGAGTTGTCATTACGTTAACAAAGGGCTCGCTTAATCTCAGCGTCTTCTTAAACAATCGTGCGTATAACAATTATAAGTAAATAATATACTTATTTTACGATACATTACGCAATATACCCTATAATTATTAATATTAGCAGTTGAAAAATGTACTTGGCAATCTCGGTAATAAATTGACGAAGAAATTGGTTTCTAATATTCTTTTTTGCTCAAATTCTATGTTTTAAGCGTTGTACTAAAACCGTCACAGTAAGGTATTGATTTAATTTGAAAATATTGTATTTTTTCATATTTAACAAGTGGCTTGAAAGCTTAAATGAAGTTAAGCAAGAGGCTCTCTGAGCCTACTCCAACCCATCCTTGTCTAGAGGAACCAAAAAATGTCATGGACGTAAAAACAAAGAATGCTTACAAGCCAAGCAAAATTACTTATAATGTAAAATTTCGTAATAAATATTATTATTTTATTTATAATAAAATATCTTGAAACACGGATGCTTTTTTTAATTGAAGGATAAAATTAGTTTGCACCATTTATCAGTATACTCAATAATATAAAATTTAAAATAATTCCAAATATTATGCTACTTACTAACTGTGACACGTTTTCGTTTCTTTCAGAGGCATCCTCAGACACTCTTACTTTCACAAATGCTTGTTTAAGTATTGATCATTTTCATTTTCTGTCATGATATATTATATAAATAAAAACGGGAAGCAAGGAGGGGATGATACAAAACAAACAAACAATAATGACACTACAAATTCAATTTACATTACAAAATGATTAACTAATGAATCGTTCAAACTATGTACATTCTCACAAATTTTGTCATTAACGACCCGGGTTTCGGGATTATATAATTCTTGAAACTGCTCACTAGTCAAATCTGTTGGCATTCCCATGGGCTTATCCTTTTTGCCAGCAGTGGCTTTGGACTCAGTGATGCATTTATATCTTATATAAACACGAAACTTTCATTTACTAAGCGTCAGTTCAAGTTCATCCGTGCACTTGAATGCCTGAAGATGCCGAAAGGCGAAACCCGGGTCGTTAATGACAAAATTTGTGAGAATGTACATAGTTTGAACGATTCAAATTTAATATTGAAATTCCACCAAACACCTTCAGTCGAAATCTTAAATTAACTAATGAGTTATATATATTCGGTAGGTTAAGCCTATTAGAAATATCATACTCAATGCTCAATAATCTTGGAACTGTTTTCAATGCATGAGCATTAACTTAATGGCGATCTATTTCGTTTTCTTATAAAATTTGAAAAAAATACAGATGGGAGAACTATAGAAAAAATATTTGAAGAATGACGAAAAGGTAAACTACATTGAATTATAAGTAAATGTTGAAGATGTTGGTTAATTTTGAAAAAGCTATTTGACCTGTACGTATTTAAAAGATTGTTAATTTCAAGACAATAGTATATGACAAAAATGGTATTAACGATTGAGTACTTTTCGCGACAATTAAAATCTTATAATTCCCAAAATAAAACCCACCAGACCAGTGAATTTACACAACGCTCTTACTCGGCAAGAACTGTGTAAGGTATATTTTATAAATTATTTCACAGTTTTTTGGGCAACGTGGTTTTTTCCGCACCGTGCACTTTTCGTCGGCATGGTGGGAAAAGAGAAATGTGAAGATCTCATGCGAAACATGTGGAACCGCTGGCGAGAGAACCGGGAGCCAATCCGAAGAAGCGAGGTTCGATGCTCGCGTGAGCGTGAAAATCGACGATTTCGCACTCGTATACTCTACGCCGCGTTTCCAAAACCGAGTACACTTTTTTCCCGCCTTCCTGCCGCCGATAATGCTTTAATTCGTTAATATGTTAACAATACCTACATTGTAATTTTAACGCCATTTTAGAGTGTATTTTTTTCTTAAATTAACATTCATTGGCGTAGACCAAGTTTAGACAGAAATTATTTTTCGAAAAGAAATATATTTTCACTTGCAATTTGTGGACGAAGTATGTATATATATTAGGGCATGCATTACCGGTTTACCGGTTTATCGGTTTACCGGTAAATCTTCCAAAATGCGCCATCAATAATTACCGGTAAATTGGAAACATTACCGGTAATTACCGAAAATTATTTAACCGCGAATTAAGGAAAAATACAGGCATATTAATAACGAAAGTTGATCCATGCGAAATTAGGAGTTTCGTTTTTCGACTGTGGCAGCATTACGAATTTATATTAGGTGTATACAAAGTACATACATCAATACGTTAATAGTATTAACTCCTCACAGCAGATAAACCTAATACAGGCGTAATTCAAATTAACCAAGCTCGATGTGGCATACACATAAGTGTTTATCTGATCTCCCATTACCATATATCAGTAAAAACAAAAAGGACATCATATAAAATATGTGAATGGATTTATATGACATTATTCACATGAAACGTATTTGAAATTCTTTAGGTTTCAATATAAGATACTGTTTTTAGTAAAGGTAGCCACATACAGTAATATTTTAATCATCTAATCTATAGGTTCCTAACCTTTAACGGGTGGCGACCCCTTTTTTAAAAGCCATGTGACTAAGCGACCCCCCGAGGAATTTGAAATTCTCGATTTGGTACACTTTTTCGTTATTTTGTTGTTCAAATCCAAAATCGAAAAAAGTTGGCGACCCCCAGGTTGGGAACCCGTGAACTAATCTATATACGTCTTTTTCTCCATTTACCGGTGAATAACTGGTAAGCCGCTAATGGGAAAAAATATTTACCATTTACCGGTAATTGCAAAATGACGGTAAATTGCAAGCTCTAATATATATATACTGCATAAATTTCTTTCTGTAAAATAAATAAGTATATATTTGTCGGATCCGTGGTGCAAAAGTCAACGTTATTCCAAGTCACAGTTTGAACAGCATTTGTTCAATCGAATTATTGATTTTTGAAGCAGGCATAGATGTTTTTGATGTCTAAAAATTCTCTCCCATTTTTCCAATCTTAAACAAAACATGGGGGTGTAGTGAGAGTTATTAGCTCACCACTAGTTCCGTCTTAGCCTCAGTGGTGGATAAAGCACGTGGGAGGCCCAAGGTTCAATATGAAAAGATAAAAAAATGATTATATAAAACATGACTATCGACTGTCTTAAGCAGAATCTAAAAATATTTTCAAACAGCAATGATGCAGGAGTATACAGTTTTTTATATCATAGTATATGAGTCCAATATTAATTATCAGTTGATCGATACAAATTACGAAACCCAAAATGGACACATGCCGTTTGACCGACTCGAGTAACAGTTACAATAATATTATCGGCCATTCTTTATACGATTGTCGCGTATCGATGCAATTCACTATGAAAGTGCACTTTCACAAAGTTTCTAGTTGTTTTTTGAAAACGAGATCAATCCGATCGGCCAATTATTATTTTGTTAGGCGCCATAAAAAAATATCCGCGCACCGGTGACATCTGTTTTTTGCGCCGTTCGCCATTTCTCTTTTCCGCCAAAACAACAGCTACCTATGCCTAATCACTGGACATGTAAAATTTTTGAAAATAGAACGCGATTGTCGTTTGTCATTCGAACGGAAACATAAGAAAAGCGAATTGGTCACCGGTTGAAAAGAGCGGTTGTTTCTGTTGCGGCAAAAAGATGAACTATTTCAAACAGGGTTTATTGTATTGAATATGCATCCAAAAGGCAACGCGTGCCTGTTGTTTATACAATACGCATTGACATAATCTATCTAATATATAAAAATGAATGTTTGTTTGTTCGTACTTTATGCACTGCCACACCGCTCGTCCGATTGCAATAAAATTTTGACAAACTTTTTGATTGCACTTCCGGAAAGGTTATAAGCATAGTAAAATGAAATATATAAAAATCAATGTGTGTATGTTTGCTATACTGTTAATGCAACTTGCGCGAAGATTATAGGCGTAGTACAATTAAATTGCAGTAGGTGGCGCATGTGTTGTACCATAGACAATCGGCAGCAAACGTCAAGCAGACAGAAAACATGCACTTCAATAAACACAATTAAAACACAAACTCTTTCTTTATTTGAGTGGTATTGCAACTTGCAACCATTGCCGGATATAAAGAATAAAATATTATATTATCATATTCCATTCTCTATAGGTAAACGACATATTCTCTAGAATAAATTTGGTATTTTTTTTTTCAGTACAAAGAACGTTTATACAAAAAAACACACTAAATCTTAAAAAAATATTTCATATTAATTAAATATGAATTGAATGAATTTTCCACTCATTAAAAAAACTGTACAAATTGTCCTGTTCAATTATGTTTTGTTCGTTAACTGAAAATGCACATTCGCTGAGTGAAACCAGCCTTAGTGATATTTTAAATTATATGATATATAAAATGAATAGGATAATTTCATTTTTATGTATATCAACACTTTTTATAAATATGTGAAAAGAACAACTTCTCCCGCACCTTTTTTCTGGCGCCCCATTTTAAAAACACTGCGTTAGCAATATACAGATAAATTAAAAATAATATTGTGTAATATTATGTTAACCCGCCTTAGTTGGCTTTGGGTAAGATGCTTAGTAATCTCTTAGTAAAAATATTTTTTTTCGATCGATTTATTGACTTTTGTTTGAAGGTGTGGGTGTTTGTGATGTCTAAAAATTCCTTCTTAGTTTTCCGATCCTGCACATAGCGAGAGAGATTATCTAACCTATAATCCTGTCTTAGCCTTATTCTTCTATCATTTGGAAAAGAGAGGTTGAACGACCGAGTAAAAATCAGTTCAGGAAGCAGACATATGTAATATAAAATATATATATGTAAAATATCAAGAACTTCAAAACTACTATATTATTATTATACTACATTATTTTCTTATTAATTGTTAGACGTAAATAAATCTGCATTCTTTTACATTTTATCATACATATTTTATTTCATTACATTAATAATGCGTCTATCCAAAGTACTTGGCACGCATAACTGTAAAAAACAGGAAACTTAAATTATCAGCTCACGTGTTCATTTGGCAAGGCGACAGATAAGCAGCCCCTGCAGTGAATTTCCACGAAAACAATACTTCATGTCCGTCAAAACAAAAAACCGAGCAGGTAAACTTTTACCCAAGACACTTGTCAAATGAGTCAGTCTTCAAAAATCATTTTACCCTGCGACCGCCTGAGTTACATGTGTTGGTTAATTTCTGACAGGTAACGCGTATATCGATTTGGGTTCTACGATTCTAAGAATTCAATAAAATAAATTCTTTTGACTACTGCTTACTATATGTGTACTATTTGTTTTGTTTGAATTGTTAGAAAATAGATCTGAGGAACGCCAACCACTATATCGACTGTGAAAAAGAAAAAGAACGTTATCCACACATAACATTTTTTACAGGAGACACAAAAAACGTTGTTTGATGATTTTAGGCGATAATCAAATTATTACACAACCTTGAAGTGTATGGAGACTAATAAACTTGTTTTTTTTAATTTAAGATTTCGACTGAAGGTGCTTGGTGGAATTTCAATATTAAATTTGAATCGTTCAGATTATCGGTGTGAATGTACATAATTTGAACGATTCAAATTTTATTACTCTACCATATTGATTGGTGAAATCTACTAGAATTATCATAGTAACTAGATCAGATAGTATACAGATATGTTAGTCAAACTTAAATGTTTGGAAAAATCAATTCGAAGTCAGAGTCGTCTTTTTTTCATACCCGACTCCACAACCCTGCTCTATACTCTTATTTAAAGCAAGTATGCTTCAGTCGAAATCTTAATTTAATTAAACACCAGTTAAGAAGTCTTCGTGCACTTTAAGATTGTATTTATTTCATAATTTGCATATGGCCGAAAATCATCAAAACACGTTTTTGTGCCTCCTGTAAAATTTACTATGTGTGGGTTAAGTCATTTTTCCTTACCATAGTCGATATGATGATGATGATGATGCTAAATACGGTCACTATTAGATCATTTCCAGAAATAAATCAAGAATTTTCGTAAACAATTTCAGAGTTCTCAATTTTACGAAACTATTAGGTTAATTACGAACATATCACTTCGTTTATGGGAGGTGGTCATAATTCTTGTTGGCGTGGCACACACATTGATTATTATGTAGGTTGTAATCAATTTATCATGAACATGCCCATTTGAATTTTTATATGCCTATATTTCGTAGTATACTTATCACTGCCACACATTTGAATATGCCTTAACCTTAACACATTAAGTATCGAATACCTCGTCACGGGATACAATTTTAATCCAAAAATCATTTTATTAATAGCCATTAATGTCAGTTAGTTTGACACGTCACTATTCGGCTCGGTTCGAAACCTAGTCACGACAAAATTTATGAATGAGTCTAAGAAACGTAAAATTAAATTAGTAATCTTAAAATTTATTTTTCTGCACACCTATATGGTTTTTTTTATACTGTTGAAAAAGTTTTAATATTATATTTAAACTATTTTTAAATCATAGTTAGATATATCATAATATATATTCGGAAAACTAAGTCAAGTACATTTAAATTGTATTAAAATATTGAAATATTATTTTTTTATCAAATCAAGATTCTTACTGAGTTAAATTGGTAAGGTGCCATGACTGTGGATACGTGAAAAAACTCATGGCTCTCAACTCCAATTTATTTTAAAATTTCCGGTAAATCTTGTTTTTATACGACTCTATTCAAATTACAATATGTCATTATTGAAAATATATAAGTGTATCTTTTTTCCTTTTTTTTGCTTGATCATAATTTTATTTTCCACAAAATCTTCCACCTTAAAGTTACTAAACATCACAGGAGATAACTCTATACAATTGTATGATTGGAACAAACCGTAGCATCCTAAAAGTTTTAATAATCAGGGACGGGCTGGAGAAGGGGCTCAAAGGGGCTCGTGCGATCCCTTTGTTAAATTTTACTAAGGCCGGCGAGCTCCTTGTTAATTTAAGATAACACAATATTCTTAGATCAAATAAGTATATAACAGCAGTTTCTGACATCGATTATCAACGACAGCTTCAGTATACATAGTAGTACATTTTTGGCCATTTAGATTGATTAGTTTACGGTAAATTTTATACTGTTACATATCATAAGTGTACTAAGTAACAGTCGGTTGCAAATATTATTATACCATATAATTTCATGGGAGTGATAAAAACAATCACTCATTCTCCAGAACACCGAGAATTGCTTTGAGATTAAGCGAACCCATTGTTAACGTATTGGCAGCCCACCGCTATTAATAATTACGATGTTATATCGGGGGTGTAATGTGACAAGGGTAAAATTACAAAGAAATATTTATTTATTTTTAAGTACCAACTATACCTTTTGAAAACATCATTTTTTAATGCAATTTTTTGAACTCGCAACCCTATTTTTTGCAGCTAAATATAATATATTGTTAAATACAAAATAACGTTCTTCCGTTTTCCCCAAGAGAGTTTTCATTGTGTTGTAGTTTCACCTTTATCTCTCTAAGCCAGGCGTCTTCAAACTTTTTGAGAAGCGGGCCGGATTGAACTTTTTAAAAACTAAGGGGGCCGGATGACAATTAAATTCTTACTGGAACACAATCAGAATATTATTTCATTTTATGTGGTTACATAATAATTAGATTATAAACATATGTTTGCCCTTCTTAGAATTTCAATAAATGAGAATATTTGAGAATTTTTTGAGTAAACCAACATCTATCTGGTCGTCTCGCCTCCATTTTCTATCCAACTTCCTTCACTTTGAGACCCCTACCAGATAGTTGACAATTAATGATTTGAAATAAATAGTTGTCGTGAATTCACAACAAAATCATGAAAATTTATATTTCTTATATGAATAACAGAACTTTTCGCAGGCCGGATGAAAGTCTTCGGCGGGTCGTAGTTTGGTGACCGCTGGGGTCTAAGCCCCTAAAATGTTCTGTTTGAAAGTTAAATTGTATTATATCATAGCTTTTTTATATAATGTATATTTTTTGTCAAATCTAAGTTATGTGGAAAAAGGGTGTCCGTAATGTGTTAAGATAAAATAGAAAACTTTATAAGTATTGAAATTTCTTTTTGCATGTGAGCTTGGCGCATACTTGGACAGCATTGTTTCGGTCCTGTAGGTAACATTAACTACAGTGGAAGCGATACGTTATAAGACGCACGCAGAGCCGAATCAGAAATAAAAATAGATTTAATTTTCAGATAATAAAATAATAATATTCCACAATAATAATTGTTGATGAATATATTTTATTTAGAAATAAGTAACTATTTTTTTTAAGCACCATGGTAATTCCACCAAAAAATACTAATTACTGAAATCAATAAATCTATTTAGAAAAAAAATCCTTTTACGTGGAGCAATATAATATTAATTCTACAGTCATTATTAGTCTATACTTGATTGCTTATAGTATTACGTTAACAGTCTACTGTTCTAGGACAAAACCGGTCCCAATCTTCATTTTTTTTTCATTAGTATGAAAATGCGTTTTATTTTTAAAATATGTGCAAATTAGGGTTCAGCTTTTTTTAGTGGATTCATTCAACAGTAAAGCAGTCAGTATTTAAAATATTGTTCGAAAGACAGCAATATGCCATTTTCCCAAAATTAAAGGGTTACTGCATATTGGCCGAGTGATATATTCTTCACAGAATTGTGAAGTTAAGAATATCTGCTTGTTAGACAGTAGATCTGTCGAGTTTACGTTTTCAAGTCCGGGTAGATTTTAAACATAATAGAAACTGCTTTTAAGCATTTTTTTACGTTTATTTAAAATATAATGATCAACAATTCACGTATACTAGGCTTGAAGCCCAAAAAACAGAATATAAGGACAATAGAAAAACAAAAACCAGCATGCTATTGTGTTAACGTTTTTTTCTAATAATATTATCCTGTTAACAAAATGAATTTAGCAAAGAAGTTTCACATGAAATAATATATCGCTTTTGTTTATATATTTTTTTTGGTTTTTATCGGTTATTGTGGGGTTATAATGCAAAACCTACTATTTCTAAAAATCAAACATTTCAGTAGAGTCAAATACTATAACGATTTACACAAACAAAATAAAAATACGATTTCCGATTCCTTAGGCTTGAATAACCCTATCTGCATACCTAACTCAATATCGCTCATTTTTAGTACAGTATGTTTTGCATTTAACCTCACGATTCTCGTCATGAGCAAAACCGGTCCTGTTCTTTTTAAATAAAAGTGGAATTATTGTAGTTGAGTATTTAATTTGTTGAATAAAAAATAGTTTGATAGTCAAAAAATACGCATTTTTTAATACATCAACTTTAGTGCGGCCCTGTGCGTGCGTGTCTAGGAGACACAGGTAGAAACATGTTCAATGGTGCCAATGCGTGTAGGCTAGCACTTAATTATCAGTTAAAATCCTTAAAACTAAGCACTGACATGCCAGGAATGAACTAAATTTACCTATGGTAGACGAACACCACCGAAAACCTTCCACACTAGTCGTAAAAATTTACTGCGCAGACATCCTCACCTCTCCCAGACTAAACAGTATAATTTACATTTTGCTTTATCTCTCCATAATTAAAACTTTATCAGATTTACTTGGATTTAGTGAATTTTACTTGCCAGCCTTTTATATAGGGATAGTAACAACTACATTTCCGATGGATTCGGCGGTGTTTTTGGTATTTTTTAAAAAATAAAATACTACAATTTAGGGCATTAGAAACCATTTTTTTGGCTAAATCTGTGACATTCGAAAACCGGTTTTTCAACTTTGTAACCGGTTGTGCCAACTTTTCCATAAACGAGTCTATAAACAAAAATACAGAAAATTTGTATCTTCTATTTGATGGCTTAAAGACCATATGCCCCACATCATTACCCACTGAAAGGGTATTTTCGATATCAGGAAATCTTGTTACAAAACAATCAATGGACGCTTTGTGTTTTCTTAAATCATATTTTCTAGTAAGAGTAACATCAAATAATTTCTGGTTGTGCATTATTATGTCTATAAATAAATAAAATAAAAAATTGAACTTTTCTTGCTATTTTAATTGAATTATCCATGTTTTGTAAAACTTCTAAAACCGGTTTTCGAACAATATTGACATTCGAAAACTGGTTTTTTCAAAAGTCTTTTTTTGTATAACCCCTACTACCTTTAGAGTGGAATATAAACATAGCTACTTTTCCGTGACAACACTTTAATAAATACTTTGGCGCTTTTGCGCAATCAATGGGCTGAAACCTGAAACCTTATTAACCTGAAAATTATTTTGATTCTGTACCTTTCTATAAATTTTGTTGATAACGACTCGGGTTTCGACTTTTGGCATCTTCTGGTTTTATTAAGTGCTCAAATACATTTGAACTAGATAATTCAAATTTGATATTAAATTTCCAAATTATATCAAACATTAATCTTTTATGGTGTTCACTTCAGTTGGTAATGCTCACCATGAGCGGAATCGGTCCTGATCTTAATAATTAAAAGTGAGAATAAAAATGTAAATGTTTATTTTATTTTTCCACCAAGTATTGACACCCTAAAAGTGGTTCATCTTTTATATAAGATATCGACTGAGAGCGCTAAAAAGATGAATCAAATATAAATTTGATATCTTTTTTACTCTAATTTTTGTGCTACCAAATGTGTGTGTTTGGCCTTTTTAAGAAGAATTATCAGATACAACATCGCAAGGTTTACAAAAAAACTAAAAAAAATAATAGTAATTTATAAATTACAAAATAAATGTCGGGGTTTTTTTCCGTTCTTACTGGACGCAGGTAAGAATTAAATAACACGTAAGATGTCTAAAAACTTATTATTTTCCACCATAATAAATCATGTTATTTATGACCAGCCTCAAACATTGAAAGTTTATTCTTTTCTTAGTATAATACTCAGGCGTAAAATATTGTTAATACACCTAATCCTGTTTTGCGCGGTTTGTTTTAACACGGTTCCGAAATTGAATGCTTCAGTGAAACGAAATGTATCTTTATTTTATATATTTTTACAGATGAATTTTTTTTTTATCCATGTCCGCTTCCAATGTGGAGCATATGGCCACCCAATGGAGGTATATCAAGAGAAGTTTTTTCTACGAGAACTGTTTGTTACTCAGTCGCTCAACCTCACTTTTTTCAAAGTGGGAAGGAAGGTTAGAACAGCACTAGTGGTTGACTAATCACTATCGCTACACCAAGTGTTTAAGGGATCAGAAGGATGGGAGGAAAGGAAATAATGTGGGCTGACATCACAAACACCCAGTCTTCGATCACAACTTTGAATTAAATAATTCTCAAATTCAGTGTGATCTGACCGCGAATCGAACCCAGACCTGCGTGATCGGTAGTTAAAGCTCTAACCAACTGGGCCATAGCAGCTGACAAAAAACCTTAGTTAACTTAATGCCTAGATATTAAGGAAACAATAACAAATAATATTCAATTATTCGATTCAAGTCCTCAATAAAAAAAAAACATAAAATGAATATGTATTCATTGATTGAATTGGCATTTACTTGGTAGAACTCTATTATAATAAGGTAAAAAACAAGGTATCAATGTATTTAGTTCTACAAAATGTAGAACCCTAATACATATATATTTTTTACCTTATTAATATGTACATACTTTTTATGTTTTATTTTGGTTCCTAGATACATTTTTAGGTATCATATTTAGACAAGGTAGACATCTAACATACGTAGACAAGGGTGCTCCTGAGACACTCGGTCAAATATAAATTTTATGAACTGGTCATTTTTAGTGACAGTATTTGTGAACTGTTTTTTTAAGTTTTTCTTTTTTAATTCATGATTTTGTATGCTGATTTTAATGTATTATGTTAATTTATTTTTTTCTCATTATATTAGTGCATGTTGAATTTGCATCAGCTGTAATGTCATGTACTGTACTTTTAATTTTTAAACAATAAATAAATTATGTTTTTATATTGAAATAAGAAAAACTTTATATGTAAGGGTGTAAATAATGTTTCGTTTATTGTATAAAACTCTCTTTAATAAATAGATATTATATAATTCTCAAATAATATATATTTTTTTCATTACAATACCAAAAGATATAAGTAGACATTGTGCTGACTCAACAAGAAGTAGGTGTGTGAACTTTTTTTGCATTAAAGAATAATGACTTAGCACTTTTCGAATTTCCTTTTGTCGGAGAGTATAAAAATAAAATATATCGGGTTCACTGAAATATAATCGAATGAATTTAATGCGAATCGGTTTGCGCGTCACGCAGTACACGAAATAATTATACTCCGATAAGCCTGAGTGTGCTAGTGAAGAAATGTGTAACATTAATCCGCAGACTGTAACAGTTTTCCCAGCCATAAAAAATAAAATTTTAATAATAGCTACACGAATGATAAGCTTAATCATATTTTTCATAATACTAATTATTTATAGATAAATCTATAACTTCTTACAAAAGTAATTCCAACGACTAAGTGTGACAATAGTCATTTTACTAGGGCTTGTCCGTTTTTTAAAAGCCGGTTTTTTGGCTAAATTTGTAACATTCTAAAAATAATTTCAAAAAAGCTCTAGGTTTTTTTACGTTTAATTACAAATATATAAACACACTTAAATACGTATACATAAGTGTTTTGTTGGTTCCGTGGTGTAGTGGTCTACGCCGTAAGCATCCGTAACGAATCTCATGGGTTCAATTCCCAGTAAGAATAGCATATTTTTTTCAATCGATTTATGTTAGAAGGGTTAGTGTTTGTGATTAAATTTAAGAATCACCTTTTTAATCATAAACTAATGAAACGTAGCGATAGTGATAAGCTAACCAATTGTTCTGTCCTGTATGAGAAATTAATAAAAACACAATATTCCTTTGTACTTCATTCTACTTTATTTATAGGTCAGTATTGAAACGAAATTACCAAAGTGGTAAACTTTGTCAAAAATTTCCAAAATTTTAATTATGTTTGTAATAACTTTCAGTTACCACTCTAAATTTATTAATCTTGGATGACTTTTTAATTGTATTTTAGATGTGTTAAGCCTTTTAATGTTGTGTTATTTTAGAATCACTTATAATCCAATTGTTTACATCTTTTCATTTTTGTATAAATAGCATTATTAAATTTTATTTCTTATCAGTTGACAATCCTCGTAATGAGCGAAACCGGTCCTGACCTATTAAATAAAGTGGAATGAAGTACAAAGGAATATTGTGTTTCTATAAATATAATGCCTATCCATCAAGTATTGACAGTGAACACCCTAAAGTGATTTTATGAGAAACTGAGTAACAAACAGTTCTCGAAGAAAGACTTCTGTTGAGATACTTTCATAAAAAGGCTATATTCCAAATATTGGAGAGGGGACATGGATTTTTTAAGTTTCTAGTTTTATTTAAACCACAATAAAAACTCAGTGACATAGTTTACCTTGTCCGACTCTACTCGTGGTTTGTTTCGCAAGAAATCGCGACTACTCGCTCACTTGAGGGAAAAAAAGTCTTATATATTTAATTGATTGATCGAAAACTTTAGTAAAAACAACGCAAATTTTGTGTTAAGCATAAAGATGTATACATACAGCCAAAGCTAATATTGTATACTGATAATCGCGGTGTGTTGAGATTGTTATGAAACAAAATATTCTCACAAAACATTTGTATTTACACGAAAGATATGTTCCACAAATAACTCAACAAAGTAAATCCATCAATGAGTTACCAATACATTAGCAAGGGGCACGCTTAATCTTTAAGCAATTCTCGGTGTTCTGGGGAAGGAGCAGTGTCGGCGCGAGTTTATTTGGCGCCTTAGAAAATAGCTATTGGTGCGCCCCCTTTTTTAAAAATCGTCGAAAAAATGCGGGATCATTAGAAATATTTTTTTTATATATACATGTCCGCTCCCAATGTGTAGCATATGGAATCCTTATGCAGGTATCAAAAACATTTTTTTTTTCGTGAACTGTGTTACTCAGTCGTTCAATCGTTCTATTTCGGAGCATAGGTATAAAATACGAATCATAGTTACAACAAGCAAACACAAACATCAAAATTAAGTTTTGTATTGTTTATTATTATTATTAAATTATAAAAAGGTATTCTTATCACTCCATTTATGCGCCCCTTAATGGTTTGCGCCCTAGGCGGTTGCCTATTTGGCCTGTATGGTGGCCCCGGCCCCGGGAAGGAGTTGATTGTTTTTACCACTCCTATACAGTTGTATGTAATATTTAAATAAGCAATCGATTGTTACTTAATTCACTTGTAAAATGTAACAATATGCAATTTACCGTAAATTAATCAATGTGAATGGCTTAAAATGTACTACTGTTTATACTGAAGCTGTCGTAGATAATATATATGTCAGAAATTGTACTAATTTTGTCTGAGAATATTGTTTTCTTTTAAATTAACAAGGGGCTCGCCGGTCGTAGTCAAATTTTACAAGGGGCTCGCACGAGCCCTTCCGAGCCCTCTCTAGCCCACTTCTGGTTATGTAAAAAGTACGTAAATAGTCGGAGATAATATATTTCAGAAATGACAGTAAGATATAGGTCTGTCCTGAGATATTTTTTTTCTGAGAGTTGCCTTTAGCCCACCCCTGAAACAAGGGTTGAGTAAAAAGCTATTCTGGTAGAAAACCCTTTGTTGAGATAAGCTCAATCATTTTTAATGTGCTCCGCACGTGTTGTGAATAGAAAGTTTTTTGTAATCGATAAAATAAGTTAAATCATATTTCACATAGTAATTATTACACCGCCTGTGTGGTCGAGTGGTCAACGTCGTTGGCTTCGGTTTTGGAGGTCACGGGTTCGAATCCTAGTACGGACAGTTTTAAAAATTGATTTTTCAATCGATTTATAAATTTCTGTTCGAAGGCATGGATGTATGTGATGTCTTAAATTCCCCCTCTCACCCATCCTATCCTATGAACGGGGAGTATCGAAAGCGATTATCTAACCACTAGTCTATTCTTGGACTTATCCTTCTATTCCTACTCTCTTTGAAAAAAGAGAGGTTAAGCAACTGAGTAACAAGCAGTTCTCGTAGAAACTCTTATGTTGAGATAAACTCCATTAGGAGTCAATATGCTCCACATTGGGTAAAAAAAATGAAAAATATTGACTTTTTTATTGATTTCTCGCTGCTGGTAAAACAGGTCGTGATAAATCATACTTCCCTACCATCAGAACATACTATTTTTCTCAATAAAATAAGATTGATTTAGTTAAGATTTTCTTCTGTCCACTGATAATCATTAAGCTAAAAAATAGACCATTCGGTGTAACCAAGATAAAAAGTCGTTCGCGTTCGAAGACATATTTTTGCACGCCTCGCATTCAAAAGGATAAAGTAGTGATCGTCGAGGGCAATATTGTATGGCGGATCGCGAGCAAATTGAATCGATTCTTCGCGCTTAATCGATTTACGTTTACCAATCACGTATACACACGTTCGATTCTCTTTAGCCTTGCGTCTTTTGACCACCGTCGAAGGGCATTCGAGTCTTAATGATTAATTCGAAAGAAAAGGTCACATGTTGGCATTATTTATTTATTTATTGTTAAAAATTAAAATTGCAGTACATGGCATAACAGCTAATGCCAATTCGCCATGTACTGGACAAATATAAAATAAAACTACATAATACATCAAAATCAACATACAAAATCAAGAAATAAAATTTAACCAACAGTTCACAATAGGGATTCTGAAGTCTCGGGTTTTTCAAAGTCCCGGGACACGAGACGCGATAAAGTCAAAGTCCCGGGACTTCCCGGGACTTGGGACTTTTATTTCCCCTTCAATAAAATTATAAATTTATTAAAATTAAATATTTGTATGTATGTACTAAAAAGGGATGATGACGGTTCATGTATGGAAAAAATAACAATGAATTGGGTAAAATTATGACCGGTTACTTCACAAATCACAATACAGCTTTTATACCTTTTTTGTCCTATTGAGACATTGGTAACTTTGTACAATAGTGAAAAACATTTGTAAATAAAACAACATCAGGTATGAACACTTAATTATAATATTTTTTAATTTGTTTTTGCTACAGTTATATTTTTAATACGATTATGAATTGATTTAAACAAATTTCTAATAACGTAAATGAAGATATCTTTCTCCCAAACGTTTTTTAATATTTTGATTCAATTAAACTATTTTTTTTGGGCGTTTTTTACGCAGTTAGACGTATTTTTTGCGTATGCGTATGCGTTAATTAAAAAAAATAAATCTTTTGAACACATTTATTTATTGATTTTAAAATCTTAAATTCGTTTAGTTGTTTCGTTTTTAATGGAGAAATCTTTTGTTTTTTTGTAATCTGTCAATTTAATTCTTCTTCCAGTGACAGTTCTGCAATATTTATCTCATGATCGATATTTTCTTCAGATACTTCGATATCTTTTTCCACGGAGAAAAGACGTTGTAGTAAATTATCTCCGTATTTAAAAAATATTGTTTTGGAGCATTTGTCAAAATCTTTCGTGTACTCTTTTCGAAAATCAATTAGTCTCAGCAGAACGGTTGGTAATAAAACATAAGCCGCCTTGATTTATAACATAATTTTCTAGAAATAACTATTGGTTCCATTATTTCTTGGAATTCTGTGCGATTATCCCATGCTGCAAAAATAGTTAAGCGAACACGTGTTTAAGTTTTTTTTGTATTTCTGCATGTCTCTCTCTACCCATTAAAATGGTTGTTTCGTATTACAATATATACATAGATGTTATTTAAAACTTCTACAATTATAAATCCAAACAGCTGTTTCTTTTCTTATAGATCCCTGTTATATATGCATACTTAATTTTGTTAAAACCCCGGCCTTTAATCCTTAGCCTAAATATAATGCATTTTTTTCAAAACTGATCCCGCGGATAGACACCAATGTAACTTTATTTTGAATCAAAATTAACTTTTTAGGTCACATTAGCGATTGCTTGCATCCAATTTTTATTTGTTAGAATGGTTTTTTCAAAATTAAAAATGTACAATTTGGCTGTCTTAAGTCCCGGGACTTTGTTGTTAAATGTCCCGGGACTTAAGACAGCAAAAAACCATAAAAGTCCCGGGACTTTTGTCCCGGGACGTCTCGACACAGAATCCCTAGTTCACAAATACTAAAAATGTCCACTTCTCTAGGCAATGAGTTGATCAATCGAACGGCCCTTGGAGCTGGTGACTCATACCTCCTAAGCGAGGTATAAGGTTTTAGAAATAAAAGTTTTTGCTCATAGTTTTACCCACGTAAGAATAAATTGGGAGCATGTAAATTAATAGTCATGAGAATTTCAGGATTATTAACTCGGCCCCGAAGGAGAAGAGAAAAAATCTTTAATCTTGAAAACGATCTTCGAGCTTCAACAGAGTGAAATGATATCATTTCTAAAAGAAATTATGTATTATGGCATAATGTTATTGAGCCATCAAATAAAAAATATTTTAATAAATGTTTATTAATCAATTAATCCGTTTGAATACCGCGCAAATAAATCATTAATATGTCCCAGAGATACGGCGTGTTTTTGAGAAAAGGAAATGCCTAATATACACTCGAATTCGATATTTTAAAAACTTATATTGACTCAGTATAGATAGCACTACACATATTCATCAAAATATTGCTTATATTCTATTAGAATACCAAGCATTTGATTTTTGAAATGTCTTGGACATCCGTGTTCGCTTTCATATGTTACGGACACCTGTGTCCGCTTGGTATTCAAGTGGTTAATGAGAAAAACATTCTTATTATGGTGTGAAAGTTAAAATATTATTTTGAAATAGACTTTCATATTTACGAATATTATATACTTTAGTATTAATCCAAGGAGACTAGAAAGACTAACACATAACAGTATATATATCAATAACACCAAATGTGCATCACTAGTGGGCGGTAAAGGCTTCCGTGGTGGGCGGTGGGAGATTTTTATTTCTCCTAAATTCCTTCTGGAATTTTTTCAACCCATATACTGGATTGAAATATAGCGATGTTGGTGGGCGGTAAGTTAATTTTTCCATAAAAAAGGCAAAAGTGGCCGGTAGGCATAAAAAGGTTGACGACTCCTGATATAATGCTTAGTTCTGAGAATACTATTTTTCTTAAGTTTGACCGACGTAAGTCAAGGGGTACGCGTGAACCCCTGGATCCCTCTCCCAACCTACTCCTGCTATCAACCAATAATTCAAAAAAGGATTTATCTTCATTGGACTAACCAAAAGTTTACGCTAAAAAAAAAATTCTTATTAAAATAATTGACCATTAATGAACCAGGCAGTGGTGTATGAAATATTTAGTACTATATTTTAATTTTCAGAATTGTAAATCCATAGAAATATTTTTTTTATCCATGTCCGATCCCAATGTTGAACATATGGCCTGTTGAGCTGAGCTCGATTAATCTCTAAGATTTCTTGGTAAAATAATTTAAACTTACCCCCGTTATACATTCAATTTTCGCTAATTTACATTTTAAGAGCCTTTTAACTTAGTGATCTACTTATATTTTTGTATATAAACGATACAAACTGTTAACTACGCGTCAGTTCAAGTACATCTATGTACTTAGAATGTCTCAAGATGCCGAAAGGCGAAACCCGGGTCGTTAGCGACAAAACTCATGGAAAAGTACAAAATTCAAACAATTCAAATTTGATATTGAAATTCCATCAAGCACCCTCAGTCGAAATACTTCTAATTTCTTGAATAAAACAGGTTTTTCGCCAATGCTAAATTTATTTTTTAACGGTTTAATCCGTCCTTATTGATGCAACTCATTAGTTAATCATTTCTTAATGTTAATTTCATGTGTGTTTGTTTGTTTTTTTATAATCCCTTTTTTGCCTCCCATTTTTATTTGATTTTTATTATAATACATCAGAATAGTAAAATTAAAATCATTCGTACTTAAGCAAGCATTTGCGAAAGTAGTCTGTCCGAAGATGCCTCTGAAAGAGGCGAAACACGTGTCACAGTCACAAAGCACTATGTAATTTTATTTTATATTAAAATTAACTTCCACAAAGTTACCGCTGAATCCATCGAAAGTATTGATAATTATTGGTCGAAATTACTTCGTTTATAATTCTTGTGATGACCTAAATCGGTCCAAAAATGTGTTTTGTATTTTAGTAATAGCATTTGGTATTTATCTTAAAAATTGATTAGTATTGCATTTTAATTTTAGTAAATAACATGTGTATTCTAAAGTAACCTAAAAATGTTGATTTTCGTATAAATAGCTGAAAACAACGTTTTCAATCAGAAGGGACAAATAACCTGACATATTGTGTGTAAGGTAGAATTTTTAGGATAAAAAAAATCACCTGTCAACATACCAATAGGGTAATAAAATATTCGTTAAAAGGAAAGCTTTACTGTTGGTTATTACCCAGTTTATATCCTGTAATAAAGCATCTTTCTTTGAAATGTCGGCATAATATTTTGAATGCTAGTATTTTTATGGCAGCCTAATCTCAAACAATTGTCTTTCAAACTCAGGTAAGTGAATTAAGGTGATTTACTTAGAAAACATAGTAATTGTTATTTTACAAGGTTAAGCTTATTTGTGAGTCACATACTGCTTACCTGAATCGCCTTCTTGAAAGGTTTTTTGTCTTCAAAATAAGTTGACCGATAATTACTGTTATTTTTAACAAAGCTGTCAACATTATTTTGTAAGTAACTAATAATACTACAGTCTAACTCGGTTATTACAATCATGGAAATAGCGAGATATCGGATGAAATGAAAAAAAATTCGTTGACATTTTAGTTTATTGTTTTCTCTTAACATTTACTCACTTTTATAGCGAGCTACTTCTCGGGCATACCAACCAAAAATATTGTATTTTTTTTAAATACAGCTAACTATCATTAAACGGGCCCTTGATAGGTGAAGTGAGCCAACTGGTAAAATGGTAAACTTTTTCTTGGTCTTTTAAGTACAGTCACGACTTTATTTGTATGTTTTGGTGGATTGCATATTTTATGGAGATTACAATATTACAATGTTTATTAACCGAGGTTACTAATTTTTTTATTATTATTATTTATTTATCCATGTCCACTTAAAATATGGCTTCCTAATGGAGGTATTTAAACAGAAGTTTTTTTACGAGAACTGCTTGTTACTCAGTCGCTCAACCTCACTTTGTTTCCAAAGTGAGTGGTAAGGAATGAAGGATATGGCTAGATCAGGACTAATGGTTTACTAATCGCTTTTGCTACACCCAGTTATAAAATGATCAGAAGGGTGAGAGGAGAGGAAATAATGTGAATTGACATCACAAACAAAAGCTCTAACCAACTGGGCCACAGCAGGCGACACTTTAAAAACGATACTTTAAAATGTGTAGAATATTACAACGCATCTTACTTTTTTTTTCTAAAATACCACTTGGCTCACTTCACTTCTAATCGGCACATTAATAATAACAGTGTTTAATATGTTTACTAAATAGTTTTAAAATCCATCAACTTTTTTGAGAGTAATCTTTCATGTAACATAATGAGGAAACAAAATTCATGCAGCACATTTGATTTTTTAAATGAGCACTGATCTGAGATACATTAAAAAACAACCCCTCGACATAAAACGCACACACACCCAAACTTGGCATTAATTTACACACACTAGCATACTGTCCGCATTCAGACATAACAAAAAACAGCATAAGTAAGATATACCAACACAAACAAAATTTCCGCGAGTAAAACGAATGAAGAAAAACCACCCCTATCTCATGACCCACCCCCTCCTTCTCTTCTTTCTTCCTCACACTGTTTTTGACGATGCCGAAAACTACCTCGCATTTAAAAATTAGACGCTCGCAAGAAGAAAGTATCATAAGTATAATAATTAATAACTGTCTAAAAAATACATATTTTTTCTCGCAGCATTATTGAATTTATTAATTATAATGTCAATATATTTTTTAAGAACTCGTTTTACATTTCTATCCAGAAAAAAAAGCATTGCAGGTGATTACCATGATTTGAAACAATAAAAATGCCGAGGGAAAAATTAGCTGGAATGCGGTTTTTTTTCACAGAAAAAAGCACTGCTTTGTAGTATTATCAGAACGAAATCCTATCCTCGTAATGTTACTTTATTGTACTACCGCTAAATTCTATTTTTTTATATATATACAAAACCATACCATGCAACAAAATAAGTTATTCTACCAATCATACAGGGGTGGGCTGGAGGGGACTCGGATGGGCTCTCGCGAGCCCCTTGTTATGTTGAAAGAAATCAATATTCTCAGATCAAATTAGTATATATGTGCAATTTCTGACTTATATATTATCAACGACAGTTTCATTATACACGATAGTAATTTTTTAACCATTTGCATTGATAAGTTGCATATTGTTACATATTATAAGTGAATTAAGTAACAATCGATTGCTTATTTTAGTAAGGTCAAAGCATAATTGCATAGGAGTGATGAAAAATTCACTCCTTCACGAAAATTGCTTTGAGATTAAGCAAGCCCCTTGTTAACGTATTGGCAGCCCACCGCTGCAATCATACTACATTGTCATTTGTCACCCACACATAAATAGAGTTTTATTATTGAGTTCAGTTTAATGTGTTGAGTCTTTTCTTGTTCTATGCAAATATTCGATCAATTACGCATAAAAGCTTCATATTGAATGACAGACGTACAGTCATACAAAGTAGATAGATGTACTGAAGAAACGCGGTAGGTGGTAATGAGCAACTGAAAAATGCTAATGCTTGTGCCCCCCTTGCGTAAAAATTTCTACGCTTTTTGTCGGCGCGAGGAAGCGACCGTCAACCGCAAGCAATCTGGGAGACACCCTGCCCAACAATTATTCCAGTGGTGTGCTTATTAGAAACAAAGTAAATATATATATATATATATATATTTTAATCCATGTCCGCTCTCAATGTGGAGCATATGGCCTCCTGATGATCTCAACAGAAGTTTTTTTCTACGAGAACTGTTTGTTACTCAGTCGCTCAACTTCACTTTTTTCAAAGTGAGTAGTAGGGAAAGAAGGATAAGGCTAGAACAGGACTAGTGATTGGCTAATCGCTATGGCTACACCCGGTTATTTAAGGATCAGAAGGATGGGAGGAGAGGAAATGATGTGAATTGACATATAATTATAATCAACTTAATAGTTAAATGAACAAAGCTAGTTGTTAGATATTTTTTATTTCCACTTGACAATGCAAGCATTCTATAATATTATATGTATAATTAGATAGATTAAATTTCAAAAAAAAAACTTTCATACTTCCGAAACGCTAAATTCAATCGTCAGGTCCGTGGAATATTTAACAGCATTGGCTTAATTTTCTAAACTCTTCTTCTTCTTCTTTGACCATATTCTCCGGCACCTCCATTTCTCCCTGTCTCCCGCCAATTGCTTTTCTTCTTCCCGTGATATACCACCATTCCACAGTTCTGCCGAGTACATCCAATGGATAGTAACTGACGGTCGTTCGGGACGCTGGAATTCTACCGGTCTTTATTGAAGAGTATGCTTTCTCTTTCTGTTTGTTTGACTTTTGCTGCTGATTGTCTATGGTACAACACACGCTCCACCTACTGTAAGTTAATTGTACTATAACGTTCCTCGAAGTGCAAGCAAAAGTTTGTCAAAGTTTTATTACAATCAGTTGAGCGGTGTGGCAACTGGCATCGCATAAAGTACGAACAGACAAACATTCATTGTTATATATTAGATTACGCCACCATTCTTAAAACAATTTACTTTAATTAAGTGATAATGTAACACGAAAATAAAACGATATTTATTTTATTATTGTGATAATTAACTTTAAAATTATCCCATCGGTTATATTGTGTAAAAAATATAAATGAAGCAAATCATGTGATAAGCACGTCACTGGATTATCAGGAATACGAATGCTAACTTTTACCAAGGCAATGACAATAATAATTATTGATCAAGAATACCACACTCTCTATGACAGGCAATGTCAATTTCAGGGCATATGGTGGCATGCCATGTATTTCTCGTTGCATAACCAGTGAGAAGCTTCAAACTCTCTTCTTCCCGAAAGGGATATAAATATGTAAATTTAAACGTTAATGTATTGATATAAAGAAAAAAAATAAAACACAAAAATCATACATAGAAAAGTATTGTAATATTAATAATTTATTAGTAGAGTCTTCAATCTCGGGATTGTGATAGTACTAATCCTGGAATTTTGGGATAGAGAAAATTGAGAAAAAGATCCGGCGTCGTCTTATTTTGGGAATTCCGTAAATTCCTGGATTTTGCATTCGACAATTCGCTAAAAGAAGGGTTTGGCGTCTTTTCATTTTGGGAGTTTGTTATTTCTTGGGATTACGAAATCGACAAAAAAATCAATCCCGAATTTATACACGGTTTTATAATGATTGTTTAATCCGGGATTGGAAACACAAAGAGGGTCTGGGATTTGATGCGAATTGTCGGACTTTGATTTTTAAAAAGACATGCAATTTTATATTTATAAAAAATGCTACATACTACAATTTCATGGAACAAAAATAAATTGGTAGGGTTGGCCTCGAACTAAAACATTTGACTGCCCATCTTGGTTAAAATTGATTTCATTAAGCCGCTACAAAACAAAATATTTTTTTTATCCACGTCCTTTGAGCAGAAATCGATAAACTGATTGCTCATACCTGGACTCGAACCTGTGAATTCTTTCACAGAAGTCAACAACGTTGATCACTGCGCTCTTGACCAACGTTACCTCTAATTTTCCGAAGGTTATGTGCGCAAAATACATTAGCTGGGCAACTTTGAAAGGAAATTTAAAAAATTATGCGCCACATTACGGTATTTAAACCTTCTTAACGAAATGGTTATTTTTTATAGTGACAATAATTAACAACACTATATAATGATATAATATAGCTTGTTTAACTTTTGTGCGCTCTGTTTTAATGTATGTGCGCGCGCTCGCCGAGTTGTGTGCGCACAGCTTAGAAGGACCACTGCTCTGGACCCAATAATAAATACTACAATTTAAATTTGTGTTTATTTCATTGAATAAAAAAAATCACCACGTAGTAAGCGACGATTTTATAGTAATAAAAAAACAATGGTAATTTTTAAAAACAATGATAACCCCTGAGTTTGCGTTTCCTCCCTATGGAGTTTGGATAAATCGTGACTGTGTAAATTTTAATGCGTGAGGGTGAACGGAGAAGGTGGAAAAAGATCTGATGAAGACTGGAAATTTTCAAACTCAAGGAAATGCAATGAAAAAAAAACACAATAAAATTGTGCATTAGCGATATATCATTCTGATAATTATGATAAGATGCTTCAAAGGACAAATAATTAATTTAAGTTTATTAACTGTAATATTAAAATAAAAAACAATCGCATATAAAGTAAAACCCCCATTTACACGTATGTCGGGACAGTGTAATTCAGGGTAGTGTAATTGGGGGTGTGAATCTTAAAATCAAAAAATTAAAATCTAAGATTTCCCTTAGTTTTTAAAAAAAAAATATTGACGAAATATTTAGTTACCAAGTGATAAAATACAAAGCGCAAAATCCCACACATGGTCAGTCGCCCGCTATACGTGTATAGCCTGACACATAGAGGCCAGCAAACATTTGTCTGTATTTGGCACAGACGACCGTCTTGAAGTAACGACAATGGAATGCGACCGTGCAATTGGGAGATTTACGGCGAATATTTCAAGCCAGCGCGTAATTCGGGGTAGTGTAATTGGGGGTTACACTGTATCGTGCAAAGTAAGGAAAGATAGTTTATTATTTGTTTTGTGATAACTACAATTTGTATTAATTAAAACACAATATTCCTGATACTTCATTCCACTTTATTTTAAAGGTCAGGACCGGTTTCGCTCATTGTGAGCATTGTCAACTGATAAGAAAAATATATAAACAGTGGTATTTATACAAAAATAAATTGAAATAAAAAGGTGTAAGCAACAATAATTGACATTGAAAAGAATTTATAAATTATAGTATGGGTGACTATAATTACACAAAATTAAAATGTTTAACATATCGACTGTGGAAAGGAAAAAGGACGTAGCCCACAGTTTTTTCAAAACAAGCTTTTTTCGATAATCACAATGTATCAAACATGATACACGTTATATAAAAAACGATGCAATCTGCAACTGCCGAATTATTATCTAAATTTACCTTTAAGTTTGAAAAAGATGACCTTGTAAAAAATTAAAACCATGAAGAAAGACTGAAAAAAAATGTTTTCCCTTGACGATTTCCTTAGTTAATATAAGATTATGTCAATTCACACCACTTTAGAAGTCTCCATGCACTTCAAGGTTGTGTATAATTCATAATTTTTATATGGTCCAAAATCATCAAATCACGTTTTTAGCGCCTCCTGTAAAATTTGATATGTTTGGGTTACGTCCTCTTTCCTTTCCACAGTCGATATAATTAAAAAAAACCATAAAAGATTAATAAATTTTGAGTGGTGACTGATGGTAATTAACATTTTTGTAAAACTGAAAAAAAACACATTATTATAAAAAACCGAAAAAAGTCTGAATGCAAAATAACGTATGTCAACATTTTATAATATCTTTTTTGTATGTAATAAGCAAAGACCTCAATATATATATATTTTAATTCGATTCAATGAATATGAAGAAAGGTAATTAATACAGTGAAAAGAATAGTAAAAATAACACCTTAAAACTTTAACCACTTTTTTACAGTCTACGCGACAAGATAAAATTTTAAATAATCTATTATTAAATCAAACAAGTTAATATTCCCAGACGATTAATAATTATATTCTTATGTATTTACGTGTGACCGTATGCAGACTGTAAGCAAGAATTCTTGAAGATATATTCCTGTCGTTGAATTAAATTATTCGCAGGATGAAATAATTGCATTTTTTGTAAAACGAGAAACAGCACATTGAGTGCATTACCCCCGCGCGGTCTTAGCCCACCACCCCCCCTCAAAGCCGCCAACGACTGCATGTAAAACTCCTTTTCTATAACCAAACCACCCCCTAGTCTTATATTCCGAATGTTTTCCGGGATATTGCGCTTCGTAAACTTTAACATATTAATTATAAATATATTTAATTAGTTTCTATTCGGCAAACATTGCATTAATATTATATTTTAAGTATTTAAATTTTCGAAATAAATTCGTACAGCTTATTCGAATTTATTTCACATTTTTTTATTAAATTATCTGAAATAATTAACACAATCATACATAGTATACAGACCGTTCAAAACAATCACGTGTTGAGTGTTTCAGACCATTCAAAATAAATGTATCATCATCGAGAAGATGTAATCAACTGATGAAAGAGCAATTCAAACAAAGTTATTTAAATAATCTTTCATCAGTTGACAATGATTGTGTTGAGCGATACCTTCGTGTATAATAACTTTGTGGAAGTTCATTTTTAATATGAAATTAAATTGTATGTACATTTATTACACCACTTTATATGTTATAAACTGTGACACGTATTTACTAACTAAAAAACTCATTTAAGAATTTTACATTTTACAAAATAAAACGGAGGGAGGGATTTTTTTATTTTCTACTAGACGTAGAGATGGGGTGAAATACAAAAATTGATATTACTAATTACATTTAGCAATTAACTTTTGTATATATGTAAGCTAAATCCCAATGGAAATAAATTCAACAATGATGACTCACACATCTTATTTAAAATGTTGTTTAGTATTTATGAATGTTTCATTTCTAATAAATATCAAATATTTCAAGCAACATTAGGTAACGGGTAATTGTGTAGATACTATATCAAAAAGATCTGTTTAAAATTGAAAAATAAATACATTCAAAAATACGCGTCTCTATGTACAGCCCTTTAAAAATCACCATGAGTGAAAAAAACCAAGCAAGTGATACACCAAAGTATGTTTGATTTAAGAAAATTCCAAGTAACACCATGTAATTTTGCTGAAAAAATATTTTCTTGAGTAAAATATTTTTTATATTTGTAATAAAATTTTGAAACGCTTGTGAAGTTTCAGCATGACTGGACGTAATATATGACGCGAGTGCAAGCATAGATGTGTGCGCGCCGCCTTACGTTTTTATTTTATCTTTTCTTCCGCGGCTCGGAAAATAAGACGTTTACGTGACTTTGATTGTACGTTGCTCGCAGAAAATAATTAGCTTTTTTATTAACTATCTTGCGCCATTTTGAAACGTCTTTTTCATGGCGCGCTTTTTTGCATTATCGACTTGCCATATTGTCTTATATAGGTGAAAGACCTCTTATATAATTATTATTTGTCTCATTTCAACGAAATAAACAACTATTCTTCACATTTTTGTAATAGTTACCCAACACAGGTTTTTATGACACTTAAATTATTTATCAATCATTTATATGACACGTATTAACCTATTTTATGTAAATTCATTGATTTATACCACCTAACCAACAAATTAGAAAAAAAATGCATCTATACATATAATTATAAAGTTGTTTATTATATAAATATACTATATTAATACTTATTTACTTGTGATTATTTGAGTAGCCATGTTCTTTTAAGCCAGGGGTTCTTAACCTATTGCGGTGACGGGCGCACTTGAGGTTTAGGAGAAAAGTGGCGGGCGCAGGCCGGATTTATACATAGTATTAAAAAGTAGTATATATTTATGAATCAATTTTATTATTGTTCTCTTAGCTGCTTTTAAATAACATGGATATGGTTATATTTTTGTGAATTCAATTAATCTTTTAAAAATAGTTTTATTTAAAAATATAATGATTTGTTAAAATTGTATTTGAAACTTTGCCGGGCGCACAAAAAAGGCTCACACAAGGCGGGCACGGGGTTAAGAACCCCTGTTTTAAATAAATGAATCCTTATTTTACTACCCTATTTTCACTTGTAAGTAAGCATATGCAATTTTTTAAAAATTATAGACGATTTCAAATTGAATAGTTTGAGATGTCAAAAAAATGTAACAATTCCTCTTAAATGTTCTGCATATTTATAAAAAGCTTCAATTTAACTTGCTGAAAATTATCATTTTTCTAAATAGCATAATTTCAGTAGTTTTGAGTATACTTTTTTTTATTTTTCAAAGAGTTCAAAATTGTATTAAAAGAAACGTACATTTAGTGGTTGATTGACCCTTAAAAGTTTTGATATCTTATATAACCTTTAAATCAATTTAATGATAATAAAAAAAATATGTTAGATATCAGAGAGATATGGACTTAACCAATTTACGTTAGTCTTAAGAAATGTCGTCAATTCTAAGGATAAAATGAGTCCTCATCATTATATCGACAGATATTTTGAATTCTTTGATAGAAGTGTTTTGATAATGGTTTCAATCAAATCAAATAATGGCTTCGAATATAAGTGTTCAAATAATGGTTTTGATCAAAACAACGAATGACTTCGAAACAAATGCAACAAAACATCTCTGCAACTATTGCAATACACAGAAATCAAAGCAATCGATGCGACTTCGCAGAGTGAATGAAGTAAAGCAAAAAAAGGGAAAAAGAAAACATTCAGCGGGGGCGGGCCTCTCTCGAACTTAGCACCCGCGCCCGTAACGATTAAACAACCCCCCAGTTGGTAGTCGGACCCCCTACAGTACCCCCAGCTCACCGGCCACCCTCTCAGCAATCACCCCTTATAGAAATTAACAATTCGCGCAGACTTTAAAACCTAGGATTCTTCTTTCTCCCCGAACGGATAATACAGGATATACAGAAACGATGTGACCATTTAGCGATTTCTGCTTTCTTTGAATCACCGCTTCCGGGTTCGTACAAAACGCAAGTTTAATAGAAAATAATCGGTATTTGTATCGTGACCAAATCTCATATAAAAGAGTATCCGCAATTATAATTCTATAACTCTCGTTAAATTAACAAAATAAAATGTATATCAGCAACTTTATTTAATTGAATTGTTGACAAACAAACGTATATTACTTATACAATTATGTCTCTTAACTTGGATGCAAGATCTTGCAAACTGATCTTATCCATTTAAAACTTGTCTTATCTAGTTACTGTGGTCTTGGAAGCAATTTCTGCACCTTAGTGACCTGATGGATTCCGGTTCTAGTTCCGATAACTTCACCTCATTTAAATTGAAAATATCTGGAGCATTACCATTTATGTTAAATATTTTTTCTTCATTTTGTATAATAACTTTAAATGGTTTTGTTTTTAATTGCTTGATTTTAAAGTGGCAGTATTGTATATTTTATTATAATCTGATCTTCATATGTACTATTCAACGTTTAAATTACCTTGCTTTGGGTTTGTGGATTAATTTAATAAATTGAATTTGTTAAAAAAAAATATATATTTTAAAACGAAAAAATTATTGCGCGAAATTCTTCTGAAAGGTGGACCTACAATATATTAAATAAGTGAAAAAGATACACAAAATCCTTTAAAAACATTTTTATACCTTCGAAAATTGCATAGCTTTAGGATAATTTGTTATGAGTTATAATATTGTTTTTCGTAGCACTGTATCCACATATCCCCTAGGTACATTGTACACCTCCTAAAAACTCACCCTCAAAAATGTCACCCCCTCCGGTACGAGTACTTATTTATTCGTAGACAGTGAGAGAGCTTCCTTGATTATTCTTCATAAGGACTTTCACTTTTCTGCGGACGCATACACCCAAACTTTTTTAAACCCTTTGACTTATAACTGAGTAGCACCATTTTTGAAGAAAACTGTGACGGCATACTTTTCTAACAAAAAAATATATTTACATATTTAAGTTTGTGCTTCATTCTGGTTATAAAAACAAAAATTGCTCGTAGAAAATTGAACGCGCACAATTAAAACACGAACAGTTTATCGCAATAGTATTATTTGAAGTTTACGTTGTATTGTGTATTGTGAAGTCAATTCTTCTCGAGGACAGTTAATTAGGCATACTATACTTCTCACGGTCTCTTCCCTCGAAGTTATGAAGTAATGTGTTGAATAAATATTAATATTTCATTTTATCAACAAGTTAATTCAAACATTTATCAATAAGAAAGAGTGACTGTTTTATAATTCTTTTAGAGCAATGAATGAGTTTAGCATACAAGTTTACTTTGAATTATTGAGCAGAAAAAAAATTGACAAGAACAACTGTTAATCAAAATTGTCTCAGGGGTTTTTTTATCTTGAAATTATGATGATTTTGGACCATTTTTATTGTTCTAATTAAAAAATTATCGATAGGAAAGATTGACGTTATTTTCAAATACGCTGCTTTGAGCTTATCATGCAAGTTTACTTTGAATTATTGAGAAAAACTACAAAAGCAAAATGTTTATCAAAAAAATAGTCGCTCGTTTCCAATATTGGGAAAACAAATGCTTTAATTCTATAAACAGACTATTATTTCAGTTGAAAATTAATTTTCTACCTTGTTGTAAAATAGTTGCTTTTTTGTTGACATCATTTTGATATAGTAGCAATTCTTATCCAGTTTCAATAATTATTTGCGTGTAATTTAAAGTTTTCGTAACTTTGTTATTCCACTTGTTGTGTAACAAAATTTGACACATGTTTCGCCTATTTGAGAAGCATTATCAGACGTAGCATCGTATGGCTTATGATTTCGTCAACCTTGCAACGCTTCATCTGATGATGATTCTCAAAAAGGCCAAAAACGTGTCACACTTTGCATCATAATATGTGGAATAACATAGTTATCAAATTTAATATTATTTCAAAAATAAACTGTCTTTTTTATAATAAATACAAAACAAATTATTCTGGCGTATATTATATGTACTTTCTTAAAAAATTGCGTTGCGGTGTTTTTCTAAAAAACATTGTGCGGCTTGGATGAAATCACCACCCTCACACACACATTTAAAAAAATACCCCTTTTTTAATGAGACTTTCAAATGTATTTTTGTTCCTTTCTTTCTCGTCTTCCTTGCGTTGTGAACGAGCGCGACAACTGGCTGGCCAGGGACGGCGCGGGGTTAATTTGCGCAAGGGGCAATTATGATTTCTGGGCGCACACATATACAGAGTGATCCGCTATAATATTTTGATGGTTACATTTTATGGTTAAATGCAACATTTTTAAAAATATATATTTATCAAAATAAAAATCATAGTTTGTACGTATTCCACAAGTATGTTATATGCTAAAAACGGGGCTTGATTAGTGAATCAGCACATAAAACTAATGAAAAAAAATTGTTTAACTAATAATTTTACTTTTTAAATAACTAAATCTTAACACAGACAAAAACAAAACAAATAAGTTTATTTTTTAAAAATAAATAATTTTTAAAAATAAATAATAAAGAAAGAGGAATTTACGGTCAGAATATGTCAGGAATTTACGATTTTACATAAATTTACAGAATTACAGAATTGACCAAAAGGCCGCACCAGAGTAGCCAAAAGGCCGCATGCGGCCTTAAGGTCACAGGTTCCCCACGCCTGGTATGGGTATTTGTAATGACTTATAAAAACCCTTCCACCCTTTAGTACTGAAATAACCTAGCGTAGCGAGAACGATAAGTTAACCACTAGATTATTCATCGCCTTCATCTATCTATTCTTACTCTCTCTGAAAAGAGAGGTTGACCAACTGAGTTACACACAGTTCTCGTAGAAAAAACTGTTAAGATACATCCATATACTCCACATTGGGAGCGGACATGGATTTAAAAAAAATACATTCATGGTCTATGTTTTAACAATTTTAGAATGAGCCGGGCTTACAAATAATAGCCTGATATATTATAAATACCACTTCACCATAATTTCCAAATGGCAAATTGGAAATTGGAAAATCTTCTAATGGGCCAATTATTGACAAAAAAGAGGACACCATGTATATGACGAATTTAACACCACCTCCCGTTTGCCATCCGCCGCTGGTGCCTCGCCTTAGTCTCCCAATAACTCCTGGTCTCCTGCTCCCCGTCCCGCTCGCTTGCTTACTTGCCTCCACCCTTTGCTGCTTACTTGCCTTCACTTGCTATTCCTATGGCGGCGGTTTTCATCATGAGGATGAGAAACGAAGCGAAGGGTTTTGCAGTGGTGTCTCGAGAAAAATACAAATATCACACACAAAAGAGTTATAAGTATTTTAGTCACATTTCGACACCCCCAACATACAAAACAGAACGATATTTTTGAACTGGTGACAAAAAATCTGATCCAGTAATGATTGAAGTTTATTAATTCATATATTTTCTAAGCTTTTGTGTTTCATGAAAAAATTGCATAAAAATAGCAACGTATTTAGTTATACAGTTGTTATATTTATTATTTCGCCATAGTCAGTTCTAAAATAAGTTCTGAAAGCTGAAATAGTCAACTAATAAATACAAAAAAATAGAACTACATATGTACCTATTTTTACCCTATTATAAATGATTTCTACCAATTAAACGCGAAGTCAATCAATTCATGAAAAATGTCCAACAGTAAGTTACAGGTGTGTGATCATATCAGAATAGGCAAACTTTTAATAAATATATTATGTTAATATTTGCATTTTAAATATAATGTGAATCCGTGGTGCAGTGGTCAACGCTGTTGGCTTCCGTTCTGTTGACGGGTTTGAGTGTTAGTACAAAAAAGTTAGTTGTCTCTCAGTATACGGATTATACACAGGATACTTAGTATTAACTTGATTTAAGTGGCTGAGCTAGTCACACTTATATTATTATTAATATTTTTTTTCAAGCACACTTGTGCATGGATTCGAGCATTTAGCGTAGAAAAACGTCTGTTGAAATACTTCCATTATAAAATCATATTCTCCAGATTAGGAGCGAATATAGATTTAAAAAAATCAATAGAATTAATACATATAATAATAATCAACATTAAAAAATATTGTTATCATTCATATGTCCTGAAAGCTGACTTGCTGAAAGTTGAATAAAATTTGGACACTGCTCGAAATAACTATTTTTCATTAATTATTTATTTTCCTTTAAAAAAAAATACGAAAGTAGAATTATAATGCCCTTGGTCAATCACAAAATATAATATTGTAACAGATAATTTCTATGAATTGAATAGGTATTCTTGGCACCACTAAGTTAAAGTATATATTGGTATTCCATGATGTAATAGTTCAATGATCACATAACTGGATGTTCAACATGGCAATGCATTTTGCGCAAATTGAACATTGCGTGGTGATGATTTCCTCACAGTGTTCATTGAAGCTTCAGCGTGTCGAATTAATGTCATTGATGACATTCTTCGTACAAAATTGTTGAAAATTCGGATCAGTAAAAATTTCACATCGTTGTGGTTAAGACAAAACTTCTGATGCGGATAAACCAAATATCGTCACCTGCCAGCGATATTTTTTTTCTTTTTATACAGATCTTCTCAAAATTGTTATAGCTTTTTTTTAATTATCAAATTTTCAAGGTAGAAAGAAGCGTACATTTTCTGAAAATAAATAATAAAAAGAAATTTTCGAAAAATCCCGCAACTTAACATTTTAACCGTTTATCAAAGTGCTTTAGAATAACTTTTGAATTAAATAAAGCTTAATATATCCAAATCAATTTCGTCACACTTCTTCCGAACGAATAAAAACTCTTTTAATATCGATGTTTTAATAAATAATGAGAAAATTTCAACGAAGCGTCGTATAAAATAATCTTACGAGATAGTTGAAAGGGTATTTAAGTAGGTTTTAATGAGATTGCAGTAAAGAAAAAAACATTACACAAATCATTAAGAAATATTATCAATGATAATAATAATACATTTAATTGCTCTATTATTTATTATACGGTAAATAATAATCTCAATTCATTGAAGCTTTTTCTCAATTTATACTAATAAATGTATATTTTCAATTCATAAAAACCAACTGATATACCTTTGTTCTGTTTACATTAAAAAAGCCGTTCTAGATCTCGATAAATCACATTTGAAAGCGTAATATTTAGTTGATAAAAAATGTTACCACTAGTGAATTTCTTATCTTCAATAAATGGTTATTTTTTCAGAATTAGATTTAGGAAAAAATAAATTAACTGTCATTATCTTTTTGGACAGAAAAGTATAGTGAAACGGAACTTTTGTGCTGCATTAGTGGTTTAGTTGTGATTGAAATCCTTACAATCAGAAGACAAAATAAAAATAAAACAAAGTTCTGCTTAAAATTTATTTAGTTATGCTTCTCTATATTTAATAATATTTAATAAAATAATAGCGATACGTAATTTCAATAAACACTGTCCGCATATTTTGCTGACTAGGGTATCCAATCCCGGAGCCTTTTTCCAATCCCGGGATTTCGGCATTGACTAATTTTGAATCACGGGATTGAGATTTTCTCACCGAGGAATTTGAAATCTTGAATTTGCCAATTTCGTGTAAATTTTTGGAATTTCCTCAAAATTTCTCAATCCCGAAATCCCGGGATCGCGACCATCTCAATCCCGGGATATTGGGATCAGAAAATTGAACGGGATCCCGGGATTACGGGATCTTGGATCCCGGGATTGGATGCCCTAATGCTGACATCAAGCATGTCAAATTAAGTGTTTTTTTTAATCTAATTGGAACGATAGTCTAGTCAAGTTGAATGTGAATTTTCAACTATATATTATTTTTTCATTATTTACCAGATCAAAGAATTTCCATAAATAAAAGCAAGTTTATATATAGTCAGCTGATTCAATACTAAAAAAAATTAAATACACCATGCAAATAACCATCACAATATTAAATAAAGCAACGATCTTTTTCGATCTTAACTGCGCTTTTCAAATGTTAAATACAAAACACCCTCCTCCACTCCAAGCCCACATGGGACCTGTTTAGAAACACTTCTATTAAATATGTAATAGTGTTGACTTCATTATCGAGCGAATCGTTCTACAACAAAAAAATCCTACATATAATGCTTCAATTGCTTTTATAATGTTGTGTAACGAATTCTACGCCCCACAGGTTGTGGGCCATGCTTTTCGCTAACGACCAGTATTGGCGTGTATTTTCATTTTGTCGAAACATCGTTAAATTAGATTTGAATTATTTGCGAATGTTCACGCCGTTTCATTTGACTCGGTGCATAGTGGAGCGACTCCAGCTCCGTTACACGTCCATTGTCTTAAATTTGGAAGTCGTCAGCGGAAAATAAATTATATTGCAAATCATTTTCCAGTCATAAAACCCGACGGCCGACAGACCTTGACGTTCGCACTCTTGTACGGATTAGGGCCAGCGACTGTAACGACATCTCTTGCACTGTATCGCCAATATACCGTTGATTGAAATGATGAAAAACTGTCTCCACTTTTTGTAAAATCGGACATAAAACAAAACATGGAGCACTGAGTGGCAGCAAAACAAATCAACTCAACCAAAAAAGTTTAACACGATATTTTGTTATTACTTTCATACGAACAATTTTGAAGACTCCTATGTCTTACCATCAAAGTCTTGTGAATCGTTCTTTGGAATTTTTAAAGCTTATGTTAATATCTTTCAAACACAAAATTTTATCTAAAATTAAGATCGTTAAGATCACTATTTTGTTAAATATGAATTAATTACACAAATAAATGCACCAATAATGTTATAAGAAAAGTAAGATTTATCATTTAATTTGCTGCTTATGAATTAAAAAAGTGATCGAATTTTTCGTATCTGTATACAAATTCTGTACACTAGAAAACTCTGCATATCAAATGTTCCCGTTTATATTTAAAAAAAAGTATTATCAAAAATATAAATCATTGTTGAAATAAAAATAGATATTATATATATTTAATGTTGTCGAATATACTATTTATTTAAAGGTGTGTGTACAAAAGAATCAGTGAACTAATTAAAAGCGATGAGTTATATATTTTTTATTTAAAAAATGCGTTGAATGATGGATTCTATCTAATACAATAGTATTGACTGTGGTTACATTATTTTTTTCAATTGTAAAAAATTAAAAATATGGCCGTCCAAACTAGTCTCGTAAAAACGGTATTATTAGTAGTAAAATTAATGTGTGGAGACGTTTCATGAAAAACAACCCTTATTAGGAGTATCGCCGAATACAGGGTCGTTAAACACAAATGCACGGAAAAAATCAGGAACTGCTACCGGTTTGTTGTGTATTAAAATGCGAAGAAAAAGGTTGAGATATTCTCACTATGAAACAAATATAGAAAGTTGTTTTTTATTTAATCTTAGGAAGTTAAGTTTTCTTTTGATTTCATGTTAGAAGAAAATCAAAGTCTAATATAGTGGTTTTAAAAATATATACATACATCTAACCACAGCCTTATTTTAAGTGATTTTAAAGTTGGCCTAGTAAATATATTCAATGGAATAGGGTACAAAAATTAAATTACTTAATTATTTTTATTACAGTACAGCAAATATTTAAATGTCTCAAATTAAACCGATTCTTTGTATAACAAATAAGTTTTGAACGATTAAACAAAAAGATTATTTGCAATTAGATGTATAAACAAAAGAAAACCCAGTGGTTTCTTTCATCTATCCAACATGTCAATATTGCATACCCGATAACCATAAATAAAAATCGTTTTTAACTTTCAATGAATAAAGCATTTTTGTTAAGATCATTCGGTAGGAATCATTTGTTTAAAAGATTTAACTTGCTAAAAAAAAAGTAACTTTTATACGCTGTTGTTGGTGAATGTACCATCGAACTGATAGCACGACAAATTGTTACAATTACAATGGATTTTAAAGTGACCAGATTTCTGAAATTTTAAATAAATCATATATTTTTAATCTTTCTGCGTTTTAATCTAGTATTTTCTTACAAATGTTCAAATTAATGTAGAGATTTTGCTGAACTTAAAAAATCTAGATGATATGTAGTAAGGCTTTGGACATAATAATTTAATGTTATTTTCAAAATTATAGAAAAGTGCTTAGTGCTTGAAAGTTAAAACTAATAAATACGATTGTACGTGTAATATTATGTACTTTTTTGTTAAATATTTTTTTAGATTTGTTTGACAAAAAACTATGTCAAATAAAAAAAAATGCTATCTTTGCATATATGTTTCTATATGGAAACAAAATCAGAGCGAAAGTTGCCGACAACTATTTTTATGAGTTGATAGTATAGTAAGATTTTTTTAAAATATAGTTTTACTAAAAAAATATTCAGTATATGTACATGACGTTTCATTTTAACGTAACATACAATATTCCAGAGTATTTGTTATTATCATAATCTCTAATTATCAAAAAAATGTCACAGATAAATTAACTGATTTTCTACTTATTACTATTAACTGATTAACTAACTTCTTTTGTTTTCATTACAGTTGCTAAACCTCTTTTTTTAATAAGAAATAAGGATAGGACTCGGACAGGACTAGTGATAAGCTAATCGCTCTCGCTACGTCCGTTTCTAGGATAGGATAGGTGCGAGTAAGAAACAAGACATTACATACATCCGTGTCTTTGGTCAGAAATCCAAAAAATAATTGAAATTCAATTTATAAAAACTGTCTGTACTGGGATTGGAACTCTTAAGCTCCGTAACCAAAGTAAACAACGCTGACCACTCGACCATGCAGCCGACTAATTGAAAAATACATTTTATTAATTAATCAAAATCCCTGATTTTTCTGATAACTTACGATTAAATAAGTCTGAAATAAGCCATAACCATCTTGGTTAAGGTGTAAACTCAATCGTTCCTTACTTCTTTTGAATAATGGTCACCGTATTCTTATTTTTAGATCAGTCATGATATTGTCAATATACGTTCGTTTCTCCGTGACTTCATCTCACTCTCATGTCCGAAGCATTCTTTTTCTCGTGCTCACATTTGTATACCACATGATAACAATATCCTTTATCAAAGTGTAACACCTTTTATCGCGGCTTATTGGCCTTTTGTAAATCAAATAAATAAAACGAGAACGCACGACTTCGTTTCCAAGCGATTTTAATCTTTTTTCCCTACGACCAGATCGTGTATGGAAATTACTCTACAACATTTTTACACTGTAATTGGTGTTTCGTAGTCAAAAGTGTCACGTTATATTTCATTTCTGATATTTTTGACGTAAAACGTTCAAATTCCACACTATTTTGTAACTTGGTTAAACCGTTTTTTCATACAAAAAGTTTTGCGTACATGTTTCAGGTAAGAATGGAAATCTTTATTATTCGTTACATTCAACATAAAACTTTTATTTATAAACGTATAATAAATAAACAACTTTGAAATAGATAATTCTACAAGCGAATTTGAATCGTCCAAATTATGTAAATTCACACAGATTTTGTCATTAACGACCCGGGTTCCGCAAAACACGGACGCCCATAAACTCTTTTTCCAGGAAATTTTAAAAATAAACAGCGCAAATGAACAGTCTTTCTATTTTAAATGAAATGTTAAACATGCCCAGCTCGCCGCTTTTATACCCTATATAAATATAATCATAAACCCTTTTCCGACAAACAAAATAAATATAATTCTTAAAACTACTCACTACTCTATTCTGTGGGCATTCCCATGGGCTTGTCTTTTTTGCCAGCAATGGTTTTAAACTCAATGATACATTTATTTCTTATATAAACATGAAACATTCATTTACTAAGCGTCAGTTCAAGTTCATCCGTGCACTTGAACGCCTGAAGATGCCGAAAGGCGAAACCCGGGTCGTTAGTGACAAAATCTGTGTGAATTTACATAATTTGAACGATTCAAATTTAATACTGAAATTCTAACAAGCACCTTCAGTCGAAATCTTAAATTGTACAAGCGCTTTAATTTAAGTACGCAAGAGGGTTGAGGAAAAGATTTACAATACGCAATCATTTTGTGTTTTTGAAAATATATATTTTTATTGAAGATTCGATAAAAGATTTAGTCAATTTAAGCGATTTGAACATTGAATTTAAAATGAGTAGGACATATGTTGTAATGCAGTTTTTTTTCATTTTATTTTTTTCAATATTTAATAAACATTATATAATTCTTGATTCCGTTTATTCTCACCAAAATCATATTAAGACTCTCCAGATTGTATACAATAAAGCACTTAAACAGATATGTATTGCCTTTTGTTACATGCTAAAGGGCTTAAAATACTTACCATTCTCGAGTTCGTTCATGAAATCTCTCACAATTTTTACAGCGAGGTAGGCCATCATTACAACCTAGCAATCTCTTACCTTTATAAGAATCTTCTAAGGCTGACAATAGTTCTGCTTGGCTACGCTCTATAAATTATATACTTTTTAGTATGCAAACACGAAAAGACTTTCATATGGTGGTTTCTTTTATATTGTAGTTATGACTGTTTTTTTTATAATAAAATATGGATATGAATGCATGTGGTGTCTACGTGAAATGGATTTGTTATGGATTGCTCACACCATTCTGTTTTCAACGATAGAAAAAAATATAATAATCATTAAAATCAGCGATGAAGGTAACTAGAACAATAAATTTAACATTAACGCGGACTAAAACTTAAAGCTTCGTTAATTCGCTTTTCTCCGTTAATTCGGTCTCCAATCCCGGGATTTGGGATCCCGGGATTAGAGACCCTAATACGTGCGGCTTTTTAAATTAATATTTTACCCGAGGAGAAATCAACTATCGATAATCCATGGGAACTTATCAAGTATGAAAGTATTCAAATCTCAAATTCATTCAATATTGTCAGCTACATCACGAATGTAAACTTTTTTATTGTGTGTATTATATTATTATTTACGAAAGAGAAAAAGACCTTCGTAGAATTCTGACCACGCCAACAATGGAAACGTGATATGTACAAATGATCTGTATAATGCTTTTTCGAAAATGAATGATATATTTAGATTAATTCGTGATAAAACTTGATAAAATGTTGCATATCAAACCGTGAACCGAACAGATTTTATAAATTCAACTTTCGCAAACGATGCACTATAAAAAATTGCTTAACTTTTTTCAACATTGTTATAAATTATTACTATGGCTACTTAGTGTTACGCTGCCAAGCGTTATATACAGACCAATAAAAGTTATGCTTTATAATGATTAAATAATGCACAAAAATACACAGTTTTATTGTTATTTTCTTTTGAAATCAGATTGTAATATTATCTACTTAAATGGGATTTATTTGTTCAGTAAATACAGTTATGGAGGTAATCTTAATTCATTTCGAGCAAAAAATACGGAAACTTTTTAGTAAACAATTACTAACATTGTAATTTTTGCCACAAAGCGGATTATGAGCAATATTTTGTTCTTTTAAGTTACTAGATGAAAATTGAAAAATCATTTAAGTATGTCATAAATAAATCAGCAGAACGCAGTTTTTAATTTACTATTTTGAAATAAAATATTAATCTAATTAAAATACCGTTTGAACTAGAATGTAAATTATCAAAGATACTAACAATTGCTCACCTATCCGATCAAAATTATTTAACAAGCAGGTCGTTACAACAAAAAAATAACGATATCTTTGTTCTAAAAAATGCTATGTCGGCAATGCTTTCACTAAGTAAATTATTGTATTCATCACTAACAGTGTAATAAATAACATGTTAAAATTAGGAATGAATTTTTAACGATTTAATTAAAAAACAAATATTCTTTAAGTCTTTCGATGGTTTCGGCGGTAACTTTGAGGAAGTTCATTTTAATAGAAATGAATAAAACTCTTAACAAAAAAGAAATATTATTAAATAATATTCTTAATAGCACAGGTTGTTCCTCGTTACTCAAATTGTTTCCAATTAATAGAGTAATCACAAACCTAGCTGATTGATTGCAGCTCATTAGTTTAATATTTTGTAATGTTTAACGTCATTAGTAGTATGATTAAATTTGTTTGCACTGTTTCGATTTTATAATCCTCTCTTTGCTTCCCTTAAAAAGGAAAAATCCCAATCTGATTGATTGCAACTCATTAGTATCATTATTTATTTGCTTTATTTCGATTCTACACCCCCCTCCTTGCTCTTCTTAAAAGGAAAAAAACCAAAACTCCATTTTGTAATTTCATAATTTTAAAATGTTAGAATCAATCTTGCTTCATTACTTAAACAAACTTTGCGATAGGAAGTCTGAAGATGCCTCTGAAAGAGGCGAAACACGTGTCACAGTTAGTAACACAATACGTGAATAATCAAAGTTAATTTAAATTTTCTATTATTCTTTAAGTCGCCTACTGTGGCCCAGTTGGTTCGAGCTTACTCTACCGATCACGCAGGTCTGGGTTCTATTCCCGGTCAGATCACATTGAATTTGAGAATTATTCAATTCAAAGTTGTGATCGAAGACTATTTGTTTGTGATTTCAATTCACAAAATTTCCTCTCCTCCCATCCTTCTGATCCTGTAATAACTGGATGTAGCAAAAGCGATTAGCCAACCACTAGTCCTGTTTTAGCCTTATCCTTCTTCCCTTCTACGCGACTGAGTGTATTGAGATATTTCCATTAGGAGGCGATATGCTCCACACTGGGAGCGGGCATGGATTAAAAAAAACATATGTTAGAGATTTATTTTTTAATATATTCTAAAAACCTTATTTTCAGTGAATTGGTGCCATTGTCCTACACGACTTTTTCGGCATGAGGTTTTCCTGTGACAACGTTAAGGTTTTGCCCGATAAACAAAACTGTATGACATTACAATCAAAGGAAAATCTTTGATTCATAAAACAAGTAATGTATACCACCTATAGTAACTGCTATATTTCTATACTACAAAATAATCTCAACTAGATTGATATCATTCCTACACGATGTGTTATATAGATATGTCATTGGTAGTATCAAATCACGATGGCGTTACCTTTGTATGAGAGGAGACGCGAAGAATCCATGTCCAGGTGTTAAGTGGAGGAAGCGTGAAGAATGTTATCGCGTATCGGAAGTCATCGGCCATTCTTCATGTAAAGTGGTATTCATCGACACTCCGCGGGGTGGTGCTTGGTCAAATTTCACGCAGAGGTGAACTCAGAGAAATGATTCTTGTAGTTTTTAACAGATTTAATTATTTATACTTACTTATTAATTGTAATTACGCAGGAAATATTAGCATGCTTTTCAAACCGTGAAATTGAACAAAATAGTTAGAACATAACAGTACGAATTTATTTGTATAAATAATCCTCGAGTAAGATTTATTTATTTTAATATAATATTATCTTCCAATATATAAAAATTAATGTTTTTTGTTCGTATTTTATGCGTTGCTACACCACTCATCCGATTGCAATAAAACTTTGACAAACTTTTTGGTTGCACTTCCGGGAAGGCTATAGACATAGTAAAATTATCTCACAGTAGGTCTTATATATAAAAATCAATTTTTGTATGTTTGCCATACAGTTCATTTTGACAACGTATGCTTGCACTTGTGCGAAGGTTATACAACAATTAACTTATAGTAGGTGGCGCGTGTGTCGTACCATAGACAATCGGCAGTACAGTCAAAAATACAGAAAAAGAAAAAATGCACTTCAATAAACACAATTAAAACTCAAACACTTTCTTTCTTTGTGTAGCATTGCCGGGAACCGGCTAGTTATACCTAACAATTTTCAATTCATAATTCGATCTCAACCATAACATAAATTAATACAATAAAAAAATTAATAAAAAAACATTGACATTAAAACAAGTTTTTAATTTTATTCAGCTTAGACATTCATTGTTAATTTAATGTATAAATAGTACTTTTCAAGTGGAAAAAAAATGTTATATAAATTATTGTCTGTTAGTACTGACTATATTTAAAAAAAATAAGCAGTGCGTTTCGGTTGAGATCCAATTATTTAGGGACGCCACTGGCTGCCTATTCATGTTTAAGAATTAAGTATTAGAATAGTAATAGAATAATAAAAAATACGCTACTACATTCAACTGGAATGTTTTGAAAAATTTATTATATTAGATTTGATCAATTACACAATTGTTTGTAAATAATTCACCAACAATTTGTCTCAATTAACACTTATATGGTGATAAAAATACTTTCGATATGTTTCTGGCCTTTAAAGATCCAAGTGAAAAAAACATGTTTTAACACTTACCGCCCTTTGATGAACGGTAAGGCTTAGGAAGTATATTTTTCACTTGGTTCCTAAAGGGCCAGCTACATATCGGAAGTATTTTTTAACACAGTAACCTACAATTTTTTTTAAATAGATTGTTTCATTCCTTTTTTTACTGCTAGTCGAATATCGCTGAACACGAATTTAAGTTAGAAAATAAAAAAAAAAAACATTATTACTTCATAAATTAATAAAAGTAAACATGCTTGTGATTCAGCCGCATCTAGTAGTAAAACATTATTTATTTTAAAATAAAATAAAATAAAGCTTTTACGTACCTTAGTCATAATTCCATAGTCGTGTGCATACTTGTTCTCCAGGTGGTGAGTTATATTCTTATTTTAATTATAATTCAATTAATTATATAAAAAAAAAACTCTAATTCATCCCTGTCTTGGGTCAGAGGTCTTTTTTGGAATTCGATCGATCTTTTTAACGCGTCAATTACTATGGGACGTCATGTTCGATAAAAAAATATTTAGTTCCAATAACTCGCCTATTGTGCGAAAGCAGCGACTGACGCTGATCTTTTTTTTATCTGCCCCAAACAATAATTTGATGCTTTAGTGATAAAGATAGTTTTATTTGCAATGTTTTATATCACTTTATTTCGATTGTTTGGGATCAACTGTTTGTATTACTGGCCGATTTTGGTAAATTGAACGCTGCCCCATTGTCGTTACAGGTATGACTCAGCGAAATTGTGCGTGTTATTATGTTGGCATGTGAACTTTATCGGTCAAAATCAGCGATCAATTGTTATTAACTTTCGGGTGAAGATTCTCCATTTTTTTTTTCTTTACACTTTACAGTATCATCTTAACATTAATAGCCGATAAGGTCTGTCTGTAAGGACGTCCGCAGTAAGGTACAGACCAATGATTTCGATTTATTCTGAACAGCACATTTTTGAAATGTTGTACTATCCAATGGGAGCGTCTTATTTTAAACCGGGCGTGAATGTTCTGATATCGCCACGTTTGAAAATTTGATATTTCTTGGTGTAGAGCTAAAGTATTGTATCACCATACATCATAATATTCGAATAATCAAAGACTTTAATTCGACTATTGCAAACTATGATTATAGGGCTATCGAAATGAATCGTCTGATCGTGTGAGTCGATGTGAGACTAATATTTTTTGGAGCGGATTTGATCAATTGAATCATAATGATGAATCTTTTCACGTCTGACCTTGAAAATCTGTTAGAATTCTTTAATACATTAAGAATATTCAAATTATGATATGGATATATGATAGAATAATATTTTGCTTTTTTCATACACTTGGACAAAATGTGCAACTGATTTTTTATTGAAAAATTGGATTTGATCTTTTGATTTTTATTGGAAATAATTGTTAAATAATTTAAAATCCGAAAAATAATTGTTGGCAAACTTAAACATTATTCCAAAAATTAAGTAATTTACAAAATTTCTGCTACTACGAAAGATGATTGTTAGCAAACTTTAACATTATTCCAAAAATTAAATAATTTACGAAATTTCTGCTACTACGAAAAATGGTTGTTAGCAAACTTAATCATTATTCCAACAATTAAATAATTTACGTAATTTCTGCTACTACGAAAAATGGTTGTTAGCAAACATAAACTTTATTCCAAAAATTCAATAATTTACGAAATTTCTGCTACTACGAAAAATGGTTGTTAGCAAACTTAAACATTATTCCGAAAAATCAATAATTTACGAAATTTCTGCTACTACGAAAAATGGTTGTTAGCAAACTTAAACATTATTCTAAAAAATCAATAATTTACGAAATTTCTGCTTCTACGAAAAATGGTTGTTAGCAAACTTAAACATTATTCCAAAAATTCAATAATTTCAATAATTTACGAAATTTCTGCTACTACGAAAAATGGTTGTTAGCAAACTTAAACATTATTCTAAAAAATCAATAATTTACGAAATTTCTGCTTCTACGAAAAATGGTTGTTAGCAAACTTAAACATTATTCCAAAAATTAAGTAATTTAGGAAATTTCTGCTACTACGAAAAATGGTTGTTAGCAAATTTAAACATTATTCCAAAAATTCAATAATTTACGAAATTTCTGCTTCTACGAAAAATGGTTGTTAGCAAACTTAAACATTATTCCAAAAATTAAGTAATTTAGGAAATTTCTGCTACTACGAAAAATGGTTGTTAGCAAATTTAAACATTATTCCAAAAATTCAATAATTTACGAAATTTCTGCTACTACGAAAAATGGTTGTTAGCAAACTTGGACATTATTCCAAATATTAAATAATTTACGAAATTTCTGCTCCAACGAAAAATGGTTGTTAGCAAACTTGAACATTATTCCAAAAATTCAATAATTTACGAAATTTCTGCTACTACGAAAAATGGTTGTTAGCAAACTTAAACTTTATTCCAAAAATTGAATAATTTACTAAATTTCTGTTACTACGAAAAATGGTTGTTAGCAAACTTCAACATTATTCCAAAAATTAAATAATTTACGAAATTTCTGCTCCTACGAAAAATGGTTGTTAGCAAACTTGGACATTATTCCAAATATTAAATAATTTACGAAATTTCTGCTCCTACGAAAAATGGTTGTTAGCAAACTTAAACATTATTCTAAAAATTAAATATTTTACGAAATTTCTGCTACTACGAAAAATGGTTGTTAGCAAACTTAAACATTATTCCAAATATTAAATAATTTACGAAATTTCTGCTACTACGAAAAATGGCTGTTAGCAAACTTGAACATTATTCCAAAAATTCAATAATTTACGAAATTTCTGCTACTACGAAAAATGGTTGTTAGCAAACTTAAACTTTATTCCAAAAATTCAATAATTTACGAAATTTCGGCTACTACGAAAATTGGTTGTTAGCAAACTTTAACTTTATTCCAAAAATTAAATATTTCACGAAATTTATGCTACTGCGAAAAATGGTTGTTAGCAAACTTGAACATTATTCCAAATATTAAATAATTTACGAAATTTCTGCTACTACGAAAAATGGTTGTTAGCAAACTTAAACTTTATTCCAAAAAATCAATATTTTACGAAATTTATGCTACTACGAAAAATGGTTGTTAGCAAACTTGAACATTATTCCAAATATTAAATCATTTACGAAATTTCGGCTACTACGAAAAATGGTTGTTATCAAACTTTTTTTTTCCAAAAATTCAATAATTCACGAAATTTCTGCTACTACGAAAAATAGTTGTCAGCAAACTTGAACATTATTCTAAAAATTAAGTAATTTACGAAGTTTCTGCTAATACGAAAAATTGTTGTTAGCAAACTTAAACATTATTCCAAATATTAAATAATTTACGAAATATCTGCTAACTATAAAAATAAAATATATTAAAATAAAATATAATTAAATTAAATTAAATTCAATAAAATAAAATAAAATAAAATAAAATAAAATAAAATAAAATAAAATAAAATAAAATAAAATAAAATAAAATGAAATGAAATAAAATAAAATAAAATACCATAAAATAAAATAACATAAAATTAAATTAAATTAAATACTATGCAACAAAAATCTCACGTTGCTGGGCAACGGGCTTACAGCTAGTCAAGATAAATAGTTTAACCAGTCATAGCATACGATCACAGACGTACATTAATATATCTGTCTTCTTCTTTTACATATTGAACAACCGTACTAGGGATTTTGTTTTAATTATCACATAATATAATATTTTTGGTTAATGAATGATCATTTATTTTTGATTTGTAAAATTGTTGTGATTGGATCATTGAAATCAGATTACTTTAGAAAAACATATCGACAGTGGAAAGGAAAAAGGACGTAACCCACAAATAGAAAATTTTACAGGAGGCACAAAAAACGTGATTTTCGGCCATATGTAAATTATGAAATAAACACAACCTCGAAGTGCACGGAGACTTCTTAAATGGTGTGTGATTGACATAACATTAATTTAAGAAATTGTCTAAGAAAAATCTTTTTTTCAGTCTTTTTTCTTGGTTTCAATTTTCACAAGCCTATCTTTTTTCAAACTTAAAAGATAAATTTAGATACAAATTTAGCATTTGCAGCTTACATCCTTTTGATATAACGTGTATTAGGTTGGATACATTGTGATTATCGAAAAAAACTGTTTCGAAAAAACTGTGGGTTACGTCCTTTTTCCTTTCCACAGTCGACATCTTTAATACGTTGTGTTTATAATTTGAATACAAAATGTCGATTTTTTTTTTCTACAACTTTATAAGGAATAAGTTTGGTCGTCATTATTGTATAGGCTGTGGAGTCGTGTAAAGAAAAAATGACTCCGACTCCAAAGAATTGTTTCAATCATTTCATTTTAGCTTATGTATATATATGCATACCATCAGATCATCTTTAGTCAGCCTAGCATGCAGTGGTCACCCAATGAACTACTGTGGTTTGAAATCACATAATTTATTATTTTTTAAGATAGTGAGTCTGAGCCGTAAGATTTTTCCCACGACTCCCTACTCCGACTACACAGCCCCGATGGGATAAGAAAAAAATGGACTTCATTTTTGTATAATTTACTTTTCCGCTACGTATTGACAGAAATATAAAATGATATTGATAACTCAACTGTCTTAATTTAAAACATTTTCCCCCGCAAGTTAACCAAAACTGTTCCTTCCGATATGTATATATATTTTAAATTAATCTGGTTTAAATAAATGTCAGTTGTTAATTTTAACCAAACTTGTCATTAAATATTCTGACCGTATAATATTTTTATTCTGACCGTTCATATTTTTATACTGACCAAAAATTGAGTTAAATTCTGACCTTTTAATTTGTTTCATTTAAAAATACAAATACAATGAATGCAATTTAATTAAAATAATAATGGTGCCGTTGACAGTTATCGTCTTTGACGATGTCAGAAACAAATGATTATAGACCATTAAAATATGAAGTGATGGTAACATCCGATATTTACATTAGTTGCACAAACTCGTGTAGAGATGAAAATTAATTTCAGGCATCAGTAATTTATTGGTGAGAATAAGTTGTGTTACACTTTAAAATTCAAAATTCCGAAGTATAACAGTATAAACTTGTGTTGAAAATCACCAACGCTTTATACGTACATTGTTGTTAACCGCAATGGCAGCACAGCGTTCATAATCGCAACACAAAAAGCGAAGAAAAAGAAGACGAAGAAAAAAACAACACGGAGTCGCGCCTAATCGGACACACATCGGCATTTTCCCACAAAAATAACACACGACAAAATAATAATAACAATAATAATGAATCGAGCTGTCGACTTGACAGAATTTACACGCCATTTTGAAAACTTTCACCGCGCAGAGTTGGTAATAAAATAAGAAAATTACTAAATTTGTATCGATAGTCTTTTTTTCAGTAGTCTGTTCACGATCGCCAGCTGCTAATTGGCATATTTCTCTGTTATTGGTTCGTAAACTGCACCAGTTTACTCAAATACTGCTGCCATCATTCAATTGTCTTTGAGTAGTTGTCTATAAGACTACAGCGTTGTGACGTCAGGTCATGTTTGACAATATGTACATACATGAAGTATGCCACAAAATTGGGGCAATGTGTTCGTTTTTTAAAAAATACTTTTGAACACAAAGAAATTAATAATTCATATCATAGTAAGCCTACAACCGTAAAACAGTGATTTATCATCCATGATAATGAATAGCTTTACTTTCTTAGTATGTGTTTTAACAGGTCTACGGATATACTAATATTTACAGATATTTATCTGAAAAAAAAAACATATCGACTGTGGAAAGGAAAAAGGACGTAACCCACACATAGAAAATTCTACAGGAGGCACAAAAAACGTGTTTTGATGATTTTGGGCCATAAGCAAATTATTTATTTATTTATTGTTAAAAATTAAAATTACAGTACATGACATAAAAGCTGACGCCAATTCGCCATGCACTTGAAAAATATAATAAGACAAAATATAAAATAAAAATACACAGTACATCAAATTCAACATAAAAAATCAAGAAATACAATAGAAAAATCTTAGGAAAAACCTTTTTTTCAGTCTTTTTTCTTGGTTTAAATTTTCACAAGCTCATCTTTTTTCAAACTTAAAAGCTAAATTTAGATACTAATTCGGGATTTGCAGCTTACATCCCTTTGATAGAACGTGTATCAAGTTTGATAAATTGTGATTATCGAAAAAAGCTGTTTTGAAAAAACTGTGGGTTGCGTCCTTTTTCCTTTCCACAGTTGATATGTCACCCGTTGGTTTTTTAGAGCTCGCTCTACCGATTAGGCTGGTCTCGGTTCAATTCCCGGTCAGGTCAATGTCAAATTTAAATTAAATTTCAGACCTAAAAAGTGGCAGCTTGAGATATCAATTCCCATTGTGTTCAGACAAGTCAATCTCGTATGATCTTTCAACTTTAAAATATTTGGCGCATTGACACAAGCTGGCATACCAAATATTTTTTAGTTAAAAAAATAATCAAATCTTTCAGTTTTATCACTTTTAGGGTGTTCACTGTCAATACTTGGTGGAAAGGCATTATTATATTAATAAAAAATACAATATTCCTTTGTGTAATTTAAGATTTTGACTGAAGGTGCTTGGTAGAATTTCAATATTAAATTTGAATCGTTCAAACTATAGTTCGTCAGTTCAAGTTCATCCGTGCACTTGAATGCCTGAAGATGCCGAAAGGCGAAACCCGGGTCGTTAGTGACAAAATCTGTGAGAATGTACATAGTTTGAACGATTCAAATTCCTTTGTACTTTATTCCACTTTATTTAATAGATCATAACCGGTTTCGCTCATTGCGATCATTGTCATCTGATAAGAAAAGTATATAAACAGTGCTATTTATACAAAAATAAATTGAAATACAATTGAAAATGAAAAGAATTTACAAATTACGGTTTAAGTGACTTAAGTGAATTACACAAAATTAAAATGTTTAACACCTTTAACCAGCGGTGGGCTGCCAATACGTTAAAAAGGGGCTCGCTTAATCTCAAATCAATTATCGGTGTTCCAATCCAAACCAATTACATGCGGTATTTAAATATGCCGTCGATTTTTTACTTAATACACTTTTAATATGTAACAATATGCAATTTCCCGTAAACTTATCAATGTAAATGGCTTAAAGTATTGGGTATAATTAAGCCGTCTTAGATAATATATGGCGGAAATTGCAGTTATATACTACTTGAATCTGTGAATATTGCTTTCTCTTAAATTAACAAGGGACTGCCTATAACATATAATTAAAAATCTTCAAAGTTTAAGAAATTTTAAGTGATGAATGATGGTAATTTTAAACATAATTTAAGTTTTACTTTACATAAAAATGTTTGTATAATGATTTGAGCAATCAAAATTGAATCATATCTATTTTCTAACATAATAAAAATAAAACTTGACCCGTTATTGTATAAAAAAAACTATGTTTATATGCCATGAATTTATTACAACTGTCTTATTAATTTCACCCTTCAAATCATGTTAAGTAAATAAAATAATAATCATTGATATCCTTTGCTATTCACGTCGTAAATTATGCTTTTGCGCAGAAATTACTGTAAATCTGTACCCAACACGGAAAAGACGACCCGAGGGCAAAAGTTTTTCATTTATGAACCGTGTCTATCATGAGTGCCGTTTACGAGACTGTCCCGCCGTGTTCATGCTCGAAGCGCTTGTAATAAAATTTACAAAACGTGATCGATCATTTTTTATTTTTAAATTAATATCAACACTGCTGGTCATGCACCGTATGTAGGACAATTTTGTACTAGATTTAGAGTTTAAACATTTTACAATCGATTATTGGATGTCGAATAAAATGTTTTTGATGTTTCTAAACTTCCATGCATTATCTTAACCAGTGGTGGGCCGCCAATAGATAAACAAGGGGCTCGCTTTATTACCAAAGCAATTCTCGGTGTTCTGGGGAGCAGTGAGTTTTTTGTATCACTCTGATGGAATTATATGCAATACTTAAATAAGCAATCAACCCCTGATCTTAACCTGGAAACAGGGTTTAGAAAAAGCTACTTAATAACTAGAAATTACTTGTGCAAGAAAAAAACTCACTAGCCTCCACTAGATAGTTCTGATATGTTCACAAGTATTTTTGCGTCATTACATTATGACATAGTTATCTTTTGGTCATTCACCATCATTCAATCAAAGTGAAAAACAGGTTATTCTAAGAGTTATTATTTTTAATCTATAATCAAATACATCTAACTCTGTTGGTACAAAAGTATTTCGCTTATGAAGTACGAATCATCAATAAATAAATCAAAAAACAAATTCCTTGTAGCTAAAGCTGTTTTTAACAATATGTTTGTCGTGTATAAAAGCTTGCCTCTTCTTACATTCACTTTCATGTCAAATAACACATGTGTTCAACAATGGGCTGCCAATACGTCAACAAGGGGCTCGCTTAATCTCAAAGACATTCTCGATGTTCTAGGGAAGGAGTGAATCAATTCTAGGTAATTATATGCAATACTTAAATAAGCAGTCGATTGTTACTTAATACACTTATAGTATTTAACAATATGCATTTTACCGTAATCTTATGTATCAATCTTAATGGCTAAAAATGTAATACTGTGTATACTGAAACTGTCGTAGATAGTATAAAAGTCAGAAATTTCAGTTATATACTAATTTGATCAAATTGATCTGATTTGGAAAGAGTATTGTTTTCTCTTAAATTAACAAGGAGCTCGCCGGCTTAAGTAAAATTTAACAAGGGGCTCACGTAAGCCTCTCCAGCCCACCCTGCATGTGTTTTGAAATTAGTCCACCAAATACACGATGAAAGATTTCATGACGGCATACTGTTGTATGACAAGATAAACTATACGATTTATCTATCATAAAACAGTGGAACCACCAATTACACTACCCCGAATTACGCGCTGGCTTGAAATATTCGCCGCAAATCCCCCAACTGCACGGTCGCATCTCATTTTCGTTACTACGAGACGGTCGTCTGTGCCGCGCAGATGGCAAATGTTGGCTAGCTGCTGTGTATTCAACACGTGCCAGGCTATACACGTATAGCGGGCGACAGTCTATGTGTGGGATTTTGGCGCGCTTTGCATTTTATCACTCTACAACCGCCTGTGTGGCAGAGTGGTCAATGTCGTTGGCTTTGATTACGGAGGTCACGGTTTTATAAATTGATTTTTCAATCGATTTATGGATTTCTGTACGAAGGCATGTATGTATGTGATGTCTTGAATTCCCCCCTCCCACCCATCCTATCCTATGAACGGGGCATATCGAGAGCGATAAGCTAACCAGTAGTCCTGTCCTAGCCCTATTCTTCTATTCCTACTCTCTTTGGAAAAAGAGAGGTTGAGCAACTGAGTAACAAACAGTTCTCGTAGAAACACTTATGTTGAAATAAGCACCATTAGGAGTCCATATGCTCCACATTGGGAGGAGACATGGTAAAAAAAAAACTAAATATTTCGTCAAAATTTATTTTTTTGCAAAACTAAGGGAAATATTAGTTTTACATTTTTTGCGGAAAAAACTAAATTCCTTATTTTGTATGAGATTCACACCCCTAATTACACTAATCCGAATTACAATGTCCCGACTTTAGTGTAAATGGGGGTTTTACTGTACTTAGGTTCTGCCGTGGACTGAGGGGAGACATAAAATAACAGAATAAATATTTTCGTTTAGTTATGAAGGAACAAATTAACGATCGTTCACTTTTGGCGGGCTTTGCAAACGTCATGATTTCTATCCGCCATTACGTGTTCACACACTCGACAAAATGGAGTGAGTGATAAAATCTCGCGCGCGATTTCCTACTGCATGCTACACACAAACTATACTCAATTAAAAGGGTGACAGTAGCAATGATACCAGATAACAATTTATGATACTTCCGTCTCTTTTCAAATGTTATATTTTATTATGATTGTGTTTATATTTTGTAAATAAAAACAGCGAAAATAATAAATAAGAGTTTTGGAGTTAGGTGCGATGGCTATTTTATCGGCACGCCATTTTTAAAAATGCTTAAATAAACCAATCAAGAAGACCTTGACATCTTACTAACTATAATATAGTTTAGTTAATATTAGTAGCATTTATCAAATTGATATGAATACTTCAGATAAAGTTGTTCTAGTTTTTTTAAAATTTTGATTATCATTTAAATTATTACAAATATTTTTCTTTATTTAATATTATATTATATTACAGTAAAAATATACATGTTTTTAATTTTTAGTTAAACATTAATGTGCAAATAAACATATACTTTACCAACTTTCATGTAACCCGAGCCGACCATAACCGAGGTTTATGTGAATTTCCGTCAAAACGGTGAATTTAAAACTTGTTGTATATTATATTTATTGATTGAATCGACATTTGATAGGTAGAACTACATTGTTTTAAAATGTATTTGATTACAAAAGAGTTATGAATTATAAAACACAACTTCTCCGGCATCACACACTTGTGATGATGGCGTAATACCGAAATAGCATTTCATCGCAACATTTTTAATGAACTAAATACTTTATTCGAGCATAATACAGAAAGATTGAGCCAAATTGCTATCAACTAACTAATAAAACTCTTGTAGAATTAAAACATTCTGATTTGCTTACATTATTGTAATGAAAGCTAATTCAATCGTTCACCTTTATTTAATATACATATTATATATCTCCTAAAAATATACAACAATTCAATTGTTTTGAATTGTATTTATTTTTCAATGCTTTTATTTTTAAGAATGAAATACAATAAATTGTGACTTAAATAATATAAAAAAATAATTATGTATCCGTCACAAAAATAACATCACATTTTTTTAAAACCTTATCATCTTTTAATCCAGACTTCTTTTAAAGTAGTGATTAAAATTTTGTATTTCTTATCGCTATTCTTAGATTAAATTATTTCAAAAGTACAAATTGTATTACCTTTTCAGCTTAACGTAATAAAATACGAGACACACATTACACCCAAACATGACCAATTCAAATGTTAAAAATCACACACTAAACCTTTTACAGTTTAATCCCTGACGTCTGCTTTGCATAGATTAGCTAGCAACCTTTTCAAGTAAATTGTAACATATTATACAGCATGTAGGTGATCAAGATAAAGGCGGAGAAAGAGGCACGCGACGCCGACGCCTCGGATAGACGCCTGCGCTAGCCTCCCGCACCGCGACGTCACATTTTTCAATACTTAACCCGTTCACTAAGACCTTTATGAAAAAATATTGACCGCGTTATTGTATGATCATATTGAAAAGATCAAGGATCAAGCCGGGCCATATAGTGCAGCGGTTAGCGTTGTTGGTTTCCGTGCCGGATCTCACAGTACGAACAGAATTTTTCAATCAATTTTAGATTTTTGCTCAACGGCATGGGTGTCTGTTATGTCTAAAAATTCTCACCTTTCCTTCCGATCCTTTAATAACTGGGCATATTGAAAGCGATCAGTTAACCACTAGTTCTGTCCTAGCCTTAACCTTCTAGCCCAGCTACTCTCTTTGATAAAAGAGAGGTTGAGCGTCTGAGTAGCGAACAGTTTTCGTAGAAAAAACATCTGTTGAGACAACTCCATTAGGAGACCATATTCTCCACATTGGGAGCGAACATGGACAAACAAATAAAATATTGAAAATATTTTTAACTGAAATATACAGACCATGGAGGGAGCTTGGAGGGGTTCGTGCGAATACTTTGTTAAAGTTTACCAAGGTCGGCGAGCCCCTTGCTAATTTAAGAAGAAAACAATATTCTCAGATCAAATTAGTACACAACTGCAATTTCCGACTTATATATTCTCTATGACAGCTTCAGTATACACAATAGTAAATGTTTAACCATTTACATTGATAAGTTAACGGTAAATTGCATTTTGTTACATATTACAAGTGTATTAAGTAGCAATTGATTGCTCATTTGCATATGGAAATGATTCACTCCTTCCTTAGAACACCGATAATTTCTTTGATATTAAGCGAGTCCCCTGTAACGTATTGGTAGCCATCGCTGTACCAGTGTCAATTTTTAACGAATTGAAGGTTATATTTATGTTTCTAATCTGAAACTATTTTGTATAGTGCTTACTCTTCATAAATAAAATCTAAAAATATTAAAAATATAAACTACCCATGTGATTAGGGTATCCAATTCCGGAGCCTTTTTCCAATCCCGGGATTTCGGGATTGATTAAATTTTGAATCCCGGGATTGAGATTTTCTCACCGAGGAATTTGAAATCTTCAATTCGCTATACTTTTCCCTTGGATTCTCATAGAACCTCGTTAGCTCGCCGAGGAATTTTAAATCTTAAATTTGCCAATTTCGTGTAAATTTTCGGAATTTCCTAAAAATTTCTCAATCCCGAAATCCCGGGATTGCAGCCATCTCAATCCCGAGATTTCGGGATCAGAAAATTGAACGGGATCCCGGGATTGGATGCCCTAATTGTGATGTCAAGCAATTGATACAACAGTTACCCGCAGCGAAAGGTTAAAAGAACTCGCCACTTTACGTCTACATACTATGGGTCTCGTATTCGTACATTCGTTATCTGACCATCGCTCAACCTTCGCACCATGTTATGGATTAGGGGCCGACGGTGCGTGAGGCTACTACATCCCCCAATGGCGCACATACTTGCACTAGTCTATTTAAATAATTGTTATTCTCTTCAGTGATTTTTATCAGATTAATAAACCTTCTTTTTTTTTAATCATTCCCGAATGCTCAAAATTATTGATGTAACAAAATCAAATATTTTTAAATTTCATTGCTTTTTTTTAATTTAGCATTTTAGTTTGTCGAGCATTTAAGCGATGTGTAATTTTCCAGCAGTTTTTTAATATTATAAATTACAGCTAATGCTAATGCGAGAAAATATTTTTTAATTGACAGATCATACGAGAAAAAATCGATGAGAATTTATTGTAAGTCACTCGAGGTCAACTCGCAAACACCTACGTCTTAGATCTCAAATTTAAATTGAAAAATGTAAATTTGAGATTGACTTTACTGGGAATCGAACCCAGACCCACCTGTTCGGTAGAGCAACTAGACCACAGTGGGTGATATATTTTGAGCGGGTAGTATTTCAATACCACTTTTATAATTTGTCGTTATACTGGCAGAAGACTTTAAATTAAAAACCTTTATTTTAAGATAATCGTCATTTTACGACGATATTTATAAAAATTTAACATTTCAATTTATTAACTATAATGATTGCTTATCGTTGTAGCCACTTCATGAAGTTCGATAATGATAACGAATTAGAACCACATATCCATAAGCGTTAAAATACATAGTTCTTTTTGCCAATAGTAACTTTGAACGGAATTAACTTGTTTTTTTCAGAAGATACACCGTGTTAAAATCTATATATCAGCATTCATCACTAAAGACTGCCGGGTTTTGACTCAACACCTTCTGCCAGTAAGCCGATAATATGTCATTAAACTCTCCAAAACTGTGATACAGAATCATTGATTAACTACTAGTTTTCGACACACTCATTTTGTATTAAGAATCCATGTATTTCTCATAACCCATTAACGGTGTATTTGTCTAATTAAAAGTCAATCATATTTTTCAGTGTGCAATAGCTGTATGAATAGAAGAAAGAAAATTTAAATACATTATCATGATTCATGAACCATAAAAAATAATCTGCTTATTTCATTCCAATATATTTGCTTTGCTTTGCAAAAATTGTCAAGATTACATCCAATTAATAATATTTTTAAAAAAAAAATAGTTGACAATACATACATCTACATCTTTCAGATTCAGTTACATTTTGTTTAACGATGGAAAATAACCAATTCATTTTAATAATGTTCTTGGATTACATGTATGTATGTGGAATTTATTATATTATAACCACGCCACTTCATTTTAATAATGTGTTACAAATTCACTACTCTCGAAATTTTACATTTCTTTACACGTTTTCAAATAAATTAAATGTTCACATGAACAATCTTGTTTTGTGATCGATCAAAGGCTGAATGTGTTACTTGACTTTATCGCCCAGATATGTTAAAATTTATACCTCCCTTGTGATCACCGACTAACATTAGAAGCTTTTTTTGAGCTTTTTAACGTGTTGACATTATGTATTGGTCACTCGAATTTTACCAGTAAAAGCCTGAATCATTTCAAAATTTAAAATTAAACTACATTTTTAGATACGCAATTCTTTCACGCCAGCATTTTAAGCCTTTTTCTTTGATACATTCGGCGGTAACTTTGTGGAAGTTGATTTGATTGTTGAACTTTATTTCACTTTTTGAGCTACAACTTGTGACATGTGCTTCGCTCCTTTGGGAAGCATTGTTATGGATATATTATTACTAAAACACTTAATTTAATTTCAATTTTGTTCCAACTTTATTCTTTATATATATTGTACACTTTATAAATAAATCATTTAATCTTATTAATCAATATTATAACGATGTGAGTATCGAGGAGTTTCTACTTGGCTGTCGACCTTTCGATTTGAACTGGCGAGAAAGGAGAAGGATATCGGTTTAGTTGAAAGGTTTATTGTTACAAGCTTTCATAGATAATTTAACATAGCACTATATGCTATAATGTTATGTATGCATAACGGCATCATCAGGTAGACTTTTGCAACATTTACGAATAATCTGATTATGCTTTTCAAAGATGCGAAACCCGTGTTGCAGCACAAAAAGTTAAATAACAAAGTTATCAAAAATTATTTGATATTACTATTTCATTTGATTTATCAATATAGTATGAGTAACATTAGATAAAGCAGGGTTTCCCAAATTTATTGTGCAATGGAACACTTCGCAAATCTAGAAATGTTACCGGAATCACAGCTTATTTTTTAAGTCGGGTAATTCATACTAATCAAAATATTCATAAATACATATGTTTTAAAGTCACTTATTTATTTATTATTTAATTGTTTTAGAACACGTTACATGAAATATGAATAAATAAAGCTCTTTGTGACTAACATGTAAGATTATATTTTTAACGACCTGGGTTTTGCATTACGATGTGCACTTATGAACTTTAACTGAGGATTGGTAAATAATTGCTTCCTGTTTTTATAATATTAGAAATAAATTTATTTATCACTAGGAAAAAAGCTATTTTTATGGTGTTCACGGTCAATACTTGGAGGAAAGGCATTCATTGTATTAAGAAAAAATACAATATTCTTTTGTAATTAATTTCGATTTTTATTTATCGAAATCAGGACCGGTTGAGAATGCTCGCCATGAGCGAAACCGGTCCTAATCTTAATAAATAAAAGTGTAAATTATGTACAAAGGAATATCGTGTTTCTTCTTTAAAAAGCTATTGATGGCAAAAAGGATTAATTTTAATATTTATCCAAAAGGCAAAACCCGGGTCGTTTTGCCTTTCCGGGCCGGCATTAGTGACAAAACATGTTAGTGTGTACACAATTTGAACGGTTCAAATTTAATATTAAAACTCTATCAAGCACCTTCAGTCGATATCTTAATAAAAATTAACCATCTCCGTTCGCAATGTGGACCATATGGACTCTTAATGTAGTTTATCTCAACAGTAGTGGTTCTAAGAGAACTGCTTGTTATTCGGTTGCTCAACCTCTCTTTTCCCGGAGAGAGTAGGGATAGACGGATAAGGCTAGGACAGGACTAATGGTAATCTCGATACGCCCCGTTCATATGATAAAATGGGTGGGAGGGGTTAATTCTAGACATTACATACATCAATGCTTTTGAACAGAAACTCATAAATCGCTTGAAAAATTAATTTATAAAACAGTCCGTACCGGGATTTCAGCCCATACCCTCCGTAACCGAAGCCAACAACATTGACCACTCGACCGCACAGGCGGCTAAATAGGAATTTATATTAATTTATAAGTATTATTTTGATTACAAATCAGATGGTATATAAAACGATCTTCTCTTCGTCGGATGAGTTGGCATTTTTAGAGAGACACTATTTCTCAATCGCTGAGACAGTTGATCGCTGTAATAAAAATCACTTCATGTTTCCCGTGTAGATCATTGCAGTTGATCCATGATCCATTGATGTTTCCCACCATGTCGTCGGCGTGCAAGCAAGCAAACTTCAGAGTGACAAGACCGGCTGCGGAAAAGAGAAACACGAGATGTCTTTTTTTACGGTTATTGGGAAAATGAAGTCGAATTTTAGAAAATGCACGCTTCGCGTACTGCGCTAATGTACAGACGCGTGAAATTGACTGTCGACAAATAATGCTCGACGCCGTGTTAACCAGAAGAAGTTTTACAGTCGCTGACAACTCACGGTCTTGGATACAATGAGAATTTAAACAATATGAATATAATATTAACAGCAATCATTTTTAACGTTTAATTCTATGGCGCAATTGTAAATAAATTTAATATCGAAAAAACGTGACTTAATCATTTTTTTATTATTATTTTACATGCATGTTTTTCCATATGCGTTCCCTATACGGTCACCACAATGTTCCTCTAAGATTCTCTATCCCCTGCCAGTCTTTTTGCTTCTTCGTAGGTCATCCCAACGTCTCGTAGCTCCGCTGAATATATCCTGTGGATAGTCATCAGTAGCTTTCCACGGTGCCGGTATCCATTTGGTTGGTAGAAGAAACAAGCAGGGCTTAGACTCTATTTAGACATCCTCTGCACATGTCCAACCCATGTCCATCACAGCTTCTTTATTTTGGACGTTATAAGAAACTGGTTAGTCCGCTCTCTAATCACTGTGTTCCTGACAAAGTCAGACCACCGCACTCCTAGCATTAACCGCAGGCATTTGTTTTCAAATCACAGTACACGGTTACTCTGGGCTTTCGTTGGGTGCCATGATTTGCAACCGTAACAATTATACATGCATATCATACTATATATTCTCTAGTTTTTACATACTCTTATCGCATGATTGAAAATATCTAATCTTTGGATTATACCAAATCGTATTACGAATGAAAGAAAAAAAAATAGTTTCAATAAAATGACATACTTAACGACAAACAAACATTATTGGATCAATACTTTCGATGGATTTGGCAGTAATTCGGCAGTAACCTAGATTATTCAATGTATTGTGCTACAAACTGTGACACGTTTTTCGCCTCTTTCAGAGGCATCCTCAGAAAGATTTACTTTCACAAATGCTTGCTTGAGTACGAATGATTTTAATTTTACTATTCTGATATATTATAATAAATATCAAATAAAAATGAGAGGCAAGGAGGGTATGATAGAAAAACAAACAAACAAAAATGGTAATACAAATGACATATACTATTAATTGATTTGGCATTTACTTGGTAGAACTCCATTTATAACAGATTAAAATAACAAAGTATTTTAGCTCTACAGTTTTTAATAATTTTATTCGTTGATAGCTATTTCGGCTTGCGCCATCGTCAGAACTAGTCAGAATTAGTTATTAACGAATAAAATTATTAAAAACTGTAGAGCTAAAATACTTTGTTATTTTAATCTGTTATAATGACATATACATTAAGAAATAAATAACTAATGAGTTACATCAATTAAAATCATTCGTACTTAAGCAAGCATTTGTCTGTCTGAAGATATCTCTAAAAGAGACAAAACACGTGTCACAGTTTGTAGCACAATACGTGAAATAATCTAAGTTATTTTATATTATTTAAATACTTATTCAAAATTTGTTATCGTATTACGACAAAATAATTTGATTTGATGGTGTTAGTAAGTCGTTCTTTTTTATTCTTTGTAACAAATATAACAGAAAAATCATGACGGGTCCGTGGTACAGTGGACAACGTCTTTGACTTTCGTGACTGATCTCGCGGTCTTAAGTAACAGAACAATAGTTTTTTTTCTTTTTTTTATGTTGGAAGGCATAGGTGTTTTTGATGTCTGAAAATTCCCTCACAACCTTCCAATGAACGTGGCGAGAGTGATTGTGTAACCACTAGTTCTACTCTTGCCATAGCCTTAGTTCTTTCCTTTTTATTTCTAAGGTAGGAAATAAGTATCACGCAGTTATATGGAAAAAACTTATGTTGAGACACCTCCATTAGGAGTAGTTATACTCGGTGGCGGATTACCCAATAAACGCAAGAGGCGCTCGTTTTGGGCCTCAGAATCTTCGGGGACTCAAAAAACGCATACATTATATTACATAAAACTATTTCGTTTTAAATATTTTTTCTTGTTTAAAGTAGACTTTTGCAACGATTATATGTTATTTCAACAATAGGGCTTCCAAATTTGATTGCATCTGAGGCCTCTCAAGTAGGGTATCCAATCCCGGAGCCTTTTTCCAATCCCGGAATTTCGGGATTGATTAATTTTGAATCCCGGGATTGAGATTTTCTCACCGAGGAATTTGAAATCCTAAATTCGCTATACCTTTTCCTTGGATTCTCACAGAACCTCGTTTTTTTTTTTTTAGCTCACCGAGGAATTTGAAATCTTGAATTTGCCAATTTCGTGTAAATTTTCGGAATTTGCTCAAAATTTCTCGATCCCGAAATCCCGGGATCGCGGCCATCTCAATCCCGGAATTTCGGGATCAGAAAATTGAACGGGATTGGATGCCTTACTCTCAAGTGCGTAATCTGACACCGCTTATACTTAAAAAAACTGTGATTTTATTTGGTGAGTTATAACAGATTTTGTTACAAATTAACGCCTTGAATGAAAAAATATTATTAATAATAAAAAAGAAGTAATTATATATATTTAATGTTCTGTTGATGGTTTCATGTCGAAAAAGCTATGGGCTTGCAATTTATTGTTCAATTAAACAAATACATTTTTTTTAAATATAATGGAGGTCTACTTAATAGATGTTGATTCAATCAATTACAAAAGAAGGCCAAATTTACTATCATGAAAAATATAGAAACTTCGTTAATTGCATAATATTTCTAAGTTACTACAGATAGTAAATAATTTACCGTTTGATTTTTATATTGATCAATTATATTTAAATGTAACAACGTAAAAAATGACACATTCGAAGTATTTTTTACAGTCTGTGAGATAAATTTTTAGTATAGAAAGCAACGTATTTGTTAAATTTAATGCATTTTATTCATGTGTCGAAATTTTGCATTCTTTTTGAGTAAAGAGTGTTCGAAATGCTACAATCAGAGGTAAAGTAATACTGGGTAACCATATTTTTTTTTATCAAAGTCGATATAAAAGTAATGTGGCATAAGCATTATAATTTATTATTATTACTGTAAAAGTTTATGCACATACAATACATTTTACACACTTCGTGAAGAACTTTCAAAATCACTCTTAGTACTAAATTCAAATGTGAGAGAATCTAAAACTTTTTCTAACGTTACCCGCACAAAAAATTTAGAGTATTTTGGTGATTGATAAAATATCAAACTGACAGAACAATAATATTTGATACAATCTTTGATAATACTAATTACTTTCATTATGTACGTCACAGATCTGTATTCAGTAGAATGATAATTAAATAACAAAAACTCCTAGCATATGCGGTGTGCTTTACTTTTTAAATAGTTAAGACTTTAATACTTAGATCCTTTAAAACTTAAGGTAACCAATATTTTTTTTAACTAATTAATATCTCAATATGACTATTTTTTATGAGTAAACCACAATGCAATAATTTACAACAACTCTCTTTCACTGGATTGACAAAAAATTACTTCTCGCTCAACATAAGTTATTTCATTTGAATTATACAATAAATTATTTTCCTGTAAAAAACACTTAGGGCACAATAAAACAAACCTTCAATAAGTAAAATAGTTTTCGAAGCATCTGGAATGAACCCTAAAGATGTTCGGATACACTTGTTTTTTCGAATCGAATGATTCATAAATATTATGCATTGTTTCAATATTAATCGAGACAGTAAAATTGTATTCCCTAATCACTTCACTTGCTGTGAAAAAAGAGTTTTTTGCTGTGTTCCTTAACCTTAGTTAACAATTATATTTTTATATTTCATGTCATCTATCATTTACAGATCAAAGACTATGACTAGGGCATCCAATCCCGGGATCTCGTTCAATTTTCTGATTTTGAAATTCTCGAAATTTATACGAAATTGCCAAATTGAAGATTTCAAATTCCTCGGTGAGCTAAAAAAAAAATGAGTTTCTGTGAGATTCTGGGAAAAAGTATACCAAATCGGAGATTTCAAATTCCTCGGTGAGCTAAAAAAAAACGAGTTTCTGTGAGATTCCGGGAAAAAGTATAGCGAATTGAGGATTTCGAATTCCTCGGTGAGAAAATCTCAATCCCGGGATTCAAAATAAATCAATCCCGAAATCCCGGGATTGGAAAAGGCTTCGGGATTGGATACCCTAACTATGACACAGCGCTGGGCTCCCAATACGTTAACAAAAGGCTCACCTTATCTCAAAGCATTTCTTTGTGTTCTGGGAAAGAGTGATTTTTTAAATACTCCTACGCCATTATATGCAATATTTAAATAAGAAATCGATTGTTACTTAATACACTAATAATATGTAACAATATGCAATATACCGTAAGCTTATCAATCTAAATGGCTGAAAATGTACTGTACAGTGGAACCCCCAAATACACTACCCCAAATTACGCGCTGGTTTGAAATATTCGACGCAAATCCCCCAATTGCACGGTCGCATTCCATTGTCGTTACTACGAGACGGTCGTCTGTGCCGCGCATACAGACAAATGTTGGCTCGCGTCTGTGTATTCAACACGTGCCAGGCTATACACGTATAGCGGGCGACTGTCTATGTGTGGGATTTTGGCATCCTTTGCCTTTTATCACTTAGAAACTTGGTAATTTTTTTATAATACTAAAATTTCCCTTAATTTTGCACTTTTTGCGGAAAAAACCAAATCCCTAATTGTGTATGAGATTCACAACCCCAATTACACTACCCCGAATTACACTGTACCGACTTTAGTGTAAATGGGGGTTTTACTGTATACTGAAACTGTTGTAGATAACATATAAGTCAGAAATTGCAGTTATATTCTGATTTCATTTAAAAATATTGTTTTCTTTTAAATTAACAAGAAGCTCGCTGGCATTAGTGAAATTTGGCAAGGGGCTAGCGCGAGTCCCTCTGACCCCCCTCTGCTATGACACCTGTTGCCCAGTACTTACTCTGCTTGTCACAGAATTCACGTCGCGTCTCACCGTTTCAGAACCTCCGGCGTTGAGCGGCATCGTGAGATTGCGCCGCTTTCGCGTACGTTATTTATTTATTTTCATTTCGTCTTTTTTTCTTTCTTTTCTTATTGTTAAGTATTATTATTTTCATCCATTTTGCTACTGTTCGCCAGCGTCACTGTTTACAGTGCGACCGCATTCACAGTTTGCCCTGTGTCGGTTGACTGTTCTCCGTGCTTTTTTGTTATACACTTCTACTACGTATTCAGTAATATAATACAATATGAGGTTTGCGGCCTCACGCTTTCTTTATTTATACTTGCATAATTATTTATCACTATGAGCCCTTTGCCCTAACAAATTGACGGGCATACCAAATTGCTATATTTATTTTTGATTGAAAAAACACATTCTAATTTCTAGACCAGGCGCGGGGAACCTGCGGCCTTTTGGCTACTCTGGTGCTGCCTTCTGGCTAATTGTGTAAATTCGTGAATTCTTGACATGTTCTGACCGTAAATTCTTATTTCCGGCCAAAGATTCACTAGTCAATGTTTACTGCGGCCTTATATCGAATCAGAACAATGAATGCGGCCTTTAGAGAAAAAAAGGTTCCTTACCCCTGTTCTAGACTATTAACTAACTAGAAATATTTTCATCTTTTCCAAATAGATTAAAAAAATAAAATATCGGAAATTGGTAACTAACGAAACTCTCACAAATGAGTTAAGATTACAAAGAGATTCTTTCCCCGTAATAACTAACTCACTGTTTGTTACTCAATCGCTTAACCTTTCTTTTTCAAAGAGTAATAGAGTGTAAAGATAGAAGGATAAGGCTAGGACAGGACTAGTGGCTAGTTAATCGCTCTCGCTACGCCCGGCTGTTAAAAGATCGGAAATGGTGGGAGGTACATCTCAAACACCCATGCCTTCGAACATAAATCGTTAAATCTATCTAAAAAATGCTGTTCGTACTGTGTACCCGTGAAGTCTGGCACGGAAGCTAACAACGCTAACCGCTGCGCCATAGTCAATTATCATGAATGGTGACAGGCAATTATCCATGTCTATATTTTGATATAATAATTTTCTATATAACATTAAATATCAAAGTTTGAATTATCTTTATCCCGAGAGCTGTTTACTCAGAACTATCAATCTACCACTTACCATCTTCTGCCAGAAAGGTGACGATATATACTTTGATGACGTGTTTATATGCACCATTCGTATTGTTTTTGTTGATAAATTACTGTTTCAGAGAAAATACACCCGACATTTTTATATTAATTTTGAATGCAAATACGCCAAAATATTAATAATAAGATGGTATTTACTGGGCTTCTCATAATGGCTTAAATATTAAAGAGGCATTATTATTAGTTTGGTCATTAAGGAGGCTATTCCCATAATTATGTATAATTAATTATCTCTGGTTGTTTAAGGGAATTAAGCCATCAACCCTTTGCTAATAAGATTAACCAGTTTTCCAAAAAATAAATCTCGAATGCTTCATTAGCAGGGGTGGGCTGCCAATAAGTTATTAAGGTGCTCAGCTAATGTCAGGGCTATTCGCGGTGTCCAGAAAAAAGGTCAGATTTTTTATCATAGATATACAAAAATACGCAACAACCTTTAACCTAATTAAATTAAATTTAACAGAGGTACTTAAATTAAGTAAAAATACGAATATACTGTTAAATAATTAATTGAACATGAATTTAATTGAATGAATTCAAACATTTTTCCCATTTTTATATATAACATATATTTATTCAGTATATTAAATATGTTTTTATAATATAATATTATATATTTTAAAATTTTCCAATTTAACTTTTTTTTTTAAATTAGCATTTTGTAAAAAAAACTAAACTATAGGGGGGACCGCTATACGGGTGACTGCCGCATACGTTATAGGAAACTTCTCCATAGGTGTATATTCTTATTCTCTCCATATATATATAGATTTTGTAAAGGAAAAACTACGTAGCCCAAATTTTTTCACAACAGCTTTTTATCGATAATCAAAATATATACAACTTGATACACGTTCTATCAAAAGGATGTAACCGGAAAATGCCAAAATAACATCTAAATTGAGCTTTTAAGTTTGAAAATAGAGTTTTTTTTTACAATAAATGCTTAATGAATATCAGATAAAATCAATTAAAAACCAGTTTATCGGTGAAGATTGCGTATATTTCAAAATTTGCCTTTGGCTTACAATCATCAAAAAACGTTTTTTGTGTCTCCCGTAAAATTTGTTATGTGTGGGTAACGTCATTTTTCCTTTTTACTCTCGATATATATATGACAGAAATAACATTTAAGTATTGATTTGACATGCTAAATTTGTTTTTCTTAATTTAACAAGGAGCTCGTGCGAGCATCTTCGATTTTTTTCACATTATATAAATCCATGCCCGCTCCCGATGTGGAGCATATGGCTTCATACTGGAGGTATCTCAATAGATGTTTTTTCTACAAGAACTGTTCGTTACTCAGTCACTAACCCTCACTTTTTTTCCAAAGTGAGTAGTAGGGAAAGAAGGATAAAGCTAGAACAGGACTGGTGATTGACTTATCGTTATTGCTACACCCAGTTATTAAAGGATCAGAAGGATGGAAGGAGAGGAAATGATGTGAATTGACATCACAAACACCCAGTCTTCGATCACAACTTTCAATTGAACAATTCTCAAATTTGCTGTGATCTGACCGGGAACGGAACACAGACCTGCGTGATCGGCAGCGCAAGCTCTTACCAACTGGGCCACAGCAGGCGACAAAACATTACGGTTTTTACATTACGAGAGGAAATGTTCTATGAATAATATTAATTTGATCCCGAAAAACGTGTGTATAACTTTCTTCTTTCATCACTTTGCAACGTCTGGTTAACATGTTACTGATATCTCGAAATATTCAAAATCGCTTATTTTTATTTCATTCACTTCCGCTATTGTGTATTTACAGATTTTTGTCAGTTTATTCAGATTTTAAACATTTTTAGTAGACAGTATTTAAATGCCGTTAAGTATTATTTCAATATATTGATTGAAAAGTGAAAGGCCAGTTATGTATAGCATGCGCAGAACGTAAAAAAACTATGTAACATTATTTTTATTATACTAGAAATTCATATCAATTTCTTTCGCAATAAAATTTGTTATCATATCGCATGATTTATTTTTTCAAAGTACTTACAAGAACTTTTTTACAGATATTATATTTCAAATTATTAAAATTATTGCCGGGTTCTATGGCGCAATGGATAGCGGTGTGGGTTTCCGTGCCGGATCTCACAGGTTCGAGTCCCAGTACGAACAGCATTTTTTCATTCGAATTCTGTTCAAAGACATGAATGTTGGTGATGTCTAAAAGTATAATAGCTGGGCGTAGCGAAAGCGATTAGCCAACCAGTCTCCTAGCCTTATTCTTCTATCCCTACTACTCTTTTTGAAAAAGAAAAGTTGAACGACTGAGTAACAAACAGTTCTCGTAGAAAAACTTCTGTTGAGCTACATTAAAAGCGGACATGGATAAAAAAATCTTTATCAAATTATTAAAAAGAACAGTGTATTTTAACAAAGTATTATAAAATAACATTGTAATTTAGTCCCTGTTATTCAAATCACATAAAACTCTTTATTTTTAACTGAGTTTAACATATATGGGCTTTATATAAAATAAGTTTATTTTGAGGCCCCTAAGATTCGAAGGCCCTAAGCGCGCGTCTCGTACGCTTATGGGGTATAATCCCTCATTGCATTTTTATAAGAACATTTTGTATAATTGCATAAGAAAAATTAAATTGACTGTATTGTAAAGTAAGGTTGAATTATGGTTTTTGACATAATTAACAAAACGTTTGTTTTATACGATTCTTCATTTAAAAGAAGTCATTCATATTTTTCGCAATTGGTTGAAAATGTTTGCGATTGTCGAAAACGGTCCCGATTATTAACCAGTGGAATCACAGAATTGTATATTTTGTTCTATAAATATCAAATACAATAAAAATACATAACTGTTTTTTTACCAGATCAAAAATGTTATATTTCGTAATGTACTACTTCTATAATTCATTATTGAAATGAGTGTCTACTTTATGTCGGTAGTAATCAAGAGACCTAATACTTTTCATCTATCCTTTCCATTCGTATATTGATTGAAAACTGTCGTCTCGTCTAGATTCAGACAAAAAGCTAAGTAGAAAATTATACTCCACATGGTATTCTTCTCCCTCGTAGCACAATATAAGTAACAGAGCCGTGCTTTAAAATTAAAAGAAAGAGAAAAGCTCCCGTCGTTCAAAGGCGATTTCCTTACCCGGGGGAGACGTGGAGAACTTGCCCCCTTTCTCCTTTTCATCCAGATACGTTAGTCGCTGTTAGAGAAACTACCTGAATAAATCTTCCACGTACGTGAATAAGTGACTGATAAAAAAAAACATAACATGCTCGTATAAATTTTCAATCTAAATTGCGTTCGGGATTATTTCTTCACAAGTGAGACCGTTTTATTGAGCGTATCCTGTAACATAGATAGAAGGTTTCAGCAGTTTTTTTTATAAATACTAGGAGTGTCTTAGGATTAATTACACAAAATTCAATTTATATTCAATGTGTATAGTTGAAAGATACGCTAATATTTTATAAAAATCTTTTACAATATAAGGCGAGATAAACTGAAATATAATTTTAGCTCAAAATATTGTATAAAACTTCACTTTAACATCGTCTTATTAAATGTACGACAAACCCAAAAAAGTTGTAAAAGTAGTAAAACTGATCCCGAACAATTTCTCACATACAAAATTTATGGCAAGAAAATTTATCACGGTTTGAATTTACCATAGTTAATATTTTTTAAGATGAATTTTCCGCGTGGAAAATTACCAGTTCCGTCAATTTTTCGTGCAATCAAATATCAGCGACCAATTTTCTGTAAACAGAATTGCAATATTTTTAGACGATATGTGATTTTATTTATTAAGATATTTATTCACTCCATGCTACCAGTTGAACAAATTAAAAGATATCAAATTTATTTATAAAAAAAGACAACTGATGAAACAATAAATGTCAAATCCAATGAACGCACTGTGCACTTGAACGTCTGAAGATGCCGTAAGGTGAAATTCAGGTCGTTATTGACAAAACTTGTGTGAATGTACATAATTTGAACGATTCAAATTTAATATTGAAATTCCACCAAGCACCTTTAGTCGAAATCTTAAATCCAACAAAATGTGTTTGAAGAACAAACGTACTTAATCTTGCTTAACTTTTTATTGTGTATATTAATATTAAAATTTTAAAACATAATAAGTCTGAATATTTTATAACAATTTTGGTTAAGTTAGGTTAGGTCAGGTTTTTTTTAAAATTTCATTTAAAATATGACTATTTATTCTGACCGATATGATCAATGTAATATAAATTCTGATCAGAAAAAAACGAGCCTTAAATTTTTACCTTGAATTTTGGAAATAAACAAGGATTGAGTAAAAGATATGATTTTTCAACGGGTGCTGGTTGCCTCTTCGATTGCACACAATTTTTAGTAATGATTATTACGTCGCTCTTCATGTCAGATACTGTTTTTATTATTATTATTATTTCATTAAGTTTGCATGAGCCTCGAGGCCTTAAGAGGATAGATGTAAAAATCGACACAGAAAGAAAACACCTTCAGAAAAGTTGTTTTCATGTGACGCGAGCACAAAAAGAGTATACCTATTCATTAAAGAGGAGAACGGGGAGACGAGCGACGTGTGAATATATCGCAGGCTTATCATTAAATTTTAAATTGCGTCAAGCGGATGAAAAAGTTTACCCACTTGCCGAGCGCGTCGCTTTTTTATGCGCGTCTTGTATTGCCCCGCGCCTCTTGGAGGGACGCTTTAGCCTCGGCCTCCCCAAGCATTTAGGGCGCACAGTCACTCATTACGGAAGGCATGGCACACGTGAGTGTATTAAAAACCTCGCGTTTTACCGTGTGTAGAGTCTTCTGCAGAGATGGACTGGTGAACACTAATTATTTTTAATAAACATATGTATATATTAGAAATTGAAGTTGTATATATGACGTGCGCATGTTTTTGGTGGCTTTTTATCACTTTTAGGGTGTTCACTGTTAATACTTGGTGCAAAGGCATTATATTTAAAAAAAAACACAATAATCCTTTTTAACTTTATTCCATGAAATCTCAGGACCGGTATTGCTCATTGCGAGCATTGTCAACTGATATATATATATATATATATAAACAGTGCTATTTATACAAAAAATAATTTAAATAAAAAGGTGTGAACAACAATTGACATAGAAAAGAATTTAAAAATTACAGTATAAGTGGCTCTATAATTACACAAGATTAAAATGTTTAACACCTTTAACATATAATTAAAAAAATCATCAAAGATTAATAAATTTTAAGTGGTGATTGATGGTAATTACAAACATAGTTCAATTAAAAAGTCAACCGGTCTTGACCTTTTAAATAAAGTGGAATAAAGTACAAAGGAATATTGTGTTTTTATTAGTATTTTATTAAAATGATGAACAATGTATATAGTTTGCGATTTGTTTCTTTCGAGTAGTTCAAAACTAATGCAAACCAACTAGTAAATATTACAAAAGATGACAATATTGTATTGTAAATATATTTATTGACTTTTACTACATGAGATTTGTTTGTTTTTGCCGACTTAACTATTTCCTTTGACTTTTTTTCACTAGGTCAGTAATTCTATGGCTATTATCGCAAACCAACATGTGTCAGGTTATTTTAGGTGTGCACCGCACACCCTGAATATACGTCCGCAAAATCTCGGCAATAAAGAGATATATTTTAAGTGAATTTGAAGGTATTATTATGTATGTATACGTCTCCCAGCTGCACGGCCTGCCAAAGTATACAACTGCATATAGTCACACAGCTGGGTAAGCGTGGCTTGGAACGAATAATATTGTATGCAACTTTATCGGCGAAAGGCGACTTGTTAAGTTTCAGCACACACGTGTAATCGGTCTCCAATTCATTGAAAATCCTTTCAAAATTTAAAAAGAATAATAAATATCAAATTAAAATTAATAATTAATAATAAACCAAATTTTATTTTTTGATTTATAACATATGATTTTAATTATTTTTTAGTTTATTTGTAAACTTTGCGATCGTCTGAATGCTTCTTAAAGAGGCGGAACATATGACGTGATTTGGAGGACAAACAGTGGAATAACAAAGTTATCAAATTGAATTTTATATTGTAAAATGCAGCCTGAGTGCACCCCTAAATTTCTTCTAATGCTCAAGTTGACGTGTGCAAAGGACACGTGGAGTTTATTGCGCGTGTGTATGTATGTGTGCGTGTGCATGTGCACGTGCGGTTCGTTCAAGAAGTAAGGAGATATATTTGCATAAATAACCTAACCTCTAAGGAGGGCTTCATAATAGGGACGATTCATTGCCATAAAAGTGCGACAGTTCAAAAAGTTTGTGTTTTATACACAAAGTTAATGCGATTTTCTTTTCATCGTACTTGCAACTTAAATTTCAACATGTGAACTTAATCCAAGTTGCCATGCTACTTTTTTTTATTTTATAGTATACGTTATTTTATACAACTTTCATCAAATGAGATTTAGTTTAATAATTTGAGTTTGTACTTTCTTTAAAAGTTTTTCAATAATTGTTTATGAACTTAGTATTTAAAAAAGCACAATATTCCTTTGTACTTATTTCCACTTTGATTTACAAATATCAGGACCGGTTTTGTTCATGGCGAGCATTATCAACTGATTAGTTGATCTTTGTAAATAAAAGTGGAAATACGTACAAAGGAATATTGTGTTTTTCTTAATATAAAACCTTTCCACTATATATTTGACATTGAATAACCTAAAACGTGGACAAACCAGGGTAAGCTTTATTTAATTCTTGACATAATCTAAGTAGAATTTTATGATTAAATATAATAAGCTTTTCGTGTGGTTTTTGTTAATTTACCACGTTCATTGCTTAAAAAATCATTTTGTTTGGAATAGATTTAGAATGACGTTCAATTTTGTCACCTTTCTAGCAGAAAGTGGTAAGTAACAGATTGATAGTCTGAGTAAACAGCAAATGAAAAAAAAACTTTCATAATAGCTATTAGAATACTAGTAGCATCGATATTGTATGTTACGTAGATATTTATAATTAAATTATAGAAGCATTAATTAATGCAAATTTGACTCAAATAAGAGTTGAAAGTTAATAGACAGGGACAATTGCCTAGCTTAAATAATAATCAGCATTAATAATAATTCCTTTTAAACAAAAAGTAATTCCATACAAAAAATCTCTTTTTGCCAGAAATGTTAAACAAATGTACAATATTTTGAAATATATTCTCAAATAGAGGGAAATAGTACTTTTAGTATTATTTTCATTAACTGAGACGCTACCAACAGTTTAGCTTGCAGTTTCATGTTGTAACAAAAATATAAGAACATTATCGACTCGTGGAAAGGAAAAATGAACAAAACAGGTTTTTTTCGATAATCACAATGTATCAAACTTTTTATCAAAAGGCTGCAAGTTGCAAATACCGAATTAGTATCTAAATGTAGCTTTTAAGTTTGAAAAAGATGAGCTTGTAAAAAATTAAAACCAAGAAAAAATACTGAAATAAAGTTTTTCCTAGACAATTTCTTTAATTAATATTAGATTATGTCAATTAAACACCAGTTTAGAAGTCTCCGTGCACTTCAAGATTGTGTATAATTCATAATTTGCATATGGCCCAAAATCATTAAAACACGTTTTTTGCGCCTCCTGTAAAATTTCATATGTGTGGGTTACGTCCTTTTTCCTTTCGACGGTAAATATCCTACTCAATATTTTACAAATATATGCTTTACGAAACATAATAAAAAAATATATAAATAATAATAGACATTTTAATAACTTTTGCATCAATTTAATTCGTTATTCACGGTGAGACAAAACTATCAAAATATTATAAATAATTTGAGTAAACGTCTTTATTTTTACTTATAAAAAAAATCTCAATTAGTGAGCTGTTGATCCATTGTTGAAGTGGTGCGATTTGATTGCGTGGCTACTAATCTACAGTGCATACGTGGAAATCTTCATGAGGTTCGTGTATATTATAGACAGCAATAATACGTATAGCCTTTGAACGGGGCGCAGGATATGCCACCCCAACTTGTAGACATAGCCTCTGACGGGGGAGGACTTAGCCACCCACCCCAAATTTAAGGTTTTTAAATTTCCTGAGGGATTGTTTTTGTGAGAATATTTTTTTTTTACGTAAATAAGCTTTTATGAGACTAATGATCTACATATATGCTAGAATTGTTTCAATACACAATACGTTTAGTATTCATTCACTATTTTTTTTTAAACATTAGCTCCCAGATTATTTGAACTGGAAATTATTACCAGGTGACAGTGCTGCTTGTCAGAATAGTAAATATATATTATATCATTGATGCACAGCACTGTGCGCAATCGCATGCTTTGAATGATAGTGTGTGCTGCGTTAAAGATAGACTGATAAATTAAGATTCATTAGAAAATATGATGTAAGCACGTTCCCAAATAATGTTTTTGTAATGCTAAATAAAAACACCAATGACCGACTAATTTATAATTAAAGAACAAACTAAGCTTAGTTATAAATATTTTTTCCGCGACACTCATGACAACCATTTGAATACGTTTATCGCTGCTGTGTTACGGGATTCGACCTATATCGGGTGGGTGCTATCAATCAGCTTTATTGCTATTCTCAATTTTCATATGACATCTCCGAGCATAGCCGTAATTGATAATCCAATTGACAAACATTATATTAATAAAAACTCAATAATCCTTTGTACTTCATTCCACTTTATTTAATATTTCAGGACCGGTTTCGCTCAATGCGAGCATTGTCAACTGATAAAAAATAAAGTTAAATAAAGTGGAATGAAGTACAAAGGATTATTGTGTTTTTATTAACATAATGCCTTTCCACCAAGTATTGACAGTGAACACCCTAAAAGTGACAAAAATTATGTTTTGATTTACTTCATATATTGTAGTCAGCAGTAAAAAAAATTATGTTTAATTATAATTATAATCGATCTGTTTTTTTGTGAGATCATTTTTTATAGATCTTGCGAGCACTAATTAACGCGTAAAAATAACGGTTTCTTGTATAATTGGATAAACTTTTACCTTTTTACTAACAAAATTACAAATCAGAAAATTGGTTATTAATCTAAATTTATTATTGGGTCAATTTCCGCTATAGTAGTAATTTTTTTTTTTTGTAAATGTTGTGTTTTCAATGTAATTTCTTGTATAAATGTTAATTTATGTACCTTTCTCAGAACATATATCTGACATTATTATGAAATATAATAACTTATATGGAAACAAACCATTCTTTGAAAAAAATGAATTAAAATTATTTTTTAACATTATTTATTGTTTTATATTTTCAATTGGAAAGTCATTGGAGATAAACTCGCTAAAAAAATATTGAGTGACTTTAGAGCAGTGGTCCTCACGTAATATTTTACTGTAGCCGCAAAAAAAACACCAGCAGTCTGATCCTATGGAAATGTCTCGTGGTCGCACCAAATCTTCGTTTTGAGATGTGACAAAAATAGCAGTAACATTTACTAAAAAAATGGATCAACTCCACACAAGCCACAACAAATTTGGTGACCATAGTAAATCTTCTAGTGACCACACATGAAAAATACTGCTCTAAATGATATAATTAAGATTAACTCCCTGACTAAATTCTCAAATTATAATTGAAAAATACTATATGTGATATTGACGTTGCCGGTACTCAAGCACACAACCACCTGATCGCTAAGGTAAGGTCTTATACCACAAGGCGTAAAAGGCAAATTAAAATATACTATCATAAAAAAACTTTTTACCGTTGTATAAAAAAAATACCATTGCTTAATTAATTGTTTTATGAAAATGAACATTGCTTAATTAAGCCAATCGTGCTGTTTGATTATAATAAAAAAAATGATTTGTATTAAATAAATTATTTATTGACTGCTGTCTTCATTTTTTATGATTTTATTCATACACACATCTTTGAAATTTGGCTGTCATAGAGGCGAGTGGTCAATGGTTTTGGAATGTCACCCTACTTGGCTATATAGTGTCGAGTTAAAATCACAGAATAGATTATTTTTTTTAATCGAATAATAGATTTCTATGACATTTGTATTTTTCTCCGCCCACTCTTTATCCCATCCGGATAAACAAAACGCAGAGAAAATCGTCAATTAATTCATTATGATTTTTTTTAATAATAAATAAACACGTATGTTAACTGAACACCCACAATTAGGGTATCCAATCCCGGGATTGATTAATTTGGAATCCCGGGAATGAGATTTTCTCACCGAGGAATTTGAAATCCTCAATTCGCTATACCTTTTCCCAGATTCTCACAGAAACTCGTTTTTTTATTTTAGCTCACCGAGGAATTTGAAATCTCCGATTTGGTATACTTTTTCCCGGAATCTCACGGAAACTGGTTTTTTTTTTTTTTTTAGCTCGCCGAGAAATTTGAAATCTTGAATTTGCCAATTTCGTGTAAATTTTCGGGATTTCCTCAAAATTCCTCAATCCCCAAATCCCGGGATCGCGGCCATCTCAATCCCGGATCCCAGGATTGGATGCCCTAACCACAATCAGTATTCGAAAGGATTTTTTTATTTTCTCCCAACCAAAAACGATTGCGAATAAATCTTAAGAGTGCATTACTTATAATTTATGATTTCAACTGAAGGTGCTTGGTGGAATTTCAATATTAAATTTGAATCGCTTAAATTATGTACATTCACACAGATTTTGTCACTAACGACCCGGGTTTCGCCTTTCGGCATCTTTATGCGTTCAAGTGCAAGGATGAACTTGAACTGACAGTTGAACGCCTGAAGACGCCGAAAGGCGAAACCCGGGTCGTTAGTGGCAAAATCTCTGTGAATGTACATAATTTGAACGATTCAAATTTAGTACATTACTTAGTTAGAGAACATGTAAAATATAGTAGTGATATAATGACTGTCAATTGACAGGCGATTGGCAGACTCCATTGTTGCCGCAAGATAATATTGGTATAGTAAAATATTCAAATAATAGATTGAACAGTAAACTGCTCTTGTTAATCTTTATTTTATAATTCGGTGAATGTAACGTCGCGATTCTTAGATCCCCTTCATTACAACCGCCTCACATGCAATATCATGCAAAGTCAGGACAGCTTTATACTCAAATATATATTATACATACACAGCAAGCATTTAAGTTTCATTTATCGATCTTAATTTCATTTCAACCGCTCAAAACTTTTCAACATGTGTGTTGTTTTCGGAGATTGGGGGGGGCCGTAATGGGGGTGGTTTTCGGAACGGGTTGGGGTTATTTGTGTGTAGGAAATTAAGAGGGTTCGTGAGTAATCAAAAAGAAGCTATGTTTTCTCCCTTCTTCGGCAAACTCGTACAGGGACTTCCGCAACACAACTTGATTTGAGACGTTTGTGCGCGATATTTCGACTGCCGTTATAATATTTCAGGTAGCATTTATATTTCGATATTTCATCGCTTACTTTGCAGTTTTAATTAAGCAAGTTCTAAAATGTTTTGTACTTTATTTTAATTTATCATTTAATTACCGAATCATGCAACATAGTAAATTTATTCGTGTCTATTATCAATACATAATTTTGCATATAGCTATTGTATCTATAACATTCAGGGGTGGGCTGGAGAGGGCCTAAAGGGGCTCGCGCGATCGCCTTGTTAAATTTTACTATGGCCGGCGAGCCCCTTGTTAAATTAAGAGAAAACAATATTCTAAGGTTAAGTTAGTATATAACTGCAATTTCTGACGTATATATTATTTACGACAACTTCAGTATACACAGTAGTACATTTTTAGTAATTTACATTGATAAGTTTAAGGTAAATCGCATATTGTTGCATATTATACGTGTATTAAGTACCAATCGATTGCTTATAACACCGAGAATTGATTTGAGATTAAGCGATCACCTTGTCAACGTATTGGCAGCCCACCGCTGATAACATTTAATGTAATTGTATATTTATTAAGTAATTAAAAATGAAAAAAATCAACCAAGATCACCCTGGAATGGTGTTACCTTTTTAGGACCTTCGATACTATTAAATTGTCCCGGATCTTTAAATAAAATCATAGCATAATAATTAATGCTCGACCAAATAATTGATACCCCATCCGTGGCGCAGCGGTCAACGTCGTCGACTTCCGTGACGGATCTCACGGGTTCGAGTCTCAGAACGAACAGTATTTTTTCAATCGATTTCCCAATCGGATCGGGTGTTTGTCTTGTCTAAGTAATCTTTCCCACCCTTCCAATCCTTACATAACGAGGTGTATCGATAATTATTGGCCAATCTATTCCTGTCCTAGCCCTGTAATTTCCAATCAAACTCTTTTTTTTTTTAGTGAGAAGTGAGAAACAGTTCTTGTAGAAAAACTTCTGTTGAGATATCTCCACTAGGAGTCCATATTCTCCACATTGGGAGCACACATGAATAAAAAAATACAATTATAAAATTGTTTCAATTTATGATTTGCTTCACTCGATAATAAATAGTTGACAATCTAGTCGTAAACCATATCTCCTTATATGGCCATAATAATGTAACTACCATCTCTGCAAGTTTGCTCCATATATTATATCTAATTAATACATTGGTGGACTTTCTTTACGTACCTGGCGTTTACTGAACTTGCCCTCCAGTAAAATACCATGTCGCCGTTTAGTAATAACTATCTAATCACCATATCAACTCATACCATCTTTCAACAGGTCAACTCGGATACCGTTACTGAAAGTACTGTATCTAATAGACAAAAAAGCGACCATCTCTATAGTATGATGCCACACCATGGTGAAAATAGGATCTTAAAAAACGAGAGGAAATGACCGAAGGCAGGGGTGGGCTAGAAAGGGCTCGTGGATCCCCTTTTTAATTTAAGAGAAAACAATATTCTCAGAATAAATTAGTATATATAACTGCAATCGCTGACTTATACGTTATCTGCGACAGCATCAGTATACACATTCGTACATTTGTAGCCATTTACATTGATGTTTTTACGGTAAATTGCGTCTTGTTACATATCGACTGTGGAAAGGAAAATGGACGTAACCCACACATATCAAATTTTACAGGAGGCGCAAAAAACGTGTTTTGATGATTTTGGGCCATATGCAAATTATGAATTATACACAACCTCAAAGTGCACGGAGAATTCTAAGCTGGTGTTCAATTGACATAATATTATATTAATTAAAGAAATTGACTAGGAAAAACCTTTATTTCAGTATTTTTTCTTGGTTTTAACTTTTTACAGGGTCATCTTTTTCAAGCTAAATTTAGATACTAATTCGGCATTTGCAGCTTCCATCATTTTGATAGAACGTGTATCAAGGTTAATACATTGTGATGAACACCATGAATTGCTTTGAAAATAAGCGAGCCCCTTGCTAACGTATTGGCAGCCCATCGCTGGCCGAAGGTATTAATTGTTCTGACAAAAGTTGGTGAGTAACATATTAATAATTCTGAGTAAACAGCAAGTGAAACATTTCAGCTTTTGGTATAAAAGCCTTTGGAATCCATATTTTATATTATATACACAGAGTTATAAATTTACAGACACTGACAATTGCCAGCCTTAAAACCAGCATCAATAATAATTGTCATTCACATATATGTATTTTTTACCAAACTAGGATAAAAAAAAATGAACCTACCAATTTATTGCAGACAAATAATTGATATCAAATAATTTCCTTGTATACTTTTTTGCTCAACAACTTTTGCCAGAGCGGTTTTATTCTTGTAAATATAGTTTTTCCTCCAAAATCAGTTTTCTATTTTTATCCCTTTTTAAAATCTTGACGAATTATTAAATGATGCAATTTATTTACTCCAACGTTTGATGAAAAACCATCAATCATGACAATCATTCTTCTTTTATACAGACATTTTGAAAAATAAATGTAATTCATATTTACAATATTTTATTTCTAGCATTAACTGCATCTAATTCGATTACAATAATAACTAATAAACGATTAAATATTACTGTTACTGTACTAATCGTTCTTAATAACTAGGGATTTACACTAATAAATCGATAATTAATTGCTTAAGGCAAATAATTTCTTAGTAATTTTTATAATAAAGGAAAACGTTCAGTTGATCGTTGGGGTCAAACAGATTTATTTAATTATCATTAGCACATACATTTAATAAGTCCTAGAATCCAATTAACAAAGATATATTTATTTCAAAAATAATAAGTAAGCTTGTATGAAATTGATGTTGGTCTGAGATAATGCGAATTGCAATGGCAATTCGGGTGGAGACAGGGGTGAGCTGGAGGGGGCTCGCAGGGGCTCGAGCGAGCCCCTTGCTAACTCATATCAAATTAGTAAATAACTCCAATTTCTAATTCATATATTATCTGCAACAGTTTCAGTATACATAATAGTCCATTTTAAGCTATTTACATTAATAAGTTTACGGTAAATTGCATATTGTTACATATTATAAGTGTATTAAGTAAAAATCGATTGCTTATTGCAATATTTAAATATTGCATATAATTGCATAGGAGCGATTAGAAAATTCACTCCTTCCTCAGAACACTAAAAATTACTTCGACATTAAGCGAGCCCCTTGTTAAAATATTGGCAGTCCACCGCTGGGTGGAGGAATGTTAATTTGACGCACCTCAGCCCTCTCCCCTCAAGTAGAGCATATAGATGATTGAACATTGGGAGTGCATAATTGACATTTGATTTTTTTGACGATAGCTCGTTAATACAAGAAAGACAAAGACAATTAAAGAAATATTTCGGCTTGCAAAGGATTTTACATACATTCAAAAGTATGAACAATTTTACATTTATTTTCATAATATAATAATCAATTTATGAAATATTTCGGTGTGCTTATTTTAATAAGAAATCACTCTGTTACCCTTTTTAGAATTGTTGTTGAATCACAAGTTTCCGACAAATGGTTTACTAAATGTTTTGTAAAATGTAGAATCAATAAGTCATCAGATGAATTCTTATAAAAATGGTATAATCATAAAAATTTCACAACGAATATTAACTATCACATAAACCTTCAAGAGGCGAAATGAGCCAAGAAGTAAAATAGTAAAAATTTTATATTTTTTGTTTTTATAATCACATCAAATCAAAGATTACACTATTTCAGTATATATTTACTTTTACGATACTTTGAGATGTGTATGATAGAATTGTATTACACATCCAACGAATTTTCTTCTTAAATATCACTTGGCTCACTTCACCTCTCATGGGCTCAATAAGTATAAAAAAATCCTAATAATAAATTTACAAAAACGTTTCACTAATAAAATATGTTTAAAGAAGTTTTTAAATACCCTGTAGCAACTGACATAAGGCAGTATTAACGTTTAATCGTTAGAACTATTTTGATTATTTTATGCAGATAGACATAGGTAATAATATGTATGTATATACATGTGCCAGTGTGAGTGTATCGCTCACAGGTGAAACTATCGTATGACGCACACATATTATCCACCCCACATAACGATTATGGTTTTCAAGCATGTGTAGATTGATAGAATTCCACATGCAATAAGTCAATAGCCCGAATTCTAGAATCCTGCATCAATTAAAGATTTAATGACTGCCTAATATTAGATTTCAAGAAAACGGAATCGATTTGCCTTCAATGCGAAACGTTACAAACTTTAGTATAGTTAAGTATTAAGGTACTGTTGCAAAAGTTAATGGTCTCGATGAAAAACTGAACAACACTATACTCTACGTGCCATACGGTATATCCATCCTTAACTGGCAAAATATCCTAAGCGACACAATGAGGTAAATTATATTTTAATCCAATAATTGTTCAATATCGCCTAAGGCAGTGGTTCTTAGTCTTTTCGAAGTCACGGTGCACATTTAATCACGGGAAAAAGTGGCGGTGCACCAGAATTAAGAGGTTGAAAAAAATATCTGAACATAATTTGTATTACATATTTAAAAAAAATAATAGTTACATACAAAATTACATAAAAATAAAATAACAGTTAAATTACATAAAAAATGATTAATAGTTGACAATTTTTCCCTAGAAACAATTTTATATTTATACGCGTTTTATCAACAATATTTGTATTAATATTTGAAGGTGCTCTTTGGGTGGCAAATCTGAAGGGGGTGGCATTTTTACCCCTTTGTTTACCCAAAATGACGTCCCTGCTTAACAAAATGGAATTTATATGATAAATCAAAAATCAATTAATGTGATACTAGGCTCTGGGGCGTCAGTGACAAAAAAAAATTGAACGTTATCTCATTCACCTGATCTTTTTTAGGGCCTGTACATTTTAGTGTTTTGACCTGTTATCGTTTGTAACACGTGGATCCCGGTCGAGAAACGCTGATCTAGATAACTGAAAGTAGTCAGTATAATATCAGGATAGGTATTGAGCATATGCTACCATTTATTAACCGGTTTTAAGGAATTCCTTTATCGAACTTAATATGAGAGTAATTTAAAAAAAAAACTTCTCTGTAAACCGTATTATAATAAATACACAGATGTTACTTACTTGTCTAGGATCTGTTTGTTGAAGCTAGGAGATCTTCCAGGATATCGTGGTAATAATTTAGGTTTATATGTATGAACTTTTAAGTATTGGAAATAAAAGTTCATTTAAATGAATAAAATAGGTACATCATTTTTTGAAAGAGAATAACTATATCATATATCTCTTCAAATAAAATCTCATTTTTCTTTTAATAAGTATACACGTATAATATATCGACTGTGCCGAAGAAAAATAACGTAACCCACACATAGCATTTTTACAGGAGGCAAAAAAAACGTGTTTTGATGATTTTGGGCCATATGCAAATTATGAATTATACATAAAAAATTATCTAGGAAAACTTTTATTTCAGTCTTTTTTCTTGGTTTTAATTTTTTACAAGGTCATCTTTTTCATACTTAAACGCTAAATTTAGATACTAATTCGACATTTGCAGCTTGCATCCTTTTGATAGAACGTGTATCATGTTTGATACATTGTGATTATCGAAAATAACCTGTTTTGAGAAAAATGTGGGTTACGTTTTTCTTCCTTTCCACAGTCAACATACTTATGATACTATAGTCAATATTAATAATTTTAGCAGTATTTAAAATAAAAATACTTACTTTATAATTTAAAAGATTTCTAAAAACTTGCTCTCACGTGAGTGGAATAATAACATTCTCTTAAATATAGTATAATTATAAAAGGCTTAGAATTAAATGAACTTTCGGTTAGATGATTTGCACTTATAGTGTAACTCCACATAGAACTCTGTTTGGCTACAATATTTTATTTTTTAATTAAAATAAAATATAATATGCACGAATGGTTGTGATAACAAATTTTAAATATAAAAAATATACATTAAATATTTAAATTGTTATATTTTTAACAAAATCAAGTTAGCTGTTACCGGTGAAATCAATCCAATCCACAAGTGCAATTACTTTTAACCCTTTATAAAATAGTGGCATATTGCAATCGTTTACTATGTGCACTATACAATTTTAAGCTGAGAACGACGCGGTGGGCATCTTTCTAAAAAGACAGATTTTCGCGCTCGGAAAAATCACGTCGCGGCTGTATCTTTGAAATTATTTGTGTCCATCTCCACGCGGTCTCCCCTCTATCCCCACCCTCGGAGCGCCACCCCCTCCCTCCCGCTGACTGCGCTGCCATTGGCCGCGCCGCCGGACACCGGCGAGGGCCCCCCGCCCCGGACCCGCCGCCGGCGAGCGGAGCCTCTCGCAAAATGATATTCAAAATCAAACGTTGCCCGATGGTCAGAGCGGGCACTGTGCGAGTCTTGCAACAGCCGTCAGACGCGATTCCATTGTTTACGTCAGGCCACAAGTGGCCGGCTGTCCGAACGGCGCGGGTGTCCGATCTCCGACTCACAGCTCAACGTGAGTGTACGTACAACTGTCAAAAATTGTACGTTCCTAATTCAAAAATAAAATAACCGTCGACGTTCATTTGTTTCGATCGAGAAAAAGTGTTGCATCGTTAGACTGACGTTTATTTGTTTTTCTTCCGTCATTTAACATTTAAAAAGTGGCGTCGGTGAAAATTTCGCAAACGTGTCTTCTCTTTGCAATACGAATTCATATTCAAAGCAAAAAAAGTGCATACGAACGACGTTTAAAAAACATTTATTAATTATAAAACAATAGTTAAAAGTTTACGAGTGCATTTTGACTTATTTACAACAGAGAAAGGCAAATGAATATTCAACTGGTGCTAACTGTTATCAATTGCTTGTGATATTTACATTACTGGACAATGAAAAAAAACATGTGAATCCGCCGATAGTAAAATACCAAACGACTAATTCAAATAAAATAAAATCAGTGTCGTGAAAATATTCAAAAAAAAAAATATAACATGTTTTGCATTTTTTATATGCCAAATGGTGTTTAGTGAAACATTATTCATCGATAGTGGATACATTAGCAGCACACTTGGACACATAATACGCGAAATTTGCATGAAGAAAATATTAACAAGTTCCAGTCGCGCAACGAAGCGCCTATCCAAATAAAGTGTCTCCCACAAAAAACGGCAACGAAAAAGGTATTATTTCTTTCTTACGTTAATAATTTTTAATTACAACGTACTGTCACTAGAATTCGGAACCCATGTGAATGTTGCGCCAAGAACAATGTGTTTATTTTCGGCGGCACATCGGTAATTATACAGGTCCACATACATTAGCCGAAGAAATTCTAAAAAACAAATTAAATGTGAACGAGATATCCAAAACAATCCGGTCATATTATTAATTTCAGAGTGGTTTTTGTATAAAATACCATTCATGGATAGAATTTAATTATACGATGTGTAAATGTTTCTTTTCCCATACGTACTAAAGAATCAAATTTAATTTCATTATTGCCTAATCCCTAGATGTATAAAAAATGGCATTAAAACAATGAATATTTGTGAAATTTATTTTAATGGATCGCACGGTGTTAATTAATTAGAATACCTGAGTAACTGATTGTTAAATATATCCTATAAACGTAATTGACAGCAACTTTGTAGAATTAACCGCCCCAAAGTTAGTAAGGTTTTAAAGTGAAGTTTGGAACATTAGCTCATATTATTTCTAGCTTTTTAAAAGTGATATATAAATGAACATTGAAATTACATTAATAATAAAAAAAAATGTATTTACTTCATATCTGATGAGGGTATAAAAATTTAAATAAATATATACAACTTTACCATATAAGAAATAAACAATACTGTCTGTTATAATAATTAAGATGCAGGTTTGCTATTATATTAAGTATTGTATTTGTGTTATTTATAGTAACGCTCATCAGTGGCGTTACTCGCGCAAGCATACCCCCCGAATAGACAATTACTCCGTACGTACAACAGAAATTTAACATAATTTGTGCGAGAGTACTAAATGAAGGAATGGGCGTGGACTTTCAAATTTTAGTCAAGCCACTGCAACTTTTTTACATATATACGTAGGTACATCGAAATTGTATTTAATTTATATATTTTTTTTTATTTTCTATAATCAATATCATTACCACATCACTTACAATATTTTATGTATTTAAAATGCAATATATTTTCTTCAAAATATTGTAAAGGCGGATTACATTGTTGATGAAATATTTCCACCCTTTATTTGTTATTAAAATTATAATTCTTAAACTGTGTTTTTAATAACAGCTCAAAGACTACCTTCTGAATTGTTTTTTCATTATATTATGTAGGAGCTATGGATCAAAAGTGTTCTGGTCAACTTTTTCCTGGATAGAGAATACAGCAGTTTTGATTATAATGTCATATTTTGACCCCTGATTGCATAAAAACTAGTGCCGTACTAGTTAACTCCCATTAATATAGCAATATCTCGTATGAGTTTTAAATATTAGTTAATCCTGCAGTTACTAAAATAACGGTGGAATTTTTGGTAATCTACAATCAATTATTGACATAATTATCTATTGAAAAGTTATTATGCGAAATTAACAATTCATTAGTGAACTTTGTATTATTCGCTTAACGATACATCTAAATAATTAACTAACCATATACTATGACGTAGGTATTGAAGAAAATAATAATAAATTAATGAATGTTACATAAAAATTGTATATATAACATGCGTAAAAATAAATAAAAATTGATACGCCGACATTATTTTTGAGTTGTAGCCTCCCGCTATCTGAGTTATTTTTGGGGTGGCAAAGTTGAATCGATATTAGCCTTCGGGCTGGATTAATTGATAAAAATAACTTTTCTGTTTCTTTTTTAAACACCGTCCTAATCTTCAATTCTTTTGTACCTTAAAATAAATGGGCAGACAAGAGTTCTACAAGTATAAATACGTAGATGTAGGTTCATGAATAAATTAATCACATTTGACCTTATTGTAATTCGCTAATCATTTTCGAGAATCTAATTGATTTAGTTAACTAACATTAAATGTATTATTAATTGAATTCGCCGTAACGTACAATTGTAATTTAAACCTATTTTTATTAAAAAGGTATTAGGATTTACGTTAACACATAAATTCCAGCAATATTGTTTATATTCAATTTTACAGTATTTAGTATATGCAACAAACGATTTACATTAATTTTAGGGTAGGGACCAGAGCTGTTTTACATTATTTTCAGGTAGTAAAGACTTGGGAGCTTTTATAGTGTTCGCTGTTATATTAGTAAGCACACGAGATTCCTTTGTACTTTACTCCACTTTATTTAAAAGGTCAGGACAGGTTTTGCTCATTGCGAACATCAGTTGACATTGCTCACAATGATTGACATCGTCAAGTAGAAATATACCTTGTAGTCTGAATTATCATTATAATATTTTGAGAATATAAATAAAACAGTGTACGAATGAATACCATATTTTATCTTGCTAATCACAGTCCTGTCGAAGGAAATATTTATCAAATAACCAAAAGCTCATTATCATTATGTGTATTAATTCGTTTGTTCTGCCTAGTCCTATCACATTTTTAATTTAGTCATTATGTCTACTAGCAACTCTTACAAATTGTATATTGATACAATATTATTAAGTTGTATGTCACATGGAGTATTATCATTGTACCTACGGTTAGGTAATCTCATGCGTTTGTCAATAATAATTTGATAACATCCAAGGAATGCGTTGCATTATATTATATGAAAAGATTACTTTAATATACACCAATAATGTAAATTATTGTCACTGGATGTAATCGGCAGATATATTATTACTTCGCATGTTAATATTATACCTATGTGCGGACATTCTATTTTTAAATTAGAGTAACTAAATATGATATTAACATTATTATTACATTTTAGATTAAATCAAGGTTTTTCCGTAGTAATTGAAATACTTCATGCTTTAAATATTATTATTCGTATTATTGTTATATAGATTAACTCTACTGCTTAATTAATGCCGATATAGTATATTGAAACGTTTTAATATGAACAATATGTTTACTCAGAGCTCTAAAAAAACCTATAATTATAATCAAATAAAATTTCCAGATCTTTACGTGTCTTTTCTTTACCGTGAGTATTGTTTCATTTAGTTGACGAGTTCTTGTATACCTGTAACCTACATATTTTTACCTGTGGTATTTTCAAGGTGAATGTGATAATACTGTAGATATTCGGGCTCAGTCCTTCCGAGAGAAAAGCAATAAACTAAATCGAGTAGAAACTTAATTCTTGCGACGAACAAGGTTATTAAAAGAATTAACAGAATACATACATTGGTTTATCTGCACTGTTGAAAATGCACTAGTTACATGATTATGCATAATAATATGTATATCTCAATAGCTTAATATCAATAGAAGTTTTGATTATTGTTAATTCGATTAAATTAAGCTGAAAAAAAATGTATAGTATAAAACTTTGAGAAAGATCTTTTTCCGTATTTATTAGTATTATTTCAATAAAAAATGATTTAGTCTAAATAAGTTTAAAGTAATATGCATGTGTTTTTTATATACTGTGTAGAACAAAAATTATAATTGAAGCACATACATAGTGTTGGAGTAGATATTATGGATACACTGCATGGTGTATTGATAAAAAATACACATTTGTACTAATTCCACTTTTGGACCAGAACTGTTTTCTCTGATGAAGAGCATTGTCAACTGGATTGTTGAAAATACTCGCCATGGGCGAAACTGGTCCTTCTGATCATTTAAAATAAAAGTGGAATTAGTTAAAATGTTTTTTTTTATCAATACCGTTCTACCCAGTATTTACAGTTATTTAAAGTGATTGAAAATTTAAAAAAATCGTTAGAGACTATTTGTCCATTAAATTACAATAAAATATTTTTCAAGTCAAACATATATTATAAAAGAATATTATAGGCGAGTACCAACATGCATTTAAATATTTCAACATATTAATATTAATAAATTGTAAAAAAAAGCAATAATCAACGTATGGAAATGAATATTAAAGTTACTGAATTAACAATTAAATGAATACCATGATTATATGTTTTTTTTTTGCGCGAGGATATGTTATTTATTGTAGCTTAGAAGTTTGGTGGCTTCTAATAATAAAAACCAATTAATTTTGACTTCTTTAGTGCAAGGAAATACAAATAATGAGATTCTCTCGTCTACATAGTTTCCGCAAGGGTCTGATGTTCAAAGACGTGGTGAATCCATACCACCGGCTTAGGATAAAGATATTGAATACAATTCAGTTGCCAGCCTTCGGAAGACGGCAACAGGGGAAGAAGAATAACATTGGATTCTCTTATTCCATTCTAGTAATTGGTAAAATATTTATAACTGTATATGCTTTCAGTCTACAAATTAATAAGTTCGCACTCGAAGTGTTATAGCATCTTCAAAGACCGTTTCACTGCATTAAACCGCTAGTATTTAATATTCAAAGCTTTTATCGATTTACTATAATATTTTGGTTGCATGTAAGATAGTACAGCGAAATAATTTTCTGGCAACCTGATAAAAAAATACCGGAAGAGGGTGACTCCACGGTATAGATTATAGAGCCCCGAGCATCTCTATAGCCGTTCTAAGAAAACACACATGGCCTTCTAGAACTCACACTATCGCCGTCTCGTTTGCTGAATCACATATTCGATATGAGCTATTTATTTTTTTATAAAACCGTTTTGCACAATATACGGATGTAAACTAGGAAAAAAAACATAACTATTGCGTTGCATATAAATGTACAATAGCTGAGTCATTTGAATAGAGTTGGACGAAATTCGGGGTAAGACCATATTACGTGTTTTATGTTTTTTAAATTTTCAAATGTACACACTATTTTAATTACCATATTTAGTCGAGAGGTTTAAAAATAGGGCGTCGGGGCAAATTATTTAAACATCATGCAATCGCCCGACTTGCAGATTTCAGAATGTTAAGATACTCTCATCGATGGTGTTGTGTTATAATAAATATTTGTCTTTCTTTTATGTATAAAACGAAATACATACAATTCAATTTCGTTACCTATTCCCGCCAAACAAATGAATAGCTCAAAAAAAATCACTGACGTAATTGTTTGCGTAAAATGACGAACTTAACAAGTTTGTAAAATTACGCCGAAGAATAAAAAATTCACTTACTTTTTCAGCAAAAAGTAAATAAACCTACTTAACATTCTTTCAGTGGCGAATAAATTTGGTCAGTTCATGACGTCACTAACATTAATTGAATAATTATTATTTATTCAAATTTATTCAATTCGAAACTTTCCACAAAAGTTTTACAAAGATTTCTTTTTCCAATAAAACAATAAGGAAGTTCAGCATTCCTGAATTAATTATTCGAACGTAGGCATGCACGTCGCTAAACTCATTTTTTTTGCATTTACATTTTATATAATTATGTAAAGTACTATAATTGTGTATATATTAATTATAACTAGGTACCGATGTAGTGAAATGTTTTTTATTATTTGAAACTTTTTCACAATGACGTATTCATCGCAAGCAAAGAGATAATAAGTTACTTCGTAACTCTTACACGACTTTTATGAATTACTTTGAATGTTATTGCTTTTAATAAGAAACAAAAACTTTTTTTTTTATCAAATAAAAACTTTGATTCAAGGCAGCTATATAATAACGGAGTGGGTTTGTCATCTAACTATAGAAAAATATTTTGAATATTTAACATGAGAATACTAATTGATAATTTATTCGCAATCAATGCACAAAAGTACATGAGATATTTGTTCTGTCTATTATGTATTCCCTCAAAAATATGAAGCTACTTAGTTCAATCAAAAGCAAATACTAATTAGTTAATTATTTTATTGCCACTGAAAAACAAGAAGAAATCAGTATACAAATTACTCTTTAAATATTTCAGTCATATTATATGCTGTTATTGTTATTTTAGTAAATATATTGACAAGAATTCGCGAAACTATATATTCTTTGTCGTAACGTATCGGCGTTACATTTTTTTCAAGTGACGACAATTTACTTTTTTTCTACAATATCGCAGTTTTGTTTCATTTTACTATAAACATAGTTATGAAAAATCTAATATTTTGCTTGCATCAGCTCATAAATTAAACAATTTAAATATCAACATTTTTCTACTACTAACTTTTGATTAAGCACATATTTTATTCTACAGTGAAATATAGAGTAAAATACGGTCTGAATTTGTTATTTTATATGACAGCAATTAGATGTTTTCAAAAATATGATGTTAAAATATGTTTAAAAAGATCATGATCTTTTTAAGGCTGATGTTTAATTGTTCTTTCTTTTATAGCTGATGAATTGACAATATTAAAAAAAAATAGAGCATAATTCACTTATTAAACATTATTCTTAAGTCAACAATGACAAATTTATTTTTGGTAGTCGGGTCTGACATATTATGTACGATTAGATTTGAATATCATAGAAAAATATATAAAAAATAAAAATATAACCAATACAAATCAATTGCAATAGTCATTGTATTAATATGTTTAATGCTTAATATATTCAAATAAATCATCAGTGTCATTTCATCTTTATACGGGGAACTGTGGAGCCGAGCTCCAATCTCCCTTCCATCTAAGGTTATATATATATATTTTCTAATTTAGATGTTGTGGGCCCATTTCATTTAATTTATTCTATTTACTTTTTTTAGAATGCTTTGGGTTTGTCTGTTGGTTTAATTCAAATAAAATAATAAATGCACGTTTTATACCCTTTGCAATAAGCGCAGAGACATCTATGATCTGCGGATGAACGCATATTTAAATCTATGTATGTAATTTCAACGAAAAAATTTCATGGTGGTATACATAAATAAATGCATTGTCGTAGAACAACATTCAAAGTTCACCCAAGAACTATTATGTGTTCAGCAGATTTTTATGAACACGCAGATGAGTTTTGATGCATGTTCAATATTGAATGATTCATTTCATTCTCGTACTTGATAATTTTACTCGTGAGGTGTGTCGAGCTAATTTATTTTCGCAATAACACAACGTGCTTATGATAGGTGTACGTCTCTTTGTTTCTTGCAAGTATTTCTATTGAAATTACATGCCGGAAATCGAGGCTAAGTTTTTATGGGCCAGGATTAAAACAATATTTTATTGCACATAAATAATGTAATTAGTACATTATTATTTGTATCGTAAATTAAAAATGAAATACAGCAAAGCGTTGATGATTAATGCACTATTTATTATAAAATATTTGCTCGAGAATTTTTTATTAAAATTGTAATTTCTTAACGCTGAAATCATATTTTTACACGGGGATGCATTTCACGAAAGCAGTCGTGCAAAAAAAAACGTGTTGAAAACTTTAAAATGTACATAATATAGATGAATTAAAAAAAATATCCAGAAATAAAATCTGTTGTTTTTTTAGTTTATAAAATTCGTTGTATACTTTGTAAATTAAATAACTATAAAATTGTATCCATAACCATACATGTATGTATAATTGTAAAAAAACCTTTAAGTTACCGCCGAATCCATCGAAATGATTAAAATTGTACGTTTGAATAAAGGGGGAGATTTAATTTTAATTAAAAAATGTAGTAGAAAAGTAAGTAGTTAGTATATACAATAAATAAACTTTTATATTAATTAAAAATAATAATCAAAGACATATAATGTCGCGGTAGCCCCAAAATAAGACTACGCACAAGATGTAAAGTAGAATTTAAAACGTTAAATGTCTTTTTATACATCCATGTCTCCTCCCAATGTGGAATATATGGTTAACTAATCGCACTCGCAACACCCAGTTATTAAGTTTTCGGAAGGATGGGAAGACTTTTTGATATCACAAACGCCCATGCCTTCGAACAGAAATCGAAAAAATGCCGTTCGTACTGGGACTCGAACCTGTTGGATTTGGCACGGAAACCCAAAACGCTAACCGCAAAACAAATAAAAATATTATACCTATATTAAATCATAATTTCTTTAACATATAAAGTAAAAAAATATGAACATCATTCGTGAGGATTGATTAAAGATACACATATGAAACAAGCTTTTATTAAATGGCTGTCGAAGTGAAAATCATTCTCGTGACATTAAGTTTTCTTATATAAAATCACGTGATGCTGCGTGGAAATTCAAAATCGTTTTTGATTATGCAATTCGCGGTGATCGCGTCCGAGAAAAGTTAATGAGATTTTTGTTTTTTAGCTTATATAAAAGTACAAACAATCACACTTTTTTTTGTTGTCTGCGATGAATTTCGTTGGAAACTCTGGGCAATTAAAATGAATTGTTACGAAATAATTCGCATGTTCTGATCCAGTTTTTTATTTACTTCGTAATTGAACTTAATGCAACGTTGCCAGAAATTTTACATCTTTACAGCGAGTATTTTAACAATCGAATTTTGTTAATGAAATGAATTTAATTTAAATAAGCGTATAACTAAATAAATATATTCAGTTGTACAAATCCCGATTTAACGGTAGTATGAATACTATAAAAATATTGCGAGAAGATGTAATCATTGTAATTTTCTCTACTAAAAAAAACACTTTTGAGCCTTTCAAAGTGGAAACTTACTATGCAATAAATTTCCACAAAACTCGCACTGCTGCGTTTTCTCAAAACGAAAACAGAAAAAGAATTTTCCAGCTTCTTGTACCTCCCTCTGCACATACTCCCCTTCCTTCTCCACCCCGACATTATTCTTAAACACATGCAAAGTCTTCTAGATTTTTGGCTTCGCTTCTCGCGGCGTGTATCACTCTTTCTAATTGCACCTCCTCCCCCGCGCCGGCCACCCTTTACCGCCCCCCGCGGCGATACACCCCACATGAGAACACTCGCAATACTTTGCATACGATTCTTTTTTGCTCGGACACCATAACATATCAGACAGAGACGCCGAACCGAAGAAATTGCAATAAAACATCCGTCCGTCTTCTTCCCCCGGTACGGGGTCGGTAGGGGACGGAAGACGGCGGGAGCGCGCTTCGGCGTCGCGGCCGTCGGGGCGCTTGCGTCTTTGTCTAATCGGATTCATTAACGTTGGATCCGGGAATTATGCGTCCGTTGCCAGTCCGTGGAAGGCTCCGTCAGATGCACCGCGGCCGCCGCGCAGGCAGCACGTGTTCCGTTTTCAACCCCCGACGCGAATTTCCACCGCATTGGCATATCACACTCGAGAGCGATACAGCTGTCAAAAGCGCCGCCGAAAGTTTGACGTTTCCCGCGCTTCGTAAATCGCCCACTGATTTTTTTAAGCTCGTTTCGAAATTTAAATTGCAAATTATTGAAAAAAAAGTTTTTCGACAGCGTGAAATATTTTTTTTTATAAAATAATTTCATTTTGTTCATCAACGATAATAAAACAATTATAAATTACCAATTTGTACCGAATAATAGTAATTGACAAAGGTAATAATAATGAAAGTGTTTTTTAAATAATCTTAATACTTTTAAAGTTTTTTTAGTGAAAACAAATCATCTTTGTAGATTGTATTTTATAGAAGTATTTCTCTGCAACCTGTTTAACATCTTTATTATATAAATTGTGAGCATATGCAACGGGTTGATATTTTGAAACATTTTACTACATGACAGTAAATAAGCCATAAGTTACAAAATAACATTTGTCTCGTGTCTGTCGCTAAGAACGATAAATAATCAAGAAATTGTGTTCCACGTTAATGCCAATCTGCTTGTCGTTCACAGCCGAAAAAATTGTGCAGTAATTTTCCAAGTAAATCGATTTGCGAACTGTTTCAAATATAAAACACTTTGATTGATTCGTCATTATTTAAATGAGACGCTTGTTATAAATTAATCTGTGAGACTGTTTCCTTGAACTCGTATATTGTTAGTGAACCAGACTTTAACTTGTGTGTTGCAGCAGTCGCCCGGATCCGGTCTCTGAGGGTAATGCGCGTTGGCGCCCGCAGCCTTCTCCGCTAGGGCCGCCGTCATGGCCCACCCGGAGGAGCACTACAGCCTCCGATGGAACAACCACCAGCACCATCTCCTGAGAGCGTTCGCTGCCCTGCTCAGAGCGGAAGCTCTCGTCGACGTTACCCTGGTGTGCGCCGAAGGGCGCGTGCGAGCGCACAAAGTCGTTCTCAGCGCGTGCTCTCCGTTCTTCAGAAGAATATTTTCCGAAAATCCTTGCAAGCATCCCGTTATTGTGCTGAAAGACTTTCACGGATGGGAAGTGCAAGCCGTCGTGGACTTTATGTACAGAGGTGAAATCAGTGTCGCGCAAGAACAGTTGAAGATGATCATCAAAGCGGGAGAAGCCCTGCAAGTGAGAGGTCTGGTAGAACAGGAAGCGACGACGGGCGAGAGGGAGACGGGAAGCCTCGAAGACGACGAGGAGACGCCGTCTCCGGAACCGGCTCTGTCTTCGGACGGCGCCGAGGAAGTGACCGGAGTAAATATACCTGTAAATTCGTTAGCGGGAAGGCCTGGACCTTGCTGTTCTCCTCTGCCCAGGAGGAAGCAGGCCAGGCCGAGAAGGCGTTCCGGCGAAGGACCGCAAGACTTATCCTTAGGGGGCGTGAGGCGGTCCAGTCCACCGCGGGAACCGGTAGGACCGACGCTCAAAGACGTCCGTCACCGACCGACGATGAAGATGGAGACAGAAGAAGTGAGACACAGTCCGGAACTGCTGCCCCCGAGACTGCCGCCGCCAGATACGAATCCTTTCTCGCACGCTCCTTCCGTCTCCGCGATGGCCCTTACACCTCCGCACAGTAAGTTTCTATTCAATTTCTTATTTATTAAATGGTCTGATGATTTTACAGCCGATATCAATAATTAATACAAATAGGTATATAAGATTTTACAAATGTCAATGAAGCCATCATGATAGTTTATGGTATATTTCACATATGGGATATTTCATAATTGAATTGTAGAAAAACGTTTAAATTGTATCTTATTACACACCATTATAACTCTAGGGTAAAAACCAAATACATAAATTATTTCAAAGAAGAGTCAATATAATTAGAAATAGTACCATTTTTCTTAGACCAAATTCAACCCTAGAATACTTAAAAATCTCAGTGTAGATATTTTATAAAAAAAGAGCAAAATAATTTGATTATGGTAAAAATGCAATGGCGGTGTTGATATCTTCAAAAATTATTAACTTATAATTAAAATTGCGGATATAACACAAAATTAAATCCATATTTCACTATATTATTTCTGCGTGCAATTTGACAATTAAAATACCTATCAATATATTGAGGAAAAATTCGCTTCGAAAGTTTGTCATTGTAAAATAAGAAGGCGTATATTGTCTGACAAGAAAACGTTATCATTCCCTCTCCCCTTCTTTTTAAAAGTTTTTTTATTATTGGCAACTGAAAGAGCAACAATCTCGATTTTCAGCGTGGGAAGAAATTTTCAACTAACTTTACATTGAATCAAAAAAACAATCATTTATATGCCGTTATAAATTTCAATTCTTCACCGAAAGTTGTAATAAAAACGAACACATTCCCTGTATATGATTATGATGGACATAATATGTTAGCGTTGTTGTTTTTTTATTATTATTTAAATACTGCTTTTTTAATTTTAATTTGTTCTCGTTTCTTGACATTTGACTCTGTACATTAGGTTTTTTCGGAACAGTGAATCTATCGACCACGTATATACGTCTTCTTTCAATTGTGATTTATTGTGTATACGCACAAAAACTTGAACCATTTAGATATTCGACACAGTATTTATTGTAATTTATTATAAAGGAATTATGAACTAGAAGCTGCGCAGAGAAAACAGTATACAGGAATGGTAGGGAAGGTCAACCAACGTGAGTGGATAAAACTGTAATATTACTTATCTACTATGGGAATAAAATCAGTCTGCACAGTGCTCCGTTAAATGTTGCTATTTTTTACTGCGATTATTATAATGAGATGTGGCACAGATATTTACAAATTGCGGATGTGTGTCGTAATATACGTCTGCTGCGCACTTATCTATTACTTGTTCAATTACATGTTTCTCCTAATCGCCGCCGCATTGTTTACCCACTACCTTTCTCTATTAAGGGAAAATCGCCAAAGATTAACACAAATAACGCCAAAACGCACCGTTGTTTATTCAATGGTGTTTTCTAGAAATATTTAGATATTATTAATTTAGCGATTTCCGTAAGAAACCAGGCGGTATTGATCGCTCCGCTAGAGCTATTGTAATTTGATATATTATACGTTACGTATACTTTTTAATGGCTATAATATTTTAGTACAAGTTATAATATTTTTTTGAGTGTTATCACAGTGTTCACTTCTTGTAGATCATCTTTATAGCGTCATCGTCCTTAATAATTTACAATATAACAAACCTTGCATATCATTTCAGCCACATTTATACATTTATCCATTTTTCAATATATATTTTTTAACGTACAATATTTAGCTTCTTTAGATTGATTTATCTTAATGATAAAAGGATACAGAGAAAGGTACAGAATGTATTATTATAGTGGTCGAAATAATATACGTTAATGTGCAATAGCCTATAGGCACTACTACTGTATGGTCAAAATAGATCGCGAAATGTTTTTAAGAAAACGAATTCTTGGTAAGCTACGAAATTATTATAAATTAAATGAAAATGGCAAATTTTTAGTTTAGTCAAATACTATAACGAATAACACAAACAAAATAACATTTTTATAAAAAAAATGACTTACAATTTGAAAACCACAATGTATAAGACATCTATATTAAAACCAATAAGACCGGTCGATTCCTTAGGCTTGAATTACCCTATCTGCATACCTAACTCAATATTGCTCATTCTGGAAATAGTACGTTTGGTATTGTAGCCCGACACTTAAGAATATGAACTATCTACGAGTTTCTTTCAAATAATGAAGTGAATTTGGACATTTAAGTGCATTGTCACAAATAAGTAATGTCCAGAGGATTATAATACTCTGAAAAAAACTGTAAACTTAATATGTTTTAGCAAAACAAGCAGAAAGTTTAAACGAACGCAGCATCGAGTCTTTTTTCAAAACTATATTTCATAACAAATTGTTGAACTCCGCAAAACAACAAATATTTAGAAAATCAACCGATCTCTGAGAATAATTGATTAACGAAATTGTCTACGAAAATACGTTTTTTTTGGTAAATTTACTTTAAATTTTTCGTAATTCTGTCTTATGCTAGTCGCTGAATTTGATTGTTTTCTCATTTAATTTGAAATTTAACAAACGGTTAATGTAACTATTTTCTTTTTAAAAGTATAAGTAATATATATCATATTAATTAATTATTACTCAGCTTTCATCGGTTTGTCTATATTGTATAAGCCCGATAAAAATACGCGTTTCGTTTTCTCAGAAAGTGCACCTGCAAATTTTGTACTGTATCCTTGTTTGTTTAATTAAAGAATTGAAGGTTTTTCCACGCCGGTACATGCTATATTATTTGAATATCAAAGGTCGAAAGAAATTGGTACGGTTTTGCTCACCCTTGGTGGAATGACTGGGCAAAACTGTTATACTTTTTGTAACTTGCGGTTTATTGCATATTGCGATGCATTTATTACATTGCATTACAGCACGTATTAATTAGTAATGATTTATTCAAGTTTCAGCACCATAGCATAAGTAGATTTTTCACGAAATTTAAATGACAATCTTTTATTAATATACTGTGTGACTTTAAAACTTTCATGACTTACTGTTCAAACAATGAAATCGTGCTGAAAAATTACATTTGAAGGTCCATATTAGGGTCTCAATCAAATTTTCGAATATTTGATAATTTATTGTATTATTAACTGTTCATAGTCATATTATAGCATATTAAGCCCACTGGGTTAAAAAAATCATTCAACGTCAGATAACACCTTTATGTCGTCAATATACTGGCAGAAGTTGTTAATTCAAAATCGGCATTAAGTTATAAATAACTTAATGCTTCCTAATATTTGGAGCGATTTGGTTAGGTTAGGTTATTAGGTAGATCATTAAAATTTTTAATGCACAAATATAGATCATTAAATTTAATGATCGAAAAAGACGATTATTTTAACAGCTTAACGACCGTGGACGCGTATTTGAGTCTTTGAAAAACAAAGGTTGCTAGCCGGCGGACACATATATGCGTATAGGCGAAGTATTTGGAAGCTAAGAAAATGGAATTTTGTAAAGATATCTCAATTTTCTTACAAATTATATTGAATTTAGTAAAATTATAATTTTATTTCGCCAGGTGAAATTTTATATAAAAAAAACGTGCGGTCGTTAAGCTGTTAAAACAAGGTTTTTTGACTTTACGCCTTTTGCCAGTATACTGACTAAAAACCATTAGACTCATTCATTACACGTGCTGACTACTAACATATAACGTGTTAACAATTAATACATGACGATTTTTAAATCCATATAATGAAATGAATTTCTCCTCTTAAATTACCGGTGTAATATATTATTGATTTTACATTGTATTCCAAACTCATTTTTTAAAAAGAAACTTTAGTAACACTTAGACGGACTTTTTTTATGTAATACATTTTTATAATTTAAAAATTCGACTGAAGGTGCTTGATGGAAATTTAATAATAATTTAGAATTATTTTTATTTTGTATAATGATCAAATCGGTGCAAGATGATTGATTGATCAACGTGTAACGCCATAAAGTTATAGTTTTACCCGGATCGATCCGCCTTCGATTGCTTCTTCGGCGTTTTCCTACTCGCTTTTTTCATCCGGAAACTTCCATGTGATTTTTTCTCCACTAAATAATCTATTCGATAAAAACAACATGTTTTATCTCATGGACTAAATCAACAATTGACATTATTTTTACGCGGTAGCAAAATCAGCGCAAGGATTCCTCGGTTCACTTGAAATAATAAACGCATTTGTTTGGATTATCTTTGTAAATTTTTCGACTTATCTCATTCACTGACATACAAAATGGCTGAGTGACTCTTCAATACGTTTATTTCACCTTCGTATTGTTAATCGATAATTCATTGAGGTTATTAACAAAATCGGACTGCTTGTCTTGGATGAATATCCATATACTTAATATCCTACGGTATTTTACGGTTTCCTGCAAAAATTCAAAATATTGCGTTCACTTTAATTTGTTTTACGCTAAAATAAAGTTCTTGGTCAATCCAATCAATCAACCAAATTTTATGTCGTAGTAAGAAATCGACAGGCGGTATTTAATATATTAAATTATTAATTGACATTTAAATAAAATCTGTCTTTTGTTATCTTTTATTTTGAAGACTATTATTGTCACGTATTGACCCAACATTCTAATTCGTAAAGATGTGACGTCCAGTAGCTTTTGACGACATTTTGCTTTTAACAAATTCTTGCAATAGCTTTGAGAAATCACGTCCGCTTATCACACTATTTTAAAAGTCGTACAGCGAGGATAGCATCTGAATCAGAATGTGCAGCCATTATTTAACCGGTCTTCATTAATCATTTCGTGTTGTGTGGCTTGAATGTTTACCACTATCTGTCATATTTATTTAATGTTTAAACACAATACAATGTATGTTCACCTTAGCGATTGGCATACTCCAAACAAAAATGCTGCTCCTTTGAGAGATATAACTTATTCTTTTAAATTGTATCTTACACGATTACCGTATGCTTTAATACGGATAGATACGCAAAGTAATTTAGTCCCAAAACTTGGCGCGATGTAAAGACGGCCAATTTATAATACATCATATTTTTATTGTTGAGATGGCAGTTGTTTGATTTGCATTAAACACGACAGTCTTTTAACGTATTACAGTTGAATTATCATAATAAACATAGGCCGTGGATTACCCATTTACGAACTTTAAATATGTTTTTTTTTGTATTAACAATATTGATAGTATTTAAAATAATCTAATGTTGAGGTTCAAACCATCTTACTATATTTAGTTGTTCATCACAATCAAACATAATACTGTCATTCAACCAGGCATCGATCATCGACAAAGCTTTTTTACGATGAAAGTTTGAGGTAGATTCAAAGATCAAAAACTGTTCTTAATGTTTTATTATTCATATGTAACTGTTTTGAATGTTTTGAAGTTTAAAATCTTTTGTAGATTTTAAGTGTATCGAATTCATGGGAACCTCGTTCGTGTCATAACTGAATGAATATAATAATTACTAATTATTATTACAAAATGCAACATGAATAAAAAGAAAAAGAGTCGAGCTCTCAAGGTTCGGCCTTCTTTAGTTCGGCTTGTGATCATTGAAGCATCAAAGCGAGGCTGGCGTGTAAACAATCCTTGGGATAATACGTTTAAAAAATAAATGTGCGATATTTTTAAACACGAAAATATTATGTCACACCTCCCGCTTTGTATATTACACCGGGTTGGATGCCTAATCTGTGCGACTATAATGTCTTATCAATTAATTATTTTAATATTCATTTTTAAAAGATGTGTTTCATTTCCATTTTATATGCTATGTTTAAAAGAAAAAACAATTACCGTAAATATATTAAAAGCAAAACTATTACAGGACGTATTTAAGATATTTATCAAATCGGCAGAGCGCGTTATAGAGCAAGTATAAATAATTGTTTTCGATTTTAATTTATATTTAAACAAAATCAATCCATCCCACAATTGAAAAAAAAATGACAATTTATTCACGAACATGATACGCCCATTTTATTTTTCCGTATGCAGAAGAAGCATAGTTAATAAAGTGAACTTTAGTCTTATAATTGATATCAATGTAACGTTTTACATTTTTTTATTCATATCTATGATTATTAGGTTGAATATCTGGGTTCTTCAAAAATAGCACTGACTTGAGAATTTTGATTCCAAATCTACCTAAAGATCATTTTTGATTTTTTTTTTAAATTTTTATGTCAACTTGTTCTCTATTTCAATATCTACACAATAAATAAACTTTCAAACCGATTTCAAAACCTCTTTAAATACAAAGAAAACTCATTTTAAATAATGTGTTTAGTCTCAAAACGTACTCAAATCCAAAAAGCCCACAGCAGTTTTTTGTACTTTGCCAACAATTTTGGTTTTCGAAGTTAAGGAACTGAGGCGTTAAATTATTATATTCATGAAAATGTTAGCTGCAATCGTTTGAAAACGTTTATATACATATATTATAATAAAAATAATAAAACATTTTTAGTACTTTTTCCACATAAAATTTATTAGATCAGGACCGGTTTCGCTCATCGCGAGCATTATCAACTGATCAGTTGATAATGCTCGCGATGAGCGAAACCGGTCCTGATCTAATAAATTTTATGTGGAAAAAGTACTAAAAATGTTTTATTATTTTTATTATAATGCCATTCCACCAAGTATTGACAGTGAACACCTTAAAAGTGACATATATTATACTTTAAAAACAACATGCAACTATTTAACTCATATTTGATCTTGACGATTAACATGGATAGTTTTTTTGCACAAACTATATATTATAATACATGCCTAAATTTAAATGCATGTACGATACGTTTATTTTTATTAGCAATGTAATATTATGTATGTGAGTGCGGTAAATTTATTCTATGCTTAATAATAGGGGAGGTATGGCACGTAAGGCTTCAGCGTACCGTATCCCGACGCCTTTATGCACCAGCGATTGTAATTTTTTTGTGTGAAATCTAAAACAAATGTCAAAAGTGTTTATTGCCTTAATTATGTAGGTATTTATGTATTTGTCACTGATCCGATTGGACAACGAATCGAGATAATGGCTTTAATATTTTTTTTTCGGCAATCATTGAAATGCTTTTTTTAATGTCAACACAAACGGTAGTTTCTTTTTTCGGTTTCGAGACCACATTAAAATCTTACCGTGAATTATTGAACGATTCGCAACATCTGAATCTAGAAATGATTTTGTGGTCTGTTTATTAGATGTAATAATTGTCAAATGTTTATCCTGTCAGCCACTCCATCAAGATGCCATATTAGAAGAGACTTCCATAGAGTATCTTAGAGCTACAAGAAAATTCAACCTAACGGATGTATTTATTTAATTAAAATTGCATAAGGTTGACAAATTAAAAATTTAAAACAATTTTACAATGAAGAAAAAAAAACATGGTACAATTTAATATTAAATGCAGTAGAAAAAAACGGCAAGGAAGTCAACTGCTTAAGATCCGACGAACTCTACTTTAATACATAAAAAATAGCATTCGTCGAAACTCACCCACGTCTACGTGGAATATGTCGACTTCCGAAGCAATATTGTTGAATTAGAGCTCTCCCCAGTGGCATCCCCATTGGCAGGCTGGTTCTACACTTTGGGAGAAAAATTAATTCATGTCCACGTACTTCGCTTAGTTACATTCTCGTTAACGAAATTTTGTTAAAATAAAATGATGCGTTGTTTAATAATAAAATACCATAAAATATGAACATACTTAATTTTTAATTCGTGTTTTTAACTTATTTGAAAATTTAACAAAACTTGATTTGATAGATCGGTATAAAAACATATTAAAAGTATTTATTATATAATATTATCAATCACAGTTTTTTTTAAATAAAACTGTAGGTATTCGTTGAATTAAGACATTTGTTTGCCATACACAGTCATAGAGCCAATTTTTGCGAATAAAATCTTCTTACCCCAATGGATTATATCAATTTCGTTACACTTAGATTCATGTGGACTTCTCGATATATTTTTCGGTGTATATGTGTCACAAGCGGTTACCATTTATAGTCTTTTTGTTTGTGCAAACGATACTAATAAAGATATGTTTATATTATAATAGTAATCAGCTTAACGTGTTTGACTGAACGATCATCTGACATTGATACCTCTTAAATGACTTTTGAACGAAAAAAATATGATAGTAAAAAACAAGCAATCGGCTGTCAAAAGATTTTGTGGTAAGGGTGAGAAATTGTTTACATATCTTCATAGTAGAATATAAAATTATGGGTATCTAAATAGATGATGGATGAATACACACCAATAAAGATGAGAGTTTGCAATGTTAGTTAGACCATCGAAATGTAGTTTAAAAAATTTAAAAAATGGCATATATTTCAATTCCTTAAAAAAATACTTTAATAAAGTTGGACAGAGTTGTCTCGATTGACGGAAGAACAATACAATGATCTTGCCCTGTCTTTGTCAACATTAACGTTTCCTTCAATATCTCGGGCTGGCATTTGATCTAGATTCCATGCACAGAAATACATTCGTACTTCGGTATTCATTAGTTTTAATTTTATGAAGTGCTAGGCTTTAGAATGTAGAGTAATTAAATATCATTTTTTTTTTGTTGTGTTTTGAATAATGAACAGATTCACACGTTTAATTTGGAAAGTATGCAAACTGAAAATGCATCACATTGCCTCCCACTGAACGGGTTACGTTAAATCATAAAAATATTATTTTAGACGGTGTCATAATAATATACAAGATTTCTCTCTGGTTTAAGTTTCACATAAAACGCCACATACATCATAGCAACGCCGTTTGCAGGAGCTGTATTTTTAACCAAATTAATTGCTCGTATATTGCGCGAAATTTTATCTAAATTGATGCCTAATTAGAATGAAATACGTAGGTTTTTTCGCGTTGTGCAAACACGCGTTATATATTTATTTGAGCGCTCGCTTGATTTCTTCTCTAATTAAAAAAATGCTTTATCCTATGTGATTTCGTTGTGTGTTGTAATTTTATTACACGGTTGATTAATTGGTACTTACATGAAGTTAATTGAATAATATCATTTCGTTTTTTTTTTTGGGAAATATACGATGCTTTCAAAAATACTCGAATTAACGATTTCTCAGTCTTCAAATGTTTACAAAAAATGCTCGGTTGGTTTTTAAGTTAACAATCTCACTAAGGAGAAACGTTTCACTGCGAATCGTTTAATAGAACAGTGACTGTAAAATACAAATGGCACAACAGATACTAAATGATATATTTTTCTCCTAAATCATTCTTGAAACATTACCTAGGTTGCATTGGCAAATGACTATATTATGTCAGTCAAATTGTTACTAATAGTGCTTCGAATTTGCGTACAGTTTTACGTGAATAATGAATCGCTTAGTATTTCATATAATAGATTTTAGTTTTGACAATCAACACAATTGATTCAATAAAATGAAAAAAAAAAATCATTAAAAAACCTGCTATTGTCCATCTTACAATGACAGCTTAACACTTTGCACTCTCACTAGATTTACTCAATACCAATAGTCTACTCTGGGTCCAGATTTTACTCGTATTACCAGCAAATTGAGTACGGTTTTAAACAAAAAGTCAAACGTATTTTTGAGACAATCTGTGTAGCTCCAATGGTGACCATAATAACGCGTATCATATTTGGTATAATTTTCTTCGAAAACGTAATTAAATTCCACTAATTTGAGCTAAAATATTCACTAAGCTATCACGGATTGTAAAATAAACCATTCTTGTATTATTTAAGGCGATATTTTGAAAAAAATGGGGTTTTATTATCGATTTACTTTAGAAATATTTTAGCATGAACGTTTTTACGACCACCGTATTGTGTGAGGGTCCAAGAACAGACATCGCCCGTCTTTGGGGTAATTAATTTTACAACGTACCGACATTCCTACCCAATCGCATTATGCTAGCAGTCCTTCTTAAAAAATATAGTACCTACAGTTTGCTATTATTGGTTAAAATTTTGTTTTATATTGATTACTTCCTCGAAGTCAATGTTGGAAACAATGTAAGATCATCCCAAAAGGCTGGAATAGATAACAATATTGATGTTTAGAAATACTCGGTGTTTCTGAAAGTTTTTCATATAAATAACGTTGCCATAAGTTTTACAAAAATACAATGTCCCTTTTCATTGTATTTTATTCGAACACACTCACGCTAATCGCTCTCACTCCGTTTTGTATGATGTGATAGGTGATAGGTAAGAATTCAAAACATCATATACGTTTATGTCTCCAAACAGAAATCCATAAATCGATTGTATAAAATTAATTATTGTCCCAGTGCTGACAGCTTATAAATTTTATTAGCTGTCAGTACTGGGATTCGAACCAGTGACCTCCGTAACCAAACCCGAACATTGACCACTTACCACGCAGCCGGCTCTTTTTACAATATTATCGTTATTTGTTTACATGGTAACAATTCGTTTTTCATTTCAAGCAAGAAGCATTTGATTATTTTTTAGACATGAAATAGTTTCTCCCGTCTTCAATTAAAGCTTTTTTCTCAAAGTGGAATTCAGCTCCCGGAGTTGGATTAGATAAATTATTAAATAAATTGAAAACAATTCATGATGTAATCATGAATCAGGTCAGAACGTATACAAATATGTATCGTTAAGGAAGCGAAATGTGAAAAAAGCGAATTAATATACCCATAGTCTGACTTTGCTCAAATATGTATTTTTATTATTAAAATATATATGATGTCAAAATTATCAAATAAAAAATAAATCATCATTATAACTGTGATTTTGGAAGCTTTCTAAAGTATCATAACAGAAATTTAAAAATGACCAACATTTTTATTTACTATGTCACCATATAGTGCACTTATATCAACTGAACGCATCGTTATCACTATATTCTGTAAAAAATTGTTCAAGTGATTCATGGTAGTCAAAAATATATTTCGTTGAAATTGCTTTTTCCTTCACTTAATAAAATGATGGTCACAACACTTCATACAACTCTAACGCCCACAAGATGTGGATACAGCCTTTCCAGATAAAACAACTAACTTATTTATACAAAGCAGGTAAAGACTTCAAATATTATTAAAATCAACATATAAGGCAGCTCTCTACTGTAATTTTCATATTTAAAAAAATTATTGCATTTTTTAATCCCTTAAGTGCACTATTGTAAAATTATGCCCCGGAAATATTTCGGGAAATACCAAAAATAAAGCTTCAAAGAGACCGACTACAAAAGACATTATCCTGGAGATTGGACCGTGCTATTAGTTGTCCAGATGGTATTATCCTGGCTAATGGAGCGCAAGACGTTAATGTATCATTTGCTGTCTTTATGTTACTAGACGTCCTGACAAATTCTTTTTTTTTCAATGTAAATCTTTCGTTTCATACAATGTAAAAGTTCAGCTCCTTATGCGTACCCTTAAATACCGTATTTTGTCGATTATAAGCCGCACCCTTTATTATAATAATCTAACGTAACGTCATATATTATTACTTCATCGATTATATGAAGCAGTCCGAATTCACAGACAGCAAAATAGAAAAACACATTCTCAAACACAGAGGCTTGTGGTCAAGGAAATACGGCAATTAAAATAACGATAAGAAATTATTGTATAGTGATCTTTTACTCAAATCTGTTGTATTAATCTGTAGCAAACTATTTTAATTTCTCTACCTAGTGTTTGTCTACTGGTTACCTCCGCTTTAATTGCCCGTACTTAATAGTCCTTTAATTCATTGGTTAACATCTCAAATTAAAATGTTCATATGCTTACGATTTTGGAAGATAATTTTGTAAGCTAACGAACGACAATGTTTATTGGATTGGTCTCTGTGTCAAAATATTGCGCGACCGAGCTGAGAGTCGCTCCGCTCTCACGATCGAATATTCCGTCGCTGAGTCGGCAGCGGCAATCATCTCCATAAAATCCGAATTAAATTAAATACATCGGCTGTGTCTACATAATTTAATTAATAAGACGTGTAGGAAAAAAAATGAACACACAATGTGTGTGTTGTTTCGTGTTTATTATGTGCTATCTGCTTGTGCGCCACAAAAACCACTTTCAAATTCTCAAATCTGGATTATTATTCATGTGTGATTTGATTGTTATCCGAGCTCCCGATTCTATCTTTGTCTGCTGTTGTTACAAAATAAAGTCAGGTCTGATGTTAACCTATTAATTATAAAACAGTGGAGTGCTTCGTTAGTAGATTATAATTATTCAAGAAATTGTTAGTTAATTAATCGGAGAATCTTTAAAGACAAAAACGTGCAAAGAAATCTATTTCAATTTGAGTTGATAGATAGTTTTATAATTCACTTTTTCATACAAAATGACAAATTATTTACGTAGGTAATTCTCGATTAACCAGTCATTCATGGCTCAAACATGACGGCATATACACCAAGTATGTAATGAAAAGACATCTTGTTCATTGTCTCATCTTTAACAATCTCAAACAACTTCTCTTAGCCCATTTTAAACTTTGTGTAAGTTTCTAATCAATACACGCTATATAATTGCTATAATTTATCGGGTCCGTGGCGCAGATCTCACGGATTCGAGTCCCGGTACGAAGGTGATGACTTTAAAAAGTTCCTTTCGCCCTTCCGAAAAAAAAATGATTAAGTATAACTCTATTAGGAGACCAATATGCTCTGCAATGGAAGCCGACGCGAATCAATACAATAATTTAAATGTTGTGTCCCTATGGATGCACCACTGCGGGCTGCTAGTAAAACAAATGTAGCAGACAAAGAAATCGTGCTGTCCAGATTTTAATTTATGTGCATAGCGGGTGTAATGGAGCAATAAAACAGCGATCACCTATCTATCTATCTGCTCATCTCATATTTCAAATGCGCGCACCACTTATCTCTAAATCTTCAAATTTATAGTTAACACGTTGAACTTACACCAACGACTGGCCTCTCGACTTGCTCCATATTGCACATCATCAGATAATACCCAAACCCTCTCTCCGCTGTGATGATTTAAGAACTGAGGTCGAGGGTTCATGAATCATCACGCTGAAGGTAACTGGAGTAACTCTATATGGAGATAAAATGATCGATTTTTTGTACGTTATCTTTATTAGTGACGTGCCGTTAAAGAGAAAGGATTGGTTATTTATTTTACAGCTATAACAAAGCTTTCCAGGTTTCATTACAGGCTGTCCCTGAACTTTTTAAATAAATATATTTATAGAGAAACAAAACGTTTTAGTATGTATATATCTGAATTTACTTCATACCAACCTTGCAATTGGATTTATTTATTGACATTTAGAGATGCATAAGACGCCTTGTACCTATGTGTATTGAATTAAAAAAAATGATTTCCTTAACCTTGCACGGTTTATTATTGCGCCATGTTTGATTATAAATTAAATTAAAAAACCGTTCCTTGTTTACATCACACAATAACATAATTCGTGCCCTGCGAGTGTTTCAATTGTAACAAATTAGACAAATCGGCGTGTCATTAGAACGAAAAAGGCCTTTGTTTCTCTCGCATTGAAAAATAGTATCTATTTTGACATCGCGTTATTATCAAAGGCACAACCCGGCGAACATAATAGAAAAGGAGGTGTGTTTTCGCTTCAGGCCCAAATGCCAGCGGTAGCCGTTTTATAATACATGCTACAACATCAGACTTATCGGCTACGAGCACGTGAAGACAAATTTCCACACTATACACGTCCTTCTCTCGCTCGTAGTGACGAATAGAGAATTTTCCTCTATCATACGTACATCTTTGTCTAGCATTTTGTAACAGTGACGTGTGGCAGTCAGTATGTTGCATGTAAATTTTCCGCGGGTGTTTTTTTTTATTGCTCTGCGCCATATCTGATGATTCCGTGATTGCATTTTATGAAATAAACCTTTCAACACTATTAGTAGTGCCCGTTCCGTTTTCTCTTGACAAATACCTACGTAAAATTTGGTAATCTTTATTCATTAAAAGCTATCGGCTTAATTGTTAGCTGATCAATAAATTATTGATTGGGAAAATCCGAATCACTTTGCTTTACAATATTCGTATTATTATGTGATTTTTTTACTATCAGTAAACACAGTTTTGTCAATAGAATTTCATTTCTTCTTAAGCTAAAAATCTTGACATGTCTCATATACGAGCCGACCTGTTTTTAAGACCAATATAAAAGCATCCAGTATTGAGTGTTGAGATAATCCGACCATTTATGCGTAGAAGATATTCAGAAAATAAAACACTCGTTCGTATTAATTGTATATTTATTCATAATTATCATTACTGGTTTCGTGCATGACAAGCATTTTATTTTCTTAATATAACAATGCCTTTATATAATATTTGTTGACAGTGAACACCTCTAAAGAAAGATACTTTTTTGGTGATTCATATTATATATAAATATTTTTTTATTTTGTTCCGTTATACGTACAAGCAACACAATAATTATTACGATTGTTAGGTTTTCGTTTTATGACTTTTAAAATAAAATCAACTGTTCAGGTACGCATATCGGTAGCAGGTATAATCGTTAATATTAATTTATAGACACTTATACTGGCAGTTTCAAATAGATTGCAGAAATAAAATCATTCTCAATGCCTAATGAATAAAACAGCGCAGATCGCCTCAGTTTGATTTTAATATCGATTGCCTAATTCCGACAGAGTTAATGGTTATTTTGTAATATCTATGGTTTTTGTCGTAAAATTAGAATTGAAACAGTAAAAACAATTTATTATGCTAACCGTTCTCTTTTCTTGTACAGGCTGGACATTTAAACAACATATATCGGGTAAAATATTGTTTTATCGCCATTTTAAGTAGTACAAGCTTTCTACTATTGTATGTATATCAATTGCCTACCTTAAATCATCATGCGCTTGGTGATTTTTTAATAAAAACTATATCGACTGTGGAAAGGAAAAGGGACGTAACCCAGACATTGCAATTTTTACAGGAGGCACAAAAAACGTGTTTTGATGATTTTGGGCCATATGCAAATTATGAAATATACACAACATGGAAGTGCGCTGAGACTTTTAAACTGGTTTTAAATTGACATAGTTTAATATTAATTAAAGAAATTATCTAGTAAAAACCCCTTTTCAGTATTTTTCCTTGGGTTCAATTTTCACAAGCTCATCTTTTTTAAAACTTAAAAGCTAAATTTAGATACCAATTCGGCATTTTCTGCTTACATCCTTTTGTTAGAACGTGTATCAAGTTTGATTAAACGCCGTTTTAAAAAAGCTGTGGGTTACGTCCTTTTTCCTTTCCACAGTCGATATGGAAAAATCATGTTTGTTATTAGGTACTAAAACTTTTTTTTATATTACATTTGAGCAAATATTTCTTTATCCTATTTATCATTGCGTTTTCAAAATCCGCCATCTCAAAACAAGTTGAAATCGACATACATGTAAAACAATTTTATAGCGCCTTATATCATAACCGTTTCTTTTACTTTGCGGGCGCGGTGAATTATTAGAAATAAAGCACAACGGCGATAAATGTATTTAAATTATGTTATAAAATATAAAAAATACTCAATTGAGCATTATCAAATGGTTATTATCGATGCTCGTCATGAACGAAACCGGTCCTGATCATATAAAATAAAAGTTTAATTAGAACAAATTAACGAGTATTGCCAACATTAAAAGTGAAATAAAACATATCCTAACTGTCAACTTTGTTTCCAGTAAAAAAAAAAATGGCTATTTATGTATTCAAGCTCACGTCATTTATTAACATTCTTAATACGGCATATATGTTTAATTTAAAATTAAAATTAGTTTTCTACCAATCATGTTTAATTTATTATCAATAACTTCCGCTATGTCGTAACTATACAATTAAAGTAACCAGCTCTCATTTACTCCCGAAGAAACATCTTTTTTTTAAACTTATTATTAGTCTTTACAACTTTGATATATTCCTCCAACGCCAATACTATTCCCAATATCATCCTCAATACTATTATATGACCTTCGTCTTATATAATACAACCCGGAATCAAAAGCAAAATAACAACACAATATCGTAAAGTTCCACATGAAAACTATGCCAAAGTTGTTGCCGAGTCTACAAACGCAACATACCTTCGGAAGTTCTCTCTTCGCTGGCTGTATCAAACTTCTCTCTTCCGGTCCACATGTGGAGTGAAGTGTGCGCGCCTACCTACTCCATGGCGCACGCGTGTGTATAAGTGTTTATGTAACTTCCGCTTCCCGCCTTTCACTTGCCGCAAAGCCTCCAATCGCGTCTTCTCAAACTCTGCACCCTTAAATTATAACGTGCAAATTAGGGAATTTATTTGTACACACTTTAATTTTGATATACTACTTGAAGAGAATCTAATAATCTAAAAGAGAACGTTTAACTATATTCCAAAAACACACCCTCATTTTATGCATTGTATTTTATGTGTGCCTTTATTCGATACTAATAGTTCGAGTACAAAATAAATTGTTTACTAATTGAATAAACAATTCTCCGTGAGTCAAAAAATCCTATTCTGTTAATTTATAATTATATTTTTTAAAATTTGAATTTGGGTTAGTAAGTCAGGAGGTATATGTACGTCCAATGTACGTCTAGTTTGGCATAATATTAACGTAACTTGTTATTTGTTATGTAGTACTGAGCTATTTTAAAAAAAAATACTTAGTTCATTGAACATCCGGCTGATATTGTTTCATAAACTGATTCCTTTATTTTATACTTTGTCAAAAATAGATCTGTTTTATTTTAATATTGGGGATATTTGTAATATTTTTATAAATAGATAATAATATTGAAGATTCAAATTGGATTGCGTGGGAGGTTTAAATCACCGTTTACTTTCATAACACTACAATATCAAAATACATGTTTTTATTTTCATTCAACACTTGGGGAATTGTGTTTTGTCAACAGGCTTCTGACGTAAATCTGTGGCATAACAAAGTTGTCCGCCCCATTACACACATTCGCCCTCGTAAAAGCCGCCACACATACATATGCGCTCGTACACACGTGCAAAAATTTTCCTTCCCACGTGCCTCAGCCACGTGGCATTGTTTCCGTTTGCGTAACTTTCAACGCACAGTTTCGGGAAAGCCGGGAAATCATTTTCGCAATATATTTAACCGTAGGAAAAGAGCGGGCAGCTATAACACAGACTTTGTTGATTATTATCATTTTAAAATCGAGTGTTTAATGCTTTTCTTTCATAAAAAATTATCTACTTTGACTATCTATATGAAACGTTGAACGTAATTGTTATAATAAAAACTATACACAAAATTTAAATATAATATTATGTAACTCAAAACCACAGTTTAATCGTGGACTGGGTGTTAAAATATAGGAATTATGGCCACTGAACAAAATGAACAAAAATTTAGCGTATTTTGTCTGTAAATTGAAACTTTATAAATATAAATGAATGAATACAAAATATAAAATTTAAAATAAGTTATATTATTCCATGTATTGTGCTACAAACTGTGACACGTTTTTCGCCTCTTTCAGAGGCATCCTCAGACGATTTTACTTTCACAGATGCTTGTTAAAGTACGAATGATTTTAATTTTACTATTCTGATATATTATAAAAAAAACGGGAGGCAAGGAGGGAATGATAGAAAAACCAATAAACATAATACAAATGACATTTGTCTGAGAATGCCTCTGAAAGAGGCGAAACACGCGTCACAGTTAAGCACAATCCGTGGAATAATCTAAGTTATTTTATATTAAAATGAACTTCTTCAAAGTTACCGCCGAATATGGATTCGACGGCGAAAGTATTGAATTTGAAACAATAATTTTATTATTTATTTTGCACAACTACTTTATGCTCTCATTTCAGCTCTGGTTAATTATTATAAATACAAAAATTAACCCATGAGGTTCACTGTTTCAGTTTTAAGAATATTATAAAAAAAAAGTTTTAATGTAAAGACTGTTTTTGGCAAATAATAATCGAAACGCGTACGCCTTCTCTATGTGGTTCGTCATTTGCTCGAGGGATATTTGTTTGCGGAAAAGTTTTCTTGTACAAATATGTGTAAGAGGCTTAACCATCTTATGTGCTTAAACGGCACTTTAAAACGGGCTCGGGTTCTAAGACGGCTCTCCCGTTTAACAAGGGACGCCTTAATCTGCAAAGTTAGTCGTGATAATCTAACCGCAAATAGTTATTTTATCACATGTTACGTTGAACAGCGAATTCACTGCGAGGCGCTTTCTCTCTCCTACGATATCTATTAGAAATAATTAGGCTCACATTTCTCTTTTGTGCGTATCTACAAAGGGCAGAATGCATGGAGATTGTAAACAGTCGTATGTTTATTTACTTTATTGTTTAACTTTAGATAGTTTACTCTCAAACTAAGTAAATTATTTTAGTGAAATGATACCGTAAAGTTTCAGATTAGAAATCACTACTATATTTATGTGTATTTAATGTTATACGCTAATCACTTTTCACATATTATTATCATTGTATTAAATTGTAAACACAGTTTTGGTAGTAGTTTCTATCGAAAGTTGGAGATCAAAATTTCTTGCGTCAATGTAGCGCACAATTATAATTCGGCTTGTCGATATGTATTGGTAATTAACTTGGTTTATATGATTTTTGTTACAGTGTTCGGCCTAGACTCGGGTCTAGGGCTTTTTTCGCCAGGAATGGATCCTGGGAAGCTCTACAACCCACTGATGGAAATGTCTGATCCCCGCGCTCCTCCCCACGACCCTCACATGTTTTCTAGCGTCAAGAAAAAATGTAAGTTCACATTTTCGCGAATTGATTTTCAATTAATTAACTTAACAGAAAAAACATACTTTTTGTTATCTGAAGTTTTGAAAATAGTTAATATAATAATTTCCGTGTTTGTGTGCAAAATCTAGAGTTTTTCAAATATTTACTGAGAAAATGCTGAAAAAGAATTTGATGTTTCAATGTATTATATTATTTGTAGAGTGAATAATACATATTTAAACCAAGAAGTATTCTATTTGAAAACATGTTATTTGTGAAATCGTCAATATATTCACACCATATACGGATTTAATATGCCCAAAACCTATGCTAAATTCACTGGTTTATCTTTACAGGGCGACCAAAGGGACAGCATAGTGCTCCCCGTGGAGGCCCCCCACGTTCATGGACAAACGCAGAGCTTACGGAAGCTCTCCAGCATGTCTGGAACAAAAAGATGACAACCAGCCAAGCGTCGAGAATATTCGGCATACCCTACAACTCTCTCCTGATGTACGTCCGCGGAAAATACGGCAAGAGCCTCAAGCTCGAGCAACTTCGCAAAGACTGTATAGGTGGACCCCTCGACATGCTTAACATTGGACCCGGAAACAACAACAACAACCAAACGCCAAAACACCACGTGAAAGACGAACAGAACATGAACTCACTCAACCAAAGGCCGGCAAGCTCAGAGCCAGATCTGATGTCCAGCCCGATGTTCAATCCGTTCACGCAAGGCTTCTACCCAGAATTCCCGCCTGGCTTTCCCATGCCACTGAACATGCTGCATCTTTTACCCCATAATGACAAATCTCGCGACATCTACGGCCAGTCGATGCCGCTCGCCCTCGACATGCTGGCCAACAAAGAGGACGACTGCAAGAGCGATCGCTCTAAGGAGAATTCCGCCGACGAAGACGCCGACCACATGTTCAGACCGCCACCGCTATCTAGGGACGAGAGGAGAGAGATACTACAGCAGAACGGGCAGGACTGAGACGCGCGCCGCTCTCGGGCCCGAGACTCAAACAAAGTGTTTATTTTTTCCCCGGATAGATGTCGTCGCTCTACTGTTTTTCAATATTTATTAAAGTTAGTGTATGAAATATACTGAAAAATGGAAAATAATATGATCTCATGCCGATGCTGTTGTGAAAAATATAAATGGAAGAAAAAAAAATATATAAATTAATTAGCTTTTTTGTAAGTATGAAAATTGTGTAGTGAAATTGTGTAATTATTAAAGTTTTACTGTGTATACATGACTGCTTCCGAGGAGGGTGATTTATATTTTAAAGTTACGAAAGAATGTTGATGTACAGACACTTATTTAAATGTGATTAGATGTTAAAATGTTTTCTTTTTTTTGTTCCTTGAGTTGCCGGAGAGGGGCGTTTCTTTAAACTCTCACTTATTGTATTGTTATAGTAATATTAAATTACATTGCACTAGGTATTTCATTTTTTCATTACTATTATTATCATTAAAAATTATAAATAAATAGTATTAGAAAATAATTAACGAAAGTTCAAAATGTCATCAAAAAGTATTTAAATCAAATATTTTAGATTGTTGATTTGATCAACGCAGTGCAATAACTTTTGGTTTTGTTTGCTTATTTTAGTTTTTGTTTTTTCCTTCCAGATAACATATTTTATAATATTTAAATGAAACAACAAACATTAAGTGATTGTATTACAATATTTTTTTTTCTTAAAATCATCAAGGTTTATATAATGCTACTTAATTTAAGAAATAAAATATTTTTAATACCGTTAAATTTATTTTGTCACAGCAATAGAATTACTTCTATCCCACAATTTTTTTTATTTTTTAATTCAGTAGATTCTTACTGACTCACAATTCTTTTTCTTAAAAATTGAAATATATCCTCGAAATTACCAAAACTCAATAATGATATGGAATGTAAAAATAAATACATTATTTATATATCTATGGTAATTATTTTTTTTTTGAGGATTATTAGATGCAATCCGATGTTAATCGTTTAATTTTATTAAAATAATTGAGTAATATCTCGAAATACTAGAGTAATCAAAGATTGTGATTACAATTTTTCATATTTTCAAATAATGCTCTCGACGAATGAGATTATAAAAATGTGATGATAGTAAAAATAATTATTAATTTTATCTTTTTATGCTGTGTTTCGTTAGTAAGGTATTAAAAATATATATTTTTATGTTTGTTGTTCAGTGAGTTAAGTTTTCTATGTTTCTTTTAACTGATAAATGATTAAATTAGTCGTAAAACATAGAATAAAACTGATTCAAAACCATCTTGCACGAAATGTTCAAATTCAAATGAGCTTTTTTCTATGTAATGAAATAAAACAAATATATCTATAAATAAATATATGTAATGTGTAAGAAATACGGTGATTTTAAAACGCCAGTTGGGCGTTTTTTATCGTTTAGTTATTGTTAAAATAGAATCACGATATAACCTCACAACAAACTACTTTAACTTTCTTACCGTTAATAAAATACTTAGGGTATATAAACGACGGTCTCGACCGGAGCAAACACATTCATAGATTTCAACAATAAAGAAGACTGAATCGCTATTTATCTATATATATTTTTATATCACATGCAAAAGCATCTTTAACAGAACAGTTCCAAATAATCTACTTTTACTAAATACCATTACCCTATACTTTTTTTTAATTTCATTCATTTTAAAACAGTGACCTTACAAACTTACTGTGAAAGACTTTTTCTTTGAATGACGATAAATCATATACCCATTGATAGATATCATAATACAATTAAGTTTCATCTGACAAAACGGTATTAAATAATATGATGCTGGTTTTTGCCCTGCTGTAATATGTCCGAATCGCCACTTCAATTGTTTCATTTTAGTTATCGGTATGATTATTATATTTTTAGTTATAATGGTGTTAACTATAACAGTTCCTCGTCGCAGTTTGAATGTGGTCTTTATTTTTTATAAGTATTTGAATTCTCTATTTTAAAGTTGTCTCGAGTACAAATTTCAATCAATACTACTACAAATGCGGCATAATGTCTCCCATTACACAAACGGCTTATTACTAATGTCATTCTAAACATAATAGATTTGTATTGACGAATTATGTATTTCATTCAATTTATAAAGAGTTTGTTTTCGAATACACAACTTTACTATTGAACAAGATTTGATGATTATTATTATCGGGATTTTATGATAAATATGTTACTTTTTTAAAGATTATATTTACAATTTACCTACAATAGTTCAATAACTATGTTTATCTTCACGTAATACTTGATTAACTAGCTACACACGATATTTTCTATTTTGTTATTATAGCTGTTAAATATGGTTGTGAATTGGGGTTCATTTAAATATTTTTTTTCACTTTACACCGAAATAAAATAACGCAGAAGATATTTTTTTTATAACTGTAAGGTTGTGAAATATAATTGTTTATATTGTTTTTCAAACTTTTTTTTTATACCTTGAAACCATTATATTTAGTTTTAAGAGTCTATCCAATATCATGCAGGTATTTTTCATTTCAACTTGTGATATAACATAATAACGTTAATACTGAATATACAAATGCTCTGCAAATTTACAGTGAATAATAGAATTAAATAGAATTCACTTATTTATTTTGTTAAAAAGATAAAAGAACTACGACATCTATTGTTTGAATTTACTTATCGTAAATATTGCTAATGAGCAGTAGACCTAAATTTAGTTTTGTCTTTTTCATTTTTGTTATTCTTTGGTGTAATTTTCTGTCAAAGCTGATTAAAAATCTTGTTGACGCAGTTTATAGAAAATGAAACAAAAATGATATTGTACTGTACATGTGTTGAATACTGTATAAAAAAGTTGATAAATTTAAGCAAAGATATCCGATGTGCGAGTAACATAAAAAAAAATTAAATCAAATTGTAAGAATATAGTTGTATACGGTTTTTGAATATTTAGGTGTACAAAATTTAGTCAAAAAATGATGGATCGGGTTAAATTAAAAAGTATTATATCAATAGTACTCTGTTTAGGAAATGTGAAATTTTAAATTTTGTCATTTTTTATCACCAAAATATAGAAGTAAATAATATGTGTCAATATTATTAATCAAAAATCTTTTGCAATATAATAATGTTTAGTGGCTATTAATAATTATTTATGTTAACTTTACATAAACATTCCGTAATATTGATATTGTAATTCTTTTTGAATTGATAAAAAAAAAAGTATAAAATTTTAAGGTTGTCGAATAAAAAAACTATTTCGTATTCGTTACTCGATGTGACGCAATGTCCGCCTGCGGTTTTTCAGTTTTATGCGTATTGAAGTGTGAAACTTTTTCTTTCTGATCTCAAATTAAAATTATCGATTTAAATTAAATGCAATTTATCAGGGTAAAATGACTACATACATAATTAGTAACATATTTTTCATAGATAAAAAATAATGCAACAATAATGCAACAACTACATATATACATCTTTTTAATTTAAAATACTCAAATTGAGTTAATGAATGTTAGATTTCTTTGCATACTTCAAGAAATAAGTGTTTTATCTCTTTGTCATAGTTTTACTTTAAAAAAACATTCCCTAATCTGTGATTTGATATAAAAACCTTTCATTGCTTGAATCATACATAGCATGCAAAAACTAAATTTTGATACTAGTATTCTAGTCTAAACCGAGAGTGTATAAAAATATAAAAAAAGAATATTATCACAGTTAATTTTTCACATGGCCGCTTCAAATTAATTTTTCAAAAAAGATTCGAGAGTATTGAATATTGATTTAATACTGCAGTGAAGTGTATTTATTAAATTTTATTAGCTCTGTTTTGTACTTTTTGAAAACATTTACAACAATCGACTAGTCTCTGTTTAAAAGTAAATTTTCATTTTCATTTCAACAATTATTTTATTGTATAATCTAATGTTATATCTAAAAATACTAACTAACAATACCTGAAAAATTATCCATGTTTGTAGTCTTCATCGGTGACATTATCTTCTCTATACATGTTTTATTATTTCACAATTACTTCATTATGTTATAGCAGAACCAAAACATCAACTCGGATCGGGATATACGATCAAAATTTGAAGGAAGAAAGATCCCACGATACATATCAAAATTGAATTGAAAGTACACCCTTGTCACGTTAGATGTTTGCGTTTACGCCATTTTCATCGGTCAAAGTGTTTTGGTTCGACTACGTTGATGTTACCATTATACGATGTATTCCTATTTTCACCACGTGATAATAATCAGTGATCACCATTTTTACAATATTTTCACTCAAAATACCACTTTGTTTGACTGAAACATACAAAAAAGATCTTTATGTAAATATGAAAAATCTACTTACAACACCCAAAACTCGTTGAGAGAATTTTTTAGAAATATGACATGTTATTTACATGCTCGAAGTCACTTCTTAGGAAATGTTTTTAATGAAATGAAATAAAATTTTGAAAGCATATTATATCACGATATGGCAACACTCTTGTGATAATTAACTGTGGAAATAAACTTATTATAAGTTTATTTTATGTTTCAGAACTGAATACTCAGGTGTACCTATAAAATATAAAGATAGCCGAGCGGTGACTTCTAGCAAATACTTAACGTTTTAGTCTTTTGACTATTTGTGTAAATTTGGAAAGAGGCATTGCTGAAACAGTATTATTTTTATCATAAGTTGTGTTATTATTACTGCATCGATTATTTTAAGGAAATTACACGCCTCGAAGGCGTGGATTTGCATTCCAAAAAGATCAATTTACTTTAGTTTATTTATTGCGTTTTATTTCAATGCGCTTCATTTGCGGCATGATATCAAATATGTTCCTTTAGTTATTTTTACGACGTAAACATTTTAAGTTATATTTTAAGTTAAACGAAAAATCATTGTTCGTTAATAACGCTGGAAAGAACAATGAAAGAAAAATAATATATTGAACTCCACTGCAATCTAGCGTAAGGGCTTTGTATATTAAACATAACATAAATATATAATTATATAATATAGTATAAAAAAAGAATAAAGTTTATGTTTAGTATATTATATAAATTTGGAAAATCACGTAGACACATCATTTTTGGAATTGCCGATATATTGAGTTGTCAATTTGATGATTAAATGAATTGATGTAAAAAAATAAAAAGTTGTTTTCTTCAATGACATTATTTTTCATGAATCCACCATTTACCCATTCCTTATTTTAATTAAGATAATGAAAATGTAAAGCACTGCTTTATTCGTCGAATGAGAGTGAATTACAATATTAGTAAAAAAAAAAATGCTATTTTTTTCTTAATGCCGGAAGCACTATCACTTTCAAAAGAGTAAGTGATATTTGCAACAATAAAAAAAATCAAAGAATGAAATGAATTGGACACGTTAGAAATTCAAAATGAACTATGGGCTGGAAAATAAATGCTATTTCTAGCTTTAAATTATTTATTATCATTTAAAAGTAGTGTCAACATATGAAATTAAATTGAAATAATATAACAGCTGCATGCGCACCAGAACTAATTAATGCTGGAGTTTAAGGAAACTGATGCTTAACGAAGGCAACGCAGCACAGGTTAAGTAGTACATGAAGAAAAACAGAACTGTGTATGCTACAACGCAAACATGTGTGGCGCATATATGCGTCTGCTGAGATTCCTACATGACGCGTCCACGTTTGGATGTGTTCTTTTGATAACACTGAGAAACTAATGAATTAGTTCAAACTGAACATTGCTTATACAATACTAACCATGTAAACTACTCTTAACTAGATGGCTGCCACGGACGAGATATCTCGTAAAATTTTTCGTGCCCAACACGCCAGTAACGAGTTAAATCTTCAATGATCAATCAAATTAATAATTGGAAATTATAGCCGGCGTGCTAAGAACAAACATACTCTTTTCTACGGCAGTCAAAAGGCTAAAAGACATTAAAAGAGTTGATGCGGGTCATTATGTGTCATTTATATATGTCGCACACACCCAAAACTTTAGATGGCTGAATAAAAATGAACAGCAATTCGGCCGCTGAACAAAATAAATACATTTATAAGCGTAACTAATCTTTTCCAAATGAATATAATATCTTTGTTTTGATTTTGCCCTGTCAATATAATACCTACCTACAATAATAATCTCGATTGTGTTTTGTATTACAATTTTAAACTGAGCTAACATAAAAAAAACAATAACCCTATAAATACTTCATAGAGAGCAGGCAACGTGACTTCAGTCTAGCAACCCCTACGTATTAACGACTCAGGGGCTGGATCTTTCAATCCCAAGTTTTTTCTCTTACACTGGGGCGCAATCAAGCACGATTAGATTTTTTTGTGTTTGTATGTACAGAAACGTCATCAAACTCAAACGACTGTGCGTCACATTATCAAGCTTCTGTCATTCGTGGGGGGCTAAATTGAATTTGCCCATGACCCACCTATACATTCAAACACAAATACCAATATCGTTGTATTGTATGAAAGTGACAGGTATTGACTCTTAGTGACAGCTCTGTATTGCTGTTTGTACTTGTTATTTCACTTTGAAAGAGACGAATTTAACGTTATTATTTCATTATTTCTTACTTACATTAGCATTGATTTTATTATATAGTAATTCATGCTTTGCAGTAATGTAGATTATTGCTTGTAGATTAATGTATAAGGTGAGGTGAAAAATACACAATTTTGTAAATAGTATACAATGCTAAACTTTCCTCTAGCCCACCCAAGATTTTAGTTCAGGACCCGCCACTGGTCGCACATGTCTGCTTCAGAGTTAAATGAAAACTTTATCATTTTAATTGAGTAAATTATATTAATTTAAATAAAAGTCTACACCAGCCATACTCAACCTTTTTTTCCTCCAAACGCATTTCGATATTTGCTTCTCGACGTGGGCCGCAACATAATTATGGTATACTCCATTTTTTTTTATAGCTCACCGACGAATTTGAAATCCTCAATTTGGTATACTTTTTCCCCAGATATCTCCAAAACTCCTTTTATTTTTTAGCTTAACGATGAATTTGAAATCTTCGATTTGGTAAGAGCTTACTGGGCCACAGGTTGAGTATGGCTGGTCTACACTATAATCTACCCACATAGATTTTTTATTATTATCAGCTTCGTTTTTCAGCATCTCTAAAATTTTGGTACAGTGACATCTGTTACATTATTTATAAACTATTATCAGTAGTAACCGATATCTTGTTTATAACATTTTTGAGTCATGCTTCATATGATTTGACATAGGTGTCACATTTGATAATGTTATATTTCAAATTTCGACATTATACCTTAATTATCAAAATAAATACATTATTATTGGTATTTATAAAATATCAGTTATAATAAACAAGAGATTGATAATAACACAAATTATTGGGGTCTTTCTCATAAATGATAGTGGACAATTACAAGACTCTTTCCTTAAAAGATATCGACTCAATCTTGTATGTACATATTAAAAAATGTATTATAAATGAAGAAAAAATACTACCAAATAAATCGAGGCAGGGATGGCAATACAGATTGCAATAATATATATAGGTATTACAAAAAAAGTTTGAATAAAGCAAAAAAATACAGACAATTTGGATCCTAATACCGGGAAAGTAAATAAAAATCGGTATTTCGATATTATATATAAAATACTGTCATTAAAAAATATGCCATAATCATATCGACTGTGGAAAGGAAAAAGGACGTAACCCACACATATCAAATTTTGCAGGAGGCGCAAAAAAAGTGTTTTGATGATTTTGTGACATATGCAAATTATGAATTATACAAAACCTTGAAGTGCACGGATACTTCTAAACTGGTGTTTAATTGACGTAACCTAATATTAATCAAAGAAATTGTCTCGGAAAAACCTTTATTTCAGTGTTTTTTCTTGGTTTTAATTTTTTACAAGGTCATCTTTTTCAAACTTAAAAGCTAAATTTAGAAACTTATTCGGCATTTTCAGCTTCCATCCTTTTGATAGAATGTGTGTTAAGTTGTATACATTGTGATTATTGAATTGTTTTGGAAAATTGAGGGTTACGTCCTTTTTCCTTTCCACAGTCGATATACAAATAAGTGTTTTTTCTTAATATAATGCCTTTCCACCAAATATTGACAGTGTTCACTCTAAAAGTGGACAAGTTATTTTCAGAAATAATTTAGAGTTTCTTAATAATAAATACATCATTAAATAGCTCATGAATTAGTTCAACTCTTGGCAGATTTGAAATATTTGAATAGAAAGGAAACATTAGTAAATGATATTTTAAATAAGAAACGTGGATAACCATATTTGAATTTATTTCCATTGGAATTTACCGCACGTAATTAGTTTATTATTATTACAAACAAAGTTTATATGTTACCCTCTTTCTCTCTCTGCGTACTTACATTTAAATGGCCCGCATTTATCTGGTCAGAATTTTAATTCAGTTTCGATCATAATTTTTAATACATTGGTCAGAATTTATATAAAATAGTCATAATTTAAATGAAATTAAGTTAAAAAAACACCTGACCTAACCTAACCAAAATGGTTATAAAAATCTGACCGTATAGTATTTTTATTCTGACCAAAAATTGAATTTTATTCAGACCAAAATTTGATGAATTTAAATGAATTTAAATGATTTAAACTCTGACCATTTAATTTGTTCCCCATTTATATAATGTATAGTGTGTGGTATATTAACGTATTACTATTTATATGTTGCGGCTCATGTAACGTAAGAAAAACTGGCATGCGGCCCTGGCGATTTTTTTTTTAGTATCACTGATCTAGTTAATTAGGATTTCATGCTATTACAAATTTCCGGACTAGTCAATTCATAACTGACCACGATCATTTCACTGCCAAGCTCTTCCTAGTAAATAGTCTTAAATGTAAATGCGGTATAATACAGAATGCTGATCACATATTTTAGGAATTTCTACAGTGAGAACCCTTATCAAATGTTGGTGGGTACAACGTTGAGAACCCTAAGGAATCTTAAAAAAACTTATGATATATTGGACCTTTAGTCGATTGGTTAACGTCGTTGGTTTCAGTTTTCTTTGTAACCCCATTGCCTCTCGATCCTATCTTCGACATTTCGGTACTTAAGAGTTAAATGAATGAAATAAACTGGAAGAGATCTTGAGATCGTGGCACGTGCAACACACATACCGATAAACTTTTTCTTCTTTGACCATATTCGCTCCCTATGTGGAGCATATGGCCGCCACGCGGCAACTCCATGTTTCTCTGTCTCCCGCCAATTGCTTTGCTTCCTCCCATGACATGCCAGCATCTCTCAGGTCCACCGAGTACATGCTTTGGGTAGTACCCGAAGGACGTCCGGGACGCCGGAATCCCACCGGTCGAAAAAAAGGCAGGCAGGATTGAGGTTTTCCGGAGGTATCTGCAGCACGTGACCCAGCCAGTAACAACTTCTCTTCACAACCACTGACGTGACGGGGCGCTCTCTCGCACGTTCCCTTATCTCCGAATTCCTCACAAAAACATGCCGATAAAAACATTTTTTTTAACGGAAAAAATGATTTTTGATATTGACTTCACCAAGACATTCATTCGGAACTTTCAGATCGCTTAGCAGAGAGCTCTTTCCAGCGGTGGGCTGCCAATACGCTAACAAGGGGCTCGCTTAATTTTAAAGCAATTCTCAGTTTTCTGGGGAAGGAGTGATTTTTTTATTACTCTTATGCAATACTTGCAAAAGAAATCGATTGTTACTTAATACACTTACAATATGTAACAATATGAAATTACCGTAAACTTAGCAATGCGAATATCCTAAACATGTACCACTGTGTATACTGAAGATGTCGTAAATATTATATTTATGTCAGAAATTGTAGATATATACTTATTTGATCTAATAATATTTTTTCGTATATCAACAAGGGGCTCGCCCGCTTCAGAAAAAATTAACAAGGGGATCGCGCGAGCCCCCTCCAGCCCACCCCTGGCTCTTACCGCTATGTTACAGTGTCCGATGTAAAGTAAGGTTAGGTATGTTTGTGAAGCGGGGTGTAATTGGGAGCACCGCGTTCACCCATTCACCGACCATCTCTGCGTGCGATCATGTCGCACCCTTTCAAATCGATTCAACTCAAATAATAATAATGAGTGTTGCCATGTAGGGCATTAAATTTTATGGCTCATAATTTCCAATTTGTCTCCCGGTTTCGATTATTATAATCGAACTTAATGAGCACAGCTACACTGCCATATAAAATGGCGTCCCGGAATGAGGATAAACATAAAAGATTACCCAAAAACTGCATATCCTTGGAAAATATTCAAACGTAACCCACACAAAAAATAAATTTTACAGGAGGCAAAAAAAATGTTTTTTACCCATTTTTGCCCAGTGTTCCAATATTGGAACATTTAATATTTTTACTTTGCAATAAAAGTTGAGATTGCATCAGTCTACAGCTAGCAAGCGTAGTTATCGTTTCGTGTAGTATTTTTTCAGGTTTGAACCTGTTGGAGTGAGCAGTGTTTTTTTATTTGCATCAATCAATTCAATATTCGGGAAAAATGGGTTAACGATTTCGGACCAAAGGCAAAATTATGAAATATACACAATCTTAAAGTGCGCGAAGACAAATAAACTGGTATTTTATTAAATAACTCAACCTTATATTAATTTAATAAATTGTTTAAAAAAAACCTTTTTCCTGGTCGCAGTTTTCACATGTCCTCAATTTTTTCAAACATAAAAGCCAATTCGGCATTTGATGCTTGCATTCTTTTGATAGATGTATACACATTGTGATGATAGAAAAAAACTGTTTTGAAATCACTATAGTTTACGTCTTTTTTTGTTTCTACAGTCGATATGTATCACATAAAACAAGCATTATAGTAATTATACATCCTATTCAGCAGTGGGCTGCCAATACGTTAACAAGGGGCTCGCTTAATCTCGCAGCAGTTCTCGTTGACCTGGATAAGGAGTAATTTTTTTTATCACTATTATGCAAATACTTAAATAAGCAATCGATTATTACTTAATTAATTACACTTATGAAAAATAAAAATATGCAATTTTCCGTAAACTTATCAATGTAAATGACTAAAAGTGTATTGTATAGCTGTCGTAGATAATATATAAGTCAGAAATTGTAATTTTGTAAAATCTGATTTGAATATATTGTTTTCTTTTAAATTAACAAGGGGCTCGCCGGCCTTGCTAAAATTTAACACGGGGCTTGAGAGAGCCTCTCCGAACCTCCTCCAGCCCATCTCTGATCTTATTTAATGGCTGCTGGTTAGTAAGCTGCAAACATATAAATATTTTAAATTTAAAAAAAAACTGCAAGAATGCGAATGCAGTAAAAATTGAACATTAAAAGCATCGCTCAGTAGTTATTATTTCTACAATATTTAGGTGACGCTGATATGAATCTGTTAATTTTAACTTAATGTCTGTATCTCTTTTTAGGGTCGTTTGCCAGGTACGTCACTGCGATGAACTGGCCACTAAACATTGTAAAGCTGCGAGATTTTCATGTGTGGACAGGTAGCTCAGGTGGCTGAACGTTTTACGCGAACCTGCTTCACACGTTCATACGTGCAACGCATACCATCGATACTTAGAAAATATTATAGAATTAAAATGACAGACGTGTATTAATGATAAAAAAATAATTGATTTTCATTTTCATTTCAATTTGTTTTTGTATAGATAGCATTGTTAAATGATATTTCTTATCAGTTAACAACACTCGCAGAGCAAAACCAGTCCTTACCTTTTAAATAAAGTGGAATAAAGTACAAAGGAATATTGTGTTTTATTAACTAAAATTCATGTTAATATTAAAAGTGTATTGTTAATAATCAACAGTGTAAATGCCACTATCACAAATACTTCATTCAAACAAGGAATATACATACATATGACGTAATGATATGCCTTCAAATTGCTTTAAAAAGCATTTTTAGATACGAAAGTAAATGATAACACTGCCGCTTACACTGGATTATACCACGTTTGATCACCACCGACTCATTGCAAAATTACTGAATGTGTGATAAAAATTAATAGGCGACCAAAAGTCCTGAATCCATACATGATTAAGCTTTAACAACACACATTATGATCCACAGTAATTATTTACACTTTATAAACTGTCAACACCATTATAGTATGAATACTAAAATTAGCATTTTAAATTATTTTATCGCGTAATCATTTCATTTTTACACAATTGATATTTTTACAAACTGTTTCCGATGTATTTATTAACGGTCTTGCATAATTGAAAAAAAATATATACGTCTAGCCTGCCATTTATATCGACTATGGAAAGGAAAAGGGACGTAACCCACACATATCAAATTTTACAGGAGGCGCAAAAAAGTGTTTTGATGATTTTGGGCCATATGCAAATTATGAGTTATACACAAACTTGAAGTGCTCGGAGACTTCTAAACTGGTGTTTAATTGACATAATCTAATATTAATTAAAGAAATTGACTAGGAAAAACCTTTATTTCAGTATTTTTTCTTGGATTTAACTTTTTACAAGGTCATCCTTTTCAAGCTAAATTTAGACACTAATTCGGTATTTGCAGCTTGCATCATTTTGATTGAACGTGTATTCGGTTTGATACATTGTAATTATCGAAAAAACCCTGTTTTTAAAAAACTATGGGTTACGACCTTTTTCCTTTCCACAGTCTGTATAAAAGTGTTGATATTCTTACTGCGTTAGATTTTGTTATAAACGAACACGGATTCATATTTTTTTTATTATGTTTTCCGTCGATAGAATGACCAATAATTTGAGGGATCGGTAGCTCTAAAAAAATCATAGCAAAGTGATTTAAAAAATAGACCCAATGTTATACTTAAATACTTAGAGAGATGGATACCAATAATAAATTTACCAATTTATTTTTATGACAATGGTCAAATCCACGATGGAAATGGTAGCACTTGCCTTGAACAGTTGTTTGGACAATTATTAGCATAATTTTTAGATTATTTGAATGGCCCATAAGTAGGCCCGTAGATTTTTTTTATCATCAAGAATATTATGTAGATGCACAAGATGGAATAATAGAAGCTTATTTTGATCGAAAACGATTTCTTAAATATTTTTAAAATATGTTACAAAGTAAAAATCAAATCAATTTTTTTAAGTATACTTCTATACTGTGATGGCAAACTATTTAAGATGCAGTTGTTGTTATTTTCCAAACTTCTTTCGTATTTTTTCTTAAATATAATATTTTTTGACGTGTTAAAACATTAGAGCTGCAATTTTAATATTTATAAAGTTATGAAGAGGTATTGTATGTAATTGTAACCTTTTTTAGGGTTAGAAGTGTTAGAACATACATACTTTGATTTAATCTCTTTCATCTGTTGTTTTTTTTATGTTAAATTAAGATCGTTTTTGCAAAAGTTTTAACGAATTTTATAGAAAACAAAAACCTTTTTTTCTCTTTTTAACAAATAATATAATTTTAATCGGTTGCTTCATCAACTTTTCTCCGCCTAGTTGTTCACATCCATTTCCGCTCTCAATGTGGATCATATGGCGTATTATTGGACGTATCTTAACAAAGGGTTTTCTCCGAGAACTGTTTGTTAGTGAGTTTCTCAGTCGTTTTATGTCAAAAAGAGTAAGGATAAAAAACGTTACGACGTGTACATGAAAAGTAGTATTCTTATCACTTTCGCTACACCCCATTATTTTAAGATTTTAATAACGGCATTCCTGTTCATCTGTGCCTCCGAAAAGAAATCGGTTAATCTACTGGGATTCAAGCTAACGACGTTGACCAATGTCCCACGGACCTGACATCGACTACCTAATATATGTAATTATTGTGCAAGTTAATACAGGCGGACCTCCACTTTCGCACACAATTGTTTCCTGAAAATGTGTGCGAATATTGAATGTTCGAAAGTAAAGGGATGTAAAAAACACCAAAAATTGTCCTTTAAAAAAAATATTTATCAAAATTTTCTTATGTATTTGATAAAAATTATAATTTTTCAATAAACTTGTCGAGAGTAAGTTGTATTTGACTCCTTTTTATTTTCTTAACCCTTTTAATACCCTTGAACCGATATATCGGCTTTCATATAATCGCCAAAAATACACTGAGCCGTTATATCGGCTTTTCTAAATGGTACATATATTTTTATGTATGTAACATAATTTAAGTTAAAATCAGAAGTGTCATAACATAGGGAACTTAACCTTCGACATCCAAGCCACTTGAAGGTCCGAAGATACAGCCCCACAAAGTGTTGTTTTTTTCCATAAAAAAGTTGAAATCTGATGTATTTTTTTATTTGAATTTTTTAAAATGTAATTTTTGTTACAAGTTGTAATGATGCAGATAAAAATATAGTAAAAGAAACACTATTTTAACCCCACTCCTCAGTAAAATAGTAATTATAGAATACTAATATATATAATGCAAAAGTTATTACGGATTTTTTGATTTCTTTGATAGAGTGTCCCTTCCCAAACTCTCTGTATGCTTTCTAAATACAATACGTCGGGGCTGTAAATAAGTCTGTAATGTTATTTTTTCATAAAATATTTTAAAAAATACCAAAATATCTTTATTTTTAATACTTTTTCATAAATTTACAAAAATACTTTAAAAAAAAACAGATATTTCTCAGGGTATTTTTGGAGAATCTGTGAAAAATTATGGGGTATTAAAAGGGTTAATAGAGATTTCTGTTACATACAGTACTTTTATAGATTGCCCTACGCACTTGAGATATGCGTTCTTTATTGGGATCAAATTCTTCCATAATATTTAAAAAATTATCGAGTTAAATAAAAGTTTCGTTCTTATTTTTTATTGTTTCATTTGTGCGAAATAGCGAATTGTGCGAAAGTAGGGGTACGCCTGTAGTTTTTTGAAGTTCTTACAAGACAAATACTAACTCAATCAACAATAAAAAAATATCCTATACAATTGTTAGTTTCAATGTGATCATTTTGACGATTGTGTTTTAAATATTACTACAATGTTGTGAGATATATTATAAAACAGAAAAGCGCAGCATTTCTATTAAAGCATTTTTTTGTGTTGTTATTTAAATTATAAACTATTCAGGTGGATTGTGTAAATATTTGCAACTGCATAATATTGGCGTCCCGATATTATAAATTTGCTATAAAATTTTCGCGCGTGCTATGTTAAATGAACCGTCATTTGTCACAAGTCTAACGTATTCAAATTGTGTTCGAGTCGAACATAAGCGGATATTTGTTTTTACATGTACTTTAAATATATTGAGAAAATTATGCAATTATAAACACGGCTTGTGTTAAACATAATGTAATAAGAAATTTGATCAATGATTATTATTTATTAATCCTGTCCGTTCAGAATGTAAAGCATATAGACGCTCAGAATGTAGAGCATTGGAGGCAGTGGCGGCTGGTCAATGTGGCATTGGATCAATGCACCCTTTGTATATATTGAAAAATATTCAAACATAACATTTACTCATTTTAAATTCTTCATGTATTTTATTGTCTTTAATAAACATTTTAGAACATTTTATTTTATACACGAAGAATTTAAAATGAGTGAATGGTATAAATGTTATGTTTGAACATTATTTCATTTTCCTGCATATACAAGGGGTTCATTGATCCAATGCCACATTGACCGGCCGCCGCTGATTGGAGCTATCTCAAAAGAAGTTTTTCAACTCTTTTTTTTTCAAAGAGAGTAGTGAGTGATATAAAAGATAGCGTAATCGCTCTCATATTATTTTTTTATTTTTTATCCATATCCGCTCCCAACGTGGGGTAATTGGACTCCTAACGTAGTTTATCTCAAAAGGACTGTTTCTACGAAAACTACTTATTACTCAGTGGCTCAACCTCTCTTTTTTTCCGGAGAGAGTTGGAATAGAAGAATAGGGCTAGGACAGGACTAGTGTTAGCTAATCGCTACGCCCTTATGCATTTTGAATCAAACGGTTGTATAAGAAAAACACTTATCTCATTTTCAGGACTGATATATTTCATCCCCGTTACTGTTTAATACGGATTAATCGGAACATAGACTGTCAGGTTCGTGTGTCCAGTAGTAAACATCGTTGGCTTCCGTGACGTATTTCACTGTCTTAAAAGTCCCAGTATGCACATCATTTTTCAACAGTAGATCTCTGTTCGAAGGCATGGGTGTTTTTGGTGACTAAAAATTCCCTCCTGTCTTTTCAATTTTACAATAACCGTGCATAGTGAGAGCGATAAGCCATATCCTCTTATTTCTACTCTCTTCGTAAAATAAAGGTTGAGTAACTGAGTAACAAAAATTCTTAGTAGAAAATTTCTATTGAGATATCTACATTAGAAGGCCGTATCTTCCGGGAAGACACCTGTACTCATTTTCGGTTAAGGACCACAGGCATGTAAGCGTTAGATCACACACACAATACATACGGAATAAGGCCTATTACCTATATAATATATATATATATATCAAGGTTTCCCAAACTTATTGTGCAACGGAACACTTCGCAAATCTGGAAATGTTACCGGGACACAGCTAAATTGGTTTTGTCGGATAATTCATAATAGTAAAAATATGTTATTATTTATTACTTCATTAATTATATTGTCGCCTGCTGTGGCCCAGTTGGTTAGAGCTTGCTTTACCAATCACGCAGGTCTGGGTTCGATTCCCGGTCGGATCACAGTGAATTTTAAAATTATTCAATTCAAAGCTGTTATCGAAGACTGGGTGTTTGTGATGTCAATTTAACATCATTTCCTCTCCTCCCATCCTTCTGATCCTCTAATAATTGGGTTTAGCAATAGCGATTAGCCAACCACTATTCCTGTTATAGCCTAATTATTCATTCCCTACTACTTGCTTTAAAAAAAAGTGAGGTTGAGCGACTGAGTAACAAACAGTTCTCGTAGAAAAAACTTCTGTTAAGATACCTCCATTGGGAGGCCATATGCTCCACATTGGGAGCGGACATGGATTAAAAATATATATATTTAAAAAATGTTAAAAATTAATAAACAAAGCTCTTAGTCAGGGGTGGGCTGGAGGAGGCTAGGAGGGGCTCGCGCGAGCTCCTTGTTAAATTTTATGAACGCCAGCGAGCCCCTTGTTATTGAAGAGAAAAAAACATTCTTAGATTAAATTAGTGTATAACTGCAATTTCTGACTCGTATATAATCTACGACAGCTGCAGTATACACTGTAGTACATTTTTAGCCAATTGGATTGATAAGTTCAATGTCAACTGCATATTGTTACATATTATAAGTCTTTTAAGTAAAAATCGATTGCTTATTTAAGTATTGCATATAATTGCATAGGAGTGATAAAAAAATTCACTCCTTCCTCAGAACACCGAAAATTGCTTTCAGATTTAGCGAGCCCCTTGTTAACGTATTGGCAGCCCACCGCTGCTCTTAGTGATCTTCACCTTTACCTAGATATGTAATGTCCAGTAGAGACATATCAACACTCGATTTTTAATATGAAGTAGAACACGCTTAAATGTGATGCAGCGTATATAACCATTTGAAATTTTTACGGAACACATTTTCAGTCCTCACGGAACACCAGTGTTCCCTGGAACATACTTTGGGAAGCCCTGGTATATACGATTATAATCAGTTCATCAGCGGTAAACAGTGCATTGTGACAAATGAGATGTGTCACGAAACTATCTGCAGTATAAATACAAAGGTAATTTTATTCCTGATTTATTCATTTTATATAAGCTATTGCAGAATCACTTCACGAACAAATTTATACCATGAAATCAAATACCACAAATTCATATTTTCAAGGATAACAGTATTGTGTTTTTAAATTTTTCATTTCAATCAATTTAAACTGATTTCGACTGAAGGTGCTTGGTGGAATTTCAATATTAAATATTAAATCGTTCAAATTATGTACATTCACACAGATTTTGTCGCTAACGACCCGGGTTTCGCCTTTCGGCATCTTCAGGCTTTCAAGTGCACGGATGAACTTGAACTGACTGAAACCCGGGTAGTTAGTGACAAAATCTGTGTGAATGTACATAATTTGAACGATTTCAAATTTCATTTCAATCAATTTAAAATGATTTTTTTCATAGTGAATCTTTAACAATAAACTGCTTAAAATATAATTCAAATTGGTAAAATAATACTTGTCTATTTTTATTTTTGTATTTGTCACAAGACTTAACCAATATCTTTCGTTCGCTTTTAGGGTGTTCACTGTCAATACTTAAATATAATATAATAATATAAATATGATATAATAATAAAACACAATATTCCTTTGTACTTTATTCAGGTCAGGACCGGTTCAACTGATAAGAAATATACATATATAAACAGTGCTATTTATACAAAAATAAAACAACCATAAAAACGTAATATTTTAAGTATTTTGCTCATTCCCTTCTATAACGTATTTTATAAATTTCTTATACTACACGTACAATTCACCAGTGATGAATTAACACCTTAAGAGGCCGCAATAAAATTTAAAATCCCTGATTTTTGGTTAACTTGGGAGCGTTGCAAAATTTCATGTAAAATAAAAAATATTATAATAAACTGAATTTTGAATATATGAGCTATTTTGAGCCCCCTAAGATTCGGAGGCCCCAAGCGCGTCTTTCATTCGCTTATAGGGTAATCCGATATTGCAATACACTGTACAGGAAACAGACATTCATAAGTTGAATGTATTTAATATGTTATACAGTATACGTCAAGACTATTAAAGTTTATTTCATCATTCTTCGTGTCGTACTTTTATATTTTGTACTTTTCCTCCATAAAACGTAACTTTATTTAACTATCCCGATCATTTTTTGGTCCCATAAAAACGTAATTTAGAACCATGGTGGCTTAACTTAATTTAAAATTAAGAAAAACTGGTTGTTTGATTTGATAAAAATTATTGATTCATTCTTTCAAAAAATCTCGTGTATTTACCCCAACAATGTTAAAATGGTTTTTTTTTATCTCCCTAAAGTTTTGCTTTCCTTTTTTTATTAAAATGAATCCTAGGCAGTGGAGTCATGAAAAAATTCCACGGCTCCGACTACGACTCTGACTCCGATTTAAAAAAGATGATTTATGCATATTATTTATTTATTTATACATATTTTTTGTATTTTATTATTTTAAGAAGTCGCTCACTTGTTTACGACTCCGCCATCATTAAAAACACTATGAATAAATGGCTCCGACTTTACAATCCTGGGTTAATAAAAAATATTTTGCCATTTCGTAAAACCATTTTGCAATACTTCTCATCCTACAGTGGTAACACACTATCAAACCTGTTCAGGTAAAAATCCATTCCATCGTATAATACTTATGCAAATAAATAAATACATTTAAACTACGAGCTTGCGTATTGTCAATTTTAATGAATAGATTTATTTATAAGAACCATTTTTATTCAAAATAAATAAGAGGTGTTAGAAAACAGCAACTCTTAAATCCAACAATTTATTTCATTACAATATAACCCTGAATTTTGATTCATTACAATTTATGTATTACATTGGTACTTAATGGAAAAAAAACGACAGATAATCAATAAAAATAAAATAAATTCTCTCTGGTAATAAGTTTAATTCATTATCAACGTGCTTTACTGCATTTGATAGCGACAATGCCTTGAACGTATCCCCCACAATCAACCGGCTGAGGGTTGGCTGTATTGTAAAACAAACGAATATTTAATAATTTCAAAGTGTCGGGAACTGGTTGTCCCATATTCAACTGCATCCCACATTGTGTGTTTCGGTTCATCGAGCTTACGTCATTTGAATTTTATTTAAATACAATATCTCTGAATGAAAAAAGATCTAAAAATATATTCACAAAAAGTTTATTCAAATGTATGTATACCATTTCGTTTAGGCTAATTTATTCGACAATAAATTTATTGAGATTCTTTTTGTGTTGCATGACAAACTATTTTTTATGTGTGTTACAGTGCATTACAGATGAACGTGATACTTTAATTTGTTAACCCTTTTAGACAAACATACTTTAGTGAGTACATATCTAAGGTTGAAAATTATAAAAATAGCTAATATTGGTGAAATTATTTACAAAAAAAAATCTTTCAAAACTCACATATTTTTAATTTACGGAGGTAACACTATTGCACTGTGTTTTAACTTAGGTTACTTCACTTTTACGATACTTTAAGACGTGTAGAATGTTACAACGCATCTTACTTTTCTTTTTCTAAAATACCACTTGTCTCACTTCACCTCTAATGGGTCCATTTGTTTTACGTACGTTTGGCTTTCTTAAAATTTTACGATCAAAACTTTTCTTAGATAAAATAACTCTGTAAACTTACCATAATAATTTAATATACAATAACCTTATAACACGAAATAATGTCAGCGATATTTAAATAAACTATGGGCATGAATGAATCATTTTTTAAGCAGGTCATTTCAGTATTACAATTGAGATATTTAAAAAAAAAGAAACAGATTTTCGCAACATCCGGTTATCAATATTAGGTATCTGGATCAATATTATCATTTTTTTATTTACGAAAACCTGCTTTGAGCGACAGCGCATAAGCACATTCAAAGTGTGAATGACTTTTAAAGTAACGCGGTTTATTTTTTCGCAAGTTGATTCTCTCAACTTTTATTCGCATCATTAAAAAGCACGCGAGTGAAATATTACATGAACGGTAAAAATGTTTGCATTGAATTATTATTAAGCCAGTGAAATCGATTACAATCACTGTATATATAACTAGGGATTCTGAAGTCTCGGGGTTTTCAAAGTCCCGGGACTCGAGGCGTGAGAAAATCAAAATCCCGGGACATCTCGGTACTCGAGCCTTTATTTCCCTTTCAATTAAATTATATTTGTATTAAAGTTAAATATTTGCATGTATGTATGTATTTATATATTACATACACTCGGCGCTTTTTGAAAGAATGCACTAGTAGAAATCGCGTTTTTTTTAATACAATGTTTAATAATTATTATTTTTCTTATGTAACGTATATGTGCAATGCTTACGGCTAATTTTTACTAAGAAGGGGTGATAACAGTACATGTAATGTACACAATACAGCTTTTAGGCCTTTTTTTGTCCTATTGAGACATTGGTATCTTTGTGAAATAGTGAAAGAACATTTGTACATAAAACAACATCAGGTATGAACATTCTATTTTAATATATTGTAATTTGCTTTTACTACAGTTTTATTACAATATATAAACACATGGTATTTGAAACTTCTACGAAATTATAAATCCCAAACATCTGTTTTTCAATCAGATCCCTTTAATATATGCATACTTAATTGTGTTAAGACCCCGAGTAAGTATCACGTCCCGACCATGTCGTGTCCGTTTTTCTTATGGCTCCCCTCTTATATCTGCTTTCATTCAATACACATCAGTTCTTTTGAGGGTTTGTTAACCACAAGAATTCTTTCAAAATTAAAATGTACATGTTATTAGCACATTATAAATCACAGTCACAATTCCCGGGACCAAAAAAGTCCCGGGACGTCTCGACACAAAATCCCTATATATAACCATTCCCCTCTCAATGCTGGGTATAAAGTTTTTATATGCTCATCTCAAATGAAGTTGTTTTTACAACACCTAAGTGTTATTAATTCGTTGAATCTATCAATTTTCTGATAAAAACGGTAAGCTAGTCCCTTTGCAAGAATCAAATCAGTAGGAGAGATACATTCACATCGCGGTGGGCCCTGTGACCCCGCCATTGGGCCACAGAGAGTTATTTTTGTTTTGGGGGGTGGGAAAAATTTCCGAAATCCCTACATTTCAGTGATTTTGGAATAGAAATTCTTGAAAGGGCTAAAAAAAAGGTACTACGCTGGTAAACTTGGAAAATCTGAAAATTCCTGAGTTTTTGAAATTCATTTTTTTACGAAAAGACAAAACGATAGTACGGGTTCCACAGAAAAATAAAGACACTCAAAAGGGGCCACGGTTCCAAAAAGGTTGAGACACACTGATCTATATCACAGAAGCCAAGATGGAGAATCATATAACCCTATGACCTTGATTATAGTCATAATAATAGGCATATAAGTATATGGCTAAGCAGGACTAGTGGTTACCTAATCGCGTTTTTTAGGATAGAATGGGTGGGAGTAAAAATTCAGGGCTGGTGTCCTGATACATCCCTGTTTTCGAACAAAAATCCGTAAATCGAGCCCGCCAAAGTAGTTGTTAAGAAAATTATTCAGTTAATATTTATTGTGTAAAAACGTTGTAAAAACCTTCTTGTGATTACAAGTCGCCTTTTTAAAAACTAAATTGTAATGTAATCCCTTGTGGTTAATAAGCATGGCAAAACGGTGTTGTGGCACTATATTCGATAAGCACAATGTATAAAACTTGATACACTTTCGATGGATTCGGCGGTAACTTTGTGGAAGTTCATTTAAATATAAAATAACTAATGATACGATAACTTATGGTACGAAAGATTTTAATTTTACTGTTCTGATATATTATAATAAAAATTAAGCAAGCATTTGTGAAAGTTTGTGAAAGTGGTCTGTCCGAAGACGCATCTGAAAGAGGCGAAACACGTGTAACAGTTTGTAGCACAATACGTGGAATAATCTAAGTTATTTTATATTAACTTGATACACGTTCTATCAAAAGGATGTAAGCTGAAAATGCGAAATTAGTATCTAAATTTAGATTTAAAGTTTAAAAAGTCCTGTTAAAATTTCGACCAGGAAAAAGGACTTAAAAAAAGGGTTTTCTTGAACAGTTTATTAATTTAATATTAGGCTTAAGTCAATAAAAATCAGTTTATCTATCACCGTGCACTTAAAGGTTGTGTGTATTTTAAAATTTGCCTTTAGCCCAAAATCATCAAGAAACGTTTTTTGCGCCTCCCGTAAAATTTGTTATGTGGGGGTTACGTTTTTTTTCTTTTCCACAGTCGATATTTACAGAAGAGAAAACACAAAAACAACATCCGATAATAATATTATTATAAACCGATTACGCTTTTCGGTCAACCCCACATCCAACCGACAAAAGTTTGTTACCTGTATATTAAATGTGTAGGCACAGGTAGGAGCAAGCCATTTCGCAAAGTTCATTGTATAATCGAGATGGTCTGCGGTCCCGATCTCGTCAACCTGCAGCGAAAAAAACCTCTTCCAAAACCGCATAACTAACTCTGATTTATCACCACATGTCAATGATAAAGAAAAAATATATATATTCTACCTACTTCGCGATAAACTTACATAAGTCTTGTGCATGAAAATTATTATGTTTTTCGGTTCGGTTTTTGTCGGAACACATGTCCGCGGATTCGTTCATCGATTTTACTGCGGTTTTTTTACCCACTCGTCCAATTATTTAAACATTTTTTTCCTTCCAATGACGATGACTGAGAATCTTCTTTCGTGAGAATCTTCTTTTGGTAATTGTCTTTATGACTTCGCTGTAAAGAAAGAAGCCAGCAACATATATATTTTTCACAATTGTGGGTTATGATCCAAAATGAGCGATATTGAGTTAGATATGCAGATATTTTGTCGCCTGCTGTGGCCCAGTTGGTTAGGTTAGGTTATTAACCGGCTACGTAACGCTCACAAACAAAATATTTCACTTGCTTTAAGCTATCAGACAATGATGCACTTTTTGGTTGTAGATGTGTCGATTTATTAATTAAACACTCCATTTTTTAAAAAACATCTTTTTTTCACAATAAATTATTGTGTTGTGGCCCAGTTGGCGAGAGCTAGCTCTACCGATCGCGCAGATCTGGGTTCGATTCCTGGTCAGATCACAGTGAATTTGAGAATTATTCAATTCAAAGTTGTGATCGGCTGGGTGTTCGTGATGTCAATTCACATAATTTCTTCTCTTCCCATCCTTCTGATTCTTTAATAACAGGGTGTAGCAATAGCGATTATCCAACCACTAGTCCTGTTCTAGCCTTATCCTTACAAACAAACAGTTACCAGTTGAGTAACAAACAGTTATCGTAGAAAAAAAAACTTCTGTTGAGAAACCTCCATTAGGAGGCCATATGCTCCACATTGGGAGCGGACATGGATTAAAAAAATGCAGATAGGGTAATTCAAGCCTAAGAAATCGACTGGTCGATTAGTTTTAATATAAAATGTCTACAAGACTGTCGTTTTCAAATTGGAAATCATATTTTTAAGCAAGTGATATTTTGTTTGTGTTATTCGTTACAGTATTTGACTCTACTGAAAAGTTTGAGTTTTGGAAATAGTACGTTTTGCATTATAAGCCCACAATTCCCTTTCTAATCAATGTTTTAGTATTTTTCATTTGTTTATATACATTCTATTAAATTTGAAACGCATAAAAAAGCTTGTTTTTAAGTGACGCGTAAATCTATATTTACAAAGCACAACAATTTTTTTTATCAACAAAATTAATATAAAATAACTTATATTATTCCACGTATTGTGCTACAAACAGGGCCGGCACCACCATACAGGCGAAATAGGCAACCCCCAGGGCACAAACCATTAGGGGGCGCATAAATGGGGTACTACAAATATTTTTATGTACTCTAATAATAAATAATAATAGTATGTCTTATTTTATTTTGACATTTGTATTTGTTCGTTGTAAATATGTATCGTATTTTACATGATTTGAAAAAATGATGTTGAGTGACTAAGTAACAAACAGTTGCCGTAGAAAAACTTCTGTTGAGATACCTCCACTAGGAAGCCATATGCTCCACATTGGGAGCGGATGTGGATTTATAAAAAATAAAAAATAAAACATTTTTTACGTTTTATGATGCTTCTCAAATATCAATATTATTAATTTGTATTACTCCTATCGTATTTGTTTTAACAGAAATTAGAAAGATATTTCAAATCCTTTTAGAATGTAAAACTTATGGCAGGGTACTGAATGCTGCATTTTACATGAAAAAAAAACAGAAACATATAATTTAAGGTGAAAGTGGTAAGACTGAAAATAACTTTATTAAAGGTGTCGCTCATTATAGTGAAGTTAAATTTTCAAGTGACTCATTTACAAGCATTTGTGTAATTGATAAAATCTACCTTAATAAGATTTTCAAAACATCCCAGTTGAGTTAAACATTTCTTATTATTATATTCCAATAATATGTTTTTGTAAAAAAAATAGCAAGAAAGGGAGCCAGTAGCGTGCTTAAGCAGTGACCGCTTATTTTTTTTCAAATTGCATCTCAAATAAAACGTACAATTTATTTTTGAAAATTTTAATAAATGTTAACAAATAAAATAATAACAAAGTTTTTTTCCAGCTTTTATTGGAGATTCATAACTAACCTTGTGGTCGATTGATAACACTTAAATCTTTCGATCCACGATTTGAATCCCAAAAAAACCCTTCCAAATAATTATGCAGTTGATTAAATCGATGTCTAATAATATCCGTGGACATTGGCATCTGGGGGTTTAAATGATATAAACACATATCATAAGATATTTAATTCATACATTAATAGTTTAATAAGAAAGATAGTAGATATCAAACGTATTAATTAAAAATTGTTTTGTTCTTATGATTTTTTCATCTTTCTACTCTGAAACTTTCTCAAAAATATTGTAATTGACATCCATTTAAGGCAGTCTTTTTAGTGACGTTTTTTTTATGTTAATTCGACTAATAAATTTTATCACAGCGGTAAATTTTATTTTATTTAGTATTTATAGTTTTTGTGAAAAATGCCCACAAACTCTCATTCAATAATAGTTTACTATCAATTTCCAATAAAACATTCCAAACAAGAATTCACTTCAGCGTCTTCAAAATATAATAATTGTGATAATATTTCAATTTAAATTGTTGTTCTTAGAATGGTATGATATCAATTGATACTAAAATTCATCATTGACAAAATCGTATATTATCCGACTCCATTTCTGATACGCATTGCAACAAATAACAGAATATCAGTATAAATCAAACGTCACCGATCGATACATTTCCCCGAAAAACAAAAAGCGATCCGTCCATCGGACGCGAAAAAAAATCACAAGGTTGTTAACCCGACGTTTTTCAGCAGCCGTCAGTACCACCCAGATATACAATTTGGAGGTGAACAATTGGCCGGCCGAGACTTTCTCATGAGCTTCGTTCGGCTTTTTGGGAAAATAATATCGAATCAAAAAGAAGAGCATCGCGTCGGTAAAACAGTCGACTGCGGGTGGGCCGCCGCGTCTCTCTGCGGGGACACCTGTCAATCACATCTCGAATCATCGGTTGTTTTAATACTGCTCACGTCATGTTGACAACATTTAAGTCGTATTGGGACCCTTTAATAAAATGCATGTCCTTTCAAATTCGTCGCAGGATCTTCCGCAAGTGAGCGTTGCGTAAAAGCATTGGTGTGCCGTGGAAAACTTATTCGAAACGGATTGTAATGTTCGTGCAATTCTTTATATATTAATGTATACTTTCAGAGTCACAAAATACACGCAGGTTTCGCTTGAGGTAATAAATAATAGAAACTCAACTTTTCCGGTAGTCCTTGGGGTAACTCCAAAAATACTAAAGTCTAAGCTAATAAATTCTTTCCGAATAAAAAATGACGAATATAACCAAAGTTTTGACCCTTATTTCTGGACCAGGCAATTCATAACTGGTCACGGTTACTTCGTTGCCAAGCTCTTCCATCTTGGTTGGTTAGTTAATATTATTTTTTTTGTAAATGCGGGAATATGATTCAGGATTCTTATCACATTCTTTGGGAATGTCCAAACTTAAACAACAAACGGAAAAAATGCTCAAGTTGATATGACTATCTGCCGGCCCCGGTCGGTTATGCCGACTTGTTTTCATCTAAGGCGAATTATAAGGCCTTCAAGAAAATTATCGCGTCTTTTTGGAAAGATAATTGAATACAATAGAAAAAAACTTTTGACTTCACTTTGTTATGTTAATCATTATTCTTTTAGAATTCCTTCTCGGGACATCCCTGGCAAAACTTTGAACACTACGAACGTTGTTACGCTGCGAAATACACCCTGTAAGAAGAATGTGAAGCCGTAGCGGGTGGTGGTGGAAATTTATAAAACCTAGTCTATTGACAGTTTATCTTTAAATTTACATTTCTACTTACGGGAATAAAACAATATGATATTTATGTATTTTCTTCTTCCTATAAGCCTACAATATTGCTGATAAGGTTGATTTAAAATAAATAACACCATTTTGCTTTCTTTCATTGATTTTTTGATCAGAAATGGACAACGTGATCATTCTGGAATACAGTCACAATTCAGTACCTGGGAATCTTCAACCATCACAAGTCTTCATCACTTCTTTCATAAACAGGGCGAAGAGTACCGCGTTTAATTATTTGATAACTACAATGCGTCAACGATCTTCTTCCGCACATTCCGACCTTGATAAATAATAAGTATTTGTTTTTTCGAACAGTTGATTTGTAAGATTGAAATTAACTTTTAATAAATAAAAATAATGCCACCTGCATGGTCGAGTGCTCAACGTCGTTGGGATTGGTTACGGAGGTCGCGGGCTCGATTCTCAATACGGACAGTTTATGAATTTATGAATTTCTATTCGAAGACATGGATGTATGTGATGTCTTTAATTCCCACCTCCCACCACCCTATCCTAAAAAACGGGGCTTAGCGAATGCGATTAACTAACCACTAGTCCTGTTTTAGCCCTATCCTTTTATAACTACTATATTTGGAGAAAAACGAGAGGTTGAGTAACTAGCAAGTTGTTGTCATATTGAATAATTATATGTTACGCCAATGGTACACAATTTGTTTCCGAAAAATGAAACGTATACGTATCAATCTGACATTGTATTATGTATCCATTTGTTTCTTCTTTGAATTAAATAATATAAATTCGTTAAAATCAATAAAAGTATTATTTATACAATATCTGCATCACAACAAAGTTGTTTTTAGTTATAATATAAGATTACAACATATTAACGATTTTGATCTAATTTATGTAACGGACGTTGTAATAAAAAATACAACTGCTTAATATTTCATATTTCAAATAACTTTATGTATGCAAAATATTTTTTTTCTATTTTTTTAATAATATATTTTCCGTGTAAAATAATCAACATTGTAGTTTTTACGACATTTATCACAATGGAATTTGTTTAAATCGTTAAATAGTTTTCAATATTTCGGCCAAAAACTCTTTTATTTTTTTTACTAAACATTTACTTTTTTCCACTCTTTGGAGTATCTGATGTAATTTATTAACATTTTTTGTACCCACTTATTTGTTGTGAATGAATATTTTTTTTTAATATTTGTAAAAACTATAAAATAAAATATTTTTATTGACAAAAACAAATGGACAACGATGCTTAGCGGTCGTCCTAACTGGCTTGAATTATTGTGTGTAGTATTAAATAAATTCATTGAAAAGCTAATTTTAATCAATTGCGTGTTTGTCTGTAAAGTTTACATTTTTTTTCCACCCATAAAGTCATTAAAGCTTGACGCAATAAGAATGATTAATCAACTACTAGTAATTAAGCAAGAGTGGATAGTCACTAATCCTATCGTATCCGTATCCTCACCAACGTTCCATCTAAGCTGCGCGCGCGCGCGGCCGCGCACTCATTCCGGGTTGGCAAAGACTCCAAGACAAATTTAGAATTATTTTCATTTTGCAAGATTTCCAAGACAAATACTCAATTAATATTTGATTGGCCCGCGCAGCCTTTGAAATTTCCGCGCAGTTAACCTCTTGATTTAGAGCAGCCATACTCAACCTTTTAGTCCAACGGCCGCATTCCGATTTTTGCTTCTCTAAGTGGGCCGCAACATAATTATAGTAAACTGTAAATATAACACATACTATACTGAATACATATGTATGTATTATGATGTCAAAATAAAACTATTTTATTTTATGTAAGTATACATTTATGATACGTGTATTTTTCGAATTAAAAAATAACAATGAACAACAAATAAAAAAAAAGATAAAAGTACACAAAAATACCAATGCATCCAAAATCTTAAATCGTTTACTTGAAAATTAATGCGAGTTTTGATATTGAGTCAAACTTTTAACTATCTTCGTTAAAAATATTTGGTGACTAATTATTTTGGGCCGCACATAAGAGCTGATTGGGCCGCTGGTTGACTATGGCTGACTTAGAGGGAGCATTGATTTCCACTCTCTTCGAAAAACAGTTAAATATTGAGAAACTGAGTAAAAAGTAATTATCGTAGAAAAACTTCTGTTCAAATCAATTTCATTTGACATCACACATTTTTCATTGCGCAATAACGCTTAAAAACCAACAAATAATATACTTCTGAATTTCTTGGTCCGACGCAGAGATTCATGGCACTGGTCATGTTTGATAAATCAACCAATGTTCCTGTGGTACACAGTTGGTCGGCAGGGCACAGTGTGTACACCCTTTCACGAGGTCGTTGAATTCAGATAGTGTCAACGATTGATTGGTCAATGAGTCGAATTCTGATAAGGTCAACACAAATCGATAGCCCGATGATGCGAGAATTGAGGCTCTCCGTCCACCACCCTTCACGGTCTGATGATCTTCAAAGGCTGTTAGTGACGCCTTTATCGCGTCATGTTTGTTACCGTTCGTCAATTTAGTGAACCAATAAACCCTAATGGTACGTATTTTTAGATAGTACAGCTAAAAATAAAACGGTATCACCGCAAAATGTGCATATCATCAATAAAGACTTTTTTGAATAATCACAATTAAATGTTTATTTGCATACACTAATAATATAGCTACTGAGATTCTGATTAAACACTTTCTAATATTTAAAAAAGATTTTTCGTTTGTTCGTACTTTATGCGCTGCCACATCGCTCATTGCAATGCAACTTTAACCACTTGAATACCAAACTAACACGGGTGTCCGGAACATATGCAAGCGAACACGGATGTCCAAGACATTTAAAAAATCAAATACTTGGTATTCTAATAGAATATAAGCAATATGTTGATGAATATGTGTAGTGCCATCTATACTGAGTCAATATAGGTTTTTAAAATATCGAATTCGAGTGTATATTAGGCAAAAAAAAATCCTCAAAAACACGCAGTATCTCTGGGACATATTAATGATTTATTTGCGCGGTATTCAATTGGTTAACAAAATTTTTGCTTGCACTTCCGGAAAGATTATAGGCATAGTAAGATTAACTTACAGTAGGTCTTATATATAAAAAAAATAAATGTTTGTATGTTTGCCATACAGTTCATTCTGACAACGTATGCTTGCATTTGCGCCAAAGTTATAGTAAAATTAACTTGCAGTAGGTGGCACGTGTGTCGTACCATAGACAATCGAAAGCAAACGTCAAACAGACAGAAAAAGACAACATGCACTTCAATAAACACAATTAAAACACAAACACTTTTTTTCTTTGAGTGGCAGATCAACGCTTGCCTTATCTTTTCAGTATCATTTTCTCTTCTCTTAGTCTTATTTTTTTTTTTACATAACGCATTCATACATATTTTTTAATTTTGCTTAAACCATATGTACGAAAAAATAATTCATTACAAATTTTAAATATATTTTTTTTCGATGATTACATTTTCAATGTTTTAGGATAATTTATTGGAATTCACTTATTTCATAACAAAAAGAGACAAGAGAATCTTGCTGAATATAATGTTTTTTTTAAACTTTGTTATAACATAATATATATAAATACAAACCATACAATAAAAAATAAATAAAAATGAATTCTTACCTCTCAATTCGGACACCTGTCTCATCAGTTGAAATTTGCGGCAACCAAAACAGCTTGATGTGAATAGCCAATAATTTGCACAAATTTCACCTTTAATAAAAAAAAAATGCACACAGAACATCTCAACAAACTCTGCTCTCAACGTAATAGTAGTAATTCTCGTTTAGTTTAATTCGAAGGGTCTAATTTTACGCTTTGATCTTGATTTTCGGGGCCAAGGGCCTTCGATAAAGCCTCCGTGGCCCTAATTTTAGCCTTAAGTGCAAAGGACCTCTAGCCAACAATTCAAACTTACAATAATTCCACCCATATACCAGTAATGTTACCTTATTTAAGATTTGAGTAACTCGTTGGGTATCGACAGCTACAATTAAATTTGAATATGAAATGACTTTATTTTTAAATATGATTTTACCAGAATATTTGGTTTGCATTAGAAAATATTTTGTTTAAAAAAAGCAAAAGCGTTTTCAAACGACATATTATTACTTCGAAATCTATTCTTTTCTTTTACTAAATCCACTTCCTATGGAAACTACCTAAAGGTGTGATCACAATTCACAACACGACATTTCCTGGATTCTGTATCAATCATTGCTTTGTTTCTTTAAAGGTAATTCTAGAATCCATTAGTTTCACATAATAAATCTTATAATTGCAATCTTCAGGTATGCTTGAATCCCACTAGCTTTAAAAAAACGGCAAAAATAATAATAAAAAAAAATTAAACCATTTTGTTTAATTTGTTTTTTTTTACCATGTCTGCTCCCAATATATCTCAACAGAAATGTTTCTACGAGAACTGCTTGTTACTCAGTTGCTCAACCTCTCTTTTTCCAAAGACAGTAGGAATAGAAAGAAAAGGCTAGGACAGGACTAGTGGTTAGCTAATCGCTATCTATACGCCCTGTTCATAGGATAGGATGGGTGGGAGTGGTGAATTCAAGACAACACATACATCCATGCCTTTGAACAGAAATTCATAAATCGATTAAAAAATCATTTTATAAAACTCCCCGTACTGGGATTGGAACCCGTGCCCTTCGTAGCGGTAGCCAACGATGTTGACCACTCGACCACACAGGCGGCCTAATTAATTAAATTGAATAAAAAACATAAATAAGTAAAACTTGATAGTGAACACAAAGTGTAGTTATGCTTGCTGTAATTATTATATTGTGGCAAAAAAAAAATACTTTCCAGTCGGTTTTGAGATATAAGAGTGAAAGTTGTAATGCAGAAATGACTACAGCCTAAAAACTCATCAAATTAATATTTTTTTCATGTTTTTGACCACTATTTTCAAATTCATTCATCCCCAAACTTATACTTACCCTATATTTTGTATCAAATCTAATAATTTGAAAATTGAGGTGCCGTACTTTGGTAAGATTGCAACCTTGTAGGTGATCGCCTAACACGTGCCAGTAGAAAACACTTTCGGTTACCTTGGTCATTAAAACAATTGAAGTGTTATTGCCTTTGCACGAAACTGTGCTTGTAATAACTACCAACAAAAAAATAATAAATAACAGGGATGCCAAAGAAACTGGTTTATATATTTTATTACATAATGTATAAACGTACTAGTATGATAAAAAAAATGTAGTATTGAAAAAGTAATGAATGACACAATACATACATGAAAAATTCATTCTTTTACAAAATAATAAACAAACATTAATTTATAAACGTTCAAAACCAAAAGAGTTTTTTTACTGATTCTAAATTTTGTTAATGGAAATAAAATTCGAAAGAGAATTATTGGTGGTTGGTTAGTTGGTGGAATTTGAATCGTTCACGTTTTATAGCTAACGACCCGGGTTTCGCCTTTCAGCAGTTTATATTATGAATATTATTCCATATTCAATAATATCTTTCTTTTTTGGTGGGAAATATAATAAATGTAATTTCAAATCTTCTAGTCAAACTACTTTGAAATGTGAATTTTTAGCTGAAAACTTTGTATAAAATGTCGGGTCCTATGGCGCAGCGGTTAGCGTTGTGGGCTTCCGTGCCGAATCTCACGACTTCGAGTCTCAGTACGAACAGCCTTTTTTCGATCGATTTATCGATTTCTGTTCGAAGGTATAGGTGTTTCTGATGTCTAAAAATTCCTTCCCACCCTTTCCAATCCTTAAATAACCAGGCGTAGCGAGAGCGATTAGCTAACCACAAATTCTGTCCTAGCCTTATTCTTTAATCCTTACTATACTCTTACTAAAGAGAGGTTGAGTGACTGAGTGACAAACAGTTATCGTAGAAAAAAATAAATACAAAAAAATTATACAGTATATCTTTATAAATATATACCTATCCAACAATCGATTCCAAAGCGTGGTTTTTGATAGACCAGTTGGATCAATTGTATAATTATAAGTTTCAATCACTGCAAAATCTATCATTTAATAGGTATAAATAATGGCTCGTATTTTTCTGGTCAGAAATTAAATAAAATTGGTCAGAATTTATATTAAATGGTCATAATATATCGGTCAGAATAAATTGTTATAATTTAAATGAAATTTTAAAAAAAAACCTAACCTTCTAACCAAAATTGTTGTTAAATATTATGACTGTATAATATTTTTATTCTGACCAAAAGTTGATTTAAATTCTGACCATTATTTTTTTTCCATTAATAATCACCTATTATATACAAAACGAGCATAACAAAACAATTATCTTTGTTATAAAATTAAAATTGATAACACTGATATTCCAATTGTAGTGTAAGTTTGATTGGCACGTTTTTCGCACTTTTAAAAATTATCATCAAACAAATGGTAATATTACAAACATATAAGAATTAAAGTAAATCAATTAAATTGATAAAAAAAACTATTTCCTTTTTACCGCACGGATATTGTGTTTTAATAATTACATTTTATTTGTTGTATCTTAAAATATCTGAATAAACCTTTTTAGATGTTTGTAAAATTACTATCCTAAAATCGGGTACTCGGGCATCGGAGAGTTAAACGTCCAAAAAGTGGAAACAATGCCCCCAGCTGATATCCTCCTGTGAAAGGATAACGACTCTGCGGTGGGGATCTTAAACCGCAGTCGCGGTCTCAAATTGGCACCTCATTTCATGCCTCTCAAGTCTCTTCAGTCCTGATATCGATACCGCCTCATTTCCTCTGCATGCAACAATGTAAGATTAGTTTTGTTCGAATGATACTATATCGACTGTGGAAAGGAAAAAGGACGTAAGCCACACAGCAAATTTTACAGGAGGCACAAAAAACATGTTTTGAAAATTTTGGTTCATATGCAAATTATGAAATATACACAACCTTGAAGTGCACGGAGACTTCTAAGCTGGTATTTAGTTGAAATAATCTAATATTAATTAAAGAAATTGTCTAGGGAAAACCTTTTTGTCAGTCTTTGTTATTGGTTTCAATTTTCACAAGGTCATCTTTTTTCAAATTGAAAAGCTAATTTTAGATACCAATTCGACATTTGCAGCTTACATCCTTTTGATAGAACGTGTATCAAGTACACATTGTGATCACACAAGTCACACATCACACATGTCACAATGTCACAATGTCACAATGATCACACATGTCACAATGTGTACACACAAGTAATCATGTACACATTGTGACTCTCGAAAAAACGCTGTTTTGAAAAAAACTGTGGGTTACGTCTTTTTTCCTTTCCACAGTCGATATAGATTCGAGAGCAATGGAGTGGCACTTGGCACACCAGGAAACAATCGATTCGTTTTGATAATTGACACGATGAAGATATTTTATTACAAAAGTATAATAAATTTAATAAAGCCATTATAACTTCAACTACGTAAAGCGAAATATTTCCTTGTTATACAAAAATTAATACTGGTGTAAACCAGTGGTAGGCTGTCAATACGTTAACAAGGGGCTCGCTTAATCTCAAAGCAATTGATCACTCATATGCAATTATATGTAATACTTAAATAAGCAAAATATTGTTACTTAATACACTTACAATATGCCACAATAGGCAATTTACCATAAACTAATCAATGTAAATGTACTACTGCGTATACTGGAAGCTGTCGTAAATAATACACCCAATTGTCTTTTTGCACGGGGGATACGTTATATGTAGTGCAAAAAAAGAATGGTGCTCAATTTTTAAGAGAAATAATTTAAAATTTTGACGAAAGCTTACCGCTTGTTTATAGTTTGAATAAAGAATATTACGCATTGACCTAAAAAATAAATACAGAATTCTGTTTTACCATTCGGTATCTGTCAAATATTAGTTACATTCACTTTGTTTTTACTGAATTAAGCCGGAATGGTTGTATTGAAAGGTTTTGATTGATTAAAATAGTTTTATCTTTGAGTATTATAAATTGCCTTGTAGCCTATTCCGTTTCAATCTAAAAAAAAACAATGGATACGTGGCTTAGATATCTATAGTTTGGTGACTTGCAGATCCCTGAACCGCGCGCAGCGGTTCGTCCTTTTTTCTCTGTTTGACCGGGCAATACCGTGAACTCATAACAGCATTCATTTCGTTTATTTTTATCATATTTATTTGAGAATTAAATGCATAATAAAAAAAGGCTCGCACCGGTTGTTGCAATTTGGGTGTTTGTTGCACCCCGCAATTATTGTTGTCGGCCATACTCTTTGCCAATCTTTAAACACCTCACATCAACAAAGGGGGTCCGTGGCCGTAAATTTACTGTAGTCACAATCAAACGCAGATCGATTACAGAAAAAAAATACAATTTAAATCTAGAGAAAGTTTGTTAGCATCTGATTTCCATTCATAATATGAACGTTTCAATTCTCAACGCACATATACTCACTTACTGTAGCTTTAATAATTACTAGCTGTAAGCCCGTTGACTTCAATGGGGGGATGTTCGTTGCATTTTTAAGTAGTCAGAATTCATTGGTCGAAAAATGTTCCGTTCAAAATAAACCGTTATCATTGGGCTAAATCGCGGGAAAATTGCGGACACACATACGGACCTTATCGACTATTAATGTTAAGATTTTAAAAGGAACAACATATATAATATTATTGAACCTTACAACAATCACAGCTATAAAAAAAATGGTCTTAACTGAATGGCTGCCACAGACGAGATGTCTCGTCAAATTTATCGTGCTCAACACGCCAGAGATGAGTTACCTAGTCAGTAACTAATTAAATTAATAATTGCAAATTATAGCCGTTGTGCTAGATACAAACGTACTTCTTTCTACGGCTGCCAAAAGGTTAAGAAAAATCAGGCCCACCACGAAAAAAATATCATGGTTTACTAGCATTACATGTTCATTACAAAGAATCAATACCAAATTTTATGTCTCGATGAATGGTTTTTATTACTCTGCTAGAGAATTTCAAATCAATTTTTAAATTGTAACTTCTGTCAACGCTACAAGATTCATTCTCAACTAGATAGCTTTGAATTTGAATCATTAAAATTATTTACATTCACACAAGCTTTGTCACTAACGACCCATGTTTCGTCTTTTGGCATCTTCATGCGTTCAAGTGCACGGATGAACTTGGTTGCCTGAAGACGCCGAAAGACAAAATTTGTGTGAATGTACATAATTTGAACGATTAAAATTTAATATTGAAATTCGACCAAGCACCTTCAGTCGAAATCTTTAGTTATAAAGTTATTTAGTAAACAAGAAAAACTATGTTTTCATTCATGACAACGCCTAGCTCCTGAAGATATATTTAAAAATAAAAAGGGAATTATTACGCTTAATACAAATGTTTTACATTATTGAAGAATAATTAAATATATTTTATACAATAGAAAGATCGACAATTAACTCAGCCTCAAATATATTTCAAACCTTTTCTTGCAGCGTAAAAAAAATATCAAAACATGGCATATTTTTTGTGTTCAAATTTTTTAGATGTTGCAACGTTCCGCCGCTGAATTGTAGCTAGATATCTTAACAGTGTAGCCAAAAGTGTGCAATCAATGTGCCACTATTCAGCGACAAGCGGTAACGCCCAAATCTCAAATCTTTTTTCTACATGAAAAAACATCGCAACCACCAAGCGGCCACAGACCAATAACGACCCGCGCAGTACACCGCATCTCAATTCATAAGCGCCGAATTTGCGATCGCTCTCATAGGGTATCAATATTTAAAAATAATAATATGTATATACGTTTGCATAATGCAACATGGGATTATTCAACAGTGCGATTCCGATACAAACAGTGGCGTACTAGCCAGTGGGTCCAAGTACTCATAAGCCAACTGCTCTTTGTATTAACTAAACTTTCTTCACTTTAGATGGCTCACAGAAAAACGTACAAAAACTTTTCCGTCTGGACTATATCAGAGAAAATTTGCGGCACGCGATTTCTTAAAATTTCTGAAATATGATAATGCAAATGTCGTATTAATTTATAAAAAAATCAAATATTTGAAAATATAGCAGCTCTTAATTTGAGGCCGTCCCTCACATTACTATTTGTACGAGTCTGGTCATAATAGTATTATGAATATATCATTTTTAATTCATTCACGACGAATACTTGGTGGAAAACGTTACCTTATATATAAAAATGAATGTTTTTTGTTCGTATTGTATTGTATGCGCTGCCATACCGCTCATCCGATTGCAATAAAACTTTGACTAACTTTTTGCTTGCATTTCCGCGAAGGTTATAGTAAAATTAGCTTGCAGTAGGTCTTATATATAAAATTAATGTTTGTATGTCTGCCATACAGTTCATTTTGACAACGTATGCTTGCACATGCTCGAAGATTATAGTACAATCAACTTACAGTAGATGGCGTGTGTGTCGTAATATATAAAAAAAAACACTTTTTTGTACTAATTTCACATTTATTTGGGATCAGGACCACTAGCATTACAAGCATCAGTTGAAAATGTTCGCGATGAGTGAAAGCGGGCCTGATTCAAATAAATTAAGTGTGTAATAATTACAACAAAAGGGTGTTTTATTTTTAATATCGATTATACGTTTATGGACGCGATGGAAATATTTCAACAAGACGAATTAAATAAATTACTTGATTTTTTTTCTTTTGTTTTAAATATGCAAATGTTGATTGATATGTGACACTATCACGTGATCATAATTTATATATTCACCCTCGAGAGGTGAAGTGAGCCAACCAGTAAAATGGTAAAACTTTTTTCTTGAACTTACTGCACTTTTATAATACTTTAAAACGTGTAGGATATTGCAACACATCATTTTTTTTTCTGTAATACCACTTGGCTCATTTCACTTATAATAGGAAAGGTTTTATTGTTGTATGATGTTGTATGAAAATTACATATTTAACATTTTTTTCTTCATATTTCATCAATATTTGTGAATTTTAGTGTACAGTGTTATTTGGGAATCGTGTAAAAATGAGTTTAGTGTACAAACAATATGTCGGCCGACTTTCCATAAATCGTACATTACGTATTTAGTTTTTATTGTGACTTTGGTAGTTAGAAATTATCTTGAACATAGGAAAATATTTAAACAATAAAAAAGTACCCCACTTTTTGCACTCCATTAATCAAGTATGTTAGTGTATTTTTTTATTTGGAATTTTATGCCGCACGTACAATATGCTGGTGAAGTAGGTATTTCTTGTCGAAACAAAATAAGTATGTACATGCACGTTTTCTATATTATTATATTTAAAAATCGATTTTATAAAAATGACGTTATATATTGACCACATTATTATATCGCTCTTAGAGTGTTTACTGTCAATACTTGGTGGAAATGCATTATATTAATAAACACACAATATTCCTTTGTACTTTATTACACTTTATTAAAAAGGTCAGGACTGTTTCGCTCAGTTGACAATGCTCGCAATGGACGAAACCGGTTCTGACATTTTTAATAAAGTGGAATAAAGTACAAAGGAATATTGTGTTTTTATTAACATTATTATTTGTATGAATCAGTCTCAATACAATTTTTTCTACATATAAGGAAATTAAGATAAAATTCAGTTTCTACTTATTGGCCATCGTGTAGGTTATTTAATTGACATAATATGCAAATCTTATGACTGCATTAATGCAATAAACAGTACATCCGAAGTTTTATAAAAATTAATCAATTTATTGTTCTACTTTCATTTGTTGTATCGATGTCGGTACACGATCATTCATATTGCTAATAATATGTTTCAATTATTATTGTACACTTAACAGTTCAAAAAATAGCACAATCGTTTGTAATGAATTGAACATTTCTTTAAAAGTTCAGATCGCTGAAATTATCAACTGGCATCAGTCATAAATTAGGCATTAGTACAAAAAATGATTTTTTTTTGAATATTTTTTTTTCCGTTATAATTATGAATAGTATTAGTCATTTATTGAAATCGATTAATATATGCCATTTTTAAATATATCTGATTCTTTACTTGTACTATAATTGTACTCAATAATTTAAAAAAATGTAATCAAAACATATTTTTACTTCAAACAATTTTGAATTCAAATGAAAATTTACCATAATATCAATTATTAAGAGGTACAAATCTTGATTTTTCCAATTCGTTTTATGTTATTAATAAGTGTATTTATAAAAGCCAAGAAGAAGTATTAAATCAGCTTTATATATTTATGATTTTCCTTCAAACATCCCTCGTGATAACAATCATAGAAATATAAAAGCGATACCCTTTTATTATACATTTAATGAATAAATACGCAATAATAGACAAGTGACACCTATGGTATTTGCAAATCATGACTGTGTTCGCCCAACGAGTTTTTAGAAGAGAGTAGGGCTAGGACAGGACTTATGGTTAACGGAACGTTCTCGCTGTATTTCGTTTTTTTTTAGTATTGAAAGAGTGGGAAAGAATTTTTAATATCACAAACACCGGTGCTTTTGAACAGATATCAATAAATCTTTTTGTACTCGGACTCAAACCCGTGAGATTCGTCCCGGAAGCCAACGACGTTGACCGCTGCGCCACAGACTTAACGATCGTATTAAGACACAGCTATATGTTCTTTACTAATATATGATAAAATTAATCATATCAATTGTGCAGGATATAAACAAGATTGTCAACATTTGAACCGGATGGTTATGAATTTTTTCTCTTAATATTCGATAAAATAACATAATTTTTCACTTTTTTCATTTAAAAAAAAACAGTTTTTCTCAGCCAATTAGATGTATTAACCCATAGGCTCCCAACCTTTTTCGTGTGGTGACCCCTTTTTATAAAAGCCATGTGACTAGGCGACCCCACCCCCTCGAGGAATTCGAAATCCTCGATTTGCTATACTTTTCCTCCGGATTGTCTCCGAAACTCTTTTTTTTTAGCTCACCGGGTAATTTGAAATCCTCGATTCCAAAATTGAAAAAAGTTGGCGAACCCCAGGTTGGGAAGCCGTGTATTAACCAATATATTATTTTCATTAGAAATATTTTATCTAAGCGAAATCGGTACTTTTTTGCAAAATAAAGGCAGTTATTTATGTGAAGTAATGAATACATTAATCTTTTTAATAAAGATTTAATAAAAATGTGCAAAGGAAATTGCCATTTCAAAACTTATTGTATTCTGGGAAAACCCTTAATTAAAACACTCATAAGTGTGCAGTACTATATAATTGCACTTAGTAATGTCCATTGTTGGAGCGAGTAGTCATGTCCTAAGAAGTGGACTAAGTCGACTCACTGAATGACGAATGGTCTTGTTTATTATTGTTTGCTGTTCGAAATTCAAACGTGCATCGGACGAACGCCGAACCAAATGGAGCCCCGGTGACAAACGAACTCCTGCGATCTGTCGGCGATTGCGCAAACTGCACCGCCCGACTATTTTATCTATCCGCCATGCAATCTCCATTCTCCCGCCATCGCCAGTCGGAAATCACCTCCGGCGGACGTCACTTCTTATTGCCGGATTCAAGCGTCGAACGCCGAGCTTTCAAACGGTTCAGAGAAAAGCGCGCGCTCGTGTAAAAGTTTTATTTTTTAAAACAGTCGAACAATACTTCGAATCATTGCTATTTTTTGAATTCTGTGATTATTCTATTCAAACGTTAGGATTGTTCTTTTCACATTTGTTTATTTTTTCAACCACAGACAAGGCAAAAAACGAAATAATCGATACTTAAACAAACTTATTTCTGTATCTTTGAATAATACTTACACGTAGAATATAAAATAACTTTGATAGTTAAAATAATTGAAAGAGTAAATAAATAACTATAGAACAGACATATATAATCTAATAATTTGACTGTGCATGAACGATATTAATAATAAAACTATATACAATATAATTTATAGTAAACATATCACTTAAATTATATACAGAAATAAAAATAGTGACAATCAAACGACAACAGAAAAAAATTGGTCCACAGCTTATCAATTTACCGACGTCCGGTCAACTTTTAGTTAAAAAGTAAGTAAAAAAATTATCCTTATTATTGTGAAATATTTATTATGCGTTGAACGTTCTTCTTTATAAATGAATTAGTATTAAACTTTCAATTGAAAATATTGTGATATATATAACCACTTCAAATGGCATATTATCATATATTATTTAAAATATATGTGTTTCGACATCACTCCGTCGTCAGGACTAAAGTGTTGTAATCCTGATAGTTTTCTATTCTATATAGTGTACAATTCTTGTGGAATTTGAATACATTGTGTGATTTTAATAAAGTTTTATCGATAAAAATAAACTCAAATTTTAAAGAGACAAAAAAACGTAAATATTTTTTTTTCGGTCACCGTGCTTCGAATCCCCATTTGGATACTTAAATTCTTATATTCAATTAATGTATTCTTAAGCATTACTTGCATAAGGGGCAACCTTCTCACGATAACAAATCCTAAAAGGTTATCCCGACCTAATACATTATGTATTGTCCTACTTTGCAAAAGATATTCTAAACTATTGAGATATAATTTGAATGTGACCAATAACAATTATTTTTTCATGAATCGGTTCTGTTCCTGATCTAATAAAATAAATTAAATATTAAAATAAATAATGGAATATGTATGCAATATTCTGTCGCATAGTGGAAAAAATCTTAGTTATCTTATACTATTTTGTTAATCTTTAAAAATATCTAAAGTTCGTGACTAGGGCATCCAATCCCGGGATCCCGTTCAATTTTCTGATCCCGAAATTCCGGGATTGAGACGGCTGCGATCCCGGGCAAATTCTCGAAATTTATACGAAATTGAAGATTTCAAATTCCTCGGTGAGCTAAAAAAAAAAACGAGTTTCCGTGAGATTCCGGGAAAAAGTATAGCAAATTGAGGATTTCAAATTCCTCGGTGAGAAAATCTCATTCCCGAATTCAAAATAAATCAATCCCGAAATCCCGGGATTGGAAAAAGGCTTCGGGATTTGATACCCTATTCGTGACCTCAACATACATGCATGCATTTTTTGTGAATTAAAAACTAAACTACTTTTTATTGTAATTCTAAATTATTTATTTTAAATCTCATTGCAAGCATTATTAACTGCTTAAATATAAAAAAATACAGCATCATTTAAACATTTTTTAATAATGATACAAATAAAAAAATATTAACATTAATTGAGTAAGACAGGTACAAATAAATCAAATTTATTCGTAAATATCAATCAGAAAATGACATCAGATATCTTTTGGCATTCGGATCGGGAAAATATATTCATCCCCACATTTACAGTAATTATTGTTAATATTATAAAATGTATTGATTGACTTGTCATTTACTTGGTAGAACTTCATAATAATAGGGTAAAAGTAGCAACGTATTTAGTTATACAGTTTTATATTTACTAGTTGATAGCTATTTCGGCTTTCGCCATCATCAGAACTTTTACATTTTTATATAGCTGAGAAAAATGTAAGTTTAATCTATGATTAAACTTACATTTTTCTGACGATGGCAAAAGCCGAAATAGATATCAACCAATAAATATAAAAACTTTAGAACTAAATACGTTGCTATTTTTACCCTATTATAAAACGCAATGTGAATAATTGTCATTTGTTTATCCATAAATACTTTTCATATCTCTTTTACCAATTGCTTGTGATTAGTCTTAGTTTATTTCATTAGAAAATTTAAATTAACTTTGATTATTCCACGTATTCTGTTACTAACTGTGACACGTGTTTCGCCTCTTTCAGAGGCATCTTCAGACTTACTATTGCAAAGTTTGCTTAAGTAATGAAGCAAGATTGATTCTAACATTTTAAAATTATAAAATTACAAAATGGAGGTTTGGGTTTTTTTCCTTTAAGAGGAGCAAGGAGGGGGGTGTAGAATCGAAATAAAACAAACATATAATGATACTAATGAGTTGTAATCAATCAAATTGGGATTTTTCCTTTTTAAGGGAAGCAAAGAGGGGATTATAATAATCAAAGTTAATTTAAATTTTCTATTAAAATGAACTTCCACAAAGTTACCACCGAAACCATCGAAAGTATTAGTTTATTTCGTTTAAATAACCAGTGTCGTTTGACAATAATCGCAATGAACGAAATCGGTCTTCATCTAAAACAGTTTTTTTTTTATTTTATAATATAATATAATGCTTTTGCACTAATAATTGTCAACGACCACTTTAAAGTTGAATATATAGTATTGTTTTCAATTTAAAATATTTATCAAGTACTGATATGATGTATTCGATAATAATTATAAGTTATGAAATGCAAATTTCTGAGGCGAAGTGTCTGATGATGAAAACTTCTTAGCACACATTCAAGATCCAGTTTTGAATGACTTGATATGTTAAAGGAAATAAAAAAAATATCATATCATAATGTTTGTACTAGGGATTCTGTGCGCAGACATCCCGGGACTTTTGCTGTCTTAAGTCCCGGGACTTTTTTGGAAAATTTCCCGGGAATTTCGACTGTGATTTTTTTACCATGTCCGCTCCACATATGGAGCATATGGACTCCTTATGGAGTTCATCTCAACAGAAGTATTTCTACGAGAACTGCTTGTTACTCAGTTGCTCAACCTCTCTTTTTCCAAAGAGAGTAGGAATAGAAGGAAAGGGCTAAGACAGGACTAGTGGTTAGCTAATCGCTCTCGATACGCCTGAGTGGTCAAGTCGTCAACGTCGTTGGCTACTGCTACAGAGGGCACGGGTTCGAATCCCAGTACGGGCAGTTTTATAAATTGATTTTTCAATCGATTTATGAATTTCTGTTCATAGGCATGGATGTATGTGATGTCTTGAATTTCCCCCTCCCATTCACTCTATCTCATGAACGAGGTGATTTATAATGTGCTAATAACATTTAATTAATTAATTTTGAAAAAAACATTTCTTGTGGTTAAGAAGCCCTCAAAAGAACTGATGTGTATTGATTGAAGGCAGATATAAGAGGAGAGCCCCAAGAAAAACGGACACGACATGATCGGGACGTGACACTTACCCGGGGTTTTAACAAAATTAAGTATGCATATATTAAAGGGATCTGATAGAATAACAGATGTTTGGGATTTATAATTTCGTAGAAGTTTCAAATACCATGTGTTTATATATTTTTATAGAACTGTAGCAAAAGCTAATTATAAAATATTTGAATTAAATGTTCATACCTGATGTTGTTTTATGTACAAATGTTTTTTCACTATTTCACAAAAGTACCAACGTCTCAATAGAATAAAAAAAGGTCTAAAAGCTGTATTGTGAAGTTACGGTCATAAATTTACTCCTGACGGCTTCATTGATATTTTTTCATTACATGTACCGTTATCATCCCTTCGTAGTAAAAACTAACTGTAAGCATTGCACACATCCGTTACATAAGAAAAATAATAGTTATTAAATATTTAAATAAAAAAACGCGATTTTTACTAGTGCGTACTTTCAAAGGCGCCGAGTGTAGGTAATACATACATACATATTTACATGCAATTATTTAATTTAAATAAAATTATAATTTTATTGAAAGGGAAGTAAAAGTCTCGAGTCCCGGGATGTCCCGGGACTTTGACTTTATCACGCCTCGAGTCCCGGGACTTTGAGAAACCCGAGAATCCCTAGTATGAACACGCGCTGCGATACGATTTTAATGAAAGTAACGATGAAGTTATTAATGACCTCTAGAAAAATATCCAGAAAAAAGGATTTGAAACTTACTTTGTATTATATAGTCAATCTACAATAAATCGTCGTTAATATTTTACAACCTCGTATTTAAAAAAGTACAAGTTTTCTGGAGAATCATAAATGTACTTTATTCTACCACTGTCGCTATCGCTATAAAACATCACTGGAATGGCTTTGTCCTCAATATCTTTGAGAAAGTTAATAAGGAAGAAACCAAAGACGTTTCCAACCATTCCACTCTCTCCTTCAAGCTTAACTTAGCACATCAACATAAAATTTTCCAACGTTTTTGTATTATGTTAAATAAAGTATGAGTTTTCTTTTTTTTTGAGATGCGAGTTAAAGGAATATTTGTGTTTTCAAATTTTGTCGCCTGCTGTGGCCCAATTGGTTAGAGCTTTCTCTACCGATCACGCAGGTCTGGGTTCGATACCCGGTCAGATCACAGTGAATTTGAGAATTATTCAATTCAAAGTTGTGATCGAAGACTGGGTGTCTGTGATGTCAATTCACATCATTTCCTCTCCTCCCATCCTTCTGGTCCTTTAATAACTGGATGTAGTAATAGCGATTAGCCAACCACTAGTCCTGTTCTAGCCTTATCTTTCTTTCCCTACTATTGAAAAAAGTGAGATTGAGCGACTGAGTAACAAACAGTTCTCGTAGAAAAAAAACTTCTGTTGAGATACCTCCATTAGGAGGCCATATGCTCCACATTGGGAGTGGATATGGATTTTAAAAAAATGAATTTTATGTACTGACAAACTTGAGATACACGCTTGTAGAAAATTAACGACGCAATCGTCTTTATTAATATTTTCAGTTGATCGTTATTGTATTGATTGAATACTTATTTGAAGAACAAAATCTTTTTCATAAAAATACAAATTATTATTGTATTTTTTTATTTGTCGGTTGCTGTAGCCGAGTTGTAACACTCGTCAAAATATTCCGTCTAAAAGTATTTTACTCATTTTTTGTCAATCTCTGCATACTCGAACATATACTTACATGCAGTAATTTCTCAATCATTATACCTGATATTTATTTATTTTATCCATGTCCACTCCCAATGTAGTGCACACGGCCTCCTAATGGAGGTATCTCAACAGAAGTTTTTCTACTAGAACTATTTGTTAGTCAGTCGCTCAGCCTCTCTTTTTCAAAGATAGTAGTAGGGATAGAAGGATAAGGCTAGGGCAGGACAAGTGGTTTACTAATCGCTCTCGCTACGCCCAGTTATTGAAGGATAGGAAGGATGGGAATAGGAATTGATCGAAAAAATCTGTTCGTACACGGACTCGAACCCAAAAGCCAACAACGCTAACCCTGCGCTATAGCACTCGACAATTATCAAAATCTACCACTTAATTTTCATTTTTTCTTACCCAAACAATCCGATACTGAAGAGTAATCACCAAACTTCTAACTCTTTACGTTTCCATTCATATACTCTCTCCAAAAATTAATATTAAAGGATTAACTTACAATCGTTGTTCGTTGAGATTTTGGTTTTATTAATTATTGAAATTATGACATTCCCGGCAATTATTTTCATTTTTATGCATTAAAACCCTCCAGAGACGAGAGCTTTTTTCTGATAAAAAAAATATTTTCTAAGCCATATTGAAGTCACGGATAACTTTTATTCCTATCCAAAATTAAAAAAAAAAAAAACGCAAAGTCGTTGTATAGAAACTTCGCATGACTATATAGTCATGCTCATCCTTTTATTACCGTGTAATATTGAGTACGGACAGTTGTAAGGACAAAAGTGACCGTATGGGCTTGCAAACATTCGGGGTTGAAATATAGCTAAACGTGATTTTTTTAAAAATATTTACAATTTGACCTCTTTAGATAAACATAATTTCAAAACAAATATATTAGCAAAATAACTGTAAATAATTTTATGTTTTTATAAAAAAATATCTAACAGTTTCAAAAAGTAAATTAAAAAAAACGGAAATTCAAAAAATCACATGTGCTTTTGGAGACCGTTCCTGTTCCTACGGCTGATGGCTAACTGTAGTCCGTACCCTTCTTAACCAAATATGAGCAAAAGCAACGATATTCAAGTAGAAAAAGTATGAATAGTGGGATCAATAGACAACGGTGTTTTGTGTGACCATATGGTGACGCTCGTCCTTGGAGGGTTAATTAAGGAAAAAACATACAACTGAAAACTTTATTTCGGAAACAGAATCTAAAATTACGAAATATGAAACAAGTGTTTTATTTTGTTTTTTAGTGATCTAGTCGTATCAAAAAAATTCATTGTATTTTGTATAAAACCTTCATACATTTTTAAATTAATGAAATATTTTTTCATCTGAATAAAAGTATTAATTATAAATAAGGATATAATTTTAGACATGTCCACTTTTTCTAATCACTTAATTTCGGAAGGACACGTGTTCAATCAGGAACAAGGGATAAAAATGTTACACCCAAATACGGACAGTCAAAAGCTCTTTTTCCAGGAAATTTTGGAAATAAATAGAGCACAATTGCATAGTCTTCCGATTTTAAATGAAATATTAAACCTTCCGGGATCTCCACTTTTATACCCTATATACATATAATCATGCTGACAAACAAAAAAAAAATATAATTCTTAAAAATACTCACCATTCAAATCTGTGGGCATTTCCATGGGCTAATCCTTTTCGCCAGCAATGGCTTTAAACTCAATGATAGATTTATTTCTTATATAAACACGAAACATTCATTTACTTAGCGTCAGTTCAAGTTCATCCGTGCACTTAAGCGCCTGAAGATGCCGAAAGATGAAACCCGGGTCGTTAGTGACAAAATTTGTGTGAAGGTACATAATTTGAACGATTCAAATTTAATATAATTTTTCATCTTTTTATAAAAAAATATGTGTTTTTTTACTTTAAATAATACTTCCAAGCTACTTATTTGGTCGGTGTATTTTAATAATGTATGGTTTCACCCTGGCGTGCGTTTAATTTCTTATTGTTTGTGTTAATCGAATGAGCTTTATATTTACGTAACAAAGGGTTAGTATTGCAAATATCAAATGTCACAGGCTTCTACCCACGTGTAATACTCACTAGAAATAAACACAGCCATGTTATCCCCAGCTAAGCTTTCTTTTAATCCTGCTACATTACGAAAAAGGAAATTGTGGCGCATAGGATAGCAGTATCTCAAAAAACATTAAACAATGAAACACGAATAAATTTACAATGTTCTTTTTTTAATTCAAAAATTTTCGTCAGTAATCTTTGTCACAAATCATCTATCTATGTGTATAAAATTGAATGTTTGTTTGTTTGTCCTTTATGCGTTTCTATACCGCTCATCCTTATGCGATAAAACTTTGATGAGTTGTTGTGCGGACGCCCACAAAGGTTTTTAAATCAGCGGTTGGCTGCCAATACTTTAAATGTGAATATTTGTATCTTAAAGCAATTCAATAAACACAATTAAAACACAAACACTTTCTTTCTTTGATTGGCATTGCATCGCATGCCGGATACTCTCTAGTACAAAATAAAGGTTCACAAAAGACTGAAATAAAGATATTGTTAGCTTGAGCGGAAACACATCTTTACAACTATGTATCGTACATAAGCCAACATCTTTTATTTAACATTTTATACTATGAGCTTGTTTTCAAAAAAATTAAAAAAGTGTTTATAGTAAATATTCTACCCATTTTTCAAAGCAAGCAACGGTTTCCATCTTCACTACAATGATTCTCTGATTCACAGTTTTTAATTACCTTTAAAAAAGATAAATATGAGAATGATATACCTGGTTTTAACTTTATTAAAATCTAGCTGCCCGATCAAGTGTCTGTATCTGTTTATACGTTAACCTTTTAGTTGATAAAAGATATGTAAACAAAGGCTATGCGTTTTGAGATATTTTAAACATTTCCTACTCATCCTTTATGACTTTATTTACGTCTTACAAGTAAAGCAATCTATTAGTGCTTCCTTAACCATAGCCCTCTCTAAAAGTTTGGCATTCAAATTATCAGCAACCATGTGTCATTGGCGGATCCAAGGGGTTGACCCCCCCTTGAGAGAATTTATTTTCCATTTTTCTAATTAATCAAAACTTTATTTTTGAAATGGGCTCTTTAATTGTTTAGTTTACTTTGTTTTATAGAATACATACTTACTTAATTATTTATTTACTATTTTTATATACAGCCAATCTTTTTTTACGCGATACATTAAAGAAAAGGCGCGTAAAAAATCTCACTTTCATATGATTTGATAAATCGGTTCCAAAAATCAAAATATTGCGTAAAAAAGCATCAAAAATGTATGAAAAAAAATTCTTCAAATTCACGCAAAAAATATTTTTTTACGGTGCCATCCAAAAAAATCGCCTAAAAAAAGGCTTATATCAATTTTTTTATGTATGATTTATGTATCATTTTCAAATTTAATGGCCACTGCCATGTGTATTGTTTCAAAAATCTGTTAAAATACTCAAAATTACATATGATTAAATAAGAGAATACAATTGTGACGAAAATTTTATTTTTACACGATTGGATAGGCAATTTAAATTACTTTTTCAAATTTATTCGTTCTGGATTTTACGAGTTTATCGAATAATAATTGGCGGTTTATTGGCTCAAGGGAAATCCCAGAAAGTACCGATAGAAAATAATATTGATTGAATAGATAAAGATCAATAAAGTATAGATGCGTGAAATTTGCCACTCAGCCATGAAGCCCGTGAGAAATATTATCTGAGTCGATGTTTTTTTGGGTTTTGATTATTATATTATAAATTCAATCATTCAGAAGGTTTAATACCCCTTTAAAATACTAAGCCTTTAAACAAGGATTGTCGTATAAGTCATTAAATATTATCAGAATAATTTACTTTTATTATTTTAAGATGTTTATTTACTCTCTATTTGTTTTTTTGCTTTATTTTAAATGTTTTCCTAAAGTAACATATATTTGTATATTGTAACATGTTATTTTGTAACCGGTAATAGTATAACAGGTGTTTATTTTAGAGGTTGGTTCTTCAAATTAGCACTACTTTTTCCAGTGACATCCAATTTGACAGCTAACAGCTGATTTGAGCTCAGTTTGGTTTGCCGTTTTAGTATGAGTAGACTGGGAGCCGGATAATTTCTCGAATTACAAATTATTCGAATTGCATGGTTATTTAAACGATTTTTGAATGAATTTCATTTTTATCTTGTGCGACACTTGTTTGGAGAGTGAAATACAAAAATAATTTTCGTAAATATTTATTTTAACCGTGTTCGCTCCAAATGCGGAACATATGATCTTTTAATGGAGTTTATCTCAACAGAAGTGTTTCTACGAGAACTGCTGATTAATTAGTTACCCAAACTGTTAAAACATAGAAGACTAGGGCTAAGACAGAACAAACGGAAACAAATTGATTATCTTGTTATTCGAGCAATTTCCATTCGAGCAATTTACCGGGAACCGAGTAGACTTACGCTAGAACAACTTTTGCGAATTCTGCAAATTTATGGGAACAAATTATATAAAATGTTTTGAACAATTTTAATATTGTAACTACAGTCGAACTTGGTTATTACGACTAAGATGGGACCGACTGAACTTGCTCGTTATATAAGAGAATAGGTGTTTTTAAATGCTTACAAACATACCCGTCACATGATGACATGTAAAACAGAGCGGTCACATAACACAAAAAGTCACATTTTAATCAAAAATACACAGCTAAAATTTATTTACACACATACTTCATTTTCCTGTCAATCCACTTTTCTTATAAAATTAAAAATTTATGCTTTTTTCATTGTTTTCATTCTGTTCGGCGATATTTTTGCTCGGTATTCCCGAGAAGTAGCTAAAAGTAAATAAATGTATGAATAAAATCATAAACTAAAATTTCAACTAATGTTTCCTTATTACATCGGAGATCTCGTTAATTCCGTGATCGTAATAACCAAGTTCGACTGTATTATTATTAATTTTACAACATTATAAGGTGTAATGGTTTAATTTAAGATTTCGACTGAAGGTGCTTGGTGGAATTTCAATATTAAATTTGAATCGTTCAAACTATGTACATTCTCACAAATTTTGTCACTAACGACCCGGGTTTCGCCTTTCGGCATCTTCAGGCATTCAAGTGCACGGATGAACTTGAACTGACGCTTAGCAAATGAAAGTTTCGTGTTTATATAAGATATAAATGCATCACTGAGTCCAAAGCCATTGCTGGCGAAAAGGATGAGCCCATGGGAATGCCAACAGATTTGAGTAGTGTGCAGTTTCAAGAATTATATAATTTGTTTGTCGGCAAAGGTTATATGATTATATGATTTTATGGTTATATAGGGTATAGAAGTGGAGATGTGGGAAAGTTTGATATTTCGTTTAAAATCGGAAGATTTTGCAGCTGTGCTTTGTTGATTTCTAAAATTTCTTGGAAAAAGAGCTTACGACTGTCCGTATTTGGGTGTAACATTTTTATCCCTTGTTCCTGATTGAACACGTGTCCTTCCAAAATTAAGTGATTAGCAAAAGTAGACGTGTCTTTTTTCAATCTAAAGGCTGCCATATGTTCTAAAACTCGGATGTTCAGTGTTCTTTCTGTTTTGCCGATATAAAACTTTGTACAACAAGAGCATTGCAATCTATAAATCCCGGATTTATTTAAGTAATGTATTTTATCTTTGCCTAAAGAGTTTTTACAGTAAAAAGCAGGTCTAACACTATCAGCTAGCTGTTTTTGAATTTTAAGACTTGTATTTCCTAAAAAAATGATTCTACGCCAATACCTAGTATGATCTATGTAATGGTTGTTAATATGTTAATATTATAATAATTATATAATAGTATGTGTAATGGTTGTTAATATTTTATTTGTAAAATAACATATGTTTGTCTGAACAATTTTAACTGTTTGATGAATATATGAATTAAGAAAAAAAAACACCGCAGTTAAGATATAAAGACCAACGACATTTTTTTTTAAATGTCGAACAATATTAACAACATCGTATATTTTACTAAGCAAATCTCAAATCAAAGCTCTTAACTTACAAACTAAATTAGTGCATAATTTATGTTACTATGCTAAAATTTATATATGTATATTAAATATATTAAAATATATTAATACGGGATACAGCCAACGGCGCGTCAGATTTTACATAAATTAAATTAATGTTAACTTGCCGAGAGAAAATTATGTACCAGTTACAATTCATTGTTTGAAAGTGAGATGAACTGAATTCCAGAAAATACCGACGTCTGCTATTGTTCAAAAGCGCCGTTAAGCATAGATTTTTTATAATTAGCAAAATTGTGGAGTTGGAGTCGAAAAAACCGGAGAAAAATAATTGGATGATGAAATTAAGAAAAACACAATATTCCTTTGTACTTATTTCCACTTTTATTTACCAAGATCAGGACTGGTTTCGCTCATGGCGAGCATTATCAATTGATAATAAAATTAATGTATTACATCATTTTAGATCACTTCTTTCTTCACTTCTGATCTTTGTAATGACATGTTAGAGGTGTTAAGGATTTCAATCTGTGTTAGTCTAGAATCAATTATTCATAATTCCTACTGTTATTTGTAAAATATTTTCAATGCCAATTTTTTACTACACCTTTTTATTTCAATTCGTTTTTGTATAAATAGCACCGTTAAATTTTATTTTTTATCAGTTGATAATGCTCGCCACGAGCGAAAACGGTCCTGATTTTGGTTAATAAAAGTGTAAATAAGTACAAAGGAATATTGTGTTGTTTTTAATATAATGCTTTCCCACCAAGTATTGACAGTAAACACCTTAAAAGTGAATGATGCAAGGTGAAATTTACTAGCATTATTCTAATAAATAGAATGATCTGATGGTATACAGATATGTAAGTTAAACAGAAATATTTGAAAAAAAATCAATACAGAGTCATCTTTTTTTACCAGACTCTACAGCCTTGATAATTAGTTTTTTAATGCTAACAAACAATACCTAATTAAGAAATTTATCAGGCGAAAATATTTTTTTTAAAAAAAGAAGATTTCGTAACGTAATTCAAAAGTTCAATAGTATTTAATAAGATTCATTATTGTACTTTTTATTATTTCATGCCCGCTACCAATGAAAAGTATTTGACTTCCTAATGGAGGTATTGTTTTTATACGAAATTTTCTTTTTACTGTTTTTTTCGAAGTAAGAATAGCGTTAGGAACAGAACAGATAGATGACTAATCGCTCACGTTACACCTCGTTTTTTTATAATTGTAATGGTGAAAGGGATCGGGTTTATATCTGAGTAGTAATGATTGTTGTTTTTACAGATTCGAAGATCGATTTGGACAGATTCGTTCGCTTTTAAAACAACTCCTTGAAGTGGTTCATCAATGACAAATATATTCTGTTTTTAGTATTCATAATTTTAGATTTTTTTTTTATATATAATTGAATTGTTTCTAGACCAGCCATACTCAACCTTTTTTTCCTCCAGGCCGCATTTAGATTTTTGCTTCTCTACGTGGGCCGCAAAATATTTACAGTAAACTGTAAATATAGCACATACTATACTGCACACATATGTATGTATTATGATGTCAAAATAAAACTATTTTATTTTATGTAAATATATACATATGTATACATTTATGTATTCATGTATTTTTCATAGTAAAAAAACAACAATGAAAAACAAATAAAAAATACGTAAAAAGCACACAAAAATACCAATGTATCCAAAATATTAAATCGTTTATTAATGTGAATTTTGATATTGAGTCCAATTTTTAACTATCTTTGAAAAATATTTGGTGACTATAATTATTTTGGGCCGCACATAAGAGCTGACTGGGCCGCATGCGGCCGCAGGTTGAGTATAACTGTTCTATACGAACGAAAACTATATTATTTAATAAGAATATTTTATAAAGAGCCGTGTTTAATTTATTAGATTATATGAAATGGTGAAGGTTGGTCGTAATTTAGGTCGAATATGGTATATTTATTTATCAGTACAACTAAACAAAAACGTCTGAGAATTCAATGCAAACTATTCATCAATATAACGACTTTACCAAGCTAAATAAAATACAGAGACTTTTCCGAAAATACCGTGGTTTTCTCAAGAGGATGGCAATATTCGATCTACGTCTACGCCAAAACCGTAGGATTTATATTAAGAGAAAATGCCGTTTCATCAAAATCGCCAGTGTTACGAAACAACGTCGTCAGTGTGGAAACGATAAATTTAATAAATTGTCGCCCAAAATAAACCTCCCACACTCACATGTTACATAATTCCGATGGCTAACAATGTTACAGATATTAATAGGTTTACTTAACAATTTCTTTACGTAAACGAAAATATTTTTCACGATATTATTTAATATGTCACAACTTTTATTGCTATACATTATACTATTGTTCACTGTTATTTTAAGGCTCGTGTTTAACCGGTCTGAATTTTATTACAGTTTCGGTCATAATTTTTATCACATTGGTCTGAATTTGTATTAAATGGTCATAATATATCGGTCAGTGAACAGAGGGCTGAATAAATAAATAATGCTCAGAATTTATATAAAATAGTCATAATTTAAATAAAATTTTAAAAAAACTTTAGCTAACATAACCTAACCTAACCTTACCAAATTTTTTATAAAATCTAACCGTTCATATTTGAATTCTAACCAAAAACTGATTTATTTTGTTCTCTTATTTAAGCTAAATTTCTCACAAGATTTTTTTGTTTTAGGTTAAAGTGTGTTCTCGTAACAATTAATAAAGGTCTAAAAATGATTTTCAAAGAGTACTGCTAGCTATTTCGGCATTACGCCATCGTCAGAACAATTCTGAAAATTTTCTTTGCTTGCTATACTTGAGCTTAAGAAATAAACCCAGATTGTTAATCGTTCTTTGAAACACTAGAATCACATTTGATAAGTGTAATATTGTAATTATAATTAGGATGTTAGAGTGAATAACTTGATGCATTGTGTATCTCTTCAGAGCCAGTATATATAGCTGAACAAAATATAAGTTTTAACATAGTTCTGACGATGGCGCAAGCCGAAATAGCTATCAATGCATAAATTATTAAAAACTGTAGAACTAAAATACTTTAATATTTTAAATCATAGATAATGATACTAATTATACCAATGATTTGTAATCAATCAGATTGGGATTTTTCCTTTTTAAGGGAAGCAAAGAGGGTATTATAAAATCGAAACAGTGCAAACAAATTTAATCATACTACTAATGACGTTAAACATTACAAACTATTAAAACTAATGAGCTACAATCAATCATCTAGGTTTGTGATTACTCTATTAATTGGAAACAATTTGAGTAACGGGGAACCACCTGTGCTATTAAGAATATTATTTAATAATATTTCTTTTTTGTTAAGAGTTTTATTAATTTCTAAAAATTCTAAGCTATTCATCTTTAAACCCTTTTTATTTACTCGGTGGAGTATTTCTAAATTACAAATCTGATCAAAATTATGATTGTTTTCTATTAAATGATTGGCAAACTCAGAAAAATTGTTACTTTTTAGACATCTTATATGTTCTTTAATTCTAATATTAAAGTTTCTACCTGTCTGTCCAACATAAGACGCTTGACAGTCTCCCCAAGAGAGTCGATAGATACCACTCTGTGACGATGAATCTACGCGATCTTTACTGTTCAATAAAATTTTACTTAAATTATTTACTGTATAAAACGCGGGTTCTATAACCATCGAAAGTAAGTCAAAGATATAATATATATCGACTGTGGAAAGGAAAAATGACGTAACTCACAGTTTTTGCGAAACAGCTTTTTTTCGATTATCACAATTTATACAACTTGATACACGTTTTATCAAAAGGATGTAAGCTGCAAATGTTGAATTAGTATCTTAGTTTTGCTTTTAAGATTGAAAAAAGATGAGCCTGCGAAAATTGAAACCAAGAGACATGACTGAAAAAAAGGTTTTTCCTAGACAATATCTTTAATTAATATTAGATTCTGTCAATTAAACATCAATTTAAAAGTTTCCGTGCCTTTCAAGGTTGTGTGTATTTCATAATTTACATATGGCCCAAAATCATCAAAACACGTTTTTTTGTGCCTCCTGTAAAATTTGTTTTGTGTGGGTTACGTCCTTTCCACAGTCTATATGTATATTGTAGCTATCAATGTTTGTTGAATAAATACCAAAGTCACGAAAAATTTTAATTACGCGAGAAATCTACACTTTTATTTATTATTCTTATTTTAGAGTGAAATCAGAAAGAAGTAACAAAGGCTTGGCAATAAACCACAGATATGATATTATCAAATTAACAAATTTGCATTTTGGCCACTATGACCAGAAAAACCCAATCAGTGTGTCGCACACAAATTCAATTCACTTTATTATATTACAAGGAGCATAAAATTGCCCAGACCTACCACAACACAGAATTGTGAGCGCTGGCAGCCGTCTGCGATATTATTATTACTTATTTACACTCGTTTAAAATGAGACGTCACTCTTGCCATTATGAATTTTATGAGTGACTGTTTTGTGGACTCGGTTGACTAACGAATCCACGTGCTTGGGAGAACGTGCTCACCAAATGGTGACCCATTTATAATTAGACTACCGCGTCTGCATCGAACGACCTCAACTGAAAAATCGTCATGGAATTCATTCATCACTGATAATATTGATACATAATCAAAGGTAATTCGATCGTAGGATCTAATTCAAACAACAAATTGATCCCAGACACCATTTCCAGAGCCTATTACACACAGTTGCAATATATATGTGTAAAACGTATTAGTTTTAACATTTTAAAATGACTCGTATTTTTCCGGTCAGAATTTATATTAATTAATAAAAACAATAATCCTTTGTACTTCATTCCACTTTATTTAATATGTCAGGACCGGTTTCGCTCATTGCGAGCATTGTCAACTGATAAGAAATATAATTTAACAATGCTATTTATACAAAATTGAAAAGTTATACACAACAGTTATTAATATATATTAATTGGTCAGAATAAATAGTTATAATTTTAACGACATTGAAAAAATACCTAACCTAACCAATATGGTTAAAAAATATTCTGACCGTATAATATTTTTAATCTGATCAAAAATTGATTTTAATTCTGACAATTTAATTTGTTCCCTTTTAAAATTAATACCAGACAGTCTGCAATAAAAAAATATTTATAATCGTTTCCTATGATTTTTAAATCATGATTGCGTTATTCAAGAATGCCATTATTCTAATCTGTAAAGATTTTTTTTATTCGTTGAGTAACATCAACAATGTTCTAACTTATTTATCAGTGACGTGCAAAATAAATAGAATAAAACAATCGTCAATCTAAAAGTCGATTAAGAGCTTTAAAGTGATAACGAAACACTATCTTTTATTTCAATGATTCAACTAATCGGATAATGAAAGCTTATGCAATAATTTTACTGCTTTTTATTTAAAACAGTTATGTTACTATTTCAAATCAGATATTTTGTACACATGATTTTTATCAGCTTTAAACGTTCACTCTTTAAGACACAGAAAAAATCATCTCTTGGAAAAAAACAATCTGACTATTAGGTTGTCTCGTTAGGGTTTCAACTCGTTACATATTGAGATTTTTCCAATTTCTTTTTCTTTCCCAAGTAATTTTATATTTCTAATGAGTCACCAATATTTATGTAAAGTAACTATAATTTTAAGGTGAACAGATTATCTCGTAAAAAAAAAATCCGTACACAAATTCTCCGTACACCGAACATTACGTAAAAGATTCTTCCGCACATATAAAACTCCGGACACAGAATATTCCATAAATTTTAATATAAAATTTTGTTTATTGTTTAATTTAATGTCTTAATGTCCTCATATGGTTTGGATTATAACATAGATGTTGGCAAAATAACTTTTGTTTACTACATTTTTTTTAAATTTTCTTGTTACCAACCTAAAAAAATATTTGATACCTTGATGTTAAATGTTAAACATTAGAAAAACAATATTTAAGGAATATATTTTATATTAATTTAGGGAATATTCTCTGGTCGGAGTTTTCTATGTACGGATATGTCTGTGTACGGAAGAATTACTTTTTTGGAGGATTCGGATTTTAGGCATTATTTTATTTGTGCTAGTGTTACACTATCATATTCCACAATTTATAATTGAATTACTTGAAAATAACAAAGTAATTAAAATGAATATTATTAAGATAACAGTTGCTAGAGTATCATGAAGTCATTAATATAATATTTATATGAAGTATTGAACAATATAGCAGTTAATATATAATTTAATTAAGACCATTTTTGTGAAATTTCGCATACAGTCGAAATTGCTTACATAATCGAAAATTTAGTTTTGATCTTTTTAAATAATTGAAGTGTCATATTTCGTCTTTATATGTGTCTGTTTTGCATTTTATTATTGTAATTCCTATGTGAAAAAACGTTGTATCCAGTGGTGTAGTGGGGCCTGGTCGGCGACCTGGTACCTAAAAATGAGCCAGAGTCTTGCAACCTTTTGGTCTTGTAACTTAATTTTCAAGTACATATATTCAAAATACTGTTCATACAATTGAACAACATTATATCAATATTGATCTACCCGAGTGTCTGATCTTCATTATTTTTTGGTTTATTTGAAAGTTTTTGTATTTTTACCATCAAATCCATCTACAAGAAGTGAGTACAGTTGTAAAATGCTTTTTTTTTTATTGATTTAATTGTTAAAACTTGTGGTTTTTCAACTTCGGACGGATATTTAAAAAAAAACAAAAAAAATAGGAAAGAAATCAATGACCGACCTGGTACCTATTTATTTACCACTACACCACTGGTTGTATGATAATATAATGAAAACATATGAAAAGGGTATGTGGATAATATTTTAAAAATATAACTGTTTAGCAGTTGGCCAACGTAAACTTTTGATGAGCGATTTGGCTTTAGCAAAGATCTTTTGTGAGAATTAAAAAAAAAACTCGTATTTTCGATGGATTCTGCGGTAAATATGTGAAAGTTCATACATAATATTATAAAATATCAAATTTGATAACTGTCTTACTCCAAAAAATCTTACAATGCTTATTATAAAGAAGAAATACTTTACACAATTTGTGGCACAACAACTGGATATTAAAAATTACGGTTTTGATTAACAGATTTTTTGTCTGATACAAAGAAAAAGTTGATTTTTTTTCGTATTAAAAAATACTACTCGCTCAATATAGAATAACAAAATGCAGCAAACATAGCCAAAAAAAAACGTGAAAAGTGAAAGCCGATTTCATGCTTTTTTTCCAAGAGATTTATATCTTAAAATATATCATCTGAGACAATTTTGTATCAAAACATTCTTTACATTTAAAAAACAGCGGTTATTCATTGTAATGATTATTTATATTAATTAACCAATTGAATACCAAGCGGACACAGGCGTCCAGAACATATGCCAGCGAACACGGATGTCCAAGACAAAAAATCAAATACTTGGTATTCTAATAGAATATAAGCAATATTTTGATGAATATGTGTAGTGCAATCTATACTGAGTCGATATAGGTTTTTAAAATATCGAATTCGAGTGTATATTAGGCAAAATTATTTTTCTCAAAAATACGCATTATCTCTGGGACATATTAATGATTTATTTGCGCGGTATTCAAACGGTTAAATTGTTTCTAAAAAAGTGTGAAATATTTTTAGTTTTTTTTTTCTACAATACATTCATAATTATTATAGAAGAACGTATGAGCATGCTTACATTATTGCTTATACAAATGTATGTTTTTGAAAATGACAAAAGTAAATAAACAGTTTACTGGCAACCCAATCGTTCTGCCACTAAAGGACAAAAAAGCTTTCCACTTGAGTGCTAACATGCTTAAAACAAAGAAAAAATCTTGTGTAAACATGCTAAGCCTAAAGGGAAACTAACGAATACATTAATTATCATACACACGTTAAAAAGCCCTAAAATTTTGATGGTAAATATTATTGAACCAACAAACAACTATACCCTCTGTATGAATAAACCTGAATTTAAGATTTTTCAAATTTTAAAAATATGTGAATTTGAACAACCAATGTCTCGTTTTCTAACAGTTAAATTTACCCATAAGTTTTGACTAATTCATTGTTATTTTATATATTTTTTTTTTACCTCGATTGATTGTTTTTTTTTTCCAAAAATATTTTTCAACCCGACCCTAGTTATGTGCGGCTTTATCTATCCTATTCACATCATTTCCTTTCCTCCCATCCTTCTGATCCTTTAATAACTGGGTGTTGCAATGGCGATTAGCTAACCACTAGTTCTGTTCTAGCCTTATCCTTCTTTCTCTACTACTCACTTTGAAAAAAAAGTGAGGTTGAGCGACTGAGTAACAAACAGTTCTCGTAGAAAAAAAATCTCTTGAGCCATATTCTCTACATTGGGAGCGGACATAGATAAAAAATATATAGGTAACCAAAAATACGTAAGTCTGTAAAATTAACATTTTTCCTTTGGTTATTATACATTATGGTACAAAAATATTTTGCTCACCCATTTTTCATCACAAAATTACTCCAAGCACAGAATCTTCCGTGCATAGAAAACTTCCGACATAGAATAAGTACTACGTACGTCCAAATGTTTCACGTTTTTTACAAAATTAACGTTTTTTTAAAATTTAACGTTTTACGTCAAGGGTATTTTTTTTTACTGGCAACAAGCAAAATATAAATAAAAATAATATTATGCTAAACAAAAAATACTTTAACAATATCTGTTATCCAAAAAAAAATCATTGAATAATGAAACAATTAAAGAAAACAATAAATTAATATTTAAATGTACGGAATATTCTATTTTCGGAGTTTTTTTTATCTAGGGATGAATCTATGTACGGAAGAACCGTGTACGGAGTTATATTTTATATTTTGACGTAGTCCCAAAATCTTCAAAAAACTTTTTTTGTACCTCCTGTAAAAATTGTTGTGTGTGAGTAAACGCACTTTTGGCTTCGTATGATCGAATTCATCCATAGACATTCTTTCACTAATGTAATTTACATATGATTTACTTGCTGCATCTATTAGTAGTATTTGTTTTACTGCTATGCGGTATGCAATGGTAATGCTATTTTTATATGAATACAAAAATTCACAGAATGTATTATAATTATATTTAAAGCTACTAAGCTTTTGATAGGCTCTTAAGTTTCTTCTGACTCATTGAGCTTTGAGGAAAATCATTTTCTTTTCAGTTTAAAATTGTAATGTCAAGTGATTCATCCGTTGTAAAATATTAATTTATTTTGGTCCGAACAAGAATAATTGAACTCAGTTTTCCGGTTACTATTAATAAATAAGCTCAAAATTTGGTGTAAGAAACTTTTTAAAATCTTTAGATACCATTAAAAATATATGTCAATCATTTTGGAAATGAGTGAGTATAATAAATAATATGAGAAAATTAGATTATGTTAAATGACTGCACTTGAGTACCTGGAAAGCCACAAGTTCTTCGTCTGCTCTGTATAAATTATTGCCCATATTTTTTTTATACGAATCTATTACTTTTTATAATTTTCTATTTATAATCAGCTGGTAGTTAACAAATCACACAATTGATGCTAGCAGTAAAATAATGATATTTTAATAATAATAAAAAAATACATCTACCTATTTTTTTATATTTTCAGAATGATCCTACGGTGGTTTTTGACTGCGGCGCTGATTTCCAGTACATTCGACCTAAACGAATGCTCTCCGTCACCTCCGAGACAAATGGCTACTGTCGCACCTGATTTAGTTTTCCAACAGACAGGAATTCTTCCAAAAGAACATCAAGTAACGATTCATTTAATGAAGGATGAAATGAAAAGGTTTGTTAACGATGTCTTAATTATTGTCTTACAGTTTTATCTAAAACTCATTATAAACTGCATAATTAATTTGCTATACTTTGTCAGTGATAACAATTTATTCTAGAAATATAAATAGCCAACATAAATAAAGGGTAACATAACAAAACGAAACGAAACAAATTGTACCTCTTCGACATTGTATTAAGCATAAAATTATTTAAAGTTTTTTTGAAAAACAACATTTAACATTATAGCTAATGTCAATCCTGTAAATAGTTCAAAATCCTGTTAGATCAATTTAAGGAGACAAGACATCACATACACCAAACTCCATGACTTGAACTGTAAATTGGAAAAATGTAAATTCTATAATAATTAACCTTTCCAAGACTAGAGCCCAAACCCGCCTGATCGCAATGGCAAAACAAATGTTATCAATGTATCTCATTTCTACTGGCATATATACACGACAAGTGAAACCAGTCGTAATAATTTGATAATTGCGTAGTTAGTAAAACAAATGTGATCTATTTTTATATTCGTAATGCTTTTCCACTAGAGACAATACCTTACTATCATTTTTCTTATTCTCTGCTCAAGTTTGTGTACGATATCATTATGGTTTATAAAAGACTGGATTTGCAACCCAATTTACTACATTAAAAGACGATATATGTATAAACTTTTCAAAAATTACCTGTTACGTGTCAAGGTTTATATTGGACATTTATTATGATTGCTATGCGAACATTAAAAGATACCATTACAGTATAATAAAACAACAGATTTATATTGTTAAGTCTCGGCACTGCGTTTTATAGAACTGACATATAAAGATTTCACACTACATACAAGTAAACATTATCAACCGAAAAATAAATAAATGACAGGTGTAAGAGATTTTAATATTTCCGATGGATTCGGCGGTAAATTTGTGGAAGTTAATTTTAATATAAAATTTAAAATAACTTAAATGATTCCACGTGACGTCCATTGTGACTCGTGTTTCACCTCTTTCATAGGCATCCTCAGACAATCTTACTTTCACAAATGCTTGCTTAAGTATAAATGATTTTAATTTTATTATTCTGACATATCATAAAAATAAAAACAGGAAGTAATGAGGGGAGGATAGAAAAATAAACAAACAATAATGATACTATAAATGACATTTACGTTACAAAATTATTAACTAATGAGTTGTATCAATGAGGAACCCATTGGAAATAAATTAAACAGTGGCGAGCAACCTGTCCTATTTAAGATATTATTTAATAATTTCTTAAATGTCACAGTTTGTAGTACAATACGTGGAATAATCTAAGTTATTTTTAATTTTATATTAAGAGATTTTATTTTAAATTCTTAATCTATAGGAACTGAATGATTTCTTAAAGTTTCAATATGAATGTATGTATATCGACTTTGGAAAGGAAAAAGGACGTAGCCCACAGTTTTTTCAAAACAGCTTTTTTCGATAATTACAATGGATACAACCTGATACACGTTCTAAGTTGTAAGCTGCAATTACCGAATTAGTATCAAAATTTAGCTTTTAAGTTTGAAAAGATTACCTTGTAAACAATTAAAACCAATAATAAATACTGAAAAAAAGGTTGTTCCTAGACAATTTCTTAAATTAATAATAGTATGTCAATTAAACACCATTTTAGATGTCTCCGTACACTTCAAGGTTGTGTTTATTTCATAATTTGAATATGGCCGAAAATCATCAAAACACGTTTTTTGTGCCTCCTGTGGGTTACATCCTTTTTTCCTTTCCACAGTCGATATATAAATGCAATCGACGCGACAGGTGAGTGAAGCATATTACGCAGTCCTATAATAGACAGGGGTCACTTTCCTGACCCTGGCACGCCGATGCAGGAGCGCGTAGCAAAAATGTGCACCTTACATAAAAAAGGATTATTATTCCGCTACTACTTGCATGTCAGGAAAACTTTTACACAATTGCATTTTGTTTATATTTAATATATTTTAATTCCGGGAATTAGTTGAAATTATAATAATATTTTAACTATCTATTTTTTCCTCGTATACGATACTTCGTATACTAGCGGAACAGTGGGATAAATAACTGTTTTTATTACTATAAACAAAATGAGCTTTTTTAAGCATATCTTTTTTTGTATGGTTCTGTAAAAAAATACTTTTTATCATAGTCAAACGTTTTAAAAAATTTACAGGGTTTCCTTAACTGTGTTTCGTGGAAAGTGAATAGGTAGGTGTTCTGCGAAAACTTGGAACAATTTTATATGCTGCTATGACTGCAACAAATAAAAATTTGTTTGAATTCGTATCGACCTTGGAAAGGAAAAAGGACGTAACCCACACATATCAAATTTTACAAGAGGCACAAAAAACGTGTTTTGATGATTTTGGGCATATGCAAAATACGAAATATACACAACCTTGAAGTGCACGGAGACTTCTAAACTGGTGTTTAATTGACATATTCTAATATTAATAAAAGAAATTGTCTAGGAAAAACCTTACTTTCAGTCTTTTGTAAATGTAGCACATACTATACTGCACACCTATGTATTTATTATGATGTCAAAATAAAACTATTTTATTTTATGTAAATATATACATATGTATACATTTATGTATTCATCTATTTTTCATAGTAAAAAACAACAATGAACAACAAATAAAAAATACGCAAAAAATACCAATGTATCCAAAATATTAAATCGTTTACTCAAAAATTAATGTGAATTTTGATATTGAATCAAACTTTTAACTATCTTTGAAAAATATTTGGTGACTATAATTATTTTGGGCCGCACATAAGAGCTGACTGGGCCGCAGGTTGAGTATGGCTTCTTTAGATAGAACATGTATCAAGTTAATGTATATATGTTAAAGTATATATTGTGATTATCGAAAAAAAACTGTTTAGAAAAACAGTGGGTTATGTCCTTTTTCTTTTTCACACTCGATATTGATGATACATATCTATAAAATACTCAAGGTATCGATTTTAGAATTTTCGAAGTTATATATTGCAAGGAAAGCTTGCTGCACGGATTTTTATTTTTTTCAATTACAGTAAAGATTCTCTTACGAACATCATTATCACAGAAGTTGCAGTCGTTCTTTTTTGTAATATTTAATCACGTTCCTAAATGCCAAATCAATCAAAAAATAAATAGTGTTGGGTGTGTTAACCACTTGAATACCAAGCGGACACAGGTGTCCGGAACATATGCAAGCGAACTCGGATGTCCAAGACATTTAAAAAATCAAATACTTGGTATTGTAATAGAATATAAGCAATATTTTGATGAATATGTGTAGTGCTATATATATACTGAGTCAATATAGGTTTTTAAAATATCGAATTCGAGTGTATATTAGGCAATTATTTAACCTTTTATAAAATTAATAATAAATATTAAAATAATTTATCCTAATTTACATTGAAAAATCCCAGATTGCTTATTGTTTTTCGAAACACTAAAGCCATAGTTAATAAATTTAATGTAATGTAATTAATAATAAATATCAGTTTAACTTTATTCTAATTAATGTTTTAATGACAAAACCTAGATTGCTTATCGTTCTTTGAAACACTAGAATCACATTTAATAAGTGTAATATTGTAATTATAATTTGAATTAGGATGTTAGAGTTAATAACTTGATGCATTGTGTATCTCTTCAGAGCCAGTATATATAGCTGAGCAAAATATAAGTTTAAACATAGTTCTGACGATGGCGAAAGCCGAAATAGATATCAACGCATAAAAATTATTAAAAACTGTAGAACTAAAATACTTTGATATTTTTCTTATATCAGGCAAAATTATTTTTATCAGAAACACGCACTATCTCTGGGATTAATAATTTATTTGCGCGGTATTCAAACAGTTAATACTGCACTTTACGAACATAGGGGCGAGTTACTCGTTTTCATGTGATCGTCAGGCGAGCTGTGATCACAGTGATACGGTGGATCGTGATCTTGTGGTAAAAGGAAACCGCCTCGCAGTGATTTATGGCTATCGTTAAAACTAAATAACGTGTCAAAATTAGATTAGTTTGAAAATTGCCCACACTCGGAATTATTGCTGCAGCCCACTTTCGAGCCAAACTACGCGGGTACAATTTCTCACGCTCATGAAAAACAATTATGCATCCAATTCCAATCGAATCCTTCGGCGACATTAAAAAGAAATCACTGCCAATCCTCGATTGATTTTAGAATTTCACTCAACAAGTTGACAGTCGAAACCACAAGATTTGAATCACTAATTCTTGCTTCGATTCGGCGGGAACTTTCTGGAAGTTTCTTTGTAATATAAAATTATGTTAGATAACTTTTTTACCTCTTTGATAAGAATCATACAGACAGAACGTCGAAAAGTTTAGATTTATTCGTTAAATAAATTCGTAAAAATATTTCGCATGTTCTTAACAATATGGAAATAAAATAATTCAATTGGTTGAGATACTCACTCTTCATATGAGACACCGCAAAGCAGCGGTGGGCTGCCAATACGTTAGCAAAGAACTCGTTTTATATCAAAGAAATTTTCGGTGTTCTGGGTAAGCAGTAAGTTTTTTATCACTACGATAGAATACTTAAATAAGCAATCGATTGTTACTTAATACACTTATAACAATATGCAATTTATCCTAATAAGCTTATCAATTTAAATATTAATAGCCGATAAGGTCCGTATGTATGTCTGAGTGGGTGAGTGTTTGAGCGTTTGAGCGTCCATTTCACACCTTCCAGTCTCCACTTTTTTATTCATACTAAATTTATATATTAAAATTCGATAAAATAATCACTCGCTTTTCACTTTTCACAAATGTGTGCGTACTGATGATGTCCTCGAGACATCTTCTTCTTCTACGAAATGTATTTTGTTTGCGTACATTTTCAAATTAATAGATAATGAAATGAAATGAAATAAAATAAAATAAAATAAAATAAAATAAAATAAAATAAAATAAATTGAAATAAATTAAAATAAATTAAAATAAAACAAAATAAAATGAAATAAATTAAAATAAAATAAAATAAAATAAAATAAAATAAAATAAAATAAAATAAAATAAAATAAAATAAAATAAAATAAAATAAAATAAAATAAAATAAAATAAAATAAAATAAAATAAATTGAAATAAAATAAAATAAAATAAAATCTATATATTAATAGCCGATAAGGTCTGAGTGTAAGGTGTCCTCGACCTTCCAGTCTCCACTTTTTTAAATAAAATAAAATCTATAATAATCACTTTTTACTTTTCACTTTTCACAAATGTGTGCGTACTGATGTCATCGGGTCTTTTTCTTCTTTTACGAAATTTATTTGTTAGCGTATTTGAAAATTATTTGAATAAAATATATATACTACGAAAAATGATTGTTAGCAAACTTGAACATTATTCCAAAAATTCAATAATTTGCAATTTAAAAACTGCAGGGCTGTCGATATATGCGCCGAGGTCGATTTATGGTACTATGAAAAATGATTGTTAGCAAACTTGAACATTATTCCAAAGATTTAATAATTTACGAAATTTCTGCTACTACGAAAAATGGTTGTTAGCAAACTTCAACATTATTCCAAAAATTAAATAATTTACGAAATTTCTGCTACTACGAAAAATGGTTGTTAGCAAACTTGAACATTATTCCAAATATTAAATAATTTGCAATTAAAAAACTGCAGGGCTGTCGATATATGCGCAAAATTAAATAATTTACGAAATTTCTGCTACTACGAAAAATGGTTGTTAGCAAACTTGGACATTATTCCAAAAATTCAATAATTTACGAAATTTCTGCTCCTACGAAAAATGGTTGTTAGCAAACTTGAACATTATTCCAAAAATTCAATAATTTACGAAATTTCTGCTACTACGAAAAATGGTTGTTAGCAAACTTAAACTTTATTCCAAAAATTGAATATTTTACGAAATTTATGCTACTACGAAAAATGGTTGTTAGCAAACTTAAACATTATTCCAAATATTAAATAATTTACGAAATTTATGCTACTAAGAAAAATGGTTGTTAGCAAACTTAAACATTATTCTAAAAATTAAATATTTTACGAAATTTCTGCTACTACGAAAAATGGTTGTTAGCAAACTTAAACTTTATTCCAAAAATTCAATAATTTACGAAATTTCTGCTAACTATAAAAATAAAATAAATTAAAATAAAATAAAATAAAATAAAATAAAATAAAATAAAATAAAATAAAATAAAATAAAATAAAATAAAATAAAATAAAATAAAATAAAATAAAATAAAATAAAATAAAATAAAATAAAATAAAATAAAATAAAATAAAATAAAATGAAATAAAATAAACTGAAATAATTTTAAAATAAAATAAAATAAAATAAAATAAATTAAAATAAAATAAAATAAAATAAAATAAAATAAATTGAAATAAATTAAAATAAAATAAAATAAAATAAAATAAATTGAAATAAAATAAAATAAAAAAAAAAAAAAAAAAATTAAAATAAATTAAAATTAAATTAAACTAAATAAAATTAAACACAATGCAACAAAAATCTCACGTTGCTGGGCAACGGGCTTACAGCTAGTCAATTTAAATGGTCGAAAAAGTACTACTGTGTATACTAAAGCTGTCATAGATAATATAAGTCAGAAATTGCAGTTATGTACTCATTTGATCTGACAATATTATTTTCTCTTTTCGCTAGCCGGCCTTAGTAAAATTCAACAAGGGGCTCGCGCGAGCTCTTCCGAGACCCCTCCAGCCCATCCCTGCCGCAAAGTCATTAAGTATGTACAGTATAATTCGTTTTGATATATGCCATTCGAGACTTCCACAACCATGGTGAATACTGATATGAGTTATGTATACTTTTTTTCAATATCATCGTACATAACGTACTCCTCAGCGTTTTGCTCTTCATAATGTTTTCATTTGAAAGGGATCATAAATACAACAGAGATTTGAAAATATTCACTGCATATTAAATTCATACAGTGTTAACTTACTCTCTGCTTTCTCCAATACGTCACAGCGCTACTTGTCCTGTCACGTGATACTTTTCATAGTGCCAGTGTTGGTTCCATATTAGTTCCAGAAACCGCCACCACTACGTCACGGTCAAAACAGCTTTGTTATAATATTTCTAAAACAAAAATCTTCAAAAGAAACAATTTTATAATTGGACATAAATACGGCTGCCAAAAATAATTGTTTTCACAACTCTATTGAAGTCGGATTATTTTTTTTCTGTTAAAAAAATGACGAAAATACTTTCTTTGAGTTCCCAGTTAGTTGTGTAGATCAGTGCTTTCCAAACTTTTTCATGCCATGGGTCACCAATATCTGAAAAAAAAATCCACGGACCGCCCGAAAAAAAAATAGTTTAGTTGTCGTAATCTTTATTTCGCAACAATTATTACTATTATATTAACACACATATGTTTATATTTTATCACAAAAAGTTAGAACTTTAACTTAAATGAAATTAAAAAACTTCACATTTATATGAATGTTACAAGAACAATTCAACGATATGGATGTGTTTGCATGTTTTACATAAAATATCAATATCTGATTCAATCTCAGAAATACTTGCTCACAAATAATCTTCTAGAGAAGAAGGAAGGAACTACTCTTAGAAAGGCATAACCTGTAATTATTTTTTATGTAATGTAATGAAGAAAATGCTTTTTTAGGAAAGGAAAAGGAATAAGTATTTTCAATCCTTCTACTGCAATTATCAGAAATTCACTTTTTCAGTAAATTCTGCTTGGAGCAAATCAGCTGAAAACCTGCTAACTCCTAGGGGTCCACAGCGTACAGTTTGGGAAGCACTAATATCGATGCACGCTGAGCACAGTCCAATATCATTGGATTATTAAATGATCCAAGAGTTTGTTATAAATTTCAATGGAAAACGTTGCCAAAAAATGCTATCAAAAAAATCCGACTAAATTTATGGCATATAAATCAAGTTGATAAAAAATGCATCTCGAAAACTTACAAGAAATACCTTGTCCGAGCATCTCAGACAAGCAAACATATGTATCATATCACAAAGTGTCCCGCCTCAGATTTTTTTTCATTTTTTTTTTATATTGTGAGATTCAGAGAACGGTAAATTACGCGGTACATATTTCTCAAACAAAGGCAATAATTTATGCAGTCAACATCGTAGATGTGACATAGACTTGTATGCTGGTTCAATTCTGCTCTCGGTTGTAAAGAATGCAACACTTTGGCACGCTTAGTGCAATTTCCAAGCCTCTTGGTGCTGTCATCGAGTGCATGCACGCGTTTACGAATACTTCTTTTTAACAATTAAGCGGCGTTAATTATACTTTAAAGTCATGCAAAAAAACCAACGAAAGCAAGAAGAGGAATAGTACAATAAAAGATTTATTTCAAATAAACATTCATGATACGTTGCAACAAAAAAAAATGTAAATCTGTCGATAGTTGTATACGTATTTATTGAACAGGTTCAAACTTTTCTCATTCATATTCCCAAGTTTTGACAAATAACTTTGTTGGTAATATCGTCACCTTTCTGGCAAAAGTTGATAAGTTACAAAACTGACGAAAACTTGTTAAGTATACAAATAAATTCGTTGATATTAATTCTTTGTCACGAATAAATTAGTTGGTGTAAAGATTCTATCGGTTGCAATTGTCCCTGTCGATTGACTTTTAATTGTTATTTGTGTCAAATATATACTGATAAATCGGGAAGAATTTAGGTTTTAAATTTGATTCTTTACATGTTATAGTGAATCCCGGGATCGGTAGTGAGACGATCCCGGGAGAACGGGATTGCCAAATTAGTAGGGATAGCAGAATTAAATTCTCTAACCATGGCGGACCGAGGAAAGGAAAAATGACGTAACCCACACATAACAAATTTTACAGAAGGCGCTAAAAACGTTTTTTGACGATTTTGGGACATACGCAAACTATGAATTGTACACAACCTTAAAGTTCACGGAGACTTCTAAACTTGTCTTTAATTGACATAATCTAATAATAATTGAATAAGTTTTCTAGGAAAAACTTTTATTTCAATCTTTTTTCTTGGTTTTAATTGTTTACAAGGTCATCTTTTTCAAACTTAAAAGCTAAATTTAGATACTAATTCGGCATTTTCAGTTTGCATCTTTTTGATAGAACGTGTATTAAGTTTGATATATTATGACTATCGAAAAAAGCTGTTTTGAAAAACGTTTGGGCTACGTTCTTTTTCCTTTTCACAGTCGATATGTTTTTAAAAGCCTTACTTCCGTTATGTCCAGGATTTAATTTATACAATATAATGGTACCGAAGCTGGATTTTTTTCATCTCACTTTCCATTGTTTGTATAAGATTAAACAAAGAATAAAAACTTATTATTATTATACTGAAAAGCAAACAAATTGTTGTCACTAAATACAAAAATAATACTGAAAATAGTTTAAATTAAAAAAGCATATATCTTGTGTATATTCAAAATACGCAAAGACTTATGAGACAATCTATTATGTTGGAGAATATTTTACTTATAAATTGTCTCATTATTGGACCATAATACACGAGGTAGTAAAAAAAAGTCAAATTTACTATTACTCATCAAAAGTATGTTAAGTTAGAATGGTTACCTGCATTATGTTTTTTTTTATTATTTGTTTTTCAAAAACTATCCACTCACTATTCGTAATGAATATTTCAATAGTTTTATAGATATGTGGTTGGCGCATTTCACTCATGTTTTATGGCAGAAGCCCAGAAACGTTAGCTGGATTATGAGTTAAACTGTAAGATTTCACGCGTTTCAAAATGCACAGAATAAATTAATTATTGGGTAGGTAAATAATAACCAGCAATAATATGTATTATAGTACGGTTAAAATTTATTTATTTATTCAATTAACATTGCACGAGGTTGACAAATTATAAATTTAAAGCTTTTACTATGAAGGAGAGAAAAAGTACAATTTAATATTAAAAGCAGTAGAAAAAAATGGCAAGGAATTAAACTGAGTAAGCTCCGACGAACTCTACTTTAAAACATAAAAAATAGTATTCGTCGGAACTCACCTTCGTCTACGTGGAATATGTCGACATCAAAAGCAATAGTGTTGAACACCGCTAAAACTCTCCCCAGCGGCATCCCCATTAGCAAGCTGGTTGGGGAGAACAAACAATTCATGTCCACAATTTCTCAAAAAATAATCAGGAGCATTTAGATTCACATTCTAAAGAATGGTGGAATTCTCATTTTGGTTTTGTATAAGTCGAAAGAAACATATGACCAGGTACAGTTCTTTTCAAACGTTCAAACTATTAATTACGCTGATGATGGCGTACACCGAAATAGCTATAAACAAATTGTATATAAAAAAAATGTAGAACTAAACACGTTGATATTTTTCCCGTATTCAATGGATTTCTACCAAGTAAATGCCAATTTCATCAATTAGCAATAACATCTTACCATGAATGTTTTTTTAAAATGATTACACGGATGAGAACTTTTTCTTAATTCTTTTAAAATAATCAATTTTTACCGTAAACCCTCGACTTTAACTGGCTTAAAAAAAACTCCATTATTCTTGACTCGCTGATAATATGAGACACGGACTTAAATTTGTATCAATTAAAAGATATTTTAACTACATACTATCGTCAGATTTCATAGCAGTATAAAGCTTTGATTTGTATTTCAAAGTTTGTATATTTTTACATATATTCAATTTCGAACGTTAGCGAAGTAAAAAATAGAGCTGATGAATTATTGCATGTCAACGACCTATATACAAATATAATTGTGTGTAATGAACAAAAAAAAAGGAATCACATAAACGATATAAATTGGTTAATGCACATTAGATTTGGGTACGTAATTAAAAACAGATGTGTTCGTACATCAAGATTAATCAAATAAGTTTTGTTTGGAATGTGTCAAAACTAAACATCCATCGTATTGCAATGCAGGTCGTTTTTTATTCATAAAATGTTTTCAAACTTAAAACGGGATCGTTTCTGAAAGATTAACATGAAAATATATTATTTTGCAAGCCGTCAAAGATGTTCTCGAAATGAAATATTGAAAAACAGGGATGTCATGTTATGTAAGGAATTCATGGTGGAAGTCTTAATTTCGATATATCGTTAAACTGAACCATTTAAAATAATAGTTAGCTATAAATATACTTAAAGGACATTTATTTCTATACTTACGGCGTACATCTAATGTATAAAAAATGAATGTTTGTTGTTCGTATTTTATGCGTTGCCACACCGTTCATCTGATTGCAATAAAAAATTGAAAAACTTTTTGCTTGCACTTCCGGGAAGGTTATAGGCATAGTAAAGTTAACTTACAGTAGAATTTATATATAAAAATCAATGTTTGTATGTTTGTCATACAGTTCATTTAGACAACGGATGCTTGCACTTGCACGAAATTATAGTACAATTAACTTACAGTATGTGGCACGTGTGTCGTACCATAGACAGCATAGGCAGCAAACATCAAACAGACAAAAAGAAAACATGCACTTCAATAAACACAATTAAAACACTAACACTATCTTTCTTTGAGTGGCATTGGAAAGCTTGCCGGGAACCGGCTAGTATTAAATAAATTACATCTATTATATTTGTCTTGATATATCTGTGTATCCATATTTTTTCAATGAAATCTTTTAAAATGAATATCTTATCATTGATAAATTCGACTATAAGTTTATTTTGAATATAAATCTGCATTTTATCTTACCCCTACAAGTTTGTATCTTACCCCCTCCCTACACCCAGTAAAAAAGGACAACCCCAGAATTTTATTTTGTAATTTATAACATAAGAAATAGAATCATTTTTAAGTTTATTCGTAAAAGTTGCGATTGTCTGATGATGCTTCTCAATGAAGCGAAACACGTGTCACATTCTGTAAATATTTTGTTATTTACTTACAAAAAACAATATTTTTAGTGTAATATTGTGATAAAGTAAAAAGTTGCATTATACTAGAAATATTTCAATTTTTACATTTTGAATAATAGTAACTGTAACCTGTGACATATTTTTGAATTATTAATAATTTTTCCAAATAAATATTTTTTATTCATTTTTTATACTGGCTTACATATCAATAAAATCACTTTGGACAGCAAGATGGCAGTGTCAGATATTACTGTAAATTTAAATATATTGATTATAAGTGTTATTAAATTAACATTATTCCTACCGCAGAACTAAACTATATTAAAAAATAGTAATTTCTAGTTTTTTTTTGCGTTTTCTCCGTAAAATTGTTCCTTTCCTGTTTTATTTTTATTTTTTGATAATAGACAATAATAAATATTGTAATACTGTTAGCCGATAACTATTATCGTATTTTTAAAAAGAATCAATTCCTACAAAAAAAACTAAAAACAAATGAATATTTTTTATCTGATTCAAATGAGTTCGATATTCGAATGATGCAGATTTATTTAAGATAAAAAAATTGAGTGACAGACTGACAGCTAAGTATAATAAATTTCAGTTTTTTCAACACCAGTTAGTGTGTAAATACGAATTATATCTGAGTAAAACCGGGCAGCTTTTTAGTTATACAAATATTAAATATCCTCAATATGACTAAAAATGAGCAAACAGATATAATGGATAAGAATAGTAAAGGAAATGTTATTAATAAAATATTTGTAGTTTTCGCTTTTAAATAATAATACTTCGAAATAATACTTCGGAACTTCGACTAAAGGTGTGACTAAAGGTTCAATATCAAATTTGAATTATTTTAATTCTGTACTCTTCCATAAGTTTTATTTACCAATTTTGCATGTTTATTGTCTAGCAATTTGGTACTATCAAAATACCCAATAATTTAATACTTTTGATGGCTTCGGCGGTAACTTGAAAAAAAACCCAAACCTCCATTTTGTAATTTTATAACTTTAAAATGTTAGAATCAATCTTGCTTCATTACTTAAGCAAACTTTGCGATAGTAAGTCTGAATATGCCTCTGAAAGAGGCGAAACACGTGTCACAGTTAGTAACACAATACGTGGAATAATCAAAGTTAATTTAAATTTTCTATTTTCTACCCAATAATTTATTCATCGATACGCGATAATTATAATCTACTAATTTAAATCATTAAAACTAATTAATGTCATAAAGTCATATCAATTAGGTTAACAATAATTATACTGAGCGATTCACTTTTATGTTTGTATGTATTATACAAACGATACAAACCGTTTGCTGCACGTTAGTTCAAGTGTATTCGTGCACTTGATAAAACCTGAAGATGCCGATAGGCGAAACTTGGGTCGTTATAAAAACTTATGAAAGAGTACAGAATCAAAATATTTCAAATAAATTTATTTGTTTTTATTTTTTAATAAAGCTATACATTAAAATATATTTATTGTTTAAGTGTGACAGATAATTAAATATGTTTTTTAAACTGTTTTAAAGTTAAGCAAACAATTTATCCATTTCCTAAAACCGAGCTATTTTCAATCATGTGTTAAGTCTGTACAAAAAGAAAACCAGGTCTGATGTTGATGATGTGATGATGTGATGTTGGTGTACTGTGGGCAGCCCTATGTTGGGACATGTCAGAGGGTTAATTTATGTACAAATGGGAGGTCCTTCGTCGTCCAAATGACGAATGTCTGAGTATTTCCAAATATAAGCTCCATGCAATATTCCACTAAACTCTTTTCGATCCAGACGACCGCATCAAGATTTACGATCTTTTTTTCCAAAAGCTTTTTGTCGTTTTTTTTAAAGCATTTTTCACCTTGTAAGTAATAGTAAACATTAATGGCATTGCATCCCAGTTGACTTTTGACTATTATCGAGTGTGTAAATTTACTATAATATAGTTTTTATAACGTCTGATACGACTTTACAAATATGCTTACCTAGATAAAAAAAAAAAAAAATATATCTCACAAGTGTTTTAATGTTTACATTAAATTATGCCGATATAACAGAAAAAAAACCGTATTTTGTTTATTCTTTCTTAAAATAACCTGACCCAAATTTAGCACGTCAAACAATTTTTATTTCAATAAAAGTAAAGATTCATAAGTTAGTAAGATGATACAGAGTGCAGCGTTTTTTATGGAAGTATAGATGTGAGCGAAAATGTGTTTAATTACAATCATGACAACAGAGTGATGCGGAAATAGCTATGAACTTAAATATATTATTCTTGTGGATCCAAATACTATGCTATATTTTTTTATAATATTATGACCTTACGATTTGAGAAGCTGGAAATACAGATTGGTTAACAACTACTTCATTATTATTGTGTATAACGTGATTACAACCGTTCATCAATGAGCAATGTACATATATTATTTTTTTCAATTATGTTTACACATCACTTTTAAGGTGTTCCCTAGTCACTGCCAATTGTTGTTAACAAGCCAATATTTTAAAAAATACAATTATTATAAATCAGGAACTGCAAGTTTTTTAAATATATTTATTTATATGCATCAATTTTGAGGAATTATGAGGACCGGTTCCTTTATTACATACTATAATTAATACTGTCCAAGATTTTACTATATGCTTTTAGCTACGTCTCTTTCAAATAAACACACCTCGCTTCGGTTTGCCTTACTACGTAACAAAAAGTAATTTAAAATTATTTCACGAAAATCACCGTTCCTCTCGAAATATTTTGTATTAATAAATTATATCGGAGCTTAATATGTTGGCTCTTAGCACATCAAATATAAACGACAAACATTGTCACATACAATTTACGGCTCGGTTGATTTATTGTTTTTCCACTGGAGGGCATATAGCATGAATCTTTTGAGCGCTACGATCGGCATCAAACTGGGTCGCCGAATATTCGAAAATCTCTTTTTATTTAATGTTCCTTACGCCTACGTCATTACAAACTAAAACGTTACTTTGTACAGTGTGTGACCTTTTCAAATGTGTACCGAAATTGAACATACGTAATCGGTTACATTGTAAATGTCGTTTATTTGTGCTCACATAATATTTTTTTTCGCTCGATTGGAAAAGGCCTTCAGAGATTCTAAATTAAAACATTAATTATTTACACTAATTTTAATAATTAGATTTATAGCTGAGCGAAACCTCTCTTAGTCATATGTGGAATAGATTACTCGCTTTATGCTTTATTTATATATGTGAAGCATATGGTCTATATATATATATGTGAAGCATATGGAGGTATCTCAACAGAAGTTTTTTCTACGAGAACTGTTTGCTACTCAGTTGCTCAACCTCACTTTTTTCAAAGTTGGTAGTAGGGAAAGAACGATAAGGCTAGAACGGGACTATTAGTTAACTAATCGCTTTTGCTACACCCATTTATTAAAGGATCAGAAGGATGGGAGGAGAGGAAATTATGTGAATTGACATAACAAACATCCAGTCTTCGATCACAACTTTGAATTAAATAATTCTTAAATTCACTGTGATCTTACCGGGAATTGAACCCGGACCTGCGTGATCGGTAGAGCAAGCTCTAACCAGCTGGGCCACAGCAAGCGACATTATATATTCTTGCCTAAAATAATTGATTCCACCTGGGATTCTACGTATATTTGTAGTCGTAAGAGCGTTTAAGATTGAGTAAACTAGTGGTGAGCAAATTTCGGGTCTTAAAAAAATAGAAAAATTAAAGTGAGAGGTTTAATGTTCATTATATCAACTCTTACTTGTTGTGAATCGTAATATTGTAAGTTTGCGATTTTGTGGTGGCATTTAGAGAAAACATTTTCGTTATCCAATTGGGATCTTTCGTTAATTGATGCTTTATATTGAACGAATGCAAATAGGGCTGAGAGCGCACGGGTACCAGAATGGGGAACCCTAACATAGTATAAATCAGGGGTGGGGAACCTTTTTTATTTTTAAAGGCCACATTCATTTATATGATTCAACATAAGGCCGCAGTTAAGAAAATGTTGTCACCCCAATTTTTTTCGACTGTCGAAAATATAATCGGTTGATTACGCTCTTCTTCCAAACGCTTGCGTGTAATTTTGATCTAGTCAAAAGGCCGCATCACAGTAGCCATGAGACTGCAGGTTCCCCTCCACTGGTGTAAAGCGTTAAATTTTCATTGATTTATAATATAATAATTTGAAGATTTTTTCATTATTTTAAAATTTAAAATATATAATTAAATTTCTACTTCAGTACAACTTATAAATGTGGGATTTTCAAGTTTTGTATATAATAATTTTGGTATAAATACATTTCCAAAACTTTGACTAAATTGCTTATGTATATCAAATCTATAATAGGTACGTTTCTGATGACAAATCAACTAGTGTACCTAAACCGTTTTACATATAAGCAAAAATAAAACCATTCTTAAAATATACATGTAATGGCTTTGTTTAGACATTGGTACTGGTTAATATTCAACTGAGTTAAATGCAGAAAAGCAATGATACTTAGAAGGATTGACACAGAAAATTGATCAATACGATACAGCATGATTTAATACGTCCATAAAATAAAATAATGTTTTTTTTTATAACGTTTATAAATTCATCAGATATTTATTACAGTCTTAAATTATTTTTCAGAGTCGTCCTTCAATCGGAGAGAGCTGGTATTCCACTGTCAGTTGCCGTCACTCCATGTTCTTCTAGCGTCGCCTGGTCCGTCAGATTTTCCCTAAACAATAACACAGCATCATCAGGTATATAATTATTATAATTTCAATAAATTTACTATTGTTCCTTTCAATTAAGCAAATGGCATAATTAAGGAGCAAACATTCATAAAGTGATATATCACACAACTACAAAGCTAGGGAAACGATGATTTGAGTGTTGGAGAAATGTGTCAACTTAATGATTTTTATAGAAACAAAACCTTTTCTTGAACATTCTTCTTCTTCTTTGGCCATGTTCGCTCCCTATGTGGAGCATATGGCCGCAACGCGGCACCTCCATGAACATTTATAGATTTTATTATGGACTATCGGAAATTTATCAGAGGAGCGAAAAGAGAAATTGAAAGAAGTATAATCAACCAGTGGCGGCCGGACAATGTGGCATTTGATCAATGCACCCATTGTATAAGCAGGGGCCGCTATATTTCATGAAATAATATTCAAAAATAACATTTATACCATTCCCTCATTTTAAATTCAATTAAATAAAATTTTCAATTAAATAAAATATTTATTATAGACAATAAATACATGAAGAATTTAAAATGAGTCAATGGTATAAATGTTATGTTTGAATATTATTTCATGAAATATAACCGCCCCTGTATATACAAGGGGTGCATTGATCGAATGCCACATTGACTGGCCCCCACTGTAATCAACTATATAAGACTAAATATTATTTGAAATTTATTCGTCCAAAATCTTAAGAATTTAGCAATTTATCTCTAATAACTATCGTATTCTATATACTGAATTATCAATTTAAAAAGTCATAGTTATCTCTTGAAATACTTTTGAAAGAACTGTTTAAAGTAATCAATTATCAATTGATCATTTAACACACAACTTAGTATTTTCTGTATTTTTTTATTGATAACGCATGTAAATACATTTTACTGAAGTCAATATTATTATTCAGCAAACCTTAGTATTACTATTTCGACTCGCCGAAAAATGTATGTATGCATTACCTGCTTCTGCATAGGCAGAGATTACTTTCTTTTAGCAGATAGATTTTGCAATTAATCTCTAATAACGTATTTTTTTATGACCAGTGCATCCCATCCATTCACTGATCTCAAATAGCTGTTCCATACCGCATCATTTGGCGCAGTACTCAATCGATCAACTCTGACTTTGTTTAATACTAAAATAGATTTTCAATTTCATTAACAAGATCAAATGGAAACTCTTTTAATGACTGAAACAAACATATAAACTTGTACCAAATGCATTCTAATATTGTGAATCATACGACGTCTTCGCGTCATCATTGAAGATGTCTTTTTCATGAGCTCGTATGGTAAATATTCTGTTTTCCGTGTCAAATCTCACGGGTTTGAGTCCTAATACTAACAGCATTTTTTCAATCGATTTATCGATTTCTGTTCGAAAGCATGGGTGTTTGAAATGTCTAAAAAAATCCATCTACCGTTTCGATCTTTCATTAACTGGGCGTAGCGAGAGCGATAAGTTAACCACTTTCCCTGTCCTAACCGTATCCTTATATTCCTACTACATACTCTCTTTGAAAAAGTGAGGTTGAGCGACTTAGTAACAAACTGTACGCAGAGAAAAACTTATGTTGAGATACCCTTCAGTATTAAACTAATTTTCAAGTCCTAAAAAAGTGAAGGATTGTTTAATGTTTTTGTTGAAAGTCGCTCAAATTTAAGTCAGTTATATCAGATCACCACTGCTTAACCCTTCAGAGACGAGAGCTTTATTCGAAAAAAAAAAATTTAATCCATATTGAAGTCACGGCAATAACTTTTATTCCTAACAAAAATTTAAAAAAAAAACGCAAAGTCATTGTATAGAAACCCCGCATGGCTATATGGCCATGCTCATACTTTTATTACCGTGTAATATTGCGTAGTAAGGACAAAAGTGACCGTATGGGCACGCAAACATTCGGGGTTGAAATATAGTTAAACGTGATTTTTTTTTAAATATTTACAATTTGACCTATATTATCAAAATAACTGTAAATAATTTGGTGTTTTGATAAAAAAAATACAAAAACAGTTTCAAAAGGTCCATTAAAAAAACGCAAATTCAAAAAATCGCATGTGCTTCTGGTGGCCGTTTCTGTCCCTGCGGCTGATGACTTACTGAAGTCTGTACCCTTCTTAACCAAATATGAGTGAAAGCAACGATATTCAGGTAGAAAAAGGATGAATAGTGGGATCAATAGACAACGGTGTTTACTGTGACCATATGGTCACGCTCGTCTTTGGAGGGTTTTAAAGCTCTGAGCGACTTTTTGATGTTTTTTTATTTAACACCTCTTCTTTCCACGTCGAGGAAAACTCGAATTTATCATAACGGAAAATATTGCCGAATTATTCGTTCATTTAATGTTTGTTTGACATATTAGTTAAGACTTAAGACTTATTTTTCATTGTGAATACTGTAATCATCAACCGAGATAGTTTTTGCTTTCTATTGTTGTGAAATCCTCTGTTGATCTGTTTCTTTAACGTCTGTTTTCATAGACCATAACGGATACGATCTAAAATCTGTTTTTTTTCGGTCAACCCTATTATAATATATGAAACATACTACCGAGTACCGACTGCATTCAGCGATTATCTTTCAATCCCAGCTTTATTGGATTCTATGTAGATGTGGTTTTAGTCTTAACTTGATTAGCTCAATTTCAACAGATCTTTGTTGCCCTCAGCGGTATCATGATGAAAAACTACAGTACCCGTGTTGAGCAGATAGTTTTGAATTATTGTTATGTTTTAAAGTTCACAGAATCCTAAGGTTTTTAATTTTTATCAACAATTTAGCATTATGCTGATCTTTAAGATTAAATTGAAACAAAATTGTAAATGAATTCTTCTTTCGTACTTACATACATATATAAACTCACGACAAACGTGGGTTTCTCGATTGAATTTTTAACCGTATTGCTTCATTCTTTCTGTGCTTTTATATATTGGTGTGTTTTCTTTTTTGTCAAGCATGAATAACAGAAAATTTGTTTTTAATATTTGCATGACATTATTTAAAAAGAATGCTTCAATTGTATCCATTATGAAATTTGCAAAACTGTTTTGTTAGTCCTCTGACAAAGGAGAAAAATATTATGCACCGTCCGTTACCTAATAATCATATCGTTACATACACTCAGGTTTTATCCATTTTATGTTGAAATTCAATAACTACAAAATGAAGATGTAGGCTTTGACGTATACGTGCTTTCTCTTAGGACAAACTTCGGACCGTTTTGGATTTGATATCCGTTCAGTGCAAATAAGCAAAACTGTGATAATCAATATTTTGATTAGATATTGTTTTCCTAACTTTAAAATTCTTTTATTAATTAACATTGTTACATTTTTTATTACACGACAATTTACAAACCGGAGTGTGACAAGAGATCTATTGTTTTATTTAAAAGAATATATTTTTTTGGTCTTCAAACAACATCCAATTAATAAACAAAATAATTGTATTTTTTTAAACTGATATATTAGTTTGATTTACAAGATATTCAGACGCCAATTTGCAATTTTTAAATGTTGTATCATACTTTAAGAATAAATTAAACATCATTATTTTGAACTTTCTCTCAATCTGTAATATTTTCTCCATGTTGCTCGTCTTTTTTCTATGCTATAATATGAGCACCAAATGTTGGATCTTTTTATTCACTTACTTAGTTTAACAGGTATTGGTTTAAAATGTAGCTTTTTTAGAGCTTTCGAACAGGTTTGAAAAAAAAAATCCGCCTGCCGATTTAAAAAAAAACCCAGGAGTTTTCGGATTTGCCTTGTTACTTATTTTGAAAATGTTTTTGAGAATTTTGCACTTCTTATCTACAATCCCGAAATTCCGGGATTAGTAATATCACAAACACGGGATAATAGGATTAGAAAATTGGACGGGATTGTATACTTTAGTGGGAACAGATGTATGAGGCTAGGAATAGACTATTTGTTAGTTAACCCTCATCCTCTTCCGTATTAGGGATAAGAGGATGAGGTGAAATTTAGTAAATACTTTAATGTATTTAGGATTCGTTTGTGTATGGCCATAATTTTAATGAGAATCTGCGGGTCAAATATCTCTTTGCAGATCACTCTGAGTGCATCTTTTATGGGATATGACCTTCGGATCTGTTTAAGATGTTCAAACCGCATCTGTAATACTCACAGAGGCAAATTGGTAAACGAAATATGTACAATAGTGAAAACTACCATTTATTTATTTTGGTTTCTGCGAGACCCGCAGGCCGTTTTTTGTCCAAACTTTGGATGAAATCTTTCACGTGGAGAACATTATAAATATTAATACGCCATCAATTAATATTGAATAAATTCGCCTATTGCGCAGTGTCCAGTCGCTTAAGCTCCGAGGAATTGTGTAACTTACAGTCCAGTAATGATTTACACCCAATCCTTTTTTACGCGATACATTGGTTCCAGAAAGTGGCAGGTAAAAAAAACACGTTAAAAAAATCTCACTTTCATATAATTTGACAAATTGGTTCCAAAAATCAAAATATCGCGTAAAAAGTATCAAAAATGTATGAAAAAACAAAATTTGTTTTACAAATTTGCGCAAAATTTTTTTTTTTTTACATATACAATTTTTATTTATTATTGATTATAAAAATACATTGACAAACAGATATACAATACGTAAGCATGCATAATTATTATGCGCTTATAGGAGTTGTTCGCTGTTGTCACTGCTGTTGCGAAATATAATCGTTCGAAATTTTTTGAACGAACGTATTGAATTTTGCTCGGACTCGAATGCTTTTTTTCCTAGATTCTTGATTTGAGTCAATTATTATTACATTGGATTTGTTTTGTTGATTCGACAAACAGTTGAAACTGATTTTTTGAAATACGTAAGTGTAAAATATTTTATTTAAAAAAAAAACTAACGGTGCCGTCCAAAAATATCGCGTAAATTCGAAATCGCGTAAAAAAGGGCTGGGTGTACTTACACGGACATCAAAATGCAAACACATTTTCCTATCTGCTGAGATTAAAAGGATTGCATGTAAATAAGTCGTTTGCCTCATTCATTGATACTGTTCAATAAATAATGAAACGCATATTTTATTTGTTTATTTCAAACAAATCAAATATACAAAATGTTCTATTCCGTATCTGTACGTTTTGAAAAGTTTCACTGATGTGCATATTGACATAAACATTTGACGCCTCCGAAAGAATGCTCAAACTGTCTTGTTCTCTTACTCCTTTCAGAACCAAGAACGGCGTTCCGTTGACCAATACACCTGCCATATTCTCTATAGCTTAAAACTTATTTTTGCATTGTATAGTCATTGACTCATACTGATACTTCAAATATAATATATTCTCCACCGACAAGTTTCTTTATCTAAGCGAGTTTGTTTTTTTCTTATTTCCTTTCTTGACGCCGCGCATTTTGCATTTGTAATCTGTAACTGTCAAGACTACTTACATAAAAACATCTCGCGCATGTAAAATACTAAATTTGATAGGGTGAATATCAATTATAGACTTTTCGAGTAAGCCGTGACTATGTATAATATTTAAATGATCACTGTCTGTTTGGCCTGAGCACCAGGTGTCACTTCGATTGAGACTATTCGCAAACCCGACTCATTCCGATATGAAAAAAAATAATCTTAAATGTAATGATGTAAATAAAACTACACTTAAGAAGTATTTCAGATATTAGTTCTTAGCTTGAATGGATTATAAACGTAAGATTATTAAAATATAACATTAAATTATCACTTTTTAACGATATTGGAATGAGTCGGGCTTACAAATAGTAGTCTCAATTATGTTCCTTAGGGTCAACGAAACGTTACTCGATTTTCGGCGTATTTGAGTAACATATATGTAGGTAGTTCTGTATATGAAACAATATATTATATAAAATGACAAAGTGACGTATCAATAATAGTGGATATTTCGATTTGCATATTTTGAAAACAAATTTAAAAATCATATTATCACATTGAACAAGTTATAAAAAAACATTCACAAAATAAGCAAATAAACCAAGAAGCCAATACATCATCCTATGCGTATAAGGTAATGAATGAAATTGTTTGCACATATTAAAAAATAAGTAACATATTACTAGGGAAATCTGTTTTTTGGCTGTCCTAAAAAGTAAAGAAAAATGACATACGTTTCTTTGACCCTAAGGAAGCTAAGGACCCTAAGCTGGGATAACATACGATGAAATAAATATTTTTTGTTTCAAAGTATTATTGTTAGACTTACTACATTTTTTAATCATTCTGAAATACGATATTGCTTGACTTGTTTGAACAAGAATTTTTTTTAGATAAACGAGCTTATAAAGACAAATAAACTTAAATACAGCATTTAAGCTGTAGCAAAATGAAAAAGCATTTTTGGGACGTTGTATCTGTAACATGTTGGCGGTGTTTCATTCGTTGTAAATAAATTATTCAATAAAATCTTGACAGCATAAATAACTTTATTTGAACTTTTGTAAATGTAGTCATTAAGACTGTGTATCTGAGATTGTATCGGTTTTATAATCATAATCAGAATTTAAATATCATTATTCTATATTCAATGGTTTTACACGCAATCCTGATTTACAACCAAAACATACAACATAGCTTTTAAATCATTAACTACACCTAGACATAAATAATCCAGGTAACTTAAAATGAACATAAAACTCTTCTCAGTGTTCCAGTAAATCATTCATAAAGGTGCATTAAATTATCACTGCAAAAATATGAAGATGATAGTGGTTGATTTTTTCAAATCTTTCTGATTATATGCTTAAAAAATATTATAATCGAAGCGATGCTTACATCGCGATAGCACTTGGTTTAAAAAATACATGGTCACTCTACTCTTAATGCCGATAGGTATCAAAATGAATGGGCATCAAAATATTATATTATAATTTTGACAAGTGAAGTGCAGTTTTGATTTCATGATTGTTTTTATATGAAGATTTCAAAATTTAAAATTATAATATTATTGATTTTAAATATTCTGGAACATAATAATAAAAGTTTTTTTTTACTTAGATTACACCGCAAGACAGAACTCAAATATCCAGATATGTACAAATCTCCAGTTCTAAAGTGAATAACCAATTTTTTTTTTCAGATACTAAAGAAGTCACTCTATTGAAAGAATTCAAAAGCGATGAGTTGGAGACATTCAAAACAGCATCATCAAAAATTGGACAATATATAGTTGAGGTAATAATTGAAACTTTCTCTCTGTTAACTCGATGGCTGCCACAGACGAGATATCTCGTAAAATTTGTCGTGCTTAACAAGCCAGAGACGATTTATCTCGTCAATAACTAATTAAGTTAATAGTTGCAAATTATAAGCGGCGTGCTAGGTAATTATTAATTACTAAAATTGTAAATTGTAAATTGTAAACTTGTAAATACTATTAATTATCTACGGCAGAACCTTTCATCTAGGTTAATATTATTTCAAAAGGGTTACTTCATAATAGGATGCAGGTTCACATATTAAAGTTTATTTAATATGGTAAAAATAGCAACTTATTTAGTTATACAGTTTTTATATTTATTAGCTGACAGCTGTTTCGGCTTTCGCCATCGTCAGAACCATGATTAAGCTTGTAATACTATAATTGTAATTTGAATTGGGATGTTAGAGTGAATAACATGATGCATTGTGTATCTCTTCGGAAAAAAGAAAAATTTAAGTTTAATCATAGTTCTGACGATGGCGAAAGCCGAAATAGCTGACAACTAATAAATATAAAAACTACAAAACTGAATACGTTGCTATTTTTACCCTATTATAATGGAGTTCTACCAAGTAAATGCCAAGTCAATCAATAAGGTTTATTTATTTTCAAAAAACAATAGGTACCATAGTGAAAACTTAATTCTTATAATAATTTAAATTTTCCTTAATATCTTGTTTTACTCTAGAAAAATGAATGCTTTCAACTTATATTGCATAAAACTGTGTTATCTATCATATTTAAGTGTGATAAATATTTTTGTTGAACTATTTTTTATCATATTATAAAATTTGTCAATGGAAAATCTTAAAAAAATTTAGTTTTGCAAAGCTTGTAGTATTTTTTTCATTCTACTTCTGTTCTGTGAATGAGTAAGGATTTGGAGGACTAGCAATAATCTTATTGTTTTTGGTATGCCAAAAATTGTGCACAACATGTACGTACAATACTATAATCCTCCGCAGGAACCTACTTAATAAGTAGGTGTCAAAAAAACGTTTTTCGACTAGGTTCCTTGAAAATGAAAATAAAAAAGATTATTTTCTGGGTTGTGAGAATATTTAAAAAAATTAAACCTTCAAATATCAAGATGAGAAAATTGTGAAAAGTAAACCATTTGGGTTGAGCACCTCTTTAAAATGTAATAAAAAAATATTTAAATTACTTCGATTAATATTGACCAGCGCATAAAATATTATATAATCAATAAAAAAGTGTAATCACTCTCGCAATTTTGTATGATTTATTGATTAGGAATATATTCTAAACGGCACTAAATCAATTTTTTAAAAAGCCATCCAATTTAATAAATGAATTTACGGTTACAAAATTTTGTATATTTTTTTTAATAACGTACAAAAAAGTAATATTCGTTCAAATTATATAACAATTACATACAATAAAGGAGTGTTGCTTTTTTCACCTTAACCATAATGAATCAGCGATAATAGAATGTCATATTGAAGCAAAAAAACTTCAATATGACATACTATTTTTAAGTTAGATTTAATAAACTATTAACAAACGGTGAATTACTATGAATACGAAAGTCATGATCCAGGAATCGAAATCTGACGAAAGACACGGAGGCATTTAATTAATAACTCACATAGTGAAACTAATAAACTTTTTCAAATGGCTTTTGTAAGGTAATGGTATGCATAAAGTTCAGCCAACACTTATTCACCATACAGATATTCTGACGAGCAAACCGAGCTTTGTATCACCTATTATTACATTTTGTATTTAACGGTATAGCACAAGTCATCAATTTTACAGGCAAATACTGATATTTGAGAAAGATTAGTATTAATAGCAATTATGAGAACCAAAAATACATTTTTTTTTCATTCCATAAAATTGTAGATGGTATAACTCAACAAAGTCACACAATGAGACCAATTCTGAATCATACGTATTATCCATTTCATTAATCCCATTTTTTTTTTAATTAACATTTTTATCACCTGCTGTTGTCTAGTTCAGTGGTCGACACCCGTTTGGGAGACTGAGTAAAAAAAATAGTTTGTGGGTAAAAAATTTAAGTGCTGCCTGTGTGGTCGAGTGGTCAACGTCATTGACTTCGGTTACGTAGGTCACGGGCTCAAATTCCAGTACGGACACTTTTATAAATTGATTTTTCAACCGATTTATGAATTTATGTTCGAAGGCATGGATGTATGTGATGTCTTGAAACCCCCCTTCCCATCCATTCTAACCTATGAACGAGGCATAGCAAGTGCGATTAGCTAACCGCTAGTCCTCTCCTAGCCCTATCCTTATATTCCTACTAACTTTGGTAAACGAGAGGTTGAGCAACTGACTAACAAGCAGTTCTCGTAGAAATATTTATGTTGAGATAAACTCTATTAGGAGTCCATATACTCTACATTGGGAGCGGACATGGTAAAAAATAAGTTTAAAACAAATACTTCTTATTTTTTAATAAATAAATTATTATACATAAGAGCCTTCGAGAGGTGAAGTTAGCCAACTAGTAAAATAGTAAAAAAAAATCTTGGGTTTTTATGTATATGTATTTATTGTACAGGCGGACCTCCACTTTCGCACACAATTGTTTCCTTAAAATGTGTTCGAATGTTGAATTTTCGAAAGTAGAGGGATGTAAAAAAAAAGCACCAAAATTTGTATTTGATAAAAATTATAATTTTTTAATGAACTTCTTAAGAGTTAGTTGTATTTTACTATTTTGTTTCTTTACTTCATAGAGACTTCTGTAATATGCAGTGTTTTTATGGATCGCCCTACACACTTGAGGTATGCGTTCTCCATTGGGATCAAATTCTTCTATAATATTCAGAAATGTATCAAGACGAATAAAAGCTTCGTTCATATTTTTTATTGTTAAAATCTTGATGATTTTTCTGGTTATTCTTCATCACTTTCATTTGTGCGAAATAGCGAATCGTGAGAAAGTAGAATGTGCGAAAGTAGAGGTCCGCCTGTATATTAAATCTTAACCTTTTAAAGGCGGCTCTTCAGATTGTTATGTGAGATAGTTCAAACGGTAGCGCGGTGTCGTAATAATTGTCAACTACATATATTACAAATTTCTTGTTGAATTTAATGATAAACTTTAACATAAGGAACAAGAGTTCTTACCGTAAGAATTCAGGTGGCAATTTTTTTTAAAATTCTAGTTAACTGCAGTGGACCGCTCCAGTGACGTGCAACTATTTGCAAGTAGCGAGCCAGTTCCACCTCACACCGCAAGGATGGCGCAAATGCCAAGGATGCGGCTTCAAAGAAGGCAGAGACGCAAGCGGCTCACTGTCAAGTGGGATCAAAGGTATTTGATTAATTACCCAAGTTCTTTTACCAAAACTCAAGATGCTCCTGTATTGATCTCTGAGCTCAACGTTTGTAAATTTGCGTAAGTGTATATCGAATACGAATTCTAAACATATATTTTTGCGAAAAGTCTTTAGTTTAAGTACAGCGATTTCCAACCTGGGAGGCGCGCCCCCCTGGGGAGGCATGGACTATTGCAAAGGGAGGCGCGAACAGTCCAAAATGTTTATTTACCCTTTAAAACGTGTCTTTATTACTACAGAAAAACCCCTATTTACACTATAGTCGGGACCGTGTAATTGGGAGTGTGAATCTCATACAAAATTAGGGATTTGGTTTTTTTTCCGCGGAAAATGCAAAACTAAGATTTCCCTTAGTAGTAAATATCCCGCGCACAGACAGACGGCCCAGCTATGCGTGTATAGCCTGGCACGTGTTGAATACACAGACGTTGGCCAACATTTGACTGTATGCGCGGCACAGACGACCGTCTCGTAGTAACGACAATGGAACGCGGCCGTGCAATTGGGGGATTTACGGCGAATATTTCAAGCCAGCGCGTAATTCGGGGTGGTGTAATTGGGGGTTTCACTGTTCATGAAATAAAGAAAGCGAGAGGCGCGAATATATTTCCTTCTTCAAAGGGAGGCGTAGTAACATAAAGGTTGGAGACCACTGGTCTAAGAGTGTTATAGAGGTAAAACAATCTGTTTTTTGTTACAATTATTGTTTATTTCAATGCAATTTTCAGAGAGACATGACTTTTTTATACCACTACAAAAATATTTTCGTTTTTGTATCTGAAAGAACTTTTTAACTTAACCGATTTTTTTCTAACATGTTTGGGTGGGGAACTTTTTTACCTTACAATATATTGATCTTTGGTTACTTTTTGAGCTTTATCAACTTTTACCATTAACAGCTGTCTCTTTAAAATTTATGAGGAATGATGCAGAGAGATATTTTAAAGCTCTTAGACTATTATTTTTTTGAAATTCGTAAGAATAAGTCCAATAATGAGGAAACCACTGGGGTCCCTAAACGAACCCCGTCGGCAGAGAAGTATTTTTCTAGCCTCCGAGCCGCGAGAGTCAATATCTTCAATTTATTTTTTTACATTGCAAATTGAATCTCATAATTCTGGAATAATCGGTATAAAGTCGTAAAGTAATTTGGTTTCGTCAAATTGATCAAGATCGCGGAGTTGGATGCCCTTATCTGTCCGGATTGACTTTAGCATTGTTCGTGTCTACTTATTTTTTATTAACTATAGTTGGGATTTCAGCACATCAGACTTTTGATGATACATCGTTTTTAAAATTTACAATCTCCATCGGTGGTAAACGATCTATCTAGGTATACAACAGTGTCTGCCAAACTGTGTGCCGCAAGAAGTCTCAGGTGTGCCGCGGTGGAAGAAGCTTTAAAAATGTTTTAAGATTTCGACTGAAGGTGCTTGGTGGAATTTCAATATTAAATTTGAATCGTTCAAACTATGTAAATTCTCACAGATTTTGTCACTTACGACCCGGGTTTCGCCTGAAAACCGGGTCGTTAGTGACAAAATCTGTGAGAATGTACATAGTTTGAACGATTCAAACTTTTAAAATTTTTAATTTGAAGTAACACCTATTCATTGATATTTTTTTAATTTTAAATAAATTCAACATCCACACATTCAAACAAATATTTGTCACGTTCATACATAGTGGTCAACGCGACACATTTCCCGCATTTTTTTTAACTAGATGGCTGCCACAGACGAGATATCTCGTAAAAAATTACGTGCTCAACGCGTCAGAGACGAGTTACTACTATTAATTATCTACTGCAGCTGAAACGTTAAAGGTACATTTACATTTTTATTTGGTGTACCGCGGTACAATTCCCATTCACCAATGTGCCGTGAAGTAAAAAAAAATGACAGTCGCTGTTCTACAATAATGATTTAATATCTAGACGTTTAACGTTTCACTTGATAAGGTACATTTCCATTTTTATTTGGTGTGCCGTGTTACAAGTCTCATTCACCAGTGTGCCGTGAAGTAAAAAAGTTTGACAGACACTGGTCCACAATATTGATTTAATATGCATACGGTTAGCGTTTCACTTGATGAACCACACCATTCAATTTGAAGAGTTGTATTTCTTTGACCTCTGACCGTGATTTTTTTTATCGCTCAATTTTATGGTGGCATTTAAAATGTGTCTGTAACAAAGGATACACGTTCTTATCTTTTAAGCTACAGCCTTTTAAGATGTGTGTATGCAGACATATTACATGGCTCAAAAATAGCAGGCACTCAGCCGTAGCGATTGGCGATTAAGTTTAACGGTGACCACACGGCACTATCTTAATGGCGATATAAATTAAATGAAATTTTAGCTAGGGATCGTCATACCAGTTTAATCGAATCCGGACTCTATATTCATGGTGTTTTTTCAATACCGAAATAACTGTTTTTAAAATGCATAAATATTGATATTTCGATATTGAAAATGAACCAAAGTGGAATTTTGAATATATATACACACCATCACATACGTATATAAAAAAAATGTTCGTAATGAATTGAAGTCGGCGAAGAATTGTATCAATATTGAAAGAAGTAATGAGCATTTTATCGCCTGATGTGGTCTAGTTCAGTGTTTCTCAACCTTTTTGGGCCCGTGGCTGCATTCGATTGTCTTTATTTTTCTGTGCCCCCATATCATTTTTTTGTCCCATAAAAGTTCCAATTTCAAAAAGTTTTATCAGCGTGACCTTTTTTTTGTTTTTTAGCTCTTCCAGGGATTTCAAATCCTGGAAATTTGCGTTTTTGCAGAAACTTTGGAATTTCGAAAAGTTTGGCTGTGGCCCCCCTGAACTGTGCTGTGGCTCCCCAAATCAAAAAAAAAACTATGTGGCCCCTTGGAAAACGCTTTGCCCTCCTAGGGAGCCACGGGGCTCCAGGTTGAGAAACCCTGGTCTAGTTTGTTAGAGCATGTTCTACTGACCAGGTGGGTCTGGGTTCGATTCCCGGTAAGGTCAATGTTAAATTTAGATGTTTTCAATTTAAATTCGAGACCATATAGGTGGGCGTTTGTGTTCAATAAAATTCTCATCAAATTTTTATCGTATGATCATTTAACATTAAAATATCAGCTGTTAAGACAAATATTTAAAAATAATAATGTATTATAATTTAAAGTTATTCATAAAAATCACCCGTTTATAATTATTAGGTAAAAATACTTTTTTTTTTTTTAAATATTTGACATTACAGCTTACGCCAATGCGTCAAATACTTTTAAGTTGAAAGATCATACGAGATATACTCGATGAGAATTTTTAAAAGTCACATGAGATAAACTCAAGGAGAATTGATTTCACAAACACCCATGTCTTAGATCTCAAATTAAAATTGAAAAAAATCCAATTTTGACATTGACCTTACCAGGATTCGAACCTAGACCCACCTGGTCGGTAAAGCAAGCTCTAACCAACTAGACCACAGCGGGCGACATATTTCATATATGATATATTTCACGGTATTTTCGGATAGTTTTGGCGTAACTTTATATTATTTTGTTCTTATATGGCTTAATATGGTTTTTCAGCTACGCATTTAATTTTTTTCGGTGATTTTTCCGCGCAAAACGATTTACACAAACTTAACCGATTACTCATACTGCTTGCTACTTGACATAAATTCTTTTTACCTATAAATAATCCTTTTTATAGTAATAACTTTGCAACACAAATACTTCACTTCCTAAAACACAGGAGGACAACGCATTAGAATACACATTTTATTTCTTATTATGAATTCTTATCAGCATTGCGTGATTAAGATTTTTTTTCACCAAATTAAATATTGTCAATATAAATTTATTCAAAATTTGTTGAACGATCCCGTGGTCTCACTTTCGTGTGGTCGCCGCAGTTTTTCACAGCGCAAAAAAACTACATCTCATATTTCATAACAATAAATAATATGCAAACAAAAATAATGCATTAGTGCATTAAAATACGCAGAGCGTGAAGCCGAAACCAGTTTATTATGGTGGCTTTTATTGGCGACTTGAATGAATAAAATTAATTATTGTCGTTCCAGAGGTGATATTGAGGGAGCGACTCATTCGCATATCGCGATGACGTATCCCGCACAATCTGACAAACATTGCGCAGGTCGGAACTGCCGAACACCTCACGCAACTTATCAAGCCTACCTTGCGCGATTTTAAAAGCTTACGATAATTCTGAGAAAAGCCGATTGATTTTGTGTTAACAATATTTCATTATAATATAAAATTACTTATATTATTCCAAGTATTGTGCTACAAACTATTAGAGGCATCCTCAGACAATCTTACTTTCACAAATGCTTGTCTAAGTACGAATGATTTTAATTTTACTATTCTGATATATTATAAAAATAAAACGGAAGGCAACGAGGGGATGATAGAAAAACAAACAAACAATAATGAGACTTCAAATGAGATTTACGTTACTAAATGATCAACTAATGAGTTGCATCGATTAGGAAGATTTAAACCGTTCGAAAATAAATTCAGCAGTGTCGAACAACCTGTTTTATTTAAGATATTATTTCATAATAATTCTTTTATTTATTTCAAAAAATTTTAAGCTATTCATTTTTAAGTTTTATATTAAAATGAACTTTCACAAAGTTACCGCCGAATCCATCGAAAGGAGCTTTTATGTATTATTTTAATACGTGGCATGGTCTTGATTTTCATGAAAATTCTCTCTAACCGTAAAAGTCAACAGAATTCATTATTTTGCATTCGATTTCGAAAAGCTAATGTGTAATTAAATAAAAAAATTTAAACGAAACTGGAATCTTAAAACACTTTATTTTGATAATCATCTCACACTTATTATATAATCACTAATATAAATAAGATTAAAAATATTTTTCGGGCTGTTATCCACATGTGGTCTAAACACTTTAAAATAGTGTGACATTAGATACATTTCCATTCTTACTTGATTTGAATGAAACTGTACTAACCGAATGCAAGAAATTATATTATTTTATCAATTCTAAAAAGAGCTCAAACTTTCTGTGATTGTTTTCCCATCGTATCACATGTCCCACGTACATCTCTGATCGTTTTGATCGAATGGGAAAAGAACACATAAGTAAATACATTTTGATATCGTCTACTGTTTTCGTAGAAATTTTATTCTCCGATGAGAATACAATTTAAAAAAATCGATTTCATGAATTGATTAATTTTTAATCATTTTTCAATTAATCGTAATAAGATAGCCCTTATAAGGGAAGGGGATAATAATATTCACTATTATCGTATATCAATTTTAAGCAAGTGTTCGAAATCAGCAAGAATAATTGATGCAACTTACCTTTAAGAACATCATCCCATTTGAAGTGCAACCCCCAGTTAAAACCGCCGCGTACCAGGGGGCTGGCTTTGTATACGAATGTGTCAGCATTTATCACATCCATAACAAGAATTACTACTCTATTTGAGTATTCATTATCCACAATAAGGTTTTCTGATAATCTTGTCACAAGGGGATCCAGCCACTCTGTATTCACTTCGATGTGTGAATCTAGGAATACTACTATCTAGAAAACAAACAAAATTTATATATGAGTAAAGCTATCAGCTTTACAGACAATGCAAAATTTATTTCAGATATTTTAAATGTTTTTATCATAACTAGCTTAAACAATTCATTGACAACATAGTAGTAAAGAATAATTATTAAGTTTTTAAAGTAAAAATCTAGTTTTTCTTATATATGTTCACCTCAAAATATAATCAATAAAACATCCTACCACACTCAGCATAATTTAATTAAAGTTAACAATTTTGAGTCTAAGTTTAAGTTCTTGAAAAAATCGTTGTTTATTTTTTAGACAGCTTTATTCACCGTAACAGTTCGAATGAGCTTGCCTGAACCGTTCTGCCATGTTACATGGGCCGTTGTTGTGTTATCAAGCGTGTAATTATGTTTCATCAGATTTTTTCAACATATCACTACAAAAGCTCTTATTTGGCGATGTGCCATTCCGTTTTAATAGCATATTATTTTAACGAGAGATTAAAGAGTCTATTCCAAACGATTTGATCTTATTATCAATAAGAATTTTATATAATACTAGCCGGTTCCCGGCAAGCGCTGCAATGCCACTCAAAGAAAGAAAGTGTTTTAATTGTGTTTACTGAAGTGCATGTTTTTTTTTTCTGTCTGTTTGACTTTTGCTGCCGCGCAAGTGCAAGCATACGTTGTCAAAATTAACTATATAGCAGACAAACAAACATTGATTTATATATATAAGTCCTACTGTAAGCTAATTTTACTATGCCTATAACCTTCCCAGTTCTTAGCCGCCTGTGTGGTCGAGTGGTCAACGTCGTTGGCTTCGGTTACGTAAATCACGGGCTCGAACCCCAGTACGGACAGTTTTATTAATTGATTTTTCAATCGATTTATGAATTTCCGTTCGAAGGCCTGGATGTATGTGATGTCTTAAATTCTTCCCTCCCATCCTATGAACAGGGAACTAGCTAACCACTAGTCCTGTCCTATCCCTATCCTTCTATTCTTACCCTCTGGAAAATGAGAGGTTGAGCAACTGAGTAACAAGCAGTTCTTGTAGAAACACTTATGTTGAGATTAACTCCATTAGGCGTCAATATGCTCCACATTGGGAGCGGACATGGTATAAAAAAAACCTTCCCGAAAGTGCAAGCAAAAAGTTTTTCAAAGTTTTATTGCAATCGGATTAGCGGTGTGGCAACGCATAAAGTACGAACAAACATTTCATTTCTATATATTAGATTAATAACATATGGAATGGTATGAAGTCGGCGCTCAGTTTGTTTGTCAGTTAGTGTTAGATGAAGAAGTCTAGGTTAGCAATGTCAAAAAGGATTGGAAATATTTTGAGTATCACCATACAAAAAAATGTGATGAACAATCGCAAATAATAATGATGTGAATTACAGTTAACTGTTTGGAACGGTCAACGCATGGCAGCGGCTTGAAACGTGCCTGAAGATTACGCTAAGAAGTGTAATGTGACACCAGCCACAATTCGCAATTCATGCCTGCCCATAAATCGCGGCAGCCTTTAGATTAAAAAAAACTCACCTAGCCCTTGCACACAACACCACATTGGCGTACTCTCAATAAATTTAAGATACGTATTCTAAAAAATATATGAGAAAAGGGAGGTGTTATATTTTTTTACAACGCGGACTATGTTGACACCTAATAGATGTCGCTTTATAAGCTGGTTTTTATGAAATACATGGCAAAGAATATAAAAAAAAAATATGTATGCTTTTGAAAACGATTCCATAAATCAATATATTGAAAAATATAATAATACACCTATCCCTCGATTTACACGGTAGATAGGTTCCTGAGAAAAACGTGTAAATCGAAATTGTATATTTTTTAATGTAAAACCGTGTAAATCGAAAAGTACACGAAAAACGCATAATTTGGGTGTTTTCTAAAATATATAAAAAACAAAATACAAAAAGTATAAACATACATATTTTTTTATTAATTAAATACAGGTAAAGCTTATAGAGTAACAAAAAAATGAAATCCAAAAGATTCATTAAAAAAATATTGTAACGGTCGGTGGAGTTTTTATCATTCATCACTATCACAAATCACTGTGACTTGACTTGATGACTTGCTGTGAAAGCATTCTTCTTTTCAGACAAAGAAGAGGATGATATCTTCTATTTAATTTTTTCATAAATCCGCAATGCTTTATTTGTAATAGCATTGGTATCAATTGGCATCCGTTTTTGAGTTTGGTCCTCTATCCAAATCATTAATGCCTTCTCCATGTTTTCCATTGTAATATCTCTGATATATGAAGTTGTGCTCATACTCGTAGTGCCAGCTGCTACACTCTTTCTAATTGAGTTTTCATTTTTTCTAATGGTTCTTATTGTAGCTTCATTCATGCTATATAATCTAGCAACGTCTATTACTCTTTCTCCGTTTTGTAAAAGATCCAATATTTTTATTTTTTTGTTAACGAAATAACTTTTCTTTTTACTTCTTTCGACATAATAAGGCTACAAATATTATTCAAGATATAAAACACGTAATTAAAAATTATGTACTCGTTTTTTACTTACGAATATGAAGAATTGAAATTTTCAAGTTAACTTTTTTAAACCGTGTAAAAGCGAAAACGTGTAAAAAAAGTACCGTGTAAATCGAGGGATAGGTGTACTATGAAAGTTTGCTTTCGGGGATTTGAGTTCATGTTTTAATAAACCACACTTACTCATATTTTGTAATTATGGTATAATACAAAAAGATGTACATTTCAGTAAATATTATAAAGTACGCAGACTTAGAAGATAATTTGTTAACCGGTTCTCTGCCACGGACGTGTTAACACGCCATACAATTTCGTGCTCGTAGGGCCGACCATACAAAATGTACGTGTTTGAGTACTTGAGACGCGACTTAAAGGCCACAAAAAACGTATTTAATAATTTTTAAATGTCATGCATATAGTGACATCTCTTGGAATTGTAGTGTGATACTTAAACTTTAAAAATATTGCTTTATAATCTATAATACATCGATTTTAAAAAAAATCTTTTTTGTTGTGTTCAAATTTGTTGCTAGCAGGGCTATTCTAACGTGGCGAAAATTTCCGTTTTTGAAACGTTTTTCGATAAATGATGGCGGAAATGACCTATCGTGTATTTATATGGTAAGTTTTTGTGATGTACTATTATTATATGTCCAAAAAGAACATATTTATAAGGTTTTATTGTTTTTAAGAAAATCACAGTCCTCTATGCACGGCCATATTAATACCGCACGGCACAGATCAGGTAAACTAACAAAAATAACAAAAAATAGTTAAGTATACAGGATACTGTAATATCAAACCTACATAAATGTATTATTATATATACATATATTAAGTGTATACTTGGGTGCGGCGCTGACATTAATACACAGTGCGATCATTTCAGTTTCCTTACAATTCTCACTCGTCATTACAATGACCTCGGGCAGTCGGCATTTTCTCACATCCACCCAATCAATCAACGCTTTTTTAAACCAGTTTTAAAGCTCACTGCGGAAATGGATCGCCGAGATTTATCCTCGGAAGCTTTGCTATCGTGAAAAAGCTACAATCGAAGCTTTTATTCAACACCTAAACACAAACATGTTCAAAATGCCTTATTTTGCTGGAGCGAATGCAAAAAAGTGCAAAATCGTGCCGCCTCTTATTCAAACACTATCTATCTTTATAGAAAATCTACAAAAATGACGCTTTTACAATTGTGGGGTTATAATGCAAAACGTACTATTTCCAAAACTCAAACTATTCAGTAAAGTTAAATACTGAAACGAATAACACAAAAAAAAAATAACATTTGCATAAAAATATGATTTCCAATTTAAAAACGACAGTCTTGTCGACATTTTTTATTAAAACCAATAGAATCAGTCGATTCCTTAGGCTTGAATTAATTTATCCACATACCTAACTCAATATCGCTCATTTTGAAAATAGTACGTTTTGCATTATAACCCCACAATTACTGTCTCGTGTTTTTTCATATTAGTTTACGAATCAGGATATACGACAGGACGAGAAATAAATAAGGTTTATTCAAATTTATGTCATGAGTTTCTGTTATAAAATGATTGTGATCAATGTTCTCTCTAAGGCAGCGATTTCCAACCTGGGAGGCGTGGACTATTGCAAAGGGAAGCGTGAACAGCCCAAAATATGTATTTACACTTTAAAACGCGTATTTATTACTATATGTGAAATAAAGGATGGGGAGTCGCAAAGATATTTTTTTCAAATGGAGGCGTAGTAGCATAAAGGTTGGAAACCACTGCTTTAAGGCAAGAGGTTAGCTGCGTGGACCAATCAAATATTGATTAAACAACTGTAAAAGTAGTGTTCGCCAGAATGGAATGAGTGCGCGGGGGCTTCCCAACTACCGCGCGGCCGCGCGCGCGTGCAGCTTAGAGGGCACGTTGGTTGTGATACTGTAATATGAAATATAAATAAAATAGATTCTGTAATAAGATGTATTGTGTATCTCTTTTAAGGCAGTATATATAGCATTGGCGGATCCGGAAATTGTCCCAGGAGGGGGCCATTCAATTTGTTAAATTAAACATGATACATAAATAATACATTCAAAAATAAATGATTTAAAAATAATATATCTTTACAAAAATATTCAATACATAATTAAGTATGTATTGTACAAAACATAGTAAACTAAAGAATTAAAGAGCCCATTTCACAATAATTTTTTTTAATAAAATAGAAAAATGGAAAATAAATTCTTCCCAGGGGGGGGGGGCATGGCCTCCCCCTTGGATCCATCAATGATATATAGCTGATTATATGCAAGTTTAAACATAGTTCTCACGATGTTGCACGCCGAAATAGCTATAAACTCGTTTTATTAAAAAAATGTAGAATTAAATACGTTGATATTTTTTTTACATTATTACAATGGTTTTCTACCAAGTAAATGCCAATTCAATCAGCAAAAATAAAAAATATTTGCAAAAGTCGTGTGAAACTTAAAAAAAAAAAAAATTATAAATATTTTTTTCAGCCCGATAGATCCTCATGTGACAGAGTACTGCTTAGTAGTGAGCAGCAAGCGCAACTACACCTCACTCTGCGAGGCCCGCGGGGACAGGGCCGCATTGGGATTTAACGGTGGACAAGAAGGAGCTATGAAAGCAAACGAAGGGAGTTCCAAAGTTAAACAACGACTCAATAGTAGCCGTAAAGGTATGCTTTTTTAAAAACAAAATGCACTAAAGTACTGTAAATCAGTGACCGGTTTTCAGCCAGTAAACAAATAATGTAATCTTACTGTCAAAATTATGCTTGTTTTCATATGTATACTTGATTCCAGTGGCGGCTGATCAATGTGGCATCGGATAAATTCACCCCTTGTATATGCAGGGGCGGTTATATTTCATGAAATAATATTCAAACATAACATTTATACCATTCACTCATTTTAAATTTCTAACATATTTATTATAAACAATAAATACATGAAGAATTTAAAATGAGCGAATGGTATAAATGTTACATTTGAATATTATTTCATGAAATATAACCGCCCCTGCATATACAAAGGGTGCATTGATCCAATGCCACATTGACCGGCCGCCATTGTTTGATTCATTTATCAATAAGTTGTTTGTGATATTTGCGTAGCGTTTAGCGAAATATTTATTGTATTTTCACAGTTTTATCTATGTAAAAAGTTTGGGAAACACTTCTGCAAATCATTCTAAACAAACGTATTTTTTTAATTATCGATGATGTAAACCTTTTTAAATGCGTTTAATGTGTTAACATTGTTGCATGTGCTTGGTAGAACTACACAAAAAAAGCATTTCAAAAGTATTAATTACAACAATACGATATCGTCTTTCATAAATGCACGAGTCCTAAATCGATATTGAACAGCGATGGCAAATACGTGGCACGCGTGTCTGACCTGTCACGCGAAAAGTTTTCAACGGCACGCCAATTTTTTTTTTATTTGATAATCTTCTATATAGTGGTAAAATACAAAATCAATGCAAAATATTGTCACAACACTTTTTGTTACGATGGGCCACCAGTGTGCCACACTTGGTTTCAGAGAAGTCCCAAGTGATCAATGGCGTTTGTTTGTCGTATATATTCATTTATCTTGTCTTACTTAATGAAGATGATATTGTTGAATGCATACTTTAATAGAAATGGCCTGCACTCCGAATATTATTTTTTTTAATTTGGCATGCCAATCAATTCTTATTTTCAATCCCTGATATATATATCGACTGTGGAAAGGAAAAAGGACTTAACCCTCAGTTTTTCTAAAACAGCTTTTTTTCGATATTCACAATGTATACAACTTGACACACATTCTATCAAAAGGATGGAAACTGAAAATGCCGAATAAGTATCTAAATTTAGCTTTTAAGTTTGAAAAAGATGACCTTGTAAAAAATTAAAACCAAGAAAAAACACTGAAATAAAGATTTTTCCGAGACAATTTCTTTAATTAATATTAGGTTATGTCAATTAAACATCAGTTTAGAAGTATCCGTGCACTTCAAGGTTGTGTATAATTCATAATTTGCATATGTCACAAAATCATCAAAACATGTTTTTTGCGCCTCCTGTAAAGTTTGATATGTGTGGGTTACGTCCTTTTTCCTTTCCACAGTCGATATACAATATCGTATATTGCCGATTGTGCGAGCGGTTGCTAAAACTGTTTTTTGAAATTGTCAGATATGAAGCACAATTTGGTCTCTTTTTTATTTTTGATAGATTTGGCGATGCAGAAATTATTTTTTATGAGAGTTTTTAACGTATTTCTTTTTTAAAAAATGCGAATGTGAATCTGAAAAGAGATCAACTAAAAAACGTATAACTGTATGTCTAGCGTAGAAGAAATCAAAGCGAATGCAAAGCGATTCGGTGCGAAAGTATCAAATAAACTTCGCCGCTATAGAGTGTCCTACGTGACAAAAAGCACGACGCGATCCGTTTATTTGATATTTTGATTCGCTTTATTTCACGTAAGACATATATTATATTTAAGTATTTTTTCAGTGAAACGCGTATTTATGAAAAGAAAAATTTGTAAACTAGCCTTTGCCGAGTTCAGTATATTATTGCATGTGTACAAATTATTGGTGTTTATCGATTAGTGTTTTGACGTAATTATTATGTATTTTCTAATATTTTTAGGGAAATCTGTCGATCAGGGTAACGTAAGCGATGTACTTATCTCATGTGTTGGGGCGAGAACTCATCACACCGTCGACAACTTGGAACATGGCAAAGTTCGTACATATTTGTATTTTTTTTTATATTATCTAATAATGTTTCTTTTAAGTCATTTTAGTTTTGTGTCATAATATCCATGGGAAGGGTGGTTTACTGATTTTTGACTATTAAAGAAAATTCAATATTATAAAAGCATTTGTTGTTTTCAGCGGTGGATTACCGCACACCTGCAATTGTAGGGGCTTCAACATAGCATAAATTTTCTTAAGCCCATATAATATTTTAAATTCAGTTTTAGTAGTTCGAAAAACAGGACCTCCAAATTTGATTGCGCCTGAGGCCCTCCCATGTGCTTAATCCGTCATTGGCTATTTTTAAAAACTAAATAAAATGCTTAGAAAACTTTCACCATACTTGTCTTAATAAATATATGAGCTCAAAATAATACATCTTGAATATTTGTATTTGATCCTAATAGTGATAGTGAATACGAAATGACTGTCGTAATTTTCAGTGCTTTGTAGTCGTGAAAAAAGGCTACAACTCCGACTCCGGCATTTATAAATGGTCAGATTGCTGGTTACAATATTTAAACAAAAAATCCTCTTTTTTCTAGATGTATTACTTCAACCTGTTTGCTGTTAATAAACAAAACAATCTAACTTTTCCTTACGGATCAACATTTCATCAATACGACCAAAAGATCAAGCAGTCTCGCCTCAAAGACGGGAAACCGGAAAATGTTAATTTAAAGAAATTAGATGGAAAAGCAGTTTTCCGGTTTAAGGTATGTTGCACTTTAATAAAGCGCCAATTTTCTAGTTTAATTGAATTGTAAATTGTTTTCGAAATATAATTTTAATGTTATATTATGATTTCAAAAATATCAATCACTGCTAAAGTGTTTTTCACTAAAAACCTTTTTCTTAGTCTTTTTTTCTCATCGCATTTTTCACAGGCCTTCTTTTATTCAAACTTAAAAGTTAAATTTAGATATTAATTTGGTATTTTCAGCATGCATCCTTTTTATATAACGTGTATCAAGTCGTATATATTGTGATTATAAAAAAACCGCTTAGAAAAAACTGTGGGTTACGTCCTTTTTTCTTTTCACAGTCGATATAATATGTATATTACTGTGGTGTTAAATTCAACAAAATAACGCATAGATTTAAGAGTATATATGTTTTATATTTATCTTCAATAAAATTAAACAATGGGTTTGCTAGTGTTTTTGCTAACCCTCTCCAGCCCAACCCTGCCCATTGATTAATATTCTAAACTTGGTTCATTGTTTATATTAATTGTCTACAAATAATTTAAACTAAAGAAAAAACTACATTTTATCATCGAAAGTTTGTTTCGGTTTTTAGTTTTCTTTTCTCACATAGTGCTTTGAGTGGATAAAGTGGAAGTATGTTTTGGCTTCCAGGCTGGCAAACAAACTACAGACACAATGCTGGTGTCAATAATGCCTTGCGGTGGATCTGTGGACGTGGAAATTCTCCTGAAGGGACGAGTCGTGATGAAGAAGCGCCGAATCAATTCTTACGAGAGGCTACTGGTGCCAGCTGTTATTCGAGGACAGCGATACATTATAACTGTCATAGCCACTAATCGAGAGGAACTTAGAAGAACGTCAGGAGTGGAGGTAATAATTAAACGAAGCGCTAAGTGAACATTTTATTATTGATTATATTTCTACAATAAATGTTGTTATGTCTATCACACATACAGGATCAATCAAAAGATAACTCTCGTATTATGAGTATCTCTATGCTTTTTCATCTCACATTTTACAATATGGCTAATTCAACATCATTCAGATTGATAGAAGAAGGCTAAAAGTGTTTAATTCATGAAAGAATATTTATTTTATCATCGAGAATAGCTCACCAATATTTTTATCAAAACACAACTATTTTTTTTTTGGATTGATTCGGCGGTAACTTTGTGGAAGTTCATTATTTATATATATTATAAATAAATTTGATAACTTTGTTATTTCATTTGTTGCGTAAAAGCATGTGATCGTTGTTTGCATCTTTATGAAGCATTATCAGACCATCGCAAAATTTACGGAATGCACTTGAATGCCTAAATATGGAAGATGTCGAATCCCGGATCGTTAGTGTCAAAATGTATGAAAATTTACAAAATTGAAATGCTTAAAAAAACATTTTTTATGACAATTGTTTGTCAACATTTTCTTCTTTATTGATCTAACAGTCTATTTTAAATACTTATATTTAATGGAATGGCGGTAAAATTAATCATAGCCAATTCCATAAGTCGTGTTTTGAATGGAATCTCCAATCGCTTAAAAACTTTCATTTTTATGATCGATGGATGAGTCGTGCATAAAATGACTCTAAGTTCAAATAAAAACGATCAAGTATTATGTGAATAATTCATTTTTTATCCCATTGTGTAGAAAATTATAAAGCAGATTCAAAAGGCATCCTGCTAAAATTATCGAGCTCTGGCTTGGGAAACTTTTTCGTGTCGGACTGGCGTATTCTAGTAGCTTTTAATATGAATGGTGAAAAAAAAGAAGATAAATATTCATAGGTATTCCAAGAAGATACAACATGAACAATAATGTGTCAATTGTTAACCACCAGATTTCTTCTTTACCTATATATGCGATTCAAAACATTTACTTTCAACTAATTTAAGGTTCTCGCTACAACGAAGCAAAAGTTTCCACTACCAGAACTACCAAGTCAGACAGAGGTGCGCGAGTTTGACTCTTTGAAAAGTTGCGATTCAGTCACAGTTGGATGGCTGCCTTCTCCAGATCCTACAGCAATAAGGTTCTTATTTTATTTTTGAAGAATTAAAATAAATTTTCATATTAATAAAAATTGCGTGATTATTAATTTAATAATAATGCCCATCAACTTGTATCCAGTACGCAGCGCAGTGTTCTTCAGTTACTTAAATTGACAACAAATGCACGCTCAAATATATCGATAACAAAGTTTCATAGGAAGACAAGTCAAAAAAATTATGTTATATTTATCTCTCTTCTATAGTTCCACAAAAGTACAAATAGAAACAACTACTAGTTTTCTTTCGGTAGGCAGATGTTTGAATATGAAAATATAGAAATATAAATAATCTTCTGTCAGTTTCATATAAATACAACTGGAAATGTCATCTTACAGTTTTGTCAATGTTGCGATAAATTTATCACAATTTTAATTTCTTCATGGCTATTTTTCTTTTTTTTAGACTTCTATTAATAAATAACTTTGGTTTACCATTTATCTCTGATATTTACTAAATATCAAAAAAATACGTGCTTTATTATTACCGGTGCATTAGCGCTAGTTTTTTAAACATTTATTTTACACAATCTCACAAAACTACAACCCTCCATTCTTGCATTATATATCCATAATGAACTTTTTAGTGCTTTGATTGGTGGGAAATCACGTTTATTTATCATTAACTTTGATCCTTTTAATGACTGGTTATGAATATTTCTCAACAAGTACCTACAATAAATATTCAACAGATATTGCGTTGTGGCTCGTGAATCGAGGAGGAGAGAAGCGGAGACTCGGGCACCAGACCAATGCGCCTTGGAGACAAGACTCAGAAAAAGTGCATCATCTGATTCTCATCTTATCCTCTGCCGAGATTGGAAAATCCCAAATGACAAGTAAAGACACTAACTATTTTTCAACCTAATAGAAAATTCAAATTAACTTTGATTATTCCACGTATTGTGTTACTAACTGTGACACGTGTTTCACGTTATAATCCCCTCCTTGCTTCCCCTAAAAAGGAAAAATCCCAATCTGATTGATTGCAACTAATTAGTATCATTATTTGTTTACTTTATTTCGATTCTACACCCCCCTCGTTGCTCCCCCTAAAAGGAAAAAAACGCAAACTCCATTTTGTAATTTCATAGTTTTAAAATGTTAGAATCAATCTTGCTTCATTACTTAAGCAAACTTTGCGATAGTAAGTCTGAAGACGCCTCTGAAAGAGGCGAAACGCGTGTCACAGTTAGTAACACAATACGTGGAATAATCAAAGTTAATTTAAATTTTCTATTAAAATGAACTTCCACAAAGTTAACGCCGAAACCATCGAAAGTATTTTTCAACCTTTCAATTGAAATTTGAAGAATTATAAAAATTAATGAAAACACAATAATCCTTTGTACTTCATTCCACTTTATTTAATAGGTCAGGACCGGTTTAGCTCATTGCGAGCATTGTCAACTGATCAGTTGAATAAAGTTAAATAAAGTGGAATGAAGTACAAAGAAATATTGTGTTTTCATTAATGTAATGCCTTTCCACCAAGTATTGACAGTGAACACCCTAAAAAAATATATATAAATATTTGGCATGCCTAATATGCCAATGTGCCAAATATTTTGAAATTAGAAATCATATGAGATTATCGCAATGAGAATGCACTCGAGATCAACATGAAGAGAAAAGACATCACAAACTCCTACGTCTTTATATTAAAAAATCTACATTTTTTGGACTTAAGCTCAAACCAGCCTGATCGCTAGTGCAAATCTCTTACCAACTAAACCAGTGCTATCCAATCTGGGGTGCGCAGGTTTTTCGCGGTGGTCCGCCAAACTTCTCATTAAAAAGTACAAATATTTATTTGTGAACATTTTTCTATGTACGTACATACATGTTTTTTCGGGGGTCCGCAGGTTTTTTTTTCAGATTTAGGGGGCCAACTAAACTAAACCACATTTGGTGACGTACAATAATTTCATCCTAAAACCGGCACTGTCCTGTGTATTGATTTAATATTTATATGGCATTAATTATTATTGACTTCTCACTATAGTAAGTAATAAAAAAATCTAGAAAACGCGTGTTTATATAGTAACCTCAAACAAATGTTAAATGTGCTTAGAAAAATGGCAAGATTCCGATAGAATTATCTAGCATTATCAATTTATTCAAATATAATAAAACAGTACCATCTATTTAAAATATTACAAACATTTCTTCAGCATAGACGCAAACCAAAAATTTCCATAATGAAAGCAGTTTTCTGTATTTTTCGTAGACAATCACTTTTGAACAAATCTCAGCGGCAAATTGTAGCTTAATATATTTTCTTTTTCATTTTTAAGGAAACAAGAGGTTATGACACAACAGATTCGTGGTCTCCGAGCTGGTAGAAGATACGTCGTCCAAGTTACTGTCAAAAAAAGCGGCGGGAAAACATTATCATACGATCTTCTCACCATTCATACTAAATCCACATGTACATGAATACAATAAACTTACTACTTCATTTTATTCATTCAATCTTTGAAACAGTCATGCATTTAAACTCGTTTATTTATTTAATATTTTTTGTTTATAAAAAGGTAGCCATTTATTAAACTTTTGTAGATAAACTATTTTTAAAATTCAAGATGTTTATTCCGGAAAGTTTTATCCTATTGTAAATATTATTTAAGATATAATGTTAGCTTGGTATTTAGTTGGTAGATATATTTTAACACTATTAAATTTAAGGTTTGTTTGTCGAATGCATTTTACAAATTTATTGTTCCTCATAATTGTATCTTATATATTTTTTTTATTATTTTAATTTACAAAAAAAATAATACACAGCATATGCAAATTGTCTTTTTATAAATTAACGTTTTTTTAATTAATAAGCCCCTGAGAGATGAATCGAGTATTTTAGAAAAATATGTGTTGTAATCTTTTACATGTCATGTGGGCACATTTTATTGTTATTTTGGTATGGTTAATATTTCTTTAAGCAATTGGTTATCTTGATATAATTTTACGTGCAGAAGTTACTTAATAAATTTATTATACATACGCACTTAATTTTCAATAATACTATGTTTAAATAATTAAAACTAGATTATTTACGACGACTTTTAATATTCTTTTTACTTCAAACTCTTGTATTTGGTGCTAGCACTGCCAACGTCGGCGTTAAGCGGAGCGGGCGGCGGTGTAGCAATAATAATCAATTTACCAACACACAATTGCTTTTGTAATAGCGTTCCTAAACAAGTACCTACACATATCTTCAATTTATATTTTGCATTTGAGTTTTATGCAACGTGGTTTCAATTTTGTAGTTATTTCAAAATAAATATAATACTTAACAAGACTATTTTCACATAATTTTCAATAATAATACTATTATGTAATTTTGTAATGATTTGTTTTTAATTATAATTAGGATGTATATTTATTTATTTAGGCTGCACCCTAGTAGGTATTATAAGGGTTTGTGATTTTTATTTACATTGTATTTTATTATGATTTATAATAAACGTTCACATTTTATTTTTTGTTTTATTTAAGAATTAAAGCGTTCAGTAATAGTTTTGATTGGAGACGATTCGTACGACTATTTCTATGTACACAGTATTTTTCTTAATATATTTTTGAACACCGTGTACTGAAGGCATGAAATGAAAGATTTATTCTGAGTTGTAATATTACGGAACGATTGAACGAATAAGGTGAGCTTTCAGATACATTAAAGCCTCTTGATACTTGATAGTATTAATTACTTAAAATCACTACTGTCAACTGCGGATTACCCTATAAGCGCACGAGGCGCGCGCTTGGGGCCTCCGAAGTTCGGAGTCCGAACTGAGGGGACTTCTTTTTATAATGTATCTGTGTATGAAAGTTTTCATCAAAAATAATATTTTAACCGCTTCGTCCCCCTTAAACAAGTGGTTCTCTGATATGAAATGGTTGACAAAAGTTATTATTTTTCTGGCATTATGATCCGAAAAGAACTTTGGCTGCCGCAATTTATCTTCTCCGTTCAGCGCAGTTCTCCTCCACCGACTAAGGCCAGTCGCTGAGCTCCATCACTCTCAGATCCTGTGACACTTCATCCATCCTGCGAAGTAACGATCTTCCAACGATCTAACAGTTGGTGAAAGTTGGCGTATTTTTTTAATTCAAAATGCGGCTTTCCTAATTAAGGTTGAACACCATTAAATTAAATCAACCGTAAAATGAATACAGACCGTACTTCAATAATTTTTAAACATAGTGATTATTATTCTCACATATACGCGATAAGTGTATATTTACTAACGATCAGTTCTAGTTCATTTGTGAGCTTTAATCCCCGAAGATGTCGAAAGGCTAAACCCACACCGCACTTGAGCAAAAAAATCCAATGAACAAAATGTATACGATTCAAATTTAAATTAAATATGGTGATTACATTAAAAATATCTGATTACATTCACAAAATACAAAAACTGTTTTTCACCAATTACACTGACACGTCCACAATTAGCCCGCCGATAAAGTGTTAATATCAGGACCGATTTCATCAGTTAAAAATGCTCGTGATGAGGAAAACCGTTCCTGATAAAATAAAAGTAGAATTAGTCCACAAGAGTTATTTATGTTTTGAGTATAATGCCTTTCAGCGGTATATACAGTGAACACATTAAACTGATATCTGAATCCACCTTTTCTAGATTATATTATTACTCTTACAATGTAATAGCAATAAACTATAAATTACGTAAATATCAAATAGGTTCAACGCATGGCCGTGAACGCTTGAGCAAACGACCGGCAGTAAAAAAATTACAATATTTGCCATCAGTTGGTTCCGTAGCGCATGTTTGAGGTGCTCGAACCCGTCGGCTGGGATGTCTCATGACAGATTAGTGGTGACATTGACGCTATGGTAATCAGTTATCAGCAACACAATCAGCATATAAGCTTACTGCGGAAGGATACAACGCTACAATGAACTCGGAAATGACACTTTCACTCGAGATATTTTGTGCGAGGGACTACTGACCTAGTACGAAAGACGTAGACATAAGAAGGATTTCAGAAAATACATTTTTGAAATAAGAACACAATAAATAATTCGCCATCGTGGTGTTGCTATCATTTAAAAAAGACACATAGACAATAAATTTTAATGTTGATATTTTTTTATATGCATGCAAGCAATTGATTAAAAAAATATATCGACTGTGGAAAGGAAAAAGGACATTACCCATAGTTTTTTCAAAACAGCTTTTTTCGATAAACACGTTCTATCAAAATTATTTAAGCTGCAAATGCCGAATTAGTATCCAAATTTAGCTTTTAAGTTAGAAAAAAGATGTGCTTTGAAAATTGAAACCAAGAAAAAAGACTGATAGACTATTAGATTATGTCAATTAAACACCAGCTTAGAAGTTTCCGTGCACTTCAAGGTTGTGTTTATTTCATAATTTGAATATGGCCGAAAATCATCAAAACACGTTTTTGTGCCTCCTGTAAAATTTGATATGTGTAGGTTATGTCCTTTTTCTTTTCCACAGTCGATATGTATATGCATGCATTCAGTTATTGATAGCAACTGATTTTAAAAAAATATTAAGACTTTGAATCTTCACATTTTATACAAATCATTTCATTGAGAGAGGCGTTGGTTTTGTAAACCTTAAAAATATATGGATAAACTTCAATGTATGGCATATAAAATTAAATAAACCATGAAAAACGCCGCAGAAAATGTTTACATAGTGATTTATCATAATTTTTATTTTGTGATGTTGGCGTACGTGATTTTTTTAACGCAACACTTTTGGCATATTGTGTCAAATAAGAAATACACACCAAGACGTATACTGATGAAAAAATTGAACGGATTCTTTCAAACACGAATACTCCGAACATAAATTTTCCGTACAAGAATACTCCATACACCGATTCATCCAAACACAGATTCTGTCGTACACAGAACCTTCTATACATAGAATACTCCGTAAGCATAATATCCCGTACATTTAAATACAAGCATCATTGTTTTATTATGATGTGTATTGTCTTATTTCAATTGTGTGAAATATTTTTAAGAATGGAAAAAGGCAAAAGTTTAATTTATAATATATACCAAGGGTCGGAAACCTTTTGTTGAAAAAGTGCCAAATATTTTACGTGGGCCGCACTTGGGTCACATGTCATTAAACTGTAATGACATGTGTAAAAAAATATTTTAATCTAGAGAACCTTGCGTGCCGCACCACGACGCCTCGCGGGCCGCAGGTTGCCGACCTCTGATCATTCAACAGTTTATCATTTAGTACGTATTTTGGCATATTTATTTAGAAAAATTGTGCTGTATTGTAATAGAATGGAAATAGTAGGCATATAACTATGCAATATTGAGTTTGTATTATAGGTAGGAATTTATGTAAAATATAAACGATTTTTTTCCAACGAAAACGCCTATTTTATAAGCATGTCGAAGAGAAAGAAGCATACATCAATTTTGTATACAAAACAATTTTTATTTGTTCACACAGTCCGTAATTTTCCATTTTCTATTCGAAAATGCAGCTTCACAAAGGGTGCCTCCCAGGGGTGTCCTCCCACCTCCTTGCTAAGCCACTAGTTGAGCAACTTAAGCAGTTCAGAGAAAGATAAGCAGTTCTTGTAGAAAATCTTCTCTTAAAAACCTTATATAGGAGTTTTTATGTTTCACTTTGAAAATGTTCATGGTAAAAAGAATATATTATATTTATATTTAGTTTTTTTTTATTTTGTTAAAATAATGTTAGTACTGCCACTGCTATAAGAAACTACGTCTTGGAAAAAAACATTTTTTTTTTCAATAATAACAGCTCTATTGACTGATGCAATATATATATATACAAAATTAAATTACGTTATCTATTGTTAAACGACCTTCTGTAATCTTTTGCAAATTAGTGTGTGTAAATTTCTGACTTTATTAACACGTCACTGAGAAATGAAATTTATCTAAGCAGGGCCGAGCTCGAAGAACTATACTGTTATACACAAATATAATTATGTATAATAAAACTACTTTTTTTAATTATATTAATCCTGGTCATGTTATTCGATAAATCTAGATATTCAGAAGTTTCAATGATTCACAAAAAAATATGTGATTTGTAATCCTAAAATATAAGGCTTGTATTGTCTCTGACATAATTTGAATCTCACTTAATTACAATTTAATCGTGAAATTTTAAGCGAATTTGTTTTTCGATTATTTAATACAGTGGAGGGGAACCTGTGACCGCTTGGCTACTCTGATGCGGCCTTTTGACTTAATTAAAATATTCACAAAAAATTATACGCAAACGCTTGGAAAAAGAGCGTAATCAACCCATTATATGTTCGACAGCCGAACGTTTTCTTTACTGCGGCCTAAATGAAAAGGTTCCACACCCCTGATGTAATATTTAAAAAAAAATGTTCATTCTTTACAACTCAAATCGAAGATTTCACAAAGAATAATTTGTTCTCAAATAAAATTTCGAATATTTGAGAAAGTAAGATGATACTTCTTCTAAGTCAGTTTTTAATCATCTATATCCGCTCTCAATGTGGAGCATATGGCCTTCTTATGGAGGTGTTTCAACATAATTTTATCTACGAGAACTGTTTGTTAGTCAGTTGATCAACCTCTCTTTTTCAATGAGATTATGAATAGAACAGGACTGGTGGTTAGCCTAACGTTCTCGCCATGCCCCCTTTTTTAGGATTGAATGAGTGGGAGAGAGAATTCAGGATATCACATCGATACATGACTTCGAACTGAATTGTATAAATCGATTAAAAAATCAACCTTTATAAAATCTCCGTACTGGGATTCGAGCACATGCCCTCCGTTTTCTAAGTCAACGATGTTGACGCTAGAACACGCAGCAGGATTTGCATATGGTTGATAGTTTGTATTTATATTTTATGTAATTAATTTTGTCATTTTGTAGTTTTTATGTCATTTTATGTCATTATTGCCGCCTGTGTGGTCGAGTGGTCAACGTTGTTGGCTTCGGCTAGGGAGGGCCCGGGTTCAAATCCCGGTACGGACAGTTTTATAAATTGATTTTTCAATTGATTTATGAATTTCTGTTCAAAGGCATGGATGTATGTGATGTCTTGAATTCCCCCCTCTCACCCATCCTATCCTATGAACGGGGCGTATCGAGAGCGATCAGCTTACCACTAATCCTGTCTGAGCCCTATCCTTCTATCCCTACTCTCTTTGGAAAAAGAGAGGTTGAGCAACTGAGTAACAATCAGTTCTCGTAGAAACACTTCTGTTGAGATAAACTCCATTAGGAGTTCATATGCTCTACATTGGGAGCGGACATGGTTTAAAATATATATATTGATAAGAGCATGTTTGTTGCACTGATCTGGATGTTTTTTTTTCTCACCGTGTGTTTGCTGTTGCCACTCAACCACTTGTACAATGGCGTCATACCAAAAGCTTTCCTGTAGTTTTCATTTGTGAAGCCATATATTATCGGATTTATAGCGCAATTTAAATACATTAAATAGTGCGCCACAAACCATAGCACTTGAAAGCTTCCTTGAACCTGCAAAAAATAGAAAACATCAGAATCAAAAAATAAATAATAATATACCACAGTGAACATGGTTTAAAATAATAATACTAATTCACTCCTGGTTTTAGAGACAGTGAGTTCAATGCACGACCTCCAAAGAAAAAAATCAAGATCGAATTTCATTATTTATTTGTTCAGAGAAGACCTCTTTCAAATATATATCAAGGTCCAAGAGATTGTCAAATTCATATAAATAATAATATAATAAATAATAATTTATCTCTTTTATATCAACAAGGTTAGCCAAAACAGAAACATTTGGATATTATTAATTTTATAACTATTTCCGTGTAGTAAGCATGACTAATAAGATAATTGGGTAAGTGAATTTGAAAGTCTGTTAATGGAATTAGAGTTCATCACACTTATTTTTATTCTAGGAAAATCCTTGATTAACTCCTAGAAAGCAAACAAAATGCATTGAAAATAATGCACTAGATGAAAATTGATGAAATCATTGAATAAGGTCGATGTTTAATATTATTTCTTTATCGCATTAAGTCCCTGGATCCGACATAGAAATAAAATGCATCATACATTAAATCCTAATAATATAATTATATTATTTGGCTCACTATATTTTTTCATTTATATATTTTTTTGATTACATTTTTAACTAGTAGTTATATTTATTATTTGAAGCCAATTGTTCTCCTTACATTTAAGTGATACTGTACTTTAAGAAAAGAGTCGATCCGGTCGTATTTATCATTTTAAATGTCACAGTGGCGGTTCTACGTACTGGGCTAGGTGGCCTAAGCCCGACCTGAATTTTTCACCCAAAATGTGTGGAAAAAAAACTTAAGATGGCTGAATAAAAATGTACAGCATTTCGGCCGCTGAACAAAATAAATAAATTTCTAAACGTAACTAACCTTTCCCAAATTTATACAATATATTTGTTTTGATTTTCCTCTGTCAATATAAGACAATGCTATGTCTACCTACAATAATACTCTCGATTGTCTTTTGTATTACAATTTTAAGCCGAGCCGGCATAAAAAAAAGCAATAACCCTATACATACTGCATATAGAACAGGCAACACGACGTCGGTCTGGCGATACCTACGTATTGATAATAATAACAAAGGCTAGTTTGAAATTAGTCAAAGCTAAGACACAAGCTTTTTTGCAACACTCTGTTTACACTGGGGCGCAATCAAGCACGCTTAGAAAACGTATGTATTTTATAACCATTGGCCACACGGAAACGTCATCTAAACGTACACGACTGTGTCTCGGCATAAAGCCTGCAGTCATTACGTCACACGGGCTAATTCATACTAGCCCATACATACAAAATCACTCGTACCAACCTCTGTTCGTTAAAAAATAAACGTCAGAGTTCGTTGTATTCAGAGACAAGTTGTTTTGTATAAAACAAAGTACGGTAGTTCACTTAGAAGGAGACGAATTTGAGGTCCAGTTTTTACTATTCTATTATTTCATACTTACATTAGCTTTGATTTTATTAGATAATAATTTATGCTTTACTGTAGTGTCAAAAAATACATTAATTTTCTTGTAAATTAATGTACAATGTGACTCCACTTGGAAACATGCACAATTTCGTAAATAGTATACAATGCTAAACTTTTCTCTAGCCCACCCAAGATTTTAAGTCACGAACCGCTACTGATAAATGATAAAAATCATTGAGTGTATTCTGATATAAGTAATAGAGGTTATCGTTTTAAAACATTTAAAACTATATATTCCTAATTATAATGCTAAACCCAGTCGCGTTACGAGCCCAGTGTCGCTAGAAAGCTATCTCACTGTTTTTATAATTCTGACAGTATTAACAAAGGTTACCATAATATTTATGTCTTCGTCCAGGGGTAAGGAACCTTTTCTTCTCTAAAGGCCGCATTCATTTTTCAGATTCGACATAAGGCCGCAGTAAACATTGACTATTGAATCTTTGACCGGAAACAGGAATTTACGGTCAGAATATGTCACGAATTTACGAATTTACATCAATTTACAGAATTGGCCAGAATGCCGCACCAGAGTAGCCAATGGGCCACAAGTTCCCCCCGCCTGTCTTAGTCGATTCATTTTTAGAAGCTTTATGGCATCTTTATACAAAACATGCAACCATCAAACATTACCAAGTTTTATCAGTAAAAATTTTACAGAAAGTTTTATCACTAGAAAGAGACAGTGAAAGATTATTGTGTGATATATTATTCGTCGGTGATCTGCCAGAAATCGATAAATCAAAATACTGTGTTTCGAGATAATCGACGTTTTCAAATATCATGATGCAAACCGAAATGTAACGAGGCGGTAGACAATCAGACAAATAAATAAACAACAATTGACCAAAATTTTTAGAGCTCAAAAACGTTTAGTCGTCTAATCGCCTTAGATACGATACAGCTAAAAAGCGTTATGTAATATATAGGGCTTAGCAGTAATAACTGCCAAAGAAATATATGTACTTAGTTCGTATTACTTCTTTAAATATCGAAAAAAATAAATGTAATGTGAGTCATATTGTTTTTTGGGGTTATGAAGCGTGTTTAAAAATATCTGCAATTATAATTCAAAACACCCATTTTTAAACTAAACATTATATGTCAGCTTACCGACGATAACATATGATAATATAAAAAAATTGAATATAACACTAACGAATATAACGGTGACATTTGTACAGTTTGAAGGTCATTATAACTGCATGTGTAGTATATTAAATATATTTTTTACGAATAGCAACACTTAGTTCAAACAAACATTATTTTATATAATTTATAAAATAGGCGTAGCCATCCAAATTGGTATTTTTAAAAATCTCTTGATAGCGTAATATATTCAGAAAACTATACTGAAAACAAACGTTCCTATTTTTTCATTGTAGATAAAAGCTTTATGATAAGATAAATTGTTTGTTTTTTACCAAAGTAAATTCAAACAAAATTATCATCGATAACTTTCTATTGTATGCAATAAGCGAACTCAATATTGTAGCGAGTATTTCATAGCCTACTAACATTGACTTATTAACATAAAATTTAAAATGAATATGCGACAAGGTGAACATTTATAGCCTGCATTCAAATTGATACTTGAACGTTCTGATATAGATAGATTGTTAAAAATAGATATAAATCTCTTGCAGTCTCTAAATATATACTAAAACAGATAAAGCTTATTTGTTTTTAAATTATAATAAATAATTCCGACTGCACAGTGGTAAAATAATGTAAATGTTATTTTACTAAACTCGCCAACCAAAACTGACTCAAGAGAAAGGTCAAGTCATTCTTTCTATATATTTTTTGAATTATTCAGGGTAAGAAAGGATAAAATATTTTATGAACTCTTTTCGAAATATCTATGTTATAATTCTGGGCGCGGTGTAAATATATTGATTGTCAAGATACATAATTCATTGTTTAATAAAAAAATCTCGAGAAAATTGTTGCAATATTCACTTAGGAAATGCTGGAAAAGTGTTGTCAATATATTCAATTATTTACATGGTGAATAATAAATATAAGTCACATTTCATACTATTTGCAATATTTTCCTATGCCAAATTGTCAATATATCCACGCCATATAGACATATCATAATTCATTTGGAGACTCTAAAAAAGACCGAAAGAAGTCGGACAATAGACATAGAACGTTACCGCATGACTACAGCATCGGCATCCAAAGCCAGGGATTTGGATGCCGATGTCATTCATTAAAATGCCAGTCATTAAAAAATAAAACGACTTCTACTGAATGTTATATTTAAAACACGACTCCGATTTCGACTTTGACTCTGTACTCAGATTTGAAAAAATAGTGATTTGTTTCTTCCATGAAAACCCAAAATTTTTTTACAATTTTATTATTTTCCTTTTTTCTAACAAATAAAGTCATTATTTCACCAACCAATACGATGAATCGGTTAATTTTCGTATATTTGAATTACTAATACTATATGTACAGAATTTTCCATAGGAATATTTTATCTTATTATTTTTATGAAGAATTTAAAAATCAGTATCGATACAAAATACTATTTATTTATTAAAGAGTTTAAGTTGTTTTTTATATGTTCGAACTTTTCATATTTTTTAGGCTTAGTAACATGTTGTGGTTCCATTTTATTACTAGCGATTTGTATAAGTTTTATCCCGTTTCCGGTAAAACCAGTCTCCACTCCACGGCTCCGACTCCGACTCCACAGCCCTGTCTGTAATCGTTGTAATGTTAAGCCACAGATTCAAGAAGTAATTTAACAGGATCATTATATTTAGTCATGCTGTCATATTTTCATACAAAAAATCTCGTATGTGAAAGTTTTCCATACTTTTAAATTTTAATTGTTTAGTTAGTTTATACGTTGACTCTACCTGATTTCATAAAACACATATTTGTACTGAGCCGTCGGCTGTAACAGGGTTTCCCAAACAATGTTCCGTGGAACACTGGTGCTCCGTGGGACCAAAATAGGTGTACCACGAAAATTTGGAATGGTAATCTACCCTGCAAGACATTTAAACATCTTCTACTACATATTCAAAATCCATTGATGTTTAAAACGTCAAATATCTGGGTACAGACGGAGATGTTGAATCACTGTATTATTCATGTTTACGTAACATGTTTTAAAATAATTAATTGATAAACAATAAGTGATTGAATAACATATGAATTACCCGACTTAAAAAATAAGTTGTGTTCCGGTAACATTTCCAGATTAGCGTTATCAGATAAGTGTTCCATTGCACAAAAACTTTTTGAAACCCTGGGCTTTAGTATCACAGAAAACATTGTTAAAAAACCGTTAATTTTGTAGCATTTTTCAATATTGTATATTCACAGCCGTGTAAAAAAATCGCGTAAGAATGAGTGTTACTGGACGTAATTTTACTGCCATAATTAAACGTTTTTTGTTGGATAAGGGTTTGTCCGTGACCGTAGGGCACAATAAAAAATACTTTTTTCAATGTTCGATAATCGTTTATGATAAATTGTTACGTGAAGGTTCAAATTTAATTTAATGCGGGGCCCTTTTGAATTTGCATAATTATCTCTAAATTTTACTAGATCAATGTCAATATGTTCCTTTTTTCGTCAAAACCAGTTTTTATAATTTTTGAAGGATTCTGCAGTTTTTTAATGGTAACAAGAAAATTCAATTTAACAATGTATTAGTTTGTTTTTTTTTTAATAGCGTCTCGTTTGCTTTAGTAAAGTGTTGAGGACAGCGAATGCATGCTCATTTGAAGGAGATAAATTAGTTCAGAGTTTTAAATATTTAAGTACCAATTTATGCTAAAAAATAAATTCAGATGAACCTGGAAATACTGCCACAAATAAAAAATAAAAAGTATTATTTAATCATTTTTTTTATCAGAATGACACAATGATATTTATTTGTTTTATATATCGACTGTGGAAAGGTAAAAAGGACGTAACCCACAATTTTTTCAAAACAGCTTTTTTCGATAACCACAATGTATCAAACTTGATACAGATTTAAAAGGATGTAAGCTGTAAATGCCAAATTATGATCTAAATTTAGCTTTTAAGTTTGACATAAGACGAGCTTGTGAAAATTGAAACCATGAAGAAAGACTGAAAAAAAGGTTTTTCCTAGATAATTTCTTTAATTAATATAAGATTGTGTCAATTAAATACCATATTAAAAGTTTCCGTGCCCTTCACGGTTGTGTATATTTCATAATTTACATATGGCCCAAAATCATCAAAACACGTTTTTTGTGCCTCTTGTAAAATTTGCTATGTGTGGGTTACGTCCTTTTTCCTTTCCACAGTCGATATAATATAAGCACATTACAAAAAAGTATGTATTTGGTAGAACTCCATCGTAATAAGGTGAAAAAATATCAAAGTATTTTAGTTCTACAAATACTGTTTTATAGAGTTCAGATGTGGGCATAAGTCGAAACAGTTATCAACCCTATATTAAATTATATGTATACTATCACATTACAAAAATATACAACATATTAGTTTATTCTGTCTCATGCCTTCTCTTTATAAAATAAAAATGTTCAACGTAAAAATCATTTTCATAAACCTTTTTATTATGCGGAAAAAGTATGACCCTTATGCAATGAGTTATCATTACAACAGTAATTTTGTAACAAATTACAAACGACCCATATAGATTAAAAAAGACTTTTTTGAAACGCAAACGTAACCGAGGCAGCCGTAACAATAATTAAAAATGCATATTAATATGTGGTACATTATCAAGGATCATTTTTGCATTATTTATGTCAAGTGAAAGATTATGAAAACCGTAACTACCAACTGAAAAAATTTACATGTCTGACAGATAGTATCCAGCCGTCCAAACTCATTATTATACCATTCATGTTATTATTTTTGTCTTTGTATGAATTTGGAACAAGTGTTTCGTAATATGGTAACATTATTAAGTATTCCTTTTTCAAAATTCCCCTATCAACGTTGAAAAATGGCTTCCTTGATAAAACTGTCAATATGTCAAATTTCAAATCAGCATAAGTACCATATATAACCAATACTATCCATAAATGAAAATTTTAATATCTTTTAAAGAATTATATATTTTCCTTAAGTAAATAATAAATCTTTTTGACATTTGAGGACGATATTAAAGTGTGTAGGTATGATTTCATATATGTGACGTCTTTTCTACGGTAAACCTCGACTGTTTTTCCTGAATAAGTTAATTTATATTTTCCATTTCGGGGAACTCTCGGCAAAATCTCTCGAATCCTTGTATATAATAATATGTATTGTTACTCCAAAATCGAAAAATTTACGATATTTGTGTCGATTTCTTCTAAAATAGATTCTCCGTGCGTGTAAGAAATTACATTATGAATAATTTTCTACAATGACTGAATACTTATGATGAATAATTTCACAGTCAGTAATCGTAAAGGGTTTTTTACTTTGTTTATTTACTCAAATCTGACGGAACCGTTACAAGTTAAATGTTTAAAATGAAAATTTTCTTCGAAACTTTATGCAGTAATATTTTTGTGGAGAATATGGGGTTACTACGGAGGACCTTAACTGAAATTATATTTTACGAGAACTAGTTGTAGTTTATTCGCTCAATCTTTTTTTAGAAAAAGGTTAGGATAGACTTAAGTTAGGATTAGCTAATCTATAACTATTTTCTGATGTAATCTTCGGATGAATTGATACCTTTAAACAAGAATCCTTAAATCGATTCAAATTTACACTTCCGTAGATAAAACTATATTTGTATATGTGAACAATTGCAGTTAAGTAGGTACTTATTTGATCTGAGAATATTTTGATTTTTCTTAATGAAGCAAAGTGCTTGCGCGAACCCCTCTAAATCCCTCCAGCCCACCTCTGACCGACAAACATATATAAAGAATAAAACATGGAGTTCTACCAAGTAAATTCTAAGTCAATCAATATATGAAATGCTTTTAAAAAAAGGTGCCAGAATTCACTTATAATCAAGCTGTTTAAAAAAGTTTTTTTTTCTTTTAAATAACATTTATTTTACGATAACTGCTTGTTATTCAGTTCCTCAACCTTCCTTTTTAATAAACTAAGGGCAGAAAGATAGGGTGAGGACAGGACGAGTAGTTAACTAGTCGATCTCATGTTGTCCCATTAACACCTCAGCCTTCGACTTTAACTTAAGCCTTTGCGTTTGTTCAATGAAGAATATGACCCATTTCATTAACATTTAGTTCTTAGAGATTCATTTATATTTTCAACACATTGAAATTGATTTTCCTCGCGATGAAATGGTTACACTTTAAAAAAAACACTGCATGTATATATAATAGATTGAGGAAATAGATGTCAGTCAATTATATTATAATATATAAGCACAAACTTAAAGAATATATCTGCATTTTGCGCATGAACTTGATCGCATTGACCTCTATACAAATATCACCCGGAAAATAAAGCCCGCGCAAAATGTCACACATATCCATGCAGTTGGCATATCAAAATATGACAACAAACGCTTCGCTAGTATAACGATGAGTCAATACACTCTGCGATTATAATAGCATAGTCAAACATGGCGACGTAAAAAGATTTTTAAATAATTCTGCCGAATGATACAATGGCCCGCGTGTCTAAGCGAACCGACCTTCACACCTGGGATTTGAACTCACGTTACGCGAGGTCTTACTCTACTGCAGAGTGCACTGAACGTTTGTATGCGGAAACCGTCGATTCATATTCATATATCTATTATAAGAAAAGGAGGAATTGATATTATTATAATATGAGAGCGATTATGATTATTTATATCGATTGTGGAAAGGAAAAAGGACGTAACGTGACCCACAGTTTTTTTTAAAACAGCTTTTTTTCGATAATCACAATGTATTTGACTTGATACACGTTCTATCAAAATGATGTAAGCTACGAATGCCGAATTAGTATCTAAATTTAGCTTTAAAGTTTGAAAAAAGATGGGCTTGTGAAAATTGAAACCAAGAAAAAAGACTGAAAAAAAAGTTTCTTAAATTAAGATTAGATCATGTCAATTTAACGCTAGTTTAGAAGTCTCCGTGCACTTCAAAGCTGTATATATTCCATAATTTTCATATGGCCGAAAATCATCAAAACACGTTGTTTGTGCCTCCTGTAAAATTTGATGTGTGAGTTACGTCCTTTTTCATTTCTAAAGTCGATATTTAAACTAAGTATTGAAATTACCGCTCATTGACAAACTCGTAAAAAATAAAAGTGTACGTCAAAAGATGGTTGAAGATTATTATTTGCAAACTCGGCTCATACTAAAATTGTTGAAACATGAACCATGAATGTAATTTAGTAGATACAAATAAATTTGAAAAATATGTTTAGAAATCAGTCTCAAACACAAATTGATCATGGTGGGGGGCTGAGAGGGGATTGCGCGAGTAAACGAGCATAATTTTAACGTAGAAATACTCCATCAAGTAAATAAAAAAGGTTTAAAATGAATAGCGTAGAATTTTTAGAAATAAATAAATGAATTAACAAAAAAGAATTATTATTCAATAATATCTTAAATAGGACATGTTTTTCGCTACTGTTAAATTTATTTCCAATGGTTTAACCCTTTCCAATTGATGCAACTCATTAACGTATATGTCATTTCTAGTATCGTTATTCTTTGTTTGTTTTTCTATCATCCCCTCTTTGCCTCCCGTTTTTACTTTTATTTTTATAATATATCAGAATAGTAAAATAAAATCATTCGTACAAGCATTTGTGATAGCAAGATTGTCTGAGGATGCTTCTGAAAGAGGCGAAACACGTGTCATAGTTTGTAGCACAATATGTGGAATAATCTAAGTTATTTTATATTAAAATGAATTTCCACAAATTTACTGCCGAATCCATCGATAGTATTATTTACATTTTTTTTATTTCACTCTTTAATAAGATTCACTTTAATTTAAACGATACCACGTTATTCACGTGCGTTTTTACATCAATTACAGTTTGAGCGAAGAATTTGCACTGGTAATAAATAAGTGATTATTTTCTCTATACACGAGACATCGCGAGTATAATCATTTTAACATTGAACCTTAAGAAAAATTCAACGCATCACCTTCACTTTTAATAACTTACTAAACACTACCGCAAATGAAACCCGTAAAAACGGGTATTAATGTTTGAATTAAAAATACTACCACTTAGATATGTAAACAGACACAACTTAAAATAAAAACATTGTTATGTAAGTGAAAATGTCAGTCTTTAAAATGCAGCAAAAACATCGTGTCGCTAAAACGTTTTCTTCTTTTGATAACCAAATAAATCACAGAATTTTTATTTATCGATCTTGCCAGACATTAGTTCCCAAACACCGGAGTTTTAATTTTGACTGACCAAAAGAAATATCTATAACTTCGGTGTCTTTATTTATTTTTCCTTGCACAATAAGACATCTAATTGTATTCCTCGTCGAAGAAGTTGAATGTAACCGCATGCAGCCGTTTTGCAAATAGTCGTCGATATAAAATCTTGTTAATTATTTAGTGTAAATATCATAGATTATATTCAATTTAATACTAAAATGAAGTTGTCAATTGAAAAGACAATTTCTCTTCTCGTAAATGATCCGAAATAATTTGTAAAAAAATGCGCGGTTGATATATGTTTATTTGTTGTAACTGTTACGATCTTTATGTGAAATAAGTATTATGCTTATGGTAATATTAATACAGACAAAGCTGATACAATCATCAAGTGCATCCACTTAATTCCATAGCGACATTGAAATTATAATCGCCGATGTATGAAATTACAGAGCTGAATTCAGAAATTAAAATATTAACATATTAAGGCAATAGTTTTTTTATCACTAACAAACAATTTTACTGTCAAAATTAATATGATTATCTTTCTTTTTTTAATGTCTTTCTGTCCTAAATTAATAAGGAAACGTTGAATCAACGGTTTACTAGAAATCAGTAAATTTAAATTTGTTTTTAAACATGTTTTTTTTGATTATATCGAATAGCGGTAATATTGATTCGATCGAAAGTGTTTTATAGTTGTGAGGATTGTTGTGTACTAGAGAATCCAGTCTCGGACCCTTTTTTTTATCCCGGAATTTAGATATTAGTCTTTCAATCTAGGGATCCCGGGATTGATCATTTACAATGAATTATTTTTTTTACATATAGCTAACTTTAATACAAAAAAATAACTGTTATTACAGCTAACGGCCAAGGTGACATATTTTTTTGTAAGCCACAGTTGCTTGAAATCAATTCGAGGAGAAGAGAGATATCACCCGTCGTCTCCAAGATGTCAAATTAAAATTGATTTTTTGGATACTATATTTTTGGTATTCAATATGTTTTTTCAATACCGAAATACCGGTGTTGAAAATTAGTCAAAGTCAAATTTCGAAGATATGGAATCCTTCACATGTATTTAATAAAATTATTCACGATGATGTGAAATATTTTAAATTAACTAAGAGTTGTATCAATATTGACAGGTTCCAGAATTGACGAGTCTTTCAATGGTTTATTATTATATTTGAATCGTTAAAACCATGTACATTCTCACAGATTTTATCACTAACGACCCGGGTTTCACCTTTCGGCATCTTCATGCATTCAAGTGCACGGATGAACTTGAACTGACTTGACTAAATGAATGTTTCGTGTTTATATAAGAAATAAATAAATAAATGTATCATTGAGTTTAAAGCCATTGCTGGCAAAAAGGATAAGCTTGTGGTAATGCCCACAGATTTGAGTAGTAAGTAGTTTAAAGAATTATATATTATTTGTTTGTCGGCAAAGTTTTTATGATTATATTTATATAGGGTATAGAAGTGGAGATCCCGGAATACTTAATATTTCATTTAAAATCGAAGGACTATGCAATTGTGCTCTATTTATTTCCAAAATTTCCTGGAAAAAGAGCTTATGACTGTCCGTATTTGGGTGTAACATTTTTATCCCTTGTTCCTGATTGAACACGTGTCCTTTCGAAATTAAGTGATTAGCAAAATTAGACGTCTTTTTTTAAATCTAAAGGCTGCCAGATGCTCTAAAACTCTGGTGTTCAGTGTCCTTTCCGTTTTGCCGATATAAAATTTTACCAAGCACCTTCAGTCGAAATCTTAAATTAAAAAGTGTATTATTATGTTGAGAAACCGTCAGTTGTTTATGAAAATCACTCGTTTATGATTACGATATATTTTTTTAATTACAGTATTTTATACAAATGATTTACTTATTCTACCGATATTGTTATTCCAACTAATCGAATTTTTCTGCTTTATTAAAAAAAATACACCTGAGTTGATATTTGCAATGCCGATATTTAATATGAAAAACCGAAATTCTGGTACTGTCGTATTTAACCGGTATTGTAATCGCGAGCTATAGGTGATTAAACTTAATTTTCGATGTCATTACAGCATTACATTAGCGAGCCGGCACTGTTCGATGCGACATAAGCATTGGCAGCACCAGTGACCTTAAAAATGGAAGCAGATTGGATGAACTCCGCTGAAAGTGGGTGCGTTCCCTACGATATAATATCTCACGGAAACATATATAAATTAATATCACAGAGCTATCCACAACAAACACTTGTGATCACTGTACTCTTTAAAAATATTGAATGGTGACAAAAAAATAATCATTTAGTCGCGGTCCGATTGTGACCATTTTTTCTTTTCGTTGTTTTATTTTTATTGTTTGTTTATTTTTATAAAAGTTTTAATTTATTGTGTTTTTTTGTGATAATGATGTTTCAATTGTTTGTGATTGTTGGTGCTTTCGCTGTGGGGAGTGTGAACTCATGGGTCAATTGTAAGTTTGTTTTTTTTATATATTTCACAGAAAACATCTTTCACAATTATGTATTAGAAAAATTTAATTATCGTTTAAATGTCATGTCATGGTCATATCCCATTCATTCAATAGCAATAAAACTCAATGAAATCAAATAGTATTTTCTAATAATAAAATAAAAAAATGGTAAAATAAAAAATAAATCTACAGTTTTGTGAACGCTAATGTTATTGTTTATTAATTGTGTTGATAATAGTATTAAATCATTTTATAGTATACAAAGTTTATAGTCATTAACTATTTCGGTATCACGCCATCGTTTGGATTTTACGTAGTTTTTTTAGATTCTTAAATACTAAGCATACTGCTGATGCTTAAGCTTTTTGTGCTGTTTTTATTTTTTAATAAATATAATATAATCACTTTAAAACGTCTATATAAACTGGAAAATAATAAGTATATGAAATAGTTTCTGTATTTAGTTGTTACTTTTTTTAAATCATTTCACAAAAAATTTAACCCAGTTTATGAAATATGTATGTCTAAAACAGACATAAACAACAGGGTTTACTATTTTTCAGTTGTTGATAAAAAAAAATGTTGGTTTTCATATTTTGTAAATGTAAAGAGAAAACTAACCATAAAATTATTCATGTAAAATATACAATTTTAAAATATGTCATCTTTTTGACAATACTTTCGTTTTAATAGAAAATTTAAATTAACTTTGATTATTCCACGTATTGTGTAACTAACTGTGACACGTGTTTCGCCTCTTTCAGAGGCATCTTCAGACTTACTATTACTTAAGTAATTACTTAAGCAAACTTTGCGATAGTAAGTCTGAAGATGCCTCTGAAAGAGGCGAAACACGTGTCACAGTTAGTTACACAATACGTGGAATAATCAAAGTTAATTTAAATTTTCTATTAAAATGAACTTCCACAATGTTACCGCCGAAACCATCGAAAGTATACTTTCGTTTCTTTTCAATTGAATCAACTTGATAATAGAAGAAATATATATTTATTATTTAGGTTAATGAGAAAACGACTACATCAGGATATTATTAAAACGCTTCAATAAAAAACTAAAATATATTTAAGATCTAGATCCTTACTTTATTTAATTGATTAAAAGTATATTGTTCGGTTGATTAAAGCTTAGAAAAAGAAAAATTACAATTCCGCTATTTTTACAGATTGATTACAGGATCATTTAAATTCTTTTCCTCAAACCTTAATTTTGTGTATTGTGCTTTCACTAAAAATAAATAAAAAAAAATCTCTCTCGCACAGTATTTAATTTTTTTCTGACAATATAAACATCTATTCTATCAATACAATTAGTATTATATATCCCGATAAGTTTTGGTTTATTTTTCTACCATTACAGTCGCTGACGTTTCGTGTGGTGTTAACTTTTCCCGCGGCGCTCGCGTTGTCGGGGGTGGCGCTGCCAGGAGGGCTGAATTTCCCTGGTTGGCTTCCTTGACTCGCCGGGGTGGCCACTACTGTGGCGCTACTGTCCTTTCAAAGAGGTGGCTTATCACCGCTGGCCATTGTATGTGCAGGTGAGTCAAACATGATGATCAACTGCTTTGAAATTTTATTTGCATAACAATGTTCATACATATCGACTGTGGAAAGGAAAAAGGACGTAACCCACACATATCAAATTTTACAGGAGGCGCTAAAAACGTGTTTTGATGATTTTGTGACATATGCAAATTATGAATTATATATAATCTTGAAGTGCACGGATACTTCTAAACTGGTGTTTAATTGACATAACCTAATATTAATTAAAGAAATTGTCTCGGAAAAACCTTTATTTCAGTGTTTTTTCTTGGTTTTAATTTTTTACAAGGTCATCTTTTTCAAACTTAAAAGCTAAATTTAGATACTTATTCGGCATTTTCAGCTTCCATCCTTTTGATAGAATGTGTGTCAAGTTGTATACATTGTGATTATCGAAAAAAAGCTCTTTTGGAAAATTGAGGGTTAAGTCCTTTTTCCTTTCCACAGTCGATATTAAATTTATGATATGACAAACAACAAAGTATTTATTTTGATTGAAATGTGTACTTTTTTCAATGAAACATTTGATATCATGAGTGGATTCAAAAAATACTCCGGTATTAATCTTTAGAATTGTCATAATGTGAAAAAATATCGACGTATTTAAGTTCTACAAATATTATTATATATATGATTTATAGCTTTTTCAGCTTATCCCCTCATCAGAACTAGGATAGTTCAGTATAAATCAGGATAGTTCTGATAAAGGCATAAAACGAAATAGTTGTCAACCATATATAACATATTTTTTGTATAACTTAAATATGTTTATATTTTTTCAACTGTTGTTCTAATAAATTAATGAATATAATCTAGAAGTGTCATTATATTATTATTAAAATATCGTAATTATTTTGTATAGCTATGCCTTCTACAAAAGTGATCAAAATTGTCGTTAAGAAATTTTTGATTTTGTTGTAGTATTCATTACATCTATTTTATTCTTGTGATCATTGATAAAACTATGCAAACAATTTTGTATTGGAAATTAATGGACTCATTGTGTATAATATATGTACATGTATAAAAGTTTTCTTCGTCTGTTTGTTTTACATATGACCATTTATAACAAACAGTCTTTGGTTATTTCACATTAGTGGAAAAATAGTTTTTTACCATAATAAACACAAGATGGCTGGGTTGCTTCAAAATTAAAGCAATTATTATATATATAATACGATGTGGATATTTTATAAATATGGCTTACGACAATCGACTATATCGGCATACACTTTTCATATCCGAAATATAAGTGTATCATTGTAATTATAGTAAGTGTTGATATTATTATTTTTTGTAGTTTTTTATCTAATTCATTTTATCTATCAATATATTTTCAGCCTAATAAAGATTCGCAAAAAAAATAACACCTGGTTAACTGAAATAAATGAACTATAATTTATTTCTCTCAATAATAAAGTCATTCTTTTTAGTGGCACAAATGATCTTCTCCAGCCTGGATTCATCAAAGCAACTCTTGGAGAATACGATCTAACGCAGCCTGAAGTGCCCAAAGCCCAAGAAGTGAGAATTGACAGAATAATTCCTCATCCTCAGCACAGATGTGGTCGATCCGCTTTTGATATAGCCTTAGTGAGGCTCAGCTCTGATATCACTTGGTCAGATGCTATAGCACCAGCTTGTATGCCCGATGGTCCAAGAGGGAATACTTATACGGATTATTCTGGTGCACCAGCAACTGTTGCTGGGTGGGGATGGTTAAACGAAGATAGCTCCAGAGGTGAGTATATTGATAATACAAACAGTAGAAATTGATTGCCATATAAATAAAAAGATTTTTTTTTTAAAAGACTTTTGTGCTATTTGGCTCATGGAACATAAAGAAAACGATTGAACCTAATCTAACAGCTTGCAAATTGTTTATACCTTTCATATATAGCAAAAACTTCAAATAATTATGCTGCATTTATTATAACAAAGAAATAAATTAATATTTATTTTATATTAGGGTAAAAATAACAACGTATTTAGTTCTACAGTTTTTATATTTATAAGTTGATAGCGATTTATTAGTTGAACTACGTTCTACTATATTTCTGTTCATGAACTATGTTCTAATATAGTTTTTACGATGGCAAAAGCCGAAATAGCTATCAACTAATAAATATAAAAACCGTAGAACTAAGTCCGTTGCTATTTTTACTTTATTATAATAGAGTTCTACCAAGGAAATAATTTTTTTATATGTTGAATTATGGGTTGTTACAAAATCATCTCACATATTTAGTATCAATTTGTAGAACGTACATAGACAATTAATTAATAAATGTAAGACTTAAAGCGCTTAGAATTAAAATTTTGTTTTTAAAATGTACTGTGTTGCCATTGAAATAATAATCGTATTTTTTTTCATTTTAGGGGGTCGCGCGGATATTTTGCAAAAGGTCGAAGTGAATGTTTTAGAAAATACAATTTGCCAACAATGGTACGCGTCACAAGGGAAGAAAACAAAAATTAACCCCAATCAAATGTGCGCAGGGGATGAACAGGGTGGTAAAGATTCTTGTTGGGTGAGTATAATCAATTATTTGTTAAGAACAATGTGTTAGTTAATATATTTACGAATGAGTATTGTATTTTATATATTTCACAGTTATAATTTTAACACTAGCTCTCGTGCTTCCATGTAAAACGTTGAAGATTAGTTTCAGCTGAACAATTCAACTGACCAAACTCATCATTTCGAATTACTCCTGAATCGATCATTTAATGCAATCAATTAAAATAAATAATCATTATATGTATCTCGCTATTTATTCTGACTGCGTGATCGAGTTTTCAACGTTATTGGCTTCAGTTATGGTGATCACGGGTTCGAATCCCAGTTTTATAAATTGATTTTTCAATCGATTTATTAATTTCCCTTCGAAGGCATGGATGTATATGATTTCTTCAATTCTCTCCTCCCACCCATTCTATTCTTAAAACGAGGCGTAGCGAGAGCGATTAGCTAACCACTAGTCCTTTTCTACTGTATCCTTATATTTCTACTGTCTATGGAAAAATGGAGGTTGAGCAACTGGATAACAATAACTTATCATAAAAACACTTATTTTGAGATTAATTTCATTAGAAGTCAATATGCTCCACATTGGGAGCTGACACGGTAAAAAATATGTCTTTTCACCAACAATTTGAAATCTACAAACTTATTCAGATTTTACTCTCTACTGAAAAGGTTTAGTGTAGTACTGTGAAATGTGGAGACTAACAATGTAGGGCAACGATCTATTTTCTATACAATTATTTTCATTATGTCGTATATGTTTTCAGGCTGACAGCGGTGGTCCTCTGATGTCGTTCCAAGGATCAAACTCCGTGGTTATAGGAGTTGTTTCTACTGGAATAGGTTGTGGAAGACCACGACTTCCTGGACTGTACACCAGAATTTCCGAGTACATGGAGTGGATTCAGCAAGAAATTAGGAATTAATAGTCACAATTATTACGTGCCATTACAATTTTAATTATCTTACCAAAATGAGTGACCTATATTTGTATCGATTTACAAATATTCTAGTCTTACTTAGTTGATTTTTCAACTATAGTTTTTATATACTGCACAAAAACAGTTTGATCAAAATTTAGAATATAATCATTTCCATTCATCCAATTTATATTTATTGTTGAAATTTATATAGATCATCATTTTTTTGTTAAGCTATCATATTTTGATCAATTGTTTTTTATACTGTGATATTACTTAAATATTTATTGAATTAGAATAATTTTACAATTTAATAAATGAATTACTTTACAAATATGTTTTTATTTACCTTAATTAATTTCCGTCTAAGTACGACGTCGTGCACTTAGTATGAAGTATTTAACAAATAATTTAGTTTTTATCACGAATTGGTGCAACAGCTTAACGACCGCGGACGCGTATTTGAGTCTTTGAAAAACAAAGGTTTCTGACCGGCGGACTCATATAATATATGCGTATAGACTATAGACGAAGTATCTGGAAGCTAACAAAATTAAATTCGGTAAAGATAACTCAATTTGTTTACAAATTATAGTGAATTTAGTAAAATTACATTTTTTGCGAATATTTCGCAAAATTGCCCGGCCGCCAAGTGAAATTTTATAAAAAAAAACGTGCGGTCGTTAAGCTGTTAAAATAAAAAAAATGTCTTGATGTAGAATACGATTTCATCACATGGTATGGTTATAAGAAGTTTCTTAACTGGATGGCTGTCACAGACGAGATATCACCTCAAATTTTTCGTACTCAACACACCAGAGACGAGCTACCTTGTCAATAATTAATTAAATTAATAATTTCTAAGTATAGCCGGCGTGCTAAGTACAAGCGTACTTTTTTCTATGGCAGCCAAACTATTAAAATATTTGAAATCGGGTGACATTATTTATAAATAATTTTAAAAGAATGATCGATGTCTATTTGATATAATATGTTTATATTAAAACTCATTGAATAGTTAGATTGTGTATAAAAATTGAAGTTAATTATTCAGCATCTTTTAAATGTGTCAGAGATGTAAAAAGATCACATTGTTATTATACTTCAAATTTTCATGAGTTAATATCAGACTGGGGCAAATTCGGCTCTCTATTGAGCTATGTTACTGTACGTCTTGCGTGGACGAAATCAAAGCGAAATGGTGTCCGTCGCCATAGTTACCCCGTAACACGTAAGCAAACATCAGTTTGTTTGATATTTTGATTCGCTTTAAGCCGTGTTCTATTCGCGTTCGCTGTGACTTCGCCCAGGCAAGACGTAGCGTAAGTGCGGCTTCCAATATATTTGATAAATCTATTTTTTATACTTTATATAACAATACAATAGCGTCGTGGATGGCGGCCATTAAAAATTGACTACATATACACAATGGGTTGTGTTGGGAAACCAAATTAATTAAGATTTGTATAGACATGTAATTAGATTTTATTTTTTGTATTTTATACAACGTGCGAGATTATGGTGTGGCTCTTTATATATTGTATATATTTTATTCATGTTCGCTCCCAATGTGGAACATATGGCATCCTCATGGAGGTATTGCAACAGAAGTTTTTTCTACAAGAAATGTTTGTTACTCAGTCGCTCGACCTCATTTTTTTTTCAAAGTGAGTAGTAGGGAAAGAAGGATTAGGAGAGAACAGGTACTTTACTAACAGAATACTTTACCCCAATACTTCGCTCTCGATTTATGTACAAAAATCTGAGGAAAAATTGAAACATTCAACCCAGTTCTTCATTCAGTAAAAATGCCTACATTACCACTGTGCTATTTAAGCTGGCTGAATATTATAAAAATATATGTATGAAAAATTAATGAATAAAAAACAATCACGAAATTCACATCACAAAAATTTTATTGCCAAAAAAATAAACTTCGTTTATTTATAAAACTAGTAATACTAATAATTATTCACATAAATTATAATATAATAAGCAAATTAGTAAGCGCAGCGCACTATTTTATCATTTTTTTTTTACTAAATTCGCTAAAAAAAATACTAACAAAATCAGTCAGGAAGCTAACATTTAAGCATAAATATGCAAATTTTATTTGCAAAATATATAAATAAAAAATGCAAATGGCATTTTAAGATCAAATTATAAATCACAATCATATTGAGCATTATTTAATTTGAAGCATTAATCGAGTGCTCAAGGCATATTTTCTACAAGCAATTAAAAATGATATGCTATTTTTATGTAAAGTTTACAGAAAAATATTTTTTTAAAGCTGCTCCTAAAGCTGCATAAGCATTAAGTCAAAGCAAAATTTGTAATGAATACTGAAATTTTCTGTTTTAATTTTTCAAAATATGTATTTTTGTATCGTTTGATCTAAGTTAAATATATATTTTAGTGGAATTCTAAAATGGACAAAAACACGTTTTCAAATATTATATCACATTTTTAAAGGAATATTCATGATACACTACTTAAGACAAAAATGGAAATATTTCTTCACTAATATGGTGAACTTTTTTAAACATCACATTACAAATTTCTTATAAGCATAGGGCAAATCATAATTTTACGAGAATCGCTAAAGCTACGCTTTGTTAGTCGTGCCTTCATATAAAACGAAAAATATTGTCAATTTCTTATTGTATATAATTATCTTTGATCCATTTCAAAAGAGTTTTTTGAGAATCTTTCATGATTTCTAATAGTCTTCCTCCGGGGCTACCTTCATTTTCATCGTCCAGAATTGCAATGGCTTTCTTTAAATGATCTTTCAAGTACTTTGACATTTCTCCAATATCGTTTCTGGTAACTCCTTTTCTATCCAACTTCCTCTTTGCCAATTGAAACTCTGCTTGAAAAACTTCGTGGTACAACACGCTAGAATAAAGACTGAGTCTTGAATTTCCTGGATCAATTTTCAGCGTAATATCTATAAGAGTTTTACACATATCAGCCTTTTTTAATAAAAGATCATCATCCATCTGATGGTATAGGCATCCTTGTTGATATCCGTACAACTGAACGAGGGAATGCTTCACCGAATACAAATGATAATGATTTGGATGCAAAAATGTCGATAGTTTGGTAACCAAATCTTCAAGTTGTTTGATATTTGGACCTTCTGCTTGGACAGCTTCGACTTCGTCTCCCATTTGCATAATCAAATATAATATTTCAGAACTCTTCACTTTTACTGGACAACTATCGCAACCCCAATCTGTATCTGGATCACAAGGATCCATTGGAAGTTGAATACCAGTACAAGTCTCTGTTTCTGTCCCTAAACATTTAAGAGCACTTAAATATGTTCCTAATTCAGTTGGATCTTTACACCTCGAACAAAAACAATTGAAATACTTTGATTCTTTCAAATGTTCTCGCCTCGCTTGGGTTCCCCAAAGTGCATGCGTGTACATTGTCGTTATGTTTTCTCCTTTCATTATCGGCACAACAGCTCTTACTACGACTTTGAATTGTAAATTTTCATCGTCATTATCAATATCAAACGAGTGCTTTGTGTTTGGTATGCAGCTGTGCTCCATCAAAGAAAAGTTTGCGTACAGAGCTGTCAATTCTGTTCCACCATTATTAAGACGTAAATCAAGAGAGTTAACATCAATTACACCACAAATAGTATGAAGGAGCTTTGTTGAAATATCTGGGAGTACGTTGGTGTTTAGTTCCGTCTCCACAGCTCTTAGATTATGAAGAAAATTATCTTCCAAGTACTTTATGACCCTCTCGTGTGTTTCACTGGAACCAAAACAATAAACGAGAATTAAATCAATGTTTTTATTTATTTAATCAGAAGTAATAAGTAAATGTCAATACTTTTTCAAAGTAAGCGAATGATATACTTGAATAGAATAACAGATCTATCTAGTACCAGTTATTCTATGTTTGGATTTTAACAAGGCAGATTGACGCTATAAAAACATAGTCATTGGTCTCGGCTTGGCCATTTGATGTGGATGACTAAAGAAAAGTATTTAGATTTGAAACAAGCCTATATTTTCATAAAGCTTATTAAAACCTACCATTGACAGTGGCCGTTAAATACTACGTATATGGTTTATCCAGTGATGCTACAATTGAATGGAATATCTTCTGAAATATGATTCACGTAAAAGCTGTCAAATCATAATCATAAAGACAAATAAAATAAATTCTTCTCTAAGGCTTACTTATAAGCCGCTGTGCCTGGTCCTCTTTCTTCCATGTGTGACTGAAGGTCCAAAATCTTCTTGTACTTCTTCGGAAACTTCTTTTGCGCAAGAAGACACCGAAGAGTCATTAGAGAGTCATGCCTGAAAGGTGAAAATAGTAAATATCAGACATGAAAAGTTCTTTAAAAATATACTTGATATCACTACCATCAGTCATGGAACGAGAGCCCTGCAATTTCTTGCTTATTTATTGCGAGTGGCATGTTATTAAAAACTTATTTTTTGAGCATTCGGTGAATAACTATGAACTTAACTTGCAATTTAATCAAAGTAATCGATGGAAATATTTCATAACTTAGTCTGCTGATAATTAAAAAAATGAATTTTAGGTACAAAGTCAATTGTTTATGTATGATTATAAAATCTTGCAAGCTTTGCAAACGTAGTGGATGTTGCTGACGGTAAGAAGCTCGAGATGACCCAAAAAACATATTTTTGTAAAGCTCATACAAACAAATTATAATTACAGACTTTTAGTGTTTATTTTTGTCGATACATACTAGGACGTCCAATCCCAGGATTCCGGAATCGTATCAGGACTAATCTCGGGATTTCGGAATTGAGAATAAAAAATGCAAAATTCTCGTTAATTGTAGAAATCCGCGTGAGACCAAAAAAAGTTTCTACCAAAGGTCAGGATTTTGAAATCGACACGTAACGAAAAATTTTGATCCGTAAATTCGAATTACGAAATCCCGAATTTTTCCACGATTTAATGGTGAATGTTCAATCCCGGATTAAAAAAAAATATGATTTCCGCAATCCCGGTATTACAAAAAGGGTCCGGGATTGGATACCCTAATTCTAATACATACCGAGGGCGTGTCATGATAAACCAATAAAAACTTTTTCGAATAGTTAACTTCTTTATATGAAGACTATTAAAGTTTAATACCAGATGTAAATATAAGATTTTTTTTCAACATAGCCGAGGCGTACAATTAATGCAACTCGCATTTTTTTGGTAGAATAGTTTTTACCTGTAATAATCGCCAATATTTGACACTGCACATCCACCCCGCATGCTCAGGACGACACACTCCAAGCCATGATGGCGGAAGTCTTTTAGTCCAGGACACAGTCCAGAGCATATAGGCCAGCCGCAGCTTTAAAATAATAAGAAAAGTTATACTATGTGATCATATTTGCATGAAATATGTGTTCGGCAAGCATACATCTGATAGTGTCATGTAGTAAATATGAGTAGCTTTTCTTACAACTCGTTGTAAGGTTCTGATTAGGGCTTCCAATTAACCGGACATTTAAACTCACCGGTGTTCGGTTTTTTTTCAAATAAATAAACCGGGTAACCGGCTTAAGCCGGATTTATTTTCAAAAAACCAATTTTAGTACCACACAGAAATTAGAAATTAGACAATTGAACAGTACAATACTTTATTATATTGTACTACTTATAATATAATACTATTTTTAAATATTTATACCCTACATATGAATAGTTAAATAAAAGCTCGTAGCGTTCAAAGCAGAAAAAGATTTTTTAATTAACCCGGTTAACCGCCCAAAATAAACCGGGTTTCGGTTTATTTTAAAACACCCGAAAAACCGGTTAACCGGTTTCGGTTTAAACTGGTTTGGAACCCCTAGTTTTGATAGAGATTAAATGAGAAGTAATGAAAACATCAGAAAAATCTTTGCGGTAGCTAGATAATCCGCTACCGTTTACTAGGAACTAGTAAACAGTAGCGAATTAAGCACATGGGAGGGCCCAGAGGCAATAACATGTGGAGGCTCTATTTTACGGTTTACATAAAAACGTTGGAAAATTCAAAGTAAAATACTAAAAATCTAGCTCATTAATTAAGCTCAATAGTTTTTTTTATTCCGCTATTTTTCTTATACCATTTCGCCATCAGTTTAACAACTGTAATTATGCATAGTGAATCCTTTAAAATATTAAATAAATCATTAGGAAGTTTAAAGTACCTTAAATTAATATTATAAATAAACATATGGACTTTGAACTTTGATAAAGAATGAACTTTGATAAATAATGAGCTGTTTTATTAAAAAAAAAAATAGTTCGACCGCAAGCTTAATAATTATTCCTAATAATTCTTCGATATTTATAGTCTTACCTATTGCATCTCTCCCCAACATCGATTCCAACTGGTTTATAGCATCCTACGCAAGGAGCCACGTATTCAGTATCTGGTAGACTCTTGGGAGCGAACGCCAATGGTGTGTCAGTCATGATTAGGTCTCCAGGCTTGAGATCCCGCGTTGCGACCAAATATCTGCCCAGTTGGTCAGAGTTCTTCACCTGAAAAAAGTCAATTTTAACTTTATTATCAATGGCACAGAATATTTCTTCGTGGCGCATATGACTGCCACGCAGCACTTCCATGCCCTGTCTCCCGCCAATTGCTTTGCGTCCTTCCATGACATGCCAGCATCCCTTCCTATGGATAGTACCCGACGAAGGTCCGCGGAACCGGAATATCACCGGTCGAAAAAAGAGGCAGGCAAGATTGGGGCTTTTTTTACATTGAAAAAACACCAAATTTGTTTACTTAAACTGACATTCGGATCATATATTTTTAGATGAATAAAGAAGCTACCAAATCTTTTTGACTTACTCAATGTTTTGCTCACCGTCTCCCGTTTTTTTAACTGAATGTATCCTGTTATAAAGTACCGTAAATCGCTTTCAAATGTTTGCCAGGAGTTTCTTATATCAATTAATTAAAACTTGAATCAATGAAAATTTGTAAAATTAGTAAACTTCTTTAATAAAAAAAAATAGTAAAACACTCGTTTGTACTTATTTCACAATCGTCTATTAGGACCAGGACCGATTCCGCTCATTACTAGTATGTTAAAAATATTCGTGATTAATAAAACCGGTTCTGATACTAATAAATAATTTTGAAATAAGTTTAAATGAGTTTTTTTCACAATGCATACCTTTAGAGTCAAACTTCTTTGACTTGAGAGCTATCTGCTCTTCTTATGACGTCTGATTTATTTTAAAATATCAGCACACAATCACAAGAAGTAAACATACCTCATTTACTATGTATGTACTATGAGAGGCTTATACTCAAGTTGCGGAAATTTTACAATATTTCGACAAGTGATTTTGTAATGTATTTTTTGACATAAACGTTAGTTCGAGTATAAGTCCAAAATGATTTTTTTATCCATCTGAGATGCGTTCAGTAGTTTTTTTCCTGATCTTACTTGAACAGATATAATGCCTTTCCACCAAAAATTAACATTAAACATCTTTTAATTTCATTTCGTAGATTTTAAGTCCAGGTGTTTTTAAAAAAAAAGGTTAAAAAAAGCTTCTGCCCTAAATGGAAAACTAACTTATGGATTTATAAAACAGTTACATTTTCATATTATTGCTGGCCGGGTTATCCCTAGACAAATTATTTTCTTCTTGCACGGTTAATTTTTACTTGGTTTTGAAATTGCATCTTTACGTATATTTAATCTCTCGATGTACAGTTTACACGGATTTTTCCCATGTAACAAATCACCCATATAAAAAAAGAATTGGGTGAATATATTTTGAGTGTATCTTACAGTATAATATATTTTTTTTAATATATACAGTACAATACAATTGATATTGACGGTGATTTTCTAGAAATAGCCTCGTCTCTTCTATAATAATTATAACTTTTAAAAAACAAACAATGTTGAGATGTTGAGACAAATGAAACTGGCACGTTGCCAAATTTAAACACCAAGCAATTTTGTAAATGAATACCAACACGCAATGCCACCACGTGTAGCTTGGGAATGCATTAAATATTTTATTTAAAAATTCCTTTCATATCATTCACAAAAATTACAGATATTGTTATCTCGTTACTTTGGTTCAATTGTTATTTTTTCTTTTGCACTAAGTCGTAGATTTTTCATTCTGATTATTTTCTTGTATTTGTATTCAACTTCATTACAATTATTTAAAAATGTACTATCGTTTGGAATTAATTTAATCTATTCTATGTTTGTTATCCCCTGGCTTTAATTAAACATTTAACAAAAATAAAAGTGCTTTTACTACGATAACAGAAAATTTAATTATTGTACATTAATGAGCCCATTAGAGATGAAGTGAGCCAAGTGGTATATTAGAGAAAAAATACGTTGTAGCATTGTACACATCTTAAAATATTGTATAAGTGAAGTAATATACTTAGAATAGTGTTACCTCCGTAAAATAAAAATATGTGATCCACCAAAAAACGAAATTAAGACGTGTTTGTCATTAAAAGTCCAAGAAAAATGGTTTTTCTATTTGTCTCAATTCACCTCTCGAGGGCCCATTTAATCATTGTTTAAAAAATGACTAATTCTGTACAATCAATTAGATTACAATAACTGCGTTATTTATCAGTTTCAAATAAGAATTAAACTCTTTTAAGCAAATAATTAAAAATAAACGGAAAATCTATCATAGAATTCTACCTTTTTAAATTTATGGCGACCGGGTGAAGTATTAGATTCATCTATATCCAAATGCGTTTCGCTTTTTAAATATATGTATATGAATCATTTATAAGCAATGTACCTCACTTTGATATGCACCTTTAAAAAATCACCTTTCGAATATTAATTAACTGACACACATTCTGTAAAAACTTTGATAACTATTCTCATCGACTGATCAATAATATAATTTAATATTAACCGTACAATATTATTTGTATTATGCGCATTTAATAATCTAGTAAGTAATGTTTATACCTCTAAGATAATAATAAAATAACTTTAGCTCAATTTTTACTATACCTCAAACGCTTTGCAAAAGTTTTTATGCTTCTTCCAGTCCATTTTCTGGTGTTCCTTGCTGCAGTAGGCAACCTCTTTACATCCGGCACACCTTAACTCAGCCGGTGATGAGCAAATGGAACACCTTCCGGCCCTCGCATCATTACCTCCCGCCATCCTCCCCTGGCCCTTTGTATTGGCACAGTCTTCGAATACCAATTAGTCACAGACCAGAACAAGCCTACTGCAATATCAGAAACGACAATTCATTCTATCAAAAGCCGCCATTAATTAACATTAATGGAAAGCCTTATGCATATGTTATAGGTGAACTTTATCTTACTATTTACTAATTATAAACTTGGCACTGACAGCCAGACTAACCTCAGATTATTAATAACGGATTCAAAATGTCAAGATTTGTGTTGTGTTATATTATTTTGAATGAACGCGTCTATTTTAAGTCTGTCTAGTGTCATTCATTGTTATTTCAATCAAGCTCTAATAGAAAATAGTTGAATGACTATGATACTAGATAACGTTCAAGATGTAACGAATGTTATGACTTTTTAATGTCACCAATTTGTCTACATTTTTATGGTTTGAGCGATTTTTACACTGTGTCGTTTTTCTCCTTGAAAAAGTCTTTCAATAAATATTTACATCTATTTTTAATGCGCATGAATTTACGTAAGGCTTAGAATTAAATGAACTTTCGGTTAGATGATTTTCACTATAGTGTAGCTCCCGTAGAACTCTGTTTGGCTACAAGCTACAATATTTTATTTTTGAATTAAAATGAAACATTATATGCACGGATGGTTGTGATAACAAATTTAAATTATACATTAAATATGTATTTTGTTATATTTTCAACAACATCAAAACCAAGTTCACTTGTACCAGTGAAAACCATCCAATCCACAATTGCAATTATTTTTAATTTTTCGAGTAATATTTAAAACGAATAACGTTGCGTACATTAATATTAAACATAATGTAGATAGAACTTTATTCTTTAGATTTATTATAGGGAACAAAAACAAAACTGTACTATTTCTGCCAAAGCTTAATATTGCTTCAAAGTAAATCTTGTTAAATTACTAATCAAAAATTTCATCATCAGTATGTTTGAAGAAAAAAAATCCTTGAAAAGAAGCCTTAGTTTATATATAATAAAATAATCTTATTTTACTCAATACAATAGTTTGCTGAAATTCACAAATTCCTTTTGTCGATATATCAATTTTGTTATTTCATATTACCGCATAAATTTTGTCACTTACAAAATAGATTATTAATTTAAAGCACAGAGAGGTTGCAGTACCAAAAAGGTATTAAAAAATCTCACTTATTTAGTAAAATTGGTTGGGATTTTTGTTGCATTTCAATTGAATACTAAATCTATTAAAACTTACAATCACGTTAGTAATTTTAACAACAACTTTGTTCAACAAAATGACAAAACCCCGACATTCTTATTGTAATTTATAGCTTAAAAATTAGAATCAATTTTTATTTCATTCGTAAACCTTGCAATGTTATGTCTGATGATGATTCTCAAAAACGCCGAAACACCTGTCAAATTTTGTTACACAACAATTGGAATAACAAAGTTATCAAACTTAATTGTATATCAACTTTGTTTCTAATCTTCGGAATTTATAATTTAAAAGTATCATAACGTTATTATCTAATTTTGTAATAATTAAAAAAGAACATCAATTTGTGATAACAGTGTAAAAAAAAATTGTCATACCTAGTCGAATGTTATTTATTTTTACTTCAAAGAAAACTGAAGTGTAGTTCTTTATGTCAATAATTTATAAAAGTAAATAAATGGTTTCCACTGGGGACTACTTTATAATCATCACATCAAAATGCGTTTTTACTGATATGATCCAGACCTCTTATCTGTACTAATCACTTACTGTCAAATACGTTTAGTTAACGAATCAAGTGTTTTGATAGCAAACGTTAAAGTATTCTTAAAACAATTATACAGTTTAATATCAATATAAGTGTAAAACATACATACACTAGCCAACTAACATATTGTGAGACATTAATCATTCTATGGAATCCACATTGAGCGTCGATGAATCACTTATTTAAATAAAATTTTGTCTTTTTAACACTTCAACAAGTGACTTAATTGGTTTACGTTAATAATTATTTGTTAACCTACAAAATGACACAAACATTTCTAGATATATTCGTTATCATACGTTATGAACGATTTTTAATTATGACAATACAGTGAAATACTTATATTACATGTATTTCTTGTAAAATATTTTAACAGTTTTAACCAGTTTATTGAAAACCTGTCTCTTTCATTAACGATTTCGACTGAAGGCGTTTGATTGAATTTGAATATCAATTTTAAATCTACAAATATGAACGATTCTAGTATTATTAATATTTCATTACGAAGCAGTATTAAAAATATATACATCATATAAACAAAATGACTTTACAAATATATCGGCATTTAATTTCATTTTTTTTTGCATGCCAATGATTATTCATCGATCTCTCAAATTACAACACACATGTAAACAACATAATTGAAAAATTTCAACGCATTCTTTAACACAAAAGTGTTTATTTTAACCACGTGTTTATATGCTCAATCATACACTTTTTCGCACTCATTATTTTAAAGCGTTTGGATGTCATCAAATAATGTGGAAAATATATTAATATACAATATTTTTATCGTTCAGCTTTATTTATAACTGTAAACATATTTCTGCAGACACGAAGTAACTGGCTCACCGTATATGGAAGTATCAACAGATGTCTTGCAAAACGAGAAACTATGTTAAATAAATATGTGAAAAAGTCACATTCGATCGATTCGTTTGGTGCTAGTTATACTTTTACTATTATTTACTAATCTTATACTATTTCGCAATGGCGGTCCGTCGTGGATGCCGTTTGCAAAAAAACTGAATGATACCGCGAAACGTCAAAGCATTTTAGTGATTTTGTTGAAGTTTTCGGGAACGGGACACCGTGTTATGGCGGTCTTGCAGTGTGCCAGATCTGTTTCAAATATAACTTCGGTAGAAATAAACGAGTATTATCAAACTCTGCAGCGAACGAAGCCGACGGCGTTTAGGGGCGCAGTTTTCCGAGCGGTCAACAATGGCAAAATATATTTAAATTAATACGAGCCGATAAATCGAGACGAATTGATTTAATTACTTAGTTAAAATCAATTGATACAACAAACTCACCAGGCTGCCAGTTTTAGTTGTAGAAAGTGTCTGTAATTAATATTTTGTTTGATAAAATCAATTATCTAGGCATATTTCACATTTTTTTATTGTACTCCATGAACGGTTTTGCTGAGCAAGTTATCAGTTTCATCTGATATAAAAAAAAACATATTTGATATAAAACGATGACACTTATTGACAAACTTCACATATAAGTTATAACTCAATTAGTGATAAAATTAGATCAAAATTACGTAGTGAAAATAAGCTCAATAATAAGGTGTTATGAATAATTTAAATACTGGAATAACACGAATACTAACGGTCTAATAAATGATCAATTCACGTATTGAAAAAAAATATGCTTAGTTTACTGTATTTAATTTGCCAATATTTTAATAAAATATATACTTTGCGATTTTTTTACTGCGAATAATGCAGTCTATATTGATTATTACTTTAACACTTCAAATAGATAAAAGTTTTATTCATTTAGGTTTGGTATGGGAAATATTATTAAAAAAATCAATTTTGAGCATTATGCTATCGTCAAGATGTTAAATAGATTCTTATAGCTTTAGCATAAAAACATTAAGTAAAATTTTCCATTAAAAGAAAGTTTTATTTGTGCTTTTCTTTGTATGTTAAAAATCAATTTCCAGGAGCCACTGCGAAAGGTTCTACATTACTTCGTTAGCGCCAGTTAAAAAATAGTTTTTGTTTTTTCTTCATATGTATTAAAAACAAAAGCATATTCCCGCATAGAGAAGGTTGTAGCCTCTACTAAAGCTATGTTTTCTGTAGGCTTTTTTAAGAGACTAAAATTATCTCTACTAGATAGCGAATTGTTTAATTTAATACTTTACAATAATAATCAAAACTTTATGAAATTACTGGCAGCTTATAAAGAAAACCCTGTATTTCTTTCAAGACGGCGTTGATTTCATATGTAAGAGAATGGGGCGTCTCTTTCATTTATTAGTGAAAATCGTTTAAATTGAATAGCTTCCCACAAAGTCATCTGCTTCGTCATAATATCAGACTGAATGAATTATGCTATCCCAATACAATAGTGAGCTATGTTTTCACGCGCTTAAGCTAACTATTTTTAATTATCTTTATAAAACAAGTTACTGGTTCAGTCTTTGGTAGACCGTCACCATAGACGTGGCGTGTCTCTGGTTTTTTGAAAGAACGTCTACCTGATTTATAAGTTTCCTACGTACGATAACAATGATAATTATCAATTAAAAAAATAAATAAAAACTTTTATAGCGTTTAAAATTTTCTGTGCTTGTTCAAAAAAAATTGTGACGTAAAAAATATTGTTATTTATATTCAAAATTAACTGAGTGAAAATGAACGGAGCAACAGAACCTTTTCCAAGATGTGCGGTCTGCTCTCAACCTGCAGCTCAACAGTGCGGAGGATGCCGAGCTGAACACTACTGTAGCAGAAATCATCAGAAGCAAGCGTGGAGAGCAGGCCACAGACTTCGATGTTCTTCCTTCCGTTTGGAGACCAATGATATATTAGGCCGTCATCTGGTGTCAACGAGAGACATAAAACAAGGTGAAATTATCCTCAAAGAAAAGCCCGCTGTCTTGGGTCCGAAAATGGTATGTTTCCCTACATGCCTGTCTTGCTATAAAAGACTCAAACCGATAAAAAATCAAGCAGGAAAATATGATTATAATAAATGCACATCGTGCTCTTGGCCTGTATGTGGACCAGCATGTCAGGCTGCGAGTGTTCATAAAGAAGAGTGTGAATTAATGGCAGCGAGAAAATATCTATCTACTATCACATTTACAGGAGAAGATAAAAAAGAATCGTCGTATTGTGTTATAACTCCTTTACGTTGTCTGCTAATGCAGAAATCAAACCCAAAACAATACGAATCGATTATGAGTCTAGAGAGTCATTTAGACGAACGAATCAACAGTCTTCTTTACAAAATCCTTAAAGCAAATCTTGTAACGTTCATGCAGCAGGTAATGGGTCTGACTCAGTTCGACGAGGAGACAATTCTCAAAGCTGCTGCTATTTTGGACACAAACGCGTACGATATTAGAAATAGCGGAGACCAGAAAAGACTTAGAGGAATATATTTGTCTGCATCGATGAGAGCTCACGATTGCAACCCAAACACCAAACATGTTTTTGTTGACGATGCATTTTGTATGACAGTTATGGCGACAAATTTTATACCGAAAGGCACTATATTAACAATGTCTTACACCCAACCACTTTGGGGGACATTGTCCAGAAGGATGCACTTACAGACTACGAAATGCTTTGAATGCACTTGCGAAAGGTGCAAAGATCCAACAGAGTACGGAACTTACCTAGGAGCTATCAATTGCTCCCATTGTACGCCTAAAAGCCCAACAGGAGACATTGATAAGTATCCTAAATTAGTTTCTGTAAATCCTTTGGATAATTCTGCAGATTGGCAGTGTCAGGCATGTAATCACAAAATTCAAGGCAAGCAGATGTCTTGGGGAAATGACGCGATAAGAAAGGACATTATGAGACTGGACAAAACTAATCCTAGAGACTTTGAAGAGTTCCTGGAGAAGTATAAGCAGACATTACACCCAACGAACTATCATGCTGTAGAAGTAAAATACGCACTCGCTCAGATGTATGGTTGTATTCCTGGATTCACATACAATGGTGAGTTTAGTTTTTATTGATTGTGTTTTTTTTTAACTGACTTGTCAGTATTAAATTTATTAATGATAAACAATATTAAATTGTACTATATGCGTTAAATAACCAGTGAAGGAAGATGATATTTAACACGTTTACTATGACCAAATCATTCAATATTTTCATTTTCAATGGGACTATTATATTATATGATTCTGATTGAATTAGCAGATACTCGATGAAGTTCCTTAATAATAAGTTAACAAATTAATTTGTTTATAAAGTATTTCAAAATACTTTCGATAGATATCCCAAAATCATGTAATCGTATGTATAACTTGTAATAAACAAAACTACATATTTTCATGCCGATATTTAATATTAATTTTGGAAAAATATATTAAAATACAAAATACATTCTAACAATCATTTGAAGTTGATCCTATATTTGTTGCAAATGATGTTGATTAGATAATCTTATGGTGTATACATCAGTGAATTGATATTTTCCGGGAATAAAATGCCTCCTAATAAAACTCACTTCAAATTATTACATTTTTTAAATATCATACATTACATAAGCTCACTTAATGATAAACAATTATGGCTCGTTAAATAAACTGTTTTCAGTTTTACATATAAAAATATATAGGACCATTAGAGGTGAAGTGAATCAAGTGGTATTTTAGGAAAAAATAAGTGCGTTGTAATATTCTACACATCTTACGGTATCGTAAAAGTGAAGTAACCTCAGTTGAAACACATTGCAATTAGGGTATCCAATCCCGGAGCCTTTTTCCAATCCCGGGATTTCGGGATTGATTAGTTTTGAATCCCGGGATCCCGGAATTCCGGGATTGAGATTTTCTCACCGAGGAATTTGAAATCCCTGATTTGGTAAACTTTTTCCCAGAATCTCGCGGAAACTCGTTTTTTTTAGTTCACCGAGGAATTTGAAATCTTGAATTTGCCAATTTCGTGTAAATTTTCGGGATTTGCTCAAAATTTCTCAATCCCGAAATCCCCGGATCGTGACCATCTCAATCCCGGAACATTTTTAAAACATGCAAAAAATATTTTAGTATGTTTCATCACTCTATGCTATTCAACTAATTATGTAACAGGGTGTGCAATAAATATTATAATATCATCAGTGTTATTTGTAATTTTATGGTGCACATAATCTCATTAAAATACAACATCCGTTTTGGAATTGTCCTGACTGGTCTGATGCCGAAATAATTACTAATAATATTTAACAATTCTTGCATCTCTAAAATTGTTTGTTGATGTTTTTTACTTTACTATTATACTTCGAGTATAAGTTATATGAGATGTATATTTTTTTTATCGCCTCGCTTCTCTAGCGCATCTAATGGACGCTTTTCTATATAATTAGTTTCAAAAATCATTGGCACGGTTATTTTTAAATTTCCGGTACCTCCAGCTATTGTCGGATCATATTAAAATATACGAGCCACAAAATTCTTACACTAGTTAACGTCGAAGCTCGTCGCTAACTAAATGTCTTCGTTGAAACATCAACACACATACGTTATTATAGTATTTTAAAACTATCATAACACGCTTGATATTTCTTAAATATTTCGTAAACTTTTTCCACGCATTTTTCTAAATAACATATTTCAAATGGTCACAGAAACAACGATAGAAAATCTTTTCATTGTAATATTTTCAGCAGAAAAATATCAATAAATTTATGTCAGTGACAAATTATGTTCAGAAAAGAATTGAAAGGCAATAGAATTCATACGACGTAATTCAGTTGATAGATCATGAAGTAAGCTGCCTACACTCAAAATCATTTTCAAACTTGTAATGTCAGTCTATGTTTGCATATAATTTCTTTTACTTTGTATTGTTTTTAAGCAAATATTGTTATTATTATTGTATTAAATCAATTCAGTGACAAAATTATAAGACTTTTGATTCAATACATAAGCATTAGTTCATGTGTGTGTTTATTTATCGTATAAAACGCAATTCGTTTTTTATTTATAACAATATATTCACTCCACTATTACATTTTAAGAAAGAACACGAGCGGAATTTATTATTACCAAAGCTTTAATAGTTGGTTTGGCTAGAATAGACGTGTTATCTTGTAATGTTCGAAACATTCACCTGTCACAAATGTTGTGTAAACAGATTACTACAATTGAATTGTAATCAAGATGTGTGCTTCTAAAAAAATAATTACAACTGCAAATATGTTGCTAATCATGATTCAATCACAATTAGCAAATAGTAAGACTTATTATATGAAAAATAGATCTTATTATTTGGGTACACAGTAATTATTGTATGAAAAGTATTACATATTCATTATTACTTAATAAATAGAGCATTAAACTTACCATACGTTTAAAGCGTCAATCAATATTACAAAACAAATTCTTAGCTATTAGATCATTTGATTGTTCTGTAATACATATTGATTTAAGATTACTTTTTGGCAATTGAATATAAGATTGGTAAATCTCGCTCGCCACAGTTGCACCATGTATTTTTAAATGATTAAAATAAATATGCAGTTCTCTTATCAAATCATTATTAGTGTCTGATAATATATCGACAGCTCGCAGAACAATTTCTCTACAAGTTTTCTCACGTTATTACCAAAACAATTCACGAACAAATAAATGACAGTAAGGTTAATTAAAAGCTTTGTGAACAAATCTATTTTTCCAAAAAAAATAAGAAAAGGTAGTATAATTTAACAATATTTAAAAATAATACACACTAGAAATGAGACCAATTAAGTAAGGAATAGTTTTTAACTATCGATTAGAATATGTCAATATCAATTGCGATTAGCATCTTATTTATTCATTTATTCAAAATAATTCATTTGTATTATCCAACCTTTTGGTATGGTTCATTCTTGATAACTCAAATATTCATTAACACTGTTTTTTAAACATCAACTTAATATCTCTTGTTAGTCTTTTATTATTTGATTAGAATATATATATTTTGAAATAAATGGCGCTCATATACGTCTTAGTTTACTGTCTTCTTATGATGTTTACTAGGGCTTATACAAAAACTGGTTTTTGAATGTCAATATTGTTCGAAAACCGGTTTTATCCGGTTTTCGAAGTTTACAAAACATAAATAATTCAATTAAAATAGCGAGAAAAAGTTAATTTTCTTTATGTCTTATATTTATTAACATAATAATAATACACAAATATAAATTATCTGGTGTTGCTCCTCATAAAATATGATTTAAGAAAAAACAAAGCGTCCGCTGATCGTTCTGTAACAAAATTTCCTGATATCTAAAATACCCTTTCGCTGGGTAATGATGTGGGACATATGGTCATGAAATTAAGCCATGAAATAAAAAATCCAAATTTTCTGTCCTTTTGTTAATAGACTCGATGGTGGAAAATTTGGCACAACCGGTTGAGAAGTTGAAAAACTGGTTTTTGAATGTCATAAATTAAGCAAAACAACCGGTTTTTAAAACCGACAAGCCCTAATGTTTACCATATCAGACACCTCACTTTAAAGCTTCAAACCCTAGCCCAATCGCCATTGCGTATCGCAAGTATGAAAACTATCAACTATTCCACGCATAGCATCTCCAATCGGTTCTCATATCTGGCTCGATGGTTGTTTTCCTACTGTGTTGAAAAAAATGATTTATTTTGATATTTTTCTAGATCACGACTTAAACCTTATTAATGCCAACATTTTGTTTTTGTTTCCAGAACTAAATGACGCAGGACTGAACAGAAAAATTACAATCTGTTACGATTTGCTCGAAGTCCTAGGCTTGATTCAGCCGGGTTGGACAAGAGGTCGAGGAACACTCCTCTTAGAACTCCAAAGTGCCCTCGTTGTGAGGTCAAAGAGAGAACTGGCTTCGACTAAAATCACCAAGGCTGCTGCTCAGGTACCTTAATCTTTCATATTTTGCACTTATCACACCTGTATTAACAAACGGTAATCAATATAACTAAAGCAATATTCTTTACCATTTTATTTTCCTTTAGTAAATAAATACTCCAGTAATATCAATAGAAAATCATCTCTATTTTTATCAACTGTTTTCATATTTAAACCTCAATGACGTATCTTTTAATCTCGGATATTTGTATAGTCTTTCTTTATTTGTTTTTTATCCATTAAAATATTGATGTATCTTAAAATTGAAGATCTTGTCACGAAAACAACAAATGTCCACAGTTTTCCATTTTCATTTTATTACATTTCTTAGTTATCTGTCTATAATTTCATACATATCGACTGTGGAAAGGAAAAAGGACGTAACCCTCAATTTTCCAAAACAGCTTTTTTCAATAATCACAATGTATACAACTTGACACACATTCTATCAAAAGGATGGAAGCTGAAAATGCCGAATAAGTTTCTAAATTTAGCTTTTAAGTTTGAAAAAGAAGACCTTGTAAAAAATTAAAACCAAGAAAAAACACTGAAATAAAGGTTTTTCCGAGACAATTTCTTTAATTAATATTAGGTTACGTCAATTAAACACCAGTTTAGAAGTATCCGTGCACTTCAAGGTTGTGTATAATTCATAATTTGCATATGTCACAAAATCATCAAAACACGTTTTTAGCGCCTCCTGTAAAATTTGATATGTGTGGGTTACGTCCTTTTTTCTTTCCACAGTCGATGTGTATATGAAAAAAAAATCAGTAGTTTTCTCTTTATAGCCAAGTTTAGTAGTGTTAAGGTGGAAACATACTGCCGACACCCAACATCCAACGCGACGCGACGGCAGTGCGTTCCTGTTCCATACAATACAATGGCAAATATGTAGCTATGATCTCATCCAACATGCTTAAGTAACGTCGGGTGTCAGCAGTATGTTTCTACCTTTAGTGTATTTTCCATACTTTTTACTGTCTTAGTCTTCATTATTAATATCTTTGACTTTTTCAATCGTCGCTATTATTTCAATAAAAATATCAGATATCGATTTTTTCCTTAATATCTATTTACCCGAACGTAATACTATAAAAAAATACACCTCTACATATGTACACATATAAGGCTTTTCGACGACTTCTCACTTTCAAATTAATAAAAATACATATCACTAACAAAATATTACTCTTTCTTAAAAAAATGAGTTTTAAGATATTTGTTGTGTTTATGCCAAGGTTTTATATTACAAAAAACTACCTTTCTCTCTTCCTCCTACAAAAGAATTTCGTTGAAAACTTCAGCGGATAATACTCGTAGAAATATTTTCTGAACCGAAAAAATCCAGACGTTATCGGAAGACCAAGAAAAGATACTTCATAGATACAGATTGAATTTACAAGACATAAGTTGTGTTGAAATGAATTTGTTGTGCACTTGTAAAATAGTGTCATGTGCAATGGTTGCAAAAGCTCTCATTAAAGATCAATTCGCAAAAGCGTTGGTCACTAGACTAAATTGTAAATCTAAATCATGATTAGACAATGACACTCATTCGAGGCTAAGGGCTTGTTAGATTTGGCATGTATACCAGCCAGGGATCGTAACAAGCTCAAATAATGCAACTGTTGACTTATGAACCAGCCCTTTGCAACGAATAAATCGATTGCACACATAAATGCTATGAATGTAGGATGACCCTAACAAATTAACTAGTTGGTTCAAGATCTCCAAATTGCGCCCTTTCAATGACTGACATTTACCACTTATATTTGGAGATTTGCCTGATATTGTTTTAAGATGGTTAAAGACCAGAGCTGTGGTGTCGGAGTTGTAAAAAACAGGAAACTTTAGAGAGACTCGTTTTAAATTAGAAGCGGACCAATTGTAAATGCCGGAGTCGCTGTTTTTTCACGACTCCATAGTCTTGCTAAAACATGCGTTTTTTTTAATAAGTTGGCGATTAAGCTTAGTAATTCTGTAATAGTTATTTCGGTAATGTTACACACAAGCTCGAATACTGTACTGGTAGACAGCTTAATAAATTGATTTTCAGACTTAGCTATGGATTTTTATTCAAAGGTATCTCTAAAATATCTTCCCACTCATCTAATCTTAATAACAGGACGTAACCGTTAGCTAACTACTAGCCCCATATTATCTGTCTACCTTTATTCTCTCCAGTTAAAAGAGAGGTCGAGTAACTAAGCAACAGGCTGTTCTCAGTGAAAATTGTCTGAGAAAAAGGGATTCATTTCAAGTTTATATGCTATACATCGGATTGATCCTATACATAGTAAAAAAATATATAAATCGTGTATTTCATTTGTAGGATCAATTGGGAGACTGCATGCTGATGCTTCAGGAGGCTACCGATATTCTTCGATCAGAACCAGACATGCAAGATACATTGACCAAACGACTTCAGAGCTTAGCTATGGAACTCAGCGAAGGGGATTGTGAAAATGGATACGAAGCACTTGATTAAAAATAAGTTAATATTTAACTAACATCATTTTCACTAGATTAATTTATAGAGCTTGTCGTAAACTGGGAAGCAAATATAATTCTATTTCAACAGCCCAAACTGAGAGCGCTTATTGACTACTATTAATTGCATATGTAAATATATCATTATTATTTATTTCGTATAAACTTCAATTGTTGAAATAATGACAAAACACATTATAAAAAAGACATTTTATAAAAGACCATAAGTATATAATTTAATATGCATATTAATAAACCGATTTTTCCTGTTAGTGTACTTGTTTTATTTCATGATAATTAAGTAATCTTTGTTAAGTATTTACAAATTGACTTCAGATATGTAAAGCAGAAGACCTTTATCATAATTACAAATACAATTGAAATACAAAACGAGTCTTTACCGCTTTCCAGTCGTCTACGACTCTACGCTTATTCGTTGATAAAGCCAAATATTATCATAATTCTGCCTACGCCTCATTTTAGCAGTCTTCATGACACCAGATTTCCATTTGTATTAAGCAGGCAGACCAGGCTCACTCTGTTCTTAGACACAAGTAGCACCCGGCTAAGCTTAATACAATTCAACTTCGTCTCTCGACTGTTGTAGTGATATAAAGCTGTAAGTTTCGTTCTATTATGTTATCATTATTAGAGAAAAGCCTTCCTTTTAAAAAAAAAAGGTGCTGGAACTCACGTCTTGTCAAACTTTACTATGTTTTTTTTTAATATAATTTATGTCCGTTCCCAGTGTAGAGCATATGGATTCCTAATGAAGGCATTTCAACAGATTTTTTTAACAAGAACTGCTTGTTACTCAGTTTCTCAAACTCTCTCTTTTAAAGAGAATAAGGATAGAAAATGGGTATCTAGGTATATGGGTAAAATACTCATCCTATTCTAAAAAACTGGCTTAGCGAGAGCGGTGAACTTACCACTAGTACTGCTCTAGTTTTATCCTTCTATTCCTATTATCTTTGAAAAAGAGAGGTTGAGTAATTGAATAACAAACAGTTCTTGTAGAAAAAAAATCTGTTGAGATACCTCCATTAGGAGGCCATGTGTTTCACATTGAAAGCGAACACGGATACAAAAAAAATATTATTTATGAAAACACTAGTATATATGTAGACATTATTTTGTTTTTGCAATTCAATGTATCCATTAGTAACACATTATTTTAATTTTAATTAATCAGACAATGATTTCAAAATTGTTTCTTTTGCAATGTGTTTATTACTATTGATGCTTGAAATAGACGCGTAGAAAACGCTCCACAAAGAGCTTTGATGTATAAACAAAAGCTCTTCTTGTACTATGTAATGACAACTATTTTTAGTATAATCTAAATCCATACTGAACTATCAACCTGCTAGTGCTGCCAATCACGAGTGATGAAATACACCAGACCAATGCTTCTCAATATTATTTTAAAATAGAAAACAACCCCGATACCCAAACTGTGTATTGTTTCTCGGTTAAATTAAATTGTGAACGCAATATAGTAGTCAATTTTAGTAAAAACATGAATTATTACATAACTTTAATGAACTTTACAATTTTAAAATGGTAGTGAGGAATGAAAAGTGTTTTATTTCTTTAATATAATGCCAAACCACAAAGTATTGATAGTGAACACCTTAAAAATAATTAAAACAGTATTTTTTTTTAATTAAGCTTATTAAAATTATCTAATTGCATGTTTAAATTATTATATATCGACTGTGGAAAGGAAAAAGGACGTAACCCACACAGCAAATTTTGCAGGGTTCGCAAAAAACTTTTTATGATGATTTTGAGCCATATTCAAATTATGAAATATACACAACTTTGAAGTGCACGGAGACTTCTAAACGGTTGTTAAACTGACATAATCTGATATTAAATAATGATATTGTCGAGGACTTTTTTTCAGTCTTTTTTCTTGGTTTTAATTTTTCACAATCTCATCTTTTTTCAAACTTAAAAGCTAAATTTAGATACCAATTCGGCATTTGCAGCTTACAACCTTTTGATAGAACTTGTATCAAGTTTGAAACATTGTGACCATCGAAAAAAATCTGTTTTTAAAAAACTCTGGGTTACGTTCTTTTTCCTTTCCACATTCGATATATTAAAACAGCTTAACGACCGCACGTTTTTTTTATAAAATTTCACCTGGCGAAATAAAATTTTGCGAAAAATTCGCAAAAATTGTAATTTTACTAAATTCACTATAATTTGTAAACAAATTGAGATATCTTTACAAAATTTAATTTTCTTAGCTTCCAGATACTTCGCCTATACGCATATATGAGATTGCCGGCCAGCAACCTTTGTTTTTCAAAGACTCAAATACGCGTCCACGGTCGTTAAGCTGTTAAAATGAAAGAATACAAAAATTAGAAAACCCATTATATTCAGAATAATTTTATTATTTTATCACTATTACTTACATACAAAAATTATTGTTTTCGTTAATTTGCAAAATACAAACTGTCAAAAAAGAAGTGTAATTGACACATTCCTATCGTGATTTATTGGCGTACATTTTTTATTTGCTTATTTAGCTGTATAAATTCAGTATAAATTAAAGATAAATATCACATTTAAAAATTTATTACCTGTAATAACAAATAATTATTTATTGATGTACTTATATATAATCTCCAGAAGGTATGGATGTTTTTTTAGATAATATAATAGGAGTTTTTGGCTTCTTTTGGTTGTCATCAGATTTAATATTATCATTATTTGTTAAGGCTTTTTTTCCTAGCGGCCATATGTTGTAGAAGAGCTTCTTTTTCTGAGTTATCACATTGCAGCTGTCAGGAGTGTCAGTTTTCTTTGGAATTTCTTCTTTCTAAAAAATAGAATACACAACTTGTGTGATGTTCCGTTTCAACCGCCATCTTTAATAATAGATAGTGTTTAATATTAAATGTAATTTACTGAGTTTGTTACTCCATTTGTTGTGCTAAAAAATGTTACACGTGCTTTGCCGCTTTCACATATTATGCATCATCAAGCAGAATATCGTATTTGTTATAAAAATACTCTAAATCTTGTTTTAAATTACAAAATGAAGGTCGGGGCATTTTGCTTTTTCACTGGACGCAGAGATGAGACAAGATACAATTAATATTGACATAACTTTAATATACTGCCAAACTCATCGAAAGATATACGACGTAACCGTTTCAAAGAATGAAGCTAAAAGGAAAGGTCTCATATTTTTGAATAATTGTAGAATCTGTCAAATCGTTACTTTGACTTCGACAAAAATTCTGTAGTGTTTTAACTGCCCACTTTTTTCGGCAATGATTTCAAGCAATTGTGTCATGATATTTTGGTAAATGATTTATCCTGTGATTGAAAAGTCGAAGATTTAAACAAGGTTTTATGGTATATTAGAATTCCAAACAAAGTTTTTTTAAACGTCAGTTTTTTTTTAACCCTTAATAACTATATTTATTTACTTACAGGGCTTTTTTCTCACGTTACGCGGTTGAACGGTGTTTCGGCACATTTATCTCGGAATATTTAATGTTTTAAATCAATATTCGCAAAATTTTATTAATTTGCTTTGAAAACTTTTGTTTTTTTTTCTTAGAAAGCAATGATTTTTTCTCCTCAAAAAAACCTTTTAATGTAATGTGACACTAATTTGTTAATCTCATAATAATAAAAAATACCAGGTCAATAGACTTATTTTTTGACCAGAACCAATGGGAAAATGCTTGATACACCGTTTAAAAAAATAAAGGTTAAGTAATAAGCAGTTCTCGTGAAAAAAAACTTTTGTTGATAAACCTTCATTAGGAAGCCATATTTACCACATTATGAACAGACATGGATCAGAAAAAAGTCTTCCGGTTCCTTTTTGTTCAACAAAAAAAAAGCTCTGCTAATTATATATTATATAATCTATATATTAATTTTATTATCCCTGCTGTAGTACAATATAATTGATTATTTAGCCGCCTGTGTGGTCGAGTGGTCAACGTTGTTGGCTTCGGCTACGGAGTGCACGGGTTCAAATCCCGGTACGGACAGTTTTATAAATTGATTTTTCAATTGATTTATGAATTTCTGTGCAAAGGCATGGATGTATGTGATGTCTTGAATTCTCCCCCCTCACCCATCCTATCCTATGAACGGGGCGTATCGAGAGCGATCAGCTTACCACTAATCCTGTCTGAGCCCTATCCTTCTATCCCTACTCTCTTTGGAGAAAGAGAGGTTGAGCAACTGAGTAACAAGCAGTTCTCGTAGAAACACTTCTGTTGAGATAAACTCCATTAGGAGTTCATATGCTCCACATTGGGAGCGGACATGGTTTAAAATATATATATTGATAAGAGCATGTTTGTTGCACTGATCTGGATGTTTTCTTTTTCTCACCGTGTGTTTGCTGTTCCCACTCAACCACCTGTACAATGGCGTCATACCAAAAGCTTTCCTGTAGTTTTCATTTGTGAAGCCATATATTATCGGATTTATAGCGCAATTTAAATACATTAAATAGTGCGCCACAAACCATAGCACTTGAAAGCTTCCTTGAACCTGCAAAAAATATAAAACATCAGAATCAAAAAATAAATAATAATATACCATTCATTACAGATTGGTTGAAATATGATTCGATTGTAATTCTGTACATTTTCCTTCTGAAATCTATAAAAGATTGTTAGTCTCTATATTATTTAATGATTTATATAATTGATATATTAATCATATTGGAATAACTATCGACTCTAGAAAGGAAAAAGGACGTAACCCACACATAGCAAATTTTACAAAAAAACGTGTCTTGATGATTTTGGGCCATATGCAAATTATGAAATATACACAACCTGGAAGTGCACGGAGACTTCTAAACTGGTGTTAAATTTACATAATCTACTTAACCCTTCCCTTACTATGCAAAAAAGCACATGCTCCTGAGCTGTGTAGTCGTTACACATCAGGCAAAAGGGAGTGAATCATGACAATTATATTTAGTACTGCTGTAGTAGTGTTATATAATTGTCATGATTCACTCCCGTTTGCCTGATGTGTAACGGATACACAGCTCAGGAGCTTGTGCTTTTTTGCATAGTAATGGAAGGATTAAAAGCTAAATTTAGATACTAATTCGGGATTTGCAGCTTACATCTTTTTGATAGAACGTATATCAAGTTTGATACATTGTGACTATCGAAAAAAAGCTGTTTTGAAAAAACTGTGAGATATGTTATTTTCCCTTTCCACAGTCGATATGTATGTTGATTATGTATCTTAAAAATAGTAATATTACAATAATGCAATCTTACTATCGTTTGTAAACAAACATAGATTTCAGAAACGTTTTGTACAGCTCTCGTGTATTTTTTTTACCAAAATAAAATTACATTGTATCAAATATATGTAAATCAAAACTCGTTCACTTATTATAATTACCGAATTAATTTGTGCATTCTGTATCATTTTATTTCTCCAAAACACCAGAACGGTAAAGGGCAGACGACATATGATAAAAGTGATTAAGACGATAAAAAGAGTCTTGGCTACTTTCGTTTTGTAGCTGACAGAAAGTGGGTTCTCACGTCGTAGGATTTGTTGTTCGTATCGATCCAGCTATAAAGGAAAATTGTATGTTTTTAACATTTATTCATTTTAAAATTCAAGTCGCTAAAATTCATTGTATTAAAGTTTGCTACCTTCCAAAATATTGCTGAATAACATATCACCATAACTGTGATCGGCAACCATACAAGCGTAGACAGGAGAACATGCCAATACATTGGCAAAATTTGAATATTTTCACTGCAGTATGTCTCTAAGAAATTTTTCCATTGTCTTTCCTGTTGATATAATAAGTATGAATATTAATATGTTTGGATAAGTTCTCTGTAATATAAAAAAAAAAATGGCGTAGTTAATCATTCAACAACTAAAAAAATATAAAATTCAAGATTAAGTGAATCAAATAAAACTATTTAAATTGTTTTAATAAACTTCAAAGCTTCATTTCATAATATTTTTTGTCCGCTCCCAGTGTAGAGCATATGGCCTCCTAATGGAGGTATCTCAACAGAAGTTTTTTCTACGAGAACTGTTTGTTACTCAGTCGCTCAACCTCACTTTTTTTTCAAAGTGAGTAGTAGGGAAGGAAGAATAAGGCTAGAACAGAACTAGTGGTAGACTAATCGCTATTGCTACACCCAGTTATTAAAGGATCACAAGGATGGGAGGAGAGGTAATAATGTGAATTGACATCGCAAGCACCCAGTTTTAGATCACAACTATGAATTGAATAATTCACAAATTCACCGTGATCTGACCGGGAATCGAACCCAGACCTGCGTGATCGGTAAAGTAAGCTCTAACCAACTGAGCCACAGCAGGCGATAATAATATAATAGATCAATAATTTAATTATATCTTGAATACGATGGAAAACTTTACATTCAAAATAAACCAATTTCAACTATCATGATTTTCCGTTAAATCTCACTCATTTCCTGACACCCGATTAGAAAAAGAAAATCATAATTTGTGTTGTTATGAATGTTCAATGTCTGAAACCAAATATGGCCGCTCCCAATATGAAGCATATGGATGAATTCCTAATGGAGTTTATCTCAACAAAAGTGTTTCTACGGGATCTGTTTGTTACTCAGTTGCTCAACCTCTCATTAAATAGGGTTAAAACAAGTAGTTAGCTAATCGCTACGCCTATTTTTAGGACTGGATGGGTGGGAAGGAATTCAATACATCACACAAATCCATGCCTTTGGACAGAAATCCATAAATCAATTGAAATCAATTCATAAAAACTATATTGTGTATATAATTAACCTTGTAATTCCTCCAAATGCACAGTGGCATCGCAAAAATAAATCCCATCAACCAAGTAAGAGCGATTATGCGATACGTCGTTCTATTTGTTATTCGAGTCTCCCGTGGCAAGACAATCGCTGCAAGGCGGTCATAAGAAACCGCTGTCAAATTCATTACTCCGGTGATTAAAAATGTGGCTGAAATTATTCACAAAAAGTATAAGAAGAAAACTTACATCGTGCGTTTATAAAAACTAACATTTTATTTCATCGTTACAACATATTGGTACTTTGATGATTGGCCTTACTTGCTCTTCATCACCAACTACTGCTTATCGTCCATAAATATGAAGTCAAGTGGCTTACCCAAGGACCACGAAACGCTGCAATCATTTGCATACAAAGTTTATATGGAAGTTCGCAGCGCTTCACGAAATTACTTAGAGCGTGAGGTTTCGTGGCCTTTGGGCTGGAGTTGTTACAACGCTACTTGAGGAAAATCAGACTATGCAAAGCCTTTCTACAAAGAATACTATTGTGGACCTCACATACATATCTCTTGGCACAAACCTAACGAAATGGATTCTGTCGCCCTTGTGGGTATCTTATAAACATCTTTTAGATTTACACATCGGATCTGTGAGACGTTGTCATTATTTATTTTTTTAATATTTGACATTTCAGCGAATACTAATCCGCCAAGTTGAAAGACCATAAGAGATAAACTCGATGAGAATTGTTTGTAAGTCACTAGTAGAAGTGACATCACATACAGTCACATCTTAGATCTCAAATCTAAATTGAAGAATCTATATTTGACATTTACCTTATCGAGATTTGAACCTAGAGCTATCTGATTGGTAGAGCCAAGCTCTTACCAGCTATACTACAGCGGGTGACATGTCATGACTTAGGGCAGCGATACCCAACCTTTCTTCGACTGGACCGCGTGGTGGTTTTTGTTAATTACGTGGGCCGCAGAATATAAATAGTAATGCGTAAATATATCACATAATATTTATAATATATTGACATAACACAAATGTAAGTACAGGTGTATTCAAAATACTTATTTGTTTACGTAAATTTTTTCAACAACACCAGATATTTGGGCCTCTTATATACTCTGAATGGGCTACAAGTTAAGTATCGCTGACTAAGATGTAAAATCTTGATGCTGCCGTGTGGTAACCATGCGCTTGTTTCAAAACCTATGAACAAAGGACAGGCTGGACCAGTCATCAAATTGAAATCAGCTGTCAAATTAATGAAACAGAAATTTAATAGTATAAATTTTACCTAAATTTGAATCGTTCAAATTATGTATATTCACACAGATTTTGTCACTAACGACCTGGGTTTCGCCTTTCGGCATCTTCAGGCGTTCAAGTGCACGGATGAACTTGAACTGACGCTTAGTAAATGAATGTTTCGTGTTTATATAAAAAATAAATGTATCACTGAGCTTAAAGCCATAGCTGGCGAAAAAGATTAGCCCATGGGAATGCCCACAGATTTGAATGGTGAGTAGTTTTTATGATTATATTTATATAGTGTATAAGATGGGCGAGCCAGGCATGTGTAGTTGATCATTTAAAATCGGAAGACTGTTCAATTGCGCTCTGTCCATTTCTAAAATTTCCTGGAAAAAGAGTTTATGAGGGTCCGTATTTGGGTGCAACATTGTTATCCCTTGTTTCTGATTGAATACTTTTTCGCCAGCAATGGCTTTAAGCTCAATTATACATTTATTTATTATATAAACACGAAACATTCATTTACTATGCGTCAGTTCAAGTTCATCCGTGCACTTGAACGCCTGAAGATGCCGAAAGGCGAAACCCGGGTCGTTGGTGACAAAATATGTGTGAATGTACATAATTTGAACGATTTAAATTTAGTATTGAAATTCCACCAAGCACCTTCAGTCAAAATCTTAAATTAAACTTTACCTGCCAAAAATCCTTCCATCTTGCAACCTATCGCTCCTAAAATGTAATTCTGGTAAAAATGGTGCACAAGAAGCATCCATGGGCTCAATAAAAGAGTGGAAAGATCTGCAAAGGCCATGTTAGCAATCAGCAAGTTGGTCGGAGTTCTAAGTCTCTTATTCTTGTAAATAACGCTCAGTAACAGAATATTCCCGAGGATTCCACCCAGGATAACAGGGGCAAAGGCGCTACTTTTCACTGCAACCTCCCACGCTGGTAATACAAACCATATTGAATTGGGAAAATTAAATTGGCTCACATCAACCTAAAACATTACGTAAAACCAAACTATTATATTAACTTGGAGCGTTATTATGATAATTACTACAAAATTTTCAACCGCCATATTTATTTGACAAATATTATATCATCTCGCAATTAGATAACTAAATGATGTATGCATAACGTGACCGTTTATTTTTTCCCCAAACCAGGACACCTAAAAATGTAGTAATTTCAGGCGCTGTTTTAAACGTCTCACACTTTCATGTAATACAATTGACTTGATAATATTGTTCATCATATTAGATATATTACATGAAATTATATTGAAAAAATTGTATTATTTACTGCACGCAAACGCCCACGCTAACATCTACTAGTCTAGATTCTACCGCCAGGATTTTGATTTTGCGCGTTTTTTTAAATTGTTACTGCGAGCTATCTCTTTCCAAAAACGGGACATTAAAGCTGTGGTCGGGGGACACCGGGACACAACGCCTGTAAACGGGACTGTCCCGGTGGAAACGGGACGTCTGTTCACATCATGTTTGCAAATATTTTTTTACTTACAAAAAATGTTACATTTATTTCACTGAATACAAGTCAGAATAAACCAGAAATACATATTAATGGCAAGATAACAAATATTGTTTCACATATAGAGATGACATGAGTAGTTCCCTTGAAATATAGTAAAGAATGAGTCCTTTAAAATTATGTGGGTAATCACTATCTAATAACTCATTTAAAAGAGGAATGAATGTTATAATCTACCTCTCCCATATCAATTCCACTGGTTACATTGACTTCCATAGAATGAACCGTATTGATAGCGTCCATTTCGGTTATGATAATAGAATTCACCGACGAATCATTCATGGTACAGTTTCCTTCGGTGATACTCCATCCTCCACGCAACTCTTTACCGGGGAAGTAAGTAGCTGTATTATTTATGGAAAGACACTCAATACGCGATGGTCGAGGTATTGTAGTAATACACATTCTGTTTAGGAACTGGAAAACTCATTGAAAATAAAATTTTCGGTTACGTTAAATAACGTCGATACCGTATCAATTTAACATTAAGTGTTTTAATCGAAAAAACCATTCACATTTTTAATATTTGTTTTGACAAAAATAAATTACGTATTTGTCATATTTAGATAACATACACTTGTCCAACTATTTCACACGGTTGAGAAACAAAAACTAATTCAATTTTCCCGGTGATGCTACTTTGTTATCTGGTCGTCTAAAAGCTCCCAATATGATGAGGCTTAATTATTCATCCCACAAGATAACCTATCATATATTATCAACCGCAGAGATAGCATTACAAAAAATAACAATTTTATAATATCACAAAGTAAACATATTTTCAAAATATTATTTTATCTACCGACAAAAAAACAATCGCTTTTTTTCAGCAATTAAAAGCTGAACAAAATGGTTAAAATGTATTTTTTTCTATCTAAGACGTATCGTTTTTCTACAAATAGTCATAGAACCCTAATTTATATTTGCAGTGTTATCACTTGACAGTTACAGATTACCATCACGTGGTGAATCCAAGAATCCATGCCATTTTATCATCTCGCTGATTCCGATGGCATGCCAGATTTCACAGTAAAAGCTTTTGGACTTACTTGTTCGCGGTTTCTAGAGAACGTAATCAATCCAGGTGCATAAGAATTGTCAATTGTTTTTCAAACATATTAAAATATACCTACAGACAAAATATGTATAATATATGTTCGATTGAAGCTAATTTAGAATAATAATAAATGTTTAACGACCGGTTTATATTACGCATCGATCGAACCATAATAAGTAGAAAATCGTAGCCGACAATTTATAACTTTTAAAGAAGGTTTTTTTAAATTACTCTCACACTAAGTTCGACAAACGAATTCCTTAAATGTGGTTAGTAAATAGTAATATATGATCAATGTTTATAATGACATAATACTGAGTACTTTCAGTTCTCTATATCTGCGTTTCTCAACGGGGGTCTACGTGGAAAAAACGATAAAAAGTCAAAACTTTACAACGCACAGGCCCTAAAAATATCAAGCGAATGAAATAACGTTGTAATTTTTTGTCACTGACGCCTTAGGCCAGTAATCGGCAAACTCAATAGTTAACTGAGCCAAATTTCAGTCCACTATTATCATCTTGACTTGGTTACTTTTTAGCTGGCTTTTGTTTAAAATTTCTTCAATCTGATTGAGATACGTTCGCTGAAATCGCCCCTTCCATCTCTAAGTTTTAATACCGAAAACCGATTTCTAAGTGTGGAACACGAAGTTTTAATCGCACTGTTTGTGATATTTTGTGAAAGAGCCACACTCAAAAGAGCAAAGAGCCACATGTGACTCACGAGCCGCAGTTTGCCGGCTTCTGTCCAATGCGATATTGATCAATTATTGGCTTAAAACGCAATTTACCTAATTGTGTAGCTTAATATGTTTTGCCGATATAATTGTAGATGAAAACAAAATTTGTAAACTTTCTGGCCACCGTGTGTCTTACTTACTCAACTCATCGTCCCATATGGCAAGTCCATTAAAGGTCACGTTCAGTTTATTTATTAAGCTCTTCACCGTATCAAAAATCTATTCCGTCCTGATTAAGCTTCTCATTATAACTACTAACATAATAAAATAATATATCATGATATTCAATCAGGCAACCCTGAGATAATAGAAAATTTTCTGCCGTATCTAATGTGCATAATCAATATTCACGTTCATAAAAATCAGAACACATTTATTGAGCGAGATAGTCTTTACAAAATGGTTTCGTTATGGACAGTGAAGGATTATAGTTTTAAGGAGCCCGAGAAAGACACATTTTTTTAAAATCATTTATAAAATGCCTCTATATTCTAATAAAAATACAGAACACAATTGTGGGGCTATAATGCAAAACGTACAATTTCAAAATGAGCAATATTGAGTTAGTTTTACAGATAGGGTAATTCAAGCTTAAGGAATGAACTGGTCCTATTAGTTTTAATATAAAATGTGTAAAAAAAATACTGTCGTTTTCAAATTGGAAATCATATTTTTATGCAAATGTTATTTTGTTTGTGTTATTTTTTATAGTATTTGACTCTACTGAAAAGTTCGAGTTTTGTAAATAGTACGTTTTGCATTATACTCCACTATTATTATAATTTGTTATATTTCTAATTATTAAATAAAATATTTACTACTAGGGTCTCTGTGTCGAGACAACCGGAGAATAAATTCCCGGTAAATCAACGCCTTTTGCATGTCTCCGTTCTAGGGTCATTTGAATAAAACAACCCAAGAGTCTATACTTGCTTATTTATAAATAAAATGTGTAGTAGCTCTAATACAATTTGAAAATATCTATTTTTTTAGAACCTTTGTACAGTTTAGAAGGCAATGAAAAAAGTGCAAAACTTTCAACATCTTTCATGCATTTAATAAAATAAAATGTGACTACACACCTCCAATCTTCACACGAGATTCTTGTAAATCTTTTGTATTGTAGAGATTGTAAATGGAGAAGCATTACTTAAAACTTCGCTAGTATATCAATTTGCTGAGACCTCTTTGATCCGTATCTGGTTTTATGTATCCTAATCATAAAATGATCTTATCTTTATTTTCTTGGTAAATTCAATCAATCAAAAGACACTGTCAGAAAGTAGAAAAACCATCATATTTTTTATTGGATATTATTTAGCGGAGTCGACGGGAAATTTGTGGTACCTATGTAGTTCATTAATGATATAAAATTGATAAAAAAATCTTAATTATTCCACGGTTTGTGTAACAAATTGTGACACTTGTTTCGCCCAGAGCTGCGGAGTTGTTAAAAAATAAGACGACTGCAACTCCGACTCTGACCTTAATTTAAACACGACGAAATATTTTTTTAGTCTTAGTTCCGACTCCTGTTAAAACAGTCTGACTCCACAACCCTGGTTTCGCAAAAGTAGGAAGAATCTTCAGACAAACTATCGCGATTTAAAACATAACTAAAATTTGATTCTTGTTAATATTACAAGCTATTACTAACTTAAAAATTACAAAACGGAGGTTGAGTTTTTTCTTTTCTACGCAAGGGAAGGTGAGCAAAAACAATAATAGTATTAATTACGAATTAATCACTTGCATGAAGTAGGGTAAATCCCTAAAGAAATAAATAAAATAATGGTGAGCAGCCTGTCCTATTTTAAATGTTATTTACTAATGATACATTTCGGTTAATGATTTTACTGATTTCCAAGCTGTTAATTCTCAACCTTTTATTTACTAGATGTAGCATATAATCAAAAAAATATTTTGAATAAATTTATTATTACTTTCTATTAATTTGCAAACTCTGATAATCGTGATCTTGAGTGACTAAAATAAAAAAAAAATCTTATTAATTTGAGTTGATCTTATGGGAAATGTTTTTTTAACATATTTGGTGCTTTGTTTGTTAATTGTAATATCAGATATTTTTTCAAATATTTTTTTAAAATGTTAATACTTACTCAAGACACGTTCATGCTGGCCACAAGTATAAAACGCTAACAATTATTACTTCTTATTACAAGACGACATTCATTATTCCAATTCTGTGAGGTTGTGATATTCGAATATTTATTTGTTTTCAATAAATATTTTGAATCATAAGTTATGATGCATATATAATCTACCAATATTCTGACTAAGCTCTCCTCTCACCAACTCAGAGTAGAGAATTATTTGAGATGTACAGTAAAACCCCCATTTACACTATATTCGGGACCGTGTAATTGGGGGTGTGAATGTCATACAAAATAAGGGATTTGATTTTTTTCCGCGGAAAACGCAAAACTAAGATTTCCCTTAGTTTTACAAAAAAAACTGTATGCGAAGCACAGACGACCGTCTCTTAGTAACGGCAATGGAATGCGAATATTTCAAGCCGGCGCGTAATTCGGGGTAGTGTAATTGGGGGTTCCACTGTATAGAGAAATAAATCAATCAGTAACAAGACTAAGGTATCTGGCATGATTATTACTCTAAGCAGAGAAAAAGATTTGCCAAAATATAATCTTTTACTTTTTTTAACTAAGTGAAAAAAAAAGTGGTACAGATATAAAGCAATATGCGCGATGAGTCAAATAAAAAACAAATTAGAAAGATCGATACCGTGTTTTGATTGCTGTGACAGATGAAAAGGCCTTTTCGCATAAATATGCTGTGGAGAATTGAATTAGAACTTTCATCGCCTCTCCATTTAGCAAAGGGTATTTATTCTCTTTCTATAAAAAGCCAAAACTGAAGTCTTGATAGAGATGAATGAAATTTAACTTTGAGAATGAGAAATTTTAATCTAAGTATTCTTATATAAGCACGATACATTTATTTACTGAATGGCAGGTAAGAATGTCATGTCTGAAAATTCCCTCTCACCCAATCTAAAAACAGCAGGGTGAGAGCGAGAGCGATAGGCTAACCACTAGTCCTGTCGTAACTCTATCCTTTATATACTTACTCTAGGGTTGAGCAATTGAGTAACAAGAAGCTTTTGTAGAAAAACCTCATTTGAGATGCCCCCATTAGGTCATGTGCTCCACATTAGGATCGGACACGGATTAAAAAATGTTTTGTTGAATAAAGATAACATTTCTTTTCAGCCTAGGACACTTCAATGCAGATTTCTAAAAATATTTTTTAAATTACATTTATTCATTTACATTTTAAGCTATTATGGAAGGCAGCCACGAAACAGTAGCTGCATACACACTACGGGTGGTGGTGGCAAAATCGACATTTATAAAAGCGTAATAAGGTTGATATTTTTCATTGGTTGACCACGTGCAATATCATTGCATGCACGCCACGCCACGCCATGCTCAGGATCAGATGATTCTGTCAGGGATTTATGAACCAAGCATTTATTGGAGTAGAGGACTAGTAAAAAAGCAGCACCAATGGGATGGGGTGGAAGGCAGATATCGCAGTAGAGTAAAGAAGGAAGGATTTATCTTACAGTAGATAGAGCGAGATGATGTCTGACAATATCAAGACAGATTTTCACTCTTATTTAGATTATTCCATGTTTCCAAAAGTTTAATCTATTAATTAATATGTATAAAATAAATTAAATTCATTTATCATTGGATGTTTTATTTAAAATAAACTAGGTAATTCAAAACTTCTCCGATTTACACTTTCTTGATATTTCTTTGGCTTAAATTAATATTTAATACATATTTACATCAGATAAGTTAACTTTAAAAAAATCTTATATACCATATTTATACAAATCTTTCAAAAATGTACAAAATTCTAGTTTTTTTTTCAACGGTCAGTTTCCAACATTTTTAAGGTATAAATATCCTAGTTAATTTACAAATTTATCTTTACATATTACAAATAATATCAGATAATATTTTTTAACTATCAACAATTTCAATATCATCCATATTCAACCCTGCAGACTATTTATTGGTCTTTCTCAGTATACATCCAGTATTATGCAAGGAAAAAAATGGCAACAGTTCTTTTATTTGTCCCATTACCAATCAATGTCAAAGTAATTTTAAGAAATAAATATGTATATGTATTTTGATATTTTTAAAAAAGGATTTGTAATGGCAACTGTAATTAAAATAAAGTACGTAACGTAGACTTAGGCATTCTGACAATATAGCATTTTTAACTTGCTAACAAAGACAGTTAACATTTCAAATACATACTGAATAATTTTATATGAAGCTATTGTACAATTTTATCGACAGCATCTAGTTAACAATACTTTTCCAATATTTATATTTTTCAATCATTTAAAAATGTTGTCAGAATAACTTTAAAATTATTATTTTTCTGTTATATTGCATAAAAATATTTAGAGAAATAAAAATATCACCATCCTGAGACAAGACTGTAATACCACAAAAATTATTTAACTTCTTTGGGTATTAAATTTTTATGTCACCTAAATATTAATTATATAATTATAACGTGATTGTGAAGCAAATTTAGTAAAAAAAAATGATTTAAATTTTTTATTCTATTTTATTTAAGTTTAGTATTATTTCATCTGTAATTTAATACGTAGTCAAGCTGGTTCCGAGATTTTAATAAAAAAAAAAATATTTTGCTTTCATGGATACAGAAAATTGAAATAGCACGGTAAAACTTTTTTATATTATATACAATATTCTTTTCTACTTCAGCTTTTCATGAACTCGGTATCTGAGTAACATTACAATAAAAGTGTCCATGTATTTTCTACAATTCAGATTTAAGTTGCATAAAAAAAACCGCAGACAAAAATATTCCTAAATACGCGGTTATAAAAATTCCTTAAACAATAATTGCAAGCATTACGCCATTTAAATAATAGCAGCCGATATTAAATTAAAAGTATACGTGACAGTAGCAAGAAAATACTTCAAAAAGTATTAATTTTTGGTTACCATAGGAATAAACAACTGAAACAATCCGTTTCCCCGCATACATTTCCCCCACAATCAGATTGACATTCTCAACATAAAGTACTCTATCTGAATTTATATTTTTAGAAGCATTCGCTTAATTCCTGTCGTTCCGTCTGATGATGCTTTTTAAAGAGGCGAAACACGTGTAACTGTTTGTAGCATAGCAAGTGGAGTAACAAAGTTATCAAAAATTATTTTATCAATTTAAGTAAAGTTATAAAATTTTTGATACATAGATTCGAATAAGACCGAACGCACGAGAGCACTAGACAACTCGGTTACAGGACACTCGCTAAAAGAAATTATATTACAATACATATCACTCCTGGATAACCGAAGGTAAAAGAACTAGATCATTGATTGTTATTGATATCACATCATTAGTTTAAAAGTTTCATTCAAAAATGTCTTTATTGTCAACGGTCAGGAAGATAAATCAAAAGCTTTCCTAACAGGACTAAAATTTTGAATCAAATATTGTTTGCAAATCTCAATTCTCCTCAGCAGTCGGCAAGGAATTACTGTATTCTATGTTCAGTTCAATTTCACCATCACTATTGGTCATCACTAATTTTTCCATCTGAAAAGAAAATAATAGATTAAAAAATGGTAGTTTAATATTGCTCTATTTTATTTGAGAAGTGAGCACAAGCAATTTTGATTTCGTAATGATTGAAAAAAGACATCAATGATCTTACCTCTACATTATCCTCTTCCTTGGGTATTATTGATAAAGCGGCCACATTCGCTTCGGGTTCTTCAGAATCCTAATCAAATCAAATAAATATTATTTTAGTTCTGTTTACGCATCCTTCCCTGTATGTTGTACACAACTTGTACACATTGCTTCTAATAATTTAACTTTCAATACAAGAAATACTGGGTTCAAATTTTAGATATTCCTCTTTAATACATTTACATAATGAAGAAAATAATAATGCTTTCGATTGGATTCGGCGGTAACTTAGTGGAAGTTATACTTTTAGTTATTCTGTACATTTCTTTTCGCTGAAATTATTTTTACAGAGATAATTTCATAGTCTTGCTTGTGTAAGAAGTTAAAAAAAAAATCTGTATTGGATTTTGAAATGTCTCATTTAAATTAAGCATATATCAGTGGGAGATAACTTTAATAATTATTAAATAAAATGTCTGCATCACAGAAAAATATAAAAACATTTCACCTCGACAATGTAATGTTGAGCTTTAAGATGATCTCTTAGGGCGAAGGCTCTCGCATAGCTGGCGCCGCACAATTGACAAATGAACTTCAAATTATTTTGCCGTTTGTGAGTATCCATATGAACTCTGACTGCATACAATGATGCAAACGGTCTGGAAAAGTAAACAAGCATTAAAATAATTACAGACGAACATTGCTTTCGTAAATAACATTTATAACACGTCAGCCGCGCATTTACCTATTACATTCTGTGCAAGAAAATGGCTTCGTATGAGAGTTTTTGTGACCCGCTAACTGCACTGATGTCTTGAAAGCCTTGGGACAATACGGACATTTGTAGGCGCGGACATCCGAATGTGTCAACATATGATGATTGTACACACTGTGCGCTTTGAATCTGTAAAATAAAGAAATATATATTATCATTCAAGACAATTTGCACAAAACAGATAAATTTACAATATTTTTTTTTAATTACAAAACCGTGTATAAAAATATAACACAAAATCAATCACAGAAAAACAATACAACAGCATTAGCAAAATACGCAGATCACTTTTCAATACATATAACAGTGTAAGATTAATAGTTATCTTTTCTGGGATGATATTATAAAATACAAGAAATCATTTTTCTCTCTCTTCTTTATCCATTTTCCCAACCTAGTCGCAGAGTATGCGGCTACCACACGGTGCTTCCAGTATTCTCAATCGTCCAAGAATTGACAGCGAAAACCAATACAACTGATCAATACATTGCCTAGAGAAGTGGACATTTTCAGTAACAATATTTGTGAACTGATAGTTAGGTTTTACTTGTATGTTCAAAATATTTTTATATATTAATGTATTATGTACTGTTTTTCATTTTAATTATATTTGTCAAGTGGACGGTGAATCGGCGTCAGCTGTAATGCCATGTACTGTCCTTCTCATTTGAAACAATAACGATAAGACATACTGTACGTTTAATTTAAAGGTCGACAGCAGTTTCTCTCGGCGAGTAAGCACTGATTGAAATTTAAAGACGATTACCGGCTAAGTTAACCCAAAACTGATGAGTAAATGAAAATGTTCTCTCCTTTTCTTCTAACATATGGAGCTGCATTCTGTCAGGAATAATTTATTTGTAACAAGCTGACAGGCATAATAAGTATCGGGTGAATCAATCGAGTAAATTCAATAAATACTAAACAATTTAGGCCATGTCAAACTCGGTATTGTCACTGTATTGTTTCCCACGTTTTTCAGTAAACCTTCATTCTGGTGCTTGTTTTGTATTGTTTTCACACTGTGTATAAAGATAAGTGATATATTATAGCATTGAGGCTTCTATTACCTTTTACCACAGTGATTGCAAATATATGGCCGGGCACCGGTGTGAGTTCTCATATGCAAAGTGAGACAGTATGATACTCTGAAAGTCTTCCCGCAGATTTCACAGCTGTGTGGTTTTTCACCTGTAAACATAAATTATATCATTAATACTAAAAATACTAGTACAAACAAATGGATTTCCAATCACATTCATTCATTCCATTCACAATTTATCAAATGTTATACCTGTATGAATTCGTTCATGTTTTACTTTTTCGTGTGGTCGAGCGAATTGTCTATTACAATAATTACATTCATATGGCAGTGTTTTTTCTGATTTTACATTAGAAACCTGAAATAAAAAGATTTTTTGTTAATTTAAAACATGAAATTAGTTTTATGGATTCTTTATTATTTTATTTAACCTAATGATTTTTAAAGCACTAAATTGTGTGGTGGGTCAAAGCAACCGTGAGATCAATGTAGTTTAGTATTCAACCGTTAAGCGTTGTTCATTCAATTGCCAATTCTGAAAAGACTTTAAATTATAAAATGCCCGTACTTAATAACTTAACGACCGTGGACGCGTATTTTAGTCTTTGAAAAACAAAGGTTGCTGGCCGGCGGACACATATATGCGTATAGGCGAAGTATCTGGAAGCTAAGAAAATTAAATTTTGTAAAGATATCTCACTTTTGCTTACTAATTATAGTGAATTTAGTAAAATTATAACTTTTGCGAATTTTTCGCAAAATTTTATTTCGCCAGGTGAAATTTTATAAAAAAAAACCTGCGGTCGTTAAGCTGTTAAGAAATGTGAAATAGATTAGTTAACCACCAAAGTGAAGATACACCAAGAAAAACACTTTATAATAGTGACAGACAAACCTTTTCAATATTGTGAACATTCATATGCATCGAAAGATTTTCTTTAGTGTGAAACTTCCTATTGCAAATGTCACAGTTATATTCAGTCTGACCGGTGTGAACCGTCTCATGGATCCTCCTGTATCCGATGTGAATCCATTTGTCACATTGCAGGCAGTGAAAGCGCTCAGCGAGGGAATTCTCATTGGCCGGAGGGTACTCGACGGGCCCTTCCATCGGCCGCGATCGCACCGGGTCGTGCATGCGCCGATGCAAACGGAGAGATTTGTTTGATGGGAACACCGTGTCGCAAACCGCACATTTAAACGGGCCCACCAAACGGTTTTGATTAGTATCATCTTCACCGGGAGTTTCTGTAGATAAGATACATTTAAAATATTATTATCAAATTAAAATTGACACGTGCTCCTGCGAGATGCATCTTCATATTTACTGAATTTTGATTCTGACGCTGTAAAACTTTAAATCCTCCGATAATACCAATAACACAAATTCACCATTCGTAAGTTTCTTTTTAATTAATCTTGGTTTTGAGATTTTTGCATTTTTCGCAACCTTAATTTTTGTGCGAGTTCTGTTTATGATAAGCATGCTTCAATAAGACTGAACGCTTGTCTATCAAATATGACTGGCGCATGATAACCTAACTGTCTAATGATTTATTTGTATCATTGTTGGATAATTTTTTTTCTTGAATTATTTAATTTACAAATAATTCAGGTTGTAAATATGTCTCCAAAATAAAATGTGAATATTTTTGCCAGACCTGTATGCCTCAAGTAGTGAACGATGTTTGCTTTGACTGCGATGCGATGTTCATGAGTCAATATCCAATAATGGACAGTTTCATCAAATGAATTTTAGGTCTGTATATGATTTTATCGTTTGAAGGTATTGATTTCTGTGTGACATAAAAATTTCCTCCTACATAGCCTAAAAGGAGACAGCAGTCTCCTTTTAGGCTATCAGTCAATCAAAAATGCTGCCCTAACCCTATCCTTTTATGCTTGCTTGATCTCTGAAATACAGTGGTTGTGCAAAAGGACAACATTACATCATTTGTAAGATGAACTCCAAATCAATCATGGATATTAAACAATGATTCACTGACAGTTTTAGAATAAATATTACATATTAAAATAACCAATATCCAAATGCAATTATTAAAAATAAATAAGCAAATGATATTTACCATTATTTTCTCTTTTGATACTTGCTCGCTTATCATTGGTTTTTAGGGCTTTATGTACTTTCATGTGAGCACAGAGAGATTTAGAATTATTATAAGTGACTGGACAATGATCACATTTGTATTTTCCTGAAATAAAAAAAATATATTCAAATCAATAAATCAAAGCAACATCAAAGTACATCAGATGAAAGGGAAATTGGAGCTCGGCTCCACCAGCCCCAGAATTTGATGTAAAGATATCAATCAATCAATAACGGTCTCAAGAAATTATGAAGAAGAATTTAAACAAAACAAAAATCATTTCATTCATCGTATAATATACTTACCAAGTGTAGATATGCAATCGTGCGATTCAAATTCAGGCATCGTCAAGAATTGGGTGTAACATCCCGTGCAGTGATATATACGTGAAGTGTTTGGGTCATCTACATCAATTTCACCGCCGGCTTGTAAAAATGCTTCAACCGAAACTCCCTCTTCGTTGGGATCGTCAGTCTCCATGTTCTCGGATAGCTTTCCTAAATAAATAATAAGACATTGAATCACATTTTTGACAATGGAATATAAATAACAGTAAATTTAAAAAGGTTATCTTTCAGAACACTATTCCCTTGTAGACCGATTATGAGTAAAATCTGCTGTTTTTTTTTTACCATATCTGCTCACAGTGTGGGGCATATGGACCCTTAATGGGAGTTTATCTCAACAGAAGTATTTCTACAAGAACTACATTGTTCCTCCGTTGTTAAACCTCTAATTTTTAATAAGGCAAGGACTCGACTAGCGACTAGGTAATCGCTCTAACTATGCATCTGCATGAATTTTATACATCACAAACATTTTCAATAGAAATCCATCAATCGAATGAACAATGAGATTCAAGCCCGTGAGCATTTTGACCACTCGGCCACAATACTAACAAATTGGCTGGAAGTAATCAAATAATCATTTATCTCGCGGGAAAGAAAAGTGGTTGAAAAATAACTCACCTTTGACACTAAATGTTGATCCTTCAGACAAGCTTTCAGTCTTGACAGCGGATGGATCCCAAAACCGTTCGATCTGAACCACTTTTCGTGTATACCATCGACCGTCACGATCCAAACATTCCTCTTCACGCAATGTGTTCAGGATTTGAGGGGCCCGCCAGCGTTCATTTGAACATCCGTCTGAAAACATATGCAAACACATCAGGTACCGGAGACATATTTATCATTGTTATCGAAAAAATCATTCACTGGTTTTGCAGCTTTTGAGAAGCAATCAGGAAAGTTTCAGTCATTAATTATCATGTTACCGTTTGATTCGGCAATATTGGCCTGAGTGGTAACGATGTCACCGCTTTGCATTATTATCCGCCTCGTTTCACCTGGCACACTCGCAGTCACCGTTTGCTGATCACTGATTTCAGCTTCTTCCTCGCCATTTGTGACGTGGATGATTGCAACATCATCAGCCGATTCATCGACAATGCCGTCTTCATCGGTCATCTAGAATAACATGAAAAGATTGTTACTGAATATACTGTCTGATTTTAATCACCTTCATAAATCACACATTCTTGATACATTTTGTTTCTGAAATATTCTAGCAATATTTTTATGTATTTTTTTATCCATGCCCACTCCCAATTTGGAGCATTTTGTCTCCTAATAAAGGTATCTCAACAGATTTGTTTTTTTTCTACGAGAACTGTTTGTGAGTCAATCGCTCAACATCTCTTCAGAAGAGTAGTAGGAATAGAAAGATAAGCTAGAACAGGACTAGTGGTTAACTAATCGCTCTCGCTACGCCCAGTTATTGAAGGATGGTAAAGGTGGGAGGGAAATTAAGACATCATCTACACCCATGCCTTCGTACAGAAATCGATAAATCAATCAAAAAAATGATGTTCATACTGGGGCTCAGACCCGTAAGGTCTAGCACGGAAGCCCACTGCGCCATAGGACAGGTAAATGTAATTTAGTAAATTAAAATATACTTTTAAAGTATTTTTAGAAAATAGTCTTAAACCTGGTTTGATAACATAAAAAATATCATTCCAAAGTAAAGTTATACTAAAAAAACTTTTAAAATGTCTATTGTTTTAAAAAATGAAATCCAAGATTCAATAAGCCTGGTTCGCAAACAATAACCTCAATTATGGCTAGTATTTAACTCAAAAAGAAGTTGATCCGTTTGATAAAGTTCAATGTATCCAGAAATTATAACATCCATAAATATATCTACATTGATTTGCCAAAAAAACTGTTGGCTGCCGTAGAAAAAAGTACGTTTGTACCTAGCATGCCGGCTATAATTTGCAATTATTAATTTCATTAGTTATAGACGAGGGTACTCGTCTCTGGCGTGTTGAACACGAAATATTTATTCAGACATTTTTACATTTAACATTTTGTCTCATTATACTTTTTTTAACTCATTTTACAAAGGATAAAAACATACCTCAACAACCACTTCCTGATCGTTGTGATAATTCTGGATGTGATCTATGACCGATGTGAAACTAACTCCGCAACTGTTGCAGCTGTACATTTCGTCTGAAGACTGTGCATCTTCCGTGTGTACTTCAGCTGAAAATAATAAATAAAACCAACATGGAATACACGTTTTTTTAACTATGTTCGCACCCAAACTTTTACAGCTCAATCATATTTTCAATTGAAAACAGTGCTTTCGTTTAACTAAAAGTTGTGGAATGTTTTATATGGTTCTTTTCATATAAGATTAATTTGTTCTACAGTAGCAAATCATGGCACCTGACGAAGACTCAGAAAAAATGTACTGGGCTTCGACAATAGACACTCATGTTAATTATTGGTGTTGAGGAGCACGGAGATCATGGCGAGGTGGTTAGATTTGGTTAGGTCACGTGCTGTAGATAAACAAATTTGCTTTTTGATAAAAAAAACCACATTCATTTAGACAACACCTGATATTTTTTTTTCACTAATTTAATCCAGTAATCACTGACGGCTGGTCAAAGTGGCATTGGATTAATGCACCCCTTGTATGTGCAGGGGTGATTATATTTCATGAAATAATATTCAAACATAACATTTATACCATTCACTCATTTTAAATTCTTCGTGTATTTATTTTCTATAATAAATATTTTAGAATATTTTATTTTATTTTATTTTTAGGCAATAAATACATGAAGAATTTAAATGAGTGAATGGTATAAATGTTATGTTTGAATATTATTTCATGAAATCTACTATGTCTAGAATAAATCTACTATGCATAATACTTATTTTGTTTTTAGTCTGAGCGTTTTAGCTCTTATAAATTCATGAGAGTAAAAGAGTTAAAAACAAAGTTTTGTAAAATATGCATTTAATAACTTACCATCGGCTGAATTAATAGATAATAATTCATCATGAGATTGAATGAGTTGTTCATCATTGTCGCTCCCTTGGGTCTCTGTGTTAGATAGAATAAGAATTGATCCATCAGTAGAGCTCTCCAGGAGCCTTACCTCCAAATCTTGCACACTTCCGTCCGCGTAATCCTCAGATTTCAACACTTGGACACTTACTAATCGGCCCTCCATGTCTTTTGCATTCAACAGATTGATATTGTCAGATGTATTCTCTTGGAATTCAGAGATAACAACTTTACTATCTAAAATAATACAAACGTGTTAAGAAATCAATTAAGTTATTTGGATAGTATACTCAACTCTTTTTTGAGACGGACGATAAGTTTGACAAAAAACCGTCTTGAAAATTTAATGAAATTCATAGAAAAATTGAAGCTTGCTTCATTGCATTTAAAAATCTTTTATTTTAAAAAAGAAAAACTCTTGGTATAGAAAATCGTGTAAAAAAAATATAATAATGAAAATCCAGTAAATTACACAAAATATTGTTCATAATATGTAAAATGTAAATAATATGTAAAGAAAAAATAATCGCTGCTAGATGGCAGATGTATCTCAATTCTTACTTTAACAGCTTACGACTGCACGTTTAAAGAATAGCGTCGTGAACCATTTGACGTTTAATCGAAATTGCTGCCAACACAGAAATCGTTCGTGAATTATTTGTTTTAATTAATTATACAAATCTAAGAAGCGTTATGATAAATTTTAATTTTACTAAATTCACTATAATTTGTAAACCAATTGAGATATCTTTACCAAATTTAATTTTCTTAGCTTCCAGATATTTCGCCTATACGCATATGAGTCCGCCGGCCAGCAACCTTTGTTTTTCACAGACTCAAATACGCGTCCAACGGTCGTTAAACTGTTAAGATTAATTTTTAAAAGAAACAAAAATTTACAGCAGTTAGTGCCCCAAAGAAATAATGCTTTACATCATGCTACTCTAAGTAAACTGAAAATTATACAAATTACAAATATTATTATGAAAATTCGTAACGATGATAAAAACGGTCAACTAAATACAAACTGCATGACAGCATAACCATTGAAGACTGTTTTTGAAATAAGCCTCCAGATAATAACAATAATATTTGAATTATCAAATAATAATGTATTAAATTTGGTTTTATAGTCTTAACAATAAGTAATCCCTTTTAATGAAATTGATCGATTGATAAATTAAGTGCACTATAACTAAATTTTTAAAATACAAAGAACATACGTGACTTTTGCAATGTAAAGCAGTACATAAAACTAATCCTTTAAATTGCTACTGATATTTATAGTGTATGGTAAAAATAATACCATCTAAATCTGAAGCAGCCAGATTGCAGTGGCCTTTTTCTTCTTCGGGAATATCCAAGTTCATATTCGCTTCTATAGAACAATCGTTTTTAGTTTTTTCAGTTGTATTCACCTTATTATCCTGGGATCTGACTTTATCAGGTGTATTCTGTTCTTGGATTGAACTTTGAATCGGGTTAAATTGTTCACATATATCTCCCAAATGTTCGACGAGTAAACTCAAACTGTCGAATCTCAGAGAGCATTCTGGGCAATAAAGGTTGTCTGTCAAACTCAACAGGTGATATTTTAAAGTTTTTTGTGACGGAAAAGTTTTACCACAGCAAAGAGGACAATCTAACATCAAAGATCCCATTTTATGCCGTCACCAAACAGCATTCTACGCCATTTTTAGGTAGAACGGTAAGAAGGTTTAGACGGTAGAAAAATTTGACATCCATTCGTACTCGAACTTTACTGTCAATATTATTATCTGATCTGTGCGTTGTTAAGGATTGTCAATTTGCAGCTGTGCTCGTGCCTAATTTCCCATAAAACAGGGTTTTATGAAATAACTTCACAGTAAACAGCTATTACGACAAAGATGAAGTTAGAACCGGAAATCGTAAGAATTTTACACGGATGCCGTTTTCAATGATTCAGTTGCAGACTTGTATCTTTCACGACAAAGAATATTTTTCGCAATGATGGAAAATCAAACATTGGAAAATAAATTGTCATATTATTCAATAATAAGTTCAGTAAGTCTCCGATAAAAGCGATTAATTCCTTCAATAGGATATTGTTTTAGTTGAAAAATCGTGTAAGTTAAACTTAAAATCAAGCGATTTTCAAAACAATATAGTATTACTGTATTAGTTTCCAACAAATATTTTTAAATAGTATGCGTGTAAGTACGTACTTACAAAACTTACAAAAAAACATTGTTTTTCAGATACATACATAACAAAAGCGTTAATATATTGAAACAACTTAATAATCCATTCTCAATAACACTTTTTTTTTAATAACTTTCTTAGCTTAAAATTGTTTTGGCTGTTCTTTTGAAATGTTTTCATTTCTTTTGTTTTAGAGTTCTATCAAAACTTTGTTTTTCATACATTTATTCTGTCTCAGTAATAGTAAAAGTAAAATAAAAGTGCGAATTCGCACACGTCAAAGACTGACGGTGCATGTTTTGTTTGAAAATCTTACTGTGCCATATTTTGTATCAATTACTGTTTTATTTATTTTTTTTAAGTACTTTTTTTTCTAAAACAAATACAATTACTAAAATTGAAATTTATTCTATGATGTTTTCGAAAATAAATATTTTTGTAAATGGAGGAAGTCTAGCTTTAGAATTAACACGGAAAACAAAACTTACTAATCTGGCAGCCCCAGCAAGACATGAAAAGCAGACATCTTGGAACATAAACGTCATCGCACTAATAACGCCTAGATATATGAATATTTTTTATTACTTGTTTTTGTAATAATTTTTGACGATTTTGAAGTTCGTATTTTCTGGAGACATCCATATTAATCGAAGGTAAACACTATTTTAATAAACTTCTCAACTATTTCCAAAAAATATGTGACATATGACATTTTGGACGAGACAAGCTCGCTAGGAGATTTCGCGCGCGTTCGTTCAATTTTGTTTGTTTTGAACTTACATATTTTTTTATATAAATTATTGACATGGAAACTAAATATATACGCCTATATTTTAGTGTGTTCTCATTACTACTCTTTTGCTAATTGTGATTTTACTTATTTTTCAGATTGATTTGGTACAGTAAAAAATGATGGGTAAACGCATCAGTCAGAGTAGCAAAGGTCGGATTGTTAGCAAAGGTCATGACGGAGGCAAGCCTTCGAGTCCCGGTCTCTCCGCTTACACGAAACCTGTCAAGTTGCAATCTTCTCTCGTCCAACCTAAACCTAACCTGTCTGTGATTCCGTATATAAGAGTTCAAGATAACAATACCATATTACCTCGATATACTGCTGTTGCCTCCAGATCCGCTGAAGAAGGCATAGGAATGGACGAACTCGACTCACTTCAGCTGGAACTAGAAAACTTGCTCTGCACTTCAGCTCTCAGAATGCGAATGATACAAAATGAAATAGATAACATAGATGTGAATGAATCAAAACGAGAAAAGAAAGGTAAAGCAGCCGGGAAGCAATTACAATATCCAGGCAAGAGAAAGTATCAAGACGACAAACAGATGAAACCTAAAGACTACGCTAAAATTTCTGCTACTCAAACGAAAGTAGCCAAATTCAAAAACTTCACTCCCGCTATCACTCCGGTGACGTCTCAAGGATCGTTCTCTCACGACAACATTCTCATGTCGGATAACACGGTTAAATTAGAATTGTCTTCGTACGCTTCGTTACCAAAGAACAATACACCTTACAGATTTTGGACTTCAGTGGAATCATACTGTGGACCCATCTCCCTTGATGATATCAAATTCCTGGACTCACTTTTGGCTACTAGCACCAATGTCACTCCACCTGCTATTCCACCCCTCGGAAAACATTATTCAGAAGTGTGGGCTGATGAACATATATCGGAAGAACAGAATGCATCAAATCCGTATAAACAAAAAAATAGTGGAATATCATCAGAAGCCTCGTCACTTAGAAAGAAAGCTGAAAAATCAATAGATAACGGTATAACTGGACCTCTCACGCAAAGATTAGTATCAGCACTAATGGAAGAGCCGAATATGCAATTCGACGTACCTGATTCAAAAATGAGACAAACATCTCCGAATAAAAACTCAAATGCCATTAGAAATTCCTTAAGTCTCGAGAGGTATCTACGAAAAGAGCTGATAGATCAAGGAATACTAGATCCCGAAGACATAGCCCCGCTTACTAATCCTGCTGACGATGCCATCTTGGCCGAAATGAAAAAATGTCAGGCAGACATCGGTATCGTAAGGAAAGAAAACTCACGTAATCTTCGTAATCTTATATCGGTATGCAAGCAGGAGATGGTTAGAGTTAATCTTAAGAAACAATTAGATCAAATAGATGCAGAGTGCACAGAGCATTACAAAAAGTGTTTGGCGGCGAAACAGAAGAAACGACCGTTAACTAAAAAAGAAAAAGACGACGCTTGGAAAGCGATCAATGAACAAATTCGGCTGAACGGTGAAATAAACGCGTTACCTCTCGCTGGTCCCAATTCAGGTTGAAAGAAATAGTTAATAAGAGGTGTAAATAAAATTTATTTATTGCCTATTTTGTTCAAAATAAAAAAAAATGTTTCCGTGATCTTAGTATAATCTGGTATTATCTATGCACTGTGAATGTAAGGTTTGGTATTTGACAATCGATTACATGATGTCAATTCCATTAGATACATCAGTATTAAACCTTCAAATCAATCTATTTTTGAAGCTAGAAGATATAGTGAAATATGCTTCTGGATTCTTTTTCTCGAATGCCTGCAGCATTATAAATATTGTATCTGCAAATACAAATGTATTTGAGATTTAAAAACCTACACTTAAGTTATTCTAGTAATAAACTTATCGGATTAAACTGAAAACAAAAAAAAATGGAGACTGAATAGTGTTTGCGTTATTTAAATATGTGTACCTCAATAGTTTTTTAATAAACGCTTCCATTGAAAACTGTCTTTTAATTATCACACCACCTCAATTTTATTTCGAAATCAGTTCAGTTTTACTGAGAGAAGAGATCAAATTTATTTTTGCAATGCAAGATTTCCCAAGTGTAGAAACCAATGCTATAAGCTCTTAAAATGAAGTACTTATAATGGAAAATGAAACTTGACAATAAAATTAAAATATGTTTACTACCTTTCATAATATATTTTCCTATATCAGGGGTTTTCTTTGAAATTGAAAAGGCAAGCAATATGCAAAGCATATATGTTTTTAATAATAATTTAATGTTCTTACCCACATTGATTGAGAAGTCATTTAATTTTTTTTATATTTTGCATGCATTTGATAAAAATTAGTAGAACTTCATCATAAGATAATGTAAAAACACACATGGAATCGTATAATGGCAATTATAGTTTACACAGTAATAAAATAAAACACAGTTTTTTTCAATAAAACAAATATTTATTAACGCATTTAAAAATCAAGTATCTTTACCACTGGTACAAATCCTTACAAATTAATAGGGTAAAAATAGCAACTTATTTAGTTCTACAGTTTTTATATTTAGTAGTTGATAGCTATTTCGGCTTTCGCCATTGTCAGAACTATGATTAAACTTACATTTTTTTCAGCTATATATACTGGCTCCGAAGAGATACACAATGCATTATGTTATTCATTCTAACATCCTAATTCAAATTACAATTATAATATTAAACTTATTAAATATGACTAGTGTTTCGAAGAACGACAAACAATCTGGGGTTTTAAAACGTTAATCAGCATAAATTCAACTGATAATTTACATAACATTAAATTTATTAAGTCTGGCTTTAGTGTAGTAAGCAATATGGGATTTTTCAAGGTAAATTGAAAAATCCCATATTGCTTTTCGAAGCAATCCTATATGAAAGAGAATTTTGTTTTTAATCTATAAAATAATATGGTAAGAAAATGCAAAATAGTGTACCTAATACTTTCCATAGATTTGGCGGTAACTTTGTAGAAGTTCATTTTAATATAAAATAAAATAACTTAGATTATTCCACGTATTGTGTTACAAACTATGGCACTTACCTTACGCAAACTTAGTGTACCTAACACTGAATAATTTTTATTTGTCTCTTAGATGATTTCGCTGACAAAGAAGTAATTTTTCACTTTTACAGATTTTCAGGTTGATTTCGAATCGATAATGGATACATGCGCAGGAGTATTTATTATAATAAAATAATATTCCGAAAGTATGAAGTGTCAACTATTAATGCTGTTACCCTATTACACTTCTACTAAAAAAAAATACGTCAATTATTATTGCTCGAGGACATAGACACAGATAAGTATACTCTTGAGGGTAACATTTTGCAACATGACCAACATACTAATAAAGGCAGTTGAATGACATAAAGCTGCATAAAGCGCCGTTTTCAGTTTAGTGTATACGTTTCAATAGTTTTCAGAGTGATTAAAACTTTCAAAAATTAATTCTCAATCATTTTAGTATGGAAGGATCGGAATCCACCGTTACGTGTGCAGTTACTATTGAGTGGTTAACGTCTCAGGGATCAATAAATAGGAAAGTTACTCATAAAACCGCCACTTTAAGGTTGATTAGAAATGAATTTCAGGAAATATTTGTCCAAGTGTCGAATGAAAAATGTGCCCCGCATAAATTCAAAATTAAAGACATAAGTGTTCATAAAAAATTCATGACAGAAGGAAAGGCTAGTATCAAATTTCAAGAGACGAACTGCACAGTGTTTTTATCTAACGCTCCTCCTTCAAACTTGATCGGTTTTTTGAGAACTTTATTCATCAAGATGACCGGCGAGAAAGAATCTAACGCCAACCCCGCGTCAAAAAATCAAAATCTTCGCGCCCAGCTCTTGTCCAGCAAACCGAAATCATTCGAAGATATAAGTCCGGTTACCTTGGCTGATTTGCAGAAAGCCAAAAATCAAATTTCAAAATCAACTACGACTACCCCTTCACCTCCTACAAAGAAAAGGAAACTGATTGAAAATGGGGTGAAGATACCTGCATCCAAAAAATTATACATTCCCTCTCCGCTATATGTCACCGCCAGCCTGAATGAAGAACAACAGAAAGTGTTGGATGCGTGTTTGGGAGGAAGAAATGTTTTCTTTACTGGTTCTGCAGGGACTGGAAAAAGCTTTTTGCTGAAAAAAATAATTTCTGCTCTTCCTCCAGATGTCACTATGTCTACGGCTTCTACGGGAGTTGCTGCTTGCCATATAAGTAGGTATTTGTTTTAAGATTTTATTATTCGGTAGATATGCTTCACAACATTTTCGTATCATATCTGCAATTAAGTTTCCCAGCGAACTGCATTATTTTTAGTGTGGTTTAGTGAATTTTAAGGGAGAAAAAGAGTGGCATGTTGTAAAGCATATTTAATGACATTTGTTCTCCGCTATGATTCTCTTGTTCATTTATGTGTCTCAGTTTGCAAGAGTGCCAAGACAAAAGAAACTGCCTATGTGTCACATTTGTGGTGTCTCCGTGGTTATTAAAATGTTTATGTTTATTTTATAGGTGGCACCACATTGCATGCGTTTGCCGGAATCGGCGGTGGAGATGCAGCTATGGAGCAATGTTTTAAGATGGCTTCCAAGCCTGTTGTCGCCCAAAAGTGGAGGAAGTGTCGACATTTAGTAATTGACGAGATTTCAATGGTCGATGGAAACTATTTTGAGGTTTGAACTTAAATATAACGGTAAATATGTCATGTAGTAGCACGTCGACTATCGCGACGAAAAACTTCACAAACTAACCTGAAAACTACGCCACGATTTAAAATATTTATTGAAGCATTGATAAATCGCGTTAAAATCACACATTAATATGAAGAACGCTGATAAATAAATTATCCAAAATATGACATATTCTCACTGTATACAGCCATACTTTTTAAATTTTCCTTTACTTACACATGGACTATTGCGGCAAACTATGCTGAAAACAACGCCGAGATTTAAAATATTTATCAGTGTTCTTCTTTTTAATGTGTGATTTTAACGCAATTATCAAGCCCTCAAAAACATATTTTAAATCGTGGCGTTGTTTTCAGCATGGTTTGTGAAGTTTTTCGCCGCAGTAGTCGACGTGCTACTAAATGACATAATTACCAATATAACTTATAGCTAACAACCATACAGAAAATAATAGTTGTCGAACTAGAATATTTTTTCATCTTATTATAATAGAGTCCTATCAAGTAAATGCCAATTCAACCAAGAAATTTATTTTATTTTTTGTATAGCATTTTAAAAGTTACATGTTCATATTAGTTTAGGATACTTATAAAAAAAGCAGTTTAAAAATAAATTCTTGCATTATTAAAAAAAAATATTGACTATGTCGAAGCACATTCATAAACAAATTTATTAAGTATTTTTATTTTCTTCATGCCTTTTTTCTAATCTAATCTAAGCTAATCTACTTTTGTAAACTTGAAAACATGCAGTCTGATGTAAAAAAGAAAGCTAAGCATGCTTGGTAAACAGTAAAATCTTTTTTTTTTATAAGTTTCGCTTCATAAAAAATTCTCTAGAGACAATCCATGTGATAACACTTTGCATTACAGTTAGCTGTAATCATATTTAAAATATGCTTACTCTTTCTGAATCGTTTTTATTCATTTTGTTTCAGAAAATTGAGGAAATCGCTCGACGCGTTCGTAATAATGATAAACCGTTCGGTGGAATTCAATTAATTCTCTGCGGTGACTTTCTCCAGCTTCCGCCGATAGTGAGCAAAAATGAACAAAAAGTCTTTTGCTTTCAGTCAAAAGCCTGGGACAAGTGTATCGAACAGTCTTTTGAGCTTCAAATTGTTCATAGACAAAAGGATTCTCAGTTTGTTTCAATTCTGAACAGCATCCGAATTGGCAGAGTCACCGAAGAAATAACCGAGAGACTCGTTGCAACTTCAAAACAAAAAATTGAATCAGAAGGGATTTTGGCAACTCGACTGTGCACGCATACAAATGACTCAAACTTAATAAACGAATCAAAACTGAAACAGCTGGAAGGAGAAGAGAAGATTTTCAGCGCCCAAGACAGCGAACCTTATTCAGCGAGTCAGCTGGATGCTCAAACGGGAGCACCTTCTAAACTCACGTTAAAATTGCAAGCGCAGGTAATGCTGCTTAAAAACATTAACGTGTCTGCCGGCTTAGTCAACGGTGCCAGAGGAATTGTGATACGATTTGAAGAAGGACTTCCTGTTGTACGGTTTAAAAACTTGAAAGAATTTGTTGTTAAAAGTGAAAGATGGGTCGTTAAAACATCATCCGGGACGCTCATATCGAGAAGACAAATCCCTCTTAACTTAGCTTGGGCCTTTTCAATCCACAAATCGCAAGGTCTCACTCTTGACTGTGTGGAAATGTCCCTTTCGAAGATATTCGAAGCGGGTCAAGCGTACGTAGCTTTAAGTCGGGCTCAGAGCCTCGAATCATTAAGAGTGTTAGATTTTGATTCCAAACAAGTTTGGGCAAACCCCACAGTTCTAGAGTTTTATCAAAAGTTCAGACGACGATTACAACAAACTGAGATAGTTCCTCTGGGAAGATCTTTCACCAATAAAAATAAAATGACAACTTTTCAAGCGTTGACCAATGCTAGATCAAAAATAAGCAAGAAGATCTCAAATAAGCCGCTTGTTAATATATGCTAGTCAAGTATTTATGAAAAATAATTACTGTAATGATATTTTTTTATAAACATTATTTATTTTAATCATGATCAACAAAAATACAATTGTGTAAATTGGTCATTCAATTTTAATCGGAAAGTCATCATTAATATAACTGAATTTTACAGAACTTTGTTTGGTGTGATTTTTCCCGTTCAATCTCACTTCAGTACAATAAAAATTATATCATGAAAAAAGTTAACTTGAAAAAGTCTTGCTGTGCTGCACAAGTTGTTTTTTGAATAAACAAAATTCATTTAAAATCGCCTACTATAAAATTTCATTCATTTACATTATTGTTGGTCTGTCAAAAACGTGATTTCAAAGTTTTACTGATAAATGAGTTAATCGATGGCGTAGTTATAAATTTCATTTCAATATAAAAACTTGAATGAAAGAAGGAAGATGTTCTATTTCTGATTACTAGAGTAACAACTAATCTCTAACAAGATCTATTAAATTCTATATTCAAGTATTGTAATATTTTTGCAAGCAGTTAATGCAAAATGTTAGATTTTTAATTTTGGGAATTACTCTAGTATTTTTTAATTTTCATCTGCTGCCTTTCAAGGCACGTAGACTACTAATGAAATTTTACTTGGATACAACTTTATCACAAATTGAAATCTAGTGGTCGACAAATTCATATATCAAAAAAAAATATTTACCAAATAATAATGAAGCAATCGCTGAAGATTTCACAAAATAAAAATAGTGTTAAATGACGGATAATGAATTAGCAGTATACTATCGCATGTATGTACATAAGTGACTCAAAAAATTAACAGTTTGGGTGCTTAAATGTAGAAAGTGGGATGAAACTGCAAATAATGATATTAGCTGTGGTCAAAAAAAATATTTCATCACATCTTTCTAACTTTTTATATCTTCACCACATTTCTGCCACAAGAGTCTAAAATTATCCTTTTGTTTTTTTATGACTTGCCTCCTTTTAAAACATTATGTTTATTACAAGCAGATGCCAATGAATGAATAGTTTTGTTTAAATTTATTGCTTTGGGTCAGTTCAAATTTCATTATTCATTCACTATCCATCAGCATGAATTTCTGATCATCTGATTTCAAAGTCGATTTTCAAAATATGAATAATTAACTTGTACTTTTTAATGCTTTATTTATGTGCCACTTTAAAACTACATCACCTTTTTTTATAAATGCGCTGTTTAGTTAATTCGTCCAAGATTAAATGCATAGTTAATTATAAATTAACATAAACATTAAGTTTTAATAAAAAATACGGTGATTTTGGTATTAATCCTCAACATATATGGATTATGGACATATATTGGTTATATTTAAGTAAAAATAAAATGAATTATGACTTCAAATGTAGGCGCTATAAATATTTTAGAAAAATTGCATAAAGCATGTGCATAATCAACCCGCCGATAAAGTTTTAAGATCAGGACCAGTTTCATCATTTGATAATGCTTGCGATGAGCAAAAACGTTCCTGATTTTAATAAATAAATTGTGGAATTAGTACAAAAGAATGTTGAATTTTTAATATAATGCCTTTCCACCAAGTATTGACAGTGAACATCTTAAGAGTGATAATTGTTTTTATTACTGGGTAGCCATTGAACTGATGAATCGTTTGTATAATATTATTAAATGTTATTATCCTTCGAGTTCCTATGGGGTGCATTCACACTTATTTCAACCATTTGCTTAATACCAATAATATCTAGCAATATGCAATGCAAATTTGTCTGGTCACTTTGTACTCTTGCTTCTTGATCCTATTTTCGACGTTTCGGTACTTACGTGTTTAACCCTTTCCTTACTTTGCAAAAAAAAGCATGCGCTCCTGAGCTGTGTATCCTTGTCGTGATTCACTCCCGTTTGCCTGATGTGTAACATATACACAACTCAGGAGCGCGTGCTTTTTTTTGCATAGTATGGAAAGAGTTAACAAGGCTGTGAATCCGCCTGTTCTTTTTACGACTTGTCGCCGTTTTTAAATCAAATTAAACTACAAAAAGTAACACTTTTAAAAATGCACAGACTTAAGACTCTATTTTTTTTCCATCAAAGTCAGACCGTTTGCAAATGCCAGTCACGGTTATTTTTCACGACTCCACAGCCATGGTTATTTATCAATACACATGTTCTCTAGAATTTGACATTATGTTAGCTGTGTAGTTTAAATTATCCAGACATTAAACAACTCAAATTTAGTTTATAGTTTTGAAACTTTATTTTAAAAATATATTATAATGTGAATTATTTATTTACATATTAAAATGATGCCTAAAGCCTATATGCATGTTTTAATATATATATTAGTGCAGCTGACTGTATTAGGCAAATATGATTAACTATTTGTGATACAATTTATTTTGTAAACATTATTAAAATAATATTTTAAATTAAGATATAAGGCAATATTTTAACAGTCTGCTTGAAGTGTATTCAGAGCTATAGAGGTATTTTTGTAATTGAACTTTTTTTTATTTAATAAAGGCAGCGCCTAAAAAGTGCCTTAGTAAAAATGTTTTTGGCTTATGACACATGAAAAATTTCCCAACCTATTGTGTTTTGCTTGATGATATTTTGTTTTCTCTTAATTTGGGTAATTCTGTTCATACAGTTGGTTTTGATCTATTGGTTTCTTCAGGATTCAGTGAAAATAATTGTTGAGTACGAGAATATAAAAAAAAATAACCAAGCAATAGAATATAAATCATGGATATTTTAACCCTCGCGAAATGAGTTTTTTTTTCAATAAAAAAATAAAGTAAACAAAACCCCGCATGACTATGTTCATGCTCATCCTTATAGGCCCTGTGTAATATTGTGTAAGGACGAGTGTGACCGTACGGTCACACAAACATTCGGGGTTAAAATATAGCTAAACGTGTTTTTTTTTTAAATATTTACAATTTGACCTCTTTCGATCAATATAATTTCAAGACAAATATACCAGTAAAATTAGCGTAAATAATTTTTAACCTTTTGACCGCGGCTCGGATCCAAATCGGTTCAGATTGGGCTGCTATAGCAGTCAACCGCGGTCAAAGGGTTAATAAAATAATAACCAACAATTTCAAAAAGTTCATTCAAAATAAACGGAAATTCAAAAAATTGCATGCGTTTTTGGTAGTTGTCCGTCCCTGTGGTTGATGACTAGCTGAAGTCTATCCTTTTTAACCACAATTCAAAGAAGGCAACAATAATCAGGTAGAAAAAGGATGAATAGTGGGATCGATAGACAACGGTGTTTACTGTTACCAATATGGTCACACTCGCCCTTGGAGGGTTAAACATTTATCTGTAGTTTTTCATTTTTAGAACCAAAGGTATTGTCCCAGTGCGTGAATCAAAAAGCAGGAATTTGCATTCACAACTAGTGATTATTTTACCTCTATTACTGCAAAATACGATTTTTTTCTGACAATTGATAAAGTTATGTACGTGAAGGTATAGAATACACAATTGAGTACGTATTTTTTTATTCAAGATACTTTGATAAAAATATAACAACTAGAAACATTATGGTACATATTAATTATTATTTGATAGAATCGCAGCCATTACGAAAAGAAGCTGTTACCTGCACCAGATTTTATCAAGAACTAGATTAAATTTAGATAATCGGATGCATAGCATGTTGTAATCTAGAATATTTGACTGCAATATACTTAACTCTTAGAAGTCCTATGTCGAGCTGGACTCGACATAACAGATTTGCAAATGTTTTTTTATTTACTGATTTTTTTAATATAAGTTTTTTTTTCATTCAAATATTACCAATACGCATTGTGCGCAAGATAAATTTTGCTATACTGAAACATTCAAAATGTTTTTTATTATAATTATACGATAATAAATTAATTAATGTGAAAAAATATTTCAATTAAAGACTGCAAAGGGTTAAGGTTTAGAATCTGAAGATCATCTTTGTTTCAGTAACCTTCTTTTAATTCCCACACTGTAACAATATAAAATTTACTGTATGGTTGCTTAAATTTTGAATAGGTTTAGCATTTATCGTGACACAACATGCAAATATTTCAATGCATCTTCATGGCCATGCACAAATTCATAGAATGAAATCAAGTTCTCAATAATACTGGGCGTATCATATAAATGCTTAAAGTTAATCGCTAACACTTATCGCTACTGGCGGAATAAATCTCCAAACATGATTTATTTCAGCCATGCCATAGATGGGTGGTTCAGAGGGATAGTCGATGCTCAAATGGTCCATGCCTTCTACTAAAATGTTGTCTTCGATCGGTTCTGAAGTGGAGCACTGTATATCAACTTTGTACTGTCCCGGAGTGAGAAATACAACGGAGCATTCGTGAAGAATCTTTCCCGATTCTGCCAATACAGGCATTGATACTCTAAAAAATATAATGCATACATAAGAAACTGCTCTATAATCGGTTTTTCTGCAATGTAATGTTGATCGAACAATATCTTACTAACTGAAAAAAATCAAAATGGACTATTTGGCAAAATGAGAATTTCAATAATCAATAAGTTTGCTAATCTTTATTCAGGGAATCAAATAAGGGCTACCCAAGGTGAAACATTGTTTGAATACCTGTTTTCAAACTGACCACTTGAGGTGGAGTTGAGTTTTTTTGTTTCTTTTTATTTAAATGCTTAGATTAACGTTAGTCCTAAATATAAATTAATACATACTTGTTTGTACCGGCGGTAGCAACTTTGTTATCCAGGCGGTAATTATTGACTCCATTTTGGTGGTCCTGGTAAAACTGGACGGACAGGCTCAATTTTTTCAGCGGTCTATCTAAATGGTTCGACACTGCGACCCCGAGGGAGATGCGCTCTCCAGCCACACAGTTGTATTCCTCTTGCGGTTTGATGCATTGAGAGTTAACGCTGACCTCTAATAAAAGAAAACTTATTCATAAGACAACTTTACAATATAATGCTATTTTATCGATCAAGAAAATGTCAATACGCGATTATCTTACCCCAGTGCAAGGGAGACATCCTAACAATATCCATCATTCCTTGAGATAGAGTGATGCCTTTAACTGATGCTTTGCCAGTTATATCACTCTGAAGTAAATGCCATTTGAGATCAACTTGTCGACTGATATGCTCGGAACACAGCATTTCTATGCTATTAGCAGAGTTCATTGTGATGGACCGCGGTTCTCCATTATCTGCATGAAAATAGTGAAATAAATTAAAATAAAATATTCGTCAAGTGTTTATTTAAGGCTGACAACGCTGCATATAAATTATAATCAATAAACACGAAAGAATAGTAAACAAACAAATAAGCTACCTTGATTTGGAGGCACAGTCAGAGGCATGTTAAGCGGACATCTGTCGAGCGGGACCGGCACTCTGCAGGCTTCTCCTCCTCCGAGTAACATTCGCCTTCCTTCTGAATATTGTAAAGCCATCTCGCCGGTTGTTAAATTAGAAACATCTAGAACCAAATAAAGCTGGCTGGGACTGTAAAATCAAATATTTAAAAAAAAAAATTATCGACCATTGTTAAAATAAAAACATTATTTTAATCACATCTTAGGCATACAAATTAACATAAAAAAATATATAGCGCTCACATTTCAGCAGGTAAAACATCCCAATGAGTTATAGAAACGCTCGGTAACAACTCCAAGTTTATATGCACTGATCCTTGTCGACAATGAGTTTCTTTGCCACCACCTCCTGAGTAACGGACCATCAACTAGAAAAATAAAATAGTAACTGTAAAATTAAATTCAAGACGAAACATATTTTTAAAATCTTAGTAATTATCGGAGGTAATCACCTGAGCGTCTATTTGTCTTCCTTTTGTCGGGGGTAATACTGATATAGGAGCAGACCAGGCTGTACTGTGGGATGTCGCTGACCTGTTGATGAAGAATTCACTAGTACAACTCAAAATTTTTTGACATTTTGTGATTTCTTAAATATTCTAAATTGATATTGAACCAATCAATTAATCTAATTGATTGGTGGCAAGACGTACTTGCCTTTGAGCACAAATTCGAGTCAATTCTTAAATCAATTTGTGCAAAGTGTTGGTTTGTGGATTCGAACCAGTTGATAGCATAACTGAATAAGAAGAACGCCTAAGAGCAGTGGCCCCCGAGGTGCACGCTTGGGACTTCCCAACCTTAGGGACCTCAAAAAAGCTTACAATTTATTTACATGAAATCCTGTTTATCTGAAAAACAGGACCTCCAAGCTGTATTGCGCCTCCCAATTGCTTAATCCGTCACTGTCCATGGGCATGAACCGCTTGGCAAGAGTAGCAAGCTTATAAACAGATCGCCGAATGATATACACACCTGAAACTTGCAGATAATTGATTCCTTGTAGGCAATGATGTGTTTGTGTGCGGCAATGATGAATTATTAGTATGAGGTAGAGAGCTGTGCTGTTGGTTTGGCGTCGGCGAGCTCATTCTCGAAGGTAGACTGTTAGAATTCAAACTGTTGGGGAACAATGCATCCCCTGCTGATCCTCCGATGTCCAAGAAGTCAGCATCAGCGTGAATATGAAGAATGAAGTTGGCCGATCCGTTTGGTTTTATAGGCAATAGAGACTGCACTTCTTCGTTAGACCACCGAAACATTCGGGATTGTAACTGGTTATCGACACTCGACTGTAACAACAAATCAAAATTGTGAGAAAATTGATAGAGACTTATAATCATGAAGTCATAGATGAATATTTTTGTTGACTTGTATGTACTATGTAGGTACAGATTAAATTGCAGGAAATAGAGTAGTCAAAATCAGTCCAAATAACAATGAACTTCAGTAAGGTTTTGGAAATGCATATTTTTATTTTTAAAACCATTTCTGCTGCCGGAAGAGTGTAGTAACTCAAAATGAGTTGTTTAATGTTAACTGATTGTCAATCAGTCTCTCAACCTCCGTGGAAAGGGTCAGAATGATAAGGTAACGGAAGAGTAGTTAGTTAACCCCTAATTTTTGTATGAGATTCACTCCCCCAATCACTCGGTCCCAACTTTCGCATAAGTAGGAGTTTTACTGTATCTCAATTTAAAAAAATAAATAAAATGCTAAATTCAGATTGAAAAAAAAATATACCTGTATGTTCACATCAAGATGTTCAATGGTGACGTCACTTGTATTTGTCAGCGTGATCGTACATTCAGTAGTTTGTCCGTTATAAAGCGAGACACTGGCAGATGTGACAACGTTTTCATAATTTGGTAAACTGCTGAACGTTGATGACGGTGGAAATGAAGTCTCCATTGTCATAATAGGCAGACTAGGTATCACGTCGACCGAATATGTGTGATGAAACTTAAAAGATTCGGGCATGTGTTTCAGTCGGCAGTTTGACTTCACTCCGAGTGTGTGAGTAGAGTATCCGAGAATATCTAACAGTCCGGATTCTTTCGGTGTCCCCATGAGAGTCACCAGAGTGGGGATTTCCGGTTGAAGGATGACTGTCTCAGGTATGGATTCAAATACTACGCCGGAAGTCAGCAACCGCATGTTTGACACTTTCAATTCAAACGGAAGGGGGTTGGTTAATTTTAGCTGTACTTCGCAAGTGTCATTTTCAACCCACAGGTAATCTGAAAACATTATTTTTTTATTTCATCATTATTGATATTAATCTATATCTAAGGTTGGCAACGTTTTTATTAAAACGAGCACAGAAAATGGTTTTGGACCAGGGCATTATAACTGAAATTTCCTAAAATGAGAATTACATGTTTGAGAATGCCAAACTTAATGATCCTGATCATTTTATGAGGAATCGAGGACATGAATTGTTTGTTCTTCCTGAGTGTATATCCAGCCTGCCAATGGGGATGCCACTGGGAAGAGCTTTAAAAGTGTTTAATGAATAATTGTTTACCCATCTTTCCAGTCGGTTTTTGAGGTTTTCTATCAAGACTTCCAAAATGTATGGGAGTAAACAGGAATGGTCCTTGTGGAACTCGAGGTGTGGCGAGTAGTTTAGGTGCCCTGGCCGGTACGGGAGGTCGAGGAGCAAAACGAACACAACTCGGAATGTGACTAAGATTGGCTGGCGGAATCACCTCCCCGGTTTCCAAGACTAAGGGTACTGGGCCGCCTTCACATTGAGCTGAGAGCGCCTGGTGATAAAAAAAGATAAATTTATGAAATGCAATATGCTAAGAAAATAGAATAACAAGAGATAAATAATTACTTTAAGTAGATTCCCTATTTAATTATTGCATAACTGATACTTTTTGCGTTACTCTTTTATATAAATTCAATGAGACAATATGAATACTTGTAGTTGGATGGCAAGGTCTCTTCTCTCTTGGACAGTAAGGTGAGGCCACATTGTTTGCAGTAAGAATGTCATGTGACGAGTTGCAAGTGCCGGATGACCCATCCGACGTGCCGCCACAACTAATTCCTGCAGGAGTTGTATTTGAAGTGCTGGCCACCCTTTAATTGAAAAAAATCACCTTCATAAGCCAGTAGACAAAATAATTATGACATAAAGTTGCCTGGTGTATATGGTAGAATCCAACTTACCGACTTTATGTTGCACTACTTGGTTGGGATCTAAGCTGAGCTTGTGACCGGGAAAACTGTGCAGCATTAGTGAATAGCACCGTTGCCAATCGGGACTAGGGTTATTGGGACTCACTTGTCTTGTGGCAGCTAGGCGTTGGCAAAAAGCAGCTTTACGAAGAAACCCTGTAAGATAATAAAGTTTATATTTTTTCAATCAAGATAATAATATCAAATTGCTCAAAAAATTATTAATATAAATTTCATACCTATTTCATGATACATTTCAGACAGCGTGTCAAACCGAGTAATTTTTTCCTGTTCACTTAAAGTCAAGTTTATCAATATAACGTTTTGTAGAAAGCTGGCTGCTTGTAAGCTATTATTCTGCTCGACACTTACACGAGCGGCTTTGAAAATTGCTTCAGTTTCTATGATACCTGCATTTTTATAATTACTGTAATAAATTATAGCGTCTCTGTATCTTTTTGTAATATCTTCTCCAGAAAGAATGAACTGATTGTGAATTTGCGATTGTCTACTGAAGCCCGATTCCGATGCCATCGGTCTGTGGCTTTGCGATTCCAAATCACTGGATGACGCTAAGGAATCACTCTCCGCATTATCAGACAGAGACATTCTCGACGATGTATCAACGCTATCCGATGAGGATATCGGTGTGTGATCACTGTGCACGCTCACAGGACTAGAAGTGTGCGCTGTTTTTGACGGAGACAGTAAAACGTTTTGACGAATGATTGTGTCCGGGTGCTGGTGACAAATGGAGAGAGAACGTGTTTTACTGGGAGAGCCATCTTGCAGGCTAGCGTTTCTTTGAAGAGGCAAAAGGCTGCGGAGATTTGGATACAGTAGAATAGATGAGGCAGCGCAGAGACCTGCAATACAAAGTCATAGATTACTATATTTCTTGTGTTTTTATTATAATTATAGAATTATGTGATCTATTATGATTACCTTCAAAAGCAGCACCTAACCATAACCAATCATTTACAGCTTTCAGAATATCAGCAGCAGAATTGTAAAGACTCAGACATTCTGGAACGAGTCCAGCTTGAAGAGTCAGATCTGCTAAATGTTTCGTCATTCTTCCCATGCTACGTTTCTTATTATTGCGAGATTCCATATCCAAGCCTTCAACGAACGAATTTATATAAAAATAATCAAGATTACTCAGAAATATGTAATTCATAGTTATGCTGCACAGATATGACATGGAAAAACTTACCGACAATATCTTTTTTCTCGAACGGAGCCAATATTAATGATACTTTATCAAGTTTTTCTCTAGATCTTTCCAATCGTTTATATTCCAATATCCAAAATAAAGAATTTATGAACTCTTCCAGGTTTTTTTCAAGATCCACACAAGGATCTGATTCATTGTAAAACATTGCACGTGTTTTGAAATTAGATGGGGTGGTGAAAGACTGATCTTCTTGAGACATTGGTTCCGTTAAAGAGATCGGTCTTTGTAAGCTATCATTTGATGATAAACTGTCTGAAATATCGCATGGTATAGATATTGACCTGAAAAATATCAAAGGTTTGAGAAAATACCCATACCACAATATTAACTAGAACAGTGCTTTCCAAACTAGGGGCCGCCATAGAAGATGCTTTTGTTCAGAGTGGCCGTTGCATTAAAAAGTTTGGAAAGCAATGAACTACAACAGAGGATATACAAATATTATTGCAAAAATTAATTACCCTTCACTGTGCTGTGAAGACATGCTCCTCTCACTGTGTGCTCTTTCTTCTTCAAAAATATCCGGTACCTCTCCTACAGGACTTCCTTCCCTGTGAGGTTTTCCAGGTCCAAAAAGGAATGCTCGAGAATCATATAGCGTACTTGTGTATTTCACCTTCAATGATTCATGTACACGGCAAACCTCATTCAGTTCAACTTGATTGTTGTATTTACCCAATGTTATTAATCCCAGTAATCGCCTAGATTTATAAAAAATGGTAAAATTAATTATTGATCATGCGAAGGAAATTTTTTTTTTTTTTGGTTCTTTTATTTAGATCAAGGATGAGCAACCCGCATGCAGCCTGTTTGATTTTTTGTGGCTCTGGAAGGTTTCATCTTCAAATTAAAATATAGTACGTATTTTTATAAGTAAATCATTGAATTTAATAAATGTGAGCAAGCTTTTTCGTCTATGAAGCAGAACAAATCGGTTCATAGAAATCTGTACTTATGAAAATTTGGATTCGAGCTTAATACTTATTTATTTAAGTCAAATTCTAAAGAATTAGTTTAAAATATATAAAGACAAAGTTCCCATTGACTATTGAATAATAAATGCAACAATTAATTACTTGAATATTTCACAATAAAATCATTTTATTTTTAAATAAGTACACCTAATCCTCTTTTTGCATGGCAGTCAAAATTTGTCAAAATTTAATAGACAATACCTTTTATTTGTCTATATCCACTTCATATTTTTTGCATGGCTGTTTTACGCAGAACGTATCCCGTGTGTAAAAAAGGATTGAGCGTACATTTAATTTCATTTTTTCTTTGCAGTCTGTAATTGAGGAGCAAACATTCAAAAGGTGTTTTGTCACAAATTTTGAAAAATGGCGTTTTATATCAATTCTGATAGCCCATAATAAAACCTATGAATGGAAATCAAAATTAGTGTTCAAAAAAGTTTTTTTTCATATTAAAATGAAATCATAAAGTTGACACATTCATACAAACCGTCACTTTTGCTACACTAAAATCATTATTTTCCAAGCTTTGTATTTGTGTGACAAAACACTTTTTGAATGTTTGCTCCTCAATTATTATAATTTATTTTTATGCAGCTCGCTACAAAAAAAAAGTTGTGCATGCCTGATCTAAATTGATGAGAGCCGATTGTCAAAAGCATTTTTTTCATGTAACTTTTACTTGGCGTCGGTTATATGAAACGCCAGTTGCAAGGGTAGCTAATCACTGCATTATATATTTTTTCTCAATTTTAAAGAAGGATTATTTTATTATTACTGTCTTCATTATATTTGTCAAATTGGTGGTGCATTGGTGTAAGCTGTAATGCCATGTAAAGTCCTATTAGTTTTACAATAATACCTGTGTGTTTGAAAATCACCCCAATCATTATTTTCCACAGGGTGGTCTCGCACATAACGAACCCATATATCTCTTGTTTGACCGGTAGAATCTAGAAAAAAAAGCATAAATAACTAATTTATTACTTTCCAGACTCGAAACTACTTTCTTAAATTGATAAAATTCAATTGAAATGAGGTACAAAGAATAGTGGAGTATGTAGTTCAAGTCGAAATAGCTATCAACCATTTAATAGAACTCTTGTGGTACTATATATGAGGGGTATAAAAGCATAACCGCCTACAAGCACAAATGCAAATTGTTCAGTAATCGAAAAAAACGATTTAAATGTTTCCTTTACATTTTTTTGAACGATTTCGAATTATATTCACATCCTTTTAGATTTGTTTTTAGTTTGGTAATTTTATATCAAGCAATTTTAGTTTCGTTACTTCAAAAAAGACAATCATTTTTTCAATAGAGGAGGTTTTGCAGCTCAAATTTGCAAAGTGGCGGTTTTGTCGTTGAAGGTTTGTGAATGTGGCGGATTTGCACTTCACCATGCGTGATTTATCGATTTAACCACTTCGAGATCAAAACTTCAAAATAAAGTAATAAATATGACTACAATATTTATTATTTTATATTCTTCATAAAAAAAAACAAAATAAACAGATTAAAAGTATATTATACAAACAAAATTTTTCCAAAATATATTACAAGCTAACAAAACGCAAAAATACACCAATTTTTGAGCTTACTTAATTTGAAATGTTAAAATTTTAAAAAAAAGTTAAGGTTATAAAAACTATTAATTTTTCAAGGAAAAAAAATATTTATTTGCATTATAAAATGGTGCCTAAAATTAAAAATATTGAAAAAAAAGTATCAAAACATTAGTCGTGAGAGTAAACAGAAGTAACAATTTCAAGAACAAAAAAATAATTATGTGTTGATGAAATGAGATAGTGTAACGATAATTAATTATTGTCAAATAAACAAAGTTGTAGACAAGTGATTCCCAGATTGGGGGCCGCCGCAGAACATGATTTGTATTGAGGGCCGCGGACTATTTTTTTCAGATTTCGGGGGCTGTGGAATGAAAAAAGTTGAGAAGCACTGTTGTAGACAACGACAAAAAAATCATCGAGGCGATTTAACTTTTAAAAATTTCAAAATGAATGCATCTTGATATGCTTTTTCATGTTTCGAATCAAATGCATTGCGAAATTTTCTAATATCTTGCGATCCAATTTCATTACACTTAAGCTTTTTGTTGTTTTTGAGATGACAATTCCCAATTAATCGTAGATCTGGCAATGTCTTCGGTGAGTATCTATAAAAAAAATATTTTATTAAAAATTGATCCAGGGCTCGGCGCTTAATGTGTTAACAAATGACAGTTAAAATCAGTTTTATAAAGTGAATAATTATTACCTTTTGCGCTTTTGTATGTTCCGTTTTCACTGATCCCTGTTTACTTCGCGCTTTCTTGCACTGGTTTTAGGCACAGGTGATACATTAACATCCATTTTCTATGATAAGTTTTGAATTATTTGCAAAGCGAACACAAAACGTTTGTATGGCAACGAAGCACGGCGGCAATATACGATTTGCGCTAGTATGTGTTTACTGTATCGTGATTGGTCAATTTCGAATGTGGCGCTTTTGAACTTCACTGAAGTGTAATAGAGGCGGTTGTGCATTTAATCAACACTTTTGATGTCGATTTTGAATGATTTGGAGACGAATTTGCACTGGTTTGAAGTTTGTAGGGCATAGAGAGTGAGTAAAGGATCATTAATCAATCATTATCTCAAAAACGGTCAGGTATGGATAGTGGCGGTTATGCTTTTATACCCCTCATATATACTTTATCATTATTTACTTACCTTATTGTAACACACACTGTTTGTATCTCTAGTTGAATAAAGATGAATACTTTCAATATAAAAATTTAGATTAGACACTTATTATTAAATTACCTTTGTATAAATACATCAGTTACCTGTTATTCTAACATTGTTAACTCTTTGAATCCGCTCCCAAAGCTTGTTGAATGGTCGCAGAGGTCCCCCTACTCCCCGAACCAACAGTAAAAGGGAACCATGGTGTTGAGCTCCCTGAGACCAGTCCGGTCTAGCCGCCGTCATCTCGCTGCTCCCGTGCGAGAGCATGTAGCTCACAGATGATCGCATTTAACAAACATCAACAGAGCTGCAACAAAAGCACTAGATTTGAATCGTTCAAACTATGTAAATTCTCACAGATTTTGTCACTAACGACCCGGGTTTCGCCTTTCGGCATCTTCAGGCGTTCAAGTGCACGGATGAACTTGAACTGACACTTAGTAAATGAAAGTTTCGTGTTTATATAATATATAAAAGCATTAGACAATTATTTTTCAGAAGTATTCACGGTCGACCTTTCAGGTCAATAAGGATTCGTTAGAACAGAAGATCACAATTATGAACAGGTAAAATTGCCATACTTCCGAGCACGGACTATTGGGTAGCACCAAGTAGCACCTCGACTATTGCCGTGCGCGGCCATTACGAATAATGGAGGCGAAGATTTCGTATAATTTATCAGTGTTCTTCTTTTTAACGTGCGGTTTTAACGCGATTATCAAGCCCTCAATAAAATATTTTAAATCGTGGCGTTGTTTTCAGTTTAGTTTGTGAAGTTTTTCGCTGCAATAGTCGGTGCTACTTGGTGCTACTAAATGACATATTTACCAATTTATTTATCAGTGTTATCAATAATGTGTGATTTTAACGTGCTTCCGGGATGCTTCAATGAATATTTTAAATCGTGGCGTTGTTTTTAGCTTAGTCTGTGAAGTTTTTCGCCCCAATAGTCCGTGCTCGGAAGTATGGCAATTTTACCTATGAACATAGATTGTGTAGACTATTTTGAGGTGAAAGCAATCCAAATTATTGATTTCGTTTTGATCGGTTTGTGAATAGTTAGAGACATTGACAAGCACTTGACAATTTGATTGTCAAGATTCCGATACTGAAAAACTAGTGAAAAGAAAGCAAAATAACTATAATTATTACTAGCAGGTTTGTACAAAAAGCAAGTCTTCTCTAATTTCAGAGTGATACTATACTAAAATATAATATTTATATTTAAAAAAACACTTCTAACTGAGGGATCATCAGTTAATTATTACATATATTATATTATATTCAAATATTATAAAATGACAAACCTAGGCAATGGTCTATTGACATTTAATCTGTCTGATAATTATTATTATGTTAATAAAACGTCAAAAGTATACTGTCATAGACTACTGTCAAATATCTTTAAGTTTGATGTTTGTTTTCGTTATAAAAATAATGTTTTTATATTGATTTTTTATCAGTAATGAAGGTAAATAAATATATTTAGATAATTAAATGAATCATATTTTCAGTTAATTTAAAGAATTTTCAACTTATGTGGGTAAATTAATGTTTTTTACTGGAATTCGGAAAAATATTTGAAATAAGCAATGTTTTGAGAACACATACTTCTATACCTTAAAGCAGCGTTTCTCAACTAGGGTCCATAAACACATTTTTTTTTGATAATTCAGGAAAATCAAATAAACAGTTTAACAAAAAGTTAACCCCGCCCAAAATCTTTTTTTCTAATTATATCAAAACTATGATTTTGTAGCTACCATCACACTTAGGAACTGAAATATTCATATCATAATATTACTGAATTTAATATTATACTAGACCAGTGGTTCTCATGTGTGGCCACCAGAGGATTTTGCTGCGGCCACCAATAGTGTCATAGTAAATCAAATAAAAAATGTATTTTTACAAATTAATTTGTAAAATTATTATTTTTAAAAATTGATTGAATGCACCTGACTTATCGAGCATTTAGTCGAGTTATTTACTCCAAATGACTCACAGAGATATCATCATTCATGAGATCATTCAGTGTAATACACTGTATAAAAAATAAATTTCGAAACCAGGTGACAGATGCAAACTTAAAAGCGGTGATGCGGCTTGCATTGGAAGAGAGAACTGTTGAACAATTTCCATTCGAATTGCTTTTAAATAAATAAATACCAATATCTTTAAATAATGTATTTTATTGAATATAAATTAATCCTTTTTTTAAGTAAATGCAACTGCTATTGTTATTACATTTGGTGCGGCCACGAGACATTTCCATAAGAATGCCGATGCTTATAATGCGGCCACAATGAAATCTAACGTGAGAACCACTGTACTAGACTATGTTACATATCGTTATTTGTTGCAAGAAGTCACGAAGAAGTCATTGAGTGACAACTTGGTTAAAATGAGTTATAGTAATTCAAGAGATTATGCTTTCATTATCAATATTTTATTATAATTTCATCACATCATAATAATATTATTATTATGCTAATATCTTTAAAAGTCAGATATCTATGGGTACTTGACTATACCATAAACTACTGTTCTAGTTAGTATATTGTCTCTGCTACTACATCTAAAACAACCAAAACATAACCTCCAAGAAATTGCGCCCAACAATCGTCATTTCAAATATTGTGGAATCATAGATAACATAGTAATATTAATAATTCATTCCAAATAAATTAAATATCAAAATGAATTCTAAAGAATCTGGAGGCGATAAAAATAAAGTAAGACGACTACATTGGCGAACTTCTACTTGGTGATTTTCCTAAAGTAATGTTACATTAAATTTTGATTTTTTAAATTATTTATGTCAAATTTCTTGTTTTCAGATTGGAAATGCACAATCACAAGGAGGGGGCGATGGAAAAGAAAAACGAAGGAAAGAATCGATTCTTGATCTCAGTAAATATCTAGAAAAGAGTATTCGTGTCAAATTTGCCGGTGGTCGTGAAGCCGCTGGAATTCTTAAAGGCTACGACCCACTCCTTAATTTAGTACTGGATAATACGACAGAGTTTCTTAGAGGTACTTTCGTAACTAATTTTTAAAATATGATTAAATTAATAGTAACATTATTAACCCCCTCTTCAGGTGGTAGTGTCACCTGTCATTCGCTAAATAAATAAAGTCAGACTGACTTTGATTTGTCTTCATATGGTTAGCCATATTATTTTTCACACATCACCACCAAAGAATACTAGCCTGTTTAAAACATTAATATGATTGATTGCTTCATATTTTCTAGATCCCGATGATGCATACAAACTTGTGGAAGATACTCGTCCCCTCGGTCTTGTTGTTTGTAGAGGGACTTCAGTTGTGCTAATTTGCCCCATGGATGGCATGGAAGCTATACAAAATCCCTTCATTGCTCAAGATGCATGATCAATATTGTGTGCAGTGTATAAAACATTATTTGTATTTTCTCAAAAAAACGTAAACCGAGTGTTTCGATCATGGAGTATCATGATATGTTCATGCTTTTTATAAAAGTATTTAAGTGCATTATTAGCAATATATTTGTTCCACATGGAAAAATACACACTAAAACTGTACAATACTTTCGATCTTATTGAACTTTGAATAAAACCAATACATTAAGAAATAATGGAATAATAGAATGTGGATATTGATCATTGAGTTTTCATTTTAACCCTTTGATTAGTATTGCCATACAAGAATGAATAAAAGAATTTTGTAAAAAGGTGATTTTGTTAACAAACCGGTAGCTTTATAATACTGAGATATTTCAACTCAATTTCCATCTTGAAAACAACTTCAGTAGAGAACCACATGTCCACAAATGAATGCAATAAATATCTAGGCCCAAATTGAAAGTTATTAAACTTCAAGGAAATTATTGAATAGTAATAATAAATTAGTTAAATATACATTTTAAAGTTTAAAAAAATTATCAACTGCTTAAATAATAATTAATGTTCTTAACCGAAAAAAAAAAAAATTATATTCATGTGTGTAGTAATAGTAAAAATAATCAAAATATATGAAACAACCTAATTTAATAAAAGATAACTTACTACACAAAGAGATACACACAGATTCAACCTTTTCTGATTGTTTTATTTGAAATAGTCTTGAGATTTGACCAACTTCTATATTTAGTAAGATGTTCATATAACTTATAGGACCTTGAATTAGGCAGTATTTTTTTTGTAAAGTTCTGCCTCACTTTCTCTTGTATTTTTGTTTTTTTTTTAAATGTACAAATTAAAGTATGTTTTCTGTAAATCTGGTTGTTTTGTTTTATAATTATATATATACCTAAAGAAAATCTAACATGAAAAATCTTAAAGAATGTTAAGTACCTGAGATATACATGTCGACTGTGGAAAGGAAAAAGGACGTAACCCATAGTTTTTTCAAAACAGATTTTTTTCAATAGTCACAATGTATCAAACTTGATACACATTCTATCAAAAGGATGTAAGCTGCAAATGCCGAATAAGTTTCTAAATTTAGCTTTTAAGTTTGAAAAAGATGACCTAAAAAATTAAAACCAAGAAAAAAGACTGAAATAAAGATTTTTCCTAGACAATTTCTTTGATAAATATTAGATTATGTCAATTAAACACCACTTTAGAAGTCTCCGTGCACTTAAAGATTGTGTGCAATTCATAATTTTCATATTTTCCAAAATCATCAGAACACGATTTTTGCGCTTTCTGTAAAATTTGATATGTGTGGGTTACGTCCTTTTTCCTTTCCACAGTCGATGTATATATAAAACAAATCTGGTTTAGACGCTGAGCTCCAAAAATCACTATAAAAAATAGATTTTATAATTAAAATTGATCATAATAAACTACTAATCTTCAATCAAAAATATTCAACTCTGAAAAAAAAGCTAAAAATTAAGGTAAATTAAAAAATATATAATAACGGATTACCTGTAACATCAATCTTCGAGTAATAAAGTTTTTTCATATATTTTCACAACTCCATGTACTACTATTTCACAGGTAAACAAATACTATTCATTTAAAAACATGTAATGTTTGGGTTTGTTAACAATTTATTGTCACCATAACTTCTAAAGAACTTTACGTAATACATATATAAATATCTTATAAACTATTTTTTCAATAAGTTTTATGTTGAAATATACATATTATTTATCTAAGTAACCTGCGTCTATACCATGATCACGAGAATTTAAAATTACTTCTAATAAACTTCTGTAAATAATAAATAACAATCCTTTAAAGATAACCAAAACAATATATTATGAAATAACATTATCAAAAAGCAATACTTAACATAGAAATATAATAAATATAAAATGTAAACTTACAACTATTTCATATTGCACATAGCCTTCATAATGGGAAAGAAATACATAATAATATTTCGATATAATATGAGTGCATTTTGAACTAGGATATCTTCACTTTCATGTAAGTAATACCAGTTCCACCAGCAATTGAGGAGGTTAGCAGGTAACCCTGATTTTTTCTTTGACAACTATGAAATATATTGCGTACTACTGAAATTTTTAATTCGAAATGCTCAAATGTTTTTGCAAAATAACAACTAATGTTTTTAATAAATAAACTTGGTCTAGAATTAATCTAATCCAAATTCATTTCTTATCCATGGATATTGACGAGGGCACTCATTGCAGGTAATCAAATATCTGTCTTGCTGTAAAACCCTTGAATGTAATTTACATGTATTGGGTAAATTGCAGGCAATTTCAGACGGTTCGTAGGGCTTCTTTGTACATTGCCATGGCTCGAATTGACTCAGTTGGTTTACGGGAGTAGGGTTTCGCATCCATTGTATTGCTTGGTAATTTGATACAAAATAGACATCTGGCATCTTGAGCATTTCGTCCATGAATTTCTGAAATTAATGATATCATATCATTGTAAACTTCAATCGATCAAAAAAATATTTTTTTGAGACTGGGAAAATATAATAAGTAGGTATCTCATTGATAGGCAGTGTAGGTAGTGTAGATTGTAAGTACATAACTGCCGACTCGTGTTTGTATAAATTTATAGCATTTTTTTTTTTTATGATACATTAAAACACCTTAATTATCCAGGAGAAAATGATTAAGTAAAACATAGTGAAATGTTCTAAAGAAACAGCATGAATGCATTTTTAATCAATATAAAAACCTATCTATCGTGTTGAATTTTTTTGGATAGGAGATATTTTATGTTTTGGAAAACCTGTATAGGTTTTTAAATTACTTTCGAGAAAAAATACTTGGTCTCCTTTTCTTGTATGTCGACGACAATAAAATTTCTTTATTTACCTTAAAAGCAGATAGGTACTCTGGTTTTTTGAACCAAGCTGTATGGAAGTATAGACCTAGTGGCGCTCTGTTGCTTGTGTAGTGTCTTTTAAAATTGGATATAAACATCCTGTATATTTCATCTCCGGGTAGATGGGGAGGGCAAGAATCCACCATAGCGCATGTGTATTCGCTAACTGTTATTTGATTCATAACCATTTCCCATATTCCTGGATAACTTCTCGATGGACAGTTTTGGTTCGCTCCTAAAACATGGATAGATTGTAAAATTTTACATTTGGTGCCCAATTTTCTTGAAACTGGGCAGTGGGCATTGTAGTTTTAGAGACTGAAGCTGGTGGAAGTTGTCCAAAGAATTTATTTAGAGAACACTTTGTCACCAGAAATAAAGATCTTTCATTTTCTATATAAGTACTATTGATAGCTATTATATTTAAAAAAAAAAAAAAATACTATTGCCAGTAAATTGAGTATTTTATGAATAAATTTAATTATAAATGGGTTACCTGTGCAAGTATGTGGCATTTTGTGATCCAGTGTGTATGGCCAGAGAGGGGGGTTTGAAAATGGTGCAACCATAGATGAATCATATACGAAACCGAACTCTTTCATCATCAAGAACTGTCGATTCCACCCAACCCTAAGAAAAGGAACACGCATGCCACTGGAATGGTAAAATGTTTCAACTAATTATTTATCATGGTATTATATCATAATTCAAAAGATTATTGCTGAAATGATTGATTTATAATTTACCGAAGATCTTCCATGCGAATATTTCCAAACTTATTCACAATGTTGGCCATACCGACCATTTCATCAAACCAATCTTCAATGGTTGCATTCTTGGACCACCAATCTTCTGGACCTTTATGTCTAAAAATATACAAGATGTTGAAACATTTCCACAACGATATATATTAACGGTAATATTCAACAGTGCCATGCACGGTGTACGGATCAATTGTTGTGTTGTGCGATCTATATTTCGCCCATTTTTACTGTTTCAAGTAATCTTTAACAAAATATGAAACAACTTCCCTGTTGATTTTCAACATGTCGAATATTATATCTAGCTGGGGTAACAATGAGGTACTTTCAACTTTGTATGCATACATATTATATAGAATATACTATTAATATTGTTTTATTATTTGATTATTATTTTCATGATTTATAATACATAAAAAATATTTGTACCCAGAAGGAAGATAATGCGAACAGTAAAAAGTGTGTCCTTCCTAGAAGGTTTTGCGTAAAATCTTAGTTGCTAATTTATAATACATTGTTGAATTACGTTATTGAATGAACAGCAATTTCATGACCACTATTCCACATCTTTTGCACCTGCATGTAATTGGTATATTGATGGGAAACATAAAATGTCGCCTTGATTGGACAGCCATTAGGATTTTTCCTATCTGGAGTGAATAATGATTGAGTATACAGATCATAGTTTTCAAAGTTTATCGCATCATCAAACGTCAGTATTATCATCTGTGGAACCTGGAAGAAAAGTGCTTAGTAAGCTTAGAAGCAAATATGTGGACAGTGTCCACAACACTTGATTTCAATATATCTACAAGGCGAAGAGATAATATCTAGTCAATAAAAGCTGGAAGTAAAACATTTATAATGTCTCTGGATTTAGAAATGAATCAAAAGAAGAAACAACTATCAATATAAGTTATAACTATCTGCAGGTATATAAGACCTGTTTTCAATATATTTTTTTAATAGTATTTTTAATTCAGTAATTATTTTGCAAGTGTTTTATAACAGTGTTTCTAAATCGGTAGTCCGCAAATAGTTGGTGTTCATTTTGAAAATGAATGTGCCAAAAATTTTCAATAGTATGAGAAAACTCATTAGAATACCTGACTAGGTTCCAATCCACCTGGTATAAGTGTACCATCTTTTGAGCAAAAACAGTCTGGTAGAATGCATGTTCGGGGATTACAAATTTCTGCAGCATTTGGGTCATGATTAGCGTCGCACCAACCCTAAAATGATAATTTATTTAACCTTTTGACCGCGGCTCGGATCCAAATCGGTTCAGATTGGGCTGCTATAGCAGTCAACCGCGGTCAAAGGGTTAAGTTATACAATGTAATAATTATGCATAGAAAAGATTTCTTTGACTTTAGTATTAAGTCTTAATTTTTATGGATTGTCATAGCGTATTTAAGAAGTCATAAAAAAAATCAGTTGACATTGTTCATTTGGAGTCATTTGAATTTTCATTGAGCTCAATAATAATTTAATTTTCACTATGAATTCAATCTCAACAGAAGTTTTTCTACGAGAACTACTTGTTACTCAGTTGCTCAACCTCTCTTTTTCCAAAGAGAGTAGGGATAGAAGGATAGGGCTACGACAAGACTAGTGGTAATCGCTCTCGATACGCCCTTTCATTGGATAGAATGGGTGGGAGGGGGGAATTTAAGACTTCACATACATCCATGCCTTTGAACAGAAATTCATAAATCGATTGAAAAATCAATTTATAAAACTGTCCATACCGGGATTTGAACCCGGGCCCTCCGTAGCCGAAGCCGACAACTCGATCACACAGGCGGCATAGATAAACTCCATTAGGAGTCCATATGCTCCACATTGGGAACGGACATGGTTAAAAAAAAAATGAATTCAATCAAATAGGTATTCGAAATGAACCATATTATATTCTTGAATAATTTAGAATACAGCAAGTGATTTTATCAATTTTATTGACTGATCTCAACCGTAGTGGACCAGTGATTAATACTTTTTGTACTGGTTTTTGTACTGCAATTTGAGAGTCGAATACAGTTGATTTTTTTATGCTCACACTGATTTTACTTATTACGTTCCTATGAATTTATTATACCCAGTGGGTGGATGCGATATTGGGCTGCCAGGCGTCCCGATTAGGGAATCCAATCCCTGGATCCCCTACATTTTTCGATACATTTCAATCCCGGGATTAAAAGACATGATTCCGAAACTTTCAGGATTAATTTTCTTATAAAACAGGAACGTGTTGGTTATCAAGTCGAACGGCAGTTTACATTCTTTGCGATAAGACTTACCGCAGATAAAAGCGTAATTGGATGCCTATATTCATCGCATTTATTTGAATGCATTTTACGACAATAATAATTTTTTGGGGCCTTTTTTCTCTATGAATGTTATCAGATATCAATGGCAGCGTTTGTTTTGCGTGATTCAATGCTTCTATTTTTCTATAAACATCAATTATATAATAAAACATATTTCGGTATGATAAACATCAGAGGAGCGCAAGCTGACCTTATGCGACTGTAAAAAGTCATCAATGCATATCATTTGACATATTGTCCAAAAGTTTTTTCGACTAATATAATTGCAAGAGTCAAAAATCTATTCTCACTTTGACTATTTCTATTGAATGTTCTTATTATTTTCACTGTAAAAAATGATCTTTCTACAAAAGAACTTATCACCGGATATGATAAATATAAAAATATATTTTATTGGTTCTTTGCACAATGAAACCGTAGACTAAATGGCTAAACAATTGATGCTCTGGTATTAACTTCGGGCATATTTTAAAATAATATTAAAATTACTTAGTGTTCTCATAGATACTCTTGCAGTCTGAAGTAGGTAGATACTTTTTTCAGCTATCGGCATTAATTATTTTAAGTTATATTGCGTATATTTATATAATTTATGCCTATTAAGTTCGTTTAATAGTTATGGCGTATATTTTTTACGAGTAATTTAAAAATCCACTCATTCACCTGTACATCGCAAACAGTTGAGATTAAGAGAGCTTTTTGGTAACGTATTGGCAGCCCACAGTTGGTTATATAATATTTTTGAATTATTTTAGAAATAATTTTATAGAAATATTCTTCACCAATATTATCAATGTTTATTTCTTAAAAAAATGTACTGATCCCGGGATCGAAAAATTCGAATCCCAAAATCCCGGGATCAAAATTTTGGCTCGGGATTGGATTCCCTAGTCCCGATATATCGGGTTTGTTCCGGTTTCAAGCCTCTTGTACCGGCGTCCCGAAGGGATCTTTCGGGACTAATCTTATAAAAAATATGAGTACATAACTTTATCTTCTTCAATTATTTTTTTCTTGTTAAGTAAAACAAATTTCAAAAATCAATCAAATACGATTTCAGATGGTATATATAGCGGCTATACATGTTGTCCGCACCCATTTTAGCCAGTTTTTAGAGCCACTAAAAAAAGTCTCGGTTTTGATGTCAATAAATCTGGCAGCCCTATACTCAACCCATTCTTTGGAAAATAGGTTGTTAAGTAATTTGTTGATAACCAATCACTCACTTAAGAGAAATGTTAACCTTTTTGAACACAGCCAAATTTCTGTTACACACCTAATTAACATTGAAATATTAATGAGGGTCCATATTGCCAACGGATATTATTTTTAAAAATTACCTCGTCAGATGAATCCGGGCAATCGACTGATCCATCACAGAAATATTCATTAGGAAGACATGTTCCGTCAGCGCATCCAAGATTGGAACTGTCAGGGCAATCTGCTTTTTCCAATAGAGGCTTGGGTATTCTGGCCTCTGAAAACAAACATAATTTCATATAGGCCAACAACAAATTTGTAATAAACTCATTTAAATTAAAGCCCCTTGATTTCCCAGCTAAACGGCTAAATACAGTAATCTCCGGTTATGTGCGTACCGCTTTAACCCTTTCTTAACGCGGTTTCAAATACTTCTGCGAGATTTGGACATTAAATAAAATATATATTAACCCTCCAAGGACGAGCGTCACCATATGGTCACACAAAACACCGTTGTCTATTGATCCCACTATTCATACGTTTTCTACCTGAATATCGTTGCTTTTGCTCATATTTGGTTAAGAAGGGTACGGACTACAGTAACTCATCAGCCGTAGGAACAGGAACGGTCTCCAATAGCACATGTGATTTTTTGAATTTCCGTTTTTTTTAATTTACTTTTTGAAACTGTTAGATATTTTTTTATAAAAACATCAAATTATTTACAGTTATTTTGCTAATATATTTGTTTTGAAATTATGTTGATCTAAAGAGTTTGAATGTTTGAACCCCGAATGTTTGCAAGCCCATACGGTCACTTTTGTCCTTACTACTGTCCGTATTCAATATTACACGGTAATAAAAGGATGAGCATGACCATATAGTCATGCGGGGTTTCTATACAACGACTTTGCGTTTGTTTTTTTTTTAATTTTGGATAGGAATAAAAGTTATCCGTGACTTCAATATGGCTTAGAAAATATTATTTTTATCGGAAAAAAGCTCTCGTCTCTGGAGGGTTAAGTATATTTTAAGACAAGTAAGTTGGTACTCTCCAAAAATATTGTACAGTGAAATAACTACCGAAGACTTAGTTAAAAATGACAAAGAAAATTCATTTGGAATGGGAAAATGATGATGAAGAGTCCTTCCGCTCGATTTTCTCTCAACGTCAAATCTCAAAAAGGTGTTTTTTCGAATATATAGAATAAAATATAAACCAATTTCAAAATAATACCAAAACCTTGTTGAGATGAGCAAGCTCAATTCGCTTTACCTAATTAATTTATTATCAGAAGAAAATGATTACATAACGGCTTAACAAATCACTTTCAACAAAAATCATGTTTTATAATAAATACTTACACATTCGGAAAGTTCGATTGTAATAGATATTTTGTCTACATTATGTATCTAGGTATAGTTTTTTTTAATGTACATTCGTATTTTCCTTATAATGTAATATTTCCATAGAAAAAATCTCTTAAATTATATTTTTTCATAATTATTAATGTTGTTTTTTGTTGACGCCGCCATGACCTCTTTCTTGTCCATCCACTCTTAGAATCTGCCAATGATCCAGTCACAAATTAACAGTTTTCCTTGGGTAGTTTTTTGCAGATAACGCATCTGGGGCTTGTTTAAGTTTATGTAAAATTATCGATATCAATTATAAAATCGTTTTCTCGATATTCATTCGATTATAAAAAGCAGGACGTGTCTTCAAAACAGGATATTTATTATACCTAATATGGTCAGCCAAAAATCACTAAAGTCAGTCAAAATAAGCGCGACTTCGTATTATAAACTACTTTCTTTTTAATTTGGATTATAACACTCGTAGCAATCAATGAACTGTGAAGTTCGAAAATAATAATAAATTTAATAGAGAAATTGTGAAATCTTTCATTGGTCATTCAGTCACATATATTTATTATCTATTAGTGCCGAATTATTAATAACAGTATTAAGAGCAACTGTTTAGTGGCATATTTGCAAATAATAATCGTCGTCCAAACGGAAAAGTTCGTTTGTGTATAGAAAAGATATCATTATTGAACGGAAGATAAAGTATTAATTTAATAAATATACAGATTAAAAAAATCAAATAATTTATTTTGAATTTAATCTATAAAAAAATAATGATTTAAACTTACACGATAGGCCGTTTGAACTTAATTCGTAGTAACTCTACATGGCAATGAGAAATCAGACGGTTTAATAACAATTTCGACTATTTGTGCGTATAATAGAGAATGGAATATAGCAATGTATTACATTAAAAAATATTACGGTAAAATGAATGACAGCCTTTCTTTATTTGTTTCCATGTGCAGATGTTTGAATATCATTCGGTATATTTATCGGAGGTTGTAAATAATAATCAATGCTTAGATGCGAAATGCAATTAGAAACTGATGTTTTACCTGCAGTTATGTCACAGTTTTCCACATTTGCTTTGAAGTCACATATTTGTCGATTCACATCAAAAAGTAATCCGACTGAACACTTGAATTCGAAGACCTCTCCTTCCAAGCACAGATAATATTTTGAACACTCGTTATTAGTCCATATTTTGTTCGGCGGTCTATTTGGATTCCTGTGAAAATGTAACGACAGAGTGACACAACTTCAGATTTCGTCTTATGTGTTCAAATTATTACGAGGAAGTTCAATTAGTTTATCAATTTACTGCCTCAAGCTTGTGATGACACTGATACAATTCAACAATCATTATTGACAACAGTTTAAATTGTGGTCTGTCTATAAGTATTATTGAAAAAACGGCAATGGATTTTTACAATCCAAAATTATCGATTTTAATTACATAGCAAAAAATTAGGATCTTAAAATCAATCAAGCCCAAATTTAGTTTTAAGAAAAAATGGGATATCGCTATAACATTGCTTATTTTTTCCTGTTAATTAAACGTTGTTAAAAATCCCGTAGTTTCTACAGAATTAAGGGTCAAAATATGACCTTACAATCAAAACTGGGTAAATATGCTTAACAACATACACTACTTTTTGTGTTATTGAAAGTTCCCTAAAATGTGCAAAACCAATGCGTATGAAAATATCAAAAAACGCAACGTTGGAATCGAGGTAACCAATAATTCATTCGAATTACGAAATATTTTTACGAAAATTCGTCGGTTATATTTAGAATTTGCTTTATGGTATGTTTTAAGAAGTTACATTTGACATGTTATGTCGGCTTTTCATACCGTTATTCCACGTAAATTATCGGTTTTCCTGATTCCCATGAGTGAAAAATTAACATTTTCCTATTGGTAATCGAATTTCCTACAGAGCTGCATTGTTATTAGCGGCATTTCATCAACTTTTAGGTATACAAATAGTAGAATGTTGTAAAGCATATTTACCTAAAACTGTCAAAGTTTTTATAAGAAAAGTGTGTTTTTCTCTGTTCAGGAAAAAGTGGATTTAGTCATTTTTAATCTCAACCTCCTCAAATATGAACATAACCTTACAACGGAACACATTACTTTTATCAATTATTTTATCCATGCCGCTCTTAATGTGAAAATAAACGTTCAATTAAATTTAGTCAAGAAACTCGTAAATAAAGAATTGCAAAATATGTCTTAAAAATATTATATACCATCGAAAGGGCAATCAAGGCAGTAAAAATAATCATTTCTGCCACACTTGAGAACCAAGGGCTAAACTGAAAAAATGTATTATGTGGTTGAAATACCGTGTGATCATTTTTTTACTGTCCACACGATCGATTGTCAAAGCCGACACCCCACTTACAAATTTAGTAAAAGTTCAATCCACATATTGATTGAATTAGGACTTTAAATTAATATGAATACTGTTCCTTACAAATTATGTGCTGAAAACGAAAAGATACATTTATGTTCTTATTAACAAAAAAGTGCAGTTATTTATTATTGATCAATGAATTGAAATATTTTTATAAAATCGTTCTAAAGACAATGCACGTGTTTTATTATACTGATTTGAATTCAACAATTTACTTTATTAAAAAGTATCCTGACGATTGTTAGTCTGAAGATGCTCGTTAAAGACGCGAAACACGTGTCACAATTTGTACTGATTGTGGAGAGTTGTAATTTTTAATTTTGTATTGATTATATTATCTATTTCTAGTAAATATTACGATTTTATCAATAGCCTAACATTCTAATTGCATCGTGTGTCTGATTAATCACTTAAGGCGTAACATTTGAGGAGGTAGCAAAAAATATTCAGAAAATATGCAAATTGGTTATAAGGGATCGTTTTAATATCTGATTATATATTTTATAGTAAGGCCGTCCTAGGCAGTGGTGTAGTGTGACCTAAAATAATCTGAGAGCGCTGATTAAATATATTATTTTATTGCTCTCTAATCGAAGTAATCCAATTTCGTCACCATCAAGTTTCCAACAAAACGTTCTTCCGATAAATAAAAAAATACATTTATCGCAAAATTTTCAAATCACCTAGAAAATGTGTGGGTGCGCCGACCCCACGCACCTCTGCCCCACTACACTCCTGGTCTTAGGTTTAAACTCAGTCGTCCGAAAAGATTTAGTTATATATGTGATTACAATATTAAGGCACCTAATACCTAAGTGTTTTCCAATTTATTGAGGGCATCAAACAATCCGTACAAAAGCTTTCATTTTTCTCGAGCTTTTTTAGTATTAACATGTTATTTTTAACATTATCTTGTTATCAATTATTTATTATAGAACATTGAATAAAAATGTATTTACCTGTAAAATCTGCCATCTTCTAAGCATTTTACGGTATTCCGAACACTTCTTTTCACTAAATTAGCACTCTGCACACCTTTAGTAAACGGAGAAGAAATTCGATTAGAGAGCATTTATTGGCGAAAATATCATTTAGAATAATTTAAATTAAAAACACATCTATCGCTTCAATCAATAGAATTATTTTTTAAATTGTATATAATGCTAATGTACTTGATCAACGATATCTAGAAAGCCTACCTGTAATTTTGCATCGCAACTTTCAAATAGCTAATCAAAAAAATATCAATCTTAGACTCCGGAAATAAATAAAATATAACGCAGTAAGATTTTCCGCTGACACAAATTCATTAAAAAAAGATAAATATTAATGTTTATCAAATCAACGTAAGGAAGGATTATTATGTATTGTTTTAATTTTCTTATCCTTGAATATTGATACTCTTGTATTTTTACTGAAGAAATCTAGATCGGTCAAAGAAATTAGTGAAAGTTTGCTGTGCCAAATTAACTACATTCATAACTACACCGTTTACCGGTTACTGTACAAAAATTGAACAAAACTTGAGCTGATGAAATCGTTTTAGTAATAAGCAAGATGATTATGTGTACAAATACCATTGTGAAAACAAAACAAAAATACTATCACTGTATAAACTAAGCACTTCTTGCCGTCCATTATAGAGTCTGGTTTGCTACTGAAGTTTACTGTATCAAGTCGGATATTATAAGGTGACTTTCTTCTTTCTCCGTTATGGAAGAAGCATATACTTACATGAGATGTTGATGTATAACGTAATGCGTATGGACCGCAAGGTAATGTGGATGAATTAACCGTATGTAATGTTCTTGAATGTCCACCGTCATTTCCATAATATGCTGTAGAGAAGATAACACTATTAAAATAGTTGGTAATATTTTTTTGGACAATTAGGTAAGACATAATAATATATTTTCTATGCCCATCTAACTTGTTACAGTCTTATAACTACAACCTCTACACAACTTAAAAATGGCACACGCTTACATTTTGTTAATTCATTTTTACCATTTATTATATCAACGGTTAAAACTTCAGTACATACTCTTATTTTCTAAATAAGAAAACCCTTAAAATATGTCTAAGACACGTAGCTGTATTCTGTTAAAACCAAATGCTATTTGTCCAACGATTGCGTTCTAGCATTGCTACTTTTCAGTAGCGAATCATGGCTTGATTATGATTCTTGACTCAGCAAACCCGTGTACTGAGCTTCGTGAAGAGATGATTGTGTCGACAATTCGGGGTGAGGTGATTTTTCTTTGAGGAATTTTGATATAAGGTTACAGAGCAATCAGTGTCCTGTTACTCCGGTTACATCAGTCTCCGGAGAGCCTCAATCTTATTTATCCCTTGCGGTAGTTTTCCTGCGTCCTGGACAACCATCGAAAAGTTTCTAAAATTCAGACTGAAATGAATGATGCCGACCGGAGCTCATTTTTGACCAAGACAGGCCAGGCTCTAAGCTATTCCACTTATGAGGCTTCTCCGAAGCCCTTCCTCCATTCTCAAGAGCAGAAAAAATGAAACAATACATAAGAAATCGATTATAATATTATTGTGAGAAACTTATGCAATAACCGACCTTTATAAAAAAAAATTAAAGCTGATAGATACACTTCGACTGGGGGCAACCTGGGATTCGGAGGCCTTTAGCCTTAGCCGAGTTAGGTTATTTATATTATATATTCAGTCTTGATGCTGAATATCGTGGAAGGAAACAAAACTATTGGCCGAACGGTGGCATCCGGAATCTTGGATGTATCTCGCCATATAATCCAACCAGGGACGTCCCGAGGGCATAGGCGAGTAGGCAATTGCCATGGGGCGGCAAGTCCTAGGGAGCGTTGTTTTAAATGACTAAATATTTTGACACGAGTTTGGCTTAGAATAAATATGCCTCAATGTCTCTGATAAACAAAGAATCAAGAATCGATACTTATATATTGTAAATGCATTTTAAATTTACATTATTTTTTATGTGTAATGAAGATAGAAGTTATTTTTTTCATAAATATTGAACAATGATATGGGATTTCGGATAATATTTATTCGTGAGGATCATTGTCAATAAGGAACACATTCAATTATTATAATAAATTATCTGAAAGCAAAACGGAATAAGTAACAAAACATTCAATTAAGTATTTCGACTGAGGGTGCTTGATAGAATTTCAATATCAAATTTGAATTTTGTACTTTTCCATGAGTTTTGTCGCTAACGACCCGGGTTTCGCCTTTCGGCATCTTCAGGCATTCCAAGTGCACGGATGTACTTGAACTGACTGTCAGTTCAAGTACATTCGTGCACTTGGAATGCCTGAAGATGCCGAAAGGCGAAACCCGGGTCGTTAGCGACAAAACTCATGGAAAAGTACAAAATTCAAACAATTCAAATCTTATCTTTAGATTGAAAAAAGACATAATGCTTGTACACAGTCCAACAGCATCGATGCTTCCCGACTCTCCACCGTCAGTCACTACGAGCGGGCGCAGTGGAATAAATTCTTACACCAATCCAGCGGTGGGCTGCCGAAATATGAACAAGGGGCTTGCTTAATCTCAAAGATATTTCAGGTGATCTGGAGAAGTGGTGATTTTTTATTACTCTTATGCAATTATACGTAATAATGTTATCTAAGTAGTTACCTAAAGTAATATCAATGTTATATTAAATAACAATATGAAACGTAACGTAAGGCAATAATTAATATCACTAGATAATAAAATGTATTAACATATGCATATGAGAGGCCCCAGGCGCAACTAAAAAAAGCCCTGTTTTTCTAATAAGATAAGAACATCAAAATATTTCATGTAAAATAGTAAATATATATTAAAATCTGAACAAAGAGTGTATTGGTTTTATAATTTAAGCCATTTTTGAGGCCCCTATGATTCGGAGGCCCCAAGCAGGCGCCTCATGCGCTTATAGGATAATCCGCCACTGCCTAAACTACATTGCAAGAGTGTAGACTGTAGAGTGAGAGAGAAACCAATTTTCTATTTCTAATCCAATCTATGTTCCAAGCGGTACTGCGTTTTTAAATATAATCGTAATGCATATTAATACATGATATTACGCATATATCTGAAAATACTGTTTTTCTTCATTTAACAAGGGGTTCGCCAGCATCCGTCAAATTTAACAAATGGCTCGCGCAAGCCCCTGTGATCCCCCTCCAGCCCATCGTTGCACCAATCCAATGTAATAGTATTACAAAGGATATTATTGTTTAAAAAATTACTTTGACTCAAGAAACGACATATCTTCATTGAAAGCTGTTTTAAAACAGGAAACAACTTAATAATTACCAGCATTGAAAGTATTAATAAAAAAAATACATGTGAAAGCAATATTCAATGCCCGATATTAGTTACACTGTAGATTGTTTTGACTCACCGCAAAATTCATAGGGGACATCTAAATTGTATTTACGTCACTGTTTTTAAGTTTTACATTATTAGCTTCGTAGGTACTTGTCATCCTTATAAACGTAAAAAATACCATTGTATCCCAAGAGGTCATTGTTATGCTCTGGACAGCGGTGGGCTGCTAATATGTTATCAAGGTGCTCGATAAATCTCTGCCATAATGCTTTCACACTATGAATGATGCATAGCCCGTGGCCCGCGGGGCGCATGTGGCCCGTTTGTTTTTTTTGTGACCATTGAATGTTTCAACTTAAAATTAAAATGTAGTACATGTTTTTTTAAGTTAATCGATATTTAAAGCTCATTATTATAGTAGGTAGCTGACATAAGGTTAGGATTATAATAAAATAATCAATTGGTTCTGAATTGGTCCTCAAGCGAAAGTATTTTCATATCCAAAAACAATTATACAAAAACTTCTTAAAATTAATCATAATAATATCAAATAGTTTTCAACAGGCGTGGGTTTAGCGCGCAGAAGGCTCCATGTGCAATACAACTTGTATAAGTATTTGAAACTAAATTAAATATACATGGGCTGTATTTTTTAAATTCGAATGACCCAGACGCGCATGGCATGTGCTTTCGAGGTTGAATTGACAATAAAAAACATTCGCATTTTAAACAAAGTGCAATGACTAATACCAAAAACATTAAAATGAATATCGAAGTATTGTTGAAGACTTTTTTCATGTCCTCCATGTTATTTACAAATTTTAAATAGAGCTAAGTAAATAACAATGCAACATTTAAAAGCTCGTTTCAGGATGGTATCGCACACACAATTAATATTTTAAGATTGGAATGCACACATTTCTAGCAAAATTTATAATTATTCAAATAACTGAGTGTACGATCTTGAGCATACGCGTATAATCCTATCTGTTGGATTATAAGGATGCCTTATAGCAGGACCGACTTGTGGCGTGTGCAAAGTGTGCGATGCGCACATGCGTACAGGCGCCGACTTAAGATTTTAGGGACTACCCACTCATTTAGCTCTAGTTTTGCAAAGCGCCGATGTGTCTTACACAAAGGGGCAGAAACACTTGAAACGGTTCTGGCCCTATGCCTCTGCATCTTAATAATAAAACGTGACACAAACGTTTTTAAAATACAATACCTTATGTTCGCAGCAAAATATGTCAATTTTTCGTGTAGATAAGTTATATAATTAAGTTCGATTCACAATTATTAATTTCCATTTTTTTCAATTTATGATACCTCTTATTTAAACTATAACATGAACATTGTTATATCAAATTATTTACAAAACATTTAAAATTTTACGTACTTACCAAAAACGCCGGTATCTTGTTTATTCTTAACGTTGTTATAAATTATCTATGGTTATCATTTCTGGAGCTGTCAAGTATAAAATAATCAAACTATTTGTTTCTGAAAATGAATTTCAAAATAACAATATATTTTTGTGTTCTTCTTTATTACGACTACATTGAAGGAACGATATCTCCTTCTGATAAATCTAGCAAGACAGTGAAGTCTAAACAAGGTTATAAAGAGCGAAAAGGGCCTTACAATCTATCAGTGATCGAAAGAGATTTGGTAAAAGAAGAGCCGTTAGTTAAGGATATCATTGTAAACTATCAAACATTTCATGAAGACACTAGTAGGCGATATTTTAATGGGTCTGTTCTCGGATTTGTCACGCCAGTAAGTATGACTATGCAATTAATTAGAAATATATAAGATCGATTTTTGTAAGTACGCTACAAATAAATTTGTTTATAATTTAACTATATTGTATAAATTAAAAATGTTTCTGTAAGGAATTAAAATAATTGTAAATTATCAATTTTATCAGACACCCAAACTGCTTATTTTATTAAAATTATTTTTGTTAAAATTGAAAGAAATTGAAATAGATAAAAATAACTCCAAAACCCAACACATTTTCATGTATAATTAGGCCTGCACTAAAGGCTCGGCTAAAGTGCGAAACTTTAAAATGCCATCTTTTATGTAAATATCTTTTCAAAACAATGGTGATTAATAGGTAATTTCATAGCAATATAAAAAAATATATTTTCTATGAAAAAATTTCCCCCAAACTAAATTCTGAATGAATTTGATATTTTCATGGTGGTAATTCCTTAACCTTTTAGCTGCCGTAGAAAAAATCAGTCTGTACCTAGCACGCCGGCCATAATTTGCAATTATCAATTTAATTAGTTATCTATCTTCTGTGGCAGCCATCCAGTTAATAGGTCAAATAAAACACATTTTTATAGAATAAGAGTAACATTTTACATGAACACATAATTCGTTGAATTGATAAACTCCTCTGTGAATTCCCCCATGATTAAATTACAGGAATGGTAGGTCATCTTCGAAAATCTTTCTTCTATTTGTAATAATATGATCATTAAATACATAATAATGTTTTTTTTCAGTGGAATAGTCATGGTTATAATGTCGCCAAGTTATGGGCACCCAAATTTTCTCTGATATCGCCTGTTTGGCTACAAGTTAAAAGAAACGGGAAAGAAGACTATGAAGTCACAGGTTTGCATGACGTTGATCATGCTTGGATCAAAACAGTCAAGCAAAACGGAGCCTCAAATCGATTAAAAGGTAATTCAACATGTTTTCATTTTTATGAACAATAAATATTTTGAAAATCACTGTCGAAATGCAGGTATTGTTTCTATTTTATAAATAATCTGAACTATGATAACCAATCAAAAAATTCAGCAAACTGGATCTTAACTTAGAGTAGTTGAACTGGAAAATTCCAAAATAAATTAGATTGTCTTTACATCATATATTTTGATAATAATAATTTGGGATATAATATTATTTATTCACTTAATCTTTCTCATAATTTAAATGAATATCATTTTAAATTGATATGAAACCATTTATTTTTAAATTAATTGGATAGAAAACAATATCATATATTACTCTAGATTTACTAGTCAACTGGAATTAATATAACAGATTTCTGTAAAAATAGATGATAACCTCAGAAAGTTTATAAGAAAAATCATAATGTGATACAGTATTAACCCTTTGATGAGTATCGCCGTACCCGTATGTCCAAGTACTTTTTCATCTATTATCCATCGCCATTCTCATATTTTTTATTGAATTTTTGTTATTTCTTCAGATATAGATACTAGACACATCCAACAGTGAGTTGCTGAGTGAGGCTGCCACATTATTTTTACTAGGTGTTGCAAATGAATAAACGATTTTTATAAAAGTTAACATTTGTAAACAAATTGGTAGTCAATATAATATTGAGTGTAAAATACCATTTAAGATCGATTCCCTTCCTGAAATCGACGTCTGTAGAGTGTCACACGTACACAGATGAGAAAAAAAAGATCTAGGCACAAAATCGCAGTAATAGCTTTTAGAAAACTATTTAAAAGTAATAAAGAATTAGTTTACTTTACATTTTTAACCCTTTGAGGAGTATCGCTGTATACGTGCGGGAGAATGTTGTGTTGTCTAATATTCATTGGCATTCTCATGCTTTTAATTGAATTGTCATTATTTCTTCACAGATGGATAAAGAACATATATATCTATGATTTTTGGCAGTCAAATTATTTTTATTATTGGTTGCAAATGAGCAAAACAATCTTGTAAAAAGGTGAATATTTGTACAAAGGTCGGTAGCCGTACAAAACTGAGCGTAAAATTACTTTTCGGCGCGATTCCCTTCCTGGAATCAATGTCAGTAGAGCGAGTTATGCTTACAGAAAGAAGCAAAAAAAGATCTAGACCCAAATCGGAAGTAATAGCTTCTTGAAAATTATTGAAAAGTAAAAATGAGTTTGTAAATTTATATTTCTAATTATGTGTTGTAAAATTATAAAAAAAGATTTACCACCTAAAATATTATTAGTATCAATGGTAAAACTAATCAAAATCTACAAAAAAGCTTAATTTAGTAAAAATTAACTCACCACTCAAAGTGCGTTATGCGTTTTATAATTCATAAATAAATATATACGAACTAAAATAAATAATATTCTTCCTTGAATGATCTGTATTCAAAAGAATGTTTTTAATATTTTTGTGAGGCAATACTACAAATAATCAAAATATAAGAAAAAACCTAATTTAGTAAAAATTAACTTATTAACATTTTGTTGTCTTTTAGTTGTTCCTAGATTTCTGTTTGAGGGATGGACTCCTAAAGACTTCTCCCAATTACTTAGTGGACCGCGAGAAGAAAGAGTGGCCCTCGCAAATGTCTTGAAAAAAATATGCAAGCAGTGGAAATTTGATGGATTGGTTATAGAAATTCTGTCACAAATATCTGGCCGAGTTAACTATGGAATCACTGTGGATTTGATTAAATTTCTCGGTAAGAACATTATCAAATAAGTATTAATCATTTCTTAAGTGTAGCTTCTTGGTGGAAAGGCATAACCTTCAACTGCCATAATTATGTCTACTTTGCTGAGAGTAAGTAGCCTTTTTTAGAGTCCGGCAACATTGGAATAAATCAAGGTATATAAAATATGTGCCTATGGTTATTACTTAAAAAATGGTGTGTCGTTACTAACTCTGGTCTTAAAACTAGGACGGTACATTTGAAAAAGTTAACATATTTTTTTGTATGAATTTCACAATTTTTATCATGGTCACTCATCGCAATCATTATCGACTAATGTTCATTCAATAGTTCTTGCAATGAGTGAAACAGTCCTGGTAATTAAAAATAATTGTGGAATCGGTTCAAAAAATTGTTTTATTTTTATCAGTATAACTATGCAACGAATTGTTCACAATAACCCTTTTTAATTTTAGGATTGGCAATGGCTGAAGTCTTGCTTGACTTTATATTAGTCTTGCCACCCTCACGAGGCCAGTCAATCGACGATGACTTGATCAGACAGTTTGATGCGCTTTATCCATATGTTACCGGATTTTCGCTCATGACGTATGATTTTTCCAACCCACAGAGACCAGGTAAATACTTAAATCTGGTTTATGCATTTATCTTTTTATTATATACAATAAATTCATGCACACTTATTTATATTTAGTAAATTAAATACAGATAATTTTTATATTCATATTAATTAAACTTCAATACGATTACTAGAGTAAAAAAACAATACTTTTCAGGTCCGAATGCTCCTATGGAATGGGTCAGAAGATGTGTGACAAATTTGGTCCCAAATGATGAAGAAACAGAGAAGCGTGGAAAAATACTGCTGGGTTTAAACTTTTATGGAAATGCTTACTCTCCTGGAGGCGGCGGACCAATAGTAGGCCATGAATACATAGAGCTTTTGAAAACTGCGAAAGGATCGATGAAATACGATGATAAAAGTGTGGAGAACTTTTTAGATGTAAAGTAAGTCAACCCTAAGTAACATAAATATTAGTAACATATTGTATACAAGCTACGTTCATTGACTGTGAACTATTTGAAATGTTAACATTGTTTGTTATAGTGTGGCTCAGTTTGATTCCTGTTTTTTAACCTTTCAATTAGAATAGGCGTTCATGTACGTCCAAGTATTTTGTCATCATTTACCAATACCTTTTTTTTGAATTATTATTATTTATTCAGGTATGGATACTATACACATCTATCAGTCGCCCGCTGTGGTCTAGTTGGTTAGAGCTTGCTCTACCGACCAGGTTTGTCTGGGTTCGATTCCCGGCTATGTCAATGTCAAAATTTAGATTTTTCAATTTAAATTTGAGACCTAAGACATGGGTGTTTGTGATGTCAATTTACCTTGAGTTTATCTCGGGCGACTTGCATTACAAAAATTCTCATCAAGTTTTCTCGTATGATCTTTCAACTTTAAAATATTTGGCGCATCGGCATTAGCTGTAATGCCAAATTTATTTATTTTTCATTTCACATATAAATCAGTGATTTTTGGCAGTCACATTGTTTTGATTATTTGTTCCAGATGAACAAAAGAATTTTATAAAAAGGATAATTTTTGTAAACAAAGCGGTAGGTAGCCATATAGTTTCCTTACTAGAATCAATGTCAGTAGAAAACTACACGTAATAAAGATTCCGACCGAATCAGAAGCAATAGCTTCTGGAAATTTATTTAAAAGTAATAATGAATGAGTTTGTTTACACTTTTAACTGTGTATTTCAATATTGAAAAAAAAATACCATTTAAAATAATAAGTAATATTATTACCAGATCAACACATATAATAAAAAAATATTCTTATTTTTTGATGTGTAGTAAAAATAATCAAAATATACTCATTTAATAAAAATAACTCGCTATTCAATGGGTTAAGGGCAATCATAAGAAAAGCAGTATTGGGTATTGTGGTGTGCTACTCATTTTTAGTTTTCTATAATCATTCTTTGATTTTCTGTTTCAGGACACCGAAAGGTCGAAAAATAATATTTTACCCAACGCTGTACTCAATTCAAAGACGCATTGAACTCGCTAACGAACTGGGCACAGGAATTGCAATTTGGGAACTAGGACAGGGTTTAGACTACTTTTACGATCTTTTTTAAGACTCAATATATTTATTTGTTAGGTAAATATTATCCATGACTGAGAAAGATTATGAGTATATTAAATATAAGTTGAAATGGCTTATTCAATATTTTTGTGTCAGTATCGCCACTAATAAAGAAAAATATCACACTGTTCATGATCATTACTTCTTTTTAACGGCTAATTAATAATTCTCTCCATTGAGGCATTATATATTTTATAGTTTCACTATCACTTATATAATAGACGCCACGAAGTATAATTTAGTAAGCGAATTTGATTCTAGATTCTTTTATGGCCATGGGCACGTTATCTTCTCAAAAATTAATACAAGTTAAATTTTATCACTAGAAAAAAATTGAGAAACAATGTGCTAGGTTTGATATACGTACTTACTTATTTATTTCACAACCAGCACTACATGGGTCTTACGAACGATCCTGGCTCTAGTCATTGTTATATTTGATTGTGTTTCAAGGATGTATTGTTAGCATTTTTTTTTAGACTTCACATTAAATATTATGTGCTCTTATTGTTGGTGTTATATTCTATACAGCACGATAATTATACTGAGTCAATCGATTTAATCACTAAAAATGTAAGTGCATGATGTATTTGTCTGTATATATTTTTATTACATTCCAAGACTATGGAATTGTATTGATTTCATCAATCAAAACAAAATATTTTTCGTATCTCTGTTATATGTTGTTTTAACACGTACTGTTTTGTTTTAAAAAAAATAATTCCAACAGAATTGAGAGTTTTTTTTCTGAATAGTATTATTCATGTTTGCATTTATTCATATCAAAATGATATCACATTTTTTTTTTATTTTATTTACGAAGTTTGTCCAAATTAAAATTATTGTAATTCCATTGACATATATAAAATAATTGGGAAAAATTTGATTTAACCAGTATTGATGGTGGCGGAATCTCTGTTAATTATTACACTAAACAAATTATGCTAACAAAAAAAAATTTGGTACGGTTTTGCAACAAATATTTTTTTTCAAAAAGAATACCTATTGATCTCTGATTTAAGTTATCTTTCTATAAGAACTGTTCTTTATCCTTTCATTTTCGAAGAGAATAGGAGTAGGCAGATAGGGCTAGGACAGGACTAGTGGTTAACTAATTGCTCTCGGTACGCCCTTTTATTTTAGAATTGGAAGGGGGGTAAGGAATTTTTAAACATCATAAACACCCATGTCTTCGAATAGAATGCATTTGAGAAAATGCTGTTCGTACTGGGACTCAAACCCCAACTACGTTGACTGCTGTGCCACGGACCCGCTGATCTATTAAACATAGTACTATTTTACACTTAGTCACACTCTCTTATATGACTCGAGTACATATTTTATACATGGGAAGGCTAGGGAAATTAAAAAGGTGAACATACAGTTCTAAAACATGGCTTCAAACAGTTGTAGTTTGGAAACGTTTCAATTAAGCTGATTACAAGTTATATTTCACAAAATATTGAATATGACATTGTCGCATGGACAGTACTTATTGTTTCAATAATTCAAAATGTATGAAGTACAAGTAACTGGTATGGAACACTGCAACAGTATATTTTATAAAACTTATCAATCATTTCAAGTCACATCAAGATTACTCAATAACCACTGTATCTTGGTGGGTTGCAGAACTTGTCGACGCTTCTTTATACTGTTCACTCCAATACTCCTCAGGTTTCCCGAATGCCTGGAATTGTTAATATATAAAGCGATCAATAATATTATATCACTGTGACGGATATAGTTATTTATACTTGCAGAAAATGTAAAACATTGCTTACCTCAGCAATTTTTTTAAGCAAATACATTTTTGGTACTTCTGCATCAGCACGGTGTCCCCATTCAAAAACGTATCTAGCATTATTCATCTCGCCAACCTGAAATATAAAACACACGTTTTTTACACAGATACATATATTTTTATTTTCGCTGCAGTTTGACATCAATTAACCTTTAGAGGAGGGAATAGATTTATACAGATCTTACTTTAATTAACTGCCCTTTCTTAACATGATAATTTTGTAACTTTTCCCCAATGAATATATGTAACTCATACTTAGAGCATATATATGCTTACAGACAGACACTCTTGTGTTGAGTTTAAAGTACTCTCATACTCATTTACAGAAAAATGGCGCCGACGTACATCTACGTCCATACTCCTCAAAAGGTTAAAAAGATGCATTCGCTGTTTTTTTAACATCTGGTGGTGAGTATAAGTTTACAAATGGCTTCCCAAACTATGTTCTGCTGAACATCGGCACTACCAGGCAAGATGGAAAAAAACGTGTATGTTTGTGTAGTAGTAGTAAACGTAGAAGATCTAACACTATTGCTTTTTTGCAAAAAAAATATCCGGATTTGTTGCATATGCTAAATAAGGTAGAATTAAAAGGGTTGACATACTTAAAATTTTGCATCAGGTTATAATAATAAAAGTACTCACTTTAGTGTATTTTAAATATAATTCCTTGGTAAATTGATTTGTTACTATTTTTTTTATTACTTGATCATTTTCTGGTAGAAGGCCAGCTTTCTCCAAAAATTTCCATAAAGCATCTGAATAATAAAGAAGATTCAGCTGTAGTCCCACTCGTAATACAATGATAATTTATATAACAGCGTAAATCCAAACATCTCAGACTTAAACTTTTGATAGTAAAGAAAGGTTCACCAAGAGCTTGACAGAGTACTCTTTCAGTAAGTGCAGCATCTGATCATCATTGAAATTTGGATAGCATAATCCCACCTCCAGTAAAATACACTCGTAAATCTGGATTTGTCATTTTGCAAGAGAGCTATTTGGAGTTTACAACAAAACTTTACTCTGAATATTATATTGGATACATAAACTCTTATTTTTAAATTGGAATCAGAATCCTTTAAAAAATATATTTTAAGTTATTTTTCAAATAAAAGAAACGAAGGTACTCTCTGCCGTCTCTAAGCTGATTGATATGTCACAGCGCTGCTTGTCCTTTTCTTATGACCAGTGTTGTTTTCATAATAGTTCCAGAAAACGCCACCACTACGTCACAATGAGAACAGCGTTGTAGTATAGTACTTATACTATCGATACCAGGAGTTATTTTAATGTAACAAATCAAGTGCCTTTTCTGTTGACAGTATTTGAGTATGAGATATGAACATTTATAATATAAAACAGAAAAAACGTGCGTCTGACTTCTCTTGACTGAAAAACTTCTCCCAATTGGTAAATAGTAATTTCAGACATAACCTTTAGATGAGTGAATATATCTATACTGGCCTTACTTTACTTTTACTGTTTTTTAACATGGCAATTGTGACTTCTCCAATATATATATGTAATTCATACTTAAAGCATATATTATATGCTCACAGACAGACACTACCGTGTTGAGTTTAGAGTACGTTTGTACACATTTACAGAAAAATGGCACTGACGTACATGTACGTCCATACTTCTCTAAAGCAGTGCTCTGCAACTGGTGTGCCGCGGCACATATCTCCAATAAACGAAAAAAAAAATGATTTTTCAATTGATATATGGATTTCTGTTCGAAGGCATGAATGTATGTGACGTCTTAAATTCCTTTCTCCCCCCCATCCTATCCTTAAACGTGGAGGATATTGAGGGCGATTAGATAACGACTTGTTAAGTCCAATCACTACTCTCTTTGAAAAAAATAGAGATTGAGCAACTGAGTAATCGGCAGGTCTTGTAGAAACTCTTCTGGTGGCGGGCATGGTTATAAAAATATGCGTATTTTTTATGGTTTTTATCATATATAACAAACTAATGTAATTTTTGTATATTATGGACATTTTTACTTGTGGTGTGCCGCAAAACTTTGGAGAACACGTCGGTGTGCCTTGGAAGATAAAAGGTTGCAGAGCACTGCTCTAAAGGATAAAACACTATCTTACTTACGAGTGCAATATTATTAAGAATGCAATAAAAAAAAATCATTTTTACTTATAAGATAAATAGCAGTGAATTTAGTTTCAATATAAAAATAGCAATTTTGGCATCATTTAATCAGGTAAATGATACCGATTCAATATTTACATTTTGACTGGAATATAGGGCACAAAAAACGTGATAAACAAGAGAGTTTTTATTGAAAAGACAACACTGGCTTTGGAAAAAAATAATCTCAGATTTTCAATTACATAAAAAAAAGTTTTTTAATTACATTACTTTCTTTCTGATGATGTATACATGTTTTCTTAAATGTATACACTTCCATGGTGAAGAATATTGACTCATAATAAAGCATCTCTGCAGAAATTGTTGAACAAGAACTGGTTGTAACACCTAAATTAGTGTCAGTATAGTACCTAAGCCAAAGTGTCAGTAACTCGACCTCTTTAGCAAGTAAAGGTAAGACTAGTATTAACAAATCACTATCTCTATCCTCCATTATCAGGACCAGAAATAATCAAATGGGTGGTGAGAGTTGAAAGTATAACATACACCCATGCCCTTAAACAGTCATCTAAAGGGGTTATAAAATATTTATATTAGCAAATTAAAGTTATTGAAAGATATATTTATATCCAGATTATTTAAATGGTACAGTTAACAAACCTTCTTTAATAGATCCTCCACTCATGAAGATATGTGATAAAATAGCCATAAGCAAAATATGATTGGTTGGGGCATTTTCAATTTCATGTATATCATAAGTATCATCACATAGTATTAAAAGGTAATGATTTTTTGAATCCAAATCTTGTATTTTATATCCGTAAACCTGAAAAAGTTTTCACAAATTTCACTATGTTCATCATTAACTGTAGTTGATTGTATCATTTCAAAATAATATGTATGCAAATTCAAATGATTTAAATTTCCGACCATAACGAATATTGATGCTGAGCATTAGTTAGAAATATATTTTTTATAGAAATTCTTAATCCAGCTGTTTATAGAGTTCGATAAAAAACGTATCATTTTCCCACAAATTTTAAGTCAAAACTCAAATTGAATACTATTCGGGCATGATTTAAATATTGCATTGAAATAAACCTCTTTCAGTAACTTAGACGTCCGCTTAAGAATGACATTTAGGTGACGAGAGAAGTCTTCACGAAGAGATGAAACAAATTTCAATAGATCTGATCGCTTTATTGGTAGACTACTGCCAGATTTGTTTATAAAATATCTCGCGCATTCCTTTGCTGTTGATTCTATCTCTTCCTCAGTTATTCCTCTATTACCAGACAAACTTCGATCAATTTGACTCATTCTTAAGGCGTTACTTCTACTTATCACTATTTGTTATGAAATGTAATTCAGAAACAAGCATTAACTATAATCAACTATAGTCAGAACTATAGTATAGTTATTTAAAATTTAAACTTGCGAACGATTTTGACATTTTGTTTAGTGTTGCCAGCATAGATAATATACTTAGAGCTGCCAGACATGTTTGGCCGAATAACTTTTTCTCCTAAATAGTAGCCTGACTAATTAGTTTTTTTAGATGCTTTAAAATAGATAGTGTAGTCGGAATACATAAAACAATAAGATATTAAGAAAAGAAAATCTTAGAATAAGCCGACATATGTATTTAAAAAATAGTATATATATAATGGATCTATTTCTAAATCAGCATTGATCAATACTTTGAATTTTAAGTTATTTTTATATTCTTCCTTCAGTTTATATCATGTTGGTCTCTCAAACGCGCTGAGCATGCTTGGTGGTATATATAAAATGTGCCCTCTAATAATATTTTTGGTTACGACAAAAAATAAAACGATAATGGGAACATGATGAATACAGAAATGTTTAAAAAACCACTGTACAGTGCACTTCAATCAGTGTTAAAATGATTAACTTCAATTATTACTATTGGTCCTATTCATACCACTTTTCAGTGGATTCTCTGCCAAATTTGTTTGAATTATGTAGTATGAAATATATGTACAAGCCCATTAGATGTTCATCTGAGTATTTTAAACGAAACGGCAATGTCATCCGATGGACTGACTGTTACTTTTGATCTTTTATAGAAAGAAGAGCTCTTGCGCTATTTTTATTGTTTAATTTATTTTTTCCCTATTCTTTGGTGCCTGCTTGATTCTTATTATTAGTTGTGGTAAGTGTTCTTTTCATCTGTCCGTGTTTTGACATTGTCAACCAGGCAGGTGAGATAGGCAGTGGTGGAAGTAAGGGGGACTTAAGGAAATTTGAGCAAAAGAACCCTCCGTGGTCTCACGTTATACGTATGGGGATAGTCTATGTAATCGTCAAGTAATGCTTTTGTCGTTGCGTTAAGATGATCAATCATATTGTTGTGAAATTTCTTCGACAGCTTCACAGCTTGTGATCGAGAATGGGGTTGATGTTGAGGTCTCTGTAGTGACGTGCTACGCACATACCAGGGAGCGTCCATGATTGTGTGTAATATCTTCTTTGTATTGTCTGAAGAGTTTTAAAGTGATTCATGCCTGCGCGTCCCCATATTGGGCAAGCATAGGTCATGATCGCTCTGATTATTTATCGACGTGTCTAATAGTAATTTGCTTTTAAGATGATTGTCATTTCTGAAAAAAAAGATTGTTTGGATATATTTTTTCATATTTTACCAATTTAATTATTTTTTATATATTTTGAAAACAGAAAGTTAGCGAATAGTGATTTTTTCATTTTGAAAAAAATCTATTTTTTTTATCTTTGTGGTAAAACATGTATGATAACTTTACAATACAATATTATTGGAGTAAAGAAACTGGCTATCTATTTTATTTTTCTACATCGTAATGTTAACATGAACAACATAATATAATTATATTTATGATTACACTAAAGGTTATTCTGTATTGCATTTATTGTCTTCTGACCATTTATTCACAGAAAAATTGGGAAATAATATACCAATTTCTCGTTTTGCTGACTCCGGTGAATCTAAAAAAAATGAAATAAGTTATTAGTGAAATTTCTTAAATTGTACATTCTTAAGCACATTGTGACAAAAGTTAGTTATGGTTTCCTGCATATGCATTGTTTTCATAACAGTTGATAATGAGCTTAAAAAGTTTATCATATTAGGTGGATGAAGGTGAAATTACAAAAAAATATTTATTTGTCTTTTCTCTTATTTACTATTTATTTTACTTAGTATTATTCAACTGTATTTATTGTTTAGTCGTAAAATATATAGTACAATATACATATTATGTCTTGAATACAAAAACTGTTTCTGGGTTATTCTCAAAACTATTGTTTTGTAGTTTTGTCTTTGTCACGCTAAGCCTCCAAATACGCAGCTCATTTTTATTATGTGAGTTAACAAGAGATGATACGCAGCTCATTTTTTTACTGACTAAAGTAATTCTTTATGAATTTAAAAAAAAATATAAATAGTAGAAACAAAAATTAAAATATTACTAATCATAATACAATAATACTAAATTGCCGCCCAAGCCAAGAAGGGTACCAATTGTAAAATACTCATTCATAAGAAGGTAACTATCAGTAAAGTGACCGGAGTATTGTAACAGGAACATCCATCAAATAAATTCAACATTTTTCACTGTACTGGCAAAAGTTGGTAAGTAACAGATTGATAGTTTCGAGTAAACAGCAAATGAAAAAAATTAGCCTTAAAGATAAAGTCTCTAGCATTGATATTTTATGTTATAGATAATTATGGAATCAAAATATATGTGCATGGATCCCAACCTGACACAAATAGGGTAAAAATGAATAGACAGGGAAAGTTGCATACCTTTAAATCAGCATTAATAATAATAAAAGATTTTAAAAAATCTGTTTTTGCCAAACTGGTTCAATAAATACAGCAACCGAGTTATTCCAGACAAAGAGTTGATTTCCAAGGATCTCTTTTTATATCTAAGTCATTTTTGTAAATTTTGTCACTAACCAACTCCTATGGTGACCAACGTTGCCTCTAAGGCAAGAGGTTAGCTGCGCGGAAATTTCAAAGGCTGCGCGGACCGATCAAATATTAATTGAACAACTGTCTTGTAGTGCGCGCCAACCCGGAATGAGTGCGCAGAGGCTTCCCAACTGCTGCGAGGCCGTGCACGCGCGCAGCTTAGAGGGAACGTTGATGGTGACTATATCGACCCATAATCGGCAAAAGATCGTAAACCACACAATCAAGTAAATTGCATTTTAAACCAATTGAGGGTTCAATATCGCCTAGGGCGTCAGTGACAAAAACTTTAGAACATTCTTTAATACTGATATTTTTAGGGCCTATGCATTTGAGTGTTTTGACCTATTATTGTTTGTTCCACGTGTATGTTGAGAAACACTGATCTAGAGAACTGAAAGTAGTCAGTATTCTGTAAATCCTTCTGTAAAATTTATAAGTTGTTAGTTACATTTTTCTGCCTATTATGGATCGATATTTTCATTAGAAAAAGCTCACTAGGTAAATGAAAACTGTCCTGTTTTTTTTAAATGAAATATGTGCAATGTTTACGATACTTGACAGTATCATTATATCGTATACTGTTATCAAACTTCTGACAGCAATTGAGTAATATGTTAAGATTTCAGTCTTCTATATACATATATCAAGTATTCAAGTATTCAAAGCATTGGAATCACCAGAGCCATGTGTAGCATTTCTTGTATCAGATAGTCCATATAATCCTCTTATTGAATTAGGTTCTAAATATATAGCTTTGTAGACTTTAGTAGGTCCCATTAAACACCTCCAGTGGTAGACCGCATCCTCACGAGCAAGTATATATGCTTCTATAGGTCCACTGAAAATATATATATAATATGAATGGAATCAATGTTAAATGCTTTATGAAGACAGTACAATAAGCTTCCTATTCAAAAAATAAAATACTGATTTGTACTTATTTCACTAGGATCAGGATCGGTTTTGCTCATGACAAGCATTATCAACTTATGATATTGAAATAAGTGTCATTAGTTCAAATGAGTATTTTATTTTTAGAATATAATGCCTTTCCACCAAGTGTTGACAGTGGACACCCTAAAAGTGAAACCTGTCTGTAGTATAGCTATCGACAATACGCTCTTTTCACCATACAATGCAATTGCATATTTAATGTTTCCTAATACTATTATAGATGCATGTGCACAGAAATCTTCGTCAGTAGCTGTAGTGACCCTGGGTTTCATTTGACATGGTGTCATGTGACTGTGAATCAACATAAAAACAACACTCCAAAGGAATACAACCATAAGGATTCCTAGTTTCTTATAGTACTATGTAAGTAAGTATAGTAATCTCTTCCCATGGATCGGTGAACTGTATACAAGAAGTGAGGTTATGTGGAATTGTTTTGATTGGATTGAATTCACGTTAAAAAATATATCAAACCTGCACATAAAAGTAACAAGCCTATTATAAAAGAATTTATTTCTATGTTCTTCGTAAAAATATTGGGCCAAATGTGTAGACATGACAATTCTCGTTTCATCGATATAACTAAAACCATTATTGAGAATCGTTCTCTTCACATTTTCTAAGGCCCATGGATTTTTAACTAAGTGCGGTTTAATTATTGAAACAGTCAGCTGAAGTGATTTCGCCACACTCATATTTTGTCAAATTTTACAATTGTAAATTACTCATGGAAACCCACAGGATATTGACGTTTATGATATTGACCAACTATCAGAGATAACCAACTATATTGACAGTGTTTGACAGTCTTTTGAAGTTGCGCGCGACGTTAAAGAATTTCTTCTTTTATAAAAATATGGCTATAATGGCTGGAGCAGATGTGGTTAAAAGCGCCTGAATGTTTTAATTGTCATACCTATAAGAGCACCAATTTACCCTGTATGTATGGGTTTTTATGACAAAGTTGATAATCAGAGTTCTCTCACCACATCTACTTTTCAATGCTTTGAACGTAAATATTTTATTATTTGTTAGAAAAGGATGTCAAGTAAATAAATTATTTGTAGAAAACACTGCTACGTAAGTTCAATGTGATAAATCTCAACTCTTTTAGACAAAAATCTTTATTGTAACCAAAGATATTGGCAGGTCGAATGTTAATAAGGCTCTCGTACACAATTTACCAAATATGAGTTCGTAGGTCGGCATTCAGTTAATGATTTGTATTTGGCTTTTGTGGGCATTCCCATGGGCTTATCCTTTTCGCCAGCAATGGCTTTAAGCTCAATGATACATTTATTTCTTATATAAACACGAAACATTTATTTACTAAAGGTCAGTTCAAGTTCATCCGTGCATTTGAACGCCTGAAGATGCTGAAAGGTAAAACCCAGGTCGTTAGTGATAAAATCGGTGTGAATGTACATAGTTTGAACGATTCAAATTTGTATTTTGTTGTTTTATTTTATAAAAATAAAGATTTTAAAATCTATCAATCAGTATAGCTGTTTTTTTTATTAATCTTGGCATAATTTATGAAACTTTTTTATAGGTAAAAAATATTAAAAACAAAAAATGCTTCATTTATAATAAAAATAAAACAATTTTTGAGACATATCATTACCACCTACACATACATATAGGGGGCTTTGATGGTGCATATATTTTTTCATAATACTTATATATTAATTAATTATTAAGTATCCATCGACAATATATGAAATTTTCTTTCAGATCTGTCAAATGTTTGTATTGTTTATGCCCATTGATGTTTATAATTTAGTGAGAGCGTGTATCAAATTTAAAGTGATAATATAATCGTATTACAATAAATATGCCGATAACAGAGCACAAACGAAAGGCTGATGACTATTCTTTAGTTCCACTTGTCAAGCGGAACAAAAATGAATTATCTGTCATCGGTAGCCGTGAGAAGGCAGTTGTTTCGGCTTCAGTAAGTTTCCACGTCTTTACTACATTTACTAAATCTCCATTATTTTATTCTTCAATCATAAACATTGCTTATTCTTTACAGAGTCAAGTTCCTCGTACATCGGCACTGTTTGCCCCTATAATGCTACTCGAAGGGCATCAGGGCGAGGTGTTCTCTTCAGAATTTCATCCTGATGGGGATCATCTTGCATCAACTGGATTTGATCGGCAAATATGTGAGTGATTAATATGAAATATTGGTTTATTTGTCTTTTAGTAGGCCGTGATTATTTCGGCGTAGATCATAATTCATTAATTAATTAATTAGTTTAGCTAAAAACAACGCCATGATTTAAAATCGTTTGTTGCAGACTTGATGATTGCAATAAATCACACATTATTATGAAGATCAATGATAAATTATGTGAAATACAAAATACATTTTAGTATGAAAACATCGCCATCGTATATGGTACAGGTGGTTGCCAGGTGCAAAGAAAATTATCGGAAGAATATTAATTTTTCTCAACGTAATTTCTAAATAAATTAATGTCGGTACGTTATGCAATCCTGTTGTGTATTTCAGAAATAAATATAATATGCTCAAATATGCAGTACTTATTTGACATTATTTTACGACGTCTGACTATTACTGAAATATTATCCATTTATAAAAAAATAGCCTGTGGATATTCTAAATTTTTTTAAACTTTAACCTTCATCATATTTTATCGACTTTTTCAGTTCTTTGGACAGTCTACGGAGAGTGTGAAAATGTAAGCGTTATGACCGGGCATACTGGAGCCATAATGGAACTTCACTTCTCTCCTGATGGATCTAACCTTTTTACATGTTCTACTGACATGACACTTGCTTTATGGGATGTACCGACCAGTCAGAGAATAAAGAAGTTGAAGGGTCACTCCGGATTTGTTAATTCTATTCAAGGTATTTACTTGGATCACATAATATTACTTAAGTTGTGCAGTGTAAAAACCACCAAGATGATTCTCAAAGAGGCCAAACGCGTGTCACAAAAAAGTTATTAAATTCAATTTTATATTAACCCGCCACCTGCAAACGTCGCAGCATCTGTGAGCATAATTTTAGGCCCAGACTGCGAGTGTCGCAGCATCTGTGATGCGATGTTTCAATTGATGATAATGTAGGAAATCTTTGCATACAGGATTGATTAATTTATTAACAGCTTAACAACCGCACGTTTTTTTTTATAAAATTTCACCTGGCGAAATAAAATTTTGCGATAAATTCGCAAAAATTATAATTTTACTAAATTCACTATACTTTGTAAGCAAATTGAGATATCTTTACAAAATTTAATTTTCTTAGCTTCCAGATACTTCAACTATACGCATATATGTGTCCGCCGGCCAGCAACCTTTGTTTTTCAAAGACTCAAATACGCGTCCACGGTCGTTAAGCTGTTAAAATATCACCTGATAAAATATCAACGGTTGTCAAAACAATTAGGTCTAAATATTATAAACGTTGATATTTCAAACCCTTTTGATCTATCGGGTTTGCCGCTAGATACTTGAATTAGTTTGAAATATGGTGGGCAAATCCTGAGAATGCGCAGTTCTTACATTATCGGCGTCTATATATATATGTACGACTGTGTGCGGTATCATACATCGTATTTTGTTTAATAGTCAAAGATAAGAATATTGTGTTTTTATTCTTGTCATATAGAACTGTGTTTTGCTATTTTTTAAAAGTTGTGCTGACTTCAATGCTTTCATTTTGTACTTATTTATTTGATGAGTGGAATTTTAAGCAAATATGTGTGTTAAGACATTGGTTATACCTTATACCAGTGTTGTTCAACCTTTTTACATTCGCGGGCCGGTAAAAATTGGAAAAATATTTCGCATAACGGCGTCAACCAGATACCTATATTTCTATAACCGTTTTCAACTTACGTCGGAGTAAAATATTTTTTTCCAGCACTTAATATATTTGTATTGTCATTTACCTGAATGAGTATCACTACTTATTTGTGTCCAAAAAAAATGGTTGACGGTAAATGAAAAGGCGTAGCTTATTATAATAATTTCTTACGCGTGTCAATTGCAAGTGAGCGAGTGCAGTTGAAATGATTACGTTTCGAGGAATGTGACAGTGGTGCAGTGTTCTCAGTTTCGTTCAATTTAATCCAATCATATGAAGAATAATTATTTTACAATTCTACCGATTAAACTATGAAAAATATTTTTTTTTCATTATTTAAAAAAATACTGTAGATATCAATTAAAATATTGAAATCTATATTTATGGTTGAAAGTGGTATTAACAAATTCGCTCAAAGGTGCTGCATATGGGTCTCGTTCAACGTTCCCTCTAAGCTGCGCGCGTGCGCGGCCGCGCAGCAGTTGAGAACCCCCGCGCACTCATTTCGGGTTGGCGCGCACTACAAGACAGTTGCTCAATTAATATTTGATCGGTCCGCGCAGCCTTTGAAATTTCCGCGCAGCTAACCCTTCGGCTTAGAGGGAACGTTGGTCTCGTTCTCTGTATTCTTAGCCAAAAGGTTAATACTTGTTAATTTAAAGTAAGTCTAAAGAAGGCATGGTTAATCTATAACGTTGTCGTATTATTATTACTGACGATTTTCAGGCAACAGAAGAGGTCCTCAGATGTTAGTTTCTGGCTCTGATGACTCTACAATTAAAATTTGGGACGCGCGCAAAAGAAACGTTGTTTCAACACTGAAAAACAACTATCAAGTTACAGCTGTCACATTTAATGATACGTCAGAACAAGTTATCACCGGTGGAATTGACAACGATATTAAAATATGGGACTTAAGGAAAAATGAAATCGTTTACAGGCTTAGAGGTCACACTGATACCGTAACGGGTGAGTTAAAAAAATATACGTAATTTCTAATAAGCTTATAAATGACTAATTAGTATTTGTGATAATGTAAGACTACCATATCTGTGTAAGTAATTAGTAATAAATGTAAGTTATAAGAATCATTGGTGTATTGCAATCAAAAATATTTTCAAAATATCTGGAACGCTTCCAAAATTAAGAAATGGCTACGTTAATTATATTCAAAAAGCATACTATGTATGCACTATCCAGATAGTTGGGTTCGGTTGAGTTTTATTTTATATTCTGACAGAGAAATAAAAAAAGTTGAAAATTTTAAATGCAATGAGATTGTGGCGATATTGCCAATGATGTAAATCTAAAAAAAACGTAGATATTAAATCGTAGATTATGTAAATGGTGTAACTACATACGATGTGAAATTCCGTTACCTTCAGTATTGTCATTAGAGGTTGACATGCATTAGTGCATGGGTGTCCAACCGGTTTCGATCACGATCGAAAAGCAAAATTTGGTTGATCCCGAAAGCTTCTGGTGAAGTGTGAAGTGAATTTCGAAAAGATATATAATTTAAATATAAAATATACAAAAATACTAAAATTGTTATTTTGTAAGCATACACTTATCTAATGATATGTATTTCGCATTTAAAATAAACGTTTCTATGTTTGAGGAAGGGAAAAAACCCTACTAAATAAAATTTCTTATAAGAATCGTGTTGGAAGACAATCGCGAGAAAACTTAAGATTGAAAAAAAAAGGTGGACACCTTTGCATTAGTGGCTGTTAATTTTTTAAATTTACTTGTGTAATTGTAACAAACTGTGCATCTTCGATTTTATTTAAATAAATTATTTGTAAACTAGAATTTTTTCTGTAAAGTAACATTTTAATAATACATTTGATAAATTGCAACGTATTATACATTATGGGAAATGCCTCAGCTTCTTGGAAAAGTTGAGTTATGTTTTCATGCCACGTCACCTTAAAATAGATTGGAAATAGGGAGTATCATAAAATAATAAAATGAAATCTATATTTGGGCTATAGGATCTGAGCACATCAACATTTTATAATTGTTGAATATTTTAATGTAAGTCTTTTATTTCCACAGGTCTTTCACTGTCTCCAGACGGTTCATATATTTTATCAAATTCTATGGATAACACTTTAAGAATATGGGATGTCAGACCTTTTGCGCCAACGGAGCGGTGCGTTAAAATATTTGCTGGCCACCAGCACAATTTTGAGAAAAATCTTTTGAGATGCTCTTGGGCTCACGACGGTTCCAAAGTAAGATAAACATGTCGTCTTTATTATGTTGAACTTATTTGTTGGTATTGTGTGAAAATGCTCAGTTCACTTCTGTGATAATATTTACTTATTCATTTTTACAATTTTCCCAGGTATCCGCAGGGTCTGCCGACAGATTTGTTTACATATGGGATACCACTTCAAGAAGAATCATTTACAAATTACCTGGCCATAACGGTAGTGTGAATGATGTTGATTTTCATCCCAAGGAACCTATCATTCTATCCGCGTCAAGTGACAAACAAGTGTACTTAGGTGAAATAGAAACATAGTATAAAATAAAATTTTCTGTAAAAAACATGTATTATCAATAAGTTTAAATAAATATTTTCTTCTCAATCATATATTTTCTTATTATTTATGATTAATATTATAATTTATTGTTAGTGTTGCTATTTTTTAACACTTAAAAGATAAAATGTAGAAAATGTGTTGTATGGTTAACGTGCTGTAATTCAACTCAATGCGGACTGTCTGGGACACACAGCTGTACTCGATTAAAACCAAATGACACTTATTCAACACTTGCATTCTGCCGGTACTGCTTTACGGATGCGAATCGTGGCACCTGACGAAGACTTGAGAACAGATGCTTGCGTCGGATAATGGGGGTGAGGTGGTTTGATTTGGTGAGAAATTCAGAGATAAGGGAGTCTACAAGACAACATCCCGTCATGTCAGTGGTTATGGAGAGACGTAGGAACTGGCTGGGTCACGTGCTGCAGACGCCTCCAGAAAGCCACAATCCTGCCTGCCTCTTCTTTTGACCGGTGGGATTCCGGCGCCCCGGACATCTGTAGGATGTACTCGGCGGAACTGAGGGATGCTGGCATGTCATGGGAGGAAGCAAAGCAATTGACGAGAGACAGGGAAACATGGAAGTGCCGCGTGGCGGCCATATGCTCCTCATAGGGAGCGAACATGGCCAAAGAAGAAGAAGTAGAGTGGTTAACGTGACCATTTAATTTTTCCCCAAACTGGGACACCTAAAATATTTTTTGGTACTTTAAGGCAATTTACACTTTCATACAATACAATTGACTAGATCAGCCATACTAAACCTTTTTTCCTCCGGGCCGCATTCTGATTTTTGATTCTCTATGTGGGCTGCATAGACATATTTATAGTAAACTGTAAATATAACACATACTATACTGCATACATATGTATTAGAGGTCTACACGGGCCAAATTTTACAAAATTTTAGAAAATATTTTTTTTATCGGAAAAAAGCACTCGTCCCTGGAGGGTTAAGACACGAACGTAGTCTGAAATATTTTTCTGAAGAAATAAATTTCTTACCCGGGCCCGGCCCGAGCCCGAATCTCAATTGCGCTTACCCGCCCGAACCCAGGTAGAGGCCCGGGCCGGTGCAGACCTCTAATATGTATGAACAGTCAATCCTGTTTTTATGCGATTTCGAAGTTATGCGGTTGTTTAGAAATGCATTTTTTTAAAAAATATACTATATTTTACGATATATAAAAAATGTTAAATATTACACCGAGAGCATGTATTGTTATATTTTGGATAGAATAGAGAATCATAAACATCATGTTGCATCTGCCATCGCTGAATTAAGTACACCTACTGGGGTGTGTAACAGTCGATGAAACCATTGATAAACCGGTAATATCAGCTGAAATGATTACTTTAGTACATGAACTTGGCGGTGAAAGGTTTGATACCTTTAGCGAAAATTATATCGACGAATTACTTACGGACAATGCTATAAGTGACGATGATGTCATTAATTTAACTTTAACTATTGACAAAAAACTAGAAAACGAAGACGAACTGGAAGAAATTGCAGTTTTTAACTGTGAAAATAGTTCAAGAAGGTGTCCAACTTTTCAGTAAATTAGAAGATCATTTCATTCTAAATGATTCAAATTCTGAACACGCATTCAAGATTCAAAGATAGCTTAAAAAATATATTTATGGGTATAACAAACTATATAACCAATTAATTATCGAAAAAGAAAATCTGAACAAACTCTGATCACTAATTTCATTGTTAGAAATAAACCATAGTTTTATGAAATTGATGCGCAGACTATTTCTTCCGAAAAAGAGTGATTTAGAACCACATGCTTTAAAACACACTTAGTTTAACAGTGAATATTTCTAATATTTTTACTCAGTGTTTTTCCTCTAATTTTCCCATACTTTGCGATTTAGTGTATATTTTAAATTTGAATCGTTCAAACTATACATTTTCACAGATTTTGTCACTAACGACCCGGGTTTCGCTTTTCGGCATCTTCAGGCGTTCAAGTGCATGGATGAACTTGAACTGACTTGACTAAATGAATGTTTCGTGTTTATATAAGAAATAAATGTATCATTGAGCTTAAAGCCATTGCTGGCAAAAAGGATAAGCTCATGGGAATGCCCACAGATTTGAGTAGTAAGTAGTTTTAAGAATTATATTTATTTGTTTGTCGGAAAAGGTTTTATGATTATATTTATATAGGGTATAGAAGTGGAGATCCTGGCATGTTTAATATTTCATTTAAAATCGGAAGGCTATGCAATTGTGCTCTGTTTATTTCCAAAATTTCCTGGAAAAAGAGCTTATGACCATCCGTATTTGGGTGTAACATTTTTATTGTATATTTTAACTCGCTGTTTCAAAGTTATGCGGATTTAAAAATTTATGTGACGTATCCCCACTTTTTCTAAGGAAGTCAAGTTTTTTTTATGAGATTTTGGATATATTTTAACTCGCTGTTTCAAATTTATGCGGATTTGCATAAAAACAGGAATTATAATGTCAAAGTTAAACTTTTTTATTTTATGTATACATTTATATTTAAATATAAAATATATACGTATGTATACATATAGTAAATATATATGTATGTATACATTTATGTATTAATGTATTTTTCAAAGTAAAAAAATAACAATGAACAAATTCGAAATCCTCCCTTCTTTTTCCCAGAATCCGATTTCTCGATCCCGCATTCCCACAGCGGCCCCCTTTAGAAATTCCGTGGCCCCCAATATGGGAAGCACCGATTTGACAGACTTAAATATATAGATATTTGTACTTTCTACTGAATTTCGCGCCCCCCGCGAGAGATCCTACGGCCCCCCGAGGGGCTGCGGCCCACAAGTTGGGAAGCACTGATGTAGAGCCCAGGTCGTCAACCTGGTCCGTACCACCCACTAGTGGGCGGAAGAGGCTTCCGTGGTGGGCGGTGGGGGATTTTTATTTCTCCTAAATTTCTTCTGGAGTTTTTTTCATCCATATACTGGATTGAAATACAGCGATGTTGGTGGGCGGTAAAGAAATTTTACCATGAAAAATAAGCAAAAATTGGCGGTAGGCATAAAAAGATTGACGATCCCTGATGTAGAGCCACAGTACAGTTTAGGATGCGGGCAAATTTTTCGAAATTCTTGGGAGAGCTAAAAAGGTGCCACGCTGGAAATTTTGAGATATCCACAAATTCTTGGGTTTTTGAAATTCGAAAACAATAGTATGGAGGCCACAGAAAAATAAAGACACTCAAAAAGGGCCACGGGTCCAGAAAGGTTGAGAAACACTGCTGCAGCAGGTTCTGATTTTAATTGAACCCAACATTCACTGTGTAAGACAGTGCCAAAATGTGTGAATTCAGGCACAAAAGGCAATATTTTCATTGCCCATAAGATTTTTTTAAAAATATATTTACACTAAGTAGGTATCACATTTACGACTATCACATGTTTAGTATTTATACAGCAGGAAGAGGGTGTAAGCATGTTGATACACCAGTTCAAGACAGTTCAAAATAAGTGATATTAACGTCTTAAAATTCAAAAAAAGAGTATGAAATATACTGAAAAGCTAAAATTCCACAAAGAAACTTTTGCGATATCTTGGCTACAATATTAAATACGAACAATTGTTTTATGAAGAAATGTAGATCTTGATATGGCGAATCCAATGATGTTAATAACTCAAAAAGATGTTTTTTCGATTTGTTCCAGTCTTGAACTATTATATCGACGTGTGTTTCACTATTACCTAAAATAAAATTTTAACAAAAAAAGAAAAAGGAATTTATTTATTGACTATTTTGGATAAAAGTGTATTTTATTTTGTGTATAATTATTTAAAAATTCTCTTTTTTCAAAAATTACTCGCCTAACACTCAAAACTCTTATTTATTAATTATATGTAAAGATATTTTTCAACATCTATCAGTTCAATATTTTTTTCTTATATTTATACAAATACTTTTCGTTTATTAAATTATAAAACATAAAACTGTGCAAATACTTCACAATTCACTATTTATAAATAAATTTTATGGAAAGCCACAAAATTAACCAAATCATCTTACCACCACTAACCACTGACTATTTATAAATATCTACTAATCCTTTTACAAATAATAATTGCCATTTTCCAATTAAATTCTGACCAAAATGTATTTGTTTACTGATCAATTATTATTTTTTACTGATCGTTTTATTTATTAATAACTAATAATTTCTTTAACATTTTTTTTTCGGTTACCATGGCAACCGTTTTGATACCCTTTTTTTCGGTTACTATGGCAACCGTTTCGATAAATTTTTTTATCGGTTACCATGGCAACCGTTTTGATACCCTTTTTTCGGTTTCTATGGCAACCGTTTCGATACAATTTTTTTTCGGTTACCATGGCTACCGTTTGGATAGACATCACTTTTTTTCGGTTACCATGGCAACCGTTTCGATACACTTTTTTATCGGTAACCATGGCAACCGTTTTGATACATAATTTTATCGGTTACTATGACAACCGTTTTGATACACTTTTTTTCGGTTACCATGGCAACCGTTTTGATAAATAAATTTTCGGTAATCATGGCAACCGTTTGGATAGACATCATTTTTTTTCGGTTACCATGGCAACCGTTTCGATACACTTTTTTTTCGGTTACTATGGCAACCGTTTCGATAGACTTTTTTTCGGTTCAAAACGTTTTGATACACTTTTTTTCGGTGACCATGGCAACCGTTTGAAGAAACTTATTTTTTTTTGTATCCATGGCAACTGTTTCGATACTGTCAAATTTTACTATATATTTTAAACATTGTAATCTGCTCAGAAGACAGTAAAGGAAAGGATAATATTTTTGTTTATTCCTGACAGGAATCTAAATCAGGAAGAAAACCAAACAAAGAATCAAATCAAAATCGATCGGACATGCGCGGAAATGAGATTTGTTTTTTGGCTTACTTGAGAAATCTGACGGCCGCATTTGCCATACATATTGTTCATACATATTTCTACAAACGTTCAGGGATCACTTGTAATTGAATTTTCAGTGATAAGTTGTTATTTATTTGTGAATTTTTCAATGAAACTTGATGTTTACCCAATTATTTGTCACGCAGCTAGAGCTGAGTCGAAAACAATACTTACACAAACGCATTGGTTGCAAATCGTCTCTTTGCTTAGGATAAAATAATATTATTTTCTTATTTTGTTGAAAAATAATTTCTTTTTTACTTTTTTCCATTTTTGTTTGTTTCCCCTTAATATATTTTTTTTATATATTTACACATGGTTCCCGGAAATAGTGCGTTTTGAAAAAAGAAAAATTAAAATGACGAAGTTAAAATACTTTTTACCATATGACAAGTTTATGAAGCACTTCAATGATTTCAAAATAATTGATTGTATGATTTTTTATTGATTCAATCATAATATGATGCTTGTGTTGTTCGCTATAGTTTTTTGCCTCTACTGAAAAGTTTGATTTTTGGAAATAGTACGTTTTGCATTATATTCCCACAATTGCTGCCCGATTTTCCTGGCTTAAATCTGCAAAAAATCGGATTTTTCCCCGTCTCTAATTACTAATCGTGAGACGCTTACTGTAAAATTTTAGACATTCGTCATATTTCCAGACCGACAAACTAAGACAAACCGCATATTGTTCGTGTACGAAAAAGTTTATTATTTAAGAACTGTCGAAAGGAATTTTAAATCCACTATCTGGTAACTCTGTTTGTTGACGACTGTGCAATTGTGCTAAAATGGCGAATTGTCATAAGTTGAAGTTTTAACAGGTGCGATATGATTTTCATTTATTGGGATGTATCAAGGTGAGTTATATGTATTATTTCGTTAACTGTTTGATATCAAATTGTTTCTTCTGAGATTTGCATCCTACAGTGTATATTTGTATAATTTAAAATAACACATCCAATTTGATCAGCTGATGTTGTTCTCGTATTTATGACCTTTTACAATTTATCGTATTATTTATTTCACTCGTATTGTACAATTAAACATTATTCAGGCGTAATGCGAAATATGCAAGATTAAAAAGCTATTCATTACAACTAACTTTCTATTTTACGGTCCAAAGACACATCACCAACTGCGAACACTAGCCTCATCTGTGCAACCTATTACTTTTGTTTGAAAATCGAGTTGTGCTACATTTCCCTTATTATGCATTTTGCTCTATTGACATTCTAGGTTGATATATAATGGCTTCGGGTGCATCATCCCTCGACAGTAATGAGAGTAGCGGTGAGTTATCTTACATAATTTTATATTAAATTATTTATGACAGCTAACGAACAGTAATTCAGCGGTAGGTATTTGACGGTACTGTCAACTGTAAATTCTTTCAAACATACATTTAATCCATTTATCGAGGAAGTCACCCGACTTTCACGAGAATTGTTGAAAATAGGTAGTTATGATTGTTTACATTATTGTCATAAAGACTTATAATGATTGATACTAAAAATGATTATTAACCTTCACGTTTCAAAACTATTCTTATTTCAATCATTCGCCAATACCAATAATATCTAGCTGATATTTATTGTAATCTTCAATGATAATGCAATGCAAATATTACGCAAATTTGTCTGGGGTCACTTTGTACCCCATCGCTTCTCGATTCTATCTTCGATGTTTCAGCACTTAAGTGTTAAAATATTTAAAAAAAAACCGATATATATATATAATATGCTGTGCTCAAAAGTGTTTTTTTTTATCCATGTCTGCTCCCAATGTGGATTATATGGCATCCTAATGGAGGTATCTCAACAGAATTTTTTCTACAAGAACTGTTCTTTATTCTTCATTTTTGGTATTACAATTTGGAATGAACATAAAATTAACCTAAATCATACTATTAAATTTTTAATATATAGGGTGGAAATACATGAGCAACATTTAGCTGCCACTGTCGGCAACAAACTGTCATATTTGGTATCTGACACGTTTGCTGCTATTCAATCAACATGAGCTGTCGTACTTGGCTGCTCGTTTGTTGCTGCTGTCGGTGTATTTTCACCATTAACACTCTAGTGCCGAAAGGTCGAGAACGGGATCGTGGATCAATGGGGTACAAAGTGACCCCAGACAAATTTGCATTGATAAGAGGTCCCACTGTAAATTACAATAAATATCAGCTAGATGTGAATGGTTGAAATAAGAAGAATTTTGCAATGATAATGCACCCCATAGGTACCTGAAGGTTAATTCTTTTGATGGTTTCGGCAGTAACTTTGTGGAAGTTCATTTTAATATAAAATTTAAAATAACTTTGATTATTCCACGTATTGTGCTACTAACTGTGACACGTGTTTCGCCTCTTTCAGAGGCATCTTCAGACATACTATCGCAAAGTTTGCTTAAGTACTTAAGCTACTTAACATTACTTAAGCAAACTTTGCGATACTAAGTCTGAAGATGCCTCTGAAAGAGACGAAACACGTGTCACAGTTAGTAGCAAAATACGTGGAATAATCAAAGTTATTTTAAATTTTATATTAACCTGAAGGTTAAAGCATAAGTGGGATATTCGTAAATACTAGTTTCGAGATAGTTGAACTTGAATTGACATCATTTTTAAATGTGTCATTTATCACTTTTACTGGTAATATTGTGTGGAAAGGCATTATATTCAAAAAGAAAAATATACATTGGTACTAATTCCACTTTTATTTAAAAAGAATAATTAGTACAAATGTATATTTTGTTTTTTGAATGGTTTTATTTAGTTTCATTTACGGTTTATGATGTTTTTTTTTATATCTATTATTTGTATCTAGTTATCTCGCTGTTCTATTAATCTCGCTGATGCTTTGGGCAATTTTAATAATTGTAAAAGTAAGCTTTTTCTTTTAAATGTCGCATTTTTTTTATTAAAATGTTTCAGTGCTTCATTATAAAAGTTTACCTTTCAGTGATCGATTGGCATACTTATCTAAAAATCGTTTTTTTTTTTCATTCTATCTCACTGTCGCTTTATGGTAGGAATATGCTGAAATAATACAATATAAATAACCCAATCGCTCAGTGTCAAGGTAAATGTTAGTAATCAATTTCAAAGTGGATTGTAAAATTAATATTTCATTGTTAACACATTCGGACCTTTGTGCCATTGTACTCTCAGTTTACACAAGCAGAGAGCATCAGTGAATGCCAAAAGTTACGATAACTCCTGAAAAATTAAAATAGTTAAATTTCTGCTTTCCATCCATATTAACTTTGTATATTATTTATTGCCGTATTTTTAAAAGCATAATATTGCTTTTGGTGATATATGACTCCTTGTTTCTTTAATTGGTGCATATTCAGCACCATATTGCGTGTAAAAAAGATAAAAAAGAGATGAAAGCAGTACAGAAATGTGTTTTAAATGGTTTAAAGGTTTTTATTAGACATGACACTGCAGCAGAAAAACAGTCAAACCATGTTGTTTTTGATTTTTGTATTTGTTTTAAATGCCCAAACAAATGTAAGGGCTCCAGTATCTATTGCTAATTTTTGTGGCTTATCCGTTTAGCTTTTGTCTCGAATAACTATTTAAATATATCACAAACTATGTAAGATTTCGACTGAAGGTGCACGTTGGAATTTTAATATTAAATTTGAATCATTCAAATTGCCATCATCAATTGTTGTTTGAGGTATTGTCACATGTAATTCGAGGAGATCTGACATTGTTGAAAATAATATCTCCTAAAAAAACATTTGGCAACTCACGGTCAACCTCTTATTCTTTTTAGATTAAGTTGGTAAGCACCCAAACCTACAAGGTACGGTATTTTAATTCGGCAAATTCACTGATTTATTTTGGGGAAATTCGATTCTCTCTTGAATTAAAATATTCGAATTGCATGTTATTTTGGGCTTAATAACTTTTTCACCATTCGAGTACAAACACCTGAGTAAATATGAAAATGTAAGAAACAGTGTTTCTTAAAATATTGACTTATTCAAACATGTTTTTGATCACTTTTAAATTAGTATACGGTGTCGTATGAAGAGCGTCGTATGACATCACCGTGATAATGTTCTGTTTTAACAAAGGCGCAAACTTTTAATGCAGAATACTGTCGTAATTGTTGCTATAACTCTGCTCCAGTTTTACTTGTGCTTACTCAACAAGAGAAAGTTAACAATTAATATATTATGTTTTAACTTATGGGTATGGGGATTTTTCACGCTTTATAATTTCCTCGATTTCAGCTGAGTGTTGTGTAACAGATGGAGAAGCGATTGAACAGTTTCATTTAAATTATACGACTGGCACTTTATTGCCCTTGTTTGTTATTTTATGAACATTATACACGATTGTTGGCGTAAGAAGACGCTTAGTTATTAGGAATTATAAATATAAATTTTATAACGATAGTGTCAATAGACGCTTTTGATCATTTTATATATTTAAATATAAAAAATAAATATTACCTTGACAGTGAAAGTATAAAATAATAGATATATTTTATCTTCTTAAAGTCAAGGTAGTCCTGTCTACCGGCTCTGCTATAAATGTTTTCATCAGAAATAGCAATGTATATTTTAAAAATTTCCCGCCTTTCTAATGGCATATGCAAAAATTGTTTTAATAATTCTAGGTTCTTGTAAATCTCTTTTACCGAGCAGCACAATAATTATCATTATATCAATATTATATAGTTATACATATTTTTTTTATATTTAAAACATAAGAGGTAAACCTGCAGAATATTTGATCAATTAAATATTACAACAAATTGAATTTGTTTCATAAAATACGTTTATCTGATAATATATTAATAATAAACCTATTGAATTATATTGAACAATGGTAGGATAAATTATTTATGATTCTCTCTATATAGGTCATGTAATTGTGGTCCTTTAAGATTATTTCCTTCAGTTTGAATATATTATGACTGGATCGTTACTTGTTTTGAGATATTACCTCAATAATATTTGATATACATTTTTCTGGGTGACGAGAAAAGGATTTATCGTTTAGTTTGTTGAAATGTGACATATTATTTTCAGTGAGTCTTTCTCATGGCTTTATACCCTCATCGGAGCGCACTACACTCAACTTACCTACAATCCCTTTACCGCTAGACTTCGAAAGTCTAGCGCAAAACTCCAGCTATGACAAGCAATCTAGCTATCAGGTGGTCAAACAGCCGACGTACGAAGGGATGAATCCGTCCTACGACTCTTTGACCCAGTCACAATACGAAGGCTTACCCAAACAAAACAATGAAGGCAGGAAGCAGCAATGCGACACCACAGTTCCCGTATCGGTACACGAGCTGAATACACTTCGACGGCAGCATTCTGAAATCAGCCGAAGATGTGAACAAGCAATGAAGGTTTAATATATATTTTTAAAATTATTAAGTATTTTCGTGTCTGAATCTTTTAAGTTTTGTAATTTCATTTTAAAATTCATTGCACATTGAACTCTATGAAACACTGCTGAGGTATAAATCAATTTAATCAATCAATGCTTTATACTAATAGTGCTAACTTTTTAAAATATTTGAGTTAAAGACCATAAGAGTTAAAGAAATATTTTTTTTATATTTTATAAAGTTGAATTTTTTATTTAAAAGGTTACATTTTTTCCAAGTAGTAATATTCTAAATTTATCAATGCATCCAGAGTTTCATATTTCATAGAACATCCATTTTTTATGAAAAATTGTTAGAAACAGAAAATACGCCTTTACTTGCCGTTGAAGGAAATTAAATAGCATGCAAATATCAAGCTTTCCTAGCATTGGATTTCATTTAACAGTGGATGCCAGATTCACTCAATCTCTAAATGGGTTTTGCGAAGTAGAAGTATATATGGAGAATTTCGCATCTTGAAAAGATATATATTTAATATGGAAAAATCAAATTTTATATTGAAATGAAAATGAACTGAGTGCCCGTTAAAATAACTCGATTTTCGGTTCTTTTAAAAATGTGCGGGTATCAGGGTATTCAGTTCTACCGAGGGTGGAAGTTGTAGTGTAGTTGCATTAGAATGCATGGTAATTTTTTTATACTGTCAAGATATGGTATGGTTAATCGTGATCACAGCTCATATTCTGAGCAACATATCGAGTTGGCAGCTTCAACTTAAGTAAATTTATTTTCCTTTTTGGAAGTTTTCTTTCGATTTCAATTCATTTTCTGAAAAATCTGCTTATTTTTACAAATAAAGAGTTATCGCTGAGGTCACTGATTGTATTGAATTCATCGGAATAAGACTGCCGATAAACTTTATTTTCCTTTTGCAACGGATATCCAATGAGTCAATATATCAATAATATTGTAGAATTTTAGCGGTATTGTGATGGAAAACTGATGAGTTTGTTTTACTTCTCAGGAACTGGAGTATTTACGAGGACAGCACAGGGCAGTCATAACTCAGTTAGAAGTCTCCGCCCTAGACTCGAATAACCTTCGAAGCAAATATGGCGAAATGCTCAATGATAATCAGAGGTATTTAAATGTGAAAAGGAAATCGATTTTTTTTAAATCGATTTCCTTTTCACATTTGGTGCGATTTTTCTAGATTGGAACGAGAGGTGCAGCGCCTCCAAGAAGGAAATAACAGTATCAACGGTGGAACAGGAAGCGCTGGACCGATCAACAATGAATCGACTGATACAGCTTTGATGCACACTCTTAGAAAATATGACACCCTCAAAGAAGAATATGATTGTCTCAGAAAACGGTTCGTCAACACTCGCATTCGATAATGTATCAAACAACTTTGTCTATTAACAGTTATCACTACAAAAAACACTTGGTGTTATTTTTTATTTGCAAGTAAATTTTGTTGTACAAACGTTATATAGTATATTAACTATAATCTTTCTATATATTCATAGCTATGATGATGTCATATCTACGCATAGCGCTACTGCAGATCAATTGCAAGTCTGTCAAGAGGAAAATGTTCGCTTCAAAACCCAAGTCCACGAACTCACTCAAGAGAGAAATTCAGCTGTAAGTGTAACTTTGCTATTAGCTACATTGTCGACATTTTCAATCATAAAACATTTGGATCTATATACGATGCCTGCATATAAAATTTCTTCAATTCTTAGATTCGCGAGCGCAACGGCTTAAAGCAACAGTGCACTGCTGCAATTCGCCAGTGGGATATAGCCTTAAGGGAACGCAACGAATATCGAGACGCTCTCGGCAAAGTTAGTTCTCAGCACGAGGAAGCCGTCAGAGAAATGAATCAAGCGATGGGGGTTCGAGTCAAGGCGACCAAAGACATAAAACGGCTTACCGATGAAAGAAATGCTGCCATGCATGAATATTCCTTGATAATGAGTGAAAGGTAATATATAAGAAAATATGAGATTTAAATAATCAAACAGTAATCGGAACATTTATGAATTTCTAAATCAAATTCAATCAGTATTACACTCATTCTTATGGCTACTGAATATGTGCTAGATACGTTGACAATAATTATATTTTATTTATCATAATACATGCATAGTGGATCATAAGGAGTCATGTAGTATTTATACCTTCAGGGAGTGAGTTATTTTTTATTAAATTAGGTTTTAACTTATATTTTTATTTTTACGATATATTACACAGAAATATTAAACATTTTTTTGTGTATGGGTAAATCTGGAATGAATATTGCTTATTATTTCAGTTAAATGTTTAAATGAACTAATTCACAGTGCTTATAAGTGCTTAATGATTCGAATATCGATTAAATACAGTTGTATGAGTTGTATTGATTACACCGCATCGTTTGTGCTCATCGTAATTATTATAAAATAAATCTTTGACTAATCAAAAGTGTGTTTGCAGAGATACAGTGCACAAAGAAATGGAAAAGTTATCAGATGATTTGCAGCGTGCGGTTAAACGCGCCCAAGGAGCCGAGGCTGAATTTGCGAGCGTGGAACGAGAGAAGAGAGCCTTAGGACTTCAAGCCGAATCGCTCCGAAGAGAAATCGCGTCAGCTTTACTCGACAGAGATCGTGCATTGAGGGAGTGCTCGGATCTTAGCCGGAATGCCGCCAACAATCAACCGAGCGCCGCTAAAACGAGGTTAAAATTTTCACACGTTGTGTGCATTCTTAAAGTAGGGATCGTACGCGTAGATTCTTTTGTTTGGATCGTATAAATTATTATGCATTTCATTTCAAAGCGTGTAACTCTTTGGTTGGAAGATTAATCTTCCCACAGTTATCGATGAATTTATTTTAAATACTTGAACTCATTCTGTGGTACAGATTTAGTGTATTGTGATTTTTAAATGAACTTGGTACCATTTTTTTTTCAGTCTTTATGGCTGTTTACAATTTGACGTTACAACCTTCTTTATATTTATTTTTAAAGTATATATTTATGCAGGTACATACTGAAAATAAATATTTAACGAGCGTTCCCCAAGGTTGTGATAAAGAAATGCATCATAAAGATTTCGATATAATAACATTGTGTTTATGCAGGTTATCTCATTAGTTTGTGATGCAAATTATCATAAAAGAAAAAACTGATAAGCTATCTGTAAGTGATTTTTAACTTTTGTGATAATGGCAGGCTCAGAACTGATAAAAATATTTTTTTCTTTATTTCCGATGATGGATATATTGACAGACGGTGTCTGGAACTTGAAATCAATTCAGTAAATAGCCGATTGCTCTGTTTCACTGCGAATAGTTACTTTGTATTTTTTCTTTTGAATTGTGACCGCCGCGATTGTGCTGAAGAAATACTCATGGTAGACTTTTGGGATGCTTACCAAGCAATGTATGTATAAATTTTGTCACATCGGCGAGTAGTAATAGCAATTAATTTTTTCTCTTTGTCACTGTCCGACATAATAAATATTCCGCGATTATACCCAGTGCTGTTGTTTTAAACTTCGCATAGGGTGTAATGAAACTAATGCGGTCGATCTGTTTCATCAAATTGTTGGTTAGAAGGGAATCATTTTTATTATTACAATGAAAATTATTTTTTGTTATGAAATATTTACAAAAATAGTGTTTTTTGTTCTGGCTCTTAAAATACTAGATGTCTATTGCCCGTGTTGAAACAAAAACTTTTAAGCAATATGTAAATGAACACCGTGAACCACAGTCGAGATGAGGTAACATGATTAAAATAAGTCTCTTAATCTAAAAAAGATTGTATCTCAATTTACTTCATGAATTGCCCCGCGGTTTGCTAGACAATGTAAGCTCTGCATAAACAGAGAATTTCACATGATTTGTCATCAATTTGTAGAATCATAATTAAAATAAGATACTCATAGCTCTATATACTACAGTAAACTGGTACTTTTGATGTAATATGTTATTCATTTTAGCTGTGGCAATTTTTTTTACTCGAAAATATAAAAATTGTTAAATCTACAAACGCCACTCGTTTGTGTATCACCTGTGAAGATAAAAAATGTAGTTTGTGAAAATGTGGTCTGCAAAAATATTTTATTTATTCTATAGATTGGACAATTCTGTGTACCATGGTCACGGTCACGGAAGTACTGGACCCGGAAAAGACGGCTCGAACGGTGGACAACACGGCACGGATGCGTCCATCGATAAACTTCAAGGTGAATATAATAAATTAATTGAACTCGTATTTATTTGGTAGAATTTTACACCTTATTGAATTTAACTACTTTAGAATACATTTTGTTTTATGAATTTGAATCAATAATTTTCTCTCATAGGGTTGGTCGGCATGGTATTGAATCCGAGAGATAAGGAAAGAGTTGATAATCTTGAGACCGCAAACCAAGAACTCGACAAATTAAGGAAGAGTCTTGACAAACTTCAAGGTGAATTGACAGAAGCGCACCAAGAAGCTGAGGTATTGTTTCTTTTCATGATGTTTAATGGTTTTTCTGTCTCGCAGTACTGCACACATACTTATCAATTTTTTATTTTTTATTCAGGTATCAAAAAGAAGAAGAGACTGGGCTTTCTCAGAAAGAGATAAAATTGTTTTAGAAAGAGAGAGTATTCGCACACTATGCGACAGACTGAGAAAGGTGTGTTGAATTTTTTTTATTTTATTTGATTCCCTGAAAGCTATAAATTTTGCAAATAATTGTAATTGTTTTGTTCTATAGTTATTTCATTTTTTACATCTTATTTTATGTCTACGAGAATAAGGTGTAAAAAATAGTAATTGTTATTTTTTCATTCTACTAAATTTGATTTGACAATATTTTATAGGAACGCGATCGAGCTGTGAGTGATCTGGCGGAAGCCCTCCGCGATTCTGATGACATTAAAAAGCAAAGAAATGAAGCTTCCAAAGAATTAAAAGAACTGAAAGAAAAGTTTGAAACTGAACTCGAAAAAGAAGAATCAAATTCCTGCCGAGTCCACCACTCTCCCATCACTCACAATCACTCTAGAGATTCTGCCATAGATGCAGATTTACAGGTAATGTACCCGTCTTGCAAAAAATTGACAAACCAAGTTACTCATAATTTCAGATTTAATTGTACCTAATTAAAAACATAGTTAATATAGCTTAGATATGTAATACAACAAATTTTTTATGTTGTTTCTTACGTAACGATTATTATAAAATAGTCGAGACGCCATACAATACAGGTACTATGTGTACAAAATGTATTGGACACATTCTCTTACATACTGTAAATGTTCTTACCTTCTTTTCACTAAGCATAGCAGTGTATGCAATATAACATGGGTGTCCAACCGGTAGATCGCGATCGACCCGTCGATCTCAGAGCAAAATTTGGTCGATCCCGAAAGCTTCTGTGAATTTCGAAAAAAATATAATTTAAATATAGAATATAAAAAAAATACTAAAATTGAATTATTTTGTAAACGCATAACTATCTAATGATATGTATTTCGCTTTAAAAATAATCATTACTAAATAAAATTTCTTATAAGATCCATGTTAGAAGTCGATCGCGAGAAAACTTAAGATTGAAAAGTTAATCCCAGGGCAAAAAAGGTTGAACCCTTGCAATATAATATCATAGGAAGGATACTCTAATATACCGCTGTAACATTGCAGGAATGGGAGTCTGAATTACTGGAAATAGATCTAATTGGAATTCCGTCAACCGGGGATATGGGATTCGAGCTTGTCGGCGGTAGAGACGATCCTTACTATCCTAACGATCACGGTGTATATGTGGCGTCAGTTCAAAAAGGATCTGTTGCTGATGGCAAACTTAAGTAATTATGTTTAACGCTTCTTTTTAATTGTTACTTTATTTCTTTTTCCATAACCCTTTGAACCCGAATGACATGCACAGCACGCCAATCCATTTATAATAGCAAAAGCTTCAAAAGTTTACCAATTTCTTTCAAATAGCTTGATTTCTAATAAAGATTAGGTTGAAGTTTTACATATTTATATTATTTATCATATTTTTTTATAATGATATGATATGATTTTTATAATGATATGATGATAGAATTTGATTAATAAAAACACAATATTCCTTTGTACTTCATTCCACTTTATTTAAAAGGTCAGGATCAGTTGACAATGCTCGCAATGAGCAAAACCGGTCCTGACCTTTTAAATAAAGTGGAATAAAGTACAAAGGAATATTGCCTTTTTATTAATATAATGCTTTTCCACCAAGTATTGACAGTGAACACCCTAAAAGTGATAAAATTTGACACATACTGAAAACAAGGAATTATTTGTATTAATCTTTATACCCAAGGGATATTTAATAAATAAAAAAATAATATTCATTACTATGGTTGTAATTTTTAGCGTTTTAATATACCTAGTGACAATAAACCGCCGGTCTGTGAGTAATAACATTAAATAAAAAGATTGATAGACGCCAGTTTCAAAATTATTTGCTTAGAATGTCAACGAAAAATCTGTTTTTTAGATTTATTTATTTGAATCGTTCAAACTATGTACATTCTCACAGATTTTGTCAATTTTTTAAATTAAAAAACAGCTAGCTGATAGTGTTAGACCTGCTTTTTACTGTAAAAACTCTTGATACAATGGATACGATATGTCTCTTATAGACAATCTTTTATCAAAAAAACAAACTAAACTTACAGAAAAAATGTTATTTAAAGGTATAGTGTCAAAGGACATAGATCATACTAGGTATCGGCGTAGAATCATTTTTTTAGGAAATACAAGTCTTAAAATTAAAAAACAGCTAGCTGATAGTGTTAGACCTGCTTTTTACTGTAAAAACTCTTTAGGCAAATTATTAGTTAATAATAAAGATAAAATACATTACTTAAATAAATCCGGGATTTATAGATTGCAATGCTCTTGTTGTACAAAGTTTTATATCGGCAAAACAGAAAGGACACTGAACATCCGAGTTTTAGAACATATGGCAGCCTTTAGATTGAAAAAAGACACGTCTACTTTTGCTAATCACTTAATTTCGGAAGGACAAGTGTTCAATCAGGAACAAGGGATAAAAATGTTACACCCAAATACGGACAGTCATAAGCTCTTTTTCCAAGAAATTTTAGAAATCAACAAAGCACAGCTGCAAAGTCTTCCGATTTTAAATGAAATATCAAACTTTCCCACATCTCCACTTCTATACCCTATATAATCATAAAATCATATAATCATAAAACCTTTGCCGACAAACAAATTATATAATTCTTGAAACTACTCACTACTCAAATCTGTTGGCATTCCCATGAGCTCATCCTTTTCGCCAGCAATGGCTTTGGACTCAGTGATACATTTATATCTTATATAAACACGAAACTTTCATTTACTAAACGTCAGTTCAAGTTCATCCGTGCACTTGAATGCCTGAAGATGCCGAAAGGCGAAACCCGGGTCGTTAGTGACAAAATCTGTGAGAATGTACATAGTTCGAACGATTCAAATTTAATATTGAAATTTCACCAAGCACCTTCAGTCGAAATCTTAAATTTGTTTATTTGTTCATCTGTGACTTTTTCTGCTATTCATTGGATACAAATCGGCCGCTATTCAAAAATTATTTTAGGAATCTGTGCCTGAAGGGTTGAATAGTCAATAAGAACTTCACTACAAAAAGTTTTCAATCTTTAGAGAAATAGAAAATATTCAACATTAAAAATATAATAATTAGTTAAGACGACTACACTAATTTATGGTTTCAATGCAGTCGAAAACTAGTGTTATTTTAGCTTATTTCTCGTGCATGCTTTAAATGTACTATCGATAACTTTTGATGACAGTAAATATTGTGTGTATATAAAGGGTGGCGGACTGCATTGTCGAGGGCATGGGAGTCGGGGTAATGGCAGGAGCCAGAGGCGTTTGGGAGAGCTTAAAAAACAGCAGCGGAGGAAGAGCGCGGCTTTTAGTCAAAAGAAAAAGGGTCCGATCCCGATGTCTTCACACTGCACAGCTCAACAGGGCTAACGTTGCCGAACATGGGCTAACTCTCGATCAAGGTTTGTTTATTTGTATTAAATAATTACCAATAATTCTTTTACACCTTTAAAATCGCTACTTTGAAGGGGAGATATATCATGCTTCGGTGATTATTCCGAACATGTTTTTTTAACAATTTCTTTTGTTTATTTATCAAGGTATCTACATTAGCAAGATTTCGCCTGGAAGTTTAGCAGCGAAAGAAGGAAACCTCGCTATCGGAGACAGAGTTCTCAGTGTGAGTAAAATGGAAATGATAAATGTCTCGTGTTACTTAAAAGGTTGACTGATTAAAATCAATTTATGTTTTATATCTAAATAGATCAACAACAAGTCCATGGACGGATTAAAAAGTGCTGTCGAAGCGATGATGATATTGAACGATAGGCATTTTGACATGGTTACCATCACTACTTTGAAGACCATCTCTCACAGTGGATCTACCAACAGTGATCTCTCTAACAGGTAAGAACGATACGGTGAAATATTTTTTATTATTCAGCTGTTGCGACGTAATTGCACAGAAGAAATTGATTTGATATTAGTGTGTATATTTTAATTTTAATGCTATTCTCTTAATAGGTTTTCTCCTGTGAAAGAATCATTAAACAAAAACTCCTATTCAATATCCCACCATACGGGAAAAATGGTAAACAGCTGTTCGCAAACCGAAGATCCTTTTTGTCAGTATCTCCATCCCAGCGGAGACCAAAAGGTTGCCACCTCGCACCATTTTGAGAATCCTGTGGGGGATTTCGACAGGCGATACGTTTACAAAGTGACAACTGGCAACCCCACCAAATCCCACGAAAAGAGTCATTCTACTTCAGGGAACCACGAAAGAGGTATTGTACAATTTATTATCTTGATTTTGGGGTCCAATTGTTTTGAAAGATAATAGGACCATAGCTAAGAATTATAACTCAAATTATCTATTGATTGCTGATTGACCGTTCAGTTCTTAATTTTGTGCAGAGCTTAAAGTATACTGTTGATAACTTAACAAGAATGTTATGACATGAAGTACTAATTATGATTTCAAGATTTTTTTGCAACAAAAATGATAATACAGTGGAACCTCTCATAATGAGTTTAATTCGTTCCAGAAATTTACTCGTTATGTGAAACACTCTTTGAGCGAAACAATTTTTCCCATATAAAACAATGTGAAATACAATAATGCGTTCCATGCCAGAAAAAAAAAACAATTTTTATATTTTTTAAGTGTATTAATGTAAAATTACATACTTATAAATTGTTATGGCGCGTAACAACCTGGAATGCGATTTCGATTTGCAAAAAACGATAAAAGCTCATCAATATCGTTGTTATCCACCTCCAGTCTCATGCTATTGGCCAAAGATACAATCTCGCTGACTGTAGACTTCACAGGTACTGTTTCAAACCCTTCAAAATCACATTCGACAACGCTCCTTGGCAAAGCTTCTTCCAAGCTGAAGTGAGGGTTCTCTCGGTAACCCCTTCCCACGCCTTGTCAATAATCTTGAGTCGAGCAACGATGTGAAAGTGATCTTTCCAAAACTCTGCGTCACTTGCTATGCGAAAAGTCGCTCGTTAAGGGAGCATTTTTTTCACAATCTGTAATGCTCGTTATGCGAATTACTCGTTATGAGAGGTTCCACTGTAATTTCAATATTATCTCACTTTTGGTAAATATTTTAAATTATAGTTTTTCAATTTGTAGTTGTCGTTTAAAATCATCGCATACATGATTTGGCACCTCCTCAGGTATAATATATTTTGTTATCGATTTCTAGGAACGTGGGATATGATTCTTGGTAAAATAGAAGCCGTCACAGGTAGAAGTAAATCCAAAGATAAACAAAACCGAGTAAGTTTCTATTTTCTTTTGTATTTTATGATTTTTTACGTTCGTAAACTCATATTGAATTAATAAAAACAATAATCCTTTGTACTTCATTCCACTTTATTTAATATGTCAGGACCGGTTTCGCTCATTGCGAGCATTGTCAACTGATAAGAAAAATAATTTAACAATGCTATTTATACAAAATTGAAAAGTTATACACAACAGTTGGCATTGAAAAGAAATTGGCAATTACATTAAAGTGATTCTAAAATAACACAAAATTAAAATGTTCAACACATCTAACATATAATTAAAAAGTCATCTCAGATTCATAAATTCAGAATGCGATTGAAAGTAATTACAAACATAATTCAAATTTGGGAAATTTTTGACAAAGTGATAAAATGTTACATTAATAAAGTGAATATGCTTAATGATATGAATATGCTTAATGATAGTTTTCAAGTGAAGTGATAGTTTTTCAAATGATAGTTTTTAAGCATATTCATATCATTAAGCATATTCACTTTATTAATGTAACATTTTATCACTTTGTCAAAAATTTCCCAAATTTTAATTATGTTTGTAATTACTTTCAATCGCATTCTGAATTTATGAATCTGAGATGACTTTTTAATTATATGTTAGATGTGTTGAACATTTTAATTTTGTGTTATTTTAGAATCACTTTAATGTAATTGCCAATTTCTTTTCAATGCCAACTGTTGTGTATAACTTTTCAATTTTGTATAAATAGCATTGTTAAATTATTTTTCTTATCAGTTGACAATGCTCGCAATGAGCGAAACCGGTCCTGAAATATTAAATAAAGTGGAATGAAGTACAAAGGATTATTGTTTTTATTAATATAATGCCTTTCCACCAAGTATTGACAGTGAACACCCTAAAAGTGATCATATTGAATTATTTTTATTGATGTTTATTATGTATATTTCTTTTCAGCAAAGTGCTGTTCCTGAGAGTGATGCTATTGCTGAATTAGATTCAGTTATTGATAGCTATCATGGTAAAACAAGTAAGTAAATTTATCACAATTACAACTTTTGAATTCATTGGCACACTGTATTTGATTATGCCAGTTAAGAATCAATATGATATTGGTAACCTGTAAACAAACATAGTCGATGTAATCATTGGAATATATTCTACCTATTCTGATGTGGAAGTTTTTTTCAATGAAAATGTTGTTTTGTTTCATTTTCTAGGCAGCAAAGAGTCTTCCAGCGGAGGGGTTTTGAAACGTTCAAAGCGACGCAGTAAAGACAATTCGTCCCAGAGTGCGAGTGAATCTGCAAAAAACAACGGCGGCACGTGGCCAAGAGCCAGGTCCAATGTCATATTTCAGCAGAACCCTACCGGAACCATTGTTCAGCCGCGCTCTAAAAAAGAGAGACCCGCACTCTCCATTCTTCTCAGTCCGCCGACTAAACTGCAGCAGTCTGAGCAGCAATGGTGTAACAGAAATTCAAACCCCATTCCTCTGAGTCATCTCCCGCTTGCACAGGCGTCTACCCCTTCTAGGCACTCCGTCTACAAGTCCATTGAGTCCGCTCCCGATCCTTCAGGCCTAAGGATGCATTTCCCGAAGCCTTCGCTTTCGGGTCGCACTCAATTCGCCCCATCGAATTTTGTGAATTTTGAAAAGCCCAGAAGCACCGACAAGGACAAGCGCGGCATGGCCGACTTTGCGGAGCGTGACATCGCTCCGGACCGTCTCAGCCGGAATTTGAACCCATCCGATGATTCTTTAGACTATCAGGCTGTAGCCGACGGGAAGAGCCCAAACTCTCTAGATTTTATGGGAAATTCTGGAAAGAGTCCAGGCTCTCTGGAATTCGCGCCTCCCGTTCCTTCTCTGTCCAAAAATCTCAATTCCTTTGAGTTTTCACTCAAGCACCCCGACTACTATGCTCTGAAGAAGTCTTCATCCAAAACGGTTAGCAAGTATCCTTCAGACAGCGAGAGCCTCGGTCCGGATAGCTTGCCTGGCGGACTGACTTCCGGTCTCGCTGGAACGCTGCCGTCCCATTCAAGAATCCAGTCTCAATTATACAGAGCTGTTCCTCCCTACGTCAATCCGCACCCTCATCATTTACCACCCGTTAGATACCCCAATCCGTCTGGGCCGACGCCGCCTATGACACAAAGCCGGTCCGGTGAAAGCATCGGTGCAGGATACGAGTGCGCCGCTTTCGGTTCCCACTCGCATAATGCATCAGAAATTCAACCCGGGGCTCGCGCTCCTCGCGGGAACCCGTCCGGAGATCACTACCACCACGGATACGAGGGCGGAACGTTCCCCAGAAAAAAAGAGAATCCGAGATTCAGAATACCCTCCAACCCGAGTGTCACTTCAAAAAACTCGGCGGGCAAGGTGAGCACCGGCTCCATCGAACGCAGCTCTGAGAGGGGCTCACCTATGCCCACTTTCCACGTCGAAGTTTTGAGCCCTGGAAGAGGGGCGCGCGCCAAGCGCCTGCCGCACACCAACACCAGAAATTCAGTTCCTGAATATTGTGGGTTTGGTTGGCACAGGCCCCTCCCGGGTGAGTTGCGTCGGGTACACATTGACAAAAGCCAACAACCTTTAGGCATACAGATCTCTTGTCCTCCAGAGAGCGGCGGCGTGTTCGTTTCTACCGTCAACGAGCATTCGCTCGCCAGTCAGGTGGGTCTCCAGGTGGGCGATCAGCTGTTAGAAGTGTGCGGGATTAACATGCGGTCGGCCACGTACAAACTAGCGGCTAACGTCCTGCGTCAGTGCGGTAATTCTATTACCATGCTGGTTCAGTACAGTCCTGACAAGTACAACGAACCCGAGGGAACGGGAAGCTCATCGGAGGAACACTCCGGTGACGAAGGTTCCGCATCAGGATCTCCGACACCCCGCAATTCCCCCGGTCCCCAACGCGCCTTGCGGTCAGAGCCTCCGCCGCCTGATGTGAACGGCGACAGGAAATCGCAGTCCGGCAATGAGCCCTCGGAACCTCGTTTCCTACTCATCGAGATGCGCAAGAGTTCTGACCTGGGAATCAGCCTCGTCGGTGGTAACGCAGTGGGTATATTTGTTCACAGTGTCAGAATGGACTCCCCGGCTTACGATGCCGGTCTTCGTACTGGAGATCAGATCCTGGAGTACAATAGTGCCGATCTTCGCAGGGCCACGGCCGAGCAGGCCGCATTGGAATTAGCAAAACCTGCCGACAAGGTAAAGCATAAGTTGATTGAGGCCTTCTAATAAGCATCTCAATTGGCAGCCCTAAGAATAGTTCAATTAACATGACAATATCAGTTTTGAATATCTCTAAAGTGTTATGAATAGTTATGGAAAAAGTTAGCTGTTACAATCCTGGATGAGATTTGATCTTTGGTGTAATGTGTAATAGAATATACAAGTACACTGAATGGGTTATCCGAGGGCCACCAAACTTCACGATCTAAGCAAATTCGTTAAGCACTGCAAACTTTCATACAAACTTTGTATGAAAGTTTACAGTGCTTTTTTCCCTTCGAATTTGCCTACCTTTCAAACTTTTTTATGTCTGAGCTGCATGTCAGTTTTTGCTTGGACCACATATTATTCATAATATAGTCACATAACATAAATGTAATTGCACACAAATACAAATGTATCTTAAACACTCATTCGTTTACGTCATTTTTTGCAAATACTATTGGAAGTTTGAAAAAACATCCGGTGCATCAAGTGTGACGTTTCATTTTCTCGGGTTATGAAATCTTTTTCATGAATATATAGAGGCAATAGAAACATTATTTGTAGTCATTATGGAACTATAATTTTCTTTTGGTCTTTCTGTACTTTGATTGTGTATATTGATAATGTATTTCCTTAGGTAAGCGTCTTGGCTAGACTTGATTTACAAAGATACCATGAAATTAAAGACAAGCCTGGAGATGCCTTCTTTGTGAGAGCGGGATTCGATAGAAGTGCAGATTTGGGATCGAGCGGAGTGGATCCACAATTCGATGCGTACTCGCTATGGTTTCGAAGGGATGAAGTTATTTTCGTGGACAATACTCTCTTCAATGGTGCTCCTGGTCTGTGGAGAGCCTGGCAGCTTGACCAGAAGGGAAACAAACAGCAATGGGGAACTATACCTAGCAAATTTAAGTATGTCATCATTTAAAATTAGTTTAATCGTTTAAAACAATTAGTTTAATATAAATTTAATTCATTTTCATTATTTGTTTTGGCCGTGTGCGACATATGAGATATGCGGCAGAAGCGTGGTGTCATGCGTCCTATCGATTACCACAATCTCTGAGATGAAATTGTATTTGATATACCGCTCTCGTAGTAACAAAAGGATTAATTAACACCTTTTTGTCAGTCATGAGAAATAGTGTCATGAAAGTATTTTGTGAGATCAGTAAATTTTGAATCTTGCCAAAAGATGCAAAGTGAAGTAAAAACTTTGGTTAGTTTTAGGTAGTCATTTAGTAATTTATCGTTGTATTATTTTAGAGTTGAAGAGTTACTTCGTCGCTCGGTTGGATCGCTAGAAGGTACCGAGAGTGGACAGAATCAAAGCAGACGGGGGTATACAGCGACCCGTCGGTCGTTTTTCAGACGAAAGAAACATCGAGACCCGAAAGAATTGGCATCTTTCTCAAATACTAATCTGGGATGGTGGAGTGACTCGGGAAACCTCAACGAAGAGCTACCTCTCTGCTCATATCAAAGAGTTGAAAGACTTCACTGTGAGTTCTTTCAATTTGGCCATATTATTAAATAAATATTTACTACTAGAAAAAAAGGAGGAGTTGTAGTGTGTATTTCGACAGGTCATGTCATTTTATTCCGACTCTTGTGTTTTGGAATTTATGTAAGTCTGGTTGGAATGGTAATGAGATGCAACAGTGTCGTTTGCTTTATTTACTATCACTACCATTATTGCTTTTGCAAACCTTAATTTTGTGTACACAATTGTTGCAGATCCCGCTCATAGGCCAGTCGTAGTGCTGGGTCCACTGTGGGAATGCGTCGTGGAAAAGGTTGTGTCTGATTTCCCCAACGAGTTCAACCGAGCCACGCCAGAACTGATTCAGCTTACGGGGCCGTCACTCGACAGGGCTTTGTCGCAGGGCAAATATTTGGAACCCAGAAAACGAGGAAACTATTTAGAATGTATCGCATTGCAAGCGATAAAGGAAGCCTGCGATAGGGTAAAGTATATTGCTTGATATGTTTTGCCTTATGAAATATTCTGTTGGCGCTTTACAATGAAAAGTTTTCTCGCGATACAATACTTAAACATTACGATTAATTAAAATGATTTTCTTCCCAGGGAATGCATTGCATCTTGGATGTGAGTGTGGCGTCTATTGAAAAGTTGCATAAGCAGCAAATTTATCCAATAGTGCTCCTCATCAAATTCAAATCGACAAAGCAAATCAAAGAAATAAAAGACACACGGTACCCTATGGAAAAAGTGTCCGCGAAAGCAGCCAAAGAGATGTACGAGCATGCGCTTAAATTAGAAACTGAATATCGACAATACGTCTCTGGTATGTATTTTTTTATTCTTCCAATTCTCAGATAATACTTTTTCACCGTTCTGTTTTGAGTGGTAAAAATACAATATGTAAAATAATAATATACTAGCTGTAAGCCCGCTGCCAGGAACGTGAGATTTTTGTTGCATTGTGTTTAATTTTATTTAGTTTAATTTAATTTAATTTAATTTAATTTAATTTTATTTAACCCTTTGACTGCGGTTAACTGTTATAGCAGCCCAATCTGAACCGATTTGGATCCGAGCCGCGGTCAAAAGGTTATTTTAATTTGATTTGATTTGATTTAATTTAATTTAATTTAATTTAATTTCATATCATTTCATTTCATTTCATATCATTTCATTTCATTTCATATCATTCATATCATTTCATATCATTTCATTTCATATCATTTCATTTCATATCATTTCATATCATCTCATATCATTTCATTTCATATCATTTCATATCATTTCATATCATTTCATATCATTTCATTTCATATCATTTCATTTAATTTAATTTAATTTCATATCATTTCATATCATTTCATTTCAATTCATTTCAATTCATTTCAATTCATTTCAATTCATTTCATTTCATATCATTACATATCATTACATTTCATTTCATATCATTACATTTCATTTCATATCATTACATATCATTTCATATCATTTCATATCATTTCATATCATTTCATATCATTTCATATCATTTCATATCATTTCATTTCATATCATTTCATATCATTTCATATCATTTCATTTCATATCATTTCATATCATTTCATATCATTTCATTTCATATCATTTCATATCATTTCATATCATTTCATATCATTTCATATCATTTCATATCATTTCATATCATTTCATATCATTTCATACCATTTCATATCATTTCATATCATTTCATATCATTTCATATCATTTCATATCATTTCATATCATTTCATATCATTTCATATCATATCATTTCATTTAATTTAATTTAATTAAATTAAATTTCATATCATTTCATTTCAATTCATTTCAATTCATTTCAATTCATTTCAATTCATTTCATATCATTACATTTCATTTCATATCATTTCATATCATTTCATATCATTTCATATCATTTCATATCATTTCATATCATTTCATATCATTTCATATCATTTCATATCATTTCATATCATTTCATATCATTTCATATCATTTCATATCATTTCATATCATTTCATATCATTTCATATCATTTCATATCATTTCATATCATTTCAATTCATTTCATATCATTTCATATCATTTCATTTCATTTCGTAGACTGGAAGGTGTTTGAGATTGAATATCTTTTCAGCGGTGATTCCTGCAGGTGCAAACATTGCATACATGTGCACCCAGTTGTAAGCTGCAGTAGACGAAGAGCAAACTATTTCATATCATTACATTTCATTCATTACATATCATTACATTTCATTTCATATCATTTCATATCATTTCATATCATTTCATATCATTTCATATCATTTCATATCATTTCATATCATTTCATATCATTTCATTACATTTCATTACATTTCATTACATTTCATTACATTTCATTACATTTCATTACATTTCATTACATTTCATTTCATATCATATCATTTCATTTCATATCATTTCATTTCATATCATTTCATTTCATATCATTTCATTTCAATTCATTTCATTTCATTACATTTCATTTCATATCATATCATTACATTCATTACATTTCATTACATTTCATTACATTTCATTACATTTCATTTCATATCATTTCGTAGACTGGAAGGTGTTTGAGATTGAATATCTTTTCAGCGGTGATTCCTGCAGGTGCAAACATTGCATACATGTGCACCCAGTTGAAAGCTGCAGTAGACGAAGAGCAAACTATTTCATATCATTTCATATCATTTCATATCATTTCATATCATTTCATATCATTTCATATCATTTCATATCATTTCATATCATTTCATATCATTTCATATCATTTCATATCATTTCATATCATTTCATATCATTGCATATCATTTCATATCATTTCATATCATTTCATAACATTTCATTACATTTCATTACATTTCATTACATTTCATTACATTTCATTACATTTCATTACATTTCATTTCATATCATATCATTTCATTTCATATCATTTCATTTCATATCATTTCATTTCAATTCATTTCATTTCATTTCATATCATATCATTACATTCATTACATTTCATTACATTTCATTACATTTCATTACATTTCATTACATTTCATTACATTTCATTTCATATCATTTCATTTCATTTCGTAGACTGGAAGGTGTTTGAGATTGAATATCTTTTCAGCGGTGATTCCTGCAGGTGCAAACATTGCATACATGTGCACCCAGTTGAAAGCTGCAGTAGACGAAGAGCAAACTATTTCATATCATTTCATATCATTTCATATCATTACATTTCAATTCATTTCATTTCATTTCATTTCATTTCAAATCATTTCATTTCATTTCAAATCATTTCATTTCATTTCATTTCATTTCATTTCATATCATATCATATCATTTCATTTCATTTCATTTCATATCATTTCATTTCATTTCATTTCATATCATTTCATTTCATTTCGTAGACTGGAAGGTGTTTGAGATTGAATATCTTTTCAGCGGTGATTCCTGCAGGTGCAAACATTGCATACATGTGCACCCAGTTGAAAGCTGCAGTAGACGAAGAGCAAACTATTTCATATCATTTCATTTCATTCATTACATATCATTACATTTCATTTCGTAGACTGGAAGGTGTTTGAGATTGAATATCTTTTCAGCGGTGATTCCTGCAGGTGCAAACATTGCATACATGTGCACCCAGTTGAAAGCTGCAGTAGACGAAGAGCAAACTATTTCATATCATTTCATTTCAATTCATTTCATATCATTTCATATCATTTCATATCATTTCATATCATTTCATATCATTTCATATCATTTCATATCATTTCATATCATTTCATTTCAATTCATTTCATTTTTCATTTCATATCATTACATTTCATTTCATATCATTTCATATCATTTCATTTCAATTCATTTCATTTCATTTCATTTCATATCATTTCATATCATTTCATATCATTTCATATCATTTCATATCATTTCATATTATTTCATATCATTTCATATCATTTCATATCATTTCAATTCATTTCATTTCATTTTTCATTTCATATCATTACATTTCATTTCATATCATTTCATATCATTTCATATCATTTCATATCATTTCATTTCGTTTTATATCATTTCATTTCAATTCATTTCATTTCATTTCATTTCATTACATTTCATTTCATATCATTACATTTCATTTCGTAGATTGGAAGGTGTTTGAGATTGAATATCTTTTCAGCGGTGATTCCTGCAGGTGCAAACATTGCATACATGTGCACCCAGTTGAAAGCTGCAGTAGACGAAGAGCAAACTAAAACACTTTGGGCGCCATCCCAGCAGACTTGACCCTTGCCTCCCACCCCTCGACCCCCATCTGATCCTCCCCTCCCTCAATCGACCGCCTCCACTCCCAAATCTCCCCACTCCGGATCCAAGTCCGTGACCTTTTCTAATTGCCGAAATGAAACGGCGCGATCGCTTCTGTCGCGGCCTTATCCTTCCGATCCGGATATGACTTATCATTCGGATCCCGGAATCACTGATTTTTCAGCCCGATCACCGAAAGAAGTCACCTTTGATTCCGAGAAAACATCGCGGGAGCGAGAAAAGTTCGCTGGTTACTATTCCGAACCCGATGCCAAATACTTTGAAATCGATTACGATTTTCTAAAGCGGCTCAGCGCCTTAGCCGAGAGAGATCTCGAGCGAAGGCGCAGGGCGAAAAGAGCCCGGTCGGCCGGTAGACCCCGCTCCAGAAAGGCCTCTGACGGAAACGATTCATCTCTGTACGAGAAACTGGTCGACAGCTACGTCATAGAAAACGAAAGCGAAGCTTCAAAATATCAGGAGAGGCGATCGTTAGAACGACATGAAGGGCGCCGAAACAGCGATAGAAAAAAAAGTGCAGAATGGAGTGTTCCGTTCGAACGCCTCGGCGAAAGCAGACGCTCGGAGAAGAGCGCCCCGCCTTCCAGGAGAAGTTCCGTCCACTCGGCCAAGTCTGTTTCGTTTGTGGACAATCCTCAGCCCGAGAGCCCCAGCAATTACACGGGGAAGAGTTTCACAAACGACCTGAAGAGATTTCTGCTGAAGCCTTCCTCCTCCAGGTTCAGCCTCAAGGAGAAATTTCTGGGGGGCTTGCGCATCTCCTGCGATGATCGCGAGAGGCCCCGACGCCGGCGGGCGCCTTCCGTAGGTCTAATCAAGGGCCTGTGGAAGTCCTTGTGAACGAAATGTATTTATACGCCTTTTACACTTACCTTTTTGAACAGTTTTACTATATTTTTTAGAATGCTGTATTAATGATCTGATAAATTTATTAGGAATATTTTGACCTACTTGGATTTTTCCAATTGTATTTATTTAAAATTGAGGTTGTATATTTTAATGTATAAATAATATTTCAAAACCCAATCTTGTTGAATGTTTAGTCTGTCTTGTTTTTCGATACACTATCGAATTTTATATATGAATTAAATGCACGTTCACAGTTTGAATGGTCCTGATTGAATGTGTAGATTAAATGTGATTGTCTGTTTGTATATTAGCGAGACGGTAGTGTTGTAATAACCCTCTGTTGTCTACGAGAGTGCCGAGAGATGAATGAATGATGTGTGAGAGGGTACGTGTGGGATATTCATACTGCACAATATGAAATATTATAATGGACTGGTAGTCATGTAAGAATTAACCGATGCAATGAATTTGTCCTGCCGCGTTGAAATCTTTCATTCACGTTTCATGCGTCAGTCTATCTGTATAAATAATATCTCAGATTTACAATATAGCTACGTAGAGTTTTTTTTATCTCTCTTGAAGAAAAACCGCTTAGATAAATTAAGAATTCTCAGTTTTTATTTTAACTCTTTTGGCAGGATTCATCAATATATAATTAATTTTTAGTTTCGATTTAGATATCATTGACCAAAGTTCTTTAATATATCTATTAAGGTTCGGTTTAAAATATTTTTTACACCGTACACGCTTTGTCCCGTGCGAACTCTTCATTTTTAGTTAATTATAATGAAGTGAAACCGCCGATTGTGAATTTAACAGCCTACGAATTCAAAATGTCCGCCTATGTATAACTATGCAAACCGCACCTTTGGACTAAAAATTATTTAGAGTTTAAATATGGCAATATTAAAATTATTAAATTGAATATAACATATCAGTTTTCTGATATTAATTGATAGAGACTAGAATTTAAAACCACGAAGACTTATCAATCAATATAAATATAATGGCACTAAGAAAGTATTTTTTTTTCAATGATTTTGCATTTTTTGAATAATAATATTGTATATTTACCATATCCAGTGAGCTTCAAAATGTGTAATTCAAATTCACAAAACTGGCGCACGAGATTCAATTGTATTCGAGAGTATCTAAATTAAATTATTTGAAGAGACACCTGAAGATTATTTTTTTTGTGTCGGATGCATGTTTAGAATGATCGGCGTTGCAATATTTAGAGTTATATTACGTAGATGTAATACTTTTATAGTTCTAATGTTTTATATGTTTCGCTTGGTTGAGCTCAAGAAATGTGAATGTTAGTTTAAATTAAACGTAAGTTATTATTGTTCAATATTAAAAAAAGATGTTCAGTAATCTGTTAAAATATTTCTAATTTTATTTTGTTGGTTTTGGTTAAAGATAAATAGAGAGCTTTGAAATATTTTCATTCATCGCCTATGCAGAATCTGTACTTCGACTGTATTATATTATATTGCGCCGATTCTCCTTCAGCCCGGACGAATCGTCGTCCTGTGCATATAATTATTTTATGTTATTATTTGTGAAAAAAATATTACTATTTATTTTTGTGTTTGACTGGATTTTATGATCGACGAAATCATCTTGAGATTAAACGAAAGTACAGTATTATTTTACCACGTAATCAACAAAAGAATGATGAGATAGCTGTGCTGTGATTAAATTTCCCACATATTTTATTTATGCATTTTCTGAACTCGTCTTCGCTGAAAATTTTTGCTTGATTTTGCACAATAAAATTAATTTAACAAGACTTTGTTTCATTTTGTACACTTTTATTTATATGTTATAAATACAAAATCTCATTTAACAAACGGTTACATAACATTTTTATCATATTAAAGACTATATACATAAAATATTGTTAGTGAAAATTAAAACCTCCAGTTAAATAACAATAGCAACAACTAATTATGTAAAAAAAGAAGAAAAAAAAACTGTGGTGCGTTATTATTACAAATCACTAGCCTTAGCATTCAATATTATAACCTAACCTTAAAATTATAGTTATAAAAACAAGTAATATTTTCCTTGGCTCGTAATTACATTATTCAAAAATACTATTTCTATCAGATATTTTTTTTGATTCACTCCTGCAGTATTTCAAATGCTGCGATTCTAGAAAAGTATCGTCTGGTCGCTCCTAAAAAAACATGTTTCAAATGAAGCAGTCGGCGTTTTGAAGTTAAATATCATTGCAGAAATGATCACAGAGTTTGTTCACGATATATTTTAATAAAGTTTTCTTTGTAGGTTGTAAAAACTTCTTCATGTCTTAAATATTTACGTGTTTGACAATAAATTTTATAAAATTTTATAATAAGCTCGAGTGTAATGTGAGCACAGGTAAATGTTGCCAAAATTTTTGACTTTCACAATTAAATAGCAATATATCAGGAATGGGATTCGCGGACACCAAGAATTTGTATGGAAATTAAGATCATTATCATTATGTACATTTCTAACTGAATCCGTTACAGATAAATATTTACATCAGAGTATATGATATCACAATTATTATGACCTTTTTTACTGTCAACTTGGCGACACTTACTAATGTGGCGTTTTAATAAGCAGTTTTAATTAACTACTTCAGCGTTTGAATTGTTAGTGTATTGATATATTTATAAATCAATAAAATTTAACTACCGCTCTATTAGTTAGGAATTACAAAACCTACAGCTTTATAGCCTACGAATTTATTTACAGTTGGCCTACAATGTTACAAGTCTAAAGAATAAATAACATAACTTATTACTCTTATTAGAAAAACAATAAAATATGATAATTACATAAATTATATATACACTACATCAATCACCGCAAATGTCTGTCAAAAACTCTTGGAATACTGGGGTTGGTAGTTACGAGGCTACACAGCATGAGCAATATTAAATGTTGTATCAAGACATGCCATTAGACTCACGTGAATTAAGACAGTCAAAGAGTGTGTGTATATCAAATGCATTTAACGTTATGTCAAATATTTTTTATTCTACAGAAATATGTCACACCTCTGACTATAGTGTCTGATTACTTGGCAATTTTTTTTTTTATGACAATCAAAATAAACATGTACAACAAAATTGTTTTGAAAATTCAATTTTCTCTACATAGAGACAAAATTTATTATGAATCCTTTTTAAAATTAGACAATATCTGTGTAAAGTCTTCAATAGCAGCTTTTTTCTCACAAAAATCAATGCAATGGTTACATAAGATTCACAGAACATTAATCATCAAATTTATCAATAATGTAGCTAGACTTTTAAACAAAGTGTTTTGATCTGGGTGAATTGATTATAGGAAGATTACTTAGGATCACTACAATGCAACAGTAAATGCATATTTTTTACATTTTTGTCATAGTAAGCTATGATGCGCTGCAATAATGTTCAGTCCTCCGACATCAAATAGTATTTTATCAATAAAAAACCCAAATATGCGAGGTCTCTATTCATCAATATTAATCGTGTACCAGTCTGATGCCGCGTGTTGATACATCTCTTTTTTAATACTGTCGTCAATTTCCGGTTCAATTGTTCTCGGACTTCGGGATGTCACTCGAAATTCCAGTGGCATATCATAACACTTGCAGACGCAGCATGAAGGAAACCGGAACCAGTCGGAGAAAATGCCTCGGCATTCATTATTAGGATCGTATGCCAGGAGGCGGTGAAGTCTGTACTGCTGTTCACACCTGAAAATAACCCAACAATATATATTTTAAAAATGTCGAGGGAAGCATCCTGGTAGTGAACGCAGAGGATATGACCATACATTTAGGATAATGTCATGTTAGTTATTGTACATACTTTACTCTTATTAATATGATTGGTAGTGAGCTCCAGGAAATTTCTAACATTTAACAGTACTAGAGGAGCGATTTAAAAGTGAATTGTTATGAACCGAACTGTTAAAAATATAAGTATAAAAGTAGGGATGAACTCATGGAGAAAAACTTTCACCGACCTCCTATGTTCGAGATCATTTAATTTTAAATTGAAAATTTTTACATAAATTTTAATTTGCTGAACTACCAAATAAAACTAAACTAATTTAAGATTTCGACTGAAGGTGCTTGGTGGAATTTCAATATTAAATTTGAATCGTTCAAACTATGTACATTCTCACAAATTTTGTCACTAACGACCCGGGTTTCGCCTTTCGGCATCTTCAGGCATTCAAGTGCACGGATGAACTTGAACTGACACTTAGCAAATGAAAGTTTCGTGCTTATATAAGACATAAATGCATCACTGAGTCCAAAGCCATTGCTGGCGAAAAGGATGAGCCCATGGGAATGCCAACAGATTTGTGTAGTGAGCAGTTTCAAGAATTATATAATTTGTTTGTCGGCAAAGGTTTTATGATTATATGATTTTATGGTTATATAGGGTATAGAAGAGATGTGGGAAAGTTTGATATTTCGTTTAAAAGCGGAAGATTTTGCAACTGTGCTTTGTTGATTTCTAAAATTTCTTGGAAAAAGAGCTTATGACTGTCCGTATTTGGGTGTAACATTTTTATCCCTTTTTCCTGATTGAACACGTGTCCTTCCGAAATTAAGTGATTAGCAAAAGTAGACGTGTCTTTTTTCAATCTAAAGGCTGCCATATGTTCTAAAACTCGGATGTTCAATGTTCTTTCTGTTTTGCCGATATAAAACTTTGTACAACAAACCCGGGTCGTTAGTGACAAAATTTGTGAGAATGTACATAGTTTGAACGATTCAAATTTAAAACTAAACTAATTATATTTCGATTACTTCATAGGGTGTTTCTTGCTAGACTCCTATTGACAAAACGTATGAACTATGTCATAAACATACTTTATTTACGAGAGCTATCGCTTTCTAGAATATAACTAGGATTACATCAGTGATTTCTTTTTTTTAAATTGTGTTTTTATTGTTGTTGAATGAATAAAAAATAATATTTACCGACACCCTTCCCGACAAAACATCTGCTTGTGCTCATGCGTACATTTCTCCCAATGCACGTATTGTTCAAACGGGTACAGATTTAGAAGGGCCAGTACCTCGCCTCTTGTATTGTTTGCCCAAAATGGAGCCACCACTTCCTCTTTGACTGGGCAGGCATTCCTGAATTCAAAAAGTAAAAATATAATTATGGATAATGTCATGCACGCAAATTACGTTGTGTTCCAGAAGAGAAAATTATTAAATGAATATTTGAAATAAATAATAAATTGATAATACCATCTCAATTAACCCTACTGGTGAACTTTTCGTGATTCACAGATGACGGTTATTAGAATAGTACTATACTGAATACCTAAATCAACAGAGGTTTTTAAATTTTACTTAGACTGAATTTTGCTTATTTTGTATGTAAATTATAATTTTTAATTTTTCTCATAGATGTCACGTTTAATAATCTCTTATAGCAACACCGATCTATTATATTATATTGATGGAATCTAAACCGTAATTATTCCATAATCATTAATATTTTTCGACTCGTTCAGCGGTTTTGCACTTTCAAATTTATCAATACTTTTTTATAACACAGTAAGTACACCAAGACTTCACAGTTTGCGATTGAAGTGGCCTTTTCATACGAAAATAGGTCGTAATAAATAATTCCCTTTAGAAATATTTAAATGCGATGATACACCGTAAGGCGAAATCATAGTTAACAAATAATATGATAAGCTTCATCACACATTATCGAAGCATTTAGCCACAATATTTAAACAGCTTACGTGTATTTATTGATTAAGAAAACGTCTTTGAAAAATATAGTTTTCCATTGAGGTAATAACTCATAACATATTTATCTACGTAATAGTTTTGACCGAGTGTGCTCGATTGAAATATATGCTACGCTTCCAATTTTATATCTAGGTTACAAAGTTCATTCTTTTTTGGTTTATTTGAATGGATTACTTAATCTGACAACTTACACTCCTCGCAATTTGATGACGGGCTTGGCCTCCTCTTGCACAGCATCTTGAAAGAGCTGTCCTTCGAGATTCGTGGAAATAGAAGCACTGCTCGGAGTACCGGCGCCGATTCTTTCGTCTTTTGCACTTTCCTCTACATTCAGATCAATTCTGTCGTTGATGGTTATTTCGTCTCTAACGCTTTGAGAGAAAAGCATTGTGGGCGGAATCGTAGAGATTTTGTCCATCGCAACTGGTTTCCAGCCACCGTTCTCTTCGTCTGAGTCTCCTGTTGTCGTATCGGTGTCGTATTCCGGTGGGCTCGTCGTGTCTTCCACGGCTACGTATTCAGTGGTCGTCGATTCGGTGGAAATCGCCTCGCTCGTTTGCGGCGTCGAGACGGACGGCAGGAAAGTGACATTTTTGAGAGTCACGCCGTAGTTAGGATAGACGCTGTTAGTCTCGATGCTCTGTTTTATGGCCGCCTCTAGCGTTATAATTTCTGGCTCAATTTTATTCATTTCAAGATTGTCTTTGACCAATTCTTGGAGTGCTACTTCATCTTCAAAAAATGACGTTTTGTAAGCTGCCAATTTGATATTCTCCGAATCCACACTCGATTTATCAATGTCTTCTTTGTAAATTGACGAATTTTCACGGTTCGCTGTAGATTTTTTAGGAATGTCTTTTTTCTTAGCTCCCACTGGCCTATCGTTTACTTCTTTGTTAGTGCTAGAGCTCGGTGTTGTTTGGACCGGCCGAAAATGTGGAACTGTATACGAAGATCCACTCGACCGACCGGTGGGTCTTTTAGAATACAAAAACTTCGTATTTAATATATCTCTATCTTTAGAAAATCTCGCGTAAGAATCGTCTCTTATTGGAACTTGTTGGGTTTCAGCGTCGATGTCGTTATTTTCGATTTCAGCTTTTAGCACTGATATGTGACGCTGGTCTCCGTACATCCTTCGCATGAGCCCTTGATTTTCGTGAACGAAGCGTCGCACTGCGTGCCAAGGATACCCGGCTCCCGGCAGATTGCAGTAGCTTTGCTTGTTCAGGTCGCAGGGAACCGTGACGGGATTGTGGGCTCTGCTGGATCTGTAGGGTCTGGTGCATGCTGAAGAATAGTCGTAGTTGAAACTCGTTACTCCATGAGAAAGCATCAGTACCATCTGAAAAGATTATAAAAACCTTGTATTAATATACGGTTAATTCTTTAAATAATAAATGTATCGAATTCATAAGAAAAACCACCGGAGATGGAGGACGCTAGCGACAATATTATGATAATGCTGTCAACACCAGATTTATAATATACTTAGATGTTATCAGGGTCAGATTTAGACGCAGTGAACCCCCCAAACAAAATGTACGGTAAACAAACTTCTGGTTGCCTCCAACAGTAAATTTCGTAACTTAACATACTTCATTCCGGGATCATTACCTGAAAGTATTATCATATATCTCAATAAATAGATTAAATAAATCTGTCTGAATTCACACCCAAATCGTATGAAAATCTGATGGAAACAATAATATACATCTCAGTTTGAGACCACCAAAATTTTGAAGCCTTAGGCTTCAGTCTTTTTAGCATAAAGGTGAATCCGGCTCTGGGTGTAATGTTTAATAAAGATTTATACATCGATACAGAGTGTACGGTCATTATTTTATTGATTGGTAGGGTAATAAAAAAGAAATACCACCGAGAGGTCAGGTCATCTGTTTATACTTTGACGCATGAATGAAATGTACGTGTCCATACTATAATATATGATGTAGGCATGTAAGTAGGAGCATACATGCTATTACGGGGCAAGTGAAAGTAAGTAAGAAATTTATTCAACTGCTGAACAGTTAAAAAATTAACGAATGTCGTGTGTGCATTTTGTTTGTGCTTTGTATTGTATCGTTTGCTAAATATTATACGCTTTTGTTATCAAGAAAAACCGAATAAATAATGTGTTGAAATAACATACTGTAACAATTAAACAATCGTTATTTTTTAATACTTCGGGCTTCTTATTTATATGAAGAGAAATCCGACAGAATAAATCCTTTATATTTTTACTTATATTCAAATTAAGGTAGACAGTTTCTAGTTGTAGGTGTTTTAGAGAAATCATTGTTGCACAATAGCCATGACATACTAACCAACAGTCTCGACACTAGTTTCTCGTAAGTGTTAATGATCTTCAACTTAGTTCTCGGAGCACACTTTCCCTTTCGGCTCAAATAAGCAACGAAAATGTGAGATTAAAACATATCCGTGATAAGTCGATAACATTTATGTATTAGATGTTTCTCGATAGACACCGGCAATGCACGGAGGTTATCCAATTATTTCGATTTCATTTCGACGCATACAGGAAGATTCGTCAGCAGTTACATTATGTATGTAACCACATTTCATATTAAATATAAGCGATATTGCTCTTGTGAAAAATCCGACATTAGATGACTAGAAATTCGCATTAAAATTGCGACACACAGGATTTAGTGGTCGTTCGATCTCTTTTCGCCGAAATTTATACATTCTATTATAATTTACAAAATTATGTCATATTTTTATTTGTTGCGAGAAAATCCGAGTTCTTTTGGTGAGTTATAAGCAGGTTTTTCAAAGAAAAACGTAATGCCAAGTAAAAGACTTCACAGTTAGGAAGTTAACGTAATCCGTGACAAAATAAACCATTAAAAAAGCGTGGCGCAAGTCATTCTTATTTAAGTGCACATAACATAATTATAATTATATTCATTGAATACAGTGGAACCCCCAATAACACTACCCCGAATTACGCGTTGGTTTGAAATATCCGCCGCAAATCCCCCAATTGAACGATCGCATTCCATTGTTGTTGCTACGAGACGGTCGTATGTGCGGCGCATACAGTCAAATGTTGGCTAGCGCCTGTGTATTAAACACGTGCCAGGTTATACACGTATAGCCGGGGGACTGTTTATGTGTTGGATTTTGGCGCGCTTTGCATTTTATCACTTAGTAACTACATATTTTGTCCATATTATTTTTTTTGCGAAACTAAGGGAAATCTTAGTTTTGAATTTTTTGAAAATCAAAACCAAAATCAAAATCCAATCCAAAATGAAAATCAAAATCCAACACATAAACAGTCCCCCGTTTATGTGTTGGATTTTGGCGCGCTTTGCATTTTATCACTTAGTAACTAAATATTTTGTCCATATATTTTTTTTGCAAAAATAAAGGAAATCTTACCTAGTTTTGCATTTTTTTTGCAAAACTAAAGGAAATCTTTCCTAGTTTTGCATTTTTTTCGTAAAAAACCAAATCCCTAATTTTGTATGAGATTCACTCCCCACATTACACTACTCCAAATTAAACGTTCCCGACTTTAGTGCAAATGGGGGTTTTACTGTGACAAATATAACAAATAAAATTATATGTTGTTTTATTATACATTTAAATATATATATATGAAAAACGATACACTGAAAATAAAATAGGGAAATAAAAACACTGAATAACACACTAATTTTTGTTTCTGCAAAATGGTGTTGATTGCAAACAAATACGTGCAGCTAAATCTTCATCTGCCAATGGGTCAGTGTGGCGGTCTACAGCTAAATTATTAAGTAGCTTATTTACAAACATTCGTGTAATTGAAAGAATCTAGCTTAAAAGGATTTTCAAAACATCCCAGTATTCCTTATTATTTTATATTCAAATAAATTTTATCAGTGAAAAATAAACAGGGCGTGCGTAACAGCGACCTCCTATTTTTTCAATAAAAATCCATCTCAACTTAAACGTACTATTTATTTTCAACAAAATCAAATACATTGATATAATATTAACTTTTTTTTCGGTTTCTATTGGACATTCAAAGCTAATTAAATGTCAATATAGTAAATATCAAATGGAGAATTAAAATAAAAAGTAAATGTTATTATTGATGTATTTGATTTTGTAAACGTCTAAAAAAAACAAAAATAAATAGTGCGTTTTGGATTAGATGCCACTTTTTATTTTAAAAATAGTGTACACGGACAACGTTATTTTAGGTTAATAATTCAATTTTGTGTCGTTTATAACAGTGTTCCGCAACCTTTTCTCTCCCACGGCACACCAAAATTTTCTCCAGATTTCCGCAGCCCACTTCAAATATACATATACACATAAAAGTAAATGCTAAAATAATATTAGACATCGTTATCAATTGTGTAATATATATTGCCACCTCAGTACTACAACTATGCAACCCTGATTTTATCATTGTTTGAACAAATTATTTGATCTTTTCTTCACTGAAGTAATGCGTTGTGGCACACTTGGCATCGCCTCATGGCACACTAGTGTGTCGGGACACAGCGGTTGCGGAGGACTGGTTTATAAGACTATGAACAAATATGTTATATACTATTTCTGTTAAAACCCAGATTTATTTTGTAAACACACGTATTTTACTAATATAATGTCACAATACAAAAAACGCGAATTTTGTAAATTTTTATAAAATGAATTACCTACATTTTTTAAAGAGGTGTTTTAAAAATGAAAGTTTCACCTAATACTTGTTATTTCTGACATTTCATAGACGTTGATAATTTTTGTGTCAGCAGTCAATACAATTATAAGTAAACAACTTGCTTGATTTGCATAACTTGATTTGAAACGTTAAATTCATAATAAACATACTAATAATTTGGCAACATTTTTCCTATTATCGTAACCATAATTTAATTCTAGTACTAATGCTATTGACGATTCTTCGTTATATATGTACATATATTGAGTTTAAGAAAGTATTTTCCATTTATGACATGTTCGGATTTTTTAAAATGAAAATAAAGAGCACTTAATTACGAGGTGAACTGTTAGCAAAAGGTCATTATTAACAGTTGACAATACTCTATATATATATATATTTTTATTAGTCGTTTGTTTTACACTAATTATTATTGATAGTTAACAACATTTAAATGATAAATTATCGTATTCGCGATTTGATTAGTCAATGTTGCTTGAAAGGGCATTTTCGACACTGCCCATCAGTGGCGGATTACCCTATAAGCAAATAAAGTGCGCGCTTGGGGCCTCGAATTTGAAGGGTTTCAAAAATAGCTTACAGTATAAAACCCACATACTTTTTTTCAGATTTTTATTATTTTACGTGGATTTTAATGACGTTTTCGTGTTATCCGAAAAACAGAACTTTCAAGTTTTATTGCGCCTGGGGCCTCTCACGTGATTAGGCAGCCACTGCCGCCCATTGGAAATAATACTCTTATATCGCGTCGTTGTTGTATAAAAAGGAAACATTAATTTTTTGAAAAAATATCAAAACTACACATTATCGAACAATTGTTTTACTTTAATTCTCTCCGACATTCGCTGTTGAATTTAATTTCTTGAAGCGATATTGCTTGTAATGTTTGTATGTGTAAGCAGGGGTAGGCTTGAGGGCCTCGCACGAGCCTCTTGTTAAGTTTTACTAAGGTCTACGTGCCCCTTGTTAATCTAAGAGAAAACAATATTCTCAAATCAAATTAGTTTATAACTGCAGTTTCTGACTCATATATTATCTACAATAGCTTCAGTATACACAGTAGTACATTTTTAACCATTTACATGTAAGTAAGTTAAATTGCATATGTTTACATATTATAAGTGTATTAAACAAAAATCGATTGCTTATTTAAGTATTGCATATAAATGCTTCTTCTTTGGCCATGTTCGCTCCCTATGTGGAGCATATGGCCGCCACGCGGCACCTCCATGTTTCCCTGTCTCCCGCCAATAGCTTTGCTTCCTCCCATGACATGCCAGCATCCCTCAGTTCCGCCGAGTACATCCTATGGATAGTACCCGACGGACGTCCAGGACGCCGGAATCCCACCGGTCGAAAGAAGAGGCAGGCAGGATTGAGGCTTTCCGGAGGCATCCGCAGCACGTGACCCAGCCAGTTCCAACGTCTCTCCATAACCACTGACGTGACGGGACGCTGTCTTGTACGCTCCCTTATCTCTGAATTCCTCACAAAATCAAACCACCTCACCCCCATTATCCGACGCAAGCATCTGTTCTCGAAGCTCAGTATACGGTTTTTCTGAGTCTTCGTCAGGTGCCATGATTCGCAACCGTAAAGCATTACCGGCAGAATGCAAGCGTTGAACAAGTAGCATTTGGTTTTAATCGAGTACAGCTGTGTGTCCCAGACAGTCCGCATTGAGTTGAATGTGGCTCCAGCCATTCCTAAACGAATGGCGAGCTCGTTTTTTGTACTACCGTCTTCGGGGATATGTACGCCGAGGTATCTGAAGCTGTCAACCCTCTCGATGATCTGTCCCGCGCTGGTAAGGGTCCTATCAGAGTCATGACAGGTTTGGTTACACATCACATTGGTCTTACTAGTATTAATTTTTAGACCAATGCGACCTGAGTTAGTTCCTAACCCATCAATAGTCTCCTGGATGCCCTCAATGGATTTATCGAATATTACAGCATCATCGGCATATTCAAGGTCACACAGCTTTAGACCGGGACCAACAGCTACACCTCGATCAGGCGGAATTGACCTGCGAAGTATGAAGTCAAGGATAATAATAAACAGGAATGGTGCAAGAACGCACCCCTGTCTCACTCCGGTAGTGACCCCGAACCATTCGGTATTTGAGTCACCGATTCTCACACAACATGCACTATTCTCATGTAAGGATTTGATAATGGCCACAATCTTTGGCGGAATCCCGTAGGCATCCAGTATCCTCCACAAAGAGGGTCTGTGCGGACTATCAAATGCCTTCTCATAGTCGACGAAACAACAAGCAAGAGCACTGTTAAATTCATTGCTCTGCTGGAGGAGACATCGAAGATTGTGTATTTGGTCCGCACACGACCTTCCAGGGAGGAAGCCCGCTTGATTTTTCCTAAGTATTTTCATAATGGGACCTCTTATTCTCGCCAAGAGAATGTGTGCCATTACCTTCCCAGGAATACTGAGAAGAGTTATGCCTCGGTAATTGTTACAGCTGAGGGGATCACCTTTTTTGTGGAGTGCTAACACCTCACCGTCCACCCAGTCCCTAGGACAACGCTCACCGTCCCACACCCTGGCCATCAGGTGATAGAGAGGATGTAGGACGGCGTTAAGACCACATTTCAGAAATTCCGAATGTATTCCGTCTCCACCCGGTGCTTTGCCGTTTTTAAGCCTCTTCACTGCCAAGATGATTTCGGCATGTGTGGGCGTACGGTCTGAAATACCGGACACTCGGGGGAGGTCCATAGATGTAGCCTCTTCGGTTACGTCAAAAGGGTCCTGGGGGGGCGGTCGGTTCAGCACCTCGCAGAAATGATCCTTCCAAATATTTTTAACGCTTTCTGCGTTTGACTCTATTGCTCCATCAGGGCCGCGAATTGGCCCGGGAGTCGGTGGTCGCTTTCCGCAGACCTCGCGCGTGATTTTAAATAACTTCTTGGTATCATTTCTGCGGGCCGCCACCTCAGCTGTCTCAATTTGCCGATCCAAGAATCGGCGCTTGTCAAGTCGCGCAGACTTCTTGACAACTTTGTCCTGATTACGATAATCAGCGCGACGTTCTTCAAATTTTTCAGGGTCAGCTTCACTGTCCTTCAGTGCTTTTAGCCTGGCCCGCTCTTCAATTCTCCTCCACGTATTTTCGGACATCCATTTTGGTTGCCCCTCCCTCCGGAATCCGAGAACATCTTCGGCCGATGATGCAATAGCACGTTTGATACAGCACCAGTCCGCCTCAATGCGATCGGACCCGGATATAGGACGCACGGAGACACGATCTATTTCCTTCCTTACAGCAATCTCGAATTTTAGTCTAGTATTTAAGTTTTCTAGCTTCTCGATGTCGATCTTTTTCCGCGCTGGATTTTGAGCTATGCGACTTAGTTTCAGGCGGATTTTGCCGACAAGTAGTTCGTGGTCGCTATAAATGTCGGCACCTCGATATGTGCGAACATCGAGAAGTTCAAATCTATGTTTCGTGCTGTAAAGAAGATGGTCAATCTGCGTCTTCGTGCGACCATCAGGAGAGGTCCATGTGTATTTATGGATGTCTTTATGCGGGAAGATAGTTCCGCCAATGGTGAGCTCATTCATGATAGCGAATTCAATCAGTCTCCCACCATTGTCGTTTGCGGTGCCCAGACCATGCCGTCCCATCACTGAGGGCCCGAGAGCCGGATCAGCCCCTACTCGCGAATTATAATCCCCCATTACTATCACGCGATCCCTACGGGGGATTGCTGCAACTGCCGCGTGAAGGGAGTCGTAGAAGGCGTCCTTTGCTTGCTCGTTGGCGTCCTCAGTGGGGGCATAGCACTGAAAGACAGTCACAGAGCTGTCACTAGTCCTGAAGGTGGCACGTATCAATCTCTCAGAGATCGGTTCCCATTTCACAAGGCAACGGGCCGCTCTCCCAGACATCAGTATTGCCACCCCCTGGCGATGATATTGACTCTGGCCAGAAAATATCAACGTGCACCCCTCCAACAGCTTATAAATATAAATGCTTAGGAATGATAAACAAATTCACTCCTTTTAATTAATTTTTAATTTAAGTATAATTTATTGAAAAATATTGTATGTATTGTTAAAACTTCCGCCCCCCAAAATGTGCCGATCCTACCGCATCCCCCTTGATACGCCACTGAGAGCATGTATTTGTTTATGTGATTATTTCCTAAACTAATTGAACGTCATAAAATTCAAACAATTCGTAAAATTGTAAAATTGATCCATATCACTATCAATAGCTTTTAACTTAGTAATAAAAAAAAACATTTCTTGTTAATATATACGATACAGTTATTTACGAAGCATCGGTTCAAATCCATCCGTGCAATTAAACACTTTAGGTGAAGACTTTAGTGACAAAAAACATGAGAGTAGAAAAATTGAATTCTATTCTTGTGGGACCGTCTTTCTTGACGTCATCGAAATCGCGACCATACAAACAAACAAACAAACGTACGAACTTACCTTATCGATTATTGATATATAGATTATAAGAAATACAGATAGATCATTTTTTATATATCCTTGTAACATCTTTTTCAAATATAATCATTTTATTCAAATACAATAAATTTGTATTTGAATAATAGACACCTTGATTTTATGCACCAACTATTTATTGTGCATGATTAGTATTTATTTTTGAAAAATTGAAAGCATTTAGAACTATACATTTTATTATCACATGAAATAAAGTTAACATTAATTTTGACGTATCCGTTAAAATATTTGTATATCATTATTTTCATCAATGGAACTAATCACGATTAAATTGATAAAACAAGTTTCTTAATGGTGAGCCTATCTTATTCCAAAGTATATGCTTTATTTATCTATACCATTCTCCACAGACAGATAAAGTTAAATAGCGAAAGCTGACGGGCTGGAACGCAAATACAAGATTAATGTAGTTCGAAGACTGAAGTCAATTTTTATGTTGAAGCAGGCAGACACGTTGCAGCGTGTCTAATGCACCCAAAGACTCTCAATACATTTATATAAAAATATGTTACATTAGTAGTGAAGAATATAAAATCAAACTATAGAAAAAGTCTTGCAAGTTCCAAATGTCTAAATGATATTTAATTGCTGTCAAGCTTAAAGCCATTTTATAAAAAAATATACTGAAATACAAAATTTAAATTCTTCTTATTATTTTTTTGTAACACAAAATTTGAGTATAAACCTTGTGTGTAAAAATGAATGTTTGTTTGTTTGTCGCATATGCGTTCCTATACCGTTCATCCGATTGCGATAAAACGTTGGTGAGATGTTGTGAGGACGCCCGCGAAGGTTCCTGAATTAGTACAGCCAGAAGTGGGCTGCGTATATCAAAGCAATTCTCGATGTTCTGGGGAAGCAGTGAGTTTTTTTACCACTCCTATGCAATTATATGCAATACTATATTGTGTATCCAAAAGCACTTCAATAAACACAATTAAAACACGAACACTTTCTTTCTTTGAGTGGCGTTGCAACGCATGCCGGGTACTCGCTAGTAATTCATATAAAATTAAAATCTTTGATATTCCATTGGTTGTATGTAATACTAATTATGACGTGAATTTCACCTCTCTGAGAAGCATCGTCATATTCTCTACTACAAGTTTATTTATTTACAAAGTAAACTTTGATTCTAATTTTCTTCTAACCTATAAATAACAACAAACATGTTGAGGTTTTTCTTCTACTGGACTATCCAAACAAACAATAATAGTACCAATTATAAAAAAGACTTAATTATTTTGATAATTTTTCCATTATATTTGGTTGTATTCATTCTATTGTAGCTTTGCCGACTGACGCTATTAAACAGGCAATGTGGAAATTAATAAATAACTAAAAGCAGTTAGAATTTTTTCATATAAATATAAGAGCTGATTCCATGATAATTTAAATGTAAGTTCACACAGGTGAAGAAATACACACAACAGCAAGTCGATTATTGTGTTAAACATTTTAAAATCAAGATTAAAGATGAAAAGGTTAATTCTTAGAAAGTGTTCGCTGTAAATATATGAAATTGTAAGATGAAAGCAGACGTGATTCAAATGTCAACTATATAAACGGTTTTTATATAAGAATTCTTATTCAACGTTATAACACTATAATATCGCTTCGTGGGTCCACAGTTTTATATTTCGGAACTCGCCGAACCAAAGCAACGTGAAACATCTGCGGGCAGTAATGATCGAATTTAATCTGGTCAGATTGAGATGGACTTCTGTAAACATGCCCTTGATAACTTAGAAAGTGCCCCAAACACTTTCTTTATTTCTCAATCTTGCGTAAATATCAGACCATACTGGTTTATTATTATAATAAATACATACTGCGAGCATCCGCTTTGAGTTTTGAAATATATTTAATTGTCAGGTTGGTACGTGATCATTAATGTGCATTGAATATTTCATGTATGATAATTTACCGAAAAATAGTCAATCAGTGGTTACATGAAGTATTTGATTTCGTAGGTTAAATTTTACATAATAATGTATAAAAATATGATTTTCGGACTCAAATTTTGAATAAACTAATAAAAAAATATTTTATAAGCAATATGTGTTAGTCGCCTGTGTGGTCAAGTGGTCAACGTTGTTGGGTTCGGCTACTGAGGGCCTGGGTTCAAATCCCGGTACGGACAGTTTTATAAATTGTTTTTTCAATCGATTTATGAATTTCTGTTCAAAGGCATGGATGTATGCGATGTCTTGAATTCCCCCCTCTCACCCATCCTATCCTATGAACGGGGCGTATCGAGAGCGATTAGCTTATATACCACTAATCCTGTCTTAGCCTTATCCTTCTATCCCTACTCTCTTTGGAAAAAGAGAGGTTGAGCAACTGAGTAACAAGCAGTTCTCGTAGAAACACTTCTGTTGAGATAAACTTTTAAGATTTATGGTACGCCAAGCCACGCCCATCTGTGTGCATCTTTGATATTTTGATAACAGACTGCTTGAAATCTATTTATAAAACTCTCTATTGCAATTTATAAATGTCTTTATTAACGTAGAAAAAAGATTTTGTAAAACTAATTTATTATAAAAAACACTTTAATATTTAGTGGTCACTCCTCCCCCTTATCAGCTTTGCCAGTTATGTATATAAAAGTTTTGCTATTCAAGATAAGCTGACGTAATAAATTGATTTGCTCATTTTTAAAACAAAAACAAAACATTTAATAAAAGTGCAATAATCTTATTTTTAAGAAGTATGATTATTTTTCACGGGCTATGTTTTTTTTGCCTGCTTCCTATAACAAATGTGAAATATTGATGATTGTGTTTACTCAACAAAAAAAAGGAGATTGAGGGTTATATGAGTTTTGAAAAATGGCACTCATTTACTTTAAGTAAAAATAATATCTTTATAATACGATGATTATGTATATTATGGAAATGCCCGGCATTTAAAAATGTGTCCATTTTTACTACTTTAAAATGAGGAAGCAAATGAAAAAAGGATCGATTGAAAAAAAGACATCGTAGACTTTAATGCTCCTGATCTCAAATAAGAACAACAAATTTGTATTAAATGTCACATAATATACTTCAAAGTATTTTTCTCATACTTTCCTCAAATATAACATAATGCTTGATCTTCGAGTGAACGTTTTAAACTGATAAAACAATTCATTGAAGTTTGAATCGTTCAAGTTATGTACATTCACACAAGTTTTGTCACTAACGGCCCGCCTTTCGGCATCTTTAGGCGTTTAAGTGCATGGATGCCAGATCAAGTTCATGCGAAACAAAACAATTCGCATAGAATGTCTTTATACAGCATAATTTAATGAACAAAATATATAATTCATTTCAAAGTCATTGACAAAAGAATGAAAATACAGTGTGAGTCATATATTACTACATTTAACACTTCCCCTACGATGCTAAAAAGATCTTCCGATATGTTGCTGGACCTTTTGGAATCAAGTAAAAAAACATGTGCATGGATGCCAGATCAAGTTCATCCGAAACAAAACAATTCGCATAGAATGTCTTTATACAGCATAATTTAATGAACAAAATATATAATTCATTTCAAAGTCATTGACAAAAGAATGAAAATACAGTGTGAGTCATATATTACTACATTTAATACTTCCCCTACGGTGCTAAAAAATCTTCCGATATGTTGCTGCTCCTTACAGAACCAAGTGAAAAAACATATTTTAACACTTACCGCCCTTTGATGGACGGTAAATACCCATGACGTATATTTAAAAGAAACATGTTTTTTACTTGATTCCTAAAGGGCCAGCAACATATCAGAAGATTTTTTTAGCGTCGTAGGGGAAGTGATATGACTTGCTTATTTATTTGTATTATTTCAACAGCTGAAAATCATACTTCATTTGACGAAATCAGACATAAGCATAATAAAGTAAGTAATTTATAAAAATCAAATACAGCTGTCAATTAAGAAGCATCTTCTTTTGATCCCTAAGTGAATTTTAGATCACCACATCATAAAAGTCGAATATTTACGAAATGTAGCCATAAGTTAATATTTAGAAGATTATTGATAAAACTGAGTTCTCGAAAAAATAAGTCGAACCGAAAACCGGTTGGGAGTGAAAAATTTAAGTATGTAGTAGATAATAATATTGTGTGAAAGTTTTTTCAATGGCCAAAAATATCGACTGACGACGCAAAGAGGCTGTTTTTTGCGTTTTTAAACAAAGATTGATCTAATTAATTATATGACGTCGATAAAAATGAATAATTAAAACATTAATTCAGATTATTTTAGTGAAATATTTCTCCTGCACAAAGAAATATAAAGTGAAAAAATATCAAGTGTTTTAGCTCTACAAATACTAACTTATATGTCACTTGCGACTATGTTTAAACGAAAATCCACTAAATTATAATGTATTAAAAGATATCGATGGCCATACGCTTGACACCACATAACTGTCATTTTTTCATAAAATGATTTATGCATACCATTTTCTTTGTTTTTTCAAGCTCTATTAAAATATTGACACCTCTTAATTTACAAAAAATATTTTTCATTGAAATTTTTCTAAAGTTGAAAACACGTAACAGAAAAAAGCCTACCAAACTGCCAGAAGATAGAAGAAGAGCTACATCGTTTTCCTACTATTTGAAAATAGGTGAGAAAAAATTCCAAAATGTTTACTGCAACATTTTGTATTGGAAAGTGGACAGTCCGTAACTGGATTAAAAAAATATATTACAATTATGTATAATTTTTCTATTATTATATGGATGAAGTTCAACAGGTGCATTGAATTGATCAAAATACTTGGAATTGTTTCCTCGTACCATCATAAAAGAAGAAACAAAATAAAAATAATCTTATCAAACATTCTTGTTAACAGAAAGTTTATTTAATTATTATGGTGTCAACAGATTATTTTAAATATTCATAATAAATATTTTACTCCAAAGTATCTTTCATTTTTATTGATTTCCCAATACTTATTTATACAGTTTTTTTGCCTCTCCTGTAAAATTGAACAAATGTCGGTTACGTGTTGTCAACGTTTGGCCATCGATATATAAAATACATATCATCTAATCAAGCGTCCTAATTAATATTGAAAAATACAGTATTAAATGTAACATATTAGGGTTAGTGTTTCCCAGAATGATACAAATAATGGATTATTCAATGAAAATTAATTTAAATGAAATGAATATCCATAATTTAGTAATAATACAAAATCACATTCATTTAAATAGTGCCATAATTGTTATCGTTCCGGGAAACACTTAAGTCAATCTATTACAATTGCTGCTATATTTTTCAACATAGGTTAAGTTTGTAAATTAAACAGTCGATATGGCAAATTAAACAACTACAAGTGTGTTGATAATCAATTGTTCCAAATAATATGACACGCCATTGCAAGTCTAGGTATATAGTAAAAAAATATTTTAAAAATAATTTACATTCACACGTAACCATATTATGGGGTCATTGAATGTTTTTTTAGTCTATTATATATACTACAAAGAGCGTGGGTTGAATCCCATCGAAGTGCAGTGGAAACGTGAGACTATCTCACCTTCTCTATCTCTAACAGATGCTTAACCAAACATCAATCTACGACATTGGTTTCAAGTGTCAACTCCAAGAAAGTTTATTTCTTAGTAAATAGTTATACATATCAGCACTATTGACAAGCATTATTCAAGATATCATAATTCATTAATATTATTCATTGTTTCTTTCATAATCCACAAGCTACAAAGAGTTGTTAAAATATTTATATTGGAAATGCTGGAAAATTATTTTATAGTTAAATACATTAAATTATTTGTAACGTGAATAATGAATATAATATAAGCCACGGTGCATACTATTTGCAAGAATGTGCTAAGTCGAGTTGTCAATATATTCATCCATAGACAGATTTACATAAAAAAAAGTTAAATTTTAAATTAAAAAATCAAGCATACGATATTGCTGCGTTGAAATTTTCATTCTAGTCATGAATGCAGCTCGCTCCTTGTGTTTCATATTTATTTCAATACAGTTGTTTCAAAAATTGTTCAACGTCATCTAAAAGAAAGCATTGTGCATTTGAGCCAAAAAGCTATTTAGTTGTCTAAAAAAATCCATAAATGCCAAGAAGTAAATTCAGAAGTGTACATGGAATATAAAGTGTTTAAATATTGATAAGATTTTTTTAAACGGTCCTTAAAAATTGTACTATTTTGAATTTGGTCACTTTTTTCCCTAAAACGATAATATGATATAAAATTTGAGAACTGAATATCCTCATTTATTCACTGTACTTCCCTTTAAAACAGTTTGTTACACGGTGCTACAGAGTGAGGTTTAATCATGTAAACCAGAAAATTTGAAAAGAAATATTACACACGCTCTGGATATTTCAAGTGATGAATTCGATGTACCAAATGTGCGAAAACAGTTTCGTATAGTGTAATTTTTTAAAAAATAAATTTAAGATACAATAAAAAATAATAAAATTTATTTTTTTATATTATGAATTGATTTTTATTTAAAGAACCTATTCACCATTTTCTTTTAATTATACTATACTTTTATACACGGTATTCTGAGAACGAATTCACTGTGTAAAAAGAAAGTTCAGTGTATAATATGCACTTATTTAAGTATTAATGCAGCAATTGATTTTTTAGTCGCACATAATTCATGTTAATTCGTAATGGTATTGTCTTTCTATATAAATATACTTTTTTTAAATTTGTTTTAATCTTTTAATCGACTAAATGTAGACTTGCAGGCTCGAACGATGTTATTTTGTTACTATTAGACATCCAACAGCAACATACACATGTATTTCTAAAATCCAACATTTTCTCTGATTTCAATCTCAGATTTTTTATTGTTTCTTTAAGTTTAAAATATAATCATTAATATAATACGAAATCCAGAAACGTTTAAATCTAAGGCTCCCAACTGGTGGGGATTTCCCCTTAGTGAGAATCGTTGTTTTTTAAAAGAATTATTTTAAATACGAAATAACATGTTGATTAATTATTATTCATAAAATCACTCTACATGCACATGGACAACATTTTTGAATACTCGGTAATTTTATTGAATTTATGATTCAGTAATTAATTAGTTGTCGCCTGTTGTGGCCCAGTTGGTTAGAGCTTGCTCTACCGATCACGCAGGTCTGGGTTCGATTTTCGGTCAGATCACAGTGAATTTGAGAATTATTCAATTCATAGTTGTGATCGAAGACTGGGTGTTTTTGATGTCAACTCACATCATTTCCTCTCCTCCCATCCTTCTGATCCTTTAATAACTGGGTGTAGCAATAGCGATTCGCCAACTACTAGTCCTGTTCTAGCCTTATCCTTCTGTCCCTACTATAGATGTCCCAAGTTAACTTGACTATGGCAGAATTCTGAACTAAAATCGTCGCCCTAGGTTTGAAATCTTCAATATCCATTAAATAAAAAAAAACTTTTAGGAATTTATGTCTCATCTCTACACCGTTGCTAGAATTTATACTGAAATGTGAAAAGACGAATGAAAGTACATAAAATCAGAAAATATGTAAAAAAAAAGGAGGATTAATTTCATGTATATTATTATGTTATATAAAACTATCAAATCATTATTTTATTGTTGATCCCTATATATAATTGTTTGTATGTGTAGAACACTAAACAAAAATTGATATATTTTTTTTTGTAATGAAAGAAAATCTCAAAAATATAATATTGACGATTTGGACAATGTTGCGTTATTTGTTATAATAAGAGTTTATGTCATTTTGTAATATAAAAAATAAGAATATTTAAAATGAACTTTCGTAAAATTATAAAAAAAATATCATTCGAAGAATTTTGAAAAGCGCCCTGTCGTTAAGTTGGTGACATGCATCTAGAACAGTTTTATCCTAGACTAACACATTCCCTAGCAACTGTCAAACGGAGCAAGTCGTTTGACAACATTGTGAAGTCGTGATTTTATTATTTAAAATAGAGTGAAATAAAGAGATATCAGCTATGTCAAGTACTTCTAAAACAATCCGTGGGAGTGCCCGGGAGGTGATTCTAAAAGTCTCTCAGTTTTGTTAACAGTAAAAATCCGAAAAAGAACCAATAATTCCCATCATCAACCCCGTAGAATGAGCGGCAGCCATGACAGGTAAAATCACGTTTTTCAGTGTTGCCAAGTTAGGTTATTATTAATATTTAAATATTTAAAATTGTATTTGGAAGAATCATTTTTTTGTAAAAAAAAAATTTTTGAGCAGTCCTTTAAACTAGTATAAGTGTTCATTTTTAATATAAATAAAATATAAAGTTTCTCATAAAACAAATATTTTTTAATTAGATCAAAAATAGCCATGTATTTTAGTTCTACATTTTATTTCTTAATTTAGTTGACATCTAGCTATTTCGCCTTTTTGCCCTTTTCATAACTATTTATAGATTTGAAAGAAACGATAGTTATAATAATGGTGTGAATCAGAAATAGCTATCAACTATTACTTGATTTTTTTAACCTTATTATAATGGAGTTCTACCAAGTGAATACTAATTCAATCGTATACTTTTAATGCAGGCGTATCATGCAGTACCATATGAAGAATCAAATGTGAGGCAAAAGCGACTAGTCTTACGCCGATTGTTAAACTTTCTACGCCAGGAAAAAAAAGGAAAATAAGTCAAAAAAAAATATAAAATATATTAAATTTACTACATATTGAATAAATTTATATTAGATTATATTTTACTTTATTATAGAATAGATTAGATTATTAAACGACATTTTATTTCTTTTCAACTATCCGTAGCAATGTTTTAATTAAAATATGTTGAAATGAACATTTGTTTTTATTTATATTTTATATATGAAAGTTTATAAATAAATAAACAATTTTGGTTGAGTATGGCAACATTACTGATGCGATGGTTGCGCCCTCGCGGGCAGTCAAGTTAATTTGGTAGATCTCTACTCACTTTGAAAAAAGTGAGGTTGAGCGACTGAGTAACAAACAGTTCTCGTAGAAAAACTTCTGTTGAGATACCTCCATAAGGAGGCCATATGCAACACATTGGGAGCAGACATGGATTAAAAAAAATGGTTAGTAAAAAATCATTTCAACAAATTTATAACAGTATGCAAATAAATTACTACATATCAACGAAGAGTTTCAGCACTACAAATTATTTCAAATATTCCTTTTGAGATAGACTATCTTGAGTAGGGAAAGGGGGAATTATATTTTGAACAATTGTGAAAGAAGGGAATGGAGCGAATAAGCTTGGTTTAAGCCATTGAAGATTCTTCGTTTTTCATTGCTGAATACATTCGTATCTTTACGTATTTTTTTAATGTATAAATATGTTTAATCTTGGTGAAATTTATGCTTATTTATCTCCGTATTTATAATGTTAATTTGAATGAGCATACGGGTATAAAAATAGATATTTTATCCAATGAGTCAATGAGTAATTCGTCAAGTTATTACTGAGTACATTCGCTGAACTTGGCAGCGAAATGCAATTGACCTACAAAAAAACACTTGCAAAAGTGTCTAACACCAGCATCGAAGCAAGTATACAATGTAATGACATCGAATCCAGATCTGAGATAGGCGAGATCTTGCAGCCGCTCACTACCTAGTACCTACTAACACTTTTCTTTCTGCTCGACCGCTGGTTTATCGAGTTGGCCAGCGAGACAAACGGGCGACCAAGATTCAAACCCGCAGGCGTCAAAATACATCGTCTATTTTTCTATGTCGTGGTTACAACTTTAACACATCTTCCATATTTTTTTGCGTCGAATCGCATTGGATTCATGACAAAATGTATTCTTGTTTTATAATATATATCATAACGGGGGAAACAAGCTGACTTATGTCCGTAATAACCCTTTTGTGTACATTTAAAACGAGTGTTAATTAACGCTTAAAGTGTAGGTTACTTCATAATATAAACTTTCATATATTCTGAATTGAAAGACGTAGAAGTTTGTAATGTTTTTATCCGATTCTAGCCACTACACCCAAACGTAAATTTAAAATAAATATCATCTCTCAATGAATAGAGCCCGAATGAAGTATTTCAAAAGTTATTTAATATGAGCTGTTTGTAAGTATTTTTTTCTATTCGAAATTCTGTTGCGCATAACACTGAAACTTAAATCTCCTCACAACAGCAAGAATAGTTGATTTTATTAAATAAGAATACTACAGTTATAAACGTTAACATTATACAATAATGAACTAGAATTCCCTTTTCACGAAAATGTTATAACACATAATATTGGGACTATTAGATGAATAATCAACAAAATAAAAAACTTATTTGTACAAATTTTACTATTATTTAACAAGATCAGGGCCGGTTTCGCTAATGACGAGCGTTATAAACTGATGAGAGATTATAATTATTTTCGTATTTACCATTATTCTTTTCATTTTGATAAGTTTTGTAATTATATTTGAAAGGTTTTAGCCATTTTAATTTTGGTCAATTTAGTGTTATATTTTGTACCTTTATTTGTAAATTTCTTTCAAAAAAAATTTGTTTATTTATTGCATCTTATAATTTTTATTTTGTTTTGTATAAATAACACTGTAAAATTGTGTTTCATTATCAGTGCTAGTCATGCAAAAAACCGGTCCTGATATTATTAAATAAAAGTGAAATTAGTACAACTGAGTATTCTTTTTAATGCTTTTGTATGTATTGACAATGAACACCCTAAAAGCATTGTTATATATAAATTGATTTCTGGGTGTTACTTTTGGAAATGTGAAACACATAGCTACACGTTAAGTAACACATCCAATGGAATAACAATGTTATCAATATACTTTATACAAAGTTATCATTAAATCTATCAAGAATACTAAAAATCCGTGTTTATTTTACATTCAATCAAATTAAAATCGTCACGTGAATTCATTATGCATTGATATAAATAATTGTATAGAAATCTTACCACTTATATTCATGTTTGCTTTATCTACTTTCTTTTCCAGAAGAAAAATACAATTTTGAATATCGGGCGCCGTAAATGGTAACAAAATATTATTTTTTTGCATATTAAAATTTTGAACAAAAGACTGACTCGAAGAATTTATTGAAAACTGCATGGTTAAGCTGCTATGCATAATTTAACACTCGTTAAATAATAAGGTCGAATATTTTTCATTATAAATCAGCATACCTACATTTTAAACTGTAAATGATGAATATGGATTAGTTTAATTAACATTTAACGCTTTGGGCAAACGAATATTAGCGTTTTATATTATATTACTAATTAATTATTTTTTTCACGTAACAAAATTACCTAATTTAATTGTTTACACATTTTTTTACCCAATTAAGATTATCAAATTAGATTCGTGTTTCTCAGTTGCATATGTAATTCAATGTTTATAGTGATGTCTAAAAAGCATTGTATTCTTATCAGTCAAAATTTAAAAAAACATAAAATTGATTGCATGTTATAATTTTAATTGTCTCTTATCAAGCCAAAATCTAATTGAATGATATCCCATGTGGTTCACAGTGATTTTAAATATTTTTTATCAAGTTTTCTGTTATTTATTAAAATAAAAGTATATTTTTTTTCCAAAACACTAAAATAATATTAAATAAAATGTTTTATTCGTTAGAATTATTGTAATTGAATTAACAGGCTAATTATTTGATTGGTAATTTTGACTTTGGTTTTATTTGTATAAATATAATTCACATTGGAATCTGATAATGCTTTAAAATATTGGAAATCCTTTAGAGTTATGTGTGCTATTTTTGTTTGTTAGTTGTGCAAAATCTGATAAATAATACTCAAAATCTTTGTGTTAAGAGGGAACAAAACATTAAAATTATTGTTACGTTTTTCGACTGACTTATAAATAATCAACAGTTTACAAATCCCTTCATATGAGAGTTCATCCTTGGAATTCATGAAATGTGTAGTGGCATCACGAATTGAAATGAACAACTATTGTTTAATCAAATTGATAATGGATTAATAATGACTAATTCAAATTTGGTAAAAAAAAATACTTAAAATGTTCATTGATAAAAAGGCTACTAAATTTTAAGACACTATCACTAAATGTATTCATTGTTCAGAAAAAAATTGTACCACTGCTATACTTGTTTTTTAAGAAACAAAACAGTCTCTAAATGTAATCAAAGTACTAATTTGTTTTTAGTTACATTTGTAGTGTAAAACAAAATAATACATATTGAATTTACTGTGCATTTAAATTATATTAGGCTAAATGAAGCGTGGAAACGTCTTTAGTGAAACGTTGAGGTAGGATTGTCTGCCTAAATGAAATTGGAACAAAAAATACTCAACGTTACCAAAATGAGTGCTTACTTATGAACTCGTAAAAACTTATATGAAAAACTTTTCATTCGACGAAAGATAACTGCACGCAAGTATTTGATATTAAAAAAGAAGTTAAAATAGTCGTCTGATGAGAGTTGATTTAAAAACACATAAACTCAATCGAACAAGCTTAGATACATGCGTATTTGTTTAATAATCGCTATAAAAATAAAACACCTTCAGCTGCAATACAATGTAAAAAGTATAGTAATAAAATACTTTGAAATCGTGGAAAGTTTTCCGTTTTAAATGTCATTTATAATTTAATGATTAAACCATTTTCATAATTACGCTTTGTGGAAATGTCTTCCAATACCCAGTTAATAAAATAATATTGACATATTTTTATTGTTATTTATTGTTGTACAAACACTCTTCTCAAGGTATTATTTCATCGGCTTACTGTCATAAGTTAATAACTGACAAACTATTGATGCTGCGATAATCGCCATTAAAGTTTCAACTACATTAATGGGCCCATTAGAGGTAAAGTGAGCAAAGTAGTATTTAAGAAAAAAAATAAGTTAGATGCTTTGTAACATTCTAAACGTCTTAAAATATCGTAAAAGTGAAGTAACCTCAGTTAATACACATCGTAATAATGTTACATCGAGAAGCTAGAAAACTTAAATACTAGACTAAAATTCGAGATTGCTGTAAGGAAGGAAATAGATCGTGTCTCCGTGCGACCTATATCCGGGTCCGATCGCATTGAGGCGGACTGGTGCTGTATCAAGCGTGCTATTGCATCATCGGCCGAAGATGTTCTCGGATTCCGGAGGGAGGGGCAACCAAAATGGATGTCCGAAAATACGTGGAGGAGAATTGAAGAGCGGGCCAGGCTAAAAGCACTGAAGGACAGTGAAGCTGACCCTGAAAAATTTGAAGAACGTCGCGCTGATTATCGTAATCAGGACAAAGTTGTCAAGAAGTCTGCGCGACTTGACAAGCGCCGATTCTTGGATCGGCAAATTGAGACAGCTGAGGTGGCGGCCCGCAGAAATGATACCAAGAAGTTATTTAAAATCACGCGCGAGGTCTGCGGAAAGCGACCACCGACTCCCGGGCCAATTCGCGGCCCTGATGGAGCAATAGAGTCAAACGCAGAAAGCGTTAAAAAGATTTGGAAGGATCATTTCTGCGAGGTGCTGAACCGACCGCCCCCCCAGGACCCTTTTGACGTAACCGAAGAGGCTACATCTATGGACCTCCCCCGAGTGTCCGGTATTTCAGACCGTACGCCCACACATGCCGAAATCATCTTGGCAGTGAAGAGGCTTAAAAACGGCAAAGCACCGGGTGGAGACGGAATACATTCGGAATTTCTGAAATGTGGTCTTAACGCCGTCCTACATCCTCTCTATCACCTGATGGCCAGGGTGTGGGACGGTGAGCGTTGTCCTAGGGACTGGGTGGACGGTGAGGTGTTAGCACTCCACAAAAAAGGTGATCCCCTCAGCTGTAACAATTACCGAGGCATAACTCTTCTCAGTATTCCTGGGAAGGTAATGGCACACATTCTGTTGGCGAGAATAAGAGGTCCCATTATGAAAATACTTAGGAAAAATCAAGCGGGCTTCCTCCCTGGAAGGTCGTGTGCGGACCAAATACACAATCTTCGATGTCTCCTCCAGCAGAGCAATGAATTTAACAGTGCTCTTGCTTGTTGTTTCGTCGACTATGAGAAGGCATTTGATAGTCCGCACAGACCCTCTTTGTGGAGGATACTGGATGCCTACGGGATTCCGCCAAAGATTGTGGCCATTATCAAATCCTTACATGAGAATAGTGCATGTTGTGTGAGAATCGGTGACTCAAATACCGAATGGTTCGGGGTCACTACCGGAGTGAGACAGGGGTGCGTTCTTGCACCGTTCCTGTTTATTATTATCCTTGACTTCATACTTCGCAGGTCAATTCCGCCTGATCGAGGTGTAGCTGTTGGTCCCGGTCTGAAGCTGTGTGACCTTGAATATGCCGATGATGCTGTAATATTCGATAAATCCATTGAGGGCATCCAGGAGACTATTGATGGGTTAGGAACTAACTCAGGTCGCATTGGTCTAAAAATTAATACTAGTAAGACCAATGTGATGTGTAACCAAACCTGTCATGACTCTGATAGGACCCTCACCAGCGCGGGACAGATCATCGAGAGGGTTGACAGCTTCAGATACCTCGGCGTACATATCCCCGAAGACGGTAGTACAAAAAACGAGCTCGCCATTCGTTTAGGAATGGCTGGAGCCACATTCAACTCAATGCGGACTGTCTGGGACACACAGCTGTACTCGATTAAAACCAAATGCCACTTGTTCAACGCTTGCATTCTGCCGGTAATGCTTTACGGTTGCGAATCATGGCACCTGACGAAGACTCAGAAAAACCGTATACTGAGCTTCGAGAACAGATGCTTGCGTCGGATAATGGGGGTGAGGTGGTTTGATTTTGTGAGGAATTCAGAGATGAGGGAGCGTACAAGACAGCGTCCCGTCACGTCAGTGGTTATGGAGAGACGTTGGAACTGGCTGGGTCACGTGCTGCGGATGCCTCCGGAAAGCCTCAATCCTGCCTGCCTCTTCTTTCGACCGGTGGGATTCCGGCGTCCTGGACGTCCGTCGGGTACTATCCATAGGATGTACTCGGCGGAACTGAGGGATGCTGGCATGTCATGGGAGGAAGCAAAGCTATTGGCGGGAGACAGGGAAACATGGAGGTGCCGCGTGGCGGCCATATGCTCCACATAGGGAGCGATCATGGCCAAAGAAGAAGATAATGTTATCTCGGTAAAATAAAAATATGCAATCCACCAAACACCAAAATACCAAGTAAAGACGTGATTTTATTGTCGAAAAAAAAAGATTAACCAGTTTACTAGTTAATTGTTTATATATAAACATAAATAATAACAAATTCTTTTCCCTTGTATAATCTGAATTTCTAAAAAGACTCACAATTGCTTATTCTCTTGATTCCAGAGAAGTTTTCAATAGTAAGTAACCGCAGATAGTGATGTTAGTGAATTATTTTTGGGGTAAAGTATAACTAAATATAGTGGAACCCCGATCTACCGTTCTCGAATTATTCGTTTTCCCGCATGGATCGTTTATTTTTCATAGTCCCGGCCAAACATCCATAAGGGCAGTGTTAAAGAATCCCGCATTAATCGTTCCCCTATTTACCGTTTTCCTCGATCTATCGTTTAAATATTTTGGTCCCGTCACAAATATTATCCCGATTGAACGTTTTCGTTGAATATTTTTCATACATAGTTTTTCCTCGCATTTCGTTTCGCGTCTTTTTCAGTGGAACCCCGATCTACCGTTCTCGCTATCTTCGTTTATTTGAATGGATCGTTTATTTTTTACCCGCCATAACAATATTTAATAATTCCACTTAATCATTCCCTAATTTACTGATTTCCTCGATCTATCATCAAATTATTATCGTCCCTTCACAATTATTATCTCGATTGATCGTTTTTGTAGAATATTTTTTTTTCCGCTAAAACAGTTTTACATCGCATTTAGTTTTATAAAAAAACAAGTTTTCTGAAAATTAGAAATTCTTTGGTATTATTTGAAGATTTCCCGCATTATCGGTTTTCCGCATTATTCGTTCATTTATTACAGTCTCTTAAAAAACGTAAAATCGAGGTTCCACTGCACATAGGTTATGACATCTAACTAACTTTGACCGTTATATCACAGAGAACCGACGATTTTATTAATGAAAAATAATTAGGTTTTCATTTCTTTCCGTACTTATAACGTTATCGTGAATGCAATGTAAAGAGAAAATCGAATCTCTAGCTCATATTTTTTGAACGATTAAATTTAAGCTAGCAATTATTTGTAACGTTTTCTTTTGCCAAAATGCGCGTATTGTAGTTGTAAGTTCTAAATATGGAAAGCATACTTTAAAGACTTTTTCTAACAATGAAATAAGTATAATAATTACTTAATCGAAGTAAATTCAAATAATCTGACTGTTATAATAATACTCAGACCTGCAACCGAGTGGTCATTACATATAATGCCTTTCCACCAAGTGTTGACAGTGAACACATTAAAACTGATTGTTGACTTTCGTTACATTTCACACGGGCTCGAATCAAAGTACGGAATGTTTGTATACAAATTGATTTTTCTTTAGATTTATGCTCGAAGGCATGTGATATAAAAATTCCTATCCACCCATCCAATCCTGAAAACAAGGCGTAGTGTAGCTGCCCACAAGTCCGGCACTAGGCTTAACTGTACACAATTTACACGAAAATGAAAGGTTGGGGGTCTGAGAAGTAAGCAATTCTCTTTCTCAACCTCTGTTGTGATAAACTTCATACTGAGTCAATATGCTCAGCATTGGGAGGGGACACGGTTATAAAAGAAAAACATATTGTTTTTTTGTTAATATGGGCCTATTAAAAGTGAAGTGAGCCAATAAGTAAAATGGTAAAACTCTATTCTTGGACTTTTCAGTGCTATCACGTTGTGTTTTAGTGGATTGTATATTTTTATTTTACTGATATAACACTATTGCAATGCGTATTAACTGAGGTTAATTTACTTTTACGATACTTTAAGACAGCGGTGGGCGGCTAATATGTTAACAAGGGGCTCGCTTAATTTCACAGCAGTTCTCGGTGTTCTAGGAAGTGGTGATTTTTTTATCACTCGTATGAAATTATATGTAATATTTAAATAAACAATTTATTGTTACTTAATGCACTAATAATATGTAACAATTTACTGTAAGCGTATACATGTAAATGGCTAAAAATGTATTTCTGTGTATACTGAAGCTGTCATAGATAATATGTTCCAGAAAGTGCAGCTATATACCACTTTTATCTGAGAATATTGTTTTTTTTTAAATTAACAAGGGGCTCGCGTGAGCCAACCCCTGCTTTAAGATGTGTAGAATATTACAACACGTCAATTTTTTTTATAAATATCACTTGGCTCACTTCATCTTTAATGGGCTCATATCTAACATAAAATAACTGCTGTCTCAAAACATCTATACAATTTAAATGTTAAACTAGAGTTAAAAAGCCGCATGTCAAATATTTGATTCCAGTTCTTTTATTTAAAAAAAAATGTGAGTGTAAGGAACTGGGTTAAGACGAAAATACAATGCAAATTGAGAATAATAGCAATTATTCTAAACGTATTTTACTTTGAACATGTTGTTCTTCTATCTTGTTCTCGATCTTTACTTTAAAAATACCGTTTTGATATATAGTATCCAATTTTTCATCAAAGCCGCAATTACTTAATGCAATTTTGATAGCATACATAAAATGAGAAATTTATTTAAACTGTAAATTTGGTATAATGTTGAAAAAATTGAGCATATGTGAATGAAAAGATAAATTATGGGAACTCGAGCACAATGCTGTATGAATTAGAATCGAATATAGGACACTTACCGCAGCATTGTGTGGGTAAAAGATTGAGCACATTATTTAATAGTAAAAACAGTAAGCAACATATTTAGTATAAGTTTAACGCAAGCAACACGTAAAAAATGTTTTAATATTAAATTTAAGCTTATTTAAGCACTCCAATTATTAATTTTGTAAAACTAAAGTGAAAAATATAGTTCACTTTTAGGGTGTTCGCTGTCAATACTAGGTGGAAATGCATTATATTAATAAAAACACAATATTCTTTTGTACTTTATTCCACTTTATTTAAAAAGTCAGGACCGGTTTCTCTCATTGCGAGCTCATTTGCATCAGTTGACAATGCTCGCAATGAGCGCAACCGGTCCTGACTTTTTAAATAAAGTGGAATAAAGTACAAAAGAATATTGTGTTTTTATTAATGAAAAATATAGTTTTAGAATTGTTAAATAATTTAAATGTTAACGTAATTAGCTGTGCTATTCGCTCCACCAATCGCCACGCCTGTCTCGGTATAACATCGTTAAATGTTTTTCGGTTTTGTGCTGGAATTGTCTCAGGAGCAATTGCTCAAGTCTTGAAGGCGTGTACTTAATTATTCTCGTTCTGATGACATAAATAAACAATCACAGTGTATGTAGTCAGCAGAGGATGCGGTGAGCGATTGTGATTAGCTATGATCATTGAAATACGATTCGAAGTTGTGCAATCGTATTTCATTTTAAGGATTGATAATATTTAAACTAAAGAAAGTTTGTATACATACAAAGAAATCAAACTTACCCAAATGGTGACATGGAAAGTGGGCGAAAGAATACATTTCCAAATAGCTTTTCTTTCTTGTTTTTTATCCATTGTGTCAGAAACACAAGCACTTATTTAGATTCACTGCCATCAACTTTACTTTACTTGTACTGTCATTCGCGTTCAAATTATTTCAAAATTCGAACCGAACGTCACTTGTCAAATAATTGAATTCGATTTATCACTGTCGGAGTATGCGCAATGCAAACAACTAATCCACTTTCAACACAAACGACTTTAAGGCAAATTTTTGCGAAGCACTTTTCATTTACGATTTCGAAAGTCGATTGTGACATTTAGAATTGTCAAATTGAAGACTCGCGGGTTCTCGGAAGAGAGTCGCGTGCTGGCTCGGCGGTGTCTGGCGAGCGTGTGAGCTAGCGAGCATGTGACAGGCGACAGGGCGGCCGATTTGAAGACCGGCAGAACCTACCAAATGTAGAGTTTATTCGTAAATTATAATTGTGAATTAAGTGATATTAAAACAAATTAATCGATTTGATAGTAGACTGAAACGTCACAACAAAGTGACTCAATGAAACTTACAATAAACGACATTTTAAGTGCATTTATATGGTGTTTATAATTATAAATTGAATGTAGCTTTTGAGGTAGTTTGACGAAATTTTAATTGGTTGATAGCGGATGGTAAGTTCTTAATATAAATCCATGAAACAGATTCTTAGTGCATATTAATACTAGTATGAATATACCAGATATATATACAAATATTCAGCAACGTAAAAAAATGCTAATTGTTTAGGTATTCGGAAATTATTTAACATTTCGATAAGGTGCTTGGTGGAACTTCATTATTGAATTTGAACGATTTAAGTGACAGTTTAAGTTCATCCGTACACCTGAACGCCTGAAGATGCCGAAAGGCGAAACCCGGGTGGTTAGTGAGAAAATTTTTGTGAATGTACATAATTTGAACGATTCAAATTTCGGAAATTATTATTGTGAATTAAATGATATAAACAAAAAAAAAATTTGATAGAAGACTGAAAAGTCACAACAAACTTACAATACATGACATTTTAAGTGCATTTATATGGTGTTAATATAAATTGAATGTCTTTTGAGTTAGTGTGAGAAAACTTTAATTGGTTTATAGCGGATGACAAGTACTTTAAATATATCCATGAGACAGATTATTAGTGTCTTAATAATAATAGTATGGATAAACAAATATTCAGCATCGGAAAAAATTGCTAATTCTTCAAATATTTCAAATATTTGAACCACTTGAGAAACTTATTTAAATACCACGTGTGGTTGACTCGAGAAGAAAAGATGTCGCAAGTGTCTGCTATAAGTATTTGAAATTGACTTTGACAGGACATGTATCTGCAATCTTCTGACAACTTAGAGCAGCGTTTACCACTGGGCTCAAAAACATATTGAATACTTAAATGTATGTATAATATTTTATAAACGAAAATTGACAGATATTTTTAATGAACTCGGTTAATAGTTTGTGCAAATAAAATAATATGTCTTGGTTTCTAAATAATTCTAGAGGAAGCATAAATTATTCAACTTTCTATGTTATGTATTCAAATAAAATAATTGACAAAAAAATTAATGTAGTTTTAAATTTGCGTATATTTATAAATATAATGTCCTCGTAGATAGTAATATTTTTTTCTGTTAATCAACTTATCATTCTATGTGAAAATATTTTTTTTTATTACTTACTGACATTTTAATTTATTAAATTGTAAATATGAAAAGTCTCAGAAGTGCTGGAAAATGTTTAATGATCGGTGTGGATTGGTGTGAATTTGTAGTTTGTGGTGAATAGAAGAGATTGCTAGAGTGAGAAGGAACGAGGAGTGCAAGTTGCAGGCCGCATCACCATGAGAGTAGCAGCCCTTTCTTCTTCGTTCCTTTTTACGAGGCAATTTTTCCTAGATGACTCGCATAAGGAAGGATTACACCACGCTATAATATCAGGTTATTGTCAAATTACTCTTTTCTCTTATTTGCAACGCATTTATGTGCTAACGTGTAAATTATTATATATATATGGGTTCCGACAAACAATGTTTAAAACAAATAATGATTTGAAATCATGGAAATAGGTTTAAGTAATGTGTAAGAATTTCAAATTTAAAAATAAAAATACAAAATATTGTTAAATCAATTCACAGTATTTGAAAATAAGAATACAGTAAATGTTTTTAAAAACAGTCATATAATATCTAAGTGTTTTTGGCAGTTTTATTTTTTTTTATATATAAATAAATTATGAAAAATAGCTGATTGTTGTCATTTATTGATATTCTTCTCGAGGTAAACGTTTTTATTATAAGTACTAGAAATAATAATTACTATCAAAATTAAAATGATGTATTATTCAATTTTAAGTATTTTCATTATTTATTATGTATTAATAATCTATGTATCACAAATAAACTGTTCATTCTTGATTGAATGTTATTTTATATTTTTAAAATATTTGACAAAACATTTTCATTCATATATATATACATATTAAAATACTGTTTATAAATCAAAAGATGAGGAAAATTGATTGTTTACCTGATAATTAATTAAGTAATTAGAGTAAAAGTAGAGTAAAAGTAGAGTAATTTTTGAAATAGTTATACGTATGATTTATTATAATAAAAAATGTATGACTTAAAAAAATATAAAATCAGAGGTTTGCGTAATTTTTTCTGAAAAGTTTTCGCTATCGAAATAAACTTTATTTTTTGGCATTTCGAATTACCTTTCAATGATCTCACATTAAAGTCTGTATAAAGAAAGCAATTGAAGTGCTAGCTTATCATTGTCAGTAATAAATATGAAAAAAAAGCATTTGCCCTACAGCAAACCAGCTTTATAATATGAAGAAACCTTAATGTTTGCCATTTACTATAAGTGAGTAGAGTGAAGAAATTGGGTCCCGCGGTTACCGTAAGAAAAAGTGTGCGCTCTCAGTAGGTCAGTCAAGCCTAGCAGACCCCTCTCCGCTTCTACTTCTACTTCAACAGAGACCCAACGAGTGTAAAAGAGATGAAGTATTTTCATCGGCGGTCGTCTGGGTTGTATATGATGGAAACCGTTATCCGCTAAGCAGTATGTTGAATGAAGATTCAAAGCGTGCATTTTGTTCGCTTCTCGTCAATATGCCAGACGATATCCCTACTTTTGTTTCGTTAATTGCTAAAATTTATACAAATCGAAGCGTCAATGAAGATCAATGTCAAGGGCGATGCCCTTCGACTGAATTCAAGTAAAAAAACGCTAAAAATCATAAATTAAAACAAAACTCAAATTTGCATAATTTTCACGACACGAAGACAATAATTATTCAGAGCACAAACTTAATATTATACCAATGTAAATGTCGTCAAACAACGTTGGATATTTTTTTTATCTCACTCGATAACTGTTAAATTAATAATGTCTAATGATTTGTCGCTTTTGTGACCTACACTTTTTCACAACCCTATTGTCATTTTTTATGCGAGAATTCAAACTACTGAAAGTCAGAGGTGGGCTGCCGATTCGTTAACAAGGACTCGCTTAGTCTCAAAGCAATTTATTACTCCTTTGTAATACTTAAATAAGTAAACGATTGTTACTTAATACACTTAAAATATGCAGTTTACCATAAACTGCTCAATGTAAATGGCTTAAAATGTACAACTGTGTATACTGGAAGCTGTCGTAAATAATATATATAAGTCAGAAATTGCAGTTATATACTAATTTGATCTGAAAATATTGTTTCCTCTTGAATTAACAAGGGGCTCGCCGGGCGTGGTAAAATCTAACAAAAGACTCGCGCGAGCCCCCTCCATCTCACTCCTAACAATCCTAATCCTAACAGTGTTACCACTTTTCTTCAGTGACCTTCACTAAAAATAGTTTGCATTGTAAATATAGTTTCCGATTGAAAAAAATAGTACCCAAGAAACAAAACCTCGGACGAATTTTCGCTGTATTTCCTATATTTTTTGATAACAATACGGTTGTCGTAGTCACAAATCAAAATACCTTTTTATTTAGTGCTGAAGTCTATTATTAACTGTTTGCATTTCTTTACGATAAATAACAATAGAAACTTGTGCCTAATTTTTTCGTCTCGACTGATTTCGTCTCACGGTATTTGTCCATAAAATCTATATTTATTTTTTTAATACCAGATAAGTGAATTTTGATGAAACGTTAGTTTTGTAAGTATAAACTATTTTGAATCGAAACCTCCATTGCTGTATTTTATTCAATACGAAAGAAAACCAATACGTGATCATTGTAAAGACTTCTTACACATTTGACAATGTTGTTTGATTAGCTCTATATAAATGAAAATATATATTTTTTTAAATTCCCTAGGGTACTCAACGTTGTACCCACCACCACCCGCTACGGCTTCACACTCTTCTTATAGGGTGTATTCCGTAGCGTAACAACGTTAGTCGTGTTCAAAATTTTGCCAGAAATGTCCCGAGAAGAAATTCTTCAACACTTGGTTGCATGCACTACAGTGTGCAGAAATTAAAAGTTAATTAATAATTAAGTGCAGTTGAAAATATGAGATTTTATCTATTTAACTCAACTTTTTTCCAAATGACGCGGAGAATTCTTTAAATGGCCTATAATTTGCCTTCGATGCAACCATGTCGGCATGACCGATGGAGCCGACAGATCCGACAGATAGTCGTATCGTCTTGAGCAATTTTTCCCATTCGTTCATTAAGTCTGGACATTCCCAAAGGATGTGATCAGCATCCTGAATCATATATCCGCATTTACATTCAGGGCTATTTACTAACCGGCCAAGCTGGAAGAGCTTGGCAGCGAAGTAACCGTGGCCAGTTATGAATTGGCTGGTCCAGAAATTAGGAGCCCGGACTTTGGTTATCTCCATTCGCCATTTAACATTCGGAAAGAATTTAAAAGTTTGCCTCCCCTTAGAAGATTTCTCCCATCGAGCCTGTCAAACTTTATTGGTAAAATATTGTCAAACTTTTGGTATCATAATTACCCCGACAATTTTTTTTCCGATTATATATTCTTTAAATATACGATAACCAGCGGTGGGCTGCCAATACCCTAACAGGGTGCTCGCTAAATCTCAAAGCAATTCTCGGTGTTCTGGGGAAAGTGAACTTTTTTATCACTCCTATACAGTTATATGCAATACTCAAATAACGTTGTTATTTTATACACTTATATTAAGTAATGTCTCAATGGCTAAAATGTACTTCTCTGTATATTGACGCTGTCGTAGATAATATAAAATTCAGAAATTGCAGTAACATACCAATTTGATCTTAGAGTATTGTTTTCTCTTAAATCAACAAGGGGCTCGCCGGCCTTAATAAAATGAACAAACGGCTCGCTCGAGACCCTCCGAGCCACCTCCAGCCCACCCCTGACGGTAACCGAATAGTTTATCATTTGAATTTGTCACCAGTACTTTTTGGTATCCCGAAAAATGTGATAGTACCGAATACAATAATATTTTTAACGAAAAGAAAAAATATAAGCCTTTTTAATGGTATAATTTAATTTTCTTATTCGATTGATTGAATTGGAATTTACTTAATAGAACTAAATTGTAATCAGGTGAAATAATATTAAAGTAATTAAGTTTTACAAATATTATTTTATATGTGATTAATAGCTTTTTCAGGCTATACCTTCATCAGAACTATGTTTAAACTCAGCTATATTTACTGGCTTAGAAGAGAACCACAATACATCTTCTCATCTCAATCTAAGATCCTTTTTACTTTTTTTACATTTCTTATAAAGATAAGAAATATGACATTATCAATTTTCTTACTACTAAAATTTTTCTTTGCACAAATATAATATTTGTATGCCGCAATTGTTCCTTCCGAGTATACACTTGAAATAGCATTATTTTAATTATAATTAATGTATCAATTAATTCTTCAGTTTATTTTTAAATAGGTATTCATAAGTTATTTTTTAATATTTATAATACCAATACAACGTAAATATTTAAACAAGCCAACTTTAAGCTTTAAATAAATCATATATAATTTATTTAATATTTTACAGATTCTATGTATGCGGGTTTACCATCGCTGCTCTGGTGCAATAATAATATAGGCATGATTGTGTACTTGACCCACACTGATGAGAAATGCAGCTTTTAGCAGCCATTTTATTACATAGGTATTAATTTGATTTAACATTCGCCGCGTGAGAACAAAAACAGCTTTCCACCGAAGTAATAAGAGAGACGATTTTCATTTAATCGGGAAGAACTTTGGAAAAAAACCAGTGTAGAGTTGTGGTGTTTTTTGTTTAATATAAAAGTTGAAGGGTAATTATAACAACATCCACATGAATCATATAATGAGTAAAAATAACAAAAGTAAGTATTCACTTATCTTTCCACGTAAGTAAAGTATTTTTTTAAAATGTTTATACACTCACTTACAGCACACTATGAAAGACAACTTAGCATTAAAATGCAGTAACTATCATTTGTAATATCATTACTGTTTGTTTGTTTTTCTATCCTTCTCTCTTAACTTCCCGTTTTTATTTTTATAATATGTCAGAATGGTAAAATTAAAATCATTCGTACTTAAGTAAGATTGTCTGAGGATTTCTCTGAAAGAGGCGAAACAAGTGTCACAGTTTGTAGGACAATACGTAGAATAATCTAAGTTATTTTTAATTTTATATTAAAATTAACTTTCACAAAGTAACCGCCACCAAAAGCACTTTAAATATCATTTGCGTAGAATTTAAAAGCATTATCATACGTGATAGATTACTCTTTATTATGAGGATATATAAAAAATACGTCGTTATTAAATTTGTGCTGTAAAGAAAATTGCATCGTGATCGGTGTACAATGGTTTGTTGATTACTCAATAAGAGCTTTTGTATATATTGTCTATTTTGTTATATTTTAATATAGTATACATTTTAGATAGCGATAATATATTAAAGATTTTTACATTGGTCTCGACAGATTAGAATAAGCATTTTGTAAATTACATAATTTACCCAGTTCTTTTGATTATATACATATAATATATGGTTCTAAAAATCAGCTCTAGCACATATTATCTAAGTCAAGTATTTTTCTAACTTATAATTAAGTGCTTTCAAACTGATAACTTTTCGTTGTAACACACGGAGATCATTTAACCTCCACATAGCTTTAAAAACTTAACAAAACGTATACCTTATTCATTTAACGTAAACATAGGAACAGTCCTAATTTAATTGATTCTTGCTTCGATAAAAAGAAAGTGTGGTTTACTTGGAGAAACACTACGCTATTTTTAATCTTAAAAAGTGGTAAAAAGTTCAGTTTGTTGTAAAATATTATGCATGTTGTAAACATACAATTTCAGTATTACTTAAAAATTAAGCGCTGATAAATCGACAAAACAGTACATCACTGCAATTTATGATTTACATATTATCTACGACTGCTTCAGTATACACGGTAGTACATTTTTAGCCATTTAAATTTATTAGTTTTCTGTAAATTGTATATTAAAGTGTATTACATAACAATCGATTGCTTATTTGAGTATTGCATATAATTGCATAGAAGTGATAAAAAATTCACTCTTTTCTCAGAACACCGAGAATTGCTTTGAGATTAAGTGAGCACCTTGTTAACGTATTGGCATCTCATCGCTGAGTAAAACTGTGGTCTTGAATAAAGTATACATTAAATAATCTTTTATTATTGAAGAAAAAACCTTACGAACGCATTAATTATTTATTCTTGTATCGATACGTTAGTTTTGCATCAAAGTCTGTGACGTTGGCCAAGGAGCGAGTTACGTAAATAAGAAATCGCAATTAATAACATTTTTTAGTGCGATTTCTCCGTATCCCGGCCTGAAGCCGATAGAAAGTTTCGCCGACTCTGGCCTGTTCAAGTGGCAATGTGTGTCACCGGTCGCGGTCTCTTTGCGAGCCACTGCATTTACATAACGCCTTTGGCCGACGGTGGGCGCAGGGGGGCGGAGGGCCACCGGGCGCGGACTCGCCTCACCAAATCACGGACACCTTTTTACTTTCACTCGACTGCTCCACTGAAATCCTCTCGCAGACCTGACTGATCGGCGACAGCTGTCTTCGTGGTGCATCAACCATTGATCGAATGCCGTCCGACGATTTGGCCGCAATCAGGTGACTAGGCAGCGTGGGAGAGCTGCTTGGCACTCTTCATAGGAAGTGGTTAAACGAGATATGTCACAGCTGATATTTTATAAAAGATAAAAACTAAAAACCTGTCGATCTAATCTAAGTTAAAAGTGCTCGTTCACTATCAATTTTATTTCTTAATTATACAATGTACAATTGAGAATCTCAATTTCAAAACCTACCTAAAAACCATTATTGTTTTTTTTCAAATTTTGATGCCTGTTCTCTATTACAATATCTACACAATCAATAAATTTCCAATTTCAAAACTTCTCTAAATACAAAGAAAACGTGTTAAGTCTCAAAACCTATTCAAATCCAAAAAACCCATAGCAGTTTTTTGCACTTTGCCAAAAATTTTGGTTTTTGAAGTAAGGTAGGTTTTGAAACTAAAGCGCTCAATTAAGCGTTAATACAATATCTGAATTTGAGACAAGTAACACAAATCCAAATAAATATATTTTACTATTTGCGGATTATTTTAGCTGCACTACTATTATCATTAACCGTCCAATTTAAATTAAGTTTTATTTATCGATCTCACAGAAGACACGAAGAAATCACATTAAAAAATGAAGATTTAACATAGAAATCAGTACGACCATAAAGAATATGGCAATTGCTTCTGAGATCAAGACGATTGGACCAAGAAAGTAAATTTAGCTACAGTATTTATTCTTGATCTTAAGCTAACTACATACAATGTATCATTACGTACGATTTGATTTAAATTGTATTGAGCCAAGAAATAAACTCGAATCGAGACCTGTTGTACTTACAGCTTTTAAATTACTGATTACATGTAGTTGATTCGTTGGCCCATGTAAATAGCACCTTTGTGGCCATACAGCCCAAGGCAGAAATTTACTTCCTCATTCATTTTCCTCCTTTGTCCAGATCACCTGGTTTTGTTTAACGTTGTTTGATTCCAAACGATTATATATTTGTCTGATATCAATTAGTCAACACAGACAATCTTTTAAAATAAAATTTGCATGTGTACCAATGCCACATGTAAAAAAATGCCTTAAACGTCCACTAACATTTCTGCTCATCGTAATGCAGTATTGTGTTGTGAGTTACAGACAGACAGTTGAGACAAAATAATTATTTATAAGACCGTAAAATAGTTCATATTTTCCCTTAGCATAGTAGATTGGATTCATAAGCTCAGCGATGGGCTGCCGATATGCTTACAAAGGGCTCGCTAAATCTTAAAGCAATTCTCGGTTTTCTGGGAAAAGAGTGTTTTTTTTTATCACTCCTATACAGCTATGTGCAATACTTAAATAAGCAATCGATTGTGACTTAATAATCTTATAATATATAACAATATGCAATTTGGCGTAGAATTGTCAATCTTAATGGCTAAAACTTACTACTCTGTATACTGACCCTGTCTTAGAAAATATAAGTCAGAAATTGCAATTACATACTAATTTGTTCTGAAAATAATGTTTTCTCTTAAATAAACAAGGGGCTAGAGCGAGCCCCTCAGAGCACCCTCCAGCCCACCCCTGCATAAGCCTCCTTCTGTTAATTATCGACACAATTTCAACTGCGTGTTTTTTTTGGGTGGTAAAAAGGAACAACACAAAAAAGTGTTTGTAACCTAAATAAAAAAACACGTACTTACATACTGTAGGCTCTTCATTGAAATGAAATCTAGTCACGCAATGTTTGTTTTCTTTCTATATTGATTGTACGTGAGGAATATCTGAATATCGAAGGATAGTCACTGTCAATAAATACATACTGCCCAACAGCTTTCTATATAACAAGGCCGAAGAAAATTACTATGCAACAGTGTAATAAACATAAAATTCTTACCATATATATATAGATCACGGAATATTAAATTTGATTTGATCAAAAATCTTTGTTTAATTATTATAGATGAATTATCGATGGATAATCAGCAATAACATATTACAGCTTCAAAGACTAAAATCATTTAATTCAAATATTTATTTTTCTAATTTTGGCGACACCTGTGTTTATCATATATGAACGTGTTTTTTGTTGATATTTTGAAGTAAAGTTTTGAACTCAATTATGTTTATCGGGTTAATTATGATGACCAGCGATGAGTTATTTGATCTTCATAATTTATCATTTATATCATACCATGCTTCTACCAACAAATAAATTAAATCTTCTCTAAGCAAATAATCATGTCGATTATTTAAAAACATTCATATCTGTTGACACTTGATAAATTCATAAAGACTTGTTTTGTAATAATTAAATTTACGAATAATGATTCGCTAAGAATCGAAAAAGATGTCTATCGAAGTAGTCAACGAGTCGAGTGGTCAACGTCGTTGGCTTGGTTACGGAAGTCACAGGTTCGAATCTTAGTACGGACAGTTTTATAAAATATTTCTTCAATCGATTTGTTAACTTCTGTTCGAAGGTATGGATGTTTGTGATGTCTTGAATTCTTCCCTCCCACAAATTCTATCCTGAAACGGGACATGACGAGAGCGATAAGATAACTACTAGTCTTGTATTAGCATTATCCTTCTATTCCTACTCTCTTTGAAAAAAAGAGAGGCTGAGCATCTGAGTAACTAACAGTTCTCCTAGAAACACTTATGTTCTCCATTAGGAATCTATGTGCTCCACATTGGGAGCGGGAATGGTAAAAAAAGAGAAATACAATGTTTTATTGATTTAAATTGTACGATTAAAACTCATGTATGTGAGTTTTTCTAAAATATTTATTGCAATATCCACCATCGAAAAAATGTCGGAAATTTTATAACAATACGATTTAATCGATGTCAAAATAGTATAATATATTATGATTAAGAATCCTCGCTCATCAAGTGTTGTTCATTATATATTATATTTCATTTGTATAATTTTATTATATGCTTATATCGGCAGCCGCGTGAAGAGTTGTCAGCAAAGTGTTCATATCAACCAGATTTTTCACGGCCTGAATCCTGATTTTACCTTCTGGAAGATCTTCAGGTTCGTGTTGAAGTAGTTTAGCGGCCTTTTCAAGAATTACCTTAGATTCCTAAAAATAAATAAAAAACGATATCTCTGTATGTAATCAGATAAAGATAAAATAAAAAGTATTTTTTGCTTTTGAGAACGGGGGGGCTAGAAAATGCATTTTTACTCTAAATCAGCCAGAAAAATTGCCTTGTTTTGTTTCATTTACATTATGATCGCTCTTTAATTTACATACTTAAATTATTAATTTAGTTTTAGGGCTTATTATTTCATTCGAAGCTCAGTGAGTTCACAGAAAAAGTATTTTTTTTCATTTTGAAAGATTGGTTACTGTAGGAAGGATCAAACAGACCATAGTAATATCTTTATAAATAACAATATGAGTTAAAAAATCAACCTGATTTCATTTTTTATTGAAAGTTGTCGACAATATTGCAGTCGGTTTTTCGATAAAAAAATGTACAGAATATGCAAATTCAAAAAGAGGAAAGCGTAAAACATCAATATGCCCACGGTATATGTTAATTGCAATTTAAATAAGTAAATAGTAATTGTAAAGTTTTATGTCGAAATAAAATATGAATGTTTTTATTGTAGTGATGACGATATAAACGAATTTAAAATCAGTTAACATATTGTATTTAAAAAATATTCTTGATACTAAAGTAGTGTCTTTATAATACTACACGCTTCTTTATTTTTTTTAAATAAGAATCATGAAAATTTTAATCATATAACGGCACTCATTGCTATTGAATTAGATTTCATTTGTATTAATACAATTAAACATACCATCAAATAAGTCAAAAGATATCCCGGTCCTTCAGCTGTTCTTGTAGACATTCTTCTTCCTGTATCTGCAATAGCTGCGTGCAATTCAAACAAGACTCCTCCTCTTCCTCGGACTTCAGCTGTTAATAAAACAATTGGTAATTTTATATTACATTCCATTTTCAAGTATAAATAATAAACTGTCAAAGTGAACGTCAGGGTGTTGAAGTAGTTATTTTTCAAATTATTATTAGTACGTAATGTTTTAAAGAATGGTAAGGAATAGTAGTAATGTTTCGAACGAAAATAAAACTTGCAAGTCATTGAATTTGAGTATTCAACCTCATCACTTATTTTTAAAATGTAACGCATTGTAGTTTAGGTTTTGTTATCATACAAAAAGATGATCCATTGACAATGAGCAGTTCGTTTTGAATTTTAAAGTAGCTACTGACATCTCTACGCGTCTTTGTGTAGTTTTAAAGTAAACACAATGTGAAAGCAATGAATTCGAAATAGGTTATGTATGTAATAATGATATATTATAGATATACGAATATTAATTAAATACTGAAACTAAAAATGTAATACTACATTGAATTAAGAATATAAATATGTTAATAAAGTTCTATAATAGTGATGCATAATCCTCGGATCGCGGACCATATGTGGTCCGAATTGACAATTATTGTAGCCCACGAAATAAACACCAACATTCTCAAAACATATTTTTAGCAGTGGTCAGTATGAGGTGCATTAAAATTTTGTCCATGGCAACTCAGGATAAAAATCATTTTTAATTATGTAATTTACATAAAATATAATATACACTTGGGCCTCGTATAACACGGTTTTATATAACACGGTTTTATACAACACGGTTGTATAAATTGTGGCATATTTTTCATACAACACGCTTTATATAACACGGTTTCAATTTAAAAACATAATTAACATATTTGTTTTGTACGTCCGTGTAATGCGTCATGACAAATCTTACTGAGCATGCATGGACGCACCAGGAAATATTATTTTTACCACCAAACATTACGTCTATAATCCAGCTTTTAGACCAAGGTATAATTTCAACATTTAAAGCATATTAAATTCGTCGAACATTTGAAAAAATATTGGAAGACATCGATCAAGATGAAAATTTTACACTTTCAAAAGCTTGGAAAAAAAATCAGGAAATACGCAAAGATGTATGCGCTAAAAGCAGACAATCGCTTATTACCGAATTTTTGAATCCTCCGAGGATGATGAAAACTTACAACCGATCTCGAAAAAGAGTGTAAAAACATGTAGAATTCTAAGTGATGGCGATAATGAATGAATGCTATATTATGTTATTAAAATTTCTTTCAATAGATATGTATTATATATTTGTTTATTTCAAAAAATAAAGAATATATTTATATAAACCATCTTCAATATTTTTTTTTGGAACGTAATCCCTGATTTTGTATGAACTTCAAACCTTGTATAACACGGATTTGTATTACACGCCTTTTTTGTGGAACCATATAACCGTGTTATACGAGGCCCGAGATATATTTGAGAGGTCGACTATAACACCCCAAAATTGTGAGGTTTTTGACCAACATACATTTTAACCTTCCCATCAAAATGGAAGTAATTATTGAATTTGCAAAGCTTTCGTTATGGCACTACAGGTAGTTGATGAGTTGACAATAACAATCCTAGTAGGCTCTTTATATGTTTGAATTCTAACATAAACGGACCTTGTTTTAGGCATATGGCATAGTGACAGGTCCAGATGTGAAAAGGGAATGAGGAATATGTAGGTACTAGGGTCTCCAATCCCGGGATCAGGGTTCTCGACCAATTTTGCGATCCCGTTATCCCGGGATGGACTATGTACTAATCCCGGGATTTTAGGATTCACTATAACACGTTAAAATACCTAAATACAGCTTTAAAAACAGCAGCGCGTGACTCACACTGGCAGACGTAACTTTTTCAGTGGATGAATCCAAAAAAAGGTCTCTGACTTCTGAATAATTGTGGAATCTGTTAATTCGTGTCACTTCGAGTTGATCCTGAGATCCCGGGGCACGAGATTGAAAGATTTTTAATTTCGAAATCCCGGAATCACATTAAAAAGAGTACGGGATTGGATGCCCTGATGATTTTTTTGAAAGACGTTTTTTTCTGTGTATGTATGCTTTCTAAGCAATTTGTTTTTACTGTATTTACAAAGTTTAAAATATCTTTTATTAAAATGAACGACCAACACGCAAATTATAATAATTGCATACAAATCGATGAATTTCAATGAATATCTATAATAATAATTATTATTTCTTTCCTCAATTGATTAGATTGCAGTCAAGTCACAGTATAAACATATGTTATTGGATTTAATTAAATGATTGCAATGAAACAAAATGGTTGGTGTACAAATGACATAAATAATAATTATAATAATAGGCAATAAATGGTGTCTCATTTGAAATACTATGATTAAATAAGTATTAGTCAATTGGTTTTGTTTTCGTAATTTTCATTGTAATTACATATAAGTAATTTTCTAGTATTCAGACGCAACGGTAAACAAAACATTTAAATCAATAACGGAAGAAAGAGTTTTAATTTCACGGTAATTAAAATTCAAACAGATTTCTATTTAACCATTTTAGTAGATGGTAATATTGTAATTGTTTATGAACTTTTCTTTTTTAATTTGTCAAAAATACCGTCATTTTTAGCACGTAGCTTTCTGATTATTCTTCAGTGATTCAAATTTGTAGTGGTTTTAAGACAAATTTATTTAGCATTAAAAATATTTCCAGGAACTGATTTATTTTTTATGTTTTCATTAGACATTCATGATTAATTAAATACTAAATGGCAACACTTTTATGATTCTTTTTGTGTTATTTCATTTATGATTTTCGGACTAACATTCTTCAAAATGAATGAACTAATTTATTGAAAAAATAAGTCACTGTTTTAGGAGCGTGAGTAAAATTTAAATATAAATTGAAAAATCTGAATCGTAAATAAATTTAAAGAGTCCTAGCATTTACCTGGCACCATTTTTTCTAAAAGCGCTGCCACCTGCTTGCAAAGGTCTGTCTTGAGTTTGAGCCTTTCATCTGACTCCGCTGGTAATCCTCCAGAAGACTCTTGCCCTATCAGCTGCGCCAAGGCCAGAGTAACGTCAGTCATATAGAAATGATTTGGGTGCAAGAATTTTCCGTAGTGTTCCAAAAATCTGCAAAATTGTGTTGATATCATAATAATGGTATAAAGTATTGAGAAACCACGAAAGAATTAAGATAGAAAAACATGTCTAGTAAAAAAAGTTAACCAACGGTAATTTTTTTCTTTGAATTATGCGTCAAGTGGCATTGTTATAGTACAATCATGCAATAATAAATAAATTATCTGTTCACAAAAAAATACTTCCTATTTTTATTTCGTCTGAAATATTTAGCGTGTAACTAAATTAATGTTTAGAAAGAACAACTGTTAGTATAATATTAACACAGCATTTTCCTAGGGTCCAAATATTTTTTCACAATGACTTTTGCTTTTTCTTAAAAAAATTAAGCACACATTTGTACTGCTGGCTTCATCGTAAGCATTGTCAACTAATAAAAAAGTACAAACAGGGTTATATATATAAAACAATTGATACTTTTTATATAACATTAAATTTTGAGTAGATACTGATTGAATATTTTTGCTGTGTTTGGCGGGGATTTGAAGAAAAGTCTGGTAATACAAAAAATCCCAAATAAAAACGTTAACAATCAGAACATTACATTTCAAACGTTATATTTAAAAAATAATTAATTGGTAACCTCTTTCACTTATACTTATTTAATCCTTATATTTAAAGCTAGATATGCTTTTATATATGTGTCTCTATTTGATGCGAATAATGGTGATAAAAAAGTTTGTAACATATTGGTATATTAATAAGAGATTAAAAGTTCGAAAAATACGGCAAAAAACATTTTCGGAACAGCCAGACATAATTTAGAAAAATATTGAAGCGTAGAAGCGTGACGTAGAAGGTAGATAAGTGCATGTTCGTCTTGACTTCTGGTAAAGAAGACATTCCACTTGTTTGACATTTAATAGAAGTTAATAGCCATCATTTATTTAGCGATCACCACTTCACTGTTGCTGACAAAATGATGATAAAACTGGATTTTTCTCTCTACCTACATATTTCACATAAATCTTTATAATGTGTTTCAATTGTATTAACATCAAGAAACTGGTGTTAACTGTCAATTCTTGGTGGATTGTCATTTTATATTATACATACATAATAATTTACAATATTTTTTACTTTTGTACAACAATTTTAAAATTGTATACTATGAGCTACATTTTTTTCAGTTGAAAATGGTAATATCTGAGCGTAAGTGGTGTTAATTATATTATGTTACTGTATGCAATAATAATTGATGTAAAATTTAAATAAAAATTCTTAACAAACGCTTTGTACATCAAAATTACGTGTAAATTTTATTGTTATACAAAATTTTAGTTTGTTCACATATATAGGTTGATCCAAAAATAACGATTTTTATATTTATTTTAAATATGTTTTTAAAAAGGCGTTAAAAGATAAAAACGTGAATTTTTTCAAAAACATAATTTTGCCCGCGGGCCACAGCTTGCCAGTGCCTGGTCTATATGCTAATTTATATTAGTGAAATGAAAACAAAAATTCAGTTTAATATAACTATGAATCATTATATTCATTAAAAGTAATATTATTTACGGTTGTCACACAAATAGTAACGTTATTAAAAAAAACTGAATCACTTCTATACCAGTGTGAAATAACTAACACCTATTATGGAGATATAGGACAACAAGAACGACTAAGTCATAGTTACCTCAAGCAAGCATCACTGTTGCCCTTTTCCATAGCGTTCAAGTCTTCTCCGATATGGTTCATCAGCTTTTGTACTTCACCTTCGGACGCGGCCTTACCACATTCACTGCAAATCCAATCACGAGAAACATTCTTCACATCTCTTACTTTGTCATCGGTTTTGCCATTACTATTGATTACATCGGAGTTCACATTGTTTTTTTTCTTGTTCTTGCTAGTTTTGTGATTGTTCTTGCTTGATTCTTCTGCATTATTGATAATCTGAACGTCTTCTTTTTCGTTTTCCATATAGTCGTCAATTATTAATGATTCTGGTAAAACGTTTCCGGTACAGCCGCTAAATTAAATATAAATAAATAAGGTAATATTTTTTTTTTAAACCGTGTCCGCTCCTTATGTGGAGCATATAGACTCCTAATAGAATTTATCTCAACAGAAGTGTTTCTACGAGAACTGCTTGTTACTCAGTTGCTCAACCTCTCTTTTTCCAAAGAGAGTATGGAAAGAAGGATAGAGCTAGGACAGGACTAGTGGTTAGTTAATCGCATTCGATACGCCCCGTTCATAGGATAGGATGGTTGGGAGGGGGGAATTCAAGACATCACATACATTCTTACCTTCGAACAGAAATTCATAAATTGATTGAAATATCAATTTATAAAACTGTCCGTACCGGGATTTGAACCCAGGCCCTCCGTAACCGAAGCCAACAAAGTTGACCACTCGACCACACAGGCGGCACGTAATGAATAATAAGTATTGTTCGAAAAAATATTAGACGAATTATCATAGTGAATAACATGATATGCATTCATAATAATATCATATAAGGTAATTTGAATATTCAAATCCACGAATGAAAACTTTCAATTCACTTTTAAGTTGTTCACTGTTTTCTGTTAAACGTAAGTAGACTAACCTTTTTCGGCATTTGACAGTACTGAACATGGTCCCAAGTTCTGTAACATCAATGCACCTTGCACACATGCAGTTGAAGAATTTCGTCTCCTGAAGATGATGACGACGATTCCATGTTCCCCACAATGGGTCGGTGTAACAAATGGAAATGTTGTCACCGATATTTACTGGGACTGCTGCCGCAACCAATACCTGAAACATCAGAAATTGTTTTTTTTTCCCTACCAATAAGTTTATTTTCCGTGAGTGTCCTAAATTGATTTACTCTTTGGAATGATCGTTATCGTAATTAGGTAAAAATATTGCTACATAAAGCTTGTCACTTAGTCAAGTTTTACCGATTCGTAAAATACACTTGTATGACATTTAAAGATGCTATATAGTTAAGCGAAAGATAACTTTCGATTACATGGTGGTTGAATAAAAAATAAATATTCGAAGAAAAATTTTTGATACATCCTTGTCAGTCATGAATAAAATTGGAGGGTCAATTGAGTCAAACTTTTCCATGTTATATGGACCCAATTAACTACCCAAATGATTTATTTTCCACTGCCTAAAATGAGTAAAAGCGAAACACAAATCGTGAATGAAATCAGCTAATGAAGATAATCATGTAATAAATGAGAAAGTTATATTGATAAATATAAATAATGACTAAATATATGTTTACAAAGTAAGATAATAATAGCTTACTTCGCCATGGGTTGTAAAACTTTTGCTACAGTTGGCTCTGCAGTTGTGCTCAAGCATTGACGTCGTATCGTAAATTGCCACATAGCCATGTTCTAACAGCGGTACTTCATGCCCATTGACCTGTAAAAAAATCAATAATTATTTGACTGCAGGTAATTGTTCTACATAACAAAATATAGCCCACTTATTAATTCAAGATTTTATAATAGAAATAAGTAATATTGCTTCCAATTCAAGATACACTCAATTTTTTTTAAGCGATCTATTTTTGCGTAATTTTGAATTTACGCGATTTTTTTGACGGCACCGTTACGTTTTTTTTATACATTTTTGATACTTTTCACGCGGATTTGGAGCCTATTTATCAAATTATATGAAAATGAGGTTTTATTTACGCGCCACATTCTAGAACCAATGTATCGCATAAAAAAAGATTGGGTGTTATTAAAACGTTCTTAGTCTTTGGGACTGTCAAATCAAATTCAATTATTGGATTAGTAACATTTTTTTAAAGAACAAACAACATCATGTGTTAACCATAGTCTATCTTATAAATTTAGTAAAATATATCTACACAAAAAAACGATGAAAACATCATAGAGGTCAATAGTTATGGATGGAAATTTGAAAATGAATTGAAATAATTCATGAATTTTCATCCACTAGCGTAGTGTCTATTCTTGAATTTGAACCATTTGATCAGCTTAATTATTTAGTTGGCACTAGTTTAAGCAGTAAAATATTTTACCTGAACTATTCCACACATTTTCATAATAAGATCTTCTGGATATTCTGTTTCGTCAAGCTTGAAAAAGTTTCTGGAGAACTTGGCAATTTGAGCAAGGTCTGATTTCCACTTGTCAGTGGACCTCCGTTGCTCGCAGTGTGACTCTAGTTTGATTAAACGATTCCATAATTCTGGATTCGCCTTCTTTTGGTAGAGACATCTTATCGTTGTGATGCATTCATAGTTTGGATGAGAAATCCCAAACGAGCTAATGTTCACCTGGAATACAACAATTGTTCAAAGCTTATTAAATTAAATCCTCAAGTTCACGTTCGGTGATTTTGTACAATACAATGAAGTTATTAATTGGAGTATTCATATAACTGTATACCAATTAAGTAAACGATAACCCTTAGAAAGCGTTTGCTAAGACGCAGGCAGTGCAACGCAGTGCAGCTCATAAACTAGAGCGTGCGATGCAAACATTTGTCTGCCCTCCGTTGTAATGCCAGCACAGATTCCTGCTTGACACCTACAGTTTACTAGTCTACGCCTACAGGTTTGGGAGTGTTATTTGAATTACGCCATGAAACTGACTGTAGAACTAATTGAATTTGTGATAAACTATGTTTCCATATAAAACTAACAACACGAAGACATATTTTCCAAAAGATCTATTTCCCAATTTTTAGCCTAAATCATTTTACCAGGGCTGTAGAGTCACGTGACAAAAAGACGACTCCAACTCCAGCTTTAAAATAATTAACGACTCCGAATACGAGGAAATTTTTCAATAATTTCATTTTAACTTATATATATGTATACCATCAGATCATTTTTAGTCAGCCAGTATTTTTTTTTTAATCCATGTCCGCTCCTAATGTGGAGCATATAGCCTCCTAATGGAGGTATCTCAACAGAAGTTTTTCTACAAGAACTATTTGTTACTCAGTCGCTCAACCTCACTGTTTTCAAAGTGAGTAGTAGGGGCAGAAGGATAAAGCTAGAACACGACTAGTGAAATATACACATCATTAACTATATTTTTCAAAAAAAATCGAGCCGCTCATTTTTCACGACTCCGACTCCACAGCCTTGCATCTAACCATGTGCGGGCCTTTATATAATTAAAATGCATATCCTTGTGGCACAGACAATTGTGAAATAAGCCTAATTCGTCTTCATGAATTGAATTGGGAACACAATTTATTGATTATTTCCAAATATTTATTTTGCAAATTTACTCTTCCCGTTTATGTTGACACTACTATTGACAGGTTAGCTGGAAAGATGAAATAATTTAAGTGTCTGATAAATCAAAATATTTCAGATAAGTCATTATTTATAATACCTTATATCCCCTGGATGCCGTGAAATCACACTCCGGTTTGTGTTGTGGTGAATTTTGACAGACATCATTACAAACAGGCCATCCACACCGATCACATGGCTTGCTATTCTTTTCTGTTATTGAATTCAAACATCCTAAGCAGATGGGAGCTGTTATCTAAAAAGAAAACGTTTTGACATTAAGGTTAAAGATATAATACATTTTAATTAAGAGTTACAAATGATTAATTTGTCCAAAAAATATAATATTTATTTGTACAACTTCCACTTTTATTTAAAAAAATCATGACAGTTTATTTTTATTTTTAAATTAACTAGTAGTCTATTTTAATATAATCCATATATAAAATTCTAAATTGAAACGTTTTTGAAATAAATTTACTTTATTTATATTTAAATTTACTATAGTTAGTTATACATATTTTATTTATTTACCTGAGCAGGTCCAACTATTAAAGGTTTTTCTTTGAAGACAATTTCTCCTTCTTTAATATTTTTAGTGGCTACCAGATGTCGGCCAAGAACTTTATCTTCTTTCACCTGAAATTAAGTTTTTTAAATCATAATATCTATTTATTATATTTTTTATCAATTTAATTTCAACCAAAAAACTATGGATGTAATTAATCGTCTCAGAATAAACATTAGCAAAAACAAAATGCAACTAATATTGCTGAAATATGTGACAATGACTGCCGGTTTAATTGTCAATTGAATTACTAAAAAGGTATCTTCCAAACAGTCATAACTAAGAATTCCGTGTCCAGAAAACAAAAATAAATTCCCGGGATATCAACGTTTTTGTCAGTCTCGGTTCATCAATTTCTAAAAAAATGTGTATAAAATAGATTTTATTCATTAAAAACATGTAAATTTTGAGAACCATACTTTAGAAAAACGTTTCTCAATCAGAAAGTCAACCAAGAAACTACTCTTTATTTCTTAATTCGGGAATAGTCATATTCTCATGAAATAATCATTTTTTTTCCATAACTCGAAAAATTTTCTTAAACATTTTCCGCGACTCAACCATCTAACATTGGTAAAATAAACAATATCACTATAATCGGAATTTATAGTTCACTGTTTTTATAGCAAAATGTGTTTTTTACACGTAATTTTAGTAACTTCATTGGTTTTAATGTGATTTTAAATACAAAAATATTATCTGTCATGTATGACCACAGGCCGCGGGTTGGCTAGGCCTAGTCTAATGGAATGTATATTTATGTTAACTTATATTTGTATTCTATATTACTTAAAAAAGTTAGCAACTGGAATGAATTTGCTCTTGAAAACATAAAATGAAACTACTAACCTGTACTGGCTTACACGACGACTTATGGGATTTCCAATGCTGTTTTTGATGCTCTTTGGAGCAATAAAATACTTTATGGCAATTCGAACATTTGTTTGTCGCTGATTTTTGACAAATCGAACATGGACCTTCCATTTTTTTCTAAAAAAAATAACAAAAAATATGTTTTTATTTAATTTATAATGACTATTATTTTTCTTTTTTAGCCTGAATAAATTTTACAAAACTATAACGATTAATTTATAAATACTTAAATGTCATCAAATGAAATTGGTCTACTTACTGTCTAAATATAATGACCTGTTTTGAGAGCGGAAAATGTTTTGTTTACTCTGAAAAGCGACACCAATAATAGACCATAATTAAGTCTGTTTATTTTAATTACTGACATCTGTGATCGGAATATTGAATGATTGCTTGTTGGGAAAATTATGAGGAATTTTCACATAGCACATTTATTTCGAATTTATTTATAAATGCTTACACTTAATATTTTATATTCAAGATATTTATTTAATAATAATAATATCTTAAAAGTGTACATACAATAAGATTAAGGAATTAAAAGTCTAATTTATTTTATAATAATTAATTTAAAAGAAATCTATTGTAATGAATAAAATTGCAATGAAATAACGTCACGCCATTATTTTATGATATTGTATTATTTTTACTCTCACAAATATCTAGTTTTGCTATAATTTCATGACTGACAAGTGTCAAGTTTTCAACATGATCACGTTACTACTGTTAACATTAATACAATATAGAACTTATCATAGAACTCATGTTACATATATTATAGGTTTTATCAAACATACATAAAAAAACAATATGTCCGCGAACAATAAATAAGCCGACCACTGAATGGAGTCGAGAAAAATGAATACTCACCTCTTATCAAGGCACTGAATTCAGTTTTATTTCACTCACAATCCCGATCTTTGTATTTGATTTGAGGTAAATATTTCAGACTCTAGTGAAATAAAGCAACGTGCATGGTCTGCCGGGAGTGCATGCTTGGGTATTTGTTGCGGTTAGGTGTTCTGTACCGTTCACAATTTCCATGCGACTCCGTTAAAAAGTTCTAAAATAAACTCAGATCTGTTCAGCGAGACGGGTTCAAAGCGTACTCGGTTGTTTGGATTTTAAGATATTTCCTACAAAAACAGGAAACATCTTAACTTGCGCTTAACTTACACTATTCGTAAAAATAATCTGGATACAAATACACATTTTAAAATGTCGATACTTATAATTGCTGCGTTGTATTGAATTACTAAATTAAAAATGACTTACAGAGCTTTTTTACAACACTTCATAATAATACATTACTTTTTCGTTCTATGTATTGAATTTAATTTTCATTCAATCACGTTAGGTCTGTCAAGACAAAATAATATTATCATGCGGTTCGAGAAAGGAGCTTTATTTAATACATTGCGCCGAAATACAAACGTGCATATTTGATTTAGTTTCATTTAAAATAATTACTTTGTGTTGTGTGATTTAATTTTTTATACTGTATTGCATTAGTAAACATTTTAATTTTGAGTGTGTGTATCTATCTAAGTTTTCTGGAGAAGAAATAGAGAATTAACAACAGTTTTGATATATGTCTTAAAGATTGTTTAAAGCTTTTAAAGATTTAATGCTCCTTCAGGGTATTATAGTCATGGGATTCAGTGATGATCCAGATAAAACGATAGAGCAGCTGGAGAAAAATGTTAGCCTTTACAATAAAAATAATAAAACATTTTTAGTACTTTTTCCACATAAAATTTATTAGATCAGGACCGGTTTCGCTCATCGCGAGCATTATCAACTGATAAGAAAAATACATAAACAGTGATATTTATACAAAATTAAATTGAAATAAAAAGGTGTAAGCAACTATTAACAATTTAAAGGATTAGCAAATTACATTATAATTACACAAAATTAAAATGCTTAACACCCATAACAATTAAAAAATCATCATCAAAGAATAATAAATCTAAGTGGCAAACGATGTCTATTTATTTCTAAGATCTCTTGTTTATCAAGTTTTAAAGATTTATTGTTTACATGCAGGATTTTAAAGTTTTTAGAGATATCAAATGTATGCTTATTTAGATCTTAGAAATAAATAGACATAAATTCTTGCCGGACTCTAATTTATTAAATGAACAGCTTGTATTTGCATCATCACCCTTGTTATATCCGTTTCATTAACATAATTCTAGCCTATGTTAACTGCTCTTCTATATTATTTATATGTTTTTCAAAATTTATTCCTTTTGTAAGAATTGATATGGTTTTTAAAAATGTCTTTTTCAGAATCTTCATTACTGCTGATTTTGTTGAAGTACATCATTGCTTGAAAACGGGAAAAACACCAAATCATCATTAGGATATTTACTTTAGTAATGTAGTGTTTCACTTTGTATAAAAATTTCCCAAATTTTAATTGTGTTTATAATTGATATCGTTTGCCACTTAGATTTATTATTCTTTGATGATGATTTTTTAATTGTTATGGGTGTTAAGCATTTTAATTTTGTGTAATTATAATGTAATTTGCTAATCCTTTAAATTGTTAATAGTTGCTTACACCTTTTTATTTCAATTTAATTTTGTATAAATATCACTGTTTATGTATTTTTCTTATCAGTTGATAATGCTCGCGATGAGCGAAACCGGTCCTGATCTAATAAAATTTTATGTGGAAAAAGTACTAAAAATGTTTTATTATTTTTATTATAATGCCATTCCACCAAGTATTGACAGTGAACACCTTAAAAGTGGTTAGCCTTTACGTCAGATACAAAAATAATTAAAAATATGGTGAGATCCTCGCTTTATTATTATCAAACATAAAACATAAGAAAACGTTGGTTCTAGTCTACAATCTTTATAATATGCATTTTGTTTTAGGTGTTCCATAAAACTCATATTATCATTGTAAATAACAATACTGTAATATTTACATTATTACAATTCTAATTTTTGGCGAGTTGGTTGACAATAATCATGTCCGAGAAAGTGTGAAGATTCCATCAGTTCTGCAAATTCCACAACTTTATCAGATGATCAGAACTAATATACGCAAGCATTTATAACTGAAGAAAATATTTATAAAATGTATTTTTATAATAAAAAGCTCCAAATACCATGTGACAAATATGTCGGTGTTTTTAATAAGAAATAACATTATTGAAAATCCACATTTATAGCACAATAGTAATCAATACTTGGAAGTCTGATTGTAGTAGAGCACGTTGTTGCTGATGTTACTATTTCGGTCTCTTGAAGCAGCTTCACATCTAATATTGTTAGAATAATGCTGCTCGCATCTGAATATCCCGATATAATCTACACACTGTTTATAAACAAGGTGTTTTTTTTTAAAAATTATTTTAATTCATCTACTGATAATTTTTAATAAAAAATATTAGAGCATTGATTTCAAAATTTATTTTCAGATCTACTGTGTGTTGAGAGATACGTGAGTTGATAAATTTATTAAGAACGCTATTTTCAAGTCTGTTTTAGATTCTTCTGTGGGCTTGATATTTTTACATACTTATCTAATTCGTTGCAAACAGTTTTATTAAAATATGTGATGACTTCGATACATTTAAAATTCGGTTTTGGTGCATTTTCAATACCAATATTTTTAAAAGTGCTATTTCAGAATTTAAAAAAATCACAAATACCGGGATTCCGGTTTCAATAATACCGGTATTGCGAGCTCTATCACGAATTGCCGGCAGTTAAAGTTTTAAGTTCTAAAAAATAAGTAAAATCTATTGATAGATAATAGCTGCTTTTAAAATTGATTGTGTATCATGGAAAGTCAACAATAATCGTAGTAAATGCAGTGGCGTATTACCCTATAAGCAAATGAGGCGCGCGCTTGAGGCCTCCGAATTTTAGGGACCTCAAAAATAGCTTATTTTATATAAAGCATATACTTTTGGTTCAGATTTTTTTTATTATTATTTTACATAGAATTTTCTGATGTTTTTATGTTATCCGAAAAATACGGCCTCCAAATTTTATTGCGCCTGGGGCCTCTCGTGTGCTTAATCCACCACTGAGTAAATTAATGCATTTTTCACTTTACGGGTGTTCAATGTCAATAATTGATGGAACGGCATTATATTAGGAATACTTTAGAATTACTTTATTTATAAAGGTGAAAACCGGTTTCGCTCATGTTTCTTATCAGTTGACGATGCTCGCTATGAGCGAAACCGGTACTGACCTTTATAAATAAAGAGGAAATAAATTACAAAGAAATATTGTGGTTTTTCTTAATATAATGCATATTTTAGTTTTTTAATTAAAATAAAAAAATTGAAAAACTTTTATGTTACACAAATATTTTTTTATTGTTAAAAAAATCAGTCCCGGCTTAGTCGTAATAGGATTCTTAAGAAACTTTGAAACTACTTGAATTTCTAACGTAAGTATCAGAAGTTTTTTTTTTAACTTTTTAACAAAAGGTAACAACAATAATAGAAAATTTAAATTAACTTTGATTATTCCACGTATTGTGTTACTAACTGTGACACGTGCTTTGCCTCTTTCAGAGGCATCTTCAGACTTACTCTCGCAAAGTTTGCTTAAGTAATGAAGCAAGATTGATTCTAACATTTTAAAATTATGAAATTACAAAATGGAGTTTGGGTTTTTTTCCTTTTAAGGGAAGCAAGGAGGGGGTGAAAGAATCGAAATAAAGCAAAGCAAGCTTTACTTTATTTCGACAACAATGTTACGGGTCACCCTGTATGGTGAACGTACCGTTCAAACGTGACGCGATCGAAATCCCACCATCTATTTGAAGGCGCCGTACTATTTATTATCAGCGGCTATAAAAGTGAATCAATTTAAACATCACTTTGTCATCTTATCTGATAGATGCCTACCTACAACACACTCGTCTGTAATTTTATTGACATCACCATTCACACGAACAGGTGAAAATCTATCAGTCCGACGTGCATTTCAAAAGCAGTAGCTTGCATTAAAATTATCAACGTATTTTATTTCTACAAATATTATTTATATGGCTTATCCCTTCAACAGAATTATGTTTAAACTTATATTATGTACATATAACTGGGTTAGAAGAGATCCACAATAATATAACCTTTCATTCGCTGGCACATCCAAATTTATATCGTTAATTGTAGTATTATATTTGAATTGTATTTGGTGCTTTTTAGAACCACAACAAATATGGATTTATTCGAACCGAATAAGTTTAAACTAAATTTATTATTAGTTACATTAGCGTCTAGTAGAGGTTTTAGCAATGGTGATCGATCGTTATTTTTTGGTAATTAAAGATGTCATCATTAACTTGAACAAAGAAAAAAACATAATATTCTTTTGTCAACTGACAATGCTCGCTATGAGCAAAACCGGACCTGATATTGATAAATAAAAGTAGAAATTAAATGAAAAAGAATATTGTGTTTTTTACTAATATACCTGCGTTTCTACCAAGTAAATATTAGCAGTGAATAGGTATGGTGAGTAAAACTACATACAATTATCTCGGTTCAATCAGTTCTGAATTGTATGGGCTTGCGGACAAGACAGTGATATAACGATGATTTGATACATGATTTATCTTTGTCGATTACGTTTTATCAATATTTTTAGCGATGATAAAGGTTTAATCTTTAAGCAGATATTTATATACATGTTGATTAAGTATTGAAAAAACCCCACCGTTGATTTAACTGTGCACATCACTGCCAAGAAGACGATTACTTATATCCCGTACACATTATTTTTATAGGCCTTCTTTGAGGTGAGAAGAAAGTGCGGTGTAACTGTTTATTAAGTGACTGAGATTTGATTTTTATTCAGCTGGCAACTCACGATAAGATGAGAACAATTAAATATACTAAAAATATATTAGATTTTGTTGAATCCAGTCGCACCTTAAGGCATTGTTTTTATGCCGCCATGAAAACATTAATAATTTTATTATAACCTAATTACAATTTTAGCGACACTAGTCTTTATACGCCACTACCTAGTGCGGATACATTTTGATGGAAAAGTAAAGCAGGCATGCACAACTTTTTACGTCTAGAGGGCCGCATATTTTTTATGGTGGTTTTGGGCCGCAAAGAAAATTTAATTTTTGAATACACATTTCAAATTGTATGCAAATTTTATATAAAGGATAAATTCCACGCAAAATAGCCATGTAAAAAGATGGAGTGAATATAAATAAATGAAGGAAAGGATCCATTACATTTGACTGCTATTTAGAAACTGTGAAAAAAGAAGATTAGGTGAACTCGTTGACAAGAAATGTTTTTATTATATAATATTTTGAAATGCATATTGTGTTGATAATTAAAAACATATTTTTGTCTTTGTAAATTTCAGATTTTTTTTTTGAGAATTTGACTGAGTATTAAGCTGCAAAATCAAATCCAAATTTTTATCAGTTCGTCTAATTTTATGAACCGATTTATTCTACTTCATCAACGAAAAAGCTTGCTCAAATTTGTAAAATCAAAGATAGATACACTTTAAATTATATTATATATATTTAATGTTAAGATGAAACATTCGAGAACCACAAAAAATCAAACGGGCCGCGTGTTGTTCAATGATGAAGTAAAATGACACGATATATTTTATTATTATAGCTGCTTGTTGATAAAATAATTAGTTTTAAATGTGTGAAATTATAATACTACAAAATAACTGATGTGCTAAGTTATTATTGAAAGAAGTACACAAGCGAAAAGTTTTAAAGCTTTCAAAATTCTATACAAGCTAACACACTCCATCTAAAGTTAATAATAATATGTAATTCATATGTAATTCTAGCCCTAGTGCAACTGACGAATCGGTAATACTTCTAACACGATCCAAAAATGACTGCAGTAGAGTAGCTAGAAATTTGAGGCCCTCATGAAAACGTCACGCAAGGCCCCTCTCACGCAATTTGTTGAGTACACTCAACTCACTCTTTTTTAAACGGAAAATACGTTCAATAAAAAATCGTGTAAAAAAACTGTGTAAAAAATGTTAAGATTGGATCACTGCATTCAATAAGCCATGTTATAAGCAGTGGGCTGCCAATAGTTAACAAGGGGCTCTCTTAATCTCAAAGCTATTCTCGGTGTTCTGGGAAAGAAGTGAGTTTGTTTATCAATCCTTAAAATTATATGCAAAACTAAAATAAGAAATCGAATTTTCACTCAATAAACTTAAAATATATATCAATATGGAATTTACCGAAAACTTATCAATTTTAATGGCTAAAAGTGTACTACGGTGTATACTGAAGCTGTTGTAGATAATATAAAAGTCAGTTATTTACTAATTTGATCCGAGAATTTTGTGTTTTTTTAAATTAACAAGAGGCTCGCCGGCCTCAGTAAAATTTAATAATGACCTTCCAGCCCACCCCTGCATTTTATTTGATAACCGAAAAATATTGGGGATAGAAAATTGTTTAAAAAAGGTAATAATGAGGACACAGTGAGTAAATAACACAAAATATTATGATTGTCAAAAAAAAATGCTACTCATAACTATTTGATTATAGACAGGGAATAAATCGCTTTCATCACTAGAAATTTTATTATCCAATGAAACTTTTTGTTTGTTATTATTGTCTTGTGAAGTTGAGTTTTTTGTTATTAGGAAATCTGTTATTCGCTTCTATATTTTTATTTTTAATATATATTTAAAAATATGGCATAAGTTCATTTTAGTGGACTGTGTTATTTCAACACCTTGGACTCTGCTTTGAGGTGTCTACGCCGCTGAGCGACTGTCATTTTTTTTCAATAGTTTTTGTTAATTATATTACATTCAACACTTTCGTGTGTGCCCATTGACAGAAGTTTCGTATCACTTTTAACATACCTAACTAAGTGTTGTATGAGTGGCAAAATATTCACAAAGAAACTTTCCAAATACCAGAATTCGATACATATGCAATCATTTGATTTGAACAAGTCGTAGTGTTCTTTGTTACTATAGTAACACCTGATTGACAGCGTGAGGAACATTATCAATTAAGCAAAAAAGTGATTACGCTCTTTGATCTAACACACGATATTATTATTTATAATACGATATTAATACAAAATATATTCGACGGATTTATTCGCTACTAAAGTAAGTGATACACTCTTTGTCAAGATTTAACTCAACACAAGTGATATAATTTGACGAATCAATATAATTCGGACATCAAATTAATTTTTTATATTTATAGGATCCACGCCGTGCTGAAGTGGGGCGGGGGCGCTTGGGGTCGGTGCTCTCACATTTTTTTTGACTTTTATAAATAGTGATAAATGTTTATTTTTTACATCAATATAAAAAAAAGATTTTTGCAACTATATATTGGAACAACGTTTTGTTGAAAACTCGTTGGTTCAAAAATTAGGAAGTTTCGGGTGGGTGGTATTAAAATATTATAATATATCAACTCTACAAGACTTTTTCAGTTAGCACTACGTCACTGGTTCAACTGGATTAATGCTTGTTGAAAACGGAACATGGAATAAGGTATTGAATTAATATAAGAAAACACATGTAAATATATTAAAACACGGTATATTACATTTTTTATTGGTTCACATTTGTATTATTTTAAAAATAAAATACTTAGCAAAAACAAGTTATAATTTTTTTTTATATAATAAAAAAAAATCAGGTCCCACATAATATCAAAAATACATTTTATAATTTGCTACCGATTTTACGAAATTTTATTTAATTTATGAAACTCCTCACGAGAACATAATGCTGATGATGATGTCAATAAATCGAGCAGCTATGTTCGATTGAATAGTTTCAAAATATATCAATTATTTTTTTAAGTTTCGTCAAAATCAAAGAAACGGAAACATTGTAATTAATTATTATATATTGGGAGATGACAAAGGCGTGTTGCTTAAATTTTTCCAATAATTTTCTCCCAGTCTTTAATTCTTCGAAGAGCTTCAAATGCAGCTGTAGCCATAATCCCTTCAGAAGAATCTCTTGGCTCAATACTGAGGATCTTGGCTGACTCACGGAGACAATCAACAACCTAAAAAATGAAATATCAATGGTTAATCTTTCTGTCTGATCTTTTTCAGACAGTGTCCCTTCGCATAATGCCGCATATAAATTTCTGAGTATTTTAACAATAATAACTTCATGCTGATTCATTATGAGTTGTATGTTTATGCCCATTTTAGAAGACACTATTAGGAGAGTCATAAGTGTTATGATAGGTCTTGATTCTTACTCTCTTTGAAAAAAAGGTTGAGCAACTGAGTAACAAGTAGTTTTGAAAAAAAATTCAATTCAATTCCGCTCCCAATGTAAAGCATATGGCCTCCTAATTGAGGTATCTCAAGATAAGTTTTTCCACGAGAACTGTTCGTTACTCAGTCGCCCAACCTCATTTTTTGAAAAGAGTAGAAGGGATAGAAAGGATAGGGCGCACAGGATTAGTGGTTGGCTAATCATTTTCACTTCACCCCGTTATTTTAAGATTAGAATAGTGGGGAGGGATTTTTTAAATCAAAATCACAAACATCCATACTTTCGAACAGAACTACCTTAGGTTCAAAACTGCGTTTATTTATCTTAATAAAATAATATATAAGGCTATTATTATTATTTGGCCGCCTGTGTGGTCGAGTGATCAACGTTGTTGGCTTCGGCTACGGAGGGCATGTGCTCAAATCCCGGTACGGACAGTTTTATAAATTGATTTTTCAATCGATTTATGAATTTCTGTTTAAAGGCATGGATGTATGTGATGTCTTGAATTCCCCCCTCTCACCCATCCTATCCTATGAACGGGGTGTATCGAGAACGATTAGCTTACCACTAATCCTGTCTTAGCCCTATTCTTCTATCCCTACTGTCTTTGGAAAAAGAGAGGTTGAGCAACTGAGTAACAAGCAGTTCTCGTAGAAACGCTTCTGTTGAGATAAACTCCATTAGGAGTCCATATGCTCCACATTGGGAGCGGGCGTGGTTAAAAAAAAATTGCAAGCCCGGCTAGGTCCACAATGGGTGAATGATGAACCATGAATGTAGTTTAGTCAATAAAAATACATTTTTAACGTATTTTTAGAAAGAAGTTTCAAACATGGCTTGATAACGTACAAAATATAATTCCAAACTTAAGTAAAACTAAAAATACTTTTAAAATGTATATTTTCTTACAAAATTAAATTTAAGATTAATTTTCAACCATTATGGAATAATTAATAAAAACACAATAATCCCTTGTACTTCATTCCACATTATTTAATATGTCAGGACCGGTTTCGCTCATTGCGAGCATTGTCAACTGATGACTGGAATGACGTACATGAATGGAATGAAATACAAAGGATTATTGTGTTTTTATTAATATAATGCCTTTCCACCAAGTATTGACAGTGAACACCCTAAAAGTGATTATGGAATAAGCCTGGTTTGTAAATAATAGCCTCATGCTTTTGACTCACAATATGAAATACATAATAATTAAATGTAGCTTTCCCGGGATTTTTTTCCGGTATATGAATTTATTGTGTCTTATGTACTAGGACTCCAAAAATGCCGAGATTTCAAAATCACGGACTTCATATGTGATTTATTGATAGTGGATGCGAAAAAAAATAACTTTTACAAACAAATACCTCTTTTAATCGTACTCTTAATTCATCTTTTTTAATTTCCTTCTTTTCATAGTCTTTAGTAGTCAAAATCATCAATGGGGCGTGTAGTTCATAAAGTGTTATACCTAAAAAACATAATCACGTAAGTACTTATTACATTTGTTTTGTTTTTACTGAAACAATGAGATGATTAAAAAAGAAATGTAATAAAAGATAACTAATCTATTTTCATCTTATTCAATGCCATGGAAAAGTGTGCAAAAATATATATGTACATACTTAGTTATTTTTAACTAAGAAACCTACCTCGTAATCTTGAATATCCAGGTTCAAGAAGATCGAATACTTTTAATATCTCTCTACAGATGTCTCTCTTTCTGATCAATTGAGTTTGAGACATCTGGTGGATCATGTGTGAATCAACTTTTCCATACAATTGGCTGAGAGAATGTTTTGTGGAAAGACAGAGGTAGTGATTTGTGTGTAGTACGTTTCTATATCGTTGGAGGAAAGCCTCGTATCTTTCTACGTCGTTGACATCAATTAGGTCGTACTCGTCATTTATCCTAAAACATTAATCATTTATTAAAAAAAACATCATTAATATGAACAAATTGTATTCGAAAAAATTACTAACGAATTCTGAAAAAAAAGTATTTATTTAAGGGTGTGTGAAACCGTCTACAGCGACACCTATTAATAAGAAAAAATAATTATTGGTTTTTTAACAATTCTGTCATTGATCAAACTATTTATAAATTGAGCCCTTGAGACGTGAAGTAAGCCAACTAGTAAAATGGTAAAAAAATCTTGATCTTCAAAGTACAATCACGTCTTTATATGGTGTTACACTATTGCAATGTATATTAACTGAGGTTACTTTAAGAAGTGTAGAATTAATACAACGCATCTAATTTTTTTTCCAAAATACCACATGGCTCACTTCACCTTTAATGGGCCCAACTAATGAATCTATGTAATTCATTCATGGATATAATAAAGTCACATCTCCAAATTAGTTGAGCGATAAAAACAACGGCACGCCCTACGTAAAGTATGATATGTAAAAAATTGTTTTAGGAAGATAATCCACTTTACGTCTTAAATATAACAGATGTATCCACATAGCGGTGTATAAGACGTCTCATTATCTGAGTCAAATATTCTAATTGACATTGAAGAAATCCATACTTTATAAATAATACCTGTATGATATAAATACCTCTGATAACGTTCGTCGTTAGTTTGCGATTAAAATATAGTTTTAAAGTAATTCAATGTGAGTTTGCTTTACATATATACTCGAGCCTCGTATAGCACGGTACTTCTAAAAGACGGTTTCATTATGACACAGCTGATGAATTATTGTGTATTTTTTTTGTAATAACACGAAAAACTGTAACTTTTATAATTTGGGCATTCTTATGTCCATAATCAGTCCACCGCGAAACATATTCTTTTCGTCATATTTATAATTGGCTATCACTTATATCGGAGAACTTTAATGAAAAAATCCTAAAATAATGAAGAGTCATCCGTTGATGAAAGCATACAACTGTGTAAGTCAGAGTGATGAAGAATGATTGATATCTTCAAATATTATTTTAAGTACGTGTTATTGAAAAAATACAGGGTATAATAAATTGTCTTCGGTATTTTTTTGGAACGTACTGAAATTTTTTAAATGAGTTTCGAGCCTCGTATAGCACGTATTTGCATTACACGACACTTTTGTTTTACCAAATAACCGTGATATACGAGACAATAATTTATATAAAAAAAATATTGATTCTACGGAATTTTATATAAATTTACAACAAGTTAATAACTATTTTATTTTGTGAAAGCGTGCGTGTAACATAGAAACATTTTTCAAGACATTGTTAGTAAAAATGTTTCATCCATCGTATGCTGAAACTAAAAACTCTATTTTTAACTGTAAACGTTTTGGAATTCTATTATAGTTCTTGGGTCAAATAGTTTCAACAGAGACCACCGCAGCTGTACGCATTGACGTGCATAGTTTTTTTTCCATTCCTAAAATAGATGAAAGATATCTAAAAAAACCTGGTACCAAACATATTATATTAATTAGTACTAATTCAACAAAGCTTTCGTTAAACGTACTTACAAATTTTACCCCTAAAAGCTGAATGAAGTGATTTTGGATTAGCCAATATTTTGTTATACACATTTGACAAAACGTGCGGTGCCAGTTTTATTTAAGCAGTGGTGTTGCAATGATATGATAACAAGTGTACATAACATGCAGGGGTAGGCTGGAGAAGGCTTGCAGGGGCTCGCGCGAGCCCCTTGTTAAATTTTTCTACGGCTGGCGAGTCGCTTGTTAATTTAAGAGAATACAATTTTCTTAGATCAAATTAGTATTTAAAAACAATTTCTGACATATATTATCAACGAAAGCTTCAGTATACACAGTAGTACATTTTTAGCCATTTAGATTGATAAGTTTACGGTAAATTTCATACTGTTACATATTACACGTGTATTAAGTAACAATCGATTGCTTATTTGAGTATTGCATATAATTGCATAGGCATCACTCATTCTCCAAAGCACCGAAAATGGCTTTGAGATTTATCGAGCTCCTTGTTAACGTATTGGCAGCCTACCGCTGATAACATGCCAGTAATACCGATGTGTGTATAAAGTGTCCCAAAATGAGACATATATAAATATTCAAGAGAACGGTGTACGAAAGGATTTGTTCTGGGATTCGTTCCTTAGCCGAGCTGGTAAAATTAATCTTAATACCACTTGGCTGTAGGAGTAGTCAGAAAATATACTTGACGAAAAAAGTGCACGCCTTTTTCGTGAATTTTAAAATATTGGCATGAGAAAACATAGAAATTTTACGGAAAATTGATTATTGCAAGGTTAAAATTATAGCATGAAATACTGTTGTGAAATTACTTTATGAAAATAGCCACTGGCGGAATATATTACATTCAAATTTTTTAATGTGTATACCCATATTATATTTAAATATATTAATCAAACCTATTTAATTTTGATTAGATTTTTCTTTAAAAACATGATGACTTATTATTTTCCTATCCACTTAATTGACAGAAAAATAAAATGTTAGTAACATCAAACAAACAGTTGCAAAAATATTAATAAGGTGTTTTGAAGTTGGAAATTGATCATATTATTGAAGTCATCAATCACAGCATTTCCATATTTTCGATTGTTAATGTTTGTAATGTATATCGATTTGGTGTAAATATTAATATAACAACTTTATTACGATATCCTAAAAGCTTTTACCTCTGTACAAGAGCTTTAACAGCATTTCCCTTTAGAACATATCCTGTGCACGTGTTACACTGCCAACTAGCGTTTCCGTCGAGAGAATCTGTTGGGAGGACTATGCCTTTGTTGCCTGTGCACTTTGGGCAAAGCAGGGCACTGGTGAAGGTCCCAAACTCTTGTGGATCTGCACACCTCTCACAGCAACATTCGAAGAATTTGCTCTCCATTAAATGCTCGCGACGTTTGTGCGTACTCTGTAATTGATTTCGTAAGACATTGTATTATCTGTTTGTCTATCTGTATAGATAATGTTTAAATTTATTTTCCGTTTAAAATTAATTAAAAAATATTGTCAAATTAAATTTTAATATGTAAAAATACAGCCTAAGGGTAGTACTTTTTTTTTTGACAGGTGAATATCATATGAATAATATAATTAGATTTATCATTTCATGAAGACGTAAGTAACTAAAAAATATTCGAAAATTTCTTTCTCAAGTTGTAATTAATAAATCAATACTTCGTTTAATACATCAGATAAAAACTGAATTTCTCATACATTAAAGTCAAGTAGAATTTAAAAACAGCAACATTTGAATTATGACATATGTGTTCACAACAAATAAATCATAAAGAATTGATTGATTATGGATGTGAAAATTTTATATTTTATTGAACAGCTGAATACCGAGTAATCGGTGTTTAAAGCAGGGAGTCAGAATCGGGAGAAATAATTTAATGATGTGTATTCAAAACACAATAGTTCCACTGCATGCTTGACTGACTAAAGATGATCTGATGGTATACATATATATAAGTTAAAATGAAGCGATTGAAAATTTTCTTTCTAGTCGAGGTCGGAGTTGTTTTTTTATTTTAAAGCTGGAGTCGGCGTCGGAATTGTCTTTTTTATCCGACTCCACAGCTCTTGTTGTCCACAGTGGCGCTGTATGGATTGTTTTTATTCCGGTGTTGATATTTGCATTCTTTTTGTTATAATTAATTAAACATAACAATTTCATATTGTAATAAATGTACACGTAAAGAGTGATTTTAATATATAAAAAACTTTATTGAAAACAAAACGTGAAAAATGTTTAAGTGTAAATTATTTTTCTACGTGAATTTTGCTGCACTTTCAAAATAACTCCTAGATTAAAAAATATTTATAATTTTTGATACATATAAATATACTATCGAAGTGTATTTAGAAAATTGCCCAAACAACAAAATTTCGTATTTATTTTATTCCTTTTAAACAAATAATCAGTTATGCGCTTAATAGACTATGAATTTTACATAGAAAAACAATTGATTGTACACCCACAAAAACTCTGTGCGATAGTAAAATAATGAAGAATTTTAGAGACGATTCTATTGTCAATTGAACTTATATAAATGTATGTTTGTTTTTCTGACATATTTTTACCACGAAGGAAGATAGTTTCTTGTAATACATATTCTTGAGTAAATAACAGTTAGTATTATATTTATGTGTAAATCGAAACACTTCGTATCTTCCTTAGTGCAATTTGATGCTTGATATTATTGCAGAATTGTGTTGAATTGAAAATATTACGAGAAATTGTTGTGTTTTTGTACCTGTAATGTGTAGGCGTAACTAAGCGTGATGGCTTTTCCACACTCGATGAACGTTGATGCGCGAACCGTGAGACGCCGTTGGTCGTCGTCGGTGTGTGTTGTGTTTGGGGTGCAATCGTGAGCAAGCAGATATGCACGCGGGTACAGCGCTCGAATACTCACTCCAATCTGACCTACCTCAAATGCATTCACCTGGAAGAATAATTACTCAATTTTATTATTCTAAACATTATCATGAAATTATGAATGCTGATATTAGAATCGATGACAAATATATTATATGCATATCGACTGTGGACGAAACCCACACAATTTCACAGAAGGCACAAAAAACGCGTTTTGATGATTTTGGGCCATATGAAAATTATGAATATTACACAACCTTGAAGTGCACGGAGACTTTTAAGCTGGTGTTTAATTGACATAATCTAATATTAATTAAAGAAATTGTCTAGGAAAAATCTTTATTTCAGTCTTTTTTCTTGGTTTAAATTTTTTACAAGCTCAACTTTTTTAAACTTGAAAGCTAAATTTAGATAATAATTCGGTATTTGCAGCTTGCATCCTTTTGATAGAACGTGTACCAAGTTTGATAAATTGTGAAAGACTGTTTTGAAAAAAACTGTTTCTTTCCATTGTCGATATAAATTTAATACCTTGTTGCGTTATTTATTTTACTGCTTAAATACCTTCTTAAATATAACCAAAGATTACAAAGCATCAACAGTAAGCTTGCATTGATCTTAAAAGCCAATTTGTCGAGTCGATTTAAAGCTAAAACTATATTTTGATTAATTTGACTAAAAACCTATATATCTTCAACTTTCTGGTACAAGCGGGAACTAACAAAACTATCAAAATGAGTTAAGTATACAAACACATTATTTGATATTAATTATTTGTTTGGGATAACTTAGTAGGTGCTTTTACTAAATTTTCGGCGTCATATGGATAAAGAGTAGACATACACTCATACATAGTAACTCAGTATATTTTTAGGGCATTTTTTGCACACGAAAGTGCAAGCCGCCAAGTCTTGGTCAGTTGTGCACAGTGTTCCCTCCAAGCTGTGCGCGTGTGCGCGCGCACACAACTCGCCGAGCCCGCGCACATGCATTAGAACAGATCGCACAAAAGTTACACCAGATATACCACCACCAGAATAAATTAATTGTCATTATATAGTGTTGTTTATTATTGTCATTATAAAAAATATGCCATTTCGTTAAGTAGGTCTAAATACCGTTATGTGGCGCACAATTTTTTTAATTTCCTTTCAAAGTTGCACAGCCATTGTATTTTGCGCACATAACCTTCGGAAAATTAGAGGAAACATTGGTTGTGCACTAGCCCAAAACTGAACAACGTATAAGTTCGTTATGTCACGGGAAACATCTTTTGAACACAGATGTATGGCCAGTTTTCCAAAAGAAACAATTGCCATTGTCTGTTAATTTAAACTCTTATTTGCGTCAGATCGGCATTGATAATTGATACTATATTTATCGATGTAACATAAAATATCGATGCAAGATGCTTTATTCTACAAGATGAAAAAGTTCATTTACTGTTAATTCAGAATTATAAACTTCTTTCAGAACAGTGAAGATATGTATGATGGATATCTAAATTAATTAATTTTTCGTACATAAAATTCTCGGACTAAAGTAAAAGTTTGACAGATTGCATCTTAATCGTTTTGCATATTATTTGGGGAAAACGTTTGAGATGTTCTTTATGTTTATTTACTGAATACCTTGAATGAATATTTTGTTTTTTTTATTCAGTTTTACTGACAGTTAACAATTTCCCATTCATCCATGTGACGTCTTTGTCACAGTGATATTTTTTGGCATGCCAGAAGAGCGTAGGAAAGTCAAGATCATTATGAATGGAAAAATACTGAAATTACCATGACGTAATTATGCGATTTCGACAACGTGATAAAACGTGAAATGAACATTAATTGTGGATGAGTGCATATTTTTAGGATCCATGTGCGAGAATTTTTTTATTTTATTTGTCGACGTCCAGGTTTTTTTTTGAGAAAATTATGAACGTATCCAAAATTAAAGTTATTGTATTAATATTACGCATTTATTTTGGCTGTTGTTTGTAGATTTAAATACATTATTTAGCGTTCAATACAATGCGTGATTTATCATTATCTACACTAAAATAATACAAATAAAGATGTTATTTATTTATAAAAATAAAGTCTTACGTAATCTACGATTTAGAAAATAGCATAGTGTTGTTTTTGGCCTCTCTTTATTGACATAATAAGAACATCAGTGAGGGAATTACGTTATGTTCTATATCAGCGCTTCCCAAACTGGGAACCGCAGGTTTTTAACGATGGTCCGCAAAAATTTTCAGTAGAAAGTACAAATATTTATTTGTGAACATTCTTTGTAATAAATGTGAAATATTTATTTTTCGGGAGCAAATATTTTTTTCAGATTTATGGGGCCGTTGTATGAAAAAGATTGGGAAGCACTGTTCTATAGAACGGTCTTAAGAGATTCTGCAAAGTAATTGTATAATAAATACTATAAACACGTCAGAGGTGTTAAGTGTTAAGTGAAACAATTACTAGCTCCAAGTGCTCTTTAAAAAAAAATAGTATTATACAAGTGATACAAGTGGTATATTATGTTTTTTTTTAAATTAACAACTATGGCTTGTGATAGATAAAGCGCATAGAAGTTAAATAAGCACTATTAATTCCGGTACTCTATATCTGTATTAACCTTTTAGCTGCCGTAGATAATAAATTGTAATTACCTAGCACCAACGCTCCCGCTGAGGTGTGCGCGTGTGCGCGCGCACACCTCCCAAAATATGGCCGCACACATTTTTCCATCACCACACAGGCCGCACACAGAAATATTGTAAAATACTTATACTAAAATCACCAAATCTTCCACATCTAGCGTCAGTGAGTACATACCTAACATTTGCGCACATTATTTATTTTGCTGAAAATTTATTGCTCACAAAATTCGATGGTCCGCATACACAATAGAACAATTAGAGGGAACGTTGCCGTGGCTTTAATTTGCAACTATTAATTTAATTAGTTATAGACGAGATAACTTGACTCTGGCGTGCTAAGCACAAGTATTTTTACGAGATATCTCGTCTGTGGCAGCGATCGAGTTAAGAAATTGTCCGCAGTTCTGGAAACGTTTACAAATCCTGTTTAAAATACAAATTAATTCCAATACCTCGAGTATTCCGCAAATAGTGTGTATCTCTTCTTCCGTGTACTGAGTCATGCCCCAGGTTTTGATTATTTTGTCGACCACCATCTGTTGATTGTTTCTCCATAATTCCTTTATTTTTATTCGCACGTCATTGTGGGCGACCATTTTGTTTATGTTTTCCCACCTGTCTGGGTCACTGTATTTAATAAGTAAACACCTGAAATGAAGAATAATATTCAAATAATGCGTTGAAACAATAAACAACTTTTTATAATAACTTTACTTTAAACCAAGGAGTACTTTTTGGTGGAACTTCAATTAAGAATAAGGCACATTTAAGCTTTTTTCTTTTCGTAGAATTGTCATGTACTTGTAATGTGAAGTGTAAAGACTCCAAGTTGAGGCATTAGTATAGATGTTTTGCGAGAATTGAATTTTACTCAGTTACTTAATTTTGTTTCTTTGGAAAGAGTAATGTTAAGTTAATCGCCTTCGCTAAGAACCGATGACATCGATGTATTTGAACATAAATCCATATATCGATTGAACAATCAATTTATGAAACTGTAATTCGTGAGATATGTAATTTGAGTCCGTAAATGAAAACAGCGACATAGGCCATTCGGCTATAGGTTGAGTATGAAATCGAAGTCGCGTGGTTTGTAAGGAAATCACTGATTCATTTTTTTTAGCTAATGAGTAAAATACATTTTAAATCAGAGAAATTCGATACGATAAAAAATACATATTACATTTTTACTGTCACACGTTTTTAATTACCTTAGAGGAACTATTGTTTGATATAATTCTTGTATGCTAAGTAAATTTGAGTAGTCCAACTTTGTGTATTTCTTTAAAGCTTCACATTCTCCAACTGTGTGCCCTAATGACTGATGAAGACCAGGACAGGTTTCACTGCAGAGTGGCCACATACAGTCTGGACATCTGTAAAAAAGAAATCAACAAATATTATTTCTACATTTTTTCTAATGTTGTGTACACTACAGTGAATTTGACAAATTGGCAAGTGAGTTTTACTGCCGATTAAATTATGCGACTGTGTTTTATTTAATAACTAGCTGACCCGACGAACTTCGTACCGCCTCAGAATCAATAAATGTTGTAATAAAAATAATAAAACATTTTTAGTACTTTTCCCACTAAATAAAATTTATTTGATCAGGACCGGTTTCGCTCATCGCGAGCATTATCAACTGAGTTATTATCATCTGAGCATTATCATCAGTTAATAATGCTCGCGATGAGCGAAACCGGTCCTGATCAAATAAATTTTATGTGGAAAAAGTACTAAAAATGTTTTATTATTTTTATTATATTGCCATTCCACCAAGTATTGACAGTGAACACCTTAAAAGTGAATAAATGTTCTGTTAACTTGATAACTTGAAGCATGATGACTACCGAGTCAACCTTCAGTTGTAAATTGCGCGGTGGCAAGCCAGGCAGATCCAATAAGTTTAAAAATTAAGTTGGATAGTTGGTTGCTTCGTCTTCGTTTGTAACACGGTCGATAGATTTAAAGGAATGCAGTGGACCAACGATTTGATTTTGAATTGTGAAGTTTAAATGATCCACATCTTTGTTCTTTGCCGCAAGAATTGCTCGTTCATTCAACCAATTGTGATTTTTGTGATTAGATGTTCGGGAACATTTTGTTGAATGAAGTGAAATTGCAAAAATTCGGCGGAAACAAAATCAATCCGTTCGATTCGTCGACAGGAACACCCCCGTTAGCGATAGTCAGCAATTGCTTCGGCAGATAGATCGTTTAGCAATGCAACTCGCATGTTTGTCGTCAGCTGAAGATTCTTTACATAGCGCCAGAGTCGTGATTTGAGGTAAGCGTTTATTTCATCGGAAGCGGTAAATCTTGGAATGACTGGTAGTGTTTGGTGGAAATCGCCAGATAGTAGAATCATTGCGCCTATAAAACATCTTGAGTCATTGCACAGATATTTCATACTTTGATTGAGTGCTTCCAATGCGCATTTGTGCGCCGTTGTCCATTCATCCCAGGTGATGATTTTACTTGCTACCAAAACTTTGGTCATTGGTGAGTGTTTCGCAATATTGCATGTCAGTTTTTCAGTCGTTTAAAGCAGTGCTCATTTTTTTTTTCTAAAAACTTATACCTCGCTTAAGAGGTTTAAATCACCAGTTCCAAGGGCCGTTAGATTGATCAACGCAATGCCTAGAGAAGTGGACATTTTTAGTGATAGTATTTGTGAACTGTTTGTAAAATTTCACTATTTAATTCTTGATTTTTTATGTTGATTTTGATTCTGATATATTATGTAGTTTTATTTTATATTTTGTCTTATTATATTTTTCAAGTAAATGGCGAATTGGCGTCAGCTGTTATGCCATGTACTGTTATTTTAATTTTGAACACTGAATAAATAGATAGTCAGCAATTGCTTGGAGAAATCTTCGGCAGATGGATCGTTTAGCAATGCAACTCGCATGTTTGTCAATTATTTGAGGCAAGCGTTTATTTCATCGGCAGCGTTTGATCTATCTACGTGGCTGCTATTCCAGAAGAAGAAACTGCTACAGCAATTTTTTTATCTCGCATGAACAGTGGCCATAACCAATGACATGAAGAATGTCTTCCCAGCTCCACCGGGCGCATCGAGGAAAAATAAGCCACCATTTCCATCATCAATTACCTTCATTAACGTATCGCTAATTTCCTTCTGTTGAGGGCTCAACAGTGGTACATTCGTTCAAACTGATTGGTTCAATGCATCTCGATCATATTCACGTTCACGTTCCAATTCTCGATTGAAAGCGTCGTTCATCCCACGATCTGGCGTTGGCATTCCTAACTTGACTACCAAACTGCCGCACATGAGGTAACACATGTCTTCGATCTAAAGCACAGCCTGGTTAAGTATCTCTTCATTCACCTCGAGATCGGGATTCCCCAAACTGACACGAATTCGATGCAAAATGTATTCGGACATGTCATCCTTGTACTTGTTCCACAGTTCACGGGGATTCGATGGGAAGCATGTCAAAATAATGATAGAAAATAATGTGCGTATCTGACTTGGAGATTCAGAAACAATTTCTTCAGCGATTGTAATGAGTATCATTTTCAAGCAAATTGAGCTGTTGACATGCAAGTAGAAGCATACGTCATTTTTCGGATGAACTGTGTAAATGCGACCAAGAGCATCAGTAATCATTCGGATGAGCAGGAACCGCATCGCCTTGCTTTCGACGTTAAAATTTCTTCGATGTAGCTTTCCAAGTGTAATAACGTGGCATCTCAAAGTAGAGCAACGTTTGTGCAAACAGCGTAATATTGTTGTCAAAAAAAATATCACACCTAATTATAAACATAACCTTATTTCAATATTATCCGATTTTATTTCGTTTTCATTTTATATCATCGATTTGTTTTATTCTAATCCATACTCTAAATTTAAAATTATTTAGAAGTCAATCGTATGCAAAAGAAGCAGAAACAAATGAATTTTGGAAAAATTGCCACCTAGCGGATGAAATCTGCATACAAACGACATTTTCATTATTTCAAGGTGTTCGCCATTTGAAAACTGTATGAGAATATTAATTGTCTTCATAATTTCTTTGCCGTGATATTTTTCCGATGTTTTAATGCTTATTCTGCTATTCTAGGCGGATACGAATTTAATAAAACAAAGATCATTAAAATCCGAGCTGTTATTCTCGAGATATACGTGGTGTAACAAACCCCACTTTCTTTTATATATATAGATTGTATGTTAATAAATAATTGTATTTCAAACTTTTTGTTGTTACAACAAATTAGTTTATAAAAGTAAAGTAAAGTAAAGTTAACAAAAACGAGAAGTGGTATTCATCATTTTATTTTTGATAAATCTAACATATCGATTGTGGAAAGAAAAAAGGACGTAGCCCACAGTTTCTTCAAAATAGCTTTTTTACGATAATCACTATGTATCCAACTTGATACACGTTCTATCAAAAGGATGTAAGCTGCAAATGTTGAATTAGTATCTAAATTTAGCTTTTAAGTTTGAAAAAAGATGGGGTTGCGAAATTTGAAACCAAGAAAAAAGACTGAAAAGAAGGTTTTTCATAGACAATTTCTTAAATTAATATTAAATTGTGTAAATTAAACACTAGTTTAGAAGTCTCCGTGCACTTCATGATTGTTTTTATTTAATAATTTGCATATGGCCGAAAATAATCAAAACATGTTTTTTGTGCCTCATGTAAAATTTAATATGTGTGGGTTACGTCATTTTTCTTTACCAAAGTCGAAATTATTTGTGTATTTTCATTTTGCATAAAAAAATATGCCTGGCGATTGATATTCTTCCACTGTAAGAATAATAAAACGTGTTACAAAAGGTTAAGCTTAATGGTGTTTATAAAATAAAAATCTTTTTAATATCAGTTTATTCTACTTTCCGGAGATCGTTGTACAAAATAATGCTCGCTCCTCACGTTTATTATAAACATAATAAAATCATGTTAAATTTAATTGAACTTAGTGTTCAAGTACTGTAAACACTTCAACTAGTGACGTGTTCTTTCTGCAACATTTATTGTTTTGTAAATAAATAGCTTTCAAAGCATGTTCCCCTCTTTTATGGGGATTTTTCATTTGTTTGAATTGGAGAAAATCTCTTGAAGTTTATTATACAATAATACAAAGCGCTTACTCGAAAAAGCGATTTTAAAATTTACAATGTATACAAATAAGATTTGAAAGAATTTTATAAACAATAAATTATTTTTTCAAAACTGTACCGCGTGCGTTTAAATAAAACTGTCTTTCTATAATTGCTTCTACCAAATGAAGCAGCGGTGGACTGCCAATACGTTGACAAATAGTTTGCTTAATCTCAAAGCAGTTATCGGTGTTCTGAGGAATTAGTGAATTTTTTATCACTCCTATGCAATACTAAAACAAGCAATCGTTTGTTACTTAATTCACTTATAATATGCTATTTACCGCAAAATTATCAATCTAAATGGCCAAAAATGTTCTCCTGTATATACTGAAGCTGTCGTTGATAATATGTAAGACAGAAATTGCAGTTATATACTAATTTGATTTGAGAATATGGTTTTCTCTTAAATTAATAAGGGGCTCGCCAGCCTAAGTATAATTTAACAAGGGGCTCGCGAAAGCCCCTCCGAGCCCCCTCCAGCCCAACCCTGACTGAAGGTGTTATTTGTAATATCAATATCATAATTAGATTTATTGTTGAAATTAAGTGCACGTTAATTTATGTTTTATTTTTCACTACTCAGGTCTCACGTGTTTGCGCTTTCAAGCCACGAAAATTCTCACTGAAAGTCAGATTTTTTAAAAAAATATTCCATCAAAAAAATCACAAATTGTAAAATGAATTAACAAAACTTGCAATAAAAATATTTAATGTTCGGAGTATTCGGTGTGCGAAGTATTCTATATCCGGAAGGTTCTGTGTGCGGAAGATTTTGTGTCCGAAAGAATCGGTGTTCGGAGTATTCTTGTTCGCAGAGTTCGTGTTCGGACTATTCCTGTTCGGAGTGTTCGTGTTCGGAAAATTAATGTTCGGTGGAATCCGTCCACCGTTTCATCAGCTTGTTAAATCGCATATTTGAAAAAAAATAGTCAGCACTAAAAAAGGCCTTGCAATAATATAAACTGCTAAGGTTAAACATATATTTAACCATCCGTAGTAAAGACCTAACGTTAACTAAGTAAATAAATTAATACATCTATTTCTTTGCCAATATTTTCCGACTGATATTATGACACTAATTTACTTAAAATTCGTTTAACGTCCTTCCAAATCACATGTGTTCCGAAAGATATACAGATGAATAGTGACGCTAATAAAAATCTCATCCGAGAGCTAAAAATATCCCAGTAGCAATTAGTTTATTCCTTTTAGTATGCAGTGGTTACCCACAGTGTAAACAACATTAAATACAATGTCAGAGAAGTATATAAAATAAAAGTCTGACTTGAAATCCGTCTAATTCTGATCCAATGACGTGATCTGTAACACTCTGTTAACAGGTCGTCAATTTAACTTTAGATCTTCATAAACTTTCAAAATACGCTATCGATATTATATCTACTTATTTTTATTAACAACGTGTTGAAGAAACTTGCCAATAGTGATGCCACTGGAACGTTCTTTAAATTATTTATTGACGTTCAAGCAGGTATGCGAGTGGACATAACAAGAAAAAAACTGTATATTATATATACAGTTTAAATAGATTTATTCGTAACTAACTCGCTAGATTTTCTAACAAATATAGAAGTTGTTATTCTTTGATATTGTATTTCACCTCTTTAAGGAATCATCTTCAGACATGTTTTATTATATATACATTATATCAAATTTGAATCGTTCAAATTATGTACATTCACACAGATTTTGTCACTAACGACCCGGGTTTCGCCTTTCAGCATCTTCAGGCGTTCAAATGCACGGGTGAACTTGAACTTCAGTTCAAGTTCCGTTCACTTAATAATCAATATGTGGGCACTCCCATGGGCTAATACTTTTTTTCCCATTGTGGCGAAAATTTTAACTCAATGATACATTTATTTCTATATATAAACACGAAACATTTATTTACTAAGCGTCAGTTCAATTCAGTTCAGTTTAAGTGAAATTCCACAAGCACCTTCAGTTGAAATCTTAAATTATACATTATGTCATACCGAATATATAAAAATATCTCATCAATAGTACAAGGAACATCTTCAGAATTTCAGATTACAATGGCTATTCTAAAGGTTTTCTTAAAAAGAAGAAAAAAAAGCTACAAATCATAGAGCTATACATGTGTATAGCTTCGATAGAATCGACGGTAACTTTGCGGAAGTTCATTTGTAAGATAACATTTGTTATCCCACTTGCTGTGTTGAAAAATGTGACGCGTGTTTCGCTTCTTTGAGAAGCATCATTCGGCTTAACATCGCAATGTTTACGAATAAACTAAAAATTGCTTCTAATTCTTAAGTTAAAATTTACGAAATAAATATCGGGGTTTGCCTTTTTCTACGGGACGCAGGGAGGGGAAAGATATATTTGAAATACATGGAGAGGAACCTACGGCCTCTTGGTTACTCTGATGCGGCCTCTAAACATTCACTTATATCAAAAAATTATACGCAATCAATCGTTCGGAAAAATAGCGTAATCAACACATTATATGTTCGACAGTCGAAAAAATGGGGGTGTCAACGTTTTTTTTTACTGCGGCCTTATGATGAATCAGATAAATGAATGTGGCCTTTAGAAATGAAAAGGTTTCCAACCCTGGGCTAGGTGATAACTGCCGCTCTGAGAAAATGATTATATCTTATCTTTACTATTAAATAAAAGTTTCCCTAAAGGAGTTCTATACGCGGTATATGTCATAGTTCCACAACCAAAGCTTGAGAAAGAGGAAGGTCCAAGGTTCTAATTCAGTGTGAAAATGTATAAATGAGGAAACATATATGTATAGCTCGCGGCAGTGCTTATTCCAGGGCTGTGGAGTCGTGTAAAAAAATGACGACTCCTACTCCGAGGAAATTTTTCAATAATTTCATTTTAACTTATATATATGTATACCATCAGATCATCTTCAATCAGCCAAGCATAAAATGACAACACTTTGGATTATTTTGTTTGAATACAAATCATTAAATATATTTTTCAAAAAAAATCGAGCCATTAATTTTTGACGACTCCGACTCCAGCCAAAATACCGCGACTCCGTGACTCCGATTCCGACTCCACAGCCCTGGTTTATTCATGATATTTTATCATAAATAAATCATATGATACACTATCATAGTTTTTTCTTATAATTTTACGATTTAGCCCCAAGCTTTTATATCTGATACAAATGCTGCGGTCTTTGTAAAATATTATGTATGTCTTATTTTTAATTAAATGATATTTTTGTTTTGATATATAAATCGAATTGAAAACAACAATATCAAGGTTATGAAGAAATGGCGCGCGAAATATTCACGCGCCAGACAATATTTTAACAATCAGGATTTTTTTTAAATTTTTTTCTGATTTATTACGAGGCGTTCGTTTGGGACTATGATCGATCGATTTTATCTTTAAATAGAATATATGCATCAACGTTGTTTTTGAACATATTACCGAACACATATTGCAATGTTATTTATTATGATTTCACTGTTGATGAAACATGAATATTACGAAAAATCTTTTAATTTTCTCTCTATTAAAGTTTAATTCAGTAATCAACCTAATAATTTCAAGACGCGTCACTTATAAGTAATTATTTTAAAGCTTTAGCAAATGATTAACCTATTAGCTGACGTAGATAACTAATAATAATTACCTAGCACGCCGGCTATAATTTGCAACTATTAATTTAAATAGTTATTGACGAGATCGACTCGTCTCTGGCGTGTTGACCATTTGAATACCGCGCAAATAAATTACTAATATGTCCCAGAGATACTGCGTGTTTTTGAGAAAAATAATTTTTCCTAGTATACACTCGAATTCGATATTTTAATAACCTATATTGACCCAGTATAGATGGAACTACACATATTCATCAAACTATTGAAATATCTCGTCTGTGGCAGCCGCGGAGTTAATAATATGTACATTTGGTTTAATTTTTAAATCATCGTGTTGTTTCTTTTCAGATGTGTGTATAATTTTAAATACAATTGAAGCACTTTTAGGGTGTCCACTGTCAATACTTCGTGGAAAGGCATTATATTAATAAAAACACAATATTCCTTTGTACTTGATTCAGTTGACAATGCTCGTAATAAGTGAAACCGGTTCTGACATTTTAAATAAAGTGTAATAAAGTACAAAGGAATATTTTGCTTTTATTAATAATTAATGCAAATATTATATATTGACAAAACAAGATATATTTTTGCGATATAAAATCAAGTTTCACTTAAAAGTTTCTACTATTTGAATTTATTGTCAGTAGCCTTTCCTACGTCACTATCTTTATTATGTAATTTAAGATTTCGACTGAAGGTGCTTGGTGGAATTTCAATATTAAATTTGAAGAATGAATGTCGGCTTCCGAAATATTTTAAACTCGTGAGAATGATTTTCAATGTTAATATTTTTGTCTCCGAATTCTAGAGTGAATTTAATATTTTTATCTAATGAATTTATAAAGTTATGAAAGTTAGTTATTTGTCTATCTGTCCGTCAGTTCAGGTTCATCCGTGCACTTGAATGCCTGAAGATGCCGAAAGGCGAAACCCGGGTCGTTAGTGACGAAATCTGTGAGAATGTACATAGTTTGAACGATTGAAATTTAATCTTTATTATGATTGCAATTTAGTGGTGCTTATTTTTAAATGGTATTTAATATTTTATTTCAAGTCGGTTTAGTGTAACTTCACATATTGTATCATTATCGATATTTTTTTCATATTAAAACCAATCGTTTATTAAACCCTTATAAGACTTGATTGGCTTTGTATATAACACTGTATTTATAAATATGATAATGACCTAAATTAATAAATATTTGAATTATTACAAAATATTGTTTTATTTTTAATTAAATAATGTATTTTAAAAATTGAATTGTTTATTTACCATTTGAGTTGCAGATTGTTAAAATAATATTCACAAGGATTCAATTTGATTAATTTAGATACTCACCTAACTATTTCTTTTATCAAAGGATGATAGCATCCTAGGCAGATAATATCACATCCTGCGCAAGGTCCGACGACCAGAGGATCAGCCCTGATGATGACGTCTCCAGGAGACAAATTTCGGGATGCCACCAAGTACCTGTAAAGATTAAAATATGATGAAAATCTTGTGATGAATTATAAAATAGATTGATTTTGAATATCCAAATAAAAAATCTTCATGGTCACAAATAAAATAGAGTATTGATAATTAAAAATATTGAGTATTTGTTCAAATATTGTATTTCTTTTCACGGAATTATTTATTAATGTCATGTCGACATTAAGCTTCCGTGACGAATTGTTGTAAATACCATTGAAATATAAAAATGGATATTTATTTAACTGATTTTTAACTTTGGACCATAGAGATGAAAAATATAATTGATATAATCACAATTTCTCGAACTATAGATAATACACAATATGACACATAACAAATAAAGCTCAACTGAGGAACTAAGAAAGCGTATTTGTGTTTTGGAAAATGTTGAATAGGGGATGGAGGCCATTGAAATATACTGTACTTCAGACAGATACACATTTGATAAGTGTAATATTGTAATTATAATTAAGATGTTAGAGTGAATAACTTGATACATTGTGTATCTCTTCAGAGCCAGTATATATAGTTGAGCAAAATATAAGTTTAAACATAGTTCTGACGATGGCGCAAGCCGAAATAGCTATCAACGCATAAAATTATTAAAAACTGTAGAACTAAAATACTTTGATATTTTTAATCTGTTATAATGGAGTTCTACCAAGTAAATGCCAAATCAATTAATAAACTGTACTTCAGCTTTTTATATTAAAAAAAACTATAAAGGCATTTACATTAAGTATGAATTCACAATATATGATAAAGTATTGAGCGTTGAAATTTTTTTTTGTAATTTTATTTAGGCATAAATATAAAATATGTAAATTAATTAATAATCAGTTTCATTACAAATTATAAACGGTAACATCTCAACTGTCCACAATTTTAGACGAGTTTGTCGAATTCAACAACAAAGAGAAAGTAAATATAAATGATTATTTTTTTACTAAACTTGTTGTGTACCTGTGTGGGTGCTCATTTTGCTCAAATGGGAAAACGAAGATATATCAAAAAAATATCGACCGTGGAAAAGAAAAAGGATGTAACTCACACATCTTTTTTCAAACTTAAAAGCTAAATTTAGATACTAATTTGGCATTTGCAGCTTATATCCTTTTGATAGTACGTGTATCAAGTTTGATATATTGTGATTATGGAAAAAAGCTGTTTTGAAAAAAGTTTGGGTTACGTCCTTTTTCCTTTCCCCAGTCGATATGTATGTAACTATGTGTCGTAAAAAATCATTTAAGCAAGACGTGTCTCACTCGGTTGAAGAATGAGTGGAATAGCAATGTTATAAATTGAAATTTTAGGTAATATTGATATATTAAGAAAATTCCTAAATATATACTTTATATAAAAAAAATCTTGATGTATTACTAAGTCAGTTTTTAATGAATGACAGGACAAGTTCATTAAACGAATTGTATCATAAGTAGAGAGGCAAAAAAAAATCTCTGACTAAGTAATTTATTTAATATTTATTTACATACAACTCGTAAATAGACCTAGTCACTGACGGATTTACTTAAAGCTTTTCTTTGAATTTGACAGCGCTGAACGCCAATAGCGGCCGGCTGTTTATTGTTCACGGCACAAAAACTAATAATATAAATCCTAACGACTGAAAATTTAACATAAGAAATATATGTTGAAAGCTTCAAACAGATCGTGTGAAATGTATAGAGAGACGGGGAAACCGACAGCTGCAAATGTCGGCTGCCTCCAAAATCTTTTAAAACAATAATTTAATGTGTTATTGTTTCTCTGTTGAAATGAGGTGGAGTCTGTAACTTTTCTATGGTCGTGCTAAGTAAATAGCATAAATGATTTGATTCTTTTCATTACTATTTAACAACGAGGTATCAGCTCGTTGTTAGTCGTTGTGTTTGTAGTATGCACACTGAAATTCAATAGACTTAAAAACGTCGTTTCATACACAATATTGTGGCCTGAAACATCTAAAAAATCTATTATTGAGATGCAATTCAATATTGTGTTACATTTTAAAACGTCTGAATGAGCATTATATAATCTAAATTAAAGAGAGATTCTTTTTATGGTGGATATCCCTCCCTAGCACTAACACAATTGGTATATTGGCATTTTTTTTATATGTTTTAGTACAGTTCTCATTCAACGATTTAACAAAATAAAAATACCTGTGAAAATCAATGGGTTCATATAAATGTATAAAATTCACTTAAATTATTATTATATATATAATAACGAAAAGAGATTTAAAAAGTAATTACTTATCGAAGAATCTTAAAATCTTATCGAAGAATACAGTTAACGAAATCATTATTTGTATAAAAGACATATAGTTTTATTCTCGCTCCGTTCTATAAAGGATGATGCAATTTTATATATTGGACACAATGTGTTCTTAGCATAAATCATTATCAGAGTAATATTTTTTATATCAAATAATTTAAAAATCGTAAGTAATAAATAATGAATAGTCACACTAGAACACTTGTTTTAAATACAGTTGATGTCTCAATTTAACTAATTTCCTGTTCGGACTTTTACTGGCCACTAAAGAAATGTGACATGCGATGAAGTGTGATTTTAATGACCAAGATCTTAGAAAGATTTTTAGCGCTTTTCAGTTGCTGTATATTGAGAAAATGTTTCAATAGATGTTAATTTTATTGACAGTAAAAGTTAAGTCGTACTTTATGTCGATTTTCGTAATGTATTTTTGTTGACTTTACATCATTAAAAATAATTTTAAATACTGGCTACCGAATAAGTTTATGAAAATTTAAGTTTAATTATTATTGGTAAAACGAATAAATGGATATATTTTAATGATCATTTATTAATGTTTTGAATCAATAAAATTGGTAGAGATCAAGTGTACAAACACTTGTACGGGAAACTGCGTGATTAAAAATGTAATGTTATTTTTATAATTACTAATATAAATCATTTTGCTAATTTAAAAAGTTTTTGAATCTTACCTTCCCATAATTTCTGAAGTCTGTATCGTATATGGCAACTCTTCGGGTTTCCGTTCATCTTTTCTTATAATAAACTTGTCACTTTTATCTTGATTCTGGCAAATGACAGCTTTCTCGTCTATCTCTAACGAACCGCGAGTAGGCGACAATTCTTTCACACAAGGCTCCTCGTTCTCTTTCCCGCCAAAATCTGTCAGCGGAGCAGTCTGACGGCTGCCATTCTTCCCGCGCTTCCTCTGTAAATATTTAGTGATTTTTGAAATTGTCTTTCGAATCATCAAAAAGGGAATACTTGATCCGAGACAAAATTTATACGCCACTAATTAGCCGCGATCGCGTGTCAAAGTTAGCGCTTCGTATGTGGCCCGAAGCGAGATATTTTTTGTTTTTGTATCATGAAGATGCGATCCTGAGATGTTTGCCCACGCTTAGCTCGCGGTGGTCTACTGGCATTGACGGTTAAATTAAAACTAGGCAAGGTAAAGGTTGCGAATGCAGTTGACGTCGGCACGGCAGGTGAGATTTAATACTCGCTGGCACGTTAGCGCCGCTGATCGGGTTTGATCGGATTGGTCAGTTATGTGGCTTCGATGTTTAAAAGCTTGAATACATTTACCGCGTACAATGTACTATTTTAATTATTTATAAATACAACGAACGTAAATAAACGTTCATTAATTGCTAGTATAATAACTCAACTACACAATAACATTGATTTAAAGCTTATGACGTGTGAAACCAGATACTTCTAATAACGATCTTATTAGAAAATGTTTATTTTGAGAAGCGTCATGAACGTTCGGACGATTTAAAATAACATGAGTCATCCTATATATTAAAATTTAAAGACGTTATTTTTTATATAATTGCTTTATTCCCCAAAAATATCTAAATGAACTTTCCTAAATTGTTTGAATGGGAACCAACTATCATATTTTGAAGAAACTGGATTTGAAATTTGCATCCACGATATCCAAAATCACAATTAATACATGACTATGCAAGCATTGTTCCAAATGACATTTTGCACTTACACACAAAGTTTAGTCGATGATAACGTGTTTTTTTTATTCAAGATACAGTTGCTATTTTGCGCATTAAAAAAACAAATTTTCAAAGTTTTTGTCGATAATGCGAAAATTGTTCGCTTTCATGCAATCGCTCATTGCTGCCAAGAGTAGCGGACTCCACGAATCGCTGTGATGTCTCAAAGATTTCAAGCAGCAGAGCTCGTGGTTAAAACTAATTGACATTGCTTCTTGGTGGAAACTTAGCTGGTAATTTAAAATTGAAATCAGTTTTTATTTATCGAGCAAAAAATGCTTGAAGTCATTTAAAAAAACAAATAAAAAATTAAACTTAGACGTCAGTAACGAATATGTTAACGAGTTAAGTTAATTCCAATCAGTAACTCTATCAAGTTAATACTTGATTGAGCTACGATAGTTCAATTAATTACATAATGAAAGTGAGGAAGAAGCTGATAAAGTCGTCAAAATATATTATATATGTGAAGCCTTCATACATCTTGATACTGTTTTGACTATCATTGAAGAATGTGATCTCAATTGAGAATCTACATATATCTCAAGCACGTAGACCGATCGAAAAAGACACAGCATCAGTGGCGGATTAAGCGCTTTTCTGCTTTTCGAATAGCATAAAAGTGCTGCAAACCTCTTCGTAGAATTATAATAAATATTTAAAACTGAATTTAAAATATAAGAGTTTATATAATATATGCTATATTTGAGGCCCCCAGGATTTAGAGGCCCCAAGCGCGCGCCTCTTGCGCTCATGGAATAATCCGCCACTACACAGCATGCCATAGAACTTTTTATCAAGAACCAACATTATCAACACTTGACGAGTTTATGAAGAAAACACATGAAAACACTTAAGCACGCCTTGTTATTGATACATAAATATTTAATAATAAAATAATTGATGTTTTTTTATATCTCTCTACTTCGAACATCCAACATTTGCACACGTTTTCAGAAACTCGTATCTCGATTTCTTACAATGTCGAAGTCAGTGAAAACATGTCAATTTTTGTCAACCGTTGAATATCGGACAATCACACATTAAATGAATGCGGATAAACGGATTTTAAACACAACGAAACGTTATTTATTTATATTGCGTTTTCTTCCGTTGTTATTCTTCATATAACTGACGCTTATCTAACGCTTTTCTACTTTTAGGACAGTGGTTACGGGCGCGAATCTTCTAATTAACAATTCCATGTACTTTAATTTTGCTATCAATGTACGGTTCTTTATTCTCACTTCCTATTCAATAGTTAATAGCTCTAGAGGAGGCATGGAGAACCTGCGGCATTTTGGCTACTCTGGTGCGGCTTTCTGACCAATTCTGTAATTTTGTAAATGTGTGTAAATTTGTAAATTCCTGACATATTTTGACCGTAAATTTCTGTTTCCGGCCAAAATTTTCCCTATTCAATGTTTACTGCGGCCATATGTCGAATCAGAATAAATGAATGCGGCTTTTAGAGAATAAAAGGTTCCCCACCCCTTCTCAAGAGTCTACTAAGAGAAAAAGATGGCGATTGTTTAGTAAATATCTATTACCTAGCCACATTTCTTTTCATTTACTAAAAAAACTCTGAACTGAACAGGACTTAATCACAACCAGCTATAATAAAAACAACACCTCAAATAAAAAGGTATATATCCCTCTAATGAAGCTATCTCAATATAAGTGTTTCTACAAGAACTGTTTGTTACTCAGTCGCTCAACCTCTCTTTTCCAAAAAGAGTAGTATAGATAAAAGTATAAGGCTAAGACAGGACTAGTGGTTAACTAATCGCTCTCGCTACACCCGGTTATTGAAGGATTGGAAAGGTGGGAAGAAATTTTTAGACATCGTAAAAAGCCATACCTTCGAACAAAAATCGATCGAAAAAATGATGCTCGTACTGAGACTCGAACTCGTGAGATCTGGAGCAGAAGCCAACAACGCTAACCGCTGCGCCATAGGATCCGACAAAAAAAAACTACAATAGTGCAAGGGTGGGGAACCTTTTCTTCTCTAAACGCCACATTCATTTTTCTGATTCGACATAAGGCCGCAGTAAGCATTGACTAGGGAATCTCTGGCCGGAAACAATTTCATGCTAATTTCTAACGCCTAGAAATTTGCGGATTTCCCAAAATTGCCAGCGAGGGACCTTTTTTTTTAAAGTCTTCTAGGAATATTCAAATCTAAAATCTCAGGAATTTACGAATTTACAAAAAATACAGAATTCGCTAGGAGGGCACACCAGTGTAGCAAAAATTCACATAGGCTTTAAGGCCGCAGGTTCCGCATGCCTGCACTAGTGGATTAAATTGATAAAAAAAAAACCTTGTTGCTGATCTTCCACAACAGAGAATGCATTATAAATTAAGTGGGCAAAATTTATTTCTACGCAGAATAATATTTTTAACGAAAATCTGGACTAAAATTTACGAGTGATGTTTTTCGAAGTGCATCGTAATGAGTGATACAAATATAAACTCTTACGAAACACGTTACTACACACGTTCTCCTTTGAGCGTTGACAATAAGGGCAACGCGCCAGATTGCTCTCCAAAGCGTGTCGCACTGAAATGACGTAGATCAGTGATGTTAGGGTCATTCATGACATCATAACAGAAATGCACAGATTATCAAATAGTGACATCGGTACTTAAAAAAATGTCGTAAAAGAAAAGTGTGTTGTTGTAAATTGTATATTATAAACTTACTGTTAGAGTGTTCACTGTAAATACTTGGTGGAAAGGCATCATAGTAATAAAACACAATATTCCTTTGTACTTTATTCCACTTTGTACTAAATCAGGCGTGGAGAACCTGCGGCCATTTGGCTACCCTGATGCGGCCTTCTAGCCAATTCTGTAATTCTGTATTTTTTTGTAAATTCGTAAATTCATGAGAATCTAAGAAGTAAATTCATAAATTCCGGTCAAGCATTCCCTAGTCAATGCTAACTGCGGCCTTATGTCGAATCAGAAAAATGAACGCGGCCTTTAGAGAAGAAAAGGTTCCCCACCCCTGTACTAAATCCTAAGATTTCTCAAATTTTAATTATGTTTGTAATTACCATCAGTCACCACTTAAAATTTATTAATCTTTGATGATTTTAAACATTTAAATTTGATGTAATTATAGAATCACTTATACTGTAATTCGTAAATTCTTTTCAATGTCAATTGTTGTTTACACCATTTCAATTCAATTTATTTTGTATAAATAGCACTATTAAATTATATTTCTTATCAATTAAAAATGCTCGCAATGAGCGAAACCGGTCCTTACCTTTTAAATAAAGTGGAATAAAGTACAAAGGAATATTGTATTTTTATTAATATAATGCTTTTTCACCAATATTTTACTGACAGTCAACACCCTAAAAGTGATTATTTTAGTTTTTTTTTTAAAGAATATTCGACGATAGATTTGCAATAATAATTGTGCTGACACTGACATTTCCTATCTCTTTGCTTTGTCTGAGATAAATTGGTTGCGTTCTCTATAATTATATAGAAAGCATATGTAACAAACTACGATCCTGATTTTATAATCAAACTAAACACAACAAGTGAGAAACAGTAAAACAACTTTAATTTTAAAACGTCAATATTTATGAGTATAATTTATAATATTATAATGTTATATTTTGTGAAGGTAGAAAATTTCCACTCCTCTTGAATATTGTATAGCAACTGTGATAGTCAACAGAAAATTTAAATTAACTTTGATTATTCCACGTATTGTTTTACTAACTGTGGCACGTGTTTCGCTTCTTTCAGAGGCATCTACTGACTTACTATCGCAAAGTTTGCTTAAGTAATGAAGCAAGATTGATTCTAACATTTTAAAATAATGAAATTACAAAATGGAGTTTTGGGTTTTTTTTACTTTTAAGAAGAGCAAGGAGGGAGTGTGATAGTCAAAACTTAAAATACATAGTTGGCTTGGGAAACATCAATAAGTTGATGGTTTCTAAACGTCATATCTTCTACGCACTTCCCAGCCATTTTGCCACAAATAATCAGATATTAAATTTTAAAAAGTGATATTTTGTCACTTGTGAACATTTGAGATAAATCGTGCACATTTTTTACTGCTGGATTAAGATGGGATGTGTACGGTGAAAAATTCACATTTCCAATTTTGGGGCACAATTTTTTAAAAAGTTTTATGATTCTATACGGTTTTTTGAAGATATAGGATGTTTCTTTGAAATAAAATTGAAAGATACATCCATTAATAAACTAAGTAGTTCAAAATTAAATTTCTGAAAGTAAATTGATGAATATAAATATAGTATATGATTAACACGATTAAGTATAATTTTTCTGACAGTTTTTCTTCGGAAAACATCTCTTGTTCTTGCAATATTTTCGATTTTTCAATTTTCCAAGAAGTAAATTTACATTTCTACGTAGTTTAAAGTATTGATTGAAAACAGTTTGTGATTTTAAAATGGCGTTCAAAAATAAACGAATGAGTAATACTTTTGAGAATCATTCATAGAAAAGCTTCGTCAGAATTAAGCTGTATATAATTTATTTGCGGAGAGAAAATATTGTTTAAGCTACGCATATAAAAAAAGTCTGCAATATCAAGTATATGTCAAAATATGTAACTGGATATACTCGAATAATGAAACATTTTTCCTTTTATTCATTTTATAATTATTTATTCGTACTGATGAAAAAATATTATTTTATATCGTTCATTATAAATTGATGAATATATTATGTCAATTGGATTATGACAGTTTAAAGTTTTTAATATGGTAATATAATCTAACATTGATAACTTCCATATAGAAAGAAAGTGGAATTCTTCTTTCATGTGTATATATGTGTGAAAGGTGATGCATTTGTTTAAAAAATCAAGTAAGACGCTTTTCAAAGTGACGAACCACGTGTCACGCACACCCACACCTAAAAAACGAGATATAAAAATGTTATTTTTTCATTTTTTAAATAACATTGTATTTTTTACTTTAACCGTCGCATTATATTTATAGGTTATGACTTTATAATGAAATTTTACTGTGGTGTAAATGAACGTATTGAAATATTTCTATAACATGTTATGTTTATAAAAATGAAAGTTTAAAAAAAAAATGGCTTTTTTAAATTTGTTGTGGACCACATAATATAAATCATTGGTGTCACATTTCGAAACGGTTATTCTTTCAGTTGGCAAAGCGTTGAGATTAAGAGATAGTTGATGTGTGGTCGATGTGATGTGCCCTGACTACTTAATAAATAAGCATCACTAATTTTCTTATGTCAAGTCGATGAATTTGTACGAAGCGACCATGATTTTTCTTACACCGTTATTATTATTTAAAAAGTATCGACGGGCTTAAAGTATTCACTTTTCAGAATTCCTTTCAAATATCTGTCCTTGGAAATTAGTTTCAATTTCCACCGATAGGTGTACAAAAACTACTACACACCAAAATATTAAATCTTACTATTTTTTTAAAAATCACTATAAACTTCGGTCGGCCTCTGTTATCTGTGAATAAAAGTTCGGCATAGCTGTCCTTAATTATACGATTCAAGTCCTGATAATAATTTTTCATTGAATAATAATTCAAGTTTTTATATTTACCCTTTTACAATAGAATTCTATTAAAGTAAAAATTTAAATCAATTAATCTTAGATTGATGATTGACTATGTCTGTTTGTGTTGTTTTTCCCGCCTCAAATTGATTCTGAATATTCAATTGATTAAAAAATGTGTGATGAACTGAATGGGAAAAACGCTTTCCCCTTTTTCTAAGCCTAACCAAAAACTTAAAAAAACATGATCTAGAGAGAATTTACTTAAAAAATTGTTGTTATCTTTATAAAGATAGAAAATCTTTTTCTTTTATGAAAATTAAAAAAGATCGCCAAATTTACAAAAAAAATAATATTTCTTTGTATTATTTCGTAATTTTAATAATCTATTTATAAATTTTCATTTAAAAACATTTTAAATTTTATTAAATAATTGATTAATTGGTCATCCTAATTTCTATTAATTGTAGACAGAAAATTTGTTAAGAATGGCGGCCAACCTGCCCCACTGCTGGCTTAGTTCCAATTTTTGACGTCAGGATGTGTGTCGCACGCATTCTGTATTCAATTTATTTATTACGGCGGGAAATCATTCCCAAACTACAATATAAACAGGAAAAAATATTATTTATTCTGTCTGGATGTTAAATCTTTTCATATGATGTCATTACGATGTCATTAGTCATTTTAAAGGCAGATATTTCAAGCATAATAATAAAAAAATACCAATAAAAATAGCTCTGTATACACTACATTAAAATGACAAATAATCCTGAATTATTAAAAAGGTATTCTATAACGTTCGAAAGTATTTTCAAAGAAAGCAATATTCTGGGTATACAACGTAATCCGATATCGAACTCTGTATAAATATAAGATCTGAGACCTTAAGAGAAAAGACAAGAAGATGAACAGACAACATCATGAGAGATGCAGAGCAGTCAGGAGCATTGGCTTAATACCACAAGATCAGCCAACAAACAAAATAACTATTTCTCTGTCGAGTTCCCTCTTCGTGATCCCTGGATTTCGGGATTGATAATTTTTCCAATCCCAAGATCCTGGGATTGATCATTTACTATAAAATCGTGTACGAAATCGGGATTCGGGATCGAGAAATTTTTGGTAGGCGATTTTGAAATCTTGAGATTTTTCAAAAAAAATATAATCGATAATGAAGGACCAGAAACCAGAACATTTTTTTTAGCTGGAATTCCCGAATTCAAAAACCCAGGAATTTGTGGAATTGCCAGAATGAAAAAAAATTGCGACCTTTTTTTAACCCTCGCGCAACTTTTTCACATTTTCTCAATCCCGAAATCCCGGGATTAATACTATCACAATCCCGAGATTTCCGGATCACAAAATTAGTCGGAATCCCGGGATTGGAGGCCCTAGTTTCAATGATAGCATCCGAAGGTCGCTGCTCAATCTTTTTTTTATTAATTTTATTAAGTAAACTTAATTCGGCACAAAAACGACGAAAATGCACAAGGAAAAAGTATATACATACCACTTACGATTTTTGTCTATAATTGCAATCGCATTAAATAACTATGGTTTTAAAAATGAACTCTTTGAGGGTTGATTATCAAGGAACGTACAATTTCTTGATGCTGACAGTAATAGTTTAGTTATGTAACACAGCTAGTGTAATACTATAGTCACTTTTAGGGTGTTCACTGTCAATACTTGGTGGAAAGGCATTATATTAATAAAAACAATAATCCTTTGTACTTCATTCCACTTTATTTAATATGTCAGGACCGGTTTCGCTCATTGCGAGCATTGTCAACTGATAAGAAATATAATTTAACAATGCTATTTATACAAAATTGAAAAGTTATACACAACAGTTGGCATTGAAAAGAAATTGCCAATTACATTAAAGTGATTCTAAAATAACACAAAATTAAAATGTTCAACACAACTAATAACAAGTCTGTCAAACTAGACAAGCAAGAAATCCTAGAAATCAATAGATTCAAATTTTTACCTGATTCAGATCTTTTAAACGATCAAATAATTTTTGCTAGTTCCCCGTTACTTTATCCATTGCATTAGCCCTTGTTAACTATTCTTTTATATAAATTAAAAAATAAAATAAAATAAATATAGATTTCTTTTGTTAGAATTGATATGGTCTTTGAAAAATTTGTTTTTCAGAATCTTCCTGGCTGTCGATTTTGTTTAAGTGATGAATGAACACACCAACTACTTGGAAGCGGGGAAAACATAAAACTATCATTAAGCATATTCATATCATTAAGCATATTCACTTTATTATTGTAACATTTTATCACTTTGTCAAAAATTTCCCAAATTTTAATTATGTTTGTAATTACTTTCAATCGCATTCTGAATTTATGAATCTGGGATGACTTTTTAATTATATGTTAGTTGTGTTGAACATTTTAATTTTGTGTTATTTTAGAATCACTTTAATGTAATTGGCAATTTCTTTTCAATGCCAACTGTTGTGTACAACTTTTCAATTTTGTATAAATAGCATTGTTAAATTATATTTCTTATCAGTTGACAATGCTCGCAATGAGCGAAACCGGTCCTGACATATTAAATAAAGTGGAATGAAGTACAAAGGATTATTGTTTTTATTAATATAATACTATAGTAGTCAATTTTATCTTAATCTTTCTAGTTTAAAATTAAAAATATGAACGATTGTCATACTTTTTTTCTTCATATTTCTGCAGATTTCTTTATTCCAGATTATTTGCTGATATATTAATATGTATCCTTTATATACTATGGGTTACATTGTCAATAATTATATATTTGAATTTACATTCCAGTAACTAGACTCAAATAAATAACAAAATACATTGCCGATTGTGTTCAAACGATAACAACCGGTTGCCAAAATGAATATTTAGCAAGAGCTCTTGAAAATTTATAGGCTGTCGTGCTCAGAAGGGGAGTTAATTGTTTAAGTTGTAGTAAATGGCTTGTCGGTATGCCTCGTTAATGTGGAATGCATATTTGGCAACGATACCATCGCTTCACTGACGCCATAAAGTGGTGCAATTATTTTAATTCTATTGGATACACATATGAAATTTTAAGTTCTGCCAATTGAGACTTTAGATTGTTAAGATCGTAAAAACAATATTGTTAAAATAAACTTATCCAGAAAGGATACAATAGATTTTTTTTACAAATTAGTTTAGGCCCCCTGTCATCCGCCCATTGCAATAAGAAAACAAAACCGTTGAGTTGTTTTTAAATTATGTTACCAAGTTTGTGTTGGATTTGGTTAAACATTTAGAACATTAATATAAAATTTAAAATAACTAAGTATTTCCACGTATTGTGCTTCTATCTGTGGGTCGTGTTTCGCCTCTTTCAGAGGCATCCTCAGACAATTTTACTTTCACAAAGCTAGGAAAGAAGTATTACTAAATAATATCCTCGCCACTGCTAAATTTTTTTCCAATGGGTTTAACCCTTCCAAATTTATTAGTTAATCATTTTGTAATGTAAATGTCATTTGTAGTATCAGTGTATCATTATTGTTTGTTTGTTTTCTATCCTCCCTCTTTGCTCACCGTTTTAATTTTTATAATATATCATGTTGGAATACCTTGAAAGACCTAAAAAAAAGGTCCCACGTTCATAATTTTATAGGCTTTAGAAATTGGTATGATTTTTTTTCCGACCAAAGATTCCCTAGTCAATGTTTACTGCGGCTTTATGTCGAATCAGAACAATGAATGCAGCATTTAGAGCAGAAAAGGTTTCCCACTCCTGCCTAACTAGTCTAACTTATGTAGAAACGAAATAAATCGGGAAAAATCAGTAGTTTTGACAATTTTTTTGCGAACTCAACTTACCTTATGCATTTAATATATGACCGCAATTACTTTGAGTTATGTAAGTGGTACAAACGATTATGTAAACAAAAATTGTTTAAGGATAAAATATAATTTTAGTGGCTATTTTTATATATTTTTTTTTTGCTAAATTTTAAATTTTGTTCAACGTGTATATTATCGTTACTCGCTTACAGCGGAATTGATGTACGACAACTTCCAATTAAAATAATGTATTAAGTACTTTGTGGTGGTGATTCAAAATGACTTTTATGACCAGGCGCTTTTATTGAAAGCTTTCATGCTTAGCTTTTACGCTCGGCTATTTAACTAAGTGCTTTGATTCACCAGAGGTTGTTCAGTATATTATTATAATAATTATTATGCGCTTAGTATTTTGAAAATTCAAATGTGTATTATATCATTATCATAAATGACTCGATCGCTATTGATTATTTATTATTACCACAAAAAATAATAAATACAAGTACATCTTTATATAAATATAAAATTACATATTAATAATAAGTATTTAAGACGGTTAAAATACAAAGAAATGTTATTTGGATTTCTTGCGTTCTGAATTAGTATTACTTAATCTTTATTCTATTTTTACTAGAGTTGTGGAGTCGTAATGTTTTGAGTGAGTTTGGAATTATCGGATTGTAGTCGTAAAAAACAGCCGTCTTCACTTTTTTCAATAAATTCAACTACAAAACGATATTCATTTTTGTAGATATGAAAATGTTAAACTTTACATCTTTTTTGAAATCGGAGTCAGAAGATTGCGGTATTTTTTCATGACTCCACAGTCCAAAGCCCTGTTTTTTCTACTTATAATGAAAATAACGTTAATTGTTAACGTAAGTCAAGTGGCATAAAACTGACTTCTCTAATACATTCTATATTGATGGCAGATGTGTTTTATTTCAAATACTAAGAAACATTTATCTGTTAAAATGAAACTATGAAGAAACATAAATATTATACATTGCCATATGCCAAGTCGATCAATATATACAGCACGAAAATCAAAATATTTTGTTCATATGTTTACAAATATTGAAGCAGTTAATTCATCAGAGATCACAACGAGTAAGAATTGTATGCTGTATGACGTAGATTGATTTGAAAATTTCAGCCCTAAGTATTTGAGTTATTTTCACTGAAGTTGAACATAAAACGATAAGTGGTTTGCGGTAAAATATGCATCCGGTGTTTCATTTCATTAGAATTGAAAGCACTCCTCTATAAACTTATCAATGATCAATAAAAGTGAAAATAACTACCGAAGTATTCTAACTTATTCGAAAATATTGTTTCTTTATGTTAATGTTTGTCAGTGCAATAAATTATTTCAGACCTGAATTTTAAATCAGGATATGTATATATAGTTATTCACATTTCTTGTGTTGTACTAAATTTACTGTCAAGTCTCGAAAGTAAAGCATATTCACACACATTCGTCACATCAATACAATAATTAAATAATTTAATTTACAATTTTTATGAGATAGCTATTGAATGTGATATCATATTTTCGTATACAATATTATTCCATTTAAATTTTTAACAATAACTATAAATAAGATAAATGTTAATCAAATAAAGTTTGAAAGCGGCAAAACAGAAAGGACACTGAACATCCGAGTTTTAGAACATATGGCAGCCTTTAGATTGAAAAAAGACACGTCTACTTTTGCTAATCACTTAATTTCGGAAGGACACGTGTTCAATCAGGAACAAGGGATAAAAATGTTACACCCAAATACGGACAGTCATAAGCTCTTTTCCCAAGAAATTTTAGAAATCAACAAAGCACAGCTGCAAAGTCTTCCGATTTTAAATGAAATATCAAACTTTCCCACATCTCCACTTCTATACCCTATATAATCATAAAACCATATAATCATAAAACCTTTGCCGACAAACAAATTATATAATTCTTGAAACTACTCACTACTCAAATCTGTTGGCATTCCCATGAGCTCATCCTTTTTGCCAGCAATGGCTTTGGACTCAGTGATGCATTTATATCTTATATAAACACGAAACTTTCATTTACTAAACGTCAGTTCAAGTTCATCCGTGCACTTGAATGCCTGAAGATGCCGAAAGACGAAACCCGGGTCGTGAGTGACAAAATCTGTGAGAATGTACATAGTTTGAACGATTCAAATTTAAATAAAGTTTCAAATTATTTTTCTCAACAATGATAGAATCAGTGTAACCTTGTGGTAGTATTGAAATGGCGATAAAGGATTGTAATACCGAACGAATATATCAATACCGGTATTACGGTATTTTATATTAAATACCGGAAACATTAAATTGTTTAAGTAAAACAAACAAATGCGACTTATTGGGATGCGAAATCGAGTGAGTAAATCAAAATCGGTATTGCGATATTTCCGTGGAAATGTCGCCATTAAAAATATATCATTATTATAAACGGGTGATTTTCGTGAATGGTTTTCAAAAATAGCTTTGTTAAATAATAATACATAACGGAAAGGCTAACTATAAGCACTGGAACCTGTCAATATTGGTACAACTCTTATCAGATATAAAATATTTCCATTTATCCCGAACATTTTCTTATGATGGTTTATAACATACATTCAAAATTCGATTTTGGTTCATTTAATACCGAAATACTGGTATTTCGATATTTGAAAGAATAACGTGTATACCGGGATCCCGGTTTATGTAATGCCGGTGTAACAATACTAAGTGAAGATTGTCATTAATATCTAGCGGCGGGTTGCCAATACGTTAACAAGGGGCTTCCTTAGTCTCAAAGCAATTCTCGGTGTTCTGGGGAAGGAGTGATTTTTTTATCACTCCCGTGCCATTATATGCAATACATACTTATATAAGCTATCGATTGTTACTTAATACACTGACAATGTGAAACAATATGCAATTTATCGTAAACTTATCAATGTAAATGGCTAAAAATATTCTACTGTGTAAAATGAAGCTGTCGTAGATAATATATGTCAGAAATTACAGCTATATACTAATTTGATCTGAGAATATTGTTTTCTCTTAAATTAACAAGGGGCTCGCGCATGCCCCTCCGAGCCCCCTCCAGCCCACCCCTGTTAATATCTACGGAGGAGTGAGGGCAGACGGGAATTCGACATCAAATTAGAACCATTGAAATGTACTGTCGGTCTATGTGGTCTAATAGTAAAAAGTTCATCCTAACGATTTGATGGCACAAGGTCAATATATATATATTTTTAAATCTGTCAAATATATTTGAAATAGAGTAAAGGTGTTAGCGATGCCTCTTTTTGGCTTTAACTGGATACAATACTACTTATATTTGAAATTTTGTATTTAATATTCAAAAGGTTTTTACAATTGATTTTTTTATTATTTCTTTATTTATTTAGATGAACTTAAGCAGAGGTATTAATAAAATCAATTGAGATTAGTTACACGCGTAAAATGCAACCAATTTTGAAAATTATCAAACATAGTTTATTTTCAAGCACCTAACATCATTAATCTGTTCGCAATCTTGTATAAAATATTAACGACTTAGTAACGCGCAGCTAGTATCAAAGATTTCTTTATTGAAAAATGTGATTTCATTTCATAGTTGTATTTATTTTTAGATAAGACGGGTCTTATGTAATAGGATTTCTAGTTTTCATTGTTGTTTACGGCAATCTTGCTATTTTCCATGCTGCTTGAGAAACTTAGTCCCGCGGAATTCAATTCACCGAACGATTTTACGAAGCTATTAGCAGTCTCCTAGTATAAATGATAGAATTTATGTTCTTTCTGTATTTTTTAAAAATATAATGAAGAAGAAAACATAAAATACGCAGAGTCAGCTGTCACTTTAAATTGACAAAGCGACGCCATGCACAATCTTTTCACGCTATAAAGTAAGATTGGAAGTCAGACATCTTTTTGTTTTTGTTTATTCTTATCGCTGATCTGAAAGTCTATCTTGTTAAAAAACTGTTTAACGAACAATGCTTCTCGACTTTTCTCATTTGAGAAAAATATCATGAAAATGCTTTTCAAAGAGGACATTTCTCATACTTAGTTACACAACACTGCCAAAAAATCACAAGTAGGGGTGAAGTTGAATACTGACACGCCCTCGTGAATATGACCTTGAAGTTTTTTTACATCACATCATAAAAGTAAGGCTATTTCAATTTGAACGCACTTAAAATTTATTCAATACTTACATATTTTTTGACTTAGCCATTTTCATTTTAGTGTTATAAACAGAATGTCAAAAATTGTTCAATTATTGTACAATATGTTTTTTTTCTGCAATATATCGTTGTTTTGTCATAATAGAAAGCTGTTTTTATACTTGTAAAAGTATGTCTGTATTGAGTCAAATACTCATTGTCATTTTGTTAGTAATCATAGTTGATTTTTCAAATAATCAGATACTTTAAATCAGTGCTCCGCAACCTTTTCTCACCTACGACACACCAAAATTCTTCCTAGAATTCCGCAGCACACCAAAAGCAAAAATATATATATATTAAATTGATACACAAATTTTCGTTTTTTATTTGAAAAGTATACATACATAAAACTATAATATATTTACTTTTATGCAATCTTAATAATTATTATAAAATAATAACTAATTAAAGTGATACCTGCGCTTGTTTCAATGAACACAGAGGTTTTAATAATAATTCAATTCAAATATTTTTTTATCATGTATTTGACCGCGGCACACCTGTATCCGGCTCACGGCACACCGGTTGCGGAGCACTGCTTTAAATTCAGCTTCGAAGGGTGATATAAATATTATAATATTTAATACTGACATTTCGATAATGTGTATTTCATTTAACTGAAAGTCTTATTGAACACCACAAAACGTTGTTTGTAAGCATTACATTCGAATGCTAATTTGCTGGAGTTTTCTTTAATCATAAAGCAATAATTTGAATGAACCAAGACTCACTTTTCTTCTTTGAGATTTCTGCATATTTCTTGTACAACTATTTATTTCTTATCACTTACACTTATTGACTAAGATATTAAATTAGTCCACTTATATTGATGTTATTGTTTTAATTCGATTGTATTCCTGAAAGATGCGTAGGTAATCAAATGTTTTTCAGAACGTTAATGATAACTATATAAAATGCAGGCAAATTATTACACAATGTTAATTTAATATGATTAATGTATAATAACAGCAACATGATGATTTACTCTAAATAGTCTTCAATGGACAGACTCGTGATGCAACTTGCACATGCGTTTCATTGGCCTCAATATTAATTTGTCGGGATATGTTATTTCTGTCGATGAAACTTGTCGGTTCTTTAGGAAAATTGGCATGTTAAAAGGAAAGTCATTAAACGTTTTTGACGACATTTCAGATGTCCGAAGAAACTTAATACGGCGAAATTTTTCGACTAAAATAAAAATGAAATATATTAAATATTTATCGTTTCTGAAAACGTCATTCTTGAATATATTTTAGGTTACGAAATAAAAAAATCTAAAAATTGGCAGTGTCACGAAAAACACATTGTAATAGAAAGTCATTTCTTTTGAATACGATAAAAACGAACAAAAATAGTTAAATGATAACTTTCATTCCTTCACTATTCAAAAACTACAAATAATTAATTAATTTGAATTATACAACTTAAATCGATCAATAATTTGTGTTTTAAGATGTTTTGTTTAATTTGAAATTCGAAGCTTATTTCGCTTACAGGTATACCAATAAAATAGTGCATAAAAATACGTTGTAATAAAGTATATATCTAGGTACAGATAAAGACTTTATTAAACTTACTTTTAAATAAAATTTGAGGAAAATGTTTCAATGGCTTTGTTATTTTTTGCATAACAATGTTAAAAATCTTATTTACTAAAAAAAATAAACAGTTATTAAAAATGATTTGTAGCTTCATTTGTATTTAGTTTATTATAATATTTATTGATGGTAGCTTAGTAAAATTCTGAATTAATCTATTATGCCTTAGCACAACTTACTTGTAGATTAATCCGCAAGGTTTAGGTACTCAACGAATTGTTTAAGAACGCCATCATCATGTAATAAACATAATGTGCCTATAATAATCATCAAGTTATAAATCAACGGTAGATATCTTATCAGAAATAGTTCATTGTTATATAATGCTCAAATTTGCGATGATTTCACACAATGTGATCGTTGTACATCTTTCAAAGGCGAGCCAGTAGAAATTCTTCTTGAATTGTCGTATAGAAGCAGTCTTTGATTTTTTTCTTGGCATAGAAACATCATTGTCCAAATGAATATATTATGTAGACAGTCAAGTATTAAAATGAAATTCACTGGTAATAAAATATTAACGACGCACAAAAAAAATATTAAAAATAGTTCATACAAAATTACTGAAAATAAAAACTCAATGAAATCATGTTTGATAAATACGATTACTTAATTAATCATGCAGGAATTGTTATAATATCTTTAATGAAAGACATCAATTGATTTAAGCTTTTAATTCAACTAAAGAAAAACAATAAACATACAGGTTGGATAAAGTTATTTCATGTGCTTTAAAAGCCTGCGATTTAGTAAATTAAGAAACAAAACATTAATAATTGATTGATTGAAGTATTAATTTGGATGGATATGAACGAAGAAAATAAAATAAAAGTATTATGAAATGTATCAATATATTTGAAATGTTTTCATAGCATAATTATGTTATTATATATTACACTGAGATAAATGTTATAAGAAAGTGACATTCTTTTACGCGATTTCCTTATTATTAATCTTATATTTAAAAGGTTTTGGCAAAAACTTCACTGTTTAGATTTGAACCTATCACTTTTTGGTGTTGGTTTTTTTTAAAACCGAAGCGAGCACATTATACAGGACGTATCCTAGAGGAGGGTATGTGCCGAATGAGATCGCCTATTGACGGTGACGGTGCCAGCGTCAATTGTGCTGCGTGATGGGATTTTCATCTCCCAGCTGTGTCGAGCAATTTAAATTTCAGCAAGTTTTTCATTGTTGACCTAAAACAAAAGCGCGCGCTTCGACGCTCATTTATTTCACGCTCGCGTAGCGGACGCCATTAAATTGAATGATTTATTCAAAATAAAGCCACTAAAATAACATAACTTTCAACGGAAACATTGTTAGTGAGATTCCATTATAAATCGACAAAATTACCTCAATATTGTCGATGTATTCGACGGCTACTTGTGGATGTTCATTTGTAGTAAAAAATAATTTTGATAACTTTTTCATCCACATGTTGCTGAATAAATATATAATACAAATTGTGAGACGTATTTTCCTTCCTTGAGAAACATCTTCAAAAACAATCTTTCAATGGGTACTACACGTCACACAACTTTTTACACAACCTGTGAAATAACAAAGTTATCAAACTTACATTTATATAACGAAAATATTACGATATTATCAGTAGCGTAACAAGGGGGGTGCGGCAGTGGCGGAGCGCCCCGGGCGGAACATTTTTGGGGGCGGCATTTTCAAAGATAAATACAAAATTTTCCGAGAAATTATATTTATACATTAAAAAAATTAAGTCATCTGCAGTAAAAACTCCTAGTTCATAGATTAAAAATAGTAGAAGTGATTTAAAAACGAAATTAGAGATAATATTGGGAGCGGCAAATTAAAGGACCGCCTCGGGCGGCAGGACCCCTTCCTACACCACTGGATATTATACGATCACAGAAATGGCATTGCAAAAAAAAATATTTTTTCAAGTCTAGAAACAGTTCTGTTTTGCGACAACAAGACATACCTACATAGAATACAATGAGACTTATTGACAGTGAACACCTTAAAAGTGAACAATGAGACTCATTGAATATAACTAATAATGTATCCCAATATCAGGATCAATTTACCCTCGCCAGTAATCAAGACACATGCGTTATGCAGTGGTGTAGTGATAACTATATGTACAAGTCTTGAAGCGTTAATGAATTAAAATATTTGAATTATCTCTAATAATCCAATTTCCGAACCAACAAGTTTCCAATCACATTTAAGTACATAAGTACATTATGACAAAATCATTTTATTATATTTACGTAAAAATATTCATTCATCGCAAAATTTTCAAATCGTCTAGTAAAGGTTTGGGAGTGCCGACCTCAAGCCCCCACCCCACTACAACACTAGTATTATGTTTAAAGCTATTTATTTTTTAAATCCTTTTATTTATTGTAATGTAACGCCTTTTCACCAAGAATTGGCAGTTAACACTTAACAAGTGATTGATAGAACCCGGTTTCGTTGTACGCTAAGCCCTGTGTCCATTATATCGAAGTTTGAAGGTATTTATTTATGCTGGTGAGTTTCGGTGTAGGAATGACTTCCGTTCAACGATATTGTTTTTTGCAAACGTTAAATTCTTGAGTATTGAGATGTGTCCTATAAATACATAATCAGCCAATGCAGCTCACACAATAATATCCTACACATGATTGTACATTTTTTATTAATACATTTTCTAGCCACCAACGATCAAAAAACATCATAAACAAGCGTACTTTCCTGTGTCATATGACAGACATTTTTAACGAAGTAAATATTACCCGCTACGCTCATCGTAGAGGTACTACGATTGTACTGACGGCATAATGAAGAATATTGTATTTATTTTTTCGATAATGATGTTTGTAACAAATAATACTATTTACACAACAAATTTACTGCAATATTTTTGAAAGATTAGTGAATGTTTACTACTGTCAAAATTGTTATTAATTTATAGCTGGGTGACATTTTTTTTGGAGTAACACACCTACAATAAGATCTGAACGGTTTTCTTACATAACCTGGAATATCAGTGACTTACGAAAATGCAATACCCGAATATAAAAAAATACACTCAATCCTACTATATGATTTCCAATAAACATCTACACCGGTTGAGCCGCTAGCGAAATATGAGTTATATATATTTGGACTGCATAAAAATTGTTGTAAAAAAAATATAAAAAAACAAATCTCAAGGCTTGACCAATTCAAGAAAAGAGCAAAAAAAATAAGCCACCAAAAAAATTTTCATACTTTATCACAAAGAAAGTTGAAAGAATGAACATTTTCGCGGACCCCAGGTTTGGAAGCACTGGTATAGACAACCCTTAGAAAAAATAAATATTTACAAATATGATATTTGAATATATGAATGCTACCTACCAATATAAACAAAAATTAAACAAAAAAACTTCATAATATAACTAAAATTTTTCAGATATTCCTAAAAATTTTAAAGAAAAAATATCACAATTTTAATAAGTATATTTTTTTTAAGTGCATACTCCATCCTTTAAATAATAAATGGTTGAGAATGAACAGTTTGGAGTTCTTGTAAATTAGTAAAATCATTAACCGAAATGAAAAACTAATAAATAAAATTTTAAATAAGACAGAGAACTCACCTTCTTTTAACATATTTCCTTACTATTAGTGCTTGTATCTTACCTTCTATTTGCGTCCATTAGAACGAAAAAAAACCTAACCTCTAAGTATTAGAATCAAGGTTCAGTTTGTTTGTAAATAATGTAATAATAGTTTGTCTCTATGTGTCACAATTTGTTCAACAAGCTTGTAGATATCTAGATTGAATTAGCATTTACTTAGAATTCCATCGTAATAAAGTAAAAAATAGTTAAGAATTTAGTTCTACAATTTTTTTAAATTAGTTGATAGCTATTTCGGCGTAAGCCTTCATCAGAACTATGTTTAAATTTACATTTACTCAGCTAAATACACACTACATCTTGTTGTTTACTCTAACATCCTGATTTATATTACAAATTATAGTATTACATTTATTAAACATGACCAATGTTCCCTCTAAGGCAAGAGGTAAGCTGCGCGGAAATTTCAAAGGCTGCGCAGACTGAACAAATATTAATTGAACAACTGTCTTGTAGTGCCCGCCAACTCGGAGTAAGTTCGCGGGGGCTTCCCAACTGCTGCACGGCCGCGCACGCGTGCAGCTTAGAGAGAATGTTGAACATGACTATGTGTTTTTAAGAACGATTACAAATATGGGATTATTAAAGGTAAGTAAATGTAGGTTTAAACATAGTTCTGATGAAGGCATACGCCAAAATAGCTTTAAACAAATTTTTAAAAATTTGTAGAAATTGTTATTTTTTACCTTATTGTAGATTTATATTGAAAATGAACTTCCACAAAGTTACCGCTGAATCCATCAAAATATATTTTTAATTATAGTAATAACGATATATTTTTAAAAATTATTATAATGGTGGTCACATTATTTTTATTATTTGTTGCAATTTAACAACATAGTTAGTCCACCTCTCATTTTCTTAAGAGAGTATTGAAATAAGGATAGGACTAGGACCGGACTAGTGGTAATTTAATCACACTCTCACCATGTCGGATGGGTGGACGGAAATTAAAGACAACAGAAATCTGTAAAAGTCAATGTATGAATTGGTTTGTACTGGGATTCAAGCCTGTGAGTACTATTAACCAGGGTAGTGGAGTCGTTAAAAAAATAAGTCGCCTCCGATTCCATCCATAGCTTAAAACACGAAATGTTCTTAGGCTTTTTGTAGCATGTAGTGGCGTCACTTTTAGCTCTAGCGATTTGAATACATTTTTTTTTAAAATACTTGAAGTTATTTGTTTTTTTTAGCATGAATTCAGTAAAAACAGTCTGACTGCACAGCCCTGCCACAATCGAAGGCAACTGTGTTGATCACTCGATCACAAGCCCCTGGAAAATTGTATTGTTTTTTTTTCCAAACGTTTATACAGCATCACCTCAATTTTTCATTTGCTACAAACAGTGTGGCAGACACTGGGATAGGGATGGGTTGAAAAGTATGAAAACATTAAAGACACCAAATACGTATTTTTTTGAAATATAGCATATCTAAAAAAAGTGAACGCACAAACTGATTCGTAAACTTGCACAATATTTTTTATTTACACTTTGGAATTTGAAATCAAAAATTTTACCATTTATATACTGGAATATTTTAAAAAATACACACATACATACACATTTTCAGCAGTTAATAATGAGAAGAATGTAGTGAAATGAAAACAGGCATGTAATTACTTGGGGAAATATTTTTTTTGTAGATATTTTATAAATTTATACATTACATTATAACAGTATGTAACACCTTAATTTTTAATATTATGTTTAACAAAGTGAGCACATATAATGGACATTTATGTTATAAAACTAACTAAAACTCCGATAAAATAGCCCATAGAAAAACATTTTTTTTACTATAAAATAGTTTAGATTTGTGTGTCGTATATTATTCCTTATTATCTACAACAATTTGTAGACATTACATTAATTTTGAACAAAATAAGGCCTTAAAATTGTTACGCTAAATAATAAGTCAATTTAGATGTTTTATAATAAAATTCTTTTTTGTCGTACTTATTTATTCATTTTATACGCATATTATGTTAATTTAATGTATGTTACTCAAAATCAAGGATTTCTATTGTTGTTAAATGTAAATGTTTGTATAACATATCAAATAATTTCAAGCGATTCTATATGTGTGTCATAGGCCACATGTTGGTCCAGTTCCCTTCAAGAAATAAATGTCACAAAACAAAAGACTTTATCGTATCACCTTCGATTATGAAACCAGCACATTCTTTTTACATTAATACATTGCCAACAAAAGTATTGAACTGGTATTTAAAATGCCGTACCAAAACAAGGAGTTGTTTTATACTTAATAGAATACTGTATGTTTATCTAAAAAATTTGATTCATTAACGTATGCTTAAATTTTCAATTTGTTTCGCCTATTTTTATGTTGAAAATAAATTACGGTATAGAAACCGGTGAATCCATAGATAGTAAATCTGCAATCTCGATTCTGTCAATTTTTAATCTTAGCTTCATAATCTCTCTTAAAATAGCCATTCTGTGATTGGCATCAGATATTCCTAGTCTCATTAAAGTGTTGTCATTCATTCTTATAAGTGCGCGGCCTGATATGTCATGCTGAAACAAAGGAAATTATTATGAAGATTTTAAAGGTGATTCCTGAGAAAAAATTTTGCTTCTAATTTTTTTAAGCAGACAAATTTTTGTATTCTATGGCTCTGAAAAAAGACTGAAGCCATAAAATAAAATTATGATCGACACATACCCGCATCAAATTTTAAATTTTGCCATAATATTTTATTAAATAACCTAACTTATAAAGAAAGAAAGGTGAGCAAGGACTTTTTTTTTTAAATATTATTAAAGTAAACATACTACTATATATCTTGATGTCTGCGCTAAGTCATTATGAAACAAAGTACTACGCATTTCGTCTTTTGCGATGTAATACTACATGACTCTTGAAATTGGATATAGATATTCAAAAACACAATAAATATATGTGTGACAATTTAATTTTATTTGTGATTATTACATATATATGGAAAACAAATATAATATGAGATTCAATTATAATAATAGCGATATCTCAAATTTATTCTTGGCTATAGAAAATCCTTTCATTTTATCTATTTTTTTATAATGTCTATTGCACCATGAAGATTTTTTATGCATAGATAATAAGTGGTTATATTTACCACTAAGAATTTCTCTGAGTACATTGGAAAGTAGTCTCCACAATGTCTTCTAAGCCATTTTTGAACATCTGTAACAGTCCATAAGTACACGGCTTTTGGCCGAGTCTGAAAGAATAACAGATATAAATATTAATCTTTTAAACATTTCACGTCTGTGTCGAACATTTTTTTCAGTTTCAGAATGGATATAAAGGCGCCTGTAAAAGAACAACTTATAATGGCAATATACTTCTGGACATATGTGGTCGTTTATAACCTAGCAACATAAAACACTATTGTCTCAAAATGAACAACCCGTCTAGCACCATTATCCTATGTTGCCACGTGTTGTCCTGTATTACCCATACTTGCCGGCAGCATGATTTCAGGATATTTTGAATATTGGCAAAAGTAACATTATCAGAATATATCTCTTTCTTTCTTGCTCTACTCAATATGGGCGCCTCCGTTTGCTATCTTCAAAGACTTCAGATATTAGATATAAACTCAACATATTGTTGTGCTTATTTTATAACCAGAATAAAAGTCATCATCAAACAAGCTTGTTATTCTTACGAAAAAGTGAAGATGTAGGTATACATGAATACTGCGGAAAAACTGACATTCTATAATTTGTATCATAGATAATGATTTTGACATAGTTGGCTTTATTTTTACAAAATTTCAATAATTTTTTTGATTCATGATAAAATTATTGTATACCAAATCAATTTTCAAAAAAATCGTATTTATTTGTAATAAAAAATGAATTGTTAAATTCATATTTAACGTTCTATACAATCTATACAATGATGGGTTAGCAGTTGGTTGATGTTTTTACTTATGACGGCGGTATTCAAGATGTGACTATGAATGTTTTGAATGTGTATGCAGTAGCACTATTATAAATAATAGTATAATTTACGATTTCAATACAATGAATATAAAATGTTATTATTATTATAACCTTTGGTTTGTTGACGTTTGGTGTTTCTTCTACCATTGTTCGATTTCGAAAACAAACTTGAAGTTGAAAGATGAATCAAATGTTATTTCATATTGTCTTTAAAATGTTAAGCAATGTCTAATTATCTCAAGCGATAGTTTGTTTTTGTTATATAATTATAAAATTAAAGTTAAGCTATGTACTGACATTCCAATAAATGTTTAGTTTTGAGTTGTCAATTTGACATAAGAATCGAGTGCTACCAAGCAGAAAAAAAACCTTTGAATGTTTCTCAATATATTATCGATAATACTCGCAAGATTTTGATTGTATTCATGACATATTTCTTATAAATTTTTTAAAGATACGATATAACTATCGATAATTTGTTTGAATATGCTTCTTAAGAGGTGAAACACGTGTCACAATTTGTTATGCAATCTGTGGAATAACAAAAATATCATATACAAAATGAACATCCTCAAATTTAGTGCTGAATCCATCGAAAAAAAGAAATGTGCAAATCAATTCTAATAATTTATATCGATATAAATAAATTTATTGGAATGACAGTTAATTAACATTACATGGTGTTGCTACAAGCGCGATTATGAGCTTAAGTTTCTCAAAACATATTACATTGCCATCTCCCTCTATGCTAACTTTATTGTTTTCTGGTAAAAGCTAAAAAAATATATACATATAATGGCTTCAATACTAAGAATATTTGGATAATTTGAATAAATATATGATTTTATTTTGTTGACTCTCAATATTTCAAAAGTTTTCACGAAAAACAAATTCTAAATGTGTTCAAAAGCATCATATTATTAATAACACAAATATGGCAATATGATACAGACCATTTTATGTTAAAATATGTAACATAATTCTACCAAAAAAGCTTCACGATATGTTGCTAATTTATTCGTCATTGCATTGATTGAACATTTCATTGGCACGGTAGAATAAAAGTTTGACATTCACTGTTGAGCAATAGGGCCACGTTGGAAGTATATAAAATTAAGTCTTCATGGATATCAAATAGTTGACGTTGAAATAAATGTAATTTATCTATTTTTACTAATAATATTGCTTAAAATGTGTGCGGCGTCGTTTTAAAATCTGGAACTGAATTGTTTGTTTTATTTATTAAGAATTTTTCAAGCTATATTTTGCTGTAACGTCAATTTCCAATGTTTATCTATAAATTGGTGGCTATGCCGATGATGTGTCAACATAATAAATAAATCAAAATCAGTGAACATATTTGTGTTTCGTGGATAATTAGAGAATTATCATTTTTCGTTCACGTTATTATGTAACTGCTATTATGTTTTTGTCTTTATCTTTACCATTAGACATAAAATTATCAAACTAATGACAGTTAACATCCAACTCAACTGTGATGTCATCAGATATCAGAATTATTGACAAAACTCTATTGATTGTGTAAATGAAAAATGTTCTGCATTTTAAATTAAAATCTGAAAAGCAGTGAATTTTCTGTAAATTGAAGTATTTTTTTTTTTTTAACCAATTTAAATGTTTTCAGTGATTAAATCGTTAAGATGAAGGTAAAGGAATTGGAGAGTACTGTGAATGTGGTGTGGTCGCCGCAGAACTATAATCCAGTAACACTCGCGACCGGGTCAGCAGCTCAACATGTCGACGCTTCGTTTAGCTCGAGTGCGAAGCTCGAGTTTTATTCTATGAATTTGGGAGATCCAGGATATGAATTGGAACAAAAGATATCCATCCCAAGCGATAATAAGTAAGTAGTACAATATGCAACTGAAAAAATCGCTTCAAATCATGTAGTGACATCCTCAAAATGTTAACATGACATTTGATTTACTATAAAAATGAAGCCGGACTTCGCTACAGCAGTATTTTTCTACGATGTTGAGAGCTGTGGATACATCGGATCATACATTAAACTTTAGACTGAAGGATGCAATCTAGCCCAATGTAATTATTCTTACATTATTTTGCTCATCTAGAAATCAGTATGTACTTACCTGGTTCAGTAGTCTCCAATTAAATACAATAAAACAGTATAATACAAATAATTAGAGTAGTAATGCTTTTGCAATGGTGACATTACTACTCTTAGAAGAGCTGAAACAGGCTATCATATACTTGAATATAAATACCAAACCAATCAATACAATAATCAAATTAGTGAGAATTCAAAACCAGAATGGAGTGTGGGACTAAAAGCAGTCGAGCACTGGTCATCTGTAATATTCGTTCTTTTACAACACCTTGGTGTCAGTGTCAAGTAATTTAAGATATTCATCTGGATTTATACGGGCGTTGATGCATCAAAACGAAGATAAAGTTGTGGCTCTGATCATAAATGAAATATATGCATCGATATATGCAAAGACACATTAGCTAGTGCAGAACATTTCAGATGTGTGTTTCGTGTGATAGAATGTTTGCAGTTTCCACACTGTTTTGTTCTGTTTCGTTTGGTCTGTCTTATACCTAAAAAGCAACTACCCACCTGCCAGGTCTATTCATTTGATAACCACTGTTTTTACTGTCATTTAAAAATAGTTAAATGCTTTTAGACAATACTTTATTTAAGAGCTGTTGGGTATGGAGAGTTAAAATCTCCAAATGTTCATTGGAAAAGATTTAAGATATTTAATGTTTCATTGAAATAATTCACTCTCTTTCAGATTCCAGAAGTTAGTATGGTCATCAAGCGGTATCCTTGTCGGTGGTTGCGATGGAGGTCTCTTGCAGTTTTATAATGTTGAAAGCATATTCAAAAATAAAGATGCTCTAATAGCATCGAATACCAAGCATACAGGTTTGATAATGTTTCTTTTGTTTGGCAAATTGGCCCATGGAAGTCATTATTTTTGATTGGAAACACTAATAAAGTGGCATATTACTAGGCTGACCCTATCTCCCGTTCTGTTCCGAAAAGACAAATTCTCAAGAATTAGTTAGTAAAAATTTACAAAGACACATATGAATATGAATTACTTATGAATAAAACATATATCTCAAAGTATTTCAAAATAAAACATTTTTTGTAAATAAGTACACAATCCTCTTTTTGCACAGGTTATTTTTTTTAACAATTTTTATTTCATTGGCTCTTTTATGTTTTTTTAATCGTTTGAAAAGTGTTCAGTGATGTTAAGAGTGCAGGAACATTTGACACAACTGTTTTTCTTGTATGTAGAGAGATTGAATTAAGTGTCTGGCAGAGTTGCACAATATTTGTTGAAAGCCAAAGCTCTACAATTGAATCTCATGTATTTAAAATATGTATCATTGCAGAAAGAGGTTCAATTAGTATTATTTAAACATTAATGTTGAATTTCTTTTTCAGGTTCGGTATCTGCACTGGATTTGAATCCCTTTCAAAATAACCTATTAGCATCGGGAGCCTCCGAAAGTGAAATATATATTTGGGATTTAAATAACACAAGTACGCCGATGGCACCTGGAAATAAATCACAGCCCCATGAAAATGTACAAGCATTGGCATGGAATAGACAAGTGAGAATTGTTTTCCTAGATTATTTTCAGTCATATTATGATTGATTTAGTAAGTACCCACTATTTATGCTAATGGCTTTATGTGATAACTTATATTCAAAAGTGAATATTTTTTAACAATATTCACTCTTTATGTTATAGACTTGACAATTAGAAGATGATGCACTTATCATAAAATAAAAACCATATTAATTATATTCATATTAACCTTTGCCCTTTTTATCTTTTTAGGTCCAACATATTTTAGCTTCAACCTTTTCTACGAGGTGTGTTGTCTGGGATCTTAGAAAAAATGAACCCATTATAAAACTAAGGTAATATATACATAGTTTCACAATTAAAAATGTCAATTTAAAAGTGCTATTTCCTTCAGCCCCACGGCCCCGAACCCGTGGAAATGCTTAACAGCGCTTATCTGTGGTTGCACTTTTTTTGTATTGTTTGAAAGACTGTTGATATAGGATTTTATCGCTATTATTAAAGTTTTAATAAATATTTTAAATCGTGGAGTTGTTTCTAGCTAACTTTGTGAAGTTTTTCGCCGCAATAGTCCATGTGAAAGCAGATGACATATTTACCTTGATATATATTACGTATAACTTTTTCTTTGCCGTTGACTTCCATATACAGGCATCTTTATTACCTGAGACCCCACAGTTACGAAGTCACAATTTAAAAAATAAATAAATACAACATGTGCAATATCGCATTCACCGACTGTCACTTTTAATCACATGTAAAATATACCTCATCTTGTGGTGAATCTTTGTGGTACGCCAAAGGTTCGTTGTAAATATTTTTCACACATGAAATCACAAAGATGAAATAATAATTAGCAGTCAACGTGTTACTAACCACAATTTTTATTTTTCAGTGATGGTCAAGCTAGAACTCGGTGGAAGGCAGCCGAGTGGCATCCTTCCGTAGCGACTCAGCTGTGCATAGCATCAGAAGATGATCAAAATCCTGTCATTCAGTTGTGGGATTTAAGGTTTGTGTTATTAAATATATTTTTTACAAAGGTTTGACTTCTCATGATTTGTTGTTTTATTGTTAAAAATATGCTTAAAAAACCATTTTTTTGTTTATACTTCTCACTTTGTTGATACAGATTGTATTTTGTTTTTTACTGACTCTAATTTTGAAATTAATTTAACCCTTTTTCCACTTCAACATGAAGTTGATCAAAAATTTGTTTTGTCGATTGATTTGCTAAACAACTTGTCTTCGATCATCTAACGAAGCTATATTGTTATGGTAAATTTTCAGGCTTGCAACATCGCCATTATTACAATTAGAAGGACATCACAAAGGTGTTTTAGGTTTGTCATGGTGTCAGCATGATCCTGACTTATTGCTGTCATCTGGCAAGGATGGAAGAATTCTTTGTTGGAATCCGAATAATAATTCCGCTGTAAGTAAAATAAATAATAATCGGTTGGGCCAATTTTAGATTCATTTGAAATGTTTTTATTTATGAATTAAATAACGAATCTGATGTCTTGAGGTATAGACTGAGCACTACTAATAAATTAAAATTATATAATTTGGAATACAGTAAAATTGTTTCTATATATTTCTGAATAATATTTGTTAACTTGAACCCGATTGCTTTCAGTTGCAATCTAAAAATAATGTACAAGTAGATTCTTGATTCATTCATTATACATAATACTTGTATAAGTTAAAGTCACTTTTGGTGAATTGTATATCGACTGTGAAAAGGAAAAAGGACGTAACCCACACATATCAAATTTTACAGGAGGCGCTAAAAACGTGTTTTGATGATTTTGTGACATATGCAAATTATGAATTATACACAACCTTGAAGTGCACGGAAACTTCTAAACTGGTGTTTAATTGACATAATCTAATATTAATTAAAGAAATTGTCTAGGAAAAACCTTTATTTCAGTCCTTTTTCATGGTTTTAATTATTTACAAGGTCATGTTTTTCAAACTTAAAAGCTAAATTTAGATGCTAATTCGGCATTTGCAGCTTGCATACTTTTGATAGAACGTGTATCAAGTTTGATACATTGTGATTATCAAAAAAAACCTGTTTTGAAAAAACTGTGGGTTCTGTCCTTTTTCCTTTCCATAGTCGATATGATAAAGAAATAAAAATTGAACATTGAAATGTGAATGTAGTTTTAATTTATTTAGAAATGTGGCAATTTTTAATTGTCATATTTTAGAAATATTTCATGTATGTACTTGAAATATTCCTATATATTTTTTTTGGATGAAGAAAAAAGTAACAAAAATCAATTTAAATTATAAAAAAAACAACTTTAACAAGGGCTGTCTGTATTCAGTTGATATATATTGGCAATGCTGATGCTGTCAATTTGACTCCATGCTATGTTTTAATAACATGATAAGTGCATGTAGTATCACACGTTTCTTTGTGTTGTTAAGTTTTTTAATTTTTTTTACAGGGTGGTGAGCTTCTTCTGGAAATTTGCTCTACAGGACAATGGATGTATGACGTCTCATGGTGTCCTAAAAATCCTAATCTTATCTCAACGTGTAGTAATGACGGTCGTGTTGGTATTTATTCAATCAATGGTGGAACGCATAACCAACCGGTAAATAAATCAATTGACATAAACATTTAAAGTAGACTTCTTTGCACTTTTTTGACTATATTTTGATCAAAAATTTAAATTGAACTGTGGTAGATTCATATAAAAAAAAAACTATACACTGTAAGTGTATTTAAGTTGACGAATTAAATGGAAATTATTTTTTAGGTGGCCACCAGTAATAAGATTATGGATTCCTTTCCGGGGATGGAGACTTTACAGCAACAGCCTGTCTCTTCCCACCCTGAGGCTCAGCCTACGCCTCAGGTTCTACCGAAACCACCACAGTGGACCAAAAGACCCATTAAGGCCTGTTTTGGGGTGTGTATTGCAATCTTTATTTTCTGAATAAAATGATTTGTCATTGTTTTAATGTCATGTACTTTTTGTTTTGCTTTAAAACTGTTTCAAAAGTTATCTATTTGTTTATTTTTTTAAACATATTTCCAGTTTGGTGGTAAGCTGATAACAATTGATAATCAAATACAATCTGCTGCCGGACAGAACGGTGTTATTCCTCAACGACAAGTATTCATCAGTCAGGTGAGTCTCAAGTTTTTAAGTCTTAGAAAACCATAATTACATTTTAATCATTATTCCACATATTTCAGTTTTTTGATTTGTTGCATTTATAATTGCATTTTTCCTTTGCAGGTGACTACTGATCTGGAACTTGTCGCACAGGCTACTACTCTCCAGGAAGTGGTGGGTGCTGTAAATATGGAAGGTTCCGCATCTTTGCTAGCTGAACACTGCCGTCAGAGAGCTGAACAGTCTTTAGACCAACACGAGCGTTACGTCTGGCATTTCCTCAAAGCTAGTTTTGAACAAGATCCCAGAGCTGAAATGCTAAATCTCTTAGGTTTGTTCAATTCTGAATAACTCCATTTTGGGTACATGCAGTGTTATCTCTAAGCGGTCGCACAGGCAGTTTGAAAACCCTCACACACACTTCTCGGGTTTGTGCGCTTCCAATACGACTATTCAAATTTAATATTGAAATTCCACCAAGCATCTTCAGTCGAAATCTTAAATTATTGAAATAAATTTTAAAATTGAAATCTTCCTAAATAACCGAAATAAATTATAAATGGAAATATAGTAAGAATCAAATCTTACCTTTAATCAAAACAAGATATTAACTTACTATATATTTATACAGTATATGGATTAGTAATTTGGAATGAGGTGGTAAAAACTCGACCATTTTAAATAAATTTATTACTTTCCAATTTTTTATTTATGCAAATTAAAACAATAAAAGCACTATTTTTTAAATCAAATATGATCAAATGCCATATTGTGCCACGCGTTTAATGGATTGACCTGCTCAGCCTTTGAATTTTCCGCGAAGTTAACCTTTCGTCTTAGAGGGAACATTGGTAACATGTGTGTTTTACCATATGTGTTCAATATCAGATGGCGTGGTTATGCTTTATTTTTTATTGAATATTTACTGATAGGTATTCTTGAAAAAGTGGTTACTTAATTATGTAAATCAATTAACTATTATTATTACTGATTAAAATATTAATTTTCTTCTTTATATTTCCAGGATTCAGGCAAGATGACATGAGTAACAAAATCAACAGTCAAGTTGCGAAGCTGAATGCCAAAAATCACAACAATGTCGATGGACACATTGATCAAATTACCGAGCGGATGTCGGGATTAAGTCGGGTAAGATATACATTTTATTATATAGTTATCATAAATGTACCCTTGAATCACACTGTGTGCTCTTTCCTCTAATCAGTTAATAATTGTGTGTCTTATTTTTTACGTTTCTTGTGGGGGGTGGTTTTTTTATTGTATGTGTATGTTTTTCAACATGTCGAATGCTTAGTTATATTCAAGTAATGAAACAGATAATGGAATCTACTACTCTTTGATGTTAAGACAGTGAACTCTTATCAATATAGTGTATCTAAAATTTGGAAAAATCATGCGTTGTTAAGATGTGTTTTTAATTGTGAATAAGGAAAGTACAGAAGAGATTATGTTGTTAATTCTGTTGGGCTTGAATGATCTGTTAATGCAGACTTGCGATATATCCTCGGTACACTGGCAGATGACGTTTAGTCAAAAACCAGCTGTTTTGTGTTATAAATGCAGATAGATAGATTTTAACACACTGTATCATCTGAACAAACAAGTTCAATTATATTTTGTGTAAGTCGATAAGGATTAAAGTTATTTTTAGTTACAACAAATTATAAATAAGTTTAAGCTTTTGAATATGTGAATCGAATTCATTAATCATTGTCGATTTCATGAGATTTTTAAAACTCTGATAAGCAATAGTTAAAGTGCATAAATAGAGATGATACAATTTTATGATTATTGTAAATGATGATTATCTCGAAACAAGGTTTTTTGACTTATTGCCTTCTGCCAGTATACTGACGATATATCACTTTTTTTACCTCGTTCTTCCTGTAATGACATGTCAATTATTGTTATATATTAACACTGAATCTGTGGCTTTGAAATTTTCAAATTCTAACCAAACATTTGTTACAAAATGATTGATTATAAATGAAATATAAAATTGAATTTGATAACATTGTTATTACACTAATTGTGTTACAAACGTGTGTCACAATTCGTAACACAATTGGTAGAATAAAAAACAAAATGAATGTCCACAAAGTTACAGCCGAATCCGCCGAAAACAGTTTTGAATAATATAAAATTACTGTATAATATTTCCTCTGTGTTGTTCTAAATTACTATCATGCTATTTCCGACTTTGCACAACGCACAGCTTGTTAACATTTGCACTGAGTTTTCGACATTGCATTGACCTGACTAATCTTGTTGCTTTCATTATGTGGTGGTGTGTTGTGCTTATAGAGTGAGTCATCTGAAACTGAGGCGGAACCGTCAACAGACACTAGTACAGACATTTCGGTAAGATCATTCAAAATTTTGAATGCCTCTAACATTTTTTTTGTGTTTGTGTTTTTATGCCGTCATAATTATAAGTGTCAAACTAACAACATATTCATTTGTGATGTTACTGTACAAAAACTTTCCTAATTCCATTTTGTTAGACCACACTTAATAATGGCTTTGCTGATTTGACTTGATCAAACTGTAACAGTGTACGCTTGTAACATATCGTCGTTATACTGGTAGAAAGCGATAAGTCTAAAAACCTTGTTTTGATATAATCGTAATTTTAGATAAATAAATTTGAACATCTCTATTTATGCACTATAAATATTTATCGTTATGAAACTTCATGAAATTCGATTATTATAAACGAATTCGATTTACCTATTCAAAAGCTTAAAGTTATTTATAGTTTTTTTGTTGCTTAAAATAACCTTAATCGGAATTTACTATTACGTTCAAATTATTTAAAAATACAGAAAATCTGTCTGAACTTGTTTTTTCAGAAGATATAATGTGTTAAATCTATCTATCTGCATTTATAACTCAATTCAGCCGGTTTTTGACTCAACGCCTTCTGCCAGTAAACCGATGATATGTGCAATCAGTCAAAAATTCTAGATTTGAGATGAAAATGTTGGAAAGCTTGCTTTTCTATTGTCTTGACATAAAACACAGTTTAGCTAGGCGGTAGGATATACAAGATTTTCATTTACCTGACTTGCTACTCCTTGAATTAACAAAAAAATACGCCATTAGTCAACTCATGGAAAGAAAGCCGGAAAAAATATAGGATAAAAAAATAATTATGATTTCTTATGCTTTGAAAGCTATTTGTGCCTGTTATATCTTTATACGGTCTGTATCAATGTTCTCAAAATATGAAGTGTTTATACACAACATGTGGAGTATGGAGCAATGATATATTGCCAAATCTCACATCAATTATATTTGCTTTCAGGGTGTAGACGGTGCTGCAGCTTTTGACAATATCGCTCAAGCCAACAAAACAAACAACGTTGACGCCAAGGACTCGAAGCCAATTGTCCCGTTTGTTATCCCAACTGGAGATGGTAAGATTCATTGTACATTTTTAAAACTGTTCACTGTACGGTTAAATTATCTTGTAATGAAATTATGACCTAAACTTATTTCAGATCCCGAGGGTCTCATTTGCCAAGCTTTGCTGAGCGGGAATATCGAAGCGGCCGTTGAGTTGTGTATGGATTCCGGAAAGACTGCTGATGCATTAATTATTGCCAGTACAGGTGAGTCGGAATATACAATAAATAATACATTATCTTGTTCTCTTGGTGGCATTTAGTATCAAAGGTTAATGACCGAATGTTGATATATTTCTCAGTCCTATTACATAGTTGCTAAGTTGGATGAATTTGGAAAATGTATTTGACACATACAGCATTGGCTTTTTTACTGATTCAGATCAAAGATCAATTCAAAAATCACATCACAGTTGTATATTTAGTAATCGTATCGCATTGTGTTTTTATTTATTTAATGCCATTACTGAAACGGTCAAGTTTTTTTTTCTTTTCCTTGCTGAATCATGTTGGTACATATATTGAAAACTCAAAATTTATTACTTATTCAACACATTTCATTTATCTGGCGTGCATGATATACTTAAATATCATGTTAACAATAAAATTGCTGCCATTTTTAGTTTCTATTGTAGTATGGTCAGTAATTAGAGATTGAAATTTAGTCTGGAGATGTTTTTTAATGAAACAAATTACATGTCACACAAATCCAATAGAAGAGTAATTGTTTTTGTTTATTTATTGAAAATGAATTTCCACTAAATAACTATTGGACGAAAAAAAATACTCAAAGTTTGTTGATATCGTAATATGCATCACCTACTTGGATTTCAGTGGCGTCCTTCCTAAATGCTGAAATATTAAAAGTCCTCTTGGATTTCTAAAATAATCCAGTTAAGAAACACTGGTGTAAAGAAAACAATATTGTGTATAGCTATAGTTGCCTTGGTGATATGGACGAGACATTTTATGATGCCAGAGCTGTCGGTGATGCAAATGAGTTCACATAATTACTGCCAAATTTTAGTCATTGTATTTTTCGGCAGGTGGCTCTGAATTGTTATCTAGAACGCAATGGCGTCATCTATCTCAAGGAAAATCGGCAGTATCCCGTCTTTCCTCCGCTTTGTTGGGAGGAAACTGGGTAGATCTCGCTGACGGTGTTGCTCCTTCTGGCTGGAAAGCAACTCTAGCTGCAGCCCTCACTCACTGTGTTCCTGATCAGCTCTATGCCGTTTGTGGTAAAAAAAAACAGTATTATTTCAGTAAACGAATAACAATATTATTTAAATCAACATATATCTTTATTTACTCGAATATGTGTAAATAAGATTTTTATAAATATCTTTTGAATTTCCAGAATCCCTCGGTGAAAAATTAGACAAGGAGACGGATCCTTCTTTGTGTCGCGAGGCAGTGATATGTTATTTGTGCAGCGCTAGCGTTGAACCTCTCGTTACAAGATGGCAACAAGAAATGAAAGCTGGAGCCAAAGGTGCTTCAGCTAAAACCCTCACGGAGGTTGTTGAATTAGTTCTCATTGCAAGATTGGCTGCCATGCAGAGAGGAAGACCCATAGAGGTATATTCCTGAATTGTAATTTTTCAGATTATTCTGAGTGTTTGTATAATTTTTCTACAATAAATACGTTTTTTTGTTTATCATTTTACTTTTTTCGTTTCAGGCATCTGGAAAACTTTCAAATTTGTTGACGAGCTATGCTTTACGATTGGCATCACAAGGGCATTTGGAAGGCGCTCTGAACTGTTTGTCCGGACTTCAAGATCAAGATTTGACATACAGGCTGCAGTGTGCGCTGGGCTATGCTCAACCTTATGCCAATTCTAATCGGCAAGGTATTCAAAGAACTGCGCCAATTCAGGTTAGTTTAACATAGTGCAGTAGTACCCTGATATAACTTTTGTATGATTTTTAGTTTCTGATAAAATTTGATTGACTGATTTCAACAATTTTCACATATTTTCCGACGTTAAAATAAATTAACTTCTGACTAAAGAACTTAGATAATGATAATTTTAAAAAATTCGGCCTTTTAATGATACGTACAAAAGTATTAACCAAAATAGATTTTTTTTATAGCGTAATATAAATTTTGAAACATATTTTCAGAACCAATGGGCTGGAGGTAGAGTTCGAACATCAAGTTATAAAAGTGCCACTCAGCCTCAAGATTCTTGGGGAAACAGTGTTCCTGCAGTTCAACCAAATTACATGTCCAACCAGCCGTCACTTTATAATCAAGGTAATACTATTATGTCTTACCTTTGTTAGGTTTGTTTTACTACTCAAACACAGTGAAGACATTCTATGCATTAGTTTCTTGTCCTCATTTATTTTAATCTGTGTAATGTTGAACTGTTTTTCACGTGTGTGAGTTTTTATGATTCTGAATAGTATAATTAATGATGTTTTTCGTAGGATTAGACAATCAAATTCCATCTGCGAATATGGGCTTCAATTCTCAAGTACAAACGTTACCACCTCAACAACCACCTAGACCTACGAGTGCATCTTCTCACAGTAAGTAAACATGTAATAAAAAAAAAACCTAAATAACCAACCTGCTACTCAATTGAATGATAATTTATCTTCCATATAAAACAAAAAATACTCCATAGATCTGTCAATTTGACCCTGTAAGGCCCAATGAATTAAAATAAAGATATAAGTATTCTGATTTGGTATTTTTTTTATCACTGTTTTATTAAGACAGGTGTTAATCATAATATTGATTGTTTTAATTATAGGCGGTTTGGTTGGCAGAAACAAATACCTTCGAGACCCATCGGTCCAATCTGGTGTAGGATCGTATCATCCGGGACCCATTGACACTCAACCGGGATTCGGAATCAGGCAGAACATAATGCAGCCTCCGCAACCCTCGTATAACAGCTCTCAAACTATCAATACTCCTTTCAATACTGCCCAACCGTCATATTCCGCTCCTCAGCCGATGTACAACTCCCCGCAGCCTTATAATCCAATACAGTCGGGCATCAGCACGATGACACCTCCGACGATGAGCCAGCCGACTCCGCTATTGAATCCTGGTTCGCAAACGTATCCTGCCGCGGGTAACTCCTCTGATATGTACAACGGAGGAGCGCCGCCGGGATATTATAACAACCCGGAAGTAGGTGCGGAAGCGATTCCGTCAACTTATACTTCGGCAGCTCCAGGATGGAACGATCCACCGATGATATCCGCAGCTTCTAAAGTTCAGGTGATTAAAATACTGTATTAACTATGTCTCAAATAGCTTATTTTTATGCCAAGATATATTGGAAATGTTTTAACATGAGTGTTTAATAATTATTTCTAATTATTTCTAATTATTCGCTCAACACTCACGGTCATTCCCTATCTCGCCCTCTGCATCATAAATTGTGCACAAGCTTAAGGTTGTGCTGTGCGTTTTAGATTGAAGGCAGATAAATCACGAACAAGATATTCATAAATGCACTTTGGAAACCCAATTTAGGTTCGCACTCATTGACTATAAAAACACATAGGGTTGAAAGTTTCTTTATTTTAAGTTTAAAGAAAACACTATGAATAGCAGAATTTTGTCAACGTTCCCATATTTTTTCATGTTAAAACGTTTCCACTGCAACTATTAATTTTAAACTTCTGTGTATTTATCTATTATGACCTAAACCATATTATATTAATAACTTTAAAGTTTTAGTTAATTTTTTTTTGTTCTTGTTATTTAGTGTAATAACATATAAATATACATACAATATGAAAACCATTTTATCATTCTTTATTTATTATCTTGACCATATTTCGAATACAATAATATTTGTAATATGGAAATATTGTGTTAGAAAGAGATGTCTGCGGAGCACGCTGGTACTCGTCAGTGGAGACTAATGATCTCTCACTCGCATAGAAACACAGATCATGGTGAATCTACTGAGGTATATGAATGATGTTTGGAGTTGAGTTAATTTGAATGTTTTAAATTTTTTATTTCCCTCGTTAGACTTGTGTTTTTGTTAATTATTTGTAGTTCCACATGTTGACTGTCAATATCACATCGATGTTGTACACACCAGTGCTGAAAACGCCAATTGTACTTCTGTATGTTCACAATGAGGATGCAGTACATTTAGATACTTTTTATCCTATCTGTACTGCGACGTTACTGTGAACACATTGATGTGCAATTGGCTTATATGGATTTTACTGTGCTGCACATCAGTGTGTTGTTAGTCATCAACTGAATTAATTTCCACTTTAATATTATTTTTTATTAAAATTTACCCAAGGTTTTCACTAACAATGTCATTTTGTGCATGGCTGCGGAGTCGTTGAAAAACCTACCGACTCTACACTTCAATTTTAACACCCGAAAAAAGGTCATATGTCATTTATGCCTGATCCAATTGTGAGGTACTTTACAAGTTCGCCAACTGTTCCAATGAATAGGGTAATTTTTGTATATTCCTGCCATAACTATGGATATAATATTGATGATTGTGTATGTATAAATAAAGAAAATAACTACATTTTTATGGAAGCACAAACTATTTTTAAAAAAAGTGAGATTCGGCCGATTTCTGATGACTCCCATTCTGCCTGTAAAAGAAAAAGTCATAACTCCGATTTCACTGTCCCCGTGATGTCACAAGAATATGCATGAATAAACTCCAAATTCCAGAAGCTTCTAATAATAAACACACTGCGTAGTTTTGTGTTTAGTTTCAATTTATGTTACTTTAATTCTCCTGTTCTAATATTTTCTGTAGAACGTTAGCCACACGTGTCACCACAGAAATTGTTACTTACGCACATTTGAAAGATATCTTTCTATAGAAAGAAAAGTCTATTGGAAATTTGTGTTGGCTTTTACAAAATGTATATATTTACAGACTGATGAGTTTAGACAATTCTGAAACATTATTTTTTCCACTATTATTGGATGTTCTCATAAACATGGCAATATTCTATATTATACTCTTGATAATATATATCCGATGCCATTTTTCGTGCAAATATATCTGCATTAGAAATATTACACGTTACCGACCATGCGTACTCTTATTGATGAATTTTTAGCAATGAGTTGAACAAATGCATTCTATTAATCAACCTCACAAATACTTTAAATTAACAATTGAGGTTACTCTATGAAATTTCAATACAATGAAACGTATTATTTTTTCGTTCAGTTTCTTAATGCAGTCATAGCATTATTTGTCGATTTACCCCTCTCATTCATTGCATTCTTTTTGCCGTCGACAAAACTGTCTGGCGTTTTCATGCCATACCAGTGTTGAGCTTTTTATATCACAGTAAGCATAACCATTTTGATTTTATGTCGAGTCAAAGGTCCGAATAATAATTTCAGCCAAAGCAAGATTACTCTGTGCCTGCGCCGATAGTCCATCCACTGTTCGGTGCGGCCGCTCCTTCTCAGCACGTGCCTCTGAATGGACCTCCTCAGTACGCGATGGATCCGATGGCAGGCCAACAGCAACAGCTGCAGAACCAAAACTATGGCGGCGGTATGCCACCGATGCAACAGCAAATTCCAAATATGATGCCTCATCAACAAGCTAATTATGTGCGTATCACATTCACTTCACATGTCTAGTATTGTAAGTGCAAGGCCGGCTCGTGGCGTGTGCAAAGAGTGCGGCGCACACAGGCGCACTTGCGGCATACGTAGGCACATAGGCGTCGCACTAAAATTTTAGCACTATCCACTCATTTCGATATAGTTTTTCGAAGGCGCAGAAATGCTCGAGCCGGCCCTGTGTAGGTACTAATAACTGACAAATCACGGTTTCACTGTACTATCGATTCCATAATTTTGTATTTTCTCAGAACTGTTTCACTCGGCTAGTAAGTCAGTTGAAAATACTTACTCGGTGAGCGAAAACGGTCCTGAAGATATTGTAAACTATGGAATAATTAATATAAACTAGCTGTAAGCCCGTTGCCTAGCAACGTGAGATTTTTGTTGCATAGTATTTAATTTAATTTAATTTTATGTTATTTTATTTTATGGTATTTAATTTAATTTAATTTAATTTAATTTTATTTTATGTTATGTTATTTTATTTTATTTTATTTTATTTTATTTTATTTTATTTTATTTTATTTTATTTTATTTTATTTTATTTTATTTTATTTTATTTTATTTTATTTTATTTTATTTTATTTTATTTTATTTTATTTTATTTTATTTTATTTTATTTTATTTTATTTTATTTTATTTTAATTTATTTTATTTTTATAGTTAGCAGAAATTTCGTAAATTATTTAATATTTGGAATAATGTTTAAGTTTGCTAACAACAATTTTTCGTAGTAGCAGAAACTTCGGAAATTACTTAATTTTTAGAATAATGTTCAAGTTTGCTGACAACTATTTTTCGTAGTAGCAGAAATTTCGTAAATTATTGATTTTTTGGAATAAAGTTTAAGTTTGCTAACAACCATTTTTCGTAGTAGCAGAAATTTCGTAAATTATTGAATTTTTGGAATAATGTTCAAGTTTGCTAACAACCATTTTTCGTAGAAGCAGAAATTTCGTAAATTATTTAATATTTGGAATAATGTTTAAGTTTGCTAACAACAATTTTTCGTAGTAGCAGAAACTTCGGAAATTACTTAATTTTTAGAATAATGTTCAAGTTTGCTGACCAACTATTTTTCGTAGTAGCAGAAATTTCGTAAATTATTGATTTTTTGGAATAAAGTTTAAGTTTGCTAACAACCATTTTTCGTAGTAGCATAAATTTCGTAAAATATTTAATTTTTGGAATAATGTTCAAGTTTGCTAACAACCATTTTTCGTAGGAGCAGAAATTTCGTGAATTATTGAATTTTTGGAATAAAAAAAAAGTTTGCTAACAACCATTTTTCGTAGTAGCAGAAATTTCGTAAAATATTTAATTTTTGGAATAATTTTTAAGTTTGCTAACAACCATTTTTCGTAGTAGCCGAAATTTCGTAAATTATTGAATTTTTGGAATAAAGTTTAAGTTTGCTAACAACCATTTTTCGTAGTAGCAGAAATTTCGTAAATTATTGAATTTTTGGAATAATGTTCAAGTTTGCTAACAACCATTTTTCGTAGGAGCAGAAATTTCGTAAAATATTTAATTTTTGGAATAATTTTTAAGTTTGTTAACAACCATTTTTCGTAGTAGCATAAATTTCGTAAAATATTCAATTTTTGGTATAAAGTTTAAGTTTGCTAACAACCATTTTTCGTAGTAGCCGAAATTTCGTAAATAATTGAATTTTTGGAATAAAGTTCAAGTTTGCTAACAACCATTTTTCGTAGGAGCAGAAATTTCGTAAAATATTTAATTTTTGGAATAATTTTTAAAGTTTGCTAACAACCATTTTTCGTAGTAGCATAAATTTCGTAAAATATTTAATTTTTGGAATAATTTTTAAGTTTGCTAACAACCATTTTTCGTAGTAGCATAAATTTCGTAAAATATTCAATTTTTGGAATAAAGTTTAAGTTTGCTAACAACCATTTTTCGTAGTAGCCGAAATTTCGTAAATTATTGAATTTTTGGAATAAAGTTTAAGTTTGCTAACAACCATTTTTCGTAGTAGCAGAAATTTCGTAAATTATTGAATTTTTGGAATAATGTTCAAGTTTGCTAACAACCATTTTTCGTAGGAGCAGAAATTTCGTAAATTATTTAATATTTGGAATAATGTTCAAGTTTGCTAACAACCATTTTTCGTAGTAGCTTAAATTTCGTAAAATATTCAATTTTTGGAATAAAGTTTAAGTTTGCTAACAACCATTTTTCGTAGTAGCAGAAATTTCGTAAATTATTGAATTTTTGGAATAATGTTCAAGTTTGCTAACAACCATTTTTCGTAGGAGCAGAAATTTCGTAAATTATTGAATTTTTGGAATAATGTTCAAGTTTGCTAACAACCATTTTTCTTAGTAGCAGGAATTTCGTAAATTATTGAATTTTTGGAATAATGTTCAAGTTTGCTAACAACCATTTTTCGTAGGAGCCGAAATTTCGTAAAATATTTAATTTTTGGAATAATTTTTAAGTTTGCTAACAACCATTTTTCGTAGTAGCATAAATTTCGTAAAATATTCAATTTTTGGTATAAAGTTTAAGTTTGCTAACAACCATTTTTCGTAGTAGCCGAAATTTCGTAAATTATTGAATTTTTGGAATAAAGTTTAAGTTTGCTAACAACCATTTTTCGTAGGAGCAGAAATTTCGTAAATTATTGAATTTTTGGAATAAAGTTTAAGTTTGCTAACAACCATTTTTCGTAGTAGCAGAAATTTCGTAAAATATTTAATTTTTAGAATAATGTTTAAGTTTGCTAACAACCATTTTTCGTAGTAGCATAAATTTCGTAAATTATTCAATATTTGGAATAATGTTCAAGTTTGCTAACAATCATTTTTCATAGTACCATAAATCGACCTCGGCGCATATATCGACAGCCCTGCAGTTTTTAAATTGCAAATTATTGAATTTTTGGAATAATGTTCACGTTTGCTAACAATCATTTTTCGTAGTATATATATTTTATTCAAATAATTTTCAAATACGCTAACAAATAAATTTCGTAAAAGAAGAAAAAGACCCGATGACATCAGTACGCACACATTTGTGAAAAGTGAAAAGTAAAAAGTGATTATTATAGATTTTATTTTATTTAAAAAAGTGGAGACTGGAAGGTCGAGGACGTCCTTACACTCAGACGGACATTATCGGCTATTAATATATAGATTTGTATGAAAATATAATATTCTTTTAACACATTGTGTATGAATACATTTTTTAAAATTCATTTATTTCTCAGCAGCAAGCTCCGGTTGAGAATACTCCTAAATTGCCTCCACCTCCTATTCAAAAGGCGCCAATCCCGGAACAGCACATCCATATGCAAACTGTATTTGATGCACTTCGAGCACAGTGCGCGCAGTCTTCCAATATCCCTGTAAGTATAAATATCTGTACATAGCTCTCTGTCTCTTCTCAAACAATTGTGTCATGAAAGTTACTATACTCGTAATTTCATTCGGGTAGGCAATTATAATAGCTACTTTCTATTTATTGTAACTTTTTATTTATAGATGATTGTTGTGCTGTAATATTAGTTTTTTTCTTTCAGCAAATCAAACGAAAATTGGATGATGTGCAGAAGAAGTTGGAAACACTTTACGATATGTTGAGGGAAAATAGGGTGTGTATTGTAAAATATCTTATATTGATCTCATAAATATTTAAAAAAACAATATAATATTTAAATTATCAATTCGATGTCATTTTCAGACTCCCAAAATTGTAAAAATCGCAAAGAATATTTTTTTTAAATTTTTTAAACTTCAGATTTGTTCAAACTGAAATTTTAACGGTCTGTATCTATGAAAATATTATTTAGATTAGACTCCGTTCTATAGGCTTAGTAATCTATCAACTGAAGTTTTATTCTTTAGAGTTGTTATAAATCAACATCATTTCCTTCCGCCACTGTTTGGTTTCTTGCCTTAGAAAAACCTGCAATATTGTTAGATTATTATGCCATATTTCTATAACCTCAAATTATTTGAAACTGCTATTTTGGTATATGATAAAATTGCAAAATTCAAAATGTGAGATAAAAATTATGATTTTTTTAGTTATCTGAGAATGCAATAAACACTCTACACGGTGTGGTGCAAATGATCCAAGGAGGTGACTATAACGGTGCTCTGGCAGCTTTGATGGCGCTGGCCAGCGGACCAGACTTCTCGTCGGTTGCGTCATTTTTGCCGTCGTTGAAAATCATGATCCAGACAGCTAGCAGTTTACAAATATATCTAAGATAAATATATCAGCCTTAATGTAGAATCTTGATGCCATTGTGTGCGGCCATTATTTGGCGATCGTTTTAATGGAAAAAACAAACATAATTCAATTAATAAGACTACTCAGCATTAGAAAATTATATTAGTGTTGAATCAGCCTTCAAGATATGGTTAAATATGACGTTATAAAGCTACATTTATATTAGGACTACTATTAAAAAAAAACAAAATATATACTTACCCAATTACGTCTTACTTATTCTATATTGGAAAAGATTTAAAAAAAAATGATTAGGTTTTTAATTCTGTACTAAACCTTACTAACGTTTTTTATAATGTTTTTCTGACATAGTTTTCTTAAAACGTTTTTTTATTACATTTGTGCTAGATGTTTCATTTTTATGGTGCTCAACGTGGGAACTGAGTCTCACATCAATTTATTTTTTTCAATTTAAAAGTTTAATTAACAATTGCGATAGTTGAACTTTTATCAATATGTCAAGTATTATTTCAATGATTTTTTTTTTTGACATCAACGATAGTCACTAGAAACACACATATAGGGGCTTTTTTCATTGTTCTTGATGCTTAGTTTCGATATCTATTTTATTTGAAAATTAAATGTCACGTGGTATTGTATAAGCCAATAATTATTACAATGGAAAATATATATCAGCTCAAGAACGGAAGAGTGAAGAACTTATTCCATCTTCTTCTAGGCTTTATAATTAGTGCTATGTATTGATTATGGGGATTTATATTTGTTTTGTGTCTTCTAAACATTTATCATTTCTATAACACCTCTCTTCAAAATGCGAATGTCTGCTCTAATAAAAAATTGTATTTCATGAGAGTTGTTATGTGTATTTGCATTTTATCCAAAAAAACTTTTCGTTAGGCCTTAGTTATATTCTTTCAGTTCCAATATAATTTAATTTTTTTGATAATAATGCAAAGTTAGTGTTAAAATATATCTTTTACCCATTATTTACCGCAATTATTATTATCTTAGTACCTATAGATTGATAATTATTGTCTATGTTTGCATGAGGTTTATTAAAATTTTATTCGAAGTGTAAAGTGGAAGAAATATTCTATTTCGTTTTTTTGAAGATATAAGTTACTTTTTATTGCATACATGCATCTTATCAATTGTTTACATACCTTTATTTTCATAGTGAACATAATTTTTCTGTCGTGCAAGTGAATCATATCAAAAGATGAAAGAAATTTAGATTGTGATTAAATAAATAAGGTGTTCGGTCTGTAACAAGGTTTTTGTTTTACAAATGTTTTGTAAGTTATATTGATTAGCCAAAGTACCAAAAGCTTAAACTTGGTCCGATAGTTTCAACTATTCGAGTAGTATTGAGAAAAATACACTGTATGTTAAATTGATTACTTAATAAATACTTTATCATTTTTAATAATATAAATATTTTACCAAGTCGATAAACCTTCCTTCCTTATACAAACTTTATATCCCAATATATCACTGTAAATATTAGAGTCTGAAAATTGTATTTAAATTGATGTATACTCCAGCAATGATTTTGTCAAAATAGTAATAGTGAATTGCCAGTCATTATTATTTTGAATATATTTCTGATAGAACTTAAGTTTTTCGAGGTGCAGAAATGCCGCAAAAAGTCTTCAATTGAGCTGCGGGATGGCCATGCCTGCTTTAGTTCATAATTGCCACATTGTCAACGATAAGGAAATAAGTATACAGTGGAACCTCGATTCTACGTTTTTCAAGGGACCGCAATAAATGAACGAATAATGCGGGAAACCGATAATGCGGGAAATCTTCAAATAATACCAAAAAATGTTTGATTTTCAAAAAAAATATTTGAGAAAAATAAATACTATTTGAGCGAAAAAAAAAATATTCTACAAAAACGGTCAATCAGAATAATAATTGGGATGGGATGATAATATTTAGATGATAGATTGAGTTCAGTTAATCGGGGAATGATAAACGTGGAATTATTAAATATTGTAGAAAATAAACGATCCATGCAAAAAAAAATGAAGATAGTGAGAACGGTAGATCGGGGTTCCACTCAAAAAAACGCGAAACAAAATGCGAGCCAAAACTATTTATGAAAAATATTCAACGAAAACGGTCAATCAGGAAAATATTTGTGACGATAGATCGAGGAAAACGGTAAATCGGGGAACGATTAATGCGGGATTCTTTAACATTATTCTTATGGGTGTTTGGGCGGGACTATGAAAAATAAACGATCCATGCGGGGAAATGAATAATGCGAGAATGGTAGATCGATGTTCCACTGTATCATTCAAGCATTGCTTGTCGACAATTAGTGATAAGTAAATGATTTTTTGTAAATATATTCAAAAAGTTATGAGCTATTAATGTCAACTATATTAAATGACATGGAATACGCATTCCCACCGCTACAACAATTTAAAAAATAATATATTAAAGTACGAGATTCAAAAGCTACTAGTATTTACTTTGGGTAATCATGAGTGATGCGAGTTTTTGACAACTTCACCTCTGCACCCTTTTGTTGTATTTAAAGCGTACTTGTCATTTGTGATGCGTAGCAGAAGGTGCTGAATGGGTTTACACTGCATTGTATTATTAATTAAAAACAACATTTCATTTTAAAAGTAATTTTATTTCAAAACAATGTACAACAATAAAATATAACTTAAAATAAATAATTTTTGCAAATTTACAATATGATATAGGTGTATACGTATTTAAAATTCAAACAACATCATATTCCTCATTAACCCAAGGCCCTCAATTGCACACATGATAATCAACACATTTGAAACGAATGGCACATAAACTAAACATTATTTTATCAATTTCAAAATGTATACCACCACTGACCGGAAAACCATTGCTACTCATGGGCAAGTGGTAAAAAATTATGGTGAGAATCTGTATTGATTCGAGGTAAGAGCTACGTGACATTTGGCTGTTTTCGATGAAGACAAATTACCCTTTCACATGTGACAGGAATATTATGACTTAAGTTTTCCTGTCAAGTCACATGGTAGAAAGTACTTTTCAGACACTTAACTGTAACTACAACAATCATTCACCAGTTGGTATGGTATTGATATATTTTGGAACTTTCATTATTCGGCCTCCGACAGGAGATTGAGAATATGGTTCACAGTTATACCAGGGAAGTATTTTGAACCAATAAGAAATTCAAACTGTCTAATAAATGTTATATAATAGTGCACTTTTCTATATGTTCATTTTAAGCCTCTAGTTACAAAAAGTGATAAAACCACATTTCGTCGATTGATTTTTTTTAAAAATCTTAATTAGCGATATATTCATGGATCGTAATATTTCAAATCTGGTTGATTCTGTTATGTATAATTTTGTTTTGTTTATGGGTATTCATTTAATTTTATGGTTTATCAGCTACTAAAGGCTTTTAAATTTGAATCATTCAATTTTTTTTATATTCACACAAGTTTTGTCGCTAACTGTATACAGTCTTACGTGGATGAAAACTAAACGAATGCAAAGCGGCTCAGTGCGGCACGAAAATATCAAATGGTTTCCGCCGCTATAGAGTGACCTACATAACAAAAAGAACGCAGCGATCAGTTTATTTTATATTTTGATTTGCAGATCACCAGGGTTTCGTCTTTTTATATGTTCATTTATTCTATGAAATTTAATAATATTTACTTACATATAAGATAAAGAAAGATATGGAAAATTTGTAAGATTCACCTGCTCATTTAAAATTGGCAAACTACTTAACTGTGCTCTATTAATTTCCAAAATTTATTGGTAAAACATGTTCACGCCTGTTTTGGTGTACTCCTTCAGATCAAGTGGTTGGTAAAAGTCAACCTGTATTTTTTTCATCTAAAGGCCGCCATCTGTTCCGAGATCTAATATTTAAGGTGCGTGTAGTTTTTTCGATATATAGAAACGTTTACAACAATTACATTGTATTCAACGTGTCCCGTAATCACAGATTTATTTGTATAATGTATTCTATCTTTACTGTCGAGCAATGATCTGCCCAACGAGTTTATACAATAGAAAGCTGGTCTAACACTCAATAAGGCCTTCAATCTCGGGATTCCTACCAATTTTTCAATCCTGTCATCCCGGAATTTACTTTAACTTGAAAAAATCCCTAAATAGAGTTAAAAAAAAACTCAACAGCGCTAGACTCATTGGCAGATGTAACTTTTTTATAGAGCTAAAAAAAATTTCTCGCCTCTGAATAATTGGGCATTCTGTAAATTCATGACTTTTTCAGAGGATCGAGCTAAAAAAAAAAAGGTCTCACACCTCTATATAGTTGTGATTCTGTCAGTTCGCCACAAAAATTCTGGAATTTCTTTTTTCAGAAATTAAATTGTGATATATTATGATGAATGATCAATTATGGGATTAAAAGATTGTAAATCCTGAAATCCTGGGATCATAAAATGGATCTAGGATAAGATACCCCAGTTATCAGCGAGCTTTTTTTACAATTTTGAAACTTGTATTTCCAAAATAATCAATTCTACGCGAATATCTAGTATGGTCTATGTGATTTGACAAGTTACTTACCTTACTTTTTTTTGCTAGTTAATTTTTTGTTTGTTGATAAAAGATTGTCTATAAGAAAGATATTGTACCCATTGTTCATAGCAATTTGTTGGATAATATTTAATTCAATTTCAAAAATGCTTACACGCCTGATTTATAAGAGAATGGGTGCTTTGAGTTTTTATGGATAATGGCGTCCGAAATATTTTAAACTTGTGAGAAGAGTTATTAATGTTAAGGTTTGGGTCAAGAAAATTAATATCCTTGCCTCCAACTTTGATAAATTGAACACTTTTATCTTAAGAGTTGATAAATTATGAAACTTAGTTAGACAAAGAATATCGTGAACATAACGGAACCAATATACTATAGGTTTGACGTCTATTTAGTTTCTAAATAGTTGGTATAAAAATAGGCTAACAATTTCCCATCACAAGGCCATCTGTTAAACTATAAATTTTATTGTTAAATTGAAAATAATTTTGGTCAACGCAAACATCTAAAATATTAAGTAACTCTTTATAATTGTAACTATTGGGTTTACTCTACGTGCATATAAGGTATCTTCGATAATCCTTTTGCATTTGTTGACAAGCGCATTCGTGAATAAACTGACAATGTCAAAATAAATCAATCCCAAGTTACAGGGGTGATGTGACTTTTTATTTTTTAATAATTCACCGAAACGTGGGTGAACATAAGTTGTTTTACCAAGAAATTATAAAAATTAGTAGGGCACAGTTAAGTAATTTGCCAATTTTCAATGAGTCAGTGAATCTTTCAAATTATTCATTATTTTATACCATATCTAAGTAAATCTACTTAAATTTCATAGAATAATTATAAATTTTCCAGCGAGTAAAAATAAATAAATATAATTCTTGAAATAATCCACCATTTCAATCAGTAGATTCATGTTATATGTATAACATTTTAACAATAATCACATTTAATTTAAAAGACCTACAAAGCCTGTGTTTGTTTAAGCCTTTGCACACTTTAATTGAAATATGTTTACACCTCAAATATTTTGTGAACTCTCAAGTAACTAAAATAAAGGACTGTATAAAATATATCATTTAACCATTTAAAATACAGTTATAGTTTATAAATAATATTAATTTAATTGAGAGAATTATGGGTAACATTAAGTAACAAGAGAAATTATATATTCTTTTCCAGCTTCGACATAGGGCATATTATCGACGAAAGTAAATTATAATGACATAGTTTGATAATGTTCATTTATCAATAAGACTATTAATGATATTTATATCAGAAAACAATGACCAAGTGATGTGGCCACACATATAGACAAGCAGAATGCGTCTAATAGTTTGCCACGAGTATTCTTTGATGATTGATTATAGCAATGAATTAAATGGTGGTTAAATTTTGGTATTCAAATTCAGGTATCGTGACTTTTGAAATATATATTGGTCAAAAGTAAATGATAATAAGGCAGTACTCCATTCAGAAATGGTTGAAACCCCTTCATTATGTTTTGAATAGGTAAAAAGTAATAAAATAAGAGCCGAATTAGAAAGATTAAAACATAAATGTATTAAACATTAAAAATTTACACTTTGGCCTTTTATATGATTCATCAAATTACTGACAGATGAGCACCGAGGCTTTTAGCACATTCTAAGTGACCCAAATAAATCAATGCTTTGAAGTTGATGTATAACTGAATTATATAGCTTTAATATGATGAGATCATACAATAGTTATGTGAATTATAAACGAAAAATTCAGTTCGACTCGCTTATCATAAAGGTAACTGCCCCCCATAAATAAAAAAGCTAATGGAATGAGAACTTTGTTTTTGACTGTAGTAGAATATTAAAAAAAAGAATTGATTGCTATGGTTTTTTTAGAAGAAAATACTTTATTAACTAAGCAAATAAAATTTATTTCTCTCTGAATCCATCTCACCAAAAGCTCCATTATTCAGCATGAACGTTATACATATATACATACCTAATATGAAAATATGTAAGCAACACAAATATTTTCACTGTGCTTGTTCATTTTTGTGTGTTTTGACACTTGAAATTTATCTTACAGTCCTTTAAGAATGTAAAATGTCTGTTTTGAATGCTGTTTTTTTTACCAAATATGCTTTTATCAAGAGTTATTATATGAATGATTCGGTTGAACAGTAAAAATTTTAATTTGTGAATCCATCATATTATGCAATCTCTGGTCAGGAGGCGAATGATATTGATAAAGCGATTCAGTGGGGTTTTGGTAAATTATGTGTTGATTTATTATGGCCGACGTACTGTTGACGGGTGGAGAAATATTATGTTCATATTGGTAATGTTTTATAGCTTCGTCGGACAACTCAAACTGCTCAACAGCTTTTTTGGGAGATTTCTGTTTACGTTTATTGGCAACGATCGGCTTATCTTGCCAAAGATGGATGCGCATCTCTTGCCATTTGGCGTCGAACGATCGTCTAGATGCCTTTTCTATATTATTGACAGTGCAGTAATCAATATAATTATTGAAAACAACACTTTTTGATTTAATACAACTCGTCAAATATCTTTTCCCAGATTTTTTCTTAGTCGATTCAAATGGCAGTTTTTGAAGAAAAGTGAAAAGAGTTGACATGTCGCCGGGAGGAACTTTTCCTTTTCTTTTAGTCGTAGGTTTGTTGATTATCATTCCGCAGCTACTCTTGCTTATCCATTCCTTCACACACCATTCGCCGACATGCAGAGTGTTGAGGAACATTTTTCTGCAAACCTGGTATCTAGTGTGCTTGGCGGTCAGGAAATAATTGTGTGAAGCGGAGCGTCTGGACGGTCCTTTGCCTGTTTTTCGTTTGATCGCTTCGACCGAGACGTGGGATGCCACGAATACTTTCCGTTGCTCCCAGGTCATACTCCAAAACATGTCAAAAATTTCTTGCCTGTTAATATTTGTCAAAGAGCTGCACTGTCGAGTCTTTGATTTATCGCAATATGTTGAATCACATCGCGGTTGTACGGATCGCGCTGCTCTTGGCACGTTATGAGTGATTTTACCTTTATTCGGACGATTGTAACCGATGTACTCTTTACCTTCTAACCTGAGTTGCCTGTTTTTGTTTCTTTTCCACTCTTGTGGTTCTGCTACCTTTTTCCTTTTGGGCTTTAGAGTTGTCGCAGAGTCATTGTTACAAGTCAGTTTTGTACTGCTGTCATCGTTATTTTCAGTGTTATCAGTGTTGGAGGCGATGTTTTCTTGGGTTTCTTTCATGTCATCGCTCGCATCGAGAGATAGAGGGTCATTTTGGTATGAAAAATTATTATCGATAGTAGATTTTGCTCGACTGCGAATGCCAGAAACATTCATTATAGTGGTTTTTTGATACTGATAATCAAGATTACTCGACATTTTCATCGAGGTTTACTTAAATTAACGATACAATATATTTAAAACAGTCTACCAGATTTAGCTGGAGGCAATATATCCTCGGATTCAGTTGTTGCCATCGATGTCAAAAGGATAACATCTTAATAATTTTAATAGACGTCAAGACGTCAGACTCATATTCAGTGCTGCCATATATCTTGTCTATGGTGCTGCCAAATAGCAAAACATAGTGTTAAATGTTGTCACAGGTAATATAATTTTTGACAAATATCTTTTTTTAATTAAATACTATTGAATTTACTACAACCTCTAAAAAATGGTTTAAAATAATGACTTCAAACTTCTTGTATCTTTTGTCAATCCAGTAGATAAAAATAGCTATTAGTATTACAATTTAATTTGTATAGTCTATGATCGAACCTGACATCTGTCAACTGCCGTAATAATAATACACAAGTGACACAAGTTCAGAGATATGTATTATCTATGGAGATATGTAATACACAAGTTCCTGCACGGTTGTGTTGTAAGGGTTGTAAGTTGTAAACGAAATTATATTCTGGGTAATTATAGAGTATAGCTCGTCATGTATTATTACGGCGATAAACTTCACAAACTAAGCTAAAAACAACGCCACGATTTAAAGTTATTTTTTGAAAGCTTTATAATCGAGTTAAAACCACACATTATTACGAAGAACAGTGATAAATTATGCGAAATACGAAATATTTTTCAGTACATCGCCTCTGTTTTCCATTATGGCGGCGCCGCCACACTTATTATTGATTGTAAAAATTTGTTTTATTCATGTTTTTTTTTTGCCTGGTACCAGTGACAGGCGTGGTTGATATTAATGCTTGTCAACATTGACCAGTACCACGAACTGTGTACATATTAGGTAGTTCGGAAAGAAATGACTTTTTTTTTGCGTCACTTTAACGTCAGTTTGTCACTGGTCGCCGTTGAGTTAGCACGTCGTGGTTGGTATCATTTTAAAGCTCTATTAGTACTCTTTCTATTTTAACATTTTTATTTCTTTTCTGCCGCTGTAGAAAAATGCAGAAGCCTGAGATTGAAGAAACACATTTGCGCCATATCATGCTGTTTTTGTTTGATAAGGGACTGAAACCGAAAGAAGCAATGCAAACCATTTGCGATGTTTATGGGGACATCGTGAAGCTTCGAAAGTGTTCTAGATGGTTTAATAAATTTAAAAGCGGTGATAGGAAGTTAACGGACAAACCAAAAAGTGGAAGACCTCAAAAAATCAATGATGACACCCTGAACTCGCTGGTCGAATCTGATCCGCGCAAAACAATTGAGGAATTGTCACATGAACTTGGTTGCCCGAAGACAACAGTATATGATCATTTGAAAAGGCTCAGGAAAAAAAACAGGCAAGGAATTTGGGCGCCATAAAAAGTTTATTAATTTGGAGCGGGTGAAAAATCACCTGGATTCGTTTTTTAACACTAAACCACTAGATTTTTTCGACAAAGGTATCAAAAAACGGTAATCATTAACACTAGAGTCTGAAACTAAGTGACAGCTAATTTGGTGTCATTGCTGCCAACAGAAAAACATACTTTTTTTCTCTCTCTCTCGCACTTATACGTAAATATTATTTTTTATACCTAAGAGCGAAACGCCAGTTTGGTACAAGTAGGACTTTATTCGGGTCCTATTTGGATGAATTTGTGTTTAGGAATTTGTTTCGTTCCCCAGGCAGCAATATGTTCGGAGTATTTCTAACAGTTATAAAAGACAACTACGATTCTTAGGTATGTACAATATTTACAAATAATATTTAATAATAATTATTGAGCAATATTAAGAACTAAAGATGTTTAATTTTAAGATTACGAATATGGTGTTGTTCTTAGGTATAAACAATAATATTTGCTCTTAGGTATAAACAATAATATTTACGTATAAGTGCGAGAGAGAGAGAAAAAAAGTATGTTTTTCTGTTGGCAGCAATGACACCAAATTAGCTGTCACGTAGTTTCAGACTCTAGTGTTAATGATTACCCAAAAAACTGCCTATTTTGTGTAAAAAGATTGTAGAAAACAACGGTAATTATTTAATAGAATAGTAATGTATAGTTTATATGCAAATATTTTTTTTGTTTCAATAAAAAAATGGTAATTTCTTTCCGAATTACTTCATCAATAGGCTTCTGCATTTTTCTAGTGGTAAAATTTAAAAAAAAAATTCAAAATAGAAAGAGTACTAATAGAGCTTTATAATGATACCAACCACGACGTGCTAACTCAACGGTGACCGGTGACAAACTGACGTCAAAGTGACGCAAAGAAAAAATAGTCATTTCTTTCCGCAAGACCTTTTAAAGTTTCTTAAAAAATTAAAAACATAACACTTTTTTAAAGGAAATTTATTCAAATAAGTTACAAGTGATACTATAAAGATAAATAATAGTTACAATGTAATACTCATTTATAAGTAGCATACTACAGTGCGATTACATAAATTTTCACCACAAAAGTATAAGATAGTTATAATATATATATATTTCTGACAACATAAGTATTAACTATTTACAAAATTAATGATTGCTAATAATTATTAAGACTACTGATACAAAACCATCTTCTTTATATTAATTATTCACGAAAATAAGTTGTTGACATATAAGCCGTTATTTATTTTGAATAGTAAAATTAAATCACAAAGTCTTTGGATTTATATGTTTATAATAGAATCGTTAAACTGGCTTTTTGTAGGTTATCATGAGCAAGCGAGTACTATTATGATAATAATTTACAAAAGTATTCAATAATCAAGCAATTGTTTAATTGTATTATCAGTAACTATGAGGCCATGTTAGATACATACTAAAATGTTTGAATAGTAGAAGAAAATTATTCATGGTAATCATAAAAAAAGATAATATTTGTTTTTTATAAATGAATTTGAAACCGATTGCTTTTAAAGGTGTTGAAATTTCTGATTAATGATCACCTCATTTATTATTTATTATTACAAGCATGTCAAACTCGTGTTGCGCCACATGAATTTGTATGAAGACTTCAATATTAATAAAATAAGCAGAAAAGATATTAATAATAGGGTAAAAATATCAAAGTATTTTAGTTCTACAGTCCGAAATAGCTATCAACGCATACAAATTATTAAAAACTGTAGAACTAAAATACTTTGATATTTTTACCCTATTATAATGGAGTTCTACCAAGTAAATGCCAAATCAATTAATTAAGAAAATATATTATTTATGGATTCTGTAAATCATGATTAAATTAATTTAAGCAACAGAATCAAACAGTTTCCTTTATATAGTGTTTGGTAATAATGGGGTGTTTGCACCGAACCTCGAGGGCTACAACATTTATGTTGGTGGGGTTGAATGTTTTGACTGCCTGCATTGAAGTGGTAAATGAGTGTGAAGCAATTTCTCCATTGAATATTGTCACATAGTTTCCTCTTCTGAATTCATTTAGTGTTATTGAAATTTTACTCGGAATATATTCATTGAAAGTAAATGTCAAAAACATTACATTGAATAAGATATAGCTGGGGAACTTATGTAATATTAACTGAAATAAAAGATAAGATATATCACTGTTGTACCATAAATTCAAATATAGTAATTGATTAGTATTGGCATTTGAAGGTTATGTTTATTTTCAAAGTCATGATAATTGAATGAAAGTAATTTTTCAGGGATTTAAACCTTTCTCCAAATCTTTTATGCGATTCTAAATATAACTTAAAAATGTTTTCACAATTTTATTATTTTGCATAACACGTAAATTTTTAAAGTGTGATAATGGTATCAATGATCACATTTCAACATAAATCTCATTTTACTTATTTACTCATTAGGATGATTTGAGTACTGGTGGTTTTTTCGATTATTTCACGAAATGTATTTAAAGACTTTTTTACTTATATTGTTTTCATAAACTCCTCCAACCGCAAGAAACATTTTATTCTTAATATTTATAATGTACAGTGAATTATCAAAACAAGAAGTGAATAGTTCTTAAAATAAATTTGACTTATTGATGGTTTAATGTTTAAAACTCATAAATGATAATTCTCAAATCTATAGAGATAAAAGCATATTGCAAACACATACATATGTATGTGTAAGAAGAAATCTCATTAATAAAATGAATCTTTAGTAAAATTTGAAATTATCACTTGAGGCTTATCGGTATTAGAAAATCAAAACATATTTTTTCTTGAATAGGTATGAGATATAATTGTTTTTATGTGCAAATATTAATAAATCTATATGAAGGAATACATTTCAGATGACAAAGATATTGAAACAATCATAAGTTATATAGCTACATTGTTATATCTTAATAAAATATCTTTATGATTACTTGCACTTCTAAGGTTAAATTTATTTAAAATGGAATATTGCTTACCGTCTTTATTTTCATTTAGATATACCGTTAATGCACATCTTTTTTTTAAATATCATAACAATATTCCTAGCCATATATTGATACTGGTGCACATTTTATATGGATCTACAACAGTTTCTAAAATTATAATATTAATTATGATACACATATATTACGGTAGTATTCTATAAAATAATTTACACTTTGACTGTGACAATGATTAAAACTATATGATTACACATTTATGACCTAAGTTATTTAAATATTTGGTATGCAATAGTACGCGAGATTTATATAGTATACATACACTATCAATGGAACTATATATGTATCAATATGTTATTGGAATATTTTTTTACATTTACATCAAAAGTAAATAGTTAATAAAAATAATATTTAAATTATTTTTAAGATAACTGAAAAATAACCATGGTTATTTTTATAGTATAATTATAGTTTATAGTATAATTATTATGACAAAAAAAATATGGAAATTCTTTGGTAAACCTTTTTATCACATTTATAAAGTGATAATAATTGGATGTATACATTCACTAGCTTGTAAATGATATTTATCTGCTATTATATTGAAAATATAAATAACATGAAAACATATCAATTTATTTAACCGACAGCCCTGATTTTGTAAAAATATTTTTTGTGTGCTTAAAAATAATATTTTTTTTATAAATTTAAAATATTTATCTGAATATTTACATAAAAGAATTTTATTTTATCTCAAATTCAGTCAAATGGAATAATGCAGTCGGTTAAACTTGAAAGACTGTTTTACAATGAAGTTGGTTTTCCAAAAGTGTCTTAGTGAATGAAATTACATTTTGCATTACACAAGGCTAGTGAATTTTTACATAAATCAATAAAATATTTTGTTTTTTACAAATATGATGTGGATGTGACTTAGCGCATGTCAAATCATTAGCCAGCATGCTTTGAAACTTCTGTAGCTACAGTCGAAGAGTCAACATATGCAGAATATTGTTTACAGTAACGGCTTTTGAATTTTAATAATATACACAATATTGATTGGAAGTTTCATCCGTTTAATCTAAAGTCAGTATTTTACTGTACTACGATTTATATTCCCCCCAATTGCAAGATGTTGAGAGGCTATTTGCAGAGTTAGTTTTTATTTGATGGATGTCAATTGCATAAAAATATTTTCTGAACCTTCAAAGTAAAATCATACCCAGTTAACTAGCCGTAAGCTGGTTAATAATTGTTATAAAATTTCACATGCCCATGTTTCAAATTCGCACTAAACTATTTTTTAAATAAGTAGCTATGTATATAAATTTTAGTAAATGTTGCTAAATAATATTATAATAAATATTGCCCGTAATCTATACATTTAGATTTAATAGCCTAAATATTATTATTAACGCTAATATCCATCGAGTTACGTACTATAAAAAATCGATTATTCTGCAACCCTGTATATTTACCTATCTTCTAATACTAAAAATCATCTGAATTTTAAGAAAAAAGCAATCTAATATGTTGTCGTTTACAAATTAATACTGATCAGAATCACTCAATATTTGCATTTTTATTTATTCATGGACATGGATTTTTTTAAGAGATACATAACAGAATGAATTTATTTGGTAGTTAAACGTTTTATAATGTTAGTAATAATTATTAAAATTAATAAAAAAATAGCTAGAGTTACTTAATATTGCATGTTATTAAAAAATATTGCGCGATTTATGTGACTTTCAAGGGAACCATGAAATAAAAAATCTTAATTAGCGGGGCTCTTTATAGATTTACATTAATATTATTAAAGTGAAAGAGTAACAGTATCTGTTTGCAATGTTCACAGTTACAATATTGAACATATAAATTGAAATAATACAATATTTATCCATTCGGAATATTTACTTTTTTAGTATTTAACTGATTTCTGCAAAATTATCAGATAACAGATCGGTTATGACAATTTTATATCCTTTAATATAGAATTCCATTTAGAAATTCATCGTCTTATGAGAGAGTAGAAATATAATTCATTACTTAATTAACTAAATAATTTATTATATATAGTATATTTTTATAAAAGTGGTTAGTAGAATGAACACAAATTTAAAAATAACGAATCCATGACTAGAAATAAAAAATAAGGCCATGAAATAGACTAATAATAAATTGCTACATGTTTTTGTTTGTTTGTAGATATAAAAGTAAAATTTTTGCAACGCTTACAGTACAAAAATTAATAATATACGGTTTCATTCAGTCGTTACAGTTATTTAATATTACTGTCAAAAATGGTAACTAAGATAATTTAAAATTATATAATATGACAATTTTCAAATACAATGGCCATTAGGACCAGTACAGAATATCACTTATACAACATTCAATGACCATTATCAATGTTATACAATTCATAATAATTTACAGTTGATTATAGAGAACTTCTTAAATTAGGTTGTTTTTATGAAATAGTTAACAAAGTAGAAATATTAAATGATTATTTTAAATCCATCCTGACATTCGTACGTCGTTAGGGTGAGCCGTAAGCATCGATTGATCGATACTGTGATACTCCTTTCCGGACCTTGGCCTCAATGTGGTTGTAGCCTGTCTGTTTATCCTGTAATGAAAATGTTGCATCATGTAATTTTATGCTATTGCACAGATTTCTATGTACCATTCTTATATTTGAATTCACACTGTACTTACTATGTGTGGAATAAATGATTGTTAAGATTGTGTAAAAATAGACTGACAGTTGTGAGTTTTACCCATAAAAATAATGAATAAAATTTGAATGTATATATTGTGAAGACTACAAGCAGATATCATTCTATGTCACCTTAGTGTCATTTTTAATAAACGATTTTTAAAGTTTCATTTTAAATTTAAAATGATTTTGTTTGTAATTATATTGTGTAATAGGACAGTCACTTAAAATCTTATATTATTTATCTTTTATGTGAACACCGAACAAGCCTTTTTTTTTTTCGGGAAAAAAAATTCTGTGCGCTGTATGCTATAGGTTAAATAAGTAGGAGTAAATATATGTTTATCAATCTTCAACTTCTCAATTTTAGAGCAAAATGAACTACTTTATCGCAATATCTTTCTATGAAACAATGTAATGTATCTAAAAATTCAAAATATAAAATGATATTTGCTTGAGAACTTTTCATAATGTTTCGTTGTTCACCACTTCCCTTTCAGCGCAAAATATTCAATCTAATAATCCATGCCAGTGGTTTTATAACCATTTGAAATTGTAAAAAAAATAACATGACTTAATAAATATTTATACTTAATAAATATAAATATTTATTTTTGCTGTTTATAAAACTCACCTTTAAATCATAGTTACAGTTTTTTCACGAGGCATTGTGAAAAATAATTTCATATACGATTTGCGTATGCTGTATAGAAAGATGGGTAGGTAGTCCTTGCAACATTTGTTAAAATTATTTAAAAATAATATGGATAAACTAATTAATTTTGAATGTTAAGCCATTTTGGGTTCATTAAAAATATTTATTTGCTACGAGAAAACATCTTGACACACTGGCGCAACATTGGCTATGTAGTTAGCGAGTGTTTGACACATGGGCGTTGGCGTGCAAGTGGATAAAAAGGTAAGTGAAATGCAACATGGGAACATATATTACCTCAAAGTTTCAGGAGTATCTGATGAGCTGTGTGATGACATGGATAATGTTTCTATATAGTCAGACATATCTGATGCACCACTACTGGAACTGTGTGAATCGATGACGCCTGTAAAAGACATTCAGTTAATTATCTATTATAAGCATATGTATGTAACAGATAATCTTGTTTAATAAAAGATGGTTTTATTGAAAATGATGCTATAATCATAATGAAAAGTGAATATAATGATATTTTTCTAATAAATCAAGGTTGAGAAAGCAGTCTCACAAAGCGTCTGGTTCCAATTTCCCTCCATTTTGGAGACTATAACTTAAATTAAAGGCACAGAGTGAGAGAGGGAGAAAGATAAACCAAAATAGAATAAATAATAAGTTATGTGCTGACCTTTGACTGCTTTTGGAGGGCAAACTGGTACCTCTGCTTCAGCAGATGATGATTTGGCAGGAATTTTTGCTTTCTGGAAGTGGAATGTTAAATCTCTGAGAGGATCAGAAGATTTTGACCTTCTCGGTAATGAAGAGTGCAAACAGCTAGGATGGGGGCTCTTTGATTGTCTTTGAGCGATTGCGTGATTATGTCGTCGACTTGACATGGAAGTTGTCAGAGGTAATTCAAACTCGGCAAAGTCTGCTCCGTGATGTTTCAAAGAACACGTTGAAACTCCTGAATCATTTGAGCTAGATGAATCTCTATTTGGCCCGGATTTACACGGTACACTGGACGATCGTCGTATGTGTGCTGTTTCCTTCACTTTTTTTCTTAATATTGGAATACCATTAGGAGTCGTATCACCTTGCATATCAGCGGAGCTGACTTCATATTGAATTTTACTGCAGCAAGAATCATCTTCGCAATGTTCCGTTTCCTGGTGGATACAAGGTGAAGACGATCTTCGATTGTCTATTGATATGTTTCTTAATGTTTCTAGCGACGAAGAGGTAGTTCTGCTGCTAACGCTATCAAATTCTTTTAAGTCTTCTAAGTATCTGGAGGAGTCGGCGGAACTGGACCGTTTTCGATTCTTTAATAATTCAATGCTATCAGTGGAGTCCATGATTTGCTTCCTAGAATAAGGACTGTTGGGCGAATTGAGCATCATTATCATAGCGGAGCCCGGTATTCGCATTTCTGATTCTGATCGCTTTCGATTTCTGTCTACCGGGGGTCCAAATAATGTCGGATTACTGGCAGATTTTTCTACAATAAGTCTGTTAACTCTAGTCTTCAAAGCTGACACCTTATTTGATTGAGCAATCATATTTGTTATCGGTGACATTGGAGTGTAACCAGAAATATTTTTGTGACACTTATGTGACATTTCAACTTGGGGTAAATTACACAACGAAACTGCCGCCGGTTCCATCATTAGATAATCGTCATTTTTTGCACACTCGCTGTTAGCGCAAACATCAATAGACGGCTTGGAATCGTGACCGCACTTGGAGCAAAACGGTTTCATTTCATTCAAAGCCTTGGACATGGAGCTTAAACTAGTTTTTAGAGCTTCCAATTCTTCCTGAGTGATTCCAGCTTTTTGAAGCATATCTTTAGCGTTTTCATAATATTCCAATGAATGAGCAAAATCTAAGTTAGCATAATTAGCTAGTGTGGGGTCTGTCGGGAAAGGTTCCTGCAATAATGTAGCGGGATCAATATTTACATAGTTGGAGGACGTTTCGGATTCGTCGTCTTTTATTTTTGACGGATCGTCTGGTAAACATGCACATTGAGAAGGGGCTGTCGAATTGGTTTTCCTATTAGTTTTTTTTGTGACATCTACAGTGGCATAGATGGCTAGGTCTTCCGCCCTCTGTTGAACTGAGGGTTGTCGACATTCAGGGATGGGGCTTTTTGTATACTGTAAAATATCATCTTGTGAAGATTTTCGACAGTATGGTAACGAAATTAGATTATTTGCCCAGTTGGTAACTCTCTGACAGGGGCAATCAGGAGGTCGTACTTCATCACAATCGACGACAGTAGGTTCTGGAACTTTTCTACCTAGTTTCAGAATACATCCACACGGTTTTCGAAGCGTCATTACTCCTGGCACGGTGCTTTTGGTTAATTGGAAAATATTTTCCATGGCTAGACATTCTTTAAGTTTTTTCGGTGTGTCATAATGCTCCCCGACTACAGAATGTTCTTTCTTAGTCTCTAATTTTCTCTCCTGAAACGAAAAATACAAAATATTGTAGTGAATAAAGATAATTTAAATTTATCATATTAAATAACTTACTGAATCTATCTGATTAAATCTTTTAGTCTCTTAAATAATATAGTTATAAACCAGTATTACTATATTGAATATTGACTTATTAAACAATGATTAATTTGAAATAAATTTCATAGTTAACCATATCGTAATGAGGTAGTAATTTAATACATATTTTGTTTCAATATAATGGTACAATATGTTATATTTCAGGACAAAATTTAGGCAACGAATATATCTATTTAAAATACCTACCTCTTTTACATGTACTTTAGGTATATCATAGTTTTCATAAGGTCCAACTTTGGAATTGGGGTTCACATGGATTTCTGCACTCTGGACCACTTTATGGTGACATGCACAGTTCACAGGAGTTTCAATAGGTAGAGGCATCGGCGGCTTTTTAGGCTTTAGGGTATTACATTGGGTATTCGTGACATTATTGAGTGACAAGAGCTTAGGAGGCCTCGCCGGTGGACAATTTGGACATTTGCACACATTAGAAATATCGGCAGCTTTCTTCTGAGGAACATTTGGCACTTGACTTCTAGTCGGTGATGTAGGAGTCGGAACGGTTTCATGGGTTCCCGATGACGTTATCCCGATGAGTCTCGGTACTGAATATTCAGTGCCGCTACCGCTAGAACTGTTTCTTGAGGATACTGAATTTCTATCTGAGCCTGTTTTCTCTTTGACACTTTCCATCGTCCAAGCTGGGTGGAAATGTGATCCAGCGCAAGGTGTCATGGCCGCGGTGGCCGTGGACGACCTCGACATGGCTCCTAGTTTACTGATGCAGCTCATGCAGCGCTCTAGAGTCACCGTGCCACCGCCACCGGCCCAAGTTTCGTTGTGAACCGCATCCTGCATCTCACTGACAGACGCAGTATCTCCGCATCCGTAATTACTATCGATGTCTGCGTGTCGACATGTCTGTGACTCTACCGACGGCCAATAAGGAGAGATGGCCCCGCATGGTATATCGTCTTGGTTGTGAGGGCAAAAGTTTTCGTCGCCGTATATGCTTTGATTCATTTCATTACACATTTGGGTTGTATCGATTGCTGTAAGATCCGACAATCTTGTTTCTGGTCTAAATGCCAACTGCTTCTTTGGACTGTCAACATCTGTAAATAGTAAAGTTAAAAATCAATGAATTATTCAAAACATTCACTAATGTAACCTTGAATAAAATGCTGGATCTTAGTTTGTGAAATATAAAACTGAAATGCAGGTATGTATGGATTTAAAACTCACTTGACATTTTCCTGACCATTGGCCGTTTTTTGACTGAGAGTTTGCCTTGTGAAGCCAAAGAAAATGTATGTGTTATTTCATCTCCTTGATCTGTTATGAGGACATGCAAGCCTTCTCCTTTTCCGCATCGTGATCCTCCTTCGAAACAGAATCTTCCTTCAACAACACCGTATCTCCTGGAATAAAAAATCAGTTATAACTTATAAAATAAAAAATTGAATACAATTTTAGGATAGCATTTTGATGTGCAGTGAGATTTTTAGGTGCTTTAGTTTAAAATTCGTCTTTATCTTTTGGTTAAAAAGTTAGAAGATTTGTCTTTGACAACCAATAAATTCAAAAATTAAGAAACATTTGTTTACCTCAGGGAAACTATTTCCCAAATGCCTATGAGTCTTGGAGGCACTCCCGCTGTGAGACAAAATTTGTGATCCTGAATGTGAAGCTTCGCTGGACCAGTTGAAACCTTTGTCTTGGCAGGGGCCGAAGAGATGAGAACCAAATATTGCTGGCCCTCTCCCAGGTTATTTGAGATCTTGACCTGCCACTGGATCAAGCGCTCTCTGGTGTCAAAAGCCAGGACTACTATGACGTCCTGGCATATTATGGCTATCGTGTTAGATTCCTTGTCCAGAGTGAATCCAGATTCGAATCCAAGAAAGTGCTGTAGGGATAATGATGCCTTCGTCTGGCCTTTCTTGTAGCGGTCTTTTGAGTCTCGATACAGTTGCAGATGGAGGCAATCTGAAATATCAAACAAACAAATGGTTATTGTTTGATTGCCATCTTTTCTTATGGAAATATCAGTTTCTATCTAGGTTAAAATTGAACAGATATTATATGATACAATAATATTAATACATCAAATGATTAATAGTAATTATTGTCGATGGAATATCATCACGTATATAATAAGTAAACATAGTTTTATTTAAACACGTACATAGTACAAATTTCACATTTGATGTTTTTATTAATTATTAACAATTATAAGTTAGAATTGCTCACTGGCTGATGAATAAATATAAATAAAGTTAAAATGTACTAGATGATCTAGAAACAGATTCTCGTATAATTAACAAATTAATATTTTATATCTTTATCCATTAGTTCCGCAGTAAGTGTAAAATGAGGACTAATTGTTAATAAATATTTCTGTAACATATTTTGAATAATAAATATGCGCGCAGACTTCCATGCCATTGAATTATAATTCATAAATACAAAAAAATGCAAATTAAAATACAAAAAAAAATAGTAAGTAATTCGATAAAGAGGTTGATGGATTGATTTTGATTACAAACAAAAAAGTATTATCAGTTTAAACTTTTAGCTGCCGTAGAAAAGATAAGTAATTATCTAGCACGCCAGCTATAATTTGCGATTGTTAATTTAATTAGTTACTGACGATTTAACTCTTAACTGGCGTGTAAAGCAGTGGCGGTTCTAGGTATTGGGCTAGGTGGGCTAAGCCCGACCTGCATTTTTCACCCAAAACTTTAGATGGCTGAATAAAAATGAATAGCAATTTGGCCGCTGAACAAAATAAATACATTTATAAGCGTCACTAACCTTCCCCAAATGAATATAATATCTTTGTTTAAATTTTCCTCTATCAATATAAGACAATGGCATGTCTACCTACAATAATATTCTCGATTGTTTTTTATTACAATTTTAAGCTGAGCCGGCATAAAAAAAACAATAACCCTATAAATAATTCATAGAGAACCTTCAACGTGACGTCAGTCTGGCAACACCTATGTACATGCTATTGGTCAGGGGCTACCGCTTTCCAGCCCAAAACCATAGACAATATTTCTTTACACTGGAACGCAATCTAGCACGATTCGATTTTGTTTGTATTTGTATGTACGGAAACGTCATCAAACACACAGGACTGTATTTCAAATTTACTGGCTTCTGTCATTCATCGGGGGCTAAATTGGAATTAGTCCATGGCCCATACAAACATACCAATATCTTTGTATTTTATGAAAGTGACAGGTATCGAATCTCAGTGACAGTTCTGTATTGCTTTTTTTACTTGTTATTTCACTTTGAAAGAGACAAATTTAAGGTCACGTATTATTATTTCTTACTTGCATTAGTATTGATTGTATTATATAGTAATTTATGATTCGCAGTAGTGTCGTAGTATTTGTTAATTTGCTTGTAGATTAATGTATAAGATGAAGTGGAAGCATGCAAAATTTCGTAAATAGTATACAATGCTATGCTTTTCTCTAGCCCACCCAAGATTTCAGGTCAGGAACCGCCACTGGTGTAAAGCACGGCAAATTTTACGAGACATCTCGTCTGTGGCAGCTATCGGGTTAAGAATACACTGGTAGGTTTCATAGCCTTATGTTTTTTGTATAAGTAAAGGAGAGCTTTACATTAAATTTTGCTTAACCGACCGAAATTTTCGATGAAGTAATGTGAATATAATAGCGGCTTTTATGATTTTAAGTTTTTGAAAAAATATCGCGTATAAGTGTCTCTAAAAACTAGCTGCCATAAATTATTGATCTGAAAGAATACTTTGGTCGTTATTGTGAAAGTAATATTGGATTGTAAAAATTGTCAGACGACAATATTAATTGTCCCTCATTTCCATTTTACGTTTGAGATTTGCACACAATAGATCATTAATAATTTTATTTGGTCGTTAGTGTCCATACAAACGACTGCCTCAATAATGAATGAATCTCGAATTCTTTTAGAAAATTTCATTTTGGCGAAATGATTTTACGGCAGGGAAGGGGTTACTAAAATTAGACTTTTGAAAATTCAAATCGTTTAGTCAATTAAGCGTATTGAAATGGAGGTAAATACGTTTTTGTGTAGCGCTTTGAATAAAAGTTATTGAATCGGGTTAGTAAAATAAATAATGAAGCCATTTTGAATCACGTAAAAGGTAAAGAACTTTATTCAGTTAAATATTGTAATACTTCAACACTGGCAAGTTATTTTTTCACTCAAGAAATGATATCAAAACAATAGTCAAAACTAGACAATGAATTTAATTATTTATTACCTACGCATATTATTTTTTAAATACAAAAATATTAACTTATTAAACTAACGACAACACACGTTTGTTCTACGAGAACTGTTTGTGAGCGTACATTGCGACACTAAGGGGAGTGTTAAAATATAACCAACATCTTATGGTGTTATTTACGGTTGACATTATTGTGATAGTTTATTGTTAAAAATTAAAATTACAGTACATGACATAACAGCTGATGCCAATTCGCCATGCACTTGAAAAAATATATTGCACTTGATAGTATATTTCCGTGATTATATATCGATATAGAGATGCAAAAAAAAACCTTGGAATTTTAAAATGGCGGTAAAAAACGGGAAAGTCCGGAGAATTAGAGAAAAACTGGGAAAATTGAGAAAAACTAATAATTTGTCTAAATGATCATTTTCGTCACTTTTCAGCATACTGAAGTCCATGTGCACAAGTAATGGGCTGCCAATACGTTAACAAGGGGCTTGTTTAATTTCAAAGCAATTCACTCCTTCAGAGCTTAAATAAGCAATCGATTGTTACTTAATACACTTATAATAGGTAACAACATGCAATTTACCGCTAACTTATCAATCTAAATGGCTAAAAATATACTACTGTGTATACTGAAGCTGCCTTAGATATTATATAAGTCAGAAATTGTAGTTATATACTTATTTTATCAGAAAATATTGTTTTCTTTTAAATTAACAAGGGGCTCTTCGGCCTCAGTAAAATTTAGCAAGGGGCTCGTGCGAGCCCTTCCGAGCCCCCTCTAGCCCATCCCTGATATGCACACATAAATATGTGCGTTTCGCCAGTGACGTACCCTCATGCAAATTTCATGCAAGGCCTCCACACGCAATTTGTATATAGAAATTTGGCCCCTTATGCATAACATGACTGGTATGCCGCTGGGCTTCCTCGAGGTGTTATAAAAAAACAAGACCGTTTCCAAATATTTTGTTTTCGGATTTCAAGTATACCTATAGATCCTACTGGCCAAACTAATAGTCTAGTCTTTGTTATAGACTAATAATATTAACCTCCAATTTGTGGATAAAATAAGTAATACATGTCGCGCTTTTTAAAATAAATGTTACCGAATACCCAATTTTCCCAAGGAATTCATTCCCATCCAATTTTCCTGGTTTAAGCCCACAAAAAACCCGGGAATTTTCCCGTTTCGCATCACTAAGTACGATATAATACATGCCAAAATATATTATACGAGTATTAATGAAATTATTACCGCAGATATTGAATGTGTTTGTTAGACATAATTCATATTTCGAGTAAAAGTTTTATAACAATATTTACATTTTGGCCGTTTGAGAACAATTTAGCATTTTCGGCAAGCGACAATATACACAGGCAGCCTGCTTTAAATGTTAATACTGCTTAGTAGGTTATAATCTCTCCCCATGGGGTTGTTTAAAATTAATTAATGTAATTGCGAAGCCTTCATTGTTTTCACGACTCTGCGTGTGGGAATTCTGTTCATAATAATTGTGATATAAATATCTCGAATTAAAGATGAACACGATTATAATAAATTGCTGTGCAGTGTGATTGTTGCTCTGAGATTTATAAGAATAATGACGTGTATAATTTAGAATAATCGCTGCTTTTCTTCCATTGTGTACAGTGGATGATGTGTTTTTGGCGCTTTCGGCTAAAAGAAAATAGAAGATTAATAATGATGACTGTCTTCATTTGTGTTATAAAATAAAAACGCATAGCTTGCACAATAATCTCGACAGATGGTATTAAAAATAAAAATCATGTAAACATAACGATTTGAATACGGAACACTTCATAAAAAGTGTTACCACAACAATAATTTCTTCAAATAAACGTAAAATTCTCATAGAGAAACCTCAAAAGAAATTTTGTGTTCAAAAATATATAAATAACACGACTAAAGAAGTAGTTATGAAAATAGGATCGAAAAAAAGCGAAGCAAACCGACCGGCCCTAAATAAAGCACGCTCAGACATTTCAGCAATGCGAATTTTATGCGAAAACAAAGCATGGAACGATTTATGAGAATATTTTTCAATATGGCCTGGTTTTTCATGAGCGTGTACCTAGCGCGATGGCGATTTTACATGGTTACGTAGCTATTATACATGGAAGAATAGCAAAAGCTTACCGAAAACAATGCACATGATAGCTTTAATTTCATTGAATTTATTATTTATTGCTTTGTTAAGGACGGCGATCAATTGCATTAAATATTTACCAAATAAATAAGTATACACAATAGCATCAACACCGAAAACATTACTACGAAAATGAATTTGAAAAACATTTTATTATTAAGCATAGTCTTTATTATTTATTTATCTTTATATTAACAACAAATGTTTTAAAGTAATTTTGAACATCCAAATCCGTTGTCGTATTTTGTTACAAAATCTTTTTTTCAGTTATCTTAAAATATATATATGTATACGAGAGTGGACGAAAACTGACAATGCTTAGTTCTTTCTGGTTTTGTGGTTTCAAATTTTGAATAACTTCCCTACCCCCACGTCAACCCCCATGTTTTTTTTTTCATATTTAGGATAATATTCTGGAAATTATTCTATCTCTGTTTTCAATTACCTTTCACATAATCTGTAAAGGATCGAATGATCGGCACTTAGCAATGTTATTAAATTGTATATTTATCTACCAAGATTTTAAAAGAAAAGAAGACGCGTGATCAGAAAACAAAGCGTTGAAAATAATATCGAATGATTTATATTGAAAAACAAACTCGTATATAATACCAAATAATACTTATCGTGAGTGCAGAAGAGCGCTTTCAAACGACGTTTACTTTTTGGCAAAGCATAACAACAATTTTAATTTATCTTTTACATCTACTGGTTATCAATGATACATAAAGAATTGCGATTTATTTTGTTTCGTTCGATTTTCTTTGGACATTTTTTTTTACCGCCCGTTGATTTATGTCTTCGGAAATTTATTTATGAGTAATTTTTCTTTATTTTTCTGCGATTGCGTTTTTTATTCGTTTATACTGAAAATGTTACTTAGTCACTTTGCCCGGCTAATGGAGAACGTTATTTACGATGTCTCGTCGTATTTGACAATGTCGTTAAAAATAGTGTAATTTTACGAACGTACTTTTTATGACATTATAGATTTTTATGACGTCAGCAAAAAACAAGTGATGGTTCAGCATTTTTTGGTACAATATTTCTACTTGGTTGTATATTATTTGATATGAAAGTATTATTTAGTCTTTACTTCTATTACTTTACATGGTGACCCATTGCCGGTTTTTGAAGAGACTCTTTTAAAAAGTAGTTTTGTAGGGCCGTATAATGTATTCACTCAAAAGAGTATAAAATGAATTTTGAAAAGTTCTAATAGTAATATTATTAACCCCGATATTCTATTCAATATTTTCTGAGCGATCTGGCATTGTAATTTTAAATAATTAATTTTGACATTCAAACGGTTGTAAATGAATATCGTTTACATTGTAGGAAGCATCTGTCGATAACCATTGGAAATATTCGTGTATATTCAGTGCACAGTAAGTCCTCTACTTACACGAAATTTTCTTACGCTATTTAAAAAAATCTATAATATTTTTTTATTTAGCTGTGTTTTGTTCCGCTGCGCATGGGTTAACATACATGTGAGAGGTGTATGTGTCCATCATTTAACCAATAGATCAATGTGTATTATAATAACTAAAATACATATATTTAAATTGTATTAGATACGAAAAACATTAAGACAGACAATAAAAACTATTGATGGACAAATCGGCAAATCGATAACGCAAATCTAGAAAAAGTATGACACTCATAAAGCTGTTAAAAATATTAGTGATATCAGAAATGAAATTGAACTAATAACGAATGAAATATGCTCATTCTCCAATTAGTTGGGGAATGTATGTAAGCTGAAGAGTTGAAGTTATAAGTGACATAGTCAAAATGACCGAAGAACTGTACATAAATCAAGAAGAAAGGCATTTTGTTAATTTAACAGTACTTTATCAAAGGGAATGAGCAACGAAGTTGTTGTACATATGTATTTTGTACGCGTTTGTAAAATATATATGTAGGAATTTATTTGAATAAATAATAACATTGTTTTTTGACAAAATTTATATTTTCTTGGTAAAATCCACTTTAATATAGCAAATTGATTAGCTGCATAACAATGATGACAACGTGATATTAAAATGGTATCAATTATAATTTACTATCATTGTTTTACTAAAATATTTAATATACATTCTACTAACGAGTAATAAAAAATAGCAATTAAAAAATAGTAATAAGTGTTGTGTGATAAATATTAATATAATAGCACATTGAAAATAAGTAAGTGGAGTTTTTATAATTGTGAAAAATCTTCGATGAGTTTAATAGTATGAGCTTTTTTGTATTATTTATTGAATACTAGCTTTATTTCATATTCTTCTATTTTGTGTTTCCTTCAAAAATCCGCTTTGATATTGTTGACGCCGAATAAGTTGATTGCCATATGACACAGAAAACAAGTAAATTGAGAAATTATTTAAAAATAGCATATCGCAGTTTCTCGTTTAAAGCGCGGCAACGCAATAAAAGATCCAGATTGGTCTATAAATACAAAATACACATCCGTAATGGTTGACGAGAAGTAAACAAACGAAATATTCGATCGAAAAGGTTGACATTGTTTTTTGAAAATCTGTTTTTATTTTATGTAACACATTCCTTCTATTCCGAAGCATACGGTGAACCCTTCGTTTATTTGGCGAGCTATAGAGAGAAAGCTTTGAAACTTTATTAGGGTTTTCCGAGTTAAAAGAAAATCCCGGGCATCACATAAATCCGCAAGATGGCGCTAGGGTGAGAATAACGCCATCCCCTCGCTTTGTTCTTTTTATTTGATAAAGATATTCGGAGAGGCGAGACTGACGCTTCGGACGAAGGTAGAACCTTGATGACAAATCAATACAGACTATCAAATGAAATATCAATCGTCAAATTTTCTGATCTTCGCTAAAAAACATTTTCAGCCGAATTTTTACCACTCTTTTATGAACCATCGACAATGTGAAGATAAAATGTAACGGTGTTTAAAAAATGGCGCGTTTTTGTTTCAATAAAATATTAGAAGCTTATAGAAGGACGTTTGATCGGATGTTAAAAACTCAATCAATACCATAAAAGGAGTAAAATAGAAGTGTGATGAAAAAATCGTAAAATTTTTATACTTTTTCTTACAAAACAAAATACAGGTTAGAAAATGTATCTTTTAGATTTTATTTGAAGAAGATATTTTGCAATATTGGAAATATTTTCAATTTCAAGAATAAAAACATTACGTATCTTCGGTGGTAGCTTTTAAAAATTCACTGTTAATACAACATTAACTTTGTTATTCCACTTGTTGTGTTACAAAATGTGACACAATATATCTTATATAAACAATATTATAGTTAAATTGAAATCGTTGAAAAGAATCATTTATGAAGTGTTAGCTAAGCGCGTCTAAAAAATATAGTACCTGGGCTTTGAGATTGTAGACCAAATATAAATACATATTGCATACCAAAAAATAAATAAAAGCAGAATTATACAAATACAATATGCACAAGCCTTTTCTAGTTTTTCCATGTATCGCGATGGATCGGCGTTCCGGCACCCTTTTCTCTCGCAATTTTTAATGTTTCAAATCAAGATTCGTAAAAAAATATTTTTATTTTGATTTAAAAACTGTTGCTTCTTTTTCATGGAAACATAGACCATGGAAAATATACCAGGTCCATAAACTTACTCTGTGACCAGAACCAGTCGTCTAATGCTTCATTTATTGTATTGTTTTGCGAATTCTCTAGAACTACACATTACAGAACAATACATTTTCTAACACTTTATCAATTTAGTCTGTACAGGAATTTGAGCCCCGGAGTACTACTGCAAACGAAGTTAACAACGCTGACTAATTCAACCAAGCATCTATTTAATTATCATATTTCTAAGCAGATACACTATCAATAATGTTAGTAAATTTTTATTTTCTCAACTTTAAATTCTTCGTATAAAAAAAAAATTCTCAGACCACAAAAACTTAATAGACTTGTTATTTCAATGCAGCTTCACTACCCTGATATAAGTTTAAGCATCTCAAATATTTAAGACAGGCGAAGAATTTTTAATATTTTTTAATCGTCGATAAGTTTTGTAGGGGATTTGCTCCCCACAGCAAAGCTTCACGCAAGTCACGCTAGAGTGGAATCTAATATTTTATGGAGGAAATGTTAAATAATATCTGACCAACGTTTTCAATAACCGGCAAGATGTTTTATTATTTTCGTACATACTATAATATCTCTCGAGGAAATATATTAATGTAGGGGGTAAATATACTCGCGCCAGTCTTGAAGCTCCAGGGGAAAGAAAATGTATTCATAAATCTGCTCAAATAAGAGTTTGAACATTCGCTTAAGTACTTCGCCATAAGTGGTTGTGATGTCATGTTAAATTTATTGATGTAGTGGATGTAGTTCAGCCTCATACTATTTCCACTTAAGTATTTGTTAAATATTGAACATAAAACAGGCGGAAATTAAAGCATGGATATCATACAGCGGTCTGGGTGATAAAATATTTAAATAGCTATGTTAATTGTCAATTCTCGTTGAATAAATACACAAATATTTTTTTACACTATTTTCATGTAAATATTTTCTGTTTTTGTTGCACAAGGCGAAAACTAAAAATTCATTGTATATTTCAACAAAATATATATTATTGGCCGGTTCCCGGCAAGCGTTTGTGTATGATTTGTGCTTATTGAAGTGCATGTTTCCTTTTTAAAGTTTGACGTTTGCTGCCGATTGTCTATGGTACGACACGCGAGCCACCTACTGTAAGTTAATTGTACTATAACCTTCGCGTAAGTGCAAGCATACGTTGTCAAAATGAACTGTATGGCAGACATACAAACATTGAGTTTTATTTATAAGACCTACCGTAAGCTATCTTTACGATGCCTATAACCTTCTTGGAAGTGCAAGCAAACAGTTTGTCAAAGTTTTATTGCAATCGGGTGAGCGGTGTGGCAACGCATAATGTTCGAAAAAACAAACATTTATTTTTATATATTAAACTCTTTTTAAAATAATAAAAATTTTTGAATGCATATTTTTGTTCAAAACCAAATTCTTGCAATTCTAGGTGCAGATTTTGTGGTGTGAATACACAAAACAGATACGATATGGATGTCAGTTAATGTCAATCTTAATTTTGATTTATTAATGATCATTGTAGAAAATATATACTTAAAAATAAATAAGTCCTTCGATGAGTATTTTACTATATTCGGATATAATTCATAATTCAATTCAATTCAATTCTTATTACGATAAGATACTTTTGCTCAATCAATTCGAACTACATATTTCCAACAACAGTGTCCGAGTTACTTGAAAACAATAAACGGATTTAGCAAAAATTTTGTGGGGCACATCAAAAAGTCACGCGGGACACACTTTTAGAAACCCTGATCTAAAGTTGTAAATAACCATTGCTCAAAATGTTTTATATAATTTGTAAGAATTAAATAATCTTCGATTGAATTTTTGGTAATTAGGTAAAAACGACAGAACATATTTTTTAGCTTTCTCAAAAACATTGAAAATCAGATAACCTTGTTGTGCCGTATTGGACGTGGCGATATAATTTCGTAATATTTTATTGCGAACTGTACATTACAGTACAGTGGAATCCCCGATTAAACTACCCCCAATTACGCGCTGGGTTGAAATATTCGCCGCATATCCCCCTCGCATTCCATTGTCGTTACTACGAGACGGTCGTCTGTGCCGCGCATACACTCAAATGTTGGCTAGCGTATGTGTATTCAACACGTGGCAGGCTATACACGTATAGCGGGCGATTGTCTATATGTGGGATTTTGGCGCCCTTTGCATTTTATCACTTGGTAACTAAATATTTCGTCAATATTTATTTTTTGGCAAAACTAAGGGAAATCATAGTTTTGCATTTTTCGCGGAAAAAACCAAATCACTAATTTTGTATGAGATTCACACCCCCAATTACACTACCCCGAATTACAGTGTCCCGACTTTAGTGTAAATGGTGGTTTTATTGTATTTGTTTTCCTGTTTTAACAATTGAATAGGGACAAAATTTATATTGTCTTAAATAAATGATAGTTTGCTAATAGGGTAGTTATATAAAATGAAAAGAGGTTTAAATAATTTAAACCATAATTTATATGTATAACCTGAAAAGCGAAAGGTGGTATGATGCCTATAAATTCATATTTTCCCGCTAGGTTTGTTGTGGTGGTAATCTGAGTGCTAACGAACGCTTTAAAAAGCGATCGAACACTTCGCGGTAATCTTTATCGCTGAAAAAGGTCCATGAAAAACAGATAATATGCATATCTCTGCTGATGTCGGTGTAATGAGCGCTCCGAAATGAAGTCATCAAAAAAGTATAAAAGAAGGAGTTAAGGCGCGGTGTGCTGGCAGCGACGCGACATGACGCGACTGAGAAAAGTGACAAGTCAGCTCGATAAATCGCCGGATTACAACACCGCGTTTGTAGCGCGCTAATGATCGAACATTTTTCCTTTTCCCCTTACAAAGTACTTACCAGTGCTTCACTGCTACTATCTGATGTAAGTGTTTTCATTGTCAAAGCTTTAGAAGTGCATTTATATATGTATGTGTAAAGGACCAGGGCTGGATTGTGAATTTTATGGGATGAAAAGAATGTTTGAAGGTTTCGTAACGACGATAGCTTTTGTTGCGGTATACACAAGTTCAAATACCAGCACGGAATGCTTGAAAACATATCGACTGTGGAAAGGAAAAAAGACGTAACCCACAGTTTTTCCAAAACATCCTTTTCGATAATCACAATGTATACAACTTGATACACGTTCTTTAAAAAGGATGCAAGCGGCAAATGCTGAATTAGTATCTAAATTTAGCTTTTAAGTTTGAATAGTGTTTAAATTTCAGTTAATTTATATTAAATATATGACAAATTATAAATTTAACGAGTAAGCAACGCGAGCATTCTTTTTGGTATTATTTTAGAATAGCATAGTTCAGAGGTGGCCTGTAAGGGCCTCGCGCTAGCCCCTTGTTAAAATTTACTATGGTTGGCGAGCCCCTTGTTAATTTAAGAGAAAACAATGTGCTCAGATCAAATTAGTATATAACTGCAATTTTTGACTTGTATGTTATATACGACAGCTTCAGTATACACAGTAGAACATTTTTAGTCATTTACATTGATAAGTTTACGGTAAATTGCATATTTTTAAATAATATAAGTGTATTAAGTATCAATTGATTGCTTATTTAAATATTGCATATAATTGAATAAACGTTCAATCCTTCCCCAGAACACCGATAATTGCTTTTAGATTAAGCGAGCCCCTTGTTAACGTATTGGGAGCTCACCGTTGGTATAGTTGTATTGTATTTTTATTGTGAAAAAATGTTTGATAATTTACAAAATGGGCAACACTGTTTTATAATGGCTATACTGCAAGAAATTTGCATTTTGGGATGATAATGAAATATTTTTAAAATTATTGATACTCCAATTTAAATATTTATAATATTATCTAATGGTAATCTAGAGTTATTTTACAATCACAAAATAAAAGGTTAAGTAAAGTTGATGATGATTATTGTCTAGTTATGAATTTAAAGTTAATATAATTGTATGTTAAATTACAAACTGGTCGATTGATTTTCCAATAATTAGAGGAAACAATAAATATAGGCCGAAATAATAATATAATATAATTTTCTACGAAGGTGTGCTGTATAGATTTCATTTTAACCACGCATTTATATTTAAAATAACATTTACAATGAAAACATATGTAAATTGATATTTTTCGTCACTTCTATGCCCGATTAATTATTCATTTCTTTTAATTTTGGTAAATTAAGTTTACAAATGTACATACTACTCTTCAAGTGGCTGTAAAAATCTTAATTTGATTTTTGTCTTTTTTGCATTTTTTTAGTATTATATTTCGTTGTTTTGTGTCAGGCAATAAAAAGGGTTTTACGATAAGAAAAAATGTCTTTTTCGCTTAAGCCTCCTCATCCAATAAGGGTGTTACTCGACCGATTTCAAAATATAAAAGAAACATTCAAACCTATTCATATTCATGCATTCTCTAACGTCAACTGCAATCTGTGAGTTAGGCAATAATTATCATAATGTGATCATTTTTTTTTTCTATCTTTTCAACTAATTTAAGGAAACAAATATTTCTTCAGGTTTTTTTACACATTTACAGTGAAGATTTGCGTGAGTTATGTAGCGTGTCATGTGGATGAGTAGCAGTAGTTAGAATTTCAGATTTCGCTACCTGGCACAAAACAACAAATACCAAATATTTAGTTATACATATAGTAAAACTACAAACTTATTGTTTCATAATTTTATAATACTCTTGTTGGAATTAACGACAAATAAATTATTGTGCCATATCGGTTTCAATACAAGTGTGTTAAAATTATCTAATGTTATTCCACCAACGATTAAAAGTAAATACGTTTCACTTTATAATTTATTGAATTAGCAATAAATACAATTTCTAAATTACAACTCTGCGTTCACGACCAACTTGATAATTCTAATCCGCATTCCCGAGAGGCGGGACTCTAGCGATCCAGTCTTGTGTCTTCTCGTTACTGAAACTAACCTAACAAGTTGCAAACATGCAATGGGACGCCATTTAATTGCATTCTTACCAATCATTGTTTTCAGCATTGCCATCTAGATGTCGCCACGGATATGTATGGATTCTACATTCCAAATTTAAAAACTGATACTAACAATTATATACCTATTACAAAATGATTTGCTTTGACAGCTGTAAAAGGTTGCATTTAAATTTTGAACAGGATGACAGCTTAATATTTTTCATAGATATGTATCGCCAAGATAATCTGGGTATTAGATTAACTGGGCTGGATTTCAAATCATTATTGGTCTTGTAATCGAGCAGAAGTTCATTCCGAAGTGACGGACTTGTGACAAATAAATACTTTCATAGGGAAATGTGTCCAAATGTATGGGGGGAGGGTTCTGTGTTATACAAATATGTTTGATGTCTCTGTTATTCCACAAATTTACTAAAAAATATTTAAATTTAAAAATAAACCTTTGGAAAACGACGTTTTTTGAAATGCAACACGGGCGATAGTTTTTCATTATATCGAGAGCTTACATGACATAAAAGATGAAATACAATTATAATGTGAAATATAAGTTTATATAATATGTTTGTAAAACATTTTATCTATAATAATTACGGTTTCATGTCAGATCATTGAAATACAAAGATCCTTTGAGAGAACATACATATTATTGATAACCTGATTTTTGACTTCACTGTAATTTTTACCATAAATATGGATCATTGATAAAATATAAAATAAAATTTGTAATGAGTATTGTTATTGCAACTATTACTTTTGTTGTTTGTATCTAAAGTGCGTCAATACATTATTTTTATATATTTCTCGTTTATTCGTAAATAGGCTTACGATAGTTTGTCTTGAGGCGCTTTTCAAAAAGACGAAACTCGTGTCATAATTTTTTACACAGCCTGTGGAATAAAAAGGTTATAAACTTTCATTTATAGTTTAATAAAATAAATTAAAAACATTGCGATAATAAATATTAAAATGCCCATTAGGGAGGCAAAATAAGTGTTTATCTTGTCTCTAAAAACTCCTATAGTAGAATAAAAAAGTTATCAAATTTGATTTTAAAAAAGAATTTCTACAAATTTACCGTTAAATTCACCGAAAACATGTATTATAGAATAACGAAAGACTAGAAATACACTAAATAAACAACATTGTTTCCTCACACCAATCTGAAATTTGTTGACAGTGGAAATGTAATAATAAGCAGAAATGTGACGAGGCCATTCTTTTCCACCTGTGATTTGGGTTTCTCATTAGTGTGACGCCCAGAAGTGTTCAAGAACCTTCCTTGCCCACCCCGTCAATCCCGAACCCCCTATTCCTTTAGCTTGTCAAACTTTGTGTACACTCTTCTAGAGTGTGCCTCTTCCTTTTACGCACGCCCCAGCCTGTTTGTCTGACGCAGAGATGAAAAACTTGGACTGCTTGGTTTGCCACTAGAGATAAGATAACTATACAAAAAGTCAAATCTAAAACTAGCTGGAATTAAATTTTGTTTAACTATTTCAATTAGATGTTTTTTTTTATTAAGATGACTGTAATTTTAGAGCTTTATTTATTTTCATACTTACATTTCTGAACCGCTTGTAGTGCAAGCACTAAATGGTTCAATGGAATGGTATGGATAAAATGGTTTTGTGTAAAGTTTTTTTAATTTAAAGTATTGTATTCAAACATAGTTTTATCATACTGTCTTTTTAGACACATGTGAAAAATGGCTCAAAACGTTTTTGGTTTGCGGAACATGGACTATCTTTTATATTACATATCAATGGTGGATTTCGCAAGATCTCGATTGCATTAACATAAAAAAAAGAGTTTTATTTCTTATAAATAATTACATTTTGACAGTAGTATAATTCTTATAGTAACTTACAGTGATTTTTTTAAAAAAGGGTGCCGGAACTCATATATTGTCAAGTTTTTTTCCAATCCATGTCCGATCCTTATGTAGATCATACGACTTCCTAGTAAGGGTATGTCAACAGTGGTTTTTTACGAGAAACAGTTGTTAATCAGTTTCTCAAACTTTTTTTTGTCTCTTGAATTACTACTCCACGAAAACACAAATCACCTACAGCAGTTGCAGCACATTTGTAAAAGGGTCCAAATATTATTTCCTCTCTTCAAAAACTTGAACTAGTGCTTTTATTTGTAATATTATGGTTCACATTGACATCTTAGTTTAGATCCTGCAGGTCTAAGCTTAGTTCTGAAAATTCTCGGCAAGCGTAATACGTCAATACAAGATTCGAAAATCAAAGTTTTCAAAAAGAAAAAAAATATTTTTTTGCTAATGTTAATTTGAGACATTAAAATGCTGAGAAAAAAGGTGCTGGGGCGCCGTTATATTGCGTTACATGAGTAAAAAACACTGGTAATACCTATATGATATAAATTCACTTAAGTAATCATTAAACAGTCACTTTTCCGAATTGATAAACATGAAAGTTTAATTAATATACTCAGAAATGAATTGCGCAAAGAGGAGAAATTAACAAAATAATATGTCTAAGTAAACAAACCTCAAGAATATTAGATGTTTGAAATTTTAGTTTCAATATTAACTCTTACCTTTTTGATCAATTGAAATATGTTTACATTGGATGGGCTTGTAATTTATTTTACTATCATAAAAGAATAACAAGATATTTCTATGATTGAAAGAAGTTTATTTAAGTAATTGAAAGAAGCACATAGGCTAATAATTTTTTGACTGTCGACCTTCGTTTCTACGTTATGAATTTTTTTATTTAGATTTTTTGGTTCAATACTTAATAAAAGTAATATTTTTATTTACAAAACCGAATATTTTAAATATTATTTTAACCTCCTATTTCGATATCAATAATTTTGAAATGTTATTTGTATTATCGGGGTTAGTTTAAATAAACTAGCACAATTGTATTACCTTCTTTCAATTACTACCATCATCATCTATTTGTTAAAATATTACAATATAAGAAGGCCGAAACATACACCACAGGTTTCTAGTTTCTTATCTCTGGTGTAGAACTAAGGCCTCTTTGTCCCTATTGTTTTTTTGTCTTCCCTTTCCACTTTGTTTGTCGTAATTGTAGCGTTTGTTTCAGCATGTTTCCGCCTTGGAACCTTACAACGGAACGGGACTTCCCCGTGTAGAAGTTCCCCGGCCAGTCGCGAGAGGGTCGCGGATTAATTATTTATCAGACACTTTGGCGTTAGTTAGCTGTTGTAGTTTTGCTAGTGACAAAAAATATTTTCTAATTGACTAAGAGTAAGGGATAGCGAGTAACACAGCAAAAAAATAACTAGAAATACTAATGGTGCGTAATGATTCTACGATTTTTCTTTCATCATTAAAAAAATGCGAATTATATTAAATTGATATTAAACATAAAAATACATAGTAATGTTAAATATATAAAATCAAATTTCATGAATTAATATTTATGTACGCCACGTTACGGCTATAATACAGATATACAATTATAAATTGGCTGTTGAGCGACTGCGTGTCTCACATTTACCTGCCATGAGCACCACGCAATTATTGGCACTATTGCTAGTAATAACTACCAAAATGCCTAGTATTCACAGAACAGACAATATGTTATAATCTAATAATCACTCATTACATTCCCACGACTAGTTATCTTAGTACTTGGCACTGTCTATTGTATTTAAAATATGTGTGAAGTATTAGTAATACAAACAAATTTCAAAACACTCGTTAGGTTACGTTTGAAATCTGCTAACGCTCGATTATCTATGATTTTATAGTTCCGGATTCTGCCGGCGGCGAAGATATAGGTAATGGTAAATTTTTGCATAGAAACAGTTTTAAGTGGTTTATAAATCTTTGACTAATAAAAAGTGAGCTAGCAACAGTTCCGTTAAAAAACAAGGTAAAATGTAGATAGATAGTCGAAATATTTTATGATAGAAGTTAATCTTTTATTACACGAGTTTATTTTCAATCGCGAGGTGCGAACAATTTAAAACGCAAGTATACAAAAGAAATTGTATAGAAAAGTCTCAAAGTTTGTATTTTCTTTGCGTTTGCATTAGACAGATGAGGTATACGGCAAGCAAGTAAGTATTTATTGGCTTCGATAGCGCATCAAAGTTATGGCGTCTTTGAGGGTAATTGCCGTGCTCAACTTTGTATTTACGATCCAATGCTTAGCGCATCAGTGTTGATACTTATGCCTTGTGTGAATCGTTTTATATATATACTGAGAAACGTTACAAGCTTTTTCTGATGTAACAAAATATGTTGAGAGTGTAATATGAATTTACAAATTTAGATGAAGAATAATATTTTTTACAGCTAACTTGTAGCACAAAAACATGAAACATACGTACAACTTTCCAGTAGTATAATAATTGGAGTTTATCTTTTAAGCTGATAGTTTATATATATTAATTTATAGACTGTAATAATAAATCTCTCTTCTCTCATCTCTTTCAAAAATTAAGTTGTGAGAAAAAAATATGAAAATGCTGCTGACATTTAGCGATTTTATTTGAAATAAACGTTTCATTGTTTGTTGATTCCCATATTTTTTGTTCGCTTCTTTACCACAAGATTGTAGATTTGTGGCATTTTTTACTCGGTATATGATCATAAAGACAACGTAAAAGAGTTATTTCTCACGTAGTCGAATTTTCATGGCATTCTTTATAGAAAACGGGAGATTTTCCTATCAAGCATAAATCCGAAGTTATTTTTTTGGAAAACCAAATTAAATGATTGAAATAACTAAGTAAACTAAATTTTTCTCAATATGTTTTCAACGAGATTCTGTAAATTAATCATATTCAGGTCTGTATCACAGTGGTCAACGTCGTTGGCTTCCGCGACAGGTCTCACAAGCTCAAATCCCAGTAAAGAAACATATTTTCAAACGATTTCTGTTTTAAGGCATGAGAGTTTTTGATGGTTGAAAATTCCCTCCTATTTTTAAAATCCTAAAATATCGAGAAGTTGTAGGTAAACACTAATTTTGTTATATTCTTTTACCTCTACCCTCTTTGAAAAAAGAGAAGTCGAGCAACTGAGTAACACGCAGTTCTCATAGAAAACAATCTGTTGAGATATCTCAATAAGGAGAGTTAATGTTCCACATAGAAAGCGGACATGAATTAAAAAAATCTCCTTTACATGCAATGTATAAATATTTTTTATACATAATTTTACGAATATTGTAGATCCTGTTACAATGCATTTTCGGCTCTTTAATTTGAAGGCCTAGTAAGTAATTTTTATTCGAAATTTGCTTGTCTGTAGTTCTCTTGTCAATAAGTGAAAATAAAAACACGAATGCTAAAATTGTGTGTGGAATCAATTTATATATAAATGCATACCCAATATTGCATATTGTCAAATTGCAAATGGTGGAACAAAGACCATGCATACAAATGAATTTTGATTATTCTAAAATGCATATTTAAATTTTTGCATACATTCTTAAAAGGTTTTGAAATTTGACAGGCCTTAATTTCTTATTTCGTGGTTAGTAACTAATGGTAGCTTATCAATAGCTTTATTTACGGAACAACTAGTCAGTGGAAAGTTTATACGTCAGTAAGCATACTATTGATAGATTAAAAAAACTACATAAACTTATAGCGTATAAACACCTCAATATAGAAACAGATCCAAACACCACGGGCTTTATCGACCGCAGTCCACGAAAGGTTATTTCGATTCTTTGGTCAAATTACCCGTCAGCATAAAACCCTTGTAAAGATTATCATGACGGTTAAAACATCAAGGATAAAAGAGCTGAAAGGTTTCCACGGTTGAAGTAGTTGAAGATGGCCGAGAAGGCGATGGACAGCTACTGTAGTGATACATTACGTGTAGGATCAGTCTGCGCTTAATTTCACGTTTAGTTTCATTTAGTCACTCGTGTCAATATTTGTTTTCTAAAGTAGTATTTTTAAAGATTAAATATTCAAAACATATTTTAAAATAATGCCTCCTATATTAAACTATAATAAGTGTCGACTATTTGGCTAATCAAAATATACAATCTTTTCGTTATAACCATATCATTCAATTTTTACTCTAAAAAAAAATAAATAATAGTTACTGATAAACAAACAGTTTTTGTATATTCAACTATGTCGCTATAGGCTCCATAATGAGTTTATGTTTCTTAAGAGCGAACATAACATTTTTAGTTAATTAGTAAGCTAATTTCAATTTAATCATAAGATATTTTGTGCATCCTAATAAAGGTATTTTAGTATAAGTTTTGCTGCGAGAATTGCTTGTTGCTTAGTTGCTAAAACTCTCTTTTTTGAAGATATCGAAAGATTGTGGCTAGCACAGAACTAGTGGTAAATTAATCATAATCGCTTTTTAGGTTTGGAAGGGTTGTGGAGGGAATTTTCAGACATCACAAGCATCTACGCCGTCGTACAGGAATTGAACCCATGACTTTAGTGCTTTAAGTCATCGACGTTGAAAATCAACCTCTCAGTCGGCAATTATTAGGGCTACATTAAAATGAATTTTTGCCTCCCAACAATATATAACTGCAAACTGTATTAACATATCTTATTCACAGATTTGTTTGTTTAAAAAATGATTTATGACCGCGTATAGAGTTGCGCATCAAACTTCGGGTATTGTTCTAACCGACCGTGAAGAGTGATAAGCTATCATTCTCAGATCTAACCGTTTAACACGTGCAATATTTGAACGGAGGGTCTCCGCACCACGTGTGTTTGCGTTTCGATGCCCGTCGCCGCAAGATCGCAGCAAATAAATCGTTTTTTATCCCCTTCCCCTCTCGGCGATAAGACGTCTACCGTCAGAGTTGAAAAGCCCGACGGAATATCCCCGGCGGTATCGAACATCGATAAATAAAGGAAATAAAGACATTACGGTCTTCTAATATATACGTTTACGGTCGCGTTACCCTGCAAACGATGCGTACACTCAAAGCTCTGGTCGTAAGTTGGCGCGAGAAAACTTTGGGCTGCGAGTGAAAAGCTCGACTTGAATAGCTTCACAGTTGACGACATAAATCTCGCGCCAATAAAGCAAAAAGTTTCGTCATGTTTTGTATGAGACTTTACGAGGTTACACTGATTGATAATAGCAGTTAAAATATATGGGCGTTCTATTTCCTTTAGGCTTTGCATTTACACACGTAAACAAATATTATATTACCTATATGAAAGCGGAATCAAAAGTTACAAATAAAAAAATATATTTTATTGTGCTGCCTTGTTATTTAAATATATTTTTAATCTTTTACTCGCTTCTAATGTAAAATACATAGAATCATTTTTACAACTTGTTTTAAAACAGCGGTTCAGGGGTGGGCTGGAAGGGGCTATGAGAGGCTCACGCGAGCCCCTTGTTAAATTACGAGAAAACGATATCCTCAGATCAAATAAATATATATCTGCAATTTCTGACTTTTATATTATCTACGACAGTTACAGTTAGAGTTACATAAGTAAATTTTCAGCCATTTACATTAATAAGTTTACGGTAAATTGCATATTGTTACATATTATAAATGAATTAAGTAACAATCGATTTATTATAAGAGTATTGAATATAATTGCATGGGAGTGATAAAAAAGTTCACTCCTCCCCCAGAACACCGAGAATTGATTTGACACTAAGCGAGCCTCTTGTTTACGTATCGGCAACCCACTCCTGCAGCGGTTCTATTTCATTTTTATTGTGACAGGAAAGTGAGACGAAGAAAAAGGTAATTAAATTATTAATACGGTTTGTTGTGAAATAGTAAAGTTATACATCTGTCCATTTCGAAAAAAAAAGCATCGCTGATAACCATTGCCGAATAAGATTTGACGTAACACTTCACCGATCCTGAAATTGTACTAAAACACATTATATATTTTGTAGGGTAGGTAGTAATAATACAAATTCATTCTAATAAAGTCTAATAATTGCAGCGAAAAATATAGCACCAATCTAGGTTTGCGCAATTCCATTCAATACAAATCTTTAGTATAGCATATTGCGTTAAAGTTTTAAAGCTATTTAACGAATATAGACTTAAGCCCCCAAGTTAAAATATTTTTAAGTTAAATTTTTGAACGATTAATAAATTAGTGTTTTCCGTTTTTGACGATGAAATAAATATATAAGAATACAAAACGTTCATTTTAAAAGTTTGTATACGCCTGATTCAAATGAAGACTAGTGAGTAAGTAGCAAGCAGGCATTGCAAAAATTCACCCCATGCGCCCCGTGCGGTAAACAAAAATCAATTGTCGGCTGCAGTCGTCGAGTTGGGGGCGAAAGGGTGGCGACGAGAGGGTTGAAATGAGAAATGGAACGTCAACTCTCCCAAGAGCAATCCATCTATCGGGCAATGTATGAAAATGTTTCCTCTAGTATGCGGAAATTTATTCAACAGAATTTACCGACGCCATCACATCAACTGACAAATGATGCAAAATATTGATGGATGCATTTGCCAATTCGTCGATGAAAGCACATTATTAATATTTCTCAAGACGCTAACAGTTTTAAAGATTCAACCTATTACTTTATCTTGAAAAAAAACTGTGTCACTCTGTTAAAAAGGCTGTCAGAGAAATACAATCAGACACCTGCTGCAAACGAAAAGTTTAAAAAGGCCCAATGTCTTATATTCGTATATTTATTTTATGTATGTTATAAACTATAATAATAAACGTAATGTTAATAAAATATTGGTAATGGTTAGTTGCATCATCAGCACATATCTAAGGCAAAAATTGAATGGTATTAAATACGTTAGTCATTTGACATTTGTATGGAGAGTTGAATCAACAAAAAAGTTACATTACTTTAGTGTAAAAAATCAATATAATTGATACTGTTAATAGCATTCTGATTTGAAGCATTAAGTAAAATGTAAAACCAAGATACATAAGTACTGCGAGACATCTTCAATGGATGACCATGCCAAAATAAAAAACGCGTATCTTTTAAAGAAAATTATCCATTTATGTGTGCGCCTTAGTCTAACGATTTACTGGTGGTCAGTGTCAAAAAAATTGGTGGTTCACTATGTTGCGGCAGTAACGTCAAGAGTCCATAAACTTATTTTAAATACGCAGCAAAAAAATATCACACACATTTTTTGTTATATTAATCAACTGTAATTATAATTGTATAACAAAAACATATAACAAGTAACATTAATGTCTACAGGATTTAACATTGTGCGTTTGATTTTTAGTAATTTTTGAAGGGTTGTATACGTTGCAAAGAAATTATTATGTTTTCATTCACAATTTTATCAGTTATATATTGCCCAAATGCTTGTACAATACCTTCGTAAAATATGACATTTTAATACTACGTAATTATAATGATAAAACTATTCAATGTGAACATTTGTGTGTTTTATGTATTGAATATACCTGTTTATAAATAGTTTTGTAAATGAATTTGATGATAACAAAAAAAATATGTTTATTGGTCTATTAATGGTCTATTATGGTAATTTAACATGTTTTAAATACTATTGTGCATTAATATGTGTAAGAATGGTTCCTTCCTAGCATGAGACATCTTCGCTATCCCTGAAAAAATACTCTTGACATGACAAACGATAAAACATCGCACCCTACTGAAGACAACTAGACACAAAAAACACAAAGTTCTAGGCGACGACAAGTTCTTTGAAAGTGTACGTACAACAAGTAAAGGACACTTTTTCGTACTGACGATATATCGTCAGAGGGACTCTCCCTGTCCGTTCCACGCCACGAAACCGGAAGCACGCGTTGCTTACCCCCTTCGCCCTCTTCTGCAGCTTCCAACTTCCGTCGAGACCGACATAAAGCGTGCACCGTGAAAGGAAAACCCCCCGCGAGATATTCTGACCGCTTATGATTTATATGCAGTTCAACAAAACAAATGGCAACATTCAAATGCATCAGTATAGATATTTAAGTGTGTTCTGTTGTTTTGATTTAACGATCCAAGTTTGGTTTCCTTATTCGTTTCGTAAACAAGATTTTTATAAGACTACTCTACATATACTCTACTACACATAATAAAACCATTAAAAACCAAAAAACCGATAAAATATAATATGCAATATTATTGTAGTGCAAAGTAAATGTAGATTTTTTTATGAGAATTTTTTCGATAAAATATACCATAACAATTACGCATTTCTCGTATTTGGTAGTTAATTTTAATTTCAATATAATAAGTTATTTTATTACAATAAAAAAATAAACACTTTCGGTCTTTTATAATATGGTCCATTAGAAGTGAATTGAGCTAACAAGTAAAATGGTACAACTTTTTTCTTTGACTTTTAAGAACTCTCACGTCTTTACTTGGTGCTTTGTACATTTTTATTTTACGCAGATAGCACCATTGTAATGTGTATTGACTGAGGTTACTTCACTTTTACGATACTTTAAAACGTGTAGAATATTACAATGTCTCTAACTGTTTTTTAATACCACTCGGTTCACTTCACCTCTAATGGGTCCATATTATGATGTATGCAATACATTGAGTATTTAATAAACATATGTATCGTTTTAAATTACCTATTTGTCCCGTTTTACATGAAAGTAAATTATGTACATTGTTTAAACGGTAGTTTTATAAACCATTTAGGTATTGTCTGTTAATATTATTCACCTGTTTAATTTTAAGCGTTACAAATGCATCCGTCATACTTTGACTCGGTCCAAGAGACTCCAAAAAAAGCGTCACAAAGTTCCGTCTTTGAATGGACTAAACTGGTCACAATGCTAATACAATTCATCGATGTCGGATAGATTGGTCAATGGCGTTCGTATATTTGAAATTGAAATGACGCCCTTTCACAGCTGACCAGAAAATTTTATACGAACCCTTCCGAGCGGTGATAGATAAGGCCGAGTTTCTCGGCTCCAAATAGAATCTACATGACAGGACATATAAATCATTCGCAGTGAGGGGTTAGTGAGCAAACCGAGCAGCTTTCAACTTTATGTTTAAACAGAATTTTGGCCAGGTAGAAAGCTCGCAGAATCCTGTTATTGACTTTTCTCAGACCTACACACGTACGTCTAATCTTGCCATGTCATATGTATCCAGATTTATGTATACCTAAGAACTTGTAGCATACATGTTTTAATCGCGTTTGTGCTATGAATATCTCGTTATGATATCTTTATTTTGCTTAATTGAATAAAGCATACCCCTATTTGAGTGTCAGATTAAATAATGTGATGGTTTCATTACATTTTTTTTAATTACAAATAATGAAATATAATTATATGGTGAAAACCGGTTGTCGAATGTCAATATTGTTCGAAAACAAATTTTATCCGGTTTTCGAAGTTTAACAAAAAGTGGATAATTCAATTAAAATAGCAAAAAAATCATTTTTTCATTTTCAATCATTTTTTATGTTGTTTATTTATATACAAATATATTAAATTATTTGGTGTTACTCTTCAGAAAATATGATTTAAGAAAACAAAGCGTCCACTGATCGTTTTGTAACAAAATTTCCTGATATCGAAGGTACCCTTTCGCTGGGTAATGCTGTGGGGTATATGGTCTTTAAGCCATCAAATAAAAGATCCAAATTTTCTGTTCTTTTGTTTATAGACTCGTTTATAGAAAATTCGGCACAACCGGTTACGAAGTTAAAAAACCGGTTTTCGAATGTCACAAATTTCGCAAAAAAAAACGAAAAGCCCTAGTGAAAACTTCATGAAATCTTAAAAAACAAAAGTGATTTATAAGTATTATTGTATTATAAGTAGAACTGTTTTTTACCATGTTTCTCAGCGCTTAAACTGCTTATTAAACAGTTGCTCAACCCCTCTTTTTGCTAGGACAGATGTAGTGAGATCGTTAGTTTGAATAGGTTGGGAAGGAATTAATTTAAGACATAAAAGACATCCATGTTTTGTGCAGCAATTCTTAAATTAAAATTCCATAATCTGTCGTACTGGGATTCGAGACTGAGTTTCACAACCGACAACGCCGACGACATCAATAACTCGAGCTCGCTCTGGCGTTATAGGTAAAGAAAATTTTTGAACAAATTGTTTGAATTGAAACATTGCCTTTAAGAGCGAGTGATGTTCTCTATACAAAGTATCAATGATTAAATATGAATAAACACAAAATATTCCTTTGTTATTAATTTCCACTTTATTTAAAAAGGCCAGGACCAGTTTCGCTCATGACGAGCATTGTTAACCGATTTAATACATCGTGTTGCTTTTCCCGTAAGAGATATTAGTTTTATTTATTTATTAAATTAAAATTAAGTTTATAAAACTCGATTATAATATGAACCGTATTATTTTAGTAGAACTAAGCACATTGTCATTTTTACAATAAATCGAAATATTAAAAAAATACGTAAAGAAATTCAGGTTACTCTGATGTTTGGGTTCCATAATAAAAATACAACTGAGGGGTTCGAGGCTTAAATCACTTAAAATTATTTTGTTTCATTATTTAAAATTATATAGTTTAGTTAATATAAAATATAAATAACAAGGACTGTGGTGTCCACAGTGCAAACTAATATTGTATGTCTAATAAGAATAAATACATTATTAAATTTGAATCGCTTAATTTCCATACGAGAACGATCAAATTTAGCACATTCACTACATTTAAGTTCGAAGCTCCTCTTTGGTTAAAAATGAAAATTTCCATCATAGTATTTTGTGGATTACCCATCCTTAAGAGAAAATCCTAGTTGCGAGCCAGTTTTGCGGGCTATTTTTTTTAAATCCCAATGTGGAGCATATGGCCTACTAATGGAAGTTTTTTTTCTACGAGAACTGTTCAGTCGCTCAACCTCACTTTTTTCAAAGTGAGTAGTAGGGAAAGAAGGATAAGGCTAGAACAGGGCTAGTGGTTGGCTAATCGCTATTGCTACACCCAGTTATCAAAGGAATACCAGAATGGGAGGAGAGGAAATAATGTGAATTGACATCACAAACACCCAAATCTTCGATCACAACTTTGAATTGAATAATTCTCAAATTCACCGTGATCTTACTGGGAATCGAGCCCAGACCTGCGTGATCGGTAGAGCAAGCTCTAACCAACTGGAACACAGCAGGCGAGAGACATTAAAAAAATAATGATTTTGCTGATGGAAAAAGTTGAACACGAAATTATTACATCGCTTTTTTAGATCGTAAGCCACCACTCAAGTAATCACCTTACAATGCATGAAGTCTTCATTTAACAATGTGTTAGTCATAATATGGCAACATTCAAATGCATCAGTATAGATATTTAAGTGTGTTCTGTTGTTTTGATTTAACGATCCAAGTTTGGTTTCCTTATTCGTTTCGTAAATAAGATTTTTATCATAATCTTTATCAATCATAATATGACTGCAAATAATCTAGGAAAACGATTACACAAAATTAAAAATTGTAGAGTCACTTATACTGTAATTTGTAAATTCTTTTCATTGTTAATTGTTGTTTACACCCTTTATTTCAATTTAATTTTGTATAAATAGCACTGTTTATAGTTGACAATGCTCGCAATGAGCGAAACCGGTCCTGAAATATTAAATAAAGTGGAATAAAGAAATATTGTGTTTTTATTAAAAAAAAAATATTTATTATAACATAATTTTTGAAGAAGTTTAAACATCGATCAAAAATTTTAAAAATGACGTTTTCACATATTCACTGGTTTAAGAGTATGCCAAGAGAACATCGTTATGTAAAATGCAAATTCGAGTTTTGCGTTCTATCGAGAACACTCAGTATATTGACGATATGAATAAAACATGGCTTCAACGAGCGAGTCTCCTGGCCATACAGTGCCGGCAGGGTTAATGTCAGCTATATGTTACTTCGCTTATTCCTGTTTCATTTACGAGGATTGGACGAGCGTTCCAGTTTTTCACGGGCGAAGTGTTCCGGCTAATTTGTACCCTTCTTGAAGGGCATGACGTGAGATTAATACGTAGCAGGGGAAAACATCCACCTGGAAAATAAAGGGATATTCCATAACAGAGCTAGGGACGTTCGTATAGTTTCGCTCGCAACCTGGAATATGAAGTAAATATATTTTCACTCAATGTATCAACATTATATTGACTGTGGAAAGGAAAATGGGCGTAACCCACACATAATTTTTTTTATAGGAGACACAAAGAGCGTTTTTTGTTGATTTTGAGTTAAAGGTAAATTATGAAATATACACAACTTTGAAGTGCACGGCGACTGATAAACTAGCTTTATGTTGACTTAGCCATATATTAATTTAATAAATTGTCTAAGAAAAACCTTTTTAAGTCCCATTTCCTGGTCACAATTTTCACATGCCCTTCTTTTTTCAAACTTAAACGCTAAATTTAGACACTAATTCGGCATTTTCAGCTTACATCCTTCTGATAGATTTTGTATCAAGTTGTATCTATTGTGATTATCGAAAAAGGCTGTTTTGAAAAAACTGTGGGTAATATCAGCGGTGGGCTGCCAATACGTTAACAAGGGGCTCGCTTAATCTCGAATCAATTTTAGTGTTCTGATTTTTCTTATAGCTCCTATGCAATTATGTGCAATACTTAAATAAGCAATCGATTGTTACTTGTTACATGTAAAATGTGTAACAATATACAATTTACAGTAAACTTATTAATGTAAACTAATTTAATTAACAAACTTAATAAAACAAATTTTCATTTATTATCAGTTTCCATCGGTCGTCGTGGTCAAATGATACTACTTAATAATACTAAATTGCAAGTCGATGGTTCAAAGCACGTATTTTTATTTTAATAAATGGTTATCCTAAAACACATTAGATTTATGGTATATTTCCATCTCATTGGTTCTATCTTATCCCTTTATTAAGAAAAAGAGTTTTGACTATTTAAAAACCTAGGTTTTGTTGTATACATTCCTCTAAATCAGTGGGTCCTAACCTTTGACCCGAAACCCCTTAAATCTTAAAATATGTTCTCGCACCCCCTTTAAAAATTATTTACGTATTTTTAATACATTTAATATACATTTTTTATATATGTCAAAATAACAACTTCTCCCGCACCCAGGAAATGCTTTCTCGCAGCCCAGCTTAAAAACCACTGCTCTAAATGGCTCACTCCACGAGGTTCGCATTGCAAACTAAAGTGGTAAAAAGTTGTAAAAATCTTTAATTATTGAAATAAATTACAATATTTTTTTATACATATAAAAAAAATCATTATAACATATGGGTCATTTTGAAAGATACATTCAATCAATATTGAATGACATAAAATACCATTAGTGCAGAGCAATTTCGTTCCTTGACAAATATTCCTTCAAAGCAGTATGTTGTATGATTGAATTCTTTAAATTGAAATGCGACAGTATTCATCAAACACAATTTTAAATACCGTAGCAAGCTCGTGTCCTATGGCGCAGCGGTTAACATAGTGGGCTACCGTGCCAGATCTCACGGGTTTGAGTCCCAGTACGAACAGTATTTTTACGATTGATTTATCGATTTATGTTCGAAGGCATGGGTGTTTGTGATGTCTAAAAATTCCCTCCAACTTTTCCCGATCCTTTAATAACTGGGCGTAGCGGGAGCGATCAGTTTACCAATGGTGGTGTCGTAGCCTTATCATTATATCTCTACTACTACTCTCTTTGAAAAAGAGAGGTGGAGCAACTGAGTAACAAACAGTTTTTGTAGAAAAAACTTATATTGTGATACCTCCATCAGAAAGCTCCACATTGCGAGCGGAAATAAATAATAAAAAAAGAAAAATTTGTCGTTAAAGGCATTAATTGTCATTATGATAAAGGTAAAAATAGTCATCCGTTTTTTTGAAAAAATGTATTGAAATATGGAAACAAAATTTGTTTTAAAGGAAACTCTTTTTACTTTGAAGTATAAAATACACTTAGTTTTTTTTAATATTTTACCCTTATCATAATTATTTAAAAGCAAAATAAATGTGTTAAGAAAATATTTTTTAGTCGATTACAAAGTTAAGCAAATTGACCACTCTTGTGATTATGAGCTTTGTGCACAATTTATTTATTTCTGCAATAATATATTTTTTGAAACATAATTTTACTTAAATTGGCAAAAGGTTTTTGTAAAAAAAAAACTATAGCACAGCTAAATTTCTTAAATGCCACAAAGCTGAGATAAAAAATTAAAAAGAACTGAGTAAAATTATTAAGGAGACATTTGTAGAATTTTATATCCAAAGCTGACTGTGAATTTATACAACGTGTACAATATATTCGTTTCATTTTCAATACAGAGTTCACCATACCCCCCCTTAAATAGGTATATTTAAATTTATATTCGGGTAAATAATTCCATAACAGAATAATTAGGAACCTGAATATGGCAATATCAACTGTCTACAATTCATTTCGAAATTGAACCGTCCATATTTCAAAATTAATTATTCGGTAAGAACGGCAAAAGTTTAACAAAGGTAAAATAATAACTGTACCTATCGCAAAATCATTTTCGGCAGAAATAATTTCATATTGTTCGGCTTGGTAAATTAATACACAACGCGGGAGGGACTGAGGGAGGGCACTGTGTTATAAATTCTGGCCCATTGTTGAAGGTTATGTCGTAGAATTACTTTGCCCTTAAAGGTCAGGTTCCAATATCGAAACGCTTCAAAATGCCAAATTTTATGACTAAGTGTGGCCCTGTTTAAATGCTACATAAATATAAACATTGAGGGTGCAAAATTTTTAATCTACGTAATTAAAAATATTAAAACTTTTTAATTTATTATCGGATTACAGATTGTTTATTATGGTATGAAAATAATCGAGTTTCTGCTGATAAATAATATGATTTAAAGTAAAGTAATATAAATGACGGTATGAATACTGACATCTACGTGAAAAACAAAAAAATATTCTTGGACGTTTACATACACAGGCAATAAATCGTCAGCTATAACATATGGAAAAAAAATAATAAGTAACTGATATGATAGTAAACCGCAAATGAAAAATTTCATTTTTTAAACCAAGCCTCTTACATAGATATTTTATGTTACTTATATAATTACAATAATAAAATATAGATGCATTAACGCCGATCTGACATAAATAAGAGTTAGCCAGGGACAATTATTTGCCCTTAATCAGCATTAATAATAATTGCCTATAGAAATAAATATTTTTTTGGCAAATTGGTATAACCAATGCACCACCATCTTAGTAATTCAAGACAGAGAATTTATATCAAAGACTCTCATTGTATACTTAACACAGTTTTGTTACTTACCAATAAATATTATGCCAGAAAGGTGACGAAATTGGAGTGTGAAAGTTTTGAAGTTGATTGATTTTTAAATAAATATTTTTTTACCGAATCTTACTAGTTCGTTACGATTAAATATAATACACACAATTTGATGTATTATGAAATTATTGATTGCCGACTGAGTAAAGAATTTAATCCTTGAATTCCCGGAGAAAAAATCTCTAAAAACTGCTTAAAAATATGTAAAATATTGTGAGGTTGTCCAAGACATTCATGACCCTAGCTAAGGTATAATAAAAAATCCACATAACTACAAATAAATCTTAAAATATACTATGAAAGTGTTGATTCTGTCAATATTATTTTAAACTGTTGGAACCAGGACATCCCAAAAAATCTATTGGAAATGAATTAACACTTTTAAGATGTGGTGCTGGTGAAGGATGGTCTGTATTCTATGAACAGTTATAAAAATGTTTGTCCATATTAGAAAGATTTACTAGTCTCTAAAGAAAGTGTCTCATCTATTTGGGACAGATACGTACTCCGATTCTATGGATCTGTTATCCAGATGGAGCAATATCCTCAATTATGCGACTTGTATAAGCGGGATAGCAAGAAATTATGGAGAGAGATTATTGACAAAATATTTTACATTCAAAATATTTACAAGAGAAGAGTTCCATAAATTACACGACAAATTGTCATTATGCTTTGGATGGTCATTAATTATGTAAGAATGTATTCAATAGTATCATTCTGCAGACAGTGACAAATGATACCCTACGAAGATTGAATTTGTAAAAACGGAGTATTTTCTTACGCATAATTTGTTTACCGAATATTTCTTAATATAATGAAAAAAAACAATGCTCCTCGACCGCGCTATCACTTTGAATCCTTCATATAATAAACTATGGAAAAGTGAAACAAAACGTTTTACGATTTTCTCGCAAACAAATCCCAAAGCGGCCATCACTCAAGTGAATTGAAAGGACAGGTGGATAATAAAAGAAAATGATCCGCTTAAACACATTAAGTGTAAGCATTTTTCGTTTAGTGTAATTTAACTTTCGCGATAGCATGCCGACATTGTTGTGAATAATGTCGTTTTATTTGAATTATTCTACATCTTGTGACGCACGGCAACCGTTTTGTACTTTGTAAAAATGTAATGAAAAACAAACGACAATGGGATTTAATATTTTCCATGTTGAGACAGCTATCACATGGTCCACATGTATGATTTATGTGCAATATTGTATGGAGTGTATAGGTCCCATGAATATTTAGTGCGTTTATGCAGTGGCGGATTAAACACACGAGAGGCTCCAGGCGTAATAAAATTTGAAGATCTTATTTTTTGGATTACATAAAATCGTCAAAAAATTGCATGTAACATAATAAATTAATATTAAAATCTGAACAAAAAGTGTATGGGCTATAAGAGTAAGACCCCAAGCGTTCGAGTTTGTTACTTGTCTCGAGACAACGAACAAACAACTACTGAAAAATATTGTTTTAATGCACGTATATAAAACATGTAATTTTAATAACATATATTTATGAAAATTATATTTTCACCATCAAAATTTAGCGTTTTCTAAAAAAACAACGCCATAGGGAATACCACTGTATGAGGGAGACGCTATAGGAGGGATCGCTGTTTATAAGTATTTTTTTCTCTATTCTGTCATTATGCGAAGTAATCTTGTTTTCCGTTACATGTCTTAGCCAGAATGAATAACATAAGAAAAACTGAGTGATATCGCATGCCAAGATGAATACGACACCCAAAATTATAATAATAGTCCCATATTAACCATTCGGTTTCCAAGATAAATAACAAATATTTTTATTTGCGAATGTATATTTTTAGGTTTGTATTAAAAAAAACATGGTCATCATATTGTTATTGTTAATAATATTGTCAAGTCGATTAACAAGAAGGAACTAAAGCCGCTTAAGTTTTGTTAATGTGATATAAGAGTATTTTAAATATAATAGTTTCCATATCGAATGCTCAGTTTTGCAATAGACATTTTTAGAATTGAAGTTATTGCGATCTGTAAGTAATTTTCAGTAATTTAGTAATCAGTAAGTCAGTAATCAGTTATCAGTAATCAGTCAGTAATCAATAATTAAGTAATAAAACGCGAACAATAACCTTTTTTCATGCTAACAAGCATTATGCAGCCCTAAAACTAGATTGCGTAGCGCAAAAATCTATGAAATAAAACATATTAAAAGCTGCCATTTCTAATGGAATTTTCTGAGAAATATTATTTACACTATTTCTGCACCACGCCATCCATCATATGCGGTAATCTAAGCGATGTTTTAAAAATTGCGCCATGTCAGAAAACTAGCATTTCTTACCATACTGAATTCCAGTTGAATCAAGCAGTTGCCAAATCAACCGATTATTTAATATCAAGTATTCCAGTGTGTCGCCTGCTGTGGCCCAGTTGGATAGAACTTTCTCTACCGATCAAGCAGGTCTAGGTTCGATTCCCGGTAAGATCACAGTGAATTTAAAAAATATTCAATTCAAAGTTGTGATCAAAGACTGTGTGTTTGTGATGTCAATTCACATCACATCCTCTCCTCCCATCCTTCTGATACTTTAATAACTGGGTGTAGCAATAGCGATTATTTAACCAGTATTCCTTTTCTAGCCTTACACTTCTTTCCCTACTACTCGCTTTGAAAAAAGTGAGGCTGAGCGACTAATTAGCAAATATCTTCTGTTGAGATACTTCCATTAAGAGGCCATATGCTCCACATTGGGAGCGGACATGGATAAAAAAAAATCCAATGTGACTGGATAAATAAAAAGTGTAGTTTTCGCATTAAGGAACGTAATTTAAATAAGCATTGCATTTATATCTTCAGTTCAGTTTCATAGATCGATAAAATATGTTGCACGTAATAGCGTGATAATAGTTCGGAGGAAAACTTCAAAGCATCCCCCCATTTCAGAAAACAATCAAATGACGCATCTTATTAAAGCGGAAACGCCATAGATTCGAGCAATTTACCATTGTTAGACGCGCACCCACTGAGACATTTAATTGCCGCAGGGCAATATGTCAGAATGATTTCTTTGATGACTGGGCGTCACAGGGTTCTGGGTATCCGCTAATGGCTATCCGAATCGGTCCGCGTGGCGGTCACGTGACCCGCGCGTGCCCCATCCATTGTTCCTCTATCCTGGCTCACATTGCAGAGTTTCATCCGAGGCGGTTAATGCTCGAATTTTTCGATTGGCTTCTATTGTCAAATTTTCTACAGGGATGGTTCAAGGCCACCGGCCGTAAAGGTTAAGTCATAAACGAATTATTTTCATTTATCGGGGACCGTTCGTAAATTATATTACGAAGTCTTACTTTTCTTCAATTATAGTGATTATTGTCTTGTTTCATTGTACATTATAATACCTGCGTACAATGTCAAATCTTGATAATTGCGAATAAAAAATACAGTAATACTATTTTGTTCGTATTCTTTATTTGAATCTCATTCGAATTCGATTGTTTTAAATTGATATTCTCATCAACACCCGCCAGAGCCGTACTTTAGTAATAGCAGAAGTGTATTAACATTATGCGTAAGTTTAGTTTTTAGTTTTTTCTCGGGGGAAGTTAGCTAAAACTAGGAGTGATGAAATTATTTAGCTAAATAAATGATAAAGCCCTTATCTGTGTACATATATGTAGTATAGATACAAAATATGAATAAGTGACACAGTTAGACAGGGCGCGGTCACGATATTATAAAAAAACCCAGTTTTCAAAATACCTTAAAATTAATTGTTAGCCACTTCTCCAGCCTAATTTTTTATGCAATTGCGAATTAGTTTTATCTACCTGTAAAGCATACTAAGCATTTAAATAATATTCAGTTAAATGTAACTTATTCATATTTTGTATCTTTATCTTTATTCTTTTACCAGTTGTTCATTACATTTTCAATGTGTTCTTTATCAATACTCGATGGAAAAGCATTATATTAAAAAAACTTTTTGGTACTTAATCCAAATTTGTTTATTATAATTACAAGCGGATTCCCTCATTATAAGCATCTTCAACCGTTTGTTATACCTTTATTAATTGAAAATGCTGTTGAACAGTGAAATCGGACCTGTTCATATAAAATAAACGTAGATTTATTATAAAAAGTGTGTTATTTTTTAATATAATGCCTTTCAACCAAATTTTGTCAGTGAGTATCTTAAAAATATATAAAATGTATAAGATCATTGGCAAATGTTAACAAAAAATATTGTACTATAAATTTATCAATTACTTATTTTTCAATGAAATTCTTTTACACACTATTAATTTATCAGACGTGGTAAAAAAAAATCTGTAGGTAAATAATTATTACGGTAGATTGTGAAAGAACGTGATACTTTTTCTCAATTCAACTCTGGTACGTTTTGGCATTCAATAAACCTCGTGCATTTTTTGTCGGATATCTAAATCGCTGTTCCTCTGCGAACTTTAATCTTTTAGGGGCGCACTATAATGTTATCGGAGGGGGACGATTTTTTTTGGGTGGGTGAAAGAATTAATTGCCCGTTTTCATAGCGATGACGTAATCCACGCGGCGTGTATTGATTATCGGAATCAATGAAGCAATAATTCTGCATTTGAAATTTATTGAACTGTGATTACTACGTCGCAAAATAAAATCATCATTGCAAAGTAATGGCGTGTGATCGAAAGCGATTCTATATCATTAAAAATGTTAAAATATAAAATGGTATTCACATGAATGATGATATCTGTCAATTCATCGTAAAAAGAATATATATACATATTTATACAAATTACATAATATTTATTGTCAGACAAAAATGCTTAATCATATCTTATTAATCTTTTAATTAAGTTTTATTTTCGTTGCCAGATTCGTTAAAAGGTTCTTCTGGAAATATTTTTTTTTTTATCTCGTTTGTATTGATTAAGATTTTTAGTTAAATAAATATTTTTTATCTGTATCTTTTTTCGATGTTTTAGAATCTTTTATTAAACTTAAGCATCATGATTTGATTACAGAATTGTTGAGAATACTGAAGAAAATTTAAACGCTGAATCGTCGATGCAGAAATATGGGATTGTTAGAGGTGAGGTGAGCCAAGTGGTATTTTAGAAAAAAATAAGTTAGATTTTTTGTAATATTCGACACGTCTTAAAGTATTGTAAAAGTGAAAAAACCTCAGTTAATAAACATGGCAATCGTCCGTTAAATTAAAAATATACAATCCACCAAACAACCAAGTAATGCCTTGATATTACTCAGTAGCGGATTATTTCATAAGCGCACGAGGCGCGCACTTGAGGCCTCCGAATCTTAGGGGCCTCGAAAATAGCTTATATAATCTATAACCTCAAAATTTCATTCCAATTTTTGATATATGTAATAAATAGTATTATTTTTTTATAATTACACTAATATTCAATAACCACCTTTCTTATCAATATATTTGACTACCCTGAAGTTTCAGCATTGTGCTATTTTTAAAACCATGTCCACTCCCAATGTGAAGCATATGGACTCCTAATGGAGTTTATCTCAACAGAAGTGTTTCTACGAGAACTGATTGTTACTCAGTTGCTTAACCTTTCCTTTTCCAAAGAGAGTAGGGATAGAAGAATAGGGCTAGGACAGGACTAGTGGTTAGCTAATCGCTCTCGATACGCCCCGTTCATAGGATAGGATGAGTGGGGGTGACGGGCAGTGATTCCTCTAAGCTGTGCGCGTGTGCGCGCGCACACACATCACAACAGAGCGTACAAAAAAATGCTTTTATTTTTTCCCGACTTTTACTTTACAACTGAAATTATACTAATTCTGTTATTCTATATATGTAGTACATTAAATATAATCGAAATTATATAGAATTTTTTTCATTTCCTTTCAAAGTTGCACAGCCAATGTATTTTGCGCACATAACCTCCAGAAAATTAGCGGGAACATTGGTGAGGGGGAAATTCATGACATCACATACATCCCCATGCCTTTGAACAGAAATTCATAAATCATTGAAAAATCAATTTATAAAACTGTCCGTACCGAGTGCCCTCCGTAACCGAAGCCAACAACGTTGACCACTCGACCACACATCATTGTATTATCCCATTGAAATGTCACACAGTAACTTCGCAAGGAGGAGTGTTCTAATTGGTAGATTCTAAAAAAAATCACCCAATTGTTCTACAAAAGTGCATTCAATTTTTCACTGTGTTGTAACACAAGTCTGGTCTATTCTTACACGCTATTCTTGAAACGCTTTTCTCAAAAATACCTTCAATTACCCCCTCTATAAAAAATGGGTTTTAATCAACCGTACAAGATGGTATAACATAAGCTTGGAAATACCGACGTCTGTTTCCTCGGGAAATTCGAGCCCTGATTTATTAGACTCGTCGGGCTTCTTTGTTCCCGATGCACTGAAAATAACAGACTATGTCAGGGCTATAAAACTAAAAAAAAAATTGTTATTTATTTTTGCAGGACTGTTTTATTAATCAGTGTTTTTTAGGTACGTTTTAGCATTCAATATGGTAGATATGAAGCTCGTATTTGTTAATGATTCAGTAGGCATTCAATATCAGTCATGGTTAACAAATATTTTCTGTGATGTATGTGATAGTAAAAAAATTGACACGTGTTTCGCTTTTTTGTGTAGCATCCTCAGAGTAAATATCGGAAGATTATTTATACGAAATAAGTGAATTTTTAAGAAAATTAAATCTAAAGTATTGAGATGATGCTAAATCTATGAATCAAAATTCAATATGTTCACTGTCAATTCATGGTGATAAATAAATAGATTTAACGCTTTTTGTATTAATTAATTTTTTTTTTGAGATGATAGCCGTTGAAACATCATATTTTGTGTGTACAGTCCAAAATCTCAATGAAGAATGTGGATTTAAAACAAAAAGTGTTTTATTTTTTTGACAAAATGTAAAAACGATTTACTCTTTGTGTAGCAATTTTTTGTGTAAGGCGGGCACAGAGCGTCAAAACCACAAAACTGTGAGCTGGCATATAAAATTTTTGGACTTCTTTTGAGGTAAGAGTTAAATATAATATTATACATACGTACATACGTCAGAAAAGGTTGTAAATAGTTGTTATATTGTTAATACTTCATGGATGTAGACTAAAATACCAAAATGAGGTGTCAAAATGCACAGTATTGCAGATACAACTCGTCAGCTTTCGTTTTATATTACGATATTCTGTAGATTATTTTTTTTTTGATAAAAATGCAGACGTCGTAGCAGAAAGCAATGTGTAATTTTCTTAGAGATGTTTGTTTTTGCGTTAGATGTCTGTTATACCAAAGGATCTTACGAGTTTTTACTAAGATATTATTCATGTTCGATGTAGCATAATTCTTACATTCAGTCATATTATAAAAGTATGTTTTACAAGTGTTTCATTGGTATTGGTTACGCATTGAAAATATAAGTTGGCCGATTGGAAAACTCTGCACAAAAGAGTGAACTGATACGAAAAAAATGCACCGTACTGCGCAGTTTGCAGGTAAGAAATAAGATGGGACCTTTTTGAAGATCAGTTTCGAAGGGGAGTAATTTATTATATTTCCACCTGACAACAACGCTGAAGAATTGCGCCGGGAGGAAAAGAGATACATTACACCGCATTACGGTAGACAAATGCATGGCTATCATCATTCAAACTGATGGTTATGGTGCCTTAACATGATCCATGTAGTGACTGACAGCTTTAGTGCGGCCATTTTTCCCTTTTTTCAGAATTTGGAACAATATTCAAAAAATCATATGTGCCTATTGCTGTCATATTCAATTTGTCACTGCGAAACCTAAATAATTTAAAGCGCAGCTATTTTGTTGAAATTTAAAAATGGTTCTATCGATGTTCCATCTATCATGAAAACTTGTAAGTTTTTGGAATAACGTTTAAAAATCACACAATATTTAGTCTATTTCTGGATGTTGCTGATGACTGAATTACAAAATGATAAGCTTAATGCATTTCTTTCCTAAAATATAAATTAATGTGAGTTGATATTTGAGTGGAATGATTTAAAGATAAAATAAAATAAACTTTTAGCAATATAGAAGGCAATAAACGTATTAGATATGATGTAATTATCACTTTAAAAATCAAATGTTTTAAAAGTTTCTTCAGATAATCCCGTCGTCAGAGCTATGTATATCAGACAACTTCTTCCATGATATTTATTTGACGTTAATATATTATAATATAAAGATAGAAAGTTTACGAATATATATGAAAACATCGAGTGAAATAAATATGCTGTTATAAAATAGAATGATTGAAATAAAAATGAAAATCTTCCAAACGACCTGAAAAACATAAGCGCAGCATGTGGTGCGTGGCCAATTCGACTTGGAGTACAATTATCTGGAAACCGACTTTTTAATATGCTTTCAGATAATGGAAGTTGGGCTCGTTGAGACAGAGTGGGGTGAAGATCAGTCCTTCAAGAGGAAGCTCTTTTGTCCCCTACCCCCTGCTAAAGCTCTCGATCTCCATACCCTCACCCTTGCACCCATACTTTAGTTCACAGTGTAACAGTGGTGTACCCAATAACTTGTCAAAGAAGAGTAAATTAAATTAAGTAAACTGTCAATCTTTATTGAGAGGCCATTAGGCATATCATTTACACCGTATATTCCAACGATAATACGGCAGTTTATGAAATTTAAATAGCAACTGTATTACAATACTTTCGATGGTTTCGGCGGTAACTTTGTGGAAGTTCATTTTAATATAAAACTTAAATTAACTTTGATTATTCCACGTATTGTGTTACTAGCTGTGATACGTGTTTCGCCTCCTTCAGAGGCATCTTCAGACTTACTATCGCAAAGTTTGCTTAAGTAAACCAATCCAATCCCGGGATCCCGTTGAATTTTCTGATTCCGAAATCCCAGGGTTGATACGGCTGCGATCCCGGGATTTCGGGATAGAGAAATTTTGAGCAAATCCCGAAAATTGACACGAAATTGGCAAATCGAGAATTTCAGATTCCTCGGTGAGCTAAAAAAAAAAAACGAGGTTCTGTGACAATCCGGGAAAAAGTATACCAAATCAAGGATTTCAAATTCCCCGGTGAGCTAAAAAAAACGAGATTTGGAGATAATCCGGGGAAAAAGTATAGCGAATTGAGAATTTCAAATTCCTCGGTGAGCAAATCTCAATCCCGGGACTGGAAAAAGGCTCCGGAATTGGATACCCTAGTATTAATGTACATTGTATTTAAGTTTATGTTGAAAACTAATGTTTTAAGTATCTTTAAGTGTTCAGAACGCCAAATTCGTTTCTCAATCTAACTGAATATTTGAAATATATCACTGTATGTGCCTACACACTGTTTGAGATTCTATGATGGAAATCTTAAATATGTATGATAAGTGGTAAATAAACTGAAAATCAATAAACAATATTGAAAGTGATGAAGTCAATTAAGTTCATTAATTGATGAGTTTGGAACATGATTCCTTTATAATTGTTGGATTAGTTAACCTTTTAAGTATTCTTTCCAACACATAGACAATAATCACCGATATGAATCAAAAAATTCACATAAACATGAAACAAATACAAAATTCTCGGCAACTAAGAAGATTACATCTCTGGGTTGCTATGATTTAAATGTGACAGAGTTCAAGAATATTTAAGCATACTTTTTATAGTAATATGTCGGTGCCTCACTGTGATTTGTAAGTTGTCGTAGTGAGTTTTGGCCACAGTACTCCAGTCACAGGTGCTTTAGACACATTAGGGATAAATTTTCGTATGATTACTACGCTGAGGCTGGCTCTACTTCGACTGCGTTCTATTGGCAGATGTTTGACATAAACTTGCTACATTTTGCTGATATACTGAAAAATACGTAATGTTCTCGATAGACGAAAATGGAAAAACTTCAAAATAAGTCGTAAAATATTTTTAATAATATTTTTTCAAGACATAAAATTTATGTAAGATAAATTTTTGACACGTTGATGTTGTAAAAATGTTTTTTTTATGTCAAACTATGTGAAATAAGTTACAGCTGAAATTGGGCTTATTGCGAGGAAAATAAAAGCAACATCTTTTAAAATAACTTTCGTACAATTTAAAAAAAATTCTCGTCATTTAAATAATTTATAATTAATATCCAAATCTTACTTTTTTTTGATGATCTTTCGAAATAAAAAATGTGTAAACTTTCTTATTTTTCTTTATATTTAATTGTTTTTCCTGTTTTGTTTTTATTTTTCGTTTATCTTTTACAATATTGAATTAATTAATTATTTTATTGATGGATTATTATTTACAAACATGTGAATGTACGAAACAGACAAGTGTTAGGCCGTATTATAGCGGTAATGTGCTCAAATTCATATTGAATGAACGCACAAAGAACATCGTTCATAGAAAATCTACCGCATTAAGTTCGGTTATGGAAATCAATATGTTCAGAAAGTCTTTGGAAAATATTCCATTACAAGTATAAGAACGAATGTGTTGAATGTGGTACAATTATTAATGTTAGTATTTTATGGGTCAATCAGGTAATTATATTACGAAGAATATCCAGTTTATTTTTTAACGAAAAAAGCAAAAAGACGATGAACATATTTATTATTTAACCCCACCTAACGTTAATAACCAATAATCAAATAAGTGCTTAAATACAACATAATATCGACTGTAGAAAAGAAAAAGGACGTAACCCTCAATTTTCCAAAACAGCTTTTTTTTCGATAATCACAATGTATACAACTTGACACACATTCTATCAAAAGGATGGAAGCTGAAAATGCCGAATTAGTATCTAAATTTAGCTTTTAAGTTTGAAAAAGATTACCCTGTAAAAAATTAAAACCAAGAAAAAACACAGAAATAAAGGTTTTTCCTAAACAATTTCTTTAATTAATATCAGATTATGTCAATTAAACACCAGTTTATAAGTATCCGTGCACTACAAGGTTGTGTACAATTCATAATTTGCATATGTCACAAAATCATCAAAACACGTTTTTTGTGTGGTTTACGTCCTTTTTCCTTTCCACAGTCGATATCAAAATAATAACAGTTTGAAAACGTTTCTCAGATGAATAAGATTGGATCTCAGATTGGCCGTTGTAAAATATATTTTTTAAAAATATCTTTTAAAATAAATTTAATAAAATAACAAATGAATGTTTGATGTTGAATCTTAATTATGTTCGATTAAAATAAATTTATTAATAAAATGCAAGTTTACCATGCGATTGACCGTGTTTAAGTGGAAGAGATTGTTATTAAAAAACGACAGTAAATGGTAATTGACGCTGAAAGAAGAAAATAAAATATGTGATTACAATATATTCATACATATTACAAAAAACCACTAGTTATTTAATATAAGAACATGCAAAAAAAATCTGATTTGCTTATGTTAACATAAATATATCTAATACCGTCAAGATACTGTCGGTTATAACAAATTGTTTATTTATGTTAATACATCATCTAAGTATTATTTGATATTCAAAAAGTGCAAAAAAAACAATTTGAATTTTCAATAACATTGACAGGCTAAGGAAATATTTGTAAAGGGTTAAAAATAATTGCACTTGTGTATTGAATGGTTTTCACTGGTACAAGTGAACTTGATTTTTGATTTTGTTGAAAATATAACAAAATACACATTTAATATATATTTTAAATTTTTTATCACAACCATCCGTGAATATGATATTTTATTTTAATTCAAACACAGTTATACGGAGAGCTACACTATAAGTGCAAGTTATCATTCATTTGTAAATTTAAATTTTTATTTTAGGAGTTTCAAAAGTGTGCCGTCATTACTTTTCGTATTGAAAATTAAAATTAAAAATACTTTGACATTAAATTATTATAAGTTGATACTTAAATGGAAGGAGACCGTATAATTGATAATAAATGTATAAAGCAAAACACTCCCATTGTCCAGGTTAAAATGCGTGAGTGGGGTGACAATATTGACTGAAAAAATTAAAATGCCGAAAGTGTCCCCAGGCACAGTGATCGAGCCGCTAACAAAGGGGCATCATAAAAATCAATGATGATTTAATTTAGGTTGGGCATAATCGCGAGCTATCTGACGTAATTCATCCGTGAAGCGCATTCGGGAGTCATAAAACTCATAAATATGAGTAATGCGGGGAATTCGGGAGTCCCCGATGCGAATCGAAACGCACGCCAAGGTATCAAGTGCGCTACCGATTATAGAATACGCGCTTCGAAAATGATATAAGTACATGATGATTTATTTTGAACATATCAGTTAAGTTTATTTATTATTATGGAGTGAGTATTGTGTAATAACATGATTGGCGAAATGATTGACATTGCCTTTGTCCAGTTATGTTGCTCAAAAGCTCAGTTTTTATAAATCGATCTTTCAATCGATTTTTTTCGAAGGCGCGGATGCCTCCAATCACTGAAATCCCCTCTTTCTTTTCAATCATAAATCTTGACGCAGTGCGAACGATGAACTATAAACCACTAGCTCTCTATCGCATATTTTGGTTTTTAACAAAATCACATTAGACAACCTCCAAAATAAATATTTTTTAGTCACTTGAAATCATCTTAACAACAACAGTTATTATAAATACCATAAGATTTTATAGGCTTATTTAAAAAAACAAAAGATGTTACAGGAACTTGATCTCCGAATCTGACTACAATGGTAAAGTCCGTAACTATAGACTTAGGTTTTATTATCTGTATTAATCAATTTAATATATTTTTATGATGTATTTAATTTAATTACTGGTAAAGAACAAAGTTGAAATATCATCTAACACATACAAATGAATGTTTGCTTGTTCGTATTTTATGCGTTCCCACACTGCTCACCCGATTGCAATAAAATTTTGACAAACGTTTTGCTTGCACTTTCGGAAAAGTTATAGGCATGTAAACTTAACTTTCAGTAGGTCTTATATATAAAAATCATTGTTTGTATGTCTGCCATACAGTTTATTTTGACAACGTATGCTTGCACTTGCGCGAAGGTTATAGTACAATTAACTAACATTAGATGGCGCGTGTATCGTACCACAGACAATCGGCAGCAAACGAAAACAGAGAAAAAAAGAAAACATGCACTTCAATAAAAACAATAAAACGCTTTCTTTCTTTGAGTGGTATTGCAACGCTTGCCGGAAACCAGCTATTTATAATATTTAATTGATGTCTTCAATTAGTAATACCTTCTCTTAAAAAAACTAATATTTATTGATTTAGTCAAGGAGGTGTAAGCACTGGCATATATCAAACAATGTGAAAGATAATATTAACCCTTCCCTTACTATGGAAAAAAGCACAAGCTCCTGAGCTGTGTATCCGTTACACATCAGGCAAACAGGAGTGAATCATGACAATTATATGTATTACTGCTGTAGTAGTGTTATATAATTATCATGATTCACTCCCGTTTGCCTGATGTGTAACGGATATACAGCTCAGAAGCTTTTTCTTTTTTGCATAGTAAGGGAAGGGTTAATCTTTATAATGTTTGATTGATTTCTAAGAAATTGAGTCTATAATCTTAAATTGGAAATTAACCTGTGTGCCGAAAATTCTTCACCGATATAATATCGTCAAAACTGTGTTGGGCAAGTGGGTAATTACCTATTCGCCCCGTTATCGTTAGCACAAAAGGCTTTGTTTAGCGTCAGTATGGTGAACTGTTTACAAAACATTACGCCGAATCAATAAATACACTTGATGCCCGGTTTGACATTTGGATATTGGTGATTGATTCGTGCCATAATTTATCTGATTTTGCATAAATGATGAAAAAGCCCTTTTGTTAGTGGGGGTCGTTTTCAACTCTTTTCCTCTTAAAAAAACAACACGAAATCATGAATCAAATTGTCATAAAAATGACAGGCAGAATTCAACACACAAGTGCCAGCGAATTCACTTCATTTATGCCAATAATTAAACTGAAAAAAAAAAACAGATTTCTTCCGTGTGTTGAAATCAATTATTGTTTTATCAGAAAAAAAATATTTCGGGTAAAGGTCACATATGCCGCCTGTGTGGTCGAGTGGTCAAACGTCGTTGGCAACCGCTACGGAGGTTACGGGTTCGAATCCCAGTACGGGCAGTTTTAAAAATTGATTTTCAATCGATTTATACATAATATATATTATTACCATCTCCGCTCTCAATGTGGCGCATATGGATTCCCCGTGAAGTTTTTTTGAACAGAAGTGTTTCTACGAGAACTGCTTGTTACTCAGTTGCTCATCCTCTTTTTTTCCAAAGAGAGTAGGAATAGAAGAATAGAGCTAGGGCAGGACTAGTGGTTAGCTAATCGCTCTCTATACGATCCGTTCATAGGATAGGATGGGTGGGAGAGGGGAATTCAACTCATCACATACATTCATGCCTTCGAACAAAAACTGTCCGCACTGGGATTCGAACCTTCCGTAGCTGAAGCCAACGACGTTGACCACTCGACCACACAGGCGGCTTATAATATTAATCTGACTATTAAATTTTAATGGTTTTTTATAACTCTGCTTGGTTATCCGAAAATTCTGTGTTCTTGAAGTTCTATAACTTTTTTTTATACAAATTTGTAAAATATAAATGAGTGTATTATTTACGAAATTCTACCTTGTAATTGTAAATTACTTTAATTAATATTATAAATTTATGTTTCTTCAACAGTTTTCACTATCATCAAAACTTTAGCGAATGTTTTCTAATATGAAATAATTTCTAGAAAGTATTTTTATTTAAAATGTTTATAAATACGTAACTATGTAAACATAACACAAAAAAAAATAACAAATATAAGACGAGTCTTTGTTGGTTGCTGGTATCCAACAATTTGCAAGTTGTAAAAAAAGTCTACCAGCCGCGGTGAACGTTTAAAATGTTTTAGTAATTACCGAGTTTCGTCGGTAATTGAGAAACTTTCTATTTTTAGTTGGGAAAGAAAAAATATTTGACTCGGAAGTTAATTGCATCGGTGGCTCTTAGGGAAACTAGGCGCGGACAAATGACGAAGGGCAGCTTCCGGTTAAAAAAATAAATACCAAATACACCAAACAAATTATCTTTGAATATATAAAACCTAAAGAAACTTCTTGTTGATTAATATTCAACATTAAATGAAAATAACTAATTGCTAAATTGAGTATGTAGTCATTTAAGATTTCTACTGAAGGTGCTTGGTGGAACACACAATTTATACCATACATAAATATAATCATAAAACCTTTTCCAACAAACAAATTAAATATACATCTTAAAACCACTCACCATTCAAATCTGTGGGCATTCCCATGGGCTAATCCTTTTCGCCAGCAATGGCCTTAAACTCAATGATACATTTATTTCTTATGTAAACACATTTGAAACATTCATTTACTAAGCGTCAGTTCAAGTTCATCTATGCACTTGAACGCCTGAAGATGCCGAAAGGCGAAACCAGGGTCGTTAGTGACAACATTTGTGTGAATAAACATAAATTGAACGATTCAAATTTATTTGAGCACGTAGTATTTATTGGAGTGGAAATTTTGATTTATTAAATATGAGTAAGGCAAAGTACTTTATTTTTCATTTCACACACAAAATTAAAGATCTAGAATAATTAATTACATTTTAAAAAAGAAATTAATATTCTGTTATTAAAGAAGCACTTTCTTTCCACTATGCCGTTTTGTAATTAACGCTAATTAAAAACGTGACTACACTTAAAACTAGGAATTATAAAAAACGTATTAAATAAAATATTCATTTTATAATACAAATATTGATAGACGCTACACTTGTATTTTCTCCGCGTTTTTTACATTACCCAAATTTATAAAACGAATCGCGTTAAACGAATTACTCAAAGCTTTTCCTCGTACTTGTTTTATAAGACCACAAAAAATAATCGTAAAATAAAACACTCATTTGAACTTATACATTTAAGATCAGGATTTGTTTAAAATATTTTAATTAAATTGGCATATACTTGGTAGAAATTCATTATAATAAAGTGTAAAAATATCAAATTGTTTTAGTTGTACAAATATTAGTTTGTATAAAATAGTTGATAGTTATTTCGGCTGACGTCTTCGTCAGACTATTTTTAAACTTACGTTAATTAAAATTTATATAATGGCTAAGAATTAATACACAATACATCTCGCCATGAGAAGATGCGTTGTGTATTATTCTGTTTATCTTTGTTCATAGTTCTGATGAGGTCGTCAGTCAAAATAGCTATCAACTATATATAAAATAATATTTGTAGAACTAAAGTTATTTGATGTTTTTTCATCTTATGTTAAATATAGTTAGTTTAGAATCACTCTCGTACCATTATCTTTAAATTAATCTAATATTTATACAACCAATCCCTTTTTTATGCGATACATTGGTTCTATAAAGTGGCAAGTAAAAAAAAAAAGCGTAAAAAAGTGAATGCATTTATTTGACATAGTATATTACATCTCGGTGGTAAAATTTATGAATAGGAAACGTGCTTTTCAACGAATTTAATAAATGCATTGTATTTAAACAAGTTTAAGAGGAGAATTTCATAACATGATTTTGCGCAGGATCATCAATTCTTTAAACGCAGGGTCACCATCTCTCATGTAAAATAAAATCGCGTAACAACGAGTACAAAAAAGTAACGGTGCCGTCCAAAAAAATCGCGTAAAATCGAAAGACTGAGTGTATTACAGAAATGGTGAAAAATAAGTTCAAACTTGTAGATAATACCTTCTTTTGAAATATGATTGAATAAATTGAATACACATAAAATAAAAAAAAAACGGGAATTGTTAGCATTTCGCCTTGTTCAAAAGCACATGCCGGTGATTGTAAAAGTATCGATATGTATCTATGCATTATAAAACGAATCTTTTCTAGACAGTCAATTCAAAGCTCCAAAGAATAAGTTCGAGTACTTACTTAAAAGTAAATCGTTACATTGGTAGCGCAAAATGAATTAAATGTCTAGTTCGTAGTAGGCAGACGGCATACAATTCCCTTTACAAGATGTACAAAGTATCACATCTTTCCTGTCGTCTTTGGAATGCTCGTCTTGAGTAATAAAACCACTGGATATGTACATTAATATATTTAATTGTAATTGTACTGAATATTCGTTACTAAATGTAAACGTTACAATATTCTATTTTGATGCTTTTATTTCGTTTATAAAATTGTATGAAGGTAAGTAAAATAAAGGTTTACTTTGAGACTCATAATTATTTTGTTATTTAATCTTTATTAAAACTCATGTATTACTTTTAAGTTGTTTACCGTCGAAACTTGATGGAATGACATTTTATTTAAAAAACAAAACACTCTTTTGTACTAATGTCACATATATTTAATACGATCAGCTCCGGCTTCACTCATGATGAGGATTTTTAGCTGATAAGAATAAACATGAATATAATTTCAATATAAATAGCTTTGTATTAATGTATAATATTTTCTCATGAGTTGAAAATTCTCGTCAGAGCTTAAAGTCAAAAAACACTATCTGCAAATGTTTTTCTTTTCAGGAATATCAAAACGTTTTATATTATTTTTTTAATATTAGAAAGCAGATGTTTATTTTAAATCTAATGTTCATATTTTATTACTTATTGTGTGCTGTACGTTTATATTGGTAACGGTAATGCTAAAAAATTTATGTACGATCTTTAAAAACATTCACTGGTCTTAAACAACTTCACTGGTAATTTAAGAAGAAACTAAAAAATATTGGTAAACCGTTGTTTGACTATCATGCAGCCTAGAATGAAAATAGCTTTTTCCACATTAAAATGAAGAAAACTTTTTTGTAGATAACGTTGTTTGATTTTAATCCCTTGAGTATTAAAGAGTGCTTTTTGTAAACAAATAAATGTAAAAGAAAAGTTTCCTTATGCTTCTAAAATATATGCCACTGTCACTATATTGAAGAAACACAAAATATAGCTTAACTTTTCCGGTTCTAAGCTCAAGAAATGCGACCCCAATACCCACATTTTCTTAAATATCTATTTTAATGTGGGTGATACAATGTTTATAATTAAGGTTTTCTTATATCATAGTTTTTTGGACCTTTTGTAGTTTATATAAATACGCGATAACGCGATAAAGCGATAAGCACCCGCGATAAGAGATCGTTCGTAAGATAGCTGGGCTAAACTCGTCAGTTGCAATTTCATATGTGTGCTGGGATGACGTCTTTTTTACGCGCAACTTAAAATATGATTATTTATTAAAAAACCACGGATTTTTATAAAAAAATGTATGAGGAATGATGCAAAGATATATTTTAAGGCCCTTAGACTATTTTTTTTTGAAATTCATAAAAATAACGCCAATAATGAGGAAAACACTGGGGTACTTAAACGACCCCATCGGATGAGAAGTTCTAGTCTCCGAGCCGCGAGAGTTAAGCATGCCTTGACGATGCCACCAAAGAGTGAAAAGTTTTGTTACCTTTTGTGAGGAATCTGTAAAATTGTAGATGGTTTGATCATAATTTCTTATCTGATTCATTTAAAGCTGCTGTAAATTGATAAGATCTTGATTTGTTTTCGTTGGAAAAGGTGCGAATTGTCATAGTGGACGAATGAGAATGATAAGGTTTTATGATTGCTTACAACATAACAGATTAAAGCCTACATGGTGAAAAAAACCTAACATCAAAGAATATTTTGTTGACATTTAAAAATCTATCTTAATTTAAATAATGTGTATAGGGATGAAATAATGCAGAGGTAGAGATTAAATTTTTCAAAAAAATTACCGAATCGTGGCATGTTTATTGCCGAATAAAAAAGGTATTTCGGTTCTGTAACTATAATCTGCTGGACCACTTCAAAGCAAATTTGTTTTATATTAAAAATTCGAGCGCACATATTTTTGATATTGCCAAAGCGCCCGGGGCGGCGAAATTGCGTTCATATAAATAAAAACTTCATCGAAAGATTTGCAGAAATTTTAAATGAGTTTACGAAATCTGTGTATCTTAAATTTGGATTACTGAAATATTGTAAAAATACAGCGGAATGAAATAAAAACAAACACGCTAGCCGATAAGCTTAAAAGCAATTTACGGGAAAGCTCCTCAAAAGAAAACGTTTTTTGAAGTAAAACTTAATTTTCATTTCTTAAAGAAAATCCTGCTGCTCGAGGTAAAGAAACAGTAATGAAGAATTTAAATAAAATAAAAAATAATTTTACTTTCATTGTAATAATAGCTGTTTTTTAATTAATTTTATGTCGATTACATAATATTTTAACTTCGTAGAATACCATATTTTGTTGTCAAAAGAATTTACAGAAAAAAAAATGAGAACGGAATAATTATTTTGCTATTCCATCTAATCAAAAAACAATCTAAAAAAATTAAACAAATATTTATTTTTTAATCCATGTCTGCTCCCAATAGAATAGTCAACAGAAGTTTTTTCTACGAGAACTGTTTGTTACTCAGTCGTTCAACCACACTTTTTTCAAAGTGAGTAGTAAAGAAAAAATGATAGGCTAGAACAGGATTAGTGGTTGACTAATCGCTATTGCTACACCCAGTTATTAAAGGATCAGAAGGATGGGAGGAGAGGAAATAATGTGAATTAATATCAGAAACACCCAGTCTTCGATCACAACTTTGAATTGAAAAAAAAACAAATTTTGTGTGATCTTACCGGTAATCGAGCTCAGACCAGCGTGACCGGTAGAGCAAGCTCTAACCAACTGAGCCACAGCTGGCAACATAGACGTATAGACGCGGCTAATTTATTATGGGACAATATTTGATAAGCCAACATTTTATCACAGTTAATCACAGCAGGCGAACAAATAATACTGAATGTTTATTCCAAAATGGGTAAGATTGTTTGATTTATTTTAACTATCATAGGAAGTAAAAAAAGGTTTTACGTTTTATATTCGATAATATTATTTGTAAAATAATACATATTTATATGAAACCGTAGGTTGTTAACGTTAATTTTGTCCACAAAGTCACACAATTTCAAAGGAATATTTTTGAATACGTGCCATGAATATATATTTTATCGGTGATATAAAAAACTTTTTATGGGTTGTTTGAAACATAATCTTGATAATTAAAATTAAGTCAAATCACCCAATTTCTCAAAAGGTTTCGAGTTTAAGTATAGTAGATAAAAACAACCATGGTGTGAAAAAAGACTACGTTAACTGAGATAAGATATGTTTTTTTGGAAACCATCGAAGTTTAATTCTCTTTGTGGTCGAATAATAACTGAGTCAAGCTTTCTTCTTAAACATGTTCACTATCAAGTGTTCGACTTTTTGTATATATCTTTAAAGAATTGTTTTCCATGCCTAATTATGGGTGAATACAATATATTTTTTTGTTTAATAAAAAAATTTAAAACACAAACACTTTCTTTCTTTGAGTGGCATTGGAACGCTTGCCGGGAACCGGCTAGTAAATAATGAAAAAAAATACATTCAACAGCTCGTTTAATTAAGATAGTCGAATTCATAGCGTAAAGTACGGATTTCATGAGTTCGAGTCCCAGTACGAACAACATTTTTAACAATATTTTTTGTTAAAAACATAGGTGCTTGTGATGTTTATAAAAAAATCTTTCTAACTCTGAAAATAAGCAGAGCGTAGCGAGAGCGAAATATTAAACACTTGTATCATCTTAGCGACATTTGAAAAAGAAATGTTGAGAAACTGAGTATAAAATACTATAATTTAAACGTATGAAAAAAGAATATTGACGCATTATTGAGAACTAAATATCAACATAAAAATTTTAATATTTTCGCAACGTCACCTAGAATTTAAAAATATTTTTTTACGGTGGCTTAATTTTTTTTATATATGACATAAATGATGAAAAGTATAATCAAATATGGGCTTCATAAATAATTGAACGCGTTACATACAAACCACGTATAAAATAATTTATAACGCGTGAGTTTTCCTCAAAGGTCTGTGAGATGAAAATGAAAAATTGCGCCGCAAGTAGATGTACACCAATATTCAGGATGTTTTAAATTTAATCATCCCCAAAAGCATGAAACCGAACGATTTTTTTTTTTAGTTAATATTTTTTGTTCTGCGTGTGAAATCGACCATTGTTCTATTATTTGTCATTAAAATAAAGTTATTTCTACACAATGCAAAGTAAATTATGTATGTAGAGAATGAAAAGTAGAAATTGCCGGTTTTTGTTAAAATCTTGGTCAGTGAGTGAAAATTGAAAAGTTTTGATGGATATCATGATATATTGTTTATAATGACTGATAAATGTGGACAGTTGGTGAGTACAAAGATTTATTTATTATAATTTCAATTGTTATATAATTGCCTGAAGTTCGCTAGTTTATTGTTTCATCTTGACGGATTCCGTTACCTTGGAAGGCAGCTTATGATAGGTATGCTATAGGATGTATGTATTATATATGACAAAGTTATGGAACGCCGTGATAACTAGGAAAAAGACTACTTGATACACGGTGTACTGCTCTAAACAAGGATCAGAAATGAAGAAACATGTTGAATCAAAGATGCTGTATGAGCTTTAAAGTTTAGCCAAGAGAGTGGTGTGCCTGGAAAAGCCGTAGAAGTTTTCTTAACGAACAGTGTCGTGGAAAGTAACCGCTGCAGAATAAAAACAAATATAGAGTTACTGGGAGAAGCCACGAAAAAAACGGCGTTGCATATAGTGGCTTATTTTAATTTATTTAGTCACTCGAGATAAAAAAATCGATAAAAGATACGATCAAAATTATTCCCGTAAAGGTTTATAAATTTAGTATTGATCTTACCGAAACATTGACCAGAATCATTTATTTATTTTTCATGAACATTCCAAAAGATTGACAGATTATAAACTTAAATAATTTAAGATTTCGGCTGAAGATGTTTGTTTGAATTTCAATATTAAATTTTAATCGTTCAAATTATGTATATTGTACATTTCAATGTACATACTTTGAACGATATAAATTCAAAATTTTACAATGCAGAAAAAAAACAGATATTAAAAATGAGTAGAATTTTTCTATTTTAAATTAGCAAGGAAGTCAACTGAGTAAGCTCCGACAAACTCTACTTTAATACATAAAAAATAGCATTCGTTGGAACTCAACCACGTCCTCGTAGAATGTGTCGACATCTGAAGCAATATTGTTGAAAACTGTTCTCCCCGGTGACATCCTCATTGGCAGGCTGGTTCTACAGCTTAAGAGAATAAACAATTCATATCTACGATTTCTCAAAAAATAATCAGAAACATTTAGCAAGAATGGTGTAATTCTCATTTTTACCTCGTAAAAACCGAAATCATCTGATCGATAAAATAAAGCTTTGACTACTAGAACACAGATGCCGTAGTATCGGAGTCGTAATGATGATGACGACGATAAGGTATATTTTTTCCAATCTTGAAGCGAGGTGCGTTATTTGAATATTTTATTTATATCGCGAGAAAAAGTTGGATGTTGAAAAATGAACATCCTTCGCGTAAGGTGGCTTCGTATAAATCTAGATATCGAAAAGTGAGAAGTCAAATAAAGCTTGCGAGACCCGTAGACGTTTGACAAATGAAGGGAGAAAATGTTGACTCGTAGAGTGGCAATATTATTATTGCTGCGTATAAATTTTGCGAAGCGCCGAGAATAAATTAAAAAGTTTTTTTTCATTCAAGTAACGACGGGGAAATATAATAATACTTCTGCATGATTCAAAATGTAAGAATGCGTACGAAATAAACATTCAAAGTGTATGCCTTCCGTTAAGTAAAATAGAACATATTCGAGATCTTCTATATATTAATAGTCGATAAGGTCCGTTTGTCCGAATGAGTGTATGTAAGGTGTCCTCAAATAATCACTAACTTTTCACAAATAATCACAAATGTGTCCGTATAAAATAAAGTAAGATAAAATAAAATAAAATAAAATAAATAAAATTAAATACTATGTAACAAAAATCACACGTTGCTGGGCAACGGGCTTACAGCTAGTCTATATATTAATAGCGGAAAATGTCCGTATGTCCGTAGATAAGGCTGTCCGTATGTCCCGCGGCACTGACATCTATGTGTAGAGATTTGAAGAAGCACATTTCCTGACAAGTTGATGTCTGAAAAGTGTTAAGCGAATTTTAATACACATAAGTGCAGTGCGAAAAAATATTATGCATTGAATTGGCTTCAACAAAATGTAAACATTGGTATGTAAACATAAAAGCTAAATCAAATACGATAATAGTCACTCAGTGCATTAGTCGTTATATTATTTTTGAAATAAGTCACTAATTGCGGTAACTATGTTCAATAAACATCTCAGGAATCTAGAGATTAAGTATTTGTGGCAGTCTTGAAAACTTTCAGATTATACAAAGCAAAAGATATTGTTATGATTTATGTTTTGGTATAACTGATAAAATGTAGTTGATACCTTAAAGTCGATTATCTCATAATTTAAATTTTGTCACTTAATGACTTCTGGCAGTTAAATGACGAAATAAGGTATTTTATTAAGTTAAACTGATATAATATATATATAAGAATTATTTTTATTAATTTTCCATCAAGCACCTTCAAGCGAAATTTTAAATGATATTATATATTAATAAAAACATGAAAATAATTCTATTGTCAATTGTTGTTTACACCTTTTATTTCAATTTACTTTTGTAAAAATAGAACTGTTTATAGATTTTTCTTATCAGTTGACAATGCTCGCAATAAGCGAAACCGGTCCTGAAATTTTTAATAAAGTAAAAAAAAGTACAAAGGAATATTGTGTTTTTATAAATATAATGCCTTTCCACCAAGTATTGACAGCGAACACCCTAAAAGTGATATAATATATTCGTACTAAATTTATTACGATGTAGTGTAAACACGAAATAGTTTATCGTTATAAATATTCCATTATACAAATTTTCTTCTAATCTGAACTTGTAAAGGCCTCATTAAAAAGTTATTAGTTATCTTGGAAAGAACATTATTCGAGAAAACATTTAATTTTCTTCTCAATTTGTTTATTTGAACGAACAACGAGCTAACTAAAACGAACAACATTGTAATAATATCGAAATCATTAGGCAAGAAACTATAAATATTTTACAAATGAACGAAGAACGAGCATTGAATATTAAAAAGTTAACGATAAAACAAATAAACACAAAGCAGACGAACAGAAACATTTATCAAATAATAAATATCTGCCGATTCTGTGGGATGGCGTAAAGGAACGCTCAAATAAATAACTTAATTACGGTTCTATGATTTAAGAATGCTTTGTTCTTTTCTTTGATCACTACTACAAGTTTTTTTTATTAGACTGTCGCCAATTTTGATTATTACCGGTTCATTTCAGCCCTCTCCCTATCATTTTATTTTTTCTACACCCATACAATTACTAGCTGATTGAAAATTACTCGAAAAAATTGCATTCCTACTCATAGATAGATAGATGGCCTTTTAGCATTTTTATTGCCAGAGACAACCAATTTTTTACTATCGAAGACTGATAGAATATTAAATTTGAAGAATTTTAAAGAATTTAGAAGAAGAAAAAGTAATTTGATTACATATATGATACATTTTATGCAATAAAATATCTCAATTTGTCTTCGTATTCAATATATTTCTTATCAGTTGACAATGCTCGCCATGAGCTAAAACGGCCCTTATATTGATAAATAAAAGTGGAAATGATTACAAAAGAATATTATGTTTTTCTTAATACTGAAAATATAGATAAGTACTTCATAATCGTAGAATACTATATTACTCAAGAAAAAATAATTGTTTTAATCAAGTTCAACGTATATGAAGTGGGCACCTAATGTGGGCATCTCAAGAGTTGATTTACTGAAAGAACTCCTTGCTATTTTGTTGCTCAATCTTTCTTTTTCACAGAGAGTATGGAAAATATATTCAGAATTAGACATGACTAATAGTTCAATAGTCAATTTTGTTATGCGCCAATTTTAGAACCAGAAAATAAATAAGTATTGATATTTTAATAATTCAATGGTCAGTATTAATTTGTTTGAAAGTAGTATTTATTTTGCACGCATATCAAACCGACCTTTGTGACATATAAAAAAAGGCTATCAGTCGTTATTCCCCAATCTATACAGTCACGAAAGACGCAATCCATTTATCTTCAAATTAATGACCCGATTGCTGGTCGATAGAATTTGAATGGGAACAAAATGGGGGATTAAAAAATGCATAATTTTTATGCGAGGGATGATGTACTAATCCCATTGGGACAGCGTTTGTGCGACCCTTATCAAAGTCTATGATGCGGCGTAATAGTAATGATTACTATTGTCACGAGACATTCTCATTCAACAATATGTATTTAAAAAAATCCAATTTCGTTTTGTTATAAATGTATTACTATAATAGGAGAGAAAAAAGAGAAACAATAATCGTCATAAGGAAACCATTACCTTCTATTATAAAAATAATGTTTACAATAAAATAATGAACTTTATTATTAAATCGAGTACAAAGAATAGTTGGATTTTTATGTATAAATTGCAAAAATTCTGTAAATGGGAATAAGTAAAACTGTTAATACAGTAATCGCCATCATTTATGTAGTTGAAAACATGAAATATGTTTAATCCGTTAGTAAATATTTAGTCGGATCTATGGCACAGTGCTAAACGTCGTTGTCTTCCATGCCGGGCCTCAAGAATTCAAATCCCAGTATGAAAAGCATTTTTTCATTACGTTTTTCAATTTTACTACAATATAAAGTTGATAGCTATTTTGGCATACGCTGTCGACAAAACATTGTTAAAATTTACATTAATTTATATACTAGCTTAGAAAATATACACAATACATCTTCTCATGTATTCTAATATCCTAATTTATAATGTTAGATACAGCATTAGATGTAATAAGATGACTTTATGTTTTTTTTCGGAACTGTAAGAAATATAAGAATATTGTGTAGTTTTTAAGTAAATCAGTTAAAATATAAGTAACTATGCATAAATTCATAAGCTTCTTGTAACGGTTTAAGTAATGGTGATATCTTTTAAAAAATGAATCCTTTAAAGTTTAAACAATTTTTAGACATATACAAAATAAGTTATGTTATTTTTTGATGGTTCTTTGAGACAAAATATTAAAATCTAAGGAGAACACATTGAAAACGTTAAAGTTAAGACGCCCCAGGCCTCGATGAAAATTAATATTTTTGCGAGAGAAAATATTCTTGGGGGGTCGGCAGCTGAATGAGCTTTATGTTTATAACCTTTCAATTAAATGTTTGGAGTCACCAAAGTACTGGGAACTTTTCACCAGAGCCACTGTCGAGAGGCATTCAAAAGGTTAAATGAGGGGGTGGCGATGGATTATAATTTGATATTAAAAATTCAAGTGGACAGAAAATTTCAAAAGGTATTTTTGTACAATTCGAGCGTTTTATTTAAGAAGTATCTCAAAAAAAAGCAAATGACTTTTCTGCTTAATGGAGATTTTAATCCAGCGGATTAAATGATGAAAATATTACTCGTTATTAGGTTTCAGCATTGAAACAGTATTGGTACGTGTCTGGAGTTAATTTTTAAATTTCAAAAGCAGAGTGGAAATAACTAATAGGGTAAAAATATCAACGTATTTAGTTCTACAGTTTTTTATAATATTAGTTTAAAGCTATTTCAGCGTGCGCTTATATATACTGGTTTCAAAAAAAAAACACAATACATCAATTCTAATATACTAATTTATATTACAATTATAGTATTACATTTACTAAATATGACTTTAGTGTTAAGGTGAAAATAGCTACATAAGTTATGTGCTTAACTTATAGATATTTAAATATTATGAGCAACAAATTTGGATAGTATAAACCATATTGTAATATTGTAAAACTTTCTTGTTCTAAACATCAATGTGCTTTGAATCTTTTGTTTAAAATATATTGAATAAATTAATCTTTTTAAGACGAGCAGGTGATTTAATGTAAAATACATTTAATGGAAAAATTGTTTCGCGATTATTGTACTCATCAGGGTTTTCAAAATGGTATCCATTACCATCAGACACGGCTTCGAATGATTTCTATATAGTGTATTCTTTAATTAAAAAATACCAAGACTTGGTAACATGGTGCACTATGGTGCGAGTTTCACACGTTCTCTATTGAAAGTCGTTAGCTCTTTGTAATTTTCTCTAGACGCAATCATGCTGTAATATCCAATTGATCCAACTGTCGGCATCTAGACATTTTAAAAGAATGTGGCTTACATCCAAAATAATATTGTACAAGAGCTCGGTAGTGAATTATCTTCGCCTATATTTTGCCTATAATCATTTTAATTATCAAATTTGTATTTTAAATGGCTTTTTTTACGTTGTATTGCCTATAGAGAAACCAAGAATATTAAAGTTAATACTTGGCATAACATATCACAAAATAGAGAACTTAACGTTAAATTTAAAAACGAATCAAGAATATCCCGTTCCCCATGTGATACTGGAAAACTATCGAATGCCTCAAAGTTGGCCTTAGTTGAGATCAAATCGTCGTGGCTTATTGAACCCGTTTGAAGACGGATCGAGACAGTACCCAAAAGAAGTATTTTGTGATGAGATATACTAAATATTCCTATTAGTCTACATTTTGTTTTCTTGGCAAAATTAATAAAAAAAAAAAAAACAACTCGGCATGGCAACTGGAGTGCCTTTGGAAATATTGTTTTTCTTTCATTGCCCATATCCAGACATTTACAGTTTTAGTGATCAACATCCTGTCAAATTTTCTGGAAAAACTCCACAACTGAACATTTATGCCCAGTTAATGTGTAGTTTGAGTGAAAATGTTGAGAAATAAATTTGATTATTTTCATTTGCCAACATGATATCTCTCAAAAATATTAAAGTTAAGCTTGTCTATTCTTATACGATTTGGTTATTCGTGTCTGCTATACAGTGTATCGTCAATACAAATATTGTCAGACTATTAGTAGAGGGACATAGCTAAAAATTTTCTTGCTAAAAAAATGATATATACTTTGAAGAGCTATAAAGTTTCTATGAATATTTATTTAATTGTTTGTGTACCGCTAATAGCATATTCCGTAGAAAATCACCGTAAAGTAAATCTTACAATAACTGTATCCGTATAAAAACTGTTTTGCAAAATCGTCTGGAAAATAAATATATTGTATATCCAAGTTTCAGTGCTTGAGCTAAGTCGTAAAACCTAGATGGTAAAGAATACTCGATACGGGTTAGTATTGGTTTTACAAAAATTGAAAAGAAAGTTGAAATGTATTGTTTTGAAACGAGGAATTGACTTTATTTTGAAAGTGCTGACTCTACGTCTATCTGGAGATTACGTGAAACTAAAGATTACACTATTCTGGAAATATTTTCATCAAAAGTTTGTTTCAGAATATATATATAAATAAAATCTGATAATTTTCAGTTTTAAAATAAATATTAAGCATGCACAATTGAAATTAATCACTGTTAAAAAACTAAGAATTTTGAAATTATTTGTAAAAAGTTTTATGTATGTAATAAATGAGTTTTTAGTTGAGTGGTGAACGTTGTTATGTAGTTTACGGGCTTAAAAACTAGTACAGATAGTTTTATAGATTGATTTTTTTATATGTGATGTCTAACATTCACTTCTACCCCCAACCAATTCTAAAAGTGGATAGTTGATGTAGTCATAAACTTACCACTAGTCTTGTTCTAGTACCGCCTAGTTTTATTTCTATTTCTCTTTCCGAAAACAAGAGTTGAGCAACTGAATGACAAACGGTTTTTGTACGAAAATTCTGTGGAGATAAACTCTACAAAGAGTACATATTTTCCACATTAGACTTGGGCATAGTAAAAAAACATATAAGAGTGGTAAGCTGCAGTTAGATGTCTATATATACATTTTCTCTCTTGTCTAAACATATAGCTACTGTTATGTATACACAACATTATAGCATAGAGTGCTATGTCAAATTATCAATGACAACTTATTGTAACAATAAACTTATATTGATATCCAATTCCTTCTCCAAATCTAGCCAGTTACTGCCAGTTACAATCGAGAGTTCAAATCGAAACGTCTTACTACGAAGTAAACACTTCTTGACGTTCGGTATTATTTTGATTAATAATATTAAGTGATTTATTTGTAAAGTGTAAAATTATATATGGAATAAAGTTGAACCAACATTGAAATAGTGTTTTAGTAAATATATATCCACAACGTTACCATATGGTCACTTTATCTGTCTCTCGTCAATCAATTTTTGCGTAGAATATATCACCTGAAAAATTATCACATTGATAATGGTTTAGTTGACAAATGTTTCGAACTTAAATGGTTTTATCTTGATATATTTAAAACGTTCAAATATATTTCTAGTGAAGACTTGTTTGAGAAATGTTTATCCTTTTACACTAAGGAATTTCTATTATTTCTCTGCATCAAATAATTCGTTTCTGGATGGTGTACCTTATTGAAAAGAGGGCTGCGTTATATTATGCCTACATACAATTTACAAAGGAAATTTAAAATTGATGAAAACAATTTGTATACAAGTTTAACCTTAGGTGTACATTTCAAACAGGTACTTTGTTCCTTACACAATGCCCGTTTTACCTAAATAAGCAATGTTTCCGAAAAATGTTACAATATTCATTGAACGTAAGGGGAGAAAAAAAATACGAGGGAAATGAAGAAAGGGGACGGCACCTAGGGGCATTGCTAACAAGCCTATCGGATGCATTATTTTCAATGCATAATGCAAACTTTATTCTCCAAATCCCCCCAATAAAAAATCTAATCCTATATTCCATGCCAAATTTTAAAAAAATATATCGAGTTATATTTCGGTCCCTTTGGTTCCTCCGCTGTGAGCTCGGGGTTGGATTTATTGAATTTTATTGGTTCCGATTATTATTATAGGTGCATAAAAATTGAAACAAAAATGCAGTGTTAATGTTTCAAATATTTTATATGAAATCAGTGATGCGAGTGTGGTGATTTTAGTGACATTTGTTGCAGTTTTTTTTTGCAATACGTCAAATATTTTGAAATTGAAAAAATATACGTGATAAACTTAGATAAAAATAAGATAAATGACATCACATCCACCCAAGTTCAAGATCTTCACTTTAAATTTTATACTAGGGCTTGTCGATTTTCAAAAACCGGCTAAATTTGTGACATTTGAAAACCGGGTTTTAAAATTCGTAACCAGTTGTGCCGAATTTTCCATAAACGAGTCTATAAACAAAAGGAGAGAAAATTTTGATATTTTATTTGATGGCTTGGAGACCATATGCCCCCCATAATTAATTACTAAGCGAAAGGGTATTTTCGATATCAAGAAATTTTGTTACAAAACGATCAGTGAACGCTTTGTTTTTTCTTAAATCATATTTTCTGAGGAGTGACAACAAATAATTTCTTGTTGTGTATTATTATGTATATAAATAAACAACATAAACAAAAATGAACTTTTTCTCGCTATTTAAATTGAATTATCCATTTTTTGTAAAATTGAACATAATAACATTGAACAATATTGACATTCGAAAACCGGTTTTATAAAAATTCAGTTTTTGTATAAGCCCTAGTAGCAGTATTGTCTATTGCAAGCTTTCCATGATTTAAAAAAATGTTTTTTAATTTTTCAAGCTACGATAATAAAACCAATATCGAATAGTGATTTATAAATGGAAACACGTGACTGATTATAACAATTAATTCGTTGATTATATTAATTAATTTAACTATTGGTTGTGTTGGCTCTTTGATGTAGCGTTATATTTTTTTTCTCTTGAGAAAAATGACAAGAGTTTCCAATCACTTTTAATGAAGATTTTTTAATAGACGAATATGTTTTCAATTTTATAGTTGTAATATAGTTTGAAGAGATGAAAGTTAATTGCTTTATTTTAAAATCAAACGAAACTTCAAATAACATCAAACAATCGCTCTAGAATTTAACGAAAGCTCGTTTCACATGCCAAAAACGTTGTCATTCTCGATAATTGGCAATGAATTTTGAATGATCATTATTAGAAATTTTGCTCGAAAGCTCCGCAGTTGAAACGGTGGCTGAAAACTTGTTAGGACGTCTATCTTGCCGTGAAGGTTCGAAACAATCTGTTAATGAAAATCCATTTGGGTTCAGCTTAACATCGGGTGGGTTGGGGCGGGGCCATGAATAAACAATTTAATTCTGTATCGAATACACCCATAACTTAATCACAATATTACACAGGTAGGCGGTCTTGATTATTTTAATTAAATCAGTGCAGAAGGGCGGATGTTATACCTGTACGTGTTATCAGACGCGAGATTAGTTTCTAAGATGGTGTGTCGCGTAATGATCAATTCCTGCAAATTTACTCGTAACCGAATACCAGATTATGGAGCTTCATAAGATTTGTTGTATATTCAAAATCCGTCTTATAATATGTTATTAATGATATTTAGAACGTGTAAGAACTATTAAAGTCGTATTTTATTATTTTGAAGGTATTTGTGATATCACTTTTAGGGTGTTCAATGTCAATACTTGGTGGAGAGGCATTATTTTAATAAAAACACAACATTCCTATGTACTTCACTAAAAAGGTCAAGTTACTTTATTAAATAGATCAAGATCGGTTTCCCTCATAGCGAGCATTGTCAATTGATGATGGTCAACCGATATCAGTTAACAATGCTTGCAATGAGCGAAACCGGTCCTGACCTATTTAATAAAGTGGAATGAAGAACAAAGGAATATTGTGTTTTTATTAATATTTGTGATATGTTTGTGTAAAATGAAACGAAATCAATAAATCATAGATTATTTATGAAAATGATTTATTAACACTATATTTTTATTAGAAAGTAAGTTGGGTGAGAGCTTAAAATTAAATCCTGTTCGTTAAAGAAATCGTTTAAAAAATTTGGGCTATTTGCAACACAGTTTGAGAACTGAGTTTCAAAAAAGTTTCAACTTTTTGATACATGTTATCTGCATACAAATTGAATGATTGTGCTATATTTGATAACACACATACAGACAGTGCCAATAATACATTTAATGTTAGAAAAAAATGCACAGCAGTTTTTTGTCATTTATACAAAACTTGACACGCTTCCAGAGTGATTTTTGCATCTCAATGATTCAAATAAGAAATGTATGCTAATTTTATAAAGTAGTTTCTACATCGATTGGGTAAGAATTTACTCGGTAGATCTTCATTGTAATGAGATGAAAGTAGCTGTTTATTAATATTCTCAATATTTGTGTCATAAATTGTTGTAATACCGGTTTCAACTAGGGTATCCAATCCCGAAGCCTTTTTCCAATCCCGGGATTTCGGGATTGATTTATTTTGAATCCCGGGATCCCGGGATCCCGGGATTGAGATTTTTTCACCGAGGAATTTGAAATCCTCAATTTGCTATACTTTTTCCCAGAATCTCACGAAAGCTCGTTTTTTTTTTTTTTTTAGCTCACCGAGGAATTTGAAATCCCCGATTTGGTATACTTTTTCCCAGAATCTCACCAAAACTCGTTTTTTTTTTTTTTGCTCATCGAGGAATTTGAAATCTCCGATTTGCCAATTTCGTGTAAATTTCGAGAATTTACGCAAAATTTCTCAATCCCGAAATCCCGGGATCGCGGCCATCTCAATCCCGAAATTTCGGGATCAGAAAATTGAACGGGATCCCGGGATTACGGGATCCCGGATCCCGGGATTGGATGCCCTAGTTTCAACTGAATTATAACTAGACCTCAAATCTGACCGGAACGACCGTCTCGTAAAATCTGTAAGGGGTCGCGCGCTGTTCCGTTAGAAAGTGAAATATAAAAAAATATACTATGTCAAACGTTATAATAAATGAAATCTTATATAAATAAATATATTTTATTTATGAATCCTGTCTCTTACAATTTTCAATTTTGAACTCTTATTAATATTTTTGCCACTTCTTTTGAATTTTATCTATGATTTTCTTGTAGACATACTTTAAAAAATGAACAGAAATTTATGGACACATAAATATATAAAATTATAGGTGACAAAGAGAAATTGTCTCATTGAATTGGGTCCACCAATTCAGTCAAAAAACTGCCTAGTGTTTATCTTCACTTAATGTTTTTATTTAATATTTTTAAATTTATATTGTCACAAATAAAAAAAGTGACAATAGTCTGCTACGTGGCAAATCATTTTGTACCGTTGCCACAAGAACTAGTGAATATTATGCACTAAGACTTGTCGGTCTTGATAATGACTCAAAATAAGTTTTTTTTAAAAATTGGAAAGCTGGTTTCAAATATAAGAATGAATATTCGTTTACTTTTGTTTTTTTATGTGAAAAGACTTAAGTGTTTGGCATGAAATCTCTTTTCTTAAACATGGCACGAACTTGAACATGTTGTTAATAATTCATAGATCAATAAATGCGCTGAAAATAACAATATTTTTGCTGTCCATTTTGACTCTGACACTTTGTGTTTTCTTAAAAAAGGTATACCGAATAAAATTATACAAACATTTTTCACTGTTTCAATCTAATTATAATTATTTTCAGAAAAATTCAAAAGCCGAATAAAGCCGACCTTTAAAAAAATGTTGTGATCCGATAACCGGTTTTTTCAAATGTCGGTTTTCGTAAAATCCTTACCAATGTACACGTTATAAGGTGTGTTAAAAATTCATAAAGTTTTTCAAGCATTTGGAATTTGTAATATTGTATACAAAGAAGATGTAATATTTTCAATTAAGATGTAATATTTTCATTTTACATAATAAAATGGTAAAAATAAACAAGAAAAGACATAAAAAGAAAAAATAAATAAATCGGTTTTCTTGACTTTGAATAACATTAAATGACAAACAATATCATTGGAGGCTTTACTCTTGACAGCGTTGCAATTATTTAATAAATGCATTTTAATTAAAAAAGAAAAAGATATTGTATTTAACTTATCAGTGTTTGTTGCTTTTATTTTCATTTGCCTCGTCTATTCATTTCATTGTTACTTTTGATTTCATTACCCTAGTATAAGTAATACAAAATGTAAATATTTGGAAAACAGAATGAGCTGAAAAAGCCTATCGAGAAGACTGTGAGAGAATCGAATATCCATGACATATATGCTACTTACCTGACGTCACAATCGGTAAAGGGTAAATAGCACCCAACCGAATGAAATCATATTGATTGAGAGTTCTAATTTTTCTAAAATCTATTTTTTGTAAAAAAAGAAATGCTCAAAAAATAGCCTTCAAAATAATCCCGTGGCGATTGCGAAATCTCATACCACTTTCTTTGAAGTTCGCGACACAAGTAATGCTTAGATTTCCTCACCTGAAAACAAAAGAAAAACAACATAAGTACGGTAAACTCTTACAACAAATAAGTAATTTATTATCATGGGACAAAAATTGGCACCGTAAGTCCATTACTTATCAGCCACATAGGTGATATATTTTTTTTTAAGTAGCACAGTGATAAATTCTTCTACAATGTTTTGTGAACCAAATTCGGTATATTTATGTTTATAATATGATATATTATAGGTATATATTTTTTAGTCCATTGTCCATTTTTTAGTCACTGGAAGTGAACCCAATGTGGAGCATTTATACTTATACTGGAGGTATCTCAACAGAAAATTATTTACGAGGACTGCTTGTCACTGTTTTTGAAAACAGAACAGGAAAGATAAAGCTAGGGTAGGATTAGTGTTAATTTAGAATAACAAGGGTAGGAGGGAGTTTTAAGAACACCAAATCATTGAAAAAATATTTTTGCACTGGGAAGAACCTGTGAAGTTTGTTACGGATGCCAATGACGTTGACCACTACGCCACAGACCCGACATTGTAAAATAGATTGACTTAAAAAAAATGCCGTTTCTGTCTAGTTTAATGAGTATTGCCGTACCTGTACGTTAAATTATCTTTTCATCTATTATCAATCGCCATTCTCATAGTTTTTATTGAATTGTTGTTATTTTGTCAGATTTAGACACTAGACAGATTCATCAGTGATTTTTACACGTAATTATTGTTATGTGTTTTAAATGAATAAAATATTTTATAAAAAAGGTTAACATTTGTAAACAAATTGGTAGCCATATAATATTGAGGAATCCTGGAATCGACGTCTGTAGAGCGTCACATGCACACAGATGAAAAGAAAAAAAGATCTAGACGCAAAAAGTAATAGCTTCTACTAAAAAAAACTAAAAGTAAAAAAGAATTGGTTTACTTTATATTTTTAACTATGCGTTTCATAATTCAATAAAAATATTTACTTTTTGAAATAACAATTAGTCCTAGTTTGATCAGTATCCAAAAAAATGTTTTTCATATTTTTCTGTGTGGAAATACTACCTACAAATAATCTTATATATATATATAAATGAATGTTTGTTTGTCCCGTCTGCGTTCTTATACCGTTCATCCGATTGCAAAGAAACGTTGGTGAGTTGTTGTGCGGATGCCCGAAAATGTTTCTGAATTAGTACAACTAGCAGTGGGCTGCCAATACGCTTACAATGGGGCTCGCTAAATATAAAAGCAATTATCTGTGTTCTGGGAAAGCAGTGAGTTTTTTTATTACTCTTATGCAATTATATGCAATACTATATTGTGTATCCAAAAGCACTTTAATAGACACTTTCTTTCTTTGAGTGGCATTGCAACGCATGCCAGGTACTCGCTAGTCATACCTAATTTAGTAAATATTAACTTACTCCTCAAAGGGTTACATAAAACTTGTATAGCCACGTTTTTTACCACAGTGACTAAGATATTCTTTGTCAATTTATTAAAGTGTTCAGTAACGACATGTGGAATATAGTTTAATACATCGCTTGGCAAATAAACGTTAGAAGCCTCGGTAAATATAAAAGAGGTGCTTTTAACAAATTGAAATACACTCGGCACCCCGTAGAAATATTTAACGAGTCTATGTTCGACAGATTCGCAAACTCAAGCCATTAGGTAATTATTTGGTGAGCGCTGGCGTCGAGGCGACCGGAGACGGAAATAACGAGTGAAACGCGTCACGTCCACGCCGGTCCGAGTTAAAGATGGCCTTTTTTGTGAAGCCCGTTAGTTGGGTCTCTTTTTCCAACCTTCTCAGCCGGTTCCTGACCATGGGCACGTATTTTTATTTTTTCCAAAAAGTTCGAAATATCAGCGTAATTTGATTTATCGAGTGTGAATTGGCGACGGAATAGAAAAATAAAACAGGCGGCATTTGCCATTGTTAAAAGTATTCTCTCAAGTCTATATATTTTATTGAATATGACAATGCCGATATAATAATGATGTCGATAAATAATTGAATAGCTGTATGGACGGAATACGTAAATAACATGGTCAACTGTGGTTCTGTTATAAAGTAAACATTCACTACTTTTGTGTTTTTCATATAAGCGATTTCATATTATTAAGTAATAAATTATCAACTTCCTATTCCTGCATACGTATAGTTTGTTACTTAAACTAATCACAATCGTTAAAAAAACATAAATAAATTTAGAAGCTGCACACTTTACGTTTTCTATTTAGTGATATTATCCATTTTCGGCATGCTAAAAAAGATAATAGTTTTAATAATCAGTTGAATTTTGAAATAATCAATTTTTATTAACAACTATTTCAAGCTATTTTTCTATGAACATGTTTGTAATAGAGATAAATAGCTTTAGTTCGAAATGATTACTGTCTTAGTATATTTGGTCATGATCTTGAAATTACTATAAAATAATTGCTTGTTTTAATTTCGTGTCATTATAAATCAAAATAAATAAGTTTGTCACATACAATAACTTTAACTTACAGTAAACTTAACAGTTACTTAAACATATCACGTAAGTAATCTTTTTTAACTAATCAAAAAGAAAATACAATATTCATTTTGATATCTAAAAATAACATTATTATACGAAACAAGTGTTTGAAATTTAAATGCAAAAATATGTTCGAAAACGGTTACAAATTCAATGATTCAAATTATTCATCCGAAGCATTTTTTGTTTTGTAAATCGTGTTTAAATTTATTTTTCATGATGGAAATCTATTACGCTTTTGTGAATTATTTTAAAATTGAACACGAAAGAAGAAAAGACATTCATTTCGTTTTAAATACATTTAATGATTACATTTTTATTATTTTATTACTCGATCGCAATGCTTGTTTTGGTAGTCTGAATAAAAAAAATGTTAAAATATCTAGTAAAGTGAGTGGAAATTACTCAATTATAAGGTGAAACAAAATGTCTTTTATGCAGATTTCATAAAACAGAAAAACACTATAGGTGCTATGTTATGATGATAAAAGCGTGGATGTCCATAATGTTTTTATCACTACTCACTTGAATTTGGCAAGAATTATTTTACCACGACGTTTTTATACTGACAGAAAGCGTTAAGAAAAAAACCCCGTTCTTTTGAGCTATAAATGCAGATAGATAGATTTTAGCAAGCCGCATCTTCTAAAAAACAAGTTCATTCATATTCATATAATTTAAGATTTCGACTTAAGGTGCTTAGTGGAATTTCAATGTTAAATTTGAATCGTTCAAATTACTTACACTCACACAAATTTTGTCACCAACGACCCGGGTTTCGCCTTTCGGTATCTTCAGACGTTCAAGTGCACGGATGAACTTGAGCTGACGCTTAGTAAATGAATGTTTCGTGTCTATATAAGAAATAAATGTATCATTGAGTTGAAAGCCATTGCTGGCGAAAGGGAATAGCCCACAGATTTAAATGGTGAGTAGTTTTAAGAATTATATTTATTTTTGTTTGTTGGATAAGGTTTTATGATTATATTTTTATAGGGTATAAAAGTGATGAACCCGGCATATGTAGCTGTTCATTTACAATAAGAATACTGTTCAATTGCGCTCTATTTATTTCTAAAATTTCCTGGAAAAAGAGTTTATGAGCGTCAGTATTTGGGTGCAACATTTTAATCCCTAGTTCCTAATTAAAACCGAAAACAGAAAACCGAAATGATATTGAATACCTCTCTAGAAAAATTACTGTTGAGATACTGTTATATGCTCTACATTAACACGTTGGATCCCGGAACCGTGTTTTCACGTAATAAGCTAGCCAAGCGTTGAGTCCCGGAACCGTGTTTTCACGTGATGCGCTATGCTTTTAAATATAGCCATAATTTTAGTATTTAGCATTTTTTTTTCATATAAGACTCAGTATATACATTACAGCAAATACTCAAATCTTTCTAAACCAATCTTTTAATTATTACTTTTATTAAAAATAGTCACTGATTTTACCAACCAAAGTTCAAGGATTATCATAACGAATTTGATGCGTCCATTTGTATTTATGAAGATCACTTAATAGCGGACGTTTTTTAATTACGATTTTTTTCTGAAAATTTACGATATAATCAAGGATTCAGTCCACCTGACCAATTTATTTAAATCATTATTGGACATTGATACAAATCTTTTGTTTCCATTATAAGATAGCAACCAAATCATTTGCGTGTGTGTTTCATATTCAAGAAATTGACTTGAAATACGTTCAATAGGTCGAAGCGTTCCTCGTATCAATGATAATCGTATGATTAACAAATTGATGCAGTGCATGGTTTGTGTACGCAGGGGGCTAAATCGACGGCCCGTCGGCTGTAAATCGTAATCGCGTATTACGGTCGAGAGGACGCCTAATCGGGGCCCGTGATTCGCATGCAAATGGGCTGGTGGGCGGATTCCATTTCAAGACGGGGTGAAGCCCTGAAAGACGCAATCAGGGGCCACCCACCGGAATAACTAACGCCGTCTTAAGCCTAAGTCCGAGATATTCCCACGGAGCGGTTCGACGCAATCGCGATTGTGTTTATTCAGGGTCAACGGGAAGGCGCAAAAAGCTCCCAATGCGTATTTCAGAAAAAAAAAATCGGAATTATCTCTGGAGGTGATCAAGTTTAAATTTAATGCGAAAACGACGCTTGAATGCTCAAGTCGTCTTCAACATCGATTGCCCAATGCTAATGAACCCTAGTGTGTCGAATAGTTTTCATAATTACACAATATACAGTGTATATTATACACGTATTACACATGAGCATCACCAGCATTTATTGTCTTCATGTCTTGTATAAAATTATTAGTTCGTATATAAATTATTTACTGGAATATGTTAAAACAAAAATCTCTACCTTTTTTAAAGGATTATTTTCCGGCAAGCTATTGAAGTTTTTCGTACAGTAAAAAAATAAACTATCTAATATATAAAAATGAATGTTGATGAATATCTGGTAAAATTATAATGCGGTTTTGTTTTTTTCGTTCTCTAGTAATTTGAGTTTGTTTTTTTTTTAATTTTGAGGCATTTCCATATTAATTTAGTAAGCCAACTTTTATGACTGCTCATTTTTCTGACCGGGTGAAGGTTGAAAATATCTAGATACCTAAAATACTTTGAGCTCTGTCAATCGTCTACTATGGCTTTTATATGTTGATAAAGTAATCTAATATATAAAAATGAATGTTTGTTTGTTCGTACTTTATGCGTTGCCACACCGCTCATCCGACTTCAATAAAACTTTGACGAACTTTTTGCTTGTACTTTCGGAAAGGTTATAAGCTTAGTAAAATTACTTACAGTAGGTCTTATATATAAAAATCAATGTTTGTATGTCTGCCATACAGTTCATTTTGACAAGGCATGCTTGCACTTGCGCGAAAGTTATAGTACAATTAACTTACGGTAGGTGGCGCGTGTGTCGTACCATGGAAAATCGGCAGCAAACTTCAAACGTCAAACAAACAGAAAAAAAAAACATAGACTTTAATAAACACAATTAAGACACAAAACTTTTCTTTCTTTGAGTGGCATTGAAACGCTTGCCGGTTCCCGGCTAGTCAATAATAAAAAAGAAAATGACCATTTTGTATGTAGTTAGTTATTAAATTTCAAATCCATTCTTCACCTAACCTTTAGCTATAGAAACTTCTTTTAAAAGTGTTGTCACGAATAACTATGGAAAACTGTCTTACCATCATTCAAATAATAAGTTGTCCTTTCTAAGGTGGATGGATACCTTTGGTAACGTATGTATGCCCGTCTTGAAAACTTAAGTCTTGTAATGTTAAATTAATACAATTGTTTAAATATTAATTATGTATGTCGTGGCTCTTAAAGAGGCAGAATACAAGTTCCATTCTGCAGCATTTGTTTAGTTAACACAATTTTGATTTAATAATGTACGTTGCACGCCAGCCAGTACGACTATAGAAACGTAACACCGATGTTGCGCATCAGCGGCACTGGATTTAAATTCCAACAGTATCGAAATTTCATTTATGCCGTACTATTTATCCAATTGATATCATTGAAACCTGAGTATTAGGCAGTGATGCACGTAACGCTGTGAGTTGATTGGCACCAATTCATTAGAGTCAAAAAGTTGACTTTATTCCTGAATCACAGAACTGTCACAATAACCACGCTACCGTTTCACCGTGCTACGCGACAATATACTAAGTTTAAATGGTTCACATTTGAATATTATTCATATAATTAACATTAATCAGTCTGATAGTTGAGGGTATTACTTGCAAACCCGTCTCATCCCAAAGTTGTTGAAACATGAACCATGACTGTAATTTAGTAGATACAAATTAATTTTGAAAGTACTTTTAGAAATCAGACTTGAAAACATCCAAAATATCATTCAAAAATAATGCAAGACTAAACATATACATTTTTTTTCAAAATGAAAATTCAAGTTTCATTGTTTAACCATTTTAGAATAAGCTGTGCTTGCAAGTAATACCCTCAATATATTATAGATGGGTTATTTCTTAGTATTAAGACTTCATTTTCACTCAGTTGCAGATCACAATTATTAAATACACGTTTGCTCATTATTTGTGTAAGAGAGAATAAAGTGTGTTTTGCATTCTTGATAAACATAAACTTCCGGATCTATATCGTGATTTTTTTTAAATCTGTGAAGTAATTAACTGATTTAATCAGTTAATATTATTAAACATATCACAGTTAACTGTCAAACGTCATAATTGTACTAAGCTGGTCATAGTAAGTCACTGTTTAGTTTAGTTCTTCAAGAGTTATATTTTATAATTGATCACGCCATTCTTAAAAGTAATTACTTTTAACAATTGCGTGATGTCAATAAAGAAAGCTATCAAACAAAACGAATGTTTCTTGTAGGACTAAATGCTTTGTTTTGATTTACCATATTAAAATGAAGTTCTTACAAGTGAATGTTTATTAAACTTATAAATCAGTATATTGTTATTTTTCATCATTGTTATACAAAACTTTAACGGTTAACAATGGTGGTGTTTTATCATGTTATTTAAGATAAATGACAAGATTTAAACGCCCTTAAATATTGTTTATGGCAATACGAGTAAAAGGTTGTACTTTCGAAATATTTTATCAAATATATCAACGCCTTAGTTAAGTTGTCCAAGTAAAGACTCACAGCTGTATTTCCCAGGCCCCATTAGGCCTTTTAGGCCGTGGCTGCCATCTATGGAATCATTTTGGCAAATGTGTCGAAGTAAAAGAGAAGGAAGTGCAATAACAATGAAAGGGGTTAGTCGGTTATGTTCTCGTCTGGCTTTTGCGATGGATGCGATAGCCAAAAAGCCAGCTCGAGGACATGGCGAGCATTATATAAAAGCTCTGGAATTATTTTAATGGAGTTTGTGTGGCCGGGCCACGGAACTTTTGTGTAGAACAAAAGAATCGAGAACTTAATAAATTCAATCTTTCTTGACTAATAACATTAAAAGCGCCACGATGAGTACTAAATAAAACCGCTTTGAATTGTACTACGGCGGAATGACTTCACCCGGTTCCTTATTTATTATGTGATTTTGTAATAAAATATTTGATAATATAAACATTAACAGAGCATGAATAGGATGCAGTCAATGTTAAATGATCATTGAAAAAGTAATTAAATAAATTGAATAACACCATAGAAAAACAAAACGTGAAAAATAAAATGTTAAATTCAAGATTGAAAAATAGTTACATTATATGTATATCCCGTGTTCAGGCATACTAACTATTATAGCTTTTAACCCTCGTAAGCATTTGACCTAGGCGATTTGTTTGTACATATTTTTTAATATTGACCTACCCATAACTTTCTTGATAATAAGTTTTGATGTTTGATTTAGTATTAATGAATTTAAGTTAATTATTGTATTTATATATTTAATTATTATAATATATTTACTTGTATAAAATTGGTTTTAAATATGAGAATATTTTTTTATGCCAAATCTTTAGCAAATTAATGCAGTCATTTATCAGATAAAGGTTTTTGTATGAAAAAATGTGTTATTTATCTAAAAAAAAAAATTAATTTATTTAGCAATAGTTTTGTTTAAATCACCAAGCTTAAAGTATTGAGCAAAAACGGTTAAAAAACAATCGTAAATTAATTGTACTGCCAAATTGATATTTTATTTATTTAACCATCACTGAACAAAACCGGAGTAATGCGCGATAACGATATTCCAGTTGCATAGTCACTGCATTACTGCAATTACGTTTCCGGTAAATGCATCTGTGTATACAAATAATAATTCTGCACCTCACGTGAATACTGCAAATGGCCCGATTTTAATTAATTAAATGTTCACTTTTAATTGCGGGTATAAGATTTTTAATTGGTCTATTGGAGGTATTTTTATTTATATGCTTGTAAAAGTTTTCTGTATCATTTATTCTTTTAGATATAAACTTAAGTACCGATGGCGTACATAATCATTAACAGAATTAATGCAATACAATTGCGCGAAGCTGTACCACAAAAGTGAACAGTATTTTATAATTTTTATATAGCAGTGGGCTGTCAAAATGTAAACAAGGGGCTCGGTTAACCTGAGATATATTCGCGATGTTCCAGAGAAAGAGTGGATTGTTTTATCACTCTTATAGTATGATTCACAATAATTATGAAAGTAATCGAATCTTATTATTATGTAAAAATATATTGCAATATATATTAAAAACTAGTATCTATTCCAATAGTATGCAACCGAAAAAAATATATTTTACAAAAAAAATCTAAATGCAATAAAATCTTTTGTTTCATGATACATATTAACCACCTACAGCTATTACTATATTTATTAATTAAAATACTATTTCGCTTCAACAAGGGATAACGCGCGAGCCTCTTCTATCCCTCTCCAACCCTCTCTTTTTACAGTAATACAGTCATAAGCTCTTTTTCCAAGAAATTTTAGAAATCAACAAAGCACAGCTGCAAAGTCTTCCGATTTTAAATGAAATAGCAAACTTTCTCACATCTCCACTTCTATAACCTATATAATCATAAAATCATAAAACCTTTGCCGACAAACAAATTATATAATTCTTGAAACTGCTCACTACTCAAATCTGTTGGCATTCCCATGGGCTCATCCTTTTCGCCAGCAATGGCTTTGGACTCAGTGATGCATTTATATCTTACATAAACACGAAACTTTCATTTGCTAAGCGTCAGTTCAAGTTCATCCGTGCACTTGAATGCCTGAAGATGCCGAAAGGCGAAACCCGGGTCGTTAGTGACAAAATCTGTGAGAATGTACATAGTTTGAACGATTCAAATTTAGTAATAATACGTTTAAATAGCCATTCAAAAATATTTTTTAGAGAATATCAATCATTGAAGTTTTTTTAAACCTGGGTTGCAAAATATTTTCAAATTACTTACAGTGAACCAAATCGATTCATAGTATTGAATACTATTTTAATACTAAGTTGTATAATTGATCTGTTAGCGAATTACTAAAAGTCGTCCTTTTAAATGAAAAGCTAAGGTGACGAAATTTATAAGAATAACGTACACTCGTGATATTATATACTCATTTATTATACTCAAAATTTCTTTTAAAGTTTTACATTTAAATAACAAGTCGGTAAAACTAGATAAACAAAAAATTCTGGAAATAAACATATTTAAATTCCTACCTAATTCAGATCTGTTGAATGATCAATTTATTTTTGCAAGTTCCCCTTTACTTTATCCCTTGCATTAGCCTATGTTAACTGCTCTTTAATATTATATATGTATTTTTAAAATTTTATTTCTTAAGTCAGAATCTTCATTGTTGTCGATTTTGTTGAAGTACACAGACTTATTACTTGGAAGCGGAAAAAACACAAAATAATCATTAAAGTTATTTACTTTAGTAATGTAGAATTTCACTTTGTTACAAATTTACCAAATTTTAATTTAGTTCAAATTTTTATTTGTTGAGTCACTTATACTGTAATTTTTTCATTGTTAATTGTTGCTTACACCTTTTATTTCAATTTAATTTTGTATAAATAGCACTATTTATATATTTTTCTTATTAGTTGAGAATGCTCGCAATGAGCGAACCGGTCCTGACCTATTAAATAAAGTGAAATGAAGGTAAAAGGAATATTGTGTTTTTATTAATATAATGCCTTTCCACCAAATATTAACAGTGAACACCCTAAAAGTGATGTGAAAATATTCTTTTAAAAAAGTTGGTATTTTAAAATGGGACTCTTTTTTTAAAAATCACACGCTTTAAAAGCTGCGAATATATGAGTAATTCAGTGTTGAGACGTGTCGGCGGACTCTGACGCGGGCGCGTGGTATACACGTGGACAACGGAAATGTCCGCCCCGTACGTGACCAATCAAGAGGCATTGTTTGCGGGTCGTGCCGGGGCCACTAAATGGAGCCTCCCCAGCAACCTACCGAAGCTTTTGACCAGAGTCGACATTCCTCACAAAAGTTTACAGCGTGAATTTGTTAGTCTCGATTTCAATTCGTGATTTAAAACTGTATTCTATAAAGAGCGTTACTATTTGTCTTTTTACAGAATCAACATTCACAAAACTATCTTTTTTTTTTTGATAATTGTTGAAAAAAGATATATTGGCCTACGAAGTATTCCACGTCGAAATTTATTCATTCTAGACCAGTCATACTCAACTTGCGGCGAGCGAGCCGCATGCGGCCCAGTAAGCTCTTATGTGCGGCCCAAAATAATTATAGTCACTAAATATTTTACATGCAAAAACCGCAGTACTGGCGTGCCGGCTCGACTAGTGACTGTATTTTACGTCAAATCAGTCGCTAGTCGCGACGCTATTGTACATCATACATACATATGTATGCAATATAGTATATGCTATATTTACAGTTTACTATACATATATTGCGGCCTACCGCTCACGGAGAGAAGGAAAAATCGGAATGCGGCCCGGAGGAAAAATGTTTGAGTATAGCTGTTCTAGACGATCAAAAAAGTAGGTTCAAAGAATGAAACTAGTTTCACTATTCATAATATTGTAGACATATATATTTAGTTCAAATTCAATAATCCTATAAGTAACAACAATTGGTACGAATTAGATAAAAAATGATAAAAATAAAGTTGTTACATAAGTTAATAAAAAAATGTTCTCATTACTCTTAGGGTGTTTATTGTCAATACTTGGTGGCAAGACATTATATTCAAATCATAAAAGACTCATCTTTACTGATTCTACTTTTTTAAAATATCAAGTAATTAGCTGAATATTTTTTATACCTGATTATTTTTTCGATACCTATGTTAAAAATATGTATTATTTATAAAAATAAACGTTGAAGTTTTTAACTGTAGAATTATTTTGTTTTTTTGAAATTACAGTTTAGAGAGAAAACTATATCTTTGAAGAAAACAATCTTGTCATCTGCGATATAAAACTACAGACTTTGATAAAAAATATTATACAATGTTCAGTAGACTACGACAATTTCAAATTTAAAATAGTAAAATGTTTCTTTCAATTTAAATAAATTTTGATGATGGTTTCTACACTTTTTTCTCTGTTTGTAAATGATTAAAAGATATGAGACGTAATGGATTTGAATATTAGTAAGTGACACAAAAAGCTTAATATAAAAATGAATGTTTGAAGAATCTATGTAATGTTGATGTATGCTATCTTTCAAGATTTTATAACATATAATTTTAATTACATCACGTATTCTTGTGCAAAATAAGGTTTCTACTTTATGGATACTTTCTCAGCCGCTTTATTTATTTTATGTAACGTTGCGACTTACAAAGTAATGTTTTGATTCATATGAGATAAATAAATTACTGTTAATTTTCAAACATGTAGCTGATTTGATAATTCTCAATGGTTTCCTGATTATTTCAGTCTCTTATGGGACATTATTCATAGTTTATAAATTTATGTTAAAACACACAAGTGTTTAAATTGATTAAACCGTTTAGATGATTTAACTCATGCAAATATCAAATACTTTGCGTTTTCAAAAGCTATTTAAAAAAAAATCACCCGGTAGTGAAATTAAGCAATTTACATCTTATTATTAGCTTACACCATCACCTCAACGTGGTTTCCATTTTATGTACATGATACATTTTCAGGTTAACATGGTTTTGGATAAAATATTTTATTATACATTCTGATTGAAGATGTCAAAAAAGTTTTCGTTCTTTCAAGTGACACAGAATAGAAATTTTATTTATACCTTACATGAATTATATTATATATTTTTTCAGTCGATTTATCGTTTTATGTTGTCTGAATGATGTCTAAACATTCCCTCCCATCCTTCCAATACTAAAATAACGAAACCGAGCGAGAGCGAGTAGTTAATCCTGTCCTAGTAAGTCCTGTCTTTTATTTTTCTAAAGATTAAAAAGATTTAAAGGTTTAAAATCTAAACCTGCTCTTTTTAAAAAAGAATGGTTGATCAACTGAGTAACAAACAGTTCTTATAGAAAGGCTTCCGTCGAGATACCTCCATAAACAGACTACATATATGCTCCATATTTTGAGCGGGTATGAATAAAACAATACATTATGTTGATTAGGTTTCGAGTATACATAATAAATACAATACCTATTTTGTAACTGTATACAATTATATGAATTCTAAAAAATATTCAATCATTTAAAAAATGAATGATTGATTTATACAGTGATTTTATATAAAAATTACAATGAAAACATAATACGTTTTTTGTACTAAATAGTGGTCTTTTCACTTGATTTTTATGCTAGCAAGCAAGGCTTGAAAGGGTAAATGTACGATTTGTTTGAAAACTTTTACTGGCTGGTCTGGCTGTTACACGGTAAATAACTATGGCTCCGACCGCTCCTAAAGAGAATAATTCGCGGCCAAATTGTCAAGTATTTTTTATGTTATTTTTTCGCTAACCGTTCGTTAGTCACCCGGAAAAATGGAAAGTGGCGGTGCGTGGAAAGAATCTGAAAAAGGGTGGACTAATGAAAGGTTTAAATGATTATTTTATTTATCCGCAAGAGGTGATTCAGTTACCTGGAAAATAATATTTAGTTTCTTCTTAGAATTATGAAAAAGATTTCGAGTGAATGAAAATCAAGCGGCATTTATTTGAGAAGAAGCAGAGAAAAATTGTTCGACTGTTGCAGGTATAATTCTATTTGAAAAATTAATTGGCTGATTTTTAAACATTTAAACAAGGTTGAAAAGTCAGAAAGAAAATAATTAATCATACAAAATATCTTATATTGAGTTAAGGAAAGAAATTATTTGTAAGTTGAAATACAATGAATTCTATATTACAAGACAGAAAACCAGTCTCGATCTTTTATAAGTAATTTTACTTTTAACTCAATTAAGTATAACTATATTTTATGAGAATTTATTTAAATAATTAATGACAACTGAGTTATAACGCTTTATATCAATGCCGTTAAGCTAATACTAGGGCATCCAACCCCGGACCTTTTTTGTGATCTCGGGATTTTAAGATTGACATTTTTTTCAATCCCGCCATTGAACATTCAACATAAAATCATGTCCCCAGAAAGATCCCAGGAATTTGCAGAATTCCCAAATATGTTTTTTATTACCTTTAAAAGTCAAGAATTTACGGAATTTAGCAAACACAGCTTCAAATCCCCGGAAATACATTAACAACTTACATTTTTCTATTTTATATTATATTTAAAAAAATAAATTCCGTTGGTGATATTACAACTCTATCCAATTCCGCAAATAAAAATTAGATAGAGATTAAAACACCACTTTTTTATAACCTGATCCATCTCTACTTATTTCCTCTCAAAAAACTTGTTGAGTGAATGACTAAAACTGGTTCTCGTCAAATAACTTCTGATGAAATAAATTATTTATTACACGTCGATACCCTTATTATTGTGAAAGGTTTTTGTGTTGTTTTATATAATATCGGTGTAATTTGCTTAACGTTAAGCGACGGAAAAGTTTTAGAAAACAGTGAGCATGAAAATATTTATATTTAATATAAGTTTGAGTATAAAAAAATAATAATAAATAAATTCGCTGCTAGTCAAAAGTAAATATGTTTAAAAAAAGAGTAATTATTTTTATTCTACTCTACTCCTGATTTAGAATCAAATATTAATTTTTAATAATTAGAAAGACAAAATATAGAGGCGAATATTTGAGAGTGAACATATTTTTTAATCGAAAAATAATTTAAATTCCCTAAACATATCGTTCTCTAATGACACATGAAATATTATCCATCAGTACTTATGCGACTAATTATACAGCAATAAACTTATGCAGTCATTCAATATGTCATGGGGGAGATGAATATCAAGTATCATTCAATAAGCTCACCTGTCAGATAATAAACTCCAAATATAGACAACATATACATAAGGGATTTAACTGCAAGCCATTTTAGTTTTTAAAGTTTACGGAATAGTGCATACTGATTTAGAATCTTGAGGGTGTCAGATATAACACAACTGTTATGAAAAATATTGATAAACTATTTTTAAAACCGCTGTGTTATTGTATGTGAAGCTTTACACAACGCTGGTTGAGAACAAATTAATTATTATACATCGAATGTGGAAAGGAAAAAAGACGTAACCCACAGTTTTTTCAAAACAGGCTTTTTCGATAATCACAATGTGTCAAACATGATACAAGTTCTATCAATAGGATGCAAGCTGCAAATGCCGAATTAGTATCTAAATTTAGCTTTTAAGTTTGAAAAAGATGACCTTGTAAAAAAATAAAACCGAGAAAAAAGACTGAAATAAAGGTTTTTCCTAGACAATTTCTCTAATTCATCAATTAAACACCAGTTTAGAATTTTCCGTGCACTTCAAGGTTGTGTATAATTCAAAATTTGCATATGGACCAAAATCATCAAAACACGTTGTGTGTTGGTTACGTCCTTTTTCCTTTTCACAGTCGATATATATACCTTCAATTATACAGTAATAATATACAAAACGATAATTTCTGAGACAGGTTATATTTTAATTTTTTTCTAAAATAAATGGTTTATTATGCGAAGTATAAATTGAAATTAAACGTAAAACATTGTTGAAACGCCTGAAATAAAAGAGGATTTGAGCGGTTGTCTAGTAATAAATTTGTTTGGCATAATTCTTCTATTGTTTTCCCTAACGACAATAGTTTGTTTGACTAATGTTTCAAACTATAACGATTACTTATGCGTATAACAAAATCTCGTCTTTAACATGTCTAAGTAAAGAGTTTTCTATGTTAGTTTCATACACAAATATCATAAATATATGAAATTATGAAACCATTTCTTACAACAGGATTACCGTAAAGTTGCAACGAGTCGTGTGGAATGACACCAGGATTGAGAGCCTGTCCAACTGAGTAGCGGTCTATAATCGTTCTGAACCGATTCCTGGACGTGACTGCAAATCGACACGTATTAAGAGGAATATCTGCCCCTCAACCAGATGCAATGGGTGAAGTCACGTACTGCGATTAATTAAGTTTGTTTTATAACCATTTTTGACGTGCACCTTCCGATGACGTCGCTTCACCACGAACAGTTGATTAAACTGTTACCAGTTAAATTGAACCGCGATATTTTTACATGATTTATTAAATCACCGCAATCAATTATAGCTGCTGTAAGATATAATATCTAGAAAGTTCAATATTATTCAGTTATATTTTTTTAAAAGTTCAGCTTATAATAATTCATGTTACTAAAAGAATAAATGGAATTACGAGTAAGTATGCTTGTAAGAAACGATAGAAAACTTTTTTAATTTTCCTTCGTGTTTCAAAAACATTTTTAAAGTATGAATAATACATATCTGTTGGCGTAATTCTGCAATAGACAAACAGAAACGTACATTTATTTGAATTTAAAATTGAGTTAAAACCAAGATTAATCGATACAATATTAAATTTATTATTATTAACCGCTGCCTAATTATCTATTTAACTTGTACTCTTAAACTATATTTTAGACTACTTCTTAAAACCTTGTCAAAATTTAAATCGTTCAAATTATGTACATTCACACAGATTTTGTCACTAACAACCCGGCTTTCGCCTTTAGGAATCTTCAGACGTTCAAGTGCACGGATGAACTTGAACTGAGACTTGAACTCAAGAACTCAAATTCATCCGTGCACTTGAACGCCTGAAGATTCCGAAAGGCGAAAGCCGGGTCGTTAGTGACACAATCTGTGTGAATGTATATAATTTGAACGATTCAAATTTAATATTGAAATTCCATCAAGCACTTTCAGTCGAAATCTTAAATTAAAACCTTGTGGTTGTAAGTTTAGTATATCAATAATTTCCGTAATTGTATACTGTAGTTAAACATGCAATAGTCCAAACAAAGACGTTAAATATGCCCATTAATAATTATCTTTCAAAGAACATACTCGAGTGACCAAAAAACAAAATAAGATTCAGAGGAAAGTTAAGAACATTTGCCGGCGTTAAGAAGTGTACGCAGGCATAAATAGCCGAACGCGTGAGGAGTATTTTGACATATATTTAAACTAGGGTGCAGTAATTTCTTTTGACAAAAACTGTCTTAGAAACATCAAACAGAATGTGTCACCGGATAGCAGGAGGTAGAAGATCCTTAATGGAAGCAGTATTAGCTTTTTGTCCGTTCGCAGAGACGGCGACGTGACTCGTAAATACGACACGCGTGTTGAGCGAGAGCTTTCTTAGCTGGTGGTAATTTTTGTTCGTTACTCTTTTTGTAAACATAAACATCAACACACTTTCACGCAGTAGTATTTTTTCGAAATCGTTGATGATATTATCTGACAAGGTAAAACGTACAGTTGAAGAATATCATTTAGATCATAGTTTCTCAACCTTTTTAAGCCCGTGGCCCCCTTTTGAGTCTCAAATTTTTCCGTGGCCCCCCTATTCATAGTAATAAAATTCTCGGGGCTCGGGAAAAATGAAAAAATATACATTTATTTTTAAAAAAATACAACACAAAATTTTGTTCACAAATTATTATTTAAAAATTTAAGATTTCGACTGAAGGTGCTTGGTGGAATTTCAATAAATTTGAATCGTTCAAATTATGTACATTCTCACAGATTTTGTCACTTACGATCCGGGTTTCGCCTTTTGGCATCTTCAGGCGTTCATGTACACGGATGAACTTGAACTGACGCTTAGTAAATGAATGTTTCGTGTTTATATAAGAAATGCCTGGATACTATATGTCCTATTTTCTTTGATGTGGAAACTTCTTAAAGCTTTTTAAATTATTCAAATGGTTTTTCTTTCATTCCCATGTGTTTTGTATAAAATGGATATTAGTATTAGCAAAGCAAAACATATTAAGCACATGAGTTTCATATTGTCACGGGGTGATGAAAGAAATCCGTGGACAAGATAGTCAATACAATATTGTCGACACTTACTTTTAGATGCAGTTATTATAGTATCTCTAAATACCATTGGAAAATAATAGAAAAAGTATGTATAATACATACATTATTTCTGCTGCAATGTATAATTGTCCTACTGTATTCTATTTCATTTTAATATAAATTTTAGTTCATTATATTTTGGGTGGCTGTGGCCCCCCTTAAGTCTGCTGTGGCTTCCCAAAACTGAAATTTTCTGCAGGGGGCCACATGGCTCCCGGTTGAGAAACGCTGATCTATAGGGTATAATCAGAGTCATTTTTTTATAACCTTTTTTTATTTTTAAGCTGGAGTCGAAGTCGTCTTTTTTTACCAGATTCTACAGTTCTGAATTCGAGAATTACAAGGATCTGTAAATATTATTAATTTATTTTGCTTAGTCGTTTATAATCTTTCATTATTTCAAATTATTTTAGACTAAGTGACTCGTATATTGCGGTAAAACGTGCACTTAGTTGGGTTCAGAAATTAAGTACACAATGTTTAAATTATTACATACTTAAACCAAGCTGACAAGCTTTGTGAAAAACAAACAGTTTCTGCGTCAAAGAGGACAACGTTTTCTCGAGTGTTTCCGCGTACGCTGCTACGGGTGGCATAACGGTCTAATTTGCATACGATTTAATTTTTTAATTTAGTAAAATACACACAAATCATACGTCAATATGTTACGCTGTTTTTTTATTCAATCTTTTAACAACTCTATATCTATTTCGAAGATTTTTAAACGAAAATTACGAGAGTAATTATGATTGATTATTTTTATTTTTTGTATTTGAAATATCTCAAAGAATTTACACTAAGATACTTTTTTGATTTTTGGCTGATGCTAGAATGTATCAAACAAAAATGTTACTAAAAAGCACTTAATTACCATGAAGCGCAAAATTATTCACCATTAAAATCTGTAAAAATTCCCATGGGTTAAACATTTCGTCAGCAATCGCCTTAAACTAAGTGATACATTTATCTACTAAGCATCAGTTCAAGTTTGTCCGTGCACTTAAACGTCTGAAGACGCCAAAAGGAAAAACCTGAGTTGTTAGTGACAAAACCTATGTAAATGCACATAGTTTGAACGATTCAAATTTAATATTGAAAGCACTATTTTATTAGCAATGTGTTAAAACTAAGAAAACAATATATATGGGTCGCCAGTTCCAACGGCCGTTAGACTGATCAACTCATTGCCTAGAGAAGTGAACATTTTTAGTGATATTATTTATGAACTGTTTGCTAGGTTTTACTTTTTTACATTAGGTTTGTGAAGTGCATGGTGAATTGGCGTCAGCTGTAATGTCATGTACTGTACTTTTAATTTTTAAATAATAAATAAAAACAAGAAAGAAAGAAAAGTATTAGTTATAAATGATTGCGAATCAATGATTGATCTATCCAGGCGATTTTAGTTCTCGGTGATCTAATTATTTGTTTTGGTAATTCATTGTATTGTTTGTTGAAAAAAAATAGCTTCCTTCAAATATCATATGTTTTTCATCGTTCATGCGTCAATAAAATATGTTATCTAAATCAGCGTTTCTCAACCGGGAGCCATGTGGCCCCCTGGGGGGCCACAGCATGTCCCAAGGGGGCCACAGAAGAAAATTTCAGTTTTGGGAAGCCACAGCAGACTTAAGGGGGGCCACAGCCACCCAAAATATAATGAACTAAAATTTATATTAAAATGAAATAGAATACAGTAGGACAATTATACATTGCAGCAGAAATAATGTATGTATTATACATACTTTTTCTATTATTTTCCAATGGTATTTAGAGATACCATAATAACTGCATCTAAAAGTAAGTGTCGACAATATTGTATTGACTATCTTGTCCACGGATTTCTTTCATCACCCCGTGACAATATGAAACTCATGTGCTTAATATGTTTTGCTTTGCTAATACTAATATCCATTTTATACAAAACACATGGGAATGAAAGAAAAACCATTTGAATAATTTAAAAAGCTTTAAGAAGTTTCCACATCAAAGAAAATAGGACATATAGTATCCAGGCATTTCTTATATAAACACGAAACATTCATTTACTAAGCGTCAGTTCAAGTTCATCCGTGTACATGAACGCCTGAAGATGCCAAAAGGCGAAACCCGGATCGTAAGTGACAAAATCTGTGAGAATGTACATAATTTGAACGATTCAAATTTATTGAAATTCCACCAAGCACCTTCAGTCGAAATCTTAAATTTTTAAATAATAATTTGTGAACAAAATTTTGTGTTGTATTTTTTTAAAAATAAATGTATATTTTTTCATTTTTCCCGAGCCCCGAGAATTTTATTACTATGAATAGGGGGGCCACGGAAAAATTTGAGACTCAAAAGGGGGCCACGGGCTTAAAAAGGTTGAGAAACTATGCTATAGATCATTTCATTTTTACTTTTGATTTTTTCCATATGCGCTTCCTATACGGAGCATATCGTCACCACAAAGTTCCTCCAAGATTCTCTATCCCCCGCCAGTCTTTTTACTTCCTCCCAGGTTATCACATCGTCCCGTAGCTACGCCGAAATCCATCTGGTTGGTAGAAGGGACAGCCAGGGTTCAGACTCTCTTGAGGCATTCTCAGCACGTGTCCAAGCCAGGTCCATCGCCGCTTTATTATTTTGGAGGTAAATATGTATACCATCAGAATATTTTTGGACACAGTGGCAACACTATAGATTCCTGTAGTTTGAATACACATCATTAAATATCTATTTTTAAAATGGATGTGAGTCGTAAATTTTTTTCGACTCCGCCTCCAATTTCGGATTAAACCCCCGACTTCACGACTCCCGATTCAAACTCCAAGCCCACAGTTTTACTGAAAGCACGATATGATATATCATATTGGTGAATCTAAAATAAAGTCATAATGATTTAATGTTGAAACATACATTGGACGAAACAAAAAAAAACAATTTTCCCTGTTATACTTAAATCGACTTCATTGCTTTACATAAATTAGGATTTTTTAAATGAAAAAAAATCAAAACTAGCCTTAACCTCTCAAGTGGTCAGTCCGTTTGACATGGTCTATATTATTACTTAAATTGTATCTTTGTTCTGTGTAGACACTGACATATTAAGCACTATACAACTATTTTGATGCATTCAAATACTAAGCAATGTCGCGTTTGGGACATGTATATAATGTGCCTCTGTCTTAATGCTGCTCTGATCACATTATTCCACTGCTATGCCTGTAATGAAACGGGAGTGATATTGTTGCAAAAGTCCTCAGAAATTTTGTATGCACACGCACCGCGAAGGGTCCTCCGATTAAAAATTTAAATGATTAGGGTATCACAAGACTGGAAGAGCACAGAGGGAAATATTGATATTGAGCAAGCCAGCGACGATGCTCCAGAATGGGGCTACTGGAGATTCCCTCTGAATAATTTATAAATATCGTAAGTAAGGGCATCCAAATATTTTATTAAACTTCAAATATAGTGTACAAAGCGGGGTGGAATTCAAAGACGGAATTAAAATCAACGAAACATTTTGAACTCTGCGTTAATATTGTCAATAAAAAAATATTATTTTTAAGTCAACACAAGTTATAATTTATTAGGTTCTATTTTTATATCGGCTATTTTTTTTTGAGGTAGTAATTTATTCAATGAGATAGCTTAGACCAGGGGTAGAGAACCTTTTCTTCTCTAAAGGCCGCATTCATTTTTCTGATTCGACACGAAGGCCGCAGTAATCATTGACTAGGGAAGTTTTGGCCGGAAACAATTTCATGCCAATTTCTAGAGCTAAGAAATTTACGGATTTCCCAAATTACAAGCGTGGGATCTTTTTTTAGGTCTTTTGAGTATTTTGACATCGTAAACTCCAAGATGTTACGAAATTACAAAAATTTACAGAATTAGAGAATTGGCCAGAAAGCCGCACCAAAGTAGCCAAAAGGCCGCAGGTTTCTCACGCCTGGTTTAGACAAACGGCTTCACAATACTTCATCAATTATTTGTATTTAAATTAAGAGTTGTTGTCGAGTTCTATGGCGCAGAGGTTAGTGTTGTTGGCTTCTGTGGCGGATCACACGGGTTCGAGTCCGAGTAGGAACAATACTTTCGATTGATTTATCGATTTCTGTTCGAAGGTGGTTTGTGATGTCTTAATTTCCCTCCCACAAATTCTATACTTTAATAACTGGGCGTTACAAAAGCGATTAGTTAACCACTAGTCCTGTTCTAGCCTTATCCTTCTATCTCTACTACTCTCTTTGGAAAAAAGAGAAGTTGAACGACGTAGAGTTCTCGTAGAAAAAATCTGTTGAGATACATCCATTAGGAGGCCTATATGTGTTAATTTTCTTATTTGAAATAAAACTAGTTGATTTTATTTTAAGTTAAGGTGTATTAAGATAAGACAATATATGTATTTAAGAAATACGTGTTGCTCGCTTGGCTTCTATCACGAAAAAAAAATTGAACCGCGTGTTAACTGACGTTGAAGTTGAGTTGACAGCTAACCCGATGAGCACATTACATTACTTTCGAACCAATTGTTTTACACGTAGACTAGCTTCGTTTAATTGCTTATTCCAACAATATGCTCCACATTAGGAACGGACAAGTTTTTTTAAAATTTAGTGTGTGTTTTTTGTGTGTTAGTTTTAAATGTGGTATTATAACTATTAGTAAAAAGAGTTTGAAAATGCTTTCTATCATAAATGAAACCAATTATTTTCTGTTTAATTAAAGCATGTATTAATTAAAATATGTTAAAAATATATGACCTCAAAATACTAAGTTTTTTATTATATTCTCTTTTTTTAATTTCTACTTTTTTCTACTACAAAACTAATGCCATATAATATCTAGTATAATTTCAATATTAACTTACAAATGATTTGTCTTTTTAAAATTCACATACGTTCAAAATGATAGTACAGTTTCGTGTATTTTTTCTGCTTAATATTCTGTCTTCATCTATAAAAACGCACAACGACAAAAAACATACTATTATGATAATCAATGAAGCATAATACATAAACAGTGATTTTGACATTCGCTTTTTTTGATTTGTGATAGCATCATGTTTCAAAACAATCAATAAAATGTCGTATAAAAGTTTGATAAAGACTGAAATCATATTATTAATTTGTATTTAATCATAGACTGTTTTTTTTTAAATATTATTACAAAATGGTAATTATTTTATCTACAGTATAACTGAATGAGGAAACTCACTTTTTGAAATTGAAGTTTAGTTCTAGCTAAGTATTAAAATATTGAGGCTGTCAAAATGAGATTCTTGTATTTTGTATGGTTTTTTAATACCAGAATTCCATTTTTGAAAATGTTTTAAATTATCTATGGCAACATATTTAAAGATTGTGTTGTCAAAGCAACGATTGAATATAAATACAAATTGTTTTTAATGTATTTAAATACGCGTTGGTCTTGGTGACACTAATCTCATATTAAAGAATTTGACGTTTAGATTTAGATTCTCGTTTTTTTGTTTTTTTTGTCACTTTGTTTTTATATAAAAAATACTGGAATTTTAAATAAAATACAAATTTAATTTATCTACCCCGTAATAAAATCACTAGTACTGCTTTATGTTATGATTTTTAAGATATTCACTGTCAATACTTGGTAAAAAGGTATTATATTAAAAAAAAAAAACTCTTTTCTACTGATTCCACTTTTATTAAATATTTTCACGCCATGCTCATGATGAACATATTCAAATGATTCATGAATAAATTACTATTTTTAAACAGATTAATTTTAGGTGATAATGAGAGTGATTAGCTAATCTTTATTTCTGTTCTAGTCCTATCTCTACTCTCTCTTTGAAAAAGATAAGTTGAGTAACTGAGTAACAAACAGTTCTCGTTGAAATAAATATGTTAAGATACCCACATAACGAGTGCTCCATATTAGGAGCGGACATGAATTTAAACAATATGTTCTAACCATAGTAAAATTATTTTTGGGTTTAACAAAAAAATAGTAATAGAAATATTAAAAATAACCGAAAAGGTTAATATATAAAATATTAATAAGTGTGACAACAGTTTTATGTAAAAAAATGTTTACTATTTTGCATTTGTATCGAAAATTTGCATATTGCAAACGAAATGAAACAACATGATCGAGACTACAGTGAACATGTTACGCTTGTAATTTATCCCGCGAAATGATTATGATGCCGTGAATATAAAGTTGTGATACCTTAGAAAATGAAGTTTGTGAAAATTTCACGTGAGTTGCGGCGTATAATAATTTAAATGCAAATGTGAAATTCATGAGGTCGTGTACTTTATGGCAGATGTTGAGCAATTTTGGCAGTTTAATGCTCAGAGTTAATTGGATTTTGGTTTATCGAATCAATGGCAACTATTGCAAGTTGACGTTACCATAATTTATATGTGACATAGTCATTTATTTATCAGCAGCCTCAATTGATCAGAATACATTTGTTACAGATACATACATATGTAAATGTATAATAAAAATAACTTTATCGAAAACGAAATTATAGCACTCATATTTTGACAGGGTGATAAATATTATCATATAATATTTACAGTTGTCGAAAATATTTTTCTTTGAAAAAATAAAGAAGAAAATAACCATACTATTGAAAATAAAATCAATTTAATGTTGTCGAAATAAAATACCAATAATGTAAAAACATTTATGAAATCGATACACTAAAACAGAATACAAATATATGAATGACTGATATCAATAGTGATTGTTAATACTAAATGTACTATTAAGGAAGTGAATTAGCTTAGCGATTAACGCGAAAAGATATTTTTTTATATATTTTTAACTAGAATACATTTTTTGACGTAAAATATAATATATAATGAAATTTATAGTCAAAAATCATATTTAAGTTGTCAAATGCTGGTGCCCGTGAAACATGATAAAATGAATATGTTAGTTGAATTTAATTAATGACAGTAAATAATAAATAATATAATATGTAAAAACAAGTACAAATTCAATTAAAAACAAAGACTCTCTTCCTGATTTTTCAAGCCATACACGCTTCTAATTTGTAGCACATGGATTCAAACTATTGTAAATTATGTTAAACAATGTTTTTCTTACGAAAATTGTTGTAATTCTGTTGGTCAACCGCTCTTTTTTTGAGACAGTTGGGTACATAATGATTCGGCTAGCTAATAACTTTCGCTTTAGCTTATTTTTTTAGAATGGAATATGGAAGAAAAAATTTAAAATACTACTTATGAAAAAATCAATTAAAATATATATTTATGAAGAAACTATTCATCCTAGGGTTCAAACCAAACCCAAAAATGTTAGTCACTTGATTGAGGACCCATAAGTAAAACTTATTTTATTGATTAAATTTGAAAATAAAAACGTTCAAAAAAGTAAGTCTAATTATTTATTTTAAACTAGCCGGTTCCCGGCAAGCGTTGCAATGCCACTCAAAGAAAGAAAATATTTGTGTTTGAAGATAATGTTTTCTTTTTCTGTATGTTTGACGTTTGCTGCCGATTGTCTATGGTACGATACACGCGCCACCTACTGTAAGTTTATTGAACTATAACCTTTGCGCAAGTGCAAGCATACTATGGCAGACATACAAAAATTGATTTTCATATACTTACTCTATGTTAATTTTACTCTATCTATAACCTTCCCAGAAGTGCAAGCAAAAAGTTTGTCGAAGTTTTATTGCAATCGGATGAGCGGTGTGGCAACGCATAAAATACGAACAAACATTCATTTTTATATATTAGAAGATAAATGAAATGTTTGATACTACGATTGTCTTTTTATAAATTTTAGTCACTCCAATATAAAATGAAATGTTATAAATTCTAAAAGTCATGATCGAATTTTTGGATAATTTCAAAGCTCTCAAATTAATGAAAATATAACAATAAAATTCATAAAATGTCTGGCTGGCAGTGCGGATGATTATGAGATATGCCTTAGGAAGCTGAATAAAGGCACGAGTCGTCGGTATTCGTTTATATTGGAAGCCGTAAGCGAGCAAAAGAAACATTCAAATCGGAAACGTTACCCTTCGCTTACCTCTTCTTTTCTCATTCTCAGCATCCGAAAACGTTAATAATATACATTGCTAAAGGGTCGCTATGTCAAAGAGTGACCCATTTCTTGGCCTGCGAGCCAAATGAAGTGGACGTGGATATGAATATCGCTACGATGCCGAGCAAAAAACTCCTTCTGCCAATTTTTGGACCGCTTCATTCTTTTGCTATAAAAGGCCATAGTTGACCAAGATGTTTTCTTGTTACGGGAAAATATTTTTTAAACTATAATCAACGATATTTACCTTTTTACTAATAATTATAACTAGTTTTATTATTAAATTTTAAAAAAAATTATCATTACAACTTATGCCAATGCGCCAAATATTTTTAAATTGAAAGATCGTACTATCGTAGAATTTTAATAATGTATGTAAGTCACTCGAGATAAACTCAACGTAAATTGACATCACAAACACCTGTGTCTTATGTCTAATTTGACGTTGATCTTACCGGGAATCGAACCCAGACCCACCTGGTCGGTAGAGCAAGCAATAACCAACTAGACCACAGCGGGCGACATTATACCTGATTACAGTGAAGACTAGGGAATTCAATCCCGAGCCGAAATGTTGATCCCGTGATCCCGGGACTGGTCCCGAGACCAGTACATTCTTTTAAGAAATAAAAATTGATAATATTGATGAAAATAAATTAAAAAAATATCCTATATTATATAACCAGCTGTGGGCTGCCAATAAGTTACCAAAACGCTCTCTTAATCTCAGCTATTTGCGATGTACAGGTGAATGAGTGGATTTTTAATTACCCGTAAAAAATATGCGCCATAATTATTAAACGAACTTAATATGCATAAATTATATAAATTCTGTAATAAACAAATGTTCATTTTTAACATGAGTAATATTTCAATACTTTTCAATCGATATTTATTAATATAATTATTTAAAAATTTCAATCATTGTTGACGCAAAACCATCCTTGTCATATTTTGTATTTTTTCCGTAATATTATTATAATTTCAAGTTTTTTGCTCAGTAAAATATATTAATTAATAATATTAGTGAGTTTTACAAACATTCAATGAATTGAAATATATATATTTTTTTTATTATAATAAGATATCTGGATCATAAATACAAAAAAAGATAAAAGCTTTCATTAGCTGCTTAGGGTTATTTGAAAGACGCTTTTTAAAAGTTTTCATACCAAGGTCGCCATTTTAGAGGGCAAACGCGATCGCGCTGGGTCGCGATCTCGAACGTGTATAATCAGCACGTTCACGAACATACAGTGTCGCGCAAAATTTAATGTCGTGCGCCGGAAGTTGGCCAAAGACGAGCTTTTACTTTTCACGAACAAAGGGACATAAATACCGTTCGAGCTTTCGCGCGAAGGCTTCGAATGCGAAAGGGAGATGCTTTTTTAACAACGTTGCGAGGCGAAAAGCACTCGTGCTTATTTATGATTATACACTTGCTTACAAATCGTACACGTAATTTAAAAAATGGAAAAGCGCTAAAAGTATATTTACAGGTCTCAAAAGTGTTGCCAGCAAAGTATTCTTAGTGTCCTGACAAATATACGAAAATTCTTTCATTACGATTTATGGCGATTTTCAAAATGACTTTCTTTTCACTGAATGAGTACTTTTTTACAAATTTTTCCTTGAAAGTATATGAAAGAAAAAAAGAAATATCAACAGCTTAGAGCTAAACTATTGCATCTCCATAAATCATTATAAAAAGAAGACTGAATTGAAAGTTTGCAAATAATATTTTGTGATATAAAAATGAGTGTTTAGTTTCATATATTTTTTTAAAATCCATGTCCGCTCCCAATCTGGAACATATGGATTCCTAATAGAGGTATCTCAACAGAAGTTTTTTTCAACTAGAACTGTTTGTTAGTCAGTCATTCAACCTCACTCACACAAGTGAGTAGTTGGGAAAGAAGGATAAGGCTAGAACAACTTGTGGTTGACTAATCGCTATTGCGACTCCCAGTTATTAAAGGATTAGGAGAATGGTAGGAGAAGAAATAATGTGATTTGACATCACAAACACCCAGTCTTTGATCACAGCTTTGAATTTATTAAATTCACTGTGATCTTACCAGGCATCGAACCCTGACCTGCGTGATCGGTAGAGCAAGCGCTTACCAACTGAGCCACAGCAAACGACTATTCGATTTTATTAATCTAATTTTCATATTAAATACAAAAAACCCACACTTCATAGTGTAAAATAAGTGAACTTTCTGAACTGGAATGAAAATTTTCATTCATTTCATTTCTAGTATAAAGAAAAATATGTTTTAATATGTAAATATAAGGTTTGGAAATGCTATATTTAAACGCATGAACATTAGAAAAATATATTTGACTATTGAATTCATTTTCGATCAAAATTGAATTTAACTTTTTTAGCTCTATCGATAATATGCAAGTATTTAAAAAAACAATTTTGGCAATTTTATACTGTAAAGACAAAATATTAAAAATAATCGCTGCAGTATATATTCCATTCCGATTACAAAAGCTAGAATTACCGGCTATTTAATCAGTATTTAAAGACGAACGTGTAATATTTTTAATATTACCTCTTTTTTCTGTTTTAGGATTTATTCACAACCTTTGATATTTTGTTAACCTAGTTCACCTGTCGCCTGTGTGGTCGAGTGGTCAACGTCGTTGGCTTCGGCTACGGAGGGCCCGGGTTCAAATCCCGGTACGGACAGTTTTATAAATTGATTCTTTAATCGATTTTTGAATTTCTGTTCAAAGGCTCTCACCCATCCTATCCTATGAACAGGGCGTATCGAGAGCGATTAGCTTACCACTAATCCTGTCCTAGCCATATCCTTCTATCCCTACTCTCTTTGGAAAAAGAGAGGTTGAGCAACTGAGTAACAAGCGGTTCTCGTAGAAAACACTTCTGTTGAGATAAACTCCATTAGGAGTCCATATGCTCCACATTGAGAGCGGACATGGTTTAAAAAAAAAGTTCACCTATTTGATAGCTGAATATGTTTAAATTAATCTCAATCCTGATAATATCGACTGTAGAAGGAATTAAAACGTAACTCACAGTTTATTTAAATAGTTAATACACGTTTTTTTTTTTAAAAAATGTACGCCACACATCCCGAATTAGTTAGTAAAGAAGGACATTTTTTTATACATTCAAGTTTAAAAAATAACATTTTTATATTGTGATAGTGATTAAAAATTGTTAGTGCTAATTGTAGGATAAATATATGAGAAACGTTATGTCTTATGTTCTGTTGGATAGAATAACAAAACTAGATAATTAGTTAAAGCTGCAATTAACAAACTGACAGAGAAAGAAAAGCAAAGAGATGAGAATAAATCCAGCATTGCAGTGATTGGGAAAGCACTCATTCTGGGAAAGCTAATCCCAGCCACTAGTTTTTCATTTGTCTTCCATGAACTTATATAACATTTAAGCTGACATTAAAAGTTGTTCCTTACATAAGCTCCAACATCTTTTATACAAATACTCGAAGTGCTTCTCGGATGTGTAGATAATCCTTGTTTGTGTAAGGATAGCTTTTCACCCTCCCTTGACGTGTGTAATCAGTAAAGATAAAATTTCGTATCTATAATATATGACGTATGAATTTGTAAAGGTTTTGGTGATATTTCATTTCAGTAATATACAGTATATATGTTACTCATTTATTATCATCAATATGTAACAACGTTGCGTAAAACAAGCTGCGAATTGAAATCAGAAGGTTACGTGTGCTATTCTTGACTAAATTTTTTAGGAAAAGATTTTAAATATTCTTCGCACAATATAAGAAGAAAATTCGTTTCTTTAATTGATCTTTATTGCGTTATGAAAAGCGGCAGTAAAAAAGTTCCTAGATACACATAACGGGTGGTAGTGAGAAAATGAACAGCCAACTTATTTATTATTTACAAAATAAAACTGGGAAAGACTGTTCACAATTTTTATTTTTGATATGGGATTTCAACGTCGATGACAATAATTTGTTTAATAATTTGTAAATTATCTACCTAGTTTTTATTTAATTGATTTGTCTGTCGTCAATTTTTAAATCAACTATGTTTCCTTATTGTTGTATTTGTTTTCTTTTGTTGTAATAAAGTTCAGCACAGAATAAATAATTGTAATTTATACATGCATATGTATTTTTATTTCATTTAAAATACTTACTTACTGAGTAAAATTGGCTTCGAAAATTTACAAAGAAATAAAGAAAAGTCAAATTATATTTTATCTTCGGTTGGTCGATTTTAGCTGTTTTTTTTTCAATATATATGTACGCACAAAAGTAAAATTTATCGGAGATTTACCAAGCTAAAACTTTTCGAAATAAAACTCGTTGAAATAGTTTATTTTGTTTAACATTTATATCTCAATTATAAAAACAAATACCATTTATCAGCCAGGTACAAAATAAACATTTCATGCTTTTTGTTTTTTATCTATCCCCGGGTACCAATGAACGCAAAGTTTCTCTATATTTTGTTTAACAGTTATAATATAAAAATACTAATTCTTATTATTTTTGTTCAATTGATAATGAATGTAATTGATTACAAAGACAGGTGGAATATTAATATTATGTAATAAATTTAGAATAAAATTATTTTATCCTAGATTTAATACGCACACTTTTGATTGTTGTTTGCTTAACATATTATATTTTATATGATTATACTGCTGTAAAAGAAATTTAGATAATATTAGTTTTACAAAGCAATGCCGGAAAAGATAAGATAAATTAAATAAATGGTATAAATGAGAAAAGTCTGACAATATAGCTAATAAGAATTATTGTGATTTTTCGTAGAAATTAAATTCGATAATATGCCAAGTGCATTAAGGATTAACTCTGTGTGATGTTCGTTTGTTAGTAATAATATTATTGTAAAAAACAGAAATAAGTAAATTAATTTAAGATTTAAATATTCTGATACAATTATTGCTAACCTATGATACATATAATTATTGATATATTGGCTACCTTCTGTTCTCTATGGCTCTGGTAAACTACAAAATAATAGGCGCAGTTTAAATCGTATATTTAAAAACAATTTCTCGTATCTGTTCCATGATATAGCACATTCCGAAAGGTCTGTGATATAGATTTCTGTAGCCCAAAATCTCGGAAGGCAATTCGACGCGCATTCGAACAAAATCGCAGCTTTTCACTCGGCTGGTTTCGGCGGGGTTCGGCCCCCCAAAGCACACTTTGGGCGAATGCACAAATATAATGACTCAAGAGTTTACAGACGATCGGGCTTTCGATTTCAGAGCAAACTTCTTCAACTCGCGAGCGTTTATTATAGAGTGTGAGATAGATACTGGAGTATCTATGTATGGTGAAGATTAACAATTTGCGGTGTGCGTACTAGGAAAACATTAAAGATAAAATTGATGAGACCAATCTAAAAAAATATTTTAACGATGGCAATCACCTTTTCTTACGCTCAGATTTTAAATTTTAAAAAAAAATGTTCAAATAAAACATTTAACCATCACGTATCTGAACAAAAAAGGGCACGCCAAACAACATATTGTTTGTATTTATAAAAAACACATTAAACACCGAAAGATAACAAATCTATAGAAGTTTGCAATGAGTTTGCTGATTGTAATAAGGTGAAAAAAATATCTAAGTATTTTGGTTTTACAAATATATATTTATTTAATACATGTCCGCTCCCAATGTGGAGCATATGACCTCTTAATAGAGGTATCTCAACAGAAGTGAGTAAGTAGAAGGGAATGAAGGATAAAGCTAGAACAGGACTAGTGGTTAACTAATCACTATTGCTACACCCAGTTATTGAAGGATCAGGAAGATGATAGGAGAGGAAATAATGTGAATTGACATCACAAACACCCAGTCTTCGATCACAACTTTGAATTAAGTAATTCTCAAATTCACTGTCATCTTACCGGGAATCGAACCTAGACCTGCGTGATCGGTAGAGCAAGCTCTAACCAACTGGGCCACAGCAGGAGAATGAATGAATTTGAGAATTACACATATTATTTTATTTTATTATGGTTGATGGCAATTTCGGTTTATGCTTTCATCAGAATACTTTTTTCAAACATACACTACATCAGCTATACACATGTACTAGCTTAAAAGAGATTCACAATATACCCTATCACTCACTTCAGAACTTTTATTTATATTACAAATTATTGTATTATAATAAACCAATTGAATTTATTGTTTCTTGGAACGATACCAAATATGATTTATTGGAAATTTTATGGAAAATTAGTTTACATTTAATTGATTATTTATCATCGGTAACAGTAGTACATTGTTAGGTTTTAGAAACGATGATTGATATATGATATTCGGTCTATGAGTTCTACCATGTAAATGCCAACTCAAAACTTTGTCATTAAACATGTTGCACAACTACTCCACGTTCCACTTTTTAAAGTTAAATATTCTTACTATTGATAGATAAAAAAAAATCATTTTATTATATTTTGGGTTTTATAAAGCAAGAATTCACTTCAAGGTTTTAAATTATTGCGCTGAAGATAATTTCACATGATAGAAAGAAAGAAAAACTATTTAAGTACTAGTTAATAATCATGTAAATATTTCAATCTTTTTTATTAATATCATGAAAAAAAATACATATTATTTAAGTTTGAAATGATATATACATAATTCAAAATGTTATATATATACATAATGGTACGAGAAAAAAAATACAGCAAGGTATTTTTTGTCATTTATTGAAAAACAAATGGCTGTTAAACATTTGAGAGTTATAATTTGCTGCAAAAAAGCCTTTTTTTTAAAATAACTTTAAACATCAAAAATGTTACCGATTTCTGATATTTTACTCGTGCTTACAAAAGCTTACGACTATCCTTAGTGCGGTAGGAAATCACAATGCGTTTTCTAGTAATCGATATGAATTGCGAGTGTCAATGACTCTCGTAAAGGTTCAGGAAAGAAATAGGTTATTTGGACAAACTTCTTGAATAGAAATACTGAAATTCAATGATATTATCCCATTTGTGGTGCTTGAGTTGTGGCAAAAGTTTATATACTATTACTTTCACAAACGTTTTCAACTGAGAAATAATTTAAAAACGTAAAGGACAGCGCAAAATAAGAATTAAAAGGTATTTTAAAATGTTTTTTTAACTCTTAGAAAACGCTAAGAAAAGACTTCTTATCATAAAAATAATTTCATCACAAATTGATGTCTTTTTTTTTAAGTTTTACTATATATATTTGAATAATCATACGACATAAAATTTAATATTTATTCAAAAATATTTAAAAAAATATTGAAACCCTTAAAAATAAATAGACGTATTATTTATTTTATATTTTAATCAAATATGAAATATTTAAATATGAAAACTGTTATTTCTCTTATAATAAGTAATGCCTTTACGTTTGAGTAAACAACTTTTTTAAATTGTAAGTTTTCCTCATTCGTTATTTGTCAAGAATGAATGATGAATTCGCCCATTCCACCATATTTTTTTATTGCGTAAATAAATAGCACACTTCAATCAAAACTTGCGACAAAAAGGTTTTAAGTAAAAATAATGTCAGACATTAGTCAAACAACAAGAGGAATAATAATTTAACTATTTAAAATATTTGATAGAAAAATAAATCCAAGGATCTATCTCCTTCCAGCAGAAGTATAATATAATAATGACAGCATTGGGATCAAAAATGACCCCATACACTTTTCTTATAAAAACTAAATTGTTTTAAATTTAAGATTTCTACTGAAGTGCTTAATGGAATTAAAAAAATAAATTTGAATAGCTCAAATTTTGTACATATACACATTTCGTATTTTAGCGTACGGATGAACTTGAACGGACGCTTTGTAAATAAACGTATCATGTATGTATAAGAAATAAATTTCACAAATTTAAAAAATGGCTTTTGATGGCGATATTTGTCAATTTTATTATTGATTTGATGTTAATGATGATCAGTTAGTTAGGTGAATAATCGTCTAAGCGAATAAAAACTCTGGAGGTCTTTAAAATTATACGTGATTATCGTTGAATTTTTATTACATGGTTATGCTAAATGATTTGAATGGTGGGTTTTTTTTTGATAGGTGGAAAATTTACACGAAATTTAACTACCGTATATGTATAAGATAAAATATTGGAGAATTCGGAAGATTCATCTATACATTAAAATTTTAAAATTTAGACTGCTTTGGTTTTAAAGTAATATTTTGATATCTTTGATAGATTCGGCAGTAACTTTGTAGGAGTTTATTTTTTAAATTAAAATAAATTTTATAACTTTGCTATACCACTTTTTTTTGACGATAAAACGATTATTCGTAAACTTCGCAATAGTTTGATGAGTTTTTTCGAAGAGGCAAAACACGTGTCACAAATTGTAATAGCATAAAAAGTGGAATGAAAAAGTTATCAAATTAAATTTCATATTATTATTTTGCCCCTTAATTGCATGAAAACTACGAAATTTTGAGTAACGTTTTTATTTAAATTATAATATAAATACATTTTTTATTTAGTACTCAATGTCTATTGTTTTTCAAAACTGGATTTAGGCTTGCTTGATAACAAGCTCCTAATATATTCAAATTTTGAAATTAATATTTCGTTACTCATCATATAATAATAAAAGATATACATTTGATCTTAATAGTAATGCTTGCATTTGTAATAGTATACGTAAGTGAAAAATGATATCTTATTAATGCAGAATAGTCTTACTAGAAAAGTGAAAGAATTATTTCATCTCAAAAATACCTTTATTTTTTTGCATAAAAAATATTTCTTTATATTGTGAATTAATTCAATAGCCGTCGTGCCTTTGTTGAAATAAAACTCGTTGCTGCTGCATATAAAAAACGAATACTTCATACAATTACTTTCATGAGCTACATTTCTTTGAAACTTTTTGAGCCCTGTATTTTATTAACGGAGGTTATTAAAAGTTTTTCGTATTAAAAATGACTGCGGATTTAACTCTTTCTAACAACGTAACAGATTGTGCGCTGGTTATTGTATAAAAACTTTACTAACAATAGGTTGTCGTTCACTAGAAGAATGCATTGTTATTTTATTTCCGAAAGCTCTTATGATAAGTGCTCTAAGCAACAATGAATCATAAAAAATGTAATTTTAGAGTTTTTGCTATGTTTAATCTAATGAGACAGTTAATAACGTATTGATCGATTCATAAATCGTATACACTCTAATTTGCCACATATTTTTGCATACATTATACAAAACATTTTTTTTTTACAACAAACTTCATAATTATTGATGTTATTGTAAGTACAATAAATAATTTGATTGCAGAGGTAATCTGAAAACATTCGATCAGGGTAATTGTAAGAAAGAAGCAATACTACAAGCAAATGTGAAAAAACAACATTATTAAACGAATAAAAAAATCAGACACATCAACATAATCTATGCATTTCGGACTTAAATTAATTAAAAGTGATTTTAAATACATTCTGAAGAACCCGATACTTACAGAATACATATTTCGTCATACATCATTTTCAATTAATTGTAGTACATTCATAAATAAATGTTTACTTTATTGTAGCACACCTCAAAACTTCAAACAGTGTACGCTACTGCCTTAATGATTACGACTTAAATCAAACGTCCGTTTTATTTGGGTCTTTTGAAGCAAAAAGTATCTGAGCCAGAAGTCAAATTACAGTGCAAAACGCCACGCCATGTTTCGGATGAAAATAAAATGATACAAACGTTGGGACATAAACGAAAACAAAAACATCTCGATTGTATATAGTTATTGCTTTAATGACAGGCGCATGAATACTTTTTATGGATAACGCAATATGTAGGATGATTTAATCTTTATTAAAAACCGTTGAAACAATACCAAATTTATTTTCCTTTATCGGATACGCAAGTGATTACTTTTCTTTTGTCAACGTTATTGCAAATATTTAATATTGCTGTTAATCCGTCAATGGAACAACTATCCGCCCAATAAACGTCATGCCAACGTGACAGCGCAATATCCAATAATTTACAGGTCCGCTAAAACAGAATAATATGATAATATTCATCATAAACAATACATCGCCACAAATATACGGATTTTTTAATGGTTGTAAAAAACAAGTAATCATAAATTTAACAGAGTTACATTGTCAATAACATTAAACGACTGGATAAAACGTGTCACAAAGTAACTTTCTTAATTTTATTTAGATCTTGTATCTTTCGAATACAACTGGACTGTTTTTATTGTATACTTCTTATAAATTTATGATGCTTACTTTTTTCACAACACAATCAAGCTGAAATCTATTCTATTTAATTATTATAAGTCGATTAAGGTAACGATAAAAATGTTAATGTATTTGATTAAAAACAAATTAATGTGACATTTATATCAAGAGGGCTGTAGAGTCGTGTAAAAAAAGATAACTCCGACTCCGGCCTTAAAATAATAAAAAACAACTCCGACTTTAAAGAATATTTTGAATCATTTAATTTCAATTTACGTATATATGTTTAGCATCAAATCGTCTTTAGTCAGTTTTATTTTCAGTGGCAACACTATGGACTTTTCCATAGTCACAATTTTTACAGGTCTTGATTTTTTAAATTTAAAAGCTAAATTTAGGTACTAATTTGGCATTTGCAGCTTATATTCTTTTGATAGAAAGTTTATTAAGTTAAAACATTGAAAAAAATGTTGGTCACGTCCTTTTACGTTTCCAAAATGGATTTTATATATTTTTTTTTATATAATTTATCAACTTTTTGTTTTCTATTTAAATTATTAATCTTTCAGAGTATGTCTCGATAATGTAAAGTACAGATGGTTATATTGTGTGAGATCATTTGTAATTAATTTATGCAAATCTCGAATGCATACCAGCATTACATTATTTAAAACTCGCCATTTGCGAATTGAAATGCAAATGCGTCGAAAATCACTCAGGAGATTATGCAAAAACGAACATTCTATAATCTCTTTGAAAACAAACCTTTTTAATAGTATATAACAATCGAATATTGATCACGGTAAAGCTTTCATAAATTTTACGTCTCTATTTTTTATCGGATATTATTACATTTTTAATTAATTAAATGTACAAAATAAAAGTCTTATATTTTTTTTTAATACGCAATTAACAAAATATATAAAACATATCGAAGAAAAAAATTGGCACAGAAGTCGACTGAGTAAGCTCCGAGAAAGTTCACTTCAAATCACAAATATAGTAATCGTCTGAATTCACTCACCTCCACACAGAATATGTCAAGTTTGTTCTACACCTTGGAAGGATCAACAATTCATGTCCACTATTCATCCAAAAATGATCGGAAACATTATGTTTTACATTCTCAAGAAAAGTGAAATTCTCATTTTGGCCTCGTATAAGCCGAAAGAAATATATGGTACATTAAATTACTTTTCAGGTGTTCAAACTATTAAATATGAGCATGTTGAAATAAATAAATATGAGCAAGTTGGATAATGACATGGGGAAAAAGGACAAGTCTCAGAGTGCAAAAATATTTCAAATGATATGCAAATGTCACTTGAAATAATGGACTATGAAAAAACACTGAAATAAACATCGCTGTTACTTAAATATCTACAAAAGTTATAAGGACTAGGATGGTGTTGATTTTCGGAATTAGTTACGAAATAAAAACATTTAAATCCCTCGATTCGTTTTTTTACTAGCATTGCTCTCTAAAAAGCATTTATGTCCGTGATTAAAATAATATACTTTTATGATTTGGTACATGGCTTTATGCGTATTATGGATTAATATATTATCACGTTTTATGAAATTATAGTTAGAAGAGTTGGAAATTTTTCTTAATAAGATGTCAATATTATCATATATTACTTAATTAACATGAATTTTTTGTTTTTATATTTCACATATGCTTAAAGCAAAGAACTATGGTTCAACTCGTTCTTTAACAACTGGTGTATAAATCTAGATCATATCTTTCTTACTTTTGCTAGAAAGGATGTTTTTAAAACTATCATATATTATTTATTACAAGTTTAATAAAATCTACTTGTATATACCTAGTCTTATGCAAAATGTGTCGTCCTTTCCGCTTTCATATAAAATTATTAGGGTTTGTAATATCCCCCACAACAATTTCGCAAACTTGTGACTGTATATCACCTTACTACGTGACGTTTGAAATCTGTGAAATTGTGAAGATATTAAGCTTTTTCGTGTATAATAGGGGTATGTCTTAAATACTTGATTGTTATACTCAATAATTTGTCATTTTTTTGCATCCTAAATATTATCACTTTTCTCTTATACAATGATTTAGTCCACAAACAATGACTACTGCAATTTGGTCACCCAAACTATTTAAAATATTCCAATATCTGAATATATTTATATAAACGTGATTCTATACTCAATAGTATTGTAAATTTTCGTTTAATCGTATCTGATAGTAATAGATTATTAGTCAATAATTTAAAGGGATAATTTTTCAATCGGACACTCGAGTCTTTTCTTGTTTTACAGTATGGAATCTCTTCCCATTCGTTCGCTTCCGGCCACTCGGTCATGTTTGCACTGCCGAGACAACTCGTTTCCTTCGATAACAGCTTTACGTTTGCCATTTTAAAGTAGACTTACCCGAGTACTTGCTACTGGTAAATTTATACCACCGAGTGCTAGCGAGATCGCGATTTCTTTAGCAAATTTAATCAATTACTTCAAGTCGAGTTGCGGGAAAAAAAATAAACTATACATTTATGTTACTTTTAAAAGCTTCTCTTATTTTTTTTTGAATATTGAAGTATTACAAATAATGTAATACATATATTTTTTAAAATTTCCTTTTTCAACAGGGATTTTTTTTGGGTATTTAAGTTTTAAAATATTGCAGTAGAATGGCAACGCACCGAATATTTTTTAATCATTTGATTATAAAAGAGACATAAATGAATGTACTAAATATACCGAGAAGAAAATTAAAATACCGATTCCCTAGACCAGTGGAGGAGAACCTGCGGTCTCTTGGCTTCTCTGATGACCTTTTGACATGTGTCATTTTTTTATGTTAAATAGATAAAGAATTTTTTAAATTGCGTTTTTACATTGTGAATTAAAAATATTTAGTTTATGCGGGGAGGGAGTGTGGGGGTGTGTCAACGCTTTCTTTACTGTGACCTTATGTTGAATCAGATAAATAAATGTGGAATTTAGAAATGAAAACGTTACCCACCACTGCCCTAGATCCTAAATGATCATTTTAAGTTATTTGGCCAAACTATTGATTCGACATGGAAAATGATCGCTATCAAAGTTGTTACTGATTTCAGAAAAGTACATTATATTGAAAATTAAATATTTTTTTAATTTGTATGTTTAATTGGTGATATATTATAGAATATCTATTAATGCGTCATCCTAAACAAATAATACAAATGTAAATATTTTGCTATGCATGGTTATAAGTCACTTAGCTTAATTTTTGAGAAAAAAATAACAATAAAAATAAGTGAAGAAGAGAAACAGTATACAAAGATTCGCCATTTATATTCGTGTTTATTTTGTGAAAACACAGCGTTCAATTTTTTCGTTTGTAATTTGTTATACCGTACAAAATTTAACTTTATATTCGAACAGAAGAGAATTTTAGTACCTCTTCTAACTTATAACGTGAAAAGGTATTTAAATCGGGAGTAGGTATCTTGCGAGTTGAAAAAAGCGATTACTCCAAAGGTTAAGAATACCCTTATAATAAAGAGAAGAATAGATTACCCAAAATTTATAAGGGTCTCGGCACTTACTTTTATTTTTTAAAGTGAATTATTTAGCCAAAACAGCAGACCCTAAGAAGGGAGGTCAAATGAAACACGATGATAATTTGCGTAGCAACCTTATTAAAATAAGCAAACTCTCTCAAACAGGGATCAGTAACGAAGCTTCAAGTCGTCTGTTAAAGAAACTTGATGCGGCTTCTCTGTGAGTATTTCAAAGATGGAAAAGATATACTCAAGTTGACGTTATCAATTACTTAAAAATCTTTTTCTTCTCTGACCATATTTGCTCCCTATGTAGAGCATATGGCCGCCACGCAGCACCTTCATGTTTCCCTGTCTCCCGCCAATTGCTTTGCTTCCTCCCATGACATGCCAGCATCCCTCAGTTCCACCGAGTACATCCTATGAATAGTACCCGACGGACGTCCGGGGCGCCGGAATCCCACCGGTCGAAAGAAGAGGCAAGCAAGATTGAGGATTTCCAGAATCATCCGCAGCACGTGACCCAGACAGTTCCAACGTCTTTCCATAACCACTGACGTGACAGGGCGTTGTCTTGTACGCTTTCTTATCTACGAACTTAAAAATACTAACAAAAAATGATTAAATATCATAAAACTCAGCAATAGATTATATACAAGATATAAACTTCAATATACTCTTATCTAAATTATTGTTTAAGAACAGATAACTCATTTTTTTGCTTGATTATGATAATTTTTGTGAAGATTTTTATTGCCGAAATTCACACTTTATTGAAGAACATGTACGTATATATGAAAGGTCTGCACGGGCCGAAATTTTACAAAACTACCAGGTTCGAGCCCGAAAAACTCAGTTCTGACCCAGCCCGGGCCCGAGTCTAGTACCACACTTGCTATCCGAACCCGACCCCAAGGCCAGATTTATACACCTCAGCCCGAAAAAAACCCGTTTTTTTACAAATTTACAACAATTTACGATTCTGTATAGAACTGATAATAATTAAAATCATCGTGGCTGACTTATGACACGAACAAAGTCTGAAATATTTTTCTGAATAAATGAATTCATTACCCAGGCCAGTGCAGACCTCAAGTTTATATAATATATAAATTGTTTTTGTCACAATTGAAATTGATAGAAAATAACTTTCCTCATTCTTGATCCAAATTATTTGTCAATCAAAATTTTAAATTAGGAAGAGCAAAAAAAGACTTAATAAATACTAGAAGTATGTTGTATTTTAGTAAAATATTTATTTTACGAATGTATATAATATATTAGTTTAATCATCAAATTAAAAAAAAAAAAAATGTTCGCAGTAAGGTTGCCGACACCTACTCTTATACATTGTTGCCAACTTAATTAAAACTGACTTTATTTAGCTCAGTCTTATCTTAAAATTATTGAATAAATTTAATGAGAACGTAACGAACAAAATCTAGACTAGTTAAATACTCAATTTTAAAGAGTAATAATATATGTATGATTTTCGAAGTAACAAAAATGTATTGCTATTTATAACGAAAAGAGTATTTTTCAAAAGATTATTGTGTCCATAAAAAAATATTAAACATTGCATTTTCCATTTAATAAGAGTACTGCTCATTCTACAGTATAATATATATATATTTTTGACTGTCCGTCATAAAAATACTTCCCAAACGGTTAACAGATGCAACTAAGAAATTTCTTCTCGATGTTTTGGCTGCCATTTTTAAGAAAAACTGTGCTAAATTCTCAACTTTCAACTTTTAGCTGATAACATTTAATAATTTAACTTTCAGATATTACTCTCTACTATACCCTCGAACGGTTGGCATATAAACTCAAACATGTTGTTTTGACATCTTTTCAACTTTTCAAACAAATTTTCATGCTGCAATCGTAAAATGAAAAGATATAGTGGAAAACAATTTATTATTTTTAATATTATATTTACGAAACATATCCTACACTCGTTCATCTAGATATGCATCCAAAATTCTGGTAAATTTTAACTGGTAACGATAATGAATATTTTAATTAATTTATTGGCTTAATAAAAACAGTTAAAAGTAAGTTAATTAGTCACTACAAAGTATACCGCAATTCTCAGTTAGATAAAATGGTAAGATTATGGAAAAAATATATTTGATATATCTAATATATAAAAATGAATGTTTGTTTGTTCGTATTTTATGTATTGCCACACCGCTGACCCGATTGCAATAAAACTTTGACAAACTTTTTTCTGCCACTTACGGGAAGGTTAAAGGCATAGTAAAATTATCTTACAGCAGGTCTTATATATATGAAAATCAATGTTTGTATGTCTGCCATACAGTTCGTTTTTACAACGTATGCTTGCACTTGCGCGAAGGTTATAGTACGATTAACTTACAGTAAGTGGCGCGTGTGTCGTACCAAAGACATTTGGCAGCAAACGTCAAACAGACAGAAAAAGAAAACAAGCAATTCAATTAACACAATTAAAACATCAACACTTTCTTTCTTTAAATGGCATTGCAACAATTGCCGAGAACAGGCTAGTATTTAATAAAATACGTTTGTATTTTTAAACGAGTAAACGAACTCTTTTTGGTTTCTTAGCATTAATGAATCGCGTTATTTCAAAGCATTCATTGAAGAGGTTTTCTGAGAAAGCAAAATTCCACACGGTCAGCCCGTTTTAATATGGCTGTATGTTTTTATAGTTAACCAACGACGAGTGGAAAGGATGTTATGCGAGGGACAAAAGATTAAAAAAGCTCCAAAATCCCTAGAAAACTGCGAAGAATGGGAACTAAAAACTATTACGGCAGATGCCCTAGATTTTTCAGATCCTTGCCAAGTAAAGAAATTAACTTTAACTGGATGCGAACCTCCTTTATTGCTAGCAAAATGAAATAAAAACTTTCGCAACAGTAGTTATTGTCGAAAGGAGAGTATTTTTTAAATAAAATAATCAACATTTCGTGGTTGATTAAAAGTTTTTACTTGTATTTGTTATTTCAGAAGTAAGTTTGATTTTGTGGGTATTTTGTGAAGAGAATATTTCTACTATCAAATCAAAATTGTCCCTTTTGATATTCCACTGATTATATAACTATGTTAAACAAAAAGTTTGCCTTATTGAGATGTTTAGTCAGACTAATATGATTATTCCAAATATTTGTTGAGAATAAAAATTCAAATACCGAATATCGAAAAAATAATGTAATAATTTTATTATGCCAAGTCGTAGTGCTAAAAATCGTCTATTCAGTGAGTATAAAATAGATAAGAAAAAAATAATATACCTATTTTAAAGCCATTAGTGTAATAAACATTATTACATTACTTTGAAAAAATAATTTTCGATTAATTTAACAAACATTCAAATACCCTTATATAAAAAATGCACTTATTCGAATATCAATTTAAGTCGTCAGACTAACTTATTACTGTAAAATAGTAAAACTTTTGATTAAAAGAATGCAATTTAAAAACGGTGTTTTGTAATCAAATTAAAGGTGCAATTTTCCATGTTCTATAGATGTGTCTGTGTAAATATGTGCTATCTTATTGTTATATATTGACTTATTTCAATGGCTATCATTATGTGATATTAAAATAGCAAGCTAAATGACTATTTTCTTATTTGTAAATATTTTTTTTATAACCGAAATAAAAAAGTCAAAACTTAAAATGGGTAACTTTAAATGTCAATTATGTGCGTTTTCAAGAAACGTCAATTAGTAATAATATATGTTATAGAATTCTTTCAAAAATCTCAAAATCCTAGCCATTATTATTATTATGAATATATTGTGAGAAATCACTTTGATATGTCGAAGTGAAACCTTGACGTTTTACAAGTGAAAATTTTCGCGCAGTAGAAAACGTTAGCCAGGTAAATAAAATACGTAAACCTAGAATAAGTTCAAGACAATTTAAGTTTGAATTCAACTCTTTCGTTCAAAGCTTTTCTGAATATAAATATTCGCTCGGTTTCGTCGAAGATTCGTATATGCAATATCGAAAACTGAAGGCAAAGTTTTTTCAATATCCCCAACTTTATGCTATTTTCAAAGAGAATGCAACATTTTTAATTGTAACAAAGTTTTCGATATTATTAAAATGTATCCAATCTCAAACGTTACAATAGTAAATGTAAATTATGATTGTGAAGCCATTATGTACACAAATAAATATTAGAAAACATTATTTTTTAATTGCTTTATTACAATGTTGCAGACATTATATATTAGAATTAATTGATGAGCAACTCATTTGTAAATGCATTGCGCAAAATTTGTTGAAAATAAAAGCAATGTGTCAACATTTGTAGTTAGACTTTTTCAAATGCTCAATTATAATTAAAATATTTTAATTGATATAGATATATATTCAAAAATTTGGTGCCTCGCTAAACGATTGATTTTAGTGATGTACAAAATATACATGAATATATTCATAAATACATATAAAAAATATACATAAATATAAATGAAATATTAAACATGTCTGGGTCGCCACTTTATACCCCATACTCCATTATAATTATATGTAGCCTACGTGAGGAGCGAATATAATTTTAAAAACAGTTTTATATTTAATAAAGAATATCCTTAAATGACAAACGAAAGTATACTTCCATAAAAATGCGAAGTCGTTCTAATATTTACTATGAATATATTTAATGCACTATAATATTTCATTGTTAAATCCACAAAAATGAAATACCCCAAAAAAAGAGCCAAAGAGAAAATGAAAGTTGTTACATTAACAATGAATATTATTCATATCATAAATCAAAATAAAAGTACATGATAAGAAAATATAAACGCGGTAACTTTTAATATATCGCGTAGACCCATGTTATCGTCATTTCTGACACATCACAATGATATAATTTATTGTTTATCGACCACGTACCTTTGCAAATAATTCTGTTTTGAGTAATTTTGTTTTGTACCGAATTCAATAAAGTAACTTTCAGCAGGAAGCATCGCTATGAACTGTCAGTAACTGTGCTCGCTTACATTGGGGATGATTTCCCATTTGCTAACGATCTAACTTGTTAAAAAGTTTATTTTATGTTTGAAAATTCTTGAAACAGGTTTAATTGTATTTGAATAATAATTAACAGGCAACCCATTGTAGAAAATAAACTGATCATCTGTAAACGTTAGAAATATTTTTTTCCCTGTACAAAGCTTGTTATAATAATTTGTATACATACAATAAACTTGCCTGTAACTTGTCGCCATATGCTAAATATACTTATTTAATATTTTAACAATAGACAATATACTGTTAAACGATAAATATCAATAGCTGAAAATGTATAGATAAACCGTCGTCTGCAGGCGGGTACTGATTTGATTTGAACAAATATTGTTTTTCTCTAAATTTATCTTCCTAGCAGGAATAACAATTGTTATTTGAAACAAATAATATCTCATATTAAACCTATAATTGGAATATATTGGAAAAATAAAATGTGTAAATTTCATCACATATATTTTTTTTTCTGGGAGACATATTAATTATTAGTAAATATAAAAAGTTACCAGCGTGTGTTTTATATCAAGATATAATGCAACATTAAATATTTTTCTTTGCTAACCCAATCGTTCAATTTGCATTATACTATGAATAAATATATTTGAATAAGTATAATAATATTAAAACAAAATGGTTTAATGCTTATTAATGTTTTATTGAATGTTCGAAAATACGTATGTAAAACGATTTCAGGCAAATGTCCGCCTCTGTTAGCTTCACAAATGCATGATTTTCCACAAAATTATGATTTGAAATCCAATTTCTTGAGCACAGTGTCGAATTGAGGTATATGGATTGTTTTGAATATTTTCTTGGACAGCAGCAATGCTTTCAGCTGATCTTCTGGTGGGATATGGCCCAAACCTTTATTTTTATCTGTTGCAGAGCTTTTTTATTTTAAATTATTCACTAAACCAGTAATTGTTATTTTTTTCAAAGTCAAACTATAAAAAAATGCGGAGCATCAAAATCAATCGGACAGAAAACAAAGAAAAATATGCGGACATAACATTTTTGGTTTTCACTGTTTCGCTAATTTTTCAAGCTCACGGTGTACCAGTGCTCCAGCTAAGAACTATTGCACTAAATGATAAATAGTGGGCTTGATGGTACATTATTATCACATTCAAAATTTTACGTAATTTTCTCATCGTCACAATAATTGATCATCGACTTTTATATAATATTGGCTTATCGAATATTGTTCCATAACAAATTAGCCACGTCTATACGTCCTGACTAAGGCATCCAATCCCGTTCAATTTTCTGATCCCGAAATCCCGGGATTGATACGCTTGCGATCCTTTGATTTTGAGCAAATCCCCGAAATTGACACGAAATTGAGAATTTCATATTCCTCGGTGAGCTAAAAAAAACGAGGTTTTGTGACAATCATACCAAATCGAGGATTTAAAATTCCTCGGTGAGCTAAAAAAAAAACAAGATTCTGTGACAATCTGGGCAAAAAGTATAGCAAATTGAGGATTTCAAATTCCTCGGTGAGCAAGTCCCGGGATTGGAAACCCTAATATAGGGTATCCAATCCCGGACCTTTTTTGTGATCCCGGGATTTTGGGATTGACTTATTTTCAATACCGAGATTCTGGGATTGAGCACTCAACAAGAAATCATGTATAAATTGTGACTATTTTTGAAATTGACAAAACTTTTGGTCTCATAGAAAATTTTTTCAAACTATTTAATTGCCAATTTTAAAAACTCAGGAATTTGCCTATTTGCTCAATGCCAGCGTGACTCGTTTTTTTAAACTCTTCCTAATCCAAAATCCTATACATTTACGGATTTGCTAAAAATAATCTCAATTCCGAAATTAGACAGGATTGGAAAGCCTAGTACTTACTGCCAAATATGAACTGTCAAAATTAATAATTTTTAAAATGGCGACTGAAAAAAGTAGTAAACCTTATCGGTGAACATCCTGTATGTCGAATCCTTGTCGGTTGAACTGTTGAATAGGACGCTTACTAATTTGTTTGTAGGACAGTGCAAGAGACGCAGCAGCGACCATAAACGTCTGACACAGAGAGAAAGGGGACATGGTGGTGAGTTTGACAGGTTGATTGGTTACCTCACAAATCAGTCATGCGGATTACTGGCCGACCCAAAGAGCTCAACCTGTTACAGTCGAAACTGCAAGCCAATCCGAGCGCCCAGTTGTCACTTGCATGTTTCAGATGGCTTACGTTGTGATTTAACAACTCCACCCTTTTCTTCACCGATCTAGTTTTCTTTGGCCCGATTTATTTTATTATTTTTATTCATTTTGTCTATCGATAAGGGTCATATGCCAATACTAAATCTAGCTTGCATTATTAATTCAATGTCTAAAATAGTGTTCAGTCTACCCAAATACTTTCTTACCGGAATTAAGTATTGCTATATGCTGGACGACATTGAATCTTTGGAAGTAATTAAACGAAAAAAATATACTTTTCTTTCAATTGTTTTATCACACCTTTATCTCGTGTAACAAACACCAATGTCAACATCTTAATGTATTTGAGGAGCAAACATTCAAAAAGTGTTTTGTCACACAAATACAAAGCTTGGAAAATGATGATTTAAGTGTTGCAAAAGTGACAGTTTATATGAATGTGTCAACTTTATGATTTCATTTTAATGTGAAAAAAACCTTTTTGAACACTTATTTTGATTTCCATTCAAAGGTTTTATTATGGGCTATCAGAATTAATATAAAACGCCATTTTTTCAAATTTGTGACAAAATACTTTTTGAATGTTTGCTCCTCATTTATAGACAAAAATTTTATCAATTCACAATTGTGGGGTTCTAATGCAAAACGTACCTTTTCCAAATCTCGATTTTTTCAGTATGTAGAGTCAAATATAATACTATAGCAAATAACACAAACAAAATAACATTTGCATAAAAATATGATTACCAATTTGAAAACGGCAGTCTGTTAGACATTTTTTATTAAAACTAATAGGACCAGTTGATTCCTTAGGCTTGAACTACCGTATCTGCATACCTAACTCAATATCGCTCATTTTGGAATTTTTATCAAAAAAAATATATATCTGAATAAGTCAAATTGTCTCAAATACATATTTAGAAAGCTACATTTTCCCCAATTGTGTTCCCCAAAGCGTTCACCGTTCGAGTAAATTATTGTCAAATAAATTAAGTACATGAATGTAAAAAAATCTTTATATATTTAAATCAAAACCTGTTGTGAATAATCATACAAAAACATTGTTAGAATTATACCCGTCGTTAATTTTATTAGTAAAACGGGTGGCAATTTGAAACGCGTTATATTTGTCAAATAAAACACGTCGCGCAATAATAACTCAAACCATTGCCCAAATTTACACGTCCTCCCCGAGCGTTATTATAAATTTCTGCTCACTGACTAAAAATAATAAAGCAGGTTCGTCAAATGACATTAATTATGTCATCAAGTCTCACAATCTCTATTCCGTGTAGTCCTTTTAAATGAAAGAGCTAAATTTTATGGAGGAGCTGTAAAGCCTTATGTATGCTAGGGGACGCTTAGCAGTCATGGTTGTCACATTCGTGAGACCCTAATACTTCAGAATAATGTGTTGGAATTTTGGTTCCACAACGATTTGCATTAGAAGAATGATAAACGGTTTAATCAAATTAATGGAACTATTATATAAAGATGTTTTAAATGCCACATAATAAACTTGATATTATGTTTGTGAATTCGATAACGTTCAAGTGGAAAATTGTTTTCAGTGCAGAAGTTTTATTTATTTATTGTTAAAAATTAAAATTACGGTATATGACATAACAGCTGACGCCAATTCACCACGTACTTGAAAAATATAATAAGACAAAATATAAAATAAAACTACACAGTACATCAAAATCAAAATAAAAAATCAAGAAATATGATAGTAAAATTTATCAAACAGTTCACAAATACTATTACGAAAAATGTCCACTTCTAGACAATGCGTTGATCAATCGAACGGACCTTAGAACTGGTGAATCCATACCTCTTACGGGAGGTATAAGTTTTTAGAAATAAAAGTTTTTGCTCATAGTTTCGCCCACGTAAGAATAAATTGGGAGCATGTAAATTAATAGTCATAGTTTTTGCTTTGAATAATCTTTTATTGTAAAATTTGTTTCAGTTTTTCAACACTTAGCATTTTTAGCAACATCTATTTGATGTGTTACTTTTAATGTATAAAAATCGAAATAAAAAATGTTTAAGAGGAAATTTTTTATTATAAATATCGTGTAATGATTAAAAACTTGAGCTGTAAAACTATCTTTTGTGTATTTTCGGTAAGTCACCGTTATGTTATAAAAAATAGTTGTTCAATACAGTAAAAATGTTTTATTTGAGACAAGCTTAAAAGTTCTTTTGTTTGTATTATACAATATGAGCAACCGGCCATGATTTTTTATAATAATAAATAAAATACAGATATTTTATTTAAAAAACGTAGCCCTGTTTATAATCGTACACACAGGTGATGCGGGCTATATCGCTAGTCATGTAGTATATACGTACAGTACAGAAGTACACTTTAATTACAGGAGCTATCGCGTAGTTTTGTCGGTTGGATTTACCGAAGCTCTGCCGCCGGTAGACAGCTGCCAGTCTCCATTCCTCAACCCGAGCAGGCCTACGTAGGGAGTACGCCTGTGTGGATGTTAAAAGATGTCGCTGTAGGCAAAGCTGGAGGCGCAAACAACGCCCATTATCCCGTGACGTAGGCACATCCGGTAAACGTTTATATCCTACAAAGATTATGGCGGGATATTAACAAGGATATTAGCTCAGGCTGCTTTTGGGTAACTATTTGAATGATACCACAAGGTGTTTTTTTTTTATACCAGACAATAAAGTCAGCAGATTAAACAATGTGGTTTAATTAAAATAAGGGAACAACGTTACGTAACGTGTTTTAGAAAAAGGATTAATTCTGTAAAAAATAAACATTTATCATTTTAAGCCTTCCATATTTTTTTGTTGTGTCCGATTTATAAAATATTTATATTTATATTATATAACTGTCACCCGCTGTGGTTTAGTTGGTAAGAGCTTGCTCTACCGATCAGGTAGTTCGATTCCCGGTAGGTCAATGTCAAATTGGATTTTTCAATTTAGATCTAAAACATGGGTGTTTGTGACGTTAATTCTCCTTGAGTTAATCTCATGTGACTTACAAAAATTTTCATTGAGTATATCTCGTATGATCTTTCAACTTAAGGCTTTTAAATATTTTTTAAATTAAAAAATAATACTAAAAAAAAATATTTGTGTCTATTTATAAAAATGAATCATAAATATCATATCATATTAATAAAAACACAATATTCATTTGTACTTGATTCTACTTTATTTAAAAGATCAAGATCAGTTTCGTTCGTTGCGAGCATTGCCAACTGATAAGAAATATAATTTAACAGTGCTATTTATACAAAAATAAATTGAAATGAAAAGGTGTAAACAATAATTGATATTGAAAAGAATTAAAAAATAACAGTAAAATTGATTCTATTATTACAAAAAATTAAAATGCTTAACACCTCTAACATATAATTAAAAAATCATCAAATATTAATAAATTTCAAGTGGTGGCGGATGGTAATTACAAACATATTTAAAATTTGGGAAATTTTTGACAAAGTGATATAAAACGTTTCATTACTAAAGTTAATAATTCATATCATTGATATTTACTTGGTAGAACTCCATTATAATAATGTTAAAAATATCAATATATTTAGTGCTACAAGTACTAACAAACCTAATGTAACTAATAATAAATACCCGTTTAATTTAAACAAATTTACCTTGAATAACTCCGTTATTGTTGTCTTTCTTAGAAAAATTAAAGTCAAGTTTATTATGTAATGATTTTAATATAAATTAGGAGGTTAGAGACAATAACAAGATGTATTGTGTATCTCTTCTAAGGCAGTATATATAGCCGAGCAAACGCAGGTTCTGACGACGGCGCACGCTGAAACAGCTATAAACTTATCTTATAACGAAGTTGTATAACTATTGATTTATTTTTACCTTATTATTAATTCATATCTCTTAAAGAGTTCACCTGACATAATATTTTTATATAAAAATACATTGTCAAATAAAAAAAGGCTATGTAAAATAGCAGTAAGAAATACGTTAGACGATAAAAATGCCTTAGACTTAGTTCTGTTAACCATAAATAGCAAATTCGAGTTGTTAAATTTGATGATAGATAAAATACTTCGTATACACCAGGTTGCTGTTATTTCAATATTAATAAGATTATACGAGAAAATTAAACAGCGTCAATGAAATATTATTAAATATATTTATACCTCACGAAAAACTTTGGCAACATATAACATTATGTAACGTAGCATTCAGAAAATTCAGAAGACCCCAAAGTAATAAGTTAAACATTTCATATCAAAGAGTTAATTTGATGAACAAATTCTGGAACGTTCATCCAAAGAACAAGTTACTAAGTATGTACATTTCTATTCAAAAACTCACTCGTAGGTAATCTCTCATTTCTTACAAATTTTAAGCACAGAGAGGGTTAGTTAATTAAGCTTTAATCATAATTAATAAAGTGTTATCTTTTGTCGAGTCGCGAGCGACTTATCCACCGCTCCTCACCTGCTGTGGAATTTACCAAGCTGATTCATTGGCGCGCAAAGGTTATTTTACGATCCTTAAAGGTAAGATAGTATTATTAAATATAGGATTCTTTTTTATTTAAATTTATTCTCTATCTTTATTTAAAAATTCTATGTCAAATGTTAAAATAATATTATTACTTAATTTGCAAACCTTGCGATGTTATGTCTGATGATGCTAATCAATGTGGCAAAACACGTGTCACTTTTGTAACACAAATGAAATAGCAAAGTTATCAAATTTCGTTTTGTACTTATGTAGAATCATTATCGTGATAAAGTTATCAAATTTATCCAAATTCAGAGTGCCGTGGTTTTGTTTCTTAGATATTCAATTGTATTATATATCATGTTAAAAATAATGGTTTATCTTATTTATAATTTAAACGGTATGAATTCGATGAAATTTTTAAATCAGGCATAAATCTTAAAAGTTTGTACATTTCTATACACTTGTGAACTCGTGATGGTTAGAAGTAATAGTTTTTATCATGTAAAAATTGTGGTGTATTTTTCATTATATACGCACGCCATAGACAAAGATGGAAAATAACTGAACCGAGGAAATGTATCATAGAGAATGAATACTTGCTAGTGAGAGAGAAACCTCCTTCAATCAAGGTAATTAAATATCACTGAACATACCTTTGGATATTACACCAGAATATTGATACATTGAAATATGTGCTAATATAAGGCGAACGATTCTTTTTGAGGGTGTTTTCGAAATTGATTTTCCGTAATTAAGGTTATATAAGGTGAATTGTAAGGTAGATATTTTGGAATTATGTAAGATGTGGTATTAATTAAGCCTTAGACATAGTAAATATTAAACGGAATCAAGATAAATTAAAATTAATGTTAGTAACTTGAGATTATACCAAATGCTCGTTTCAGAGATAAAAATTAAAATATAAGATATTTTCAAGCCATGCTACAAAGTGAAAGGAGGAAGCAAGGAAGTGCCACAGGAATTTAAGGGCATTATAAAAACTACATTAAAAGATAGATTTAATTTGTTTAATGGAAATTTTTGCTTGAAATAATAACGAACTGAATATTATAAGAAATAAAACACACATTTGTACTACTTCTGCATTAATTAAATTAGGAACAAAACCGGCTTTTCTCAACACGACCATATTCAATTGTACTTTTTTAATTATACAAGGCTATTAATAGACAAACAAGTACGACTAAAAACGGTTTAAAAAATAATTATTGATAATGAGAAATATGAAAAAGTGAGCCGACAAGAATTAAAATGTTTAAGATGTCTTAAAAATAAATACAAACTATGAAAGATCATAAACAAGTAACCCTACTCGTATATTTATTTTTATCAGTTTAAATTGCTAGCTAGCGAAACCAGTTGTGGCACTTATAAATTAGTGCAGAATTTGCACAAAATAGTGTTTGATTTTTGGTTATAATGCCTTTTCTTTAAGTATTAATAATGGAAACTTTATAAATGAACCGAACATAGGTTTTAAATATAAACACGTGCCTGCTACAATATGATGGTTCAAAGGTTAACAATTATATAAAGTATTCAAAAAAAGGCTTTACTATACAAAGACACATTTTATAACGTGAAAATATTTGGATTTATATCCGAGGCTAGAATTTCGAAAACCCTTTTTTACAGCCATAAAAATACGCTGTAATCATGATCAAACTTAATAAACAAAAAGGAAATACTTCTTTATAAATCTTTGTTCTCACATAGTATTTTCCCAGAAACAAGATACGAAACATAGAAAGTTTACCTTTTAAATCATTCAACGAGCTTTAAAATGTAGGTTACTGAAAGTATGAAACAGCGTTTCAGATGAAAAACTGGAAAGCTATCTATGCGACGTCGCGAGCTTAGTGCAACCGAGCGAATTGAGCCAAAGCTATGCTGCAAGGTTTATATTATCATCATAACCGTAATAACATCACCTATCTCACAATCTTTACAAAAATACATAAACTTTATCTGAAGTTTTTTATGTGTAAAAAGCGTAACTTCGCTGAATGAAAATTATTTCAATCGATCGAATTCTATATTCTACTAGCCGGTTTTGAGTGGCAAGCGATGCAATGCCACTCAAAGAAAGAAAGTATTTGTACTTTAATTGTGTTTATTGAATTGCATGTTATATTTTTCTGTCTGTTTGACGTTTGGTGCAAATTGTCTATGGTACGACACACGCGCCACCTACTGTAATTTAATTGAACTATAACCTTCGTGCAAGTGTAAGCATACGTTGTCAAAATGAACTTTATGGCAGACATACAGACATTGATTTTTATATATGTATAATACCTACTGTAAGTTAATTTTACTTTGCCTATAACCTTTGCAAAAGTGCAAACAAAAAGTTTGTCAACATTTTATTGCGATTGGATGAGCGGTGTGGCAGCGCATATAGTACGAAAAAACAATCATTCATTTTTATATATTAGATAATGAATCAGAAAACTATGGTAGAGAAGAAATTTTGATTGAATTTGTAAAATTTTAGTATTGTGAGATGTGTGGTATTTCTCCGTGTACACTGATATAAACATGTACGCAAGTTGAATTTGTTTATCGTGGTGAAGGGGAAAGAAGGCTTGCTAGGAGATGAAATTTTGGAGGATGCGTTTCAGGCGGAGGTTTGCTGGGAGGGTTACGCCACTTCAAATATTGAATGCGAAAGGGACCTGTTTCAAATGATATTTACAATGAAAAATAGTACGTAAAGAAATACATTGTGTAATAGATAAAAATAACATTGTTTGTTTATTTGGTATGCAACTTAAACCGAAGTATTGTATGAACGTGAGTATAATTTTTAATATACACATATAATATGTCAAATAAATTTAAAGGAAAGGTTGAAATCTTGGCTATTATTGATTTTTCTGTTAATTAAGATTCAAAACTAGTTCTAACAATAGAAGAATATTATTTTCGTTTCGTAAAAAAAACACACACAATTGTCTTCACACTTCTAGAATGAAATAAATATCTTTTATAATGCCAACTTATAAACATAATCATAAAACTATATTAAAGAATCAAGAAAAATCAAGCTTTTTGTATAAGTGATTGGTCATAAAACAAACTAATTATGATGCATTGAAATGAAATAAATGGTGAGAAAATAATTAAAAATTAATTAATAAAGTTTTCCCACATTATTTAGATGCAATAAAATCAGTGTGAATTTAGTGAAAATTTTAAAATTGAAAGCGATTTTTCGGTTTTTAATTACATTTATTACAAGTAAAGGCATTCAATCATTAGAGTAATTATACTAGAAAATTAGTTCATCCGAAACCATTCCAATAGTTCTAATGGCCTTTTAGGAGAAACATCACGCTATGGGACAAGTTACCTTTTAGTAAAGGGTTCTACTCCACCCGAAATGTGAAGAGAGATGACTGCTCTTTGCCGATCGCAGTAACGACGATGATAAAACAGGCCGATGTTTTGAGCGGTACTTCACGGGAAACCCCATTCACGACAAAATGTACACAGATCGTGAGGATGGCACTTTGGAAGGTTATTTGTTTACTTGACGTTCTGGATGTCTCTTTGCGATCTATTCAAAATTGTTAAATACTTTAGTTTTAAAATATATAAAGAATTATCGTGTAAATGATAAAACTTAATCCCATTATTTGAATTTGTATTTTCAAGCTCATAAATTATTAATGGAGTAGTTTTTTCGATCTTTAAGGTAGGTATCAGTAAATCAATATTTTTTTATGTTTTAACCGTGTGTAGAAAAAAAATTTTGAACCAGTTTTTTAATCCCATCTTCTATTGAAATACTTTTTGATGTTGTCACTGCATTGGCAAAAATTGATAAGTTACAAACAGCTCTTATTGAATAAAAACATAAACATAGTATAATTTAGGCAATGTCTCTAGTTTAGATATTCTGTGTTTCAGAAATATTTTTAATAAAACTATATAAATGAGTAAATGCTTACAAATTGCCTAACTCTAAATATGCATTAAAATTAATATTTATTGAAAAAAATGTGTTAAGCCAGACAAAGAATTAATATTCACGAATCCAATTGCTTACATTCCTAATTTTTCACTTCTACGAGTACACTATTTTGCAAACAAAGAGTAACAAAATAACATAATTAAAAATATTTGATTATCAGTAATAGCCGTCTTAAAAAATATTACGGGAGTTAGGTGTCAATTCAATCTCTAATTTCTGTTTAGTTTGGAAAATGTACAAAACTATTTCAAGGCAGGCATACGGAGAAAGGTATTACTGCTTTGTCTATTTGTACTTACGTGATTTTAAAAAGTGATCTGCTGTCAAGCCCACTTATTTCTTGTGCCACTACACCCCACCCCATCTATTCCATGCTGAACTTTTGTAAAGGTTCAAATATTGGTAATGTGTTTTCACATAATTTTTTTCATGGATGACTTACTCAAATCACTTTTAGGGTGTTCACTGTCAATACTTGGTGGAAAGGCATTATATTAATAAAAACAATAATCCTTTGTACTTCATTCCACTTTATTTAATATGTCAGGACCGGCATATTCACTTTATTAATGTAGCATTTTATCACTTTGTCAAAAATTTCCCAAATTTTAATTATGTTTGTAATTACTTTCAATCGCATTCTGAATTTATGAATCTGGGATGACTTTTTAATTATATGTTAGTTGTGTTGAACATTTTAATTTTGTGTTATTTTAGAATCACTTTAATGTAATTGTCAATTTCTTTTCAATGCCAACTGTTGTGTATAACTTTTCAATTTTGTATAAATAGCATTGTTAAATTATATTTCTTATCAGTTGACAATGCTCGCAATGAGCGAAACCGGTTCTGACATATTAAATAAAGTGGAATGAAGTACAAAGCATTATTGTTTTTATTAACTTACTCAAATGTTTGTAAATAAAATATGTCAAAAATATGATTCAACCAAAATTCAGTATTCCCTCTTTTCCAAAATCTACACAAGCTGACGTTGCAATCCACAAAATGGCAATAATCTGACATAAATATTTGAAACGTGTTAACTCAAGGCCCTGTGGCATTCGGCTCGGCGATACCTGTTATTCAATGCTAGGGTATGTAGGCTTCACTCTGCCTAACCCCTGAAATTAGCTCGCGTGTGCTCCATCCCGTAATTACTCTTCCCGGTCGTAGCGCTACGACCTTTCGTGGCAGGACCGAAAGCAGGTATAGAACTCGGTGTAGAAAGCTCGCTGTCAGACTTACAAAAGGTCAAGAAGCTTTTAATACAATACATATGTATCCATACATATATATTTACACACATATGTATAAACATATTTAATTTACCAACATTAATATATTATAAGATTAAAACATAGAATATTTAAAAAAAACAATATTGTCATTTTGAAATAGTCAATCAATTGAATGCTATTCTATTCACAACTTTAAATTAAATGAAAATGGTCTTTTTAACAAACGAATCTTTGGCTGACGGTAAAATAAAATGTTTGATTATATTTTGTACATATAATGAACGTTTTGGCCACTATAGTCAAGTTATTTGAATTTTTTGTATATTTAAGATGTATTATATTTCGTATATTTATTGCTCAACAGAATTTCTTCCTGTAATGTAAGGACTTACTCCATTGGATCTAGAGGTCCAAAGACGAGCTGCAATTCATCACCTTTTTCACGGGAAACCAGCGCAAATTGTTCGCACAACTCTTCACCCATTGGATTCACAAGATTTTTTAAAAGTTAAAGTGAAAAAACTCTGCTCACTAACCGTTTTAACTACTTGGCAAAGTCGATGGTCAGAGCCCCTTCGTGGTAGAATTACCTATTTATTTTTCCCAGATATTGCTTTTCGTCAGAATGCAACCTGGCTCATTGTTGCCTTTTAAATTGTACCTAAATAAAATGTATCCTAACTGTATCATTGAGGAGATATCATCTTCGGTGTGATGCAGAAAAAAAAGCATATCGAATAAAAAAAAAATGTATTTAAGATGCATACGAGTGTTATATACTAAAAAGATAAATGAAATAAAATAAATTCAAAAATATTTTAGGATTGTCAGTAAACTATAATTTTAATTCTCCATTCACAAACAGAAAAAGGTTTAAAAGATTACCTTTGCACTTGACCATATTATTTTTAAACGACATATTTAAATAACTATTTTTATATGGAATAATCAAAATAATTTGATGTGATATTTAAAAATATATAGTATCATGAGAAATGTACAATATCTTTTCGTGACTTAAATGCGAATTTTTTTTTAAAATTAATATTTTTTTATTTTAAAACCACTTAATAATGGAACAGATGTATCTTCTACTTTGGGTCTACTTAATTAATTCAGTTCATAAAAGGTACTAAAAAAATTAACGCTCAACATTCAATCAATAAAGGCGATTAATAAAAAATGATTAGAAAATAATCTTACCAAACATTAAAAATAAGTATAATTATTTTATTTTGTGACTTAAGTCAAGGATTTAACTGTCAAATTTCTGTGGATTTTCAGTCCGATCTACTAACTAGTAGAGTATTTATAAAATTAAAACATATTTTTATACAATTATATTTCCACATACTTTATGATGAATGAGCTGACACTCTTTCCTATCACAAAAATGTGGACTTAATACTAATAAAATGGGTTTTATTTGTACCAATATATTAAATATTAAGTTAGAAGATAAGGATGTTAATTGGATAGTAAGCTAATACAATTTTGAATAAAAAAAAATTACACGATCTTCGTACACATGAAGTCTATGAAAACAAACACCGATGTGTCCATTTTGCAATTCAAATAATATCAAACGAAGTTTTTTCGCTGGACGTAATTATTTATTCATAAAATTATATAATATTTCCAATAAGAAAAGAATACGTATTTTTAAAAACAAGTTAACCGCATTTATTGCAAAAAAGGTGTTATAAAACAAGACATATTAGTATTTGCTTGAAACAATTTTTTTATCTGAGTCGTTGAGAGATTCATTTTTTTTCTGTATTATTCTGGCGGAATTAATAAGTTATATACCATTACAGTTAAACGTTTTTGATTTTTAAAAAAAATGAACTTATCTGTTTTTGCTTATAGATGCTACAAATAGAATATAATATATTTTTCACAGTGCTACTAAAAGTAACAAAGAATAATATTGTGATAAAGATATTGAATTTATCTAATATCTTTTCCTAATAATAAAGTAAAAGAAACTGAACGAATGTTATGCTTACTGCAGCAGAAATTTTCTAAATTCAGCAAAAAATCATAACCTAGTTTCTATCCCTACTCACTTCGCTTCGTCTGAGTAGGCCGGCACTGACAAAATGCAAGCACATCCGAGCGTGATTTGCTGAGAAATATTAATATCCAGTTCCCACATTGTCGGGAGAGATTGTCGTCTGAGAGGAGGGAAAACTGTGGAGCTGGCTATACGAAGGCTGCGGCGCTGTGGTGGGAATTGAATTCTACGGTTACTACAATGTTAAAATGGTAGCTCACGGATATTCGTCGATGGAATAATTAGAGTGGATGGTAAAATCTGTAGCGAATTTTATTTTTGACGTATTTTTTCATTCGGCTTTATTTAAAAATATATAAAATGCTTTTTAATAACAAATAAAAGGTTTTTATCAGTATTTAAAGGCATTGCTTTATTGTCTAATCTAATATATAAAAATGAATGTTTGATTGTAGTACCGTTGGCTCGCCGCACTTACTCTGTCTTTTAAATGTGATTTCTTCTATACACATTTTGAAGATATTTTACTTTAGTAACAACACCAATAAGTAACAATAAATTATTAAATATACTATATACAAATGAATGTTTGTTTCTTCGTATTTTATGCGTTACCACACCTCTGATCCGATTGCAATAAAACTTTTACAAAATTTTTGCTTGCACTTTTGAAAAGGTTATAAGCATAATAAAATTATCTTACAATAGATCTTATATATAAAAATCAATGTTTGTAGTCTGCCATACCGTTTAAGCAACTTGCGCGAAGGTTATAGGCGTGGTAAATTAACAAATAAGTAAACAACTCGTTTAATTAAGATAGTCGAATCCATAGCGTAAAGTATGGATTTGATGAGTTCGAGTCCCAGTACGAACAACATTTTTAACAATATTTTTTGTTAAAAAGCATAGGTGCTTGTGATGTTTTAAAAAAATCTTTCCAACTCTGAAAATAAACAGAGCGTAGCGAGAGCGATTAATTAAACAGTTGTATCATCTTAGCGATATCTTTCTATCCGTACTCCCTTTGAAAAAGAAATGTTGAGCAACTGAGTAACAAGCAGTTCTCGAAGAAAAACTTTTTTGAGATGTTTTCATTATGTGACTAAATGCTCCACAATGGAAGCAGGCATGGATTTAAAAAAAGAGTTATTATTGAGATCACTGACTTATAAAATGGTTTACATTATTTAGTCAAAATTAACACTAGCATTAATACACGTTTGCTGTTTTATGAAGCTATAATTGTAATACTATATTTTTATAATATGTGTAATTAAGGTATGCAGTAGTACGAATATAAGATATACTATTTATTTTTACACAATATGAACTTAATAGAAATATAGTGTAATAAATAACAGTTAATAAACAGTGCAATCCACATAAGTATCGGGACAAAAGAAAGAACCTAAATAAAGCATGTAATGTTTAAGAATGTGTTTATCCAATTTTATTTTAAAAACAATAGGAAATATTTGTAAGTAAGAAATTGTTGTTTTTCTTTGTATTATTTTACGATTTAAAGAATATTTTTTAACGATCACGATCGACTTAAATTCAGAGAATTTTATTAAAACGAAAAGAAAATTTATTATACTTTTCTAATATCGTAGAAAAACGTACAATATATTTTGGCATAAAGAGAAAAATTTCACCATTTGAGTAAGTAAATTGAAACTAATGATTATGCTTAAAGGAAAATAAATATTTACCAGAAAACTTTCGAGCTTTACTTGGAAAAATCAACTTTAGTACATTGCCTAATTGTTATGAAGCTAAGTCAGCATAAAATTACGTGAATATAAAATAAGCAACTCATCCAAACAAAAAAAGTTCGCATAAGGCATTTTTTATACCTAACAAAGGATTCTCAGCCCAAAGAATAAAAAATACATTACAAAAATGTTCAATTAACATCGAAGTTTCTTTAAAAAAATGCCTAAGGTGAACGGATTATTTTTAATGCCCCAGGATTATGGTAATCATCTTCTTTGTTTTATTCAAAACCAAGAAATCCACTGCTGAAAATTTTATTTAAACCTTTCTTTCCCACGTTACAAAGAACGGAACGAAAAAGGAGAAGATTTTTAGCTTTCGCAAATCTGGAGGCTTTCTTTTTAATTTAACAGAAGTGATGTTTTATTAACAGGAGAACGGAAAAGTGTATAACATTGTCAATGTGTATTTTTCGACTCTCTTGTTGCCATCGCGTTCAAATATTTATAAAAAAATGTGTTGAATACGTTTTTACACCGAAGGAAAAATAAAGTATTTTTATTTCACCCTTAACCTACAAATCATTTATTTACACATAAAATAAGGCCACATTTAAATTACATTACTATTTTACCGAATTTCTTTTTATTCGAAGTATTTTATTTTTTGAATATAATGCTTTCCTACCAAGTATTGATAATGATATCCTAAGTGAACTTCTTTCCCAAATCTTCTAATTCCTATAGAGTTGGCTAGTGGATCCGTCCACATTTGGCGATCGCTTTATTCGGTTGCGATATTCGCGAGCTCAAATCCCCGCATGTACAATGTGGTTAAAAATTGTGTCTAACGGCTGGAATTTCTGTGATTGTTACATTTAGGTACTTCCATCTATAACTATCACCTTAATGGATTAATGGGTTTGTGTGTAAGTACCGAGCTAATGAAACATTTGAGATCGTGCACAGGTTTTTTTGACTTCTTGTCTTTTTGAGTAAAGCTTGAGTGAGGTTAAATAAGTCGAATGGATGGATAACAACCAGTTATTGTGAAAGCTTTTACTTTTGTGATGGTTCAATCATAGTCCATAATACGCTACATATTTAGAGCGGATGAAGATTTTTTTTTTTTCAAAAGGTGATATTTACAAACATAAGTTTCAAATTATCATTTTTTTTATTATCGACAGATGGTGGTATTGGAAAATAAAAAAATGGTTGATTTATGTTTCTATTTCAGTATTGCGAAAAATTGTACTGAACAAAATATGATTTATATTAAAAGCATGCTGAATTAATCTCACGATAGAAATAATGTAAAGCCGCTCATATTTCTACAAATGTAGCAGTTACCGAAAAGAAATCTTTTTCTTTCCGTGAGTAATGTCTTATCAAAGTTATGTTTACGAGTGAAAAAAGCATTAGTACGTGAAACAAAAATCAAATAAAACTGCCAAAGAACAATTTGTAAAAAAAACTTTAACGTCGAAGGGAAATGCTTCTTTGTAAAGTCATTACTTAATTCGCTTATATGTGTGAGTGTTGCTCCTCGAAAAAAGAGGCCCGTGAAAAATAACTTTTATTCTAAAACACGAAAACAAATACAATAGAATGCGAAACCAGACTCTCCATTTCCGGTTACAGGAGAACTTGTTTTTTATTTGTTGCGCTGGTATTGTCTCCTGTTTCTTTAGCCATAAAAAGAGGTTCGCATTCTACTCAGTTATAATTTATTACTGTGAAGGAAAAAGCTCGACTTGCACTGTGCAGTAACAATAAATTCGTTCCGGAATACTTTATTTTGATACATAATACTCGGTGTAAGTATTATACTTCTTAGTGGTTTCTTTATACATTATGAACTTTAGAATTATATTGCTTTAAATCTTCTTATTACGTAAATCTTATTATAAAAATAATAAAACATTTTTAGTACTTTTTCCACATAAAATTTATTAGGTCAGGACCGGTTTCGCTCATGATGAGCATTGTCAGCTGATAAGAAAAACAATAAAACAGTGATATTTATACAAAATTTAAGTGGTAAAAACAAGGTATGACAAACAATTGGTATTACAACCTAGCAAAAGAATTGAAGTAAAATACAAGGAAAATAAACTATAAATAAAAAGTTGAAGATGTTATTGTTGAAGATGTTGAAGTTGTTATGTCCGTTTCATTAACATAATTCTAGCCTATTATATTTCCTTTTTTGTACTGTTTTATTTCTTTAGAATTTTAATTTTCTCAGTTTGCTTTTATTTTGTAAGAATTGATATTGCCTTTATTCTTTTCGCAGGAATCAATTTTGCTGGATTGTACTCTACTGGATTTTCCAAACTCAATTTGGTTGACAGACATTAAAATTTATTTATTATATACACTAATTGTTGGTTTTTACTTTGGTAATGATAATTCATACCTAATTGGTTTTTATCATAATAGTTTCATTGCTAAGTGGTCTTCAACTTTTTATTTATAGTTTATTTTCCTTGTATTTTACTTCAATTCTTTTGCTAGGTTGTAATACCAATTGTTTGTCATACCTTGTTTTTACCACTTAAATTTTGTATAAATATCACTGTTTTATTGTTTTTCTTATCAGTTGACAATGCTCATCATGAGCGAAACCGGTCCTGACCTAATAAATTTTATGTGGAAAAAGTACTAAAAATGTTTTATTATTTTTATTATAATGCCATTCCACCAAGTATTGACAGTGAACACCTTAAAAGTGGTAAATCTTATTATAAATGTAACAATATCAGAGCTACATTGTAAAAGTTTATTTTATTTTAATCGATTTAATAGAACAATAATGTCATCACATTACAATATTTATATATGAAAACTTGGGAAACAAAGACAGCAGTTTTTATAACTATAAATTATTGGCGAATCAATTAACAATTGTTAGTTACAATTTTCTGCCTATTACGGGTCGATTATACTCTATAAAACCTATATATATAATGTTTTGAATTCAGTTTCAGTTATTCGAAAAATAAGGTCTTCAAATTTGTGTCTGGTTTGAGAACATAGGTATTTTTAAAAAGTCTCTCTCATATTTATGATTTTTAAATAACGTAGTGTAGCGAGTGGAATTGTTAAGCACTATTATAGATGGCAAAGAAAATACAAAATAAAATAAACACAAATATTGAAATGGTTAAAATGTTTAGTTTTATAAATAAGATATGTTTCAAGATCCTTTATCTTAGTGTCATCCAATTGTTGTAGATACTTCATATTCGTGCCCATATGGTATTTTTTAGTTTTTCGTTGTCTTAGTACAATGTAGTACTCGAGTATTTTTGTTGATTCGTCTATCTTGTCTTGAGTCCAGATACTATCATTTATGCACGATTTTCAACTAGTACTCGATATGCCACCAAACATCACCTTTATAGGATATTTATCGGCCTCTTAATCTATATTTGTCGTGTTCTGCGTTAATGGGGTCACATAAAGTTGAATGGGGGTAATTATACCATAAATTACGGTCTTGGTAAGATAAAAAGATGTAGAGCAAAGAGAATATTTGAATCCTTATGGTTGCTATACTACGTATAATGTTTTAACAATATTAGTTTAAAAAGATAACATTATTTTATTGATAAGATAAAACACGCCAAAGTAGGAATTACTTTGTATAAAAAAATTAAGTGGTAGTTTGTATTTTTGTTTGTTTAGTTTACCTGTTCTTTAAAAGTGTTTTCGATTGGTCACTATAATCTTTAAATATTATAAAAAATTCCGGCAAGTTGGTGAGGTTTGTTTTGTTTGGCTTATTATAAAGCAAAGATACATTTATAAATATGAATATATATATAATTGGAGAAAGTTATACCTTGAGTATTTGTTGCACAGATTTAGCTCGGTAAATCAGCATAATTTCTAAGAAAAAAAGAAATTTTCAACTTGCGTTGCAATAAATGCACGAAAATGAAACATTGTTTCAAAAGTTTTTCAAAGTCTTTGGGAAGTTTCGAAGGCCCTTAGGTAAATTTGAACCCACCATTTTAAAATGAAAGTAAAAAGAATTGAGAAGATCAACTTAGAGCGAGGAAGCGAGATGGCATGAACACAGCCGCCGGTGGAATGAAATTTATATTTCTTTTTTTTAACCATTAAACATTTCTTTGTGACTGTCGATATTTCATATCACAACGTTCTTTGAGCGAAATACAAAGGGATATTTCTGAACGCCATGAATTTCTTGTTAGTCCTTTTATTTTTGACAACGTTATTATTACGATCGTAAATAAAATTCTCGAAAAATAATAAGCGTTAATGATTGTACCGAAGAAAATTTGAATGACAATTTCAATATTTATACAGGTTAAACATTTTATTTTTGGTAACTTTTTATTGAATTTGAATATTTTATTATCGAAATTGGACATTTATTTTGATTTTTTTTTATCTCCAAAAATAATGAGTTCAACATTTTCAGCCGTTTCAAAATATATTTTTAACTATAATAATATAACCTTTTCAATTTAATTATTCATAGAAAAGAATTGTTTGAAAGCATATAACAATTACATTAATTGTACAGTAACTGGTAAAAAAATGAAAAATATATTAAGAATGAACACAATATTATTTCCAATTTATTTATAAACGTCAGAATTGGTTTCGCTAATGGCAAGCATTTTCAACTGACAATTTAGTAAAAAAAGTACAAAGGAAAATTGTGCCTTTCCACAAAGTATTGACAATAAATACCCGTGATGGAAAATATATATTTTGGGGAACAGAAATGTATTTGAAATATTTTTGTTTTTGTTTTGATAAAATGTCATAAGAAGTTTTGTGATAGAAATGGAAGATTGAGTACCTCTGATATTTATAATACATTTTTTTTCACTTATCCAAGAACTTTTTGGCAAAATAAGTTAAAACAATATACCATCGATGGGTTACGGGCTTTTTAAAATTAGATTAAGAATTCAAATATTTTATCCATCCATTTTGTTCAAAGAATAGTTTTTATTTACGTAGTGACACATTTTATAAAACGAAATTTACGATAGCATTTTTATATATGTGTCAGAAAAAAAGATTGTATTATTTTTTAAATCAATATTATTATAAAATTTCGTTAAAAATGTAAAATAAAATAAACTCGTACTATTTTTATTAGCTAGATATAAAAATATTTTCAATAGTGGCTGTGTGGAAATTCATTTCTTATATAAAATGAAATTTGATAACTTTGTTATTCCGCTTGTGTTACAAAATGCGACACGCGTTTTGCTTCTTTGAGAAGTATCATCAGATATAATAATAAATTCATCAATGATAATTCGGCTATCTAATTAAAATGTTAATTACTAATTTAACATGTATATTGATGACTTAAAAATAAATTTATAGCTTAGGAATAAGAATCATTTTTCAAAGAGAAACACATCAAGTGGAAAAACAAAGTTATCTAATTAATATTTTTTTGTATAAAAAAAAATAATTACTGCTGTCTTTTTTTTGGAATCAACACATTTTTATTTGTTTTTAATCATTGATGCCACTGATTTAAATATAATAAAGTAACAACAGACAGTAACTTCATGGAATATTTTAAAAATATTATTTTTAGTACTTGATAAGTAAAAAAATATTGAGAAGACTGATTAAAGAAATAAAAATGCGAGTAAATTTTGCGGCTATCTCATCTCTGAATCATTCAATATGAATAAAAATTTGATTTTGTAACTTTACATAAATTTATGCGAGCTCTTGGTATGGCAGCATTCTCAGCAGATAGTTTTATTCCAATTATTATCAATACGATTCACGTTCATACGAAAGATTATTTTTTTAACTACATCATACATTCAAAGACGATCGATTTTTGACGTATTTGATTGAAGGGCTCAATAGAAATCCAGTTTAGGGTAGCGTTTATGGCTGAAAGTTATCTAGCGAGCTGCGCGTGTTACTCTGTGATAATGTTTGCCTTTTGGATTTTTGACGGCGTTAAGGGAATTAGCGCGCATGAAATATTTGTCCAGCCGACAGGGATAGGATTATAGCCCCTGCAGAATGCATCTGGCGACTGATTCTGATGATGCATAAAAGGGAGGCATGGGATTACTTACCAGTATTCACTTGTAGTCTAAGGTTTTATTCCTTATCTTTTAAAAGCCCAAGTTTGTTTGGCTTATTATTTCTTGCAGATAATAAAAGTGACTCATACGATCCAAAGTCACTTTAGTTTTATGATATAATGATATTCCTACGATAATACCGACATAGAGTACGCGGTTCAGTATTGAATTTGAAACGTTCATTTCCACGTCGAAAAATTGAACATTTCCACAACGATTTCTATGAACGACCCGCAGATTCTTGTGTGAACGAATGAACTCAAACTTTATACAGTCGAACACCTGAAAATGCTAAATATTGAAGCAGTTTATGAATGGAAAAAAACTATAGAAGTGTACAAGTTTTTTACGATTCATGCTTATGATTTATTTTCAATATGGTTTTAGCACGAATTTTTAATGTCGCATGCATATAGCATGGTTTTAAAATTAGCAACGCTATTTCCAGTGACAGAAGATTTCACAGTTGACAGCTGATTTACGCTCAGTTTGATTTTTTATTTTACCAGAACAACCCTTGTAAATTGTGTTTTTTTTTTATTTAAAAAGGATGCAAGTCAGAACTGATGCAAGGAAAGCACTATAGATACATGGTTACTATCATTTTTGCTCTACAATCAAATTTTATTAATGTGCAAGAGCAGTGGCTTAAAAAAGACGCTGCAATATGCCACACAGCACGCACCACAAATTGGTTGTCGCTAGAAAAAGTGTTGCTAATTTAAAATACAAACCTTTATAAAAAAACAATTATTCTAATGGTCTATCCTGAAGAAAAAATATCTCTTAAAAAAATCTTGGACTATACAGATTACTTTATTTGTATTTTAATAATTATTTAATGTTATTTTTGTATTTAAGTTCTGCTTGTATTGCAGTATTTTTTATACTAATTATTGTATTGTTTACTCTATTTTCTTGAAGCATCATAACCAATCATTTACAACATGTTATTAAGTAATCACTGTATTAAAAAACCTAGGGTACATAATCAGCTTACGCAGAGCTGAAAAAAAAACTTGAAAAACTAGGAAAGAAATAAAAATAAAATTAGCATTCATCCAGCCATAACAATTGAACAGGCCGATTGAAAATCATGAAGCGTTAATTTAAAACTAGGGTTGAAGTAAAAACAAAACGGATATCGCGAATGTACTAACACTAACTGTGAAAGCTTAATTAAAACACATCGGTAAAAAACTGCGACTGCTCATTTCAGAATATTTGCAGCACTCGAAAGAATTCAGTTCAATGCTTTTTCGATAATGACGGAGGGATGTTTGTTTATTAAGAGGTCTGTCTGTAATTGAAGAGATGTTTTTAACCAAATTAATTGATTGACGTATTTTAAAATACTATGTGTAATTATTCGGATTTGATATAACTAAGTATTTTGTTAGTATGTATAGTAAAGTATATTTTAAATTTGAATCGGGTGTCTCCTTTCAGCATGGCATCTTCAGGCGTTTAAGTGCACGGGTGAACTTGAGTTGAGGTATAGTAAATAAATGTATCACTAGGTTTAAAGCTATTGATGGCAAAATGGATACACTTTACCAATGACTTGATTTTAATGACATTCAATTAGTATGGGAAAATATTTAATTAGCTAAATAGTTTTTTGAAAGTAACGTGATTATCATTTAAATGTTATAACATGATGAGTAATTTTAAGAATTATGTTTATTTTGATTTGAAAATTTATAATTATTTTATGAAATTTAATTATAGTTACTTATATAAAGAATATAAAAGTGGGAGAGTTGGCAAATTTACTTGCTTATTTAAAATTGGAAAACTATTTAAAAGTGTCTTATTAATTTCTAAAATTTATTGGTAAAATAGTTTATGTTCACCCGTGTTTAAATCTAATGATAAGCTAAACATTCTCGTTTTATAGCTTCTTTTTAGATTTGAATGTTGGAAATTTTAATAAATCACACACACCCATGCCTTTGAACAGAAATCCACGAACGGATTGATACTGGGACTTGAATCCGTGATAACCATGAGATCCGTCACGGATGCCAACGACCTGCCAAAAACCTGTTATCTGACTACTGTTATATTAACTGTTGCACTTAAATCAATATTCATAAAATAAACTGAGATTGTTTTAAAAATACGTAGAGTATTTAAAATAAAGTATTTTGATGTTTATGGTATTTTAAAAAGCATATATTTTACATCATTGCAAATTTAATGAACCCGAATGACAGGTGGCACGATGATAAATTCGAAACTAAGAATTTCACCGCATATTTTATGAAGTTGAATCAATATATCCGGTAAAGAGGTAGAGAACATAAAAAAACCGAACATGTACACTTGTCTGTGCCGTTGACAGTTTTTACAGTAGCAAACTTTTGACAGGTGTCATTTATTATTACTTCTTGAAGTGTTCTCAAAGAGCTGCTCGGCAATTTATATCACGTTCAAAATATGAAGAAGAAGTAACTGTAGGTGCAGCTTTATAAAAGAAAAATAACAACATCGAAGAACATGGCCGCAAGTCACGGGGAAGGCAGATATCTTATTTGTTACTTAACAAGGTGAAACTTTGTAAGATACTGGATTTATGAATAGTTTTTTAAGACATATTAAACAGTGATTTCGAGCGAATATATGATATTCAATATCACTTATCAATCATAAACTATTTTCAATTGAGGTATGTCATTTTTTTTTTAAATAACTGTACTGAAATTGATTACGCACCAGATTAAATTGTTATTTTCAATCAAATCAAATGATACAAAAGCAACTTTAATACAGACTTACAAGATAATAATGAAAGTAAAACACGAATTTAAACTTTACTATACGAAGACTTAAGTTCTGAACGTTCTGATGCTTTTATTACCAGACTTTTACAAATTATTATGCGAGAAATGTCGCGTCAATAATTAAAATAAAAAATGTGTCTAATGTTTTTTGAACGTCTGTATTTCGCAAGAAAGTGAAAGTGTACATTTCATTAGTGTCGTTAAAAATGCTTTAATGACAGCTTACGCCAGGTCTCATTGATTTTTCTATTGGATACTAGAAATAATTAACAAAATATGTTAATATAGGCGTGAAAGAAAGAAAAAACAAAAGAACACATTTTATTCTGATACCTAAGTGGATCTCTTATGGCTTAGCTATATGGATTATTTAAAAAAAATGTTTAAAATTATATTCTTTGTTTAGTGTTATATAAACAATGTGTACAAAAGCTACCTGAAATAAAACATAAAAACTAAAATAACTATCCCAATTCTATAAAGTGTGTTTTTTTATTTGCTAATTTATGAAAATTTAATTGGAAGCCATATACAATGTTTTATTATAATGAAATATCATTATCCATCAAATTTTCGTTAATAATATTCACGATGCTGAATGTACCCTTAAAAAGCGTAAGATATAAAATATAATCTCGCAGTACCAAGGCAAAGGGTCGTTTTTCACCCTTAACATTTAAGTAAGACGAAGATATATAATAATATACGAAAAAATTAATTTCCCTAATACGAAAGAGGAGATTAGTATCATCCTAGAGGCTCCTGCGTGCATCAAAACAGTTCCACAGGATTCAATCTCAAGAAGGGAGGACTCGAGCCTAATTCAATAGTCGACATTTTGAAGAACGAATACGTGCATTGGGGTAACCAAAGTTCATAAAATATGTGACGCCCATGAATACAAGTTTAACTATTCTATCTGCAGTATTATAATAAATAATTTTGTTTCATAGCCAAGTGGCAAGCAAATTTGAGTATTTAAAACTATAACCATGGATAAATGTGATTATTTCATTAATTTTCAGCCACGATACACTTTGATATAGCAGTATGATTCCGGTATAAGTCTTGATAAGGCTATTAAGAAGGTCTTGGGCTTGAGTGTTTGTGATGTCTTTATTCATCGGATAAATTTAGCGAATTTTAAAACATTTTTTTGATGCTTATACATTTCATGATCAGGTTTCTATACCCATTATTTTATCGTAAAAATACGCACGGACGCATTTAATTACAATCAATTGTCCTTGAATAAAATGTTAAATAAAAATAATTAATGTAGCACTGCTGTTTTGTCGTTATTTTATAAGAAAAAAAAATACAGCCATAAATATTAAAAGGATTTATTTTCAAACTTTTGTAATGCACCATTTTTGCTCTCGTAAAAAGTATTCACCTTACTAAGTACAGGACGACAGAGATAAGCTTCGAAGTCGTACTTGGTTGAGAAAATATACAAAGAGCTTTTATCCTTAGGGTGTCCAACTTTTCATTAAGCTTCTTGTCATTAACAGATTATATGAGTGAATGAGTCAACAAATAAACAGCATTAACGCTATCATAACACCAACAGTTCCGATTTACACTGGAAATTATGCTGATTGGACTCTATTCTAAGTTGTTAGTTGTCTTTGACGTATGATGTATAAAAAATGAATAATCTCGAATAAATTGATCTACAATATTTACTAGGGTTACTTTTTATTCAGGTTTACTGATTGATTAATTAAAAACTAATTGTAAATAACGTTTACAATTTAAAGTAAAAAATATACCTTCACGTTAAAGGTCTATTCTGTAGTCTTCAGATCACACTCAAAAGTCAACTGAAGTAAAATTCAACTTTAATCTCACATCACAAACAATACCTAAAAAAATTGAAGACACTTCTAAACTGGACATCCACAGTTAGTATCCGTTAAGAGTGTTTACGTATTCAAAACTTTTATGTTCTGTGCTGTGTGTTCTCTAACACACATAGGAGAGTGATATTAAGACTTAGTCTGTACCCAGAATTTTTTTTTGAGATTGCTTTGAAGGTTTTTTAATACCAAGTGTCAGTGGTTAATATATGTTGGAAAAAATAAAACTGCTTAAAATTTGAAAGTAGTTTTAAAAGTACGAGCGAATAAAAGGCTATCTACTTATACACCTAACAAAAATATAATACTGAAATAGTTATCAATACTATATCATGTATATAGAAATGATCCAAAGATGGGCTACAGGAAGCTCACGCGAGCCCTTTGTAAAATATAACTGAGGCCGGCGAGCTTTTTGTTAAATGAAGAAATTAATATTCTCAGATCCACGCGTTATATAATGTGTAAAAATGAATTGTAATTAAATTTAAGAACGCAGCTATGAACATTTATTTGTTGCGCCTGACACATATTTTATGAATGACAGCTTAAGTCTGTTATAATGTTCGAAACATAAAATCAGAGGTGAAAGAAAAGAAAAAAAAATCAATTGTACAATAAGTTGTGAAACAAAAATCAATTCTTTCCCAAGACCACCGCAAAGAGCCTTAAAATTATACGAACCCCTTGTTAAAGTATTGGCAGCCCACAGCTGCAATGATCCTTGTGGTACAAAATAAATTGTTTTCGAAACTAGATATTGTGAAACCAAAAAAAATGCTACGATATTTTATTAATGGGAACAAATTAAATGATCAGAATTTAAATCAATTTTTGGTCAGAATAAAAATATGAACGGTCAGAATATTTCATAACCATTTTGGTTAGGTTAGGTTAGGTTAAGTTTTTTTCATTTCATTTGAATTATGACTATTTACACTGACCGATATATTATGACTATTTAATATCGACTGTGGAAAGGAAAAAGGACGTAACCCTCAGTTTTTCTAAAACAGCTTTTTTTCGATAAACACAATGTATACAACTTTATACACGTTCTATCAAAAGGTTGGAAGCTAAAAATGCCGAATTAGTATCTAAATTTAGCTTTTAAGTTTGAAAAAGATGACCTTTTAAAAATTTTAACAATAGACTGAAATAAAAATTACACCTAAACAATTTATTTGATTAATATTAGGTTATGTCAATTAAACACCAGTTTAGAAGTCTCCGTGCACTTCAAGGTTGTGTATAATTCATAATTTGCATATGACCCAAAATCATAAAAACATGTTTTTTACGACTCCTGTAAAATTTGATATGTGTGGGTTACGTCCCTTTTCCTTTCCACAGTCGATATAAATAAGAAAAATACGAGTATTACCACATAATAGTGATTTACATTTTATAACATGTTTAATAATTTATTGTAACCTATTGGTTTTGTTACATAAGTAAAATGTCTTCAAAATGTGTTTAAAAGAAATCATCAAGAGTAAGTGCGGCGAGTCGAGAAAGTTTCAACCGTGATTTGATGGCGGAACGAAAGTTTTTTTTAACTGAGCGCTTTTTCAGTGCTTGTATGACTGGACCCATTGAATAAGTAAGCGAGGTTGGTAGTGAGACTTGGTTTTATATGTCCTGTTATAAAAATGTTACTGCTCGAGTACGTTTCCTCTCGAACTGAAAAATAAATAAGCCATGGCTATCTCATTATGGAAGAGCTTATGTCACGAAATGAGAGCGTGAAAAAATGATGTGTTTGACAGTGATGTCGTAATAAAAGAATCGTTGTTATTGAAATATATATGGTGAGTGTTTATTTCTTTTTAATATGCGAGTAAAAAAAGTTGTTAAAGCACAGGTTATAAAATAAACACACGCAGTAAAAAGCTGAGTACATAATATACTAATTGTATGACACGCAAAATGAAAAATAAAAAAAATGTTACGCAATTGAATTTATATTTTAGGTGTATTTTGTTTGATGGATTGAGATTAACATTAATAATGGATTTTTGTTTATCTTTAATATTGAACATTAGACGTACAAAATTAATTTATAAATAGTCGATGAATTATTTTTTTATATACGTCACAGTTAAAGTGTGAAACCATATCAATGTAAAAATTAATTGGCAGTTTTATTTGATACTTACATCATTCAATTTCACATTCACTTTGACAAGTCAATGTATGGATTGACAAATAAGTGTATAAACACACTGAAGAGCGTTAGTCAAAGTAGAGATTACGGTTCAAGAAAGCTGTTAGGTTAGATATTTTAAATTGAAAGACGGGCGAGAGTGATAACAAGACGTTGAGATTTTTCTTGCGCATGGTTGCGCGCGCACATCAGTAGAGAATAACTTTCAACGCTATAAGTGCACGCGACATTTTTTTGAGTTTGTGATTTATCTTTTCGGTCCCTATATTTCTAGTAAAATATAAGGACATTTACATAATTGTTTAAATTATGTTAATTCACACAAGTTTTTCCACTAACGACCCGGGCTTTGTCTTTTGGCATCTTCAGGCATTCAAGAGCACAGATGAACTTGAGCTGACGCTTTGTAGTAATAAGAAATAAATGAATCACTAAGCATAAAGCATTGCGAATGCCTACAGATTTGAATGGTAGATAATTTTAAGAATAATATTTATTTTTGTTTGTCGGAGAAATTTTATGCCTATATTTATTAACATAAAGGGTATAAGAATGTATATAATTTGATCAATTCAAATTTAATATTGAAATTCCACCAAGCACATTCAGTCAAAACTTTAAATTATTTACATAATTATTTATTTATTATAAAATAAAATCATTGTGTAAGGTAAAGTCATAAGGAGAATGCCCATTGTATATATTTAAAAAAAGAAGCTCCACGGCTTAAAAAATCTATCTTATCTGGTAGTTATGTTAATTATCATATTTTTTTTTGCCATCATTAGAACGATATGACCATTTTCCATGGCTTAAAATGTTCAGGAACGTGTCCAGTGATGACTTTAATCCCTCATCCCACTCTGTGTGTAGTTAGTGTTTAACTAAACACCCGGGTTTTATTTGTCAAAAGAATTCCGACATCTTTGATGCGGTCAGAGGAGGGGTGGAAGTGATGAGCGGAATCTCATGCAGCCTTTGACATTAATATTGTTCGTCGTTTCACTAAAAAAATAACCGTCACTCCCCGGTATCTGTTTATTTTTTATTCAACTGCTAACAAGCCGGAAAAAGAATTTGTGTCTGTAACATTTGATATTAAGTATTTTTATCCGTAAAAAATAGAGTCTTAAGTTTCAAAGAAAAAAATTAAACCGTTTCTTTATATTTTAAAATTATTATTGTTGAATTTTCAATACTGCAAAGTCTTTTAAATATTTTAATATTAAACAATACTAAAAATATCACGCTGTGAAGTATACTTTAAGCATTGAAAATAATTTTTATTCAATCACTTTAATTAGATAGATGGTAAATATAGAATCTTTAAAAACACAATATTCCTTTGTACTTTATTCCACCAGCGAAACCGGTGGTGACCTGTTAAATAAAGTGGAATAAGGTACAAAATAATATTGTGTTTTTATTAATACAATGCCTTTTCACTATGTTTTGACAGTGAACATCCTAAAATTGATTGAATCTTTTTCAAAAAGCAAAGAACTATAAGTTAAATAACTGCTGTTGCTTAGCTCTATTTTTAGAAACGGGCGGATGGAAAGGAGTGTATTTATATTCATTCGTTTGCAAACAACTTCACATACATTTAATAAAATAAAACAAACCTTTAAGAGCGTTGAACATTTGGAAAAAGAGCTAGGAAGATCTTAAAAAACATATAGTTATATTGCTTAATATATTTGTATGACTTTAAAATCCTTATAGGTAAATGGCGAATGTGTTGCTTAACATTGCGACTGTGTCAGAAACCACAAAGTCGAAAAAATACAAATGAATTGGGCCCATTAGAGGTGAAGTGAGCCAAGTGGTAGTTTATTATTTTAAAAAGTTAGATGCGTTGTAATATGCTACATGTCTTAAAGTATCGTAAGATTGAAGCCACCACAAATAATACACATTGGAATAGTGTTATAAAATAAAAATATGCAATCCACCAAAGCACCAAGTAAAGACGCGATAGTACTTAAAAGTCCAAGAAAAACGTTTTATTATTTTATTAGTTGGGTCACTTAAACTCTAATGGACCCAATTAATCTTCACAATGCGATTAAAAAGCAATGACAGACATAATATAATTCAGTAGCAATAATCGATTGACAATATTTATCCGACGGTGTTGTTTAAAACACTATTTTGGCCCCACGTTGTCGTCTGGACTATACTGGTACACGAATAATATCAGAAATGACAATATAACATAAACAGCTGTATATATGAAAATTTATTGCCACTTTATGTTATGTTGTTACGTTTTCTTTGTTGAAAAATGTTAAATTATTTTGTTTATTTGTTTGAAAAATAATAATTAAACATACAATATGATAATTTAATGTCATGTTAGTCATTTTTTTAAGCAAGCCTCATAATATAAAGCCTAATAGCTTATTATATTTTTTCTCGAGTTTATCTCAACATAAGTGTGTTACTACCTCTTTCTTTCTAAGAGAGTAAGGATCTGAGGATACAGCTATGAAATTACTAGTGATTAGCTAATCATGCCTTCTTTAAGATTGGGTCGGCTGGAGAGTTTTTAATATAAAATAAAAAGTGATGGAATGTAAAAATCATTGTATTTTAATAAAAATGCATGCATCGATTTTAAAATCAAGTTATGAAACTGTCCGTACTGGGATTTGAACGCGTGACCGACGTAGCTGAAGCTTATGACGTAGGCCATTCCACCAAAGACTCATACAAACTATTGTAGTTTTCACGTTGAAAACTATGATCGATTGTATTTTGTTTATGAATATTATTGTGCTTTCAAGCTACATACATTTAAACAGTTTTTATGTTATACTCTTAAATCATACAGAAAAGATGTATGAAATTTTATCATGCGTTGATACGTATATGTTAATAAAACCAAAACAATAATTTCAAAGAATTGCGCACCATTTCGAGTATCCTTGCGTACGATTTAAAATTTGAAAGCGCCAAAATCTGGAAAATGTTTTGATTATATTCCGATCGTAGCTTTTATGCGAAAGCTATTCTACTCATTGTGAGTTAGCTTTTCAGGCATAATTCGTTTTTTCCCTTTGTTCACGCTAATTAAACAAATCGATAAGGGTCCTTTCCGACCAGTTCTGCGGTTGGAATAGGCACGTGGGCTCAATTACGAGGGAGGATCTCGATGAAAGATATCACTTCATCAGAGAAAATTGGCGGAGTGGCAGACTCGGAACAACGATACCTTCCCCTGTGACATCATTCTACTTTCAATTAAACAAAGTAATGATTGTATAAGCGAATATCAAGGAGAATCCAAACTACAGATGACTTTGAAATTTATTTCGAGAGTAGATAAGGTATTTAATTAAATTTTCAAAACGAAACGTCCTGCCAGAGACGCGCTCGTTTTTGATCTTGAAAAACGATAGTCATATAATTAATGGAAAAGCTTTTTTAATTTTCTGCTGAAAAATGATATCCTTAACGATTAAAAATACGGCCCAGATTTTTTTCTGCAAAGCGGCTTTATTAAATCGTACAAGATTAAAAACGAATAGTTCAGATTAAATTATCATTAATCTTTCTATAAATTAACACACTATTTTTTAATCCTAAAAGACTTTTTGCATTAAAAGAGATTTAATTACAATTTTAACATCTAGATTAGTATTCTTTCAGTGATCATAAAATCGGATAAAAATATCTCAGACAGTATGGCCTACCACCACAACTTCCTGCGATGTATAAAAAGTTTATTGATTTTTTTTAGGTTATATGTATGTCTTAACAGCTGTTCAAATGATATTTTATGTGTTCCGTCAACTGCATGAATTGTATTTATATTTTTTACGATCATTATAATCCTATTTTTTATTTTAGTATAATACTCAGTTCATTGATCTTTTATAAATTTAAATGGATGAAAAGTGTTGATGGTGATATTTACATCTGGATTCAAAACAATTGGTGACAATCTTAATATAATTCAGTATTTGTCATATTTTTGAAAACTTTAATCAGTGTTTGTATTCTTTTAAGTTTTTCACCTTATTATAGGTATTTTATTTTATATTAGTTGCCTCGTCAAATAGTCAACGTAGCCGGAATCATTTACGGAGCTCACAGGTTCAAATCCTGGTACGGACAATTAAGAGAGCAATAAGCTAACCATATGTATTGTAGCCCGCTGAGGTCTAGTTGATTAGAGCTTACTCTACCGACCAGGCGAGTCTGGGTTCGATTCCGTCATTCGATAATGTCAAATAAAAAAAAATCAATTAAAACTTGAGACCTAAGAAGTTGCTGTTTTTTTATGTCAATATACCTTGAGTTGATCTCGAGTGACTTACAATAAATTCTCAACGAGTTTTTCTCGTATTGATCTTTCAATTGAATATTTTTGACGCATTAGTATTAGCTGTAATGCCAAATTAATTTAAAAATGAATTAAAAATTTAAGAAAAGAAAGCTCTTTTTTCTTTCTAAGCCTACTGTCTTTGAAACAGAGGTTTATGAAATGTATAAAAAAACAATTCTCGTAAAAACACTTTTGTTGAGATAAACTCCATTAAAAATCCATATGCTTCATATTGGGAGTGGACATAAGTTTTGAAAAAATATAATGCACAAACCTAAATATAAGAACATGCAATGGTTGCAGAAAACGGATTATATTAATATGAATATGATCTATTATTATGAAATTTTTACAGTGTATAGAAAAAAAACTGAAAGGCTTGGAGGTGTAAAAATTAAAGTACTTTTACTGTGGCAGAGTAGTTTAAATCGGTTGAATTTTATGTGTACGTTAAAAAAATAAAAAAAGTGACTGCCTAATATCACAATTGCAGTTAAATACAAATGTCTATATCGGAAATTTACACGCTTAGCGCTTTTCGTTCAATTGAATTGGCTATAAAAGCAATGGGCAAAAACACTACAGCTGATTGATCATTTTCATTAGAAACTTAACCGGTAAAAGCAAACCGACGAAAATCAATCGGTGCCGAACGAGCAAGACGTGCTTCGATCTAATACGGCCACTAACCGTTCAAATCCCGTGCAAACAAAACAATCAGACAAACAGTCGACAGTTTCCTTAGGCAACACGCAACATCTGAACTGGTTGTCAATACTTCCGGCTGAGGCCCCTGGCGGCCGCACGCCTCTCTCACCCTACTGTCCGTTTGTCTTCTCAAAACTATCCTCCTCTATCTTAAGCAATTACTTCATCAGGTGTTTGGAACTTTATCAATTCTATAATTTTCAAAGTTGAAATATCATATCTGTTATGACTGTGATTAAGATAGTATTTGATCAAGTTTAAAATTCAACAAATCACGCCGAACCCTTTAAGTTATAAATGATCTGAATTTGGCTCAATATGTTTTACAATATAATTAGTAACAATTAAAAAAAATATAGAGTGATTAGTCAATCAATACTAATCGAGGTAATTCCTTCCATGGTACCTTGATAAATAAATAAAAGTATAATATCTTTCATATACTAAAACACTTTTATTCCTATACGGTATATATATTTTATTTGAGGTTTTAAAAGTGACGAAATTCTTAGAAATGTCTGGTTTTAGATGATAATTTTTGGTGAGAATGTTATACGGATGATTAAAAATATACATTTTCATACATCCCAAAATTGTTTCGAGCTCAACAGGCCAAAGACGAGTTATTTCTTCGATAACTTATTAAATTTATACTTGAAAATTATAGCCTAAGTAATTACTATTAATTATCTACGGCAGCTAGAAAGTTAAAGCCATTGTTGGCAAAAAGGATTAGCACATGGGAATGCCCACAGATTTAAATGTTGAGTAGTTTTAAGAATGATATTTATTTTTGTATGTAGGAAAAGGTTTTATGATTATATATGGTACAAAAGTAGAGAGCCAAGCATTCGTACCATTTCATTTAAAATAGAAAGACTGTTCAATCGCGCTCTGCTTATTTATAAAAGCTTGGAAAATTGAGTCAGTCATAACGAAATAATTCAATTATTGCTTGGTTCTTGATAGTGGTGAATTTTAAAACCTGACGCCCCGATTTGTAAGCAAGCCGGAGAGTACGCCTCTCAGAATGCCCGTTTTGCAAACCCTAGGGGCGCGGGCGTTGAACATTGAACAGGGTGGGATTCAAAGCCGGACAAACAAGCCCAAGTCTGATCCGGAGAACAAATATTACCAAAGTTTCGCCCAATACGTTTGTCCCTCGAGATGGTACGTCGTTTCAATATGATCGCCGCTGTGACTGTCTCCCTACCAGTGGATAAGTTTTGCACTTGCGGTCTAAATTGTCGGTACCGAGATTTAAGTTTTCTATGGGGATGACTTGTGCGGGGTAGGTTATTGTATCAGCAGCTGATCTGGAAGCATTGCTTATTTAAGTTTGCTTCCTTCAAAACTTATTTACTTATAATTATTATTAACATAAAGTTTTGTTTGTTTTGATACAAAGTATTAATATTTTTTCAAAAAAGAATATCGATAAAATATAAAAAAAAAAAAAAATACTGACGACTTAAACTTTTGTTGTTGATCTTATCATCAATGTGCTTTAATCTAGGACTGGAAAATTCTATAAAAAGATTTATTCTAACATGAATCCTAAAAGAAAATCAACAACACTACACAGACAAACAAAAAGCTTCATTCGATACAAACACATTGGACGTGTCAAAAATTTCAATCGATGAAAGTGATTAAGGTCCATTTCTTTTTTAATAATTAAAATAAATTAAAGAATATTTTTTTTTATTATTCAAATTACACGTCTTTTCAAAACCAGGGAACCGATATTTAATTTTTAAATGAATTCTATCACTTTTTGCATTTTTTTTTGGAACGAATCTACCGTGTAAAAAAAGTATATAATTTTCAGTATGCTATAATGAAGTAGGTACATAAAATAAATAGTTTCAGCTAAAATACTATTACAAACAACGCAGCTAAGTGCAATCCATCAAAATTATTGAATTTTAGTGCAATACATTCGATTACATATCAATCATTGTTGTAAGCAAAATTGACAGTCAATGCGTCATGAAATATGTCAACGCAATTTGTACCGACGTGCAATTATTCAGCGTCATTTTTAATGGAAAATTAATTATTTTAATAAACAGTAGTCAATTTTTTTGTATAATAAAGATTATTTTTATTTATTTTACGTCAACAGTTGAGGGCCAGTGGTTCGCAAAGTTTAACTTCCGTAAACTTTAAGCGTTCAGCAACATTACTATTTTTGAATTACAAAATGAGCTTGGTAACCATTCCATAAGAAAAATTATGTTATTTTGTAAATATTTGTACCGTTTAAAAAACATATATTTTAGTGTTTTGCGAGATTCAAAATTGTGAGTTTTGAGGTCTAAAATAACTGCTGTTAGCTGTTAACTGGCTAGACACTGTTTAGTTACATTCATATGTAGATTTATTTCACTACTAAATGAGAATAATTTTCTTTATTTAACATACCAAATCGATACTAATTTTGTAAAGTAAATACGGTTTCTTAGTAGCAAAACAATAGTTTTTATTTATGTCACCAAGTCTTTTTGCCAAACATCATTGGTGAAAAATGTATATTAATGTAGTATTTCGTCAAAGCTCACTCGGTTATTGTGGATGATAAACCTTAATCATTTTAAACAAGACATGCGTCTTAAGTAAAAGTCATACCAAACTCAAAACATACTTCTACCTAATCCACACATTACGTTGTACGACTCTGAGTGATACAGAATGTCAAATACGAGTCTTCTAATGCGACCGCCAGGCTTGTGTGTTTAAGACGTAGCACGGTGACCTTCCAGATCAGTAGCGTGAACAGTGACGTGATTAGCACTAGAAGGATATGAACTTTAAATTATATTTAAATAATTTAAAAAAATAATTAACCATTGTCGATGAATAAAGTGTAAAATTAAGTGGAAATCCATCACCTCTCTTCCAGCCTATCTTTATTTTAAAACCTGGTTATTTTTCAAGATAATTTAATAGGCAAGTGATTAGAATCAATATTGCAACGTATATTTTTTTGTCATTTTTACAAAAGTATCATTTTTTCTGTCTAACCTGAATTAATTAATTAACTGTCGTAAAACTTGTACATTTTCGGTACTTTCTGTACGGACTCTAAAATTTGTATTTCAAAAATAGTATATTTAAATGTTTAAATCTCTTCATTTTTTTCAGATCAAGTCAGGCAAGTCAATATATTGTCGTCAACGCGGAAATACTCCCATGTGATCGATTTTACAAAGATTCATCAAATACAACATAGCAGAGAGATTTAACTGCTCTACCGATCGGTAAAATCTATCATGCGATAAGAAATACTGTTATTAAATTTAAAAAAAAATTTTGAATCGTTCAAACTATGTACATTCTCACAGATTTTGTCACTAACGACCCGGGTTTCGCCTTTTGGCATCTTCAGGCGTTCAAGTGCACAGATGAACTTGAACTGACGCTTTGTAAATGAATGTATCGTGTTTAAATAAGAAATAAACGTATCATTGAGTTTAAAGCCATTGCTGGCGGAAAGGATAAGCTCATGGGAATGCCCACAGATTTGAGTAGTAAGAAGTTTTAAGAATTATATTTATTTGTTTGTCGGCAAAAGTTTTATGATTATATTTATATAGGGTATAAAAGTGGAGATACCAGCATGTTTCATATTTCATTTAAAATCGGAAAGCTATGCAATTGTGCTCTATTTATTTCCAAAATTTCCTGGAAAAATAGCTTATGACCGTCCGTATTTGGGTGTAAATTTTTTATCCCTTGTCCCTGATTGAACACGTGTCCTTCCAAAATTAAGTGATAAGCAAAAGTAGACGTGTCTTTTTTCAATCTAAAGGCTGCCATATGTTCTGATAATATGGTGTTCAGTGTCCTTTCTGTTTTGCTGATATAACATTTTGTAAAACAAGAGCATTGCAATCTATAAATCCCAGATTTATTTAAGTAATGTATTTTATCTTTATTGTTAATTAATAATTTGCCTAAAGAGTTTTTACAGTAAAAAGTTGGTCTAACACTATCAGCTAGCTGTTTTTTAATTTTAAGACTTGTATTTCCTTAATAAATGATTCTACCCCAATACCTAGTATGATTTATGTTTTTTGACGCTATACCTTTAAATAACATTTTTTAGTTTAGTTTGTTAGTTTGAACGATTCAAATTTAATATTGAAATTCCACCAAGCACCTTCAGTCGAAATCTTAAATTAAAAACTTTTATTTAAATGCCATCTGTTCCCTTGCATCTATTATTACTTGACTTAAAATATTTGACAAGTCAAGGAAGACGTATGGTTGAAATGACGAAACAAGGATAAAATAACAAAGCGTATTTTTAATGTTTCTAAAAACATTCTCTAACTCTCAAAAACTAGTTTTTAGTATCTATTGAAAAATAACGTTCTTGAGTCATGTGAAATAATTTCTGATTAAACCACATGAGTGTCATAGTAATGAAAAAAGAAATGGATGAATTAAGTTTATTGCTTGAATTCAATTAACTACTGTTTAGCGTGTCTTCAAAGTTTGTGCGCGCTACTGCCTTCCATATACCTCACAGACTGACAGCTTTCTTCCTTACTCTGACAGGTCAAATCTTCAGAATAGAAATGTAAGAAGCTCAAGTGTAGAGAAATGGCTTACATATATATAGACAGTAGGACTAATTGCACAGTTCCAGCAGCGGACAATGCTCGCAAGGATGCTTTATGCGACCTACGATACCGTGAGATTTTGTTCCCTAAGTAGTAGGATTATGCAAGAAGTGCATGTGTATTCCGCACAGCTTTCTTCACAAGAGCTTTGATTTGGGTAATTGTGTCTGTGTCTTTGTGTTATTTATAATCAAAGAAAACAATCAAACTTATTCTTGAAGATTTTATAAATATTAAAATAAAACTTAAAATTTAATTATTGATTAACAATTCAACCAAGTTCCACCAAGCCCTTCAGACAAAATCTTAAATTAAAAAGTGGCTACAATTCGAATAACACTGAATTTCCTCATTTACACGGTAGATACGTTCCACGCGATACCGTGTAAAATATACTATAATAAAAAATATGGTGGATAGGTTTCCTTGTATAAAAATTAATTCAAGATATCAAAAAATAAAATTCGTAATTGCCTTAATTTTATTTAAAAACTACTTTAAAATCAAAGGTAACAACAATTATTCACTATCGCTATGCGACAATAGACGAATCCGTTTACGCACGTTTGGTACGACATCGCTTTCATCACTTGAGATATCCAGAGCCTGTGTAATAATTGTTTTCAATTTTTTTTTTTTGCACCGTGTTATTTCGAAATCGTGTAAAATAAAAACTTGTAAAAAGGTAGTTCAGTTTTAACCGTTTTTAGAAATAAAAAAAATACTAATATACTTGTATGCTATTGATACAATTTGAATGTAATATTTATATTAGTGCCAAAAATATTTAATTTATTAAAATCGTATCGCTTTAGTCATAATAAATATACCTGGCTCAGTAAAATGCACCTAGATAAAGGATTTGAATTTCCGGAGAGATGTAACAGATTTTGATTTTAAATTAGTTGGGAATTTTCACTGAGAAAAAGTGTTATTATTGATATCTGTTTTATATTGAATTTCAATAAAATGAACTTCGGTGCAACATTAAAAAAATGATATAACAAGTTAAATTGAATTAAATTATATATCTGTGGGCTAAATATAGTTCTAGTTATAAAAAGTAACAGGATTAATTAAATTCTAGAATTCAGAATACTACTCGTTCTGTGTCAGATACAAAAATGTTTTGCGTGTCACCTTAAACCCGTCTCGTGAGAGGTGAGAGAGAAAAAAAAAACTACAAAAGAGGATTATTCGAAAATATTTCAAGTGTTGTATGAAGTGATGTGTACATACGGACAAAATGTAACCTTTCTTCTATGGGTAAGTCGACAGGAGCCGAGGCTTAGCCGTTGTAAGGTAAACTAAGGAAATATTCCGCTACGCCTTTTTCAAGGCTTTACGTACAATCTACGATGTAGTCAGTGCTTAACTTGAAAGCGTTCTGTTGTTTCTACAAAAGTAGTTTTTGTCTTCTGATTTGTTTTGCGTTCATCGAGAAAATTATCAAATAAGATACATCGTCTCTGTTCTTGCGAAAACGTTAATTCTAAATTAAAAAGTCACATTTTGAGTTGTTTATACCGAAGTCAAAATTTTATCTTTACAAAAAATAATTCATCAAACCAAAATCGAATTCATATAAATGACATGGTAGAAAGAAATATATTTGATAGATTCGGTGGTAACTTTGTAGAAGTTTATTTTTAATATTAAATTTAATTTGGTAACTTTGATATTTCCTTTTTTGTGCTACAACTTGTGACACGTGTTTTGCCTCTTTGAGAAGCATCATAACATAGATTTTTCCAGACGTACTGAAAGTAATATTTTTTTAATAATTAATATGAGTGTTTGCCTGCATTCAAAAGGAAAGTTCAAACCCCGAATTTTATGTTGTAATTTATAACGTAAGATTTGAATCAATTTTTAGTTTATTCGTGAACGTTGCGATAGTCTAATAATGCTTCTCAAAAAGTCAAAATACGTGTCACAAGTTGCTGAACAAAAAGTGGACTAATAATTTAATCTTGAAATAAATCTAATATGCAGTACTTATTAAATTCTTTTCAATACGATTAAGATCATTTCCATGTAACTGATGATAACTTTCATTCTGTATTTAAATAACGTTTTATTTTATTACATAAATGTTTGATGTCCATATTATAATATAGAGAGTTTTCACCATAAAGTTGTTATAACAAAACATGTATTTAAAATATAAATTATAAGCATACAATTTTTATTTTTATTTCAATACTTTCCTTGTTCGTCTTTGTGCGAAATATGTTTAAGATAAAGTACGGCTTAGCAGTTGTTATTTAAAATTTAACGTACCCTTGGTTCAGGTAAAGTTTTCACTATGAAAAATTCTCTATTAATATGCGTTATACCGAAAACAAACTGGAACGTGAAGTGGGAAATAGTGCAGGGAAATTTATTGGCCGAGTTTTGTAAGAAGTCGGGATAATACTTCCACCCTCCTTTCTGCTAAATATTACTTCGTATGCAAGCTGGGTAAGAAGCATCTCTGCCCCCTGGCACTAGAGTTAGCAATACACTAAATAATGCAATTTGCTAATACAACCCGACGCGAGCGTGTAAACTCACCGTCAGACGAGAGTTAGAGTAACTCGGCGAAACAAAAAGCAGACATGGACGGTTTCAACTTTTAAAAAGTTTCCAAGTATGCTAAACGGGGTATATTAAAGCGGTTTCCATTCGCTGTCGTCCCCTTGTTACGGCGCTAACCGAAAACGACGAAAATGAGGTTATATCCGCGGAAAGTATTGAATAAGTTTCGGCTTTGCTTTAAGAGATCTCGGTTCGCTGGAAAATATTGCAACAAGACGGATTTGCGCTAAATGAAAAACTTTTTCTGCAAAGTGCTTCAACATCTTTTATTTGCGCGCGTTAGTCACAATATTAAGCTCATAAATGCAATACTAAAACTCTACCAACAATTTTGGTCTTCATATAAAATTCAATTTGATTACTTTGTTATTTCACTTGTTGTGGTACAAAATGACGTGACAAGATGAGATTATTACATTTAAGAATATACTAAAAAAATATTCAAATCTTATTTTATAAATTACAAAATAAGTAAAAATCGGGGTTTTTCTTTTTCTATTGGACACAGGAATTAAGTAAAGTAAGAACTTTGATAGTAATAATAAAAAACTAAATCCTTTCATTATGTGTTGGATATCTTAATGGAAATAAGTTCCACAATGATGATCCATATCTCTTATTTCAAATGTTATTTACTAGTGGTTCCTTTCTATCAATTATTTTAGTAATTTCCAAAAACTAGAGCTATTTATTCTTAACCCTTTATAATTTACTTTATGAAATATTTCAACATTTTTATTTTCATCAAAATTGTGATCATTTTCTATATTATAAAGGTCTTTATTTTAATCTTAAAATCACAGATAACAGTCACAAATGCTGTTATAATGCGAATTTTGGAATTTTATCTATGAAAAGTATATTTATGATAAAACTCAAGATTACTCCCTTCAAACGTTTTTTTATTGTATGCATACCAAAATGAAAAATAAAAGAAGATGAAATCTTCAATTGTGCCGCAAAAAGTATTTGATTGGGCCACATGCGGCTCATACCTCAGATGTTGAGATTATTTTGATAAATACGTTTTTAGTTTGTTTGTAACTGAAAAACAAATCTCAAAAACATAAAACCCTATTCAATTTAAATATCTAACTTGCTTGATAAATGATTTTATGTCATTCTTAAACTATGGTATTTATTAATAGATCAATAAACCTTAAAATTATGTTTAACTATGTGTAGTAAAGCAAAAATTAAATGAATCTTTTCATGAATAAATATCCAAAACTAAGGCTTCGAGCAATTTGTAAAGTAATCAATATTTATTAAGCCAATCGTACTATTCATAGCAATGTAGCGTATAATGAAAATAAGAGAGTACAATAATACTTAAGCAAGACCTTTTACTGTAGAAATATTATAAAATATTACGAAAAGCAACTAAGAAAATACAAAGCAATACTTAGCAGAAAAGAGTCACTTAAAATGAGTCAGGCATCGCAGGGTTTGCGGCGTTCTAACGAGAGCTAAACGGATTTCCTTTTCCCTGGACAGAGAGAGGACTTTCATTGCAGGCTATAGTTTTCATTTTCGCGAATCAGCCGGCATTGGAAGCGAGTATTTTCACTCGCAAATACAGCATGCAGGCAAGTCCGTATTCCCCAAAAAGATCGTTAGGGAAACCGAGCTCTGAGCAAACCCTGTCGACCAAGTCGCATTATTTGTGTGGGCTTTCTTTGCTAATTCAGGGGTTGTAAAAGTTAGACGTGACAAGTTTGGAAGTGTTCAGTCCACAAAGCACGTACATATAATACAGATGAAATTAAATTTATGCTAATCCTGTCTATTTTTTTAGTAACAATAAAGATATCGTTGAACCATTTTAATATTTTTCATTAAATAAAACGTTAAAAGAATATAATTATTGATTTGGCATTTACTTGGTAGAACTCCATTTATAACAGATTAAAAATAAAAAAGTATTTTAGTTCTACAGTTTTTAATAATTGTATGCGTTGATAGCTATTTCGGCTTGCGCCATCGTCAGAACTAAAAGAATACTTGACAGAGCTTAAATAAAAAGCAAAATTTGTAATTATTTTAAATAAAAGAAAATATTAATAAAAACACAATATTCCTTTGTACTTCATTCCACTTTATTTAATAGGTCAGCACCGGGTTCGATCATTAAGAGCATTGTTAACTCATGACAATGTTGTTGATGATAAACTGATGACAATCAGTTGACAATTCTTACAATGAGCGAAACCGGTCCTGGCCTATTAAATAAAGTAGAAAGGAATATTGTGTTTTTATTTAAATAGTGCCTTTCTACCAAGTATTGACGGTGAACACCATAAAAGTGATAAAAGAAAATATGCCTTATAACATCTATGTCTTCAATTCAGATATTATTTGTCGATGATGATTTGTTAAAACAGTCAATCAAATACATAGAGATTCAATTTCTTTTTTATTTCAGTTATAAATGAGCACAGAATTAAGCGATCTCCGATTTAAATCATGAATACATAAAGATTCACTGATGTATATAAAGTGCGTTTTAAAGATTCGATGTACGATCATTCTCAAGTAATATTGCTGCTGAAAAGCTACGCTTATGTTTCCAACATACAAGAGTTTAATTTGACGAATTGTATTCAAATTGTTCACTGTAATTTAAAAACAAGAGTGAGTATTGGATTTTATCCACGGATATTTTAATTAAACCAGTGATAAGATATATTCTCTCATAGGGAAAATTATCAATACAGAATATACCGAATAATAATTTGGTATATAAAAAGTGCAGCAATGATTGAACTTAAAGTATGATTGCACTTGAAAATACAGAATGATTCAGTTTCATAACCCTAGTCTCAATCGCTTCACAAGGAGGATCTTTCTTACGTTCTTGGCTGGCGCGTGATCCGCATATGTTACCGGCCCACCATAATGAACACAACTTTCTGGTGGAATGCCTTTATGGAATCGGGTTATTAAGGATTTTACGCGAAGTTTTACGATGTCGAACGTCTATGATGATAAATAGTATTGCTATCGATGTTCTGGGCTTGGTGACCCTCATAAATATGGGGATGATTTGACAACATGAATGAGTGCAATACCATTTTCGTTATTGGTACATTTGACTCCTTCTTTTAATGCTTACTTTTATATATATATATAGAACAGCTTCTTAAAATACATTGACTCAGCTATATTAAAAGACAAAATGTATTCGTCCATAGCAACTCAATTCATGTGTATGTATGTATTTGCTTCAATGAAATAATTACAAAATAATTGGAAACACATTATAATACATTTCTTGGAAAAATATTTATAAAACAATATAAATTAAATGAATATAACATAAATGTATTTATTTGTATTCATTCGATTAACCTAAATACACTTTTTCGTTTTAGATTTGATTGCTAGCATTATCTGTAATACTAATAAATAACATTAATTCTTTTATCACCGTGCAATAAAATAGCTGTCCTTAAAAAAAACATTAACCTAAATACCCGCAAACCGATTTACTATTGATAAGAAAAATACACTACACAACCTTTTATTTCGTTTATTAATTGGAAACAACTTTGTTTAAGCTTTGTCACTGTGCAAATAGACATTGTTTTAGTTCAACAATATTCTGTAAATATATATTTTATAGTCATCAAACTATATATACTTTACACACTCAATTCTTTCTTAAAACAAACGGACGATAAGCTCTACAAAAAATGTGTAAAAAAAATGATAGAATGCATATAAAAATTGAAAATTGGTTCTCTAAATTAAAAAAATATTTTGTGGTTCAGAAAATCGCGTAAAAACGTTTATTTTAAAGAATCAATAAGTAAATTACATATTATCAACTATATTGTATTTTAATTGAGAAAAAATAATATTCATCGCTATTTGATTATATTATATAAACACATAAATTGCTTTCATCATAAGAAATTCCTTGATACGTGTAATGTTTTAAGATAATAAAAGTATTGTCTTGCGATGTTTATTTTTTCTATTAAAAATCCGTTATCTGCCTAGAAAATAATTCGTGTAAAAAAATAGCATGCATTCTTTTAATTGTGACGTGTAATTGCAAAACCGTGTTCGAAAGAGTTGAGTGTAAATATATTTATTAATATTGTAGAATTAGTGCAAGAAAACGTGTTATTTTTTATAAACATGATATTATAAATCCTTACCATCAAGAATTGACGATACCATAAGTGTTAATAATCAAAATAACTGAAAACGTTTTGCCCAAAATATTATATTTGGGTACAAACTAGACAGCTCCAGTAATTGATATCTATCTATCTTACATAAATAAACATTTTTACACAAGGAAAGCATGCAGCTACATCTGTTTCAATTTTTTTTTATACTTGCGTTATTTGAGTGTTTTTAAGAGTCTACTGTAGATTTATAAGATCTAAGTATTAATGAAAACACTTGAAAAGCTTGAAGACATAAATTTTAAAATTTCGTAGAAAAGACATTTATTTTTCAAGTGAGAAAGTATTGTCAAAAGTTTACTTATATTTTACCAAACTTGCACATACAAAAGTCAGTGAATTGAATTTATATGGTGGAAAAATTGATTCGGTATAAAATTCCAAGAGTTTGAAATCGGCTATAGTCTATAAGCGATCCTTCACGCAGTAATTTTCCGTAGAGACGGTATTAAAGATGGCAGTAAATAGAGCAATAAAGCTTTCCGAAAACTTTATATCGCTTCGTAAAGCTCGCGCTAGCCAAATATAATCAAAATTGCAAAATTCAGCATTCATCAGGTTTAAGTATGGCGGTATAATTTTCCACTGCTTCTCGCGATAGACTATAAAACATAGCGTCAAATTTAAGCTACTTTTGAACCTTTTATATTGATATAAAGCATTATTAAAACAAATATTTTAAAATTTGTTTTCGTTAAATTAACGTTGATTCGTGTATTTGATTTAGTAGAAAATACACATGAAAGACATTACAAAATTTAACAAGAGATTTTTTTATGGAAAAATGGTTCTGCGGTTGCAAGAATTAATATTGCAATCAAAATGTTTTTATTCTTACAAGAAAAAAAAGTGGGCTAGTAGCTTTCTTCCTACAATAACTGATAGACAATCATTATTAACTAATCTAAGTGTTTTAATGAAAAGATATTGGGTATGTACGCAACCATCAGATGATAAAAATAAAAATTATTGCTTAATTTTTTTGTAAACGTGTTCGTTTAACAATATGAAATTGGAAAAAATTAGTATTTTTAATATAATTTATGAAATTTAAAATATGCTTTTAAAAAAACCACTTGTCAATTTTTTTATTAATACCTTTATTTTGAATATAAAATTAAAATACATAGCAACGTCTGAGGATATTAATTTTCAGAATACTGGAAATCTTAAAAAGTTTCTTATTTCTTTCAAAATATTCACCCATACTTTGACGCTAAGTTTTGAGATTTAAATTAAAAATAACTTGATCCAAGTGCAAGCAAAGATTTATTCCCAATTTGGGGTGATTTTTCATTAACCTGAAAACTTTTCCGCTGCAAAAAGAATGGCAAAAAAGTTCATTTCAAGTATAAGATTTTTTCCACGCAAGGAAATGTATTTATGCTTTATTGGGGTGTATTTATTCAAATTTAAAATTTTATGGTTCTGTATAAAAGAATACCTTAACAGCGCTTGCGTAATATAATTTTAACAAAAATTAGAACGTGTTAGTGAAATCATTGGTTATTTATTTTTGCACAGTTAAATTAATATAGATTGAATATATACTGGGATTCTTCTTATTAATTGTATAAAAGTAAAATCATTGTCATTATTATGGCAGTACGTGTTATATATATTTTATAATATTAGTTTTGTATGTCACTATTATTAAGTGATGTGTTTTAATTATAAAAGTAAAAATACAGCTGAAATTCTATGAACGAAACTGATTCTGATCATAAAACATAAATGTAGAATTAATACAAACAAATATTTTTTTAATATGAGATAATAAATCAGGAAAAAAAGTGAATCTAGAAGTAAAGTTTATCACTTATATATATGTAACCAGTTGCAAGAACTTCTCTCCCAAAAATGATCTGAGAGAACCTCCACATATTTTTTGTATGCAATGAACACAGTTTTATGTCCGTCGTAAAAAAGCTCATAAACGACTAATATATTTTTTTATGACAAATGGTAAAAACAACATTACTTATCTAAGAAAATAGCAATATATTTTAATTTAGCCGATGTAGGATATGCAAGAACGTTTGACGGAAATTACCTTTTAGGGAAAGCAGGATTGCGAGGAGAAATGAAACTTTTCTACAGCCATTGTTGATTATAATGCTTGTTTGATAATAAAATTTCACATAACAATCCTTCATGCCAGCAATAAAACAAACGTAATAACGTTTTTTTATATTTACGCACTTTTTTAGTAACTAAGATTACTCAATTACAACGGTAGTATGTATAGCAATATTGAGAAAATTGTTATTATAAAATAAGTTTCCCATTCTGTCAAGTAATTGTGCTTTTGTCGATTTGCATTCATTTTGTTTATCCACTTGGATATGGCCTTCTAATCGAGGTATCTCAACAGAGGTTTTTCGTTAAGAACGTCTAATACAAGACTAATGGTAAGCTTATTGCTCTTGTTACGCTCTGTCATTTTAGAATTGGAAAAGTGGGAAGAAATTTCATGAAATCACAAACATCCATCCGTACATTTGAACATAATTTATTGATAAAACGCTGTTCGTATTAAGATTCCAATCCGTGAGATTCTTCGCAAAAGTTAACAAAGTTGACCACTGCACCAATGACCTGATATAAAATTTGAATCGTTCAAACTATGTACATTCTCACAGATTTTGTCACTAACGACCCGGGTTTCGCCTTTCGGCATCTTCAGGCATTCAAGTGCACGGATGAGCTTGAACTGACGCTTAGTAAATGAAAGATTCGTGTTTATATAAGAAACAAATGCATCACTGAGTCCAAAACCATTGCTGGCGAAAAGGATAAGCTCATGGGAATGCCAACAGATTTGAGTAGTAAGTAGTTTCAAGAATTATATTATTTGTTTGTCGGCAAAGGTTTTATGATCATATGATTTTATGATTATATAGGGTATAGAAGTGGAGATGCCGGAAGGTTTAAAATTTCATTTAAAATCGGAAGACTATGCAGCTGCGCTCTATTTATTTCCAAATTTTCCTGGAAAAAGAGCTTATAACTGTCCGTATTTGGGTGTAACATTTTTATCCCTTGTTCCTGATTGAACACGTGTCCTTCCGAAATTAAGTGATTAGCAAAAGTAGACGTGTCTTTTTTCAATCTAAAGGCTGCCATATGTTCTAAAACTCGGATGTTCAGTGTCCTTTCTGTTTTGCCGATATAAATCTTTGATATAGCTTTTATCCTTCTTATTATAGAGTAAGTTTTTTCATTTTGAAAAAACGTTTGTGAGTTTTCTTGCATTCATTTATTATTTTGAATGAATGAATGTATACATACAAATATACTCGTTTAGATGTGTAATTATTTTCTAATTATAAAGTATTATAAAATATTGATTGATAAATATATTGTCGCTGTATTGAAGGTAGCTGGTAAACAGCGAATTAATAGTTCTGAGTAATGAAAAATTTAGGTTTTAGGATAAAGCCTCGATAAATTGTGTCGCATAGATTATATCAACATCAAAATGTAGTCGGATTTATGCGGATTCGACAAAAATAATGACAGATAAAGATACTCAAGGAAAACTGCCTACACTTTAACCTGCGTTAGTAATAACTGGTACAATAAATGCACCAGATATTCAAGAATCTCTGTTTTTTTCAATACTGTTACGTAACAACTTCTATCAGTATTATGACGATTATACTGATCTCGTATTGTGAATCTGCCAATAATTTGTTTTAAATGAAAGTAATTAACATGTATATAATATTAATTTTGTACGTATAGAATACACAGTTGTTTGAATATATTTTTGTGCCGTAGCAAAGAAAAAAATCTTAAATGATACATTTTAGACACATAATAAATTTTACAAAATAAAAAAAGTATTAAGTTTCTTCGATAGATTCGGTAGTAACTTTGTGGAATTTTATATAAAGTTTTTATAATAAAAATAATAAAACATTTTTAGTACTTTTTCCACATAAAATTTATTAGATCAGGACCGGTTTCGCTCATCGCGAGCATTATCAACTGATAAGAAAAATACAAAAACAGTGATATTTATACAAATTTAAATTGAAATAAAACTTGAGCTTGAACTTGAGAAAACTTGAGAGAACTTGAAAACTTGAGAAAATTGAGCGAAACCGGTCGTGATCTAATAAATTTTATGTGGAAAAAGTACTAAAAATGTTTTATTATTTTTATTATAATGCCATTCCACCAAGTATTGACAGTGAACACCTTAAAAGTGATAAAGTTTTTAGTTTTATAAATGAGGAGCAAACATTCAAAAAGTGTTTTGTCACACAAATACAAAGCTTGGAAAATGATGATTTAAGTGTTGCAAAAGTGACGGTTTGTATGAATGTGTCAACTTTATGATTTCATTTTAATATGAAAAAAAACCTTTTTGAACACTAATTTTGATTTCCATTCATAGGTTTTATTATGGGCTATCAGAATTGATATAAAACGTCATTTTTCAAAATTTGTGACAAAACACTTTTTGAATGTTTGCTCCTCAAATGTAATATTTGTTGGTGTGATATTTGACAGCTATTTTAGTTTCGTTTAAACTTTACCTTGCAGTATATAAAGCTAAATTAAATATTTCTGGCGATGGTATGACGCCAAAAAGTTTATCAACCAACAAATAATGTTTTTTAAACTAAAAAAAAATTAAGAGTTCTACTGTTTAAATATCAATTGAAGCAATATCAATATGTTAATAAATATAGTCGTCAAAACTTTCGTTGGATTCGGCGGCAGCCTTGTGGAATTTCATTTTAATATAAAATTTAAAATAACTTAGATTATTCCACGTATTGATCTATCGTCGTCAATATTCAATACATAAATGAGCGGACAGTATATGAAAAATATGCACTATTTTATTAATAAATATAAAATATTGATAGACGCAAAGAGGCGAATGACCAAATGAAGTAAACAGACTGATTAAAAACTTAATTGCCAGATAAAAATACTATGAAATAAAGTCGATTGAACAATAAATGTTATTTTGTAAGAAAAAAATGAATTATTTTACTCCATTGCAAATAAAACCAACCTCCGATTATTTGTAAGACAAATGACCACAGTGAAATTAAGTCACAAAAATACGAATTATCATAATATTATGTAAGAATGGTATGCCCACGCATTCCGTTGATCAAAAGACTAGAATATCTTCTGAGTTTTGTATAGCACACACACCCGATGAATTGTTGTATAGCCAAACACTAGAGAACATTAAACTGTTAAAAACATAATAAACTATAACTAATTGACCATTAAACCAATATAAAGGTTCAAAATGTTATAGACATCTTCATTTAAAATGAAATTAAATCAAATTAAAATAATTCAATGAAAGTTTGACATATTTTGATATAAAATAAAAGTAAACAAAATATTCTCTACAAAAAACAAAACACTCTTCCGTAAAAAACTTTAGTCGGTTTTGCTCATTATGAAAATTTTCGAGTATTAAAAATGTATTTTAATAATACGTATTAATTTGTAGAAAACAAATAATTGGAAATAGAAATATAAAAATAGATAATAGTACAAAATATAATTAGGTAACACTTAACTGACTGCAGTAAACATGTTTAAGATCTCATATAAATAAATGCTACTGATTTGTAATCGTACTAAAAATCAATATTCTTTTTCTATAAAATACATTTAACCACTGATTATTTTGTTGCCTGAGAGCTACCTTTGTATACAAAAAAAATAGAAAATCTAGTATGATATGCTATACAATGTTGTAGTTATTTTTAAGTTGTTTATCTAAGCCACTAAAATTATTGAAAGCAAAAGAATCTTTCTAGTAAAAACAAAATACTTATTTTTTAAATTTCCCAATTCAGTTATCATGTGACGATTTGGCGGGGATACGATAGTATGAAAATAATTAGTAAAGACAATTCATTTGGGAATAAATTTACTTTTGAGAATCGTTGGTGTGTTGCAGCCAGGGGTGGATTCAGAATTTCTTTATTCTTTTACGACACAGCGTCGTTAAATGACTCATGAAATGTGTTATCGGTTAGTACTTTACCGATATATATTTCTGTACCAGTTTCTATGTCATTAATTTTGTAATGGTATCGTTTCTGTTATATAAAGAAAAAGATTATTATATAAACTGTACACGTGTGGTTTTTCCGACTCTGCTTCTTTTGTATCGTATCGGAAAGCTGAACGGCGGCAACGAGCTTTATTGGACGAATAAAATAGATATTTTTTACACTTCAATAAGCTGATACGTTTACAACCATTTATCGGTAAATGGATCGTTATCGAGCTTTTCCCTGAACATGAAATATTTTTATAGCCAGGGTTAAAAATCGAGAATAATATGAATCAAAGTGATTTTGAAAATACGGAACTCCAGTTCAAATAAAATAATTTACGCTAAAAATATAAATATGTTACTATACGAGTTTAAAGTATCAATACAATATTAACAGCTTATTTTATGTCTCTAAACGTACTCATCTCCAATCGGAATATATATCCAAAATAAAACTGATTAAACAAAACTAAAACTGTTATATCTAAATAACAGTATCTGCTAATCATTCGTTTTAAAAATAAATGGAGTTATTTTTGAATGGATATAATAAATGGAATTTTTCCTATATAATAAATGGAAGTTGAAAACTTTTTCATAAATCCATATTTATTACTATGTCCATCTTGAAAAGTAACTTATATGATAAACTAAACCATAGAATTAATTTGATTTTTTAAAGAAAGCAAACCATTCATATTGTTTTTGATTAAAAATTGTATGTAGCGATGAGAAAAATCCTACACAACATACAATAAAAGCAAAATAAAATATAAGCTAAATACAGCATTTTCTTATAACAAGTTATGTATATTTTTTAAGATTACCAACTATATCGTGAGTATACTGTTTTACTTAAGTCAATCAGATATTTTGATATATGAACCCATATAGATAGAATTCAACACAATCTTTTTATTACTGATCAGTGTTTATTTAACTATGTCATTAAAAATGTACATCTTAAGTTGATTCCACATTTGCATATTATCAAAAGCTATAATACACTTCACTATAACGCTGAGATAAATTATTATTCCGAGAGCTAAAAAAGGTAATTTAAGTAAAATATAAAATACTTTTTATTTCAAATTGGTTTTCGTAATGACTCTTGAATTTTTAGTGTTTTTATTTACTTCGCTAAGTGCTTTCGTCAATCTCATATATTCTTTTTTGTATTTAAGGTTATAATCCTACGCATAAAACCATTACATTTGTTTTATGGTTATAGTTCCACCCAGGACGGTAACTTTTAACAAAAAAAAAATATTATCACGATAAAATTTTATAAAACAATGAATTTTTTAGTTGAGTGATTATTTTTACTATAAAATACTAGCTGGATATACAATTTTGGCATCCACTTTACAAACAGGTAAAAGTTACTAAATAAATATCGAAAAAAAATAATTATTCAAATGGAGTTAAGTTCTAAGTTTTTTTTTTGTTTTATTATAATAATAGTCTACATACAAAATTTACAGTACAATCAATGATATATGTAAGATTTTATTTAAAACATTTTTTTTTAATTTATTTTATTTTTTATTACATTTGAGATTTTTCATTGGTTGACTACAGAACAACACAACCCCTTATCAAGCAGATTTTTTTAAAGAAATGTTATGAATATGGATTGAAAGACATTGGTGTCCGTGTATTTTGTGCTAGAAAACAATGACCAAACACAAACTACCAGACTGGTGGCGTTAAGTGCGTACAGTAAAAATATGATAATTATAAAAATAATTGAAGTATCCATTTGTAAAATGTATTATGGAATATAATTCAGCTATTTTTTAATGATCATTAATACTATTAACACTGTTTTTTTAAACAAAGTTTTTTTGGAACGTATCTGCCGTGTAAGAAGAATGTAAATATATAATTTAAGATTTCGACTGAAGGTGCTAGGTGGAATACGGACCCTCATAAGCTCTTTTTTCAAGAAATTATAGAAATAAACAGAGCGCAATTGAACAGTCCTTCAATTTTAAATGAAATATTAAACATGCCTGGATCGCCACTGTTATACCCTATATAAATATAGTCATAAAACCTTTTCCGACTAATAAAATAAATATAATTCTTAAAACTACTCACTACTCAAATATGTGGGCATTCCCATGGGCTTACCCTTTTCGAAAACAACAGCTTTAAACTCAGTGATGCATTTATTTCTTATATAAACACGAAACATTCATTTGCTATGCGCCAATTCAAGTTCATCCGTGCACTTGAACGCCTGAAGATGCCGAAAAACCCGTGTTGTTAGTGACATAATCTGTGTGAATGTACATAATTTGAACGATTCAAATTTAAGTAAATATATCAGTTTCAATAATTTTGTGTTAATCTGAACAAAATATCTGTAAAGACAATGGTTATTTTTAATGACTTAGTATAAATAGAATATTCTAATCTGCTGATTTAATATGTATATAGCTCATACAATTCAGTGAATAATTCATTAATATCAATTTTCGTTTCCATAGAATTTGTCTGCGGATCAAATTCTGTCTAGTGATATCATTTTCCCATGCGGTTTCCTCTAATTGCTGAGTCGATCCGTTCGTTTGAAGAACGTTTCAGATTAAATCATTTGTGACATTATGGCTTTAAGCGAGACGTTAAATGGTTATGGTTAATAGGAAAATTATCATGACATATCAAACGACAAATGCAGAATCATAAACAGCAAACTGATATGCTATGGTATATAAAAAATGAATGTTTTGATAAATATAACGAGATATGTAACGTATTTTATCGTAGTCGGCAATTATCTGACTCAAACTCATTAAAATGATAGTTACTAAGCATAATGTAAGGTATTGGAAATGTCCCCTTATTTATTTAAGTACTTAAATCCTGAATAACACTGATAATGTCGGGTCCTATGGCACAGCGGTTAGTGTTGCTGGCTTCTGTGCCGGATGTCACGGGTTGGAGTCCCAGTACGAAAAGCATTTTTTCGATCGATTTTATCGATTTTTGTTCGAAAGCATAGGTGTTTGTGATGTCTCAATGTCCTTACCACCCTTCAACAACTGGGCATAGCGAGAGAGATCAGTTAACCACTAGTTCTGTCCTAACCTTATCCTTCTAATCCTAAAACTCTCTTTGGAAAAGGGAGTCTGAGCGACTGTCTTACAAACAGTTTTCGCGTAAAGTTTTTGTTGAGATACCTCCATTAGAAAACCATATGCTCCACACTGGGAGCAAACATAGGTATATATATATAAAAAAACAGTGGTAATACTCAATTTCAAATTATAACTAAACATGATTTAAAAGAGTATAGGAAGATTTTCAGCGTTGAAATGGAATAGGAATACCATACAAAATAATTTTGTACAATTATTTTGGATTTGTTTATAAAGTAATTCATTTTGTTGCATATAAATTATATATCTTATAATGCATGTTGACAAACATTAATAATAAATATCAAGTTTCTTTCTTCACCTCTTTGAGAAGCATGTTCAAACTAACTATTGTGATGCTATTTATTTATTTATAAAAAAAAATACTTGACTTCATTCATATCATATTGACAACATTGAATTTATACTTTATCGTCCTTGATTCACAATATTATCTTCAAAAGCTTGAAGGACTTGGTTAAAGCTTCTTGTTACGAATTTCGGAACGTGTCCAACACTTGTGCGTAGAACACCGATTGACAAAGAGAGTGATCTTACTAGATTGTGTTAATTTATGTTTATATTTTATTATATTAAATTAAGAAAGATAAACACATATATATGTGATGTATGTATGATCTTTGATAATTCAAATACCTAAAATAAACAAAGATAATCGTTTTATTTTAAAATTTTCAACTGAAATTTTAAGTAAAATTATCGTTTTTTTTCTACCGATTTGTTGGAACTGAAACTGTATTGGTTCTGAATCGAGAACTTTAAATAACCTATTCGTTTTTATTTCAATGAAGTATAAATATCATCTGTACATCAATTACCCGTAACATTCTATGAGCTGAAGTGAGATTTTTATAATCGCTTGAATATAATATCTATATAGACGTTACCATAAGATAACTGTCAAAAAAAGCTGATTTTCCTATGGCCTATCGTTTTAATAGAGTAAAAATAGCCACGTATTTAGTTCTACAGTTTTTTTATATTTATTAGTTGATAGCTATTTCGGCTTTTGCAATCGTCAGAACTATGATTAAACTTACATTTTTCTCAGCTATATATATACTGGCTCCGAAGAGATACACAATGCATTATGTTATTCACTCTAACATCCTAATTCAAATTACAAATATAATATTACAATTATTAAATTTGACTCTAGTGTTGCTTATTGTTTTATTTTGTTTGTTCGTATTTTAGTAAAAAATGGTTTACTATAACTTACGATTAAATAACATCTAAAATAAAATAATCGGAAAATATGACTAATGCAAAACAAAAATATATAATTTTGAAGTAGTTTTGCCCTGCATGCTATAACTACGCCAATGATAGCTTGTATCCTGTTATGATATTAATCCAAAGGTGAGACAGGTGATTAGAGGGATGGATAGATGATGTCCCGCCGCGTCACACCGCTGAGGTTCCGGCGGGTTGCAATCCCGGGCCCCGGGGTCCGAGCCCCGGGTGAGAGATGGCTATTTACGTTTTGATAAGGGTAAATGTGTGTCTCTGCCGATGCTAAATCCTACTTGAAGCAGGCTTCAGAGCTGGGCCTGCCCTCGTTTCAACTTAGCAAACCGTGGTCGACTTTGTGGAATGTTTTCGTCAACGCATTCGAAGTTTTTGTAAAACATTCTTAGCACGTTTTGTGCCAAAGTTCTACATTGAAATAATATCGTATAGACACATTATTCAACCAGTTTACTAAAAAATCATAGCAGATTTATAATAGTTTTGATTATTAAAGAAGACAAAAATATTAAGTAATCTTTTTAATTTTGAAATTTGACCAGCAGTTGTTTTAGATTATTTGATTGAAAAATAAGCCAAATTTTTAAACCGCAAACGTATACAATAATTGATAACGTCGGATAAAATTAACTTTTTTCAATATATCGATGGCTTAGTGTCGAGTAAGAATGCAGTTGGCTGTAAAATGTTAGCTTTTATATTATGTCAACATTTTGTATCTCTCTGATTTGAAATCAAATTGCCATTTCAAATCAGGGTGATAAATTTTTTTGACATTATATACAATGTAACATTTTAAAGCCAACTGCGCTCTAAGCTCATTTTAGACATTTTGGCAGTCACAGCATCTTGACACTAAGCCATCGATATCATAAAGTAATAATATTGGTATATCCTGTTCAAAAAAATATTAAAAAAGGTTTAAAAAAACATAATGAAATACGTTTTGGCACAGCCAAAATCTTCATTACGTATTTAAATATTTTACTCACGCAGTACGATAATCAAATTAATAAAAGCCCAATGCTTGTTGTGTTTCTATTTGGAGCTTCCATACTCTTGTTTCTAGGAGTGATAAGACTGAAGAAAGATATCCGGTTTAGGTTAGACTTTTCTGAAAGCCTAAATACGATTTCGGTCAAAGTTGAAAGCAAAGTTTTCACTCTCTACTCTACGTAAACAATTTTCAAAGAAAAAACCTTTGACAGATAGCGAGGTTTTGTTTATCAACCGCAAATTGTTTTACTGTTGTGAATATATGCTTAAATTTTCAATATACTATTTTTATCTTGAGAGTTTAAGCATATAATAATTCCAATTTTTTTATCACTTTTATTATCTTATCAAAAATTACCAATTCGGCAAACGAGTATGAGAATTTAACTTTACTTAGTAATTGAATTATATTTTTTCAATTGGCAAGCACACGTGTTCAAATAATGTTACGAAAAAATTCTCAGGAAACTCACGAAAAAGAAAAATGTTTTGTTTCCTCCAAACAATCGGATATTTGATTTATGGATCTACTTTTATGGGATTGAAATTATTAGAACAAACATATATTGTAAAAAATCTTTTTAAAGAAATAAAATAAATAATTTACTTTATCCTTTATGATGTCTAAGTCCTTACAAAAAGTTACGAGCTTAATAATGATTAATTAGCTTATTGCAAGTGACACAAAGCTCATTCAATTAATTAATAATTTTGACATTAAACAACATTGATAAACCGCCGAATCAGTAAACTGCATCAATAACGCAACTTTGATACTAAGTGGGTTATTTATTATGAAGGGTAAGTTGCACCTGCAACCCTTATAAATGCAATAGCCGTTCGTAGTACTACGTTGGTGGGAACAGAGCGGAGGCCGACAAATTGCTGGGGCAGTGGGTATCTTGTGTCACTAGATATAATGCATCGCGACATGGATTGGCAACTATTCCAGTAATTTTGACGGACTCGGCGGTAAATTTGTGGAAGTTATTTTTTGATAAAAAATATAATTTGATTTGTCTGATGATGTTTTTCAAAGAGGCGAAGCAAAATTTAAAATAAAAAACGGAGTAACAAAGCTATACAAAATATATTTTTTTTTGTTAAATCAAGTCATACAACATCAATTATACCTATTATCGGATCTTAAAAATGAAAATCAAGATAGCTTCATAATTTTATCGTATTTTTTCGTTAAAAGACACGTCTGATGGTTTGAATATAACCAGTTTTCAGAAAACAACTTCTGTTGGATGCTCTAGTAATGGTCCATATAAAGTTATCACTAGCAACGGATCTCATCAGTCTTTATCGTGCAAATGTTCATTTACGTCATTATTTTTTTAAGCCATTTTCGTTTTATTTCTATCGGGTTATTTTCCTACAATAATGTAGATTTTCATCTGCCAATCCACAGTTTTTCATACCCCATAATAAATTATTTGTTTTTTTAATATTGATATTTGTCAGTCGGTTGGTATTTATTAGGTAACAGAAAATTTATATATTATTCTTTTCAAAAAAATATCACTTTATAATGTTACGATTGACAAATTCTAGAAAAAACAGGTTCTTTCAGAACGTCAAAGAAATTTATTGATTCTCAAATATTTTAGTTGCTTAGTTAAAACACATGACTGAAAATTTGTCCCAAGACAGTTTTTAAATGAAGTTTTTATGTAATGCTATAGTAAGTATTATTATATAACGTGTAATATATTATCTTAGCCATAAAATAGAAACTGTGATAAAAAAATGCTTTGATGTATTCGTTGATTCTTTAAATAAATAAATATACATATATAACGATATCAATGACATTTTTGCTTAATTTTAAATGAAACTGTTCGTCATAACTGATATACACCATAAATGATTGTCATCCCTTTATCTCTTTGAAAGCCCGATTTCATCCCACCAAGCTTATTGCGACCGGAACAAATGTGTCTTATATTTGACACTATCATTTGCTAGATGGATTATTACGGAAATAGAAATTGATAAACAACGAAGTATTAAAATCGTAAATGAGTAAGACTTACACGTGGTTTTTAATAGCGTTGCAGAAGAGACATGAACATACCTGCAACAAAAAAATACAAGCTTAATAAGAATATTCGTATGCAATTATTTAAAACTGTTTCATATAGATAGAGTAAATTGCGGTTGAATCTCCAGGAACCAGGTTCAGCGAGTTCTCCAGTACATGGCTTTTTGTTTTTCATACCATTCAACAAGATGTGAAGTCCGTTATGCAGAATTTTATTGGTAATTAATAAAAAATACTGTTTATATTTATGACGGAAAATATGATTTTAATTGATTGACTTGGCATTTATGTACTTGGTAGAACTCCATTATACTAGGGTAAAAATAGAAACGTATTTATATTCATTAGTTGATAGCTATTTAGGCTTTCGCCATCGACAGAACTGTGATTAAACTTACATTTTCTCAGTTATATATAATGGCTCCGAAGAGATACACAGGAAAATATGACATTTACACAGAATGGTTGTACTATCAAATGCCATTACAATACTATTTTTCCAATGTCTGTTTTAAAGCGGTTTTCTTTTTCAATAATGGCAATTATCAACATTTTCAGTAAAAAAAAAAAGATTGAATGTACGGATATTTTTGTTTGAGAAATATAGCCTGGCAGTATAATAAAATACATTAATTTATTAGTATTTGTAGAAGGAAATTTCGAAAAGGCTCCTATTGTTATCCGCTTAAATTAGTGTGTAAATATTGTCTTTAAATTTAATTTCATCAAAAGAAAACTCGTCGATTAAGTCGCATGAAGTAGAGCTACAAGAGTGAAATTGTCTCTTTCGCCGTGGAAACGGAAACTTTCTTTTTGTATCAATAAAGCTCAAAGAGAGAGCAAAACTTTGCGTTTGAGTTCGCCTCGACGTGTTTTATCTTTGAAATAATTTTGTATGTAAAATAAAAATAAAACTCAATTTCCTTTTGCAGTTTACGTGCCTTGTATACGCCGAAGGCTTTAGAGGATCGAATTCACGGGTCACCTGAAAGCGTATTCACGAAAAAAGGTAAAAGCCATCCTATACAAACATGGCTGTAATTTAAAAAAGGTTACTGACTGAATAAAAGGCTTTGAGGTCAACCAGACAACCAGTTATAAATATCCAACCGTAGTATTTGGACCCGTTACCTGAGCTTCCTATTGATCTCAGAGATGATGTTTAAATTAACGACATGTGTGACCATATTTTTTCGATAAATATTAATGTGTTTACCCTTTCCTTCAGTGATATAACGTTGTATGATATTATTTTTTTTTGCATGGGCTATATTTTGATTATTTGCCTGTTTTATGACTGGAATAATATCCTGTTCCTACACAATTTATCTAAAATAAATAAACACCAACGCATAAATTCAATATGTATGAAAAAAAAGTGTTATTATTGCAAACGAAGTAAGGTTGATTTTGTATTATTTCTGCAGATTGATAAATTTTTTGAGGTTAATTTACAAATGACCAAAAATTAAAAATAACTTATTCCACGTATTGTGCTACAAACTGTGACACGTGTTTCGCCTCTTTCAGAAGCATCCTCAGATAATCTTACTTTCACAATGCTTGTTTAATTTTACTATTCTGACATATTATAAAAATAAAAACGGAAAGTAAAGAGAGAAGGATAGAAAAACAAACAAACAATAATGATACAAGAAATGACATTTACGTTACAAAATGATTAACTTATGAGTTGCATCAATTAGAATGGGTAAAGCTATTGGAAATAAATTTTGCAGTGGCAATCAGCCTGTACTATTTGCTGAGTTTGTGTTGCAGTGGCAAACGTTTTTGGCTTCCAGATCCCAGAACAAACAGCATTTCTTCAATTGATTTATCGACTTCTGCGAAAGCATGGATTTTTGTGATGTCTAAAAATTACCGCCCTCTGTTTTAATCCTAAAATAATGAGAAGTAACGAAAAGGATTAGCCAACCCCTAGTTCTTCCCTTGCCCTACCTTTTCTATTTCTACTATCTTCGAAAGAAAGAAAAGTTGAGCAATTGTGTAAAAAGGATTTTTTATAGAAAATTTAGAAGCAAAATTGGATTATAATTATATATTGACATAAATAACATTCTTATACCAACGACCATAATGTTTATTAAATTTTCTCATGACCAAACGTGTAAAATGCTTTATGGTTAAAATGTGATCATTTTAATTAACATTTTCAACAGTGGAATATGCCTTGAAAGCTGAATAATTTATTAATGAAAAGTTTTAAAGTAAACGGAAGCCTTACCATTCATAAACAAAACATTATTTTATAATCTCTCTCATTATTTTCAGGATACAAAACTATATTGTTAATATTCGAAAACAAGCTTAACGGGTTTAACTCAAGCTTTAGATAAAACTGGAAAAGTTTCTTAAGATAATGAAAATTTGTTCTGGTTAATCTTTACGTTCTTATTCATGTATTGGAAAAATTAGATGTTTTGTTTGAGTTTCATTTTATAAAAGATTTTTTTAACATTTGTAAAGTAAAATAGAATTTTATCAAAAGATATTGTATTTTTTTTTATTTATTTATAATTAATTATTAAAGTATACGCAAGGATTATACAAATATTTCTTACTTTAAAAAACGTGTAATACAATTATTAGATGAGTACAGTTTGAAATTAATTATGTGAATATAATATTGCATACATAATGGTTTTATATATGTAGAAAATTTGAGTATTTTTCTTCTTATATTCTTAGTTGAATGATATAATAAAGCAAAATATTAAATGCGCAAAGTTATATTTTTTTTTTGATTTAAGCAAAACAGTAGATAACCAATGAGCTAGATCAGACGTGAGGAACCTGCGGCCTTTTGGCTACTCTGGTGCGGCCATCTGGCCAATTCTCTGATTCTGTATTTTTTTGTAATTTCGTAAATTCTTGGGATTTCGATGTCAAAAAGCCTAACAAAAAAGGTCTCAACGCTGGTAATTTTGGCAAATCCGCAAATTTCTGAGCTTTAGAAATTGGTATGAAATTGTTTCCGGCCAAAGATTCCCTAGTCAATGTTTACTGCGGCCTTCATGTCGAATCAGAAAAATGAATGCGGCCTTGGGAGAAGAAAAGGTTCCCCACAAATGTCGGTTTTAAGTTCCAGTACGAACAGCATTTTTTCAATCGATATATCGATTTCCGTTCAAATGAATAGGTGTTTGTGATGGATAAAATTCCCTCATTTTCTTTAAATCTTTAAATAATGGAGAGTATTGAGATTTTCAGTCTTTTTCATGCCCTCTATTTTTTTCATCCTTAATCTTTTTATTTAAAAAAAAGGTTAAGCAACTGAGTAAAAAGCAGTTCTCGTAGAAGAACTTCTGTTGAGATACCTCCATGAGGAGACCATGTGATCCACATTTGGAGTGGACATTAATGGACATCAATTAAAAATGCCTTTTGGTTGGCTGGCTAAATTAATTAAAACTGCAGTAGACTTCAATTCCATTTAAGAGGAAAAAAATGTACTTGCAGATTCTCACCAAGCCGTCAATAAATATTGGTTTCGCGTAGAACTTTCAGTAAAGTATTGTTTTTTTAATACAAACGGAGAAAAAATTCGCTATTGTTACTAAAAATACCATTATCTGTCAAAACAGACGACCATCCCTCGCTATTCCAAAAAGTTTTTCTAATAAGATCGTAAGCTCGACGACAAAAAAACCATGATTGATAACAAAAAACTATAACATTTAATGTGGAGAAATTTCAATTAAGTCTTTATATGTATTATATACCACATGATTTCCCAAAGTTATTCGAAGGACGAATGAAAGTAAGCTTTTCACAGTAAAGTTAGCATACCAAGTTTATATAATTTCTCGGAAGAAGCTAGAATTATAGGTACCTCATCTCTTGGCTCCTAGTTTCTTGACTTATGTGTTCGCAACTGTAATTTCCGCTCCGCTCGCGGCCATTCATATTTAAGCGATCCCAGGAAAATTTCTTAATCGCAAGGAATTTGGAGAAATTAATTTTGATTGCCGAAAAAGTCTTCGGATTCATAAACATTGAATAAACAAACGAATAAATGAAAATTGTTTGCAAGGAGTTTAACAAATAATGTGAAGATAATTTAATTACATATTTTATCAAAGAATACAAAAAAAAATGTGTTATTCACCATGAATAATACTTTGATTGTTTTACAAAAGGAAATTAAAAAATAACTTATTTAAAGTTATTTAAAATATATTATTTTGGATGATGTATTTTTGATTGATCGCATACAAATAATTAACTAATAAGACTTATCAACTAGAAAGTGTTCGTGTCTGTGGTCAAGAGGTTAAAGTCACTTTAGTTGCGGTGATCATGAGCTCAACTACCAAAACGGAAAGCTTAATTAATATATATATTTTTAATCAGCTTATGGATTTATGTCCGTAGGCATGTATGTAAATGATTTTCTAGCAAGTCTAACTTTATCTTTTTATCCTTACTGTTTTAAAAATCAAAAGGTTGGGCAACTGAGTATTAAACTCGTAGAAAACTTTTGAAGATATATCATTATGAACTTTTAAGAAATCATTGCTGCGATGTTAGCTGTCGACTTTTAGTGAAAACACATTATACTATGTTTAAAAAAGAAATCTGTGCAGATATTTGTTTTTAATTGTATGAAACTATCACAACTCATTTCTTTCTTTGCGAGAAATTTCAATTTAGTTTCTAGTGGAAAACCAAAATTCATTCGACCTGTTTTCACTAAAAGTTTTAAGTGTCTTGCGATAACAAAAAGAAACGATCTATTTTCTACGTGGCGGGTGAGACATAATCACGAATTTTACACGCTTCATAAATATGAGAGTATTACAAGTCACATATCGAAAAGACACATGCATTGTTTGACAATGTGTGGTATATGGAAGATTGTGATTTTGATAATAATCGAAATATTACTAACACGTTATATATTGTATTATAGTAAGCGTAAAGTGTCAACAAGAATTCTTATTGCATTGTCGGTGATCGACTTTTAAAATATTCTCTAATCTTAATAAAAACACAATATTCCTCTGTACTTTATTCCACTTTATTGACAAGTTCAGGACCGGTTTCGCTCATTGCGAGCATTTTAAACTGATGTATTCTTTAATCCTCAATATTTGAGATATTGTATTTATTAAAAAAACGTCTTGTAGTATATTTTTTCACTAACTCACCTTCATTCTTATGTTATAAATTTTAATCGATTAATCTACAAATAAAAAGCGAAACTTTTTTTAAAAACTTTTAAATTATTGTTGTGATAAAGTTAGACGGATTTTTCAATCAACAGTTTGATAAGAAAGATCCGTCAAACTACGGTTGGATTTTTTATTATCATTTATTTGAAGTCACATACAAATAGAATTGTTTTATTTCATATTTTGAAATTATATAGCTGGTATTGATGACTTAATGTTTTTACATGAAATAATTATTATATTTACAATCTGCAACTATTTTCCACTGCTAAAAGAACTAATACATTACACGGTGATTGTTTGTACGAATAAATATGAGCTTTTCCACGTTTCTCTAAAATCATTGTGTAAACATTATAACAAAGCTTCGGTGGGTAAATATTGTGCTTACTACTCGGGAGATGGCGTAAACAATTGCTGATTATTCAAATATCGTGGCTCGTAATGCAAACGCTAAATAATATGAGGTAGATACATACCGTTGAACATATATTCGAGCAGCAATTAACCATCTGAAACCTGATTTAGTATTCTGCAACTATACAGAATGGTGAAGCTAAATTTGGTACAATAAAACGACAGAAGTGATTTTTGCATATATGTAAATACTGTAATCTATTCGTCAAAGAGTTTATTTTTAAAATGAACTTTTAGTAATCAACTAAAAATATAAATCCCTCAAAGTTGAATCTTACAGTAGTGTGCCAAAACGTCATTGTTGATTATTATTTTTTTATAAGAGTATATTAATTTTACCATTTTTTATTTTTGTATCAAGGTTCAAGTTTATTTTTACCATGTCCGCTCCCAATGTGGAGCATAAGACTGCTAATGGAGTTAATCTCAACAGAATATGAATCAGATTGGAGGATATGGCGCTTTTCTAAATATAAATGTTTTATCGAGGATTGCTTGTTACTCATTTGGCCAACCCTTTTTTATTGTAAAAAATCAACATCAAATATGGATAGATTTAAAGCGAAAGTAATGATAAGCAGATCACCGTTTTTATTACAGGATAGTTGGGAGAGAATTTAGATATGTAAAAACTTAAACGTTTGATTTCATATTATTCATAAATTGATTGGAGAGACTATAATTAAAAAAAAAACTGTAAGTATTAGAATTGTAGCCCGTGAGTACCACAGTCAAAGGTTGCGACGCTGTTTACTTGACTACACACCCGGCAAACGTTATTAAATCATTGAAATATACAAAAAACTACTGTAAAACATAACGTTTTTTTTTTAATTTTTAAAAAAATATTTGACATTACAGCTGACGCCAATGCGTCAAATATTTTAAAGTTTTTAAGTTGAAAGATCATACGAGATATACTCGTTGAGAAATTTTCGTAAGTCACATGAGATTAACTCACGGAGAATTGACGTCACAAACACCCATGTCTTAGACCTCAATTGAAAAATTGAAAAAGTCCAAACTGACATTGACCTTACCGGGAATCGAACCCAGACCCACCTGATCGGTAGAGCAAGCTCTTACCAACTAGAACACAGCGGGCGAAAAAATGGAAATGATGATATTTCTTTGCCAGCTTGATATATCTATTTGAATTCTTTTTACTATTTGAGAAACTATGAATTCGTTTTCCACCATTAAATACATATAAAATACTTATTTTTGCATATAAAATACTTATTTGTGCATGGCAAATTGACATCAGCTGTAATGTCATGTACTGTATTTTTATTTTTTAAGCAATAAACAAAAAAAAAAAATTGTTGACTGCATTAATAAATTAGCTATTTATAAAAATAGCTTTAAAATGATTGTATTTTTAATATGCAGTATAATTTTTAGATATAAGATACTATGAGCACTTTTTTTTAAATAACGTTTTAAAAAATAATCGTAAAACCATGAAAACTATTCATTTTCTGTAAAAATAGCATGTATTGATTTATTCGAAGTACAATAGTTTTCTCGTTCTGATATTTTATATGTTATATATCGTAGAAAACGTTCGAAAAATGTCTATCGTAAAAAGCCCTCTTTGGATGGTTTTGTTGTATGGACAAGAGGAACAATCATTCTCTTTGTTGAATTCTTCCAGAGTTAGGTGCTGCTTGGCGATGGAGGGGTGTGCGAGAATACTGCATTCTCTAACAAATCACCTCAGACGCTTGTAGAAGTTATAGATTCTGTGATTGTATTTTATTTCATGTCGTAAAACCATACTGGTGTAACAATAGTGATTTTTTTAAAAATAAAAATCGCATTTGAAATCGCTTAGATTATTATTTCAAAACCAATTTAAAAATGAAGTTTTATTTTAAATGTAACCGGATACTCACTTATAAAAGATCTCATACGTTTGAAGTATATTTCAATACAAGATATCTGAATGTTGAAATAAAATGTGAATTGTTATTAAGTGACAAATCACAACCTATGACTTCTCTGTTATAACTTCAAATACACTTCTATCTAGAATGAATGGAGTGTGTAATATATTATAGTTTTATATATTACTAGCCGGTTCCCGGCAAGCGCTGCAATATCACTCAAAGAAAGAAAGTGTTTTTATTGTATTGATTGAAGTTCATGATTTCTTTTTTTGTCTGTTTTACGTTTGAAGTTTGCTGCCGATTGTCGATGGTACAACACACGTGTCACCTACTGTAAGTTAATTGTACTATAACCTTCGCGCAAGTGCAAGTGCAAAATGAACTGTATGGCAGACATACAAACATTGATTTTTATATATTAGAAGATGTTGATGTATCAATATTAATATAAACATCCAGTTATGACATTCAGGAATAGCCTCAAAAAATAAATAACAAACCCAGATTACTAGAGAACAAAAAAAGAAGAATCGCGTTATAATTTTACTATTTCACTGTCCACAAACGAAGTGAACAAAGCAAATTCAAAGCTTGAATGACTTAATAAATTATAGTAAGATTTTTTTTAATTTGAAAACATTACTATTGACGAACCACCTGTATCAATGATGCATTTTTCTGCGCAAAGAAAGGCTGATTCGCCTTCAAATTATTTTCCGAAACAAAAGTAGTTCAACCTGAGACGAGAGCTTTTAAAGCTGCAACGAATACACAATCGATTTTGAAGCAACGTTAAAGGGTGTTTGTTTGAGCTGCCCGCGATGCTGTTTTGTACGAAAAGCGCGATACAAACCACCAAAGCCAAAAGTAAACTTTATTCATATTTTGTAATAAATGTGGCACAAGCAATGTTATCTGATAATATACTGTAAAACAATAAAGTTGTTAAGTGAATATGTTTACATAAAATAAATACCAAACCATACATAATTGTCGAAGACTATGGTAGTTGTGGTCATGTGTATATGTAAAAACGCAGTATTGTTTTAAATAAGTAAACATCAACACCAGCATATAATTTATGTATGTGCTGATATATTTGATAAATGTATTACTTAGATTTTTCGATAAAAGAAGTTATACTTTTGCTACTGTTTTATAATATGATGAAAACATTATTCTTGTCAGAAACTTTTATTTAAAAGTGTCATTGAATTCAAATTAAAAAATGATAAAAATGCATTTTTATCATAAAGAAAAAGCTTTTAACAAAATTGAATCGATAATTTGAGCAACAAAGATTGAAAAAGTTTTCTTAGAAGTTAAAGTTAGTAAAGTTTCAAGCTGCGTCGTGAACGACAAATAATTTGTTTCAAGAATTTTCCAATTATTGTGTAACTAAAGGAAGGTATATCTTGACGATTACCCAACACATGTCAAGCGTAACGTAGTAAAAAAATGATAGAGTTTTTAAGTGAATGAATATCTATTTTATGGAAGTCATGGTTTGTAATGCTGAAGTAAAAGTATGGTCAAGTAGCGCTGCAAAACCAAGAAACTGATAATGTATTCACTTTAAAGTGTTCACTGCTAATTCTTGGTAAAAAGGCATAATATTAAAAATAATATTCATTTGAATCAATTTTTCATTTCTTTCATGTCATCAAGACCGTTTTCCTCCATCACCAGTATTTTTTACTAATTAATACAGAGCAACTATTAAAGAGTGTCAATAGCTCTGTATTAAAATAATCATTCGCATCAGTTAAAAATGCTCGTGAAAAGCGAAAACGGTTATGATCTAATTTAAAATACATATGTGGAATTATTACACAAAAGTGTTTGTTTTTTGAATGAGAATTTATTATTCAAATACACAAAATTATATCGACTGTGTATAAGTAAAAGAGATCTACCTTTAATTTCTTTTCAAAGTAGTTTTATTTGATAGTTACAACGTTTACGAAAAAATACACCTGTTAAAAAGACTTAAGCCTCAAATGTCATCTAAGTCACTTTTAGGGTGTTCACTGTCAATACTTGGTGGAAAGGCATTATATTAATAAAAACAATAATCCTTTGTACTTCATTCCACTTTATTTAATATGTCAGGACCGGTTTCGCTCATTGCGAGCATTGTCAACTCGCAAATTGTTGCTCGCAATGAGCGAAACCGGTCCTGACATATTAAATAAAGTGGAATGAAGTACAAAGGATTATTGTTTTTATTAATATAATGCCTTTCCACCAAGTATTGACAGTGAACACCCTAAAAGTGATCAATGAAGCTAGTACGGCTAAACTTACTGTCATCTATGTATCTAAATTTAGCTTTTATGTTGCAAAAAAGAAGAGTCCGTGTGTTTTTTTAAACAACTTCATAAAAAGTTCATAAAAAAACAGTTAACAAGTCTTTTTGCCATACAAGGTTGTGTATATTTCACATTTTGATTTTGACTTAAAATCGTTTAAAAAGTATTTTGTCTCTCCTGTACAATTTGATCTGTGTGGATAGATTTATTTTTACCTAACTAAAGTCGATATGTAGTTTTACTCAGTTGTTTTAGTCACAGAAAATGTTTCTTTCACCAGTAAAGATTGTTCACCAAACGTAAAGAAAGTGTTACATCACTTTTAGGGTGTTCACTGTCAATACTTGGTGGAAAGGCATTATATTAATAAAAACAATAATCCTTTGTACTTCATTCCACTTTATTTAATATGTCAGGACCGGTTTCGCTCATTGCGAGCATTGTCAGTTGACAATGCTCGCAATGAGCGAAACCGGTCCTGACATATTAAATAAAGTGGAATGAAGTACAAAGGATTATTGTTTTTATTAAAATAAAGTGTTACATAGTTGGGTATATAAGATCGCTATATATTTATCATAATCGTATTCTGTTTATTATGAGACAAGTTTTATTAATTTGATTTTTTTAAATTGACGTGGTTTAAGATGATGTGGTAGTACTTTGAACGGGACACTGAATTATAATTCTCTATCCCTGCACGTAAAATGCAAGTTATTTGATTACTCGACGCAGAGCTCACCATGAATTTAGCGTTAAACTTACCCAACTTTGCGTGATGATAACGCGTACAATATAGGCTATACAAAAGCAGTTAACGCATCGTAAAGGCGAATAAGGAAAGCATAGCTCTTACTTAACTTAAAGGCAGATACAACTTAAACATAGCGATTAAGGTGAAACTCGCGGGGCGCGGTTAATGCTCCACCAAAGGTGCAAAACCACTTCTTGCAGTTTACTACGCAGTGCATTTCAACCAGAAGTTATACTAATATTAAATACTTTATTTAAATCGTTTTCCTAATAAAATTGTTTTCATGATATATCATAGAATCTAAACACAATTAATAATCAATTTTGATATATTCGAAAATTACTTTATAGATTTTACTGTCTATTTTATAAATATTTTTACTAACGTTGTAAATATCATCGATTGGATACTACAAATTTTTAGTGTATTATTCCTTTGATACATGTATTAATGCCTGCTGTGACCCAGTTGGTTAGAGCTTGCTCTACCGATCACGCAGGTTTGGGTTCGATTACCGGTAGGATCACAGTGAATTTGAGAATAATTCAATTCAAAGTTGTGATCGAAGACTGGGTGTTTGTGATGTCTATTCACATTATTTGCCCTCTTCCAATCCTTTAATAACTGGGTGTAGCAATAGCGATTAGTTAACCACTAGTCCTGTTCTAACCTTATCCTTCTTTCCCACTTTGAGGTGTTTTTCCCAAAAAAGTGAGACTGAGTAACAGTTCTCGTATAAAAAACTTCTGTTGAGATTCCTCCATTAGAAGTCCATTTAATCCACATTGGGAGCGGACATGGATAAAAAAATAATGTATTAAGACTAACAAAAACGTTTAAAAATAGCTTAGCTTATATATATTTTCAAAAATGTTCACTGATAATAAGAAACATAGACTCTAAATAAATTCTCATCTGGTATTTTTTTTTGTAAAAACTATTTCTTTTTGATATGCTTAACGATTATTTTTTGAACAAAATAAGTATCACAAAACAAAATCTTCATTCGCATGATATTTTTTTTTTGAAATGATTATTTATAATACGCTAGTTTTAGTTGGTGTTATATTTCTTTTTAAGACAAAATAATTATTAAGAAAAGCCAGATAAACTTCTTTGCTAGATTCAATAATGTAAATAATAAAGTGTAAATGATAAAAACTTTGTGCAATAAATTCCAAACGTAGTGAACACATTCCTATGAACCGCTCTGAATTCGTCCATTACTTTTAATAAGCGAATGTGTTCACACAAGTAAATTCTACGAGTTTATTGAATCCAAGTCAAATTTATGAGAAAATGTATACAAAATCTGTTGAAAACCAATGTGGCATAGTGGCGTAGCAGCTATTTCGTAAACAAACATGTACAAGGGTACCAGAAACGGCCAGACCAAAGGGCAGGGCAGAGGTTACTAACAGGAAACTGTGAAATATGACCGCCTGCTACGAGAATAGTTTCTCTGTAATATGAATACATCTCGTGAAGTTCCCTCTTCCTTTGGCCCGGGTAAAGAGCAATATTTTCATCGAAAGCTTTATAAAATGGGCTAGTATTTTGCTCGAGTGTAAAACAAATTTCGAAAGGAAAGATGGATTATTTATGTTATTTAAATATTGGAAACATGAGTGTTTGAAAAGTCTTTGTTTTCACATCGTAACAAAGCTTTTGTTTTATAATAACAGTTTTCACAATAACAGACATTTTCTTATGATGCCATAATATATAAAACTGTTGTATTTCTATTAAAACTTAAAAATACTATAGTTAGCACAAAAACTATACATAAACAGAATATATATGTATATTCTTTCGATGTTACGTTTCCCAATCTTACATGTTACTAAATTGAAATAACTTCTGAAATCATAAACAAATATCAGATTGAATTTATTCATTAAAAGCAAGAATATTTATAAAAATATTCCTTTTTAATATAACTACAAGCTATTCCAGATTCACATTCATTCCACAATAATCATTCCAAAAAGAGTTTTGCTTCACGATAAAACATTTTTTACTTTTTACAAGAATAATTATTTTTTCTACAAAATGGCGTTGAATATGACGGAGTTAAAATGTTTTAAAAATATAGAAATTTTTAAATACTACTTAATTAACACTTCCCCAACAGTGCTAAAAAGTACTTCCAATATGTTGCGGGCCCTTAAAGAAAGAAGGGAAAAAACATTGATGGACGGTAAAAACCCAAGACGTATATTTTTAAAAAACATGTTTTTCACTGGTTGTTAAAGGGACAACATATCAGTACAATTTTTAGAACCGTAGTAATAGTGTTAATGTCAAAATAAGTTATTTCTGACAATACTTGTTTTACTCGTAAAAATCACTAAATATTTTTTTTTGTTTTCATATTACAAATGTAATTTCGATAAGAACTGAAATAAAATTATATTAATTGTAAAATCACGAATGATTGTTATTCAGCAAGAAAATGAATCAATGATTGTTAATGAATGTTATAAATAAATATTATGCAGTAAAATTTCTCAAGTAAATAACTGAGATATAATTTTATACAAGTTTATAAAATAATCTACAACGTGTTAAAAAAATTATAGAGATAAGCCATGTGCAATATTTTCATGTAATACAAATTTGTAGGCATTAATAATGTAATGTGAAACAATATGAACGACATTTACTTTGTGAAAGATATTTCCTTCGTGTTTATCTTTATTCAATATCAACACGTCTTGTCGATTCACGAATCAATCCGTAATTGAATTGATTTATGCAAAAGATTCGTTTTTTATTCTTATTAAAAAAACATAAAAAAGGTTCCGTTCATTCAACAAAATTATTCAAATCCTCCTTTTCTCCAGCCACGAAACCTCCAGATGACAAATTCGTAATGAAATAGCGGCAATGCAAATTTTGAATATTTCCATTACGCCGTGGATTCATTTACATTTTGCGAGATGACGATAATGGAACCAATAAAGAGCGTCCGAATTCAACAAGACGCGTCGCGACGCCTTCCTCTTCAGATAAAATCAAACAGTTTTGCTTAATGTATACAATAAAGCAGAACGCAATTATTTTCCAAGTATAGCAGAACGAAGAAGAAAAGTTTTCAAAAAGTATTTCGATTCCAACGAATTCCTAAACGATTTATTTGATAATTTCAATGGCGAGTTTATTCATCATTACTTATATAATAGCAAAGTAGCTTGTTAAAGAAAACATGCTATTATTTATAAATTTAGCAACTTGGTTATTAAAAAGAATTCAATACAATATTAATTAAATAACTTTAACACACAATGATAAAGAAAAATGTTCTCAGCCTACGAGATTCTGAAAATAATATTAGAAGTCAAGTTTGAAAATAATTGAATAAATCCGAGTAAATTATATATAGCTATGACTTTTAACTTACATGCTCCAAATTTATTTTTACGCTGACGAAACTATGACCAAAAACATTTGTTTCTAAAAACTTCTTCCTCGCGTAGGACGTATGTATGAGTCGCTAGTTCTAAGGGCCGTTCGGCTAATCAACTCATTGCCTAGAGAAGTGGACATTTTTAGTGATAGTATTTATGAACTGTTTGTTAGGTTTAACTTTTTTATTTCTTAAATTTGATGTATTATGTACTGTTGTTTTTTTTTCATTTTATTTGTCAAGTGCGAGCCAAATTAGCGTCATCTGTAATGTCATGTACTGTATTTTTAATTTTTAAACAATAAATACATAAATGACTGAACATATCATAATAATAACCAGTGCATCATTCATTAACACAACATAAATTTAACATTGCGTTTTGGTTTTATAAAAACGATGCAAACAATTTCTAGTGAATTGTTTGGTCCCTATAATAAACTTTAAAATAAAAATGATTGTTTAAAAAGCGTTATTTTATAATGCAGGTAATTTACCCAGAAATTTCGTAACGGTGAATAAAAAATAGATTACTAAAAGCACCAAGATTTTTACAAGTGCCTATTTGCATTTTTAATGTGACGGGAACGACTGTGGTGTACTTATTTTGGTACTCAAATTCACCGCATCCCAAACTGAGTCCCCTGCAAAATTGATGAAAAAAAGTCATGTTAGTGAATATGCTGTTTAACATAAACATTACAAAAGTCTAGCAACCATAATTTTACAGCTTATTTTTGTAAATCAAAATAATTCGACCATCAATTTAGTTTACTTTGCTTCTGTTAAAGTAATTTAATTTAATGATTTAAAAGTATTTTATTATGCTATTTAAAAAAATATTTGGCATTACAGCTAATTCCAATGCGCCAAATATTTTAAAGTAAAAAGATCCATACGAGAAAAACCCGATTAGAGTCTGTTGTAAGTCACTCGAAATACACTCGAGGTACATTGACATCACAATCACCCACTTCTTAGGCCTCGAATTTTTTAATTGGAAAATTTAAATTTGACATTGATTTTATCGGAAATCGAACCCAGACCCGCCTGGTCAGCAGAGCAAGCTCTAACCCACTGCTTACTAGACCACAGCGGGCGGAGTGGAATGAGCTTGTTTCTGAATTTATCATGCACTCACAGTTTGTGATTTTAATAACAATTTATAATATCCAAAAGAAATACAGTATTCATTTGGGCTATGTACTTCTATTTTTATTAAAAAAGACCGGACCGGTTTGCTAGCGACAAGCATTATCAATTGATATATAAACAACATATAACTATTGGTGTGAATGACTTATATTTTAACAGTTTATTTTTATACCTAATACAAGTAGTGTATATGTTACGTAATATAGCAGTAAATACCATTTGCAGTCTTTCTTGGCATGAAATGAGAAATATAAAAAAAGTTGGCTTTGAATTTGATTTCATTATATATTTTTTCATATGTATATACTTAAAGACCTTTTTTCGTTTGCTGTGAGAATATTTTTCCAAATTCTGTTTTGAATTCGAAAGCCGATCGGTTAAAATTTTGAAATAAACTATTTTGTAAGCGCATGTTTACTACCGTAGATATATTTGTATATCTAGTTTCAGTATAAAAAACTTTTATTTCTTACCAACACATCTTAAACTAAACTTGTGATGCGGCTTTCTTGTGATGCTGTTTTAGTTTTATGGTCCCCGGCTTGTTAAAAACTTTCGACAAATTGTCCAGATATATATTTGTATGTTTGTTCAGAGTGATAAAAAACTTCTGTCGCTGTTGATGTCTCCTATAACGAAGACTATTGAAATAGCTTTGAAACAACAAACAATTTTTGTTTATTTTATTGGTTTCTCGAGAAACTTCAAAATTAATTCAGTTGTAACTGTATTCTGTTTTTATTAGTAAATAAATGCTGAATCAGAAATGATGTTATACAAAAATAAAAACACATTCTTTTCAAATAATATTAAAAGAATATATTTCAAACGGCATTTATTATGATTGATGTAAATCATTGTATTGCTTTATTCATTGTTTCACGAATAAACTACATATGAATAATCTAAAGGTGAAGTTAACCAACTAGTAAAATGGTAAAAAAAAACTTGGACTTTTAAGTACAATCACGTCTTTACTTGATGTTTTGATGGATTGCATATTTCCATTTTACGGAGATAACACTACAATGTGAATTAACGGAAGTTTCTTCACTTTTACGATACCCTAAGACGTAAAGAATATTACAACGCATGTTTTTTTTCTGAAATACTACTTAGCTCACTTCACCTCTAATGTGCCCATATAATGAAATTAATTTAATAATCTTGAATGTATTATTAACGTCACTAGTAAAATTCAAGAATGCAACTTAAAAAACTCGGAAAGAAAATGTAGATAGACTATTTGCTCAAAAGTAGGTCAAGTATTTTTTACCCAATGTTTGCTTATAATGTAATAATGCAACTTTTTGTGAGTGAAGTTTTTCGCGAAACAGCCAGAAAACTCAAACATCTGTTCCTTGCTTCCCTCGCAAATAATGCAAAGTGTACAAGCGAGCTTAATATTTGAACCCCGAGCTTAGCAAAATAAATAATAAAATCTGCATTAGTTGTTACACGAAAAAGGCGTGGTGAGATCGTTTGTCGCAGAGCTTTAAGGTAGCAGAAAGAACTTTAGTTGCGGGAAACTTAAACTTGCCTAAGATTACGCATAATGTTCAACCAGGATGTTTGCTAAGTGATAAGAAAAGCAATTATTGTTGTGTTAGCGGCTTACTCTCAACACAGATAGACACTAAGACGTTCTAATCCAATGGTGATTGTTTCAACCGTTTGAAGTTTTTATGGGCTAAAGCGTTTATTTGAAAAGCAAGTTTTACTTCATTCAATGTGTACGGCGGAAGTCTTCACGACCAACATCGCTGTTACTAGTAATTATTTTTGTGTACATTGAAGTGATAAATCCAAATTAATTAAAGTATTACTTTAATGGCCAGTCTTTGGCAGACTACAAAATGAAGGATTCTCCTATTTCACATTATACTTTTCGACCAAATTGTATAAGCTAGTTTTGGACAGCTTAAAAAAATACTTATATTAACACCAAGACTTACCCACATTACCCAACAACCAATTAGAACTTTTAAGATAAACTCCAACTTTCAGTAGAGCTTTTAATTTTATATATGTAAATATATATCGATAAAAAAATATTTTATATAAAATTTGAATAACTTTTATTCTATACACTTGAACTCAAGTGCATTCGTGCACTAGATAAAACCAGAAGATGCCGAGAAGTGTACAGAGTAAAAATAATTCAAATTTGACATTAAATTTCCATCAAGCACCTACAGTCGAAATTCTAAAAAAAATAATATTGTACAGTTTATTTAAAGTATTTTTATATTCAGGTACAAATATTTAGTACTTAACTCTCTAAAAGGACTATAGTATGATATCAATAGTAATAAAGTGTTAATTATAAATAAAAATTCCGGTTTTTCAGCTATAATTGATTATAGGTTACTCGAGAAAAACCTCTTGAGACAATATGCGCAGTTTATTTCGATAAAGATTATCACTAACAACCATTGGTCTAACCATGCTAAAACTATTCGAGTGATTTAAAAATCCTTTTTTCAGTGAACGATATTCATTAAAAAAACCCTTTCAGAATACTATTCAAACTAAATTAATATGTTCAAATGCTTACACTCAAAGTAACCTTATAGAATCTTTTTTGAGTAAAAACAGTTATAGACTATAATATTGTAAAATAATGTATAATTTAGGCTTTTTCGAATGTTATGTTTTTGAAAGTTTGCAGAATGTTTTCACTGCGTGTTAAATGTAGTGATAAAGAATGGTGACAAAAGCACTGTTATCGGATGCGGAACAAAATTTAATTTGGCTCTCTTCAGAAAGTTGGTAGCGATAATAAAGTTGGGGCAATAAAACCAAGGCATTTTGTTCGGACCGAAAAGTAGGCATAGACAATCTACATGCATCGGATGTCAATGTGCAGAATAAATACGACGAAAAAGAAGAAGCTTTGAGGACGGTAATAAAAATGTTATAGGCGCCCACATTGATGGCCAGATCCCTTTCAACCTCTCGGCCCAACTTCCCCCTCAAGACCTCACGATCTCTCTTTTGGGGCGGATCGCAACTTCTATTACTCGCAGGCTTAATGATGTTGATTTATGTAAAAAAAAACGATTATTTTCTAGCATATGCATTAAAACTGGATAAATTTTAAGTATCAATTAATCACAGAAAGGCATTGAAATTAGTGGATTTTTTCGGGTTCACTGAATACTCATAAGTTCAACAAACCCCCAGTATAATGGGATGCAAATATTTAATGACTTCGGTAATGCAAAGATTTATTTGTACGTTTTACAAAAGCAAAATTTTCCATGCATTCTACGTATATATATATATATATACTTGTTTTATTTTAAAGTATTTCGTCATTTTAAGTTTTTGAATGAATACAACTCTTTATAAATACTGACTGCAGGCGTTCAGTAATCAAAATCGCTTTATTCTTATGAAATTTTCGATAATCTGATATAAAACACGAATAGTCTACTAGTACTTGCCCTGTCCCTACTGTTTTTAAAAAGTAGCTCGGTAAATGATGAAAATATTACAACACAATCATTTGATGGTCGGGAAATAAAGGTGGCAAATTTCATAATTCTAGAATGTCTGCAAATAAAATAGTTTTTTTAGTACATATAAGCTATCGCGAAGTGAATTGAGTTACTTAAGAAAATGGTAAACCTTTATATTAGATTTATAAAGTCTTTTTTTGGCGTTTTGTTGGATTTCATATATTTATTTTAGAGAAATGACACTATTGCAGTGTGCATTTGCTGAGCTCACTTCACTTTTACGATACTTTAAGACATGTAGAATATTTAACGCATCTTACTGTTTTTTTTTTATATAAAATACCACTTGGATCACTTCACTTCTAAGAGGCTCATATTATCTTAATTTTTTAATATATTTTACAAAATTTTGTTAAATTCGTATTAAAACTGCCGTGTTTGCTTTACAGTACTATGTAAACTGCCGCTTTTGTAAATTGAACTCGATTTTAATCCATACAAAAGTTACGTGTTATTGAAAAAAAAACTTATTATTTATATACACAGTGTCATTATCATTTATTTTTTTACAGAACATCAAGACTGCTGACTTTTTTTGTTTTCAGAAATTTAATAACTTTAACAATATTATATCCGCCAATAGTTTGAAGTAAACAGTATTTAATTTATTAAAAAAAAAATCTGAATAAATATTGTTTTTTAATATTTTGTAGGTCACGATGTATCGCGTAGATCACTTTCATAAAGAGTTTACATTCTTTTATCGGGCATATCAGAACAGCCTCAACTCCTTTATGACCGAGAGCGGATATTGAATGTCTTCATGGAAAACGTAATAAATATTTGTAAACATAGTTGCAAGGTTTTTGCTTGGCAAATTTAAAACATGTATATTGTTTATGATAAAAAAAACTTTTTTCTGCACATGACGTGAAATCAATATATTAATTTGCTTCGGTGAATTTTGTGCCCCCTTAAACAAGACGATTACATTTATGTTTTTCAATCGTTTATTATGGAGTTCTATAAATCGTTTTATCAAACGAGAACCAAGTCTACAGCAAGTTGTAAGTCAATAAGAATAACTAATATAATACTACTTCATGTCAAATCATTAAACCGTTATTAACGATCCCGGGTAGTTTTTACGGTACTTGGGTACACAATAGTGCCTCCTAAGGCAGTTGGAACGAATTAATTTGCTTTGTTGGATATATTTCAACTTATGAAATCATGGCATGGGTTTAGCAATCTGGAAACAAATATGGCGGTCTACATGTTTTGTCGAAAATAAGTTAGATGTCATCGTGTAGAGCTGGCAATTTTGTATACAGCTTGTAACAAAAGCGACAGTAACATAGTCTTGTATAGTCTTGTATAACACGGCAGTTATAAAACGAATTTTACAAAACTATTTACAAGACTATTTTTTTTACCATGTCCGCTCCCAATGTGGTGCATATGGACTTCTAATGGAATTTATCTCGTATATATAATATATATATTTTTTTACGAGAACTGCTTGTTACTCAGTTGCTCAATCTCTCTTTTTCCAAATATATTAGTAATATAAGGAAAGGGCATGGACAGGACTAATGGTTAGCTAATCGCTCTTGATACGCCCCTTTCATAGGATACAATGGGTAGGAAGGGGAATTTAAGACATTACATACATCCATGCCTTCATAAATCGATTGAAAAATCAATTTATAAAACTAAACGTACTGGGATTCGAACCCGTGACCTCCGTACTCGAAGCCAACGACGTTGACCACTCGACCACACAGGCGGCAATGATATTTTTTTTCCAACATTTAATCAATAAAAAAACACTTTAAAATTTATTTTTCATATTTTCACAACTTTTTTACGTCGCAAATTTATGAAAACTGCCACTTTTGTTTCCTGAGTCTTCGACTGTAGATAGAATTTGTACCTGTGAGTGATAAATGTGTGCTTTTATTAACTGTATTGGCATATTCCAACATAATGAGACTTTATTGTGAAATATAAAAGCTATTAATAACCTAAACATATTGATACTCTTTGCCGTCAGACAAAAAGAGTAAAAGAACATAACGCAAAGGTAAAATAACTTGGCGCTTTTGGTAAAACCCGATGCATTTGAATCGTTAAAAGATATCGTCTCACTTTATGACTTGTACGGGGGTAGCATGGAAACAAACCGCGCAGCAACTGCACGGTAATACGCGGGGTTGCACGTTTGCGGGCGATAGGGGTGAAAAATTGCGGTTCAGACTGAATTGAGTCATAGTTTTATGCTTGGAAGCGCTTTTAATTAAAAAAATTGATTTGTTGAAAGCTGTGTGAAAAAGAATTATTGTTTTGTGAGACATAACAAAGGTGATATTACTGATATTTACTTGGCAGAACTGCATTGTACTGCGGTAAATAATATCAATGTACTTATTCCTACATTTTTTTATAAACAAAGTTTATAGCTATTTCAGCGTGCGCCATCATCAGAACTAAGGTGATATTACTTTATTCGACAATTATGGGTTGTAAAATAATCTTTTTGACACCACAGAATTGTATAAATGTGTAAGCTATTACACAATTTGTAGTGCCAACTTTATTATTTTTTTTTTTAAATATTTTGTAATAAATTTAGTGTTTTCTTCATTATTTGATAATGAATAAATTCTATTTAAAAAAATATTTATTTTTAGTTTTGAACAAATAATAATTATTAAATAATACATACCATAATATTTAATAATTTACACCATCTGTATCAAGGCAAAATATTTTGTAAATTTCATAATATTCTTGAAAAGTATGCATATCGCAGAAAGTTGCATAAAAGCTGTCATTACATAATTATTTCATACTCTATTTAGAAAAAAGTTGATCGATGGAGTTGATTTAATTAATGTTGCTTCACTGTGAACTCTAGTTCTTGGAAAAAAACTAATCGCACACTCCCTTGTTGAATTTTAAAATGACAATCATAAGCAAACACTGTTTAAATATATAAATACGCTTGAAGTTTAAATTACATAATAGCAATATATAGTAAAAAGTATTTATAAAGCTGGAGCAGTGGAATGAATACAATAATTAACTTTAATTCAGATTTTACTATAAATTTTTATTATAATATTATATGCGAAAATTCATTTTTATTCAATCATAGAGTAGAATAAATCAAAAATATATTTAAATAGTACGTTTGAAAAGTAAGCAACCTTAAAAATAAAATAGTATCCTCGGAGGCCGCACACTTCAAATATTTCATATACTAAACAAATACATGATCAGAAATCAGGACCATCAAAAAATTTCACACCCCTTAGGTTATTCACTACAAAAAAGGTCACCAAAGCCGCCTCATATTTTTGGGAAAGCTTTCACAAACCTGCGGAGAGCTTGCAATTTGCTTTGCGTTCCGAGAACACTTGCGCCCCATAAAATGTTATGTAACATCCCTTGGTGGGGTTGCCGAGTAAAGAAAGATCTATCCAGTCTCGTGGTGTTTTGTTCCGATATGACATTGAACGCTTACGGTAACTTAGGGATTTCCCCGTGACAAACCACAGCAAATGCACTCATGTGTAAAAATTGCAATACCTACATGAGACATTTTTGGATACGTCAGCGAGTGATTTTGGCAACACTTCGGTTGGTCGGGGGTTGATAAAGCAAATATGAATATTTTTTTACAGAGATAACGTTTTATATTGGACGACCGTGGACTTATCATGTTTTTATGCGCCTGTCATAAAATCGTAGCTTTACGGTTTATCTTTTGATATTCAAAAACTATAAAAATGATATTCATGAAAGTTTTATTGACATTCTAGTAGTAAAAATTTCAATATTAAATTTGAATAATTTATTCATTGGAAACCGTTATAGTTTTTGATCCGCACAATTCCTTAATGCGAAAGAGTCAATGAAATAAAGCTGAAAAATTTAGCTAAGAAAAATACAGTTTCACATTGTTATTGCAATAAAAAATACATGAAAAAGACACAAAAATCTTCACACTTTTGAAATGGTTGTTAAATAATTTAACATAAATTGTTGTGGTTAAAATTTGGAAAAGCATACATTAAAAAAAATAATATTAAAAACAAAAGAAGTAACGTTAATTACTAATTCTAACAAAATTACTAATAATTAAAAACATGGTGCCTTTAAAAGCTTAAAACTAAATTGAAATGTGCGGAAGAAGCGAATCTATAGCGGTAGCTTTGTTTCAAATCAGTATAAGTTTTTTATATTCCTAATTTTTTGCTAAAATTTATTGCATGAATTTTTAACACCCTGCTTAATCTAAAGTTGATTTTATTAAATAAACTATTGAATTGTGAAACTTACGAAACGTTACCGAACAAAAGAGACAAAAACTTATTTTTTTTAAACATATATTTAAATCAAATAGAATATTGTTATTTTGCCAACTGCTTACAACATAAAATTACTTAAAAAAAATGATAATATACATGCATTCGTGACGTGGATTATTATAGTAATCGGATTACAGATTGTTTTCAGAAAATCTTGAAATTTTGCTGCTTTTATCTTCCTTTTTTGACCATATAGTAGTGACAAAATGTCCATAGCCAATGTTTTTCTAGTATACACAGTTTACGGAGACACTGTTTAGTTTAAATGATGTTATTTAATAACGTAATGTTTTGAGTGATTAAACTGTCCATAAATGTCGTTTCGCATGTAACTTTTTTTTGGTTTCAAAATAAAAATATTTAAGCATTTTTTTACATGCAACGTTTGAACTTTTTTTTCATGTAGAGGCAGCCATGCACTTTAAAAAAGTGCAGCCAACATAACGTTGAAATAATTTAATTACAAGAGAGAGTTGCGCAACATCCACGCGCCGATAAGCAGGTGTAGTAATTTTGCCGGACACAAGTGGTTGAAAGATTTTTTTTTCTGCGGCCCAACCGCAGTGCCGCCTGACGATTTCAAGCGCAAAGCTCGAGTTGGTATACATACTTGCAATGTTTGTACAGAGAAAAAACTCACGTACCATATTTGCATGATATACGTTTGCAAATTTTGTGCTATATAACGCTTGATTTTATAAAAAATGTTTTTAAAAAATATTTTATACTAGCTGGTTCCCGGCAAGCAATGCAATGCCACTCAAAGAAAGAAGGTGTTTGTATTTTAATTGTGTTTATTGAAGTGCATGTTTTATTTTTCTGTCTTTTTAAAGTTTGACATTATCTGCCGATCGTCTATGGTACGACACACGCGCCACCTACTTTTATTTAATTGTACCACGCCTATAACCTTCGCGCAACTTGCATGAACGTTATGGCAGACATACAAACATTGATTTTTTATATATTAGACCTAGTTAGTTAATTGTACTATGCCTTAACTTAACCTTACCGGAAGTGCAAGCAAAAAGATTGTCAAAGTTATATTGCAATCGGATGAGCGGTGTGCCAGCGCACAAAGTAAGAACAAACAAACATTCATTTTTATATATTCGATAACATTTGGTCTATAAGAGTATTTTTAAAAATTGTTTCCACATGACATAGAAAAAAATGTTCTATAAAAAATCGTTGCCAGTTGTTTCTTTTTGTGTTATTTTGAGTAACAATATGATCACACGATATTTTTTTTTTCGTTTTATTATTTGATAAACATTTTAATTATGAAATAAATTATAAAATACTTTTTATCACTAGCATTATCAATTGATCAATAATGTTAATTAATTTAAGATTTCGACTGAAGGTGCTTGGTGGAATTTCAATATCAAATTTGAATCGTTCAAACTATGTACATTCTCACAGATTTTGTCACTAACGACCCGGGTTTCGCCTTTCGGCATCTTCAGGCATTCAAGTGCACGGATGAACCTGAACTGACGCTTAGCAAATGAAAGTTTCGTGCTTATATAAGATATAAATGTATCACTGAGTCCAAAGACATTGCTGGCGAAAAGGATGAGCTCATGGAAATGCCAACAGATTTGAGTAGTAAGTAGTTTCAAGAATTATATTATTTGTCTGTTGGCAAAGGTTTTATGATTATATGATTTTATGATTATATAGGGTATAAAAGTGGAGATGTGGGAAAGTTCAATATTTCATTTAAAATCGGAAGACTTTGCAGCTGTGCTTTGTTGATTTCTAAAATTTCTTGGAAAAAGAGCTTATGACTGTCCGTATTTGGGTGTAACATTTTTATCCCTTGTTCCTGATTGAACACGTGTCCTTCCGAAATTAAGTGATTAGCAAAAGTAGACGTGCCTTTTTTCAATCTAAAGGCTGCCATATGTTCTAAAACTCGGATGTTCAGTGTTCTTTCTGTTTTGCCGATATAAAACTTTGTACAACAAGAGCATTGCAATCTATAAATCCCGGATTTATTTAAGTAATATATTTTTTTCCACATATTAGTTTTGGTATCTTAATTAAATTTTCAAAGCACTTAAGTCGAATATTATGTAAATTTTATATTATAATCAATGTCATATACGTATCACAAATTTTGATGACTTTATATCTGTCTTTAAATAATGATTAAAATAAAAACAAAAGCATTCAAAAAAGCTGACAATGTGAGTAAATATTAAATGTTGAAAAATTGTAACATCATTAGGAATAAAAATATATTTTTTAAAATTGTAAAAAAGTAAATCCCTCGTTTTCACTTGATCCCAAGAAACAATTCTATAATAAACAGTGAAAAATTGTCAAATATTTTCCTTTTTAAAACATCTGAATATTTGTTTTCAATAAATTGTAATATTTTACGCAAATTACAAGTACATATTTATTATTATTGAAGAATTTTTTGAATATGGATATAAGAAGGTATGTTTAAAATATTATATTTAATTTTAAAAAGTTTCTAACACAAAAATACACGAAAGTTTTATAAGAAAGTATTCCTTGCGTTTATTTCAAATAAAAATCTACAATAATAAAGTTTTGCAAAGTTATCTCACGAAAGCGTAAATAAAAATATGTTCAAAATTTCCGGATCCCGTTGAAAGAAAAAATGTAATTTATCAAATATTGAAAAAAATAAACCTCAAAGCGAAGGCCTGTTTTATATGCAAATACTTGAACATTTCAAATCGTTACAGTAGGCAAATAATATTCGGAGTGGGTGCCGAATTTTAATGAAGTAAAGTTTTACGCATGGAATATTTTTTTATTTTACATAGGTAGTATCTATCAATTATTTTGATGCGGAAAGGTTGAATATATATATTTTGATTAAATTTATTCTTTTCGCATCTCGAGTTAATAATATATAATACGTTTTCCTTTAATTTATAAAAAGGATGTTCATGCTTTGAGTGGATAAATGGATAACGATTTTATGTTTCTAAAATCAATATAAAAAATTGTCTTGTAGATTTTTTTAATAATATAAAAAAATTAAATTGATGAATTTTTAATGTATATTTTTTAATTTCTATACATAAAAAGACTGGTATGAAATCTTTCCTAATCTTTACTATATTAAATTGAAATTTAACATTTACAAAATCTATCACGTTTATACTCATTAAAAAAATACGTTATTTTGTTCCTAGTTATATAAATATGGCATTTCAAATTAAATTGTGCTTAAAAATAATGACCGAAAATTTAAAAACGATAATAATTGTTTTTTTTAAACTTTTTTGTATCTTAACAAAAATATTTCGTTCGTCCAAAATGAGAAGCTACTGCGTAATTAATACCCAACTACAATTTAAATTATTCTGATAAAATCTTTTTTTGAATCTTTTATAAAACTAAAAAAATATAATGATGTTCGTATACTTTTTAATATGTCTTGTAAGAAAAATAAAATGTAATAATGAATTCGTAACGAACGCGACCATAAAAGGTATTACCACTTATTCAATCAATAATATGGCTTCAGACTTCAAATTAAATTAAACATTCATATGAGAATTTTTACTTGGTCAATCTTTAGTCAAATTTTGTTCAGGCCACTAACCAATGTTCCCTCTAATTTTCGGAAACGTATGTGCGCAAAAGACATTGGTTGTGCAAAATGTCGAGAAATGAAAAGATTTGTGCGCCACATAACGGTATTTAGACCTACTAAACGAAAAGGTTGATTTTTTATAATGACTATAATTAAATATAATATAATTAAATGTCAGTTAATTTATTCTGGTGGTGGTATAGCTGATGTAACTTTTGTGCGCTCTGTTGTAATGAATGTGCTCGGGCTCGGCGAGTTGTGTGCGCGCGCACACGCGCACAGCTTAGAGGGAACACTGCCACTAACGTATTATTCAGAAAAATACGATTTTTTACTGCTAAAATCTTGGGAAATAACAAAAAAACTGACGAACGACATAAAATTCAACGTAGGAGTGGACATGGATAAAAAATTAAACGGAAATAATATTTTCATAACAAATACATTTGGTTTAGTTTTTTGACATAAAAATGTCAAAATATCATTAACAAGGTGATAATTATAAAAATATGCAAAACATTGCTGAATTAAATTGTTTTAAAAAATGCATTTTGTTCAAAGCAAAAAAGAAAGCTTTTTTTAATACTTGAGATTGACAGAAAAATTAAGCGGCCGCTTCTCATTTAAAGTAAATTTGATCCCCAAAATGACGGATTATGAAAAATGCAGAGAAAAAAAACAGCCCGAAGTTCAATTAATATTTAATTTCTTTTTGAAGCGGTGAAATCAGCATATACTTAATGGCGAACCTTTTAATTAAACTGCGAAATAAAAAAATCTATAGTAATTTTTGTAAAACGAAATTGGCGAGAGGAAAAAAATTTAACAAAGCGAGGGAAAAATATATTCTGTGCGTTGAATATATATTTAAAATTGTTATAATTAAAAAACCTGAGAGAGGTAAGAAAACGACAGGTGGTCGATGAAAGAGAAAGGAAGACTTACAAGATAACCGGAAGTATTAAATAAAGTAGTATTAGCTTTATGAAATATAAAGAACAAACAGTTCTTTTTCACAAAGGATATTCTTCAAGTAGCTGGCTTTGAAATTTTTCAAGCTTTTGATGAGAACAATAATGTCACTAAGCGATTGGATTCTACTGAATTGCTTTTGTTTGGTCACTACTATCGTGAAATGATTGCCTTTATATCAAATTGGCTGCTTTATGTCAACGAAAAAATAACATAATTGAATTTTATTTACGGCAAATCCTCGTGAAAGACAATTCATAAAAATAACAAAACATGTTGTTTATATTTGTTAATCAAATTTTTTCATCATTATTTGATAAGTTAGAAAATAAATAAAATATAGTTTTATGAACCTACATAACATGATAAAATATCAGTGTGCTGGAGTATATTTTTTTATATTACATTTTTTCCATTTAGTTTTTTGTTTTGTTTTCCTACAGTTTTATGTAATGCCTAATACAGGGATGGGGAACCTTTTCATTTATAAAAGCCACATTTATTTATCTGATTCAACGTAAAGCAGCATTAGAAAACTTTGACACCCCTCTCCCTTTTTCGACTGTTGAACATATAATGGGTTAATTACATTCTTTTTTTATATAATTTTTATATTTTTTTGAATAAAGTGAATATTTTGATCAAGTCAAAGGCCACATCAGAGTAGCCTAAAGACCGCAGGTTTCTCTCTACTAGTCTAATACGTCAAAAACATTGCATAAGAAATATTTTTAAATTATACGAAATTAGTAAAATTAAGAACATTATTATACGATATTTTTTTTTACAGATTTTTTTAATGATATCAACAAATTATATTTTTAAAATGTTTAGAGATTTTTTTTTAAAATTGAATACCTAATTACCTAGAATTATACTTTATTAATAGTTAAAAACTTCTCGTGGTTTGAACAAGTTTCTAGGAATCCCTGGAAAATGAGGTTATGATATAAAAAAATAATGTTTTAAATTAATATCTATATTCACCCTTTAATCTCATTTTTTATAAAACAAAAAAGTGAAAAAATGACGTGACATTATGCTTGAAAAATTGTCACTGTCTTCACGTCACTAAACTGACAAATTGTTCAGCATTACGTGCAATTTCTTAATCATTATAAAAAAAATCCCAATTAAAAATGTCACAGAAGAAGTACGAGATCAAATTTTATCTAAGGATATTATTAGTAAAGGTCAAATAAAATATTTCGGGAGGTTGGGTGGGTGTAAGAAAACGAAGACGTGTCAGTAATGTCGAGTCACTGGTGCCAGTAGCGGCGGACAAACGAATGGACAGACAGACTGTCAGGTGAGGACGAAGACGTAAAATGAAGTAGTTAAAATGAAACGAAAAATTTATGTGAGCCAGCAGGCGTCTAAAATACTCGGTTTGCGCAAGAATATTCATTTAAACTTCATTCAACAATTACTTCAAAATAATTGTGTGATGATTATTAGCACCTAAATAATATTGATTTACAAAGCAGTAAACACATTTTACCTATATCATTTTTTGTTGTTGTTTTGTTTTATCAGCTGTATTGCTTAATTAAATAATTTAAAAAAAATTACAGACAAAAATCTTGAAAACTTTAAATAGTAAAATACTCGTAAAAACTGTTTTTCTTAAAAGTGAATTAACTTAAACTATAAAAGCCTGAACTTCCTTAAAACATATCCCCATTAAATGTCACCTAGAAGTGGAATCTTTCAATTTATTAAATACATATGTACAATAATTATTCATACCTTCGAACAGTATGTGATGTTGATGTATATGATGTCTTGAATTTCCCCCTCCTACCCATCCTATTAATGAGGCGTATCAAGAGCGATTAGCTAACCACTAGTCCTGTCCTAGCCCTATCCTTCTATTCCTACTCCCTTTGAAAAATGAGAGGTTGAGCAACTGAGCAAAAAGCATTTCTCGTCAAGATACTTCTGTTGAGATAAACTCCATTAGGAGGATTATGATCCACATTGGGAGCGGACATGGTAAAAAAAATAATAATTATTATTGTGATTTTTTGGTTGGATTCTTTGTAATGCCATTCCATACAGCTTAAATTTTTATTTCACTACATTTCATTACAATCTTTAATAATAAATGGTGAAAAATTAACATTACTGTTTACATACTTGGTTCACTCGCATTTATGATATTTCTTTTTCCTAAATGTATTAATAGTGAAGATGTTTTTTTCTATTAACTTTTCCTGAATAATTTTCTGTAAATCGAAAATAATGATAAATTTCGATTTCTAGATGAGCACAGCTTCACATATTTTGTTTTATTCTGTTCATACGAAATATTTTGTTAACGTAAAGTATGAATAAAGTTATATAAATAAGTATTGAGCTTTGAACCAACAATCGTACAAAGTGTGTTAAGATAGTTGAAACTTAATCCACCTAATATTGTATTTAATGAACTGGTGTAAAAAAACTATTATAAATAGAGATTTTCACTTGTTGTTCACGGCTACGAAGAAAGACAGTGTTTTTTTTTCATTGTCAAAGATGTTACGAGTAAAGCCATAGTGACAGGCGGACGACTAGCGTCGGCGCCGTCTGCAGGTGCTCTGGACCCTTTGGGGGTGTGAAAAAACGTGGCGTAAAACCTCTCAGAGACTTGCCAAATAGAGCGCCTGTATACTGCACAATGTCGACGTTATGAATTGCAAGGAAAATTGTTCTCTTGACAGAGTTAAGTTGTGTGTTGCTTTCAAAATAATACATTTAAATGTATCCCAGTGCAAGTGTCTAACTGATGTTCATTTTTGCACATTAAAATGATTCTGAAATCAAGTGTTAGAAAAAAAATAGTATATTATTTTCAAAAGTTTTACGCCATGATAATGTCAGATTTGTCGCTATTGTAAAATAGTAGAATCAAATTAAGGTGAATGAATTATATTTAAAATTTAAGAAAAAAAAATGCAATATATCGTAAAAGATCGATTATATCAACAGCGAACACAAAAGAAATTATGAAATTTAAGTTATAACAACCGTAAAAACTACATATAAAAATCATGTCAACTATAAGAGACGAAGTCTTAATAAATTTGAGAATAGGTGGGAAAATAATCTCGTGTTTTATGAATGAGTGGCGTCATATGCACCTCTTTTATGCTTTACAGACAAAACTATCAACTACGATATGTGTAATCTCATATTACGCTCATGTTTGTTTGACGATTTTGGGTATACCCAGTGGCCAGTATTATAGCGGGTTATATAAATACGCACAGGGTGGGCAGCCAATACAAAATTGGGTACATTTCAGATTAAGTGATGAAGTTGATATCATAGATTGGTATGATTTTTGTCATTAGTACGTTCATTGACATTGTTCATATGGTACAAGTTATCATAAAATTACTGCTCGCGAGAGTAATATTTCTTTTATAACAAGCCAATAGATAAATGAGTAAAAGTAAACCTGTTTCATTTCAACTTGGTCAAGAGAAAATAAATAAAACGCAAACAAATCAATAACATACACATAATTAAAAAAGGTAAACACAGAAAAATCTGCTGCTATCTATATGACTCTGAAAATGAGGATCTAAAACCAATTATAACTACTGTTTAGATTAGAAAAGAGTAGCGACACAAAGGAATATCAAAATTTGCTATTGTAAGGTAATAATAAATAGTATAATATTTACGCCATGCAATCATTTCGCATTATTTATTGATAATGTAAATTTTATATAACATGTATATGTTCACATTTCGACTGTGGAAAAGAAAAAGGACGTAACCCACACAGAAGGCACAAAAAAGTGTTTTGATGATTTTGGGCCATATACAAATTATGAAATATCCACAAACTTGGAAAGCACGGAGACTTCTAAACTGGTGTTTAATTGACATAATCTAATATTAATTTAAGAAATTGTCTAGGAAAAACTCTTTTTTCAGTCTTTTTTCTTGGTTTAAATTTTCACAAGCTTATCTTTTTTCAAACTTAAAAGCTAAATTTAGATACTAATTCGGCATTGGCAGCTTACATCCTTTTGATAAAACTTGTATCGTGTTGGATACATTGTGATTATAAAAAAGCTGTTTTGAAAATACTGTGGGTTATGTCTTTTTTCACAGTCGATTTTTAAACATCGATAAACGTGAGTTTTTATTTGGAAACCTTACTCTATTTTTGTGTCTCTTTTATGCATCGATTTACGCGTATGTGAGTTATGTTGGTAATTTAATTGGATAAAAACTAACTTCAACATATTTTACTTAAAAAAAAATGCTTTGATAACCGGTGAGTATGCTAAATTTGACTTTTTTTTTGAATTTATACAAATAAGTGTTTTGAATTGCTTAAGTAAATAAAATCCACTCACAAAAGTGACAGATACCCCACCTTAATGATCATTAAATGGTATAAAAATCCTCGATTTATTTGAAGAGAAGGTAAATTTTAGCGCAAAACGTAAAATTAAAAGTATAAATTTATGACTTCATTAGCAAAACGAGGAAAAGATTTTTTCAGACTGAAATTATAAATTGCGACATTTGTGAGAAATACGGAACGCTGGACCCTCGGGAATATGAAAAGAGAAAAATAAAACACTACAGCGAGGTCAATTTTCATGTTTTTTTTTCAAATAACGCTTCAAATGCTCTCAAAAATAAATGAAGATACTTTGATTTTTCACATCAATGTTTGAATTTTATTTAATTAATTATTATCACTCAATATTTTAAAAGCATGAAAGCAATTTCTAAAATCTTATTCCGTAAATTATTTAAATATTATATACATATCAATATAACTATTGGGATCATTAAAAATTTGTAATAAAACAATGTTTGCTTATATTTATTGAAATAAATTTACATATTTTTGTACCGATTTTTATGTCGAAATAAACGGTCGGTGCGCTAGTCAGTTAATAAATCAATTTAAAATTTGTTGAACATTTTTCAATTTTAATATTAAAAGTTTTGTTTATTTCTTTAATGTTTCATATAAATAAACTTCTTTAAAAAAAAATTCGACGGTTGCTTTTTTTTGAGAAAACTCAACAATTACTTTGAAGTACTCGTAAATATTTTAACTTTAATATTTCTGGCACATCTATCAACGCTATTTTTTTATAGTAGAGCACATGTGATGAATATTTTGAGGGAATTGTTTGTTATTAATTTACTTCCGATATAATAAACATTTTTGTTTACCCTAGTTCTAAAATTAATATGTTTTTTATCAATATTAAAAACTCTAAAAATATAAAAAAATGTTAATTTATTTAAATCCGATTATAAAATTATCGTCTCATAATGTTGGATTGACAATGCATTCATGCTTTAAAAATAATGTCTTGTGATTGGTGAATAAATAAAAATAGCTTTCCATCAGTGTACCACCAAAAAGCGGAAAATTAGTTAATCAATAAATTTAATTCGGCAATCAAATAATATTTTCTTAATCCTGTAATTTAATAAACAGTTTTTTGTTGATTATTTCTGTCAACAATTATATTCGAAAGCGTTGTAAAACACAACGAAAAAAGTTGTGAAAACAAGCGGTGCAAAGGTATAATTTTTATTCCATTTCAGTTTTAAAGAGGCAAAGACCGGGCAAAGCACTTAAGCAGACTTGCCTTTCCCACTAAATATTTATCACTTCTCTTCAGGAGAACGATTCATTTGTGTTTGCAAGTATACTTTATGATGGAGGAAAAAAAACAACAACAACGGCATTGTTGCAAACTTGTCTCGACCGAAATAGTCATGATAATACGCGAAGTGTCTTTTTATAACTTGTTAAGTGTCTAGTCTAGTTCAAAATTTTATACGACCGCTTGTATAATAGAAATAATTTAATTTTAATGGGAACAAATCATATACGCAAACAGATTAAAAGAGACGCATATATAGGCCCTCTAGAGGTGAAGTGAGCAAAGTAGTGAAATAGTAAAACTTTTTTCTTGGACTTTGGAGTACAATCACATATTTGTTTGGTGTTTTGGTGGATTTCATATCATAATTTTACAGAAATAACACTATTGCAATGTTTTTTATTATATTTTTACGACACTTTAAGAATTGTAGAATATTACAAAGCATCTAACATATTTTTTTCTGAAAAACCACATGGCTTATTTCATCTCTAATGAGCCCAATTATTAAACATATAAACATAAAATGTATGTGTTTTTTATATGAATTAATTCTGTCAAAGTATTTCATAGAAAACTTATTTAAAAAGAGAGAAAAAAGAAATTAGATGATTTATTATTATGATGGCTGTAGTAAGGCACTCAAGAAAAACCGAACTATTATAGTTTTTTCGATACAACTGTTATACAAATACCAAAGTATTTCATCGGTTGCATGGTTTCGTCCGTTTACCTTATTATAATGAAGTTCTATAAAGTATTATAAAAGTTCAATTCAATCAATACTCGGTAAATAAAAATGGAAATAAGTACAAAGGAATATTGTGTTTTTTTAATATAATGATTTTCTACCAAGCATTGACAGTAAACAACCTCAAAGTGAATTTGAGTACAATACATAATTATAAGAAATCATCCTTTATTTAATTTCAAACATTTAGTTAGGGGAAGAGTGATTAAATGTTGCGACAAAACTTTGAATTATAATAAAGATTAATTTAAAGCAATTGTTGTAATCAAACGTAGTAAAAACAAGTAACTTTCATACGTTTTTTTTACCATGTCCGCTCCCAATGTAGAGCATATGGACTCCTAATGGAGTTTATCTCAACAAAAGTGTTTCTACGAGAACTGCTCGTTACTCAGTTGCTCAACCTTTCTTTTTCCAAAGTGAGTAGGAATAGATGGATAGGGCTAGAACAGTATTAGTAGTTGGCTAATCGCTCTCGATACGCCCCAGATAGGATTGGTGGTAAGGGGGAATTCAAGACATCACATACATCCATGCCTTAAAACAGAAATTAATAAATCGATTGAAAAAGAAATTCAAACCCGTGACCTCCGTAGCCGAAGCCAACGACGTTGACCACTCGACCACGCAGGCGGAAACATGTAAGTCTAAAAATTTAGGTGTTTGTATACTTTTTTCTTCTAAAATAGTTGACCGTTCCATTGAACGCAATTAAATATCTAACCTATTGATTGACAACTTATCACAAAAAATATTTATTTCAGTATATATTAGTTGTAAACTAAAATAGTTACCCCTTTTTATTTTATGAAACAACGTACTTTATCTATAGATGAAAAATTGAATGATTGATCAGTCGATTTATTCATAAAAAATATATGCCAAGTAGTTTCATAATTGAGTATTTACTTAATTCTAATTTAATAATAAATTTACAAATTTACAATATAAAATACATATTTCATTAAATGAATGCATTATAATAGCAAAATATTCAGTTCTAAAATCAACAGTCTTTCATCTGGCTAAATCTGTCCCACAAGTTTGTTACAACACAAACACCGTAAGACAAATTAAATATTATTTTAACCCTTACAAAGTAGCTTTGCAAATACTAAATTAATTTCGCTTCCGATAAAATCCTTCCTGAAATGTTTATTGTAATCCCGGCCGAGTAAAGTAATAATAATACGTGTCCCGTAGCGAGGAGCTTTTAATTCGCATACGTCGTTGAAAGCTCTCGAATGCGCTTCGAAGTGCGTCATCTCAGGCATTAATGGCAATTAAAATCGGATTGGTTTAGCTGCCGGAAACAAAAAGCCTTTAGCGTGACCGCACAGAACAGAGATATTGTAAAAGGTAGTATATTTACATATCGTATCGGTTTTTGAATACCATACGGGAACTGCAATTAATTGAACAGAATCTGGGAACTTAATTTTGTTTATTCAAAGAGTAAAATGTAGAAATACTTTGTGTAAAAACTGAATAAAATTTCGTTATTGCCAACGCAAAAATATTGCTACAAAAATATTCATAATTCATTATTATAACCTCAAAAAATTAATATCGAGTTAGATTAGTCCAGGTAGTAATTATTAAATTTGTTAATTCGAGAATTGTTTTAGTATAGTGATTGAAAAAATATGTATTTAAAAAATTATATACGTACTGCACACAACCCTCATCGCTCAAATGCAGACTTTTACTACTGCAGAATTTAAAAATTTCGTATTTTGCATTTTTTTTAGATTTATCTATCGAGGAATATTTGAACGTATATGATTCTAAAACCACTTCAATTTTTTGATTTTCATGTCAAATAAAACGCTACAAAAGAAAATATGGAAATTATAATAGATCTCGCTTATAGTAAATCTTTCATGCCCAATACTTTTTCCATCCCATATAATCCTCCTCTCTTATCGCGTTTAAATTAATTGAAAATGATTTATAGGGAGTTTCGTTAGAAGACTGTATATTCGATTTGTGGTTGTTACGGTGAAAAAAGGAAGTTTTTGAAAGATGTCTCTACAAAAAAACTAAAACTTTTTTACAAACTAATATTAAACAAAAAGTTTAAATTCGATACGTCAGAATGCTCGTAAAATAGTGGTCTACACTTAAGGCTCTAAAGGTATAGTCTGTAAGTGTAGAAGTTCACGAAAGCTTGCCATAGACAATATTGGTCAAGACCTAAGGGTGGCTTAAAAGAAGTAAAACTAGAGAAAGCTCTCAATAAGCTTCTCTGTGTTTTTGAATATTTTATAAATCCCATACGACCCTTGTTTGATTCAAACCCAACTTTCAGGTACTCACTGATAAATATTAATGTAAGGGCATAATGACAAAACTGTTTCAGTTCAATGGCACTTACAACGAATACAAAGGTCTGTAAATTCGACAACATGTTTTATTACGTAATCTTAAGGAATGCGTTAAAAACAATCATTGAAGTTGTGAAGTATTTTACTTATGCAATGCATATTTTAGTACCGTATCCATTCCCATTGTAACTTTTGACATGTATTATTTAAGACATATGACATGCCTTTATTAAGTAGTAAAAAGATTGACGCAGTACATGACATATATGTATGCAATACAAAAAACATCATGCCTTTAAAAATATTGTAAAATAACATTTATAATAAGGTCTTTGAAGTATTTTATTTATATACTGTCAATATTATTTTGGAAGTGTAATTTTCGTCGCCTGCTGTAACCCAGTTGGTGAGAGCTTGCTCTACCGATCACACAAGTCTGGGTTCGATTCCCAGTAAGATTACGGTCAATTTGAGAATTATTCAATTCAAAGTTGTGATCGCAGACTGGGTGTTTGTGATGTTAGTTCACATTAATTCCTCTCTTCCCATTCTTCCGATCCTTTAATAACTGGGTGTAGCAATAGCGATTTGTTAACCACTAGTCCTGTTCTAGCACTATCCTTCTTTCCGTACTGCTAACAAACAGTTCTCGTAGAAAAAACTTTTGTTGAGATACCTCCATTAGGAGGCCATATGCTCCACATTGGAAGCGGACATGGATATGTTTTTTTTAAATCATCACATATGATATTAGCTAATGTTCGATGAAGACATTCTGCCCATTTAAAAATAATGTGTTTGATAATTTTCATTTAAAATCGCGCAAACGTAAAATAATAGTACCTACTGTTTTCTTTCGTAACAAACTCAATATTGAGTTGAAATAATGATGCCTATGTTAGTATTAAATTTTCTATAAAACCATAATAGTTATAGTATGCTGTTAAATTATGCAAAATATTAAGCCGTCGAAGTCAAGCAGAAAAATTTAAGAATTAATTTAGATACCTATGATAATTATGAAATTTCACTGACTGTCAAAGTTTGACAAATTATTTTGACAGGTGAGCACTACATAAGAAATGTGTTTACACGACACGCCTGACAGCATTTCAGCATTAATTTAGTAACTGTGACATTCACTAGGCAGCGCTCGTAACTTTTATCATACATGTGTGAGTGGCATTAAAATGTTTCAGAAACACTGGAATGTACCCTGAGTAAGTACAATACTATTGTAAAGTTCCTGTATTGAAGTTTTCTGTGCTATCAGGAAGGTATATGTAAGTAAAATATTTTACTCAAATCGGCATTATGCTTTTATGAAATGTTATAAAAATAAAAATATGATAATGTTTATTTGTATCTTCTTTTCGGTGAATCATTTAGTCATTTATCCTTATTTAATTCAAAATTATTGAAAACGTTAAACTTAATGATTTTCGAGTCGTACATATGTTTATGGAAATGAGAGAAAATTCTTTATATATAACAGATTAAAAATAACAAAGTATTTTAGTTCTACAGTTTTAAATAAGTTTATTCGTTGATAGCTATTTCGGCTTGCGCCATCGTTCATCCAACATAGTTCTGACGATGGCGCAAGCCAAAATAGCTATCAACGAATAAACTTATTTAAAACTGTAGAACTAAAATACTTTGTTATTTTTAATCTGTTATAAATGGAGTTCTACCAAGTAAATGCCAAATCAATTAATTATTTATATATTTTTTTCATTTTAGTTGTACTTTTTCGGAGCTATTAAATGTTCGAATATAATGAGTTATACAACTCAAAGTATATTCTTTTGACTAATTGTAATTTTGAGTATGGAACTAGGCCATCGATTTGTGTTTTTTTAGAAATATTTAGAACATAGAAAATTGAATGTTTTTTTTTATAATAGTCTAATTTGATCTCATCCGTTATAATATAATCTGAGTGTGAATTTTACATACACAACTATTAAGGTGACATATTATAAGTCAACCAAGCTGGTAGCTGCAAACAGTGATTGGTTCAACGCCACTGCTTTAGTGCATTAAATATGTATGCATTTCTTGCTGTAACACAACATTTATTATATATCTAACAACGCACATGACATGCTGGATTATTTTAGACCATTTCATATATCACTAATGGAAACTTTATGGGTATAAAGTTACGATTCCATGTTACAAATTCGATACATTGTTACCTTTTCATTAAAAAAATATCCTACTTTACTCCAAATAAAGTACACTATACAGTATTCGTTCAGAAATCGGAATAAAAATTGGTTTCGCTCAGCAAGAGAACCTTTTCAACGTATGATTTTTTCCAGCTTAACTGAGCTTTGAATCGCTATTTTTTTTCATATAAACTAACAAGTATAAAAAATAAAATTAAATCGAGAAAACTGGGGTATAAAAACTGAAAGCCATTCTGTTTCAAAAGATATAGGTGGCTAAGAAAATACTAAAAATATGATGTTATGATGACTAGTTGTGTGCAGACATTATATTTCCATTTTTAAAGAAGAATGTCATATTATTACAGTCAAACGACTCACACACGTCTACAAAAATAAATTCTCGGATTTGTTGAATTATTTTTATGATTTATTTTATATTATGACAAAAACAGATAAACCTTTTTTTTTAAACTAAAGTCGGTTTATTCGAAATAGTTGTCGATTTTGAAAGTTACCATTCTAATATTCACTTAAATAAAATGTGTTTTCCATGAAATCAATCAGTCATTGTTTATATATATATATAGTTTGACTTACCCTTGAAAAACCTTTCGTTGCTTAATATATTTTTTACATCCATGGAAAAGATTGTAGACATACCTGCAAAAAACGAAAACATCGATTTAGTTTCACTTATATTTCATAAACTTTTTTTTTCTATAAAGTTGTTGGGAATAAATAGTAAAGAAAAACCATTTTTATATGAATAAAAGTATGTATTCTAACTAAAGAAAAATGAAAAAATATAAGTTTACTGAGAATATGAAACATATTTTACTAACGATGTACATGTTTAACTTGGTAAATCTTAATATCGAAATTGAATAATCTTATTGAAAAAAAAACAAACAATCTGGTATTCATAAATTAAAACTATATTTTTTTAGCTTTGATTTGGTTTAGTATAATTAGTATTTTATTCATTATTTATAAGATGTTTTAAAAATAACTGTGAAAAATATGAAATAGGTTAGTTTTAAACAAAAGCGAATTATGATTTATTCAGCACATTCAGTGAGAAAAGTTCTACGTAGAAATCATTTATCCTCTTTCAACTATTGTTCAACGATGCAAGCTAAAAGATATAAAACTCGCGTTCTTTTGGCTCACCGTTCCTACTATCTTCTTTGTACAGACTATTTCAACACGTTTTCTTTGGAAAAAGTATACGAATCATTCTTAAATCACAGGTAAAACTTTTCTCAAAAAATACATATTTTTAAAACCTCATTGCCTTTGAAGTTTCTTGCATTAAAATGATTGAAATCTAAGATAAGTTGTCAATAATGAATGCATAAAAATATATATTTTTAAAATTACTCTATAAAAAATATGTATAAATTTAGAACATAATTGAATATCAAAAAACTTTGAATACTCGGCTACAAGATTTATCTGGCATTTTTTATCCATGTCCACTCCCAATGTGGAGCATATGGCCTCCTAATAGAAGTGTCTCAGCAAAAGCTTTCTACGAGAATCGAATATTTGTTACTCAGTCGCTCAACCTCTCTTTATTCAAATAAAGTAGTAGAGAGAGAAGGGTAAGATTAAGACACGACTAGTGATTACCAAATCGATCTCGCTACGCCCAGTTATTGAAGGATCTGAAGTGTGGGAGGAGAGGACATTCTACATAAGGTATAAACTCTATGAAAACATCTATTTTCGGAGCCCAAAAGAAACATAAGTTAGTAGCCAATTAAAGAATTATTATTTTGTTATTCTACAACTCTATTTATTAAAAAAGATGTACGAAAAAATACTGCCAACCATTAAAAAGTAAAACATGAAATAAATTCGTAGAAAAAACAAAAAAATAAATAAGACAAAAGAATCTGAAAAATTGTGTATTTACTTCTGAACGTATTCTTTTTTTAAAAAGCGTTATCTGATTTCTTTGCATACAAACATCTTCATATTTGGAATCAAATAATTTATTTATCCAGCGAGATCCCTTTTCTTGCGTCATATTGTTTGTACACACACTTCTCGTGTCCCCTTTCACTTTGGGCTATTTGTCGAAATAAAATTTGAATTTATATAGGTCGTCGGTTTGGCAATACTGTGGGAGATATTATAATATTTATACGGGATCATGGAGTCGTATATGCGCGGTAAATACTTGACATAGTCTGCAAGCACTTTGTATATTTGACAAAATGCAACGCGCGATTTTGACAAACAAGTAATTTGAATAGAGAACATAAACTGAAATTGAACATAAAGCATTTTATTGCTCAATACAGTGTGCAAAATTTTATGCTGGGAGTAAAGCAAATGATTTAGTTTGTATTAATTTGTTGGTTATATTATTTATGTCGACTGTGGAAAGAAAAAAGAACGTAACCCACACATATGAAATTTTACAGGAGGCACCAAAAACGTGTTTTGATGATTTTGGGAAAGTGCACGGAGACTTTTAAGCTAGTGTTTAACCGTTTGAATACTGCGCAAATAAATTATTAATATGTCACAGAGATACTGCGTGTTTCTGAGAAAGATAATTTTGCCTAATATACACTCGAATTCGATATTTTAAAAACCTATATTGACTCAGTACAGATAGCACTCCACATATTCATCAAAATATTGCTTATATTGTATTAGAATACCTAGTATTTTTTTTTAAAATGTCTTGGACATCCGTGTTCACTTGCATATGTTCCAGACACCTGTGTCCGCTTAGTATTCAAGTGATTATCGAAAAAAAGCTGTTTAGAAAAAACTGTAGGTTACGTCTTTTTTTCCATTCCAAAGTCGATATCGTATTTAAAAAGAAAATTTATTAACCCAAATAATAGCCGTTTACATATTACAATTATAAATTTATACACTTATATAATAAGTTGAGAGTTGAAACGTACTGTTTTGGATAGCGGTAAAATTATTTATAAATCTGAGTAAAAACATATTGCCGCCCGTGTGGTCGAGTGGTCAACGTTGTTGGCTTCGGCTACGGAGGGCCCGGGTTCAAATCCCGGTACGGACAGTTTTTATAAATTGATTTTTCAATCGATTTATGAATTTCTGTTCAAAGGCATGGGTGTATGTGATGTATTGAATTCCCCCCTCTCACCCATCCTATCCTACGAATGGGGCGTATCGAGAGCGATTAGCTTACCACTTATCCTGTCCTAGCCCCTATCCTTCTATCCCTACTCTCTTTGGAAAAAGAGAGGTTGAGCAACTGAGTAACGAGCAGTTCTCGTAGAAACACTTCTGTTGAGATAAACTCCATTAGGAGTCCATATGCTCCACATTGGGAGCGGACATGGTTTAAAAAAATATAATGAAAAAAAACACATTTAATTTTAAATATTAAAAACAAAAAAAAGAAGGAGTTAAAATCACACTGGCAGACAACAAAAATACGTGGTTTGAATTGGGCCTATTAGAGGTGGAGTGAGCCAAATGGTATTTTAGAGGAAAAAAGTTGCGAATGCGTTGTAATATTCTACACGTCTTGAAGTATCGTAAAAGTGAAGTTATATCAGTTAATACACATTGCAAAAGTGTTATGTCCGTACAATAAAATTATGCAATCCACGAAAGCACCAAATAAATATTCGATCGTAAAAAAGTTTTTACCATATTACTATTTGGTTTATTTCACTTCTTGAGGGCTCAATTAAGCTCAGTTTTGGTAATGATATTTATTTGTTACACAAAACTATATCTCATACATATAACCGTTTACAAGATACAGTTGGGCTAAATATACAGATGTTATCTAAAAATTAAATTATAATGGTAGAAGCACAAAAGTAAATCACTTAATAAAAAATTGTGAACTTCAAACTAATATAAAATAAGTTAGATTATTCCATGTATTATATTGTATTGCAACATGGAAGTTATTTTACATTTTATATTAAAATACGAATACCGCGCAATCCATCGAAAGAGCTTCAAACTATGTTGCTGTGGATGGACTCTTGTGATAATAAGCCTCATATTAGTAAAATCATATGTCAAGGTATTTAAAACAAATTGTTTTGACTTCTTTTAGGTGACAGAATGTGGTGAAATGATATTAGACTTGGGCCGGACCGGTTACTTTATTGAAATAAATGTAATTGTTCTGTTAAAATATATATTTTTAAAGTAATTTTAAATATTAGCATTGGAAAATAATAGAGTACGTATATAAAATGTATTGATGTTATTTGTCAGTACATATGTAGCAATACAAGCAAAAGAATATAATTGTCGGCATTCTCTCTAATACACATATCGAATATCAACTATTAATTCCTTATACTGGTATTAATCAAAAATATCATATTTCTTAATCTTCTTGAAAGACCCCATTCTTATTTTATCAACGAAATTTAGATCAACTTAAAATAACACAACAGTATAAAGAGAGCTTTCATATATGAGTACGATAAAATTAATTATAATTGATGGACGTACCGAATCAATTTAACGTCGAGCTTTTTTCAAACTAATTGATACAAAAAGTATCATTACATTTTTACGTCGTTTCAGAAACTATATCTTATGTCTGCCACGTTATTGATAAACATAATACTATTCACATTTTTTTTACATGCTGATAAATATATTTTTTTATTGATTTTAATAAATTTAATTATTATTTTTTCTGAGTAAAGTCTCAAAGACAAGAAAGACAAACTTGAAAGCAGGCCGTTTGCAAATCTCAAATATGTTTTTTATTTCATTCAATATCAATACAAAATAAATAATATTTTTTGTTAATACTCACTAGTGCTAAACTAATCATGTTTTATTGAAAGTTATCTACGTTTGATTAATGTATTTTAGTCGAACCTGTGGTTGTGTGTCAAACGTTGCTGGCGCCAGTTGCAATGCTTAATGTAAAATAAAGTGTTAAACATCTTTCGCAGGTGAACTCTTTTTGAAGTTCTGGCAAGTAGTGGCAAATTTTAAATAAAGTTAACCTTCTATTATTCAATATCCATCAACAATGTGTATTATTAATTCAAAATTAGCTGTGTGAAACCAGATATTTTATATATATATATCTTAACCTAATATATTACCTGGTGAAGGCCTGTTTTTCGGTTTTGATGCTCGTGAGCTCGAACAGTTTTATTAATTGATTTTTCAATTGATTTGTAGATTTCTTTAAAAAAGAATGAATGAATAGAATTTTCTCTCATACGTCAAATTCTCAAAAAGAGGGTAGCAACAGCAATTAGCTAATTAGTAATCTTGTATCAACTCTTTTTGACGAGATATTGAGCAAATTTATATAATCCAAAATAAGCTACTGAAAGTCCACATGATCCACATTGGAAAGGAAAATAGTTTAAACAAAAAGTAAATGTAATTGTGATATCTTTGGTGTATGTTTTTTTAAAAAATTCTTACAATTTACTTTCAGTTGCTTAAAAGACAAACGAAAAAGAGAATGTTTTATTCATTTCGAGTAGACTGTAAAGAAACAGCCCTTTTCTTTCTGGCATTTCATTTTTAAATTATATGTCATTTTATCAAAATAATGACAAGAGAGAAGAGTAGGTACGCCGGTAATGTAGCTACAATTATTTCGTCATTAGCCAGTTGTAGAACAAAAAGGCAACGAGACGACCAAATAATTAGGCTCTGCTAACATCAAAGGTGGAATTCTCGTCACAAAGGTGACACGCAGAAACTGGCAGCCCGTTTCAGAGCAATGAGGGAGAATAATTGAACGCTGGGTTTTTTTTTTGCTAAAAAATGTAAACTTTGTTTATTATCTGAAATAATAGTATTTTATCTCAATCATTATTTTGGGTTAAAATACAGTTAATGTTATAGCACTCTTTGTTGCAATTTGAAATGAAATGTTAGTTTTATTTTAATCTTTACTATAGTCATGAAAAAGAGATAATTTACAAAATGTTTTTTTTTCATGATAATCCCTTACTAAGAGCAAACGAATTCCTAGTAGAAAATATTACCAAATAATGATTTTAAATAAACTGTAAAGAAATTGAGTCGTCATTTATTTTCAGATACAGCAAGAAATGAAAAGAAAAGTGCAAGTAGTTTACTAGTCATTCTTATTCAGGTTTTAACGATTGTATAGAGATATAATGGGTAGGTGTGCGAAGTGTCACAGACTTCCAACAGAGACACTTGGTAGACGAAAGCCCAACAGTGTCGACCATTTTGCTACTGAGCCAACCAACTATTTTTTCAATAGTAGAATATTAAAAAATATTCAACACTTAGCTACGAAAATGCTACTTATGTATTTAAAATTAAATCTAGTATAATTACTAGTGTAATTCAAATATTTATTAAACGAGATATAATGATAATTTTGAAAAAAACTTAGTAATAATAAAGCACATTTTTTTTGTACTTCTTCCACAATTTTCAATAATGCTCAGATCTGAGTTCGCTCATCATTACAATTTTTTGCTGATTTTAATAAAACATTAATTATTTTTATATATACATTGCGACTTATTTCCACCGTACTTATATTTATAATTTTTTTATTTTATTTGCGGAAAAGGAAAATAAACGGGTTACCACTAAATTATGTAACATGAATTTAATCAAGTATTGATATATTTTTACAAGGAATAAATATGACTCGGTAAAATGATATTTATTTTGGAAAAATAACCACATTAGTAAAACGGCATATTCTTAAAGTGACTCAATGTAGAGTTATTTTTTAAACGTTCATACTTACCATACGAATTGACGTGGAAAATATTTCAGAAAAATATCAATAAAATAATGCTTACACATCTGGAAAGATTGCTCTCGAATAAAATTTGAAAACGGCACGATTGAGAGCTCCTCAAAGTTGATTTATTGTACATATCAAAGGCCAAATGAATAAATTCAAAATAATTTAGGAAAAAGGTTTGGAAAAAATACTTTTGACAACATCAGCGAATAAATTATAATATGTCAGAATAAAAATGCTATAAAAACAGTCCATAATTTCATAATTTTCTAATACATTAAATTATATTTTGTCATACTATTTGTTTATTTAATATTGTTTTCAAATTTTTTTGCATAAGTAAATATAACATTATTTATATAAGGTTAAAGTCAAATAAAAAATATATTTTGCTTAGTTGGCATTTTTAATCCAATAATTATCTCTTTAAACCATATTTGAAAAAAAAACATCTTAAGAAAGGAGAAAAAAATATATAAAATTCAGTAAAATATTGTGATAATAACAGAACACTTAATTTACATATTTTTTAAAAGCGCTTAAAAGCTCTAAATTTTTTTTTATACTAGTATCATTAACAAGTATTTGATTTTGTGATTAAAGTCAATAATGTTATGCTTAGCTGATTTGAATGCTTAATTGATTGGCAAGAGTAAAACTGCAATACAATTGTTAATGGTTACCTTTACTTAAACAGACGCATTGGAACAAACCTATCTTCATCATATTATATAAATTAATAAGTTTATTTTGTTTCTTTTGAGTATAATACGAGAATGAAAACAATTTTTTTGATATCTAAATAAACATGCATATTTAAAATTTACTCTGCATGTGTGAAATTAAAAACATTTTAAAACATATTGATCTGAAAAGAAACTATAATGTAAATGATATATTTCATTGTTAGAAGTTTTAAATTGAAAAAATATATATTTTAGTATGTTTATCAAAACTGTTTTTATGTTTTCAAAAAGTAAACATCATTTTGCAGACTTTTTGACGTTAGTTTTGAAATAAATTAGGCATGCTTATAAAGTTGTGTTAAAATATATCGAACAATAGAAACAGAATGCACATTTTTGTTTGATTATTTAAAAAATGGCACTACAATCAAATCTGAATATCAAACAAAACACGATGTATTATAATCACGTAGTGTAAAATTAACAGTTCTATAGTTTTTATGGACACTTCATTCACCGCTGAATAAAAGCAATTTTATGACAAAACGATGAAAGTTTTCAACAAAATTGAGTGCATACAAACGCTTTGAATGCATCGTAACTCGTAACGCGAGAGTTGTTAGTGGATAAACTCATATTTTGCTTGTTCTCGCTGCCTGTCATTAAAATATTGAGTTTCCCATAATAATCAATGAAAATTACTTGAAACTCTGCTCTTGCGTAATGGTGATTTTCGAAAACATGAAACCACGAATAATTGTACGCCGTGAATGCATCATAGTTTCGTTATTTGAGCTTTAACAGTTTAATCTATATTTGTAAATCATTGATTCCAGAACGTAGACAGAAAAATATTTGAGAATGAAAATAAAAATAGAAAGTTACAAACAAAAGAACTAACGACACTAAGTCTTTAATTTTTTCTCAAATTTAAAGCACAAGTGCTATGGTAATAACACATTCAGTGAAATGCTATTAATTTAGTCAAAATATCGTCGAGTCTGTAGCAAAGTGGCCAACGTCTTTGGCTTCCGTGATGTATCTTACAGGCTCAAATCTCAGTACGAACACCACTTTTTAGATTTAAATTCGAAGGCATAGTTGTTTGTGATGCCTAAAAACTCGCTTCCACCCTTCCAAACATAAAATAGATAGGTGGAAAGGCATTATATTAATAAAAACAAAATAATCCTTTTTAATTTATTCCACTTTATTTAAAAGATCAGGACCGGTTTCGCTCATTGGGAGCATTGTCAACTGATCATCGTCATCAGTTGACGATGCTCGCAATGAGCGAAACGCGTCCTGACCTTTTAAATGAAGTGGAATAAAGTAAAAAGGATTAATGTGTTTTTAATAATAAAATTGATGAAAATTTGCGTGTTTTCCAGATCAGAAACGATATAGTTTTTGAAATATTAAAAAAAAAATCAATTACCCCTTTAAATTTGCATTGTATTTTGTATGAATTCTTAAAGAATATAAAACATTTTTTTTTTAATATAATATGTTCTAACAATATGACCATAGCTACGTACTCATGCATAAAAAATAAATTCCACTCGAACAATACCCTCCAAGGTTTTTAACTTTTACCTTTATGATTCATTCAAGTTAGAATTGAAATAATAAAAAACCTTTCAAAAAGCGCAATATTTTACAAGTAAAAATTCTTTGTTTTGTTCAAAAGCGCGCCGCGTTCTAACGAAATATCTAACGAATAACGAATGTGGCCCACACGAGCCAGAGCGGGATATTTTAATAACGGATCCCGTCGTTATCAGATTAGCGGTTTTAATACTGGATATTCGAGGAACAACAAATTTGCAAGCCGAGAGAGAGTATGGTCGCGTTTTATTGTGAAACTTTCCATTTGAAGTAATTCTCTGGAAGGAGACTAAAATTAAAATCGTTGCGGAATAAATCTGTTTTCCATTATTTGCGTACACGGCTTTCGTGTGTTTTTTATACGAACAAATACGCCATTGTAATTGGAAAGCAAAAGACAATACAAAACAATATGTCAATAATATTGTTTTAAATGTGTACTATGTTTTATATTTTGATTCGTTGTTACATATTTTATCACTTTTAGGATGTTCACTGTCAATACCTGGTGGATAGGCATAATATTAATAAAAATACAAAAATTATTTGTACTTTGTTACATTTTATTTAAAAAATGAAAAGGTGTAAGGATTTTTATTTTGTGTAATCATAGAATCACATATACTGTAATTTGTAATTTGTTTTCAATGTCAATTGTTGTTTACACCTTTTCATTTCAATTTATTTTTGTATAAATAGCTCTGTTAAATTATATTTATTATCAGTTGACATTATTTTAACTAGACTTTTAAATAAAGTGGAATAAAGTTCTAAGGGATATTGCGTTTTTATTATATTACATAATAAGGTTAACACATATATTTTATACAACGTCTGCTTCCAATGTAGACCATATGGCTTCCTTATGAAGGTATTTCAACAGAATTTTCTATGAGAACAAATTGTTACTCAGTTGCTCAACTTTTATTTAAGCTCAAGCTTCGTTATTTCAGGATTGGAAGGTGGAAGGATATTTATTACGTTGACACTGCGCTATGGAGCAGAAAATAAATATTTACTGAATAGAATTCGTGTTTTTTATGATACGTTGTAATTTTACTGGTCGAATACAAAACATGGTCTTTGATTTTATTTTTCAAATAACCAACGATCAATTTAAGATAGCTTTCAAGTGTGAATGGAATTATTTATGTATGTAATAAAGCCATTATAATGAACGATACTTATATTTTATTTTACATCAATTTGTTATCAATGAAATAACAATATTAAGATAAAAAAATGAAATAAAACAATACCATCAATATGTTTTGTTGACACCGTTTCAATGTCGCTCGATAAGCAGGAGCCTTAATTAGCAAACATGACACTTCTATCAGTAATAACGTATTTTTTTGTTATTTTTACAATTTTCGGATATAGTATTTGTCATTTTAATGTATTCAATGTCAATACTAAGTGGAAAAAATAATATTTAAACAATAAAACATTCACTTGTAACTATATCACTTTTGTTTTTAAATTGGTATTTAAATTAGTTTTTTTACGTGAGTGACTTTCCTCTTCATCTCTCTGTCTGAATCTGTTTTAAGGAAATTGATAATTAAATAATAATTTCACTACCAACTACCAATTAAGTACATATTTATTTTATGTATTGGCTTATATTGTTTTTCTTTCATAATTTAAAATTTCTAATTATTTATTAAGAAGGGAGATCATATTTTCGAAAGCGTATTACAGCTCATATTAAGTTGACAATCGTTTTTCGTCATTTTTATTTATGAGCATTTTACGAAAAATTGCAAAAAATAGCCATTTAATATTCAGCGAACGTAGGGTTAAAAATTATTATTCATCAGCGACACGGCTTTGCGGAGCTTAATCTACTTTTGTAATATAATTTATTATTTCCAGTGTAACAATGTTACTCATATATGCAATGACTTAAACACTGAATAAAAATAAAGAACCGAAATAATAATCTGCCACATGGCTGTGGAAAATGAATATAAATCAAAGCTCTGTTTTGTAGCTGTTAATTTTTAAATCAACAAGTACAATTTATAATGTATATTTGAATTATTTTGATTCTGTACTCTTCCATAAGTTTTGTCGATAACGACCCGGGTTTCGCCTTTTGGCATCTTCAGATAAGCGATAATTATAATCTACCCACTTTATTCATTCTTACTAATTAATGTCATAAATTCATATCAAATAGGTTAACAATAATTATACTTTGCGAATAATTTGAGGTTTGTGTATAAACAATAAAAACCATTTGCTGCTTGAGTTCAAGTGCATTCATGCACTTGATAAAACTTGAGATGCCGAAAGGAGAAACCCGGGTCATTATCGACTAAACTTACGGAATAGTACAGAATCAAAATAATTCAAATTTGATTGATTTGTCGAAGATCTAAATTAAATAATATATATTGTTTTATTATATTCTCTAAATGCAAAATTTAAAAAAAGTGAATTGGCATGCCAAATAATAAAACAACAACATGTTACTTGCATATACTGCGTACAATTTGTCGACTGATAAATAAAAACAAAAAAAAAAAGATATGATATATCAAAATTAATTGGGAAGAAATTTGTACAACGGTCGATGATTTATTAATCCATCCATCCATCGAGTGAGATTGGAATGAATGAAAAAAAGCCACTTGCTTACATTGAGCGTAAAATCTTATTGTGTTTTTTTGGTTTATGATAAGTTAATTAATATGATAATAAAATATTGAAAGGTTGTTTGTTATAATTTTTTTTTAGTAAGAAAGTGAAAAAAAAACATTATTTTCTGCAATGGGGAAAAATCTCTTTGTTTGGTTTAAGTAAGCATAAAAAAATTCGCTTTACTTCTATATAAAAGAATCGTTTTTTGTATTATTTTCGAATAAAAGCTAGTTCAGTGCACTTGTATGGTCAAATGTCATGGAATTGCCATTAACAATCATTGATAAGAAGGCTATTCGCCGTTTCGTTTTCTTGTATCAGTAGCATTTAAACTTTGACAATAGAGTATACTTAATGGTTAACAACCCCAAGGGTAAGAAAAGAAAGCTTGCGGGAAAATTAGACCCACTAGAATGTCTGTAGGGGACGTCAACCATTAATTTGAGATGGATGAGTATAGTTTGAGATAAAGCTGACAAAAAGCCACGGTACACATAGCATTAATCATTTATATTATATCTGTCGGAAGATTTAGAAAACCATGTACTAAGTATTGATACTATGGATAATATTGGTCGATTTTGAAAGTGGTTTTGAGATACAAGAACAGATAAAACAGTTTACCTGTTCGACTGTTTTTGTCATGTTTCAGAAATTCACCAGTAGAGCATCCTAAGTTAAACACTTTTCTTCTGCACAGTGTGATTTTTATTAATATATCGAATGACTGTTACGTGCACTTGACTCAGTAAAGGTTTCTGGGATATCATAGAATGAAGCAAATTGATTAGCAACTGATTTCTTAGTGGCCATGTATGTAGTCGCAAAGATATGTTCAGAGAAAGGAATAATATTTATTGTAGAATGTTTGTCTCGACGTAATTTTGATAAGTCAGAGTACACAATATATAAAAAAACAAAAAACGCTTTAATCCAGAAATGAAAAATGAATTTTGTACAATCACTTTTGATAAATGTTACATTTATTTAATTTTTACTTTGTCACGTGCTTTTACGTATATTTTGCAGTTCTGATTTTTAAGTTTTTAAATTGCAATATACAGTCAAAGCTAGTTGTTTAATGTATCAATGAGTGTTGTATTATTTAGCTTTAAATCATGGTCTCTTAGCTCCAATTCATGAAATAACAAAAAAGGTGAATAAAAGACCGCAATGCTTTATTTATTCAAACATAAAGATTTGATAGGACAAGTAAAATATTAAGAAAAAGATACATATCGTAAGTATATACTGTCATGTATGAAGTGATATCAAAACATTAAGATAATGTTAAAAGTAGACACCAAAATTACAACTTCTATTCAGCGTGTAATGTGTCGTAATTTTTCGTCCTCTCTGTACAGGGGTGACCATAAATTTTACGAGAGAGGGAAAAGTGCCACAAAAATTATCGCTTTGTTATTTGCCGGATAGTGCAGCAGAGGTTTGGGGTGTCCATTTCCATTAACAGATAAGCGGAGCAGTGTTTCGCGTGCAAAGCATTTTAGACATGTACGTTTCAAAGTGTCAAAATAAATTCACCAGAGAGGACGAAAACAATTTACTAAAATATGTAAATTAAAAAATCACACAGAAATGTGTTTTTGGAGATGAATATTGAAACCAAATTTTGCTAAAATACTCACAATTTCAATCGTTAAATCAATTAAATAAAACACATTTTTTATAGTTATTTATTCAAGAAATATTGTAAGGATTGAAGTCTTTGAATGCTGTGATAAAATTTTGACCAAAAAGAAAAATCACTTCGTTAAAAAATTCCCAAATTTTAATTATTTTTGTAATTACCATCAGTCACCACTTAAAATTTATTAATCTTTGATGATTTTTAAATTATATGTTAGAGGTGTAAAACACTATTTTGTGTGATTATATAATCACTTGTACTGTAATTTGTACATTATTTTCAATGTCAACTATTGCTTAAACCTTTTTATTTCAATGTATTTTTTTATAAATAACTCTGTTTATATATATTTCTTATCTGTTGACAATGCTCGCAATGAGCGAAACCGGTCTTGACCTTTTGAATAAAGTGGAATAAAGTACAACGGAATATGGTTTTTTTTATTAATAAAAGAAGTATGTGATCGGCGTCTTTTTGAGATGTTTTTTTTAATTAAAATAACAAAAAATGAAAATTTACGCTTTAAAGTATATACCCAACGAGAATGGTTGTAACAACAAACCACATAACGTATTGTATTATTATCTCAAAAGAAAATGATGGTCGTATAATAAAGAAACCGTATTCACTTTCTTCTTTTGTTTTTTCACAGAAATACTACTACACAAAGCAAAAAAGCTCTTCGGCTATATTTATCGAATATTCGCGCTGTATTCGTTTTTTCCGGAATAATCTCTCAAGTCTAAAAGCACTTATGCATCGTAATGGGCGTGAACTTGTTCTATCCCGAACCCGCTATCTGCCGTGTTCTGCTCATATACGTAACAAAATGTTTTTATCTACTCTTATTTATGTAATGCTCCCCTTTAACACGGGAAAAACCTTTCTGCTGATCGCGAGATATAAAGCAGCGCGGTATCAAAAATAGGATTGCCGAATCTGTGAACTGTTTGCCCAAACTCTACTCCGAATAATGTCTGCAAATGTCCTCGGAGATACATATGTTTGCGTTCTGATTACTTTTTACAAATTCATAATGAAAAATTCTAACTAAATGCAATACTAGTTGTTGAGGGAAATAAGAAATATGGGAGTGCTTTAATCAAATTAAATAGATATTTTATTTTTCACTGTGATGATTATGGTGGATAATGCAAATTCGTTTTATATCTCAAGTCTTGTCACCTTAAAGTGTAGATACGTCTAATAATTACTATTTATGAGTTCTCTTTAAAACTATTTGTATAACGGGAAAATTTATACTGTTATGATTAGCGTTGAGATATTGTTTGTTGTCCTGTTTGAAGTATTTATAAGAATATGCATTTACTTGATAAATATATGCAGATTTTGATTTAAACAAATCTGTCTGTCTCTAATACTTATCTCTAAAGTATTGATAAATAAACGAAGACAAATACGTCTTGCTCAAGTTAAACTGTTAAGAAAAATATTATATTCGATGTTGAACCATGTTGAAGCTGCAATGGCTTTATTTATAATAAATGAAAAATATTTTTTCATGTCTATTTTAAAATTTATTGATAGCGCATATGAAATTATTTAATTAAAATTTGTATATGATCTCAAACTAAAACAATCGTTTTTAACAAGATTTAAAAAAACATTAACATTAAAAAATATTTATTTGTACGCAAAAAAGAAGCAATGTTTTTCCAAGTTTTGCAAGTGTTAAATTATATTTATCTTGTTATAATTTATTTATCATTGTAGCCACGTGTACCAAAAAAATCCGTAAAATAATTTCAGTGCGTACATAATTAATTTTTCTTAAATATATATTTTTTCAAACGTAACAAACAGATTTGAATAAAAAGTAGAAAAAAGATCAAAACATTTTTTATCAAACAACAAACTTTATGATTTTTTTTATTGAAATATTAATACCGGGATAGTGTTGTCAACAGATTCGGTAAATTTGAATTTACGCTGCTGTCGCTGAGATCCTTGTTTAGCTAAGTAAACTTTCGCTACACTTTCTACAAATAAAACAATAAATTTTGATACAAGAGACCAAGCCAAAAATCAGATATTCATATTACGCGAGCAAAAAATAACTGTAATTTTGTTTTTATCGTTGAGCTCTACGGCAGTTGTTTACAACTCGAAGAATAATTCGAAAGTATTTTTTCAACTTTACCCACTGAATATCAAATCGTAAATTAATTTTCATCATCGGTCAAGAAATAAATGTTGATGGAATCTCCTTTTTTTAAACTTCATAATGTAATTAATTTAAATTATGTACATTCACAAAAGTTTTGTCACTAACCAGCCGGGTTTCACCTTTTGGCATCTTCAGGCGTTCAAGTGTACGGATGAACTTGAACTGATATATACGTACGTAATGTAATATATCGATTCATAATGTACGTAGTAAAATAAATCTCATAGTAGTGAGTTACGATGTTACTTTATGTAACTAGTGGCATGTTGGAGAATTAATATGTAAAAAATATTGCACTGATAATATGTCCATTATGGTCTACATTTACAATTCACTACATATGAGGAGCAAACATTCAAAAAGTGTTTTGTCACACAAATACAAAGCTTGCAAAGTGACGGTTTGTATGAATGTGTCAACTTTATGATTTCATTTTAATATGAAAAAAAACCTTTTTGAACACTAATTTTGATTTCCATTCGTAGGTTTTATTATGGGCTATCAGAATTGATATAAAACGCCATTTTCCAAAATTTGTGACAAGACACTTTTTGAATGTTTGCTCCTCAATTATGTTATGTATACACAACATCATTCACTGTGCAATTTTGATTGGCCCTGACATGGTATAATAATAATGTTGTATCATATTTTCTTGCACTCGAATATTGTAGAGAGTTCCAATGTAACAATAAGTTATTGATCGACAAAAACGATTATTGATTCGTTTCACGTCAGTTCTAATCAATAGGTCCAATAGTTCTTTAACTCATCAATACTTTTTTGTATTCTGGTTTTTAGGTTAAGTAATCAATTTTGTTTTAAAAAATAAAATGAAACATCTTCAATAATAAAGTTAAGGGTTTTAATTACTTATCCATAGCACATATGTATATCAATTTAAATTGCTAGAACATCGTGAATAAGATATCATAATATAACACGACTATAGAAAATTTTGAAAAGTAACCAATAAGTAAAGTTTCCTGGTAGCATAAGGGTAACTAAATAGACACCGTTAATTTGCACTGAGAATATGGATAGTTAAATGTGTCTGAAAGGTTTATTCAGATTTTTTTTAAAAGCAGAGAAAGGTAGGAAGCTATTTACTATCGAAATGACGTGGCTGTGGATGACAATGAATGAATCCAGCATCGAGCAGAGCATAAAAAGCTCACATAAAATAGTTGTACATTACTGCCGTAAACTATAAAACAACGGAAGCTCGTAAAATACGATCCTAAATCCTGTCCCCGCGAGAAAGCTCTAGACTCGGCGACGTCGTCGCGTTCTCTTAGCGAGCTTTTAATGCTTTTCCGACGAGTATTCATTCGCAAACGTAATATATCATTAGCATGCGCACTCTACGCAGAAAAAATAGCGAACCGAAAAATTCTATTTTTTTGGAACGGCTTTATGGTCGAAGAGGAAAGATATCAGGCACAGGAGAATGGCGAGAAAAAAAATTGAAATTATTTAACCATTGCTTTCTTCATATTTATTGTGCGTAAAAACGACTTTTTTATGTTTCTGAACCTGCTAAGCATAAAATGAAATATGCATGAATATTTTTTTTTGCTGGAAATATAATATGAATACAAAAATTAAAAACTTATTATAGTAGAGAGTAATGTATTTTTACCGCTTTAAAGTAACTTTTTATAAAATTTAAAACGAGCGTGATTTATGAAACTTGAATTACTTAAATAAAATATAAAAATAATCGTGTGGAAAATAGTTTTATGATTAACGTAATTTATCTGCGATGAAAATCTTAGGAAAACGATTTAATAAATATCAAACGTTTTTTAATTTTAAATATAAATAATATATTTTTGTAAACAGCATGTCACAGCAATTCTCTTCTCTTCAAAGATGAATTATAAGTCCTTTCTTGGCACATTCACAACATGTGAACTATTTTTTATTTATAATGAAAATTTCACAATTTTCGTGCGCTAAAAATATATTTTGTTTTTTTACAAATATAGTCAGGGGTGGGCTGGAGAGAGCTTGGAGGAGATCACGCGAGCCCCTTGTTAAATTAAGAGAAAACAATATTCTAAGATTAAATTAAATCTACGAAAGCTTCAGTATACACAGCAGTACATTTTTAGCCATTGAGATTAAGCCATAAGATTACAATAAATTACATATTATAAGAGTGTTAAGTAAAAATCGATTGCTTATATAAATATTGCATATAATTGCCTAGGAGTGATACAAAATTCACTCCTTCCCAGAACATTAAGAATGTCTTTGAGATAAAGCGAGCCCATTGATAACGTATTGGCAACTTGTCGCCGAATAGAGTGGTTTTCATACAAAAATTGTCAGGTGACACACGTAAGCATGTTTTTTTTATTTATTTTTTTCCCAATTAACAAGTATTTATAATTTGAATCTACGTGTTTCGATTCACGCTAACTATAAATAAAATATATAATGTAACCACCGAATTTTAAATTTCATATTTTGAATGATGGAAAGGACAGTTACATTTACAACACCGTTTATAAGTGTTTAGATTTAATTGTGTTATTTTGATTGATAATAATAATAATTATCTTTCACTATTTCACTAAAATCGTAAAAAATCCCATTATAATTTGGAAAGAATGTTTTACATTGTGCGGAACAAAACGCTCGTATCGTTACAATAATATGATAAAGTGACCCTTTTATTTTGCGGTATTCTATATGGTAACCCGGGTCGTTAGTGGACGTGTATCACGAGATATATTACATGATAACACGACATTAATTTCATTTTTGCGCTGTGCACAGATACAGGAATAATATTTTCGAAACGGATTCACAGGTAAAAATAAGAACTTTTTTTTTATTGCCGTGCTTGAGTTTTTGCCTTTTAGTGTTAAACATACCTGCAATTTCATCGCGGTTCTGGAGAACGAACACTGAATTGCATGAGTATTAAGTTATTTATATATATAAAATTTAGCTATAGCGTTCGGTTAAGATAACAAAAGAATTAATCTAAATATACATATATCAAAAACCTCTCTAAAATCATTAATTTTGAGTGAAAGTCTTTGAATATGTAAAGTACTTTTTTTTGCGTCTCAAATAGGTGGAATATGTCTCAATTAGAAACACTGCGTCACATTTCTGTAAAATATATTACTTTTCAAAAAAAAACTGTCATAAATTTGGGCTGAAATTTAATGGTATACATTTGATCCAAGACATTCATATATCAAATAAAATGTTAATGTATCAGGTAAATCTCTGTATACTAAGCTTTTGCTGCAAATCTTATCAATAGAAAAAGTGTTTCGGGCTTAGTCTCAGGTGTCAATCTTGACTATTTTAAGATATTTTTGTTCATATTGCTTTAATGTACGTATTCAAATTATCAACTTTTTAAAAATGTTTTTTTAAGCTTTGCTTATTACTGTTCTTTTGAAATATTGAAAAAAGCAAAAATTACTACATTTTTCGATCTATCAATCATACGTATAATTTCAACTTTTTAAAAAAGATTGAGAGGTAAAATATTGTTCTTGATACCTCAACAAGAATAAATTAATGTTAAATCAATGTCAAAAAAAAACCAGATTGCTTATCATTCCTTGAAACACTATTAACTAGAATCGTGTTTAATAAGTGTAATACTGTCATTATAATTTTAATTAGGATGTTAGAGTGAATAACATGATGCATTGTGTATCGTTTTGGAGCCAGTATATATAGCTGAGAAAAATGTAAGTTTAATCATAGTTCTGACAGTGGCGAAAGTTGAAATAGCCATCAACAAATAAATATAAAAAATGTAGAACTATTACGTTGCTGTTTTTATTTTAATATAATGGAATTTTACCAAGTATATGCCAAGCTAATTAATTAAATCAATGTGTCTTATTCTAAGTGTCTTATTAAAAAAACTTAATTAAAGTAAATTTTCTTTTTGTTTTTATTTTATACACAAAAAGGAAAATCATTTTTTTGTAAATGCTTTAAGTATACATTTTCTTTTTTGAAAAGAATATAAACAATCACTTGGTCTGTGACTAATCGCTTAACTTCTGAAGTTAATCCAAAGATAAATACATCAGCGTACAATAACTTTGTTTGAAAGATAATGGCGGTATCATGTATTTTTTCATCCTCTTGTTAGACGATTAATTATGGGTGGGCGGTTAGTTATATTCCCTCCGGTATATTAAGCGTTCAATGGTGGCGGGGAAAAAAATCCAAATTACCACTTTAAGACTGCGTAGATTTTACGACCAGAAAGTGGCCTGTGAATGACAAGAAGGGAAGATGCCTGCGGCCGAGAAAACTTGGTCATTTATTACTTGATGCGGTATTTCGCGTAAGGAAAACTACGCGGGAACATAAACCTGAGACAAATGTCAAACTAGTGCAAGTGACAGCAAGTAGGGGGGAAATGGAAACGTAAAGTTTGTCCTTGTAGGCTTAGGCGTCAAGTTTACCTATAAATTCGCATCTCACTGCTCGCTAAGTTGAGAGAATAATCTTCAAATAAAAAAACTCCGAGATAAAATGTTGAAGGAAAGTTTTCAAATAGATTCGCTGACAGATGCTCTAATAAAATATCCATCATAAGCAGTTGGAAAGTTTTTTTTTTTTTTGAAAATACCGTTCCCTTTTTCGGTGTCTCAATTATGATAAAGGATTTTGAATAAATTTTCCACAGAATTTGGTATAAATCTTATTCGAATTCATTCATTTGTAATCTTGCTCGTCAAACTGTTGAATATAAATGGAAAATTTAAGAATATCTATGATAAAAATTGAATTTATGACCTATAGGTTTACAAAAAATGATGTTTGAAAGTTTATTCACGTTATCTCACTGAACTAAATTATTTTCATAGACACTCATTTTGGGTTTCAATAAAAATCAATAATAGTGTCAGAAAAATATACATGTAACACAGTATTAAGCATGACTTTTATATTTGAGTGTGATAACATAACTTAAATATATCTATATATATCGACTGTGGAAAGGATAAAGGACGTAACCCACAGTTTTTTTAAAACAGCTTTTTTTCGATAATCACAATGTATCAAACTTGATACACGTTCTATCAAAAGGATGCAAGCTGCAAATGCCGAATTAGTATCTTAATTTAGCTTTTGAGTTTGAAAAAGATGAGCTTGTAAAAAATTAAAACCAAGAAAAAAGACTGTAATAAAAGTTTTTCCTAGACAATTTCTTTAATTAATATTAGATTATGTCAATTAAACACCAGTTTTGAAGTTTTCGTGCACATCAAGGTTGTGTATAATTCATAATTTGCATATGGCCCAAAATCATCAAAACACGTTTTTTGCGCCTCCTGTAAAATTTGATATGTGTGGGTTACGTACTTTTTCCTTTCCACAGTCGATATATATGTATATATGATATATACATGATATAAAAAAATTAAACACAAAACTATCATATATAACGTATGATAGATTGTTTATTTTTATTTGTGTTATTATTCAAAGCTTAATAATAAGCTAGGGCTCGAGAAGCAAAAGCGGCAGTTTTCATTGACCTCTTTTTATTTTGTTTTATAAATAAAACACATGGAAAAAGAAATTAAATATCTTGCTTTTGTTTTTTCTAAAAATGCATTGATTTGCAGTGCCGGTTTGAAAACTGCCGTGTTTATTATACAGGAATATGTGAAATACCACATTAATATAAACTAGATTTTAATTCTTCAAAATGGTAAATATTAGAGATTTATTTTTTAAAATTTAACTAACTATCATATTCGGAATTGTACGATGGATAGGAGGTTAACACGATGACATATCTAATTCATTTTTGACAAAATATGCAGTCTGCCGTCTTTGTTTCCAAAGCCTTCAAGTGTATAAGTATGATTTGTATAATGAAACATAACAATAAAAAAATGTACTTGAAATTATATATTGCATGTTTGTTCATTTTTGTCGTGTGATCCTTTTTTGTATCACTGCATTGACTAGCTTTGTTAACCGATTATGTTAGTTGTTTTGCAAAAAAACAAACAGTTCATCTATCCCTCGATTTACACGGTAGATGGGTTCCTGAGAAAAACGTGTTAATCGAAATTGTATATTTTTTAATGTAAAACCGTGTACATCGAAAAGTACACGAAAATCGCATAATTTGGATGTTTTCTAAAATACATAAAAAACAAAATTATTTAAAAGTATAGACATCCGTATTCTTTTAATAATTAAATACAGGTAAAGCTTATAGAGTAACAACAAAATGAAATCCAAAAGATTCATTAAAAAAGTATTGCAACTGTTGGTGGAGTTTTTATCATTCATCACTATCACAAATCACTGTGACTTGACTTGATGACTTGCTGTGAAAGTATGCTTTTTTTCAGATGAAGAAGAGGATGGTATCTTCTATTTAATTTTTTCATAAATCCGCAATGCTTTATTTGTAATAAATTGGGATCCGTTTTTGAGTTTGGTCCTCTATCCAAATCATCAATGCCTTCTCCATGTTTTCCATTGCAATATCTCTGATATATGAAGTTGTGCTCGTACTCGTAGTGCCAGCTGCTACACTATTTCTAATTGAGTTTTCATTTTTTTTAATGGTTCTTATTGTAGCTTCATTCATGCTATATAATCTAGCAATATCTATTACTCTTTCTCCGTTTTGTAAAAGATCCAATATTTTTATTTTTTTGCTAACGAAATAACTTTTCTTTTTACTTCTTTCGACATAATAAGGCTACAAATATTATTCAAAATATAAAACACGTAATTAAAAATGATGTACTCGTTTTTTACTTACGAATATGAAGAATTAAAATTTTGAAGCTAACTTTTTTAAGCCGAGTAAAAGCAAAAACGTGTACAAAAAGTACCGTGTAAATCGAGGGATAGGTGTATATTTAACAATAATTATATATTTAACAATAATTAAGAGTATTTTTAACATCTACACAGATGAGTACAGACAAGATTATCAATATCAAAGAATCGCAGCATATCTTAACAAAAGAACTTCTCTTCGGCTAGGGTATGCTTTTGGAATTCATGATAGCGTTCTATGTAGCCTACTCGTCTTCCTAAGGCAGATTAATATGTCTAGCGGAGAAAATAAAAAGCTCCAACATGTGAGAGAAATACGAGAGTTTGATTCCGGCCACGCGATATGATCATATTCTTCGCTTTCAATTATTGGGTCTAGCATACATAGCTCCGGGTCGCAATTTAAATGATGCTTCTACACAGGGATGATAAATATTAATATAACTAATTGAATGGTATTTTATTTAATATTTGAAACAAGTTATTATCACAATATGTTGTATGTTTAAATACGCTTAATTAAAATAAGTATATATTTCATTATATAGAAATCATACAAGAGAAACGCGTAAATCAGAATAATAATTATACATAGATATAATATAATAAAAAATCGCTCTGCTTTAAATCGTAGCCGTTTTTAAATCCATTTCCACTTCTCATGTCGAGAATATGGTCTCCTAATTTTTTGTTACTCAGTTGCCCAAAGAGAGTAGGGATAAAGAGATAGGACTAGGATTAGACAAACGGTTAGCTAAACGCTCTTTCTATGCCCATTTTAAAATAGGATGTGTAGGAGGGAATTCAAGACATTACTTAAATCCATGCCTTCGAACAGAAATCTATAAAACGATTGAAAAATCAATCAATAAAAACTGTCTGTTCTGTCTGATTTTAACCCGCATTCTAAGTCAACGACGTTGACACTTGACCACGTAGTCACCAGTAGGGTATCCAATCCCGGAGCTTTTTTCCGATCCCGGGATTTCGGGATTGATTAATTTTCAATCCCGGGATTGGGATTTGCTCACCGAGAAATTCGAAATTCTCGATTTAGTATCCTTTTTTCTAGATTGTCACAGAACTTTTTTTTTTTTTTTAGCTCACCGAGGAATCTGAAAATCTCGACTTAATACACTTTTTCCCAGATTTTCACAGAACTTGTTTTTTTTTTAGCTCACCGAGGAATCTGAAAATCACGATTTGCCAATGTCGTATCAATTTTCGGGATTTGCTCAAAATTTCTCAATCCCGAAATCCCGGGATCGCAGCCGTATCAATCACGAGATTTCAGGATCAGAAAATTGAACGGGATCCCGGGATTGGATGCCCTAGTCACCAGCCATCTTATTACGCGTGGTGTTTTTGATTCGTCAATTGGAAAGTGGTATTGTTTTTACTTGAAATACTAATAAATATTTAATATTACTTAATAATTAAATAACTATCAGAATTCACTTGTATCAAATGTTCTTTAAACTTTTTTATTTATCGCACTGCAAATTGTTTAGTTAAATATAACTATAGTCATATTCTTACCCCACACATTTATCACCCTGTAAATCCAAATCCATTGATATGACTTCCTTAAAAACACTTTAGAAAAAGACAATAAAATAGTTTTTTTTAATTTTGTCGAATTGTTCAGTGTCAAATTTAATTTTGTCATTTTAAGTTTGTTATTTATAATGATAATGAAGGCATAATTATTCATTTTTTATAAAATAAGTAAATATCTCACATAATGTGTGACTTAACAAAAAAAATAATAAAACATATCGGTAGCCAGCTTGACACCCTTGATCGATAAGCTTGTGTTCGTGTTGTAGCAATCACCGGAGAGCATCGTACAAAGCCCAATTCAGACTTTTATTATGAACGAAACGAGAGAGTCGATTTTATTCATAGAATCCGGCTCTTTATATCGGTAACGTCAGAATATTTGTGTAGGATTTTTGGCAGGTGTATGACCTCTTACAAATAACACATCTTCCAAAGAAAAGTTTGCAAATGTCGCATATTAAACCGGTATTTAGTTATTTAGATATGAAGAGTTTTATTTGAATATGAAGTATTGAGGCAAAAAATATTATTGCTATGGTATTAAATAATATATTTTACTTTGGTTACTGCTATTTCGAATCGTAAAAAATATATTTGTATAAATTATCGTTTTCCCGAATTGAATAGAATATTTATAGTTAGTACTGGAACTCACTTCTTGTCAAGATTTTTTCCAATCCATGTCCAATCCTTATGTAGACCGTATGGCTTATTAATAGAGATATTTTAACAGTTGTTCTTTATAAGAACTGCTTTTTATTCAGTTACTTAAACTATTTTTTTTCTCCCGAAGTGTGACTCCACAAAAACGCAAATCACCTACAGCAGCTGCAGAACATTTTTAAAAGTAATAAAACATTTTTAGTACTTTTTCCACATAAAATATATTGGATCATGACCGGTTTCGCTCATGGTGAGCATTGTCAACTTATCAGTTGACAATGCTCACCATGAGTGAAACCCGTCCTGATTCAATAAATTGTATGTGGAAAAAGTACTAAAAATGTTTTATTATTTTTATTATAATGCCATTCCACCAAGTATTGACAGTGAACACCTTAAAAATGATTTGTAAAAGTGGTCAAATTATGTTTCCTCTCTTAGTATTTTTTTTTATTTGTAATATAAACGTTCACAGTTCAGATTTTGTGGGTAAAAAACAAGTTCTGCAGAATTCAAAGCAGAATATTTTTATTCTCGAATATTGATTTGAAAAATTTTAAATGTCGAGAAAATAGTGCCGAAACGCCGTTCTACAGTGTTACATGGTAAAAAAGCACTGTTTATAGCAATACGAAAAATAATATATATATACTGCTATAAAGAGAAGCAGCATGGAAAATTATTTCCAGGCATTTTGCAAGATTTTATATAAGTGAAACGATGCAACATTTACGGAATTATAGTTGAAACGCAGACCCCGTCGCTTTTTTCGTCCATCAGGAGCCAATTTCGTAAAATGGTGGCTTACAGTAAGTATTGTTTCACAGTTGAACGGCTACCATTTAAGCCAATATTGGCAAAGCAATAACAAAACCAATAGACGCGCCACGTATGGAGTTTTTCCCGCTGTTAAAGCATTCCATCGCTGTGAGCAACGCGCGGTTGTTTTGCCGAATAGTTTTGGCGGGAAATGAAAGTTCGACATGAAGTGCGCTGATTTCCAAAATCAGTAATTCGCATTTCAAAGTATTCAGCGAAATTCCTGACGCTAAAAACTCATTGTTCTTTATGTACTTTGAGTGAGGAATGTCACAGATTTTATCGTATGTACATGAATCAGTGAGAGTCGATTACTGTGCTACGTTGTCAACTCTCTGTCGAAATTTTAAATTAAAAATCAATACTTTGTTTTTAACAAATGTCGGGTTTTAAAGAATTTCTCTGAAGTTATCTCATATAATGTATGTTTGTATGAGTTTTAACATTTGAGATATTTGGATAGTCAAATCCAGACAGTGTGTTGTGTCTAGGGTATCCAATCCCGGAGCCTTTTTCCAATCCCGGGATTTCAGGATTGATTAATCTTCAATCCCGGGATTGAGATTTTCTCACCGAGGAATTTGAAATCCCTGATTCGGTTTTTTTTTTAATTTTTAATTTCTCAATTGACACCGGCCGCGATTCCGGGATTTCGGGATCAGAAAATTGAACGGGATCCCAAATGCCGGGATTGGATGCCTTACTTGTCACTCTAGGCATCCGAAACTCGAAATCAAATATTTTATTGTATTGATTAGTAATAAATGAATAAAATATATTCAAATTAATTACAATTTATTATATTTAATGCTATCATTTTGAAGCGACGTAAAGGATTTTTTTCGTGTATAACTTTTTTTGATGGTACGTAAAATATATAATAATTTTGTTAATTTAAGCTTAGTAAAAAAACCTCAACTGTACAACGGTTCAAAATTTTAGTTTCATGGGTATTTTTTTTATGGAGCTTGTGAAGAAATTGTATGGCGAATTAAAACCCTCTTTTAAATTGCCCTACGCATGTAGGTACTTAAAATTTATTGAGAGTAAAAATTTTCTATTATCCACAAGGTAAAGCTTATTTATTTTCGTTCACTTTTGATATCGGCCGTAGGGAGAGTCCGTGACTTATTTACGAGGGGGGGCTAAAAATTTGTTTGCAAAGAAAGAATGAGGTTGAGAAATATATTGGAGGGGTGGCGCTGAAAAAAAATAAAACTCCGGGATGTCGATTCGCAGGTAATAAATACCCGACACGTCATCTGAGAATGAAATATATGGGTCAAAGCTGGAGACAAACAGAAAGAATTGCCGCTGAGGGACTTACGCGCCGATAAGTGTCGCATTCTGGCATAACGACTTGGATGTTTTTCGATGAGGACGATGCCAGACGCGTTATGACGAGATGGTTGTAAAAGCAGAATGAGATGCGGAGAGATTGATTGGAAAATGTGTCAAGAGAACAAGAGAGTGATGGGGGATAATGGAGAGAACTGCAAAGTATTATTATTCCCGATTTGTCGCCGCGAGGAGTTTTGATTACGCACAAAACGGGGATTGTTATCTTTGACGTTTGCAGTCAATCAATATAACCATTATTTTTTTGAAATAGGAATTTAACATTGAATTTAAAGCAGCTTAAAAATAATGCAAAAAACTAATACATATCGACTGTGGAAAAGAAAAAGGACGTAACTCTCAGTTTTTCCAAAATAAATTTTTTTAGATAATCACAATGTATGCAAATTGACACACGTTATATCAAAAGGATGGAAGCTGAAAATGCCGAATTAGTATCTAAATTTATCATTTAAGGTTGAAAGAAGAAAGGCTTGTGAAAACTGCGACCAGGAAAAGACCTAAAAAAAGTTTTTCTTGAACAATTTATTGAATTAATATTAAGCTGTCAATAAAAAAACAGTTTATCAGTCACCGTGTACTTCAGGGTTGTGTATATTTCATAATTTGCTTATAGCTTAAGATCATCAAAAAATGTTTTTTTGTTTCCTGTAAAATTTGATATATGTGAGTTACGTTATTTTTCCTTTCCACAGTTGATATTAATTCAGTTATTTGCTCAGCTCTTGTAAATAACTAGAATCCTGACGTAATTTAAGCCACGTTAATATTTTATTTTTATCAATTAACATGACAATTTAATTTAGAGCAGCATTTTGTAAATTTTGATGTATATAAATTAGATTTAATATGTGAACTGTCGATTCTCAACCTTCAAAAGTATTAATTTATTTTATTTTATAATACAGTTTTTAATAATAATTACTCACCTTGGTCATGTCCACACTTATACTTTATAAAATACGTCTTTTTTATTTCATTTTAGTATTTAAAACAGATGACATTAGTATTGTGTAAAAAAAAGATTAATGCCTCAATAAAAACGTATCAAAAATACAATGATTTATGTGATTCAAAGTGATTAACCATGCTCTTATGTTTTTGGTTATATTGCTGATGAAAACTAATACCAATCTGACCGCAATTCATTAAATTACTTCCACAGTCCTTTTTGGCAATAAAACTTTCGTATTAGCGAAGTGGATGGGGCTTTTCCATTTCCGCCGAAATCGTTGAACTGAGTTAAAATTTAACAGCACTTTCTCCAGTTTCAAGACGGTCCTGATTGTATCGAAGCCTTCTCTCTTCGACAATCTTATAAATTGGTTCAACAAAGACGGCGACCGCAAGACCTTTCCAAGGTACAAAGGGAACACAATGAACTCTCAAGCGAAAAAATGGCCGAGCAGATGACCGAGTGAAAACGAAGGTAATCGGATAAGGGGGTGATATTCTTCTTTGTCGGGCGTCTCGTGAAATAAGGGGATGCGAATTATTATTTTCGCGACAAATGATAAGAATAACTCCTATTGGAAATCGGATAGCCCCATTTTTTAGCAGATGTGACTTTTTTGCAAGAATTTGATATTGTAGCGTTTTTTAAGTTTTCGTAAACAGAAAATGATACGTTTTTAATGGCTAGACGTATTTTTTTGTAATGATCATTAACCGAGTTGAAAAGAATATGTCAGATTTAAAAAAGGCATTTACATTGGAAAGCTGAATGCCAAATAGCTTCATTGATATATATACCATAGTTTTATTTGTTCATATTTTGAATTAAACTTTTGCATTGAATTCGTTTTACAATAGTTTGTTATATTGAATATAAGTAATTAATACACATGAAATTATTTTTGTAGACAATAATTAATTACATTGTCAATCACGCTAAGGTGCAAATAATTCAGAGCTCAATATTTATAAACATAAAAAAGTTTGAGCAAAAGATTATGTTCTGTAAAAGTTATAATATAACATTTTTTTTCATTTGATAAATTTAAAAGATATTTTTTAAGTATTACAGTAAAAAAATATCAATGTGTTTATGTCTTAATTTTTTTTTATTAAATTAGTTTAAAGCTACATATTTCGGCGTGCACCATAATCGTAGTTCTATATTATAAATATTTTTATTTAAAAATATATAGAAATAAACACGTTGAACTGAGTTCTACTAAGTAAATGTCAATTCAATCAATATATTTTTTAATATTTATACAAGATAATTTTTGCGATTCATACTTTAAAAAAGATCTGTAAACTAACAAATTTCCGTACTGCTACAGAAAATTTGCCTGATTAAATAATCATGTAAGTTATAAACAAAATTGAATAAGATTTAATGATAGTAAAAGAGATTTTTTGAAGATGTTATAACTAAAGGTAATACTGATATTTATTTTCTCACGGAGCTTTATGTGTGAAGGTATTATTACTTGCAAACAAGGTTTATTCCAAAATGGTTAAAAAATGAAACATGAATTTAATTTTGAAAAACAATGTACGTTTTAAAAGTATGTATTTACATTGATTAAGTATTTCGACTGAGGGTGCTTGATGGAATTTCAATATCAAATTTGAACTGCTTGAATTTTGTACTTTTCCATGAAAATTGTACTTTTGTACTTTTTTTACTTTTTCATTTTCGTCAGTTCAAGTACATTCGTGCACTTGTAATGCCTGAAGATGCCGAAAGGCGAAACCCGGGTCGTTAGCGAGAAAACTCATGGGAAAGTAAAAAATTCAAACAATTCAAATTTGGTATTTACATTACTTTGGGATGATATTTTGGATGTTGTCGAGCCATGTTTTAGACTGATTTCTAAAAGTACTTTCAAAATTTATTTTTATCTACTAAATTACATTCATGGTTCATGTTTCAACAAATTTGGAATAAGCCGGGTTTGCAAGGAATACATTCTTTCAAAATCAAATCGAGTAAAAATTAAAAAGATAAACTGTTTAGCATGCTCAAATTGCAAAAACGTTGACTTATCGCGTGTACTATGAATAATTTGCGAGGTAATTGTACAGGTGTGACGTATATGTTTTGACTTGACAGTTGATGGTGCGCGGAGGCGGGTCGAGTTGACGAAGGCGTCTAACTTTTCACCGAGGGGCCGAGGGGGTGTTCTTTTTAAAATTGAATATATTTTTCCGCTCCCATGTAATTTTTCGGATAGACAGCGACACAATGGATTGTTCCGGATAAAGTTAACGGTTCGCCGAACACGAAACTCGCCCATTGTAGCATCGTCGCTTGAAGGAACGAGATGTCGCACAGCCGACGCTATTGATTTTGACAAGACTGACGGGATGTATCGATAAAATGGGACAAGACGGCTGACACCCGGGACGCATTTTTCAAATTGATAACTCCATTGATTTGGGCGACACCTGCCGAATGACGTGGCGGAGCGCCTACTCGCGATTTATAGCCACATTATGTTCGCGATTGTGGAAATTTGTCTTTGAATCACTATTTTATGAACCAACGCCGATCTTTTTTTTTGCTACAAAATAAATAACAAACTTTTAAAGGCTTTTTTTATAAGAACAAAGATAAAATAAAACTCAATACTAATACAAATAGTATACTTACATATCGACTGTGGAAAGGAAAAAGGACGTAACCCACAGTTTTTAAAAAACATCTTTTTTTCGATAATTACAATGTATCCAACTTGAGACACGTTCTATCAAAAGGATGTAAGCTGAAAATGCAGAATTAGTATCTAAATTTAGCTTTTAAGTTTGAAAAAAGATGGGCTTGTGAAAATTTTAATCAAGAAAAAAAAAAGTTTTTCGTAGACAATTTCTCAAATTAATATTAGTTTATGTAAATTTAACACCAGTTTAAAAGTCTCCGTGCACTTTAAAGTCGTGTTTATTTCATAATTTTCTTTTGGCCGAAAATCATCAAAAGGCGTTTTTTGTGCCCTCTGTAAAATTTTCTTTGTTTGGGTTACGTCCTTTTCCCTTTCCACAGTTGATATGAAGCAACTGTAATGTTTTAATACAATATTATTATATTGTTTGTTATTACAAAGACATGCAGAAATTGTACCGGGTTATGTGATTACGTCCCCAATATTGATCGGTATTAAAATTATTCAAACCAATAGTAACGTTAATCCATATTGTCATCAATAGATTTTAACTTAGTTATAGTAAATTAAATTTTTATGCTGACACAATACACTTATTTACCAAGCGTCTGTTTCAGTTTATTCGTGAAATTGAATGCTTAAAGACGAAGTGAGGAGAATCCCTGGATGTCAGTGACTAAACATGTAAGATTGTACACAATTTGAACGATTTCAATTGTTTATTGTTTTGATTTGAGCATAACGGAATTAAAACATAAAACAATACGAAGTAATTTTAGATATTTTTTGTTTTTGCGTCAGATGTCGTTTAATTGAAATGATGAAATGTTTACCCAAATACTCTATTCAGAGATAATAAGGTTGAAAAAATCGAGTGTTTGAATCTTTAGACCTATAGAAATCAATACATTTCAATACAGATTTATTGTACCATTAATTTGGGAGATTATAAAGTTTTGGACAGTGGCAACAAAATAAAAAGAGTAGTCACTGTCTAGCCTCTAATTCGTACAAGATGGCTGCGTGATTGATAATTAATTGCTTAACGATAACGGAAAATTAATAATCATTAATATGTTTAACCAAAATAATCTAAAGTTTAATAAAACGGATTCAATAAAACTAAACTTCAGCCTACACATGATGATTTTAGGCTAAAAGCAATTTATGAAATATACACAACCCTGAAGTGCTCGGTGACATTGGTTTTTTATTGAATTAGCATAATATTAATCTAGTAAATTGTTCAAGAAGAAACTTTTTTTGGTCATTTTTCCAGGATGCGATTTTCAAAAACCTTTCTTTTTTCAAACTTAAAAGCTAAATTAAGATACTAATTCAGCATTTTCAGCTTCCATCCTTTTTATAGAATGTGTGTCGAGTTATATACATTGTGATAATAGAAAAAAGCTGTTTTGAAAAAACTGAGTGTTACGTCCTTTTTCCTTTCCACAGTCGATATAGATAAAGAGTCTACATATTTATGATAAATTAATTTATAATTATTTAACATTAAAAATCTACTATGAGTGTTGATAAAAATTTGACTTATTTTAAGTTTGTTAAAAATAAGAAAATTTATAAACATTTCCTTTTTATGTAAATTTATCATTATTTTTCTAGAAATAAATAATTCTAAAACTTGAGCGTAAAACGTCAAAATTAAAAGAAATAATTGGGACTGCCGGTTGTTTATTATTAAGCTGCCTGACTTTTATCTGACAAGCAAAGTTTCTTTTATTAAATAATATATTTCAAGGCTTTCTACTATTTACAATACGAATTTATACGTAAATATAAAATTATGATTTTATGTTTAAATTACAAAAGTAAAATTGATTGATATTTTTTTTGAAAAAAAACGAGACGATTTTCATAAAAAAATCTATTTTGTGTCTAGATAATTTTAATGAAAACTTTTTTCCCATATAACAATCTTGTAAACTTTCATCATCAATCATGTAACGGGTCTATAGTAAAAACCTTCAAAAAGCTTTCAACATATTTCTATCTAAGATAACTTAGAAAAAATATTTGAGCTATTTGATAATCACACAATACACTAATAGTAATCGCTTAAAATAATTTATTACAAGAATAATCAATCAATTAAAACCTGTAATAAATATAAATAAATAAAAATAATGTTGTTAAGACTAGATAATATCTACGTTTTTCAGTGTTTTACTAATCACGATATTTATTACCTCATTTTTTTAAATACAGCTAGGTTCTTCTTTTTAAAAGCATGAAAATAGTTTTTGTATTTTATTTATTCATTCAAATCTTGAAAAAAATTCTCATTCTATTCTTAAAATATTTATTTCAAACGGTTGTGACAAATAAAAAACCTTTATGAAAAATGATAATGAAAGTGAAATATAAAGCAATAAAGATATTTTTTTCAGGCTTTTATTTATTTTTCATGTGTAATTTTAACAAATCATATATCAATTGGCATTATCACTTTTCAAAATTAACTCAAATCACCAGATTGCTCATTGTGCACGCAGACTAAAAGACAGATAGTCAAGAAACACAAAGATATATTACGTTACTTATAATAATTTAGGTACATCATTTTATTATAAATGTGTCATTATGGAAATTACTATTATAATTGTTTTATATTAAAATCATTGTTTGAATTACTAAAATACAAATACGTAAAGAAAAAAACTATTCCTGATATCAACAGTATGTGGTAAATATGTTTTTGATTTTTTTAAAAAACCATTTTACTGATTACTTGTAACATTAAATATACACTATTAAGTTGATAATTTTATAGGTAAAAACTCTTTACGCGATAGCAAAATATTAAAATTTCAAAAAACCATTTAAATCCATAAAGTATTCAGCTTTTTAAAATAAAAAATATAAACAATCGGCGGAGGCACGAAAGGTAAATAAGTGAACATTCCCTACAAAACCGGAAAGCGCTTCATGATCAGAAACACTTGAAAATTTCTCCTTTCAATTAACTCAAATCAAGCTCCGCTCAAGTTTATTTGATAATCAATTTCGTCTCCTAATTGTTTGAATTAATGAGTATTTTGTTTTATTGCCACTAAAGATATATTAACCAACAAAACGTTGGCAAAATAATTGTTTTAAATTTCTGAGTAAATATTTGAGGCCTCCTTGGAACCGTATAATCGTTTTAAACAAGTTTTGTGAAACATTTAAAAACAATTTAGGGTATTTTATTTATTCAAAACTTAATTACGACAAAAACTATAGCGTTTTGTTTCAAATATGTACATACAATACTTTTTTTGTGGGCTCAAAGTAAATTGTCTTATATACCGTAAGATTTTTTATTTGTATTTGAAAAACGATTTCCTTTTGGTATTACTTTAATAAGAATCTCGTACACTATGATAAATACAATTTAAAAAAAACTTTGAATATTCAAAAAAAACTGTCACTAAGAATATAATACTTAAAAGCTATGTTATGTCTATCTGCAAAACAGGTTTCCTTGTAAGCTTGTTTACAATATTATAATTCAGAATTATTATTTTTAAAGTGATTACTTAATACTTCTAAATACGTATTTTACTTTAAACATAGCTTTAATTTAAGTTATTGAATCGGTAAGCTTTATAAGTCGAGCAAAGAGGGCTTTAAGTGAAGTAAATGTGGCAACGAGCTTTCGGCGGTTGCCTAGCTTCCTAAGAAATGTTTCCTCCGACAACTCATCCACGCTTTACAGTTTTCACATATTTTTAATGTTACAATAATCCTTAATTGTATTATTTGTTTTCACAATTTTAAAAATGAAATTAATTGAATCGAAATAATAAATTAAGCAGTGACGTATTTTCGTCATTATGCATCTTGTCCTGATAATAATTACCTTTTAAACCCGTAACATGCCATACTAAAAAATCACGTTCCCTGCCATGATGGCATCTCAGTTTCACTGTTTATTTATGATTTATTATTAGTCTGTTGACAGTATTTAAACCTATGTTAGAAGCTAAAAATAATTATTTATAATAAAAAATGTATATATGCTTGAAAATATATTCTAGGTCTAATTTTCACTCTCATTTTATTTATAAATGCTTAAAATGATTGAATGATTTAATGGCTCAACTAGCTATGAATGCATCATGAGCATGGAGGAGTTAAGGTCAAATGGCTGATGATTTATGTCTATACAAAACAAAATACGTTCAAATTGTCATTTAAATACAATATGTAAGTTGCATAGCTGAATGGTCAATGGTTTGTGTCGTTATTTGTACTCAGTTGCTGCGTTCAAGTGCTTGAATTATTGTACAAACACTTACAAAGATAAAAGATTCTCAATGGATGAATGAATATGTTTTTTGTGTGGCGTAAATGTCTGTAATGGTAAAATTCCCTCCCACCAATCAGATTCTTAGTAGCGTAGCGAGAGCGAATATGATAAGTATGAGCGAATGTACCCGAAAAATAATATACACATAGATTAAAAAAATAGATTTTGGTTAGATATATTACAATATTCCAAATGGTCTTTTCGTATGATTACGGTGTTTTTTTATATGTACATAAAAAACACTTAATTCTAGGTTCATGATTTTTTTCATAATTTTGTATTTATAATTTTATTTAGCTTCTTTACGGTTAATAGTAGAAGATAAAACTAAAACTTTTTGCTATTTATTCTGTGTATTAATAAAGATTATTATCGAGTGTTATGATTGGTATTATATAGGCCCATTAGAGTTGAAGTGAGAACAGTGGGATTTTAGGAAAAAAATAGATTATTTGTAATATTCTACTTAAAGTATCGTAATAGTGAAGTAACCTCAGTTAATACATATTGCAATAGTAAAATAAAATTATGCAATCTACCAAAGCACCAAGTAAAGACGTGATAGTACTTAAAAGTTCGAGAAAAAAGTTTTACCGTTTTACTAGTTGGCTCACTTCACAATTTCACATCAAATGGGCCCATATGTTTATTTGACAAAAATAGTTTCACTGTCATAAAAAAGGGATTATAATAAAACTATGGATATCAAAATATATATTGATAAAAAAAACTGCAGGAGACGAATTGTTAGAGTCTGGCGTTATTAAAAGTGGCGCACCAGTAATGGAGCATTGGTCATGTCTAGTTGACATTGACAGATGACTTATTCCATTGAAAGCGAACGGTGATTGATTGTGTGGAGTGCAGCGAGCTCCAAGACCCACTGACAGGATTCACTGCATATTTCATTTTTGTTTACTCTCTCAAAAAATCACTCGAACGTCTATAATATGCTGTCGCTCCAGCATAAGGAATTGTTCAAAAAGTGACACACTCTAAAAATTGATGTCGACGATGTTTTGGACCCGATAAACACTTGAAACTAGGTGAAGAAAATATTTTATTTTGAATCGTTCTATGGAGTAATTGTTTCATGATTTAATATATATATATATATATATATATATATATGCCATTACAGACAACATGCAAAGAGCTAAATATAACTATATTTTTTTAATTGAAACAGTAATTATTTTTCACGTCACGTGAGATCAACTCGAGCATAAGAAACACAACGAAAATCCACGTAGAAGATTGTATGTTTAAATTACATAAATGTATATTTTGTATTATGTTGATGTATTAGGTAACAGTTGATAATGCTCGACATGAGCAAAACCAGTCATGATCTTGGGCAATATGTCACGTAAGTCAAAATTAATTATTAAAATAAGTGATTGACACTCACTTTCAGAACACCTAATAAATGGACGAAAAATTATTAAATAAAAAAAAACTGCGCATATTACACATATTGAGCAAAAACTTTTTTTTTTATATTTCTTCAATTTTTTACCACTTCTTGCAGACTTAAAAGAATATCTACAATATTATGCTTTTAAATTTTTATAGCGAATGTAAATAAAATTAAGCATTCATAAAACGCAACACAATAAAAGGTTATTATGGCGATCGGGTAGCTCAGTAGATGGTAGAGAGGTCTTTATAGAAATTTTGCGTACTCAACGATTCATTCATATGTATTATTTTTACAGACAATTTGATTTAAGCACAGCTCTTTTTTTATTCTTATCATATTGCTGTGGCTTTGACTAAAAAAAGGATCTGTTTGAATAGCGTCAGTATTAAAATAACAAATAAGAAAGAAACTCTAAGACGTATTTAAAAAGATTATGCAAGTGGAGGTACGATACATTTCAGTTTAGAATATCAACGAAATGAGTGTGAGTCAAAGGAAATCAAAAATTTATTTATTTATAGTATTCAACCATTAAACTTGTTAAATCTATAAATTATATATATGAGGAGCAAACATTCAAAAAGTGTTTTGTCACACAAATACAAAGCTTGAAAAATTTTGATTTCTATTCATAGGTTAATTTATTATTGGCTATCAGAATTGACACAAAACGCCATTTTTCAAAATTTGTGACAAAACACTTTTTGAATGTTTGCTCCTCATATATAGCTCATCAAGAATTCATAATATTGTACGTATATATTTTAACAATGGCACAAAAGTGGGAAGCTAATTTTTTTTATGAATTAGTGATAATTTTAAAACTAATTAACAATTGAATTACAAGCAAATTTTACCACCGAAGAATAATTTTATTTTACAGACTACGTGTTTTTAAGTTAAAATTCTCTGGCTTTGAATTAAAAATTCATGTACATAACTTCGCTTAATGACATAAAAATATCAGATTTTGTCCGAATAAAGCTAGTAATTTTCACGGAAAATTTGTTAAATAAAGACCGAATTTCAAAACACCAAATTAAAACCTTACTCTCGTTGCCCATTTATATATTTTAAAAGAACGAATTCGTCCCAACGAAGGCGAGAGTGAAAAAAATTACTTCATTATTATTCATAGAATGCCATAAAACACTGTCAAATCTGAAAAATCTGAAAGACTTCTTTAATTAATTTCCTGACAAATTCCGTGTTCATTAAACCAGATTGTGAGAAGTAATGGAAAAAGAAATACTGTCTATAGAATTTTTCTTAATCATAATTATTGAGACTCTTATATATCCGACGCTGTCAGAATTAACTGTGGCGATTAATATAAGAGAATTAAAAACAATGGGGGTCCCTTTCGTTCATGGGTGGGATGAAACAGCCGAGTCTCGCTTCATACAAATTGTTATTACTAGAAGGAAACAAAGAGAATTTGTAGTAAACTTAACTGATAAATAATTTAAGTCTATTGAAAACAAACAGCTCCTTCTGTTATTGAAGGAATTCAATTAATTATGTTGTAGAACTGTAATCTAATTATGGTATAGTTTTTCATTAAAATTATTTAAGAATACAATTTTATTTTGTGTATAATTATTTTGTGTGTAATTTAAAGACTTGATCAAAATAGCTTCCTTGAATGAATAGCGATTCCTTATTTTCTTAATTAAAATATTTACAAATTGGACTTAATTATTATAAGTTCTGAATTAATAATAAAAGGTCGCTTTTAATATAGCCCAACATGTCAACTGTTAAAGTAATGTCAAAACTATAAAAAAATCGATTGTAAGTATAACTTTTTTAACACTTCAAAGTTTAGTCAATCAGTAATATTTTTGGGTAAAAACAACTTTCATAAGATGATTATTAATTGATTAATTGATTTGGCATTTACTTGGTAGAACTCCATTTATAACAGATTAAAAATAACAAAGTATTTTAGTTCTACAGTTTTTAATAATTTTATGTGTTGATAGCTATTTCAGCTTGCGCCATCGTCAGAACTATGTTTAAACTAATATTTTGCTCAGCTATATATACTGGCTCTGAAGAGATACACAATGCATCAAGTTATTCACTCTAACATCCTAATTATAATTAAAATATTACACTTATCAAATGTGATTCTAGTTTTTCAAAGAACGTTCTTTGAAAAACCTAAAAAGCTTAAAATGAAGGAATGAGGTCAGATAACAATCAATTATAGCTTAAATTTTATCAATAACATCAATAGAACACATTTTATTCGATACATATTTATAATGTTCTTAAGGGATTAGTATTGATAAAATAATTATTTAAAACTGGGGAACAACTCTCAATCAATAAATAAATAGCCGTAGTTTTTACGTCAGACGTAAAACTAAATTAAAGAGTTTGTTTTAACCACTTGGATCGATCCCAAGCGGATACAGGTGCCCGGAACATATGAAAGCAAACACGGATGTCCAAGACATTTAAAAAAATCAAATACTTCGTATTCTAATAGAATATAAGCAATATTTTGATTAATATGTGTAGTGCCATCTATACTGAGTCAATATAGGTTTTTAAAATATCGCATTCGAGTGTATATTAGGCAAAATTATTTTTCTCAAAAACACGCACGGTTAAAAAATGTTGTAATTAAGATATGACTGTATTAAAATTAGATACACGCCATTCTTATAGCGTAATAAATGCCGCTTTTCTGTGCGTCACGATCCAGTAAGAGATTTGTAAAGGTATACCCCTGTTGACTGCGTTCACAAAGCTCACGCAAAAGCTGTGAAGAATTTCCATTGACATGGTTCTGTTACAATATCACGCTTGATTTCATAAAGTCACTTTGAAATAGGAGTCCCGAAGTTGCAACTCTCGCCCCCTGCGTCCCGAGAACAATGGCCGCGCTTGCATTATTATTTATTTGTTACATTACCGCAGCAGACAGTCCCGACGTCGTTATTGTCTTCCTGGTTTAATATTCAGGGATGTATAATTCCAGCGGGTACTACCCCGGGCAAGGGCAAATGTTTATTAAAGTATAAGGAGACGACGTACTGTATGTGGTAAGCTTTGGGGAGGGGAGCCTTACTGCAATAAGACATATTGGATACACGATACTATTTTTTAATCATATACTTATACAAAATAAAACAGTTTTAATCAAAAATATTTTATATTTATATTAATAATTATAACAGGAAGATTCTCATTTTTTACGGGTGGAAAAATATGGATTTCGAGGGCAAACATAGAGTCTCACTGTTAAGCATCGAATGTATTGATAAAAAAATAGTTGAAGACTTTTATAGCAGATAATATATTTATTAAGCTTGATGAAATGACAAATACATACCTACAATCGCAAAACAAAAATGATTTTTCTAGGATAATTTATAAACCTTTGAGCAAGTCGCGATATCGCAATCACTACTTAGTTGGTAAGTTAATAAACTGCTTTATTTTGGATTTAAAAATGGTGACTGATGGTTTAAAATATATTATAGTTTGTCGTTGCTTAATTTTTGTCTAGAAATAAAATATCAAATAAGAATACAATAAAAAGAATTAAATTGAATCGTTAAAATTTTGTACATTTCCATACGTTTTGTCATTTAAAACCCGGGTTTCGACTTTCGGCATCTTCTCGCATACAAGTGCAAGTGCGACCATGAACTGACGCTTGGTAAATAGTCATATTCTATAATATACTGAAAGGCAGAGTCAGGCTCATAAGTAACAAAGTTTATGGTTATGTACAACATTTGAAAGATTCAAATTCAATACTAAAATTTCATCAAGCATCTTAAGGTCATTTGATGACATGTTTTAATGCATATTTAAATCAAAGCTTGATAAAGTAGCTGGTATTTTTCAATAAAATAAAATGTAACTGCTGTTTTAACATAAGTTAGAATTCAACATATAAAAAAAATAAAACATCTTGTGAGGCAAATAAGATATTTTAATATTGAAATGATTCTCTCCTGACAGACAAACATGTAATCCAAATATTGATTGTTTACTGAATTTGTATCCAATGTCTCCAAGTGGGAGATTAAGATACGACAATGACTTGGTACAAAAGCAAACAACTCGGTAATCCGCTGCTTCGACTTTGTATTTATCTTCAAGCTGAGTTTATATGCAGATGGAAAAGTAAAACAATGGCTCGGAAGTTCTATGACAATCATATTCATGAAAATACTTTGATGTCACTCTAGAATATAAAATATTATAACGAAAGCAACTTTACAAAGAGACGCTGCCTTCATTTATTATTGCTATCCATACAAAGGGCATAAATATTACGACGCTTTTTATGAAAGTTGATATATTTACGTATTAAACACAAATTAATTAATTTTATACTACAACAAAAAAGAGTTTTACATAGAGTATCATAATTTATTATTTATCATTGATTTGATACTCAAAATCTTTAACATTGCACCCTACCTGACAATCAACGTTATTTAAAAATATAGTGTGAAGATAACTTTATTAACAGTTACAAAAACACACGACTTTATAATGCTACAGATTTATTTGATTCCCAGTAAATTAAATTTGAATCATTCAATTTTTGTACATTCGCACAAGTTTTGTTATAAACGACAAGGTTTGTACAAAAGTTTAACGATTAAAATTATTTTAAATATTGAAATTCCACCAAGCACCTTCATTTGTAAAATATTAAAATATAAAAAGCATTTGAAGGCTATATATTTTTAAATCCGTGTGTCATAACGTGTCAAAAATATGTTGAACATATGCAGAAAACGTTATCACAGCTGCAACAGTTTTTACATGTTTAGACTAATGATTTGACGTGCGCCAACTCATATTGAATCCATCAAATATGTATAATACTTTCTCGTTATAATTTTTAATTGGTTGATGGAATATTTAGATGTCATATTATCAAATATATTTCATTAAAAAGCGCTGATAAAACTTTTATTGATATATTAATAATACTGTGCTCATTGGTATATTGTATTGAAACTTCTCTTATCATTTAGGGATATTATAACATGGGCTGAAATGTCTAATTTTCTGATTAAACAAAATGGAAAAAATATAAAATACATTTGTATTTGTTATTTGAAAAAAAAAGTGTTAATTGTATTATTATGTGTACATATTGAATCATGTATTGTTAAAAAGAAATTGTACTTTGATGTATTATGATACAAAAAATATCGTCTGTAAAAATAGTTCATTCATAGAAAAGCCATTACTCATTTTCGACGAGAAGTGTCATATTTAATGCCATGTTTCGTATAAAAGATTGATTGAATGCATACCATTTTATTATTTCGTACAAAGAGATATACAACATTCAAAAGATTGACGTTTTTATGAGTCAAAATATGTCAAATATAACGATGAATTTATTTAATACAATTTATAAAGTCACTGATTTTCATATTGGCATATCTAAAGATTTTCGATTATCCGAATTTAAGAGATTGTTTACAATTGAAGTTATTTTTATTCAGCAAATTTATCTATCAATACAGTGGTCCATTTCAAATCACGCTTTGTGCAGAAAAAGCTTTGTGCATCAGCTTAAAATTAAACAATATTGCTTTTATTATTATTAAGCTAAAAAAGTTTAATAAAATGAAATTTATTTAAATACAATTCTAGTTCAATTTACTACTTACTAGAAGTTTTCTGACCACCACACGGTACCTTTAAGATTCTTTGTAATAAAGATCAAACTAGTCTACTTTCTTATCTCAGAGATTGTGAGAAAATTTAACTACCAAACTGGTAGTATTAAGTCACTCTGTTTTCTTGTAAGGTACCATGACTTGTAACCGAAAAGTAGCACTGTCAAGATGCATTCGTTAAATAAGTAGCACTTGTTTCTGACCTAATGTAGCCGTGAGTTTCATGTACATATGCTAACAATACTATCGTTTAAAAATAGCTTAGGGTAAACTACACATTCTGAGTGATGAAATTTAAACGAAAATCGATTTATGAATTTGTAATCAAAGACATGTTTTTGGCGTCTAAAAGGTTCTTCCAAATACTAAAAACGAGGCGTTACTAGTGGATTGAAGCTTGTGTTTCATTGCTCTTAATATGCTTTTATCTATAAGATTTTATTTAAGAAGGAAAGCGGAATGAAAACAAACTTTACAACAATAAAACATTTCAGTAAAAGTAAAAGAATCATATATCTTTACTTGGTTTTTGTAATGACTTTAATACAAAAAAATCTTATTATTTTTTATGACACACATACATGTAGCTTTTACAAAATATATAATATTATTTATATTTTCCATTAGAGTGTTTGTTCTCTCAGGAGCAATTCCCGGTGGTCTTTATTAGTAATTGCCCTAAACTATTTAGTATAATAACTATTATATACAAACGTAGCATCAACCGTGCTCTAGGTGCGTTAGTAAATAATACCCGTTGGTAAGTACCACAATATTTTTAATCCTAGTATAAATAAATTTGGTCTCCCCTAAATTTTATTGAATAAATAATGTCATGCAATTAATTGTCTACTTATAAATATCTAGCTACGCTGACTGATTACAAGTATTATCCTGCTCCTTATTAATTATTTTATTTCTCAAGATTAATTCCCCCATTTTGGATGTGCATGTTTACTCTGAAGAAGAGATCCTATTTGGCAATTTCCTCTCAAACAATGCGAGAAACGTCTACATGACAAATTATATGAAATGGGTGATACAATATTTAGATTTTAAATAGAAGAAGAATAAATAGACAAAAGTACGTTTTCAGTAATAAAGATAAGGAGCATATAAAATTATGCATTACGGTTGTTATGATATCATAAAATCAACTATATTTATTTCGTAACAGTGACTTTAATAATGCCAAATAAATCTAAGAAAATATAAATTTATATTAGTTATTTTAAACATGTGATTTTTTATTCCAATTCCACTCCCAGTGAGTAGCATTTGGCCTTCTTGTAGATTTATCTCAACAAAAGTTTATTTTCAAAAAATTTTCGCTACTTAGACAGTAAGAATAGAAAGGATTGGGTTAAGACAGAACAAGTGGTAAGCTAATCGCTCTCGTTACGCTTCGTTAAATAGGATTGACAAAAAATTTTAAGACATAATAAACATGTATTCCTTTGAACACATATCTATAAATCTGTTCGTACCAAGATTTGAACCAGTGAGATTCGTTACGGAAACCAAAGACGCTGATCTCCATATTACAGACCCAAAAGAATGGAATTGTTATATTATTTAATTCTTTTTGATAGTTTGTTTGAGATCATAGTATTAAGATTTATAGTAATAAGGATATTAAAAAAAGGAAAAAACAGTTGAGAAATCAATTGCTTGCTTATGTAATAATGTTTTTTATAACACTAAACAAAATAAACAAAAGAGATTAAATAAACAATATTGACATAAAAAATATTTTCGTCCTAGCAACCATAAACCCCCGAAACGATAAGAACTTTTGATTACAATAAATCTACCCAACACATAACAGAAACAATATTTTTTCACAGGAAGACATGTTTTCAGTTGATTAATACCCTTACTTTAAAAATGAAAATAGCAATCAAATCTCGAGCGTTCATCGTGAAAAGTCCTCGACAAAAATGATAAAATACGAAATGAAAATGAAAATAAAAAAAATACCAAAATGATAGAAACGCAATGAACAATGGTGGCAGTTGGCCATTTTGCTTTGCGCTGACACCAGGAAACAAGATATGATTCATGACGTTTTATTTCGCCTTCCGACAGCCAAGTGAAATGAATTGATGGTGGACGATCTAACCCACTTGTCAGATTAACTGAGTATTATGTGTCATATAGATTTTGGGTTATCTGAATTTGTTGAATATCTGGAAAAATTCATCCGATATCTAAGAAACCTAGGAGTGTAGTGTTAACAAACCACTAATGTTAATTGTATCTTTTTTATACAAGTAAAGCCAAAGAAGACATCAAAAACCACAATGGAGCAGAGTTTAATGGATATACTTTTGCATAAAAAGACTAAATAACGATCAAAATAATAGGAATGATAAACTTCGACTTAGATGTATATTTTGAAAGGTAGTGTGAAAAATATTCTAAGATGTTGTTTTAAAAATTTTCAAATAGCAACATTTAAATAAAACTCTTCAACAATATTCAGTAAATAGTTTTTTTTATTAAAGTATTTAATATTGCTATAGTGAGGGTTTTTAGAAAATAAGAGAAAAGGACCTGGTTGTATATAATATTTTACGGTTTTTTTTTTAAAAAAGAATATAGTAAAAACATATCATTTTTTTGTGAAGATTAGCCAATCTCTTTACACCCTTTTTACAGGAATACGTAGAAAATAACAAAGTAAAAAAAAATGGACAGTCTAAGTAAAAATTTAGATTCTAAAAATTATAAATGTCCTATATATTCATTGAATAAAACAAAAAAGGTATTAAAATACTTAACAATATTTTTGAACAAAGGATTTCAATAAAGGTAAATAATTTATTAAAATAAACTGTACATAATATTTTTTTTTTCGGTATTTTCTTGCCGTCAACGGTATCATCCTATCACGATGAGATTCACAGGATAATGTCCTTCACTTCAAAAATCCTTTTGGATTATGGCCTAAAATAGATATGGTAAATCAGTGCACAAACATTTTATTGAATATTATTTCAAAGTAAATTCAATAAAAAATATTTTTTCAACCATAGAATTGAAGATCTTAGAAAGAAAATTCTGTTCGTATTTTAAATTGTGAACATTAAAAAATCACTTAAGAAAATAGCAAAATGATTTTATAGGGACTCAAGAATTTGTTAACTCTAAACGATCAATAAATAATTTGGAGGAAAATAAACAAAAGCAGACAATGATACATTAGAATTCCGGAATTCCTTTCTGCTTCTTCAAACCAAAGCCTGATGTCTAGGTTTGATATAAATAACGTAAAAGAAGAACAAAATCGTTACGAGCTTAAGTAGTTAAAAACTCAGGTAGATAAAAATCACTAGTAGAACTTTCAGTAGCTTCATATGAGAACATATGCAGAGAGATCTGTTTGTCTCTGAATATCTAAGCATAGCCTTTCCTACTGAAAAAAGTTACTAAAAGTTTAAAACTGGTGGTGCGATATTCAAGATCAAGAAATCGGTGTACGGCCTATTTTAAATGAAAAGGCTGTAGGCTTAACAACCTGATCCGATAACAATACATACTTTATGTGGCCTCCAAAAACTGCAACTGTTTAAACGTAAGATACCATATAAAATGGGGCGGTTTCAATACGACCATGTGTTTAATACTTTATATCAGTGATGCGCACGGGGTAGGATGAATCCCACTTGTGGCACTCAAAGAACTTCTCGGTGGCACTCGTGAGTTTTTGAAGCAATAAAAACAAAGTACAATCTTTTTTTCTTTCAAAATTTATATTCTGCTTTTGTGGAATCAGCGAATTAATAAATTATTCAAAATGATAAAAAAATATATCTATTTTTGCCACTAACATTATGTAGTATTAACATTGTCACTATTATTGAGTAGTCTTAATTTTGAGCTCGCTGCGACAAGTCATTCACATCTTAACCTATGTTAATAAATATTTTTATTATTTGTATTTAAGTATACTTTTTATTTTATATAAAACCTACGTACAATGGTTTAATTTTAATAACACGGCTGAAATTGTTAATATAATACAATAAAGCAAGAAATTGTCAGAAAAATTATTTTATATTGAATGACATTTTGAAAAATAAATTTGGAAAAATGGCACTTGGTTTAAAAGTGGTGCGTTGGAAGATTGCAATTTCACTGGATGAATGAGATATCACAAAACCTATGAATGCTAAAAAGTCAACAATTCACCTATTAAGCTGGAAGACAGATTGATTGTTCAAGGCGTTCAAGCTCACCAGAGAAGTATTACTATTGATATTACAGGATAAATGAGGTATTCATTCAATGTGAATGACACCATTGGTTATCACTGGATAGAAGCATACCATCGTCACCGCTAATATCCGTACGATTAATCCTGACAGAATGGGATTACCTCGTCAGTTTGTGTGTTGAAGTTTATGTATCAAAGGGAAACAATTCTGTTCGAGGACATACCTTATTTGTATTCAATTAAAGTGTATTTTTTTACACGGTACGTCAAAAATAATAATGTATAAATATTTGATGAGAAATTAAAGTATGAACGAATAAATAATACATACCAAGAATCTTTACCGTCAATTTTACACGTAGTAATTGTTATGGATTATGTGAAATTAAATTAATACCATATATTGTATACAACTATATTATAAATCACTCAATCTAATCAAATCAAAATAATATCAGAACACAAAGAAAGTATTGATGAGTTTCTACTGAGCCAGGGATGGCGAACTTTTTTTGCAAGTGGGTCAAATTTTATTTAAAATTTTAAAAAAAATCATCTCGCGGGTCACATAGATTGAATAATTATGGCATTAAGTAAAAACAGTAATTTCTAAAACTTCATGCGAGTTAGATAATTTCTCACGCGGGTCACTGTGTAAACCGCGGGTCCCTGGTTCGTCATCCCTGTACTAAGCTGTTTGACGTTTGTTTTGTCCGTCGAAAAGTTTATTGTTACATGTTATGTCAGAGGGAATCAACATTGCACAATGGTCGATGTTATATATACATAACATCATAAGTAACGAAATAATATTAACCATAATTTTTTAATCTCTTAAAAAATATTTTTTCTTAAATTAAAGCACGATTATCTTCTTAATTGATAAAATATGTAGATTATATACGTTTTTCACAACATTCATAAGTGTGTTTGATATTATTTCATAATCGTTCGAAAAACATAATATTAAAAAAACACCAATTCCATATTTTTTATTATTATGGCATAGACTTATAGGACTTCTTTCACTCATATACAATAACAACAATACGATTCAATTTGAGCATGCTTACTTATAATATATTAACAATGTATAGTCTATTTAAATTCATATAGGATAATGTCAAAAATTTGATCGTAAGTCTTTTTCATTATATTAAATGTTTGTCAGACAATTTTTTTAAATAATGTGTAATACAAATCTCCTGAAACTTTAACCAAAATTGTAATTTGTATAAAATAACTATTAAATCACGTATATTTTTTTTGTGCATTTGAGTGCAAAGTTAAAAGTACAACATTGAAGTACAGTGAGTTCTTGTAACTCCGTTTAAATTTGCACTGCAAAGTTATGGAGCCAGAAATTATCAGCGATCAACACCACAACTCGGCTATTTATTCGCATGCAATTTCGCAAAAGTTTACCGCCAAGCAGATATCCACAATAATCAATAATACAACTGCAAACTAAAATCGCAAACACATTCGAAGCTGACATAAAGCTGAGAGAACTTCCAGCAGAGCTTTCGACTTCACCAACACTGTGCGAATCTCAGAATTTTGTCACCGCCGTGGAATATGTGGGTACACCAAGAAAGCTCTGCTATGAATACATATTTCAACTTTGTTTGTGAGAAACAAGCGAAGCGCGCCCCGCTGATATGAAATTTCAGCTGCGGGGTTTTCGCCAATTATTTTCGAAGCTTTTGAATATTATGTTATCGTTGTTGAAATAGGTTACATTCTGTAACAGTTATAACTGAAAAATACAATATACACACAGTTATTTCCTACAAATTAAAACAACCTGATAGTATAGATGCTTTATTTCTTGCGGCTTAATAAGATTCTATTTTTTAATTAAATAGTTTCAAGAATATTTGTATCATTCTTTACAAGATAATGGATGATTACGCGCCTCTCAAAACATTTTCAAATTGATAAAACTTACTTAAAATTATTTAAGAAACCAAACAATTTATAATTAGATATTTGCTTGTCTTATTTTTAAAATTATAAATTTATACCTAAAGATGTATTCTGTTTTATTCAATTTAAAAAAAAGATAATATCCAGGGGAGTCTTGTGAATTTTGTATGCTGAAAATGTGATAGTGTGTCAATTAATACGCATAGAAACATTTGATTATAATTGAGTGGAGACGCTATTTTTAAATGAGTGGAGTATTTATGTATATTAAAAGGGCATTTTGATATACAAGTCAAATTTTCTCACATTAACCTGAAAATGCTAGATTACATTAAACTTAACTAAACTATACTAAAACATTACATTTTTAACAAGGTGGGCAGAAATTTTAAACAAGTTTATTATCATTCATTATCTTACAATATTTAAAAATAAATGTGTTGATATATTTTGAAAGAATACGTTTGTTAGAAATACGGTGAAATGTATGGAGGTGGCACTGTATGTTTATTTGTAATAATTTATTTTACACTAGACTTATAACACAATTTATCTTGCTAGGTATAAATAATAAGAACTACAATGTGGCCATATCGTTTTAATTTAAAAGTGCCAAAATACTTAAATCTCCTGACATCCGGTTACCAGAGGCCGGGAGCGAGAGAGGACACAAAAAGAGCAACAGAAATGCTACATTAAACTTTAATTAATTGCAAATGGTGAACTTTTTAGGTGAGAATAAAGTTGGTGTTAAGCCCGAACTTACAACTTTTAAATCGTTTTTAACTACTTTAAGATAAGTAAGTGACTGAACTCGCGAAACATACAATAATTTCACAGAAGTTATAACATATAAAAAAGGTTAAAAGTGTTTTAACTGTTTGCGATTACATTATAAGCTTTTAAAGATTGTTTGTTAAATTTCAGGATTTTATGTTGCATGCTCAATCCCGGAATCTTGGTAATGAAAACAATGTCAATCCCGAAATCCCAGGATGACAGAAAAGGTCCGAGATTAGATTCCCAAATTACCAGGACGGGAGCTTTTTTTTAAGTTTTAGCTCTTCCAAAAATTTTCGAATAAAAAAACTCAGGTATCATGTAAAACTGGCCGATCATGTCAAAAAGCCGCACCAGAGTAGCCAAAAGACCGGAGGTTCCCCACGACTGTCCTAAGCGCTATTGATTCTAGTTAGATAGTTGTGGAATAAGTATAATCGAGTGTATGTATTTTTAAAATCCAATAAAACATTATTGAAACCAGATATAATATAATGTGACAAACCAAGCATCAAGCTGAAACATTTAAAATATCTTGATACAATACTACTCAGCGGGAAATTCATAGAAGCTCTCGTTCCGTGTATTAAATAACTAATGCGAGAAGTTCACAGTCAGTAAAGTAACTGTGTAAGACACCCTCTTTTGGAATATTGTAATTTCCTTACTAATAATAACTCAGATCTGTCACATCAATGCAAGCAAGCCAGTAGACTTACTTCAAAAGTAATCCCAGAACAAATTAAATTATTTCGGATAGTAATTTGTCGCACACGGCACACTGCCATCGCGGTTTAACGGGGTAGAATGATGCAGGTAAATTAAGTTATTTAAGCAGGTGAATTGTAATTGTTATGGATCAAATAAATGTTAAGATGGGAAGAGATCTTGATGTATGCTTCTTCGTGAAATATGTTGTTATAATATGAAGAAAAATATTTAAAATCTTAATTTAATATGATATGTATTTATTCCGTTTATAGATGCTACAAAAAATCAATTAAAAAATCCCTTTGATGAATAAGATCGGTGAGTAGAATATTTTTACTATTTTAAGCGTACGAAATTAATGATTTAACTACTAAAACAATACATAACATGGATGAAAGAATGTTGTAAAAGAAATTTCAATTGAGACGTAATTCATGTTTTAAAATTATTAATTTCGTCAATACTCAACGGAAATAACTGTCTATCATTAGTATAAAAAACAACATATGAAATATTTACACACAAACTTACTCTTTTAACAACTACAAGAGTAATAGAATTTTTTTACAAATAAATGTAGAATGTTTTAAGCTTTTTACTATGTAGCAGTCTGATTGTATATTATATTTACAAAAAACACGCTGTCGTTCTTTTATCTCAGACTTAAATAATATTAAGATATTTGATAAATCCGTGTCATTAAGATTTCGACCACTTCTCTTAATTTTCAATATTACGTTTAGGTTCAAATATTGGTTGTAATTCACTGATTTTAGATGAAAGTAAATAACTGTAATTTACGTACTAACTAAATAAACATGATTATATGGTTGTGCATACCTCAGATTAATAATATACATTTTTAGATGTATACACAAAATTTAATATAATATTTTGGCGTTAGTTTTTATACTGTCTATAAAAAATATTAAGTGTCATACAAATAGTAAAAAGTGATGCATTGTTTCAGTATAATAACTATTGATTGTTTTCAATTTACACTACAACTGTTACAACAAATGAGTAATTAGATAATTATATCGTAGTCATGTAAAAATCTTTGCAAATAATGTAAATTTTCCTTGAAAATATCTGATGCATAAGAAAATAATATTTCATTTTGAAGTTAATTTTAAATTTAAATAAAATGACAAGTGACCAACATGTTGATATTTTTAGATTTTTTCTAATGCATGTTTTGATGCAAGTTCATTGGTTTGAATCGATTGTTCAGTGGGCAAATAATTGGTAAATATTTTCGTCATCCTAAAGTTCATCAAAAGATGAAAATTGACCAAAGGGCTGGGCAAGCTAACGCCAGCGATTAGTGAAAATGCGTTCCGGGAGAAAAACAACGTATTCAAAAAATTACCTATTGTGAGGTATTCCGCCAATCACAGTGGCGAAGTAATAGAGCTTAATGGCTTCCGTGCCAATGCATTTTTGCGGTCGCGGGTTCGATTTACAGAAAGAAAATTTGCAAGAGTACATTTTTTTAAATCTATTTCCGCTCCCAATGTGAAGCATATGGCCTCCTAAAGGAAGTACCTCAACTAACATTTATTTTACAAAAGTTACTCAGTCGCTCAACCTCTCTTTTTAAAGTAGTAGTAGTAGTGAGGATATAAGAATAAGGCTAGGACAGGACTAGTGAACTAATCGCTCCCGCTACGCCCAGTTATTAAAGGATCGAATGATGGGAGGGAATTTTTGACACCATAAGCACCCTTACTTTCGAACAGAAATCGATAAAATGCTGTTCGTATTAGGAATCGAACCCGTGAGATTCCACAACGGAAGCCAACAACACTAACCGCTGCGCCATAGAACCCAAAATCTTGATTTATTTACTACAATAAGAATATATATGTTTATAGTATTTTCATATCTTATTATTCACTTTTTCTATGTATAAAATAAGAGGTACAAATTTACTGATAATATATCTTTTGTTATTTCATGCTCCGTTTTTTGATATAAAAAGTAAGGCCTAGTAGCTTGCGTACGTTTATTTCTACTTAAATGCTGTCCGTTGAAATACTCCATATGCTTCGCACTGCTGGCGCAAATACACGTCTTAATTTAGCAGTTAAGTCAATATTTTTTATTTGTCGTATTTATTCATAGTTATTCATTAGCACAAAATCGTTATAAATATCAAAGGATTACAAATATTAATAACCAAAACAAAATAAACGGTAATTTTTAGTTGTAAATTGGAACGTTTGACAATATAGTAAAAGAAGCGGTAAAAGTCAACACAACCATGAAATTGGTCATGTTTTTGTTATATACATAAAATAAATAAAATATTTGAAATAATTTCATTAATTTTTACTTTCCAACTTTTTCCATTTGAGTAATATATAATACAACAAAAGCTTTATAAAGCACAATGTGTAAAATCAGGTTTAATAAAAATGAGAGATGTGTTTATCGAATATGTAATTAAAAATGACGTAAATATCATTTATTTGGTTGATTTATGGGTTTGATTCAAATTGTCATGTGATCGCATTATTGAAAATGGATAAGGGCTTGCAAATTCAATCGCCATCACTATTTTGTTTATCGTATTCAATTTAGTTTTTATTGAATTTTCATGTTGGTGATTTATTTTTGTAAATTAATAACTACGCCAATGTTATATAAATGTTTACCATTCATAAGATAAATGGCTTATTGAGTATTAGGTTTTTAAATATTAGATATTGGTTAGCTAAGTACAAAATCATCACACAAATTGCAAGTGCACATAAGTGCAAACTTCTCAGTTAACAATTAAGTAAGAAAAAGTGAGGCATCTTGAATCAAATTTTAAACTTTTTTGTTATTTTTACAAGTGATCCTTTATAATTACTTCAAACAATGCCACTTAAACAACTGCTAATGTTGTAGACTTCGAAACTAACATTTTTAATTGAAAAATATGGGATACAATAGTTAAAAAGAAACAATCGGTGACCAGTATTTATCATGGAATCATCGAAGTATATTTTGCATCTTAAAAATGTGTTACTCTTTATGGCAATTAAAAAATATATATTAACGAAAAGATGTGTTCCCTTGGTGCATTTGAAGTTTTAAAAAATGTATTTTTGAAGAATGTAAGTTATGATTATAGGCTACTCAAATACACAAACAAAATATTTGTTGCGATTTTACACAATAGTGTGCTGTATATGTATTAGATAGAATAATTTGAATTACTGTAAGGAAAATATATTAGAATTTAATGAGTTTTATAAGAAAATATATTATCACTGCTTATTGAATTGATTAGATAAAAAAAATGTAGAATAACTCGGCGATAGACAGCGTAGAGCTGAATTATTGTACAAAGAAATACTAGAAAATATCTTTTTATTAAACAGATCAAACAACACTTTTATATACAGTAATGACATTTTTCAACTGCTATCATTTTATGATAAAGTCTTGGATATCTCTTGAAATTGGATTCTGTTAATTATAATAATATCAAAAAAAATATGTAGTTTTTGCCAAATCCAATATCAGTGTAATAAAAAATATATTCACGTAGGTATTCCGAGTACATAAAAAGATTCCAAATAATATGAATCGATTTTATTATCGTAATAAACAAGTAGATTTATATCATTTGATTGAGACAATCTATTCATGAAATAATTGTACACGAAAATATAAGCTTCGTGTAAAAAAAAATAACATTGTTTATATATAACATTGCATTTGAATCGTTCAAACTATGTACATTCTCACAGATATTGTCACTAACGACCCGGGTTTTGCCTTTTGGCACCTTCAGGCAGTGAAGTGCACGGATGAACTTGAACTGACGTTTAGTAAATGAAAGTTTCGTGTTTATATAAGATATAAATGCATCACTGAGTCCAAAGCCATTGCTGGCGAAAAGGATGAGCTCATGAGAATGCCAACAGATTTGAGTAGTAAGTAGTTTCAAGAATTATATTATTTGTTTGTCGGAAAAGGTTTTATGATTATATGATTTTATGATTATATAGGGTATAGAAGTGGAGATGCGGGAAAGTTTAATATTTCATTTAAAATCGGAATTAAATCTTGAATGTCTGAACATGCCGAAAGGCGAAACCCGTGTCGTTAGTGACAAAATCTGTGAGAATGTACATAGTTTGAACGATTCAAATTTAATATTGAAATTCCACCAAGCACCTTCAGTCGAAATCTTAAATTATATAATAAGATTGCATGTTTTCTATTTTGAAAGAAAATTTGGTCGAATACGGTAGAATTACTTACTAAGAAAATTTAATAAATCTTATCAATTTGTTTTTTTTAAAGCATAATTCAAAATAAGTCGTAAACGCTGTTAACATTGCAAATTGCAATGTGTACGAGTTGTATAAAATTTTCCTCGTATTTGAAAAAGACATATTTCGGTAAATGACTGGAATACCACAGAAAGAAAAATATTTTTCCTACAACACAAATCTCCATAAGTGACGGTTTTCAAATGAGTCGTCTCAGCCAAATGGGGGCAAAGGGGGTAAGACAACAAAATAAAATGAATAAATAAACGATGAAAATATTCCACCCTGAATTGCAAACGACGGCTTCTGTCTTATTCGTCTTGTGTAAATATTCTCAACCTTTCTTAATCTATCAAATTTATTTTATTGTATATAATATTTTCAGGAAAGAATTTTTTCGTATAAAATGGGTGAGAGTATTACGGTATTCTGTGTTCTTTATTTATGGCGTTTTTTTTATTACGTAAAATAAATAAATGCCTGATTTATATTGGTCATACTTACATATTAGGAAAAACACAATATTCCATTGTACTATTGCCACTTTTATTTACTAAGATCAGGACTGGGTTCGATCATGCCGAGCATTATCAACTGATAAGAAATATAATTTAACAGTGCTATTTATACAAAAACAAATTGAAATAAAAAGGTGTAATAAACAATTGATATTGAAAAGAATTTACAAATTACAGTAGAAAATAAGTAACTCTTAACTAACACAAATCAAAATGAAACCTCTAACATGAAATTACAAAGATTATCAAAGAGTAATAAAGTTAATATGGTGACTAATGGAAATTTGAACAAAGAAATATTGGGTTTTTCTTGATATAATGCCTTTCCACCAAGTATTGACAGTGAACATCTTTAAAGTGATTTTTACATATGTATTATTTTTCATTTAAATTAAATCATTTAAAAAACATTTTATTTTATATCACTCAATAAAGCAGAATAGAGGATCAATTTAGTTATAAAACGTATCTCTAAAGTTTCTCAGAACCGGGTATTGCTCACAAATATAAAATTAATCAGTGATTTTAAATAAAACTGTCCATTAGTTTGATTATTGAAACGTTTTTTTGGTTGTGAAACTATTGGTTTAAAAACATCAAGAAAAAACGAAAGCCAAACAAAATCCAACAAATTATCACAATTCTATTTAATAAATGAAATATTTCATAATAATTTATTTGCATTACATGCAAGTATTTTGACCAATACTAATCACAACATCTAATATAAATTTAACTGAGGTAATGTGGTCACTTGTATCTTTGAAAAATCTGACATATTTAATTTGAATCGTTCAAATTTAACATTGAAAGACTACCATGCACCTTCAGTCGAAATATTAAATATGACATAAAGACTTTTAAATAATAACAACATGTTTTATAAATAATATTTTTAAGCTATTAAAAAAGTGAAAAGCTTGTTGTCCGTTATACGTCAAAACATAATAAATATAATTATTAAATGACTTCATTTAGACATTAATTGACAACGATTAAGGTATGAAACTTTTTCGTATTTATTTACGTTTTATTAACTCAAATTCTGGCATCGGATAAGACTGAAGATGACTTATTGACAGTTCATTATTTTCAATAATTATCGGAGCGAATCAATCTCATCCAACCAACTGTAATTAATATTAACGACTAAAGGTGGCTAATGGAACATCATTAATTAATCAAGATGTTGTTGACATATCTATCACCAAAGATTGGCCGAGATATTAATTTTGTTTGAAAGCAATAGTACGGCTAAGCAATTTTTGATCAAACACTTTATGACGTGGATCGATACAATAGAATTGCCTTTATTTTTCTTATAAACATTGTCTTGAAATACTACAAATATGTTTTTTCCTTCATTTTATCAAAAAATATGTATTTAAGGTAAAAAAATCAACGGATTCATTATAGGTTACATAGCATAAATATAACACAACGAAATAAATATCATCTTCTGTCGTACTTTCATGAAAATGTGAGAGTTTTTTTTTCTTTATTTATAGAAGATTCATAATGACAATTAATCATTAACACAGCATTTATTTTTGGAAAATTATAGTGTTAAAATATGATGTTTTCTAATGCCAGGAGTTCAAATAGTATTTAATATATTTTTTTCCATGTCCGCTCCCAATGTGTAGTATTTGGTCTCCTAATAGGGGTATTTAAACAAAAGTTTTTCTACGAATACTGTTTGTTATTTGATAGAAAGGTAACGTCAGGACAGGACTAGCGATTAACTAATCGTTGTCGCTACGCCCAGTTACTGAAAGTTCAGAAGAGTGAGAGAGAATTTTAAGCATCACAAGCACCCATGTCTTTGAACAAGAATCGATTAATCTATCGGAAAAATTCTGTTTGTACTCGAACACGTGAGATCCGGCACGGAAGCAAACAACACTAACTGCTGTGCCATAAGGCCCGACAAAAATGTATTATACAAGATAAACGCATGCAGGACTTGAAAGATAATCTAAATATTTTTATTGTTATAATTTAAAAATAATCGTTAACTACAATTTTTATTTGCTTCATATCAGTATTTCTTCGATAAAGATTTTTTTAGGATTGGCTTTAGTTGAAATGATTATATAAATAAGTTATGTAATATTCCAATAGAGTTTTAAGGAAAGTATTGAAAATAATGAAAAGAAAACGAAAAGACATTCGATCAGTTACAAATAGACGGTGATTGATGTTGGCAATACTATAAACTATTTATTCTAGATAATTAATTGTGTAAAAATGGAAACTCTACCTTTCAAGAAAAGAGTATGTTTGATGTTTTGATGTCTGAATAATGAATATTTTTTTGAACATGCTTAATGATTCTTACAGTAATAAAAACACAATATTCCTTTGTACTTTATTCCACTATATTTAAAAGTTGAGAATGCTTGCAATGAGCGAAACCGGTCCTGAATTTTAAAATAAAGTGAAATAAAGTACAAAGGAATATTGTGTTTTTATTAATATAATGCCTTTCCACCAAGTATTGATAGTGAACACACTGAAAATGATTCTTACAGTTATCAAGTTTTTACATGAAAAAAAATCTCCATATTGTGTGCTATAAATTATGAATTCTTTTAATTATTTAATTAAAATATTTCATATTGTCTTTTAATGCAGTAGTTGCTTGAGAAACTAATATTTTATCAGAAATGCAATGGAATGCATTCTTGTGAATTTAGCAGTTTGACATTCCTTGTCTCGCAGACATTCAATTTTATTTCCTGCAGACATTTTGTTTTATTTCCCGACAGACAAGAAGCGCGTTTGCACCTGCTCCCAAAAAGCCAGCCCCGCTTTTCTTCATAACGCAACGGCAATGTTATATGTATAATAATCGCTGTTATTAGCGAAATGAAAATTTCATTTTGCCCCCCGGTCTTTTGTTTAGCCGTTATGCCGTTATATAGGGTAACGCAGCGGAACACGGGCGAGCGGGCAATTGCGCTTCTTCCTCAAATTGGAATCGGCGCTTCTAAGTCACCATTTTAAGGGAAACATAAAACGACGGAAGTACGTCGTTATTATGAAAATATGGACAGAAAAAAATAAATTGCTGGGAAAATTGTCATCGATTTTACAGCTATTTTTTCATGAATTTTACCAGCTTATCTACAATTAAAGAATATTTACCACTTTGAAATCACGAAAGCAGAAATTCTATTAACAAACACCAGAGATTTAAAAAAATTACATTTCTTTAGCAAAAATGCTAAGTATATGTTTTAAGAACGTCGACGACAAAATAAATTGTTGTTTTATATTTGGTATAGAATTTATTACATTTAAAACTTATATAACAAAAATGTTTCCAATTTTGTTCAAATTATCGTAAATCTTAATAAGAAAGCTTTATAGTGGAGTAAAATTCGCCAATCATCGAATAGATTACTTTCTGACTTATTTAGTTTAAGCTTATGTCATTGTTGTAAGCAAAAAATAAATGGATTTATTCAAATGGAAATATATAAATAATGTATAAAACATCATTGATATATATTATAAGGTATTTTGAACTGTAATATATACTTTTGTAAAATTGCATTTTCACATTTATTTTGAGCTTTCTTTCATAAGTTTAGTAAGTTTTTTTACTGTTAAAACATGAGAAAGTAAAAAGCAGCGGCAAATATGTATCCAACGCAGTTATTGTAAAGAAAAATACATTCTTAAATTACAAATTAAATATGATAACAAAGCAGTCAAATATCAAAAACAAATTAACTTTGAATAACTGATTAAAACATGTTTTATTCGATATTAAACTGTTTAGGTTGTATGAATAAATTACTAGAATATAATTGAATTTGGAATGAAATTGACACTCTGCTATTTATTAGAAGACACCGCCAGCCGTATTCTTGAAGCAAGTTTATTTTCTTGTGATGTAAAATATTTATTTCGTTCAAGAACGCTTTCTTCGTTTGCCACCTGCCGAAAGTTCGCGAAAGTGTGAGCGTCTCGTGTTTGCACACCTTGCGCGTTGTCCCAACGTCTCACTTCGCACCTTTTGTCTCTAGAATTGTCTCGGGCCGTGTGTCCCCGCGACATGTCGTTTGCCTGTGTCTGTGGCTTTCAAAGAACTGACGCCTCTCTTTCCTCTCGCAAAACTTATTAAAACACCCCAACCGCGCTCTCTGCAAATATTCTAAAAACGTCAAAGGACGTATGTTATTACTCTTCTCTGTGTATGAGATGCACTCGCCTAAATCACATATCGTACATCTATCTCAACCGTTTTTTGTCACTGCAGTAAACATATTAAAAAGTGTCTCGCATTTCCTGGTTCTGTGTTTAATTATATTTGTATCATACTAATGTGTTTAAAACACTAATTTTGCTTCGGTTATCAAAAAAAGAATATAAATAAAAATGATTTGACAGCGATTAGTCAATGCGTTAGACAGTGACAGATTAAACACATGAGAGGCCTTAGGTGCAATAAAATTTCGTAACCCTGTTTTACGGATAATATAAAAATGACATAAAATTAAAAGTGAAATTGTAAAAATATTTATATAAAAATCTGAACAAACAGTATATGGGTTATATTATAGAAGCTATTTTTGAGGCCCTTAAGATTCGAAGAGCGCGCCTCATTTGTTTATATGGTAATCCGCCACTGGCGTTTGATATTTTAAATCATTCGTTTAGTAAAACACCACAAATACCATTACTTAAATAATAACACCAATTTTAAAATAAAATACTATTTTTTATTTATTATTTATATTTATCACGTTTATTTAATAAAATTAGGATCGGTTTCGTTGATGACGAGCGGTGTCAACTGATTGTGTTGTCAGATCAGTTGATAATGCTTGTCATGACCGAAACCGGTCTTGATCTGATTAAATGAAAAGTGGGAATAAGTACAAATGAGTATTTCATTTTTTTGAATAAAATGCCTTGCCACCGAGTATTTGATATTAGAGCCAATGTGAGGCAAGGGGATTAACTTTATGTAAAAGTCCGCTTTATAAATAAAAAAGGTTTCCAAATGCATTTTTTATTGATAAAATAAGCTACAATTACACATTCAGTCATGGAGTGTACATATTTGTTGATCTAAAAAAAATGATGGTTGGATAATGTTTGATAAAATTTATGTCGTGTAATCTGAGATTTGACATATAAATTATAATGGCTAAGTCTCATCTGGACATCGACCTTAGAACCTCCCAACAACTTGGCTTCAAATACCGACAAAATATGTTCATTGCCTAATAATATTAAAGATTGTTTAAAAATGTTAACAGCAATTATATTATTAAAATTATTTGTGCGCCCTTCTTTGGGTTTTGTCACAAACGACCCTGTTTTATTCTTTGAAGTTAAAGTTATACAAAGCACCCTCAATTGATGGTACCTATTAATTAATATAATAATACAGGTAAAAAGAGAGAGAAACAATTTGATTCAATTCTCTTTTTTACCATGTCCGCTCCCAATACGGAGCATATGGGATCCAAATGGAGTTTATTTCAATTAAAGTGTTTCCACGAGAATTGCTTATTATTCAGTTGCTTAACATTTATTTTTTCTAAAAAGAGTATTGATAGAAATATATGGCTAATACAAGATTAGAAAGTGGCTAATCACTCTCGCTACGCCCTGTTTTTAGAATGGGATAGGTGAGAGGTCGGAATTCAAAACATCTATTCTTTCAAACAGAAATTCAAAAATCGATTAAAGAATCAATTTAAAAAGCTGTCCGTACTAGGATTCGAACTTGAGACCTCCGTAACCGATGTAAACGACGTTGACCTCTCAGCCACGCACGCGGCAAATCTCTCCTGTCAATTATTTGTTAAATTTGAAAAAATAAAGCTCAATTGTCGCCTGCTGTAGCCCAGTTGGTTAGAACTTGCTCTACCGATCACGCAGGTCTGGGTTCGATTCCCGGTCAGATCACAGTGAATTTGAAATCTATTCAATTCAAAGTTGCGATCGAAGACTGGGTGCTTGTGATGTAAATCCACATTATTTCCTCTCCTCCCATCCTTCTAAGTCTTTAATAACTGGGTGTAGCGATAGCGACTAGTCAACCACTAGTCCTGTTCTAGCCTTATCCTTCTTTCCCTATTACTCACTTTGAAAAAAGTGAGGTTGAGCGACTGAGTAACAAACAGTTCTCATAGAAACAACTTCTACTGGGATACCTCCATTAGGAGGCCATATGCTCTACATTGGGAGCAAACATGGATAAAAAAAAAGTTTTTTTAAATTATCAAACTTGTATTTTAAGCATCTGTGTTATCATAAAATTTACACCAAAATATTTGTCCAATCATATATGCACCACAACTAATTGATATCATAATTTAAAAATAGTTTTATTAAATATCAATATTAAAAATAGTAAAAACTTCAACATTTGTAAATAAGTATACAAATTTAAATGTGTCACAAAAGAAGGGTGCAGTAGAAACTGAATATCAAAACCATACCGTTCAGTATGGCCTTTATTAACCCGTACCATATAATCAGCATTTTAACACTCGGGCGTTCTAATTATTCTAATTCATTCGACATAATAAATTCCATATGCCTGCAATTACTAACCTAATGCATACAACATAATTTGAAACTAACACGGTGGGTAAAATAGATAAATTAATGTTTGTCTATCTATACACACGATTTCACATTTAAATTACAATATCCGCTCAGTTTTCTATTGAATACAACATAATATTGAATTACTATTTGAATTACAATTCAATAATCGATATATTTATTTTTGTAGCAGTTTTATTACAAGATTATTTTTAGGTGGTCTGAAACAATATTGAAACCGGACCGGATTACTAAGTAATTTTTAATAACATTAACTTTTCCGGTTCTAAGCTCAAGAAATGCGACCCCAATACCCACATTTTCTTAAATATCTATTTTAATATGGGTGATACAATGTTTATAATTAAGGTATTCTTATATCATAGTTTTTTGGACCTTTTGTAGTTTATATAAATACGCGATAACGCGATAACGCAATACGCGCCCGCGATAAGTGATCTTTCGTAAGATAGCCGGGCTAATCTCGTCAGTTGCAATTTCATATGTATGCTGGGATGACGTCTTTTTTGCGCGCAACTTAAAATATGATTATTTATTAAAAAAAACACAGATTTTTATAAAAAAAATGATGGAGAGAGATATTTTAAAGCCCTTAGACTGTTTTATTTTTGAAATTCATAAGAATAAGGCCAATAATGAGGAAACCACTGTGGTCCCTAAACAATCCTCACCGGCAGAGAAGTATTTTTCTAGTCCTCGAGCCACGAGAGTTAATATCTTTGTAATTACAGTAATTGTGTAAATAATTGTGACGCCAGTTTTCACTCTTTAAGAAATATCTTTAGACAAGCTATCGTGATGTTCTTTATTAGTAAATAAAACATTGATTTTCATAATTTTTAAATTATCTATAACAATACACAGGATAGTATTCTTCTTTCAGCTTCACTCGGGGTGGGGGCTAGATACAAGCAATAATAGTGTTGATACAAAAACCACAATTAATTATAAACAAATTATTTTTTGCACACAAATGTACATGCACCCAATAATATTTAATATGGTTTCTAGAGAGGTGAAGTGAGCCAACTAGTAAAATAGTAAAACTTTTTTCTTGTTCTTTGAAAAAGTACAATCACGTCTTTACTTAGTGCTTTGATGGATTGCATATTTTTATTTTATGTAGATAACACAATTGCAATGCTTGCCATGAGCGAAACCAGTCTCAACCTTTTTAAATAAAGTGGAAATAAAATACAAAGGAATATTGTGTTTTTATTAAAACTATTGCAATGTGTATTAACTGAGATTATTTCACTTTAAGGATACTTTAAGATGCGTAGAATACTACAACGGATCTAACTTGTAAGTACCAATGGGTTCACTTTACCTCAAATAGGCCCATATATAAATATAACGTATTTCACATTTTATTAATTTAATTTATAAACGATTTTAAAATTATGACTGGAAAGAGTAAAATTGTTAAATATTTTTTTATTTTTTAAAAAGCAATATAATTATATATATGTAGTATAATTTTAATCTGTAGAAATGTCATTGTAATATATTAAAATAAAAAAAATACGATAGTAATAAGTATTTTGATCAAAATGAAACCAAATTGAATGTGTTATAAAATAATAATTGTTAAATACAAAAACCACCGTGTAGCAACTACCCCGTTCATTACAACTTTGCAATCAAAGACACACCCTTTCACTTTTCTAGCGTACGCGTGAACTTGAATAGTGAGCCTTAGTTAGAAAATCTAAGGGTGAAATAATTGCGCCCCCTTCGGCGATAAGGGATAAATTTGGCAAGGGCACGCGTTCCGAATAGCAATGCAGCGCGTCGCCGACGATGCATAGTGATGAGGTTTGTTTGAGGGATCCAAAAAACACGTAACCTTTCAAAAAGGAACTGACTTTTTAAACACACTACAATTCGTTTTCGGTTCTCTGGCACACATGACGGAAATATTCAATACTGTTTGAATAGTGATTTGAAAAAAAAGGTTTAGTAGAGCAAATAGCTAAATTCAAACGTAAATATTTTTGCAAAAACTGGTTAACTTTGGCTATTCATTTTGAGTAATGCGTATATTAGAAAATAAAGCGAGCCCAATTATGAAACGTTATGTTAATTATTAATGTTTTTAAAAGAAGAGGGTGGTAACGGAGTCAAAATTTTTAGCTAGCAGAAAGCAACGGTCAGATAAAATAAAACAAATGCGATTTTGGTGTAAGTATGCCAATTTATTGGTGAAAGCTAAACCTAAAAAACAATTTATGCCCAAGCCGCCTGTGTGGTCGAGTGGTCAACATTGTTGGCTTTGGTTACGGAGGTCACGGGTTCGAGTCCCAGTACGGACAGTTTAATAAATTGATTTAAAAACCGATTGACGAATTTCTGTTCGAAGGCATAAATTAAACTCGAATCAACTTTTTTTTAAAGCATGAAATGAACCTTAAGCGCAATAATATATTGACTGCGTAGCAGAACTTTGGATTTCTGCCCAATGCAAAATATGTATATAAAAAACTATGCTATTATTTCATAACATCTTATGGTTTCTGGTAAACCTCAACCGTGGTTCCTGCGTGCGTGGTTTGCATGAAACCAGGTTGTCTCCAGCGTCTTAAAAGATATATATTATGATGTAAATGGTTACTGGTTGTCAGTTGATATCGAATCTTGGTGGTTTGGTATGGTGGTCATAATATTTTAACAGGGAGTGAATATAATCAAAGAAGACAAAAAACCTAATTATATTTCATGAATTAGAAGCAAAAAAAAACAGTTTTCAATTGTTTTTGTTTCAAATATTTTTACCAAAGCATTTTATATGTGACGTAATTCAATAAACTCTAATTGAACCACGCAAAAAAATAATAATACGGCTCTATCAAATTGGCATGTAAATTTAGTATGCGAATGGAATATGATATTTTATTAGATTATTTCTTTTGCGTTGCGGCTTACTCATTTTGATGCCAAATGAAAACTTATATTAAAAATAAAACGTTTAATTGGATTAAGTTACAAACCAATACCTGAAAAAAAGCAAAACTACGTTTTAAATATTCGCTGATTATCTTAATTATCTTATTACAACAATCATACCAAGAACTCGCCGTTTTATTTAATATGTTAATTATAACTACGGATAATTTTTTGTATTGCTGTAAGTACTCAAAATACTTTTAACCTGATTATTTTTAATATTAGCATTACAGCGTATGCGTATGCACTAAGTACTTTATAATTCGAAGATAAAACGAGATGAACTTGATGAAAATTATTTTCATAAATCAAAAGTTCTAGAATTTAAATATAAACTTACGTAATGATTTAAAAAATACAGTTATTAAATATTCATTCTTTTTTTAAGGTTAAATAAATTACATTTAAATTAATATTAGGTTACGTTGCGTTATTATTTTTCTCCTCTTGGATATTATATATTTTTTTGCGAACGAATAACTAAGTATAAGTCTTTGCATATGTCTAACTTCTGACAATGAATGTGAAATAATATAACGAAAATGTTTAGAATTGAATACAGGGTTACAAACTCGATATTCATTTTTACGCCATCTTAACATTAATTTCGTATTTATACTTTTTGTAATTGATGGATTATTATTAAGATGTACTACAAAACGATATTTTTGAATTGTACTATTTACGATGTATAAGTTTAATAAATAGTATATTTTTTAATGAGAGGTCTTGCGCAAATATTTTACCAGTAATCTATAAAAAACTATTATTCAAAAGATGCTTCGAACATTTACTTTTTTTCAAAAGCTTCGCGAGTGAAACAACGGCAATAACAAAAAATAATATAATTAAAAAGTGGAGATATACAGCCTGTTGTACAAAGTTCAAAGAAACTTTCAACCGAAAGAGGACATAATCGGCTTAGGGATTCGTTTACAAAATGCTTTCACTGTCGCGACTCAGTATTTTAGGGCACGGCGGGGATTAGATGTAATAAGTGTCATAGGGAAATATCCTTCTTCAAGGATAAATAACTAATACTATTTGATTGGATTACATACATAAGGTAAACTACCCATACAATTTTAAATACACTTAATTGTCAATGTGACAATGTGTTTTTATTATATTGAAAACATAAAAAAACAGTTATTAACAATAAAATCGAAGGTGATTCTAGTCCGTAAAGTTTTAACAATGTAATTTTTAACGTAACATTTACAATTGTTTCTTGACCTATTTTTTTTCTTTCTTCTGTATAAATAAATATAACTGTAAAATAAATTTTATTGTCAGTTGATAATGCTTGTCACGACAAAGCCGGTCCTGATCATATAAAATGAAAATGTAATTTAGCCAAAGAAGTGTTTTATTTTTTGGATATAATGCCTTCGCACCAAGCATTGAGAATGAGAACCTAAAAAATGGTTTCACTGATTTTGAAAAACGGACAATAAATGCGGTATGCGTCGACAATTCCATACTGTTTTTTTTCTGCATGGCTTGTAAATATACATAAGTATATAAAATATTATAACTAGGCTACAACATTCTAAGATAAAAGCCTTTTTCATTTTTTTCGGGTAACCCATAAATCATTATTGAACATTCTTTTCGTTTTGAATGCATAAATATGTCCAAAAAGTCTTCCTTATTTTGCAAGAAAAATAAAACATGCTTTTTGTATTTATTTTTTTAAAAAAGTGGGTGACGTAATTACAGGTGACGATGTTGGGATGAATAAATAAAGCCTTTTCACGTAGCTGCCTGTTTGGCGCTTTAAAGTTTCTAAGGAAGCTTTCGCAAATTAAATTCGAAAGACGGAGACGTGTTTCTCTCTGTTTCGTCTTAAAAGACGGAAAAGTTAGAGCCAGGTATCGGTTTATCAATTCGCAGGTATAGCTAATTTATACATTGGCTGGCAATTCGTTGAATAAATATAAAGCAGCTTTATGAAGTGCTTTATTTAAGGCTTTACTTTGTATATGCATAATTAAACACAACACACTAAACACTGGTAATTTTAAAATAATTATCCGCTTTATTGAAAACTGGAGAGAAGAATCGCTAAATTTGAAAGCTGGATGAAGTAAAAATACAATTTTTTTTAAATGCTTCTCTTATAGTCATTTAAAACAGCATTCAATGGTAATGAAGACATAATTTTGTTATCACACACAAAAAATATTAAAATAATATATTATAAAATTTTAAATTAAACGCTTAAATGCCAATTGATAGTGAAATGGTTTTTAAATTATTATTGTATTGTTTTAGAAAAATAATCAGAATTGTTACCACTAGAAAAACCCAATTTTATCTAAATAAAACAAGCACATACTTATAAATCAACTTCCATTTTTTAAAAATTAATTGTTTATTCAAACCCGCCTGTGTGGTCGAGTGGTCAACGTCGTTGGCTACCGCTACGTTGGTCCTAGTACGGACAGTTTTATAAATTGATTTTTCAATCGATTTATGAATTGATTTTCAAAGACATAGATGTTTGTGATGTCTTGAATTCCCCCCTCTCACCCATCCTCTCCTATGAACGAGGCGTATCGAGAGCGATTAGCTAACCACTAGTCCTCTCCTAGCCCTTTCCTTCTTTTCCTACTCTCCTTGGAAAAAGAGAGGTTGAGCAACTGAGTAACAAGCAGTTCTCGTATAAACACTTCTGTTGAGATAAACTCCATTAAAAGTCCATATCCTCCACATTGGGAGCGGACATGCTAACAAAATAAGTATTCAAAAATATATATATTATCATAATTTTGTGGTAATAAAGATAAAATGGGATATCAAGCATTATAACCTTCATTAAAAAAGCAAATCTTCAGAAATAAAATTGTTCATGATATTTATGAATAAATTTATTATAAAATTGTGTGGCCAATCAACTATTATATTGAACATTTAATGTTTGATTTATTTAAGCGATAAAATATCCAAAAAATATCATCGGAATCGTAAAACAATGTACACAATCAAATACACTTGTCAAATAAATATCCCATTCATGGGTAATATTGCATATAGGCGATGCGCTGTCATGTGGAATTGTGAATACAGTTTTAATTTATTTTAAGTCACTTCCGGCCTGCATTGCCAAACAGGTTTTGTCTATTGTGATTTTGGCTTTTCCAATTTTAAAAATATAAAATGATATAGAATGGTCCACACACTATTATTTATACTGTCAATATCGTATTCACATATATATCTGTAGTTTATTTAACGTAATATGGAATATTAGTGTTGATTTTTTGTTAGGAAAAATATAACCAACACACAAAGAAGTTTAATTTTTTGTTTTTTTTTACACGTTAATTACGATATATAGTACAAATAATTGTTTAATAATTAATCATTTGATTCTAGGAACACATTTTATATCTGTATGTTTGTGGTGTTTAAAAATTCTTTACGACCCTTCCAATTCTCAAATTACAGGCCGTAGCAAGTACAATTATCCAACTACTATCCTCATCAGAGGTCTTATGGCGCAGTGGTTAGCGTTGTGGGCTTCTGTGATAGACCTCACGGGCTTGAGTCCCAGTACGAACGACATTTCGATCGATTTAGCGATTTCTGTTCGAAAACGTGGGTGTTTGTGATGTCTAAAAGTTTAACTACCATTTCCGATCTTTTAACAATTGGGCGTAGCAAAAACAATAAGATAACCACTAGTCATGTGTTAGCTTTATCCTTCTATCCCTACAACTCTCTTTGATGAAGAGAGGTTGAACGACTGAATAACAAAACAGTTCTGGTAGAAGAATTCTGTTGAGATACCTCCATATGGAATATTCTCTACATTGGTAGCAGACGTGGATAAAAAAATCTCGCCATAGATCTATCTATATGGGCTATGCAATTTTTTATATAAAACAAATGTATTTGTTTCAATAGCTCAATTAATGTTGAATGTTCAAGATTTTGAAGACAGAATTTTGAGACGACATATTTTGTTCTTACGGTTAAGAAATTAAAATTGTTACAGACTACTATTATAGAGTATTATCGTTTGAAAATCTTTTCCCCTAATACTAAATAAAAGTTGTATCTAATAAGTCATGCAGAAAGATATTAATTACCTAAAAGCGTTGGTAAGGTTGCAGCAAAGAGAGGTAAATCTGAATCGCTTATCTTAACTTTACAGTTGAAAACGTTTGGGGGAAATGTTTACAGAATCCGTACTTACATTGAACTGGGTGTTGAAGGAAGATTAGCACATCTAACGTTTGATCGCAGTGATGGAGATATCAACTTCATTTGAAGTAGAGTATTGATATCACACTCCAGTGTTTAACGATGTAAATGGTATGTTCTTAGCACTGCTCTAGGTGAAGTAATCTGGTCTAGACGATCATGTTATTACTGTTACATTCATTAGATATGCCTTCACGTTTAGGATTTTGTCATATTGTTTCATTGTTTTGCAACTTGGTGAGGAATACAACATTTCTACGTAAAGCTATACCTCAAATCAAAATAAACTAAAAGTCTCATAAACAAAAATAGTATAAGACTATTTTTAAATAGCAATCAAAGAAATATGTAAAATTTACAACATTATAAGAAAAAAATACGTATACAAAACAACACTCAAGGTTTTATTTAAATACATTAAAATGCTGTCAGGGAGTATCTTAAAGTAGCTTGAAAAAAATAAAAAAAAGACGGAGTGGAAATGAGATAAGTTATTGTGATTTGTGATACTAGATACTTTGCTTTTTTGCCCAATTTATTTGTAATTTAACCTCAAAGCAAGTTTATTGATGATAACCAAACATAACCTAACGTTATCAGATCTTTGTAATAACAGATATCATCCAAACTTGAAAAAAATACTGAATTTTTCATGTTTATAATATTTTATACTGAAGTAATATTAGATTAATACTGAAAAATCGCTAAAAATACTGAAAATAAAACTATTTAAAAACTAAATTTTATGCTTGTAATTGAATAATGAAGTTTTTTTAAGCATTTTTTAATTAAATATCAGTCTTGACTGTAAATTGGTATGAAAGACGTTACATAAAAAGTGAAAATAAATTCCTACATGGGCTGTTTTAAATAATGTGAATATTATTGAAGAAACCACTTAAAATGAAGGAAAGATGTCCTTTAATGAACACAAAACCTGAGAAAATGTTATCGTTCACCGTTAAACTTAATAAAGTTACCTCAAGGATGTATAAAGACCACATGTTACATCTTATATTAAATTAACCTTGAGTTTCAAAAGAATGTCACTTGAGAAAATTGCCTAGATTCTTGCGCATGAAATTTAGCGTGTAACGACAGTTTGTCTTAGCAAACGGTTTACCTAAGAAAATATTACTAAAATATGACAGATTTAATCATTTTTCTGAGAATAATTTCAATCGAACCTTGAACAACTATTTAATAAAAATATCACTAAATTTATGTACGTATTTAAACTGTGGCTCTCTTAACATTGGCATTTATTTATTTTTCTGCCGAAGTAATAAAAAAAATGTTTTAATAAGTCCAATCATAATCATTGAAAGACCTTAGAATGCAACTTTTTCATAAAACAATAATATATTATAAAAACAAAAAAATAATGTTCACCCAATCCTTTGTTACGTAATTTATTTTTGTGTGATTTTAATTTTACGCGACTTTTTCGAATGGCACCGTTACGTTTTTTCATTCATTTTTGATACTTTTTTACACGGGCTTGGAACCAATTTATTAAATTATATGAAAATGAGATTGTTTTTACGCACCACTTTCTGGAACCAATATATTGCATAAAAAAGGATTAGGTGTGCTTAACCCTTCCCTTACTATGCAAAAAAGTACAAACTACTGAGCTGTGTATACGTTACACATCAGGCAAACGGGAGTAAACCATGGCAATTATATGTAGTATTGCTATAGTAGTGTTATATAATTGTCATGATTCACTCCCGGTTGCCTGATGTGTAACGGATACACAGCTCAGGAGCTTGTGCTTTTTTGCATAGTAAGGGAAGGGTTAATTATTTGTAGATTAAGGAGTTCCTTTGTTAATTTTTTCCACTAACTGTATACTTAAATAAGGCCTTTTTGTAGCTGTTTCAACATTTTTTCTGTCCACTTAGCAAATAAAAAGACAAATAGTCGCTTACATTATTCTACATATAGTAAATTGAAATGAATATTTTAAGTTTTGTATTTAATTAATATCAAATAAGAAGACACAATTTTATATTAACAATATTCACCATTAGAAAATCAATATTATATTTATTTATTCACGAGAAAGACTTGTAAAACAACACGCATTTTATGTTTTATAATAATATAGCATGATACTATTAAGTAATGTAATTTCATTGTTTAATATAAAAATAATATTTTAAACTGCTGCTTCGTTATTAATTTAACATCATTACGGTTTGCGCAATACTAATGATGCTATTTTTGTTCTTGATATTCATATAAGTGAGCACTTGGACATTGAGTCAGATCTCATGTCCGTACACAATAATTATCTGACGCCTAGCGTTTGCGTCCACGTAACAGTATGCCACCACAAAATATAAAACCTCATCTCGGCTGCAAGAAGAGCCTTGACACTCTTGCTTAATAATACAATAATGGTATCGCGTTGCTTGTGATTTAGCCACACTAGACGATGCAATAAAATAATGTTATTCGATACATAATTTTCATCATACACATGGATAGAAGTTTCGCATAAAAATGATTTTATTTATAGTTTAAATTCACATAAAGACTGTATGTCTAATGAACGATTAATATCAAAATCAATAAACGTATAATTATTCGTTTTTGTCATTATGATAGATATAAATAAAAGGCCACAACATTTTCCAATGCCTTAACGATAAACTCTTTACCCTATTGTTAGTATTAGTTAAAGTGGAAGTCTAGAAACGTAATTACATAACAACAAAGTGATTTTTTACCAGACGAAGTATGCATATCATGAGATTGCATGACACCATAAGCAAAAAAAAAACCATATCGACCGTGGAAAGGAAAAAGGACGTAACCCACACATAGCAAATTTTACAAGATGCGAAAAAAATGTGTTTTGATGATTTTGAGCCATATAAAATTATGAAATATCCACAACCTTGAAGTGCACAGAGACTTCTAAGCTGGTATTTAATTGACATCATCTAATATTAAATTAAGAAATTGTCTAGGAAAAACCTTTTTTTCTGTCTTTTTTCTTGGTTTTAATTTTCACAAGCTCATCTTTTTTCAAACTTAAAAGCTAAATTTAGATACTAATTCGGCATTTGCAGCTTACATCCTTTTCATTTAACGTTTATCAAGTATAAATTGTGATTATCGAGAAAAGGTGTTTTGAAATAAGTGTAGGTTACGTCCTTTTTTTTCCACAGTCCATATGAAACTAATTCACTGACATACAAAGAAAATAAACTGTATTCTATTGCTACATATTTATTTTAATAACTTTATGGTTTCTGAAATATTAAAAATCTATTTGTGTCGGTACAAATTAATAACATAAATATCATTATTTTGCGAATAAAGGAGGAAAGTTCTTTTCCTCATACATCACGGACATAAGCTTTTTAATTAATTCGTTAAAAGATTTTAACTTTTAAATTTACATTTACCACGTTACAGTACCAATTAAAATTAAAAGGATTGCAATTAATAAAAAGGTACACTCGGCGTTAAAATCAAAGCAGCATTTAAAGATAATATATTTATTTATAAATTCGTTAAAATCGCTTTGTTTTTCAATGGTTTTCAAGAATATAATTTTCTGCCATTTTTTTTATAAGGAAAGTCCCTGTAGAGGTAATGCTATCTGTAGGACAAATATTTATTTTATAAATATTCAAATTCAATCATATGTTGAGTCAACAAACAATAGAAGACAACTTATAATATAAATATCTGACCTTATATTTTATTTATGTGAGTCAATTATATTATTTTAAGTCTTCTAGGTGCTTCTTTGAATTTATAATATTTGATACACTCAATATACATACAGAAAATTGTGATTTTGAAAACCAACACTGCTTGCCGCAAAGACACCGCAAGAAATTTGCTCGACGTGAAACCGTGTCTCTCTAGTTTGGTTTATTGAACCAGTAATTGTTAAGACAATGCAAAATACTTACCTTTGTGTATATGTATACACGAAGAATGATTATTTACTGAATCGGTATGAAATATTATTAATTAGTTGGCTAAACAAAACATAAAACAATAATAAAAAATAAAGTTGGAAACAATGCCGTGTTAAAATGTATTTGAATGTTGTTTTTCAAAGACAACAGAAACGATGCTATCAAATGATTGATTGTCTTTAAATTAATTCACTAATAAATGCAAATGTGTATGGCTCTAAAAAAACACACTCTGGAAAACTCCGCCAAAACCATGTCCGCTCCCAATGTGGAGCATATCGACTCCTAATGGAATTTATCTCAACAGATGAGTTTCTACGAGAACTCTTTTTACTCAGTTGCCCAACTTCTCTTTTTAAGTAAGTAGCTAATCGCTCTCGATATTCCCTGTTCATAGGATAGAATGGGTGGGAAGGGAAAGTTCAAGACATCACATTCTCCGAACAGAATTTTATAAATTGATTGAAAAGTTGCCACCTGTGTGGTCGAGTGGTAAACGTCGTTGGCTTCGGTTACTGAGATCACGGGTTCGAGTCCCAGTACGGAAAAACAACTATTACTTATTAACATTATATTATAATAATGACATGTTTCTCTGTAAGACAGTAACATGTTTTTATTTGGAATTGGTGTAGATAAATATGTAATATTTATGTTTTTTTCCAGACATAAAGTTGTCTATCGACCTCGAATTTTATCAAAGTTATAATCCACGTGAAAAGTAAACACGTTAACGACAGTATTAGTCCAAAAGAAACCCTTTATATTACACGCTTCCGGCCTCTTATAAATATATTGCCACTCATAACATCAGGGCATCACGTTAGTAGTTTATTATTACTGCCGTTGGCTTTTTGGCTTAGTTCAGCACCTCGTTGGAGGAGGCTTAAGTGCTCTTCACGAGTGCTCTGAGCTTTTACTCTGCACCAGAACAAACAATGAAATCACTGAATGCTAGATAATAGATTGCGTTATTTGATATCAAAGATAGATACTCCATGTTTGTTTTATGAGTTTTTGTATGCGTTGACTTTGAACCGTCAGTGTAAATTGAATAGAGTTGAATGCTCTTTTGACTTTTGTGCAACTATGCAGAGCTGTTTTGGAATTATCATAGCTATGATGCAACATTATTTTTTGAGTAGCATCGTATTAAAAGCACTTTTTTAAATATGATTACAGTCATCCTAAATGGCAGTTCAGTTAGGCTGATCTTTATTAATATCAGCCTTACCTAGTTTTGTACAATAAGCGCTGTTCACTCTTCGAGTGATCATTGTCAATACTTGGTAGAAAAGCATTATATTAATAAAAACACAAAATTCCTTTGTACTTTATTTCACTTTATTTAAAAATTCAGGACCAGTTTCGCTCATTGCGAGCATTGTCAACCTTTAAATATAGTGGATTAAAGTAAAAGGAATATTGCGTTTTTATTACTGTAAGAATCATTAAGCATATTCAAAAAATATTCAGATATTAAAACATAAAACATACTATTGTCTTGAAAGCTATAGTTTCCATTTTTATACAATTAATTATCAAGAATAAATAGTTTATAGTATTGCCAACATCAATCACCGTTTATTTGTAACTGATCGAATGTTTTTCCGTTTTCTTTTCGTTATTTGCGTTACGAGCATTGTCAACTTCGCAATGAGTGAAACCGGTCCTGACTGAAATGTTTGCTGTAAGAGAAACTGATCTTGAAGCTCAATAAAAGTGGAATAAATATAAACATGTGCTTAAATTATTAATAAATTGCCTTTCCACCAAATATTGGCAAGACAGACCATAAAAGAGACAGTTTTTTTCTCAGTTGATATCTCTGACTTCTTAAACAAATTAATTTAACAATGATATTGTCTTACACGAAAGAATTGACACTGCTTAAAATTGGTTTAATAGTTCATAATTAATATTATCCATTTTTTAAGAGGTAACCATTAATTTTACTAACATAGTTCATTCTTCAATTTCCGAAATACTTTCAAACGACAAATAATTAAAATAAAATACTTGTTTATACTAAGTTCACTTAACAATAATATTTCAAATCTATAATGTTAAATAAAACACGGAGTAAAAACTAAGACGGCTTTTACTCGATGTACAAATAATTGGGCCCATTAGAGGTGAAATGATCCAAATAGTATTTAAGAAAAAAAACTTAGATCCGTTGTAGTATTATAAACGTCTTTAAAGTATAGTAAAAGTGAAATAAGCTCATCTAATACACATTGCAATAGTTTTTGTTATCTCTGTAAAATCGAAATACATATATATATAATCCACTAAAACATCAAATAAAAACGTGATTGTACTTGAAAGTCCGAGAGCAAAGTTTTACCATTTTAATAATTGGCTCACTTCACCTCTCAAAGTAAAACTGTTTTAATATAATATCTTGGCTAATGTATGAATATTATTTGAAAATTATAATGCAAGGGAAGATTTTAGTTGTGGTAAGAGAAACCACAACACTAGGATTGTTTCATTATGATGTTTACTCTTTGATATAAATTATTCTGATTAATTAAATATTAATTAAAATCTATTTATTTTTCTTTAATATTATATAACGTTCATTTATTAAAAGTCAGATAATTGATACTCTAATAATATCACCGTTATCATATAAAATACTCGTGTTTGAAAAACAGTCGACGCTTTGAGATGCATAATTTTTATATGAATTCAATTAAGTTTGTAGCAGAAAGTTCTGGCATTTGTTGGTACCGTAACCAAGTCTTCAGCGCATGTCTTATTCGTTCCCATTGTTAACGGGTTTGAATCTCTGTACTGGACGAATATAATATCAATGCTGGTATTTCGGACTTTCATGTTAAATATTAGTATTATAAACATCGATACTAGCATTACTAAAAAAGTTTTTTTATTTAAACAAAAATACAACTTATCGGGATTGTAATACCGGGTGAGTAAATCGAAATCGGTATTTTAGTAATTTATACAAAATACCATAATAATAACTTTCATAAATAACTTAAAATACATCATTAAATGACTCATCAATGCCGAAACCTGTCAGTATTGATACAATTCTTTCAACACAGATTAAAAATATTTCAATTCTTTGCCAACAATTTAAATAAAATATTTCTATACCAGTATTTAAAAATGTTCTAATCCGGTATTTCGATATTATTTGTTAATTAATTAATTAATTTATTTATTTATTAGAAAATTTAAATTAACTTTGATTATTCCACGTATTGTGTTACTAACTGTGACACGTGTTTCGCCTCTTTCAGAGGCATCTTCAGACTTACTATCGCAAAGTTTGCTTAAGTAATGAAGCAAGATTGATTCTAACATTTTAAAATTATGAAATTACAAAAGAGTGGAGTTCGGGTTTTTTTCCTTTTAAGGGGAGCAAGGAGGGGGGTGTAGAATCAAAATAAAGCAAACCAATAATGATACTAATGAGTTGCAATCAATCAATTAAAATGAACTTCCACAAAGTTACCGCTGAAACCATCGAAAGTATTATTTATTTATTGTTTAAGTTATAAAAGTACAGTACATAACATTTCCGCTGACGCCAATTAGCCATGCACTTGACAATTGTAAGGAGAAAAAAATAATAAAAACACTATCAAAATCAACATACAAAATCAAGAAATAAAATAGTAAAACTTAACAAACAGTTCACAAATACTGTCACTAAAAATGTTCAGTTCTCTAGGCAATGAGTTGATCAGTCGAACGGCCCTTGGAACTGGTGACTCATACGTCCTACGTGAGGAAGAAGTTTTTGTAAACAAAGGTTTTTGGTCATAGTTTTGCCCACGTAAGAATAAATTGGGAGCATGTAAGTGAATAGTCATGAGAATTAAGGATTTTTTTACTTGGCACCGAAGAAGAAGAGAAAAATGCTTCAAGCTTTAAAACGATATTTAACCGAGCACTATGCATACCGGAATATCGATGTTGCAATCTCTATCTGTGACTTTACAAACTGTTAACTTGGCTGTATTTATGGATTGCATTATAAATACAAAGTACACTATTTTTGAACAACTCATTGCGTATATTTTCTGTGATTATGTATTTTTTTTAATCCATGTCTGCTCCTAACGTGGGGCATATGTCCTCCTAATGGAGGTATCGCAACAGAAGTTTTTTCGACGAGAACTATTTGTTACTCAGTTGCTCAACCTCACTTTTTTTAAAAGTGAGTAGTAGGGAAAGAAGGATAAGGCTAGGACAGGACTAGTGGTTGACTAATCGCTATTTCTAAGCCCAGTTATTAAAGGATCAGAAGGATGGGAGCAGAGAAAAATAATATGAATTTACATTACAAGCACCCTGTCTTCGATCACAGCTTTAAATTGAATAATTCTCAAATTCACTGTGATCTGACCGGGAATCGAACCCAGATCTGCGTGATCGGTAGAGCAAGCTCTAACCAACTGGAACATAGCAGGCGACATTGAATAATATGTTTAAAAAAATAAGCAACGCCAAACAAAATATAACAAATATTCAGTCTTTCTTTTGTTGTGTTGATTTTTTTACTAAACTTTTGTTAAATCATTTGTTATTGTAATTCCAGCAAAGTATAGTTAATTTATGTGCGATAAAAGTCACTGGAGACACGTCAATGTCTGTATTATTTATAAGGATACCTTGCCAAGAGAAAAACTTACTAACATCTCTGCATACTGAGTCGGTTACGTCTCAAGATTACAAGATGAACGTTGACTTACGATCAAAGTTTTCAGCGGGAGGTTGCCGCCTGGGAGTTGGCTCGTTAGCTTTGATAATGTACTCTCCACTAAAAATAAAAAGGGGACATAATTACCTGCTCCCGATAGAAAATTAAGAGCTCATGTTTCGCTACTGGTTCAGCTATCGGTTAATTCGTTGCGATCTAATCTCATATTGAAAAAGGGTTCAATTGACAACACGGCAAACATAATATGAAAGGATTTGTACAATTCTACTTTCCCCCCAGATAACTAACAATTGGAAAACCGTTTTTGAAAACTGTTTTTATCATTGGCACAATATGTTTAGCAATTGATGTATTTTTCAACTCGTTAGACTGAACAGCAAAATTATTTATGTATATTCACAGAAATTCAACATCTGGATTTTTTGCTGAAAAAATTTGGTCCGAATAATTTTGGAAATAAAAAAACGATGTCACCATGAAGTAACGTAAGTCATTGGTTGTTAAATCCTGTAAAATTAAAAAGTTACATTTATTTAATGTTGTTAGATTAATAATAATTTTAAATAGGTCTTGATAAATAAGAAAAATACCCTGTCAAAAATAAAATTGATTTCAAAATCTATGGTCTCTTAAAATTGATTTTCAAAAATCTATGGTCTGTTAAAGAAAGGAACTATCTTAACAGATTTTTTTTCTACGAAAACTGTTACTCAGATGATCAACCTCCTTTTTTTGCCGAGAGTAGAGATAATAAAATAAGGCTGGGAAAGGACTAGCGGTTAGATAATCGCTCTTGCGACACCCTGCTATTTTAGAAATAGAAGGATGGGACGGAATTTTTACACATTTCGAAAACTCATACCTTCAAACAGAAATCAATATTTTTTCAAACCATGTCCGCTCCCAATGTGGAGCATATGGACTCCTAATGGAGTTTATCTCAACAGAAGTGTTTCTACGAGAACTGTTTGTTACTCAGTTGCTCAACCTCTCTTTTTCCGAAGAGAGCAGGGATAGAAGGATAGGGCTAGGACAGGATTAGTGGTAAGCTAATCGCTCTCGATACGCCCCGTTCATAGGATAGGATGGGTGAGAGGGAGGAATTCAAGACATCACATACATCCATGTCTTTGAACAGAAATTCATAAATCGATCAATTTATAAAACTATCCGTACCGGGATTTGAACCCGGGCCATCCGTAGCCGAAGCCAACAACGTTGACCACTCGAGCACACAGGCGGCAAATTAATTGAAAAATGCTGTTCGTACTCGGAATAGAGCAACGTTAACCACTGTGCCATGGACCCAACAAATACATATTAAATAATAATATAAGAAATATGAGTACAAACTTGACCATGTATTAAAATCATTAAAAAATTACGGTCATTTGAAGCAATGAAATTAAATGTGTGCTAATAATTCCATATTTTATAACGACTATGTAAGTGAATATTTATAATCATAAAAACCCCATTATTTATTTTTACAGCGAACATAAGTAATAAGTAATAATTTCAAACATATACCACGTAATGAATGCAAGTAATTGCGCTTCATATCTTGATTATATGAAATCAAGTAACTTAAATCTCATGTGAGTATATTTTAATCAATTACGTTTTTAAATTTTTGAAGTGATATTATTTAAACAGTGATGTTATTTTTGTTATTAAAAAATTATCATTATTTTAACAATATTTTTCAAAACAAGGGTTTTCATTTGTTGTTAAAAAGACGACTGTTGGTCCTACAAAATTCGGTTGTGGATTTCATCAGTTTTAACACTAAAAACTTATATTCCTTAAGTCGATTTTCAATCAATTTTTTTAATAGTGTCCGAAGCATTGATTTTTGTGATGTATATACTTCTCGGGTTAGTGGTGTTGGCTTCCATGTCGGATCTCAAAGGTTCGAGTCCCAATACGAACAGTATTTTTTGATCGATTTATCGATTTTTATTCTAAGGCATGGGTGTTTGTGATGTCTAAAAACTCCCTCTCACTTTTCCAATTCTTTAATAATTTGACGTAACGAGTTCGATTAGCTAACCACTAGTCGTGTTCTAGCCTTATTCTTCTATAGCGACTGAATAACAAACAGATCTCGTAGAAGAACTTCTGTTAAGATACCTTAATATGCTCCACATTGGGAGTGAACATGGATTAAATATACTCCTTACTACTAATAAGATTCTAAAAAGTAGTACAAAACCAGATCAATTAGCTTGCTATAATTTCCAGTCACATTCTAATTTTCGTACTATCTGACTGAGTAATAACAAGTTTTCGTATAAACTATTTCCTTCTGTAAGTTATATTGAAGCTCCATATACTCAAAATTAAAACCAAAACATTAGAATACCTATATGGATTTTTATCTTTTGTTTAAATGAATAATATGATTTCATTTTAAGACAGTAATGACGAAATCGTCATATTGATCAAGGCATCGCTATTTCATGAGAAAGTGTATAGGAAGTGATTTTTTAAAAATCTTTCCAGTACTTGCATGAAGTGAGTGTTCAATGTATTTCATATCACGAAAACGTAAATACGAGAATATAAAAGGAGTGAACTTGTACGCTGAATGAAATTTTCGTGTATTTGTCAAAACAAACATAAATAATGCCTTAATTATAAACATGTGCGAAACTTAGGGTTATTGATTCGGTCGCTGTAGCTCAAAGAAGCTTGTTTAATACAACCACAGTCAAATTCAGAGGAAAACATTAATTATATATTGGGGTAAATTCAACTTGAATCCTTTAAGAAGAAAATTCATAGCACAAAAGCTTACAATAAATTAATTATTCAACGGGTACGATTCAAGTTTCCATCCACTATTTAACAGCGAAAATTTTATTCTATTTCAAGTGTAGTGAGTTCGCTTAGAAAATATTTACTTGAGTAAATTAATTGTTCAAGCTTTGAATCAGAAAACACGTGATTTTATCATTAATAGTAATGAGCAATATACGGAATCTAGAAATAAATAGTTTTAGAATTTTGATGTACATTTATTAATATTTCACAATATATTACGCCGTTTTATTGACAAGAAGACAAAATACAGTGTTATTTAAATGAACTTATTTTATCTGTGTTTTTAAATAAAAAAATAGATTTGTTTGAAATGGATTAGATTGTTTCAATATATAACAGAAAAATTATCTATTTTTTATAATTAAAGTTAATTTAGGATTTCAACTCAAGGTGCTTGGTGGAATTTCAATATTTAATTTGAATCGTCCAAACTATGTACATTCACTCAAGTTTTGTCAATAACGACACGGGTTTCACATTTCAGCATTTTCAGGCGTTCAAGTGCACCGATGAACTTGAACTGACGCTAAGTAAATGTGTGTATCGTGTTTAAATAGGAAATAAATGTATCACTAAGCTTAAAGCCATTGCTGGCGTAAAGGATAAGGATGTTACACCCAAATAAGGATGCCCATAAACTATTTTTCCTAATAATTTAAGAGACAAACAGAACAGAACTGAAAAGCGCACCAATTTTGAATGAACAGCTATGTATGCCGAATTCCCCACTCTTATACCCTATATCTCAATAAATATAATCATACAATTTCTCTGACAAAATAAATATGATTCTTAAAATTATCCACAATTAAAATCTGTAGACATTCCCATGGGAGAATCCTTTGGGTTTATTGTTGACTTTATTTACATTGATTTAAATTCAAAACATTGAAGCATTAACCTTTTAAAAGCCACACTGTACTAACGATTATTTTCGTTCAATTAATTTGTTTTATTCATATTACGTGGAATATTTTGAAATTGTGTTTATTTCAACAAGAATTATTAAATTTACATTATTGTTATGTAGTCAAAAGATATTTTGTTATAATACTATAGAATTCTTGCGAAAACTAAATAATTTTCTTATTTTACATTATTATTTTAATAATGTTTTCAACGTCGAATCAATCAATAAAACGAATGCTTAATTGTCTATCAAAAACAAGGAATATATCAATTATATAAAGGCACCACCTCAACTATTGAAAAGTCACTCATTTCTCGATTACAGAAAATGAGGCGCGTGTAATAGTGTGCTTACATATAAAGGTAATTTTAAAAGTGAAAACATTTTTTGCGTATGATAAAATAAAATTTGAATTACATATTGTATCATAGTAAAGATATTAAAAGTATCAATTTAAATTCAGTATTATCGTATTTATAAGAATAAATAAACTTGAATCGTTCAAACTATGTACATTCTCACAGATTTTGTCACTAACGACCCGGGTTTTGCCTTTCGGCATCTTCAGGCGTTCAAGTGCACGGATAAACTTGAACTGACGCTTAGTAAATGAAAGTTTCGTGTTTATATAAGAAATAAATGCATCACTGAGTCCAAAGCCATCACTGAGTCCAGTTTTTTTTCAGGAAATTTTGTAAATAAATAGAGCACAGCTGCATAGTCTTCCGATTTTAAATGAAATATTAAACCTTCCAGGATATCCACTTCTATACCCTATATAATCATAAAATCATATAATCATAAAACCTTTGCCGACAAACAAGTAATATAATTCTTGAAACTACTTACTACTCAAATCTGTTGGCATTCCCATGAGCTTATCCTTTTCGCCAGCAATGGCTTTGGACTCAGTGATGCATTTATTTCTTATATACACACGAAACTTTCATTTACTAAGCGTCAGTTCAAGTTCATCCGTGCACTTGAACGCCCGAAGATGCGGAAAGGCGAAACCCGGGTCGTTAGTGACAAAATCTGTGAGAATGTACATAATTTGAACGATTCAAATTTAATATTGAAATTCCACCAAGCACCTTCAGTCGAATTCTTAAATTATATAATAAATAAACTGTTGAATATTTTTGTAATTGTGTTAGATCTTATATACCTTTTTTAAAATTAAAATGTTTGTTGATTTATAGACTACTAGCTGTAAGCCCGTTGCCCAGCAACGTGAGATTTTTGTTGCATTGTGTTTTGTTGCATTGTATTTTATTTTATTTTACTTTATTTTATTTTATTTTATTTTATTTTATTTTATTTAATTTAATTTTATTCTATTTTATTTTATTTTATGGTATTTTATTTTATTTTATTTTATTTTATTTTATTTTATTTTATATTATTTTATTTTATGTTATTTTATTTTATTTTATGTTATTTTATTTTATTTTAATTTATTTTATTTTTATAGTAAGCAGAAATTTCGTAAATTATTTAATATTTGGAATAAAGTTTAAGTTTGCTAACAACCATTTTTCGTAGTAGCATAAATTTCGTAAAATAATTAATTTTTGGAATAATTTTTAAGTTTGCTAACAACCATTTTTCGTAGTAGCTTAAATTTCGTAAAATATTCAATTTTTGGAATAAAGTTTAAGTTTGCTAACAACCATATTTCGTAGTAGCCGAAATTTCGTAAATTATTGACTTTTTGGAATAAAGTTTAAGTTTGCTAACAACCATTTTTCGTAGTAGCATAAATTTCGTAAAATATTCAATTTTTGGAATAAAGTTTAAGTTTGCTAACAACCATTTTTCGTAGTAGCATAAATTTCGTATATTATTTAATATTTGGAATAATGTTCAAGTTTGCTAACAACCATTTTTCGTAGTAGCATAAATTTCGTAAAAAATTCAACTTTTGGAATAAAGTTTAAGTTTGCTAACAACCATTTTTCGTAGTAGCAGAAATTTCGTAAATTATTGAATTTTTGGAATAATGTTCAAGTTTGCTAACAACCATTTTTCGTAGGAGCAGAAATTTCGTAAATTATTTAATATTTGGAATAATGTTCAAGTTTGCTAACAACCATTTTTCGTAGTAGCAGAAATTTCGTAAATTATTGAATTTTTGGAATAATGTTCAAGTTTGCTAACAACCATTTTTCGTAGTAGGATAAATTTCGTAAAATATTCAATTTTTGGAATAAAGTTTAAGTTTGCTAACAACCATTTTTCGTAGTAGCATAAATTTCGTAAAATATTCAATTTTTGGAATAAAGTTTAAGTTTGCTAACAACCATTTTTCGTAGAAGCAGAAATTTCGTAAATTATTGACTTTTTGGAATAAAGTTTAAGTTTGCTAACAACCATTTTTCGTAGGAGCAGAAATTTCGTAAATTATTTAATATTTGGAATAATGGTCAAGTTTGCTAACAACCATTTTTCGTAGTAGCAGAAATTTCGTAAAATATTCAATTTTTGGAATAAAGTTAAAGTTTGCTAACAACCATATTTCGTAGTAGCCGAAATTTCGTAAATTATTGACTTTTTGGAATAAAGTTTAAGTTTGCTAACAACCATTTTTCGTAGTAGCATAAATTTCGTAAAATATTCAATTTTTGGAATAATGGTCAAGTTTGCTAACAACCATTTTTCGTAGTAGCATAAATTTCGTAAAATATTCAATTTTTGGAATAAAGTTTGAGTTTGCTTACAACCATTTTTCGTAGTAGCATAAATTTCGTAAATTATTTAATATTTGGAATAATGTTTAAGTTTGCTAACAACCATTTTTCGTAGTAGCATAAATTTCGTAAATTATTGAACTTTTGGAATAAAGTTTAAGTTTGCTAACAACCATTTTTCGTAGTAGCATAAATTTCGTAAAATATTCAATTTTTGGAATAAAGTTTAAGTTTGCTAACAACCATTTTTCGTAGTAGCATAAATTTCGTAAATTATTTAATATTTGGAATAATGTTTAAGTTTGCTAACAACCATTTTTCGTAGTAGCATAAATTTCGTAAAAAATTCAACTTTTGGAATAAAGTTTAAGTTTGCTAACAACCATTTTTCGTAGTAGCATAAATTTCGTAAAATATTCAATTTTTGGAATAAAGTTTGAGTTTGCTAACAACCATTTTTCGTAGTAGCATAAATTTCGTAAATTATTTAATATTTGGAATAATGTTTAAGTTTGCTAACAACCATTTTTCGTAGTAGCATAAATTTCGTAAATTATTGAACTTTTGGAATAAAGTTTAAGTTTGCTAACAACCATTTTTCGTAGGAGCAGAAATTTCGTAAATTATTTAATATTTGGAATAAAGTTTAAGTTTGCTAACAACCATTTTTCGTAGTAGCATAAATTTCGTAAAATATTCAATTTTTGGAATAAAATTTAAGTTTGCTAACAACCATTTTTCGTATAAGCAGAAATTTCGTAAATTATTGAATTTTTGGAATAATGTTCAAGTTTGCTAACAACCATTTTTCGTAGTAGCAGAAATTTCGTAAATTATTGAATTTTTGGAATAAAGTTTAAGTTTGCTAACAACCATTTTTCGTAGGAGCAGAAATTTCGTAAATTATTTAATATTTGGAATAATGTTCAAGTTTGCTAACAACCATTTTTCGTAGTAGCAGAAATTTCGTAAAATATTTAATTTCTGGAATAATGTTTAAGTTTGCTAACAACCATTTTTCGTAGTAGCATAAATTTCGTAAATTATTTAATATTTGGAATAATGTTTAAGTTTGCTAACAACCATTTTTCGTAGTAGCATAAATTTCGTAAAATATTCAATTTTTGGAATAAAGTTTAAGTTTGCTAACAACCATTTTTCGTAGAAGCAGAAATTTCGTAAATTATTGAATTTTTGGAATAATGTTCAAGTTTGCTAACAACCATTTTTCGTAGTAGCCGAAATTGCGTAAATTATTTAATATTTAGAATAATGTTCAAGTTTGCTAACAACCATTTTTCGTAGGAGCAGAAATTTCGTAAATTATTTAATATTTAGAATAATGTTCAAGTTTGCTAACAATCATTTTTCATAGTACCATAAATCGACCACGGCGCATATATCGACAGCCCTGCAGTTTTTAAATTGCAAATTATTGAATTATTGGAATAATGTTCAAGTTTGCTAACAATCATTTTTCGTAGTATATATATTTTATTCAACTAATTTTCAAATACGCTACAAATACATTTCGTAAAAGAAGAAAAAGACCCGAGGACATCAGTACGCACACATTTGTGAAAAGTAAAAAGTGAAAAGTAAAAAGTAAAAAGTGAAAAGTAAAAAGTGAAAACTTATTTTATCGGCTATTAATATATAGATATAATAAAATCAGTCAACCACTATACTTACGTTTGCAAAACAAATCAAGATGTCGAAAGTTGCGAACATAAATAATGCCATTGTCTGGGTAAAGTAAACCAGCACGAGAATAGCTATACCTATTACACATTATAATGTCAATTACGTAAATATGTGAGAAACTGACGACAAAGTATTCGAAGTTTCGTAACCTAAACATACTTTGTAATTGGTATAAATTTGTTACTTTGTGGTTTAAATTACACTGTGGATATTATTTTGAGAATAAGTATTTTGAGGATAACTAAGTTTATGATATGAAGGTGTTTTGAAAACATTGTTGCGGTAATTAGTTATTACATGATTATTAATACTTCTATTTAATAATGTAAGTTTATATTATTCACAGTCGTTCGAGAAAATAAAATCTTTTAAAAGATTTTAAAATAGAAAAGTATTTTATTACGCAAATTATTTATTCTTAAGTCATAAAATCACTAAAGAGTGTAGTAGAATTGCTTGTCTGATACAATAGTAGATGCTTTTTTTCATATTAATTGTATCCTGTTATATCAATTTTTTGTTCATTGAAATTTATATGAAAGAATAAATGTATTCTTAAAATAAATTAACACGTTGGGTGCGTAGTGCAGGGGTGAACGTCGTTAGCTTCCATGACAGATCTTACGGGTTCAAATTTTAATAACACGGATGTCCAAGACATTTAAAAAATGGAATACTTGGTATTCTAATAGAATTTAAGCAATATTTTGATGAATATGTGTAGTGTTATCTATACTGAGTCAATATATGTTTTTAAAATATCGAATTCGAGTGTATATTAGGCAAAAATATTTTTCCCAAAAACACGCAGTATCTCTGGGACATATTAATGATTTATTTGCGCGGTATTCAAAGGGTTAATAAAGAGATTTAGAGCAAAATATTTTTCATTGCATTTAGTGTTCATGGAATTTAGTGCCTAGAATGATCTGATCGTATAGTGATATGTAAGTTATACGGAAAAGATATAAAATATCAATTCGGAGTCAGTGTCGGTCAAAGATAGAATCGTTATTTTTTTTCCTACTCTACAGCCCTGTAAAATAGTCAAATAGTTATCTAGTTCGAAAAATCGCGGTTTCTTTATAAAGTTATACATGAAAAATAATTTTACTTATATAATTTTTTAAGAGGAAGTTGTGACAATTGGTCGTTTCGTATTCCCTAAAAAAATAATGTGTTACCATAAATAAACCTGCCTTTTAAAGGGTCGATATCAAAATTATGAAAACATTGGCTACAAATGACATAAATTGAAAGATGTAGAATACAAAAGGTAACGTGAAACAGTGTTTTAATTGAAACAAAATTGTTGTTGTGAATTTTGGCTTATTTTGAGATCGTAATTTATTATTTGAAAAAAAAATACTCTATACATTATATGGCACTGTCCTTGACACTGAAAACGATTCTGATCATTTGTCATTTTAATTGGGTGTATAATTTTCTACCAGATGTTCGTATACAATATCAATCTGCAGATAATGTTAGTTGGGGTCCATTACGGAATTGATATGTCTGGCGACCCTTCTGAACGGTGTAAGGTTCAATCCCGTGCCAATAAATAATGCACTCTGGATGTATGCAAATTCGGAAGCCGCCCGTACAACTGACTGCAACTGCTTCTGCCTGTAACTGACGTGAACAGAACATCGAACCTGCACAGAGGTGTAATCAGGATAGAAATAATATTTTATATTAAGGTGTACCACAAAAGGTATCAAATTAAAAAATAATTTGAACTAAAAAATAATTTCATTCAAGTTCGAATAACCAGTAAATCATAGGGTAAAATCACGGCTTTTGCCATCGTCAGAGCTATGGTGGCGAAAGCCAAAATAGCTATCAACTAATATATATAAAAACGGTAGAACTAAATAAGTTGCTATTTTTACCCTTTTATAATGGAGTTCTACTAAGTAAATGCCAAGCCAATAAACATGTAAATTAGATCAATATTTTCAATTATAAAACAAAATGAGAAGGCTTTACAGATAATTTAAAAACCATTGTATTTCAGTATATCAACTTAACCGTAAGATACAGTTTTTAATCACATGTTTTCTCAAATTGATGCATATAGAATTTTGAGTTAACATATGGCTTAGCTAGAAATTCTAAGAGAGTAAAGGAAAACAAACAATATGTATATATTTCTTTTTTGTGATCTGATAAGCGGATAAGCAATATGTAGGTAAATATCACAGGCATTCAAGCGTTTGGGTACAAATTCATAAATCACAAATTATAGTAAAACTCCCATTTACTACACTCCCCCAAGTGTAATTGGGGGAGTGAATATCATAAAAAATTAAAGATTTGGTTTTTTCCGCGCAAAATGCAAAATTAAGATTTCCCTTAGTTTGGCAAAAAAATAAATATGGACGAAATATTTAGTTACTAAGTGATAAATGCAAAGCGCGCTAAAATTCAACATATAGACAGTCACCCGGCTATACGTGTGTAACCTGGCACGTGTTAAGAACACATACGATAGCTAACATTTTACTGTATGCACCGCACATACGACCGCCTCGTAGCAACAAAAATGGAATGCGACCGTTCAATTGGGGGGTAGTGGAATCGGGGGTTCCACTGTATTATTTTGTAGTTATTTAATTAAGTTAAAATACAAGTTTTTTTCGACTATACCTTATGTTTAAATTGATTTGGGATTTATTTAATAAAATATGTCATAGTTTAATTATACGTTTGAGTGAAAGTATAATAAAACGGTATCTGTTGTATATTACTCTGATTATTCTCGTACTAGTAAATATTTACTGTCGTAATATTAGTAATGTAAACAAATTCTAACGCCATCAAATCATACATAATTTAACTTTTTTCTCATTTTACATGTAAAACTTTAAATATTTGAAGCCAACAGTGTGGGTTGATATTTTATGGCATGTATTATTTTGAGAAGACACTACTTTAAAATCTGTTGGTCTTAAAAAAGATACAATTTGCTATTTGACAAACTATACATTTATTTAAATACTAGAATTTTAAATTTTGAATCCACAAAAACTGTATAATTGAGGAGCAAACATTCAAAAAGTGTTTTGTCACACAAATACAAAGCTTGGAAAATGATGATTTAAGTGTTGCAAAAGTGACGGTTTGTATAGATGTGTCAACTTTATGATTTCATTTTAATATGAAAAAAAACCTCTTTGAACACTAATTTTGATTTCCATTCATAGGTTTTATTATGGGCTATCAGAATTGATATAAAACGCCATTTTTCAAAATTTGTGACAAAAAACTTTTTGAATGTTTGCTTCTCATATTATTTAACATTCATTTTCAAGTCTTCTATATATAATAGTTATTTTTTTCAATTTAAAGTAAAGATATCGAAAGCTTTGTTCGGATAAATTAATTTTAAAAATATATTCTAGATTCCTAACGCCGTTCCTGGTTAGGTGAATACGGGTTTCTCAAATGCACTACTTAGCACACAGTAACGCCAGATGTCTTGATGGCTGCTGGATGATTAATATTATATAATTAGTTTAATTAGTTTTGGGGTTTGTTGGGATTTGGAACAATAATGGTATTCGTGTCCCATATTTTTCAATGTCATGTAAAGTTTCAAAAGTATTCAATTTCAAAATAGAAAAATAAAAAAGACATCAAATTACATCGTATCTTTTTTCATAATATGTAATACGACATCCATAAGGTAATCAAAAAAAAATAAGATCGCCAACATTAGTTGACTCGGTAAAAAAGTTTTTGACAATATGAATAATCTACTTACGGACTCTTCCGCGAGAAAACTTTCTGCTATTTTATTATTATTAGTTAATTTATATTTAAAAAAAAACTTTTTGGAAAAATAAAATCTGATCAGCGGTATCCCATAAGTTACAAACTTTTGCACTGTACACCAGTTGTCAACTACGGCCCGCGAACTCGATACAGCCCTCCGAAGATTTTTGCCGACCCCTTCCTTTATATTTAAGAAAATAAATATTATTGAAGAAAAATATATTTTTATTATTTAATTGTGAAAACATGACAATGATAAGTTTTAAAGCCTTCTATTAGGGTTGGGATACGACTTCAAGATAATCTACTCTGCGTTGAATTTAAAGAGGAATCATGAATATCCCGTTCGGCGTTCCCTATATGATGATGAATAGGGTAATTATCATTTAATTTATTTATTTTATTAAAATTGCAAAAGATTGACAAATTATAAATTTTAAACTTTTACAAAGAAAAAAAAATGTACAGTTTAATATTAAGAGCAGTAGAAAAAATGACTGTTGAAGGAAGTCAATTGAGTAAGCTCCGACAAACACTACTTTAATATTATACATAAAAAATAGTATTCGTCGGAACTCACCCACGTCTACGTGGAATATGTTGACATCCGAAGCAATATTGTTGAACACCATAAAATAAGGTTGAGAATCCATGCTCTAGACCAGGGGTGGGGAACTTTTTATTCTCTAAAAGCCGCATTTATTTTTCTGATTCGACATAATGCCGCAGTAAAAATTGACTAGGGATTCTTTGGCCGGAACCAGCAATTTACGGTCAGAATATAACAGGAATTTACATAAATTTACAGAATTGGCCAAAAGATCGCAGGTTCCCCACGCATGCTGTAGACTTTCAAGAGTATTTTAAAGTGTATTCATTTTAAATAATTAACATTCAAAATAAGCCGTTACGTTATGTTAAAATACCACCCAAACTGATTATATTAAAAATAAACGATATTTTAATATGATCTTGTAAAAAAACAGTCTTTTTTCCTGTTATTCTCAGGGGTGTTTGAAACATAAAAAATGGTTTATTTATGGATACAAGTAGCAAGATACGCGGCAGAGATACTTATCTGTGACATCGCTGAGGGACTTTATCTGAAGTACCTAAGCTAATATCATATGACTTCCCTAAACATCTGGCCTATTTTTTGTCCTACCTAATTAAGACTTAATGGCCCTAAATGGCATTAGAGTTAAGCGCTCCGGCTCAAAACACTAACATTTTGTAAACGTAAAATGGATTATTTTAGTCCTTTTAACGGAGAAAAATTCAATTTAAAATGAAATAAAGTTTTAATGTCTTATTTAAAATAATATAACGGAAAATTTTTATCAAAAGAAAATAATTCAAATCATCTTATACGAAATTTTTCTTGAAAAAAAATATTAGCTTTATCTGTTTTTATTTAATATTCTTTACATAAATTGTATCTTAAGTTTTGCAAAAAAAAAGTTTTTACAAACAAAATAATTAAAGCAAGATTTTTATGCTCAACTGATCACGTCCATCATTCATCAGCAAAAAATTTAGCAGCATCTGATATTTTTTTTTTATAAAATATTATTTTACTATAAAACTTAATATATTTCATTTATTTCACGTATTGTGCTACTAGCTGTGTTTCGCCTCTTTCAGAACCATCCTCAGAAAATCTTACTTTCACAATGCTTGTGTAAGTACGAATGATTTTAATTTTAATATTTTATATTATATTAAATTATTTTATCGCCTGCTGTGGCCCAGGTGGTTAGAGCTTGCTCTACCGATCACGAATTTCTGGGTTCGATTTCCGGTAAGTTCACTGTGAAGTTGAGAATTATTCAACTCAAAGTTTTGATCGAAGAATGGGTGTTTGCGATGTCAATTCAGATTATTTCCACTTCTCCCATCCTTCTGATCCTTTAATAACAGGGTGTAGCAATAGCGATTAGCTAACCACAATTAGTCCTGTTCTAGCCTTATCCTTCTTTCCCTACTACTCACTTTGAACAAAAAGTGAGGCTGTGCGACTGAGTGACAAACAGTTCTCGTAGAAAAACTTCTGTTAAGATACCTCCATAAGGAGGTCATATGCTCCACATTGGGAGCGGACATGGATAAAAAAAATATTAAAAATTATTTCGTCTTCCCATAAATATATCTTATTTTAATCCATGTCCGCTCCCAATGTGGAGCATATGGCCTCCTAATGGAGGTATCTTAACAGTATTTTTTTTTCTATGAGAACTGTTTGTTACTCAGTCGATCAACCTCACTTTTCTTAAAATGAGTAGTAGGGAAAGAAGAATAAGGCTAGAACAGGACTAGTGGTTGGCTAATCGCTATTACTATAACCAATTAGTAAAGGATCAGAAGGATGGGAGCAGAGAAAATGATGTGAATTTACACCACAAACACCCAGTCTTCGATCACAATTTTGAATTGAATAATTCTCAAATTCACTGTGATCTGACCGGGAATCGAACCCAGACCTGTGTGATCGGTAGAGCAAGCTCTAACCAACTGGGCTACAGCAGGCGACAATCAATAATAAACGGTATAAAATATTTATTTTAGTAAAAATCACACAAGTTAAAAAAAAATATATGTATAAAAGAATTTAATTAAATTATATTATCTTATCCTAATGCTTAATCTTAGCCTAATTGCTTAAAAAAATCTTATCTAAATATTAGACTACGCAGTAAAATTATACTGAATTTTGTTACCACGCAGCATCCGCGTTATTTGCTTTATAGACGTATGTAATAAAATTAACCTAACCATGTTTGAGCCCAACGATTAGTCAATACGGCAGGCAAAGTAAATCTTGACTTGCTTCCGAGGATGACGTTTTAATGGTGAGGCATTTACAGCTCAATCAATCAATTACACCTGAACGTGCAAACAAATTGATCTTTGCTTAATTTTCCCAATCACGTTGATGAGACTGGAGCAGATTACGCAGACAAAGGAACTGTATTGTCTGAAACAGCGATTGGCAATCACTGTTGATTTAAATCAGTCAGCTGATTTATTCTTAGGCCAAATTATTATCAATTAATTAATTGTATTAAACGAGCTTATAATGCTGTTATCGTATTACATATCGCTATTACAGACAAAATCTTGTTCGTTTATTAATATTTCAAAAATATACAAAGTGTGAATCAAAAGCTTCACCGAAAGTCTCGGAAAGCTTTTGTTGAAACAATCTAAGTATATTTAACTATCAAAAATACGAATTATTTTTTACAACGTAACTATCGAATGTCGAGAAATATCACAATCTGTAGGTTGAAAATTTTCTTAATTAACCGTTTAAATACCGCGCAAATAAATCATTAATATGTCCTAGAGATAGTGCCTGTTTTTGAGAAAAAGAATTTTGCCTAATATACACTCGAATTCGATATTTTAAAAACTTATATTGACTCAGTATAGATGGAACTACACATATTCATAATAATATGGCTTATATTCTATTAGAATACCAAGTATTTGATTTTTTAAATGTCTTGGACATCCGTGTTTGCTTGCATATGTTCCGGACACCCGTGTCCGCTTGTTATTCAAGTGGTTAAGTACCCGGGTGAAACAGTTTCGTGCATTTCAATAAATCAGATTATATAATATATTGTGGCAAGCGATGTATTTTTAAAATCCATATCTACTCTCAATGTGGAGCATATGGCCTCTTAATAGAGGTATCTCAACATAAGTTTTGACATTTGTTTGTGACTCAATCGCTCAAACTCTCTTTGTCGAAGAGAGTAGTAAGGATCGATGGATAAGACAGGACAGGACTAGTGGTTAACTGATCGCTGTTGCTACTTCGAACCCATGAGATCTGTCACGGAAGCCAACGACGTTGACCGCTGCGCTATGAACCGATGTATTTAACCAGATATTAAAAAGAAAGATATACGAGATTTATCACGATCAAAAAATGCAATATTAAAACATGTTTTCGAAAAGAAGACGGATATCGAAGTTGTAGCTGTAGACCAAGCAAGACAAAAAAATCATTTGTTAAAAATAAATGTTAATTTTGCTGAGTCGTAACGAGATCGAGTAAATCTCAACATTAGATAACATTCTTAAAATAATAAGTGAGAATCTGTAGTTGATGATGTCGGATACAATGTGTAGTAACCATTGGGATCAAATAGATCTATTTTTTAATGATTTTTATAAACTATAAGGTTTATAAGGCAATTTTTATGAATTACTTTTATAATTAAAATATATCATCGTCTTTTTTAGTATTATACTATATTACAAATAATAAATAATTAAAACCACATACTCATCATTGGCTGCTTATCCCTGGCTTCAACTTTAATCGGGCAACAAAACGTTTGCGGCAACTCAAAGTAAATCCTTCACTGAGAAATTCAGAGTTCAATGGTTATTCAAATGCAAATACTACCATCCTTAAAACCATATTAAACAAAAAGCATCTTTGTAGATATCATCAAATTAACGAAAATAATCTAGTTATGAAATATGTTACTTATACGTTTCAATTCAAAATAATTATAATTTATTGTAAGTAAGCTTTTGAATGTATTTACTTTTATAATAAGAGAATATAAATAATATTTAGCATTGCAGATCACTTGCAAGGTTTAGAGAATAATTTATTTAAGACATGTATATTATATTTTTCACTTAAATTAATCTCTATATGATTATTTGCTAACTTTCACAGTTGATAAATAATAAACTCAAAAAATATCTTAAACTGTAACTAAATTTCGTTTTAATTTAGTTTGTAATGAAGTATTTTTCAAACAATATAAATATTTTATTCTGATTTCTTTCAAATTCATTGAATTATCGTACAATGAATGATATTTTTAGTTATTGTCGTTCAAAATGAGCTGAACAATGTAAAACGATGAATTTTCCAATAACAATAGTTTCAATATATTTTTAATATAAATACAATATCAGTTTGATTGTGAAAAACTATCAGCTAGATATTATTTTAATGACAATTGAGGCAATTTAATCAAACTAATTTATTTTATTTAATTTAAGTTGTCAAAATATGTGTATTTAAAACAATATTTTTCAGTAAAATCATTTTATTTTGATGAGTAAACAAACGAATTTGAATAACCACAGAATGTATAATTGATTGATAGCCTGATTGTCTTTTATCCACATATTTAATGGTGAAAATTTACTCCCAGGTTCAATTAACATAACACATTGTCTGGCTAAAACTGCAACGTAACATTAGCAATTACTCGACCACTAATATGAACATACATTGAACAATTTATTGACGAAATTCATCTCTTGATAAATTTTCTTAGTAGATAAAATGTATCATCATACTGGCAGAAGCTAAGTAACAGATTGATAGTTTCGAGTAAACAAAAAATGCAATATTTGATCTTTTAAGATGAAGTTTATTGTCTTGATGTTTTATACTAACATGTAGATGAATTTAACCCTCCAAAGACAAGCGTGACCATATGGTCACATTAGACACCGCTGTCTATTGAACCCGCTATTCATCCTTTTTCTACCTGCATATCGTTGCTTTCACTCATATTTGTTTAAGAAGGGTACAGACTTCAGTTAGTTATCAGCCGTGGGGACACAAATGCACATGCAATTTTTTGAATTTCTGTTTTTTTTAATGGACTTTTTGAAACTGTTGGTTATTTTTTATCAAAACATCAAATTATTTACGGATCTTTTGCTAATATATTTATATTGAAATTATGTTGATCTTTAGAGGTCAAATTGTAAATATTTTTAAAAATTTCACGTTTAGCTATATTTCAACCCTGAATGTTTGTGTGCCCATACGGTCACGCTTGTCTTTACTACTGTCCGTACACAATATTGCACGGTAATAAAAGAATGAGCATGACTATATAGTCATGCGAGGTTCCTATACAACGACTTTGCGTTTTTTTTTTTAATTTTGTTAGTAATAAAAGTTATCCGTGATTTCAATATGGCATTAAAAATATTTTCTTAAACGAAAAAAAGCTTTCGTCTCTGGAGGGTTAATATACTGATCTGACACAAATAAAGTAAGAACTTAATTACCATGTACAGGAAGCCTGTATTTAGAACTGTATTAATATTTACTGATAAAATAATGTCGTTTTCGTCAAACTGATACAATAAATGCATCAAACGAGTAAATTTTGATAAAGAATTGATATTCAAAAATAATCTCATTATTTACTAATTTAATTTTTGTATTTTTTTTAATGAACGTAATCTTTATCGTGGCTACTTTCAACTGTGTCTATTTGTCGTTTGCGCAAATGCCATGGGTCAATATTTCGAGTACACTTTGCTATTATAGTCACCATTTATCATATAACTATGAATACTTGTAATATATTTTCAAATATGATATCACAATGACCGATTTGAATCTAGTACTAAATTTTTCTTTTAATTGAATGAATGATATAACATACAAATAGTAGAAATTATAAGCAAATTAACAACGTATAATTAGTAGGTTATACCTTAAGGCTAGTTCAATTTTGTATCAATTAGATTTGTTAGACGCCTGTAATAATTTTAAATAAATACAATAAGATATATATTTAAAATACATATTATCGAGGAACAGTATATGTGTTCGTAAGGGGTTGATAACCTATCATTTAAAATTACAAAACCACAAATTCAAAAAACGAACAATCAAATATTCATGAGAATTGAGTGGTTATCTCATTTGAATAAAGAATGAAACGTGATCAGTCAGTATAGGTAGTGAAACGATGTAATAAATACGAAATCGATGTATGTCTAAATAATTTATTGTCATTTTGGTTATAAAATACAAACTTAAAATTCCAATGACAGCAAAAATACAATGTGTAAAATTTTATTTAAATTTTACATGCTTAATTAACTATATAATATTATGTCCATTCATGCTTGTTGGACAAAATTATTTGAATACAATATAATAAGTGCATTTAATTTATCAACCCGGCAAATTTAAAATTCCTAGATTGTCATAATATTAATAACAAATTAAGGTATTGTTGAAATTTTCCAATGTATCGCAGTTAATAATAATAATACTATCATTGGTAAAAAAACATTGTTAATGCATCTTTTGAATAAAACTTCTCATTTTTATGCATATTTTACCTGCAACTGGAGAGAGTTTCCGCATAACACACCACCTGGATTTCCACTGAAAGTTATAAAAAATGGTTAATCTTGTAAATTTTATACGTTATATTTTACAGATAAATATGTATTACCAAACATAATTATTACTAATGCAAACTAATAAAATATTTATTTAAAATACATTATGTATCGACTGTGAAAAGGAAAAAGGGCGTAACCCACACGCATCAAATTTTACAGGAGGAGCAAAAAATGTGATTTGATGATTTTGGGTCATATGTAAATTATGACTTATACACAACCATGAAGTGCACGGAGACTTCTGAACCGGTGTTTAATTGACATAATATAATATTAATTTAAGAAATTGTCTATAAAAAACCTTTATTTCAGTATTTTTTCTTGGTTTCAATTTTCACAAGCTCATCTTTTTTCAAACATAAAAGCTAAATTTAGACACTAATTCGGTATTTGCAGCTTGCATCCTTTTGACAGAACGTGTATCAAGTTTGATACATTATGATTGTCGAAAAAGACTTGTTTTGAGGAAACTGTGTGTTACGTCCTTTTTCCTTTCCACAGTATGTTGTTAAATATACACAAACAACAAAATAATTGAAAAAAGCAAACATAATATTATGTATAAAAAACACATTCAATAATTATTCCACAATTTTTAAAACAATATATTTTTGATAAGATCCTCTCTGTTGAACAGGTAAAAGACTTTAGACATGACTTTGCTAATTACTTAGATATCACCTATGTACTCATTATGTTCACCTTTATTGTTTTATTACTATTAATGTGGCTTCGAATGTATAGTTTTGCTAATGATGTTATAATTGCATTCTAATATAATACAAGGTTATTGTTGCTTCACTGCTCTCATATATTCGAGTAATTCTATAATATGGTCTCATTCGAGGAGAAATGAGCCAACTAGTAAAATAGTAAAAAAAATCTTGAACTTTTAAGCTCTATCACGTCTTTACTTGTTTTGGTGGATTACATATTTTAAATTTTGTGAGGTTACTTCACTTTTACGATACTTTAAGACGTGTAGAAATATTACAACTCATCTATTTTTTTTCTGAAAAACCACTTGCCTTTATCTCTAATGAGCCTATATAATGCAATATAATTTTTGTAAATATTTTTTTTATTTACAAATACATTGAATAAATAACATGTATTTTCTACGTACATATATTAAAATATTATCAATTGTTTGAAAGTATTTTTTTTATATAAACGGTATATTTCTACCGCAATGACAGTTAAATCCATTGGAATTATAAAGGTAAGTCCACTCTAAGTTACAAAGATGAACTTGTTCAACATCATTATAAAATTAAACTTTGTGTTCTTATCCCAAATGCCTAGTTCATATTTTGAATCAAAGTAACAGAGACTGATAAGTCTCTTAAACAAGAAAGTACTTTTCCGGAAATGTTCTAATAAAAATGATAAATCTGAGTAGCTTAACTTTAAGTTACTTATCCATCTCATTCAAACTAATAGTAAGAAAGTACCGTGAAGTATAAAATGATGAAATTAATCCCCAGGTAATGTCACAAGTTTGCGGTCTGTGATTTATATTTCAGAAGAAGTCTCGGATTAATTTATTCTTTGGCAAAAAACTTCTTTACCTTATGTTATTATAACCGCTAGAGAATTATGCAAAAACATAATCCATTACAGTCGAAATGAAAAAAATTCTTTTACTGTACCAATTTAATAGTTTTATAAAACATCTTTTATAGTTTTGATAACCAAATATATGTTTTCCTAATATCCGATTAAATCATTACAATTAGCTGAATAACATACTTTAACAGTAAATGTTCAAAAAGAAAAAAACAACGGCTACAGGAAATTATATTATGAAAATTGTTGACTTTTGAAGAATAGAAATTGTGTTTACGATAAAAAATAGAGTATAAACGTATAAAGAATTTTTCTCAACGAGTGAATATTGTAGATTTCAGTAAAAAATATTTATTTGTTGAGTGAAGCTTTAATATCGACAATGGAAAGGCAAAAACATGTAGCCCACACTGTTATCTTTTTTATTTTTTGAGGCGCAAAAAAACGTTTTTGTGACAACATTGAAATTATTGTAGACTAATAAACTGCAGTATAATCTAGTCAATCTGATGTTTATTTAAAAAGTTGTTTAACCTTTAACAAAGTCTAAATTTTTACAGGCCCTTCTTTTTTAAACTTAAAATCTAAATTTAGATACTTATTTGGCATTTGTAGTTTTACGTAATTTTAATTAAAAGTATATTTCGTTATGATTGAAAAAAATATGGGTTACGTCCTTTAACTATTCTACAGTCGGTATTATAAAATTGTGGAATAAGTTTTAAAAAAATTGATACCTTTATTGAACACTTATAGGTACATAAAATAACCATCAGCAGAATGAGCCAACGTAAATTTAAGATTAAAATCAAATTATAAAATTAATTTAATTTTAAATCTAAACAAAAGAGTATCATAATAAATGTAAAAAATAAAACGTTTTAGTTACCTTTTTTCCATCTCTGAACTTCACTGTTCCTTCAATAATAGAGTTTGTATCCGCCATTGTCACTGTTTAATAATATTTTGTTTACATCACTATTTTATTGAAATAATCAATTTGTTTTTTTAACCTGTTTGCTGTCAATGTAACCACTTTACTCTTCCATAGAGAAACACTTTTTGTTACTATTTTATTAGAAGATATCACTCACTTATTAAGTACGAAACTGAACTTTTAGTTTTCTTTCTTACTGTATGTATTGTAGTTTTTAAGTTCAATAAATATAATATAATATAGGCTTACAACTTATTTTTCAATAAAAGAACCAAATTCACTGAAAATAAAATATATCAGTAAAAACAATGTTGTATATAATAAACAAAACACAATATACAACTCAAATTATAAATTGACTAATAGATGTTGCGGATATATCTTGTTAATAATTATATATGTATTAAAGTAAAAGTTTTATTTGCGTAATCAATTTGGATATGATATTATCAATTGTATTCTTAGTTTCATGTAAATTTCAATTCTATATTATTTTATCTTGCATTCATAATTCTGTATAATTGATTAAATCAAAAAATATGACAGATTTTTTCAAATCACTCAAACTTGAGATAACGATTTAAAAATATATATAAAAACAATCCCGGAACCTTTAACGTTAAATATTTAACCACTAGGTAACATAAAAATGTATTTTTACTAAAATATTTGCGTTGGGTAAATAAAATTGAACTTTGTGGGTTTTCTATTTACTTGGAATTATAACGAGCTTTTAAGTTTATTTACTGCAGCTTTAACCGCGACGTTGTCAACAATGAAGCAATTGCACTACACAAGTAGCTTTGAAGTAATGGTTTCAAGTAGATAGGACGTAAAACGCAGCTGCCGAGTCTAGATATCGACTATTTCGGTAAGCAATTAGGGGTTCACGCACAATGCTAATGCGTTTCTACCCCCGCCTGACCTCGATGCACTCACCACTCCACACAGTCGACATTTTACTTTCACAGACAACTCACTTCCGCCTGCCGATGACTAATCTGATGCCATTTATTTAGTTGTTATAAATGTTATATGCATTTCGGAAAGCGATGACAAAAAAGTACACGGAGGCGATTAATTTTTATTTGACATGGGGTTGTAAGTTGTAACGCTCGGGTGATAAAACGAAACATAACCGTCATAGCGATTAATAACGTTAATTTTATTGCTCTTAATATAAATAAATGTATCTTAGTTCAGTAGTGCCACAGTTGAAATTGTTTTTTTTGCGAAATGGCTGACCATAGTTTTGACGCATCTAAGCTGAGTTGTATAGTAAAAAAGTGATAATTATTATTTGTCTCATATTTTTAAAGAATCATTTAATCTTTAATAACAACTCAATTTCAATTTTTTGCAATGTTGATAAAACCATAAAACGAAAAATCGATTTTTATTTAAATAAATGAAATTGAGAGATTGCATATATGTTTTTACTTCCATATGCAAACATCTGCCTGCCGAGAGAAAACTAGTACTTTTTTCTAGTTGTACTTTGTGGGGCTATAGAAGAGAAATATTAAAATAAAATGGGAATTTTAACTTAAAACATCAACTTTTTTACGTATTCTTTGAAACTAAGCGACCGATACTTGCAGCGGTGGGCTGCCAAAATGTTAAGGGGCTCGGTTAATCTGACACATATACGCGGTGTTCCAGATAAGGGGTGGACTTTTAACACACTTATTGGATGATTCGCAATAATTATGAAATCAATTGAATGTTACTAAATATGCTTTAATTATGTCAAAGTATACTGCTATATTAATTTTAAAATGACTCGTGATGTCTTTTAGTATCCTCCCGAAATAAATGTATTTTACGAGTAATTTCCAGATGTAACAAAGTCTTTTGTTTCATAACACATAAACCATTTACAGCAATTTATGTTGATCTGAGATTTTTTTAAAATTTTTAACAAGGGGCTCACCGGCTTTAGTCAAATTTAACAAGGGGCTCGCGCGAGCCCCTCCGAGCCCCCTCCAGCCCATCCCTGGATATTTGGGTACTATAATTTTTAATATTTAAGCTTTTAGTCATTAGTGTGCCGAAGCTTTATTTCAGAGTCAGTATCCAAACATTAAAATACTGAAAAAAATGTGTACTTTCAATGCAACGTGATGCTTAGCGATAACAGTTGTATTGTATTGTAAATGGATACAATTGGTAATTTTTACCGGATAATTTTAAGCAAACTTTCTTGTCGATTTAACGTTTATTAACAATAAAAAATATATGCATCTAATTTAATATAAAATAACTTATATTATTCCACTTATTGTGTTACAAACACGTGTTTCGCCTCTTTCAGAGGCATCCTCAGACAGACTTATTTTTTTCGTACTTAAGCAAGCATTTGTGAAAGTAAGTCTGTCTAAGGATGCCTCTGAGAGAGGCGAAACACACAGTTTGTAGCACAATACGTGGAATAATCTAAATTATTTAATATTTTATATTAAAATGATCTTTCACAAAGTTACCGCTGAATCCATCGAAAGCATCTAATTTACATTGAAATTGTTTTATTCACTATCGTATTTTAAAGGTATCAGTATGAAACCGAAAAAAACATATTTATTTACTGTTGCAAAATAATCATATAAAAACAACGACAACAATCTAAACGAAATTTCGTACATCTCGTATGCAGAAACAATTTGCATACGCGAAATAAAATTTTCATATACAACGAACTATTAGAGAAATTTCAGGATGTCAAAGTTCCGGCCGGGGAACGAATACATAGGCGTATAATAAAGGAAACATAATTCAATCTACATAAATACGTCTTTCAGAGATGCTCATACAATATTCATGACATCCGCAAGCGTAGATGTCTTATTAATTCAAGTCGACGACTTTGGCAAAGTATCGATGGCGCATCTAATGTTGTCTCAGGCACACGTAAACTGGAACTATTTTGATTCAGAATAAGGGTACTTGATAGCATATACGAGTAGTGTATTCCCAAAAGTCAACATAAATGATCACTTTTTCCTTTTTAAATTTTTCAACATCGTTTTTATATAAAATATGTTTTTTTTTTGACGAGATGGTGTCAACTAAGGTATCCAATCCCGGAATTTTTCTGTGATTTCTGAAAATTTTTCAATCCTGGAATCCCGGAATTGAAAACTCAACATAAAATCGTGTATATATCTCGCGGCTCGGAGACTAGAAAAATACTTCTCATCCGATGGGGATCGTTGAAGGACCTCAGTGGTTTCCTCATTATTGGCCTTATTCTTATGAATTAAAAAAAAAAATAGTCTGCTTTACAATATATCTCTGCATCATTCCTCATACATTTTTTTTTTTATAAAAATTCGTGGTTTTTAATAAATAATCATATTTTAAGTTGCGCGTAAAAAAGACGTCATCCCAGCACACATATGAAATTGCAACTGACGAGTTTACCCAGCTATCTTACGAACGATCGCTTATCGCGTTATCGCGTATTTATATAAACTACAAAAGGTCCAAAAACTATGATATAAAAAAACCTTAATTATAAACGTTGTATCACCCATATTAAAATAGATATTTAAGAAAATGTGGGTATTGGGGTCGCAGTTCTTGAGCTTAGAACCGAAAAAGATACATTCGGGATTGAGAAAATGTTTGCTCGGCGTTTTTTCAAACAATTATGTGTCAACCCAAAAACAAAACTGAGACTTTTTTTTAACTCTTCCAAGAATTTACGGATTTACCAAAAATAGCAGCGCTGCATCTTTTTTTATATTAGTACCGTGACTTCGAGATCACAGAATTAGACTGGATCCCGAGATTGGATACCCAAGTTTCAACTTTTAATTAATATATAGAAAAAAAACTATTAGAGGAAAGCATTTTTTTAATGTAATATATTGAATGAAATGATGTTCAGTCTTTATTCAATTATGTTGTTTTTAATTTAACTAGATTCATAAAAAATCGTCGTGGCGTTTTCAAAATCGACTATTTGTTTTTTTCAATGTACGAATTACAATGTCTGTCCTCAAAGTCACCGTACTTGTAAAATAATTCTAAAACGCCTTATATCATAATCGTTTTTTTTGTGGTTGCGGTTAATTATTGTAAGTTTTTTAATGCAACAATCCAAATATGCACATAACGGATTTTAAAAGTGATCTTAGTTGAAAGCTTGCTAAAGTTACTAATAGCACTAAATATTATTTAAATTCGTTTATTTTTGTGAAAGCGACTCATTATTTCATGTGAAAAATATTGAACACCCAATGTAAGTATTAAGATCACCTTAATTCTAAGTAAGTGGAAATTGTTATTCAAATTATTTTTCTCTGACCTATACAGCTTATGTAGATGCTCTGACAAAAATCAGGTAGAATTTGCAGATGATATCTTAATTAATTTCATAAATTTGGGTGTTAATTGAAACAGTTATTCAGGTGATAAACTATTATTTTGTTACTAGAGTGGACTATTTGAGTTTTGACCATGTATTCATATGAAAGCCTCTCGGCAGCAAAGGTAGTATGGGGAAAATTATGATTTTGATCACGCGCGTACTAAAACGTATATCCTTGTAATCATGAACTGATAAATAGTACCATCGTGTGCTTAATAACACCTCTTTACTGGAATAAAATTGCTTACTAGAAAACAATATCTCCACACATTATTCATACAGCACCCCACTTATATATATTTTTTCCTTTTGTATTAATAAGCTTCCAAGAACATGAGATTTTATTATGTTAAAAACGTGCCAATTATTACTTGACACAAAAAAATATAAAATAGCAATGTTTGCATCTTTTTTTAACGGAGAAGAATATCAATAGCCCAATTCTAGATCAGAAAATATTAGGGTAAAAATAGCAACGTATTTATTTCACCAGTTTTTATATTGTATATAATTGTAATTTGAATAAGGATGTTAGGGTGTAACATGATGCATTGTGTATCTATTCGGAGCTAGTATATATAGCTGAGAAAAATGTAAGTTTCATCATAGTTCTGACAATGGCAAAAGCCGAAATAGCTATCAACTAATAAATATAAAAACTGTAGAACTAAATACGTTGCTAATTTTACCCTATTATAATGGAGTCCTGCCAAGTCAATAAATCAAAAAATATGTTATTTTACAAATGTCATGATATTTGATTTTATTAAAACATGATTCTAAAGCAATGCAAAGATCATACCGCTAAGCTAAAGATGTAAACATTTTGAATAATTGTAAGACAAAACCTAGTTAGTTAAAGCTTTCTCTACCAACCTGGTGGTTCTGGGCTTGATTCCCCGGAAAGTCAATGTTAAATTTAGATATTTAAATTTGAGATTAAGACGTGGGTGTTTGTGATGTCAATTTATCTCGAGGTTGATCTCGAGTGACTTACAATAAAAATTTTCTCTTATGATCTTTTAACTTAAAAATATTAAGTGCATTGTTATAAGCTGTAATGCCAAAAAAGAAAAGAGTTATACAATTAAATATGGCAAAGACCACGAGTAACGTAAAGAAAAATCTCTTCGCAATTCAAGCTCAGCAATGAAAAATTGTCTAGACACAGACATCAAGACGAACATAGAAAGAGTTGTCATATAGCCAAATGTTTAATGAAGTACACCCAAAACTCTTCGCAAGGTGTTTGTAGGAACTCATATCAAACTATTGACTAAAGGACTACCATTGTGAGACATGAACATTATCAGATTTGGAATATATAATAATATAAGAGTGCAGTCCGGCAAAATTAAGGAGAAATTAAAAGCATAGTAAAAGTGTCGTGAAACTTTTCCGTCATATTTATTTGTATGTAGAAGCAAAAGTATGAAAAGCTGTTACATCATAATTTTAATTTATTAATATTCAAACGAGAATTTAAGAAATAAAGCTTGATATTTGAATTAAATTTCCATCACGTATCCAACCTAATTTGATATTTAGTAGCTAGACCAGTGGTCGGCAACCTACTACCCGCGGGTAATTGAACTACCCACTTCACATTTTGAGTTACCCGCCTAAGAAATTATGATATTATTTTTTATCAAATTTCTTATTTAAAAAGACCAAGGAAGCCACCAATAACAATAGTATATGTGTGTTTTGTATTTACACATATATATCATGCAAATATATTATATATTATATACAAATATAAATATTATTTTGTAAAAATGATTTTTTAAATGAATAAATGGTAGAAAATTATTTTTAACTTTTACCCACTAAGCAAATTTATTTTTCAAAACATTTTTTTTACCCAGTCTTAAAAAAGATTGCCGACAACTGAGCTTGACTGATTTTTTAATGTTTCTAATCACGTTCCTGATCCAGTGGCGGGGTAACAGAGTAAATTTGTTTAAATTAACGCGTTAATATTAATGACCTCAGACAAGTCTTTGTGAAGTCGCAGAACACCACGAGGGCGCACACCGCACACCACCCACTGTGACACACCGCAACACCGCTGCTCACGAATATGTTTTAAGGTTCATTAGAATATTCTGTAATTATTGCAAATTGCCGCGGTGGGAGTAAAACCAAACGGAAAGCGACGGAAGTGTGGCACTTGAAGCGTGGCACGCGTGAATTAGAGAACAAAATAAAATACATCGCATCGGTACGCCAGCAGTGCTAACCAGTGGCGGATTAAGCACTTTGGAGGCCCCAGGCGCCAAAAAATTCTTGCTGCAAAACTATTCGTAGAATGATAATGAATATTGAAAACTGAAATTAAAATGTAAGGGTTTATATAATATACATGCTATTTTTGAGGCCCCTAAGATTTGAAGGCCCCAAGCGCGCGACTCTTGCGCTTACGGGGTAATCCGCCACTGGTGCTAACAATTGTGTCTATATATATGGTACTCACAAAAGAAAATTAACATATATGCTTTGCATAAAAAAACACAATATTCCTTCGTAATACTTCCACTTTTCTCTTTGCAAGAACATGATCGGTTTCGATCATGAAGAGCAATGTTTTAATTTGAGTCAATTAAGTGTTCTTATTAAAATAAGAACAAAATTCATATCATTAGCCGAAATAGCTATCATCCATAAATAAAACAATATTTTTTGATATTTTTTCACTTTATAAAAATGGTTTTACCAAGTTAATGCTAATTCAATCAATAATATGTATACAAAAAGTTTTGTTAGCTAAAAGGTGGCAAGCGACGAATTATATTTTTTGCTGCGAAGAAATATTGAGAATCGTTCAATAAAACTAATATCTTCAATTTCTGTTAATTTTTATCTGTGTATGTATAAAGAATATACTCAAAATTTTGCAAATACATACTTAAAAAATTCATCCAATATTTATCAAAGAATCAATTATAACCACGCGAATACTAATATTTTGCATAAATATATTTTTTCAGGTACATTGACTGGTTTTTAATATGACTTGCGACTAAATCTTAAAACGATCTATAAATATCATGGCGACAATATATATATATATATGTTTTTATTATTTATATAAATCATTAGAGCTCGTAATTTGTAATTAGTTCAATAAAGTAAATTGTTGTATTAATGGATTTAAAATAGTTACGACATATGATTGACCTGTTTTCACTTATGTGTAATATTTCTCTAGCAGGGTTATTCTTGGTTGTAATATTATAAAATTATACCTCACTCCATATTTAATGTTCAAGTCAAAAACTATTATTCAATCTTGTTGAATATTTGCAATTACTTTAAATACAAAAAGGGGTGGCTTATTGAAAAAGGTTTAATACCACCGGGAAAGGTGAGCCCTTTTGAGAAGGGAAAGTCTCCAATTGGAACGCGGTTCCAATTAGAAAATTGAATTATCCATGAACAATATTGTTCGTACTGTTTTAATGATGATAGGAAACTATTCACACGGGCTCCTTCGTAAACTCAATATATGCAAACTGTCGTACATCTATTAGGGCTTGCAATTTACCGTCAAATTTGAACTACCGGTTAACGGTATTATTTATCCCATCACCGGTTTACCGGTTATTTACCGTTAGTAAAAAAATAGACTACACATTATGTATGTACCTTTTAGTAGAAACTTGGTTCGGGATTAAAACAGGAACTATTTATTAATATGTATACGTTGAATAATGTCATAAAAACACACACAAATGGGCCTTCGAGAGATGGAGTGAGCCAACTAGCAAAATAGTATAAAATCTGAATCGTTCAAATTATGTACATTCACACAGATTTTTTCACTAACGAATCGGATTTCGCCTTCGTCGTCTTTAGGCGTTCATGTGCACGGATGAACTCGAACTGATTTCAGTTCGACCCGGGTCGTTAGTAACAAAATCTGTGTGAATATAAATAATTTGAACGGCCCAGAACATATGTCTTTTATGATTTTACTGTGATTTAAAAATGAATGATTAAATAATCATTTATATGCTTCCTTGATCTTGGCTTATGAAGTGTGAAATTAATAGTCATTATTTCGAATAGGTTTATTTATTGATGTATTTTATACGCATCTTACGTGTTTCTATACAAACATTAGATATATATATATTAAATTATTCAAATTAAAAAAATGCAAGTTAACAAAAATAACATTACGTACACAAACTTAGAAGAATATATTATTAAATAAAATACATCTTACGAATAGATCTTATAACAAAGATGCAAAAATAACAGTTTTAGTGATGGAAGACAGATGACAGTAACATGAAAAGTAACGATTACAATGCGTGTTTAAATGTTGCTAGATTCGAAAAACAAAACTCCACATTCCGGATGCATTTCTGCAATAATCATTTGTTTTAATGTCTTTTATTCGCGATAAAATAGTTTTTCATAATTACCGGTAAATTTTTCAATTAACCGATCGTCGATATACCGGTTATTTCAGCCCTAATACCCAAACAAAATTATTTGATGTAAGTTTTGTACCAAAGACGAGTGATGTATTACACCAATGAATAAATTAATGTTAAAACCTGAGCTAAATTTTAGAAAGTAATTTATAATATTATATATAGAAACACAATATATTCAAATCTTTAAGCCAATTTTTTTTTGAAATTAAACAATTATGTTGACGTATAAAAAAATATTTTATGCTAACACATTAAAGTCTAGCATATTAAGTTTGTGTTTTTATTTTTCTTGTCAGTTTTCAATAGAATTTACTTCAACAAAAATTTTTCGTAACGCAGTGGTTGTTGACTTTCAATACGGATCTTACGGGTTAAAGTCCCAGTACAAACAGTATTTTTCCAAGCGATTTATCGATTTTCGTTCGAAGGTATGAATGTTTGTGACCTCAAAAAATTTCCTTCACTATCCTAATCCTATTATAGCGGAGTGTAACTAGAGCGATTAGATGACCACTTGTCTTATCATAACCATATGCTTTCTTTCTCTACTTTCTTCGAAAAAAGAGGTTTAGTAACTGAGTAACAAGCAGCAGTATAAAATATCTCCATAAAGAGAACAAATGCTTAACATTGGGTGCAGACAAGGTTTAAAAAAAATGTTATACGAAAACTGTTTCTTACTTCTGTGTCCTCACCTTTATTTTTGAAAGACAGACAATTTATAAGAGTATGGCAAGTACAGGTCTAGTGGTTAGATTTTTGGTCTTACTACGCCTCATTTTTAAACTAGGGTAGATGAGAGGGAGGTTGTTTTAGACATACATGCCTTCAAACGGAAATTCATACATCAATTTTCGAAACGGCTTGTACTGTGATTCTAATATGAGAGTATTGTAGTGGCCAATGACGTTGACCAATCGACCACGGACTCAAAATAGGCATTCAAATAAAAATCTAAAAGAAGTGTGTCTAAAACTGTCTGGCAAAATTAAAAAAAAGTTACACCTATTTTTTAGTACAATATTCAGACTCATTTGTACAAAATAGTAATCATAAAAAATTTGAACGTAAAATAATTTAAGATTTCGACTGAAGGTGCTTGGTGGAATTTCAATATTAAATTTAAATCGTTCAAACTATGTACATTCTCACAAATTTTGTCACTAACGACCCGGGTTTCGCCTTTCGGCATCTTCAGGCATTCAAGTGCACGGATGAACTTGAACTGACGCTTAGCAAATAAAAGTTTCGTGTTTATATAAGGTATAAATGCATTACTGAGTCCAAAGCCATTGCTGGCGAAAAGGATTGAACGTAAAAGTTAAAACTAAGTCATTTTGTTTTTATAAATTGATTTTTTTTTTATTCTTGGTGGTGTATTATATAATATGTAACGTGTGTTTCATCTTCACGAAAAGCACCGTCAGACTGATACTGAAACCTTATGACATAACTAGCGGAGTAAAAGTGAATAGTTTTCAATAAATTTTGTGACAATTGCAACTCAAATATCTTTTTTTTTCAGAACAAGTTATGTAGTAGAATTACTAAATAATAAAGTTTTAGAGTGTCCACTGTCAACACTTGTTGGAAAAGCGTTATTGCAAGAAAAGCACAATTATCCATTGTACTTAATTTGCATTTTTATTCATCAAGATCAGGACCGGTTTAGCTCATGGCGAGCATTGTCAACTGATAAGTCTGTGTAAGTATTTCTCTGTCTCATTTCTATCAGTTGAAAATGCTCGCCATATGCGAAACCGGTCCTGATTTCGATAAATAAATGTGGAAATTAAGTACAAAGGAATATTGTGTTTTTTCTTAATACAGATAAAAAAGGTTTTTTTAATAATCTTATGTGATGATTAAATGGTGACGATAAAACATATTTATCGAATCAACAGTAACTTAAAAATTAATGTAGTTATACAAAAAGAATTGCTGCCAAAGTATTTTATAATGTTTTTAAAAACATACTTTCAAGCCCTAGAACTCTATGACTGATGATAATCTTATGTGATAACATTTATTATACGTGGAAACACATTAAATATACTACAACGTAACAACTATGTACCATATGTATTCAACAAATTTTATTTGAAACAGGACCGGTTTTGTTCGGATAGTGAACATTTTTAATGTATGAAACTGAATTTTGCCATGTATATAAATTTAATTATAATGTTTATTTCATTTTCATAAAGTCTTAAGAAGTCAATAATTGCATACATAGATTTTGATTTCTTCTATCAAAGAAGAAAATTATTATTATATATTTAAAATGTTACGAATAACATGTTATTGAAAGGTACGTAAAAGTTATATGTTTCTTACAAATTAAATGCTTGCAAAGAAGTAACTGTATATGAGAACATCAACAAACTTTTCAAGACTTGTGACGAATCCGTTTCGACGATTCTTGCAAGCTTTTGAGAGACGAGCAAGAAGAAAAATTTTCTTTTAATGATGCTCAAAAAAACTTTTTATCGAAATATTAAGCTTACAGCCGTAAAAAAGTTTTCTCCGGTTATAATTCCTTCAAAGTGAGGCTTTATTATCTCAAAACTTTTCTCTCCCTTTTGGCTAATGGGCTTACTGTGAGCTTTTTCCTTTTGGATATGCTTTCCAAATTACAATTGGAAATCCTGATTGCATTAAATATTCCAAAATCACGCCTCAGAGTGTATCCGACGAGACAGATGATGGAAGTTTGTATACTGTACCAAACATGCCTTTTTTTGGTACAGTAATAATGAAACATTTTTTAAATACAGTTTGAAGCTGTGATGAAATCTAAGATTATTATGACCGCTTAAAATTTAAATGAATTAAAAAAATAACACTTGACTAAACTTGGTGAAATGTAGATAACAAATAATTCATATTTAGTAATATTTATTATAATTTATCAAAATTTAATCAAGTTTAATTTAAATATTGTTTTACATATTCATTAAATGAAAAATAGATGGTTTCCTTTCCCTACAAATTAAAAATATTAAAAATCTAGTAAAAGTTTAAAAAGAAAAACAAACTTGACGACAAAAAAAAAATGGTAACATCGTTGATTATCAGAATAATAAATATATCTTAATAATTTGTAAATAATTAATTATTGCTATATATGTATTATAGGTGTTAGTTTTCTACTTAAAAGTAATTTGTATAATCTTAAAAGAAATAAAGTACCAAATTGTTTTTTTTAATGAAGCCTAAAACACTTTTGAACTATCACTATTAAAATATACCGCAACATATACAGAAAAATGTGCAAATTAAAACACGTCAAAAAATTACCAATTTAAAAAGACACGGTAAACAAATGTCAATCAAAAAACTTTCTACGTCGAAGTGCACAATTTTTATTTTATCCATACACAAGCGATGAGAAAGGAGAACGCGTCAAAAATCATCTCCCATGATCAATCGCTCACAACAAGCGCAAAGCTTTTGAAATTCGCCAACAAACTAACGAGGTGCCGCGTATTTTTTCGTATCGGAGAGCCACGAAACTTGATGGCGTCGGGCAGCGGTCCAGCCTCCGCGGAGGATCGAGCGCAACTGAGAGGCCGGAGCCGGAGACCAGCCGTCGAGCCGGTGAGCAGACGAGGGGAGGGATTTATCACCCGGCTCCACCCTCAACCCCAACTCTGAGATTCACCCCGCTATTTTGGTGCTGTACACTGTGTGTAGGCGCAATGGTCGGCTCGTATGAGAGTATTTTGACGCCTAGATGGAGCGTTTCGTTTTGCGTTTTCCTGGTAGACAACGTTATTGCATTGCATTTTCCGGAATTTAAAACCTTCATATATATATATCGCATATCAATTGAAATCGGCTTAATAAATCTAGTTTTTCCGCATTGGTAAAGATAAGACAAAGATTAAGATTATAAATCGAATATTTAAAATTAAATAAAATACATCAATTTAATGATACATATTTTATCACCGAATTGTAAAAATCAACGATCTAATTATATTGTGTGAGAAATATTATGTAATATGTAATAATTACACGAAAAAACACGTTTTCAATAGTGATTCTAACATTTTTGTCTGATCAAAATATAAACTAACACCATTGAATTACACATCTGTAAATGAGAACCACTCGTTCAACGTAGATGAAGGTATTAAAATATTACACCCACACACAGATGGGCAAAAGTTATTCTTCTAAGAAATTTTAGAAATAAATAGGGCACAGTTAAATAGATTACCAATTTTATATGAGCAGGTAAATCCGCCAAATTCGCCACTCTTGTATCATATATGTAAGTAAATATAATTATAAATCTTCCAGCTAACAAAATAAGTATTTTTCTTTAAATTATTCACCATTTAAATCTGTAGGCATTCCCATTTCGTCAGCAATGACTTGATACATTTATTGATTTTATAACCACGATACATTTATTTATTGAACGTCAGTTAAAGTTTATCCGTGCACTTGAATGCCTGAAGATGACGGAAGACAAAACCCGGGTCGTTAGTATCAAAACTTGTGTGAATGTACATACTTTTAACGATTCAAATTTAATATTGAAATTTCACCAAGCCACTTCAGTCGAAATTTGTAAATTGTTTATTTGGTTGTAGTAAAAATAATTTGGTTTCAACGTAAGTAAAACATCGGACCGCTATAATTCTTTCAAGTTGTAATGTTACTTTTTTCATAAAAACTGTATTTTGAATGAAGATAATTACCGAATATTTTTGAAAAACTCTCCACAACAATAAAACCATTGATTGAAATTGTTCAAATGTTTACACGAATTAATACAAATTGTATCCATCAGTAATAGTAAAAATGGTTATCACAATTGTGGGGTTATAATGCAAAACATACTATTTCCAAAAATCAAACTTTTCAGTAGAGTCAAATACTATAACATATAACACAAACGAAATAACATTTGCATAAAAATATGTTTTCCATTTTGAAAACGACAGTCTTTTAGACATTTTATATTAAAACTAATAAGACCAGTCGATTCCTTAGGTTTGAATTACCTTATCTTCATACATAAGTCAATATCGCTCATTTTGGAAATAGTATGTTTTGCATTATAGCCCCGTTATTAACGTTCATAATTAAATTTAATGTGATCAGTTGGCATTATGTGGAAATTTAATACGCTAATGTTAATTAACGATGTCGGTGACGAATCAAATAGCGTTTGAAATCAAAACAAATATAACCTCGAATATATGAATATAATAATAGTTATAGGTACGATATATTATATGATGCCTTAAATCCAATCTTTCATTGATGTCAAATAAATTCAGATTTTTCACTGTCATTTGAGTCGAATTGTAAATTTATTTTTGATAGTGAGTCACCGCTATTTTTTTTTAAAATGATGTTATTATATGAACAGCGGATCAATATTGTCTAAATAAAAGTTTATGTTGACCATATTCGCATTTTTTAATCACCGTTTCGGGAAGACAACTTTATTAAACTCTTTAGAAAAAATACACAATATTATTGAAAACTTTTAAATTAATTTGTATACTCCGTGTTACTTCAAATGGGTTCTCAAGAGGTGATGTGAGCCAACTAGTAAAATGATAATGACAAATCACAATAAAATGACAATCACGTCTTTATATGGTGTCTTATTTTACGAAGATAACACTATTGCAATTACCATATCCGCTCCCAATGTGGAGCATATGGACTCCTAGTGGAGTTTATCTCAACAGAAGTGTTTATACGAGAACTGATTGTTACTCAGTTGCTCAACCTATCTTTTTTTCGAAGAGAGTAAGAATAGAAGGATAAGAATAGGTCAAGACTATCACATACGTCCATGCCTTTGAACATAAATTCATAAATCAATGGAAAAATCAATTTAAAAATCTGTCTGTACTAGGATTTGAACCCGTGACCTCTGTAACCGAAGCCAATGACGTTGACCACTCGAAAACGCAGGCGCAATGTGTATTTACTGAGGTTAATTAATTTTTACCAAACTTTAAAACGTGTAGAATGTTTAAGATTTCGACTGAAGGTGCTTGGTGGAATTTCAATCAGTTCAAGTTCATCCGCGCACTTGAACGCCTGAAGATGCTGAAAGGCAAAACCCTAGTTGTTAGTGACAAAATCTGTGTGAATGTACATAATTTGAACGATTCAAATTTAGTGTAGAATGTCACAACGCGTCTTACTTTTTTTTCACAAAAACCCAAATAGTTGACAAGTACAATAATTAAAAGTAATTAGCACGCCGGCTATAATTTTCAACAATTAATTTAATTAGTTATTGACGAGATAAATCGTCTCTGGTGTGTTGTGCACGACAAATTTTACGAGATATCTCGTCTGTGGCAGCCATCGAGTAAAATGTAGCTCAAAGGTTGGGAAAGTGTTACATTGTAAACTACTGCACTTATAGATAAGACAAAAATTCTCCCGGAAACTATTTCTTTCAAAACTATGATTTCTTTTTGTTGTTGACATAAATCAATTTGCAAGACTTTTCTTGAGAATTTGTATAGGGTTGCAAAAGGCCCTTGTCTCCGTGTAAATCCCTTGCCTCATCTACATTCATAATGCTGTTCACATGTATGTCCTCAGTTTTTCTACCTCACTCTGCGGACGTCACATATGCAACGTTTCACTTACACCGTCGTGCCGACATGACGTAAATATGTTGGAGGTTGAAAAAGATGTCCATTCATTTTGAACCAAATTTTCTTGAAGACTTTTTGTTGTTGTTATCAAAAATACGCTGTTGGGATTATTGTCCGACTAGTTTTTTACGCGATCTAATTATTGTCAATTAACAAATGAGGAGCAAACATTCAAAAAGTGTTTTGTCACACAAATACAAAGCTTAGAAAATGATGATTTAAGTGTTGCAAAAGTGACGGTTTGTATGAATGTGTCAACTTTATGATTTCATTTTAATATGAAAAAAAAACCTTTTTGAACACTAATTTTGATTTCCATTCGTAGGTTTTATTATGGGCTATCAGAATTGATATAAAACGCCATTTTTCAAAATTTGTGACAAAACACTTTTTGAATGTTTGCTCCTCAAATACACTACAAGGTAACATACTGAATAGACATTTTCAAAAGATTCTTAGGAAACTTTGTTGCACGTTTAATTTGTGTATACAATGTATTTAAACGTGTTCTGTTTGATACTGTTTCTTTCAAGAGGCAAAACACGTGTTAAAATATGTAATACAATAAATGAAATAACAAAGTTATTAAATTGAATTCTATATTATACTAAAAATATACTAAGAATTCGTTATAAGGTAAGATGAATTACGGTTTTACTCCTTAAACATATGTTTATTTGTAGCCATGTTCACTCTTAGTGTGAAGAATATTGACTCCAAAATAAACTTAATTGAAAAGAAATTGTTTTATGAGCACTCATTGTCACTCATTATTTAAATTTCTAATGCTAGTGATTCAGTTATCGCTCTTGCAATACCTCAATTGACATTAACATAACAAGGACCGGATGAGTAGAAAGAAATGTATAAATAATAGAAAAATAAGTCTTTGAACTAACTAGTAGATCGATTGAAAAATCTATTAATGAAACTGTCTGTACTGGGGCTTAAATGCGTAAGTATCGTTACTGAAGCTAGCAACGTCGACCAATCGACCACAAACCTTGTCTTAATTTTGCAGTAAATTATCATTATTACATACGTAAACATAATTACAATTGTCTTCATACAAAATTCTTAATGCGCCAGAAAAAAACTTCAGTAATACCAACTAATTAATATCTTGCATACAAATTATATTGAAACAATATTATATAATTTAAGTTTATAAGTGGGAAAATTTAAATAGTGAATCAATGTTGACTGAATAATAAACTATACCAATTGTATATTTTAAGGGTAATCGTTGAAAATATTTACTCATGTGATTTGAATTTAGTTGCAATAATGTATTATTAAATTTGAATCGTTCAAATTATACATATTCAGACAAGTTTTGTCACTAACGACCCGGGTTACGCCTTTCAACATCTTCAGGCCTTCAAGTGCATGGATGAGCTTGAACTGACGCGTCGAATTCTTAAATGTATTAATAGTTTACAAATGATTATGTCTGATAACAATAAGACTGAAAAAAACTGAATTCCTTATGTACCTAATTAGTTTTTCTGTCAATATTTGAAATCTAGAATTTTTTTTATTTTAAAACCAATGAATGGGTGAATCTTTGTCATCATATAACAACATTGTTAATGTTCATACAATCAATATGCTACAACAGTCATGTCGAATCAGTCTTAAACCATAAAACTATGTTTTTAGGAAGTGATTCGGATAACATTTTGTTGTTATTTATCGACAAATGTATCATGGGTATCAAAATATGACAACACATATTGTTATAAAATTGTAAATTCTCCATACTTCAATATTCGAGCATAAAGTTATTTTTTTCGAGACAGTGAACGCGTAAACAAGACAGATTGAGCAAACTTGAATACACCGCAGGATGGTTTAGTTTAGAATGTCGGCTTATTAAAATCTTAAATCTGATACTTTTCGATAAAAAATCTAAACGTGCATCTTTGTCAAATAATATTGTATAAGAAAAATATACTGCGTTACCAATATATGTATTTGTTTTAGCAAGTATGTAATATTTATGACAAGCCAATTAAGTAAATAGTTTTTCGTTCTATCATTTTATTTCAACCAGAAAAATTGTTTTATTCTATTTATATTAAACATTGTTAGCGCACGAACAATGTCAAATTGCTACAGGCTATTTATTCGTTTCGAAATGATTAATTCACGCAAAATCATAAATGTCATCATTTCGAATGCTATTTATTTATTTTGTTATCAAAATAATCAAAACAATTTATTTAATAATATTTACTGCGGTGAAATATTACTTTAACGACATATTAACGAAATAAATGACACGTAACGATTAATTTAGAAACCAGTTGTGTGATATTTTGTAAATATTGTTCTACGATTCTGATTCTATAGTTATTAATAATATGGCATGCTTATTCAAATTTGAAAAAACCTTTAAATAGTCAATAAATTTCATATAAAGCTGTACACAATATGAAAAAGAAGTCGTTGAACAAACACTTAACTTCACCCTTTCAATGAACGAAATTCCATAACTCCATATCAATCTATTTTTCATCAATTTTTAACACAGTGCAAGCAATCTATAGCATGTAATTACTTATAGTATATACTTATAATAACTCATCAAAAAAGAGAACGCCAAACATTTTTCTTTACTGTGTAAATTTAAATAAAAGCAAAGTTATTAGATTCACGCATCGTTTAACAATTTTAAAATAAATATACACATTTGTGTTATTTTTACATCATTTTCAAAACTGATCTTGACCAGTTTCTCTAATCGTAAACATTTTAAACTGAATCTAGATTTTTTGATTGGCTGGAAATGCTTGGAATTGATCAGTCGGTTCTGATCATTTCATTAAATTGATAAAACTTTTTTTTAGTACCTTTTTACTACCAACTGACAGTGAAATATAAATTCTTCATAACGAAAGTTGTTAACTTTATTCATTTTTAAAGTCAACAATCTTTTCTAAGCATTATTATCAATTCCATTTAACGATAGCATTTTTCATATGAATGAAAAATAAAAAGTTATTTATGGTTATTTGTTTTATGATTAAAAATATTTTAAAATCATCATACGAATTTAAAGAAAAAGTAATGAAAATAGACATTATATTGATAAATCAAATGCAAACGGCCATTCTACAGATTTTTTTAGCAATGTGAAGCATGCTGACTCACATAATAGAAGGTTTTATTACAAAAACTGCTTGTTATTTTTGCGCAACCTCTGTCAAGAGACTAGAAATATAAGCATCAAGAATAAGAGCTCTCGCTAAAATTCGATTTTTAGTTTGGGTAAGTATTTGAGACATCACAAATATCCATAATTTTGAGCAGAAATTTATTATTCGATTGAGAAATGAAATTGTCCTTACTGAGATTCACATTAATTATGTTTGCTAGATAGAAAAAAACAATGTTATTGTAACAGTAAATTAAAGAATATTTATAGAAGTAAAAATTAATAATTTAAGTAGAATATCTAGATTGCATATGCGACTACGAGTAACGCAAGTTAATTACTTTTCTGTAAGCCAGCGTGTTTGATTAAACGGACAGAGAGTAAAGATCTCTCGCGGAAATACCGCGCAAACAAAAGCAAATCTAAAAACAAAAAGCATTTTGAGAACATTCGCAATTATTCATTGCAGACCACCTAGTGGGGAAGAAGAATGAAGAAATAACACAGGGCATTGTGTTTCCACAATATAACATATTACAATATGAACAAATAAAATATAGCAAAGGGAGTGTTTGGGTTCGCACTTGCCCCAGGCGACACATCTGTGCACCAAAATCGACAACGGAAACGTTCTAGATGGGGACTTAATAATGATAGTAAATACGCAAGTATGTAAATCTAAAAACTCCAAGCAGTAGTCAAGAGTTTGTGTTGAAGGGAAGTTAGTATTAAAAAATGATTTATTGAGTATTGTAACATAAAAACACTGTTTTTGATACTGATAATACGGTATTGAACACGTGTATGAAAAACGATTTTTTTAAAATAAAATCAATCGGTTTAATATTGAAAATACTCTTTATATATCTTTAAAATCCCATTTATCGATTGAATAATCAATTCATACAACAGTTGGTACTTAGATTCGCCCACACGGTTACAGAACCGGCTAGAATTATAATATAATATATAATAATGGTTTAACTTCATCTTATTTTGGAAGTTGTTTTTTGAAGTCTAGAGTTAAATGTTTAATTAATCACGTATAACATTGGCTTATTACACTAGAGCCGGCTAAGGGAATCAAGGGACATGTATGTAGGTGGGACAGTCTGGGGCACAGACTACTGGTCATGAATCATTAATTTGTTTGAGTTCTGGCCAAGTTGGTTCTATATTGCTAAATGACTTTGGCAGCTGGAAAGCGCGGTCAAATGTTACCAATGAATTACAGACGCGTTGGAGCGACCTATAGAGGAACGATCCTCGTTTCTACCAGATCGGATGATAGTTAATACGCCATATAAATAACCACATGGTCGTTAGTATGAATACTATTTGGTGGAATGGAATAACTAACAGAATACATATTTAAAATATTCAATTATTTAACACGTGCTACCCACGTGGAGCATGTCCGCTCCCAATGTCGAGCATATCGACTGTGGAAAGGAAAATGAAAGCAACCCACACACAACAGATTTTACGGGAGAAACAAAAAACGTGTTTTAATGATTTTTTGGGGCATATGCAAATAGTTAAATATACACAACCATGAAGTGCTCGAAAACTTTCAAGCTGATGTTTAATTGACATAATCTAATACTAATTTAAGAAATTGTCTATGAAAAACGAAAAACCTTTATTTCAGTATTTTTTCTTGGTTTCAATTTCCATAAGATCATCTTTTTTCAAACTTAAATGCTAAATTTAGACACTAGTTTGACATTTGCAGCTTACATCTTTTTGATAAGACGTGTATCAATTTTGAAAAAACTGTTAGTTACGTCCTTTTTCCTTTCTACAGTCGATATGGTCTCCTGGTAGAAGTATCCCAACATAATTATTTTCTACGATAACTGTTTATTTTAACCTCTCTTTTTCAAAGAGAGTAGTAGGGATAGAATAATAAGGCTAGGACTGGACTAGTGGTTAACTAATCGCTCTAGCTACGCGTAGTTATTGAAGGAATGGAAAAGGTGTGAATTAATTTTTATAAATCACAAACACCCATGTCTTCGAACAGAAATCGATAAATCGATTGAGAAAAATCATATTCGTACTGCGACTCGAACCCGCGAGGCTTGGCACGGAAGTCCACAACACTAACATTGCGCCACAGAACCTGACGTCAAAGGAATAAAATACGTAAATTTATTACAAAGTTCTTGTAATAGTGCTGTACCAAATAAACTTATAAAATTATAGTATGGGCTTAACAAGGTGTATTTTGTTTGACGAAACAGCACACAGCGCTTTAAATTGTAGACTCGGAAAACAAAAGCGGCAGTTTTGATATCTCAAAAATATTGATAAATCAATTAAGATGTGTTTTTTTCTTTCATAGATAAAGCGTCTGAAAAAAGTTTTGTTAAATATTCTAACTATATATTTTTTTGGAATTCATTTAATTACTGCCGCCTTTGCTATTAATGACTATGTAAGCTGACGTTTTTGTTACAAACTTGATTTAAATTATCAAAAGAATTACACTTTAGAGTCTTAATGTATATACTAGAAGCGAAATTGCCAGTTCTAGACTATGTCAAATCGTATTGATTTTCGATAAAACATGGAGACTGCCATCATTGTTTCAAGTAGTGCTATTCTCGCTTGCATAACACTTATGCTGGGTGTTCTGAATTACGTAATTGTATCGGGTGGTCCGTTTACTCAAAATGTGATTATGTTGAGTATTTCGGACAGCTTGAAATAAATCATATGCACGCAGGAATAGCATTCACTACATAGTCATTCATTGTCACCATTGTAATATATTAGGTTACTACGAATCTATTATAAACACCTACAAGTCCATTGCTGGAAGTGGCGAGAATTGACTGAGGTAAGTTATTTTAAGAAAACATATTTCAAAAAAATACAAAAGAACATAAACTTTTATGTTGAGTCAGTTGATTCAATAGATCGCAAAATCACTATTTATAGTCGTTAAATTTCTCCAGAACGAAGACAAATGGCCAAAAATACACGCTTAAACTTCCCCCTTACGTATCGCATGTACCTTACCTACCCTACTCAATGGATATATTTAATTTCGACCGAAATAATAATATGCGCCAGTGCACTATTGTTATGCATTTCACACATGCACGCGCGCATGCGCACCTCTGCGACCCACCCCATCGCCCCTCGGGTCTACGAAAGCCTACGAAACTATTTATTTTTTATCAGAGCCCTTCCACCCCCCTCTCTCAGCTGACACGACACTACTACTTTTTACCAAGACTGCCATTTGCGACTTGACGGAAAGGAGAGGTACAGAAAAGCGTTACATCAAGGGCGTCTATTTATAAAATATTTAATAAGCTATAAATTATGCTAGCTTAGAAGAAATACACGATACATCTTCTCATACACTCTAACATCCTTCTTTTTAAATAAATAATGTAGTATATTTATTAAATTAAGTGTCTCTAGGAACGATAGCAAATGTGGGATTATTCAGATTCTCTTAGCGATCTTAGTGATTTTTTTCCCTCCATATCTACTACCTAGTCGCAGCTTACGACCTCCACATGATTGTCACTTTATTACAGTCAATATTCTCAAGACACTTTATTACTATGCAGTAAATATCAATTCAATCAATATCATAAATTAGAGCTTAAATCCATTGAAATCTTTTTGTTTTTTAAGCTTCCGCTGCCTGTATTCATAAAATTAACATTTTTTAGAGAGAACTTGGGTTGATTAGTGGTTGAAAATTTTGAAATCTTATCTTTTAAAGCAACAGTATAATTTTACAGCAAGGTTATAAAAAAACAAAACTATAAAATTGAGATTAATATTTGAAACAATTGTCATTCATACATCTGCTGTGATCATAATTTATAACTGTGGCAAATTTAAGACATTGTTTAATTGTATTAATAAATTGATGCTGTCAAAATCATCCATCAACATAAATAAGTAATTGCTGATTCCGTTAGTCAGTAGACAGCTAATACGCGATATGCGTAAATTAATTAGGTAAATTTGGATTGTTTAAGCAAATAAAAGTTTGTCAACGTTCTATTAATCAATTCAAGCCCAACTGAGCTGTAATTATCTAATAACTCACGAATGTTTACCTGTGATGTTGTAAATTTAATTTATTGGATCCCATAAGCACAATAATAATAATTGGTGCATATAAGAACGACAAAAATATTAAATAATGAATCAAAAGTTAAAAGTACTGCTTTACATATCAATGATAATCAATTTTGGACTCAGTGTATGTATAATAGATGACTTTTAAGGTGTCTATTGTCGATTATTGATGAAAAAATTATTGTTTTAAATAAAGTACCACTTTGTTGTATTGTTATGGATATATTTTCACTAAAACATTAATGTAAATACAATGTTCTTTCAACTTTATTCTATATATATAAATAAATCACTTAATCTTATTAATCAAAAAGATACGATATGAGTATCGAGGAGTCTCTACTTCGTTGTAAAACGTTTCGATTTGAACTCTCGATTTGAACTGGCTAGATTTGGAGAGAAGGAATTGGATATCGATATAGGTTTATTGTTACAAGTTGTCATAGATAATTTAACATAGCACTCTATGCTTTAATGTTGTGTATACATAACATTATTGATTCTATTTTTTAAAATACAATTTATAGGAATATTGAATAACTGATAATTTGATAAAGTAATCTTGCTTATAATTTTGCTCTTAACTTAAGGAGCTAATAAAAGTGTATCTTAATGGAAAAGTCATACGCAAGGCTAAACAATAATGTTTTGAATGTATGTTTATATTGTGCTCAATGAGAGAAAAATAGCAAAATTTATATAATACAAATTAAGCCTGAAAACCATTGGAGAGAATCATTTTCATTTGAAGTAAATACTTACTTAGGCGAACGAAAATATCTGAAACCCAAAACCTCTTATAGATGATCAGACGTAGAATTCTGTGCCAGATTCTTGTTTTATTTTAGGGCGTCGAACATTCAAAGAGGTGAAAATATATTATATTGAAAGGGGTGTCGGATTGCGATTGAAAATATATTCCATCCTTTCTTCTTGCTTTCTTTTCGTGCATGTGTTGTTTTGAATTTTAATATCGGCATCTCTTTATAAGCGTGACAAATCAACTGTGCAGCAGATGACGTTGCTTGTGAATATTACAATAGTTTTTGTTTATAGGTATCAATAATGTCTTTACATTGAATGAATACTTCTTGCACACTGACTGGTTTTAGTTTTTAATGCGTTACAACTTTTTCAAGTTTAGCAAAAAATACGGAACATAATGTAATCTTTAAGCTATGCCATGATATTTACAGTACGTTTGATGAATAATACAATTAAGGGTAATACATTAATTATATTCATTATCTATTGTATATGGCATTCAAATTATACTGAAAACTATTATTTCAAATATGAAAATTTAGTATATTTTGAATACGATAAAAAGATTATCATTTTTAATGAAAGTAACCAATTGAAGACATTGCTATGAGAAAAGCGCATGCCACAGTTATTTTTTTCAGTACGTGATAAAAAAAGTAATATATTGGTTGTTAAGAGTATTTTTATTTATTTGGCAATGAGAAATCAAGCAAGAGCTTTATACGCATATTGTGGGTATAATATTTTAATTTTGGTTGAATGAAATATTACAAAAAAAGTTTTGAGGAAAGAACGTGGCATTTGTTTTGTTTTATTATTTTTTGGATATTTGTTATTGTTCAAAAAAACAATGATTAAATGAATTAAAAGGTAATTTTACAGCTTGGACACTAGCATGTATTAATATACACTAACACTGCTTGGTGATTACTTTAAAACTACTAAACATTGATGCTATACGAAAAAACGGCATATTTTTGATAGCTGATTTGAAAGTCATATTATTGCTTTTTTGTATTGAAAAAATAGACAAAAAATCGAGAAATGTTATAATATTAAAATGGAAAAAAACATAATAACAACAATGAACATTTATTGTTGTTTGTATTTCAAGGTCTTCAGTTGATTCTAATCGTCTTTTGAGGATAACCATTTTAAGCTTCAAGTAGTAATAAAGCTGATAATGAAAAAAGTTGCATATTTTTTTTAAGACGGTAATACAATGAAGCAATAAAAACTAACACTTTTATGCAATATTCAAATAAGGTGTAATTGATTGCTTTGATAATTGCAGTTAATTAAAAGTTTATTGTCAACTGAATGTTAAAGCATTGCCAAACAACAAATCAACGTTAAGTGTCAATATTGTATTACCGTACGTTTCAATTTGTTTTTTAAAAATAGATTTGCTTTATTTCAAAATATGAATAATCATTAAAAATAATTTATTGTTAAGCCATAAATGATTGAAGCCAGTCCATTCAGCCAACAAATACATGCTGATGGGTATTATTGCAATGCACTATTTATCTGAAAGCTTTTCCGGCGCTGAATCATCACTGTTGAATGGAACCATTTAATCAGTAACTACTTCACACTTTTACAGAGGTCTATCACTCTGCGTGATTGAGACATCATTTTGAAAAGGGGACACCCAGATTTTATGTTCGGATTAAATGAATACAAATTCTTCTTCCCCCCTCGACAGAGTCAAATGCTTCTATTTAAGTGAAATTCTGTGACACCGCTTTCATATAACTAAACATGAAGTATGTAACTAAACATGAAGTATGTTCAGTGATCTGAAAATGAGAACCGAATATTACACTTTTTAGACACAAGTAATACATTATTTACCTACAGTTAAATATGAAAATTTATATTTTATATAAAGATTGAACGAGATATTAATCATAAATTGATTATTTAATTTTAAAGATGTAAAGAAAGTATAAAAAAGTTCAACCTAATAAAAAAGCAGCATATTAAGTTGAAGTAAAAAAATATTTGTTGTGAAATATAAAAACTCATTTGTTAATAGGGTTTTACTATGTTAATATAATAAAATTTGAAATACGAGATACAATTATAAAGTATTTGTTTTTAGACTATTTTCGCTCATAAAGTCGAGCATACGTACTACAAATGTAACAATATGATAACTGGTCGTAATTCAGTAGTTTGACCTCTCTTTTTTGACATGATTAGAAAAGAATAGCATACGAATATGTTTATTCACTCTCTTACAGTTTTTGTTTTTAAAATCTAAAAAAGGGTGGGGGACAAATTATTAGTACCTGCAACACAGACTACTTTGCTTTTGGATACATATTCATTAAGCGATTAGAAAAAACCTATGTATGAATGTAACCTTTTCGGGATTTTAGCTTGTGACCTTACCTTACAAGCAAGTGGCCAAAAGCCCTTTGCGTATAATATTGAATACTTTGGTACACGACTGTCAAGTAATAATTAATGTTTTATTTTTATTATTATATTCTAGTTAATTAGCATTCACCTCTATTCCGGTAACTTAATAATATAAGACTACACACGGACGGACCTTATCGGCTATTAATATATTGATCAAATATTTTAGATTATTAAATCCATTGGAAAGCTGACGAGCGGTAATCATGACCTAGTATTTTCAGAGTAATAATATCGTCAGCTCCTTTTCAATGTCACTGATGATCCTATTATAAACTTTAATATTTTTTGGCTTATTATTGAAATTTCAATCAAAGTGTCAGAGTAAACACAAAACAAACTTTATACAAACACCGTGTGCATTATCTAAGTGTAATGTATTCTATTTCACGAACACCCATTACTTCCCCTAACGTATTGTATAAACGGTATGAGGTTATTAGTTTGAACAAAGTTTTCTAATAGAAAAAATAATGTTATATCAAACTCACTATCACACACTTGCGCCTCGTGATTAAGGTCTATTTGACAGAAGGTACACCATTTATTTTGATCGGATGGATCATTCTTTGTTTTCTGAACTATATTTTATTTGTTGAAAATAACAATTGTAATAAATAATTTAATAAAAAAAACATATTTTTACTTAACTTACGCAGATTAGCTAAAACTTGTAACGTTGCTTAGATAGCAGTCACTTTTAAAATAATACTATTAACTGCTTTGCTTAATAGACTACATATTATTTTTAAAAAATCTTAAATAACATATAAAGGACACATCAGCTTTTTTTATTTGCTCGACAAAATAATTTAAAAAAAGTAGGATTCATTACAAAAAAAAACATTGTTATGATTCAAAAATGTGTTTATTTACAATATTAAATAAAGGTCAAACAGGTATGTATATAAATTGTTTTTTATTTATCCGAAAACATTAAAAGAATACGAAAATAAAGAAAGAATAAAAAATTTAGGGACGTAAGAATTATATTCATTAAATTAGTTATGCTAGTTATTTTAGTCTTACCAGAATTATAGCTGTATTAACCATGTCATAATATTAACAGATTTTTGAAAAATCAGAATACGTATTAATTTAAAAATATCAAATTTTATTAACTTATTATTAATTATAAAACACATTAATCAGAAACCATAACATATTCTATTTCGATGGCTTATTATTTTGGGAACTTCTAGGTATATCACGAATGATTCGTTATATAGAAAATAAGCAATTTTATAACGTAATATTTTTAAAATATATTCGACATTACAGATTATGCCAATGCGTCGAATATTTTTTAATTGAAAGATCATGCGAAATATATTAAATGAGAATTGACATCACAAACACCCTTGTCTTAGATATCAAATTAAAATTGAAAAAAACAATTTACATTAATTTTACTGGGAGTCAAACCCAGACCCACATGATCGGTAGATCAAGCTCTAACTAATTAGACCACAGTGGGTGACAATAAGACATGATTTAATTTAATAAATGATTTAAAAATATCTACTTTATATTATTGTTAGTATTTCTTTCAGTGTAATAAAATTGAAAGCTCTACCATAGTTTTATTATTTTTTTCCATTATAATGTTGCACTCTGAATAAAACATAACCCTCGTCATTTTTCATTTCGACCGCCCCTGAATAAAGTTGTAAAGCTGACAGAATTTTAAAACAGGGAAAGGGGCTGTTCTGTGCCAGTCGGTCGACTGTTTGTTGTTACTGCTTAGCGCGATCAAAAAACTGTATCAAAGGCATCCAAGTGGAATATTTACTTTTTTAATCCCCCGAAATTGAAACACTAATTTCAATGGCAAAGCCAAAAGTTTTTAGATAAATATGAAAGCTTTTAGTTATCTGTCCGGGAATTTTAAGAAGCTTTTTAACAGACGCTCGACTTATTGAAAATGTTATTATTTCCTGTAAGTAATCTTCAAAGAAAGTTTTGTTACGTTTTGTAACAAACACACATAAAAAGTAAGAAAATCTTTTTTCAAGTGATTTTTTTCATTAGATAAATGGAAAACTTTTATATAAAAATCATCAAATAATTATTTGATTCAAAACCCGGAAATCTACTGGCAACGGTTCTTCGTTGAATCTCAAAAATAGATATCTCTGCAACCTTTTAATACTTTTACCGTCAATATTTACTGGAAAGGCATTATATAAAAAAACAAAACACTCTTTTGTAATAATTCTACATTTATTTAATATCATCAGGATCGCTATTGCTCATTACATGCATCTTTAACTGGAAAGAATAGTAATAGTTCAGGACTACTTAATCAAGTTAAACTTGAATGTAACCGACTATTTATTATATAAATATTAAACAGATAAGAGAAACCGATCTTGATAATAATACCTTCCAACCTTACCTTCGAGAAATATGAAAATAGGATCTAACTAAGATTAAAATTAAGCCAATGTGTCATAATAAGACCTCGCTTAACAAATACTTGTAGTTTTCTAAATCTTTATTCTGCTTCAATATACGTCTCTTAGAAAATAAATAGAGTCTTTATTTATTTTAAATGTATAGCTAACGTTAACATATTTGGTATTATTCACCTTGGAGGTAAATATTGAAATATTTTTTTATCGACTGGCATTATAAAGGTAATTTTTATAATGTTATTTATACTAAGAATTACTCAGAAATGCATGTAACACTTGTACAAAAAAAAATGCGGCGTTGGAAGTCGTAAATAACCATAAAAAGAAAAGTGTATTCACTTTTTAATCTGGGTTAAAACAAAACAATTTACCCCAAGTTTGTCCCGTAAAATTATTTTCCCATAAAACCTGACTGCCCCGTTTCCATTCTTTCCCTTTTAATCCCATAACACGAAAGTGTGTGTTCATTTGATATTTTTTAATGTTCGTTTACCGTAAATAGATAAAGGCCATTTATTTTAGTTAAGGCTCTCCGTGGAACGGGTATGTGCTGTGACAACATTTTATATTCCTGGGTTATCGCCCAGAGGCCGAGTCCCGGGACAATATATCTTCATTACATTGTTTACTATTAGATTACGCTGATAGTTCTGTCACATTTGAGAGAGATGTCATCGCACTTGGCTGAATTCCGGAAATATAGGATTGTTAGATCGACACTCCCTGTATAACCTCACAGGATGGTTACAAATTTTATTTTTTTGAAAATGAAACAAACACATTTCGTCATAAAACAAAACTGCGAATTCACACATATAAATAAATACTTGCGGTATACATTACTGGTTTTACTTAGAAAATAAGCGTTTCAACTGACATATTAATCAATTAAAGATCCTTATCAATATAAAGGTACTAGTCATTTGGATACAATAATTTATATCTCTCACTTCAAAACGTAATATTAAAAGAAATACATACAAATTGATGTTAGTATTTTATATTCAATTTGTGGTTAATTTTCTAAACATCTAAGAAATATTTTTTTATATAAAATTTGAACGTAGGTATTAGCTATATTTCAAATTTGTTAAAAAAAACTACTGAGGTAAATCGATTTGTTACATATTTTGGTTTTCACCTTCACAAGAAACTTTTGCTGCAAGTGATGACTCATCAAAAGTAGTACATTTGTATTAAATACTTATCATAAAGATATAATTATTTGATAAAGTTTGTTAAAAATGCGAAACACATTTCACACCTTGTTACAACACCATTAAAATATCAAAGTAATCAATTATAATTTAAATGAATTATTATGTAAATTTTTTTAATTAGTTTTATTGAAATATTAAAGGTTTTTTGTCATTTATGTTGTAAGAAGTATTTTACGGTTGGTTAATCTTTGAAACTGTTTTATTTTTATATGAATAATGCAATTCCATCAAGAATTATCAGTTAACACCTAAAAGTGATTACTTTTAAGGTATTTACCGTAAATAATGTAGAATCCTTGAAAAGTGATATATTATAATGAAATAATGTAAATTTACATACCAAATTGATTTTTTTAAATTTGATTATCCTTAAAATACGTTTTTAGTCGAACTATGATTCACTTTAAAAAAATTAGCAGTCTTTTTATTGAAAAATCAAAATAAAGAGTTAATACCACTGTGACAGGAAAATGTGGTATATAAATATTTTAAGCCATATCCAATTCTAATGCAAAGCATGTAAATTTTTAATCTCAATAGACATTGTTCTACAACTACTTAAAACACTACTTGCTCAATATTTCATTTTCGAAGAAGGTACAAAGATAAGACTAGAATAGAGACAGTAGTAAGCTCATCGCGCTCGTTTCATGAGTTTAAGATATCAAAAATATGTATGCCTTTAAACAAGAATCTATTAACTGATTGGAAATTTTATTTATACAACTGTCGGTACTGGGATTCGATCTCATGGGCACCGCAACCAAATACGTATATCGCAATCGTAAAATCAACTACAATCTAATATATCAAAATGAATGTTTGTTTGTTTGTATTTTATGCGTTGCCAAACCGCTCATCCGATTGCAATAAAACTTTAAAAAACTTTTTGCTTACATTTTCGGAAAGGTTAAAATTAACTTACAGTAGGTCTTATATATAAAAATAAATGTTTGTATGTCTGCCATACAGTTCATTTTGACAACGTATGCTTGCACTTGCGCGAAGGTTATAGTACAATTAACTAACATTAGGTGGCGTGTGTGTCGTACCATACAAAATCAGAAGCAAGCGCCAAACAGACATAACTTCAATAAACACAATTAAAATACAAACACTTTCTTTCTTTGAGTGACATTGCAAAGCTTGCCGGGAACCGGCTAGTATCTTATAAAAAATCATTGTTTCTTTTTAGCATTTTGTTTCCGACTTAGGTAAATTTGTGACAGCACTGTACTTTTAATAATCATAATGAGCACAAATAAAGCTTGCCGGAAATAATGCTGGCCGTGGAGTTTGCTTACGCCTCTGAAAAGATAAATTTTCTTGACAATTTTCTTCGTGAACAGGGATGTACCATGTTACGTCAACACAAGAGTAATTCAATTAGAAACGATTTACTCTTACCAACATGGTTGGTCTTAATTAATTAAACGCATGATTAATGGATTTGTCATCATAATGTAATGTATATTACTTCATTTAATACGAAAATTTAGCTTTTATTCTAGATAAATAGTTAGACCTAGGGCTTGTACAAAAATCGACTTTTGAAAAAACCTGTTTTCGAATGTTTTTATTTAGAAACCGGTTTTATCCGATTTTCGAAGTTTATCTATACAATATACACACACATCAAGAATTTATTTGGTGTTACTCTTCAGAAAATATGATTTGAGAAAACACAAAGCTACCACTGATCGTTTTGTAACAAAATTTCCTGATATCGAAAATACCCTTTCGCTGGGTAATGATGTGGGGCATATGGTCTTTAAGCCATCAAATAAAAGATTCAAATTTCCTGCCCTTTTATTTAAAGACTCGTCTATGGAAAATTCAGCACAACCGGTTACGAAGTTGAAAAACCGGTTTTCGAATGTCACAAATTTAGCCAAAAAACCGGTTTTTGAAAACCGACAAGCCCTAGTCAGAACGCTATCATTTATAGCTTAGAATTTTAACTGCAATTAGGGTTTTAATACATTTAACAAAAAATAAAGTTTATTGATTTTTACGAAAACTTCGTTATGAAAATAAATTTAAAACAATTAATTTAGAATGAAATAGAATAACAGAATTTACACTAAATAAATGTGATATCTCATTTGATTTTTTACCTTCAAAATTGTATGTTTAAAAAATGTAATGTTTGTAAATCACAGTGAGTATATTTTATTGCTAAAAATTGATATGTTTAACCAGTAACTTACTTAAAATTGAGCTTATTAGAGGTGAAGTGAGTTAATTAGTAAAATGGTAAAACTTTTGTCTTGAACTTTTAAGTACTATACGTCTTTAATTGGTGCTTTGGTGGACTGTATATTTTTATTTTACGGAGATAACACTATTGCAATGATTATAAACTGAGATTATTTCACTTTTACAACACTTTAAGACGTGTAGAATATAACAACGCATTTAACTTTTTTTTATATAAAATACCACTTGGCTCACTTCACATCTAACGGGCCCAATTAATATATACGTAATAAAAAATAACGCATTTTTATTTTCATCTTTCATTTAACACAACAGATAATAAACGTCCTCGCTTATGCTACGTACTTCATGCACTATAGATATGATATATTACAAGCAAGATCTAAAAGATATTTGAGTTATTTTCCATGGTTTGTCAAAAAATTTGAGATTCAAAAAAAAAATCTTTGTTGAACCACTGCTTGTTTGACAGACGCATTTGTTATTTTTGAGAATCATCTTCAGACTGAAAGATACAGTATCAATATAGCCAATACAATAATATCAATTTGTTTTAGGTCATCGAATAACTTTTAATCAATTTTATGTGCAAGGAATAGCCAAAGCAATATTGCGTAATTTTTAATGTTGTGATAAACACATTGAACACTCTTTTTTAATGTTTTTTTTGTATAGAATTACGGTATAGCTGATGTGGTAAACCAAATGTAATTTGGCTTAAATATTTCCAACGGGTACTGGCTTTACCTGGCTGTTATTCTAAGCAATTTTTACTAGAATACCAAATGGCTGCTTAATATATTACGTAGTGCGTATTTGTTGAAACATGTGTGGAGAAACATCAGTAAATATATAATGAACTTACTGATGAAAAATGGCTACAAAAATATTCAAATCGTTGGCAATACTATATAAAATATAGGTGTGCGCTTGAAAATACTTGTCAGTTTCTACTCGCGGATGTTTTCTTGAAGTAGAATATATGAATATGCATTAAAAATGCACGAAAAGGATTTGAATAGGCAAAAAGCTCTCTCAACACCGCTCTGCGCCGCCTGTACTCGCAGACCTAAAACTTTTGTGTAGACATTTTATTATTCATCCCTCTCTGTCGTAGGCGTTCGTGGAACAGAGTGCATATAAAACTTTTCACTTCTTTGAATACAGTTTAGGAACAACGCTCGAATGAGTGCGTGCCCGCAAATAGCTTTGCACGGAATTTGAATGAAATTTATTTTAATAAATATGTGAGATATAACGAAAAAATCTCTATAGTAAGCTCTTCACACTTGTTTTACTCAATATAACCTGTTTTGGTCAGCTATACAGGATAAATAATAATAAACAGATTTCAAAAATCAATAACGTATAAGTAATGAGCTATTCGCAATATATTTTATGTTATAAAAAATTGACACATCCGTACTCTTTTTCCAAGAAATTTTAGAAATAAATAGAGCGCAATTGAACAGCAACATATGCCGGGTTCTCCACTTTTATACGCTATATAAATATAATCATAAAACCTTTTCCAAGAAACAAAAATAAATATAATTCTTAAAACTACTCACCATTCAAATCTGTGGGCATTCCCATGGGCTAATCCTTTTTACTTGAAACTCAATGATACATTTATCTCATATATAAACACGAAATATTTATTTACTAAGCGTCAGTTCATGTTCATCCGTGCATTTGAAAGCCTGAAGATGCCGAAAGGCAAAACCCGGGTCGTTAGTGACAAAATTTGTATGAATGTATACAATTTGAACGATTCAAATCAGTAAATATGTAGTTTTCCGTAAATAGAGTTGGAAGCTATTTTGGTACCACAGCATCGCTTTGATGTTGTGAAATAAAATACTTTTTCTCTATATATCAATGGGATTTTGTTATTCAAATTCTAAATTGATCAACCAGTAAAAATTAGTCAAAAGTCATAAAAAACAATTCACTTGATTAACTTTATTTTAGTATATTTTTAATGAATTTACAGAATTATTCGAAAAAATCCATTTAATGTAATATAGAGTAAAACTATGTGAAAACGCTTTAAAAGTACAATTTTTCAATTTCGTTTCATATGCAGATACTCCACAAAGTGTAATATTTAAATGGAAAAGTATCATATATTATAACTGGAAACAAAATTCATTGGGGATGTAAAACAAGTCTTTTTTAAATGTTGTATTTTAGGGATGCAGCCGACAGAAAAGGCTGTGCCGCTTACGCCGAGTGACAGTTTCTGAAAGTGTCCATGTTAGCCCTAGCTAGTAGACCGTTAAAGCTGCTAGGAGATTATTTTGCATATTTTGAAGATTTTGCCTAAAGTATTTTAAGCATGATGACCGGGTGGTTATCTCAATGAGTTGCCAGTTTCTAGAAAGATAAATGTTTTTGAAACTAACAAAGTTATACGTAATAAACGATATAATCATTAGTTGGTATTTCAAGATAATTTTCAATTAGATACTTAGCGACAAAAAATATTACTAAATTTTAAAAATGCTTCAAAATTACATAATATAGCTCTTAAAAGAAATTTAATTTAAATTTATTTTTCAATTAATATATAATTACTTTCTTAGTAATAATGTTTACGAAATACGAATTTTTAATATCAATTCTCAACAGAATGCTCTGTTGATGAGTCCAAACATTTTTTTTTATTCTGATAAGTCTATCAAAGATTTTTTACGCCATATTTAATAATTTAGTTAATATTATATTTTCTAAGTAAAATCATTCACCGTCTTTGAAAACCAAGAGTCAAATATGAAATAATTTCTGTCTTCTATTCTATTTCTTGAAGTAATTATATGATTAGAATAACGAAAAATTGAATACTGCCTTAGAAAGTTATATGTAGTATTATGTAGCGCCTTTGTGGTCGAGTGGTCAACGTTGTTGGCTTCTACTACGAAGGACACGGGCTCGAATCCCAGTACGGGCAGTTTTATAAATTGATTTTTCAATCGATTTATGAATTTCTGTTCGAAGGCATGGATGTATGTGATGTCTTGAATTCCCCCCTCCCACCCATCCTATCCTATAAGCAGGGCGTATTGAGAGCGATTAGCTAACCACTAGTCCTGTCCTGGCCCTTTTCTTCTATTCCTACTCTCTTTGGAAAAAAAGGTTGAGCAACTGAGTAACAAGGAGTTTTCGTAGAAACACTTCTGGTGAGATAAACTCCATCAGGAGTCCATATTCTCCACATTGGAAAAAAAGTATTATTTAATCAACACTCACGGCTTCGACTTTTAATCAATCCTTATATATAGTTTAAATATTATATGTTTTGAAAATGTCTCCACTGACAGGCGAAATATGTTTTATATTTTTATCAAAGATGTTGAATATTATTAATATTTAATATTATAAAGAGAGATTGAGAAACTGAATAGCAAATAGTTTTTACAAAAAGTTTCTGTTGAGATACCTTCATTAGGAGGCCATATGCTTTAATTTAGGAGCGATCATGGATTTAATAAAATATATATTAAGCCTTTCGTACAAAGCTTACTACTAAAATGACGATCGCAGTGATAAGAAATCAACTCTACTATTCACTAACCCATACATACAATTTCAAAATACGAATCGTTCAAATTATGTTTATTCACACAAGTTTTGTCACTAACAATCCGGGTTTCGATTTTAAACTTGTGTGAATGTACATAATATGAAGGATTCATATTTAATATTGAAGCTCTACCAAGCACCTTCAGTCGAAATCTTAAGCATACAATTTCAATTGACGTGTAAACGTTTATTAAAAAGTTATATAATCTTGAAGTATTATACTTAAATAATAACTCCTGGAGGAGTCTTCTAAGACTAAACAATACATCATAGAGCTTTTATTTATATTAAAACATGAATATTATTTTCCATTATTACTATTCTTTAAATTCATGTTGAGAATAAATAATTTTTGAATTTATTGAAAATAATACATTTCCATCAGTATGTAGCAGTGAAACTCCAACATTTCTAATAATATTTAGATTGCCATTATTTTTTTGTAAATTGAAAATAACTTTTTGCGCCATATCACAAAACTGTCACAGCGTCGGAATAATATGGCAATGGAAAAGTTTCGCAAAACCCTGGTATTCAGAAAAGTTATTAAATTTACAGTTACACAAAGTAATAATCGGATGATTGATGAGCGCAGTCCAACGAAAGTATTTACATTCCAGAGAGATGGCAGATTCATTTTCTTTTACTAAAATAATAATACTTTTATTCTATTGTGTTTGCGCATTTCTGCAAAAAAACAATTGAAAGCCACCAGAACAAACAGAGCTTTTGATAAATAAAACGCTTTTGCGTAGCATATTTTTTGATTCTGTATTGAGATGACAGACGTTACTAAAATATCTTTGCATTAAAGATACACAACAAAGGAATAAATACTAACTATTTTTTTACCGATACTTTTAGAAAAACATAAAAATACAATGCATTATACTGTGTTGCATTTTGAAATATTTGTTACTCACTTGCTTAATCCCTCTTTTTTGAAGAAATAAGTAGAGATGGGCTGGAGCGGGCTCGGAATGGCTCACGCGACCCCTTCGTTAAAATTCACTCACTTCAATTTGTTAATTTAAAAGAAAACAATATTTTCAGATAAAATAAGTATATAATTACAATTTCTGACTTATATATTATGCAAAACAGCATCAGTATACACTGTAGTACATTTTCAGCCACTGTAGCCATTGATGAGTTGACGGTAAATTGCATATTGATACCTATTATAAGTGTATTAAGTAGCATTCGATTGCTTATTAAAGTATTGGATAATATTGCATAGTCATTATAAAAAAAATCACTCCTTCCCCAGAACACTGAGAAATTATTTGAGATTTAGCGAGCCCCTTGTTAACATATTGGCAGCACACAACTGGGTTTAAGGATATAGTTAGCACACGACTAGTGGCTTATTCATCTCTCTCGTTTTGTCTCGGGGTTTTTAAAGGATTGAAAAGGCAAGGAATCGTCACATTTTTAATCATCATAAACACCCATATCTTCAAACAGAAGTCGACAAACCGATTGAAAAAATTCTTTTCGTACTGGGACTCAAATCAATAAGATTCGCAACGGAAAATAACGACGTAGACCACTGCGCAATGAATCCGACAAATGATAACATTCGATAAAATAATGACATTAATTGAAAATTGATTTGATAAATGACGAAGTAAACAAAACTATTTTAATAAATTGGAAATTTGAGATAATCGCAAAAAAAACTAGCCATGTATATTTATGTAATGTATAGTAATGTATATAGTTATGTATATTTAATATTTTAATCCTATTTCATCCGCTTTATACTATCTCGAAAACAAGGCGTAGACAGATTTTAGGGAAAATCTAAGCCTATACTAGACATACGAGTCTGTCTTCTTTCGAACAGAATGAAATTGTGACGACATTATTTATCAAATTTGAATCGTTCAAATTATGTACATTCACACAAAATTTGTCATTAACGACCCGTGTTTCGCCTTTCAGCATCTTCAGGCGTTCAAGTGCACGGATAAACTTGAACTGACGCTTTGTAAATAAATGTATCGTGTTTATATAAGAAATAAATGTATCACTAAGCTTAAAGCCATTGCTGGCGAAAAGGATTAATCCACGGGAATGCCTACAGATTTGAATGGTGGGTAACTTTAAGAATTATATTTATTTTTCTTTGATTGGAAAACAAATGATTATATTGTCCCACATATAGGGTATAATAGTTGGGAATTCGGAAGATTTACCTGCTCATTCAAAATCGTTATTGGATTAATTAAATTATAAGCACTAGCTGTAAGCACATTGGTCTCAACGGGGGGATGTTCGTTGCATCTTTAAATATTCAGAAAATTTACTGAAAAATAAATCCATACCTATTTCTTGAATAAGCCAGAAAAACTAAACGTAATTAATTCTTTAAGTGGATTTTTTTTAGGAATACACCCAATTCTCTAAAACAACTAAAATACACCGGAACTGTACAACAAAATATGCAAATAGCGGATATAATAAAATATATATTCATAAAAATCATAATTAAGCTGCTCTGCTGAGCTGCTACATCCAATATCGACAGCCCTGAGTATTCATATTTTATCATTTGTAGAATAATTCAAATGTTTCAAGTATGCAAACAAATATATTTCGTAGAAGTAGAAGAAGACCCCAGGACATACATATCGAGGGCCCTGCAGTATTTAAATCGTATGTAATATATTTTTTAGAATAATCCAAATGTTTTAAATATGCAAACAAGTATATTTCGGAGAAGAAGAAGAAGACCCCGGGATATATATCAACAGCCCTGCAGTATTTAAATCGTATATAATATTATTTATCGTTAAAAACTTTAATATATGAGGTGTATGTTTGTATAGTTATGTATTAAGTTTATATTTAACGATGAATATTGTATTTAAAATTCGTCAATGTCTAAAGCAGCTGTAATATGAATGTTGTATATTTTTTTGACTTGTTGATATTTTCTCGCGCAAAATTGTAACACAATTTCTGAGGAAAATTCTGTAGCAATATAGAGCGAAAGCAAGTTCTTTGCATTTTTTATGCAAGAAGACGTAATGTAATGAATGTTGTAGAAACGAGTAATTTGATGTTGTACAAGTATTCGCTCGGCGTGTAATATTATAGCGTTGCGTGAGTCTACCGGCATAATTTAATTTTCTATGTCTACTGCAAATGTTTATTTTAATATCTGTGTAAACGTCGCCTTACTAAAATTGAAAAAAAAATATATTTGAAGGCTTAAACGAACTGTTGTGTAGGATTTAGACTCCGCGGTTAGAGATAGCGGTTAGCGTTGTGGGCTTTCGTGCCGGTTCTCGCGGGTTTGAGTCCCAGTACGAACAGCATTTTTTTGATCGGGTGTTTGTGATTTCTTAGCATTCCCTACCATCTTTTCCGATTCTTTTCAACTGGAAGTAGCGAGAGCGATTAGTTAACCACTAGTTCTGTCCTAGTCGTTTCTATCCCTTCTACGCTCTTTAAAAAATAAGAGGTTGAGCGACTAAGTAACAACCAGTTCTTAACAACAAAAATACTTCTGTTTAAATACCTCCATGAGGAAGCCATATGCTCCACATTAAGAGCGGACGTGGATAAAAAAAATCTCTAAGGAAAATGAATTCATTTATATATGCTATCATTCTCAGTGTATAGAAATCAACGATTTCAACATATAAATTTTATATAATTTAAGATTTCGACTGAAGGTGCTTGGTGGAATTTCAATATTAAATTTGAATCGTTCAAACTATGTACATTCTCACAAATTTTGTCACTAACGACCCGGGTTTCGCCTTTCGAAACTTTTATTTGCTAAGCGTCAGTTCAAGTTCATCCGTGCACTTGAATGCCTGAAGATGCCGAAAGGCGAAACCCGGGTCGTTAGTGACAAAATTTGTGAGAATGTACATAGTTTGAACGATTCAAATTTTATAAATTTTATATTAAATATGGAATAAAATTGTTTGATTTATATTCTATTTGAGAAGTCTAGTCTTTAAGCTAACATTCTCTAAAAATCAACGCCTAAGCAATTTTTGATTATTATAGAAAATAGTTATAAATGACAATGAATTGGAAATAAAAAGTATAACTTTTTTAAAATACAAAATATACTATAACACAATGAAAAACACTGCCGATCGGTTCTTTGTATAATGAAAAGCCGCTATTGGGTTTCACAATTGTACTATAGATAGTTAATTTTTTTTTAATATAAAATTAATGTAAATGAAATAAAAATAAATGAATGGATTATGATGTTCAACGAGAATGAGTTGCAAGTCTGTCACTCAATCTTTCGTTTAAGATAGCCTTGTACGTGATACCCTAAAGTTTTAAAGATATAATTAAGTAGGCAGATGGGTGTTATAAAACTACAAAAAGATAACATGTCATATATTGATAAAAATCTATAAATAAATTAAAAACCCAACGTATAATATGTATTCAGGTATATATTGACTTTTGAACTAAGTAGGAAGAATAATATTATTTTTTTTCAAAGTTTAAAAACTATTGAAAAGTTGGTATGATACTTAAATCTATGTGGTCGGGTCCTTAGTGTAGTGTTCAATATTGTTGTCTCCGCTACGGATCACATATGTAGGTTCTAGTCCCAGTAAAAACGTAGTACTTTTTCCACCATTTTATCGGTGTTTGTAAGAAGGCATGAATGTGTGTGATGTGTTGATATTCACTCCTTCCATTTCAATACTAAAATAACGGGGTGCAGTGAGAACGATTAGCTAAAAACTAGTCCTATCTTTCATAGCATTATTCTTTTCGAAAAAAAATAAGTTGAGAAATTGACTAACAAGCAGTTTTTGAAAAAAATTCTATTGGGATACCTCTATTTGGAGACCAAATGAGCCTCTGAAAAGTGAAGTTAGCCAAGTGGTATTTTAAGAAAAAAAATATTAAAGAACTTTTAAAAGTAAACATGTCCTTTAGTATAATATAAGTAAAGTAAGCTTAGTGAATACACACTGCAATAGTGTTTTATTTTTAAAATAAAAACATGCGATCCACAAAAACTCTATATACTTAAAAAAAACTCCGTCAGAAAAGTTTTACCATTTTACTACATGGCTTATTTCGCTTCTCAACTGCTCAAATGCTACAAATATGAAATAGAACATGGATTTAAAAAAAACATTTCATCCAGAATATTTGCAGAAAAGATTGATATTTAAATTGCTTAAAAAAGAGATATTTCAGTTAAATTCTAGTCGATTTGACAATATTCCTCTTTGAAGGCAACCGAAATTCCAATTAGGGATAACCTCCCAGCTTGAATTTGTATACATACATAATGTGGGTAACGATACACAGGTCCCTCGTCTATCTCTATTATAATGGCGTTAGCAGATTGCCAGTCTACCCATTTAAGGAAAGGGATAGATTTCTTTTTGTCACTCCACCTACCCCTGGCATCCCTTGGTCGGTAGGTATCGTAAATCAAACAGATATTTATCATAATTTACACAGAAATGTAATCAACCCTAACGCAATTTTCATAATTGATTTGACAGTTACGTAATTTGGGAGAATAGGTTGGAGGCAACCGATCTAAAGGTCATAGATTTATTTTCAACGAGAAATTATCAAATATCATATCGTCACCTCAACTTAAAAACACAGTGAAAACTTTTTGATTATTGTTTCTTCTGTAATCAAAATGAAAAGAGATTAATTAATATCAATTTCAATTTTAGACGACATGCTCTTTTAAAAATGCATTGTAAAATTCATAAAGAGTGGTAATAAATGTTATTTCAAAATATTTTTTACGATTCTTAACTTTTGAACATAAAAAAGCTGTGGCATTTATTCGTCGACAAGCTAATAAATACAAAAAATCGTCTCCAAATTAAAAAGGACAACTCTACATAACAATTATTAAATTTTTGATAGATTCGGTGAAAACTTTGAGGAATATGGATATGAATATAGAATACAATTTGAATCGTGCTTATCTGCGCGTCCAGTAGAAAAGTATATAACCCCAAACTTATTTTATAACATCATAATTATATTAAATCTTTGTAAGCCTTGAAATTGTATACCTTATACTTTCCACAATTTGTAACATAACAATTAGAGTAACAAAGTTATCATATTTATTTTTATATTGATAATGATAAACGGCTTAAGTGCAGAAGATCTTTAATGTAATGTTTAAATAAAAACCGACAATTCATTTTTAAATGGTTCGATTATTTGAATATAATGCAAAGATTAAGATCTGTATATATATTGGCTAAAAAGGTGATAAATATCTTCGGAAGAAAGCGGTTAGATCACTACTAACTTCGCGTCGACTATAAGTCATGGGCTTATGAATAAATATATGAAAAAACAGTAGTATTTTAATGACAATATGAAACGGGAAACCATTGCCGCTCATATTAATTTTTAAGTCTAATATAAGATATAACTGACAACTATTGCAATATTCCTGCAAATATATTATGATTTAGAAGGTTAAACAAAAATAATTCGAAGGGAAATATTTGATAGGGAAGTAAAACACAATACACAACATTGAATCGATTTAAATTTATGAAAAAGCTTGTAATTTTATATAGATTTTAAAGTTAATTTCATTTTAAAACAACCAAGGTTTGTATAATTCAACACGTTAAATGAAATTTGAACTTTAAAAGGTTAACATTCGTTCAAAATAAACCGTTACTGTTTTCAGTAGAGATAAAACTGCAAAGAGACAAGTTCTTCTGAATAATTCACCTCTTAGAGCGATTTTCGTGGCCATAATCATTTAAACCCTTAAAAACGATCTGATTTGGCGACCGGACTCTTTTCTTTAAAGCAAAGCTCCGGCATTGCCAACCCCGGGCTATATATATTATCTTGAACCTTTTTAAACAAAATTTAGTGGAACAGCAGTACAGCACCAGTCGCTGGCATTGCACCATTATGGGAATGGTGCAATTTGTTTTGTCGTGTGAACGGCCAGTTGGGTTGGTAGCCCTTATTGCTTAACCCCAAAAATGCCGCGAGGAAAATACTCTTGCATTCCTAGAAAAAAGTTTTGATAGATTGCCGTGAAAAATAAAACGAGAAAAATGAAATTATTTTTCGAAAATTCAGCGCACACGATAACATCAGTTCTGGTGTAAAATGTATTAAATTCGAAATACGTATAATTCAAATGCAAAATTAATAAATTTCAATAGAATCAGGGTTAAGCATGTATGCTTAAAACTAATAATTTTAATGGTCTTATTATTTAAGTCGGCTTCTTTGGTCTAGTGGAAAAAGGTGCACATAAGTGACCTGGTGGGTCTGAGGCAAGGAAAGTTTAATATCGCCCGCTGTGGTCTGTTGATTAGAGCTAGCTCTACCGATCAGGTGGGTCTGGATTCGATTCCCGGTAAGGTCAATGTCAAATTGGATTTTTTCAATTTAAATTTGAGATCTAAGACATGTTTGTGACGTCAATTTTCCTTGAATTAATCTCATGTGGCTTCTCATTGAATATATCTCGTATGATCTTTTAACTTCAAAATATTAAAAAAAATATGTAAAATATCAAATTTTGATTTTTGGCCCAATAGTTAGTTTTAAATGTTGTTGATCTGAATTGACTTATTTTTTTTGGTCAATAGATGTGGCTTAAAATTTAAAAACACTTAAAATGTTATGTAGAAATATATGTTTTTCATTAATGCAATTTTAAGTTATAAATAATATAACAAATAATAATTAAAATATAGTTATCAACTAGTAGCCGACAAATTTAGTAATAATTGTAGATAAAATAAATGTTATAACATATCTCTAATTGATTTTCTTTTTTTTTAATAGTTACCTAAGCAAAACCTTTCGAGGTCACAAGACAAGCGTGTAAATGGGTTAATGGTAGCAAATGATATTGAAATATTTATTAGGTTAAGTGTCTGCAGCGAGGGATGTGAGTGAACATTATGGATTACTCTCGTTCAAAACGTTCCTGGCTTCCGTCAGCGAGGCAGCCCTCCCGACGTAGTAGTACGTCGAACGCTAATGCGATAACGCGATCGCTTTGTTAGCAATGGTGAAATGTACGCACAGAGGAATTATTACTGGAATAAATATCGTGAATATTGCACGTGAAATTGTGTTGTAACTCATCTTGATGCATCGGTAACATGTTCAATAATGGCTAAAATACCAACACGTGGTTATCAATCAATTCAGTTTTTGCTATAATACAATCTAATTTATTAAAATAAATGTTTATTTGTTCGTACTTTATGCGTTGCCACACCGCTGCGTCAATAAAACTTTGAAAAAAATTTTGCTTGCTTACAGTAGGTCTTATATATAAAAATCAATGTTTGTATGCCTGCCATACATTTCATTTTGACAACGTATGCTTGCACTTGCGCGAAGGTTATAGTACAATTAACTTACAGTAGGGTACCATAGATAATCAGCAGCAAACGTCAAACAGACAGAAAAAGAAAACATTCTTTTCAATAAACACAATTAAAACACAAACACTTTCTTTCTTTGACTGGCATTGCAACGCTTGCCGGGAACCGGCTAGTATAAAGATATGAGCCCATTAGAGATGAAGTGAGAAAAGTGGTTCTATAGGAAAACATTGATGCAATGTAATATTCTACACGTCTAAAAGTATCGTAAAAGTGAAGTAACCTCAGTTAAAACACATTTTAATAGCATTATCTCTGTAAAATAAAATGCAATATATGCAATCCATCAAAACACCAAATAAAGTAGCGATTGTATTTTTATTAAAAGTCCAAGAAAAATCTTTAGTATACTTTTTCTAGTTGGCTCACTTCACTTCTTAAGGGCCCATATTATGAATCATCAAGTATGTTATAAGGAAAGACTTTTATCGTTTAGCAAAGTTGAAAGTTGTTTTATTTATTTTTGGTTTAAAAAAGTAGTATATGACTGATAAAAAATATTACAAACAGTATTAACTATGAAATATTATTATTGAAATTATGTACTCTTAATTAATTAATCAAATACTATTTTCCAAATTATATAAAATTAAATCATTTTTGAATATTTAAACATAAACCAATATTTAAAAAAAGCTGTCTTTGATAAACTTGTTAGATGTAGTTCACTGTCAATACTTGATTGGACATCATATTGTATATAAATAAATTTGTACTAATTTCAACTTTAATTTATTCAGATTGGGACCAAATTCGCTCATGACGCGCATTTGAAATAGTTGTAGATTGTATACATTGATAAAAAACCGTAATCCGTTGTATTCAACTACGTTTGTGTAGATGCAAGAGAAAATGTGTCACAATAATATTATAATACTTAATAGAAAATTTAAATTATCTTTGATTATTCCACGTATTGTGTTACTAACTGTGACACGTGTTTTGCTTCTTTCAGAGGCATCTTCAGACTTACTATCGCAAAGTTTGCTTATGTAATGAAGCAAGATTGATTCTAACATTTTAATATTATGAAATTACAAAATAGAGTTTTTGGGTTTTTTTTCCTTTTAAGAGGAGCAAGGAAGGGGGTGTAGAATTGAAATAAAGCAAATTTAATATTAAATTATTATAATACTTATTTGCTTAATCTTTATGATGAAAAACATTAACGTGAAGGTAATTTTAGAGCAACATATGCGTAAATTTATCAATTTACTTTTTAACAAAGACGGTAAGGATAACAAGGCATTATTAAGGGAGGCTTGTAGTGATCTACCCTTATACGTTCTATCTTAAAAAGATTTCTAATGAAATCAATCGAAAGTTCATATAAAAACTTCCTGTTAACATTACATACATACTTTTGGATACCAATCCAAAAATCGATTGGAAAATTGATTGATGTTTTGAAAATTAAACTTACGTAATCGACAAAGAATGTGTGCTTCCTTTTAGTTACGATGACACATTTTACTTAGTAAATTTTCAGTGATTTAATAATATATGTGTTATATTATATTTAAAGGTACATGTAGTGCTTAAAACTTGACAACACATTGGTGTTCACAATGCTCTTTGTGCGGAAATTAGAAAGCATCTTCGTGTTTTCGTCTTCTGAGACAATCATTTATTAACACTCCAAATGAATATGTGATGCTCGAAGCAGGTTCGAATTGAGTTTATAGGTGTTATGAATAAACCAGAGGGTTCAAGTTCTCAAGCGTTGGTGATTATTTGAAGGGCGTAAATTAAAAAAGAAGTGGAATCCTGTGGTAAATAATGAATGTTGGAATTCCGGGGAAAATGGAAGAGTTATCAGGATAATAACAATTTTTAGTAATGACACACACAATAATTATTCACACGTGAATAAATGATATCAAAAAAAAAATATTTCGCAAAAAACACTGTTTTATTTAGTAATTTTTTCAACCACAATATAAATCACTCTTAGGGTGTTCACTGTCAATACTTGGTGGAAAGGCATTATATTCATAAAAAACACAACATTCCTTTGTATTTTATTCCACTTTAGTTAATAGAACAGGAATGGTTTCGTTTGTGTCATTTTAGAATCACTCATAATGTAATTGGTAATTTCTTTTCAATGTCAATTGTTGTTTACACCTTTTCATTTTTGTATAAATAGCACTGTTAAATTATATTGCTTATCAGTTGACAATGCTCGCAATGAGCGAAACCGATCCTGACCTATTAAATTATTTTTAACTTTATTTATACTTTTTGCTGATTTATTTAAATAGGAAACTGCGAAATTAAAAATATTACCTAATACATCGGAAGTTCAGAGTTAAAAGAGTGAATCTATAAATTAAAACAAATATTTATTGTCTATTTTATCAAATGGGTACTATTTGTTTTATTTAGAATGACATATAAAAACCATTTTTTTTTTCAAAATAACATTGTTATATAAGAAAACATTTGATATATAAATTGTATTTATTTTCCATTAAATATAAAATTATTTTGACAAAACTGATTTTCCGTTTTTCCCAAAAACATTATTTTCTAGTTTCGCCCTTGTCACATAAGTTCGGAAAATGTTGTTTGATTCTGGATATGTTTTCAAGTGGTCAACGTTGTTGAGTTTGATTGAGAAGCTTACGGGCTCAAATCCCAAATACGAATTGTTTTAAAAATTCATATATATATTTCCGTTCAAAGGCATAGATGACTGTGATTCTATTCGGATTGTCAAAATGGTGCGTAGCGAGAACGATTACCTAACCACTACTCTTGTCATAACCAATGTTCCTAAGACTGCGCGGGACAATCCAACAAATGCGCGACATAATTTTTCATATTTGATTTATAAAAAATATTTTGATTTACATAATAAAAACTATTGTTTTTCGATTTTTTGTATATGAGTTTTAACTAATAAGCATAAAAAATAACACATAAGAACTCATAATTTTTATGCACATGACATAAAATCAAGAACTATATTTAGATCAAATTCTTGTAATGATCATATATAAGAACGTGTTTATAGTAAAATGATGTAAATGTTCAATTCCTGATTTATTTCAGTCAATTAGGGTTATTCCAATTTAAGAAAATGGATAACTTGAAATGCGCGCCAACCCAGAATGAGTGCGCGGGAGTTTACATATTGCTACGCGCAGCCTAGAGGGAACTTTGGTCATAACTAGGGTATCCAATCTTGGAGTCTTTTTCCAATCCCGGGATTGATTAATTTTCAATCCCAGGATTAACTCACCGAGGAATTTGAAATCCTCAAATTTACATAACGAATTTACATAAATTTACAGAATTACCGAATTGGACAAAAGGCCGCACCAGAGTAGCCAAACGGCCGCACGTTCCCCACGCCTCCTCTAGATTTACTGTATATATGTTGAATTTTTTAGATGTATGAATTTAAATCCATAACAGAAACATCATCATTTCACAACTTTCTGTTCCCTGCTTTGAGCGCAAAGCATGTTTAAAATGCACTGTAATTATTTTCACGACACAGTTATTATCATAAAAGGTGGTAGGCGAATATTTATTAAGTTATTAGCCCCTTAAGCGCCACATTTCACCACGATTAGCGGTGGCGCTAAAACGCTCATTAGCGATGATACTCGTGTCCTTGTCCCTGTCACACCTGTCATTTACAAATGACGCCGTCTCTGTCTGCTCGGACAACTATGATATCACATATAATACTTTCGTTGTCATCTCAAATGGTGAGCGCTTGTACAGCAAATTTCAAAATTTACACAAACCCGTTCAGCTGCAAAACAAGCTATGATGTTTTGCATCGGAACCATGAACATTAATAAAATTATATTTTGATTGACTGAATTGGAATTAGTTCAACAACGGCAATAACAATTTTTTTACAATTTTTTTAAAATCAGTTTATAGCTAATTCGGCGTATGCTATGGACAGAACTGTGTTTAAACCTGCATTTAGTCAATTATATATACTGGCTTAGAAGAGATACATATATTAGGTATTTCTTTTAATGTGTGTTGTGTCTACGATGTTTTGTGTATTGTTTTAAGCAAGTATATATATAAAATATGTTTTTGTATCCATATCCGCTCCTAATGTGGAGCATATGGCCTCCTAATGGAAGAATCTCAACAGTTTTTCTGCGAGAACTGTTTGTTACTCAGTCGCTCAACCTCACTTTTTTTTTCAAAGTGGTAGTAGGGAAAGGAAGATAAGGCTAGAACAGGATTAGTGGTTAACTAATCGCTATTGCTACTCCCAGTTATTAACGAATCAAAAGGATGGGAGCAGAGAAAATAATGTGAATTGACATCACAAACACCCAGTCTTCGATCACAGCTTTGGATTGAATAATTCTCAAATTTGCTGTGATCTCACCGGGATCATTCAGACCGATCCTGATCAACCCAGACCTGCGTGATCGGTAGAGCAAGCTCCAACCAACTGGGCCACAGCAGGCGACAAATAAATAAAACAGTGTTTTTACAGCACAATTTTATGAAAATTTACTGTGAAAGTATAACAACATATATGTTCAAGCTTGAATTCATTAAAATAAATTTAAAGCAGTGATCGAGTACAGGCCTTAACACCTTAAAGGCTTACCCAAATGACATGAATCGTATGCACGATTCATGACATGACGTCACTTAACGCTGGTGTGGTATTCACGCCGTTAAAATACTGTATTTAGCATACACCGAAACCTAAGACAACATATTTACATATGATAATATTTTTAATACAATCATAATTTTTATCCTAGTAATATAATATAATATAAGTCGTTACGGGATAGCTTAAAAAAACATTTAACGTATGATAAATAGCGCACAAGATAAGTAATTATTGTGGTAAAGAGTACATTCTTTTTAAGTGAGTAGTATAGAAATTCATTAAACAATCATTTGCCATGTGTTCCCTGTCAATTATTGTTTGAAAGGTAGTCAAGAAAACAAAACACCTTTGTTCTTAAATAGTTTCCTATTATTTGTTCAGATCAGCAATCATTTATTTGTTACATTTTGTTGACTTTTTCTTGTTGCATTTTCAAAAATACAATAAAAAAAAATATTTTAAAGAAAGACTTTTGATTATATTTCTTCACTTTTTGTGTGTTCACTGTCAATACTTACTAGAAGGAAAGGCATTAATTATATTTAAAAAATAAAACACTCATTTGTACTAATTCTACATTTGTTTAGTATGATCAAAACCGGTTTCACTCCTGACAAGAATATCATCTGATATTTATTACATTCATAAACAAACCTAGTATCAAAACCAATATATTAAAACCAAAACTTAAATTTAAAAATACGTCAAACTTTGTGGCAATGTAGGGGTGTAGATAGAGTTGAAAATATATTATTTTAATTATACAGAAAAAAAACTTAAGCTTCATTAAAATTAAAAAAAAAAAAATCTTGTAGATACTTTGGAAGCTTATTTATTTAAAATATAATCTGTTTTAATCCAGCTGACGAAAAACAATTTCTTACGCAAGGATATAGTTGCTCTTTATAAAGCTAACATTCTATAGAATGAATTGAATCCATCAAAACCAAACGACATTATTTTATAGGTAAGTAGTTACATGCAGAACTGCAACAACAGTATTGCAATATGAAATGCTAATGGACATTAAATGTGCTCCAAGCCTCACCATTCGCTATAGAATGCTGTTCGTAGTAATATTCACAACTGTTGACGTCTGTGTGATGTGGAGTTTGAATCATTTTAATCGTGGCAGGAAAAATATATTTTAATATAGGGGTTATATATAAGTTCAAAATAATTCAACATATCGACTGTGGAAAGAAAAAGGACGTATCCCACCAAATTTTTCAGGAGGCACAAAAAACGTGTTTTAAAGATTTTCGGCCATATGCAAATTATGAAATAAACACAACCTTGAAGTGCACGGAGACTTCTAAGATGGTGTTTAATTGACGTAATCTAATATTAATTCAAGAAATTGTCTAGAAAAAACTTTTTTTTCATTCCTTTTTCTTGGTTTCAATTTTTACAAGCCTATCTTTTTCAAGCATAAAAGGTAAATTTAGATACCAATTTGTTATTTTCAGCTTACATCATTTTGATGGAACGTTTATCAAGTTGGTTACATTGTGATAATCGAAAAAAATCTGTTTTGAAAAAACTGTGGGTTACGTACATTTTCCTTTCCACAGTCGATATGATAATAAAACTGTCAATTTAATAATTTTACCTTTGTAATAATAATTAATGGATGAAAAAAATGCCAATTTTCTTTATACATAACTGTTTGAAGTTTAGTTTTTTTATGTAGTAAAATGAAATCAAAGAATAGTAACAAGATAAAACTTATTTTTAATTTAACACAGAAAAATATAACGTTTTAATACATTTGGAACTCCGTAATACTACATCAATAAGTATTTAATGTAAACTGATTGTGAAAGCTTAGAAAAAGCTTGTTATTTTAAGATTTCTTAATATTACAAATATTCAAAATCAATTATCGCATAGTGATAATAAATGCATTAGTTATAATATTGTTTTAACACAATGAAAGGAGACCGACACCGCTAACAAATAAATGTGAAATGAGTAAAAAAGAAAGTTTAAAGTGAATATATTATTAATTAAAGAGTATTTATCGCTTACGTTTGGAAAGTATGACTAAAATGCAACTGAAAAGCTATGTGCAAGAGAACTTGTTACATTTCTATTGGGCGAACCAGATAGATTGAATTTACTGTGCGATATTGAAGCTTCTCCTCAAAATCTGATGTGCTTTAGCCATTTAACAAAAGTTGATTGTTGCACTTTGAATTTGAGGTATGATATTTTTCTCTATACGTCTTTTACGTTTCACGCAATAAATTTATAAAATTTAAGCTGTTTGATATTTTACAGAGTGATTAACATCGTTTTTTTTTGTATAATGAGATAAATACTTATTTTTTATTTTTAAAGCAATTTATCAATCTGAAAAGCCAAATACGGTATTCAAAAAAACATTTAAAATATCTATCACACTATAATCAATTAACTGTATCAAACAAAAGTTGCAATGTAAACAGGCTCGTACAGACAAATTCGAAAGCTATTTTTCAACCGATATCTGAACTTTGTTTCCGTTACGAATGTTTAAGCATCATTTTACCTATCTGGTACAAAAAAACGAAACGCATGGAGAACTATTTTTTGGATATCAAATTTATGGAGCTTTAAGTACCAAGACGCATTAGCGTCAAAGTTTTTCTAGTCTTCTTCATCGCTAAGTTTTTGAAAAATTGTATTCATTTACCATCGTTGCAGACGGAAGGGCGTGATCGCTACGGAAATAATAATTTCACAGCAACTCAATATGCACTATTTTGCTAATCACACTCTATATGCTTCCCCCCATACTATATCCGTACATTTACACACACATGTGCAAACATACATACATAAATAAGTCAACCAAATTCGTTCTTAAATTATTAATTTTAGACGAAACATAAGGTCTATCTGTAGTGGGTCATCGAGCAGAACTGCTCTTGGTCTAAAACGATTCTCAGGCAGGGGGAGAACGATAAGCTATCAATAAGTCTTTTCTAACCTCATCCTTACCCACCCCAATCCTTTTCGACATAAAAAAATGTGATTGAAAATAACAACCAGATTTTGTTTGTTCAGAATCTTCATCGAAATCCCACGCGTTCAATATTGCAAATTTACATTGTAAAATAAAAATGCAAATCATTATCAAAATGTATCTCAACTGATATGAAAACGGAAATTTTTCACGAATACCACAGTAAATATAAAATCTCTAATTAACAGTAATTATCTGAACCATGTCACCGATACCGTTCAAAGCTTACAGAGCTAACGGTCAAAGGTTAACCAGCAACCTGTCAGCTTTCTGGCGACTGAAAAGCTTGCACAGCTTCAAAGAGCTACGGCGTAGATATATTGCAGCTACGAGCGTTAAACTTGTTTTCCGCAAATAATTGGGTCAGTTGGGAAAAACCGGAAACGGCTGCATTAATTGGACTTTTTTAATAATGAAAAACAGTAAAAGCTTTGCGTTGACGTTGTGTTTTCACAGTTTAAATTGCAAACAGTGTTTTATTGACCCATCATAGTTTTTCACAGTAGCTTAACAATATGGTTGATAATTACCTCATATTTACATTAACGAACGTGATTTATAAATAATAAAAATGTTTTTGAAAATTTAAGTGACAACGAAATTTAAAGTGTTAATTTATCTGATAACATATCAGATCTTTTTTTACCTTGTACGCTCCTAATACGGAGCATATGTACTACAAATGGAGTTTATCTCAATAAAAGTGTTTATAAAAAAACTGCTTGTTATGCAGTTGTTCAACCTCGCTTTTTTCTAAATAGAGTAGAAATATAAAATATACAGGAATAGTGGTTTACTGGTTCACCCCGTCGAGTATACGAGGGGTGGAAGATGAGAATTTAAAATAAATATACCAATATCAATACCTTGGAAGAGAAATTATTAAATCAATTTATAAAACTGTCCTTAATAGGATTCTAACCTCCGTAACAAAGCCAACAACTTCGAACAATCAACCATGCAGGCGGTTTATAAAATTTTATGAATATTTTTTTTATTCTTTAGTTGATAAAATGTCATTTTTTATTATGCCACGTTCAACCCAATATAAAACGTTTGGCAGTTTTGTTTATATATCAACCGTGGAAAGAAAAAGGACGTAAACCACACATATACAAATTTACAGGAGGCGCAAAAAACGTGTTTTGATGATTTTGGGCCATATGCAAATTATAAATTATACACAACCTTGAAGTGCACGGAGACTTCTAAACTGGTGTTGAATTGACATATTCTAATATTAATTAATGAAATTGTCTAGGAAAAAACCTTTATTTCAGTATTTTTTCTTGGTTTTATTTTTTCACAAGGTTGTCCTTTTCAATCAAAAAGGTTAATTTAGATACTAATTCGGCATTTGAAGCTTGAATCTTTTTGAAATAACGTGTATCATGTTTAATACATTGTGATTATCAAAAAAAAGCTGTTTTGAAAAAACTGTGGGTTACGTCCTTTTTCCTTTCCACAGTCGATATGTATGATGTTTTTAAATAATAATGAAAACTTCCACACATTTTTTGTGGAATATTTTTAATAGATAAAAGAATATTTTACATTCAAACGTTAATATGCACTTACAACTGAAACAATTATGTTTTTTAAAGATATCACAAAGAGGTAAGTTGCGATTTATTCATATTTTTACGTATGAATAGACAAACATATATTTTTGATCGCTATAAAAACTTTATATTTCCAGAAAACGTTTGGAGTAAATATTGAATTTTATGCAAGAAAAGTGAATCGGTTGCAATGTAAAATCAGTAAAAGCAGTAGAAATATATTTGCAAAAATAAAAAGCAAAATATTTGCATGGTTGTTCCTTCTGTTTGCGATCGCAAGATCTTGGTATTTGACATGTTGCAGTATAAAAGCTTTGAAATCATTGAATGCAACTTTGCACCATTTTTATCGCATAAAGTATTTACTCTTTGCTTCGATGTAATTGCTGATGTGATGCGCATTCTATATTTCATATTTTAAACCTTTGTAAAAATGTTAAATGGAATAGGAAAAAAAAACAATACTCCTGCTATTTTCTGAGCTTTCACGGATAAATGTAATATTTGATGGATTTAAAACTCTAGTAAAAAAAATATTGATCACTAATTTTGAAATAAAAAAAATATATTTTATGAACAGGCTAGTTTTCACTTAAAAACACTAATTTTATTTTAGTTTAAATAATTTCTTTAAAGCTATGTTAATAAAGTAACATAATTTGATAACAATTTATTGATGACTATAGTAAAGCAAAAAAATAAGGATAGCTTTGTATCCTTATTAAATGTTTGCATTAGTAAAATACAATACGAATCGGAGTTAATTTTAATGTTATTATTATTGTGCTGCCGCAACTGTGTATTGTATTTTCAAAACCTGTTGTTTAAAGAAAGCCATATAGATAATACTTCCCAAGAAAAATAAAGATTGTTTTTGTCCTTCCACTTTAAAGTTACATTTAAAAACACATTGAATTTTATTCTTCAAGACAAACATAACAAAGAAAACGGACGCTGGCTGTTTCTCTACTGTTTCTCAATTCAACAGTTTGTTTTGTGCGCCATTTTGTGATGTGAACAATAAATACACTGATAAAAGGCTTATCGCAGTTAAGATGACATTGTCTCTTGAATAAAATGGATCACGTACTTATAATATAAACAACGAAATGTCTTCTAAGTGGTGTGGCGACATCTTTGAAAAGGCTTAGAATTGTACAAGTTTGACATTATAAATAATGTTAGCAGAAACAATTTGGTACGGACATCCTGCAATATTTGAAGTCATATGATTTGTACAAAATTATACTAAAGCTCCATTATAAACAACTTTATTGATGTTAAATACTATTGATGTTGATTTCGAACAAAGATGTACAAGAATATATAAACAAAAGATACTAAGAGTTTTTTTAAGGTGTTCACTGTCAATACTTGGTGGAATGGCATTATAATAAAAATAATAAAACATTTTTAGTACCTTTTTTCATACCTAATTGGTTTTTGTCATAATAGTTTCATTGCTAAGTGGTCTTCAACTTTTTATTTATAGTTTATTTTCCTTGTATTTTACTTCAATTCTTTTGCTAGGTTGTAATACCAATTGTTTGTCATACCTTGTTTTTATCACTTAACTTTTGTATAAATATCATTGTTTTATTGTTTTTCTTATCAGTTGACAATGCTCATCATGAGCGAAACCGGTCCTGATCTAATAAATTTTATGTGGAAAAAGTACTAAAAATGTTTTATTATTTTTATTTTATGATACTAAGAGTATTAAAAAACTATTACTGGTTAATTCTAAGGGGGAAAAATTTTAGATATACGAAATAAGATAAACTAGGCAACTAGTAAATACAATTAACAATATACTTGAGATATTAAAATTAAAAAGTCATTTGAGATAACATACATGAGAATTAAGTAAAAATATGTCACATCATCATGGTTAAGTCAACTAAAAAAACAATGAAATGTTTCTTGCCACGCTTGAAACTGTTATTAAAATTAAATTTCTTACTTGAAAGATTTTTGAAAAATTTGCTAAATATGCTTTTAATACGTTTATCAGCAAAGCTTAAATATGATTCAAAATATCGACTGAAGGTGGGTGATAAAATTCCAATATCATTGGATGTATAATATATCAGGAAACCGATGAGACATCAATTATATAAAATTAGTATGTCAATAAATTCAGATCGCTGTATTAATAGTTCATAAGTTTCGTGATAAAGGTAATCCTAATTCTTTCGTATTTATAAATACTACAAACTTTTTACTAGATGTCAGTTTGTATTAATTTGTGTATGTACTTAAATATACCTGAGTTTGTCAAATTGCCTGGGCTTTAGTGACATGGCCAAAATTTGAAGTAAGATATTTTTCATTTTTATAAAAACCATATCAGTTCTCTATTTGGAGTGTATGGTCATCAAACGATTCCTCTCAAAATCTCGATCCCCTTACAAATCTTGGCTTCCTCCCAAGAGTCCCAAGTGATCTCAGCGTCTTGTAGTTCCGCTGAGCACATTATATGAATAGTCATCCGTGGCTTTTTGTAACGACGGGATCCGACCGTTGGTAGAAGAGAAAGGCAGTGTTCAGGTTCTCTTGAGGCATCCACAACACATGTTCAAGCCAGGTTGATCGTCGCTTTTTAATTTTATACGTTACAAGAGACAAGTTAATCCACTTTAATATTTCCGTGTTCTTAACAAATTCAATCTAATATACCCCTAGTATTCGTTGCAGGAATCTATTCAAATCATAATATATCATTTATAATCAATTTTAAACATTTGCGTCATTTATTCCGCCTTTGAAACAATTTATATAATATTTAGAATAATACAAACATAATAAAAAAAAATGCTTGCTAATTACGATATAATATATATTATCATAAAGAAGCACTTTTCCAAAGCAACAAGTGTTTAATATCGAATCCGTCAACATAACTATATTTTCTTTGAGAAGTTGAAACAAAAAATGTTATCCTCTATGCTGTATGATATAGAAGAAGTTTAATGAGATTTTTTATTCATGCTCGATTCGATTCGATGAGTCGGCTGGAAAAAAGGTTGTCTGAAAAAGTTTCCGTGACCTTTGTACGTTCCACTATCTCATTTCTCTCATCGTGTAAGCTCTTTTTGATATAATACCGAGTCTAGATTGCTGACTCCGGCATTAAATACTTCGTTATGCGATATGCTGGACTGCTCTGAATATTTTCAATGTAATTAAAACAGGAATTCAAATTATGCCAACGAATCTTCATTCGATTATATAAATTTGTTTTAATTATATTTTCAGATTTTATATTATATTTAGCTAGAAACTACACAAATAATTAGTATCAGTCGAGGTACTGATATTAAGATAAAATTTTATAATAAATAACAAAAAAACTGTTTTTCTGATTTTTAAACAAACCGAATTGTAAGTTTCTACCAATAACTTACATTTTACATCATAACAGTGTTGATGAACACTGCAAGAATCAAAAACTGTTTTTGGTTTTTCTTTACCAAGCCAATCTGATTTTACGAAATGAAATAGAAATAAAGCCAGATAAAACACTAACGTTACGTCTTACTTGGGAAAAATCACTGCGAACACGATTGGAACGCGGCTTAAAGCGAAACAAAATATCATATAAACTGATCGCGGCGTGCTTTTTGTCACGTAAGACAGTCTATAGCCGTGCAGACCATTTGATATTTTCATGTCGCACCGAGTTGCTCGCCAATCCCTTTGATTTCTTCCGTGTAAAACATACAGTTAGAAATTGTAAAAGCTTAACAAATACTATCTGCCGTAATTCCAGAACAATGTCGTCTATTTGAATAATATTTTACAAAAATTCTTCTTCATAAAAAATCTTTACCATCAAATCATTTTGCAGGGGACGCCTAGTAAGTGCTGTAAAAATGCTGTTTGTTGTAGCAGGTACAAAAAGGAGCATTACGTGAAGATACACATTTAATATAGTATTAAAAATACATTAAATGTTTTGTTTAAAAATGTTTTTCAGATATACGAGTTAAATTTTTGTCTCCTTTACAAGAATATTTTTATTAAAGACTACCTTTACACTAAAACATACTGCCCTAAGTCACTTCATCTATATTATTGAGTTGTGTCAACATTTAGTATAAATCAGTTCAACGAGTAATCTTTGAATTTTACAACATTATTGTGTCTTTAAATAATGTTATTTATTGTAATGTGAAAGAAACAATCGTAACAAAAAAATAGCGTGTCTTTTTTGTAGGCTGAACTGAAAGAATTTAAAATATTTTATTTTACAATAGAATCTTGTATACGTAATAAAGTAAACCTACCAAGAATTTGGCTAAAGCTCTACGCCTTAATAATGCTATTTTGATAAAACAGTATGTTCCATTGTAGCTACAAAAAAAAACTACTATAATACGTATTTAACTGATATCTGTCTGAGAAACATAATTGGAATGTGTCTGAATCTTTCTTTGTGTCTAATATTCTTAAATAAATATTATGTAATCGATTAAACTGATATTAACTTGGTATGTCTTTATAACAATAGGGTAAAAATAGCAAAGTGTGGCACAAGTTATAAAATATAATTGATATTTAAGCATCACACCATCTTCAAAGTTTTAGTAGTACTCAACATCACATTTCTTTATCTACAATTATTTATTACGCCAAGTATTTAATCGGATTATTGTGATAATAGTATAAATAAAAAAATATTTGAGTTTTAAATTTTTCATAAAACGTTTTAGATAAAAAAAAAACAGATATCTATACCGTGGGTTTTAATTGTATTTGAAGCTGAGTTCATTTAAATGTTCACAATTTCTTAAGCTCTGTGAAATAGGAATTCATATTATTTTGTAAAAGAAATGAATATTATCTCAATAGACTTGGTATGCACGATGCATACCTATATATTTTGTGTGTCTCTGTGCTGTGTTGTGCTGTACGTTACAGACAGAAATACAAAAAAAATCAAAACGTTTTTTATTATATTTTTCAACCGTTAGTTTGTTGATAATGGGATTTATAAAATAATTTTATATTTGAGGAGCAAACATTCAAAAAGTGTTTTGTCACAAATTTTGAAAAACGGCGTTTTATATCAATTCTGATAGCCCATAATAAAACCTATGAATGGAAATCAAAATTAGTGTTCAAAAAGGTTTTTTTTCATATTAAAATAAAATCATAAAGTTGACACATTCATACAAACCGTCACTTTTGCAACACTTAAATCATCATTTTCCAAGCTTTGTATTTGTGTGAAAAAACACTTTTTGAATGTTTGCTCCTCATTTCGTCTTTGGAAAGGCAAACCCACAGTTATTTCAATAACATCTTTTTGATTATTCACAACGTATACAACTTAATACACGTTCTATTAACCTTTTATCTGCCGTTTAAAAAAGTACATAATTACCTAGCACGCCGGCTACAATTTTTAATTATTAATTTAATTAGTTATTGACAAGTTAACTCGTAAACGTGTTGATTACGAAAAAATTTACGATACATTCCGTCTTTGGCAGCCATCTATTTAAGAGGATGTACGCTGCAAATGTCGAATCAATATCTATATAAAGCTTTAAAGATTGAAAATTAAAAGGACTGATAAAATAAAAAAAGGATATTAAAAAAGGTTTTTCATAAATAATTTATTAAATTATTATATGATTTTTCAATTTAACAGCATTTTAACATTCCCCGTTCACTTCAATGTGGTGCATATTTTACAATTTGCCTTCGTTCCGAAATAATAAAAAATAGTTTTTGTGTCTCTTGACAGATATGTTATGAATGGATTAAGTTTTTTGGCGGTACTTGAAAAACTAACAAATTCTTTTTAAATTACTATTATAATATGAAATTTCGTAATGTTTTGGTAATATAAAGATTATAGAAAGGTAAACCTTTTTATATGATGTATCTTTGATGTTTTTATATACAGTTCTGAATATAAACGCAATACTTGGCACGTATTAAGTAAGTGGGTAAGTCTGCGCTAACCGTTGGGGGACAGCCTAAATAGTTTTGTGCTGTAAACTTTTTCTAGCAACTTTCACGGTAAATTATTTTCTTTGGCAAAAGTCCCCAAGCAATAAATATTGGCGGGCGCCACTGTCTTGTTACGGCGCGCTTACCAACCCCACTGTGGCTCCTTATTATTGCTTTATTTGTGGCAAAGCAGTGCATTACCCATTTTACCAGTGGCGTTTGAAAACAGATTGTTCTACGAAAATAGTTTTTACGGCAGTGTAAATTGCGGTAAATGAATACGTCATGTAAGCATTTATATATCTATAGTAGTTGTATGCATGTTCTAATCTAATTCATAATTAAATATTATAAAATCTTTTCTAGACGATTTTCACAGAACTTTTTGTTGCATGATTTTTCACAACATCTGTTCACAATATAGATTACTTATAGTGAAAATTATTTCATTATAAATTGTGTTGCAAAAACTGCTTGGTCGAATGAAAGAATAAAGATAAAATTATTAGACTAAGAAATGGTAATATACTTATCAATCTCACGATACTACACATTGCTCTTTTTTGACCACAAAAATGAGAGGGATTTTTTAGTCATACTTTTGAACACCAATTGATTGTAGATGTTTCCATATTGAAATAAAGACACATAATATAAACAATCTTCACTTAAGTTGCATACAAAATAAAACTCGAAATATCATTTATTAGCCTAGAAATGACCATTAGTCAGTCACCACTTTAACTGTATTGCTCTTTGATGATCTCTGTAATTACATGTTAAAGCATTTTGATTTTTGTAAGTTGAGAATCACTAATTCATAATTTATACTATAATTTGTAAATTATTTTCAGTGACAATGGTTTATTACACATTTTTTTGTCGTATAAATAACACTGTTAAATTATATTTCTTATGATTTGACAATGCTCATTATGAGCAAAACCGGTCCTGATCTTGATAAATAAAAAGCAGAAATAAGTATAAAAGAATATTGTGTTTTTTTAATATTATCATTTTGTGGTTTTCTCAACGGTTCAACAAATAATAATTGAATTAAAATAAGTGATTAATTGATTTCCTACAAAGATAAGACAGCCAATAATAATCATTTTATTTACAACTCATATAAGCTGTATCAAAACTTTGGTCAGCCATATTTCAAAACTAACTATTTATGGATGTAGCTCTATAGAACTGGGTCATCTATATTCCAAATAAAATAAAATGAATTTGCCACCTGTATGGTCGAGTGGTCAACGTCATTGGCTTCGGTTACGGAGGTCGTGGGTTCAAACCCCAGTACGGACAGTTTAATAAATTGATTTTTCAATCGATTTATGAATTTCTGTTCGAAAGCATGGATGTATGTGATGTCTTGAATTCTCCCCTCCCATCCTATTCTATGAACGGGCTGTATGGAGAGCGACTAGCTAACCACTATTCCTGTCCTAGCCGTAACCTTATATTCCTACTCTTTTTGGAAAAAGAGAGGTTGAGCAACTGAGTAACAAGCAGTTCTCGTATAAACACTTCTGTTGAGATAACTTCATTAGGAGTCCATTACATTGGAAGCGGACATGGTAAAAAATAAAATAAAAATAATAATATGCATGGTTTTATGAATATTAGATTATATCTGTTACAAAATTCAAGAAAATATCAAGCAATGTCTGAGATGAGATCTGTGCTTTTGTGAATACAATACGTCAGCGATTTCATAAACTTAATGGGCCAAACTACTTTTCTAAAATAAGATCGCACTTTTGTGTCCCGTCATAATAGTTTCGGTTCACTTAAACGCTTCTCACCCCACTAATGTCTCAACAGATGTCATTGTAAATTGTTGGAGAATGTACATCGATGTTGTTTTAGTAAACATAAAAATAGAAGCGCCCCATTCGAACCGCATGTCGAGTGTTTGTTTTGCTTTGTTCAACAAAAAACAGATACGAATTAATGATCTTAAGTTAAGAAAATGATAATAAAATTATTACGGCTACCTGGTCAAGTGGTAAATGTCATTGCTTACGGTTGCGGCGCGCTGGGCTTCAAGCCCTAATACGGAAATTTCGATTTAAAAATGATTTTTTTAAGCTTATATTTGAAAGCTTGAATGTCTTTGATGTCTTAAACTCTTTAAAATCATCAGAAACCACTTAAAAAAGGGGAGGTTTACGCCGCTAGCACACAGACGCGGAAACGGAACGAAAACGGACTGTACTATCATAGGTTTGTGTTTTGAACCGGCTTGCTTCCGTTCCGCTTTCGCCAACGGCGTTAGCAACTGAGTAACAAGCAGTTTTTGTAGAAAACATCTGTTGAGATAAGCTTCATTAAGGAGGCTTAGTCAGAAGCGGACGTCGTTAAACAAATAAATTTTATTTATAATATAAATAAAATCTATAAACAAGTTAAGAAATTCAAAAAAGTTGAGAAATCTGCTCATGGTCCAAAAACAATCATATTTTTTTTTAATCATATTTGTTTGATGTAAATTTCAAACGTAATATAGTTTAATTCGAAACATTTTAATTTTTTATTGTATACATGTGATAAATTAAAAAAAATAATTAATGTATTCACGAGAAGAAAAAGGAGAATGCCTTCTATTGTATCTTCTTGGAAGATTGAAAATATTTGGTATGAATTAGGAAATGTTCAAAATTAATAATCTGTTATGTATAATGTTTCTAACGGATTTGATTTAATTATTTGGGCATCAAAGCACTTAAATTGTAAACATGCCTGTTCAGCTACGTCAACCAAAAGAAACAAACGTCCATAAGCGTTGCCCACTCGGAAATATTTTAAGTATAACAAATCGCTTATTCTTTAAATAAATTTTGTAAACGATCTTAAAAATATTTTTTAACTGAGATACATTCAACCTTACGTCAAACACGACAGGCAAATAAATAATACTTATTCATTCATATAAACAAAAATACACTTCGCAATATATCTCCAAAAAATGAGAAAAAATGTCTTACTTCAAGTAACTACCCCATTAAAGTACATGTGTGGTTTTGTATAAAAGTTTTCTAAATATTTATACGAGATATTTTCATCACGAGAAGAAAAAAATACGCAGCAATCCTTCATTTTGATTTAGTTGGTTTTTACAAAACGTGCTTTTAGCGAAGCCTCTGCAATAATTTTTCAATACCGTCCATTAAAAGTTTTTTCAACATTTTTTTAAACCAACTGCCAGACAATGGAAATCTCAAGATGTGAAGAAGTATCAAAGAGTTTTAATTGAGTAACTCAATTATGGAACAATTATAACTTTCCTTTCATACCACGAATTAAGAAACAAATGAAAAGAAAATTGATTGCGATGCATTTGGGTAGAGATATTCCTCGCAATATTTTTGAATAATTTAAAGTCTTTTTCATATCAGTTTGCAATTAAAACAGTCTATTAAAATAATTTAATTGCTTTATATTTAGAATAGTTAAATAAGTGCAAAGAAAATCTTTATTCAAATATAAAATATCTTCATTGTAAAGTACAATGCTCGCACTGAATAAACATAACTTTTTAAAGGAGCAAAATAACTAAATTACAACCTGTAATAAAACATGGTTACAAATAGCCACAAGAATAATAAATTATGACTGAAAGCTATTTTGGCACCATGTCATCGTCAAAATGGTTAATTGTGTACTTTAAAAATATGTTTTTATTAGAAATAAAGGTGGTGTAATTAGAAAAGAAATAATGTCGGGTTCTATGGCGCAGCGGTTAGTGTTGTGGGCTTCTGTGCCATACGTCACGGGTTTGAGTCCTAGTAAGAACAGCATTTTTTAAATCGATTTCTGTTGGGAGGCATAGGTGTTTGTGATGTCCCTCCCACCATTTCCGATATTAGGCGTAGCTAGGGCGACTAGTTTACCATAAGTCCTGTCCTAGCTTTATTCTTCTATCTCTACTACTCTCTTTTAAAAAAAAGATAGGTTGAGCGACTTACTAACAAACACTTCTCGTAGATTTTTTTGTTGTTGTGACACCTTCATTAGGAGCCCATATGCTCCTCATTGGGAGTGGCTATGGATAAAAAAATACAATTAATTAAATGTCGTATTTTTCATACCGAGCTCACATTTTTTATATTACATTTCTGATCGTGCCTTGCTAATACCCTCATTATTTTAGATTTAAATAATTATGAAGCTATTTATACAGGCCTTATAACATTGATAATTAACACCAGTTAATATATTTAAAACTTAGCTATCCTTAACGACTTCATTACTTTTAATATAACGACAATTTCATGAAACCGTTAGTTTCTAAGTGTTAATGTAAGAAGAGAAATGAATATTTTAATGTTTGGTTTAGATGGCCGAATTGTAATGATTAAACAAACGAAGCGGTATTTAACAAAATAAACAATTGATATTATAGAACGATATTCCATGTACAGTAATCTAATGTAGATATTATCTTTTAAGCACTTATTACAGTACAGTTCATGGTTAAAAGATAGGTCATGTGTAGCTCTGTATCGGGCAATAATACGAGGAATATTTTTTTCTTTTCTTGATCGCATTGTATTATGGAAGACGGCCGTGAAAATACGGCTGCATACACATAACGAATTGTGGTGAGATAGTCAACAACCAATTTATAATGTAAATATTATAAGCTTTGAAAATTTTAAGAATATCATAGACAAGGTTTTGGAAAAAGCAATAGACTAAGGTAATTGTAAAATTACGTAATTATCAGGAGTTCAAAAAAATATTTATTTAATAATTAGAGAATTTTAAATGTATCATCATTGCATGTGAAACTAAGCCAGGTGTTGAGTTCAATAATATTGCTGAGTGCCTTTGAATTTCGTTGAAATTTTAAACATAAACTTTTAACTTTAATTGTTGTTGAACAAGATAAAGAATTTTAATTTAACTATCGCCGTCATTAACAGATACTTTAAAAATAATTTCCGCATCATATAACATCGTACAGAACTGCCATTTACAAAATTCTTACAAAATCCATCCAACAAAGAACTTTTCCTTCATTAGGTACCTATTTAAACTCAGAACAACCCTGCCAACTGAGGTATGTGAGAGTACGTAGGTACACCATCGAAATAAACTCCTAGAGCCTCGGGCGATTTGAGAAGTATCCCAAAACGTTTCAGTTTATTTCTACGGGAATCCCGCCTTTATGTTTTACTTTTGCTTACATTGCGCAGACTATTTTCTTTAAATTTATAATGTGGCTGGGGGAACTCCCTTCTTCGCGGTTGATTACATTGATCTTACTACTTACTCTCTTTTTGTACTGTCATTATGAGTATTCGTTTACCATTCAAATAACAATTCGAACCCTATTCGGTTTTGTGACTTACCATTTATTGATTATGTAGAAATGTGCATCGTCGTTGTATGTTTTTGAAGTTCCGCCAAAAATCTACTAGTTGTAAAAGTAGTGAAATACTAAACATACAACCATCATCAGATAATAGCCACAAAGTCATACAATTCAAAACTTTCTTATAAAACTTTACACACAAAAAGTTCAGAGGTTTACAAATGAAATACTCAAATGCATAATTAAACAATGTTTTGTATTTATTTCAAAATTATTAATTACGATGCGTGGATAAATATGAGAGAATGTTTAACTATTCTTTAATACAATGCTTTTTCATAAAATTTTGACCGCGAAAAGCTTAAAAATAGTCTGTTTCGATTTTATAATCCCCTCTTTGCTTCCCCTAAAAAGGAAAAATCCCAATCTGATTGATTGCAACTCATTAGTATCATTATTTGTTTGCTTTATTTCGATTCTACACCCCCCTCCTTGCTCATCTTAAAAGGAAAAAAAAACCCAAAAACTCCATTTTGTAATTTCATAATTTTAAAATGTTAGAATCAATCTTGCTTCATTTCTTAAGCAAACTTTGCGATAGTAAGTCTGAAGATGCCTCTGAAAGAGGCGAAACACGTGTCACAGTTAGTAACAAAATACGTGGAATAATCAAAGTTAATTTAATATTTCTATTAAAATGAACTTCCACAAAGTTACCACCGAAACCATCGAAAGTATCAAAAATAGTCAATTACTTAATTGTACGTGATTTACCAAAGTATTATTCAGCAAAAAATATTTAATTGTGAATAGTATTTAATTAATAAATTGTTTTTTACGGCTCAAAATATATAATAAGTATTGGTAGCAATTACATATCGGTAGTATTCAAACTATTTTTTTCTTCTTCAATTAGTAATACGAAAATTGTAAACTGAAGTTCAAATCATGACGCATAAATTCAATCACTTTTAGGGTGTTCACTTTCAATACTTGGTGAAAAGGCATTATATTAATAAAAACACAATATTCCTTTGTACTTTATTCCACTTTATTCAAAAGATCAGGACTGGTTTCGCTCATTGCGAGCATTTTTAACTGGTTTAACAATGCTATTTATACAAAACTAAATTGAAATGAAAATGTGTACAGTTTACTATTTGAAACATTAAAACAGAAGGAGGGCTGGTTAAATAAAATATATAGCATCATTGATCGGTTTGTTTTATAGTTATCGAAACATTTGTCATTTGTCAAAATATGAAACAAGAAACATGTATATTGTTTCGTATTTGATGAACTCGGTTAAAATTGAATGATGACGACAAACAGTTTAATTTAAATGTCCCCCAAATATTCACAAATCGAGAGTATATACAATTAACAGCAACAAAGGAAAATGGGAATTGAAAGGCCTTCCATACCTGCCAGTTATAATTTACATCTAGATAAAGGTGGGGGGGGGGGCGATTTTTATATCCCAAATTGCGTCCACAGAGCTCTGGCCACGGGCCCCTAAATGGCTCGCCATCCCTCTAATTACGACCGCCGGCTCTGCCTAATTTAACACCCCAGAGACCGGCCATCTTCGCTTCGGCGTCATAAACCCCCATGCATATTCAACCACTTTTTCTCTACGTCCTAATGCCTTATTCATATTTCTGCTATAAGTATCGGATAGACGTGTTGTTTAAGTTGTTGAAAGTTTAAAATTGTAATTGTTATCAAGTGTAACAGCATGTCAATAATATACCGACCAATCAAAAATAATGTTACCCGCTTCTTTTATGACTTGGAAGCAACTAAACAAAAAATCAGTATTAAAGATTATGACATTAAAGAAAAATAACATTAAAAAAAATAAGTAGACATTATTAGATTGGACATCTCCCAATTAAATTGATTCAATAAAATTGGTTGAATAAAAAAAAAAAATCCTTCTAAATTTACAAGGTATATTTGAGTCGTCTGGTATCAAAAGCAGAACAGTTCCATCCGTCATGTATGAAACAGTTCTGCTTTTGATACCAGACGACTCATTTATAATACATACGCATTTAATTTACATAAACATCCGCATAATTAAATTATTTTAAAATTGCATCTTAACTTTACTGTAATTACGAGAACTGGTTGTTAGTCATCCAGCAAAACTCTTTTTTAACAGTTAAGAAAAAAGCTTAACGATTTATAAAAAAAACGAGGCCAAAATGCCAATTCCACAATTCTTGAGAATGTGAAGCTCAGATAATTTTTTGAGTAATCGTCAACATGAATTGTTTGTTCTCCCTAATTGGAGAACCAGTCTGCCAATGGAGATGCAACTGGGAAGAGCTTTAACGGTGTTTAACAATATTGCTTCGGATGTCGACATATTTTACGTGGACGTGGGTGAGTTCCAACGAATGCTACTTTTTATGTATTAAAGTAGAGTTTGTTGGAGCTTACTCAGTTGAATTTCCTGTCAATTTAGTTCTCTGCTGCTTTTTATATTAAGTTGTATTTTGTTTTTTACATCATTGTAAAAGTCTTATTTATAATTTGTCAATCTTATGCAATGTAAAATAAAATAAAATATATATTTTTTAAATGAGTCATACAGATGTTATGAATGAGGGGTCATCCCTATGTTCTCACAACACGTTGGAAGACGCTCTTAAAATACTCTTACGTTGCAGAAAAAAATATTATTCAGCTTGCGTTTATGGCATTTAAGACATATCAACATATTATTTTTGTTTGATAAAGAAAAGGATTTAAACTGTGTTACAGTGTTTAGGTAAAATTTTTAACTTAGCGAGAGAATTATTGTTCTATTCTGGCAGTTGAGCGGAAACCTAATCATTATTCGTTTAGCCTAGTTACATTGTTATAACCAGTTTTTTGTGGCTAGTTTCTAGTAAATAAATAAATTTGCGATTAATTTACATTCAATGTTTAAATTTAAATAACTAATTTTAAGCCTATTTATAATCAATATAAAAACATTCATGAATTCAAATAAAACCTTTTTATATTTAACAAAAAAAAAAGAAATATTGTACGCCGTAATCAATTGGTTTGTAATTTTGTTTGAATTTCGTTTTGAAAATCAATAAGTTGGTTTAATGAAACGCAAATTTAATGCCGCTCTGAGAATTCTTTTAATTTGCCAAACGAAAACGATTTAGCCGCAAATGGATTAAAAATGTTTCTCAATTTCTCCCCAATCATGTATTTTTCCTTTTTTGAGTGAACAAAGGATATTCGTGCGCTGCCACACAAACTAACGTTTAAATTCATTTAATTTACTAGAATATTTTTAGAAAAATAAAAGATGTACCATTACCAATAAAGATATTTTTTTACAAATCATAATGTATGATTATATTGAAAAAAGTCAGGAAATTTTGTTTTTAACGACAGCTGGATTTAAATTAACTAATTGACGAGTACTACAAACAAAATAATAGTGCATTTAATTTTCAATGGCTTAGCAAATTGATGAATATTTCGTATTCATGTTACAACAATAATAACTCGATAAAAAAAAGTCTTCTTCTACGTTTGTTTTTTATTGATTTTCTCGTATTCTAATAACTGTTCAGTATAAAAAAATAGCTTAGGGCCAATCACCGTAGCCGAGTAGTAGCATTGTATTTTTTTTTATCTTATTTGATTGGGTGGATAAATTTGTCAGGTTAATTAGTGGAAACATTGTATTATAAATGATAAAGATAACAACTCTGAAAACAGTAGCGTTAAGAGTCGACGAGGACCAGTCACCAGGAGTTTGTATTCGACTGAAGCGAGAAGCCTTATCTTGAAATTTCCGTACCAATAAAAATATACATTAGTTATGTCAATACGTATGTATATATATTTTTTTAAATTTTGAGCGTTCTGAAACCCAGATACCAAAATTATTGTATAAACCACCATAAAACGACAGTTTAGGTGACTGAAATGTTATTATTTATCGATACAAAAATATTGTGTTAATAAAATCATAATATTCCTTTGTACTTTATTCCACTTTATTTAATAGGTCAGGAACAGTTTTAGTCATTGCGAGCATTGTCAACTGATAAGAAAAATATTTAAACAGTGCTATTTATACAAAAATAAAAAGGTGTAAACAACAATTGAAATTGAAAAGATTTTACAAATTACAGTATGAGTGACTCTATAATTACACAAAATTTAAATGTTTAACACCTCTTACATATAATTAAAAAATGATTGAATATATGTAAATCTTTAGGGGTGATGATGGTAATTATAAACATAGTTAAAATTTGGGAAATATTTAAAAAAAGTAGCATAAAATTCTACATTTCTAAAGTAAATAACTTAAATTTGAATCGTTCAAACTATGTACATTCTCACAAATTTTGTCACTAACGACCCGGGTTTCGCCTTTCGGCATCTTCAGGCATTCAAGTGCACGGATGAACTTGAACTGACGCTTAGCAAATAAAAGTTTCGTGCTTATATAAGATACAAATGCATCACTGAGTCCAAAGCCATTGCTGGCGAAAAGGATGAGCTCATGGGAATGCCAACAGATTTGTGTAGTAAGCAGTTTCAAGAATTATATAATCTGTTTGTCGGCAAAGGTTTTATGATTATATGATTTTATGGTTATATAGGGTATAGAAGAGGAGATGTGGGAAAATTTGTTATTTCGTTTAAAATCGGAAGACTTTGCAACTGTGCTTTATTGATTTCTAAAATTTCTTGGAAAAAGAGCTTATGACTGTCCGTATTTGGGTGTAACATTTTTATCCCTTGTTCCTGATTGAACACGTGTCCTTCCGAAATTAAGTGATTAGCAAAAGTAGACGTGTCTTTTTTCAATCTAAAGGCTGCCATATGTTCTAAAACTCGGATGTTCAATGTTCTTTCTGTTTTGCCGATATAAAACTTTGTACAACAAGAGCATTGCAATCTATAAATCCCGGATTTATTTAAGTAATGTATTTTATCTTTATTATTAATTAATAATTTGCCTAAAGAGTTTTTACAGTAAAAAGCAGGTCTAACACTACCAGCTAGCTGTTTTTTAATTTTGAGACTTGTATTTCCTAAAAAAATGATTCTACGCCAATACCTAGTATGATCTATGTCCTTTGACACTATACCTTTAAATAACATTTTTTCTGCAAGTTTAGCTTGTTTTTTTGATAAAAGATTGTCTATAAGAGACATATCGTATCCATTGTTTATGGCGATTTGTTTGATGATTTTCAATTCAATATTAAAGTTTATTTCGTTTAAAGGAACACTCACAAGTCTATGTATTTCTGAATGAAAAGCGGCTAGTTTATAAGAAAATGGGTGCATTGAATTTTTATGGATTACAGTGTCAGAGAATGTTGGCTTCCGAAATATTTTAAACTCGTGAGAATGATTTTCAATGTTAATATTTAAGTCAAGAAAGTTAATATTTTTGCCTCCGACTTCTAGAGTAAATTTAATATTTTTATCTAATGAATTTATAAAGTTATGAAAGTGAGTTATTTGTCTATCTGTTCCATTAAACAGGCAAAGAATATCGTCTACATATCGGAACCAATAGACTATAGGTTTGGCTTCTGTTTTGTTTCTAATAATTCTTGAAACTGCTTACTACACAAATCTGTTGGCATTCCCATGAGCTCATCCTTTTCGCCAGCAATGGCTTTGGACTCAGTGATGCATTTGTATCTTATATAAGCACGAAACTTTTATTTGCTAAGCGTCAGTTCAAGTTCATCCGTGCACTTGAATGCCTGAAGATGCCGAAAGGCGAAACCCGGGTCGTTAGTGACAAAATTTGTGAGAATGTACATAGTTTGAACGATTCAAATTTAATATTGAAATTCCACCAAGCACCTTCAGTCGAAATCTTAAATTATGTAAATAACTTAATGATAATTTTGTGTTTTTGTTATAAGCATTTACCATCTATATTAACAAAAAAAGATTGAGAGCTATCGAAAAAAAAGCTTTCCACAAGTTAAGGTTTCTATACAAATAATGACTCAGTATTTAAGATTCGGGAATTTAATTTATACAATTTAAACATCCAGAATGTTCTATACATTTTCAAGCAATAATGTAGACCTTTTGCAAGTCTGTGCTTTTAATCGGTTCGATATTTTGCAACTTAATTTAATAAACCTATTTATAAAACACGCAGCAATCAAATGAAATATTAAAACGGTGCATTAGTGAACTGCTATATTCTGAATTATAAATTCGAGTTTTGAATTCAGGGAAAATATATTTTTAATTAGGACGAAAATAATTACCTGGAAACGGAAAATATTCAAGTAATAAAATGTAAGGCCCAATGTATTTATGCAGTTGAATCTAACTAAGCTATAATAAAACTTTGTAATATATTAAGCCTTTTCGTACATTATTATAAATTATCTGAGGTGTTTTAATCTGCAGTGTATAGAGAGAAAATTAAATATTTTTTTTGTTATTTAATTGTGAATTTTTAAATCGGTAATTACGAATACAAATTGGTACAAAATATCAACCCGTAATAGGCAGAAAGTTGTTAACGACAAATTTTAAATTTTACAGGCAAAGGTTTTTAAAAAATGGGATCTAAAAGGGAATTCCTTAATATGTACGGTTAGTGAATAGTACTTTAAGATCAATGCCTATCCTGATATTATAATAAAATTGTCTGACTACTCTCAGTTCTCTAGATCAGCGTTTCTCAACTAGGGGCTACGTGAAACAAACGACAACAAGTCAAAACAATATAATTCACAGACCCTAAAAAAGATCAGGTGAATGAGATAACGCTATAAAATTTTTGTTGGCTTAAGACGGAAATTATCGAATTGTGTCACTTAAGTTATTTTGTCGATTTTGAATGAGCCCGTACCGATTTATTTATAATATATACTAAAACAATAGTGTAAATTTATTTAACAGATTATGATTATAAAAATTATCGTTCTTCGCGTAGGAGAAATTCACTTTACTTTTTACTGCTTTCAGTTTGTTGATGTATAATAATTTATTAATGAAAAGTAATTATATGTATTCAATATTTTTTTTATTTATATATAAAACTGAAACTACACCGTCAATGTATTTCAAAACAATAGAATGAATATTTATATAATATTTCATGTACAGCATTGTCTGAAACAGATTATCTGTTGCAACTGAAGAGCTGAATTATAATTTAATTTAAACTTGAAAATTTGAAAAAAACGTATTAGTTGTCAAAAAGTATTGCTATTGTTGAGGCATGAGAGATTTTTTTAAACTGTGCGTACGTATTGACTAGAGTATGGGGTAAAAACGAAGGGTAGTTTAAATACCGGTCGTTTTTAATTGAAAAATCTATGGCCCGTCGCAGATTGATGGAGTGTAGCACATATTTATTGTACAATTTTCCCCACATCTCAATTTAGTGGCTATGGTAGACTGGCCATTTTCACCTTGTAAACAATTACAATGTTTGATACTTAGCGTAGAAAAGTTGATAACCCAAGTTATGGGAAGATGAATAAGCCATTATATTCGATGCACTTATAGTCCAAGAATGACGTTAAGTTGTTTAATTTTTTTATAAGTTTGTTTCAGTAAACCTGATCTTGGTTGTGATGTTAAGGACACTAATGGTTCTCTCATAATTATTTGAGCTTTTATAATAAACGAACTTACCTTTTGTCATCCATGCACGTGGAATTCAATTATTCTCTGAAGATTTATTACATACCTGAAACGAAAAAAAAAGTGATTAAAATATATATATGTGAATGACTTAAATTTATTATTGAATTATATTAATGAGAAAAAACATTCTTCTTCGCACAATGGGCTCAAAGATTATGTCAAATAAAAAAGTTTTTTCACGTAATTCAAAAATAAATATCCGTGTAAAGCACTTTTCCATGCTTTTCAATTGATTTTTTTTTGTATTTTGGTAATGGAAATACATAAATATATAAAATGTTATTATTATTTAAAAAAAAATGCAATTAAAATATATAATTCATTTAAGATAAAACACTCATATGTAATAATACTTTATTTATTTTTTAGGACCAATACTGTTTTTGCTCATCATTAAAATTTTCAACTCATAAAAATATAAATACAGGTTATTAAACTCAAAGCTACAAAGCCAAGTAAGAATATGACTAGTCCCAGTGTAAACATTATTTTTTTTAACCAATTTATCTTTTTCTGTTCAAAAGCATGGGTGTTTGTGATGTCTTAAAAGTTGATTACCACCGTTTATATCTTACAATAACGGGGCGTAGATAGAGCGATGAGTTAGCCTCTAGTCCTGTTGTAGCCCTATCCGTATATCTCTATTTAGCTTGAAAAAGAGAGGTTGAACAACTTCTGTTCAGATACCTTCAGTTGATGTCATATTAATCAAATTCAAAGAGTGCACATGTTCTTTTTTTTCCAAAAGCAAGAATAAATTTTCTGGTTCTAAGCTCAAGAAATGCGACCCCAATACCAACATTTTCTTAAATATCTGTTTTAATATGGGTGATACAATGTTTATAATTAAGGTATTCTTGTATCATAGTTTTTTGGACCTTTTGTAGTTTATATAAATACGCGATAACGCGATAACGCTATAAGGCGATAAGCGCCCGCGATAGCGATCGTTCGTAAAATAGCTGCGCTACACTCGTCAGTTGTAAATTTATATGTGTGCTGGGATAACGTCTTTTTTACGCGCAACTTAAAATATGATTACTTATTAAAAAAACACGGATTTTTATAAAAAAAATGTATAAGGAATGATGCAGAGAGATTTTTTAAAGCCTTTAGACTGTTTTATTTTTGAAATACATAAGAATAAGGCCAATAATGAAGAAACCACTGGGGGCACAAAAGACCCCTAACGGCAGAGAAGTATTTTTCTAGTCTCCAAACCGCTAGAGTTTTAATAAGGGTGTACCAATAAAATTGATAATATAAATATGAAAATAACTAAAAAATTATGATACAGACTCTAAAATTACTATTATAAAAATGTTTAAGTGTACACTAGTAATAAACTGTTGTATCACAAGCAAACTTTTTACGCGGAATCACCACAACAAATAAATAATGCAACAGTGTTATTTGAAATAGTGTATTATCACACTTATCAATTTTCCCGAGTGTGGTAGCGGACTCAAAGTAGACGACAATATAATTACAAGCTGGGCCGACAATACGTTTGAGCTTAGTAGCGAAGAATAACTTCCGACATTTATATGAACGTTTAGCCAGGGGACGCTAATCCTAGACGCCGACGATAGCGAAGTAGGGAAGGGACGCCCACAGAGACGCTGGACTGCATTCACTATTTCACTTCCGTTTTGGAAAAGGAAGTAACGTTGAGAAGACGACAAAAGGCGTGCATCAGCTCTCTGTAATAGTTTCGTGGAACGGATGAGTTCATTCTAGTTACATGGTTAAACTAATTGCAAAAATAGTTGAAGGAAAAATGCACTTTAATTGAAAGTCGTTGCATCAAATTAAATTCTTCTTTTTTACTCTCAACGTATGCAAAAAAAATCGATGTTCAAGACATTCAAAAAACATTACTATCAATGTTTTCACGATATAGTTTTTTTTGTCTCATCCATGAATCGCAATGATTTTTTTAATTAAACTGTTTTAATCAATAAAATTATTAAAAAAGCGCTGCTTGCGATTCAGTGTTGAGACAAAATTGACAATATAAAATATAGTATTTTTTTGATACAAAAAAAAGAATTCATTTTTAAATGAGACAAAAATCAATGAATAATTTCGTGTTATGTGTACATATTCTATATTTTAAGTACGTACTTAAAATTATTTGTCAATAATCTCTGACACGTAATGATCAGTAACTAAAAAATCGTTTATAAATATATTATAATGTCATTTTTTATAAATGAATGTTTACAAGTTATGATTTTAAGCAAAATACTGCATTTTTATGAGACATACGTCTTTTAAGTGATGGGAAATATACATGGATTTCTTATTACTGGCATTGTGTATAAAATAAAAAATAAATGTTTGGATACCAAGGTATTCCCGAGACACTGATATTATTGTGTCTCGATTCCCGGAACTTGAAAAGGTCAAGAGCTTAAATTCTTTAATCAGAGCACATGTGAACGTTGCAGATTTAAATTCTCATCTCCCCTTGGTCAAGTCTGGTAATTTTGCCGCAGGAAGGACACCAGAAAAGTGGCCATAGGACGGAGCTATAATTGATACAAAAACCTCACTAAATGCGGTAGACCTTGCATGAATTTAATATAAAAGTAAACAGAATGTCAAAGTATGTGTTGACTTTTAAACATTGTTTAGTTAAAGGTGATAAACGGTTTTTGTATTCCTGCATTTGAATATTTTTTGTATTAAATAACTCTGAAGTCACAAATGTTTTATAAAACTCATTAATCATTGAATTGACTTACAAACCTTCGACTATTCGGCATTTGAACTGAATTAGTATGCACCTTGTTAATATACTATACATTTTCGCCAAACTAACACATACACAATATAATTAAATCTGCTATCAGCTCCTTTGCCAAGTTAAAAATAACTGATTTCATTGAATGATAATATGTTGTGACTAGTTATTAATACTAATTATCTGTAACCAAAAAATTCAAAATATAAAAAAAAAATGAAGCTGCAGTGAAATTGTATCAGCCAAGTGGTATTTTTCATTCATATCGAAAAGTTTTTTTTTAATTGTTAAGGGAATAGCTTAATAAAACCATAATATTATTGATTAAAAGATATTCTAGGACGATTTATTTTTGGAAAGCAGGATTTTTTTCGTCCTAAAAATAACTATTTTCTATTAAATGTCGTCACTAATAATTGATTGAATGTGTATTTCCTTAGTAGAACTAGGTTGTTATACTAAGTTTCTATTGGGTATCAAATAATAGCACGTATAAAATGAAATAAAATTTGTTTACATCAAAAAATAATACATAGATAATAATTTATAGGTTCAGCCAAAAATAGCAACACTTTCACAATGTAATACATATTTCATGATAATGGTGTAGTTCAAGACTTTTCCTTGGCAGAAATGATAATAATACACATTTATATTGAAAACACAACGTTAAAAAACGGTATTTTTTATATGAAAAAAGATGAATGCTTCAAAAACACATAACGCCAACACAGATAACCTCGCATTTACGACCGCCATAAATAATAACGGTATCGTCTGAAGTGTCTTATTTCATTGAATCTAAATAATGACAGATCATTTTTTAAGTTTAAATCACACTATGAAGTAGAGTGGTGAGATCGTGACGAAAAAGCCTCCAAACTGCCAACAGCGGGGTCTCATATAAATGCAAATTCGTAGGAGCGGTGAACCATATATTTTCGAGCAATTTCGAGCCAAACTGCCAGACTGGCAGTGCCAATGCCATCGCAGCCCAAATAAGATGAGGATAATGTGAATGCGTATTAAGCATTAAGCGAATATTTATTTGCAAGAATAACGTAAACATTGCTCGCAGGCTGTGATGTATTTTATGCAAGATATAAAATATTATGCTTTCACTTTCTACGCTCCATTTGAGATACCTTTTATGGCGTAGAGTTTTTTTTTCTGAAAGCCCTTCAGAATAAATTCAAAATTAATTCAACGTACCACCAAATAAATCAATATTTCGATTTTTTTTTGGCATGCGATACAAACACAAATGATAAGTAATTTTCATACAAGATTTTATATTCAAAGTAGTCGTATTCAATCTCTATTATTTAAAATTATCGAGATCTACAGGATTTCTTTGTTTGCTGTTTGATTATTATTCTGGTGCATATGCCTAATGATTTTCACCGAGAAATATTGTAAATTAACAATAACAAATCGAATTTAAAGTTTTTAGGATGTTTACCGTCAATAATTTGTGGAAAAGCATTATTTTAAGAAATACACAATATTCATTTTTTACTTATTTCCACTTTTATTTATCAAGATCAGGACCGGTTTCACTCATCGCGAGCATTGTCTACTGATAAGAAATACAATTTAACAATTTGGATCTTAAAGCTTTTTCGGAATCACTTTATATTCATCACTCTTGATAATGGTGGGATTTCGAAAAAAATTACACACTATTAATTTTATCAATTTTGTGGAATTTTACAATTTGTTTCCATAACAATAAAAAAAAACAATGCTGATTTGAAATGGTTTATTTAAATTATCACTTTAACTGGGACAAAAAATTAAAAACTTTATTGATGCTTTATGAGTTTTACAAAAAATATCGTTGTTTTATTATGAATTTTACCAGTTTTGAAATACAAAAAGAATTTTTGCTTAGTATAAATATTGAATAAAATGAAAAATATTGGTGCTATTGCTGCACTCACTTTATGGTGTGATAATGAATAAAAATGGGCTTAAAATATCATATAAGGAACATTAATTGCTTAAATAGTATCGAATTGTGAGAAATTTATGTTAAAATAATACCTAATGTTAAATGGACTATGTAATTATTGAATACAATACTCAATTTATTAATATTGTTGAAAAAAGTATTTTAAATAAAGAAATATTAAACACTTTTGAAAACAATAAATTATAGGCATTTCATGAACATCGATAATTAAGCATAATTGAGGTATTACTTTTGAGCAGAACCCTTTTTAACTTCCCCAAAAATACCAGTCATTAACAACAAATCATTGTAGGCACCCTTTAAATAGATTTACAATGGCAAAGTGAAAAGAGCTTCAATAAACAGCCCCATCGTCACTTTTGAGGCACATGTGATCACTGTCCGGCGTCCATGCATTGCGTCCACACCGACCGGCGTCGCGACGCGTCCACCCCACAAAGCCTTTGGAATGGGGAGAGTTTATCTCGTGCAGTTGCGGTCAGTGAATAGCAATGCGACTGTTTCAAATAAAGTTCTGCCAGTTTTTTTTTCAATATATTTCGTTATTATTTCTTAGACTTAAAAAGTTTTGATATATACTATAAAATGTTTTCTTCTTATAAATATTTAATTCAATCAGAAGTTTTCAGTCATAGGTTGCATTAGTGTCAAAGTTCTTCAAGTCTCTTTCAATAATTTTATTGAGTTTGTAAACAAAAATAACAATTTAATGAATATTTATATTCAATTGAAATATTCTGAAGTCTTCAGATTTACAACATACAACGAACTGGGAATTACTTCGGTAAACTATATTTTATTTAAATAATAATTATTAATTAGGTCAGGTTTTTTTAAAAAAAGTCTTGATTAATAATTACGTAGAAAGAATAATATTATTTCATTTATAAATTTACCACATTAATACCATAGAATTTTTCTTAGAAGAGAATTATAAAAAAGGTATTATTACAAATAAAACATGACAAATTTATATATCGACTGTGGAAAGGAAAAAAGACGTAACCCACACATATCAAATTTTACAGGAGGCGCTAAAAACGTGTTCTGAGGATGTTGTGACTTATGCAAATTATGAATTATACACAACCTTGAAATGCACGGATACTTCTAAACTGGTGTTTAATTGACATAATTTAATATTAATTAAAGAAATCGTCTCGGAAAAACCTTTATTTCAATGTTTTTTCTTGGTTTTAATTTTTTACAAGGTCATCTTATTCAAACATAAAAGCTAAATTAAGATAATCATTCGGCATTTTCAGCTTCCATCCATTTGATAGAATGTGTGTCAAGTTGTATGCATTGTGATAATCGAAAAAAAGCTGTTTTGGAAAACTGAGATTTACGACCTTTTTCCTTTCCACAGTCGATATCTCACCACCACCTGTTATGTGTATGCAGCCGCATTTTATCGGCCGCCTTTCATAACGCAATGTGATCAAGAAAAGAAAAGAATTTATTCCTCATATTATAGGTCCGGTACAGATCTGCACGGTACCTATCTTTTAACCATGCACTGTTGTGGTTTACTAAACTATTTCCCTATTTTTTGTCTGATGTTAACCAGACTGTTAATTTTTTACAGATTTTTGTTGATATTTTTTTAATTCTTTAAAGTGAACGACTCTCTTTAAAATTCAAATAAAATAGTGTTAATCGAATCTAAGCGTGTTGTGTAAATTTCATCAGTTACACAGTAAAAGACAGCACACGTTGGATTGCTCTTTTCGCCGTAGCGAGCGCTGAAATCGCAGCGGCGGGGAGTGGGGTCGCTTTCGCGCCACATTTTTGGCGCCCGCCGAGGCCATGGAGGCTCGCAGATAGAAGAGGAAGCCCGCGGGAATATAAATTATCCCCTGCTGCGCTGTCCACTTTACCCGCATGCCCCACACAACTCCGCCCACCCCAACTCCCAGCTCGTGTCTCTAACTACCCCCTCGAGTAGAGTGGGTAAATTTTGCGAAGAATTCGGGGCTATTTGTGTTAAAAAGTATATTATTGTTTATTTTACACTCATCCATTGCAAGAATTTTTTAAAATAATGGTTTTTATTTTTATTAATAGATACGTTACTAGGTTTGTTTTATTGATTCCTATCGTAAAATATACTATATCATCGAACAATTCCCCTAATAATTTTCCTTTAGTTATGTTGTTAGAATAATGCAATGTATTGTATAATACAAAACTGAATTTATTGTCTTCATTTGTGTGTTAAAGATTATGCGAATACGAAAATAGATTACAAAGCATGTTCGTCACAGCTCCTTACAAATTTTGACCTTATGAGGTAAAACGCTAATTTCATAAAGTCAAAACGAGATGATGCTTCGAGTTCTTCAGCATTCTCAATTTCATATATATTATTTATACTCATAATTGAAATTAATTACAAACATTAATAGCAAGCTTAAGTAGGTTGACCGGTTATTAATTGAAATGTTTATTTGCCTAAAAATGCCAAATACTATTGAGGTCTTATATTAAATCAAGCTGTCAATAATTACTGCTTAAAATAAATGCTGATTTAAAAATTACACTACAATTAATAAAAATGTGTTACGAATATGTAATAGTAATTCATTTATTTTATTCCGTATGATTTCCAACCGCATTGTGCTTATCTAGTATTTGTTTTGCATTACCGATGTGCTTTTGTTGTTGTTTTCTCACGTGAAAGCTAACTTTAAGGAGTATGTGCAAAATATTGGTGATGAAATGGTATTTAACAATATAATGCTACATACATAGCTGCATCTAAATACGTTAATTTTTTTTAACCCAAGTGTAACACCTTTTGATAAATAAATAAGAAAGAAAAACTTGAATTAATAAATACTCATATTAATATAATTCTAATAAAGGGAGCGGAAACGTAAATCTTAAGAAGTGGTTACAATCCGATTGTAGTTCTGCGAAAATTTGGTAACGTCACATTAAAGAAGCGCGCGAGTATTGATTTTTTTATTGCACTAATATGTTATCGTATGCACTTTAGTGCTTGCCGGTTTTTTTTTCTCGCACGCATATAAAAAGATAATGGCTGACATTTGAAATATTACTTCACTATATCAACAAGAGAGGAACGTTTGTCATTGACATCGATATCGAATCTTCTCCTTTCTTGTCGGGGGCTTTTTATTTTCCCAAATTTGCCGGCGATAAAACGAACAAGTGTTTTTGTCTCGTTCGTTTTTATGAATCCATAACTTACTGCCCCTGTTTTTACTAAGGCGAACAAAAAATACAATACAATATTTATGAGCACTTTGATCTTTGACTTGGCTATGTTTTGTATTGCCAAAACATATAAATTTGTTAAAATAATTTTACATGAAAACATTCCTAATAGAAAATTCTCAAGTATAATTTGTATTTAATCGTTCAATGGCAATCTTTTATTATTATTTTAAATTGTCAATTATTTTAATATTAGTTTGCTTTCTTAGAATCTTCCGTGCCGAGGTATTTTTCTTCTGCCAGGGTGTTGTTCGCGGGAGATGTTTTCTCAGAATAATACAGTAAGAAACTTCATACTATTTAGAAAAAATGTATGACGTGGTACATCAGCTTCCTAATTTTAGTTTCTTGATTATTTTATTTTACTGTTATTGCATATTCAGTTTATTCCAAATTTTTCTGCCAATAAACAATGCACAAAAGAATATTTTTTCTTTATACAATATTAAGCAATATAGTAAATGCCAATGAATCTTTAATATTTTAAATGAAACATTTTAAACACGGAAAGTCATTTGTAATTAGCATGATAAAAAAGTCACCTGGGAGCATTTCAAATATAATACATATCGTTTATACAAACATATTTTTAAGATTTTAAATTCAAATTTTATATATCTTACTGGGATTTGAGCTCAAATTTGCAAGGTTGTTAGTGTACTTGTACTCTTACTGACTTTACTATAGAAGGCTATTTTTTTTTGAATTTATATCACTTTATTGTTTTGAAACCCGAAAACTTTCCTTGAATTTTTTTTTTTGTAAATACGCCAATTGATTAACGTTATCTTTCTACATATGTTTAAACTGTGTGTGAAAAATTAATCAATAAATCAACACTGCTTTTGCAAAAAAAAAAACACATCCATATAAATTAATATCGTATTTTCATTTAAACTAGTGTTCTATCGGATTTCGAGTCACATAACTTCATAATCATAGAAATAAAAACTATGTATGTTAAGATTCGTTTACTTAATCTATTCTTGAACGACGTTATTGAGCCATGAAGATAATAATATAACTTGCATCGTCTCAAAAATAGATATCGCTTTCCTTACAAACCCTTAGATATGTTTTTGATATTTATTAAAGATAATAAATAAGAAAACATAGTAAATGAAGCACCAGGAGTATAACAACGTTGGAGACTTACATTGTTAGGATTGGCTGGGCTTTAAATTGTATTATCGTAAGAATAGTTTTTATTTAAAACAGAGAAAGAGAAATATACACAGAACGTCTAGTTTGTATAAAAAAATATTGCGTTTCAATGTACAGTGCAAAGATAACGAGATACCAAAATAGATTTTAATAATATTTACCTTTTATTTAAAAACTAAATTATTTGCATTTTTCTTGTGATTATCTACCAATAGTGTAGTCGAATAGTCAACGCCCTTCGTCTGTGGTTGCAGTATTTACGATTTTATACCCAAAAACTTTCATACATTGAATATTTGACCAATTAATGAACTTGCTTGTCTATTTATATTTTCTATTATATATTTGTTCCTTGAAAGAAAGCAAAGCGATAACAGTCAGTTTTTTACTAGTTCTTAGCTAGCCCCATCCTTGTATACACATCCCAAAACTCTGGGCGTGTGAATTACAACTTATAAATATATAATTTTATTGTTTTTAAGCAAAACATCAAATAAAAGTTGAAAACTTATAAAACATGTAAATGATTAGTATTTAATAATAGCAATCACACGATTGTATTGGTATAGTAATATGTCTTTCGATATTAATATTTCCCATATTTCCATGATTGAGTACCGACAAAAACTGTTTTGTATTGTGTTGAAACTCATACAGTATTGTATTTGATTGTTTTGGTATAAATATAACGACTGCTATTGGTCTAATTACTCTTATAAAAAGTAATGTATTTAATAAAAAAAAACCAGTGGCGTTTTCCACAAATAGTATTAAATGCTTTCGACATCCATTTAACTTTTACGCAATCGACAGAACTGACTATACAGTAGATTGCTTTTGCGACAGTTTGATGCTGAAATAGGTAGAACAATAAAGGCTTCAAATTATATATGATAATGCTTGTTGAACTAAATGTGTGACCATTAATCGTCTATTTAGTGCCAGAAAACGTTAAGTCAAAAATTGATTATTTTTAGTTATAAATGCAGAACGATAATCTTACTCATATGATACTATTTTTTTGATGTTTGAAGAAGTACCTAATTTTAACTTAGTCCATTAATTTCTTTGGCTGTTATTACTGGTAAAAATATACAAATAGCTTATCACTTTTCAACTGAACATATTTCTTATATCTATGGTTTCCCAGGTGACAATAAGACGACTTAGCGTTTTGAACAGTAATTTTTTTGATTAATTGTTATTTCTTAATTTGTCTTATTGCTTACACCAGGGGTGGGGAACCTTTTCATTTCTAAAGACCACATTCATTTATCTGATTCAACATAAGGCCGCAGTTAGGGCATCCGATCCCGGGATCCCGTTCAATTTTCTGATCCCGAAATCCCGGGATCGCAGCCGTATCGATTAAGAAATTTTGAGCAAATCCCGAAAATTGACACGAAATTGGCAAACCGACAATTTCAGATTCCTCGGTGAGCTAAAAATAAAAAAAAACGGGATCTCGGGATTGAAATTTAATCAATCCCGAAATCCCGGGATTGGAAAAAGGTTTCGGGATTGGTTACCTTAGCCACAGTAAAGAAAACGTTGACACCCCTCCCTCTCTTTTTTTGACTGTGGAAAATATAATAAGATAATTTTTTGATCAAAGTGAATATTTTGATCAAGTCAAAGGGCCGCATCAGAGTAGCCAAGAGGCCGCATGGGGCCTTAAGGCCACATATTCCTCTCCACTGGTCTACACTCAACTGGCAACGCTACTTTTCAGTTCGCTTTATGATATTTGAATAATAGGGTAAAAATAGACGATGATAGTTCTGACGATAGTGAAAGTCGAAATAGCTATCAACTAATAAATATAAAAACTGTAGAACTAAATACGTTGTTATTTTAACCCTATTATAATGGAGTTCTACCAAGTAAATGCCAAGTCAATAAATAAAAAAATATTTGAATAAGACAACCTTAAAACAAGGTTTTTTTACTCAACGTTTTCTGGCAGTATACCGACGATTTGTAAATTGCCATACCAGAGTTTAATCAGTTAGAATAAAATATTTCCAAAAAAAAATTGACAAGTCAAAAAATATGAAACGCATAATATTTATCAAAATAAAGTTTAGCGACTCCTGAATTACAGTGGCGAAGCGACGATGTCCGTGGCTCATGGGGGATGAATCACAGACCGTGACTGCGGACGAGGCGGCAGGTTCCGGAACGCGCTGGGCCGGAACCCCGGACCCTTTCATCGTGACACTGTGAGCTATTTTCGCCACCAGCTCGCTCTCACAGACACAACCCAAACATGGCGCAAACATGTGCATGGTGGTTTATTAATATTGAATAATTCTAGGTCGACGAGCTTTGCATCGTAAATAGGAAATGATATCAAATACAAATATATTGCTTCCGTAACAAAAGCATTATGGATATTCTTAATTTTGGAAATATTATCAAACGGACAAGCACAATAGGATATAAAAGTCGTTGAAGTAAACTTAAATGTAAGCCACAGCTTTTATATTGGACAATTTTAAGTATTTAGATTTTCAATTGAACGAATATTCTTAACATTTCTGTTATTTTATAATTTAATACTAACTTTTAGTCCTACTTTTAGGGTGTTCAATGTTAATACTAGGTGGAAAGGCATTCTATTAATAAAAACAAAATATTCCTTTGTACTTTAGTCCACTTTATTTAACCGTAAATAAATCATTAATATGTCCCAGAGATAATGCGTGTTTCTGAGAAAAAAAATTGTTGCATAATATACACTCGAATTCGATATTTAAAAAACCTATATTGACTTAGTATAGATGGCACTACACATATTCATCAAACTATTGCTTATATTCTACAAGAATACTAAGTTTTTTATTTTTTAAATGTCTTGGACATCCGTGTTCGCTTGCATATGTTTCGGATACCTGTGTCCGTTTGGTGTTCAAGTGGTTAAAACGTCAGGAGCGAAACGTCATTGCGAGTATTGTCAACTGATGAGCGAAACCGGTTCTAACCTTTTAAATAAAGTGGAATAAAGTACAAAAGAATATTGTGTTTTTATTAATTTAAGTCGTACCTTACCTTTCGCAGTAGGGTTTTACGCTACAGTGCTTACTTATATGTAGGTACGCTAAGAATGTAAACTTAATCCTCTTTTTCCGTTGTTTAGTACTTGCACAGTCTAATGATAATGTAACGTAACAAATATTTAATAAACACGTTTTTTGGACAGCTGTTTTACATATTACGTCTCCTCCTCTGAGAATCATTATCATATAATAAAAAAATTATCAATAAATTGTCAATTAATTAAAGGTTAACTATGGTAGGTAAAAGATTCGTGAAAATGTTCAATAATAAGGGCCTCGGACATAAGTAGTATATTATAAATCAATTTTGAGCGATAAAACGTATTAATATCGACTGTGGAAAGGAAAAAGGACGTAACCCACACATATCAAATATTACAGGAAGCACAAAAACATGTTTTGATGATTTTTGGCCATATGCAAATTATGAATTATACACAGCCTTGAAGTGCACGAAGACTTCTAAACTGATGTTTAATTGACATAATCTAATATTTATTTAAGAAATTGTCTAAGAAAAACCTTTATTTTAGTATTTTTTCATGGTTTTCATTTTTTACAAGGTCATCTTTTTTAAACTTAAAAGGTTAATTTAGATACTAATTCGGCATTTGTGGCTAACATCCTTTTGATAGAACGTGTATCAAGTTTGAAAGATTGTGATTATCGAAAAAAACCTGTTTTGAAAAAACTATGGGTTACGTCCTTTTTCCTTTCCACAGTCGATATGTATGTAACAAAAAAATATAAACACAGTAAAATGGTTCCTATACAACTTTGTTAAGTACACAGAAAGTAAAAATAAAATGTTTTTTTGTTGTAATTTCTGTATGAAAGTATACCAACCTGTTTGCATTTTTTTCATTTTACTAGCAGTGTAAGATTTTCATCAACACATTTTTCCAATTGAGATGAGATAGTTTTAATTTTAAATCATGTAGTTGAGTTAAAATATTGACAGTTATTTTTTAAATTTTAGTACAATCTGTCATAACAGTAATTATATTATTATTTTGTTTTCCTTTGTCATGAAATACGCTCCCCTAAAAACAAATATGTGTCTGCTAAAATAACAATGTTAGTAAACATGACGACATCTCTTTTCATTTGAATTAAGCAAAGGAAAGTGTCCAACGAATAGTACCATCAAAGCCTGAAAACATCTGATACAAGCGGATTCGTTTATTTTATAAGCCCCTGAGGGCTAAATTAGATGAGATTTTCGACGCCCTACGATTGCTACGTAAACTCGAATTAAACTGCATAATTTCGACTGTTCACTCTAACAAACGACTTTTTTATACCAAATTGGATACTTGTAAGTGAAATGAAATGGATGCAAATTACAAAACATGCATTTGAATTGATGAATTTTCGAAAATATTCTTCCTCATCATAAAAAAAGTGAATGTTTTTAGAGATATCAAATTTTTACTGCTTATGAAGTCCTAAATGAAAACTTCGTCCGTAAATCACAAAGTAATTTCATTTGCATAGATCTTTTTTCGCTTGATTACATTTTAAAGAATACTTTACGCAAATAGGATATTTACATCGTCAAGCTGTAAAGACCGAAAAACGAGTAAGTAAATACTGTAAAAAATATCTCATTGACTAACTGATGGATAAACATTGTTGCGTATTACTTTTTCACAAATAATAATATACGGTTTGAAAAGGAAAACCATTTCATAAATAGGAGAACAATTCAATTGTTACAAGAAATCAAAGAAATGGGCGAAGCTGTTCATAATTATTAAAAAAAAAGAACAAAATAAACTGTCAGAGTTTAAATCAATTTTTGGTCAGAATAAAAATATTTTACGGTCAGATTTTTATAACCATTTTGATAAGGTTAAATTAAAAAAAATATATAAATTCTTCAATCATTAATTATTTATTCTACTCTCTAATTCTGACCGATACATTATAACCATGTAATATAAATTCTGACCAATGTATTAAAAATTATGACCGAAACTGAATTAAAATTCTGACAAATGGTTAAATTTAAAATTCACTGGTTAAATACCAGCCTTATAAACAGCATTGTAAATAACTACAAAAAACAATATTTAATAATAATTAAGTATTTCGACTGAGGGTGCTTGATGGAATTTCAATATCAAATTTGAATTGTTTGAATTTTGTACTTTTCCATGAGTTTTGTCGCTAACATTCCTATGTTATTATCTGGTCATTAATATTTTCGAAAAATCCCCATAATTATAACAAACCCACTTAATCCATTGAAAATTGTATACATTCAATTTTCGCTAATTTACATTTTAATAGCCTTATAACTTAGTGAACTACTTATATTTTTGTTTATAAACGATACAAACTGTTTACTACGCGTCAGTTCAAGTACATCCGTGCACTTGGAATGCATGAAGATGCCGAAAGGCGAAACCCGGGTCGTTAGCAACAAAACTCATGGAAAAGTACAAAATTCAAACAATTCAAATTTAATATTTAATAATGTTTATAAATATAACACAGTCCAATCTCATGTGTGAAAATTATACTTGTATTATTTTATATCTAATTGACGAATATTAACGAAGTTTTTTGGATATTTTATTGTTACTGACGGATTTTTTAAACACAATATACAATGTGATTGATATACCGGGATGAAATTGTTCAAAACGTATTCAACCGAAATTTATGTCACAATAAAAAACAGGAGAGAACCATTTGATCGGCAGACATTCTTCGTTTGTGAAAAGATGGATCAGGTAATGCGACATTTACACAAGAAGCGCACAGATGAGATTCAACACACACATACTTCCGAAAAAGGATCCGCTTTGATTTATATATAAAGAATATACTAAATTCCAGGGCTGAAACAATATGATTGTTCGTCAAAGGTATATGCCGCATATAAGGAAAGCTCTTTGTAACACACATATATAATATATATGCCTACTTCTTATTTGAAGCAGGCGGATGTTTTTTTTTGTAAAGTAAGTATTTTGCTGTGTTAAATAAAGCTTATATAATTTTAATTACACTAACACATTACTATTTTAAATCGTTGTTTTGTAAGATTTCAGGGAGAAAATTACATACAATGATTGCATCAACAAATAAATATTATTCAGTTTTATTTTTTGTAATGAAGTTTAGCTTACATTTTGATAATTAATTTTTTTAACAAAACATCAAAGAGAAGACCAGCATTTTTTATTTTTTGTATCTTCTTAATATACAAAAAATAATGCTGTTTCGTAAATTTAATTCACAATTCATTTTCAATCAAATGTTATGAAAGAAACGTGGTAAAAGCATATTCGTCGTTTTGAGTCTTAAAATAAGCTTTAACCCAATACAGCAATGTTATTGTTAAATAAACCACTAAAGTTTTGCTGTAAAAAAAATACTTTTTACAATACCATCGCAAGATTCAAGTGTTCATTTGATGTATCTTGTATGCGTATTTTTGAAGTTGCTACTTCTCATGAAAATTTCATATGATTTGTTTTGCAGCTTCAAATAATAAAAGCCGACTTAAAAGATCGATGAAATTAATATCATAACAAATCTAACAATTAAATGACAGGCTGCAATAATTACGAACGAATCAAACATATTTTGTATCTAAGATAAAAGATATTTTGGATTCTAAATTATGTTTCCAAACTGAGTCGTTATATATTCAAGAAACTTGACATCAATGTAGTGGCTTTGTTATTTTTTGTTTTATCTATACTAAAAATGATAGATAAAGTTTTAGTTGATTTTCCATATGCTTTCGACTTCAGTAATCAAAAGTTTTGTTTGCATTACTCAAATTTTTAAAAAGCTTGATGTTGATTTGTTATCTGGGCCACGTTAAAAGTCGCAATTAATGTCTTGAAATGAGAAATGCTGAATTTATATTTTTACAAAAAGAAAATGAGAAATTAATTATTTGTTTGCAACCCTTTCAGCACGACTGTGAACAAAATATCGGCAGCTTTTTCTTTTAGCAGTAATGACATTTGGATTCACATTTTTCTATTGCTTCTAAAGGATTTCCCGTTATTCTTTTATTTTTTCACAATAATCAAAACAAAGCCAGTGCGAATGAATGCGTAGCGTCGTTTTCAAAACTTATTTAAAATAAAATATTTTTTAACTTCTGTGAAAAAATTAAATATTTAGACAATCGAAATTTTTCCCAATTATAAACAAGTACCAACATATGATTCTATATATTATGAGGGATCGGTAAACAAAATCGACAGCTTTGTAATCAGAAAATGTTGTAAAATAACTAGATTAAAAAAAACTTAAAGATAAAACGTTCAATATTATTAATATTATCATGATATTTTAATACAATCGACATTTTTTTAAAAAAAAATGTCGAATAACTACTGTGTTTGCTATGTAGGACAATAAAAACTACCGCTTTTATAAGCTCGTTTTAATTAATCAAAAACGGACAAGCTAGAACCATTTTCTTTTAAATACAACTTAAAACTGATTTTCGATAAAGCATGGAGACTATCTCTTTGTTTTCAAAGACTTCATTATAACTGATACTTTTACATTTAGTACCTCGTTTATTTAATTTTTGGGTAATGTAAAATTGATCCGGAAAATACTATAAATTTGTGGAGCTAATAATTCAGACTTTTATATACCTGATAATACTTGTCACACGAAACAATTCCTGATCTTATAAAATTAAAATGGAAATTATTACAAATGTTTATTTTATATTTTGAATATGATTGGCTATTTATGTCTTACAAGTTGGTTTTTGAGTATCCCATCACCACCTGTTATGTGTATGCCGCCGCATTTTCACGGCCGCCTTTCATAACGCATTGCGATCAAGAGAAGAAAAGAATTTATTCCTCATATTTTTGGCCCGATACAGAGTTGCACCGGACCTATCTTTTAACCATGCACTGTTGTATTTAAAAGATAAAGATAGAAATAAAAGCACTATTTTACAAAAATATCGGTTCTATCAAAAATAAAAGTGCAATAAAAAATGTTCTTCGAAGTCAGGTATCATAATTCTCCACCGACCGCTCACATCTTTTTCTTATTATCCTACCTCGTATTTCTGTTCGTTATTTGTCGGATCCTTTTCCAGTAATGCTGCGAGTTGTCTTTGTGTCCACTTACCCGATAATAAAAATCTTCTTCACTGAGAGAATGGGACACGGGTAAAAGAAAATGGTACTTCATTCACTGAAAAATCGCCCCAAAAGATAGCGCGTTAAAAAGAAAATTTACAGTATTTTTCTTTATATTTTCACGTTTATATTAAAAATAATAACTGAATTAATCAACGTAAGTTAACTGTTTAAAAAACACAGTTGCTATGAAAAACATAATACAAAAATCAGATTTAAACGTTCATTATATAGCTTTGTATACCTTTCTTTTATTGTTTAAAAAAATGATCGAAAATATTTTTTATACAATTTTATTTATTAATTTTGATTCATGTCCGCTCTCAATGTAGAGCATATTGCCTCCTAATTGAAGTATTTCAACATAGGTTTTTCTACGAGAACTGTTTGTTGCAAAGTTGCCCAAATTTTTGAGAGAAGAGACAAAAATGATGGAACATGCCAAGCGGTTGGCTAATCACTACTGCTTTATATTGTTATTTAAAGATTTAAATTTATAGATAAAACAGTTGTTAAACTTCCATATCTTTGAACAGAAATCGATTAAAAAAATGCCGTTCTCACTGGGATTCAAGCCCACAAGATTCGGAATTAAAACCAACGACGTTGACTTCTGTGCCATGGACCCGACAAATTAATAATACCTATTTCAAAAAATGAATTCGTACAGTACAAGCGATTTAGCTGAAATTTTTTTTTTTATATTATTGAAGCAGTTTGCAGGATAATAATAAAATGTATATGTGTACAAAAGATTAAATATTATAGAAGAATAATTCATTATCAATTCACAGCATGCTTGCTCATTTTATGATAAAGAATGTTACCTCATACAAAATAAAGAGTTTTTCAATGATTTACACTTATTCAATATAAGACTGAATATGAAATTTTAAAGCAATCTTTATATTTGAAAGTATATCGATTGAAATATAATATTCGATGCGGGACTATGTTTTAAGAATTAATAAAAGTTTGCTCTCGGCGTACGAGAAGAATTGTTTATCATTTATTTTCTGAACAAAAAACCCACGCTTCTAAGTTCTAAGTATAACTTCGTGATACAAAACGATACAATGCCTACAGGCTTAATTTTATTGGGCACGAAAAAAATCCAGCCAAACTCAGTTGGATAATATTTTTCTCCAACAAAAGAAATTTCAACACAAATTCTCTACATGTTTCAGTCCATCTTTTCTATCGGAGAATTTTCCAAAGGAGTATTTAGCTTACAAATTAGATTTTTTTCATAGAAAACAAAAAAAAATCTTCTTAGAGAAACGTTCCATTTTGAGAAAAATATCTCACATAAAAACCCAAGCTGCCCCACTTAAAATGTTGTGGAAAGGTCGGGTAGGGTCTATATGGAGGGCCGTTGACTCGATAATTTATGCTTGACACTATGAGCTCGGCTGACGCAAATTTTCAGTAATATTTTGGGATTATTAATTACGCAAACAACTTTTTTTACAGAAAAATAAAAAAAAATAGCAGATATTTTTTTGATTTTGTAATGTTTTTCACTGAACTCGTTGTAATCAGTTAAATGTATGATAATTCAAAAAAATATATTTTTGAGAATACAATTCATTTTTAAATTATTTCTTTAACAGATCTACCCAAAGAAAGAAGAGTTTAAACGAGTAAATGCACAAAAAGTATCAGGGCTTTAGATTCAGAGTTGGAGTCGTGGAGTCGTGTTATTTTGGCTGTAGTCGGAGTCGTGAAAAATGAACGGCTCAATTTTTTTTTGAAAAATATATTTAAAGATGTGTATTCAAACAAAATAGTCAAAAGTGTTGACATTTCATGCTTGACTGACTAAAGATGATCTGATAGTATACATATATAACGGTTAAAATGAAATTATTGAAAAATTTCCTCGAAGTTAGAGTCATTAATTATTGAAAAGCTGGAGTCGGAGTTGTCTTTTTTTTACACGACTCCACAGTCCTGAAAAGTATTCTTGTGAATTTACTTATTAAATTATTATTTTTTAAATTTTTGATAAATTTATATATTTTTTAAGTTTATGTCCGCTACTAATGTGGAACATATGGCTTTTTAATGGAGGATCTCAAAAGATTTTTTCTGCGAAAATTGTTTATTACTCAGTTATTTAACTTCTCGTTTCAAAATAGAGTAGTAGGGATAGAAGGATAAGGCTCACGCAGCATCAGTGATTAACTAATCGCTTTCGCTACACCCAACTATTGAATGGTTGGAAGAGTGGGAGGGAATTTTCGGATATCACAAACATCGAAAAAATGCTGTTCGTACTGTAACTCAAACCCGTGAGATCCAGCACAAAAGCCAACAACGCTAACGGCTGTGCCTAGTACCCGGTTAATTGCTCGAATGAAAATTGCTCGAATAACAAGATTATCAATTTGTTTCCGTTTGTTTTGTCCGTTTGTGCTGTTTTAGCCCTAGTCTTCTATGTTTTCTGGAAATATATAGGAACAGTTTGAGTAACTAATTAATAAGCAGTTCTCGTAGAAACACTTCTGTTGAGATAAACTCCATTAAAAGATCATATGTTCCGCATTTGGAGCGAACACGGTTAAAATAAATACTTACGAAAATTATTTTTATGTTTCACTTTCTAAGCAAGTGTCGCACAAGATAAATATGAAATTCGTAGAAAAAGTCGTGAAAAATCGTTTAAGTAACCAAGCAATTCGAGCAACTAACCGGATGCCATAGTATCCGACACCCCTTTCAAACAACATTCACTACAAGTAGGTATGTTGGATCATGGTCGAGTAGTCAAAGATAGTCACTCATGAAAATTCCAGAACGTTTAGCTTCGTATACTGAAGAATTTTAATGTTTAAAATTTGCTTCCATCTATCTGATTCTAAAACAGGTGTAGCGAACGAAATTAACTAAATACTTGTTGTACTCTCACTGTATCCTCCTATTCAACTGTTTTAAAAAAGAGAGGTTGAGAAACTAACAAGTAGTGTTCGTAAAATATCGTCTGTTGAGCTAAGCTTAATAACAGTGCATATGATTCACACTAAAAGCGAATAAAGTTTTATAAACCTAAAGACTTGATTATATTTTTAAGGCAGAGACAATATGTAAATCTATATTATGTAAAGACACACTGCTGATTTTTAAATTTGAATCGTTAAAACTATGTACATTCTCACAGATTTTGTCACTAACGACCCGGGTTTCGCCTTTCGGCATCTTCAGGCGTTCAAGTGCACGGATGAACTTGAACTGACGCTTAGTAAATGAAAGTTTCGTGTTTATATAAGAAATAAATGCATCACCATGAGTCCAAAGCCATTGCTGGCGAAAAGGATACGCTCATGGAAATGCCAACAAATTTGAGTAGTAAGTAGTTTCAAGAATAATATTTATTTGTTTGTCGGCAAAGGTTTTATGAATATATGATTTTATGATTATACAGGGTATAGAAGTGGAGATCCCGGTAGGCTTAATATTTCATTTAAAATCGGAAGACTATGCAGTTGTGCTCTATTTTTTTCCAAAAAATTCTTGAAAAAGAGCTTATGACTGTCCGTATTTGGGTGTAACATTTTTATCCCTTGTTCCTGATTGAACACGTGTCCTTCCGAAAATAAGTGATAAGCAAAAGTAGACGTGTCTTTTTTCAATCTAAAGGCTACCATATGTTCTAAAACTCGGATGTTTAGTGTCCTTTCTGTTTTGCCGATATAAAACTTTGTACAACCAGATTTTTAAAGTCAAAACCGTTTTTATATTTGAAAGAATTAACCCTTGAGTAGTAAAATATATTTTTTAAATGTTTCGATGACAAAACATTAATTGTTCAACAAATGAAAAGCAAAAAATTGGCTTTTATTTAAGCAAAACACAGTAAACTTCAGACACCACTTTATAAGTGTTATTTTGAATCAAATATTAACATATTACACTGCCAAAATTTGATTCAATTCCAATCAATATAAATGCAAAATACTGTATATTTTTGATGGGTTCGTCTGTAACTTTGTGCATATTATTTTTTAATATAAAATTTAATTTTATAACTTTGTTATTCCACTTACTGTCAAACAAAATGTTGTGTAAAAGTACTGTTTTCCTTTTTTTAGCTAAAAGCTTCCTAAAACAGTTTTTTTTCAATAATCACATTTTTTCATTGATACACGTTTTATCAAAAGGATGTAAACTGCAAATGCTGAATTAGTATCTTAATTTAGCTTTTAAGTTTGAACAAAGATGAGCTTGTAAAAATTTAAATCAAGAAAAAAGACTAAAAAAAATAATTTTCCTAGACAATTTATTTGATTACTATTAGATTATGTGAATTAAACATCAGCTTAGAAGCCTCCGTGCACTTCAAGGTTGTGTATATTTCATAATTTGCATATGGCCCAAAATCATCAAAACACGTTTTTTGTGCCTCCTGTAAAATTTGCTATGTGTGGTTTACATCATTTTTACTTTCCACAGTCGATATTGTTTTGTTATCAATACAGAATATTTTCAATCATTATATAAATATAAATTACTAGCAAATCTTGGTCAAAATTTGACATCCTGAATGGCTTAAACAAAGTAACTCTATCATTATTTGTCGTGTTAAAATACGGTGGCCTCACTTACATACAAGACAACCCATTAAAGCTCACAAAGTGCATGTCTCCTTTTCATGCTAGCTCGTCTTGTTTAATTAAATTTTAAAGGGTTGAATTACATTGCAAGTGTTGGTGATAAGCCGAAGTAAAAGGCGATTTTCTCAACCCCTAAGACGTCCGTGGCAACGTAGCAAAGTACTACGCTAAAGCTAGATACTTACCAACTAATTAAAAACCCATTATCAAACAATGTACTAAAAATGTGTAACATCATTTCATATATTTTTGTTACAAAAGAATTAAAGTAAGTATGTAACTGTATATTTTATACTATGAATAATGTAGTTTGTATCTACTGATCTAACCTAACCTAAACCCTAACTAAAAGCTCTTACATCTAAGATGTAAGAGCTTTTAAAGTTATTTATAATCTTAAAATTATTTCAATTTATCAAATAACTTATAAATAGGTCAATCAAATGAGTATTTCACTGTAAAACAATAAGAAATAACTACCTACTGGCTTCAAATTAGTTTTAAGCTCATGTAAAACAATTTATTTCATTCGATTTGCGCTAGAATCAACTTATAAAAATAAAAAGTAAAAGTAAGTAGCTTCCTTATTACTCAGATCATTTATATTTACAACTGAACATGATGTAGACTAATTTTGTTTCTCTTAGTAAGTATCTAACAAACAAAATTTCTAATGCTACTGTGAAAGCAAAGCTTGTCATTTCAAGACGCTGGTACAGATCTTTCTCTTGTCAAAGCTCAATTTTTAATTACCACTTTCCACAGAAGCATGTCCCAACACGTTGAAGTCACTCTATGAATGCAATCACCAGAAAAGTTTGTGCTATGCACTTTAAGTGTCTGGGATGATTAAATTAAATCTAATAATATGAAACTTTTACACGAATGCAGTATATTCGTTGGCGTATGTAATTATGTATTATAAAAATAATAACGCGCTCTCAGTATTAACAGCGTAGAAATAACCTAAAAGGTATAATAATTTTGAGCTAAGATGTTGTAAAACTCAATATTTAAATAATTAATAACATTTATTCAACGTGAGAGGTAAACTTATTATTTGAGTAATTAAAAACATTTCTTTCTTTCAAACGAACACATATTGTTCTTATGAAAAATTAAGCATAAATTGTCTTGTTTTTTCTTTTTAATGACCTTAATTTTCATTGTTTTTAAACTGTTATTCTTAATTGCGATGTGATGATGTCTTTATATAGACAATACACAAAATCAAAAGTTTTATTTTATAATCTGAATTGATTAGTTTATTTAATCCATGTGTCATTTAGGATGTATCAATACATAAACGCAAACATTATACTAAAATACAAAGTAGCATCGAGCTATTTAAGAAAACTCAACGTTGAATTGAACGCCAAAGAATGATCACCAAAGAATTGTTAGTTGGTCAAAGAAAAACATGTAAAAACATCTATACGTTGAGTTACTATAGAAGGGGATATAACGAAAACTATCGTTGATAAATATTTAAATGTGCTATTAAAAAAAGCATGTATTCATGTTAAATAAATATATTTATTAAATTTTAATCGTTCAAACTATGTAAATTCTCACAGATTTTGTCACTAACGACCCGGGTTTCGCCTTTCGGCATCTTCAGGCATTCAAGTGCACGAATGAATTTGAACTGAACGTTAGTGACAAAATCTGTGAGAATGTACATAGTTTGAACGATTCAAATTTAATATTGAAATTCCACCAAGCACCTTCAGTCGAAATCTTAAATTAAATATATTTATTTTAAATATTACATTATGGCTGTTATTTCATTTTCAAATAGTAAAATAACCCAAATTTATCTCACTTTTAATTTTAATGATCATTAAGATGAGATTAATTCTTATTGGAGAGGCATTATACTAAAAAAATATTAAAACTTATTTTTGTACAAATTCATTTTTTTTAATAAAAATCAGAACCAGTTTCACAGATCACTAACATTATCAACAGATACCTTTCATATTCAATTGTTAGTTTTAATTTTAGCATCTTTAAAACTCTTGCGGCTCGAAGACTAGAAAAATACTTGTCAGCCGATGGGGATCTTTTTTGACCCCAGTGGTTTCCTCATTATTGGCCTTATTCTTATGAATTTCAAAAAAAAAATAGTCCAAGAGCTTAAAAATATCTCTTTGCATCATTCCTCATACATTTTTTTTATAAAAATCTGTGGTTTTTTAATAAATAATCATATTTTAAGTTGCGCGTAAAAAAAACGTCATCCCAGCACACATGTGAATTTACAACTGACGAGTGTTCTCAGCGTTCTAAGTTATCTTACGAACAATTGTTATCGCGGGCGCTAATCACCTGATAAGCGTTATCGCGTATTTATATAAACTACAAAAGGTCCAAAAAACTATGATATAAGAATACCTTAATTATAAACATTGTATCACCCATATTAAAATAGATATTTAAGACAATGTTGGTATTGGGGTCGCATTTATTGAGCTTAGAAACGGAAAAGTTATCGTTTCAGGTATAGAATAATGTTATTTAATAAATGGAAGTCTTACATTTCCAATAAAAGGTACGAGTATTTACTGAATTCGCAATGTTGAGCGTACGTTATGTGCGATAAATATTCACCAAAGGTTAGCAACTAATTATCGCAATCGGTAAAAGGTAAATTGGCTGTCACTCAGAGAGGGGTTCGCGGTCTGCCAGGCCGAAGAGTCTGCGTGACCGCAGGCGAAACGGAATTCCGCTCAGATAAATGAATATTTCATAACCCCTGACTGATTTCATTTTTTAACATTTCAATTCACATGATGGCAACACTGATTTATGGTCTGGTAGTTTTATTTTCCGCAACACGCCGCAACGGCACAAACAAATTGTATTATGGCCGCCGAACACCGCGATTCACAAGAGATAATCACAACATTTTCACAGAAATATTAAGTAAACACATAAAACCAATAATATTTATTGTCAATAGAATTAGTGATTACCTTGTCTATATAAAATTTAAAGCTTTCACGATTCTGCAAAGCGTGAAAGGTGTGGTGCTTTTATAATGGGCACAAATGAGATAGTAAAAGTTTAATATTTTCTGTATGTAAATTGACAAAGAAAAAACGATTTAAATTGCCATATTTTGATATTTTTATAAGAAATAAGAGCAGTTATGAATACCAAAATCATAAACATAAATTAAAATTGCTATTTTCGTATTTTTAATTAAGGAATAAAAAAGACAAACCACTCATATAAACCCCTAATAAGTAAAACAATTAGATACTTAATTTGGATGAATTTGCAAGTTTTTTTAAAAATATTTATAGAATATAAAAGAGGAGTAAAAAATATTGAAATAATAAAACTTTAAAAGATAACAATTATTTATATCTTTTTTACTTTTTTTAGCTCTGATACAGAATCGCTATAAGTGAATTATTGCTACTAAGTGTAAGGTTAGTATGGTCCTATGGCGCAATGGTTAGCGTTGTGTCCCAACAGCACTTTTTCAACCGATTAATTGATCTCTGTTCGAATGCATGGGTGTTTGTGATGTCTGAAAATTCCCTCCTACCCTTTACGATCCTTTAATAACTGGGTGTAGCGAGAGAGATTAGCTTACCACTAGTCCAACCACAGCCTTTTTCTTCTATGTCTACTACTCTCTTTGAAAAAGTGATGTTGAGTGACTGAGTAACAAATAGTTCAGATAAAAAAAATGATAAAAAATTACTCGAGGTAAACGGAAATTTTTCCTAATTTATTAATTTAACGAATAGTGGAATACATGTCAAAGAAAGACTATTTTCTCAGTCTAAGAAAAAAAGTCAAAAGCTATCATATTATATTCTCTTCCTGTTATCTACGACGTTAGCACTATCCTCTCGTAAACTGTTCCATAAACGTGGGGATTTCAATGGGGAAAACTTTGATAAAATATTTTGAGTGCGTGTCTGTTTAACGAAAGCCTTTGATATACACATGTTGAAACCTATGTACACCTTATTGAAATTTCACAATATTTAATATTAACGATAAAAAAGTCTGCACCTATAAACACCAACAAATCGAGCAGTATTTTTCTTAAAAAAAAAGTTGCTTATTTAAATCACAATAATTATTTGATATTATTAACCGCTTGGATCTCAAGTGGACACCGGTGTCCGAAACATTTGCAAGCGAACACGGATGTTCAAGACATTTAATGAATTAAATACTTATTATTTCAATGAAGTACATATAAGCAATATTTTGATGAATATATGTAGTTCCGTCTATACTGCGTCAATATAGGTTTTTAAAATATCGAATTCGAGTGTATATTGGGCAAAAATATTTTTCTCAAAAACACGCAGTATCTCTGGGACATATTAATGATTTATTTGCGCGGTATTCAAACGGTTAAGAGTTATTTTATCAAGTATAAAACCACCAAGAAAAGTTCGCATTATTTAAGGTATGTTTAATCACCCCGAACGTTATTTTCATTTATTATTTAACTGCTTGAAAATACTTTTTTATCATCTGTATGTATGTGATGTCTAAAATACCCCCTCTTCCCTCACTAACAAATCTTTACATATGAGAGCGATAAGATAACCACTAGCACTGTCTTAGTTCTATCCTGTATATCCCTACTCTCTTCTAAAAAAACAGGAGCTTAGGAACTGAGTAACAAGTTGCTCGAGATTCGGAAGCCTAAGTCTCCATATTGGGAGCGGACATAGATTTAAAAAAAATATATCACTTAGTTAAGCTCACTGGAAAACAAAAAGAAAACTCTTAGTATATTATTTTAATTAAACGAATTATTAAACAGTACACTCACAATCTTAATTAGACAAATAAGAAATGAGATAAAATTTTAATGTTTGTAATAATGTTTAAGAATTATATAATAAAATATTGTATTTTATTAAGGTAAAAAAAAATACTCTAATTGCATATAAGCACGTATTTCTGAAAAATTATTTCTATAAGCAACGCCAAGCAATGGTTTTGGAAAAAAATAATATATTTCATTATATAAAGAGGCCGTTACCTAATACCTCCCATAGAGGTCTATTGATAGTAATCGTTAAATCCCGCTATCCAATTTATGTTTTCTAAGCGTGCGTTTTTTAGCAAACCCTTTTTCGAAGGTTTAAATCGGCCAACATTTGCGAACGAACGAGAAAATCTTTAAAGATTTATTACTTTATTTTACCGTAGAGAGTATAAGCACATGAAAGTCTTTTTCGAATGGTCCAATATTAGAAAGTAACAAAAGTATGAGAGAGAAAATTAAAGATTACATACTTTATTTTCAATGTAGTCCAATATGGAATACCAATTTACCGAAATATTATTATTTTCTCTTTGACCGAATTCTGGTCTTTGAATTTTTTGTTTGTGTGTCGACTTTTTTCGACGGTCAAAAAAATATTTTGAACAGTTTTGGTAAAGTGAATTATATTAATAGCACATTCAATATTTATATTTTATTTCAAATATAAGTGTTTTTAAAAACCATGTTTTCCTCATCATTATTTTTTGTTTGATTATTTATCAAAAATGCATAGTTTTTTAATGAAATTATTTGACATATTTTGTATTCTAAAATTTTAAGCACTTAAAGATCCAAAAAAATCAATACACGCAAATATTCTAAACTGTCCCTAAAGAATATGATTTTTTAGCGTTTTGTGGTCCTAAAAAAATATTTTTTCTTTAATTACTCTATCTGGAGTCCAGATCAGCAACTTAAAAGCGAAAACGGTAGTATATGAGATTGACGTTTTTCTTTTTGTTAATAATATTGATTACTTTGTTTGATTTTCCTTGAGCTTAACTCGAATTGTAAATAGTTTATAACTATTGGGTGCATTAGTTATCTTTCCTTGAATGTCACACACTCGATGGCTAAATTCGTGAATGGTTTTTTTAATATCAATTTCTGTTCTGTGGTACATATTATTATTGCACTAGCAGAAGTTGGTTATCAAATTGATTTTCCTTAAAAAAATATGTTACTTAGATTAATATCATATTAAAATATAAATGTGTTTCTGTGTATGTGACACAAAATAAAGTATGAAATAAAGTGCTGGCACATATAAAGAAAATTGACACCAAGAATCTGATTTTTTGCTTACCTCCCTTTTTATATATTTTTTAATTTTCCAGCTTTTCCAGTACGGAGAAGATATTATAATCATTATTTTATGTATTAGTTATATGAGAAGCTATGCACATAATTTTATTGAAATAAAATTGAATAGTATTCTACTGGAACTACTAATTTCACTAAAATACATCGTTATATATTTTTTAATTAAAATAATAAAAATACGACTTTTATCTGCGAGATTCAATTTGTGTCACAAACGTCAGACGAAGAAGAGATTAAAATATTGTTTTTGTCTTTCCGATTTTCCGATGAAGGTAAATTGTTTTCCTTAGTACGACTCCATATAATTGTGCGTTAAGCATGTGAGTTTAATGTAACAGGGGAGTATTAAATCATGTACCATTAACAACGATTAAATAAAACATGTTTAAAAATAATTCATACCCAAGTAATACAATAGACATCCTCTTAGTTAAGACTTTAGGTTCAGTTTCTCACGTAGGTCCTAGTTGTACTCAGAAATACCATTATCAGGGTACAATGAAGTACAGGTTACAAATAAGATACACAAACAATTTGGCTTCGCATTAAAACAAAAGATTAACTTTAAATATGTCGATAGTACGTGTTTATATGTTTTTAATTAAATGAAAGATGATTTATTTGTATAATTTTTACAATTTCTACAGTGTTGTAATCAAGTTAATATAATTATGTATATTTTTTTTTAACCATGTCCGCTCCCAATGTGAAGCATATAAACTCCTAATGGAGTTTATCTCAACAGAAGTGTGTCTACGAGAACTGCTTGTTACTCAGTTGCTCAACCTCTCTTTTTCGAAAGAGAGTAGGGATATAAGGATAGGGCTAGGACAGGACTAGCGGTAAGCTAATCGCTCTCGATACATCTCGTTCATAGGACAGGATGGGTGGGAGGGGGGAATTCAAGACAGCACAGGAATTCATAAATCAATCGAAAAATCAATTTATAAAACTGTCCGTACCGGGATTTGAACCCGTGCTCTCTGTAGCCGAAGGCAAAAACGTTGACCACTCGACCACACAAGCGGCAAGAAAGGTATATTACAAAAAAAAAAAAACAAAAAATTGACTGTAGAAAGAAAAATGTCAAAACTCACAGTTTTTTTTCAATAATCACAATGAATTTAACATGATACACTTTCTAACAAAAGGATGTAAGCTGCAAATGCCAAATTAGTATCTAAATTTAACTTTTGAGTTTGAAAAAAGATGAGCTAGTGAACATTGAAGTCAAGAAAAAAGACTGAAAACACAGTTTTTCCCAGAGAATTTATTAAATTAATATTAGATTATGTCAATTAAACACCAGCTTAGAAGACTCCGTGCACTTCAAGGTTTTGTATTATTCATAATTTGCATATGGCCCAAGATCATCAAAACACGTTTTTACGTTACGTCGTTATTCCTTCCCACAGTCGATATTTTTTAAAAAAATGTATCAATACCAAAAAAAATGCTAATTATGGATATTAAAATATTGTTGTAAACAAATTGTTAGTGTATACAAGTTAGGGAGGCTGTGCGGGGTCACGTTATCAACAGATGAGAGCCTTCGTCTCCCGCAATGGCCGCGGCCCGTTAAATTCGTTCGCTTCGCTTACTGTCCTCTTTGTGCTGGCCTACTGTACACACATACAAATAATGTAATACATACTTTTATACACACACACAACCCGTTACCTACACGCATTTTGAAAATACACACAGCCTTTGTGGAGCTCCTTAGAAAATAATCACAAGGTTTTGTCTTTGATTTTTTTAAGGCTTTTAATAAATAGTAAAGCGGAATCTCTTGAAGCAATTTAGGACTCAAAGAAGTTTATGAATATAAAAGTAAATAGTTTTTTTCATAAGGGTGGTCATTAAAATTTAAGTATATTTTTTATCGGTTCATTGAATTAAATCATCGAAGGTAAAGGTTTTTTTTTAGTTCGTATAACGTTATAACGAGTATACGAGAGGAAAAATTGTATACAATAGTTCCAGATATTTTATTTTTACATTACTCACTCTAATAGATTTTTAAAAAACTTTTAGATATCAGTTGCTTAACTTCTCTCTCTTTAAAAAAGATAATATTTCAGATCTTTTTTTAAAATGGATTTTGGGCTTGGATGTTTGTGATCTTTTTTGACACTAGTGAATCTCGAGTAAATAGCATCTTAATAATTTTAGAGTTTATCTGAAGCCGCCAAAAAATATAGTTGTAAAGCGGAACCGTTAAATTTTAAATGTTATTTTCTTAGATTGATTATTTTTATTAATGTTTTTTTTAACATAATGGCTTTGTTAAAAAAGTCGAATACGCTGAATCAATAATTTGTTTTATTAATTGTCTGCTGCAATGAAAGGAATTTCTTGAACTGTTAAACAATTAATCTTTTAAATGAGTAAAGGTATTTTGTTCAGATTTAAGGCTGCGTTCAACCCCTTCTTGCGTATAATCTGCAGTTGTTATCGCTATCTTTATTTAATTACTTCAACAATTGCACCCTTACAGTTTTCATGTATATCGTAATTCAAAACAAACAGCTCTCAAATATCCCTGAGAGTTATCAGTATTTTTTTGTAACATGCCTTTATTTTCTTCACTAATCAATACTTTCTGAACTTTTTAAGGGTATAAGACACAAACAGCAAAGAAATCTCTATAACGTTAGTTTTAACAGCTTTTTTTAAAGCTGTATTGCCTGTAAAATGAAAATCTTTGCACTCATCTACTGTCTTGATAAAATGAACTTTATTTTAACTGACCCATGTAGGTTATTGTAAAAGCCTTTACATACGGTCTAAATACGCGGTTGCTTTGATTAATCAGTAGTCAAAATAAAGAGAATTGTCTGTATGACTATCTCATCCTACCAGAATCATGAAAATAATTTCCTTATCAAATACAAGTGTTAATTTAAAATGACGTAAGCTTTAAGCAAGAAAGGAACATATTGTTCCGTCATGGGTGTGAGTTGTCAGTTATTTAATGATTGTCAAATCCAAGTGCAAAGTTTGTATTGAGGAAACTTGTTTGCATTAATGAGACCGAAGCTCATTCTAACAGAACTTGAACTAAGCTCAAGCATATAAAACACCTACAAATCTATCATAAAGCAAGTCCTTTTTAGGACCGTTCCGGGACCCTTATTTGCGTGTGTTGGATAGCTTTTATTAACACTCGTCTACCTACTTCGTTGAGTTTCGCCAAGTGGGTATCATCACTTGCAGAAGAATAAGGGCTGAATCTAATTGAACCTAAAACAATCAGACTTAGTCAGTGGCGAACAAAAAAAAATCATTTATTATTTTTAAAAAGAATATTTACTTTTAAGCTGAACATTTTTTACTAAAATGTCTACAAACAACAAATAGATTTTTAATGTTGCACTATTTTGGAAAATGAAATCCAATCAAAGAATTGATAAAACGTTATGTTCTGTCAGTTTTGACATGATGGTAGTAATGAATAATGAATATACTAATGATTCAATTAAAATTTGATGTGTGATTAAATTTTAAGCAAATCGAAAGTAAGTTAACAAATGTTTTTTTAAATAACAAAATAGAAGAAGCCGTCACGATGGATCACTTTATTTTTCGATAAATAGTTCGTATAACGTCTAGAAAGTAAATAGTTAATTTATTTTTTTGTATAACGTTATTATATTGAATCATGGTTGATTCATATGATTGATAATAAGTTTACACTTCTTAAGAAACGGGTCAAAGTCGTCAAAGACAGGTAATGCGTTATTAAAAAGAAATGCAAAATAATACAAATATATTATCTTGTAATTTTATAGCTAAATATTGGAAATTTTAAGCATGCAAGATAAACTTTCAACTAAATTGAAAAAAATCAATATTTTTTTCTTTTGATAATGTTGCTTAAATTTATTCCAAATATAATGAAAGCTACAATTTTCAGCATCAACTTTAAAGAACTTGAAAAATGATTGTCAAATTATAATAAACATCAGTGGTCTGATTTCCATAGAACATGTTAAATTGTGTATATAGCATAAAGAATTTACATGTATTTATGTTATGTAATTTAATGAATATGGTATGTAAACTACTTTGAGATGGTTTGAGGGAATTATATCTAAGTCTTACAGTACCTCACTGCGAAAAGCTCTAAATGAAGCTTTCGTAGCGGTTTGGTTGCACGCTAGAGACACACGAGGATTAATATCCGGTTTTTGACTGTATTTGCACCATCAGCGACGGTATCTTTTCACACCATCCGTTTTCTCAGACAAAACATTGCTTCGCCAAAAATGAGTGTTTTCCAGAAACATCGTAGTAATTTTTCTCAATAAATTTCATTTGAAAGTCAATATTTATTTTCAACAGAAATTAATTTTCAAACGATATCAATATATCTATAATCAAACAATGGGCCTCTTATATACATTGAAGAATAAAAGTATTTAATTTGGTCTTTATTAAAAACATAATATGTTTGAAAAGTTGAAGCAGTTTTAAATGATCTCACGACGCTCTTGATATGAATCTGTATACTTAATATTATAGTGTCCGTAAACTCATTGTAAGTCGTTGTTTTCGGTTCGTATTAAAGTGGTCAAAGTTACTGGCTTTGGTTGGGGTTCTAATGGGCTTAAATTCTATTATGCACAATTTTAAACATTGAGTTTCCAATCGATTCATTGATATCTTTACAAAGAAATGAATACGTGTGATCTGTAGAACTCGTTTTTTCTGATTCAATCCAAAAATACTTAGTGAAAAAGCGCTTAGCTAACCACAAACTATACTTTAAGATTTCGACTGAAGGTGGTTGGTGGAATTTCAATATTAAATTTGAATCGTTCAAACTATGTACATTCTCACAGATTTGAGAATGCACTCATGCACTTGAATGCCCGGGTCGTTAGTGACAAAATCTGTGAGAATGTACATAGTTTGAACGATTCAAATTTCACAAACTATACCCCAATGTTCTTTAAAAGAAGCAGTTTTTGTATAAAAAAAAAACCTCTGTTAAAATGAGCTTTGATATTATATCATTGAGAGTGCACATGGTTATAAAACAGTGAATAGTTGCTTTACTTTTCGTTGTATACGATTTTTATATAGACTGAATAGAATATGGTTTTATGATATTTTATAAAATGCTTTCAACATTAAATAGTCAAATTAAATAAGTATAGTATTTTTACCGTTGAGATTTGGATATTCTAAAATAGAGATTAGAAAATAAACCAGTCAAATATGTTTCTTTTCAAAAAATTATTCGAGGTCACAGAGCAATTTCAAATGAAACTCTTGGTCGTATAGAATTTCTGTTTTTTTCTTACGTATGTATAACTGTTATTTGAAGCTTAAATTACGAGTAATATTTCCTTATTCAAATAACGTAGTCACCATAACAAACTAAGCCAAATTTTTCAAAGGCCACAAACCTGCGCACATACCGCTATTTATACAATTCACGTCTACTTGCGCACACATAAAATCGCGATTAACGTCTCGACCTTTCGGGGGGATTCTTGTTCACTTGTGTGGTTCAAATTGTGCAAAATAAACGTCGTTTTAACTTTTTAAAAATAAATAAAAATACGTTAATTTTTTTTTTCAGATATTTAATAGTTTTTAAAACCCTCCAAGGACGAGCGTCACCATATGGTCACACAAAACACCGTTGTCTATTGATCCCACTATTCATACTTTTTCTACCTGAATATCGTTGCTTTTGCTCATATTTGGTTAAGAAGGGTACGGACTACAGTTAGCCATCAGCCGTAGGAACAGGAACGGCCTCCAAAAGCACATGTGATTTTTTGAATTTCCGTTTTTTTAAATTTACTTTTTGAAACTGTTAGATATTTTTTTATAAAAACATAAAATTATTTACAGTTATTTTGCTAATATATTTGTTTTGAAATTATGTTGATCTAAAGAGGTCAAATTGTAAATATTTTAAAAAAAATCACGTTTAGCTATATTTCAACCCCGAATGTTTGCAAGCCCATACGGTCACTTTTGTCCTTACTACTGTCCGTACTCAATATTACACGGTAATAAAAGGATGAGCATGACTATATAGTTTCTATATAACGACTTTGCGTTTTTTTTTTTTTTAATTTTGGATAGGAATAAAAGTTATCCGTGACTTCAATATGGCTTAGAAAATATTTTTTTTATCAGAAAAAAGCTCTCGTCTCTGGAGGGTTGAGAATCATATTTTTTTATTGAATGTACAATCCAATTTAAAGTAAAATCATCATCGAAAAGATAGTTAAATACAACACAAATACACATATGAATAAATGAAGATTTCCAGATTTTTAAATAAAGGGACTTATTTTCAACTATTGATTACTTAAAAAGTCTTCTTTTACCAAAGTTTGAGAACGAAACCACATTTTGGCAAATGGCTAAATCAGAATTGTATACCTAGTTCTTTGTTGCCTTTCTAAAATACTTTCCAATTGTTTCATCTCAAAACACTGAGAGAAATAGAAAATATTTTATTTTCCTCTACCTTAAATGATGTAGATATTAAAATTTTGTGGAGCCAAAAAAAATACTGTCATATCTAAAAATACTTGTTGTATATAAATACACTTAATACTTTATATTTTTACCTCCGCTTAAACAGGATATCTAAAGCTAATATCAATTAAAAACAAAAAAAATCGGTACCTACACAAAATGATTGTAGATGAATGATTATGTTTGGTTTTTCTGTTTAATTTTTAAATGAATTATGGTAAAAAATGTAGTTAATTTAAACTTTCCGTAATACTGGTCAATTGAGTGGTTTGCCTATACATGCGAACGATATACGGCGCACTTATTCCGGACAGAGTCAAATGGCGTACGAGGATTAAGGATTTGAATTGGGTTTATCTGGAACATACTCGAACGTTCCTTTTTTGAATTGGTCCTTTGGGTCAAGCCGGATTGGTTTTTGATTGAGGTTACCTTTATCGGTAAGAAATCAGTTACCCCGAACTTCTGCTGTTCGTTATTCGAGACCAATATTATATGTACAAAAAGCAAAAGAATAAATTATATTGGAGATATTATTTGATATTCAGGGGCTGTGCCAAATTATAAAGCAATTTTATCAAACATTTTTACTTGAGTTTTTGACGTCGGTTTTATTTGAAAACGACTTGCTTGATATTTTTAGACTTCATTATTACTTAAATTCTTACTGGTTTTAAGCGGACGAATAACCTGATAAAGATATCGACTGTCGAAAGGAAAAAAGACGTAACCCACACATGCCAAATTTTACAGGAGGTGCAAAAAACTTGTTATGATGATTTTGGGCTATAGGCAAATTATGTAATATACACAAACTTGAAGTGCACGAAGAATTGACATAAACTAATAATTATTTAATAAATTGTCTAAGAATAACCCCTTTTAAGTCTATTTCACTGTTTGCAAGTTTGACAGGCCTAACTTTTTTCAAACTTAAAAGTTAAATTTAGATACTAATTCAGCATTTGCAGCTTACATCCTTTAGATAGAATGTGAATAAAGTTGTAAAGATTGTGAATATAGAAAAAAAGCTGTTTTGATAAAACTGTGGGTTTCTTTTTTCCTTTCCACAGTCGATATGGATGTCTAAAAAAATAATGTCTGTTGCTGTAGTTACACATAACAATTCAAAGTAAACATTACTCTTTTATGTTTAATTCAGATTTAATTAATGCACAATAGAATTTTTTTAGCAAAATATCAGAGTACTGTATAGTTTTTAATGACTACCGGTGATGATAATGAAAATAAGTTTTACTGTTGATTATTATTGAAATGGTTATTTTATAAGAAAATGCTAATGGCTCATGGACCAAACAAATGTTTTCTGTGGGAATACTAAAATAATTTAATAAAATTCAAAATAATAAAAGGCGTAATTGATTGAATTATTCATAACATAATTATGACACATTTTAAGATTAGGCAATGAATTATGTTTTCAATCGTAACTTTTAAATTCCAGGTTGCCATGACTGCGTCTAACAACTCGGTAAAGAAAAGTGAGAAGGTTGGTTGGTAAAATAACTCCTATATTTTCTTACACATAAATGAAATCTAATATAAATTCACATGTAAAAGGATAATACATGATGACAAACAATCTGCTGTGTAGTGTGAAAAAAGAGGATAAAGGCGTAACAGGACAAAATACCTGACCGAAATTTTACGCGACGTGAAATCCCACCTCACATAAAATATTTTATCTCAAACGAGTCCTTCACTGAAGTCTGTCTAGCATGATAAATACATATAAACAAACAAGATTGCTGACGCGAATATGTCTGTATACTTTACACGTATAGCGTACATCGGCAAAAAAACGATAAAGGCTAACAATACCGACGCCCCGCTCAAGCGATTGGTTTCATTGACGAGACGCCAGAATTGACGTCGGCGTCTTTCTTCATAACGATGCAAAACAAAGTTGATGCCTTCTTTACCATTGGCAGAAGTTAACATTTGTCGGGTCTGTGATCCACTGCTAAACGCTGTTGACTTCCAAGATAGATATAATGGGCTTATTCTTAGTACCAAGAGCATTTTTTCTATCGATTTTCAATTTCTGTTCTTAGGTCAGGGGTGAGCTAAAAGGGGCTTGGAGAGGTTTGCGCGAGCCTTTTGTTAAATTTTATTAAGGCCGGTGACCGCATTGTTAATTTAACCCTCCAAGGACGAGCGTCACCATATGGTCACACAAAACACCGTTGTCTATTGATCCCACTATTCAAACTTTTTCTACCTGAATATCGTTGCTTTTGCTCATATTTGGTTAAGAAGGGTACGGACTACAGTAAGTCATCAGCCGTAGGAACAGGAACGGTCTCCAAAAGCACATGTGATTTTTTTAATTTCCGTTTTTTTTAATTTACTTTTTGAAACTGTTAGATATTTTTTTATAAAAACATCAAATTATTTACAGTTATTTTTCTAATATATTTGTTTTGAAATTATGTTGATCTAAAGAGGTCAAATTGTAAATATTTTTAAAAAAATCACGTTTAGCTATATTTCAACCCCGAATGTTTGCAAGCCCATACGGTCACTTTTGTCCTTACTACTGTCCGTACTCAATATTACACGGTAATAAAAGGATGAGCATGACCATATAGTCATGCGGGGTTTCTATACAACGACTTTGCGTTTTTTTTTTTTTTAATTTTGGATAGGAATAAAAGTTATCCGTGACTTCAATATGGCTTAGAAAATATTTTTTTTATCTGAAAAAAGCTCTCGTCTCTGGAGGGTTAAGAGAAAACAATATTCTCAGATCAAATTAGTACACAACTACAATTTAATACTACTGATTCATTATCAACGGCAGCTTCAGTATACATAGGAGTACGGAAAATTGCATATTTTTACACAAATTTATTTAGTAACAATCGATTTCTTTTTTAAGTATTGCATATGTAGATGTATAAATAAATTCCTTCCCGAGAACACCGAGAATTGGTTTGATAGAAGGCGAGACCCTTGTTAACGTATTGACAGCTCACTTTTGTCTAAGGTATGAGTGTTTGTGATGTTTAAAAATCCTTTTTATCATTACAATCTTTGAAAAACAGGGCGTAGAGAAAGCTGTTTCATCTTTGTTTTTACAAAACAAATACTTTTTGCAGTAATAAATTACATCGCCATTTATAACTTTTTCAAAGTAAAATTGATTTACTCTTAACATCGGAAAATTACTTAGTATTTAAACATTTACGAACGCGTAAAAATACAACACAACTTTAGCTTTAAGACTATAAAAACTGAACGGAACCCAACTAGTAGAAACAGCAACATGCAATCCCAGAAATAAACCGAGTGCATTTAAGTGCACATTAACGCCTGTAGAGTAGCTTTGACTTATCAAACTTTACTTAGAGCTTTCTACCAGTGAATTGTGATACATACTCCAGGCAAGGTAGGATAAGTTTCCAAATTGTCATGGTTTATGCATGTTTTTGGGAGTTCAATATATATGTACCCATGACCGCTTTCAATAAGATGTTTATGACTTAAGAATAGAGTTCATTTCAACAGATGTTTTATTTTGTAACTCAATTGCTCAACTTCATGTTTTTTTAAGAGAGTAGAGATATGTAGATAGATCAATAACAGATTGATTAGCTAATTATTTCGCGACGTTCTGTTTAAGGGATCGGGTGCGTTAGAATATTTTTTTAATACCGCAGATATCCATGAGTTCGAATAGAAATTAATAAATTAATTGAAAGATAATTTATGAGACAATCCATAGTGGAATTTGAACACTTGAGTACTGCAACCGAAGCCAATGACGTCAAGACGTTTATCACTTGACCAAAGACCAACAATCGATTTGTTTTAAATTGGCACTTAACTTAAAGAACATTCAACTTTGAACCGTAATACAAGTATAAGTGGTATTTTATTTCAATTTCATGTACTGTAGTTTTGCTGCAATGTAAAAGTATGCAATAATTTTTTTTATTACACAAAGTATTCCGTGGTTCAAATTAATTGTAATTATATTTCGATAAATAAAAACTCAGTCAAGAAATTATGCGTGCTTCAAGTACTACATTTTGTACAGATTGTGCACAAATAAAATGATATCAAGTTGAATATGCTTATCGTATAAGGTTAAAAAATATAAAATTTTATTGAATTATTAAGTTTTATTCAATTTCAAAAAGTATTAATTAAAATTAAATACCTAGTATTAACATTTTTAAAATATTAGAAAATAAGGTGACATTTCAAATAATTTTATAAAGCTTCACATTAATTAATTTGAGCTTATATTCTTATTGCTTATTAATGAAAACTTTTTTGATAATATTTCTTTTTTCGTGAACGTGAAAATTTAATTTGACGTTGATTCACTCACTTTATTCCCAGACGTGTGTTAGATACGAAAAAAATAGTTGAAATTTCTATTCCTTGGGTGTCATGAACCCAAATGTGCTGAACTTTGAGATAAATTGCCATTTTCCTAATCTACTCGAATAGTATTCACTCGAAATAAATTTAGGTTTATATGACGTGATATTGTTTTTATAGTGTTGTTTCGAGAAAAAATCCCACCGCTGGGAAATTAAAAGTTTTATGAATAAACAGAAAAATGTGAAAAGTCCTAGAGGAATTTTACACAAACAAAGATTTATTTGTCCGATTCCTTTGGTCGAGTTAAATATAAGGGAAGGTATGACAAAGGCGAGCAAACATGGGTACGGTCGTCGGGAAAATCTGGATTTTTTTTTGTTAAATCGGACTTGTTATGTCGTAAAGCTTTCATACGTTATAAAAATCATGCTTTTTTCCAACATTAAAGAATATTTACTCTATTGAAACGTTTAAATACAGTTTTTAACATAAACTTTAGGCATATTTTTTAGTTTTTGATAGAAAAATTTTAACTAAGAGTGTATTTTTCAGTAACCGTTTTATATCACGATAAAAAAAGCCTATTCAAAATATAAATAAATTAATAATGTTATATTTTTCATTTTTTTTATTGAATATGGGCATTTAATACTATAATATATAATAGTGATATTAATAGTGATAGTCGATACTGGGCTCAGATACCGGTGAGAAAATGATACATAATTTCAATTTTATAATATATGTTTACGCTGCTTCACGATATACTTAAACATATATATGCAGAAGAGATTGATATTCAACGTCAGTTTCAATTAATCAAATTCTCTTAATGATTGTTTTTTCTGCGAAAAAATTGAAGCACGTGTTTTTTGCATTATTTAAATTATATTATAAAATCATCCATTAACTTTAATTCAGTAAAACAAATATTTTCTTTTCGATCTTCTCTTTAAGCCATAACTTTATTGTATTAATTAGAACAGTCATACATATTGGAAACATAAACTTTAGCTTGTATTTAAAGACACGTTTTATTTTGAATGAAATAAAACATATTTTTTACACTTTTTTTAAAAAAAATCTTGATTGGTTTCATTTTTAACTTATTTTCAAATAATCGCGATAAATAAAACCAGTCCCAAACATTTTACCACAGAAATTGCGTATTATTTTTATAAATATTATTATTTTTCACCAAGAACTAAAATTTCATAAAAAAGCTTCTTTGTAAGGAGTGCACGATAGACTTGAGCATTTACGAATTTCATTGCTTCGTATGCAACACAATGAATATATTCTTTTGGTAGTGGTATACAGTCCAAGAGCTCGAAGTCCAAATCGATCCTCTCTGATTGTAAGCTCTTTTTTATTCTTCAGTCTAATGGCAGTGGCTAGAAAGTATATGTTATTTGAAACATTAAATAGTATTAAAAAGGTTGTGCTTCAAATAGAAATAAGTTATATGCTTTCAAAGTCGCGCAAAACGTTTTAAATGACTATTATAAACTCTACCTAAAATAATAAAAAGACACCCAAATACAATTTAGCTTCTTTTTACTGTCAAAATTACTCTATATGTACACACTTAATCCTTTTTATTAACACTGAAAAGCCAATATCTTTTAAAACAAGAACATTATGTGGCTTACTCGAGCTAATACCTTACAACTATTTATCTTTATCAACAATTAGTTTTATCTTACACCTTAAAACACCTGAATAGTAAGTTTTAACATAGATTTTGGTAAATGATTTAATAATTAAATTTAAGTAAGTTATTATTTACATATAGTTAGTGATTATTCTTTGGTTTATTTCATTGTTCTTCTTAGTGCGTAATTTTAGTGTGTAACTTAAAAAAATAAAGCCAGTAATGGTCCATGTAAGTCTCTATTTTATAAACATTGTTAAATAGTTTGATGAAAGACTTCGCTTACCACTGACCGATTGGATGGAGTAAAATGTATTGAAGCGCATTGACAGAATCCGATTTGTCAATCCAGTTTGCAAGACTTTGTTGCACTCTACGCTAGCTGATTGTGTCCTACATTGTGATTGGTCAAACTGCTATATTACCAAAAAACCAAACGTTTACTACAGTCAACATAAGCCATGTAAAAAATCTAAAGATCTGAGTACTACCAATGCTTTCAAGAAGTGTCGATCTATATACCGCGAAGGATTATTACTGTATCATAATTCTTATTTCGATATAATTACAAAAGTTTATTTTTTATTTATCAAATAAATAGATCTCAAATTTAATAAAGAAATTTTTATTTTTCGTAAACGATTTTTTTAAACTTAAATTATTGTTAATACTTAATGTAAGTTATAAGTACTTTATTTTTTTGCAGACATTAGAATTGAAGTTGATTATTTTTTTATGTTTCTATGAAAGTCAACAAATTTCTTTCGTAATTAATACAAACAACAATAATTGGTCAGTGTACCATTTCATATAAACGAAAAACGTCAAAAATTGCCGTGATAAGCAAAACTGATTCTAAAATAATGATTACAAAAAAGTGTTATATAGTATATATTGTAAAAATAAGCTTTCAGTAGCATCATAATATTATGTTTTTTCTTTGGAATTTACTCTGTAACATATGACTTATAATACATAATCATTACTTTTGTTGTTTGTACCTACCTCCTTCTTTGCAAGGAAAAATCAATCTTTTTTTAAAATTTGTAGCATAGGAATAAAAATCAAAGTTCAGTTTAGTCGTTAATAACCTCCGCAAAGGTTTTTGTGAAGATGTTTCTTAAAGAGACAAAACATGTTTCACAATTTTTTTCATTAGCTGTGAAATAATGAAGTTATCAATTTTAATTTTATATTTAAAATCTATCGAAAATAGTGTTTCCCATGTTTGATTTTTTTCTGTAATTCCTTTTTTTTACTATTCACTTTTACTGACGTTTATAAAATGTAAACATCTGTTTATTATCAACGTTTTGTGAAATTTTGGAATCTCATTACAAAAATAAATTTAATATGTAAGGAAGAACAACCAACTAGTCAGTATTTCATACGTCTACGATTAATTGTTACTAACACATTTTTCTCGAGAACTTTTAAGATTTGGTTGTTCATTGACATTGTAAAAACACGGGTGTTTGATATACCTAAATCTTTTAAAATTCAACGCAACTATTAAGAAAATGTGACAATTAAAACTTAATTATTCTTGATAAAAAAATTAGTAGGTGATAGAAATATATCTGTGATATTTAAAACAATCTCATCTGACGGCATTTCGTGGTGTTTATAATACTTGCTTAAATAAACAAAACGAGATATGTGTGTAACTAACACACATTTGTTTTCAGGAAGGGATATTAAAAAGTCACATTCTCTGACAGCTCTTCACCGTCAGCACAAAGGCCGGAAACAAGGGCTAGCCCTGGAGGAGAAACGGGCAAGGATTTTTCTTTTCACCGAAACCATATCTTTGTTTCAGACAAGTACCTGAACAAATGAACGTTCTATCTGCTTACAAGCGTTGAAGAGCTTTTAAATATTTCGTTATCTTTTAGGATTCCGTTTTTTTCGACGAACTTAATCAAAAATAAATGTCTTTATTTATTACTAGATCTTATTTGTTATTTTTTTTCGTACATAAGTAATTTTGGTTACCAAAACCAAAATTCCTTATGTACGAAAAAAAATAACAAATAAGATCTTGTAATAAATAAAGACATTTATTTTTGATTAAGTCCTTCGAAAAAAAACGGATTCGTAAAAGATAACGAAATATTCAAAAGGTTTTATAAGATATTTTAGAGTAAATTTTGAAGGGCTTATATTTTTTTTATAGTATCCAGGATTGAAATTTTATAAGTTAAAACTATTAAAGACTATTTTACCATTATAATTAAATAAAAACAATTATATCTTTAACTCAACATTCAAATATATTATGACATTTACAACGTGAAATTTTTGAATGGATCTTTTTAATATTTCACGTTAATGATAAAAATTATGCTTAAACAAATATTGATTGAAAGTGTATTCTAGATGAAATAATGTAATTTTATCAAAAAATATGGAAACAAATTTAAATAACTATTATTTTATCATTTGAATACTTTATTTGAAAACGATTTGCAGCTGATGACATTATATCAAACGTAGCTCCAGCGACTACGAATACAATTGGCATTAAAAGAAATAATTTAAGCACGCATCGGTTTATGAAGTATTTCCGATTTATAAGCTATTCCTAATTAGACGTTTAAACTTTAAGATTGAGGAAAGCACTTCGTTATCGTTAAGTAATTAATGTATATTTGAAACACGTATCAAATAAACGCTATAATTTCACTAAAGCGTGTGCGAAAACCGCTCTTCACTTGCTATGGTTTTTATTCAAGTGTTATGATGTTGGTGGTAAGTACTTTAGTTTTGTACTCATTTTCTTTTGTCTTTGGGGAAGCAGAATTGGTATTGCGTTGGTGGGACCTGAGGCGATTTGAAAATTGTGTACGGTATTATAGTGTGTTTTGGATGGCTATTGTTTATGCGCAAGTGCCAGCATCAAGATGAAACAATATTTTTACCCTTTCAAAGTGTTCTAAATATTACATTTCACGCGTTTGACGTACAAGTCTACACTCAAAAAAAAATCATGTTATTAAAATACAAAGTATGCAATTTTTTTTTCGATACCCTATTTAATCTTTTTGTGTAATCCCAGTAATAAAACATAATACCGTAGATATGGGCATTATAAAACAAAAACTATTTGATAATTGTTATGTAACATAACTCCCAAATAAATAAGGCATATTTACCTGTCTTAACATGAACTCTGAAAACGTCGTTAGTTAACTAATTTTAGAAAAAACGTTTACACACTTACGTTTTGAGAACTCTTTTCATATCTTTAAACAAAATATAAATAATTATAAATAATGTTCTTTTTAAAACTAGAAACAGCTTTTTGTTTACTAAATTGCAGAAGTTCTACAAAATTTTCTGCACTCTTAGTTTTTGTTTTCACAAAACTAGGCATATAAACTAATACGAATTTGTTTTAAAAATAATTTGGTTTCTCGATGTCAGAAAACAGTGAAAAGGATTTTTTTAAATTAAAGCGTCTACATTGTATTGATAAAAAAACAATATTCCTTTGAACTTTATTCCACTTTATTTAAAAGGTCAGGACCGGTTTCGTTCATTGCGAAAATTATCAACTGATAAAAAAAATATGAAAACAGTGCTATTTATACAAAAATATTTTTTAATAAAAGGTGTAAACAATGCTCTCAATGTGCGAAACCGGTCATGACCTTTTAAATAAAGTCAAATAAAATACAAAGACATATTGTGTTTTTATTAATATTATACATTTCCACCGAGTATTGACAGTGAAAAACCTAAAAGTGGTCTACATTATATTCAATGTATTTTAATAAACCGCAAAGTCTTATGAAACTAATTAAGGATTTCGACTGAAGGTGCCTGTTGGAATTTAAATATTAAATTTGAATCGTTCAAATTATGTACATTCAAACAGATTTTGTCATTAACGATCCGGGTTTGGCCTTTGGCATCTTCATGCATTCAAGCGCACGGATGAACTTGAACTGACGCTTAGTAAATGAATGTTTCGTGTTTAAATATGACATAAATGTATCATTGAGTTTAAAGCCATTGCTCGCGAAAAGGATTAGCCCATGAGAATGCCCACATATGAATTTATGTTTTATATTAACTGTATAATTTCAATTCAAATGGAACAAATTATGAAATATAGTTTTAGACAAAATAAAAAAAGATTGCCTGAATACGATTTTATTGTGACATAACTGTGTGGTTTTTATGAGAATACATTTTATTTCTCTCAAAATAAACTTCTTTTTTTTCTCTGTTTATGACGTTCGCAGCCATTATTAGATTGTGTCAATGCAAGCATTTTGGGATTGTCATACTAACGGAACGATGATGTTTTTGTTTGTTCCTTCACATGAACCATAACGTTGTATAATGCTCGTATAATACTTTACACCGTTTGTGCTGCAAAATTATAAATGAATTTTCGAGCTCGAGACTTACTCTAATAGTCTGAGATTAAACTGTTTCAGTATGAAGACATAGTTTGTTGTAAGCCACGAATATGTGCTCAGTGTTATTACAGAGGCTAGAAACGACGAGCTTAAAATGCAAGCTTTGTCATGGCATTTGCGCAGTTCAACCCCAGTGTATGTAACATACGGATGCTGCTGAGGGTGTTGAAACGTACTGACAGCAAACTAAAGGCAAATATAGATTTATTCCTAAACGTTTTCATCTCTCAATTTTGACATCGATTACTTTTGTTTAGTTGAAAATAACATTTATTTATCAATAATTATGCCATGATTTTTTTTTTACGTAAGTTTTAAGGTTCACACAAAATGCTTTTTCTAATAAGCTCACGTATTGATTTTTGTCTCTTCTATAGTTTATTGTGCAACACTGGCCCTCTTTCTATTTGTATTGTTTATTTAATTGATTTATCGATTTGTATCCAAACACGCATATGTTAGTGATTTTTTATTGTCTTCCTTATCTTATAGCTATTTTCTTGCCCGAGAAAATAATTATAATTTTGTTTTCTTAGTTAACAAGCAATATTATAATATAATTTTATATAATACAAAATAATTTTTTATTCTTGTCCGCTTCCAATGTGGATCATATAGCCTCCAAATGGAGATATCTTAACAGAAGTTTTTCCACGAGAACTGTTACTCAGTAGCTCAACCTCTCTTTTTCAATGAGAGTAGTAGGGATAAAATAATGAGGCTAGGACAGGACTAGTGGTAAAATAATCGCTTTCAGTTATTGAAGGATCGGAAAATCAGAAATCAAACATCCAAGCCTTCGAACAAAAATCAATAAATCAATAGAAAAAGTGCTGTTCGTACTGGGACTCGAACCCGTGAGATCCGGCACCTAAGCCTGCAACGCTAACCACTGCGCTATAAGACCCGGAATTTTCGAAGACACTTACTAAATGAAATAACAATAAATGTATTTTCTTTTACGGTTAATAATATATTTGAAATACTTTTAATTTTTTAATCCAAGCTAAATCATCAAAAACCAGATTCACAGATTTTAATAATAGAATGATAAAACAGTTTATCGTGGTTGAAAACTTTTCCCAAAGTTAATGTATACAATAGATGGAGGTCTCGAGTGCCAGCCAACTCTCGACAGCACGCTGAAACTTGCGAAATTATCAATTATTTAGTTTACAAGTATCGGTTGATGCGTAAGTTCTATTCAACAACTGTTTCGTGTTTGCTTACACAATTTGACAACAAGAACAATATAAATTGCATTTAGGAAATTAAAAATAAGCGTATATGAAACGTTTATGTTGAAACGTTTATTATTGTTTAAAAATAGTTTACAATGTTTTATTGATCACTTTTAAGGTGTTTACTGTCAAAACTTGGTAGAAAGGCATTATAATAAAAATAATAAAAGATTTTTAGTACTTTTTCCACATAAAATTTATTAGATCAGGACTGGTTTCGCTCATCGCGAGCATTATCAACTGATAAGAAAAATATATAAACAGTGATATTTATCCAAATTTAAATTGAAATAAAAAGGTGTAAGCAACTATTAACAATTTAAAGGATTAGCAAATTACATTATAATTACACAAAATTAAAATGCTTAACAACCATAACAATTAAAAAATAATCATCAAAGAATAATAAATCTAAGTGGCAAACGATATCAATTATAAACACAATTAAAATTTGGGAAATTTTTACACAAAGTGAAACACTACATTACTAAAGTAAATATCCTAATGATGATTTGGTGTTTTTCCCGCTTCCAAGCAATGATGTACTTCAACAAAATCAGCAGTAATGAAGATTCTGAAAAAGACATTTTTAAAAACCATATCAATTCTTACAAAAGGAATAAATTTAAAAAAATATATAAATAAATAATTTAGAAGAGCAGTTAACATAGGTTAGAATTAGATTAATGAAACGGATATATCAAAGGTGATGATGAAAATACAACCTGTTCGTTTAATAAATTAGAGTTAGGTAAGAATTTATGTATATTTATTTCTAAGATCTCTTGTTTATCAAGTTTTAACGATTTATTGTTGACATGCAGGATTTTAAAGTTTTTAGAGATATCAAATGTATGCTTATTTAGGAACAAATGGTTCCCAAATCTCAATTATATATCCAAATCCAATATCTCAATTGCAAAACATTCTTTGTTAACAGTTTTTTCCCTAATAAGAAACTTAACACCAATGTTTTATTGGTGTTAAGTTTCTTATTAGGGAAAAAACTGTTAACAAAGAATGTTTTGAAATTGAGATAATTATTAGAGTATAAGAGTGTGGCTACAAGAGTGTCATGAGTGAACTTATCGTAATCACATCGTCATGATTTTAAATGATTGGGAAGGAAATGATAACATCATATTATATATTCATACCAATTTATTCAAATTGATTGAACAATCCATTTATGAAATTGTCCCTACGGGCTTTTAAAACTTGGATACTGCAATCAAATGGTCTAATGTATAAAATCATTGACAGCTCGGCTACAAGACCGCGATATCAATAAACGAAACATTCTAAAATTATTTAATTTAAAAGGTCTAAAAGTATATTTAAATATTATGCAACCATTAAATATCTTTACTTTTAGGGTGTGCATCGTCAATACTTGATGAAAAGGCATTATATATTAAAGAAATAAAATACTCATTAGTACTTATTTCCATTTTCACAAAATGAAATCATTGAAACATTGTAATTTTAGTCAATTCAGTGTCACTTATTAATATTTGGTACTTTTATTTGTAAATTTCTTTTAATACCAATTTGTTATTATACCTTATAATTTCATTTTGGTTTGTATAAATAACACTGATAAATTATTCACTTTTAGGGTGTTCACTGTCAATACTTTGTGAAAAGCCATTATATTAATAAAAAGACAATGTTCCATTGTACTTTATTCCACTTTATTTAAAAGGTCAGGACCGGTTTTGCTCATTGCGAGCGTTGTCAACTGATAAGAAGTATAATTTAACAATGCTTTTTACACATTTTCATTTCAATTTATTTAATTTTTGTATCAATATCAGTTGAAAATGCTCGCAATGAGTGAAACCGCTCCTGAACTTTTAAATAAAGTGGGATAAAGTACACAGGAATATTGTGTTTTTGTTAATACTGTTAAATTTTATTCTATTATTAGTTGATAATGCAAATCATCAACAAAACTGGTTCTGATATTATTAAATAAAAGCGAGAACCAGTACAAATGAGTATTTTTATTTAAATACATATTTTTTGTAACAAATTCCTGACTTTGTAAAATGATTGGTCTTGTCAATCTTAAGAATTATCAATTGCAGAATAAATCACGATGAGAAATCTTGGTTTCTATTATATAATAAAATTGTGAAAACAGTGCTTAGTTTGTTTGAATGATTGTATGATTCTGTGTTTATAGATAGTTTACAAATCTAACTATTATAGCGATGCATTAAGATAATTAATAATCTCTCCGTGAACTCAATGCTAATTTCCCATTCTTGATTTCTACCTGGGTATACACAGCAGTGCTTAGCAGCTAGTTTGCTATTTCTAAACAGCAATTACGAATGCAACACGTAGAATCCAAGACACGCCGGAATCATAATGAAATTGCCAAGTATTTCAGGAATCCAAGTAAACAATCCTCAGTAAACTAGTAATTCTAGTTATAAAATATTGTATTATATAGTAAGCTGTCGAGAAACTATATTCAGTGACATCAACCATACTTTATTGAATTAGAATATTAATTCTCGCGGCTTGGAGACTAGAAAAATACTTCTCATCCGATGGGGGGTCGTTTAGGGACCCCAGTGGTTTATTCATTATTGCCTTATTCTTATGAATTAAAAAAAAAAAAAATAGTCCAAGGGCTTTAAAATATATCTCTGCATCATTCCTCATACATTTTTTTATAAAAATCTGTGGTTTTTTATTATTGTAATCTGTGTTTATCGCGTTATCGGGTTATCGCGTATTTATATAAACTACAAAAGGTCAAAATAACTTTGATATAAGAAAACCTTAATTATAAACACTGTATCACCTATATTAAAATAGATATTTAAGAAAATGTGGGTATTGGAGTCGCATTTCTTGAGCTTAGAACCGGAAAAGTTAATAAAACAATAAAAAATATTCAGTACGCGTACTTAAGATTATAATTATTTTTTAAGATTTCGACTGAAGGTGCTTGGTAGAATTTCAATATTAATTTTGAACCGTTCAAATTATGTACATTCACACAGATTTTGTCACTAACATTTCACTTTTAAGGTAACGAAATCTGTGAATTATGAAACATAATTTGAACGATTCAAATGTAATACGTATTTGTTGTATTTACAATAGCGATTAAAATCATTAAATTAATATTTCACAACGACTGTGAAATTGGAGTCGGAGCCGGAAAAAATTTACGACTTTAACTCATTAAAAAAAAATGTGTATTCATACTACAAGAGTATATCACTTTCAGCTTGATCCCTGTCAATACTGGGCATTACATAAAGAGAAACATAATTTTTCTTTTTGTACGATTTCCACTTTTATTTAAAAAGATCAGCATCAGTTTTGCTCATGGCTAGCATAATCAACTGAAGTATTGTATTGAAGATAAATACAATGGATTATTGTGTTTTTTTCTAATACAAGAGTTTATGGTGTAACCACTGCATGCTTGTCTGTCTTAATATGATCTGATGGTATACATATCGACTGTGGAAAGGAAAAAGGACGTAACTATCAATTTTCCAAAACCGCTTTTTTTCAATAATCACAACGTATACAACTTGACACACATTCTATCAAAAGGATGGAAGCTGAAAATGCCGATTAAGTATCTAAATTAGCTTTTAAGTTTGAAAAAGATGACCCTGTAAAATATTAAAACCAAGAAAAAACACTGAAATAAAGGTTATTCCGCAACAATTTCTTTAATTAATATTAGGTTATGTCAATTAAACACCAGTTCAGAAGTATCCGTGCATTTCAAGGTTGTGTATAATTCATAATTTGCATATGTCACAAAATCATCAAAACACGTTTTTAGCGCCTCCTGTAAAATTTGATATGTGTGGGTTACGTCCTTTTTCGTTTCCACAGTCGATATGTTATACGTAAGTTAAATGGAAATGATTTAAAAAACCAATCCGGAGTCGGTCTTTTATTCAAAACCAGAGTCCCTGCATTTTACCTGTAATTTGATAAAAGTATTTAACACACACATTATATCAAATATTAAAATATCAATATTTCAAGTATATAAGAGTATTTTTGTACAATAAATTCATCCATAAAAATTCGTCCCAATAACCAAGATACGCTCATTTTTGTCTTCATAGCAAATGTATGGGATTTTTAAATGTTTTTTTTTTTATTTTTTATCAGAATATTTATACTATAAAATACAATGTTTCTATTCAGCAGCATAAATAAAACTTTTTTTACAATAAGAGCGATAACTTACGGTCAAAAAAATAAAATACTCAGACAAGGTATTTTATTTATTTTCAAAATATATTTTACGTTCACATCATACTAGTATTTTAGTAAAAGTTGAGGCTTTCAAATAATAATATACGATAAACCAAAAATACATTTCAGCGCAACAATAGTCAAGAATGAATTGAGTTTTTTCGTGAGTTATAAGCAAAGGAAATGTAACATTGTTATATTTTATTTCTCTTTCTTTTATAGTTTTGTTTTTGTAGTAAAATGACACATATAAATGCACATATACTTAAAGGTTCGACAAGAAAATGAGAATGAATTTTTGTCAAAGTTTCAAGTAGATTCATTTATCCCGAACCGAGAATGGTTCTTTTATAAATCACGTGTTTGTTTTTGATAAATTTTCTTTTGACAGTTTGTATCATAAAAAAGTTTTTTTTATCTTATTGCTTTGAGTGATATTCACTTACAAGATAATAGAATCTTTCAACTACACGTGATAACAAAAACTTTTATTTGTACCAGAATATTTTGATACAATTTTTAACAAGAAACAAAAAAAGATGTCGATTTTAGTTTTGTCTTTTTTAAAATATTGAAAAAATTGTATTTTCTGAGATTAATCAAACATCAGATAACAGTAGTTTTCAGTAAGATTAAATTTCAACACATGTTAAATATACTATTATTCTAGCTATTTGAAAACTGTTAAAGTTAACATTATCTAAACTATAGACATATACACAATAATTCTTATTAACTATTCGACAATGTACCTTATATTGAACAATTTAATTTTTAGGTGATAAATTTATTTTATGTTTTTCCATTAACTGTGACAGATATTTAATTTTAAAAACTTTGAACCAACTTAGTTAAAAATTTTATAGTTATGTATAATTGATTACACTAGCTTCTTTTTTGGCTAAAGTTAAGTAAACTTTTCACTTTTATTTGTGAAAGAAAAAAATCTTGTAAAAAGATATCGATAGACTATTTTTTTGAAAAAAATCATTTTTCATTTAAATAGCTTTTTTATTAGTTCTTTGCGATTGATTAAACCCAAAAAACAATCTACAAATTATCTATTTCAATTTGATCGGCCAGTGTTTTCTCTCTTAAAGAACAGTGAAGAATTAAATATTTCTCTTACACTTAGCTGAAAAAATGCATTGACATTAATGTCTATAATATAGTCAAAATATGTTTTAAAATATCTAAAAAAAACGAGATGGCAACGTATCTACCGACAACATCAGAAATGTATATAAAACTTAAAATAATAAGTAACAGCGATAACACACACAAATATTAAAATGAATATGTGGTTCAGAATAGATTTTTTCAGTAATGTGCTATAATGTTATAAAATACAAATAATTAAGCATTTAGTTTCACTAAGGTAAGATCAATTCAATCTGAGTTATGACATTTATCATTTCTGAAAAACTGTGACATAATATAATATCTGTTGAAATCTCCAACAAAAGATATAAAAGCTTTTTTACAAACGATGATGGCTCACTATTTGCAACCTTAGAATAATTGTACGCAATATCATCATTGTATATATTCTTGGGCATGATTATACGGCATATTAACAAAATACAAAGAAAAACTCCAGCTATATTTACGTTACAGTTGTACAATAAAACATTTGACGAAGGTTCTCGTCTTGGGCGAAGCTGTTTTTCTTGTTTGGCAGCCATGAAATTAAAAGCAAACAGCCTTTCGGAAAATTTTGTCTCCCTGCAGACTAACATGATGCATGGGATGTGGGAGCTTTGATGACATAACGGGAATTTATTTCAATAAGCTTCTTTTTGTAACCGAATTATATTCAACTCCATCACCAACACTGTCACGACGTGAGCTTTTATTAGCTTAAAGCTAACTTAAGAATTTTTGAGGGAATTTTGGAATATATTTTTTTCGAAATAATGAAAAATACTCACATATCAGGTTTTTTTCAGCTGTCGATGCACATACAAGGTTTCGTTTATAGACTATGCTGTAACATTTGCGTATTTTTCTGTATTCTATTTTTGTATCTCATATCAGTTAATAATGCTCGTCATGAGCGAAACTGGTTCTGATCTTAATAAATAAAAGTTGAAATAAGCACAAATGTATATTTCAACTTTTAAGTATCGTTCAAAATTATGTATGTTCTATCATTAACGACTCAAATGCGTTTATTAAAATCCATCACGTGAATAAAATCGATAATTTTATAAATTAGAATTTAAACGAGCATTAATAAGAGCTGATTGCAATAAGTTTGGCTGACGCTTCTTTTCAAAGAATCTTCAGATAAATTAATTATTAGTAACATATTACTCTCACTACTGTTATACTTCTTAAATTGTTATTGCAATGGAAGGCTATCATCATATTCAGTAAAAAGAAGTAAGTCACGATCTAAAGCAGAGGTGGGGAACCTTTTCTTCTCTAAAGGCCGCATTCATTTTTCTGATTCGACATAAGGCCGCAATAAACATAGAACGGGATTGATTAATATTCAATCCCTTACCCTACTTTTCTTCTATACTTTTTCCCCAGATATCTCCAAATCTCGTTTTTTTTTTAGCTCACCGAGGAATTTTGAATCCTGAATTTGAAATCCTGAATGTGCTATACTTTTTCCTCTGATATCTCCAAACCTCGTTTTTTTAGCTCACCGAGGAATTTGAAATCCTGAATTTGCTATACTTCTTTCCCAGATATCTCCAAGCCTCGTTTTTTCCAGAATTGGTCAGAAAAGCGTTCCGGAGTGACCAAAAGGCCACGGGTTCCCCACCTCTGATCTAAAGTTTTTTTTTTCAAACATAAAAAAATAGAATTTAATGTAATGTTTCCAAAGCCTACCTCAAAATCTTATATATGTACTCTAACTAAACAACTGTTTTTACAATTTATCAAATTAATTTTAATCGTAATATGAAAGCAAAAAGATTATTTTTCATATTTATTTTTGTGAAATAAAACTGCAGTGAAGTTATTCGTATATAACAATTATCCGAAGTAGTTATTTAGCTGCCGCTCTAAAAAGTTAATCGAGAACATTGTTTCATAATGTATTTTACTGCAGTTTTTAGTGCAGTTCTTTTTAAAACTCTTTATTTGCGACTGTTGTAATGTAATTAAAAATACATTAAATTTACAATGTCTCCCTAATTCATACAGATTTATCTCTCTTTTATGGCAATATTATACTTTATAAGAAAACATTAAACAACTAAAAGAGAATGATTCAAAAATGTAAACGCAAGCTTTTTTGTAATGGGATTTTTTTCAAATAACAATGTATTCTATTTACTGAAAGAAAGGGTGAAAATTGAAAAATTCTTACATTAGTCAATATCACATGTTTAAAAGATAAATAGTCATTATAAAATTGAACATGAGTTCGTACATATTTAAATAAACACAGATTTAATGTTCCTCTTTATAAATCATTACGGAAGCCTCTGAAACTGTCAATGTAAAATTTCTTTTGGTATATTTTAACTCATAGAAAAACTGATAAGCTTTTTGTAAAAATAATAAATAAATAAATTGAAATAATTGTTTAAAAACATAAAATAAAAAAAACCTGAATCAAAAAAGCTATAGTATAGTTATCAAATAATTTGGTAATTGAGGATTCTTTTCTTAATTACATTTTATATAAGTGAATTAATTTCTCACACTTATAAATAAATTATGCATTGCTTTAATATTTGTCATTTTTGTTTTGTTGCGCGGTGATATATCTATACATGTTTATTTTTATATATTTACTTTCCAAGTCAACGAGGAATTAAAGCATTTATTGGATGATCATTTTCGCATAAGGTCTTGAGAAGAAAAAGACAATTATTGTGTGCTTAAAAATTAAAAAAGTGAAAATATTTGTAATCAATATATATTTATAATAGAATGTTATAAAATTTCACGTTTTAGTTTGTTATAATATTTATTCGCATAACGTTTGATAATTGATTTTCATTTTAAAGACACTAAGCCTAAAAACTACGATGTGCAATTGAGTTTTGTTTTCATAAGACTTAGGTTTCAACATGTGTGATGTGTTCGACAGCTAATATAAAAAAGTGTAGATTTCATGGTGGATAAATCAAATAAAAACGCGATAAAAAAGATATAAACGTTCGTAATAAATTTAAATATGAAAATATGTACATACAGCATTATTTATGAGAAAAACATTCCAGTAAATCATGTCAACGTCAAAATACTCGAAAACTCTCTGACGCGATTCTTATCTTCGAAACGTGTATGTCAAAATACATGCAACGGAAGTAAAATTACAACAGACCAGTTATTGTATATATGCAATTCCATAACTTTATTCAGAATATAAATGTAACGGCATCATAAAAAATTGCTAGGTCGAAAATTGTGAAAAGTTATTTTGTTTGCGAATTCACAAAAACTCAGCTTAGCGGCTTTTGAGTAATTAGAATATTATAACAGGCGTTATGGAAACAACTAGTGAAATTCAAATGTAGTTTTTCTGCTCTGATATAATTACAAAAGTTTATTTATGTATGCTGTAAATATGAGTTTAAACTTTTTTAGTATTTTTACCTCAGTTGTTTTATATCCTAAATGTTTAATTCATCATAAAAAATGTTTATTTATGTTTATGTATATACTTTGTTTGATCGCGGACCTATCTAATAAATTTTTATTGTTTTATCATGATATAACCACAAGCAATATCAGTCAAAGATTTCTACCCTTGGACTGTAAATATTATTAATTTATAAAGCATCCCGTGGTCAAGAAGCCAAAGTTATATTTACATTGATATCTTTATTATAACACAAAACATTCTAGCGCATTAATTTACGTTAGTAAACTATATTTTACTAAATTGTACCTACATACGATATGATGATATAGAGCAGGGTTTCCCAATCTAAATTCAGCGGAACACTGGTGTTCCGTGAGACCTATATAGGTGTTCCGCAAAAATTTGAAATGTTAATATACACTGCAACACATGTAAGCAAATTCTACTTAATATTAAAAATCGAGTGATGAAAAATCTGCACTAATGTTTAAAACGTCAAATATCTAGGTACATGTGGAGATTTCCAGTCACTTAGAGGTTTGTTTAATCATATTTTTATGTAAAATCCTTCAAAAATAATTGTTCAATAAATAATAATTGATTTAATAACATATATTTTTTCACTATTATGAATTACCCGACCTAAAAAATGAGATGTGTTCCGGTAACATTTATAGATTTACGAAGTGTTAAATTGCACAATAAGTTTGGGAAACCCTTATATAGAGAATAAATAAATCTTTATAAATCAATATGTAGAACTGGGAAAGGTATAAGATAACAGTAATACATTTATTATTTATCTAAGATTGTATGAACAGTCTAAAGAAATCGTTTACGTGTCATATTATGCTTTTCTCAAGACAAGTGAATATGATCTAGCTTTTAAACTGCAAATAATCAACACGTTTTCCTACTCTCGTTGAGCCTTCAAAGCTTATCACAGAAGTCATAGCTCTCTTTCCAAAAGCTTTAACCCCTTTTCAAAATCGTTTGTTCGACGTCTCTCATAACCTGACTCGACGTCAGGCTCTTCAAATGAGAAAACGTTGGCCATCTTCTAAGGTTGGACGTCTATGTAACTGGTCATAAAAAGCTTCGTCATTGCCTCAACGTCTAACTGCTCAAAGTGAGAAACTTTTAACACCCTAAATGCCACGGTAGAGACAGTGACTGTGATTTTATAGAATTCGCATAATAAGTATTACAAGTAAATTACATTTTATTGTCTCTTGCATACGTTTATTTTACTACAATTTAAAAAATACGTTTTTGAGATATTATTAAATTCAAATGAGATTTTGAGATTTTGAAAAAAAATGTTTTTTGATGATTTTTTACCTTCTTTTAATTAAAATGATCGAAGTGATGTTTACTTAGTGACATAACTTTACAGTATCATTTTCGATTTTTCAATAATACGATGGAACTAATACTTCACTGTAAAAGTTGAAGAAAAAATGACTGATTTAATCTTCAAATAACTAAAATATATAAGTAACTATTCAATAGTTTATCAAATAATTTAAACCAGTTTTCTTTCTAACGATAAAGATGGCTTATATTGCGAAATCGTAATTTGCATTCATCGTTTCTTACATAAAAACAAAGTATAATGCCCAAGGCAATATGAGTGTAAAATTCATATTACGGTAGATAAAAGCATTATGAACTTTAACTGGAGCTTTGGACGTTAGTTCTTATTTGTAGCACTAACGGAGACGCGTAGCTTTCTAGAAAAAGGTTTTTCTAGGACCGTTTCCTTCGTCTTGTGGAGCATAAAAAGGGAGCAGACCGGAAGTTGGTCTGACTGCACGAGGGTACCTGCCAGCCAATGCAGGGGGATTGGAGTACCCTGAAGAATGAAGGGAAAGGGGCACTCTCAGGGGAGCATCGTGAAGGTTTCCATTGTACGCTGCGGGCGGAACAGTGCGGTGGCGTATTCCCAGATGCATTGGTTGCATTTTGCCTCTAATTATTATTTATTCAAATCGTGTATGTCTTAAACAAATTAGATTTCATCTAGATAATGAAGTAATATGGCTTATAAAAGGGTTTAACAGACAATTATACTTGCTAAATATTTAAAGTTTATTTACATATATTTTAATTATCAAACGAGTAACATATTTTTGAGTACGAAATTTATACTGGTATTAGAAAACGTAGGACAGACATTTCGATGGTTTCGGCGGTAACTTTGTGGAAGTTCATTTTAATAGAAAATTTAAATTAACTTTGATTATTCCACGTATTGTGTAACTAACTGTGACACGTGTTTCGCCTCTTTCAGAGGCATCTTCAGACTTACTATCGCAAAGTTTGCTTAAGTAATGAAGCAAGATTGATTCTAACATTACTCATTAGTAAAATTAGTATCATTATCTGTTTGCTTTATTTCGATTCTACACCCCCCTCCTTGCTCCTCTTAAAAGGAAAAAAAACCCAATCCATTTTGTAATTTTATAATTTTAAAATGTTAGAATCAATCTTGCTTCATTACTTAAGCAAACTTTGCGATAGTAAGTCTGAAGATGCCTCTGAAAGAGGCGAAACACGTGTCACAGTTAGTTACACAATACGTGGAATAATCAAAGTTAATTTAAATTTTCTATGTAGGACAGACAAGTTATAATTCATAAAAAAGCAATTAATTACCTAGCTGAAACATATGTTGTTTTTTTCATAGTCAATATAAATATGTAATTTTGAATCGTTCAAATTATTTACATTCACATAATCTTTGTCACTAACGACCTGGGTTTCGTCTTTCGGTATCTTACTGACTTGACTTATGTATGTTATTGTACATAATTTGAACGATTCAAATTTAATGTTGCAATTCCACCAAGCACTTACTTATAAATAAGTGAGTTGATCAAGTGAATTGGTTGTATACAAAAGTTTTCTTCTTCTGTATTGAATAGCACATAATATAAATATAAACGTTCAAATAAAAGTAAATTAATATCTACATACTCAAATTATTTGATGTTATTACGCTTGAATCTGCCTGCGTTGTATTAATATGCGGTATAAAGTGGTGATGAAAAATTACCAGTGAGGATATTTTGTTTTCTTACAATTGTATAAATGTTTCCTGTAAACGCCACTGATTCGTAGGTAAGGTGTGTAGATAAGGGGAAATTGTAGGCCCATTTCGTTTATTACGATCATCTTTTTACCTTCCCTCCCTTTGCAAACGCAGCCTTCGACTGGTCTTCTCTTTCGATCAAGGGGATTTAAAATGCAAATAAACTTTTTTCGAATGCCGTAATTTCTATATACCTAGCTTAAATGGTATTAAAATGAAGAAATAGAACCTAATTATTTCAATCGAGATTTAAGTGTTTTTCATGGCGTGAAAATGCAATTAATACACTCTCCTACTTTAATAAATTAACTGTCTTTTTAAAAGTAATTCCCTGTATAGGTATTAAGTAAAGATAATTGATCGATGTTTTCGTTTGTATGACATCAATATGTTATTATAATTTAAAAAGTGTTAATGTAGTTAAAAGTATTAAGTAAGTTTGTGATTAAAACAATTGATGAATATCAGTTACTCTTAATGTAAATATAACTATATTGACCTAAAATAATAATGTGAAATTAATTTATGCTTATCTTTTTTCGTGCCATTTTAAATAATAAAAAGATTTCACAGACCAGAAGAAAACCATGATCCATGCTAAAACTGTAACTATTATGTCCTTAACTGGTTAAGAAAAATAAGTAATCATTCGATACAATTCGCTTTTTTAGATAAATTTTGAGATCGTTTTTTACCGAAATCATGCAAATTTTAAAAGAAATTCTGACTTTTGTATTTGTAATGGCAGCTTACGCCAAACAACTGTATGATGGAAAATTAAAAAACAAACACTTATTTAATAAGAAAAGCATTTAATTAAAACAATAAAACAATTTCTTTTACTAATTCCATATTATCAATCATAGATTTTTCTAATCACAAGCATCGTCAAAATCACTCTTTATCATTGATAAATAATGTGAAACTAGTATTATTCAAAAAAAAAGGAATATCAAAAATGAGCGAGAAGACTTATTATTACATATTAATTATCCATCTAAAACGTCGAGAAAGATTAAAGGCAAGTAACTTTTACAACCCATTTTAATTCAATACGTTAAAAAAATCAAATTAAATCATTTAAAAGAAATTATAATATAACACTTAAGAATATAATTATGGCCAACTTATTGAGAAATAACAAGTTAATTTCGAGATTTAAATGATTCATTACAAAACGAATAGAATGTAAGTATTTTACAGTGTGCTAGAAAATGTAAGGTTTCATTTTTATTATTTCCTACATTGCAAAGAAGCTATCACCATGATTAAATATTCACAGCACTCCTTCGAATGTATTGGCACCGATTTTTTACAAATAGTCACCCTGCCCTTGTAGGTGGTGTTGCACCAAGCCATGGTATCTATTGTTAAAGCCCTTCGTTTTTCACACAGGGCCAATATACTCTGCCTCTAAGTCTAGGGTCGGAAAATCCTCCGACAAAAGAAGGAATGCCCTTCGATTTCCCCATTTCCTTTCCAATGCGTTTATTCGATATACACCAATATAAGGTATGTTGGCAGCTGGAGATATCTTTACGAAACAATCGTTTTCCAATATTTTCCGAGCTTATGATATATATACCTATGTATATATAAAAAAATGTACGTATGTGCTTTATAGTATTGAATAGTTTTGAAGACATCCACTTTTTCTATAGATTCTTTTAGAGACAAAATTTTTGTCATAAAATTTGGTCACATTTTTTCAACTCAAATGATTTATTTATTTTAGAAAGAAAACAAGTGAAAGTATTATTTCGAAAAATCTAATATATCGTTAAATTGTGTATTGTTATCAGAATATATTTATATGATGTTCCACACAATTCAATCATACATATGTTAATATTGTTATGTTTTTTTATTTATAATTTGTATCACTATTTCAAAATTCTTTCATATTTATTTTATCACCTTTTTTGTTACATCTTGAGTTTTACTCAGTTATTTATAAATAAACTTGAACCTATCTTTTAATTTTGTTTCAGTTAAAAGTGCTTACCACTTGCATAAATAATCATGTAGATTAAATACAAAAGTGTTTTTTAGTACATTCAATTCGTTTCCACCAAAAATGACAGTAAAAACTTTAAAAGTGATTATTATTAACGTTATTTTCTCTGAATTTCGCAGTAACGTAATTGAAAATAATTGTTAAGACTGTATAAAATAAAACTGGCTACGTGGCCGAGCGGTTAACTTTTTTACTTCAGTTAAGATAGTTACTCGATACGGACAGTATATTAATTGTTTTTTTTAATTGATTTATGGACATCTGTTCAAAAACATGGATGTCATGTCTGAAATTCCCTCTCAACTATTCTATCCTAAAAAAACGGACGTAGCAAGTGCAATTAGTTAACTACCAGGCATTTACTAGTATTATTTGTACGCTGTTTTAAAAATATAGGTTATGCAACTGAGTAACAAACATTTTACGTAAAAAAACTTTCTGTTCATACCTCCCCTCCATTCTGGATGCCTTTGGGAGCGGATATGGATTTAATAAAAAAAACGTATTAAAATATACACAGTAATATTAACCGCTAGTGTAGATATTCATTTTAATCTTTTAATGTTATTAAAAATTGAGATGAGAGGGGGGAAGTGCACAAATGAATTTGTGGTCTCAATTGAAAAAAATGATTTGTAGAATTTTTATTTCTGAAAAATCTTGTATTGATTTTAGTTTTCACTTTTCTTAATCGTGACTGTTTAAATGTCACGTTTTGGCAAATAAAGCTCATATCTCCTGTTCTTGTGACAACTGTATAATGATGTATATCCAGTCGAAGGCATATCAAAATCCAATCTAGCGAGTTTACGTCGCGCGGGACAGCTGTCTACTAAAATGACGAGCAACGATCTTTCAAAATTTAGACCTTTTGGTTGATAAACCGTAAAATACTACTATTATTATCTATTCAACTAATCAATCTAAAATGTCTAGTGTTGTTACGGGCCATAAGCTTATTTTATATTTTCACATTTCAATTGAATATTTAATAAAATAATAAAATTCAATTGAATATTTTTTTCTTTGTTCTCATCGCCTGTTCTGAATAAGCTTTTATTAACACTTTTTGTAGTATTTTTATAACCAGTAGAAAGATTTTTTCATCTTCATATTAATAGTCGATAAAATAATCACAAATGTGTCTGCACTGATGTCCACTTCGCCCAATGATAGCGGTTTATATTGAACAGCACATTTTTTGACCAATGCTAACGTTTTATTTTGAATCGTTCGTCCAATTGGAATGGACGTTTTTTTATATTCAAAATTAAAATTTCCTGGCTAAGAACTGAAGCATCGTAATAATATTGAGAGAACTTTATTTGAAAGTTTGCATAGCTACGAAGTTTTTTAAATAATCAAATGTACTGATTCGATTTTTTGAAGCTATAATTATAGGGCTGGGAGCTGATTTGACAGATTTTGTTCAGTGTCAATTGATTCGATTATTGGAAGGTAAGGTTATATTTTGCATCCGGCCTTGAAAATCTTTTTAATTTCTTACATGCATTAGGAATATTCTAATGACGGTATGGATATTTTATAGAAATATATTTCGACTTTAATTTTAACATCTTCTACTACGAGAAACAGTTGTTCGCAACCTTAAACATTATTCTAAAAATTAAATAATTTACAATAACTGAAATGCGCTTAGTTTTTATGCAAATTAAAAAAAAAATACTACTTTTATTAAGTTTTCTGTAGTATAAGAGTACCCAATAATTAAATTATAAATTATAATAAAAAATACCCAATAATTAAATTATCAAATTTTTGTTCATAATATATATTTTTGTTAAGAAGAAAATATACTATTTATTTTTACGTTTTATATTTGAATCGTTCAAATTGTGTACATTCACACAAGTTTTAAAACTAACGATACGGGTTTCACCTTTCAGTATCTTCAGGCGTTCAAGTGCACGAATGAAATTCAACTGACGTATGACTTTAACGTCATTGCTACGTGTTTATATACGGGGGTTTTTATGAGGGACTGGAAATTAATCGGTTTCATCGGTGAAATTTTTTGACGAGTATCTAATGAAGGCTTTTGTTTGTTATCACTGTCTTTTGAATTTCTTCCTTTTAGAAAATTCGTTATCCGTGTTAGAATAAATAATTCGTGTGTAAAATTAAGTATCTGTTTTTTTATTTGACCAATTTATTTTAAAAACTTGTAAAAAAGAGTTATCTGTAAATGGTTTATTGTTTTCAATTACTAAGTTGTTAATTTGTTTAAATAATAATTTCTTTGATGTCCTTGTTTCAAAGAGTAAAACTCATAATGTTTGACATTAATCTTTTATCTAATCACCGAAACATCTCTAGTGCATTAAGCACTCCGCCCTTTGACATCTTTTCCTCTCCCTAATTACTTTGACTGCTCAAGATGGCCTCAACTATTCCGACATACTATTGTTTAATAATGCACGAGCATCCCTTCATATTCATTCATTTTCAATCCCTCAGTGAGGAGACAATGCCTTGGAGAATACCACAAAGGGTTAGACCGATGGAAAGGGCGTGACGAGATCCATCTTGTTATGCTGGATACTGAAATATGCACTTGACCGATTTTGTTTTTGCCCTTCTATAGTTATGCTGATTTCTCTAATCAATAAATGTCTCACCAATACCAGTGTCACTAATCATACTTGAGTGACAAAGTAAAGAGAAATTAATTCCGCGACAGTAATGAAATACCTGGCATAATTGTTTTTTTTTTGCAGCTTTAATAAATAAATTTCATTGCAAAACCACTATTTATTTATGTTATCAATTGTTTCGTCAAATTTTAAATAAAAATGAGAATAATTACAAAAAAATATTTTAAGCTTTATTCTAGAATGGCTTTGATTTTTATCTTAATAATATTTATAATATAAGTATTCAATGCAAACGATTGTTTAATATTAAAATAGTAACATTGGTTTTTTATAACACTTTACTCACTATTGTTTAATATTTTTTTAACTATAAACGCTCAAGAGTTTAATTTTTAAAATTAAAAAAAAAGAATTTGGCATTACAGCTATTGTTAATGCGCCAAATATTTTAAAATTGTAATATCATACGAGAAAAGCTCGATGAGAAGTCACTCGAGGTAAATTGACATCACAAGCACTCATGTCTTAGGTCTCAAGTTTTATTTGAAAAATCTAAATTTAGCATTTACCATACAAGGAATCGAACCCAGACCCACCTGATTGGTAGAACAAGCTATAACTAACTAGACCACAGCAGGCGGCATGTTTAATAACACTTCTTTAATTACGCTGCTTTATATTCATTATTTTCAAAAAATCAACTTTTATCTGTCTTTTTCATACCTTGCTTGATTATATGAACTACTATAATTAATGTTGTATGCTTTAATTAAGTATTTCGACTGAGGGTGCTTGATGGAATTTCAATATCAAATTTGAATTGTTTGAATTTTGTACTTTTCCATGAGTTTTGTCGCTAACGACCCGGGTTTCGCCTTTCGGCATCTTCAGGCATTCCAAGTGCACGGATGTACTTGAACTGACGCTAAGTAAACAGTTTGTATCGTTTATAAACAAAAATATAAGTAGATCACTAAGTTAAAAGGCTATTAAAATGTAAATTAGCGAAAATTTAATGTATACAATTTTCAATGGATTAAGTGGGTTTGTTATAATTATGGGGATTTTTTGAAAATATTAATGACCAGATAATAACATAGGAATGTTTAAAATAAATCTAGGGTTTTATCCGACCTATTATTAATGAGTTGATTTGTTTTTAAGCCTTTGAATTAATATTTAATGATAGCAAGTGCTTGAATTATTAATAAAATGACAATTATTTAAAAGGGGTACAATTACATTATTCGAATTAAAATAAGTACTTGTTTAAAAAGGGATTAATCTGATTGATTTTTTGATCTTATTTTCATACTTGAATTTAAAACTAGTCCAAAGTTGGCAAAAACAATCGAAATGCAAGAGAACGCACAGGCGTAGCTGCCTCTACGGCGTAACTCAGACGAAAGGCTACATAAAACATGCCAAATCACACAAAGTTATGGATCTCGGGCAAGTTGTGAGTGCAGAAGTTTTGGGCCAAGTTGTGGTGCGCAGGCGGACGGCTGAGGAATGGCCAGACATTAATTTAGCGGGCTAGATTTTTCCGACGCTCATGTAGGAGTGAAAAAAGCGAGGTTCTTATATTAGAGACCGGATTTTCGCCGGGATTTATCGGCAAACCTCATCGTGTTAGCGGGAAACCTTACAATGGTAAACACATTTTTTTATCGAGCGGCGGATGAGAGAATAAAGCTTTTATTTAACACTAAGAGCTTTGATTGTCCTCTACGAAGAAGTATGTTGTATTATTATGGCACTGTATAGCTGAAAAATGTGTTATTCAACTGTATAAATGAACAGCGAAGTGAAAACGTATAAGTGGATAAAGGCAAACGTAGTATAATAGCGAATGGATAATAATATTTCTGTTAGCGAGAAAATCATTCTCTACGAAAGTTAATGTGCAAACGGAAAAGTCTGGCGTAAACAGAACGATCACAATTTATTATCATAAAATGTCGAGTTTAATAAAATCTTTTAGTTGCGCTATATTTTTCTTAATGGATAAGATTTTTACGGCATCATTTATTCAATTATAATGATTAATGAAATTTCTTTACAAAACCTGATAATACATTAATTGTTTTGACAATTGCTTAACAACCAAATAACAAGCTTTACGACAACAACGATATTCTGAAAGCTTGTACATATCAAGCTTTTTTATCGAGTTCAAAAGCAGTTTCCCAATGGTGTTTTACTGCAAAAACATATTATTACGATTGTTTTCCACTTTTCGTTTTTTTAATGTGTATTGAATTAGTATTTATTAACTATGTAACGAAGTTGTACAAAAAAGTTTTACCAGTTACAAAGTTGACTGCCATTACCATTTATTTTGTTTTGAATTATCACTTTCAAAATGTTTTTTTTTTACCATGCCCGCTCCCAATATGGAGCATATGGACACATAATGGAGTTTATCTCAACAGAAGAATTTTTACGAGAACTGCTTGTTATTCAGTTGCTCAACCTCTCTTTTTCCAAAGAGAGTGAAATAGATGGAAAGGGCTAAGACAGCACTAGTGGTTAGCTAATCGCTCTCGATACGCCTTTTTCATGGGATAGGATGGGTGGGAGGGGGGAATTCAGGACATCACATACATCCATTCCTTTGAACATAAATTCATAGATCGATTGAAAAATCAATTTATAAAACTGCCAGTACTGGGATTCGAACCCATGCCCTCTGTAACGGTAGCCAACGACGTTGACCACTCGACCACAGAGGCGGCAAAATGATCAATCCTTAAATTGAAGTTTACAAATAAAACAAAATTTTACAAGATTAAAGCATACTTGCTGCTAATTCGAACAATTTAAGATTGATGTTAAAAAATTCAAACATCTAAAATGATACCCTTTTGTATTTGGTAACCCATATTTCTCATTGATTTGGATATCGGTAAAGAAAACAGTTTACTCAAATAATCATCTGCCTGGTAATTTGTTTTATAACCTAGCTAGTTTTGAGTCTGAATCATAAATCTTTATGAAAACAATTTACCTTACGATTTTTAGGGGGAAGACACAATAAATATAATTGTTTCCTGATTATCCTAATCAATGAACAAGCGAAAGGTTGGACGCTTCTCGTAAATTTAGGACAACATTATTCTCTGCATTGATGAAATCTCAGCTCACTCAACGACCTACGGGTTAGTTAGGAACAAAGCCCACAGAACAATTTCATGGACGATGTATAGCTTGCGTTACAACCCTTCAGGGCACGTTTACTCTTCTTATCTTCCAGCAGGTGTGTCTAATAATATTATTAACACTAAAATGCTATTAAATTATTTCGCTACCAAGGTATCATTGTTATTTTTTTGAATATTTTAATACGATACTAAAATATATGTGACGGTGATAGTTTTAGAGATTAATTATATATAATCATTAAATATAAAAAGAGTATGCCAAAGATTTAATTAACTGCCAATTTAGTTGGGACAGATTTTCAGTCAATTTTAGATGTTTTTATTTCTGAACAGTTATTTTAAGTGATTGTGTGATTAATAAGCTTAACGACAATCAAACAGCAACAGGGTTGTGAGTTTAGTGATATTTTCTGTACTACGCAACATCTGTCAACAACTCTTTGCCAAGACGTTGGACTTGGACATCTTAAACGCTGGAAAATTAATCTGTCAATCTTCGAATGAACAGACGTTAAGTGAAGTTTTGAAGCTGTGGTAAAGAATAACTGTCATAAGTCTGTCAATGTTATAATGCTGTATTATTGGACACTTTTTTTTGCCATGCCCGCTCCCAGTGTGAAACATAAAGAATCTCAGAACCTGATACTCAGTTGCTCAATCTCTATATTAAAGTAGGAAGACTAGGACAAGGACAAGGCTAGTGGTTGGCTAAGCCATCTTCTTACGCCCCGATAAGTTAAAAATATATTTTTTAAAATTAATAAACGTTATTCATTAATTTCGAGTATCAGGGTTAGTTTAATTTAAAGGTTTATTAAACAATTAAATATCATCTGCTTAAAAATATTGCTCGAAAACATTAGTATTTGTTTTGAAATATTTTTTTTTTACATTTGTCTTTACAGCGTTTGCTAATGTAGCAAACGTTTTAAAGTTTAATTAAAGATCATACTAGACAAATTCGATGATTGTAAGTCACTTGAGATCAGCTCGAGAAGAATCGACATCACAAACACCCATGTCATAAATCTCAAATTTAAATTTGAAAAAATCTAAATTTGACATTGACCTTGCTAGTAAAAAAACAATGTCAGCAGATTCAAGCTTTTACCAAGTGTACAACAAAGGGCGGTCATAGTATATGTTCTGAAAATGGGTAAAATAAAAAAAAAACTTTATTTTTATTTGCATGTCTTTATATATACAATATAAAAAAAATACATCAATGAAGATAAAAACATCTATGCGTATTGGAAATTTTGATGACAGTAGGTAAACTATTACTTGAAAATTTTTTGTAACTGTATGATCGTGTGAGATACAAAAAATTTACTCATTTGAATACAGGAAATACAAAAGGAACTATGGTAGATGGCAAAAAAACATATAACATTATACCTTAAATCATATTTGACATATGTGTGCGTTAGGTCATCGATATTATCAGTAAAAAACATCGTTTCATTAATAGTCGATAAATAATATCAAATGAACAAAATAAACCAATAAAAACTATGTATAATACACAAATAAATTTAATGGTTAAATGTTGAAGTCATCCTTGAAACGTTAGGCTTAAAATTAACATAGCTCGTTACTTTCATCATTATTCATAAAACTACTCATGTGAATTTCTGCTTTTCAATTTATGTCTGCAGTTTCAAATCAACATAAATTTCAACGTCATATTTCACGCATTACTGCGTCATTTAATAAACCTCTGTCTCATAATCTGAGCATTTGTGAGAAGCAAGGAGCAAGTTCCTAATTACACACAACTCCTGTTAACCTCACCCCCTGAGGTAGCGGCGCGGTACTATGTGAGTCCGTCAGGGTAGGTAGTGAGGGTAGAGATTGCGGAAGCGATTCCGAAAGGGTGGGTCTTCGCATGAGATCATTTAAATCACGCATATTCATTGTAACTATAATCGGATAATTAATGAAAACACTACTGAAGTACCTAAATTCGTTTTCATTTATATATTTTGCCGATAAATCAATACAAAGGACATATTTGAAAATATATATAGTAAAAAGATATTGGCTTTCTTAACTATTAAATTACAAAGAAGTTACCTATTACAATAATCCGTAAGCCTGCATTTTCGTTTCTTGATTTATGAATAAATATTATTGGAATATTACTTATTTCTTTTTCAGTTATATAAGTATTATTTTATTACAAAATGTATATTTCCTACTAAGATGGATAGTAAAGTATAAATAGGCTACATAGGTTGGACATCGTTTGTTCTATATTGGAAGTAATTTTCCACAATAACTTTGAAATGTACTTGATTGATGAATTAAAAAAAAAATGCTTTCGAATGAATATAATGGAAATATACCGAATATACATTTTAGTAATAAACAGTTGAAACGGTGTACTAAAAATAAAAACATAGAAAAATGATATTTATTGAAAAGTAAAGTTATCAGCGCTCACTAATGATTTAAAAATATTAAAGATAGGTGATTTTTACCTAAACCATGACATTTTTTAGTTAGTTAAACTATAACTTTTAATTTTTACACATTAAATAAATAAATTAGTTTTTACTTTATTTTTTAAATTTAGAATGCATAAAAAATACCGCCATTATACCTGTATTTTAAAAACATCATATATTCAAACGCTTTGTCATTCAGAGTACTGAACAAACTTAAAGAAAATTATATACAAAGTTTAATTTTGATAGCAGTAAAACTTCTAACGTAACAAACGTCGTGGTAATTAAATTAGCATCGGCTTATAATATATTGAATTAATAAGTGAATAAAATTAGCCTAGTGGTCAACGTTAGTGGTTTCGGTTTCAGATATCACGGGTTCGAATGCCAGTACGTGGAATTTGATAAAATGTTTTATAGATTTCTGTTCGAAGGCATAAATGTATGTGGTGTCTAAAAATCTCTCACACATATTCTAAAAACACCGTGTAACGAGAGCAATTAGCTGATCATTAGTTCTGCCGTATCCTGCTATTCTATTCTAGTTCTATTAAAAAATAACGATTGAGCAAAATAGTTTTAAGCCCTTCTCGTAGAAAACTTATGTTGTGATTAACTGCATTGTGAGTGCATAATATGTTCTTCATTGTTAGTGGAAATGGTTAAAAAATATATTTTATTCATTTTTGTATGGTAATTGTTTTAATATTTGAGAAGTCCAAGGTGTTATATTGCAGGAACATTCATCATATGAGCACGCAGAAACAGCTTGAAATGGAGGTCTTTAAAACCATTAACGTCACTCGACGTTCGAGAATCGCCGCGCTTTCATGCCACAGAATGACTAAAGCAACAGGCAAAAAACAATACAACTCAATTTTTTCATAAATATGATTTTATAGTGTAGGTATATAAAAAAATATTTAATAAAATCATTTTATTCTTCGGTGTATACAATTCAACTAATTTTTGTCATAATGCTGTTGTTTCATACATATTTATTTACCATTAAAAGATGTTAAATTTATTCAAAAAATAATATACCCATTTATACTAATTCCATTTTATTCAATATGATCAGGACTGGATGGCTCATGGCAAACTTTAGAGAATAAATACAATATCATTTGATAATGCTCGTTAATGAGCTGTTCCTGATTTTATTTATTCACAGTGGAATTAGTACAGATGAGTATCTTATTTTTTAAATTTAATTCCTTTTCACCAAGTATTGACAGTTAACACAATTTAAAAAAATCACCTTTTCACCGGGAATTTAACTCACTGGTATGATCGCTTGGGTAAATTTATAACCACTAGGCAATTGAGACCAATGTTTAATTTCATGCTATCCGCATATAGTTAAATATTGTATTTTAAATAATAATTAAACTAAATTTATCAATTAAAAGTTTTACTGATATTAATTTGAAAAACAATTTTTTTATAAATAAATTATTTTTAAAATACATGCTGATGTGCAAATATTTAAAAATAAGAAAACCATGCAAGATAAACTCTATCAAAAATCACTCGAAACATCCCAACACTTATGTTTTAGATATGAAATTCAAGGGGAACAAAATCTATGTTTGTAATTGACCCTACTGGAAATTGAGCACAGAAGGCAATTTTTTTACATATATTTAAATAAATTAAGCACTCGGAAATCTATAGGGCACATTTATTGACGAGTAAATTAAGTTTTTTCTATCTAAACCACGGGTTCCTAACCTATGGGTCGCGACAGGTATTCTAGGGTTCACTTTTTTCGATTTTGGATTTGAACAACAAAACTAAAACTACGTTCAACTAAAGTTACCTTATTAAAAAAATGCCCTTTTCAATTGCATCGGGGCCGCGGGTCATATGACTTTTATAAAAAGAGGTCGCCACCCGGAAAAGGTTGGGAACCTATGATCTAAACAATCATAAGTTATCAGTATTTATTTTAATTACAAAAAAAAGAAGTTACTCACTAGAATTGTGTGAAAGTGATTTACGTCGATTGTAGATACTAAATGTGTGTGATATAAAAGAATATCCACCATTTATTTTTAACAGTTCCGAATATACTACATAAAACTAGCAGAGCGATTATTTCCCGAATTCATTTAACGTTATCGCTGTTACTTGAAAAAGTTTGTTTAATACAGCATTTATCATTTGCTCCACGTGTGTCTTACTGTTTTTACGGACTTTCAAAGTAGATTTCACAAAAACTTTATTATTTTTTCGTGTTTTACTTGCGGAGGTATTATCGCAAAGCTTTATATTTAATTCCCTGCGACAACTACAGTTTACGTCTACGCCTAATATCTTTACTTTTTTATCACTTTTTGACGGATGTTTTAAAAAAAATACAACAATGGTTTTTGTATAAGTGAAAGTTTTAAAAGTACTATTGATGGGTTCAATAGTTTATTTGATATCTTTATTTCTCTCAACATAAAGAATGCTGTTTAATGCAAATTAATGGGTGATTCTTCTAATTGTTTTCATCGTAATTTTTGATGAATTTTAAGTCAACAATGATGATGTGCTTTAGCGAGGAATAGATTTTCTAATATACAGCCATATTTTTTCATTAAAAAATCATTTGAATATTTGATTTTTAATCTCAAAATCAGTAGATTCATCTTCGACATTTGATTTACAATATAAGTTTGTAAAGGTTATAATATTTGAATGAAGAGATGTTTTTTTTTTTATCTGGGTGTGAACATTTATTTTGAGCAAAATAATCGCTTTCTTTCCTTATTTGACTGAAACAATGACTGTCGATACTTTTCGAGTAGTTAAAGCTTAAAGTATTCCTGAACTAGTATTTACTTCAATTGATTTAATAGAATTGTTTTTTGTCATGGATGCAATTAATTAATTTATTCCATCTTAAAAACAGGTTTTTTGAAGAGCTTCTCTTTTAGCAGCAGCCTTTTTTCCCAAGTATCTCTAAAACGTGAAGTTGAATAGCTTAATAAAAGTCAGTTATCGTATTGAGGTATTCCAATAAAAAATATTGGAATCGGATGTAGTTAAGAATATATAAATTTTAAATAAATAAAACCAAGGGCTTGTTTTCAAATATTAAAAACTCGAAATATGTTTTCAGGTAGTTTATTTTTTAAGCCATGGATTATACATAATAATATATATTTAAAATGACGAATGTTCAACATTTAAATACGCCCTTGTCGAGATGAGCCCCATTTATTTAATCACAGCGATGAGTAATTAATATTTACGGCCAGAGTGCCATCTATTAATGAGTCAAAACATGTCACCTAGGCTATTTATGAATATATATATTATTAGGGGATGTGACGTAAAAATACATTAAAGCCAAAAGGAATCAGAGCGGAGGATTTATAAAAAACATTTCGTATAAGTGGCGCTACTCATTTACGAGACGTTATAACTAAAATAAAACATGTTGTATAGAATTTATTTCTGCCTCGTTCAGATTGATCGAGGTAGAAGCATTTACGTTTATAATTAAGTGCTATCATTAGTAAAGACACATTAAAATGCGGTTTATGTTTTGAATACGTTATTTTAAAAACACCTCATAACTCTTATATTCATAAAATAAAGAAATAATGTAAAAAATATTCAATATTTAGTTCTAAATGAATTATATAATAATAAACTTTATATAGATATAAAAGCAAAACTTTTGAAAAAGACCATTATCCAGTTTAGCTTATCGCAATAATTATTAACTGATCCTACAGGATCCTACTTAATCCGAACAAGGATTTATAAATATTCATACAAATAATAAATAAATGATTTACCATTGTGCATAACTATATTACTATGTAAATGGCTTTTTAACGAGTAAGTAACTACAAAATTATAATCAAAATAATTTAAATAAATGTTAGGAATTAATTAAAAAATGTTTCTTTATATTCATTTAGAATGCCATCAAATGCAAAAATTGTTCAATACCGTTACATTTAAATTACTAGATACTAATAACGATTTAAAGCTGACACATGTAAAATGGGGATGAAGAATTTTACGATTCGGAGCAGCCGAACGATAGCTAAAACCTTTTTGTATACCAACATCATTTCTAGCAACAACAAAAAAAATAACAATCTGTAGTAAATTTTTGTTGAAGAAGTCCGTTGATTCATAAAACTGATATGACAATGGCCGTGAAATGGACGTGAAATGGTTGTTTGAATACAAGCGCTTACGAGTAAAAGTAATATGAGACATTTTAAATTAATCAGATTGTTTGTATTAAAAATTCGAATTGAAAGCATTATAGATACTAGAAAAAAATCATATTAAATTGCGCGATAGGAGAAAAGGTTTATAAATTGGTTTTGCTCTGTTTATTTATTTGATCGACGATCATGTTAAAAATTTAAGGAAATATAAAAAAAGCTAAGCAATTTATAATGCTACAACATCGTTTAGCGTAACTAAAAGAAATTTATCTCAACAGTAAAAAAAATTAAGAACAATCTATTTTCTATAAGTGTGATAAACAATTTTGCAATTTCACAATCCGAGGATCGTCTTAGTAGTAATCCCGAATTTTCTGGATTCACTATCACACGTAAAAATCCATAAATAGAGCTAGACTCACTTGCTAGAGCTTAAAGAAAAAGGTCTCCAACTTGTGAATAATAGCGAATCTGTCAATTCGTAAGGGGATGGAGTTAAAAAATAAGGTCTTTGACTTCTGAATAATTATGAGTTTGTCAATTCGTCACTTTGAGTTGACAAAAATTTTGCAATCTCTTAATTACCCCCTTTTTTAGGCAATGATCTCAAACAATTGTGGCATAATATTATTGAGATTGATCAATCTAGGGATTCCGGTATTGAAAGACTGTGATTCCCGGAATTGGATGCTCTAAGTGAAATTGATATTGAAAGTGTGACTATATAACTACATACAATTTGTATTGCTTAATTTGAATATTGCGGTTTCATTCAGCACCATCAGTCAAAATCTTAAAGCAAAGATAGTTAAATATTTTGTTCATTTTTTATAGACATACATTTAACAATTAAAACAATTTTATTGAATAATATGCTACACGGTCTGCGCGAACTATTGGATGACCCTTCCAAATATGTAGTGGGATATTCGATGAAAAATGTCGGCACAATTACATTACAAAACATTTAATCTATATAACTGTTTGATGTAAAATATATTGCACATCGATATCGACCCTTGACGTTAAATCATCATTAACTGTAAACCGAACCCCAGGCGGCCGGACCAAATCACTTACGAGCCAGCACGATAAAAGAAGACATAGAAAATCGCCTTAAAAACGGCTAGGAAGATCGTCGCCTCGCCTGAAATAGTATCCAAAACAGCTTCTACTAAGAATCACAACAGTGCGGCAAAGTAATGCATCGAGTTGCTGATAAATCACTTTACCCCAGTAGGAGCAGACATAGTCGTTGCGTTCGCGTTAGGGACAAGGGTTGATTCGCCCTACCAAAGTGTTTCCCGTTAGAGCTTTCGGGGGCGATCGACGCATAAATAATGTTCGTCGACGCGCAGTGGAATGTATCACATGTAAAAGTTTCGTCGCCGGGCAAAAATTAACCTTGAAAATATTTATTCTGAAGAAGCATTATCAATTTCAATTTTAAGATCTTTGATTTCGACGGTAACTTCGTGGAAGCTTATTTTTAATGTAAAGTTAAATTTGATTACTTTCTTATTTAACTTGCTGTGCTACAACTTGTGACACGTGTTTCGTTTCTTTGAGAAGCATCATGAGATATTTGCAACGTTTACGAATAAACTAAAAAATGATTAAAATCTTATGCTTTAAAGTACTAAATAAAAGTCCGGGTTTGTTCTTATCTACGTAATGCAGGAAGAGACAAGTTGTAGCACAGCGAGTGGAATGACAATAATATTACTTTTTTTTAAAAAAAAAATAAGTTGAAAGATCACTCGAGATCAACTCGAGGTAAATTGACACCACAAACACCCACGTCTAATGTCTCAAACTTAAAATCTAAAAATCTAAATTTAACATTGACCTTACCGGGAATAAAACCCAGACCCACCTGATTGGTAGAGCAAGCTCTAACCAACTAGTCCACACAAGGAAACAACGTTTTATATTAATATTATAAATTCAAGATTTAATGCAAAACATTTTTCGATCTTCAACTGATATTAAATCTAAGACTAAACAAAATTTAAGATATATTAAAATTTAATATCTGCGTGCTAAAGAAACAAAAAAATCACCATTGATGATTATTTTATACGCGAGTCAAACAGAGCTTAATTAATATAAAAAAAAATCCATTAAATTCCCTATCGTCGATTTACTGAAAATATTTCTATAAATTTGACATACACATCTTGGTAAATTGATTGTTTTGTACTATAATTCTTATGGTATTAATGCATTCACTTTTTTCAAACTGGCTTAAAAAAACAGTAATAAGTTTAATAGTGAATGCACACATATGAAAATAGTTATTTTGTAATTTAAATTTATTATAACGTGTTGTTATTATTAACAAATCTATTACGGTGGTTTTTTTTTTCTTTTTGGAATCGGGTTATCCATCATTTTCTGGACGAATCGTCGGCATTATGTGGACGCGTCTTGCTACGTTCTCATAATGTCTGGTTAGGTAGGCCAAGCGGCGCACGGTGGCGTCTACGTTTTCATTTCCACTTCTTTTACATAGTCATCGTCCGTAATTGATGTCAGCACTCATTGCGTGCGAGTTGCTTGAAACTTGCATGTCAGATGCAATTTTCTATTCAAAATATTAACTCGAGTGAACTGCTCGACATGATTTCACGGCTCTTTTTCAGGACAATTATATCAAAAAGTCTAACGTACAATATAAACATTATAATAATTAATATAATTTTAAATTTATTTATTGTACTAAATGTTTTCAAAAGTATTAATCGTCTTAGAATACACTGATTCTTTTTACAAAATAGCCCACCTACTCTATGTATGTAATTGAAATTTATCCATAAATATTTAATTTGCAATTTGTTTAGCAAAAATGTAAAAGCTGTATATTTAATGTTGTATATAGTCGATTTGTTGATATACCGTCTTATAAATACTATTTATTTTCCAGCTACGCCATTTTCTGACGATGGCAAATAATCCCGTTTAATAAAGATTCTATTTTGTTTTAATTTCAATTTCTGTTATTTATACCTATATAAACTGTTAACAATTATATAAGAATTTACTTTATACACCGTGCAATATCTAAAATAAAACCATAAGAATAGATAATCTATTTACATAATCCATCGCAGCTGAGATAAAATTAGGGTAAAAGTTAATTTATAATTAAATCATTTTGTTGGCTGTATTCAGCTTTAAGAAAAACCCCCCTTATAGGTCAATTTGAAATTCTTGAATGAGAGTCTGAAAATGTTACCCTTATCTCTCCGAGTAAGTCTTGTTGTGTTCCTTTAAAATTTGTCAAAGCTTATGAAACATCAAAACTTAACCAATTACCTTGATTTGCTTTAATACACTTCGAGGAATAGATAAAACTCACGGCAAGTCCTTCTGACTTGAAAACTTTTTGAAATTTGCACCTTGGCGTTATATATTTTTATATCTGCCAAAGAAGGTGAGAGGTAAAATTTTCTAACAACATTGCGCCAAATTGTGTTTTCAGCTTGAATACAGAGTGACTATAATTTTATGCAAAAGTTTTTGGCGAAAACATTTTATATTAACAATTTCAAATTGAATTCCTAAAAGTATTTTTCGAATAAAATTTAGAAAAAAAACAATTTTTATATAATAACACAAGTTATATACTATATCACAAGCAATGAGTATATATTTATTACCATTTCTCTTGCATGCTAATTTGTAATTACTCACATATCTGTTTTAAATATTTTTAATTTATTACATATAAATTTATTTGTTTGTTATTTAAAATAAATAAGTGTATAAAAGAGTGTATAAATATTATTAAAAAAACGTCATTCATTTTCCTTGAAAACCATTACTCATTCAATCTTCTGACACGATGGTATACAAATTTAAATAATTAAATTAACCCTCTGCTACAAACATACTGAACATTTTAAGAATAATAAAATATTTCTTAAAAGTACTGCATAAAGAAACACTAGTTTATTAAACTGGGATTTAGAGATTGCCATCATATAAAAACTCTTGCAAAGTTGTCTTGAATAATGTAAATAGGAAACATTTCATCGAGTAAAGAAGTATTTGCATTAGTATTTTAGTTAAATTATGATAAATTTCCTTTAAGTATAATTTTTTTTCACTAAATGTTTCTTAAATATTGGTGAATATATTTAATAACGTAAGAACCAAATTGAAGTAGCATTTCTCTGGATTCACAACACTGGGTATTAAAAACATACATATATATTATATACCTGATAGCAAACTGTCTTCATTTTGTATATGTATGTACTTTACGTTGGCAACTAATTTTGCAAAGGGAATACCCATCCATAGCCAGTCATATTAGATTTCAAAAAATGAACAGCAATCTTGGCAATTTATATCTAATATATAAAAAAGTAATGTTTGTTTATTCGTACTTTATGCGTTGCCACACTGCTCATCCGATTGAAATATTTTTTTTTACATTTTGCTTGCACTTCTGAAAACGTTAAAGACATAGTAAAATTAACTTACAGTAGGTCTTATATATACAAATAAAGGTTTGTATGTCTGCCATACAGTTCATTTTGACAACTTATGTTTGAACTTGAGCGAAGGTTATAGTACAGTCAACTTACAGTAGGTGGCTCGTGTGTCGTAATATAGACAATCGGCAGCAAACGTCAGAAAAATAAAACATGCACTTCAATAAACACAGCTAAAACACAAACACTTTATTTGCAACGCTTGCCGGGAACCGGCTAGTTTCAAATAAAAAAAATAGTTAAGTGGCCAAAATTGTTGGCCATACCTGTAAAACGATCGATGAAGTTGACTCAATATTGTGCATTATTTAGTATGTGTATTTGGTTATGGTTTAATATCAATTATAAAACAATGTATACCATAAAAATCGCTTCACGCGGTAAAAAAGGCTTGTATCCATTTTTAATAAATAATTGCTTTTTTTGTTACGCAGATAACTTAATAATAATTAATATTACTGGTAAATAAAGATAAGTAAATCTTACAGACTATTTAAAATAAATTCCTCTGGAATCCGCTAAATGTGTACCTAATCGGATTTATTAAGTGCGTGTGGTAATGGGAATCTAATCACAAATCGACCGAACGCAGGTCCGTAAGGCGGTAGCAATTCAAAGGATCCGAAGCTCCTGCTAATCCGTGAATGGATTCGACCAACAAAGAGAACTTCTCTGAACCAATACATCTAATACCGGACCGTCCGACCTATTTGATTGTTCATCGACCGGACCAAAGTGTTTATCCGGGCTTTGATCCTGAGTGAAGACACTCTGTTTTCCTTGAGGCAATTTTCCCTCACGACACACACAAGTGTCTGTTCAAATAGTGACGAGACAGTGAGAAATAGACGAAATTTTCCTTTCGTTTTGTGAATTTATTACTTTTTTAAACGAATAATATGTTTAAATAAATAACTTATTAACCCATATCCGCTCTAAATTTGGACCATGTGGTCTTCTAATGGCAGTATCTGAATAGAAGTTATGTATTTTTTTAATCCATGTCCGCTCCCAATGTGCATGGAGCATATGGCCTCCTAATGGAGGTATTTCAGAAGAAGTTTTTTCCACGAGAACTGTTTGTTACTCAGTCGCTCAACCTCATTATTTTTTCAAAGTGTGTAGTAGGGAAGTAAGGATAAGGCTAGAACAGGACTATTGGTAACTTATCGCTATTGCTACACTCAGTTATGAAAGGGAGGAGGGGAAATAATGTAAATTTACATCACAGACACCCAGTCTTAGATCAAAACTTTGAATTTAATATTTTTCAAATTTACTGTGATCTTACCGGGAATCGAACCCAGACTTACGTTATTGGTAGAGCAAGCTCTAACCAACTGTGCCGTAGCAGACGTCAATTTTTGTATACATTTTTTATATCAAGTTTATGGAGTTTTAAGTACCAGGGCGCGTAAGCGTCAAAGCTCTTCGAGTCTCCTTCGTCGCTATTGTCTTGGAAAATTGTATTCTTTTTCCATCGTTGCAAACGGAAGGGCGTTATTGCTACAGAAGTAATACATCCTCAGTGAAGCCAGTTCACGGGGACTCAGTTTCTCAATCTCTCTTTTTCGAAGAGTGTAGTAGAGATATAATGATATGATTAAGACAGTACTTGTGAGTAACAAGTCACTCTTGCTAGATCCCGCTGTTCTAGGATTGATTGGATGCGAGATAATTGATTGAAAAAAGCATGTTTGAATTGGGATTTGAACTCGTCCGATCCGTCACGGAAGCCAACGAAAATAAGCCACGAACTCGAAGTTTTTTACCGTATAACTCGTATAAATAATTGATCTCCAAGCACCGTGGCCGAGTAGTCAGTCACGCTCAACGTATTTGATACAAATGTCGTTCTTTAACAAAGATTTGAATAATTATTAAATTTCCTCCCAAAATTTTTCTGCTCAGTTAAAAGATCTGTATCTAGTGTTTTATTTAACTTTAAAAAATTAACGTTGCTAGCACAATAAAATCAGTTTTTATATAAATATTTTTTTTTTATTTAAATACTCAATCAGAATTGCTGAGCAATTAATTAACAAGTAACTTAAAGTATTTACGGCAAAGAAAAATTTGTAGAAATCTATATGCTTGAATCTGTGTCTGGAAATTGTTTTAGAATCTCTTAAATTATTATGGGCGTAATGTTTTTATGAACAAAACGTTCCGTTCAATACAAATTAATTTGTCTATATCAGCTTAGATAATTCGAAAAAGTATCAAAAATAAAAAATTATCGAAATAATATATCATTAGATCAATGTTCATTATTTCTCTATACAGAATATTTTGTAGGTTGTTCTGCTTAATTCTGATTTATAACATTTAAAAAGTTTTAGTAGATAATGTAAGTCTCAATATAATTGCAGCCCATCGCAACCAAATTGGGGATGGAATCTTACTGGCTAAGCTTAGTAGTGCCCATCGAAGTACTTATTTCTTCAAAGGGTAGAAGGGGGCTTCTTATTGAAACCACAGAATGTTAGTACCAATCTTCGACCCAGAAACTGTAGTGATAATCTGCTTAGAAATCCAAATAATTAGTCGGCGAACATTTTACAATGTAAACACAAAGTAACGTTGCAAGTAGATTATATTGTAAGCTGCAGCTTTAGGACTTACTGCTATTTTTGTTTATGTTATGATCGACACACAATTTATTTTTATATTTAACTGTAAAATATTAACAATTTTTTACTCTTCAGGAAAAATAATAATATAATTAAGACGGATTTTAATATAATGCAAGGATAATTGTCGGGTCCTATGGCGCAGCGGTTAGCGTTGTGGACTTCCATGCCAGACCTTGCGGGCTTGAGCCCTTGTACGAACAGGATTTTTTCGGTTGATTTATTGATTTCATTTCAAAGGCAAGAGTGTTTGTGATGTTTGTAATTTCTTTCTCATCCTTCCGATCCTTTAATAACCGGGCGTAGTGAGAGAGATTAGTAAACCACTAGTGCTGCCCATTGAAGAAGAGAGTTTAAGCCACTGATTAACAAACAGTTCTCATACAAAAAACTTATATTGAGATACCTCTAAAGTGAGGCCATGTGCTCCACATTAGGAACAGACATGGATAAAAAAAACATTTTTCTAAGCTTTGTCCTCCTTGCTTTCACGGTCAAGTGATCTAAGTCCAAATGAAAACATTCAAATCATTCAATATTTTTTCATATCTTTCTTTTCATCATATTTTATGTGAAAATTAACATACAATGACAAAATAATCAATTTTGATTATTATCGATATATGATAAAACAGTAATTAGCATTAAAAAAATGATGTATTTACGTTTACCATAGAAACTGGCGAAAAGAGACTTCTTTCTTTCTAGAACAAAAGCAAAATCAGTTTTCGTTGGCGGAGAAAAAAGTGTTTTAGTATTCTGTCAATCTTACGAAATTTATTTAAAACAAATAAAAATACACTCAAAAAAGATCTTTATTCTGTAAAAGATCAAAATAAATATTTTTTTGACAGAAAATAATTAATATTTTGCCAAATAATTTGTGTGTATAAACGAAACTTTATACTCATATTAAACTTAAAACATAATAATAAAATGAGTGTTGCACGAAATTAAAATGCACGCTGTTTTGGTTGATTGTATTTAGTAAAGAAACACATCATCAAGAAACAGGCAAAACGCCCTAATTTGTACATAATAAACAAGAGCATTTGTAGCAAAAGGATAAGGCCGGACAAATAAAACCGACCCTCAAAAGTTTACGACCTCTGCCTCACAGGAAAAGGACGTTTGTGCACTTCTCAAGACGGCGGAATTAGCTCAGGCGCAATTATTTTCAACAAAATGTTTATAATAAATGCATTCACAACCAGGATTAAAATCAGTAATTTCCGACTCAGAGTGAAGTTGTTTTGTTAATTTGTATAAAAGATTTACAGCTTTAATAAAATTTATAATACTGATGAAAAAAACATTTTTTTATTTGAAAAGTTGTTACCTAGGCATGTCAATTGCTATTGCTGAGCAGTTACATTTTTATATGAAATAGATAATGGTTGGAATTAATATTTTTATTTTTTCTCTATTTTATTTTTCTCCATAAAGTTAATTGATTTCTATGCATCCAGTATGCTTAAACCAGTTCATCAGAAAAGTATGTTTTGTATACACAGTTTTCAAAGTCATCAGAAACTGTGCATTTTTTTATTTTCAAAATAAAATGACAATGCGTAAAACAATTGTTAGCAAAATTTTCACCTTGTGTACAAATGCTGCAAAAAAAAACTACTTTCAAAAATATTGTCAACTTTTACTGTTGTGTCAAATGAATAAATAATTTAAATTAAATTAAATCTTAAAGATAACTTTATTATTCCACTTATTATGTTACAAAATATGACACGTGTTTCGCCTAAAGAGAAAGAGAAGAAAAAGCAGAAGAAGGAATTATTCACTTTAAAATGTATAATATGTATTTTTATATTTTTTGAAAAGCTCGCAAGAGGCCAAAATAAAGGTTCTTTGAGTATTTTATATATTCAAAATTTACGTTTCGAATATAATTGATTAAAAATACTTTATCATTTTGCGAAAAACTCATTTTTCTACTGACTGTATAAAATCGATAACAACTATTTTTATTAAGCTTCTTTTTCTGTATTGTGTTACAAAGCCAACATTCTGATTGTTCATTTAAATAAATCAGTACTTAAAATCTATGTAAGGAATAAGAGGATACGAGGTTAGGACTGATGGTAAACTTATCGCTCTCAAAATTGATAAATCAATTGAATAAATGCTGTGCGTACTAGAACTTGAACCTGTGAGATCCGTCATGGAGACTAGGGTATCCAATCCCGTAGCCTTTTTCTAATCCCGGGATTTCGGGGTTGATTTTTTTTAGCTCACCGAGGAATTTGAAATCTTGAACTTGCCAATTTCGTGCCAATTTTCGGGATTTACTCAGAATTTTTCAATCCCGATATCCCGAGATCGCAACCGTGTCAATCCCGGAATTTTGAGATGAGAAAATTGAACGGGATCCCGGGAATGGATGCCCAAATGGAGACCGACAGTATTGACCACTGCACTGTTCTACGTAAACGACCTTTTTCTTCTGTTTAATATACAAAAGCAAGATTTATAAATAAATATTTAAATCTTGAACATTACTAAACTGAATAAAATAGGGCAAATATGTATATGCCATTCAATACACAAGGCATAATATGTATATCATGACTTGCTTCAACGAGCAATTTCATTAACCAATGGCAAACGGTAGCATCAACACTCTTGAAGCAATAATAAAAACAAAGGCGCAAATACTGTTTACGACCGCTGCGCCTCCAAGCGGAAGCTTGTGCAGTTCTCAAGATGTTGGTATTATCTCAGGTGAGCTATCGCCGAGGAAGGGGTTTCTGCGGCCAGTGATTGCCAACTGGCGGTCGGACCGATTCGGTGACCCAGATCGTAATGATTGCTTGGCGGCTGGCCAACTTTTCGAAGAGCTCGTCCGAAACGGTAAAGTTAATCTGCTGGAAATAATGATATGTAAATGGATCTGAGTGGAATGGAGATGACTCATTTTGTTCGATCTGGAAATTAGTTCTCTATAATGTTTTTGTTAGTGCTTTGTTAATCGAGAAGTGTTTGAGAAGCATCAAATGTAAAATGTATTACGGCACATCTACATTACGCTTAAATAGTACTTATAAACAGACAAATTATACTTAATGCTTAAAACCAGAAAAATCATACCTTTATTTTACTTTTACTGTTGTGTAGCATATTATCGATTCTTCAGATTCGACAGCTTACCTGAAATAAATAAAATAAAATTTTAACATATAACATGTTAATACATACATTTGGGATTATTGTAACAAGAGTATAGCGCGGTGAATGAATTGTGATGTATTTTTGTAGAACACGTCTACAGCAAAAACAAAACCATATATTTATGTATTATCACAATGTATCATTTGAACATCTCCCTACATCGGGTCATCAAAAAACATATATTTTTTAGTTATAGTCAAATTAAATATTTTTGGTCTCTTGCAAGAAATATATAAATTGTATATATGCCAAAGCAGTTTTATTTTGAATATTTGTCATTACAGCTAATTCCAACGTGACAATCAATTAAAAATATGAGTTAAGCTCGAGGAAAATAAATTGTTATATCCAATATCATTCGATATCACAAATATCAATGTCTTAGATTTTAAACATACACTTAAAAAACTTCATTTGATATTGAAGTTATGGGTACTTTTACCCAGACACGCTAGATATCTAGGGCCGAGAGACCAAAGAATATATTAAGAAAACCTTCTACATTCACTTTAGCTCTGCTTTGCAAATATGTAAATCACCAATGTTACAAACTATGAGCAAGCATTGTGTGTAAATGAATATTGATATTTAGTAATTATATGAAAACTTTTCATAGTATTTTTTTTTTTGTAAAGATACTTGGTTATGAGCTGCTGTCTACACTCCCTGTTGTTTCAGATTGACAATGAGCACGAATCCAGCCAACGGTGGGCCCATTGCGCCGTGTAATTCAAGTTAACTAGCTGCGTTAAACCTCCGCCACCACTGACGTATGTAACGACATGTCACCATGGCAACGGGTTCTGGACCGGCGGCAGCATCGCTGCCAAGACGGGGCCTGGCGTCGGACTGCGACGCTGGTGTAAACTTTTCGACGACCGCAGAAAGGGAAACCGCTGTCACAGATATATGTGCGCAAGCCAAATGCATTAGGCTTTTTTAGGGTTAGTTCAATGTATCAAAATAAGATGTTTGCATTAGATTTATTGGAATGCATATTAGATATAAAATATTTTTATATAAACATATGATGATCGAAAGTGATTATTTCAGATTCATATTTATAAAATATATTTTTTTTATATAAAAATATCTATGTATTATTTATTAAACATATTTTAGCTCATAAATAATTTAAGATTTCGACTGAAGGTGCTTGGTGGAATTTCAATATTAAATTTTAATCGTTCAAACTATGTACATTCTCACAGATTTTGTCACTAACGACCCGGGTTTCGCCTTTCGGCATCTTCAGGCATTCAAGTGCACGGATGAACTTGAACTGACGCTTAGCAAATGAAAGTTTCGTGTTTACATAAGATATAAATGCATCACTGAGTCCAAAGCCATTGCTGGCGAAAAGGATGAGCTCATGGGAATGCCAACAGATCTGAGTAGTAAGCAGTTTCAAGAATTATATTATTTGTTTGTCGGCAAAGGTTTTATGATTATATAGGGTATAGAAGTGGAGATGTGGGAAAGTTTAATATTTCATTTAAAATCGGAAGACTTTGCAGCTGTGCTTCGCCAGCAATGGCTTTGGACTCAGTGATGCATTTATATCTTATATAAACACGAAACTTTCATTTGCTAAGCGTCAGTTCAAGTTCATCCGTGCACCTGAATGCCTGAAGATGCCGAAAGGCGAAACCCGGGTCGTTAGTGACAAAATCTGTGAGAATGTACATAGTTTGAACGATTCAAATTTCATAAATAATTGTTTATAACATATAATATTTACTATTTTTCTTGTTTTGTAAATTATTTATATGTATGTTTTTTTAACACTTACATCGAATTATCTTTTGCAAATCTCTTCAAACCTGCACCAAGACCTCTCTTCTCTACCTATGCAAAAAAAATCTTCGTTTCGATTACGTAATAAGTATAACATTAAACTACGATTAATTTTGCTGAAAAGTCAAACATAATTATTTTAACAAAGCACTTTCTAAATTATATTTTTAAAAAATCCACCAATCAATTTAAGATTATTATTTGTTCACCCTATAAAACGACTTATCGTGGTAACTTTGAAATAACTGTGTTCTTCTAAAACAATGTTTTATTTTAGGCTGTTAACTGAATTGTTTTCTCATATTTTTATTTTTGATCATTTATTATATAATCAAGTTTTTATTACTTAAAAATCTATTCAACGCGAGAAAAACGTTATAAATAAATACTTGCTATATCTTTTTAAATACATATAATTTGATTTACAATTTTTATACGATTCAATGATAAATTCATGGCTTGTCACTCTACCTACCCCCATAGAAATTATAATAATATAATATATACATTCCATTCAATTTCAAATTTAAATAATGTCATTGTAGGAATAACAAAAAAAAAATACTTTCCTATGTATTAAGAATTCATAATATCATTTTTTTTAAATCACGAAGAATACACAAGACGCCTTCGACAATATTGTTGCGACTTCTCAATTCAATTTTAATATATATAATTTTTTTTAAAGTAACCCATTTTAACCAAACGTAAATTGGTTAAAAAAAATTTTTTTTTCACAATTATTCTCAATTAAATCCGTGCTTTCTCTTTCACAAAATATGTGTTTATTTTATTATAATTGTCTTAATTTAAATTTTATAATTTTTAGGTTCTGTTGCAACTTGTATCCATTTTTCTGTTATAATTTTTTGTGTTATTTTTAAATTAATAACCCCACACAAAAATATACTAACTAAAGTTTGATCTCATGAGGTGCTTTGAAAATAAATAAAAAAACATCTCCGAGGTAAAGCTCTTTTCTAGATACAATAATTTTGTTGCAATGTGCAGACGTTACGAGTCACCGAAAGATTAAGGGAAAGTGCACGCGAAGTACGAGAAACTTCGCAGCACATGTGTTTTTCATGAGAGGTTGGGACCAAAAGATTTATGACAATTGTATTTATGTTCTGATGTCCAAATTGTATACGGGGAATGCAGCGTCTACCGTTTTTGAACCCAGCCACAAAAAAACATACACGGAATTCAGTAACTTTGTAAAACTTTGCTGGTTTGGGACTGTGTTTATTCTTGGGTCGGCTTCTTATCAAAATTTACAAAGTCGTTAGTTTCCATGACATATCTCAGGAGCACAGCATTTTTCCAATAAAATTATCGATTTCTATTCAAATTTATAGATGTTTTTTAATGCCTAAAAAACAGGGCTGTCGATTCGCGTGAAAAAAAGACGACTCCGACTCCAACTTAAAAATAAAAAACGACTCCTACTCCGAGGAAATTTTTCGATAATTTCATTTTACCTTATATATATGTATACCATCAGATCATTTTTCATGTCAACCAAGCATGATATGTTTACACTTTTGGCTATTTTGTTTAAATATAAATCATTCAATATATTTCAAAAAAAAATCGAGCCGCTCATTTTTCACGACTCTGACTCCACAGCCCTGCTAAAAATCCCTTCCACCTTTCCAATTCTAAAATAACGGGGCAAAAAGAGAACGACTACCTAATCACTAGTCCTGTCAAAGCACCATAATTTTTAGAGTTATGTTAAAAAATTATATTGAGAAAAAGTATCAAATGTGAATCGTTCAATTTATGTACATTCGCTTAAGTTTTTGTCACCCGTCAACAACCCGGGCATCGCCTTTTAAGTGCATAGATGAACTTGAGTTAGTGACAAAAATTTTGTGAATGTACATAATTTGAACGACTCAAATTTCATGTTGAAATTCCACCAAGCACCTTCAGTTGAAATCTTAAATTAGGGAAAAAGTTTGTGTGACAAAATCATTCACATCACAAGACATGTAATGTATCCAAGTGTTAATTTGAAATACTTTTGTTTAGGATTATCCGTGGTACAAACAGATATAACTACAAGTACAAAAAAGTTTTTAGATGGAGAAGGTGATTAAGAAAAGTGCTAAATTTTCCTGCGTTGGATCGCTTGTCAAGTTTTAGGCAGGCAGTTCACGTACCGCCACTGAGAGCGGACGCATTACCGGCAGCCTTTTCGAATAGGAAATGCACCGTTGCCAAAAGGGTGGGGGTGGGGGTAACAAGGCTGAATTATCCAGGGGCGTGTGGAGGAGTTTCACTTATTCAAACTTTTATGCTAGATGATCGTTTCAATAAGTTAGCCAGTTAAGAAAAACTTTTTTGGTGAGCGTAATTTTTCTACTTTTTGGAGAACGAAATCTGCGTTTTGCATACTAATGTAATCCATAACAATCCGTTCGCTGATATCTCGAAAAGTTGTGTTTGTATTTCATTTACAAATTTGATGAAAAAATAGATGAAAAGTATTCTTAAGAGAAACATAAAAAAAAATGGATGAAAACCTGTTCGTATTAAGTTAGTATGAAAAAAATACTCTATTTATTTTTTGATACAAAGTATTCGAGTGTATTTAAAAATACTTGGAAACGGCATAATCATTACCTGATTCTTCTTATTATATAAGACCTTTCATTGAATTAACATACCTATACTCATAAATTAAAGACATATTGAATGCAACATATCAGGCGTGGGGAACCTGAGGCTTAAGGCTCCATGCGGCTTTTTGGCTACTCTGGTGCGGCCTTCTGACCAATTCTGTAATTCTGTAAATCTTTGTAAATCCGTAAATTCTTGGGATTTTCGATGTCAAATTCCTTGGAAGACCTAAAAAAAGGTCCCACGCTGGTAATTTTGGGAAATCCGCAAATTTCTGTGCTTTAGAAATTGGCATGAAATTGTTTCTGGCCAAAGATTACCTTTCAGTCAGTAAGACAATGTTTACTGTAGCCTTATGTCGAATCGGAAAAATGAATGCGGCCTTTAGAGAAGAAAAGGTTACCCACCTCTGCAATGCATACTTTTTAAATTTTTAAACAACTGCTTATACTATCAAAAAGTCGATTGCCGTAATGAGAATAATATCACTATTGTGCTGCATTTAAGATTGTATTATTAAATAAATGACCTTTCTTGGTAAAAGTCAGAATATATACAAAGTCTACTTTGATTACAAATAAAGGAGTTTTTAAAAATGCACGCAATCATATATAATAAGTTTTGAAGAAAGCAATGAAAAATAACTCCTTTATCACACAAATAATCTCAAAGTAAAATAACTCGCTTAAATTTGAAAGTAACTTATGAACCCTCACATAATTGCAGTTATATCACAACTGCAGTAGACACAACTTTTTACAAGTTTAATATCATAGAATCTCGCAGACCTTGCTACCCCTAATATTGCCAATATCCGACACCATAACGAAAATCTTATAAGAAACCACCACACGCAGCATCCTCGCCTTCATAAACGCACCCTTTCCATACTACCCCCATCCCTGCCCAGTGATTGCATCCATTACCCCGAGTCAGTTTTACCGGATCTACCCTTTGCGGAGATATCTTCTTGGCTTACCTATGTACTACGTACCCTCTGATCACCTCCCCACAGGCTTAGTGATCTCAAAACCTTCACTTGTCTTATCTACGTGCACGGTAGGGTCGTAACACAACCTTATAAAGTTCTATAGATAAAAGATGATTTTAACTACTGTGAATAGCTTTCATAAAAAGATAGTCACTTTATTGACCCGTATATTTGAATTTTTCCTTTTTTATTGGGTAATTTATTGTTCTTGTAATATCTTTATGATTGATTGTTTCGGAACTTACTTGGTAACACTCTATTGTTATGTATAATATATATACAAACTATTTTAGTCCTAAAAACATTGTTTTAAATGTAGTTGATAGTTATTTCGGCGTTTGCCTTCATCGCAACTATGTTTAAGCTTTCATTTTACTTATATTTATTTAAAATACATTATAAAAGTTTCTGATTTCAATATTAATATCTGGTTTTACCAACCAATTCATTAATAATTTCAAACGATTAAAAAATATTCGTACCTCTTTCGAACTGAAAATGTATTTTTTTTTTGAAACAAAGAAAGTGTATTATAAAATATTTATATATTGTTTTCTTAGAAATATAAACAAAAGAAAATACATAAAGCATTTTGTTTATCATAGTTTCCGAGCGGGAAATACTTTCGAGCTGCAACGTCCACGGGCTCTATACGCATTCAATTCTTGTTTTATAACTTTCATGACCTATAATTTATTATGATTTTTTATCTCAACAAATTCCACTATTTTTTGGATGTTGTTAATAAAAACATATTTTTCATCATATTAAATTTATTCTCGCTGAGAAAGTTCAAAATAAATTGTCTTTATGTTTAAAATATTTCAACAATGTGAAATTAAACAGAAGAACTATCAGAAATGGGATAGACTTATATGATAGTAAAAACGTAAAAGCAATTTGCACAACGTGTACATGTTTGCTGTTACCTATTTGAAATTAAATGTATTTTTAATGCCTGGGAGTTGTATGGTTTCGTTTATTCATAGGGTTGTAATCGAGCATGTAATACCGAAAGTAGCCGAACCCATCCGGAAAATGGTATACCACAAAATTATTCCGATCATCAAACTCACAAACCCGGCGCTGGCTGCTCAAACAAGCACGTTCACAGTTCAAACGAATAACTGAACAGAAAACTGACTTTTGACTGAGTCCACGATTAATAAACCAATTGCCGTATATTTTCAACTATTTGCAATAGTTGTATTTTGAAATATAGAATATTAGTAACTTATAATACAATGAACTTATGTATGTAAGTATTATATCGTAGTTGATTCCACAATATCATATTAAAAAATATCGACTGTGGAAAGGAAAAAGGACGTAACCCACCCATAACAAATTTTACAGAAGGCGCAAAAAACCTGTTATGATGATTTTGGGCTATAGGCAAATTATGTTATATACACAAACTTGAAGTGCACGAAGATTTGTAAGCTGGTGTTTGATTGACGTAATTGACGTAACCTTATATTAATTTAATAAATTGTTTAAGAATAACCATTTTTTAAGTCTATTTTACTGTTTGCAAGTTTGAAAGGCCCAACTTTTTTCAAACTTAAAAAAATAATTTAGATACTAATTCGGCATTTGCAGCATACATCCTTTTAATATAACGTGTATACATTTTGACTTTCGAAAAAGACTGTTTTTAAAAAACTGTGGGTTACGTCTTTTTCTCTTTTAACAGTCGATATGTATTATTAGCGAAAACGTAGAGATATAAGATTTAAAATACATATGTCAATGTTTTTGTTATCATTATTATTTTTCGTCTCTAAATATAAACATTTTTTTTACTACCAACTAGTTTTAATTTGTGTTTGAGCAACATAATGCTTTTTATTACTTAAAGAAATTTCTGGTCCTATGGCACAGCGGTTATTGTTGTTGGCTTCCGTGCCAGATCTCACGGGCTCGAATTCCAGTACGAACAGCATATTTTTGATCGATCAATGGATTTTGTTCAAAAGCATGGGTATTTTTGGTGTCATAATCCCTCCCATCCTTCAATAACTCACCGTAGCGAGAGCGATTATTTAACCAATATTCCTGTCCTCGCCTTATCTTTCTATCCCTTCTACTGTCTATGGTAAAGAGAGGTTGAGCAACTGACTAACAAAAAGTTCTCGTATAATAAATCTGTTGAGATACCTACATTAAGAGGCCATATGCTCTACATTGGGAGTGGAGATGGTTTAAAAAAAAGTTTATTTAAGACAAAATTTATTTATTTTCAAATCAATTATAGTCGACAAGATAAATCGTTAACAAAAAGATTTCTAATATCATCTTTGTAAATAAATAATGGAGAAATAAAATTCCTAATACTTTTGATGGATTCGGTTGTAATTTTGTGGAAGTTCTTATAAATATAAAATAACTTAGATTATAAATACGTGGGATAATCTAAGTTATTTTATATTTTATAATAAAATTTCTGCTTTTTAGAAAGAAATGCACTGAAAAATGAATATTTTTTAAATGCCAAGTCACACACACGACTTTGGAAATTGAAATATTTTTGATAGCATTGGAACATAAAATCTGTTAAAGTTTAAAACACATTAAATTTATTATAGATTTGTTTCTCATTGAGAAATATGGTAATGAAAATCCTTGATTTTCAGATACATACCACGTTATTTTAACGATTTAAACATAATCAAAAATCTCTTAGCATACATACTGCAAAGTAAACAGATTCTTAGGCAGAAGGTGTCTCAGACATAGAGCCCAGCGATACCTAGTTGTCGTCTCCGTGGTATCAGCAAACCGTATCCAACTTGCCATCTAACACGGACCGTTATATTAGCTACTTAATATAGAACGGATGTCTCGTGCCACGGCGGAAGCCATTAGGGGTCCTGGCGGGGAGTCGTGGTGTCTGTAGTGTTGCCACATCAAAAACACAACACATTATTGCCTTATATGATATAAAAAATAATTGTTAGAAGTATAAGTGCAAATACTAAAAAAAAATCCGAGTTTGTCAGCACATATAAATAAACGTAATAAATATGTACATTATTTAATTAAGTTATTCATAAGCAAAAATCCAATTGTAAAAAAGGTAATATAATAATTTCTCATGATCCAGCGATAACGAAACAGCTATCAAAACTGTTTTCAATCCCCATTTGTCTTACATATATACCTCAATTCATGACAAAATAGTTTAAAAAAATGCTATGAATTTATTATTATACTTAATTTCAACAAACTTAATACGTTAGAGGTTAGCTTAATTTACCTTGTTTTTCTTCACTATAGTATTAATTGATTGCTTATTTCATAGTAGTCAAAATTGCAGAGATTCACAGAAAATATTTTTTGGTTTTTAAACCTAAATTGCGTACAATGAAAAGAAAGCTATGTATTTGTATATAAGAGGTTACAACACTGTTAATTTTGACCAAATTGAGATATCAACAAAGTGAAGTGTAGCTTGTGACACTTTTCCCATTAATACTGTAGAAAAAAAACATAATCTATAGTTCAACTATTCTACAATGAAAATAGTAAAAAAACACCAGCAATTTTCTAACAAAAATTTCATGAAGCCATAGTTTTGAACGGATATATTAAAAAGTAGTTTATCTTCCGTGTACAGATATTTATTTGAATAAAATGAATGATTCTGCGAGATAAGGTAATGTGTTTATGTAACTTTTGCATATGACAAATGCATAAAAAAAATATTCTGTATTATTGTAGTTGACATGACAACACTCTTTGCAAGATGGCTGATTCTGCGATGTATCTGAGATGAATGCAAATCGGCAGGAGACAGAGGCAGCGTAAGATGGAATGATGTTCACATCACTAATGTAACGATAACGTGGAAGATAGAAGCGTTCCCTTGCATTGACACGATGCTGAAATTAGACAAACTAGGTGTGTGAGTATAATGCAAGTGGAATGGCAAGTTACTCATTTAATATACCATCAGTCTAAAGCGTTTATGTTGTAAGTTGTAATGCCACAAAAGGCAACGTTATACAAGACTGTTAATACATAATTATTTTGGTACGCTTAGCTTAAAACATGTTATAGGCGGACAAGGAAACGAATTATTGGATTATTTTACGTTGATCACTTTAAGGGGGTTCACTGTCAATACTTGGTGGAAAGGCATTATATTCAAATAGCAAAATACTCATTTCGGAGATTATAATTATGTTTAAATTAACCGCTTCTCTCTACTTAAACTTAATTTTAAACATTTTAATTTTTGTCAATTTAGTGTGGCCTATTCATATGTTGTAACTTTATTTGTGAATTCCTTTCAATACCATTTTTTTATTGAAGCTTATTTATTTAATTTTGGTTTGTATTCCACTCTGTAATATGTTATTCTCTTATCAATTAATAATGCTCTTCGTGAGCGAATACAGTCCTTATATTAATAAATAAAAGTGGAAATTAGTACAAATGTATTTTATTTTTTTAATATTTAACATTGATTGATTAAAAGTACTTTTAAAAATATATATATTTGTAGACAATTTTAAAAAGTAACAGCGTTTGTATAAAGGCATTTTGGAAAATGTGTTCTGTTTTTTAAACTGTACAATATTATTGAATTATCCTGAAGCGTAACACTAAAATACAACTTTTAGACGCTCTGGAAGTAACGAGAATTACAATATTTGTAATATTTGTTTACGACTTAAATAGGATGAAAAAAATTAATAAATAGTTGTAAGTATAATTATTTTATCACCTTTTACTCTATTTTGTTTTCTTTAAGTAAAGCAAACGATATACTTGATATTTATAAAACAAAATGGTTTAAAATGTATATCAAACTAATAGTCAAATAAAAAAGTTTCGCGATCGCTTCCATAAAGCAAAGATTTATTCTAATTCCATCAATTAAGAAAAAAACAGAGGGATTTTTATGGCCAGAGGACTGTTTCTTTTATTTAGTCAATAAAATGGTTTATCGGCCGTAAAAGTGAATCCGCACTACGCCATTAGCGAAAAGCGGATATCTGTGGGCTTACCTCGCTTTTGTATCCTTCACAAAGTAGGTATCTACCACAACTACCAGACACTACCTAACTACCTACCACTGCCATTTTCTCAAGCTGGAACATTAATTAACGAGGTAAGTTTCTGACTAAAACAAGAAAACGTCTGTTTCATTTACTGGAAATCAATGATGTTTTAGAAGTAATATAAATTTATGGCTTGAAAGCTTTATAGGAATTCCATCGTGGTTAAAACAGACAGGTATTATTACTTCGACACCAGCTTTCCAATCAATATACATAATTGTAACATTTCTTTTCATTTCATTGAGTGTCTATTTATTTGATAAATTGATGAATATTGAGTTTATTTATACTTATATTTAAAAAAGATAAATGTAAATTTTTAAGCCATGTTTGCTCGCAATGAGAATCATATGGTCTTTTAACAGAGCGTATTTTAACAGACGTTTTTCTACGAGAACAACAGCTACTGTTACTCAGTCTCTCTGCCACTGTTTTTTTAAAAATATAGAATAAGCATAGAAGGACATTGATTGGACACGTCTTGTGCAGATCTATTTCTTTTTTAATCACGGAAAAGTGGGAATTAGATATAACAAAAATTAATAAGCAGATTAAAACGTAAATTTAAGGCGTACAAGGATTCGAGCCTGTGAAGAACTCAACCAAAGCCAACAACTTTGACAACACGACCGCTGTCTTTCGATGCTTTAAACAAACTCTGTTCATAATTGGTTGAACTATTACATAAAATTAATTTTATGATTTATTTATTTTTTAATACTCGTATTTTTCCGGTCAGAATTTATATTACATTGGTCAGAATTTATATTAAATAGTCATAATATATCGGTCAGAATAAATAGTCATAATTTAAATGAAATTAGAAAAACACCTAACCTTACCTAACCTAACCAAAGTGGTATAAAATATTCTGACCGTATAATATTTTTATTCTGACCGTTAATAGTTTTATTCTGACAAAAATTGATTTAAATTCTGACCATTTAATTTGTTCTCATTTTTTGATAGTATTTCAATCATTAATGTATCAAATACACAGACAAAATGTGACTATATGCTTACAGCATATAGGATAGAAATAAAGTTATAAGATGATATGGGAAAAAATGATATTTAATCTTACCTGACAAACATATTTTAAATACATACTTTATTCAATGAAATAAACAATAAATTGGCTTGTTAATATTCATTATTTTTATGTTATCAATTACAAATATTTTTTTTACTTCATAATCGTCTAATATTTTTACTGCTAGTAAAATTAGCAGACAAAGTTATTCATTGATAAAAACTGTAGTTCCATAAATAATACAAAATAAATATCAACATGAAAAACAAGTTCTTGTTAGTTTTAATGAAAAAATTGTGTATGCTTAATTGCATGTCAATATGAAAACCTTATTTATTATTTTTAGTTTCATATCATTTAGTAGTAATGTACAAAAAAGGTCAATGGTAGTATAAAAATGTCACATGCAAAGAAAAGTTATTGTGCTTTCCTTTTATATAATTCTATTGAATCACTTCCCAATTCTTTTACTCTAAGATTGCAAAACAATCTCACTTGACAGTGCGTCGAATATTGATTTTCATTCAAAAGTAATCTGCACTGTACACAAAGTGGAGCTTTTGAGAAAAGCTCTCGTCAATTCGGTCTGATTCTTTCGCCGGCCGCACTACTTCCTCTGTAATGGAGGGTAGCCTAAAACGGATAAGCTCGTGGAATAATCCCTGAGTATAAAACAAGAGCGGTGGAGGGATCATAGCTTAAATAAGTCTTGAACCGATTCCCTGGAGGTAAATGCCACAAACAGAACGTAACAGGAAAAAAGATCCGTTTTGGAATCGAGAGACGTCATTGTGAAATCAAAGATTCATTCTAGTCAGCAATTGACTAACAATGTAGTTTGAATACAAATTTTCTTATCCATCAACAAACTCTGCCACTATTTTCAAAGTACTGTATTTTTTTACTCCATTTCAGTAATGAAAGTTTTTTCAGCATTTTTTCTCAGCCTCCTAAATGATTTGAGAAATTTTTTACTTGCTTTTTAGGATATAGCTAGTGAAATTACAAAAAAAAACTGCGCTTGATAAATTGATATTTCAAATCGATTTGCATCTTACGTCACGAATGTATATAATGCTTCCTCACAATTACCTCTCTGTTCTACAGTCTTTACGAAGCTGTAATTTTATTGGTAAGATAAACATAGTAAAGGCTTTTATAAGTTGTCTTCAATACCCCAAGCAGTTGTATCGTTTCTGCATAACACCTCTAAGCTTTTCATGTAGTAAAACCACCACAAAACCAAATCAAATTATAATTTAAGCAATACTTTGCTATAAATCTTATGCATAGGGGTTCATATAATTTGTTTAATTAAACTATTTGATTAATTGATTTGATTAATTGGATCGATAAAAAAAAAATCGAGTAAGACATATATTTGTTTTATTAATCCTTTTCTTTTTTTTGATAATTAATTAATGACGTACACGACTTAACCTTAAAATATTTTTTCATATGAGATATATTTATTTAAAAAATATATATGCTCCCAGTTTACGCATTCCGTCTATTTGTATTTTTTTCGTCAGCAGAGTTTCACTGAATGTATTGAAATTTAAATAATCTTAATTGCAGTAGTTAAAGTAGTACGGAGAACCACAATGCTCATTTTTGTGGTCTTTTCGAAACTATGAATCACGTAACTTGTCGAGAAATTATCACTCTAATTACATGTGAACAAATTTCAATTCAGGTTCACAGAAAATTATGAGATTTATTATGTGTATGACCATTATAAGTCGAGTAATGAATACTATTTAGTAAATGAAATCATAGTACCTACGACATTATTGAAAACCTGTTAAGTACAACCTTAAGCATTCAATTAATAATTTATTTGTCACAGAGTTCGATAATTGGACTTGGAAACTGAAAGACTTAAACACTTACGTTTAATCGTTCGGGACACTGAATGCCAAATGTTCAAAGGGCAACTAAGATCATCTGCGTAAGTATTATTTCCTAGAGCGAACCGAGCATTATCAAGTGCGGACTGGGGTCCTGCGTCGACCAACAGGATGCGATCTTAGCTTACATCCTAAAGTCATTACAAGTCGTTAGGTCTACAGCACGCTAGAGATCTGGTGGAGTAAGGGAAAACGCTTCCTTGGGAATATTCCGGCATTGTGCAGGGCTATGCGACTTTTAAAATACCTTAGTAGATACTTTAATTGTTTGTAAGGTTCTTTTTTACAACGTTAATTATTGGTTTAATAACTATTATAAAGTATTTTAAAAAATGTGAATTTTATTTATTTAATAGAATATTATAAATGAACAAATATATATTTCACAATGTCCGCTGTAAGCTTGAAACATTTGGCTTCGGTGCTTTACTTATTCAGTTGTGCAAGATCATTTTTTTTTCAATAAGTATAAAGACAATATGTTGTGATGAATTGAGTACTAATTTTAATCTATATTTTGTTAATATTTCCCATAAATGACAGTTTTTTTCAATAATAAAAACGTATACAACTTAATAGACCTTCTATCAAAGGGATACAAGCGGAAAATGACGAAGTGGTGTCTAAATTAAGATTTTAGTTTGAGAAACGATGGGCCTGGGAAAACTAATAATAAATAAATACTGAATCGTATTTGATCTCGATGAATCGGTTAGATGACTTTGCATAATTAAATTGCAATAAAGCTAGTTATTCAATTGTCTGTTTACATTGACCAGGGATTTTCTACGTGCAAGAATTTTACTTTAGAGTTATTTGAATAAGGAAGCTAAATAATTTAAAACGATTGTATAGTTTTTTGGAGGAATATCATAATCATTGTATTATGTAAAATAACGTAGTATTTGGTATTTGAAAAAATATTTTTTTGGGCCGAACATTTAAAATGAACGAACTACATGCTGCCCGTGGTTCGTAAGTTAAGTATAGTTGGTTATGAAGATAGCTTTTTTGGCACCACTTCTTTTTTAGAATATTATTTGCTCTTTTAACCTTATTGTGATTGGGTTATTTTAAATAATTATCAAAGTATGTAAATTCACACAAGTTTCGGTATCTCAGGCGTCAAATTTAATGTTGAAACTCCACCAATAACCTTCAGTCAAAATCTTAAATTAAATAATTTCCAATTTCATCAAATATTGTGGGAAAGTTTTACGAAGGGATGAAAATTTAGCAAAATTACACAATATTAAGTCTCCCAAAATCGATAAATCTTCAAGCGCTTCAATGGGATAGATTAGTAAACTTTGAACGTTACCACTAGGCCATTGCAATCGACAAATTATGCTATATTTAAAAGGCTCGTATTTTTCCGGTCAGAATTTATATTACATTGGTCAGAATTTATATTAAAAGGCCATAATATATCGGTCAGAATAAATAGTCAAAACTTAAAATGAAATACAAAAAAAACCTAACCTAAACTAACCAAAATTGTTATAAAATATTCTGACCGTATAATATTTTTATTCTGACTGTTCATACTTTATATATTCAGACCAAAAATTGATTTTAATTATCACCATTCAATCTGTTCCCATTTTGTAATATTATTTCAAAGATTAATGTATAAAATTTGACTTAATGCTTACACCAAATAGGATGGAAAATAAAATTATAAGAATATGATAGGGAACAAACCCTATTCAAAATCGGTGATTTGTTGTCGTTTTATGGCATAAATCTACTTGATTTTGGATTGTTCAATGCCGTGTCGTAAAAACAAGTACATATAATATATTACAAACAAAATAATGAAAATGTTTCTTTTAAACAATCCATGTATTACAAATGGAAAGAATGAGAAAATTGAAGCAATCTGTTAGGTTTTCCACTGACTCCCACGGGAAAAGCTCAACCCAAAGTGGCTGGAAAACTTTGCATGCGCAAATTGGTACGTCCTGATCTATTTTATTTTATGGCTTCTCACTGTGAAAAGAGAAACATGCGTGCCAAAGAATGAAAGCGTATTATCTCTATATACGAATATTTTTTTAGTTAGCAATAAGTTCGACTCTGTACAGAATAGCACAGCAACATTCACAATGCTATATTGCTTCAGATAGCTTTCTTAGCGTATATTAAGCATATTGAGCGTGGAAAGGATAAAAGTCGTAACTAGGGCTTGTCGGTTTTCAAAAATCGGTTTTTTCGCAAAATTTGCGACATTCGAAAACCGATTTTTCAACTTTGTAACCGGTTGTGACAAATTTTCCATAAACGAGTCTATAAACAAAAGGACTGAAAATTTGGATCTTTTATTTGATGGCCGAAAGATCATACGCCACACCCCAATAAAAGGGTATTTTTGATATCAGGAAATTTTGTTACCAAAACGATCAGTGGACGCTTTGTGTTTTCTTAAATCATATTTTCTGAAGAGTAACACCAAATAATTTCTTGTTGTGCTTTATTATGTATATAAATAAACAACATTCAAAAATTGAACCGTTTCTCGCTATTTTAATTGAATTACCCATTTTATGTAAAAAAAAAATACAAAATTGACAATATTGACATTCGAAAACCGGTTTTTTCAAAAGTCGGTTTTTGTATAAGCCCTAGACGTGACCCACACTTTTTTCGAAGCAGCTTTTTTTTTGATAATCACAATGAATACAACTTTATACACGTTCTATCAAAAGTATGTAAACTGAAAATGCCGAATAAGTATCTTTATTGAGATTTTAAGATTAAAAAAATAAAGGCTTACGAAAATTGCGATCATGAAAAAAGGTTTTTCTTTCTTAAAATAATTAAATTAATATCAGATAAAATCAATTAACAACCAGTTTATTAGTCTCCGTGCACTTCAAGGTTGTGTATATTTTATAATTGTAAAATGCAAAACGTACTATTTCCAAAATGAGCTATATTAAGTTAGGTATGCATACAGGGTAATTCAAGCCTAAGGAATCGACTGATCCTTTTAGTTTTAATATAAAATGTGTATAAGACTATCGTCTTCAAATAAGAAATCATATTTGTATGCAAATGTTATTTTGTTTGTGTTATTCGTTATAGTATTTGACTCAACTGAAAAGTTTGAGTTTTGGATTATAACCACACAATTTGCCTTCTTCCCAAAATCATCAAAAAACGTTTTTTGTGTCTCTTGTAAGATTTTTTATGCGTAGTTTATGTCCTTTTTCCTTTTCACAGTCGATATGGTTTATGTTTTAATTAAAAATTTTAGCTTACAATGTCAGATATATCAAGTATCAACTACTTATTGATGATTTTATTATAATTGGTTGACCAATACTAGAATTATTTAATATTTTTGTACAACCGACGCTCACAGAAAACAAGACATAATTTAGAACAAGAATAGTTTTTTGTGATTATTATTTTTTCAATGCTATTTTGAAAAAATGGGGAAAAAGGAGAAAAATATAACAAAATTTAAGACACTCGTGAACTTAGAAAAAAAAAATCAATTTTGGATGAAAATATCTCATTATGGATGGTTTTTTTACGGATATCGATTACTACTAAAATTTATTATTGCGGTCGGAACATTCAATATATTTTATAGAGTAAAAAATATATGTGAGCCTTTTTTTGTTGTTTATTTAAATAAGTCATTTAAAAAATAAACTTTCTTAGAAAACAGAGAAAAAAAAATATATTATAAGGTTGGTAGTTATTTCGACTGCATGCTGTCATTAGACATTTTAAAAAATTGTGCTGTGTTTTTACATTAATATTTCGATAAAAATGAAATAATACGTATTTGAGCACAAATGTACATTTTTGTCAATAGCACAAGAAAATTCATTCTTATTGGTAAAAAAGGCAAACCAAGATAACTCAGAGAGCGAAAGCTTCCCCGAGGACCGAAGACAAGGAAGGAAACAACTCTAGAAAGAGAAAGCAACGGGTTGGAGTGCAAATTATTTTTATTGTGAACATTTTTAGAGTAAACGTTGGAGTTCTATATGCGACAATCGGCTTTTCAGGATGTATGAGGATCTTGGGACGACTGTATTAGGTGACACTGGAATGCACCCTTTTAAAAAAACTCGTAGGAAGTGTTTTTTCTATATATATAGGCAATCTGGGTTGATAAGAAGAGTGAAGCTAATTTCAATAAAATCTTTCCATATTACCTTTACTGATAGTCACAGTACATTGCCGTGCTTGATCAAAACTTTTTCAGTTCACAACTAAAATAATAATAATTTAAATAAAACATAAATTTGATGATATTTCGTTTTCTAACCAATATTAAACTTAATACTTTCGATGGTTTCGGCGGTAACTTTGTGGAAGTTCATTTTAATAGAAAATTTAAATTAACTTTGATTATTCCACGTATTGTGTTACTAACTCTCTTACCTCTTTGCTTCCCTTAAAAAGGAAAAATCCCAATCTGATTGATTACAAATCATTAGTATAATTAGTATCATTATCTGTTTGTTTTATTTCGATTCTACACCCCCCTCCTTGCTCCTCTTAAAGGGAAAAAAACCCAAACCTCCATTTTGTAATTTTATAATTTTAAAATGTTAGAATCAATCTTGCTTCATTACTTAAGCAAACTTTGCGAAAGTAAGTCTGAAGATGCCTCTGAAAGAGGCGAAACACGTGTCACAGTTAGTAACACAATACGTGGAATAATCAAAGTTAATTTAAATTTTCTATTAATAATAAACTTGCATACAGTTTACTTCCCTTAATCCTATATATCTCTTCTTATCTTCTCTGGATGTAGAGGTTGAGTGACCTTTTATCCAGCTTAAGCTATAAATCTTCTGTTGAAATGTTTTATCAGAGGTTAATATGCTGTACATTGGGAGAGGACGTGCTACTCACTCGATACTACCGTGAAAACAGAGTATGTCAAGAAAAGTCAGAATGACACAAGCCATAATAAAATTATATGCGTTTGTCATCGATCTCTGTGGCAATGAGAATGTTTTGTGGGATCATTAGAGGTGAAGTGAGCCAAGTGGTTTGATGCGTTGTAATATTATGCACGTCTGAAAGTATCGTAAAAGTAAGGTAACCTTAGTTAATACGGTCTTATCTCCATAAAATAAAATTATTCAATACACAAAAACACCAGAAAAATCCGTGATTGTACATATGGTAATTTTTTTTTGCCATGTTACTATTAAATTTGGCTCACTTCGCCTTGCAAGGGCTTATATTATTTGTTTTATTTATCTTTACTGAAAAATATATTTTTTTCAACTGCTTATATTATGCAGCACATAACTATAGTTTAAATAAAAAAAGACACTATACGTCGTGAAAATAATTATTCATTACGTACTTCATTTTAACATCTTTAAGCACTAGGACGCTGGAGTCATTAAAATGATCGTTCAACATTTTTAAATGTATAATAATACCATTGTAGCTTCCACGTTAAATATTGTGCATAACTATTAGTGAGTGATTATCACTAAGTGATGAATAATTACTGCAACATTGTGGAGTATAGGAAACAATTTATATTCAAGAATATTTAATTACAATTTAACGGGTGCTGTAACGTCAGTAATAAACTTCATAAATAAAAAAACTGGTAATTTATTTATTACATAATAAAACATTTTAAAATAAATATTAAATAATGAATAGCATATGTATTTTTTATAAACTCTTTCACAAGACGTTTAAAAATCCGAACACATCGAGTTAAATGTTTCAATATACAATTCACACGTGATATTTTTTTGTTGGAAATATTAGAGTTCAAAAAAAATCGTTTCAAAATGCCTGGTTCCTAATATAAACATAATCTGTACGAATGAAAAGCTCTAAATCATTGTTTTAAATTAAATTTTGGTAGAGATACGATAACCTAGATTTTACGAGATTAATTAAAGTAGTGAAAGCTTTTCAACCAAATAATGGTAGTGCAAAACAAAGGTTTTAGAAAGGTATTAGATAGGCTTTCAATCAATAGTTGATTGGAAGTGAAAGAAGATTGGCGCCATTAAATAATTATTGGTGCCTTGATGCCTATATGAAATATAGCTGAAACCCTAACCTAAATTGTTCATCGATTTTTTGTTGAATTTTGAATTTATGTTACACTCACTTGTTCTCTATAATATATAATAATGTGTTTTATACAAAATAAATTTTGATATATATTTATTGATTTGGCATTTACATGGTAGAACTCCATTATAATAGGGTAAAAATATCAACGTGTTTTAGTTCTACCGTTTTTTTTTATATTTATGAGTTGATAGCTATTTCGGCTTTGGCCGTAGTCAGAACTATGCTTAAGCTTATGATTTGCTCAACTATATATACTGGCAAATATACTGAGCAAAATGTAAGTTTCAGCGTAGTTCTGACGATGGCGAAAGCTGAAATAGATATCTGCTCATAAATATAAAAAACTGTAGAACTAAAATGCGTTGATATTTTTACCCTATTAGATTTTGATAAGTTAAAGTTGTATTAAAATAAAAAATAAATGAGATTTGATGTACCCAAAAAAAGTCACATATAAAAGTTTCTTATTGTACTATAACATTTTTTTTTATATGCATTATTTAAATTTATTATAACTTATGATTTTGATTAAATGTGTTAGATGAAAATTCGATATCAAATTTAAATCGCTTAAATCTTGTACTTTCCTAAAAGTTTTCTCACTATTGACCTTGGTTTTGCTTTTCAGTATATTCAGGCATTGAAGTACACAAATAAACATGAACTAATTAATGGTTAGTTTGTTTCTTGAATTTTAACGGTTCAAATTACTATTGGTTGACACGTTCGAAAATTTTGCAAATATTTTTCTTGCGGAAGATTTTCTGCAATTATTCAATAAATAAATAGCAATCTTTCTTTGAGATAAAAGCATTAAAGGACTAAAAATATGTTAGTTATTTATTTGTTTACTGTAGTAAATATTGATAACTTGTTTTTTACTCGGACTTTGAAAAGTTGGTAAATAATATTTGGTATTTTCGACACGCATACGTAAAAATGTTTGCCACTGCTGTAATTTTAGTAAAGTGATCTTATGGTGACAAGGAATCTTAGAGTAGCATTGTTGTGTTTGTAATTCATATACTCCAGATAGGTAACGGATTTAATTTTGCAATTAATTTATTTTTAATTTTCTTTTCATCGTTTTAGTAATATGAGAATATAAGCTTTATATGTTGCTTCAAAATGTTGATAGTTTTACAAGTAAACACGAGTTTATGCTAAGCTAAAAAAAATGATTGGCTGTTGTTAGTACTTTACTAAAATAATATTAATTGATTACCAGCATTCAATGGTTTCAGTTAAGGGAATGAGGGAGTTAAGTTGTTTTAGTTGAAGTTAAATCCCCGTGGAGTTCCAGAAAGGACTAATTGATTTCCAAATAACGCAGATATTAAGCGATTCGAGAACCACAAGGCTTTAAGTGTAGATTTTCGGCGAAGAAAATGAAACAATGAGTTAGTCTTTCAAATACCATTTATGGTATAAATTGCTCCTTTTGTTTCGTCAAAACTCTACACTTAGAACCTTATAGTTTTCGGATTGTGATTATTAAACGTAATATTACTAAAACCAGACTAGTTGAAATTAACAAACAATACTTTTAGTTTAAAAATGTACTTAGAATATGTACATTTACATTTTTATTACTTTTTCAGCTTCTGTAAAAATATTTGATGACATTTTGAACGTTTAATTTTATATACATACTGGCAGTAAAGAACTGCAAATTTGAAATTATGTCAAAAACTTTTAATTTACAAACACGTAAAATATTATATTCTATCATTTTTATTTCATCAATTGACCCGGTATTTCTGAAAAAGTAAAATTTTTCACCTTTTCAGAATGGCATATTTTGTATCGTTATTTATAAATTCCTTTTGAATTTCTATTACTAATTGCTTGTTACACCCTTAATAATTTTACTTGGCTAAGCATGATTTTTCAATCAATTTATGAATTTCTGTTCAAAGGCATGGATGTATGTGATGTTTTGAATTCCCCCCTTTCACCCATCCTATCCTATGAACGGGGCGTACCGAGAGCGATTAGCTTACCACTAATCCTGTCCTAGCCCTATTCTTCTATCCTTACTCTCTTTGAAAAAAGAGAGGTTGAGCAACTGAGTAACAAGCAGTTCTCGTAGAAACACTTCTGTTGAGATAAACTCCATTAGGAGTCCATATGCTCCACATTGGTAGCGGACATGGTTTAAAAAAAAAAAAAAAGCATACAAAATCCTGTATTAATGTATTGTGTATTCTTTTCCGTTGTAAATTCTCGTGATGAGCAAAAAGGATTTTAATCATATAAAATAAATGTGAAACTAGTACGAAAGAGTGCCTTTACAACACGTATTGACTGTAAACTCATTAAAAATCACCGTACTGGCAAAAGTTTGTAGATAGTTATGAAATAAATTTAGCTCTCGTTAAAGTCTTAAGCATGTATATTTTATGTAACATAGATAATTATGCAAATATATAATAAATTAACGAACTGAATTTTTCCTGACAAAGAATTCATATTTCTTTGTATACTTCACTCATTTTCGTTAATTTTTTTTACCCACCAACTTATGCTAGTGTACAAGGACGATATACAATTTCTCATACTCATTATAAGCTATCCTGCAGTACGCACTGACATTTGATATGATATTAGGTAGTTAGATCTGTCTTAGACCCGAATTCGAAGTCTGTTTCTGACAGCAAAGCCCTGTGGTGAAATACTTGCCCTATTGTGAACAGACACACATTTCTGAGTCCCTGTGAAACATACCTATATGGCGTCATGTCTGATTTGATACGCCTCTGCAATATGTGAGCGAGATTGAATTTTTCATTTGCCAATTTTAATTAAATTAAAATAGTTAATTGTTTTTTTTCGAAATTTTTTACTGATCGAAAAACAGGAGCCTGTGGCTTTTGTCTCTTAAATGTTTTTAATTAACGAACGTCGGGAAATATTTAGGTAATGTGTCAAAATTTTTGGCTGTTATTGCATGGACGTTGGTATGTGAAAACTTTAAGCTTTGTGTTATTGAAAGAACTTTAAAACGACGTATGGTAACGGGAGACAAGCATAGCAGTTTCTGTCAAATCAAATGCAAAAGAAAAATGTGTACTTACTTGAATACAAAATTGACGACACTTAGTTGTCTCTCGATAAACTACTTCTCTATACGTTGCCTTCCTATAATGTATGTATACAGTTAGTACACTCCAAATTGTACATTTTACAAACCAAATTTAACATTATTGGACATATACATATATAATAATAATAAAAATAGTTGATTTTAGTATTTATAATTCTTTAAAATTCTTCATTATCAACTTCATTGTAATCTCGTATTGCAACCGTCACTTCTGCAAATTGCTATAATTGCCTGACACGCAGGAACATTTATATATTAAATTTACTGATTTGTAGCTGTATTCTATGAAAATGTGCAAAAATATACCTAATTAATAAATCATCCAATTTCTTAAAAAATGTTCCAAGTGTTTTTCCAATTGTTTTTTTTGTAAAATTTCCGATTTTCTTTGTAAAATATCCAATTTGGAGTGTAATGACTGTATCATTGATTCATCGGAACTAAAGAATATGGCTGAATATAACAGCAAACAAAATGATTGAATGGATGTATTGTAAGCAGCACGTAGTTACCATATGCTACCCACAGATATCATATATGGTAGAAGAAGAAGAAGAACACTAACGATATAAAAAAAATACAATTAGAAAAACTATCATAAATTTATATGTATACTGAGTGCGTGTCTGAGTGGTCAACGTCATTGGTTTAGAACACGGGTTCGAATTTCAGTTCGTACAGTTTTTAAAGATTGATTTTCAAAATGTTTTATAGATTTCTATTCGATCCCCGTTACCACCTATTATATTCTTAAAAACGGAGCGTAGCGAGAGCGATTAGCTTACCACTTGTTATATCATATTCTTGGACTTTTATTACTTTTATTACTTTGAAAAAAAGTAATAAACAGTTATTCTAGAAACTTTTTTGTTGAATTAAATTCCATTAGCAGCGTATATGTTCTATTTTAGGAGCGGGAACGGTTGAAAAAGTGTGTACACAAAATAGCACTAAATATGTATCTCTGTTAATGTTACAATCGGTTTCCGATTCAACATCCGCTAGAAAAAATGTACAACAATATGTTTTTAAATAATAAATACTGTATCTCAACAGATAACTTTGATACTATCGCCTTTTTGCGAAATGATAAAAAAAGTTTTATATTCAATTAAACAAACGACCTGGTTCTACACTAGAAATAAATTACACAAATTCCATTATTAACCAAAGAACCCACGAAATAATAAATTCAAATATTGCTACTGAAGCTGAAGTCCAGAATACGGATTAAAATAATTAGTCTCCGAACTTTTTGCTTAGATTCGGAACGCCTTACGGGCAATTTTATTATTCTGTTCCTATTTCGTGATAGTAATATTTCCGGATTCGCGCAAAGACAATGCAATGCAAATGAGCCTCAGGACATTCCCTGCTTTCGTACTTAATCAATTATTATTGCTCTGGTTATTTATTATTCCAACGCGAAGTGGGGAGGGAATTTTCGGACCGAAGCTGTTTACGATTGCCTGATAATTGTTTTCTGATTCAATTATGAAATAATTATAAACCCGAAAAGGATTCACACGTGCGGGACTCTCTTTGTCTAAGTAATTTGCACGCTTTTCATAATACGGATTTTCTTTTCGATTTTCGTACCGACGCAAAATAATTGTTTTTTGCTTGTACAGTGGAACCTCTCATAACGAGTTTAATTCGTTCCAGAGTCTTACTCGTTATGTGAAACAATGTTTACAATATAAAACAATGTAAAATACAATAATGCGTTCCATGCCGAAAATAAAATCATTTTTTATATTTTTAACGTTTATTAAAATAAAATTACATACTTATAAATTGTAAGCGTAACAACCTGGAATGCGATTTCGATTTGCAAAAAAAAATAAAAAAATGACTAGTTTATTAATTAGGACAAATAATTTATTCTTTTTTACTAGAAAGCTGTCTAGAGACATTCGTTTTTGTCAACGCTTTAAAATTTGGTCAAAATGTGACACAGCATTGTCATTAAATACGGAAGCCGGTAAATTGCTCGAATTACAAATTATTTGAATTGCTTGGTTATTTAAACGATTTTTCACGACTTTTTCTACGAATTTCATTTTTATCTTGTGCGACACTTGTTTAGAGAGTGAAATATAAAAATAATTTTCGTAAGTATTTATTTTAATCGTGTTCGCTCCAAATGCGAAACAAATGATCTTTTAATGGAGTTTATCTCAACAGAGGTGTTTCTACGAGAACTGCTTATTGATTAGTTACTCAAACTTATTCTATATATTTCCATAAAACACAGAAGACTAGGGCTAAGACAGAACAAACGGAAACAAATTGATTATCTTGTTATTCAAGCAATTTCCATTCGAGCAATTTACCGGGAACCATTAAATACATTGATAAAATGCATATCCACCTCCTTATTAGGGTGATGCTGCTCAATGTACGATACAACAGTTTTCCGTGCATTTAGCATTTCTCTTATTGCGCCAAAAGATTGTTGATCTGTTACTTCCTCCTTCCCTACTAACAAACTTTCCTCTATAACTTCTTGCTGTGAAAAATAATGTAACTCCATAACCTCTTTGGTGGTCAGCTCTTGACTGTGCTGTTCTACAAGCTCATCAATATCGTTGTCATCCACCTAGTCTCATGGTATTATAGTGCACACTCACAGGTGAGTGACGTAAAGATGGGAATTTCTTTTTCTGCGTCACTCGCTATGCGAAATGTCGTTCGTTAAGGGAGCATTTTTTTCACAATCTGTTTTTCTCGTTATGTAAATTACTCGTTATAAAAGGTGTTCGTTATAAGAAGTTGCACTGTATATCGCAGTAAAGTTAATAAATAAATGAGAATTTTTGAATTACGTGTATATCTTAAAAAAAACAAAACACATTTTATTTCAGAACTTTTATCAGAACCGCTTTCGTTCATCGCAAGCATTACCAACTTACGAATCATCGAAACTGGCCTTGATATTTATAATTAGTATAAAAAAGTGACATTTATTTTGAATACAACGCATTTCTGAAAAGAATTGATTGTTAATATGTATATCGTTCGACATCATACAAGAAAATAAATTTTACTTTATTCACTCTGTTGGATTTTTTTAGATGGCTAGTAAAGTACAAAAAAGAGATAATTTTCTAAACTAATGAATAATATTGATTGCCGAGCTAAATTTAAGGATCGTTGATGTCTGTAACTGGTGGGAAGCTGATATGATATCAGAACTCGATGAAAATAGACCTTTTAGAAGGCCAATCAATGGGTCGTAGCTTAAAAATGGTATATTTGACTTTGAATGTGCGTATTGTATCAAAACTTTTGTAGCACATCACCATATAAGATTTGCCAAATAAAAGGTTGAGGCAATTTAGTAGATATTTTGACTAAAAAATATTGAATGCTTTACTTTGTAAAATCTTTATTTTTCTATCATTGGAAAATAATAATTTGATTAGTGATATAGAGATACGTGTAACAGAACAATTTTCAAAAAATCAGGAAATCTATGGTACTAAAATAAATTATTGTATATTTAGTAAAAACATTGTATTTTAGTCATACATATATATATCGTATCACAGGTAGTTTATTTAATACAAACTTACATGTTTGATTACCTTTGATAAACGTTTAAATATGAAAAAGACGAAAAAATATTATAAGGAGAATATAAATATTAATTTAAATGTCTTGGATAGAAAGGCATCTTATATCACAATATCAATATTAATTATATTTTATTTGCATTAATTCTATACAAATATCAACATTTAAGGGTTTGAACCTTCATCCACAACATAACCGTTAAATGTTCCATCCCTCACAAACAGGTAAACATTTAAACTTTAAGGCCTGATGTTGTTCTTCTTTTTACCAAAGCTGTCCAATGACAAATGTCTAGCCTCAAGGTAAGCTGGGTTGAACATTTATTTTCTAGGTACAGTCCTCCCCCATTTAAAGAATACATTTCGCTATATAGCGCATGTAAACAAGAAAAATACGGCACGTGTGTCTATGACATGTTAAACAGTAAGCACTGTTTGGTATCTTGATAATTATCTATGAAAACCCCTTATCAGAGTTAGCTAAAATTCGAAAATAATTCTTCGACCTTTATTTTCGACGTCAAAATGAAACTTGTATTTATTCTGCAAAACGTCATAAATTAGAAGTATTAAGACATTGTTTCTAACTAAGTGCTGGAAAAATGTCACCATACAGTAGTTCTGACAAATGATATGAAGTTATCTTTTCTACTTTAATTTTGATATAAGCATTTTAATTTATTTCCGTAGCCACAGTTGTAAGCTTAAAAACTATATATCTCCATTCTTCCTTGATGGTACATTAAAAAAAACTTTGTATAATAAAAGAACACAATAATAAACAGCAAAATGCTATTTTCGGTGGATTCAAGTTAAAATTTTGGGACTCGATTATTAATTAGTCAAAATAAGTTACAATCATTTTCTCAGAGCGGTATCTATCACCTCACCTGCCAAAACTGTCAAGCTGTATATATAAATCAGATTGGTCAAATTTTTAATCTAAGAAGTTAATAAACAAGTCTAATGGTAAAAACGAATATTTTTTTAGAGTTTGTGAATCATTTCATAAAAATGTTGAAACACTACATATATATAGTAAATAATAAAGGGCTTAGAATGAATAGCATGGAGTTATAAAAAAAAAAATTATAAGTAGACAAGTCAATATAAAGGAAAAATAAGAAAATAACATTTTAAATAAAATAGACGAATCACCATTGCCAAACTTATTTCAATTGAGATTTACTGTTCCTAATTTAAGTAATCAATTCTTAATTAGTATTATCAATGTTTTTTTTTTACTCCCTCTCTCCGTTCAGTAGAAAAGAACAAAACACCGACTTTTATTTATTCGTAAATCTTGCGGTATTGTGTCTGATTATGCTTCTTAAAGAAGCGAAACACTTGTCACAACACAACAAGCAGAATAACAAGGTAATTAAATTAAATTTTATTGCAACAATTTAGGTAGATGATACTAGCATTTTACAATTCAACACTTTCTGTCGATATAGTGCAGCGGTCTGGGAACCGGGGTGAATTACCCCAAATGAGGTAAAAAATAAGTTTTTGGGGGTAATAAGAAAATTTTTCTAATTTGCTATTTTACAAATGTGTTAGTATTTTTACAAACCATTCTTTAAACTTAAACAATTCAGCGAGATATGCGAGTATCAAACATGAAGCAGCATCATTTTTCAAAACCTAAAGGGGGAAAGTTTTCAATTAGATTTTGTTTGTTCCAATATGAGAATTTTATTTTGTTTGTGTATTACATACTTACTATTTTCATGCAACTTTTTTTATTTTCTGTGTAAATTAATTCAATATTTTTTTTTAAATTTAAATTTACAATGATTGCCTCCTTTTCAAAATGAGGAGGTAATATCAACTTATGGTTAAAAAAGTTCTCCGACCGCTGATATAGCGTATCAAATCACACAAATATTTATATAAACTTGTATTAAAATATTATTCTAAGACACTGGGTAATCGTGTTGATATCTAATTTATATATATTTTTTAAAAAAAAGCTTTGATTGGATTTTTCTTCATCGTTCATTGAAATCATAGATTTTTTCAATATATAGATGATGATAACGGCAATTAAGCAATAACTTCTGCGAAACAAACCAAACACGCACTAAATTTTCGTTAGTCTGCTCTCCAGTCGGCCGGTCGTAGGGTCAGACCCATAAAAATAGTTAATCGAAACTCCAACCGACCATTAAAATTAAATACCAATTGAGAGACTAAAAAAAGGTTTCAGCAATAAAAACAAAACGAATACGTGTAAAGTTCCTTCGATGCGTTTGGGGTAACGCAAGGATTAATGTGCGATTAAGTTAATCCCTTGGTTCCCGTGTGTTCACTTGATCGCACTTGCCCTTTGGTCCGAATGCCACCATTAGGGCTGGGAAAACTTAACATCATTGTGTTCGTCGCTGAATAAAAGTGCTTTTTCTGTAACATTGTAGATGTGATACATTTATTTTTTTGGCATTTTTTACCCATGTCCGCTTCCAATGTGGAGCATATGGACTCCTAGATGAGTTTATCTCAACAGATGTGTTTCTACGAGAACTGCTTGTTACTCATTTTCTCAACCTCTCTTTTTTCCAAAGAGAGTAGAAATAGAAAGTACTAGTGGTTAGCTTATCGCTCTCGATACGTCCCTTTCATAGGATAGGATGGGTGAGATCGGGGAATTCAAGACATCACATACATCCATGCATTCGAACAGAAATTCATAAATTGATTGAAAAATCAATTTATAAAACTGTCCGTACCGGGATTCAAACCCGGGAACTCCGTAACCGAAGCCAACAACGTTGACCACTCGACCACACAATGGGTATTTTTGCCATTACTACATAAAAAAGTGCTAATTTTTCAAACTTTTAAAAATAAACGGTAGACTTTTTTAGCTCATAAAACAAGTTGAAAACAATAATATCAGTGTGAGGTTTTTGTCATTTACATAGCTTCTTTTATATTTTAAATATTTGTATTTTAAAAATATTTTTTTTTAATGTGTATCAATAAAATATTTTTATAATAAAAGCGATGTCTTAATGTTCATCAACTTTGCACTTTATGTCGTGAAATAGATTATGCAGAAATAAAACAACAACATAATATCTGTAAATGTTTTCAAACAAGATAAACGTAATTGTCTTATTTAGTGATTGACACTTAGTTGATAGATCTTCATTTAAATAAGATCAAAATAAAGCTGTGATATCTTGTTCGGCTATTCGCTCTCGTCAAAGCTATCTAAAACTTTATCTAGCTTATAGATATATATATAACAATAAATTAACCAAAGAACGTTCTCGACAGTGTATGGGCGACATCTTAACATAATATGACTCTATGATTTTATACAATAACATTGACTTCTTGTAATGGCTTAAATAATACTGATGAATTATATTTGCTTAGTTACTAACCAATTTAATACCAAGCGGACACAGGTTTCCGGAACATATGCAAGCGATCACGGATGTCCAAGACATTTAAAAAATCACATACTTGGTATTCTAAAAGAATATAAGTAATATTTTGATGAATGTGTGTAGTGCCATTTATACTGAGTCAATATAGGTTTTTAAAATATCGAATTCGAGTGTATATTAGGCAAAATCATTTTTCTCAAAAACACGCAATATCTCTGGGACATATAAATGATTTATTTGCGCGGTATTCAAACGGTTAAAAAAAATATTTGCTTGATTATATTATTTATTAATTTCTTGTTTTTTAGTTCATATGGCCGTTATTGCAAAGATGTCATTCTGGATTCAAAATTAAAACATGCATTTGTTTTACGAAGTGGTTTTCAAATTTAGAGGCTGTCTTTAGTGGTTTTTTTTATCCATTTGTATCAGTTTATCACTAAGAACGACAATGTTCTGTATAAAAGCTTTTGACATCCCTGTTTGTGTGTCGGTATCACGTGACCGCAATAAATCGCCGTGTGCGCCCTTTTGTTTATGACATTTATATATTTGGGCCAGGGGATGTAAAAGTAGCAGTTATGGAGTCAACTCTTAGCCGCGAAAACAAACTCATAAACAAGACTGAGAGAGCACTGCGATTATTTGTCGCCGCTAAACATTATTGCTCCTTACAAAGTTGGTATGTTTTCCACTTTTATCAGCCGTTTTGACGAATAGTAAACACTGAGAAAAGGCCTCTACGTAATAAAATCCGCTACGCGACATTTCCATTTTCAGAAAAACAATTCTTTTGAGTTTCTTATAAGTACACCTTTGTCGTCCTGGAAATATTAAAAACATTAATTTTGAGAAAATCAATCGTCAGTAAATATTTGTAGGTATTATATTTTCGATTAATTGACAGTTTAAATATCATATGAATTATAAATCTAAGTAAATGTGGTGACAAGATAAAAACAGTAGTAATTGCCCAAAACTCTCTTTCTACTTAAGGTTTTGTGAACAAATAAATCAATTTTGGACATTGAAATGCTGTAGCTATTCCGCAGTTTTATCAGATTGGAATTGTAAATAAATTGAGTGTTGTAATTATGTCAACATTGAGATTTTTCTTAATAAAAGAATAAAAATATAGCGTTGTGAAATAAACTTTGAAGATAAAGAAAAGAGATTTGTTTATTTCGCGTGTTTAAGCATTTGCTATTATTACTTTAAAGGTGTTTTCTGTCAATGGTTGGTGGGACAGCATTGTATTAACAAAATAAAAAACTTCTTTATTCTTTATTATCAGTTAAAAATGCTCGTAATGAGTGATACCCCGGTCCTGATAAATAAATGTAAAATTAGTACAAACAATGATTCCCCACTTTTTGCTAACGATGTATTTTTATAAAACTACGTAATATTATGTTTCGCTTTATTTATATTTACAATATAATGAAAATCTAAAAAAAAACAGATTTGTTACATTTCTATAATACAATTTAATGCAGAACATTATAGAATAAAAAATAAATCAAATTTCTTAAGTAAATATCATAAAGTGAAGACTGAAAATATTACATCTTTTTTCACATGAATTTTCCATAAATGGCATTTTTTAGCCATGCCTCGTACCAATATGGAGCATATAGACTCGTTATGGTGTTTATCTCAAGATAAACATTAACTCTTATTTTTAAAATATAATAAGAATTATAACAGAACTAGTAAACTTTTTTTTTATTTGGATTAGTGGAAAATAATTTGAAACAGATATCGATGTATTCCAAGAAAAATTCAATAATTCGATTGAAAAATCAATTTATGAAAATTTTCATACTCGGATTTGAACCCGTGAGCACCGCAATCAAATCCTTAAACGTTGCCATTCAACTACGGATATGCAAAGTAGATATTGCAAGAAAATATCCATTCACGATATATTTATTATTTATAATTAAAATAATAAACCCCATCCCAAAAGAGAAAGTCGTGTTCCACTGGTTCAGCGGTTGGAATATTGAACTGCGAATGTCATGACGTATGACTGCTCAAAACTGTCTCCCAATTAAAAATCAAACAATATTTGTATTATGTTGTACAACCCACTATCACTCCAACACCTATAAACCACGATTGATTCGGTTGTCTGATAATTAATTCGACCAATAGTATTACCGCCCCGTACTTATCTGTTTCTGCCCACGACTATAATAAATGATGGCAACGCCAATAATAAAGCATACGGCTCAACACACAGCCAACGTTATATCAGATTTAGTCAATTAATTTCGATGCTTGTTTCAGTAGCGCAAAATCTCATTTTCATTTTGTAAATTATTTCATTCCAAGTGAACAAACACTTCAAGTCAGCAGAACCTATTTTATATACCATAAATCATTGCATTCATATAACATTTTTCAATTATTACTATCTTGATAAATTGAAAGTATTTTTTAACGATTAACATAATTGAAATTGAATTTACTGCGGGCTTTCCAGAATCAGCATTTTTTTGAGCAAGGCATACTTAAGTGATTGGCAATGACTTAGATACCCGTATTTTTAATTGTATGTTCGTAAAAGATGCTTAAAACATTATTTAATGTAAAAACATATTTTTTTTGTAAAGATAAGTTATTATGTCACAATAATTTTCGTAAATTGATATTTTCTACTACGCTATCGCCAACATATTATTTTGGCAACACCACCACTTAACGCACACCTTTTGAACGAATATCAATTGTTTTTATCTATTTTTTTTGTATTTGAAGGTATAATAATTAAATAAATTGTCCTGCTATTTTATAAATTCGTTGTCCAGATAATATTGTTAATGCTCAAAGATTTTTCATTTAATATAATTTAGTTGTAACAGATTTTTAAAAATTAAAACAATTGATTGTCTGAGGAGTCAAAAATAAAACGTTCCAATTGTGTTGCTATAAAAAAAGCAATGACAATACTTGTGATATCAGCTTTTTATATTTTGTTTGAATACACTACTATTCTGCGAGACTTTCTTAGTTTTAGATGTTTTTCTAACTGTGCATATTTTGTCAAACAAAGAATAAATGTATGGGTTTTTGAGTTTTGAGAATTTGCATTTTTTTAAATTATTTACAGACAGATTTGTGATATAAATTTGATGCTTGAGATAAGCAGTATAATAAAAGATGTTAACTAAAGAGTGCCTATACAAATCCATGCTCAATATTCACAATATTATGTAGATCGAAATATTATATTCAGCTAGACTTGTGTTTAGTTTAAACATTACAGATTCTTTTTTCTCTGTTTTAAATTAAAGATTCTTATGAAACTCGTGTTATTTCGACCATTCTATTAATGCAATAGAGCAGAAATAAAATCAAAAGCAATACTTTATCTGAATGTTAAGTAAATTTAAAACGATATGTAATATCATATTAATTCACGAAGACACTTAATAAGTAAGCGTAAAATCTACTGTATTTTAAGTGTATAAAAAGTTTTAAGCAAATTATGCAATAAAAAAACTAAAATACATATTACATTAAAATATATCTTGCTGCATTTATGACACTCAATAAAACACTTGCTCTAAAAGTGATCTTTGCTGAGGTACAGTCAGTTACATGAAACGGTTTATAATCGTTTAATATGTTTGCGATTCATTGGCCCGCGGACCGCACATTGTGTATTTCTATTCTATTTCGAAGGCTGCCTGTTTAGTATTTAGGCTTGTTTGCGGCTCATCGTTTTGTGCGGGTGAAAATCCTTTGACAATTTTCATTGTGTTTAAATATCACTTTGCGCTGTACGTTTGGGCGCTTTGTTTGTCAAGTGCTGCTGTCATAATATTGTATCATGATAATTGTTTATCGTTTTGGAGTTTGACGTTCACTGCACGCTACAAAAAATGCATCCATGCATCAGCTTGTCAAAACATTTGTTCAGCGGTGAAGTATAAACATTGACTTTATAGAAATATTTTCATTGTTTATTATATTGCGAATGAAATTTTATAAATGATTACTTAATTTTAGCAGATATCTGCAATGCATTTATAGTTGACGTCTGTAAATTCAAAGCACAACAATAAAAATTAAAGCATATTCAGTTATAATAATTAACACGTACATTTGAGTAAATAATAGTACTTTGTAACGTTAAAAACATTATAGCATTAAGTTTTCCCCTGAATATTTATGTATTTGTTGTTAGGATGACGTTTATTAAATATTCACCAAAGACACAGAGATAGTATTTTAATGTTCTGAATATAAAAATTAACATTGTAAAATTGTGATACTCTTGTCAGCTAACTTTTATTTTGCAAAATTACTTGTTTAAAGAAATGTTTTATGGTTATTTTTTTTTAATTGTTTTTATTAAGCTAAGCATGCCGGGTCACATGGCACAGTGGTTAGAGTTGTGGGCTTTCGTGCCGGATCTCACGGGTTCGAGTCCAAATACGAACAGCAATTTTTCGATTGATTTATCGATTTCTGTTCAAAGGCAAGGGTGTTTCTGATGTCTAAAAATTCCCTCCTAACCTTTAAGATCCTTTAATAACTGGGCGTAGTGAGAGAGATTAGTTAACCGCTAGCCCTGTCCTGGCATTATCCTTCTATTCTTAGGTTTAACTGTGAAATACGTTTTTTGTTTGTACTTGTTTTTCAACTATATCAAGATCTTTCTTATTTTTGTTGAGGGAATAAACAATCAACTTAAATATTATATTTTTAAAACAATAAATAAAGATTTTCGTTTATTTTTTACAAAGTACTACATCAATAGTACTACAGTGGTTAATCCACAAAACAACATTACAATGCACTGTTGATCCTATTATAGTTCAAGTGGGGCTCTTGGAAAATCCCTTTGAACAAATATAATTAGATTTGCATTTTATCCTGCAACTACAACAATATTTTAACTTGACGAAATACAGCAATGACATTTCAAAGGAATGAACGACCCTTTTATTTGACGATGAATTTTATCTAAATTTGATAGTTTACAGACAGACTGTGAAGACTGTAGACAAACTCGTAAAAATGTCTGGCCCGACTTTCATTTTCACGAAAAAATAAATCAATTTAACGTATTTATCTCTTCATTTCATCTGAGAAAGAATTTAAATATTGAAAAATCCAATTATTTTCTCAATAAACTCAATCACTATTAAATCAATTATTTTATATGAAAAACATGACTTAATTTTTTTACTAAAAAAAATGTTTTCACAACCGACTATAAAATATACAGTTGAACCTATAAAATCAGATAAGTAAGACATCACTACGAACAAAAGAATGCATTTTCGTTGAATTCTAGCCAATTCTAGCTCTTACATTTTCTATTCAATTAAAACATGCATTTTTATTATAATTAGACTAGCAATGTATGTAGTTCTGCATTATTTTTAAAATTTAATTTACAGCTATTAATGCTCTACGCCTTCGTCATATTAGACGATAGTTCTGACGAGGGCATAATAGTGAAATTCTGCCATGTATATTCTATTTCAATCAATATCGACTGAGGAAAGGAAAAAGGACGTAACCCAAAAAAATTTCAAAACAACTTTTTTTCGATATTCACAATGTTGATACACGTTTTATCAAAAGTATGTAAGCTGAAAATACCAAATTAGTGTCTAAATTTAGATTTTTAGTTTGAAAAAAGAAGGGCCTATGGAATTTGTAATCAGGAAAAAAGACTTATTAAAAATAGTTTATTATTATCATATAAAGTCAATTAAACACCATTTTATCAGTCTCCGTGCAGTTCAAGGTTATGTTTATTTCATAATTTGTCTTTGCCCCAAAATCGCCAAAAACGTTTTTTGTGTCTCTTGTAAAATTTGTATAGTTGGGCTACGTCCTTCTGCCTTTTTACAGTTGGTATGCTTTATTAATTTTATCAGTTATACTATAATATATATTTTAAAAATTAAAGCACACATTAAACTGCCAATTAGTAGCCAAAACTATATTACGGTACTTGAGGATTCCGTAAAAAATATAAAACATATATTTACTTTAAAAAACTGTCACTACTTCGTCTTATTTACATTGCAAAAACACTAACAAATTGATTAATGATTCAATTACAAATTTTCTTTATAACACCCTTACGAAGGTAAACTTTGCATCGGCATATTAGCCTTCGACTTGCACTTAAGGTCTACCCGTTACCTGTTTACGTCACATACAACGAACTTACGTTGTATAAACTTTGAAAGTTTACTTTTCAATTATTATCGTGTCCACATTGCTTGCTAACAAAACAGAATATGTTCACAACGGTTTAAAAGTTTTGGCGCCTATGCTACAATTAAAAGAGGGGTAAAATAATTTGAAAACAACGATTCTTAAAATATGCTCATTTAACAGATATCATTTTTTGTGGACAAGGGTGGAGATTTGTTTTTTTAAATTACAGTAACTCTATTACTTTGGGACGTCAGCACACTATTGTATTATATATCAACTGTAGAATGGAAAAAAGACGTAACCCACAATTTTTTTAAAACAGCTTTTTTGGATAACCAAAATGTATACACGATATATACCTAATACACATTCTATCAAAAGGATGCAAACTGCAAATGCCGAATAAGTATCTAAATTTAGCTTTTATGTTTGAAAAAGATGAAAATTTAAAACCACGAAAAATGACTGAAATAAACGTTTTTCCTGACTTTTCTTTAATTATTATTATATTATGTCAATTAAACTGCAGTTAAGAAGTCTCCGTGCACTTAAAGATTGTGTATAATTCATAATTTCCATAAAACCCAAAATCATCAAAACACGTTTTTTGTGCCTCCTGTAAAAATCCTGTAAAAAACAATAAAAAAAACACTTTTAATGTATTCATTGTCAATGAATACATAATACTTGGTGGAATGGATTTTTTTTTTGATAGTGAGACCACTCTACTTAATTGGTTTTTTGATACGATTACAAATAATTATCATATTTATTTGTAAGAAGTAATACATATTTTCATTATGCACCACTTTTTCATATTTTGTATCTTTATCTGTAAACTCCTTCATATTTCTTCTTTCTTTCTTCTATTTTTATTTGTTCAGAGTAAATATTACTGTAATATAGTATATTCCTATCAGCTTAAAATACTCGTCATGGGCTAAACCGGTGTGATAATATTAAATAATTGTGAAATGAGTACAAAAGCCTATTAATTTTTTTGAATATAAAAATTAATTGATATTATTAGAAATTATTAAAAGTTCTTATAATAATCATTTCTAAGTAAACATGGACTTGTACCTATTTTTTTCTCTCTTTAAATTTATGCTTTACTAATGGATTCCAATTAGGGCATCCAATCCCGGGATCCCTTTCAATTTTCTGATCCTGAAATCCCGGGATTGGCATGGTCGCGATCCCGGGATTTCGTGATTGAGAAATTTTGAGCAAATCCCGGAAATTGACACGAAATTGGCAAATTGAAGATTTCTAATTCCTCGGTGAGCAAAAAAAAAAACGAGTTTCTGAGACAATCTGAGAAAAAAGTATACCAAATTGAAGATTTAAAATTCCTCGGTGAGCTAATCCCAATCCCGGGATTGGAAAAAGGCTCCGGGATTAGATACCCTAATTCCAATCTTTTCCACGTATGTTTATTCTAGTAATTTCAAATGTTTTCAATTAATTCTGGTATTGTAGAAAAAATGTATTCACCTATTCTGATAATGCTTTTCAACGCCCACATATATTATATATGTATACAACAAGCGGAATGAAAAGTTATCCAATTATTACTTCAGATCAAAATGTATTGTTAATGGTATGAACAAATGTTACACGAAAAGCGCTAACTTTTGTTTCATTCAAAAACAAATGTTAAAGTCAATTGACAAATATTATTATTATTGTATCATCTTTACGGACAATATAACTCGACGAGGAGACAATGGCTTTTATCAAGCAGCGCCATCTAACGGGCTGGTGTGGTGGCGCGTTAGTGTTTCACAAACTCCGACGTCAAAGAGTGAAATAGAATTGCGGCGAGGAAATGATTATCTCGTTACTCTACAATGAGAGTGTGTTTCCGCTACGCCAAGTCTACCACCAGAGACGTGCTAAGGATTTTGCACCACCTTTGACAAAAACTGCAACCAAAGAAAAGCTGCAACTAGCACTTATTCACCACGTTTCATTACAAAATTTAATGTTTGAAGAGAGAGTTTAAGAACTGATTTAAAAACGGGTTCAAACAAAATATATTTATCATGAATGAAAATTCTAACCATTAAGTTAAAAAAATCAAACTTAAGATATGCATAAAGTTAAAAATTAATAGTATTATGTAATAAAAATCTATTTTGGGATAACTCTATCATCTTAACTATCTTGCCGAAAAATTGACTATGTAAACACCCAACTCTTTTTCTATATGGTTTTGAAATAACATGGTTCGCAAAAGATAAAGAATGCTACATATATTTTTACTTGAATGATTTGCAGTCGCACGATTCTTCGAAAATTCGAAAAACAAAAAGCAAATAACAGCTTTACTAATAACAAGAAATTCAAAAACACATATCGATAATTACAAACTTCATTTTATTCTTATATATTAGACGTGTTGGGAGATTTCCATCGATAATGTACTTTTTTATACGGCAGCTAAAAGGTTAAATAAAATAAAAATGTATAAATAATATTTCAACGATTATTTGTTTGGTTTTCATTAAAAGCATTTCTACACGAGTTTTATACTAGGTACAACGTTGTACCAATCTTCAATCTTTTATGTACAAGAATTTTTTTTTGCAATGTAAAACAATAATTGAGTCAATATCATTTTAATTAGATGGAAAAACTGTTAAATTGCCGTCGTCTTGTCAAAAATGCTTATTAAGAAACGTTTGTTTTATATAAGTCAATGTTGAATATTTTTCAACTCGTATTAAACAAATCAATTGTTTATAACCGCTTGACAATAAATGTATAACAGTTTTAAATTGTTGATTTATATGTGCTCATTAAATATTTTCTCAAACGAAACAGTTATATTTTTTGGAATTATAGAAAATTGATGATTAATTCTTTTGTTTGACAATCTTTGTTTTGGAAGTATTACTGAAATAAAATGAAGTAATCGATTAAGGATGTAAAAGTTAGCACATACTTAATGCGCTTCACTGATAAATCGTAAAGTATGTACAGACAGGAAAGGTTCTTGCGGTCTACGCCGTATGCGCATTGCTACAATGAAAGGGAAGAAATGCCTCTACGGCAAGTAAAAGTTTTAAGTAAAGAAACTTGTTATATTTTACGACAAGGCACATCCACCCAAAGAAACTTATCGCAAGATATGTAGATGTTTGGGCTCGGCAAAATCGCACACTTGAGGTAAAAATATCACATCCTGCGAATGCAACAGTAAGTAGTCAAACGTCACCTCTCTTTAGAACGGAAAATATCCATTAATTGCATTAATTAGTGGATTTTTCTTCGGTTAAAAGTACGTGTTTCCATATAGTATTTAAATAAAATTATGTTGCTTTTCCACCATCCAATAGATATTTTCAAAGTCTTACTTCAATAACTACATGTTATACGATTATTTCTACCGCTAATCTGGTTGTAAAAAAATGCTGTATAGTGTTTTGCTAGTCATAATATTAATACATTTAAATATATTTTTGGAAACTGAAAACAAGAAAAACGTTAGAAAAAACACACAAAAATAATATGTATTTTTCAAAACAAGTTAAAATTAACAAAAACACAATATTCCTTTGTACTTTATTCCAATTTATTTAAAATGCCAGAACCGGTTTCGATCATTGTGATCATTGTCAACTAATAAAAAATATAGTTTAACAGAGCTATTTATACAAAAATAAATTGAAATGAAAAGGTGTAACAACAATTGACATTGAAAAGAAACATATTTAAAAATTAATTTAAAAAAATATATATTTGTCAAAAATGGTCAAGCAGGATAAAAAAATTATTCAAAACAAATATCTAAGAAAAACTGAATTCTTCAATATCATTTATTTTGAAAGTCTCTTTTGAAAATCCTATCTGAATGTTATCTTATAATAATTTTAATACTTCATATTATTATAAAGAGAAAAGCAATTTTTAAATTGCGGAAAAAAATGTGAGTTTATTTATTATTTTAAATAAGCATAAATTTATATGTACCTAGTGTTTAGTGCAAGTGCTATGGTAATCAATTCAAAAATATGAATAATAGAACGATTTGAAATTTTAAGCTTCCATATGGCAAACGTGTCGTAGTCAAAAAACACCGCTGAAACATGCTATAGGAACACGTATATGTTACATGGACATGGAAACATTTCATATGGACACTCGGTAAAAAGCACTACAAACAAACTCTCCGGATAAGCACTCGGAATAAAGCGGCCAAAGAGTTGAAGGAGGGGCTGAAAATATAAGCCGAGAGTGTTTGGGCCAATGAAATATGGATTGACGCTAAAAAGTGAAATTTTAATTCATGCACTGTCGTATTCCTCTCAGAGCACCCTTTTTGGGAATCACATAGGGTAACCAAATACGTTAAAGTCTAATTAAATTAGCGTGTAGTTAAATATTGCATGTTTAAAAAAGAAATGTTTTACGAAAGACACATGAAACAAGTACTTTTAAACCGTATCTGATACAAATTTATGACTCATGAAGCATCCCAATCACCGTTCTCTCTAAGCTGCGTGCACGCACGGCCTCGCAGCAGTTTGAAAGCCCCCGCGCACTCCAATACGACTGTTCAAATAATATATTTTTTAAATTGGAATAACCCTAATTGATCGAAATAAATTATAAATTGAACATTTAGAAAATTCATCCAGAATGAAATTATTATCTGGTATAAAACCAAGAAATTAATCTTAATAGAGTATTTACTATACGGGTTGGTTTAAAAGAACGATATAAAAAGCTATAGTTATTGTAAATAAATTTATAAAAATTATTAGTTAAAATTAATTTATAAATTATCAAATGATAATGTTGTTTATTATGCAAATGAAAATACTATTTTGTTCATCAAATATGACAAATTATGCCGCACATTTGTTGAATTGGTCCGTGCAGCCTTTGATTTTTCCACGCAGCTAACCTCTTGTCTTAGCTAACCTCTTTTCTACTGATTCGAATATAATATGTTTGACAAGTAATGGTTAAAAGTTTAATATATAAATAAAAGGACTATATGCTAGGAAATGGTTCCTAAACTATATGCCTTGTAACACTAGTGTTCCAAGTAACCTGAATAAGTGTTCTGCGAACGGCTAAATTTCAAAATCTAAAAAAAAAAAAAAATCGCAATATTTTCCCAAAAAAATAAAACACTCTTTTATTAGGATGCTCGGCTTCCTCCGTGATAGGCATTTTGTACGAAAAACGAACATCAATTGATAATGCTCGTCATGAACGAAACTGGTCCTGATCATATAATTTTTATTTTTTTATTTTAAATGTTAAAACAAAAGAATGTTCTATTTTTTAAATATATTTCATAGCTAAGTTTACCAATGAATACACAACTATAGTAAATAGCCTTTTACAAATTTCATACTTGGGCGTAATTTATTGATTGAAAATCAAATGTCTGGATTTTGGAAACATGTACCGTTAGAATAATATGAAACGATATGAGCACTATGGCTTGATCGGTCACACACTTGTCGTGCGTACGGCCCAGGGGTTGAGTCGCCACGCAAAAGAGCATCATTACGTTCAGCTGTTCGGGGTATAAAGCCGCGAGTTGCGTGTTCCCTACTCTTGTAATGTTGGCTTGCCAAATCGCACCCGATATATGGAAGGGATAATGAGTGCAGCGCATGTTTAATCTGTTACCGCCGTGTATTGCTATGTATCCAACATACACGGACATAGAAATACACTCGTGAAATATATCGCAGGGATTTTCACCCGCAATTATGTCTGAGAGCTAGGTGTATTATACCGTTGAAATTGAATTAAACATAGAGAAGGATTTATCAAAAAAAAAAAATCAGTACACTGAGGTATTATGAAAAGCTTTCTTACTCTGTAAACTTCTGCCAAGCAAACGTCAAACTAGTGTTGAAGACGAATACTTTGATCCAGAGACTGTACAGTGTCTGACATATTATTTTCCATAATTTAAGATTTCGACTGAACGTCCTAGGTGGAATTTCAATATTTAATTTGAGTCGTTAAAATTACGTATATTCACACAAGTTTTGTCACTTACGACCCGGGTTTCATCTTTAGACATCTTCAGGTGTTCAAATTTTCTTAAATATTCGTTAATAAAATTAACATTTTTTCATTTTACAATTAATGGTTACATAAATGATACTTATGAAAGTTAGTTTAACGTAAGATAAATGATTCATCAGTTGATAATGCTCACGATTAGCTTAGGTAGTTATGATTAGGGTTACCAATTTCGGAGCCTTTTTGTTATCCCGGGATTTCGGGATTGACTAATTTTCAATACCGTAATTGGGCACTCAACGTGAAATCGTGTACGTTTTTTTTTAGCTCACCGAGGAATTTGAAATCCTAAATTCGCTGTACTTTTTCCCTAGATTATCTATGAAGCTCGTTTTTTTCCAATTCCAATCCATTCTATCAATTTTCGGGATTTGCTCAAAATTTCATCAGAAAATTGAACGGGATCCCGGGATTGGATGCCCTAGTTCTGATATCTGTTAAAAAATACTACAAAAAGTGTTCCGATCCGCCAATAATCGACAGTAAAAATATTATTTGTTTGAAAAATTGTATTATTCGTGTGATTTACTGTGGTAATAAAGTAGATCACAGTTTCGAATGTTCAATTTTGCGGAATCAATTTATTGGTAATAAATAAATGATTACTGATCATCACAAAACTCCGTTGGCATTATTTCCGCCTCACTTCAGTCCACTTGTCGTTACTATTTTCTCCATTCCGCGCAATTTTACTTCGACAATAGCGCGTACTTCTATTTGCGAGCCATTACAGCGGAGTAATTTATCAAGTGCTGCTACGACTGGGTACAGTGCTACAAAGTTACTTGTCGTAGAAGATTTTACGCCGTAGACGATAGAAAAAGCTTGCGTGCACTGTGGAACGCGATCGAGTTTGACAGAGCTTTTTTCGAACGTCTGGAAAATAAAACTGCTTTCAGTAAAAAGCATTAGTAATTTACACTATTCAAATCACGATAAGAGCTTTTTTTAATATTGTTAAATAGCAAAAAAGAAAATCACATTATTTTACAATGAAATCATTTAAATATACTACTGTACTTTAGTTTAATCGTTTTTTGATGTATTTTAAAAGTCGTGTTACGTTAAATTAAAGTATTTTTCTATTTTTTATTTATATTGAATTAGGTTTTACGATATGGTATTGTGAGCTTTAAATATACATAGTTACTTGTAACGTTTAATGTTTTGCCATTTTGACATCACATTATTCAGATAATTATAAAAAACTGAAATTAAAATGTCATGATGATGATATATTTGATATATTATATATTTGGTGAAATTTTATAAAACTATTAACGAGCAAAAGCAAGCAGTCTAATAAAAAGCCGACTATCTTAGAAGTAGATTTTCTCTCTAAAGTCATAAAGTTATCACAATTAGCTATGTATTGTTTTATTTTGTTGAGTTGTAATTGAATACATTTGACACATTGTTTTTCAAGTATTCATTTTGTTTACTCTGAATAAAGTATTTGATATTATGGAGTGTAAAGAAATCAGATTTAAATACACTTGTAAAAACAAATTTAGTTTGAATTATTAAGTAATTGTACGTTTCAAAATACCATTTATATAACTAAAGTTGGCCGTATGATTTTCATTTGTTTGGCTATAATTGGTTGTAAACATTTATTAAAAACACATGCCCTCTTTATAAATGGCATAATTGAAATTATTAACAACACATTTAAATAATTGAGAAAATAAAATGAAAATTATTACATATTTGCATAATTTTAACATAGTAATACACCTATATAGAAAACTCACTTTCCCATTTTGCTTTATCTTTTTCCAGCAAAGCGCTGCATTTCTAACTTCAAACTTAAACTTTTAAAAGAAACTGTATAACAACTAAAGCTCACAAAACTTTCCTTTGACGTACAGCCTGCGTAAGAGAGCTCAGAATTAAACGTATGCTACGTGTGTTTGTACTCTCCTAACTGTGTCTGTACTTTCATGAAACTCAACGAAAGTTTAGGTTCAAAGTATCTCATTATTTTAAACATGGCTGAAATAAAGTGTAATGCAATTAATACTGTCAGCTCAAAATGCTCACAATCAAAATGTATTTACATTAAACGCGCTTACTTTTATAAGAGGAAGAGTAATTCTATCTAACGCGAAATACACTAATACTTCATGTTACCTTATAAACATTCGTTTATTATTTTCGTACATATCATTTATCAAACCAATTTTAAAAAAACTTTTGAATTATCTTTTCCGGTTCTAAGCTCAAGAAATGCGACCCCAATACCAACATTTTCTTAAATATTTATTTTAATATGGGTGATACAATGTTAATAATTAAGTTATTGTTATATCATAGTTTTTTGGACGTTTTGTAGTTTATATAAATACGCGATAACGCATAACGCTATAAGGCGATAAGCGCCCGCGATAACGATCGTTCTTAAGATAGTTGCGGTACACTCGTCAGTTGTAAATTCATATGTGTGCTGGGATGACGTTTTTTTTTACGCGCAACTTAAAATATGATTATTTATTAAAAAAACACGGATTTTTATAACAAATGTAAGAGGGATGATGCAGAGAGATATTTTAAAGCCCTTAGATTATTTTTTTTGAAATTCATAAGAATAAGGCCAATAATGTGGAAACCACTGGGGTCACAAAAGACCCCCATCGGCAGAGAAGTATTTTTCTAGTCTCCGAGCCGCGAGAGTTTAGTAAGAAAAACTTTAAATAAATCATTGAAGATAAACACAATATAACACTTCTAACGAAGATTTGGAATGGCTTGGAAATATGCTGCGGATGCCCCAAGACAGCTTTAATTCTGCTTACCTCTTCTACCAACTGTATGGATTCCGCCAACGTAGAAGGACACGGATGACCATCTACATTCTATAGGATGTACTCGGCGGCGCTACGGGACGCTGGGATGACATGGAAGGAAGCAAAAAGACTGGCGGGGGACAGAGAATATTGGAGGAATCATGTGGTTACCATAAGCTCCGAATAGGGAGCGGACATGGGAAATAAAACAACAGAACTTAAATTTACGACGGTAGATCAATGTGGCTAACATGTTGTCGATTAATATTATGTGAAGACGTACAAAAAGAAAACAAAATGATGTAAATTTTTCTTCAGTGCTGTTCTTCTTCACGTTATGAAGTAGTAGTTTTTTATTTGTCCATTTTTTTGCTAATCCCTTCATTTCAGAAAGACAAGTGTTCAATCAGGAACAAGGAATAAAAATGTTAAATCCAAATACGGACCCCTATAAGCTCTTTTCCAAGAAATTCTAAAAATAAACAGAGCATAATTGAACAGTCTTTTGATTTTAAATGAAATATTAAACATGCCTGGGTCGCTACTTTTATACTCTATATAAATATAATCATTTCCGACAAAAAATAATATATAATTCTTAAAACTACTCACTACTCAAATCTGTGGGCATTCCCATGGGCTTATCTTTTTCGCCAGCAATAGCTTTAAGCTCAGTGATGCATTTATTTATTATATAAACACGAAGCATTCATTTACTAAACGTCAGTTAAAGTTCATTCGTGCACTTGAACACCTGAAGAAAACTCGGGTCGTTAGTGACAAAATCTGTGTGAATGTACATAATTTGAACGATTCAAATTTTCCTTTTTTTTCCTTTATATATTTATAAAAAGTTTATCTATTTCAAAAACACTGTGACCATGAAAATGATTTAATAAATAGCTACACGAAAATACAAAGATTGTTGCTGTATGCCGGAAACTAATGAGCGTGGTAAATTATACAAATTTGAAATTATTACTTAGCAGTTGTCGTTAAGATCTATCGAAGTTAGTATGGCCAAATAAACACGTTTCCTAAGTGAAGTTAGTGTTAAGTTAGTGTGTAATTAATGTTAATAACAAGTTGCCAACGGGGCTTGCTTGTTATAACAAAGTTACTATTTGATGTATTATATAACCGCATTAACTTGCTCGTGCTAAATGTTTTTACGTGTTTAGAAATTTGTGATTATAACGTGAATCCTTTTCGGTTATATTTACTTTTATTACGAGAATTCTTTATAGCAAAGATACATTGTATAAAAGAAGTTATACAGTATTTATCCAAACGCTCAGTGACAACTAAATGAGTTCACATATAGACTGCTAGTTTCTTTATTTTACAATATGGCAACGTTACTCTCTTGCTCATATATGACCATAAATATAATAAATTCAAGCATCATCATAGCTGAGTTGTTAGTAAGGTTACGGAACATTTATTAGACTCGTTATTTTATAGACATTCATAAGACTTAAATCGTTCAATTTGTGTACATTCCCACACGTTTTGTTGCCAACAGTCCGAGTTTCGCCATTCAGCATCTTCAGCCATTCAAGTGCATGAATAAATTTGAACTAACGCTCGGTATTTTACTGTAAAATTTTAACCTCTCTTTATCCGTGTTGAACGAGTGGTTTTTTGATGTTAAATAGTTGACTTTTTTATCCCGAGTCGTTGTGACAAAGCAAAGTGTGATAGTGTACAAAATTCGATCGATTTAAATTTTTTATTGAAGTTTCACCAAGCAATTTCAGTCGAAATTTTAAATTTACTAACTTAATATTTGAAAGAAGAGTTAGGTCAAAATAACTACTACAGTAATTGAGTAACAAAAAGCGAGATATAAAAATATTTAATTGACATCTTATGTAGGTTTAACTGGCTTTTAAGAAAGTTCGAAAATGTGATGTAAGAAAAACTAATTTAAAGCTTTCTAAATCGAGCACAGTTTAATAACCTACCGATTTTGAATGAGCAGGTAAATCTGCCAAATTTACCGTTCTTTGTATCTTTAAAGTTAGCTAATACAATTATAAATCTTCTAGCAAACAAAATAAATATAATCAGAAATCTTCCAGAAAAATTAGCAACTTAGTAAGTTTTTTCGTCAACGATATTTGTAATTGTTGTTCGGTTTTGTTTGATTATAAGAAAATCAGATTATCATGATAGATATCTCATGAGATAATTAAAAAATGAGTGTTTAATGTTCGTAAAAATACTCACAATTCTTCATATCTCACCTTAATTTAATAACTTTACTTGAATATTCAAAATGTAGATTACTTTAATTACACCAATTACAAATCATCACGTGAGCAGTGGTAAATTAACGTGGCCAACAAATTGGTAAATAAGCAGAAGCCTTTGATATCAATATCGGTGAGCTAATGGGTAAATACGTTGGTTCGTAGAAGATAAATATGTCAGTGCTAACAGAAATTTCCCACGATTACCATGAGCAAATAAACGCTTGACGCAAACGCCGATAGATGGCAACGTTAAATGACGAAACATATCGTCGCTAATTTTATACAAACACGTATCTCAACTCTTGTCAGTTTAAAATTTTTTGATGTAATGAATTCAGATTTTCAATACATTCCTTTAACTTTTTTGATTCTAAGCTCAAGAAATGCGACCCCAATACCTACATTTTCTTAAATATCTATATTAATATGGGTGATACAATGTTTATAATTAAGATATTCTTATATCATAGTTTTTTAGACCTTTTGTAGTTTATATAAATACGCGATAACGCGATAAGCGATCTTTCGTATGATGGCTGGGCTAAACTCGTCAGTTGCTATTTCATATGTGTGCTGAGATGACGTCTTTTTTACGCGCAACTTAAAATATGATAATTTATTTAAAAAAACACGGATTTTTATGAAAAAATGTATGAGGAATGATGCAGAGAGATATTTTAAAGCCTATAGACTATTTGTTTTTTGAATTTCATAAGAATAAGGCCAATAATGAGGAAACCACTGGGGTCCCTAAACGACCCCATAAGCAGAGAAGTATTTTTCTAGTCTCCGAGCCGCGAGAGTTAACTCGTGCCCCCAAAACAAATAAAAACATTCATGGTTATTTTTAAATTCATCTCCGCTCCCAATGTGGAGCATATGGTCTCCTAATGGAGGCATCTCAACAGAATTTTTTTCTACAAGAATGGCTTGTTACTTAGTCACTCAACCTCACTTTGTTCAAAGTGAGTAGTAGGGAAAGAAGGATAAAGCTAGAAGAGAACAAGTGGTTAACTAATCGCTATTGCTACACCCAGTTATTAAAGGATCAGAAGGATGGACGGAGAGGACACAGTGTGAATTGACATCACAAACACCCAGTCTTTGATCACAACTTTGAATTGAATAATTCACTGCGAAGTGCACGAATGTATTTGAAGCTCAGAAGACGCCAAAAAGCGAAACCCTGGTCGTTATCGACAAAATTTATGAAAGTGTACAGAATCAAACTGATTAAAATTTGATATTAAAGTTCCATCAGGCACCTTCAGTCGAAGTTCTAAATTAGTCTTTTTTAATGCTATATGTAAATATATATATCATTATCCTTTATTGCAAACGCCGTAATTAAATATCGACTGTGGAAAGGAAAAAGGACGTAACCCACAGGTTTTTCAAAACAGGTATTTTTCGATAATCACAATGTATCAAACATGATACACGTTCTATCAAAAGTATGCAAGCTGCAAATGCTAAATAAGTATCTAAATTTAGCTATTAAGTTTTAAAAAGATGACCTTGTAAAAAGTTAAAACCAAGAAAAAAGATTGAAATAAAGGTTTTTCCTAGACAATTTCTTTAATTAATATTAGATTATGCCAATTTAACACCAGCTTAGAAGTCTTCGTGTACTTCAAGGTTGTGTATATTTCATAATTTGCATATGGCCGAAAATCATCAAGACACGTTTTTTGCGCCTCCTGTAAAATTTGATATGTGCGGGTTACATCCTTTTTCTTTTCCACAGTCGATACACAAACAATTATATACGGGAATCAAAAATAAAATAATGATTTGATATTATTCTATAAGAATATAAACATGAAAAGAAGACTCATTTTCTTTTACATACTTTCTGATTTTATGTACTTTAATTAGTCTTTTCACAATTCAGTATATATTCTAGCAACGGTGGTGAAGATGAGACATAAATTCCTAAAAGTTTTTTTTGTTAAATGGATATTGAAGATTTCGACCCTAGGGCGACGATTTTATTTCCGAATTATGCCACAGTCAAGTATGAAACAAACAATCTAGGAAACAATGCCATCTGGTGGATTTACCTGAAACCAGCACAAACGACATTTTTTTTATTTAAAGCTGCTCAAAAAAAATTGTATGGGAATATTAATTTTCTTCATAATTTATTTTCCGTGATATTTTCCGATGTTTTAATGCTTATTCTGCTAATTCTAGGCGGAGACAAATTTAATAAATTAAAGATCATTAAAATCAGCCAAGCCCTTATTGAGTTATACGTGGTGTAAATAGCCTGACTTTGTTTTATATATATAGGTGGCGTAATTACATACGATTAATATTTTCACCAATTACACTGCCGTTAGTTTTCGTCCTCGTGTTTTTGCGTTACAAAACAATTATTGTTAACACTCGAGACGTGGACCGCAAACCACATTCTGGAAACAATATTTTCCTTTGCGGGTCCAACATTTCCACCTCGACACTCTCATAAGCGCTGCGCTGTAATAATTTTGTGTTGTTGAAATTGGGGAATTAAAAGCAGGGCCGCAATTATAAAGTGAGTGCTCATTAGAGACCAGTGACCCCTTGTTTAAGTTGGGCGGTAATGCGGGCCCCAGTGTTTTGCGACCAGACTGGGAGGGTCCTCGCGTTTGTTTAGCCCGCAGAGACTCAGTCGTTCTAAGCGTCTAAGCTGTCGGTCAGGGATATTGAACTTATGTTTATCAATGGAAACATTTCCATCTTACTAAAACATTATTTTTTTGATCTGCACACACGTCATGATGTCGTGCGCAATGTTTTTTTTTACGAAATATTCATATTTATTGCAAAGTAAGTATGATTGTATGCAGAGAATTTCTTCCTATTTAATGTGATGGAACGGCGTCCCGGCACTTTTTTCCCCAATTTTTTAATGCTTCAAATCAAAATTAGCAAAATTTTATTTTTATTTTCCTTTGACAACTTTTGATTGTTTTTATGCCGAAAGACGCTTAAAAATATTTTGTTTAAATCATGATCTCGCAAAAAAGTAATTACTTACAAGATAGATTTCTTTTCGAAAGCGTTATATATCCATCTTACTCTTATAATCCTAAAATTAACAAGGCAAAATGAAAGTGATTAGTCCTCTAGTTAACGGTAACAAGTAGTCCTTCGCCAGCCTTATCTTTCTGTCCTTACTTTCTGGCTGGTAGGTTGAACTAACAATCAGTTCACGTAAAAAAACACTAAAAAAAACATTGGTTTTATGTATACTTTACATAATAAATTCGATGTTATTTAATACAAACGCTTCTTAATTTTCTTTTAATCTTAAAACAGTGAATTTGATAATTTATTTTTTTGCACCCTAATTAAATATCAATTCATTATTATATCAAAGAAAACAGTATCAAAGTTTAATTTATTTAGTATCAATAAAAAAAAAATGTAATTATTGGAATTAAATATCCCCAATCGAATAATATACCTGATAATGTGTATACGGAACGTAGTTTAAGAACGCCTGCTTTAATTTATATATGAAAGCCCTCCCTATGTGTCGTCGTGAAAGTTTACCGGAAAATCTCACCAAGAAGCACTCATTAAATATGTATTTGATAAATTCCTAATGTTATATTGATTATCATCAAAGACATTATTTATAGTGAAATGTGGTTTCTGCATCTAACGACAACAGGTAATTTTATTATAATCTAAAATTTTGAATTGGCAAACATAATTATATTCTTATAATCAGTGAGCTCTAATGAAAACGATGGATTTGGCGGTATTTCGTAGAAGTTAATTTTTAATATAAAATTATACAATATTTAAAGCATACATCATGAAACATTAAGATAAATATAATATATTTGTTTATATTTTCTCAACTCAATCGAATATACTATTTTTTAAATAATTATACTAAAATTTACTATGTAGAACATTATTTATTGATTTGGCATTGACTTGGTAGAACTTCATTATAATAGGGTAAAAATACGTTGATATGTTTACCGTATTACGTAGAACTTCATTGTAATAAGGTCAAAATACCAAATAATTTAATCACACAAAAAGTATATTAGCCATCAACTAACTGAGCCCTCGAGAGGTGAAGTAAGCCAACTGGTAAAATGGTAAGACTTTGTTCTTGGCCTTTTAAGTACAATCACATCTTTACTTGTTGTTTTGGTGAATTGAATATTTTTTTTTATTTTACAGAGATAATACTATTGTTATGTGTATTAAATGAAGTTACTTCACTTTTATGATACTTCAAGACGACTATAATATTGCAACGCATCTAATTTATTTTTTTATAAAATACCACTTGGATCATTTCACCTCTGATAGGCCCATTACTAATATAATTCTTGTGAAATTTTATACGTTGTTTTTTGAACTGAGTTTTAATGTGTATCGTTGTTAGCATTATTTATTGTCAGTTTTGAGTAAATTACCTTAAATTTAAAAAATATTCTACAAAAATAGAAAAAAATAGTTGTGATTTTACTGTATAATTGAGCCCATTGAAAAGACAATACGAATAATAAGTAATAATATTAGTTTTTACATTTTTTTTATGATTATAATGAATCCAATTAATGTGGGCAGCAATAAAAATATTAAGTTAAGTTGTCTACAAATTTTCATCATTACGAGCTTAGCAAAGGAAAAAATGTCAAACAATGAAGCCACTTGGAACACTTTAAATGAGCCCTTTCCCTTCAAGAAGTGGCACGCGCCCAAAGTGTGAACGTGTGTGCTATCAACAATATGCCGATGAATAATAATTTTTTCAAGTTTGCCTCCATACAATATATTACAATGGCTCTTATTTTATTAAATGAATTCATATTAAATGGTCATAACATATCGGTCCAAAAAACCTTACCTAACCTCACCAAAATGGTTATTAAATATTCTGACCATATAATATTTTTATTCGGTCCATTTTATTTGTTCCCTTTTATAATTATGAAACTTTTGATTGGGGAGTTATTCACGATATATTTATAGTAATAATAACATTTTGAATCAATTATTTACAATATAATATTAACATACATATACATATATGGTTATTTGATATCAAATTTTGTTTAATGTTAAGTTAAAATCAATCAATTGTCCTGCTGTGGCCCAGTTGGTTAGAGCTTGTTCTACTGAATACGCAGGTCTGGGTTCGATTCCCGGTAAGATCAACGTGAATTTGAGAAAGTTGTGATCAAAGACTGGGTGTTTTTGTGATATCAGTTCACATTATTTCCCCTCCTCCCGTCCTCCCGTCCTCCGTCCGGCTTTAATAAATGGATGAAACAATAGCGATTAGTTAACCACTAGTCCTGTTTTAGCCTTATTCTTCTTTCCCTACTACTCACATTGAACAAAGTGAGGTTGAGTGACTAAGTAACAAACCGTTCTTGTAGAAAAAACTTATGTTGATATACCTGCATTAGGAGGCCATATGCTCCAGATTGGGAGCGAAAATGGATACAAAATCGATAGCAAACATTTTCATGCAGTATTAGGAAACACGAAAAAATGTATTCTTCATTCAACTATCATAAATTTTCTAAGAAAAATTGCGACACGTATATTCGAATTATTTTTTCATTAATAGCGATTGAACTTTTTGCGGATTACATATATGTATTTTAATTGATCTTACGGTATGAAATTTTTCTCCTGTTTACCGTTAATGATGCAAAGAAATCTACACCCAGCCAGCCTGCTTCATCGTGTATTATATATCTTAGACGATAGAAAACTGTACATACATGTTAATGAATTCTGCTTGCGTTCGTATGTTTTAAGACATTCGGAACATGCGATAGTTAATATAGGTCACCTGAGGTAAATAAAACGTACCTTCGACTGGATACCATCAAATCCTCACACCCTTAAAGATAAGTGGATCCAGAAGCGGATCATTAGCTTTTCCCTTATTAGGATTGCCCGTGCGTGGCACACGCTCTTCGATAACCTTAGTGTTACAAGAACACGGCAAATCTAGAACTGAAGAGTCGATAAATATTGTTAGCGAATAAGATTTTGGGTGTTACGATTTTTTTATATAAGTGTCCGATTTAATTGTGGAAAAAAATCTCTATTCTTAAAAGTTATCTGAATTTTACTGACGTATAATACATCAGACTTACCAGTGTTTTAATTTAAGATTTCGACTGAAGGTGCTTGGTGGAATTTCAATATTAAATTTGAATCGTTCAAACTATGTACATTCTCACAGATTTTGTCACTAACGACCCGGGTTTCGCCTTTCGGCATCTTCAGGCATTCAAGTGCACTTGAATGCCGTGCACTTGAATGCCTCTATTGTGTTCTTTAAACATAAATGAATTAATTCATGAAACAAACTTGCAAGGATAACGTAAAATTCTTTTTGATAATTTTTCTGTAGCACGTGGAAATAAAATGTACTAAGTATTTAATTTCTAAGTATTTAGTCTTTGAAAAAATTTCAACACATTGTCAATTAAAGAAATTTATATATGTAATTACATTCCTCGATAATATAAAGAAATGCAAGGCTATTTCATTTGAATGACTATGGATTCCAACGTGGAAGTTTTTTAAGCTGTTAGTTATGGTAATTATAATAATGACTTTATTTAAATGTCGAGTCGTGGCGTAGTGACAAAGGCCGTTGGCTTCCGTGACAGACTTCACGGGTTCGATTCCTAGTACGTACAGCATTTATTAGATTTATCGATTTCTAATACTTTCGATGGTTTCGGCGTTAACTTTGTGGGAGTTCATTTTAATAGAAAATTTAAAATAACTTTGATTATTCCACGTATTGTGTTACTAACTGTGACACGTGTTTTGCTTCTTTCAGAGGCATCTTCAGACTTACTATCGCAAAGTTTGCTTAAGTAATAAAGCAAGATTGATTCTAACATTTTAAAATTATGAAATTACAAAATGGAGTTTTTGGATTTTTTTACTTTTAAGAGGAGCAAGGAGGGGGGTGTAGATTAGTTTAATAGTTTGAAATGTTTAACGTCATTAGTAGTATGATTAAATTTGTTCGCTCTGTTTCGATTTTATAATCCCCTCTTTGCTTACCTTAAAAAGGAAAAATCCCAATCTGATTGATTGCAACTCATTAGTATCATTATTTGTTTGCTTTATTAGCGATAGTAAGTCTGAAGATGCTTCTGAAAGAGGCAAAACACGTGTCACAGTTAGTAACACAATACGTTGAATAATCAAAGTTAATTTAAATTTTCTATTATCGATTTCTGTTCCAAAGCATGAGTGTTTGACGTTTGTGATGTCTACAAATTCTTTCTGACCTTTCCAATCCTTCAATAATTGGGTATAACACTATTAGTTAACCGTAAATTCTGTCCTTACCTTATCTTTCTATCCCTATTACTCACTTTGAAAAAAGAGAGGTTGAGCGACTGAGTAACAAAACAGTTCTCGTCAAAAAAAAACTCCTGTCGAGATACCTTCTTTAACAGGTCATATGCTCTGCATTGGGAGCGAGCATAATAACAAAATATAAAAAAATGATATTAAAAGCTTTGAACTCAAGTAAAAATATAGAACGAGATTTTAAACATTTTTTTTGTTCGGTCAAACATTTGTGACAATTTTTTCTCGTTTAAAATAAAAACATAACGATACTTACTACAAAAAAAAATAAAGAAAATATGATCTTTAGAATTCTTTTCAGGGAAAAGCATATAAAACTGTTATTAAATTATATAAATATATACAAAAAAAACCATTTTAGAAATCAACTTTGTACGACCGCCATCCATTACGAGCCGAAATATTTATTATTTTTATTTCGCCTCGGATATCATATTCTCACAAAACTACGCACATTAATCTTGTTTTTCCGAGAAGAACGATCTTAGTACGAAAAAAGCCAAAAGTACCTATCCCTCGTTTGAAAAACGTTATCTTAGATTTAAAGGAGGGTTTTTTTGCGCCAAATTTCTCGAAAATGTAGGCGTAAAAAGCACAGCGTGGAAGCTGGAAGCCAAGACTCTTATATCTTAACATGAGTGTAGTAAGAGACATTGCAGTGGTGGGTTGTATTAAATTGAATAATCGTTAACATAAGAACTAACAAATTTCTTCTAGCGTAATAATGTACTCAACGGTAATTATTATATAAAATAATATTTGATAACTGTGTTATTCCACGTGTTGTGTTACAAAAAGTGTTTTGCTTCTTTGAAAAACAGGATCAGCCAGAACATCGTAAGGTTTATTTGAAATTAATAAAAACAATAATCCTCTGTACTTCATTCCACTTTATTTAATATGTCAGGACCGGTTTCGCTCATTGCGAGCATTGTCAACTGATCTGACATATTAAATAAAGTGGAATGAAGTACAAAGGATTATTGTTTTTATTAATATAATGCCTTTCCACCAAGTATTGACAGTGAACACCCTAAAAGGTTTATTTGAAAAACTTGCGATGTTCACATTTTGTAACATAAAAAGTGAAATTACAAATTTATTTGATATCTGAAATGAACTTCCACAGAGTAAGTGTAAAATTCATCGAAAATAAACAAAAATGTCAAATGCTTTACAGAAGTATTTCAACATTGTTTGTAATTATTTAGTATTAAAGTTAAAAATTGTGCTTATTTATTCATATTCAATGTTCAAAATGTGTATAAGTTTGATGTTAAGCTTTGACTAGTCAAACTAAAAAACAGTGCTTATTTTGGAACAAAAAGAGAAATATCTATGACACTGCTTAAAATAGAATAAAAATAAAATGTTTAATACTTGATATTAAATAGTTTATTAGTATTTTTCGTAAATTCTTATATTTAATGTATTAATAAATGGTATTTACAAAATCCTTCTTCCTCACATGTTCTTTGATAACGTAATCTAGTGGAACTAAATTATTTGCTGTAAAAACCTTGTAACAACGTACTTCTTCAAACGAAATGTTAAAATTCAATTAATACATGTAAATGCAAATTTAGTTTTCATGATTTTCATATATTTTTCCATAGATTAATATTTAATAAAGTTGAATTATAAATGCAGGTTTTTAACTAAATATTTTTATAATCTTTGACTCAAAAGCTCGCCGCCATTGGAAGAGTAGTTTTGTGTGATAAATTACACATATGTTAACGGTAGATTTCTCTGGCCATAGATAATCATGATTTTGCCAAAATTCCGCAGTGCCCCGTGGTTTCTGGCAAGGAAATGTGCCTCTCTTTCTCACACTACTTCCTATTCACTCACTGCAACCTCATTTAAAGCTACGACTTTACTCATTTTGTGTGCGAGTTCTAACTTATAAGTATGTATATGTTAGGTAGGTAAAATCATCGCAAGAGGCCGAATAATCATTTGACCGAAATTCTTCAAATTATCTCAAAATTCATAGAAATTGTAAAAATATTACTCGAATACGGAAATAAAAGACACGACAACGATTATACAAAGATTTAATACTAAATTTCACACAAGCTGATCAATGGATGACTTCAACAACGTTATAAATACAATTAATAACACACTAGCGAATAAAAATACTGAAGATTTTATTTAATGAAAAATATAATAACATTTTACGTAAAAAGATTTGTACAGAATTGCAATTTTATTTCATGTAAATAAAAATAAAATGAGTTCATTTATTTATTATTTTTTATTTAATACACTCAAAAGAAGAAAAATACTGTGCAAATTATAACAAAATGAAAACTATTTTTTTTAAATATTAAATATAATGAATTATGTTGCACATTTGTTGCATTGGCCCGCGCAGCCTTTGAATTTTCAACGCAGCTTACCTCTTTTTGAAAAGCGAAAATTTCACATGATCATACTTAAATAACAACTCAAGATTTAACTGAAATATATTTATTGTACTATATCAGCCGATTTTTGTGATGTCATTTACATGAGCATTACGCTTGAGTGCAATGAATTAAAAATGAGTTTTATTTTTAAATATCGGAATATTATAATTATTAATTTTTCGCCTGCTGTGGCTCAGTTGGTGAGAGCATGCTTTATCGATCACGCAGGTCTGGGTTCGATTCCCGGTCAGATCACAGTGAATTTGAGAATTATTCAATTCAAAGTTGTGATCGAAGACTGGGTGTTTGTGATGTCAATTCACATAACTTCCTCTCCTTCCACTCTTCTGATACTTTAATAACTGAGTGTAGTAATAGCGATTAACCAACCATTAGTCCTGTTCCAGCCTTACCCTTCTTTACCTACTTACTCACTTTGAAAAAAGTGAAGTTGAGATACCTACATTAGGAGGCCATATGATTCACATTGGGAGAGGACATGGATAAAAAAAATATATATAAGACATGTATAATTATTCTTTATGTGAATCGTTCAAACTATGTACATTCTCACAAATTTGAGTAGTGAGCAGTTTCAAGAATTATATAATTTGTTTGTCGGCAAAGGTTTTTACTCAAATCTGTTGGGATCCTTTTCGCCAGCAATGCCTTTGGACTCAGTGATGCATTTATATCTTATATAAACACGAAACTTTCATTTGCTAAGCGTCAGTTCAAGTTCATCCGTGCACTTGAATGCCTGAAGATGCCGAAAGGCGAAACCCGGGTCGTTAGTGACAAAATTTTTGAGAATGTACATAGTTTGAACGATTCAAATTTAATATTGAAATTCCACCAAGCACCTTCAGTCGAAATCTTAAATTATTCTTTATGTGTTAAATTAATATAAAACGAATATTTTTCTTCTTTACCTGTACCAAAAGAATATGCATTTTACAAAAGTTATTTGCAATAACCATACTATCAAACATTCATTAACTATTCAATTGATTGAATCTTACTAAGCTAATAGTATCAATATTATTTCTTGGCTGCAATTCTCTTCCATACACATGCCAAATATCTCATCAGAATCTAAATAGGGAAGCAAGAGTTCAAAGCATTAATTAGACGCCATCATTGGTACTGGTATAATGCAGGAGGTGGGTGGGTACATTGGGATTGAGTTGCATTGTTGACTGCAGTTTAAATGCGGGTCTTCTCGTCCGATGCAGTTTTCGGTTCATCGATCTCACCGTAAAGTTTGTCATTGCTCTCATAAGCTATTTTGTGACGTTGTCAGTAAAGTCAATATAACGTAACTTATTTAAAGTTTCTCCTATTCGTTCAGTTAGTTAAATAAATGTTTATCCAGAGAAGTGAATAATACAACATATAATATCATACAATATAATTCATAATGTCTCAGGAATTCACACCCACACACAAACTTTGGTAACTTTTATTATATATTTTGAGACAATTCTTCTTTAACATTAACTCCCAGACACAAATACATAAAACTTTAACATGAAATCTATTTTAAGTTAGAAATTAAATTAAATGTTCAAATAAGAAATTAAGAAAAAAATATGCATTTATTGAAAAAAAACATATCCTCGTTCCGCGTGAAACATCACAAAAGCGACAAAAAATCAGCAGCACAACAGAGAGAAAATACTGATATTTTTATGTTTATGAATGAAATAATATTGACTCTGTGTTAAAAGATGCATAGAAAAACGTTGAATTAAATAAATAATCATCATTTTATTAATTCACATTCGCGGAAAATCCAATCTATCTATCATCGGTTGTTACTAAAAATATTTTTTGTTAAGCTGTCACTTACGCTGTATTGTATGCCAATCGTCAATATCATATTAAAACTTATATATTCACTTTGTGATATGAAAGTTTACTTATTTGTACATGATAATAATTACATTTAATCTCATTTTGTAATATTATGCGCCTCCCATTTTGGGAATCGCTCGTGTCAAGTCAAGTGACACCTTCAAGTAAAACGCGAACAAAACTAAAGTCCATACGATAAAAATTAAACATTAAATACAAGTTGGTTTCCCACCACCACCCGTTGTGTATATGCAGCCAACGTTTAATGGCCGCCTTCCACAACGCTATCGACAGAAAAAAAGGAGTTTACCCCTCACATTCATGGCCCGAGCAGAACTGCACGGAACTGATTTTGAACCATGCACTAATGTGCTTAAAATAAAAATAATACTATGGGACTGCCCTGAGATGGAGTCCGAACGAGCAGAATTGTTTGCTGTGGTCCGTCCTCACACGGGCCCAATAGGCCACGCTGACTTGATTGCAACCAAAGCTAACTTCACGGCATTTGAAAAGTTTGCCAATTTATATGGGGATCGTCACAATCTTGAATCCTCTCTAGAGTCATTAAACTCGTCTACATCGACGAGCTCTCAGTATACGGACTATACACAAGATACTTAATATCAACTTGATTTAAGTGGCTGAGCTAGTCACACTTTTATTACATTAAATACAAATCAAAAACTTCACAGTTCATTGAAACCTTTAGTAATACAATAGTTTAGATATTACTATTTTATATAACGTTATAAAACAATTCGCCGTTGCCTTTAACTCATAAAGTAAACCGTACGAGCATTCTTAATTACCCTATGAATTAATCGTTTCTACGCGGTCCATAATCACGTCTCCACATAAATTTCCCTCGCATAGATGGCGGTACGTGTCGCAGTATAATTTCGCGCATGCGCCCTAAATCTAACCTGCCTGGTCTGCTGCAGAGCACCTTACATCCTCACCGGCCAGCGTCGCCGAAGAACAGTTCCTTTTAATTACCTATCTAAGATCGTTTTGTTTTATATTTTGCTTTACACCTCAGTTAGATTGCAGTTGCTGCAGTCTTGCGGCGAAAAAGGGAAACTTTTGTCTCCCTGTGGCGCCGCTATGGTAATTAACGGTAATAATTAAAAGTACGTCGTTTGAATTTGGAATAAAGCCAGTCAGTTACACATATAAACGGTAGACAGTAGATACGTTTATGTATCAACAATATTTTTTGCTAGGAATAATGAATTTTATAACTGAATCCTTCCTCACATATGAGTCAAAATTTATTTATATTTTATGATCATTGTATGATCTGATACAAATTTCATAAATCATTGCCAATTTTATTGATTGACATAATTTACCTACATGTTCCCGGATCCTCGGCTATCATTTATATTTAATTAGTTCCAGTGACGGATTAAGAACTTAGGAGACCAGTCAAATTTGGAGACCCAGTTTTTTGAGGCCCCAAGCATGCCCTTCTTGCGCTTACCTATAAAGTAAACTGCCACTGATAAGGACCTTCCTATCTCAAATATCGCCATTTTCTTTAAGCGAAAAGTTAACAAACGCAAAACTGCTACATTTATGTTTAACAATTTCTGATTTCTGGGTCAAATTTTTCAATAGATTTTAAAACTTTTGATGAAAGAAACTTGAAATATGATGTTTTCTTTTCAAATTAAACTTTTTTACGATCACTGATAAAATCAATAATTAACATTCTTACAAATTACATAATGCAAAAAAAAATTGAAACACGTTGTCCACCTATGAATTATACCAACCTAGAATACTCTACATACATACAACAAAAATATAACACCAATTTGTTTTATTTAGAAATATTTATTGGCAATGCTAAAAATATTTAGCAACTTAATTCAGAAACAAACGCTTCTAAGTGCTTTGTAGCATATGTACATATTTTTAAAAAGAACCGTAAAAACAAAGCTGTTTTTTAAGATAAAAAATACGACCTTTACAAAAAAGAAAACAATATAAAATATTGTGTAATTTGGGTGCAGAATAAAAAAAAACTTTTTTGTGCTGTGCAAAATGTTTTTCTCGGAAAGAAATGAATTCCTATCAGAAATTTTCACCAGTACTTCACATAATATTATTTTCGATTTGTGTTCCGCCTTCCCGATTTTCTACCGGCTGTGATAATATTATTTGGGATTAGAAAACGACACAGGCGTAAGTTACATTAAGGAATAACTATTTTTTGAACCAAGTAGGAACAACGATAGAATTTTTTGTAGGCATTTTATATCTGTTGGTCTGATTCAAAAATATAAGCATTTTTAATCGTCAAACATACATATTTTTGAAGACATTATTCCCATAGAAAATCCGAAAAAATCGTTATTATCATTTGATATGGAATGGGAAGAAGGAATAGCAGTACCATTGACATTGATTCCTTTAGTTTAGACAAATCGACAAAATTAAAAAAAAAATACTTTATGACATTTACACATTTTACTGTTCGAATATTCACATTATTTACATTCATGATATTCAAATATTTGTTTTAAACTCGTATTTATAATTTAAATTAATAAAAAAATATGAGTAGAAGTGGACTAATCGGTTTTCAAGATTGGATAGGAAATTGGCAAAAATATTGCATTCATGTTATTGGATAAAATGCATATTTCATTTTAAAAACATTTAATTAGAAGCGTTTGAACAAGCAGTGAAGTAAAGACGTTTGTGTTTGACAGAGTGTTTTGAACTACCCGGATTGTATATTATAAAGGTCTGATAGAATATGTAGTAAAGCTTGTGTGATTATTGTGGGCTTGTAATGCAAAAAGTGCTATTTCCAAAACTCAAACTTTTCAGTAGAGTCAAATACTATAACGAATAAAACAAACAAAATAACATTTGCATGAAAATATGATTTCCAATTTGAAAACGACAGACTTGTAGACATTTTATATTACAACTAATATGATCAGTCGATTTCTTATGCTTGAATTACCCTATTTTCATACCTAACTCAATATCACTCATTTTGGAAATAGTACGTTTTGCATTATAACCCCACAAATTTTAGCATAAAGAGGTTTCAGCGAACGTTGAAAAGTGGTATTTTTTTGGATAGTAAATTTATGAAGCTTTAAGTACTGAGACGCGTTAGCGTCAAAGTTATTCGAGTCTCTTTCATCGCTAATGTTTTTGAAAAACTATATTCCCTGACCGTAGTTGCAGACGGAAGAGCGTGATCGTTACAGAGGTAAGAAATCCGTAATGAATCCAATTCTCGGGGGACTTCATATGTATTACTTTTGACAGTTGGTAAGGATACATGCAAAATTCTTCAAGTGAATAAATAAAAAGCACTTTTACTACCCTGGTATTGATTTAATAATTGTGCAGTCAAAACAAAAAACCAATGTTTTATTTTTTTAGAAAAAAAAATATTTTTGTCATAAGAGTCCATAATTTTTATTCTGGACTGACAGTGATTTTTTTTAAATTGAATAGCACAGTAAGTAAGGCTGCGCCTTTTTTATGAAAAAAATATTGAGTCCATTACTGCACTCTGCAAATAAACCGCGTTAATTTTTCGATATTGCGAAAATTTCTGACATTCACTTACGCCCTCTGGCGCATTGTCCCCCGATATTCAAATGCCGTCGGAACAAAACTACGGGGCGTAAACAATTTTATAGACAGCCTATAAAGTTGGCGGAACTCGTTACATAAATCCAGAAATTAAAGGAAACAGTTTCGGCGCCACGCGGCCCGACTTCCAACATTAAAATGTTTTTAAGCGCCGCGCCGTAATCCCCCGGCGCGCACTTTTTCATAGTTTCATCGCCACTTTGATACATTATTTGTATTCAATTGCTTTTCAGATAATATGTTTGGATGATTTTAGCATTAGCTGCGCAGAGCTTTAATTGACCGAAAACATAAGCTTTTATCCTTTACAATAGATTTGTTAATTGTTAAATTAACACATAAATATTATTGTTATGGTACAACAGTTAAAAAGGGGAAAAAAGTATAGTGGTTCTATAATTAACAATAGATTTAAAGATTGTCAGAAATGTACAGATTTACAATGGTAAGTTAATCAGTTAATTCGGTGGCTTACAACTTTTATGTTACTGCGCCCCCCTCTGAAGAATAAAATATCTTCGCGCCTATCCATCCTTTATTTAATATAGTAATAAATACAAGTTTTAATGAGTCTATAACTATTTTGGACTGTTCGCGCCTCCCAAGTTGGAAATTAATTTATAAATTATAACAAATGATAAGATGTGTTTGTAATATATCAATTGTTTTATAATGATAAATACTAAAACCTAACTTTTGACATATTTGATCGTTAGATTAACAACGTACTCTTTTAAATTTAAAATATGAAAATTCACTTGAAATTATTCTTAAGAAAAAGTATTTTGTCATAAGCTTATAATTAACTTATTATACTTTCATATAATGCTTTTTTTAAACAAAAAGATAACTCACTTTTTCTCAAGATTTTTTTTCTAATCCATGTTCGTTCCTAGTACAAAGCATATGACTTCCTTATGGGGGTATCTTAACATCAAGACTAGAAGTAGTTTTTTTACGAGAACTGCTTGTTTCTCAGTTGATAAAAGAGAGTAAGACTATAACATTTAACTATTAGGATTGGAAGGATGAGAGGAAATTTTCACAACCACAAGCAAACCCCTTGCTTGGTTTTGGGGACAGAGTTAGTCTATGAACCTGGTATTGTTTTATATTATGATAATTATGAGTGTTACGGTATCCGGTACATGTCATTAAAAAAGAGCCTTATATAAAGACAAACAGCTATTGGTTTCCAAGAAAAAAGTTTTCGAACTCCCTGCTTTCGTATATTTAAAAAAAACTGTGATTGGTTTCGAATCATTACAAAAGATATTATTGTATTCAATATAAATTTTATGCTAAATGTAAAGCAACGTGTAGAGGTTACGATAAATATTAGATTAGCAGCAAATATTTGTTCAAGTATAAGTCATACAATACAAGCTTAGGATTGATGGTTAAAAATTCACAAAAAAATATTTTTACGAGGGTTGGCAGTGCTTCGTTTAGCAAGCCAATTTCGATAAGCCAGGAATGAGTTCAACATGTAGCTTTTATTTTTTAGTTATTTTATATTCGTTAAAGGATCGTCTCCTTCCTTCCGGTTAAAATGTGTATAAGGCAATGCATCAAAAAGGACAGACGGGCACAACCCCACGATCCGGGGTTGACTGTATTCACTTCTTCGCTCGTAACTTTGCCCGTTTAACATACCCTAATAATAATGTATAGAGAACGAATTCTTATTTGTTATGTTGGAAATGCTAAGCAGTAAATGGAGCAAGAACGAATAATATATCACGTATTAGTTGGTTACTCTTATATTTAGATGAAATTTGGGTAAGAACGAGTTTTTATCAATTGAAATCATTCTTATTAAAGATCTCGATGGTTTTTAAAGTAGGATAAAATGATACTATAAACTACAATTTGTAATAAGTTTCAGAATTTTTTTGAGTCATGCAACATTTTTCAAAGACGGTGATTTTTTTCATCTTTTTTTATAAAAATACGTAAAATGAATTGAATCTCATTTATTACTAAAATATCAGAGTTCGGCTTATTTCAGAAAATGAAAAAAAAATAGAAATTAAGCCATATGAACATGAATTATCAATGTATGTATGTACATGCCTTTTATATTATCAACACGGTTAGTTACTATTTTAAAATCTATTTAAAAATCGTGATTTGACAAACATAATCACATCTAAACTTGCACAAAATGGAATGTATTTTTTTGAGGCGTAATGAAAGTATATTTTTATCACTACTGTAAAATATTCAAATAAAGTTGTGCAGAAAAAGGAGTGAAATCCATGCTAAAACTTGATTGATGTACCTATCTGCAAACAATAAATAATGTCTATTCGCGTATATCTTTTAACTAAATTTAGTTCAACGGATACAAAATGTCAACATATGAAATATGTTCGATTCTCGGGAATTTATAACTGTACCATCAAAGTCATTGTTTTATTCGATTAGTTTATTGTATCATATATTCGACATTAAAATATCGAGCGCAAACATATACTCACTCAGCTTTCAGGGGAATCGTACTCGAAACAAAAGCTCCGCGTTCCGGAACCGGGAAGAAATAATAACAACATCGCGTCGAAACGGAAATGAAATTTGTTAGGCGGCCTCTGCAGCGCGCTGAATGAAATGCAGAGCTTTCAAGCTATACCCAGTCAAAGCTTGGCACGAGTGCACTAGCTTATTTTTCTTAGCGTACATTTATTTGTTTTATTTGAATAATTTAACTTAAATTAAAATGCATCTTATTATATTTTGCGAAAGATTGTAAAAACTTTAAGGGTGTGCAAATAATAATAGGTAAACACAGCTAAATATTTATTTCTACAAAAAGTATTAAATATAGTTCATAACTATTTCGGAATAATGTATTACATACAAATTATTTTAATGGTTTCCTGGTGAATAAATATTACTTGAGTAATTACTTTATTTGAGAAACTAATTGATTACTTGAGAAGTGAAGTGAGCCGCGTAGCATCATGGTGCATTTTTTTCTATTATACTTTTTATTACTTTTATTTAGTGTTTTATATATACTATATTTTTAAGGGACTATTGTAGTTTGTATTTATTTACCTAACTTAACCTTAACGATACTTTAAGACATGTAAAATGTTGCTCATTGTAAAATTATTTATTTAATTTTTTCAACTCTTGGTCCAAGATGATTTATATATTCAATTACATAACATAAGATTTTGTGATTAAATATAACTTTAATTAAGATGTAATAAATATATCGATTTGTCAACTTACGTAAATTCGAATTTTATAGTGAAATAATATTCTATTTTCATTCTCAATTTTCAATATGTTAATCGACCAAAATTTATTGTGAAAAATTAACACAAACACACCATACTAACGAAGTTAATTTTAATTTAAGTCAGAGCTGTGGAGTCGCGTAAAAAAAGACGACTCCGATTCCAGTTTAAAATAATTAACGACTCCGAGGAAATTTTTCAATAATTTCATTTTAACTTATATTATATATATGTATACCATCAGATCATCTATAGCAGTCGTCGGCAACTGGTGGTCCGCGAAGAAATTTTGGTGGTCCACAGATGCATGTTCTGTCTCACTCTTTCACTTTGTTTTATATTCTTCACCTTATTCAATTTTATTTAAATATATAATATTTAACACAAAAGTCCATTTGGTGGTCCGCCGGATCAAAATTTTGACATTTTCATCCATCTAGTGGTCCGTGAGTCTAAAAAGTTTACCGACCGCTGATCTATAGTCAGCCAAGCATGAAACGTTAACACTTTTGACTATTTTGTTTTAATATTTTTTTCAAAAAAAAATCGACCTGCTCCTTTTTCATGACTCCACAGCCGTGATTTAAATTATCAATTTTGACATGGGCATATAGATCAATTGAATTACTTTAAAAAGTTCAAAGAGAAATATTTTACATACGTTTTTTCTATTGACGATTGCGTGCTTAATATTTTCAAAACCCAGAGTTCATAAACTGAGTATTTGTTATTTTATCTTTCCAAATTTAATTTAAGATTCCCAGTGCCAAACAACTATTAGAGATAACTGCACACAAACTGCGAAGCATGGATATTGAAACTTCGTTTGCAAACCGTAGGAAAGAGGATAAATCTGCGAGGGTGGAGAGTGCCGGGGGTTGAAATATTAATTAATTTGAAATCTCGACCGCTTCCTCGCCGCTCCCCTTTGCAGCGGTTAGCGGCGGCTCAAGAAATTGATTCGTTTATTTGAGGTATTAATGTAAGTTACTTCTCAACGTAGATTTCGTTTAACGTGATTGATGTATATACATACTACATGTGTTTTATTGGAGCCCTGTTTGCGGGCAGTGTAACATATTATGCAATGTGCGGCCTTAAAAGGGTTTATTGTTAGACACATATGTATTGATATTTGGAAACTAGGCCGGCCTCGCAAAGGCTAGTGGTTTTGAGCAATTTATGTTATAAAGGGTAGATAGATTTTGTCTTGAACAATTCTTTTGAGTGTGATTTAGCAGCTGTACATAAAATGATTCTACTCAGTTTTACAACGCTTGATACAAGTCATTCATTCCATACAAACAGTAATTTATATATTCACTCACTCATCTTCAAAAAGCAATTATGTATGGTAGATTCATCAACTTTTTTTTTTTTAATAAAAGTGTACGTTAGAAATATCTTTTAACTACGGGATTTAATGTTTTTATTAAAAATGATAATAAAATAAAATAAAAAATAAATAAAATAATAGTGCTGTACTTTTGAAACCTAACATTTCTAGAGGAAAAAAATTATCCCCCTCTTTAAGTTTTGAGCATACAAAAATGCTTATTTTTTTTTCAAGCTGTGTGGTTAAATATATATACAATAAAACTTTAAATACTTACTTCTTTGGTGGAAACAAGTGGCAAAACAATAATTTTCACATGACATGAATAATAAAGCTAGACCAAAATAAATATGTAATTCAACTTTTGTCATTTTTACAATATATTTTTATTATTATTTAAATGTGACTATTTACAATATTTGTTGGATCCTATGGCGCGGCGGTTAGCGTTGTTGGCTTCAGAACGAACAGAATTTTTTCGATCGATTTCTGTTCGAAAGCATGAGTGTTTGTGATGTCTTAATTTCCCTCCAATTTTTTCTATCTTTCAATAACTTGGTTTATCGGGAGCGATTAGTTAACCACTAATCCTGTCTTAGAATTATCTTTCTATCTATACTACTTTCTTTGGAAAAAGAGAGGTTGAGTGACTGAGTTACAAGCAGCTCTCGTAGAAAAATTTCTGTTGAGATACTTCCATTAGAAGGCCATATGCTCCACTTTTGAGTGAACATGGATAAAATATTATAAGTATTGTTATAGTTGACTCATTTTAAATTTGATATAAATAGTTTATTTATGTAGGTAGAAAGCTAATTATTAGAAACGTGGATCGCCTGAGGTAGGGTATCCAATCCCGGAGCCTTTTTGTAACCCCTGGATTTCAGGATTAATTAATTTTCAATTCCGGGATTGAGCAGTCAACTTTAAATCGTTTATAATTTGAAAAAAGTTTTGGAAGAGTCTCTTTTTTTTTTAGCCTACCGAGGAATTTGAAATCCTCGAATCTCTATACTTTTTCCCCAAAATATCAACGTGTCTCGTTTTTCTTTTTTTACTATTCCAATTCCAAAATCCTACAAACTTTTGGGATTTGCTAAAAACTTCTTAATTCCGAAATCCCGGGATCGAAAAATTGGACGGAATCCCGGGATTGGAGACCTTAGTCTGAGGTAAGCATCAAATCATGATAAATATCTGTATCATACGATTTTAGTATTTTTTCTTACAATTCGAATAACCCTCCCTTATTAACGTCTTAAACAGGCGATCAGTATTTTGTTCTTTTACAATAAGTGTGATATTTGTACTTGCGATTTACCCTCGGCTGTTTATTTTATCAGTTAGCCAATACGCGTTTGGAATGCAAGCATACCAAAGGAAATGTAAAACTTTTAATTATTTCCACGAAGGCCGATACTGGCTTTAATAAAAGCACTTGCGTAACCCTTAACCAAACTCATTCAAACAAGTATTCTTTGTGAAAGTTTGCAATTTTCAACGCAAATATTTACCGAAAATGAAAAGTTGCTTCGAATAAGAGAAGCTACACTGTAATTATGCCCCTTGATTTAACTTTAGAAAAATATTAGAGCGCTGCAATGCAAAGTGGGAACATTAAGCTTCATTGAATTTCTCTTGAATTTATTGAAAGTATTTTTACTATTGCAAAGAAATCTTGCCAATATCGAAGAAAAACTTAGATTAAAATAAAATGTTTTTTATAGATTAAACATCTTTAACTGGGTGGCTGCCATATACGAGATATCTCGTCAATAATTTAATTGATACTTGCAAATTATAGCCGGTGTGCTGGGTGCAGATTTACTTTTTTCTACGGCAGCTAAAAGGTACATATGTACATGCATATAAAAAATGTGCAAAATTTTAATAAAAATTATAATGATGAAATACAACATTTAATAAATAAAAAAGGGTTGAGAATCAATACCTGAGAATTTTAAGAAATTATTAAAATCATTGATTGAGATAAAGCAAAAGTAAATAACATTGTATATAAGACAGGCGGCTCACCATTATTGAACTTATTTCTTTTGTGATTCACCGTTCCTTATATACGTAATTCATGATATTAATGTTTGTAAATAACATCTTCTGCGACCAGTAGATAAAGAAAACACCCCGACCTTTATTTTTAATTTATTAAGAATAACAGTCAATTCTTAGTTTGTTCAAAAACTTTGCGATATTCAATCAGAAGGCGCTTCTTAAAAATAGAAGACACGTGTCACAATTCGTAACTTGAAATTTTGAGTAACAAAATTATCAAATTTTATTTTATATTGTAATAATATTCAAGTTTTTTCAAACAAATTTTATTGTCCAAACAATAAATGGAAAATTTCTATTTAAAGCATTACATTATTAGTGACCGAGAGTTTTTTTTTCCAAATAAACACGTTGCATCGCAACTTTTTCAAATTTGCAAACATAAACACGTGGCGTTTGTGCTGTTTGTATTTCGGTGCACGTTCGAACAATCAGGCAAACCAAGACAAATAAATATTGAAATATTAAAATAATGCTCACGGAAATCGCCTACTTAAAAATACAGCTTCTTTTACTATGCATAAACTAAACGATATAAAAATATTTTGTATTGTTGTTGATTTCACTAAAGCACGTTAAGTTAAAAAATAAATGTCACGTAAGTTTTCATTGCTTTCGTATATTCTTACTTTCACTTATCTTCTATTGGAACAATGACTCACAGGATAAATTAAATGACTTCGTGATTGATTCGATTCAACACGAATGTGTTCCATCTATTACAGTCAATTGTTTTTAATATTCTTTCCAACATTCAAAAGAATAAATAGTATACTATCATAATCTTTACAAGGACGGCCATTTATTTAACATACTCATTTAAGCTACATCCTGAATTTCTAATCCCTTTTATTTTTCCCGGTAGTCTATTTTATTTAAAGTCAAACACATATGATAGCATTATTTCACACTTAAGCTTTAGCCTCTTAACATTAATAGAATCATTTTATTCTGGTTCATTCGTGTACTTGGTCAGGCGTATAAAACGTGAAGAGGTAAGTTATATAATATTATATGTTCATTCAATAATAAAAAATAAAGTTATAAAATTTTGGTTCGACTGCTAAAAAACACTTTAATTATTAACTGTCAAATCTAAATATAATGAAATAAGCCACAATGTTTTATCGTTTTAACATATTTATTTTTTTTCCGTTTTGGAATATAAAATCACTGAAGAAATTATAAAAACATCTTTAAAATAATCAAATGAAAACTTCTTAAGTATTATTTTTAATTCATGATTTTTTATATTATCATAATAAGGATAATCAATTCTTGAAACTGGTAAGCATATAAGAAAATAAATTTAAAACATTTTCATTCAAAAATGATTGACAGTTAGCACTGTCGTAAAGAAATGGATAATTTTTAATATAAGAAAACGTGAAAAAAACCTTCAAAATACATATTATTCGCCTGCTGTGGCCCAGTTGGTTAGAGCTTGCTCTACCGATCACACAGGTCTGGGCGTCGATTCCCAGTAAGACCAAAGTGAATTTGAGAATTATTCAATTCAAAGTTGTAATCAAAGACTGTGTGTTTGTGATGTCAATTTACATTATTTCTTCTCCTCCCGTCCTTTTGATCTTTTAATAACTGGGTGAAGCAATAGTGATTAGTCAACCACTAGACCTATTGCAGCCTTATTCTTATATCCGTAACGAGCGACTGAGTAACAAAAAGTCTTCGTAGAATACCTTCTGTTGAGATTCTTCTATAAGAAGGCTTTATACTCCATATTGGGAGCGGAAATGGATAAAAAAATATTTTTAAATAAAAAAATTCAGAATTTAGAAACTAAAGTACATTTTTACCAAACACAACAATTAAATAATTAAGCAATGTATTTTTCAAGCTGCGATACGTACTGAAAATCAATTTGAAATTTAAATTATTAACTAGTTTTCGTTATAAATATTGGTTTTGAAATGAGTTTTAGCTTTAAAATGCTTGTAAGCTACTTATGTTAAATAAATAATATTGAATGAATCTTTGATGAAAAAAACATCTTGTAGAGTGGAAATCAATTGAAATATTCATAATATTATTCGTGGCGAGTTGAAGCTTCTTTCGCCCTGTCGTAGGGCCCATCCGTGGCCCACCTCTTTTCCCACTGAACATTCACTAATGACTTTTCGGGCCTATTAACCGTGGCTCAACCCATCACTCGACCCGACAGCTCCAGCCTGAGAGCTGATCATCTCAGACGAGATAATGACCGAGTTCCAATCCCACCGACGCGCCTAATTCGCAAAACGAATTAAACGGGGTAGGTATTTCAGCACACGGTCTGCTAAATGATGGAAATTTAGCCCTTCTAAAATATTTATCGGATAGGTCGTGGTAGTGAGAAGGCATAGCGCGTTTCAGTACTCGTTAAAAACATATTATAATATATAATATAAAACTCAACTTTTTGGCGAAAAGAAAACGTTTAAGAATAAAATTCTCAGAAAATTTACTAATTGCTATTGTATTAATAAAAACACAATATTCCTTTGTAATTTATTTCCACACTACTTAAAAATGTCAGAACCGGCTTTGCTCATGGTGAGTATTGCCAACTTATAAAAAATATAATTAAACTGTGCTATTAATAGTTGACCACTAGTCCTTTTCTAGCCTTATCCTTCATTCCTTACTACTCACTTTGAAAAAAAAGTGAGGTTGAGCGACAAACAGTTCTCGTAGAAAGAAAAAAAAAACTTCTGTTGGAACACCTCCATTAGGAGGTCATATACTCCACATTGGGAGCGGACATGAATTAGAAAAAAATAAACATACAAAAACAAATTGAAATATAACAATTGACAAATCTTCAATATCAAAAATAACAATGCTCGCCATTAGCGAAACCGGTCCTAACTTTTTTTAAATAAAGTGGAAATAAAGTAGAAAGAAATATTGTTTTTTTTATTAATATAATGCTTTTCCACCAAGTATTGACAGTGAACACCCTAAGAGTGATAATTGCTATTGATTTGTATTTTTTTTATGTATGCGTTTGAATGAAAATGATGGTTTATTAAATTCTTTGTTTAAATAATAATGTTTTATTTATACTTATTCTATAGAAAGCTAAAATACTTAAATATCGATAATAAATCATAATTATTTCACATATATTATGATCCCCTGAGATGTGAAGTGAGCCAAGTGGTATTTTAAGTAGGAAAAAGTTTGTACCTTTATAATATTCTACATGTCTTGAAGTACTTGATAATTTATTTAACCTTAGTGAAAACACACCAAAATAGTGTTTTATTCCTGAAATAAATACATATATGCAATGCACAAAAACATGATTACACTTCAAAATTTAATAAAAAAGTTTCACCGTTTTGCTACTTACCTCACGCACTTATCAGAGCTCATCTGGTATTTCAGCTATTTTTTTTACTTTATTAGATAAACTTGTCTTGTTTGAATATTTAAATATTGTATATTTGGTTTATAGTGACAATTTAGTTAGATCTGAAATATCTACAATAGTATTTTATGGTTTATCATAATTACTGGTAAATTGATGTTAGTGATATGTTACATCGTTTTAATGGTAACTAAGGTAATTTTTACCATCTAATTAAAAACAAGTATGTTAACTTTGAATCGTTCAAACTATGTACATTCTCACAGATGTTGTCACTAACGACCCGGGTTTCGTCTTTCGGCATCTTCAGGCATTCAAGTGCACGGATGAACTTGAACTGACGCTTAGTAAATGAAAGTTTCGTGTTTATATAAGAAATAAATGCATCACTGAGTTCAAAGCCATTGCTGGCGAAAAGGATAAGCTCATTGGAATGCCAACAGAATAAGCTCATGAGAATGCCAACAGAATCAAATTTAATATTGAAATTCCACCAAGCACCTTCAGTCGAAATCTTAAAGTATGTAAACCATCAACTATTTTTTTATTGTGTTCCAAATAGCTATTTCTTCAGATTTAAAATTTGTGCTTTGCAATTTAGTATTGAAACATTGAAAAACATAAAACGTATTTTGAATAAGCTGATTTATTTTAAGGAAATGGTTTTTTAACTTCGTACCTACAAAGAATTATTCTTAAATAAACGTTTTATTCAAAATCTCAAGTGAAATAATTTAGAGTTTCTTGAGTCTTGTTGTGTTATACGGTCCATTATAATTAATGCAAATTTAATCCATCCAGTACTGTTCTCTTCAACTAAAGTACTAAGTCTCCGTTAGTCTTGAGAATTGACACTTCTCCTCGAGGACGTCACTCAAGACTTTGACTAATTGCCGTCTGGCATACAAATGCGGAAAAGTGAAATCTTCAACCTCTCTTTTACCCCCAATAATAATTATTATTATTGCATTTTCTAACGAAACATTTAAGATAATGAATAAATGTGTTAAATCATTGTATTTACAGTATACGGATTTTTAGATATAGAATTTGAGAATACATTCACGAAAACTTTTGAAATCCATTAAGCTTATTATTATTTTTCATGCATGTTTTATACAAAATTGCAGGAAAAGTATTATTAATATTCAAATTAACAAGTACGTTATTTTAAAAATAATTTATGACTCAAAATTTTCGGATAATCTAGTATTATATATTATTCTATGAATCAATTTATTTTGTATGTGTTTTTATTTAAAAAATAAAATAACCTCAACTAAAGCGCCAAAGTATTCAAAAATTAATAAAACATTAAATATTTAGCAACTCATTACAATTTTAACGTAATATTTTTATCGATATTCAATAAAAGAAGACTAAAAAAATGTACCACAAATGTTTTCATTCATTTAATTTTCATAATTTCGATGGATTCGATGGATTTAAATATAAAATAACTTGGATTATTCCACGTATTGTGTTGCAAATTATGACACGTACTTAAACAATCTTTTGTAAAAGTAATATCGTCTGAGGATGCCTCTGAAAGAGGCGAAACAGTTAGTTATTTTACATTAATTTAAGTTAAATTTGAATCGTTCCAACTTAATATTGAAATTCCACCAAGCACCTTCAGTTTAAATGTTAAATTAATTTAAGTTATTTTACTTTCATTTTTTTAACTGAATCAAATTTGTAATTTTTTAGAGTAAAAAAAAATAATCTTATCCTAACATAAAATTAATTTTATTTACCATACGCAATTATCAGATGAAAAATATTTTATTTCGATTTATTTCCTTCTGACTCAAATAACGAGAATATTTTGCTTTAGTTTCCAGTCACGTGCGATTGATAAAATACTCTATTAAGTAGCTATGAACGTTTGCTTCTGCTATTATCATTATTCATTATACTGTTTACTTACTTTTGTATTATTATACGTCGAACATGAAAATCAATTATTGTAATACACCAAGAGAATTTATGATAACTTTTATTTTTTTTAATACAGCTATCACGAATGCTGTTCTTATTAACTTATATATAATATAAAAACATTGGTAAAGCTAGACAAAGTAAGACATGATTATATCAAAGATATTATTTAAATAAAGAATATTATTTCATGATCTACAAGCGACACATAATTCATTTCATTCAAACATAAATAAAATATTAAAACAATCTTATTGTACACAAAAAATTGTGGTCAAAAATTGATTAAGTCAAGTAATTTTTTATCGTTTATAATTAAGCAGATAAGGTACATACAAGTAAATAAATAATTTTATCGTTGAATCTTAATAGATAAACGAAATTGTAACTCCTGAATCATTTTTTTATAATATCATATCATTATATGAACAGTTATTCTTCAAATCGACATATTTTATTGTTGAAATTTTTTAATAACTGCATAATGAAAGTAAGCCATTTTATACGAAACACTTGATGTTTTCGTTCTAATGTTTTAAAAAGAATTAAACTTATTTTTTAATAGGAAAGCCTCAAGGGTAGGTATTTCAACACTTAAAATACGATTCCATCATAATATGATTTATAGTCAAAAGAATAATTAAGTTGTTTTGAAAAAATCACTACATGTTATAACAAAAAGCATTACATGGCATCATGCATAATATCCTTAAAAAGTCTTTATCTTATAAAATCTTAACAAATTATAATATAAAATGTTTTCAAATTAAAGCTCAATTTATGGTACTGGAATAAGAATTAAAACCCTACTGTTAAACAGCAAGTGTTGTTTTGCTATTTGAATTTATAATTGTTTATTTGAAAGATATTAACACAACACTATTCAACATCTTATTGCTCAATAATCGGATTATTGACATTGCATATTTAATTTATAAGTATATTACGCTACAAGTATTACACTTGTATCATAAAATATCTGTTGCAATGAAAAGAACACACATACGTGGGTGAAATATTCTTTAGCGTAGCAATTATGGTAGTATTTCATCATACGTTGGAAAGAAAACATACAAAAGCTAACAATAAACGCAAGAAAGAAAGCCGCTGGAGTATTGGACGGGAGACTGTAAAATGAAAAATTTTGCAGGTGAGTGCTTTAAACATGAATCGTTTTATTTCAAACATATATTAATATTAGTCTTGTATAAAAAAAATGCATGTTGATATGTCTCAAAATTTAAAATCAATATAATATATTTTTTTAATAAATAAGATTTTTCAGAAATAAATAAAACATTAACAATAAAGAAATATTATTAAATAATATCTTGAATAAAACAGGTGGTTTGCCAATGTTATATATATTTTCTAATAGTTTAAGCCGTCCTAATTGATGCAATTCATTAGTTTATCATTTCTTAATGCAAAATGATTGCTGTAATATTTGAATAAGTAACGAAACACTTAATTAAATATTTGATCTTGCTGAGTGGTAAACGCTCTTAAAGCTCAAATCTTCGAATCAAACATTTATTGATAAAAAATAAAATAGCTTTGGTTATTCTACATATTGTGTAACAAATGTGAGACGTGTTTCTCCTCTTTCAGAGGCATCCTCAGACAACTACTTTTGCAAATGCTTGCTTAAGTATGAATGATTTTAATTTTACTATTCTGATATACTATAATAAAAATCAAATAAAAATGGGAGGCAACGAGGGGATGATAGAAAAACAAACAAACGATAATGGTAATACAAATACAACAAATGATTATTTGTTTTATTTCAAACTCGTAATTAAATTTCTCGCACACGAAATAGTGTTAAAAAATATTCATCCACGTTGCTTACCTGGACCACCAAGTATTTCTTAAATTATTCAGTATAATGGACAAATTTTTAGACACGCATTTTTTTGATTAAAATAACATTTGACAATGCAAAAAACATTTTAAAGTCACTCGAGGAGACCAATTGACAACAAAAACACTTAGGCCTTTGGTTTCAAATTTAAATCGAAAAAATGTAAATTTGTCATAGATCTTACCGGGAATTGAACACAGACCCGACTGATCGGTATAACAATGTCTAACCAAAAAAAACACAATGGGTTATTTATTATATTACCAATTGTTCTTGCCAATTGAACAATCTTTTTTATAATTTTTCTTCTATCTTTTTTCCCATTTAAATTCGAAACAAATTGAATGGTTAAACTTCCAGCGCTCAGGTGATTTTTCCGCCCTTTAAACCATGCTGTAAAGGTAGGGTACGGCTATGCAATGCAATGGGACATAATAGAGAGATATTGCACCGTTTCTTCTAAGCATCCACCTTTTAAAGGAAAAGATGTTGTTTCAGTGGTTGAAAATATTAGAAACGAACAAAAATAATATTATTTTACATTTTTAAAAAGAAAATGATAGTATCTATACAATCTATGCATGGAATTACTGTCAGTAATCTGTATAGTTTTACTCAAAATAAATTTAAAAAAAACTTTGAACATGCTTTATTTTAGATTTATTTAGATTTATTTTAGAATAGATTACATTTTCTTATACATTGATAAAACGACAATATAAATGTTATCACAAAATTAATAATGAATGACAAGGATGGAATATGAACAGTCAATTGTGACACTTAAAATAATTTCACCGATCTCGCAAATTTTAATATAAATATATGTATTATCATTCTTAATATTTGTATTTGGGGTTCTTGTTGCTATGTTTTAGAGGCCAAAATGGGCTATCATGCTATATCAAGCCACATGATATATTTGTTTACACGTTACTTGTGTAAAAAATACACCATTTTCCAATTATAATTATAATTTAAAATACCATATTTACTATGCTAGAAAGACGGTATAAAACCATGTTAGGCTCACATTGTTTACAATAATCTCTCATAAAATATTTACTGTCCTATTATGTTCACACTTATAATATTTTGTTCGATTGAAAACAGTACTTTATATTCAATTCGTTTGACGGAAGTTTAACATACCTTCAGAAGTATTGCTTTAAAAATATGACATTAAGATCGTAAATTCGAATTACACATAACCACAATATTCTCTGCTTGCATTTACAGAAATCGCTTATAGAAAAAATGTGTTTTCCACATAGCATGTACAATACAATTAATAACTGTTTTCAAGCGTATTTCGTTATTTTTTTCATTATTATTATTGCCTATACTATGGCCTTAAAACTCTTAGAAAATAACAGCATCTAATGAGGTGAATTAGAAACATTATGAATTGTTTGCGACTTTAATGCACCTAACTGGTGTCTGTTAATATAAGTTGTTGCATTTAATTTATTTATAATTTCAGTCTCAACTAAAAATCCATTTGCAACAAAATAAAACATTAAGTTTCTCCACAGAACAATAAAATTTTAGAAGTTACAGGTACATTATTGTTACTAAATTTATATATTTTGACATCTAAATTAATATTCGATATCACATATGATGACATTTTAAGTTCTATACAAGACCCGTTTTCTCTCAGATCTCTTTACCAGGCTTAAATTAAGTCAGTGGTGAAAGTTTTTCAGCTTAGAGAATTAAATTAAGTTATATCAAGTTAAATAATATTACAATGCATTGTTTGTTTATCAATTGAATATTAAAGATGAAAAAAAGAATAAGTTTTTTTGATGTATTGACTTTTCATGTTGATTTTGGAAACTATATTTTATTTGAGGGTATTTTATTTATCAAATGTAACAATGGTCAGAATTTAAATAATTTTTTGGTCAGAATAAAAATATTATACCGTAAGTATATTTTATAACCATTTTGGTTAGGTTAGGTTTTTTTTTAATTTATTGAAATTATGACAATTTATTTGACGGGTATATTATGACCATTTAATATAAATTCTGACCAATGTAATATAAATTTTAACAGGAAAAATACGAGCCTTTATTATACACTTAAAATAAGGAAAAAAACATGCTTATGAAACGGGCTTAGTACAGAATTGAAATTAAAATTAAATTCTCATTTACTTATATATATGTTCATATTTTCATGCGTAAGTTTAAATTTACAAAAATGATATTAAAAAAAGTGTGTGAACGGTCGAGTCTAAATGCGGTATCTCATTGTACAGTGTGCAATAGAAAGCTCCGCACAAAAATGCATTGAAAGTCTAGAACGCCACCCGCACGACTATTATTTTCCAAATTGTTATTAAACCATTCATAATATCTTTCAGGGTGGCGCTTTGACTCTTTCACGTGTTCGTATAAGCTATTGACTTGAACTTGCGGTGGTGCAAGCTTTTAATATGACGATAAAGATGCTTCGGGGAATACATTTTTCGTACGTAAAATTCCTACATCGTATTGTTATTATTTGTCGATAAATTTATCAAGCTTTTAATAAATTGTTTATCATTTGTTGGTTCACATTTGTTTTACCTTTATGCGAGTTTATACTCTAATCCCTAAATGAATATTTACGCTATCCGGTATTTTTGTATGTAATTATAATGTACTGATTTTTATCATATTGTATGGTTGTTTATGATAAAGTCCATAACTAAAATATAAACAAATAAATGCTTTTACAAATAAATAAACTCTATCTCAACAAATAACAAAGATAGATTATTGTTGGTTAATTTGACATCAAGTATAGCAAAATATATTTATGAAACATTTTATAAATATATGTTTTTTCGAAAATTAAGTTTTACAACTGTTAAAATAAATGTCGGATATATTTTTAAATAATAAACAACAACCATTACTTTCGAAGTTATAATAGCTTATCATAAATAATAAAAAAGTTTTCGAATATTTTAAACTTGTAGTAGACGTATAGCTATAACTCATGTTTCTTTTAAGAAGAATGGTAAACTATTACACAGACATTTTAATATAAATAATTGAAGCAAAATCATACAATTTGTTGACGTATTATAACTTTTTTCTATCTTAAAAGTAAACAAAAATGTTTAAAGAATCTAGTGAGAAATAACAAAAATGTTCTCAGTTGAAATAAAAACTATCAGTTGATAAACATTGACAGTGAGGAATTATTAATTATAAGTGAATAAAAAACATTAAAAAAGAGAGAAATATTTAATTTATTTCCAATACCTATCCTACCCTCCCCAACACAAAAAAGTAATTAATATTGTTATAAGTACTGCTATTGCTAGAATCTCTCTCGTTTACGTGCTCGGTCAAATGAAAATATCATTTACAAATAAGTAAAAAAAATAAAATCGATTATAAATACTTCATAACTGAAAAAAAAACTTTAATATACAGTTATACGAAGCCCATGAAAGATTCTTGTAAAATTGATTGGAGTGTTTGATTAATTTTAACTCTTAAAATGTATACATATTAAAAGCAATCCTACAGAATAAGTAATTATTTAATTAGTTGTCTCTCAAATTAAGTATTGTAAGTAAATTTGTTTTTACTGATAAAATGGTGAGATCAATCGAAATTCAATCGTTTATAATTATTTATTAATTTTGAAATACTCAAGTTGGTTCTTAAAGTTTAGGCATACAGTACGCACATTTAATCTAAATTAACGTTTTATAATAGTTACATTAAATACTGTTGTAGTATAGAGAAGGAAAAAATCTTTATAGCATGACAAGAAAGTAAAGTGAAGGAAAGTTTACTGACGGAAATTGGCTTTCCACACCTTGCCTCTATTAGTTTAACCCCTCCACGTTTTTCTACATTATGTATGACAACAAAATCACATAACTCAGTATAAGGAAAATGATATTTGCGCACTCTCGCCGCAATGCAATATTGCTAAAGCAAGAATTTATGATCAATCTTTATGATAAGTTCTGCAATTTTATTTTTTAAATGTTTAAAATTTTAATATTTAAACTTCTCCAAACATTCATTTAAACTTTATTGATATTATACTGGGTAATATTTCGTTATACGACAGTTTTAGTCAAATAAATGCTGTCAACTGCGCTTAGATCTTTGATATATATCTTTCCTATTAAATAGTGTTATTTGAGACAGTTACTATTTACTAAATTACTGGCGCGCTCTATGAGACGAAAAAGAAAACAAAATAGGCACAAATAAATCATTATGTAAGAAGGATGACCAGGCAATCATTTGCCATGTTCATATCGTAAATATAGCCTGCATCGTGACATAACTAGAAAAAGCTGATTGAATTCTTGTCACGTGAATTTCCTAGCAGATATTTCCGGCAACGTATTTACTTTATGTAACACGGCTCATGTAATCTAATTTCTTTCTGTATCATAAAGCTGAGCGATATTTTTATTTTCGTTTTAAAAGTTATTAGTATTTTAATGTTCATTTCTATTTTTTGATAATATGTAAAGCGGGTAATTGAGTGGAAATACTTAAAAACAATTAACATTTCAATCGCTGATATTTTTCACATTTCCATTTTTTCGTCATTCTAGCAGTAGTAGATATTAACAATAGTTGTAGATATAATAAAACAAAACAGTGTTGTTAGAACGTTAAAATAATTTATTATTATGAAGGGTTATTTAATGATAGAACTGTCTTTTAAAAGATAGCGTTTAGTTGATATTATAATAGGTTTTAGAAAAACTTTGATATCAACGGATTAATGTATTTTATTATAGATCATAATATAATTTTCAAATAAGGCATTTTTTTGATTTTACAAATTACGTTCTCTTTTCAATTGAAACGAAATCATAAGCGAACGTTAAAAACCAAGTCATATAAGCTTGTTGGTTATCAATAGCCGGGTGGGAAAAACCGTATTTTTACCTATCGAAAAATTCTATTTTATTCAATTTCGCCAACGATAATGTGGATTTTTGTAGTTTTCGCTGAATTTCAATATCTTATTTCTTGTGTTTAAATGTAAAATAAATAGACTATCTGTTTTTCTTTGCTTTAATTGAATTGTCATTTTTTGTGAAACGTAAACCGGTAAATATCAAATTTTTAAATCTGGTTTTTAGTCCGTTTTTATTTAAGCACTCATACTAACGATAGTAAAATTGACTGAACGCTTACATAATATACTAGTCCATGAATCACAGAGCAGGATTTTGTAAGTAAATGAAGTTTTTCATATTTTACTAGCTGGTTCCCGTCAAGCGTTTCAATGACACTCAAAGAAAGAAAGTGCTTGTGCTTTAATTGTGTTTATTGCAATGCATGTTTTTCTTTTCTGTCTTAATGACGTTTGACGTTTGCTGCCGATTGTATATGGTAAGACACACGCGCCGCCTACTGAAAGTTAATTGTACTATAACCTTCGCGCAAGTGCAAGCATACGTTGTCAAAATTAACTGTATGGCAGACATACAAACATTGATTTTTCTATATATGACCTACTGTAAGTTAATTTTATTATGCCTTTAATCTTTTTGAAAGTGCAAGAAAAATGTTTGTCAAAGTTTTAATGCAATCGGATGAGCGGTGTGGCAACACATAAAATACGAACAAACAAACATTCATTTTTATATACTGGAAAAGGGGAAAATATAATTCTAGATCGTTTTTTATAAACGTATTTATATGAAGCAACGTTCATCAGTCAACTGACAACGAATAAACTATGAACAAGACCACTGCAATTGACGTTCATATTGTTGCTTCGGTCAGGTTACGAAAAGTAAACACGTTTTCCTGTCGCGTCACACTCTCAGTAGTTCATCACGATCCCATCCGATGCACCCTAACAATGGCTGAGAACAATTTATTTAGGGGTGATAAGGACCGTAGGGTGGAATGATTGTTGGAACAAATTATCTACGATAGGCGCGGCAGCGTGTTTTGGAAGCCAGTCACGATTGATAACTTCACAATGCGATATAATCGATGTTCGTGCAATGAGTCAATTCGCCGCTCATTTTTTATATCCCGTCATGGTATTTGACAGCAAAAATAAAAAGATAAATGGATTTTTAAAATCTATGCAAACTTTACTCTATAGTCGAATAGAATTTATTATTGATTTATAAAGTGAAATTTTTTTAGCGTACGAATGTATACTTTCGTATATTGTTTTTCAATCGATATTATGTGTTTATTCAAATGCATAGATATTTTTGAATCATAAATCTCTTTTCATTTACTTAATACAGTTTTGAAAAAGAGAAATAGAGTGAAGTTCGAGTTGTTGATTACTTTTCTAAGCGGGGATATCTCTCTTAACATATACATGGACTGTGGAAAATCAATAGGACATATCCCACAGTATTATTAAAACATCGATAATCACCATTAATGCAACTTGATACACGTTCTATCAAAACGATGTAACCTGTAAATGCTAATATTTGATCTTAATTTAGCTATTAACTTTGAAAACAGAAGAGCCTGTAAAAATTGCTACCAAGAAAAAGAACTTAAAAAAGGTTTTTTTTTTTTTAATAATTGTACAAATGAATATTAGATTAGGGCAATTAATATTAGTTTATCAGTCTCCGTTCACTTTAAGCTTGTGTATATTTTATGATTTGTATTTGCGACAAAATCACTAAAACGCGTTTTTTATGTATCCGTTAACAAATGTATGTATGGGTTACAGTCGATATTGTGTATTATTTAAATTTAGTTTAATATAAAGTACGGCTCTTTTGATTTTGTATTTTCAACAGAATAGGGCTTGATCAGAGAAGAAGATTTATTTTAAAATGTTAATATTCTCTTGTAATTTTTATACTGACATTAAATATATATTTTTTAATGAGAACTTCGCGTATTTTTATAATTTAAAAATAAACTAACTTCAATTTGTATTCATCGTGTGATTTGTATCGTGACTTCGATTAGATACCCGTCCTTGAGTCAGTGCATTATGTCCCTGAGATTCAGTCATATCAAACAATAGATCCATGTACACTCTCAAATCGAATCATTCCTTTGGAGAAAATGAGTTTTTCTTCTCGGCAGAGTGCACCGAACGTCGATAATCGCTTTTCTTTATTCCTCTTGAACAGGGCACGAGAAAATGTTTGTCGCGCGTAAGGCTGGGTGGAAAATTTTGCATTCACTCTAGTTTGTAACTTCATCGGCAGGCGGGAAATTGTCATAGCGTTTGTAGATTTCTCAGCGTATATTTTCTTTATAAAATAAAGATTTCGTGCAGCAAATAAATTCCGCATGCCAAGGAGAATATTTTATTCATAATGAGAAAAATGTCTTTCTCAGTTTTGTCTGATTTGCCTATACTCAATAAACAATTTTCCTTCGTTCAGTATTTTACCAAATGATTTTTTTCTTTACGAGAGATTTTTGTTGAAAAGATACCTAGTTACTTGTTCAATTATTCAATAAAAATATTCGTTTTTTATGTTAAAATATATTTAAATAAACAATGAAATACAAAAATAGTTGTACCTTTATTAAAAACTTATTCAAATTTCATTGCAAACCCTGCCTAATTAAATATAAGGCAATTAAGTTCATTCACCCTAAGGGTGTTCACCGTCAATACCTGATGGAAAAAAAATAAACATATTAAGAAAAATACAAAATGACTTTGTACTTATTTCCATTTTTATTTATCAATATCAGGTCCAATTTCACTAATAGCAAGCATTATCAGCTATCATCTAGTATCATCAGTTTAGAAACACTTACCAAAGAAACTTTACAAATGTGGCTTATTATTACACTACTAGTGGAATAACCAGATTATTTATTTTCAATAAATATTAATATTAATTAAAAAAAACAGTATTTTACATATGAAGCTATAATACATACTTTATATGTTGTTGGCTTATGAAAAATATTTTTTAATGTAAAACAATGTAACGAAAAGTTTAAAAAAATATGGTTTTTATAATATGTACTTGATTTTTATATACACATCATTAAATGTTCATATTTAAAATTAGTCCTTCAGATTACACATTTACTGTAAAGCCAGCCTTACATTTTGAATTTTCTATCCTATTTTTGTTTTAAAACAAAGTCAACTATCGATTGGTGAAAACAAAGCTTGCAAAGCCTTAATATTCTCCCTTCGGGCGAAGATTCCCGGGGTGTTTCAATATTGGCCAGGCCAAGAAGTGTTATGAAATTATCTTCTCTCGAGCAATTCCCATGAGCTTTCGTCTAGATACCTTCTTTACTCAATAGGGTGGAGTAAAGGCGGCGATATAATGAAACAACCACATGAATAAGGTGATACGTAAAAAAATAACTATTTAATTTATCTCCTTTCAGAAGTCTTTCAGTAGGTAGTAGTTAAAATCTATTGTAAAGACATTAACGATACTTTGTCTTTCGTATTTTAAACTATTTATTTTCCGATATCTTTTTTCTTAAATATATATATATATATACTGTTGAAAAGACACTAATAAATACTTAAATTGGTTCAAGATATTTGGAGATTTCTTTTCAAGTCTACTCACAAACTTAATATTTTACTTCTGGTAACGTTTTTGCAAATAAGCTTATTTAATAGTTCGTTATTATGTACAGTATAAAATAAGCTTTATTTTATCAATGTCACATTTAAATATGTATATATATTACTTATTTATTTAAAGATGAATGACTAAATTTGAAATGCTTTTGCTTTCTGTGAAAATACACGATATTTGAATAATTAAAAAAATATTTAAGCAAAACTACTAGATAAATTTACTCTGATGGTTAAAAAATAAAAAATAAATATTCCAAATAACTTGTTTTCATAATTATGAATATGATAGAGTTTTTTTCTATATTTACCCCATTTCGAGTTGTATCTTTTATTGATTAAATTGGTTTTTACTTGGTAGAACTCCATTGTAAAAAGTGTGTATATTTGCTAAAAACATTGTTAATAAGTAAATGATAAGGTGATTTAAAACGATATGTGTATCATTTTTTTACGGCTGTTACTTCAATATTTACACTTTGATCCAACAGTAATGTAATTCTATAATTTTCACTACATTTCAGTGAGAGAAATTATGCAATTTTCATGATTTCATGATTTGAAAGAAAGTAATGTTTGCTATTATATTTAATATTTGATATATTTTCGACAATTGGTTGTTTTCTTTGACGTATAATATGTATGTATTTATTTTTTGTTTTCGACTAAGGAGTTTCAGTAAAACAGAGAATTCATTTTTTATTGTTTTTATTTTGAAATATATAAATTTTATCTGAGCAAAAATATAACTCATCTGCAGAGGTAATAACAGTATTCTAGACAAATTTAAATTTAAATATATTCAGATGTCACACATAAATATTAAAAAAATACATGTAGAAACGTCTATAAAATCAGGAATATCAAAATTTATGGCCAAACTTACGCACAAAAACTCCACCCACCTCCGTGGCACACTGAATTCAATGGATATAATTTTTTTGTCATGGAAATTGAAGGCTCTGCGATAGAGATTCCAACAGAGCTTTCGATGCGCTGAAGCTATTCCAAGCTTTTCAGCTGTGTCTCTGTGACTGACAAGTACAAAATGGTTTTCTCAACTGAGCCGGTATTCAGTTTGGTTTTAGTCACCTTGCATGAAAGCGCTGAATGGATTTAGCATAGTTTTGAAAAAAATATTTTAATCTTAGTTTAATAACAAATAGTTATGTTGGAAACAAAAAATCGAAGGCATATTTTACTGACATGATTATTTATATCACGATTGTTGAACTTATTCATCATAATAATGTATTAATAAAAAACAAATTTCTGTAAATAGCTCCTACGTTACTTACGATTCAACAAGTCTGTTCACGTTCTGTGTATAAAACTCTCTTTCCACAGCCAAATCACATACCTGAAAAAATAATAAATTTAATAATAAAATGGGATTAAAAATATTCATAAATAAATTGTTTTATTAACCCTGTCCTTACTATGCAAAAAAAACACGCGCTCCTGAGCTGTGTATCCGTTACACCTCAGGCAAACGAGAGTGAATCATGACAATTATATAATACTACTACAATATTTGTATTATTGCATTACTCAATGCGTAAATGTATAAGGGAGGAATACCTGAATTTCAGGCCGAGAATTTATCATATATACAGAGAAATGTAAATGATTAAAAGGTATGTATACTATTTCCACATCTTAGTTAAGAAAGGGTTAAAGTGTTCATAATATAATATTCATTACTTAAATGCTGTTTTTTTATAAACTTATTCTTCGTTTTCAACTAACCTTATCACTTACTAATTGATTAGTTATTAAAAAACCCTTTCATTGATCAATAATTTTTTTTCTTAATCTATTAAACATTATTTTTCTTTTAAAAAAATGCTTATCTTGGTGTTTTTTTGATCGAATGTAATAAACCATAACATTGTAGTATAATTTTATTAGACCAATTTATGTGGTGTTTTTTGACACTAGTTTCACTGCAAAAAGTGTTCAATATACTGTTACCATTTAAATCTTTTTCATTTAAATATGATTGAGTTATTTCAAATAACCTAACTGTTACTATCCAATATAGTTTCATCACAATGTTACCATCCAGTTGGATCTGATGAATTTTTACACAAGTCAGTTGATTGAGTGTTTTTCGCTGATTAAAAAATCAGTGGAATAGTTTCACGTGCACTAAACACTATAAATACACTTGAATGCTACATACTCGATACGCAAAAGTTGAATTGGTATTCATACACTTGTAATTGCAATCATAACGAGTCTGTTAATAAAAGAATCGTTGCAAATTGTACTCGTGTGCTTTTTCATTCGCAATGGAAAAACATGTAATAACATTTTTATCAGGCTTCAATTTGCTTTTGTTTCAGTTGAAATTAAATTGCATTTGCAGAATGCAGTGCTAGAATTTAGCTGAAAGTAAATTGTTTAGGAAACACAATGATATATAAACACACTCTCCAGACACTCGTGGTCTTGTTATATTATGTAATTTAGTTATGAATTATTTAAAGAAAACGTGGCTTCAGTATTATGTACGTACTAATAACAGTAAGAGTGAAGAAACATGAATAGTATCAAATGATTTTTTTTTAGGACAACCCATCCAAAAACTTATATTTTTTTCAAACAGTCTTGACGTTTTAACTTTGTCACATTATAAACTAGCAATTGTTTCATCAATAGACAATTTGACAGCTAATACTTGATTATTTCTCAGCTTAGTTTTCCATTTAAACATAAATATACTTATATCAGAATAACGCTTGTAAATTGTGCAAAATTATATCTTCAAAAATGATACTGGACAGAACGTGACAGTCGGTGGAGAGCGCTATAGATCCATGATTAATGACATTTTCATACCCTAATTAAATGACGTTGATGTTAAAAGCTGTGGTTTTAATTAAAATGCATAACTTGCTACACGGCGCGTACCAAAATCAATTAATTGAAAGAAACATTCGATAAACGCATAATATATATATTTCTAAAAAACACATTTATATTAATGTAATATCTGTTCAAGACTTTTAGATACCAATTTTAAATAAAACTATTTTCAACGCTGTTTTCGTTTTCATAACCTGCACGTGTTCATTTCCCTGGTTATATGAGTATAATATCGCAAATCAGCCGCTCGAAGTAATCGGAACCGTTTAAAATATGCAAAAATTCTAAAGTTTTATTATTTTTTTATCTCCTCATTGAGATCACGACTAGTTTTACACGGCAATTTTTATATTTGAACGAGAAGATTTTTTTCAGTGAAGCGAAAAATAAAACGGTGGAGTTTCATACACCTCGTCTGTCGGCAAAGTAGAAATGAGTGGTTGTAAAAGAAGAAAAAGATTGCATAAATTATATGCAAATGAAATATGAACACAGGTTTCATTCCACCATCTTACTAACAAGCAGTAAACAAGATTGTGGAGATTTTTCCTCGAGTTTTATTTTAATAATACGTTTACTTTATATGTACATAAAAAATATTGATAAATTAAGTAGCTTTATTGTAAGCTTAATAATTTGTACCTTAGGTTGGCAGCTATCATAAAATCATCACTGTGCTGGTATAAATTAGTGAGCCAGTTAATTAATAGTTCTTTTAGTTAATAAGTGAGTAAACAGCAAAAAATTCTCGCTTCTAATATAGACATTTTATGTTACATACATAATTATAATATCAAAATATAAATGCATTAATGTCGATTTGACAACAATAATAGTTTAAAATTAATAGACATAGATGATTACCTGACATTAATTATCATTAATAATAATTACGTATACAAATAAATGCTCACTTTTAGGGTGTTTAACTGTCAATACTTGGTAGAAAGGCGTTATATTAAAATAAACACAATATTCATTTGTACTTATTTCTACTTTTATTTACCAATTTCAGGACCGGTTTTGCTGATGGCTCATCAGTTGATAATGGTCTTGGTAAATAAAAGTGGAAATAAGTACAAAGGAATATTTTGTTTGTCTTAAAAAATAAATGTTTGTTTTTGCAAACTGGTGTAACCAATGCATCAACTTGGTTATTCTAGATAAAAAAATTATTTCCAAGAATCTCTTTGTATACTTAACTCATTTTTTTAGTTTTTTTACTTACCAATTTCTACCAGAAAATTGACGATATGTTTATTCGCCATACTTAACTAACTCTTACTGGGCTTAGAAGTAAGCAAATCGTCAAGGTTATAATTAATCATTGGTGAATTCAAAATATTGTTTATTCTACCCTATTACAAAATATTGACGAAATTTCTTTTGTTGTATTTTTTAGATTCAACACTCATTTACATACTTACATATTCTTGTAAACTTAATGTATTAATATATTCAATATTTAGAAAAACTAAATGGATTAGTGATAAATATTGTTAACTCTCATTAAAAAATGTGATTACTAATATAAAATATAAAATAACTTAGATTATTCCACGTATTGTGCTACAAACTGTGACACGTGTTTTGCTTCAGAGGCATCTTCGAACATACTAATTTCACAAATTTTTGCTTAAATACGAATGATTTTAATTTTACTATTCTGATATATTATACAATAGACACTGTTAAATTTATTTCCCATCGGTTTAACCCATTCGTTAATCATTTCTTAATGTAAATGTCATTTGTATTACTATGTTTGTTTGTTTGTTTTTCTATCATCCTCTACTTGCCTCCCGTTTTTATTTTATTTTTATTATAATATATCAAAATAGTAAAATTAAAATCATTCGTACTTAAGCAAGCATTTGTGAAAGTAGTTTTTCCGAAGATACTTCTGAAAGAGACAAAAACGTATCACAGTTTGTAGCACAATACGTAGTAAGTTATTTTATATTGAAATGAACTTCCACAAAGTTAAGATTTCGACTGAAGGTGCTTGGTGGAATTTCAATATTAAATTTGAATCGTTCAAACTATGTACATTCTCACAAATTTTGTCATTAACGACCCGGGTTTCGCCTTTCGGCATCTTCAGGCATTCAAGTGCACGGATGAACTTGAACTGACGCTTAGTAAATGAAAGTTTGGCATTCCCATGGGCTTATCCTTTTTGCCAGCAGTGGCTTTGGACTCAGTGATGCATTTATATCTTATATAAACACGAAACTTTCATTTACTAAGCGTCAGTTCAAGTTCATCCGTGCACTTGAATGCCTGAAGATGCCGAAAGGCGAAACCCGGGTCGTTAATAACAAAATTTGTGAGAATGTACATAGTTTGAACGATTCAAATTCCACAAAGTTATCGCCGAATCCATCGAAAATGTGATTAGTTTATCATAAATATTACGAATAATATCGGATTTTTACTATTCAACTATTTCACAAGCATATATAGCACTCAAATGTGGGTCACGGAAAATATTAATTAAGAAGAAACCCTTACACAACATAAATAAATATTATACTAACATAATATAATATAATGCTCAGCGGGTAGAAGGAACAGCAAAAATAATTATTGTTCTCTTTATTACGAGCCTCTAGAAGTTGCATGTTGCTCTGAAATATTTACAGCTGGAAAAAGTTTATTCTTTTGTTTCATTAGGATGTTGGAACTTGTAACTGTAATTTTCTGCATTTTTCTTCACAAAAAGTATGTTACTGCGGTGAAAATTTTAATTCAAAGTTTTTGTAATTAGATACAGCTCGCTACAAACAATAATCTGAGTTTATTTGTTGCAAAACGTAGCACTTAATTCACACTCCACTATTTATTACACATGAGACGAGACTTTTCGTTTAAGCAAGATGATAAAATTGATATAAAGCATTCACTATGTATTTTTAATAATGGTCAGAAGTATCCACTAGTCAGTAAGTTTGTTGCTAACTTAAAAATTTAGGGAATATAATTTTTAATTATAAATTCAACAGGTGTAAAGTGACGATATTTCGTGCAAAGACACACACACAGTAAAAATGTGTAGGTCTTCTTTAATAAATAATCAGTTTTATTTTATAGATATTGTTAAGTTATATCCATTGAACTACTTTACTATTTTTTAATGATTTTACATCAAAGCCATGTGGAAAATAATATTTATTTAAACTTACTCTTCTATTGTTTTGTGTTGATGCTTAACTCATTTTTTCAGACATATTTCAGTACGTTTCTTTAACAAGTGCTTGCAAGTTATTCTTGAACATCGAATCACGTATGAAAGATGAATAATTAAGAGAATTTCTTTACGTTAATTTACGTTTGCCACCCTGCTTTTGTTGATTATAACGTATTGTAATAATACTCTGCGATTACTTTTAATTAACTACGTTGTTATTTTAGAATGCTAGATGTAGTCTTTCCAGTGCATTTTATCAAATAACAATATAAAGTATTGTACTTTGAAATGACATGAATTGTATTCATTTAAAATAAAAACTTTTTGTGAGTTATTTTAATTTTTATAGAACAAATCAATGATAACATATTTTTGTCAATATAGAAAAAAAGGTGTACAATCAATCAAATACTAACATGATGTAATTCCAATTATGGTGTTTATTAATTCTATTAATAATACAATACGTTTATAAAGTAAGCTATTAATCATGGATAAAAACGTCATTTAAATGTTTGTTTTTATTTAAATTCTTCTTTGACTCAGTGTTTATTTATTTATTTTGAATTTAAAATAGAAAAATTAAACACACTTTTAACAAAGTCTGTCAAAATTTCAAACTAATTTATTTCGTAATATTATTTGATGCTAAGAAACCAGTTTGTCTTGAGAAAGAAAATAATAAAGAAACAGCGCTTACGTTTTTGATATGTGACGCAGTTTTATATTAAGTTAGGTTATGATAAAAAAAGCTATCACCAAATGGAAATAACCATAAAATACGAACGCTCCCCCGCCCACAAAGCATCACAATGAGGGATGATCCGAAATGCTTTTCAAAATTATAAAACGTTCGCGGCGTAATGTTTGCAGGAGAATGATAAATGAATGCTCACACGGCCGGGATACAATACACTTCCGTGCCAGATATATGCGAACGTCACGCGGTGATGGAAGTGTAAAAATATGACGTTTCGGGCAGTTCTGATTAATTTGACTCGAATATTTCATTCTGGAGGATTTCTACAAAAGCCACATGTGTGCCACTTGGCGCTAACGATTTGGGGTTGAAGAGACAAGCAGAGGGTTCAGAAGAAGTACATTGTATGAGGGATGGCCTTGAAGATGTAAACTGAAAAAACATTGAGGAATGATTTATAGACACTTTATTTCGACACAACAGAGCGAAAAAGAAAAAAAGACTGAATCAGCTTAGTGTCAAAATTAAGTAATTCTGTTTTTAGTAATAATTCTATAATTGATGATTTCACATATTTGTCAAATACAATGAAAAAATACAACTGCACAGCGTTAAGGATAAGTTTTATTATTTTACTAGAAGAATTACAATGCCAAATGGTTAAAATATCAAAGTATTTAATTCTAGATGAATCTTACAAAACTATCAATTCAGTTTAAAAAAAAAATTCTATTAGATATAATGATGTAATATTTTACTAAATTAAATTTATTTTTTATTTGTTTCAAAAAAACTTTTCTATTTTGCCGGAAAGCAGAAAAAAACATTGAGTCAGATAAAAAATATTTAATTATGAAAAGTAAAGCTACATAATTTATTCAAATTATGAAGCAAAGAAGGTGATAATTTTTTAAAATCACAGTTTATTGTTTTATAAATTGATTTTTCTTCAATTCCCCAATCTCATTCATCCTATACTCAAATGGGGGCGTAGCGAGAGTGATTAGCTAACTGGTCATGTCCTAGCCCTATCCTTATATTCCAACGCTCATTGTAAAAATAGAGGTTTAACAACTGAGTGACAATCAGTCATAGTAGAAACACTTAAAAGATTAACTCCATTAAACGTCCATATGATTAACATTGGCAGCGTTCATAGTATAAAAAATATAACTACATGTGTTGTATGGTATATACATATCTGTAACGCACTGCAAAACACTGCAATTGCGCACGATTTGCAGGCAGTGTGTGAGAATAAGTGTATTGAGCAAATATAAATAGATGTCACTGTTGAAGTAACATATACTATTTTACTGCTTAATGCAGCGATTTCCAACCTGGGAGGTGTGCACAATTGCAAAGGGAGGTGCGACAGTCTAAAAAATATCTACCCTTTAAAACGTGTTTTATTACTATATAAAATAAAGGATGGGGAGGCGCGAAGATATTTTTTTATTCAAAGGTAGGCGCAGTTACATAAAGGTTGGGAACCACTGGCTTAATCTAAGGTTTCTATTTATTTTTAAAATTTGGTATGCATCATTACTTTAATTTTCTTTAAATCCATTAATTCGTTTATTTTATTGTTAAAACATACTGCTGTTTGGACGATGTATTCGGCTCGACAGCTTTGATAATAATTTATGGGTATCCATTTACTTGTATATATTATAGATAGATATCATTTTTTTTTATTTATTTAATGTCGTTCAAATAATCAGTCCGACTCCTATGTTCAAAGTCTTCATTCATATATGTTTTACATATATTTTCTCTTGGTCATATGTCCTCCTAATGAAGATATGTTAACAGAAATTTTTCTAAGAGAACTGCTTGCTACTCAGTCGCTTAACTTTTTCTTTTCAATAAGAGTAGTAGCGATAGAAGGATAAGACTAGGACAGGACTAGTGATTAACTCATTGGAGGATTGGAAGGGCGGGAATGAATTTTGAGACATCACAAGCACCCATGTTTTCGAACAGAAGACAGTTAATCGAACGAAAAAAATTCTATTCCTTTTAGGAATTGCAACCGTGAGATCCAGCACGGAAGCCAACGAAACTAATCACTGCGCCATAGAACCCATCTACATCATAAAATACATAACAGAAAATATTTGAATTTATAAAAAATACTAAAACTAAACAACTCTTCGCAGGAGTTAGCATACATTCGATGATGTATTTTAAAATGTATTCCAGTAATAGTTAATTAACAATGTCAAATACAAATATGAATGAGTCACAATTATTTATATCCTCATTATTGCCACTGTAATACAAATTAATATATCAATAAAATGCATTATAACTAGGGTATCTAATTAATTTTCAATCCCGGGATTGGAATTTGCTCACCGAGGAATTTGAAATCCTCAATTCGATATACTTTTTCCCCGGATTATCTCCAACCCTCGATTTTTTTAGCTCACCGAAGAATTTGAAATCCTCGATTTGGTATAATTTTCCCTCAGATTGTCACAGAACCTCGTTTTTTTTTTTTAGCTCACCGGGGAATTAGAAATTCTCGATTTGCCAATTTCGTGTCAATTTCGGGATTTGCTCAGTTTCTCAATCCCGAAATCCCGGGATCGCAGCCGTGTCAACCCCGGAATTTTGGTATCAGAAAATTGAACGGGATCCCGGAATTGGATGCCTTAATTATATCCATTTGATTCCACTAAAGATGTACTTTTAATCACCAGTAAAAATAAGTACAACAGAACCGATGGCAAAATTCATTGAATAGTTTATCTAAATAAAAAGGATATTAAACAAACGATTTTTAAAGAGATTACGTAACAAAAATTTAAATGTTTGATGCGTGACGGCGTTTGAAATTCAATTATAGTTGGGCTAGACTACGGCCCATATAACATCAATCCTAGTTATGGGCAATAACAATAATGAGCGAGGAAAAATCACATTTCGGACGTGATCGGCCTCACCAGTTATTTATCGCACCCGAAACACATTCAGAGTAGAAAGTTTTTCTAGATTTTTTTCAGTTTGATAAAGTGCTTTGGTCGTACATAGAAAATGTTTTGCATTCACGCTTAAAAAGTCAAATTAAATTAAACAAACAAGATAATTTTATTTGTCATTTTTTGTAAGTCACACTTAATATTCGCTTATTAAAAAAACAAATGAGAAACAGAGATATATAAATCAATTATAATTTGAAATTTATTATCACTAAAATTGACATTAATTTGTATACAATATTATAAATGATAAATCAATAAATCTTATTTTAAGATTAAAGGTTGTACAATAAACATGTATATATATTTAATTCATATCTGCTCCCAAAGTAGAGCATATGAGCTCTTAATAGATGAATCTCTATGAAAGTTTTCTTACGACCAGAAAGAAGAAGAAGTCTTCAGTTGCGTAAACTCTATTTTTTCGAAGAGAGTATGCGTAGAAGGATAGTGCTAGGACAGGACTAGTGGTTAACTAATCGCTCTTGTTATACTTCATTATTTTATTATCGCTGAAGAAAGGGCGAGGTACAATTTAAATATTATTAAATACTTCAAATTTTAATATTTAATATTTTATGCGTTTTATTTTCAAAATATGCCATTTTTCTACCGTTCATGTACAATGTAAAAGATAGTCTAAAACATTTTAGTATTATTATGGCGTATTTAAAAAAAAATAGCCTTAAAGTACACATATTTTTAAACGTATAATATGTGACTTCAAATCAGTGTTCTCCAAACTCACTAAGGGTATGAGCTACTTTCAGATATTGAAATTGTCTAGTGAGCTACCTCTATATATTCCTACTTTATAGTTTTTTTTATCATCGGCCCTTATCGTACCATATATAATACTATTATATTACCAAAAATAAATTATAAAACCAGATTTTCTAATAAAACATTAATTACATATTTATTTATAAACAAGATAATAATTTAAGATTTCGACTGAAGGTGCTTGGTGGAATTTCAATATTAAATTTGAATCGTTCAAACTATGTACATCCTCACAGATTTTGTCAATAACGACCTGGGTTTCGCCTTTCGGCATCTTCAGGCATTCAAGTGCACGGATGAACTTGAACTGAGTTCAGCGAGAATGTACATAGTTTGAACGATTCAAATTTAAGATAATAATTGAAAAAATAAGTTTGAATAAAAATAATTAGTGAAAATAATGGTATTAAAATTCCTCCACAATTTTTTCTCTTCCATTTGAATGCAATTATCAAGTTTTACATCTGTGAGTCTGTTTCTATCTTTACTCTTAACCACCTTCACATTAGAAAAGGTTGATTCACATAAGTAGGTAGAACAAAACAATGTTTTCATTCAATTTTGTTTTTATTTTCGGAGTTTAATAATAAAATTGTAAAAGGCACATTTATAAATATGATAAAATATCCTAGGCGAGCTACCGAAAAAGCCTCGGCGAGGTACCGGTAGCTCGCGAGCGACCGTTTGGCGATCACTGCTTTAAATAATGTATTGATATTAAAGATAAGAAAACCATTAAGCGTAAAGAAATAAATCAAAATTAAAACAATTTCATTTGGCTGACATAATTTTTATTAGCTCTACATTTAACTACCCCTAAAATAACTCTGTTCCATATTTTCCCTCCCCATATTTTGTTCGAAACAATTATCTTAATTAATTCATGGTAACTGGTGATAAATCTTACAGTAAACATGTAATTTTTGTTAAGGTGCCAGATTTATTTTTGCCGGGTGAAATATGTTAGTTAACTTTTTCATTAATGCTAAGTGAAAATAGTTTTGGAATTAATGACGAGGATCTAAAATTGATCACTCTATAGGCAGAGATCAGTTGTGTCTTAGCTATTGTAGTTATAGGCATTGAAAATGTTTTGTACCAAATTTTCAATAGATTTATTAATAATAATTTCGTTAGTTTTTTTTAGTTACAACAATTAATCACTATCATAAATTGCTTTCGTGGCAAAAACAAGGCAACCGATACAGCACGAATGTCGTTCTTTTACTTAGTCTCTTCAGTATCTCTATCAATATATCTTTTAATAAAACGTTTATTGCGATGAAATATGATTGAAATAAAAATGTCGTAATTATCTGATTAAAAATTCTGCTATCAACATATTTATTTTATATTTTTATTTACAAAATGAACAATAACTTTTTTAAAAATGTCTAGTGTTGTAAATTTTTCTAAACATTTGTATAAAATCAATAAAGATAGCGTAACCGTTCTGTCATAATTATTAATATTTGGCATTATACTGAATGCCAATGCGACAAATAAGTTTTAAGTCTAATTTAAGATTTCGACTGAAGGTGCTTGGTGGAATTTCAATATTAAATTTGAATCGTTCAAACTATGTACATTCTCACAAATTTTGTCACTAACGACCCGGGTTTCGCCTTTCGTAAACCCAATAGTAACAAAAGAGTTATTAAATATATTAGACGTTTGCGTTGACCAGAACTATTTCCAATTTAACATTACAATTTATAAACAAACAGAAGGCCTTGCAATGGGAAACTGCCTATCACCATTGTTAGCTGAGTTTTATATGAACTATTTAGAAGATACAATTTTTAGAAACAAAACAGAAGCCAAACCTATAGTCTATTGGTTCCGATATGTAGACGATATTCTTTGCCTGTTTAATGGAACAGATAGACAAATAACTAACTTTCATAACTTTATAAATTCATTAGATAAAAATATTAAATTCACTCTAGAAGTCGGAGGCAAAAATATTAACTTTCTTGACCTAAATATTAACATTGAAAATCATTCTCACGAGTTTAAAATATTTCGGAAGCCAACATTCTCTGACACTGTCATCCATAAAAATTCAATGCACCCATTTTCTTATAAACTAGCCGCTTTTCATTCAGAAATACATAGACTTGTGAGTGTTCCTTTAAACGAAATAAACTTTAATATTGAATTGAAAATAATCAAACAAATCGCCATAAACAATGGATACGATATGTCTCTTATAGACAATCTTTTATTAAAAAAACAAACTAAACTTGCAGAAAAAATGTTATTTAAAGGTATAGTGTCAAAGGACATAGATCATACTAGGTATTGGCGTAGAATCATTTTTTTAGGAAATACAAGTCTCAAAATTAAAAAACAGCTAGCTGATAGTGTAAGACCTGCTTTTTACTGTAAAAACTCTTTAGGCAAATTATTAATTAATAATAAAGATAAAATACATTACTTAAATAAATCCGGGATTTATAGATTGCAATGCTCTTGTTGTACAAAGTTTTATATCGGCAAAACAGAAAGAACATTGAACATCCGAGTTTTAGAACATATGGCAGCCTTTAGATTGAAAAAAGACACGTCTACTTTTGCTAATCACTTAATTTCGGAAGGACACGTGTTCAATCAGGAACAAGGGATAAAAATGTTACACCCAAATACGGACAGTCATAAGCTCTTTTTCCAAGAAATTTTAGAAATCAACAAAGCACAGTTGCAAAATCTTCCGCTTTTAAACGAAATATCAAACTTTCCCACATCTCCTCTTCTATACCCTATATAACCATAAAATCATATAATCATAAAACCTTTGCCGACAAACAAATTATATAATTCTTGAAACTGCTCACTACACAAATCTGTTGGCATTCCCATGGGCTCATCCTTTTCGCCAGCAATGGCTTTGGACTCAGTGATGCATTTATGTCTTATATAAGCACGAAACTTTCATTTGCTAAGTGTCAGTTCAAGTTCATCCGTGCACTTGAATGCCTGAAGATGCCGAAAGGCGAAACCCGGGTCGTTAGTGACAAAATTTGTGAGAATGTACATAGTTTGAACGATTCAAATTTAAGTTTTAAGTCACTTGACATTGACTCAAGAAGAGCTGACATCACATACACCCATGTCTTGAAGCTCAAATTTAAATTGAAAAAATGTCAATTGAACATTGATGTTACCGGGAATCGAACCTAGACCTGAATGATCAGTAGACCAAGTTAAAACCAACTAGACCACAGAGGGTGACAGTACATTCTCGACAATATATTATATACACAAAGATTAATCCACGTTTGATTAAGTTAAAGCTTATGCAATTAGTGTATGTCAATTTCAATATGTATCCTATCACAACAGTACAAATAAATATCTCTAGTTGCTGCCATGATTTTGCAGGTATATTTAGCTAACAAGCTAAAATCTTATTTAAATTCAAAATATTTTAGATGTATTTATTCTGTAAAAAATGTTGTAAAGCAGAATTGTTAATGAAGTAGTCAGATAAATCATTTGTTCTCACTTTTAAAGATCAAGTTCTGAGACTTTTGTAACTGAAAGATTATTAACAAAATGAACACGACCTGTCTCGACAACAATGAAACATTCCAAACAAACGTGATATAGGGTACCTCAATTGACACATTATAACATCGTCGCTTCAACACCTCATATCTCCACAATAGTAGAGAGAAGACGAAGAAATAAACAGAAAACAAAACACACTTGCAGATAAACAGATATACGAGACGCTTTGTCATTTAACACCGTGACACTGGTTTCAGGCAGCGAGCTTTCTTCCAGTGGCATGACAAAAGCTTTTTCGCCAAAATATATTGAGTATTCAAAATTGACTCGCTATGAACTCTCTTTCCCTTATTCCCCTATTTCCTCTTACACTTCTAAATATTAAATTGTTTACTAGGTACATAAGCACCTTGATTTTGAGTCTATGTTTTCATGATGTATTTAAAAACCATATTGTTGGCAATGCTACTTATACGAAACTAAATCATTTAAAAATTCAAGCCCATCTTTACAATGCTAAAATAACGGGGTGCAGCAAGAGCAAATTAATAATCACAAGTCTTGTCCTAACCGACTCATTCTATTCTCAATTTTTTGAAAAATGAGACGTTTAGCAACTAAGTAACTTGCAGTTTTAGTATAAAAACGTATGATAAACGCCCCCATTAGATGATCATATACTTTACATTGAGAACCTACATAAATTTAAAAAAATATTTGAAGCAAATAAATTTATTTCCACCCAGTTTCTAGACAAATTAATAAAAGATAGTTTTGAATATAAGAAAAGGAATCAATTAATTTTTTCAAAGAATTTTAACTTATTATTTTTATAGTTAAAGTTAGTCTTTATTTTTTTCAATAAGCTTAGCAGGATGACGATTTTTCCCTAATTTTTATCATTTGATTATTATATCATTTCCGATACTCAAAAGTTTTTTTTTTGGCCATGAACTAATCTGCTTGTAGATCATGTCAACACAACTTGATGTGGCTTGAGAACTGGCTGTTAATTAATTAGTCACCCTATCTCTTCGTAAGGGGTAAGACAAGAAGAATTGAGTAAGAAAATGGCTATTAGTTATCTAGTTACGTTTTGTACGTCACGTTTGGGTAAAGGATGGATTGGGAGGCATTGAACAACGGAGCTTGAACCTTTTACGCCACAACTAAGGCAATGAGCGTCATGTAATCACTAAGTTACAAGATCAGAAATAATAATCAACAAATGCGAGTTAAAATAAATCTTTTTTACTTCATCTGGAAACGAAGAAGTTAGCTTTGTTGCTTTTGGAATAAATTTTTTTATCCATGTCCACTCCCAATGTAGACCATATGACCTTCTAATGAAGGTATCTTAACAGAAATTAGCGAGGAATGTGTGGTACTCAGCCGCTATACCTCTCTTTTTCAAAGAGAGTAGTAGGAATATAAGGATAAGGCCAAGACAGGACTAGTGGTTAACTTATCGCTCTCGCTATGTTCAGTTATCAAAGGATTGGAAAGGGTTGAGGGATTTTTTAAGAATTCATCACAAACATCCATTCCTTCGAACATAAATCGATAAATCAATCGAAAAATGCTTTACGTACTGGGATTCGAGCCTGCAAGATCCGGCACGAAAGTCTACAACAGTGCACCATAGGAACTATCAGTTGCTTTTAGAATATTATTCAAAAATATTGACGCGCGTTATTAACTATAAAAGTTATAAAGTATAAATGAGATATCTTTTAGAGTAAGCAGTAAGTTTCCCATTGAATTTCTATACAATTTATTCATAAATTACAGCTAAACGTTAACAACCGCAGAGTAAAATGATTTGTAGTATCTACAGCAAAATATTATTAATATTTTTTTTGATAATTTATAATCCATTCCAAATCCAGCACGCCAATGACGAGAATGACGGGGAATCTTTTTCAGAGCAATAAATGCGTCGTGGAATAAGAACTGCGTTGACAATCGCGATTAATCACTTGCTCACCCACCCCCACCTTTTTTCACTTCAGTAACTCCTTTCGCGTAGTTCACAAAAACATTCGATTCTGTTTCAGACATAGTTCACCTCCAAAGGTAAATTTTTACACCGTCATATTATTTGGTGTCAGATATTCAAGATAACATGACTAGGGTATATCTCAAATCTTTAGAGCAAATGTATTTTATTCTCAAATTTAGTATGATGCTGATTTTTAAAGTAAAACAATTATAATTAGCTTTTCTTTTGTTTTCAAAAGTAATCCATTCAGATGCAAATTTATTTCTATCACAAAAACCTTTTTGTAGTAGAAAATATTTTTTACCCCACGCAGAGTTGAAAAAAATTTTTTTTGTTTGCGTACAACGTAGTAATGGCTCAAGCATTTTTTACAGCATTGAATGTTTTTAGAGTAAAAGTTTTTACTGATTATATCTTTCAGCTTGTTTGCTAAGATAATTAGGTAAGTATGCGTTATTAAAAATAAAAATATAATTTATTCTTATCATTTTAAATATTTGTATTTACCAAGGGCAAATTTTTCTGAACAAAAACACAACATGGAAATATGTACTTTTATATAATTTTTTATTTGAATTATTATATCTTTGAATATTTAATAAACTCATATTTAGTGCAAATGTATTGTGATTTGAATAGATGGTTTTAAATGATCAAAAAATTGTCTAAGGGCTCTGAAAACAAAGACGGCAGTGTCTATTTTTCGTCAAAATTGAAGTATCTGTATTGTAAAGCTGGCAATTCCGTTTATTATATTATGCAAAACCTTTTTTTTTAATTTAACTTACCACTCTTATTATCTTTTAAATTAAATATACATAATCGATCAAATGGTAATCGTTAATAATAATGAACATTACGTTTTTCAAACAATTTACCTATAAGAATAAAAAAGTTTTAATTGATTGATAAACCCTTTAGCACTATAAAAACTGCTGCCATTGTTTCTCGATCTCTCATTTTACTTATCTAATTAATTGTATAAAACATATTTTAATATAAATTGAATGTTTAATCTAAAAAATAAAGTCAAAAATTTAGAAACTATTTAATCACTAAACAAATATGGATATACATACATATTGATAGTATTAATGTAGGAAAAAACGAAAATTCTTTATAGCTTAGATGTTTTTTAGTATATTGTTTTTGGATATTGATCAAATAGACTGAACTTAATAATGTTGTTTACCTTTTTTTATCGGGTTACGACAATATATTTTAATAACATAATATAATGGGGTTTCGTTCTAGAAAACTCAGCAATAAGAAGGAGAGCTTTAAGCTGATTTGAGTGAGAAAGCTTTGCTCGGCAACTCGAGATCGGCTGTAATAAAGCGATACAGAAAACGGAAAAGAAAATAAAGAAACAAGGGATGGAGATTAAAAGCAGATGACGCGTAAATTGTTCAAATAATATCATAGCTAGGCCGCTTTACAAACACTAGCGACGGTTAACCATTGACTTGCAAAAACGACAATATTATCCTGGTTTTTGCACTTCTACTTTTTAATAGATGCTATATAAATACCTATTATTTTTAAATATTAAAATAAATGTAAAATAAACATTTTTTTTTAAATTTTAGCGCCTAAATATAATATTATGTTTTAATCACACAATGGGAAAACAAACACATCCAGACTTTAAAAAAAACGTGTTTTTGGTTTTTACACTAAATGATATTTAATCAAACTAAAAATACAAATAGACGTAAAACTATTAAAACTCTTTTAAGAAATTTTAAATATTATTATCGTAAGTATTCAATTAAAAATTCAAGGTTAATATAATAGTTTTTATCACATAGCTCGGAAGAAGTTGGTGTCATTTTTAGCTGCCTTTTTACTTATAAAGATATTTTACTGTTGTAGTAACTGAAACAAGGTAAGTAAGAAATATAAACCGAAGGCTGGGTTCAGCTTGGGCAAGTTGGTTGAAAGACCGGATTGGACTTGTGGGCATAACCATCAGGACACTTATCACGTGCCTTGGGACTGCCCTATGATAAATGCTGAACGAGCAGAGCTGTTTGTGAAAATCGATACCAAGAAAAATGACTGAAAAAAAGAGTTTTTCCTACAAAATTTCTTTAATTAATATATGATTATGTCAATTAAACACCAGTTTAGAAGTCACTGTGCACTTCCAGGCTGTGTATATTTCATAATTTGCATATGGCCCAAAATCATCAAAATACGTTTTTTGTGCCTCCTTTATAATTTACTATGTGTGGGTTACGTCTTTTTTCTTTTCCACAGTCGATACGATACTTAATATGACTTATAATAAATGGTTGAGCTAGTCACATTTTCTTTACATCCTTAACTTATTTAAGCACAATAGTGCACGGTTTAAAGATATATCCTGTGCAGTTCTATATCGAACCAAGAATATTATGATTTTTCCCCCCGTGATTTTCATTGCGTTATTGAAGGCGACCGTAAAACAGCAACTCCATACACATAATGGGTGATGGTAGAACAATCAATAGCCAACTTCTGTATTCACTTCTTCAACGCATTCAACATAATGTATTGCCAAAAGTTAATTATAAATCTGAAGCTAGTTGACAGAATTCAATAAAATACATGAAATTCCAGCTAATTCAGTATCAAAAAAGATTGTGATATAGTGGTTATTCAAAAAAATATATTCAATGTTGTTTCCGATGGCAAAAAAGGTTGTTATCAACCTTCCGGACAGAAGCGATGGATTATGAACAGATACGCAAGTGGATCATGCTCGAGCATTGCGATTTTATAGACTTGGGGTCTATATTGTATGAGTTATTAACACAGTACTTAATCATAATATTTTTTTTATTGTACGAAATAATTTACATGCTCTGAACCGTGTAATCATTAATATTTTGTGATATTTTTTATTATATAACAAATACCTTATCATTTAATTACAATTATTACTTTGAGTTTATAATTAAAAAACGGTTATTAATTTTTTTTATTTAGTAAAACAGATATACGCCATCATTGTGGATTAAAAGTTGTTTTTATATACACACATAACACTTACATTCAGTTATTGTAAGATGTTTAAACTTTATTGTTTTTTTCTATTTAAAGCTTTCAACTAAAATAATCTTTATGAATACACTACTAAGCTAGAATACACGCAAGGAAGGAATGTAAATAATGTCTTAACTCACCCGAGATATTTTTTTTAGAAATCTGGCTGCCCAAATTGCAGGCTACACACAGTTTGAGCATGCTAATTAATATAAATAATATTCACATAATTTGTAATCGTATTTAAACATATTTTGTATTTCAGCTACCAATAGTTTTCAATATTTCGATTTTGCAAAGATCAAAAAAACTCATAAAAGTAGTTTTCATTTAAATATGCAAAATAAAACGTCACTTTTAAAATTTTTACAGTCATTAAATATTTGATGGAAAGGCATTATATTTATGAACAGATATTTAAAATACTAAATTACTCTTTTTTCCATTTTTAGGGTGTTAAAAATAAAATCCACTTATTATTACTACACAAGTTATTACTACATTCGTTTTGTTAGATCAGGAACGGTTTCCCTCAATAATCAGACAATAATTATCAAGTGACTGTACTTTTAGCACAATTATCAAATTGGATCTGGACCGATTTCGCTCATGTAAGAAGTCGCAGACACTTTAATTATTCTCAATAAATTACATTTTCTATTATTATTTATCCATTATTTCAGGGCTGTGTAGTTTCAGTCGTAAAAAATGAGCGGCTAGAAACATTTTTAAAAATATATATTTAATGATGTGTATTCAAACCACAATAGTCCTTAGTGTCGACATCGCATGCTTGGCTGGCTAAAGATGATCAGACGGAAAAAAATCATCGGAGTCAGAGTCGTTTTTTATTTTAAAGCTGGAGTTGGAGTTGTCTTTTTTTACACAACTCCACAGACTTGCACATTATTTACATATTTCATTATAAATTGTTTGTAACACACTTATTAGTCTTTCTTGTAATGTGTCAATATTTATTCTTATATCTGATAAAAATGTTCGTGATTAAGAAAACCTGTACTAGTTTTAATAAATAATTGTAGAATAATTATTTTAAAAGAGGTGTTTTGTTATTTTTAATATATTTTAAATAGTGCAATAATTGTGACTCAAAAAAGCATATACTTTTGTGATATAACAATATCTTTCACAACTATTGTGAATGTACATAATTTGAACGATATAAATTTAATATTGAAATTCCACCAATCACTTTTCAGTCGAAATCTTAAATTATATCTTTCATTATTTAATAATCATAGAAAAGCTCTCCAATACGCACATCTGTGTTGAAAGGTTGTTGATATTGAACAATTAAATAACACAGTGTTGGACGTATATTGGACAATAGTATCACCACAATATCCTCACGCACCCCATTACTGAAATAATATTTGCATTGCATTACTCGCTTATCGTTTCTCGATGCCCGCTCTCAATCCATTGAAATCTACGCAAATAAAGACATGCACATAATGCAAACGTTATTCCTAGATGGTCGTAAACAGGATTACTATAGAGTGTATAAACTTATATGAATGACTACATCGTCGATAATAATTCATTGCATTTGTAAGCAGACATTTTTTTGAGACTAATTTTTTATATGCATACTAAATTGAAGAGCCGACGGTGAATATTTTATACCCATGTAAATAAATACTAAATCAAAAGTTTGACAACAAAAACAACGATCTATTTTTGCAGTACCATAAGTACTGTTTGACAACATTATATTTTAAAACTCTTTCTAGGATTACTTATATGTTTATTAATTACATATTTTTTGCTATGCTTATTTTTTAGGGAAAAAATTAAATGGTTAGAATTATAATCAATTTTTGGTCAGAATAAAAATATGAACTGTCAGAATAAAAAATATTATACGGTCAGAATATTTTATAACCATTTTGGTTAGGTTAGGTTAGGTAAGATTATTTTTTAATAACATTTAAATTATGACTATATACACTGAACGATATATTATGACCATTTAATATAAATTCTGACCGAAAAAAAGCCTTTTTTTACCTTATTGTTATAGTATAAAGTTTTGCCAAGTAAGTCCAAACTTAATCTAGAAGCTTTCTTTCAAATATTAATTAGTTAACTCAACACAGCTTTCTTTTATTCCTAATTCGCACTACACAGCCGAAAAACGTATTTTAAGTTTTGTAATTATTCTTTCTGAAAATATAGAATTGATTAATTTAAATCAGCTGTTTTGGCATCGTGCCGTCATTTGTTTTTATGTCTTGTTCTGATATAATAGATCAAATAAATGCCAATTTTGTAAATCAAAATATTATTCTACAAACGAAAGAATATATTATTATTTGACGTTTTTTTGAAAAATGAATTAGAATAACAAATCGATTTATTATATTTAACAAGACATTGTTTAAGATAAGGTGAAAATATCTAGTATGGTTTATTTAATATTACTTGTCATATTTATTTAGTTTCTTTTGAATGTATATTTAGTTAAATTATGATTGAATGAACATCCGAAATTTCATTTTTAGAGTATGTTCCTTTCTCAGATAGGTTAAAAAAAAGACGATAGAGATAGTTGGATAAAATATAGTGAAAGGATCACATCATCGCATCGTGGGCCTTCTTTGGCTGCGATAATAGAAGAATAGCTTAAAGCTAGAACGATTCTCGCATCAAACGCCATTAAAAGCTCATTTCTTAGTCTGGCAGTGGCCGTTAGCACTCCTCCTTACATCTTCAGTTTTCTGTTTTCACTCCATTTATTTTTTTTCTCGCTGCTTCAAAGATTTTTTTCTACATTCGCCGTATGAAAGGAGAAACTCTGAATTGAAAAGAATGCGAACAGTCAAAACAAAATTAAAATCAAATCTTTTTCTTGAATTTTAGTAATTAAATTTTAATTACGACAAAAATTGTAACGCGATTTTGAAAAGTGAATACTTACAGTAATTACAATTTTTAATTTGACCAGTAGTGGTTTTAATAGAAAATTTAAATTAACTTTGATTATTCCACGTATTGTGTAACTAACTGTGACACGTGTTTCGCCTCTTTCAGAGGCATCTTCAGACTTACTATCGCAAAGTTTGCTTAAGTAATGAAGCAAGATTGATTCTAACATTTTAAAATTATAAAATTACAAAATGGATTGGGTTTTTTTTCCTTTTAAGAGGAGCAAGGAGGGGGGTGTAGAATCGAAATAAAGCAAACAGATAATGATACTAATTTTACTAATGAGTTGTAAACAATCAGAATGGGATTTTTCCTTTTTAATGGAAGCAAAGAGGGGATTATAAAATCGAAACAGTGCAAACAAATTTAATCATACTACTAATGACGTTAAACATTACAAACTATTAAAACTAATGAGCTGCAGTCAATCATCTAGGTTTGTGATTACTCTATTAATTGGAAACAATTTGAGTAACGGGGAACCGCCTGTGCTATTAAGAATATTATTTAATAATATTTCTTTTTTGTTAGTTCAGTAGTGGTTGGTTGTTCAGTAGTGGTTTTGTTCATAAGTATAATAAAATGCGTTATATTAAAAAAATAACTGAACACAATTCAAGTGACTAACGCAACATATAAATTTTGTTATTTGAATATTAATGATAGACGTTAATTTATTTTTACCAGAGGTTGCTAGGTAAAATAACATTTGTTACTTTATTGAAAAAAATTGTGAAAAATTGAAATTAATTGTGAATAACTAACTTTTTTTGAAAGTATCGTGATTAATACCATTAAATTATAATAAATTTTGAATCCAATAAGTTTTATTTGGACCGTCCAATAAACATAACCTTACACTTGGATCAATATTTTGTCGTTATAACCACACTATTGGTATATTCTACTTAGTGAGTAAACATGGCTAAATGTGTACAATCAATAGTATTAATTGGTTGGCTTAAGATTTTTTAATTTAAATTATTGAAGGTATGGTACAACTATTTTTGTGAATACAGTTGTTTAAGCTGTTTAATTTATATAATTCTATACTGTTAGCTAACGATTTCCATCCTGGCAGTCGCGTCTCCCTGGGGAGGCGTGAACAGTCCAAAATATGTATTTACCCTTAAAAACATGTCTTTATTACTATCTGAAATAAAGGATGGGGAGGCGCGAAGACATGTTGTACTTCGAAGGAAGGCGTAGTAACATAAAGGTTGGAAACCACTGCTGTAAGCAGTATAATAATATACCTACGTAAATAAAAGTTAAAAAGCAAGAGAATAATTCGAATTATCGTAACACAGTGTTACTACTTTATTACACTTTTACAAGCGATAATCAAAGAAAAAATATCATACTTTTCGTCATTCTATTGTTGTGTCTCCAAAAAATAAATTGAAATACCTCTTTACTTAGAGAAAAAAATAATAATAAATAAAAAAATCTAAGTCATATGCAATATTTACAATAATGCAGCAAACTCCATTCTGTTATGTTTTTTAAAAAATTGTAAAAAATAGTTAATGTAGAGTTTTTTTGCAAGCTATACCATGATTCATAAAATATGTATTTTCTAGCGATTTTGGCTGTTTTAAATGCCAAATGAAAAAAGACATGATTCGTTGAACTAAATCTACCATAGACAACATCTTTATTGCTTTTAAATATATTTAATTTAGCTGTATTTTTTAAGCTTCAATTGTCAGCAAACAATAATTTAAAAAGTTTCGCTTAGCAGCCACGACACTTTTTAGGTTTTTTTCTGTATCCGCTCCCTAGTCGGAGCATATGGTCACCACATGATTCCTCCAAGATTCTCTGTCCCCCGTCAGTCATCTTGTTTCTTCCCATGTGAGTACATCCTATAGATCAGTGCTTCTCATACTGGGGTTCGCGAAAATTTTCATTCTTTGTGATAAAATATGAACATGTGAAATAAAAAAAAATGGTGGTCCGCAGATTATTGTTTTCAGATGTAGGGGTCCGTGACATGAAAAAGGTTGGGAAGCACTGCTATAGATGGTCATTAGTGTCCTTCCACGATGGTGGAATTCATCTGGTTGGTTGAAGAGACAAGCAGAATTCAGGTAAGGTTTACCACGTGTAATTGTTAAAATTTAAATTTCAAAAGCTCATGAAAGTTCTTAAACAAAAATGCTTTATAAAACACTGAAGGAAAAATCATTTATTCAGTGTATAACAAAAACTTAACAGACTGTATGAAAGAAAAGTTTTACTTGCATATTATCTGTGTAGCGGCGCACGTTGCAAGGGAAAACATCCCGACGCCTTTTTCACCATTGCCCTAATACCCGCATTCGAGCACCGTCTTGTCATGTCTCGATTTATTTTTATACTTTCTTTATGAATAGGCACACTTTCTTTTGTGCGTTGAAATACAATATAAACTTGAGTAAGGGATAAGCGAGCTTTTATTTAATATGCTCCTTATAAAATGTTACATTGTGCCAGTGGCGTGTGGTACACATTTTTCAAGAGATTTTCCTAATAACTTTTGAGCGTCCGATTTTTTTTTCTCACAACTCTCGGACAAACTTCACTCTCACAAAACTTGAAGGATATGAACTCTCAACAGAGATTATTTACAGGGCTGTGGTATTGGAGAAATCTTATGACACCATTTTTCAAAAATTATTTAATGATGTGTATTCAAACCACAAGACTCCATAATGTTGACACTGCATGCTCTTATTTAATACATAGATATACGATTAAAAAAATAATTCCGGAGTCAATTTTAAATTCAATGCCGGAGTTGGGTGTAGTTTTTTTACCTGACTCCGCAACAATTCTTATTTCGACTGAAATAATTCTACGAGTTCTGCTTTTCACTCTCCCAATAGATAGAGTAAAGTTAAATCAATATGTAATTAACTTATCACTATTGCTACACCTCGCTTCTTGTAAACGACGGAAATGAGAGAGATATTAGACATTGCACGCCTTTGAAACAATCTATAATTTTAATTGAAAAATCAAAATTATTTTGTCTGGGATTTAATCCCGTTAATATCCAACCAAAGTCAAAGATGTCAACCACTAGTGCATGATGTATAAAATCGTATTTCTTTAATCAGTAAAAAAAAAATATATTTACATTACAATATTTACAAATAATAATCTTTACATGCACTCCAAAAAGTTTGATTTATTTCGCCATGTCTTAAATATTTTACATTACATTTTCTCAATTACTGGAAATGGACAATTCTGAAATAAATAAGTTAAAATATTACATTCCATATTAAACTTGATTGTAGCATCCAATCGGACATAAGGTAGTTAAGTCAATTTTCTTATTTTAAGCATACATACGTTATGCGTATAGACCATAGGTTCCCAACCTTTTTCGGGCGGCGACCCCTTTTTATAAAAGCCATATGACTAGGCGAACCCTCGAGGAATTTGAAATCCTCGCTGTGCTTTACATTTTCGTTATTTTGTTGTTCAAATCCAAAATTGAAAAGTGTTGGGAACCTGTGGTATAGACCAATTCACTTTTACTATCAATTTGTTGATGGAAACTAAATAGACAAAATTTGTTTGAATCTTTCTTGTTTTGATACGGGAATACTTAATTACGCAAATAAAAATATGATGATTTAAATAAAAGAATATAGTCTGTGCTATTTATAAAAAATATGAGTGTATGGCTGTTAATAAAAAAAATAGTGATTGAGCTTGAAAGGGTTATTTTATTATCTAAGTAACGATGTTAATTATAAAGTGGTAGACATTTCTTAGCAATCAAAGTTGGATACCCCCAGGAGGTTTATGTATATAGAATAGTTGGGTTAAGTTTAGTTTTAAATAACTCAAACAAACTTTATTATAAATGGAGCTCCAGTGGTACACAGCTTTATTGACTTTAAAATGACTTACACCTTAATCTTTGAAGACTTAACCAGAGATTTGAATAATAATCTTTGAGCGTATTAATAAAATAAAGTTTAATCACACTTTTTAAAATTAAATGAGCAATTCAAAACGGATTATAACTTATTTTTTAGTATGTGACGACTTGAATTCTCTCTCATTCATCCTACCCTAAAACGGGCATAGCAAGATTAATTAGTTAACCACTAGTTTTGTCCTAGTCATATTTTTCTATCCCTACCCGCTTTGAAAAAGAGAGGTTGAGCAACAGTTTCCGTAGAAAAAATCTGTTGAGATACCTCCATAAGGAGGCCATATGCTCCATATTGGGAATGGACATGGATTAAAAAAAGTTTATTTTACATTTCAATATCCTGTTTTTATATTTTTCTCATAAGGGTTTTGCAAGTAACCAGGCAAAGAGACAGAAAAGTTTCGAATCTAACATATTGTCGAATATTTAAACAAAAGTCATGTAAACTACATATTCATTTGTGACCAAGTGTGAACAATAATTTGTCTCAAAGTAAGACAAGTTGACACCTAAAATTATGACAGAGTTGACGAAAATAAATATTTCCTTTTTTTTTCAAATCATCATCACTTCAAAAATCACCCTTGTAGATAAAATGTATGTATACACAAATATAAATAATGTAGACACTGTGTGAAATGATTCTTTAATGTCTACTGTCAAGTTTTTTACAAAAGTTCTTTTTACAAAGCACCCCAAAAGAATTGTCTCGAAAATGAAAGAAATGCCACCCTTCATTGAAACTTGTCGAAGACAACATTATTATACTTGCAAAAAATAAACTGCCTAAGACATCTCAGGATTTAAAAAAAAAACACATAAAACAGGGGAGGCTTGACATTTTTATCGTTGAAAAATCCTTTGAAATCCCAATGCATTTTTTTGTTGCTTTGAAAAATATTTCGATTTTTGTATTGTACTGTACAAATAAAACCTTTTATATTTAATCATATTTGTAAACAATAAGAATAATTTTATACCCAATTCCGTTTTGTTATCATTCACAACCTTACAATCCCGAAATACCAGGATTGATCATTTACCATCACTAATTTTAATACAAAAAAATAGCTGGCGTAACAGCTAACGGCCATGGCAACATATTTATTTTTGATAAACCATGTTTGCTTGCACAATTAACGTTATTGTCAACTCAAAGACCTTTTTTACCTCTATTATAGTGAATAACAAAATCCCGGGATCGGCACTAAATACGTTTAAAATTTCCGTGCCATTAAATGCAATCGAAGTCAATACCGGCTTATTTAATTTTATGTTTATATTTTAAAATTATCCAGAATTCATAAATAAAAAATATTGCATATTATTATGGAAAAGAAAATAAAATAAGCATCGTTATTTTGAGCCAAGCCTCTAACACAACCACTTCAACCATTCGACTTCAAAATATATATTTTCGATACATTAACTTCACAGGGTGGGAGTTTATTTTGTCAACAACGAACGCAGCGTAACGCATTTCTCAGGGAAATTGGCAAAAGATTCTAGACTAAGAAATAAGCCTAGGAATTTAAAAAGGGCGGTGAAAATGGAAGGCAATGGGACCTTGCTGAAGTTCACTGATCCTCGATAAATATTTCTTACATATTTTCTTTTACGTTTGAGCTTTGTGAAGCATTTTTACTGTGGTTGACTTTTTATAGTTTAATGGTGTTTTTTGAAATCCATTTTGAAATATTATTTTATATTAATATTTACTGTACAAGTTTATTTATATATAGTAGCTTTGTGTGCGTGCTTAAAAATATAACTGCAATATACACAAAAGTCTTTGGAATACCAGGAATTCATAACATATTAAAGATAATATTATAACTAGTAATTTGATTTCCATCTTTGAGTGGTAATGCTTCAAAGTTTACGTATTAAAAGACTTGAATATAATATATTTAAAAACAATATTTTTAATCTAAGTAAGCATTTTTTACAAGCTTATCAATCCGAAATTAATAGAAAGTGACAAGGTAGTTAACAAAAAAACACCTTACTATATTTGTGTTCAGTGTCTTTGAAAAGACTAGAACAATTGATTAACATCCAATTTTGGTTAATGCTAAAATATTAGTGAGGAATGTGAGACGTTTGTAAAAACAATATCTTTTTAACAGACACTAATAATATTTTATGATTACACTCTGTTTAGAATTGTGAATACAATATATATTATATTTCTAGCAATTACCTCCAAGGAATCTTTCGGTAAATAACATTTAAAGAACTCCCCTATTAAAAAATACCTAGTTAATGATGTGTCCCGCAGGACCGAAAAAAAAAACAATAAATCTTAAAGACCGAAGCGGCTAGCATTTAACGGGACATCTGCAATCGAAAGCTTGCAGCGGTGCAACGTGAAATAGAGGTAGGGAATTTCACCCTCGTTGAGCTTTTTTCCGACGCAGAATTTAGAACAGAAAAAATCACAAAAGGAGGAAGCTTTGAAAAATTCGGACGCCCCATTGAACGGAATTGAAAGCATCAGTGGTGGTGTGGTTCCATCGAGATTGTTGGCTGTTCAGATGTAAAAATATGTCACTTTGTCTTATTACCGAAAGCGTATGACAATATTTCGAGATGTATGTTCACTATTTTTTTTTATATTCTTCAATATTCCATTAACTTTCATAACTATTTCCGAATATGACAAATAGTTTTGTTATTGATTTTTCGGTGTGTCAATAATTATGAATTTATGAAAATTGAAGTATCATTTCGCATTCAAATTATGCAGAAATTTTTATTTTTATTTTCAAAGAAAAAGTGGATAAAAATCAACTGAAAAGTCAATAATGATTATTAAAATTTTACGTCCCAAAAATTCATGTCATTTATGCTTAAAAACTATTACTAAATATTACAGAACGCAATAACGGTAAATATGAATAAACATAATATATTTCACTAAATCTGTATGGCTTTTGACAGAAAGCTCCAACATGTGTCAGTGACGAAAAATCTCTTGATGTATTTTTATTATTAATATTGTATGTTGCTGAAAATTAATATACATATCGACTGTGAAAAGGAAAAATTACGTAATAGACACATAGCAAATTTTACAGGAGGCACAAAAATGTGTTTTGATGATTTTCGGCCATATGCAAATTATGAAATAAACACAACCTTGAAGTGCACAGAGACTTCTTAACTGGTGTTTAATTGACATAATTGCTTAGGAAAAACTTTTTTTTCAGTCTTTTTTCTTGGTTTAAATTTTCACAAGCCCATCTTTTTTCAAACTTAAAATCTAAATTTAGAAACTAATTCAGCATTTGATATCCTTTCGATAGGACGTGTATCAAGTTTGATACATTGTGATTATCGCTGTTTTGAAAAAACTGTGGGTTACGTCCTTTTTCTTTACCACAGTTGATATGTATGTACAAGTCGTATTTTATTTTTTGATGGGTGGAGCTAGTTGAAAAGTTTTAAAAATCTAAATGTCATTCAGAAGCGTAGCCATTGTGTGAAAAAAGTTTGACGCAATATTTCACGCAATGTCAACAATAGATAAATCACGGTGGCGACGTGTGAAGCAAGCTGCAATAACGACTAACGGCCGTTCGTGGCGCCAAAGTTCCCACAAGGGCGTCTCGTCTAGACTGGAACAAGAGCATCACTCAGATAATAGCTATGCTTAACTAATTCAATCATCGAGCATAAATAGGGCTTTTCACTGAGGTCGTGGTGTAACATGAACATCTCCAATAGACCCTTCATAATTGATATGTTTTAGAAAATAAATTACTTATCACAACAGCTTTCCGAGAACATAATCTTACAAGACAAATATTGCCTGTGATTGTTTCGCCTACGCTGTGTATCTTATTGTTATTATGTACCATGTACATTTCATATTATACTTAGGTACGTTGTTTAACATATCTATTGAATTTGTATACTTACATACGTTAAATATCTCTAAATGTTGAACTACCTACCCTAGTTGTTTTTTTCTAGCTATTGAAAACTTCTATTGTACCATGACAATAATGTTCACTTGTATTACAACCAAAATGATAATTGTATTTATTTTTTTGTGAAACTGAGAAAATTATAATATTCTTTTATATTGAAGTCTTTTTTGGTACCCAAAAATACAGCATGATTGTAATAAATTCAGAAAAGATTAATTATTTTTTTAATGTCAATAAATACAGGTAGAAACTAAATATCTAATACAAATGAACAAATTTTTAAAATAAACACAATATACCTTAGTAATTATTTCCACTTTTATTTACTTAGGTCAAGATCGGTTTCGCTCATGGTGAGCATTATAAACCGACTATGAATTGTTTTTTCTTTATTATAATGCTTTTCCACCAAGAATTGACAGTAGACACCCTAAAAATGAACAAATTAATACTTCGATATTTGGTCGAGTCATTTTTGGATGTCATTTTTACAGGATGTCTAGCTAAATAAAAAATATTAGTATATTTAACAATAGTTCTACAAATTTAAATGAGTTCTTTATAATCTACGAAAACGATGCTTTAGTAATTTAGTATTCAGATTTATCTATTGTTTCTTGCCTTTGAGCAGGTTACATTTAGTTGTCGAGATTTGACAAATATTCTAATATCTAACGAGTATTGTAATGCTTGTTCTTTTTTCAAACTAAATAAAGAAATACAAGTCTCTTTCCATCAGTCGGTTGCACTGCTTTGCCAAAAAAGTAGCAGTTCACTTTTCCACCGCTCTGGTCTATTCACGCGCTACTAACACAAACACAATAGATAGACCATAGACTACAGAGGGAGGCTTGTGAGTAAAATCGAAAATGTGCCAAGTCAGCCGACACAGACTGACTGACGCTTCGTATAACCACATGTAGGTGGCAGTACTGTGTCGCTATTAACGTCCGTATAAATTTTTACGGTCTGGCCCGTGGAAAATTTACCAGAAATATTTGACAGGTGTTCCACCCTCTTGCCGCGGAATTTATTTTCATCGCACAATTAATAAATATCCCTGTTTATTTTATTATAAAATTAACAATATATCTTTTATAGAGCAATATAAATTATTAATAATATCGGATTGGAAGTTTTTAAATTATTGGCGATTTAATGAGAACATGGAAGCGGTAAATATTCGTCTTTTTATGACTTTCTTGAAAGTGTAAGTTATGTGCATCATATTTTACGTATCTGTCATCACTTCAAGACCTTCCAAAACTTTGTAGAAAATCATATATGCATCAAATACACCAGTGCGGGTGGGGAACCTTTTACTTTCTAAAGGCCACATTCATTTATCTGATTCAAAATAAGGCTGCAGTAACGAAAATGTTGACACACCCCCCGCCACCCCTTATTTCGACTGTCGAACATATTGACAGTGTAAAGGAAATAGGACGTAACACACACATATCAAATTTTACAGGAGGCGCTAAAAACGTGTTTTGATGAATTTGGGCCATATGCAAATTATGAATTATACACAACCTTGAAGTGCACGGAGAAAGCTCTTAAGCTTCTAAGCTCGTCTTTAAATGACATAATCTAATAGTAATTAAAGAAATTGTCTAATAAAACCCTATATTTCAGTCTTTTTTCTTGGTTTTAATTGTTTACAAGATCATCTTTTTCAAACTAAAAAGCTCAATTTAGATACTAATTCGGCATTTGATATCCTTTCGATAAGACGTGTATCAAGTTTGATGCATTTTGATTATCGCTGTTTTGAAAAAACTGTGGGTTACGTCTTTTTTCCTTTCCACAGTCAATATACAACTTCCCCGCGGCCAAAAATTAAATAATTAATCTTTTCATTGATTGATAATGTATGTTGTTTAGCGTCAGCTGTCACTGCTGTCACCTATCGGTAATATTAGTCAGCTTTTTAAGATTGTTAAATAGTGACCATAGTGTACATATTTGGTGAATTCCACAATAATAATTAATAACAAAAAAACGATCAGCAGATTCTTATTAGATATTGATATGACCCCCATACTTCACGGATTATTAACAATGATTCATAAACACAAGTGACATATTTATTTTTAACTTGATTTTGTATAAAAAAAAACTTCTAAACTAATTACTGACCTTAATTTATTTTAATCACTCTAGATGAAATGCTTTTTGCTTTTTTATCCTCAAATGAAACGCACGATTAAATTGCTATTAATCATTACACGCAAGATAAAAGGATTAAGGTTTTTTGAGCTTCATTTTTCAATGCCCATAACGCATAAAACATAATTTATGAAAAACAACCTTTTATAATCTATTTTTTGTATCATATAAATTATATTTTTACTTTGTTACTAGAATAACTTTGCAATCATCATGACTCTAGACTTAATAATGAACAGTTTTATATTCAACTTTTTTCTTCTGTGACTTAATACACTTTTTAGGCCTTTTTAATTTGCAGTCGTCTGCTATGCGAAAAAAGTACTAAGAGCTTTTTTATAGCACCGTGTCCTTGGGCTGCAAAGTGTTAATTTTTTATCACTCCATTTGTATCAAAGGTAGGCTAGTATTAAAATCACTGCAATCGTTGGAATAGGTCGAGCTTTTTTTGTGCCGTCATTTTTTTACAAATCTGGTTTATAAATATTTAATGGTTGATCCTTTTAACAGCTTTGCTGACAGATTATTCATGGTTCGGGTCATGTTACAGCTGTTTTTAATTTTAATGGGTTTTTATTCTGTACGTATTATCATAACTGCAAAATGTATGTTTTTTCACTTGAAAGCGATACTAGCCATATGCATTATATTTATATTATTTTTTTCATTAATAATCGCAATCGCTTGGCAATGATTTTGCTTAAAATATCTCAGAACAAACAAACGAATAATCAAACAAATTATATGTACATAACATTTGGTTTTGTTTTTTGGTATTCGCTATGAAATAACAAAAGCAATTGGTAAGATCATTTAAAAAAAAACGCCCCATTTAAAAGAAAAACTTTGTTTTTACAATTATTAATATTGTCAAGTAAATTGATTGAATTAGCATTTACTTGGAATAACTCTATTGTAATAATACGTTAAAAATTATTAGAACTAAATACTTTGATATTTTTTAATTTTATTGTCCAGTAACTTCAAAGCATCAGCGAGATTAGTAGAATTACTAGATACAAATAATAGTATAACAAACTTCTGTTACTTAGTTTTATAAAACGTTAAAGAAAATAAATAAAACTCTAATTGACTATTTCAAAAATAAATCTAATCTTAGTAAGTAAGTATATCTTAAAGTTCAATTATCTCGAAACTAGTATTTTCGATTTATCCCAGTGTTGCTACAAAGTGTCGATATAGTCTGCGTATTTGTTAATAATTACTTAAATACATTTCGTGCTACATTAAAGTTCATTTTTTTTTTAAAAAGAGTCAGAATCACCCATATTTTACGTCTCTGACTCCATCCAAAACAGTAAGACTCCGATTTCAACACCGCAGCCCCGTATTATTACACATTCAAGTGAGTCAGAAAGGCGATGGGAGTCTGAGAATAGTATAGTGATAATTAGTAGCTTGAACAGAAAATAAGAAGATCATTGCTATGAAATGTCAAAATAAGACTTTACTGAATCGCGAACTTTGAAGTACCAAGCTATCAACACTAGATTTGAAACAAAATTTAGATTTAGATTAATTAGAATTTAGATTAATAGCTTTATGTCATAATAAAGGCATTCACAGCGAAACATAGATAAATCTTTTATAATTCTCAATTGTGAGGTTATAATGCAAAACGTACTCAAACTTTTCAGTAGAGTCAAATACTATAACGAATAAAACAAACAAAACAACATTTGCATAAAAATATGATTTCCAATTTGAAAAAGACAGTCTTGAAGACATTTTATATTAAAGCTTATAGGATCAGTTGATTCCGTATGCTTAAATTACCCCATTTGCATACCTAACTCAATATCGCTCATTTTGGAAATAGTACGTTTTGCATTATAACCCCACAATTAAGATCAAAGAAATTACCCTTGGAATATAAATTCAATTAATTTATTATTGAACTATCCACAACAAAATTAATTTCGCAAATATTTACATTCATCGGACGTTTAACTATGTGAAGTTTTTTTTATTCGCATTTTGTTAACATCGAACCACTTTCAATTTTCCAATTAATCGCTTTCATCGAGCCTAACCACTAAATAATCCCTTTGCGAATATTTAAACTTTGCGTTGATAGATTTCCTTTATTTAACGTTATTTTAACAACGTGGGTTTATTAATATCGCGGAATCTGTAGTCTAACAACTCATCCCGACATTAAGTGTTATGAAAATTTATATTAAAATATAATGAAAGTTGGCAAAACTTTCCTTTTATCTTACGTTGATCTTAATATGTTAAAACTTTGTCTTTAAAACAATATAACAATGAAAAACTTTGTTATGTTTTCTTCACCTTACTTGTGGTAATTTAGATTTTATCAGAGTCTTAAAACAAAATGATTTAAGCGAGGTAAATTAAATAACAAAATATCTTCATTGACCAGGTTCAAATACAATAAATCGGCTATCGACATATTTTACAGGCGCAAGATAAAAAAAAATGGTATTTATTTTATGTCAAAACTTCTTGCCGATTTGTATTCGGTGAGGCACATTGAAAATAATCAATTAATATTACTTTTTTAGATATTAAAATTAACTGTTGTTTCAAATAAATATTGAACCGAACTAGTTTTTAATTTCCTTTTCATGGCGAGGTTTATATTTTCTAACGTAAATTAATTTTATAACCTAAAAAGTTGGGCGCGTGGTTGAATGATCAATGACATTGACTTGAGTTATGGTGATCATAACATCAAGCTCTGGAACGAACAATTTCATAAATTGTTATGAATTATAGATTGATGCTCGAAGGTGCGAATTTCTGTAAAGTCTAAATAAAATTCTGCTCACTCCTCATATAGAGCGTTGTCTTAGTTTTGTCTAAGCCAGGTCTGGCCAACCCGCGGCGCCCGCTGTTATATGTGCGGCCCGCCGCGTCATATATGACAAATAAATTATTTTTTTTAAGTATCGGAGTAAAAATAACATGTAAGTAATTCAAGCCAATATTTTTTTTAAATTAGGTAAAAAACACGAAATGCATAGATTCTATTGACGTGTCTGATTTTGTTTTTGGTTCAATGCTTGTTTTTTTCACATCTGGGTGTAGTATTGTTTTTTTTCATTTAGCTATCAGATAACCTCTGCATTTTAAATTGTCTGTTCTTACAAATGAATGAGTATGAAATTCGTTGTAATAATAAAAAAAATTTGCGGCCCTCGGGACAATTTTTGGTCGTCAATGCGGCCCGGGGTGCAATTTGGGTTTGACAGGCCTTGTCTACGGCATATAATTTCATCAAAATTCTCTCAGAAAAAGAGAGGCTGAGAAACTTAGCTTAAAACAGTTCATGTAGAAAAACTTGAAATAAACGTAATGAAGAATTCATATGCCCACAGTAAAAGGATACATTGTAAAAAAAATGCAGAATTAATGGACAACAATCAGTTATATAAATAGCGTGTTTTACAATCAGATATAATTATTATGTAGGTACATAATACAGGTACAGGTTGTACGCCAAAGGAAATTTTAACAAAATTAATTGTTTGTGCGTAAGATCTTTATCCTACACAGATAACAGTGAAATATTATTAATAAAGAATCTACTAACAAGCTGAGACGTTGAAAAAACAATTACTGTGCTAATTGGATCACTGTCAATTTTTTTAAAAACATAAATGTATTAATAAAATAACGTAATGCACATAAATATGTATATTAAATTTAGGAGCTAGGAGATTTTTGCTAATATCAACACTGGTATTAGAAAAAAAGTTTAAATAAACCCAAAAAATACATTTTGACTTATAAGTGTAGACGTGAAATCAGTTTCGCTTCAATGCTCAATTTTATTTTTTTATAGTTATATTTTATAAAACAAGCAAATATTTGTCCATCTATTTACTGTATGTATTAGTATAATTAGATTTATTATGCGAGAGAAAAATGAACTAGAATCATATAATACTGGTATCTATGAAAAAGTATTGAAAACGTTAGAAGAAGACACACCTTAGACACAAACCTTATGTATTTTACAAAAATCTTGGTTCTTAGTTTGTAATAATTTCAAGAGATGTCTTTACAGGTTTCAAAAAAAATATTCGATTGTAAGCGCCATTTTTGCCCCTTTATGAAATATAGGAAAAGTTGTTTACATTCTGGTTTGAGTACTCGCTAGGGACGAAAAGTTGACCATTTGTGATATAGATGGCGGTACAAAGTTCAATTTGAATGGCTATTTACATTGAAACGCAATAAAATACGCTGTTACACTGTACCAACATAAAAAACAAAAATATTTTACACACATCAGATTTTTGTCATTTTTAATTATGTCAGTCTAAATCAGGGGTGGGGAACCTTTTATTATCTAAAGACCGCATTAATTAAGGCCGCAGTACAAATTGACTAAGGAATTTTTGGCCGGAAACAGGACTTTACGGTCAGAATATGTCAGGAATTTACGAATTTACATAAATTTAGGCCGCACCAGAGTAAACAAAGAGCCGCATGCAGCTGTAAGGCCGCAGGTTCTCTACGCCTGGTCTAAATTATAAGCTTCTCTGATATGCAACGATTTGCATAAGCATTTCACATAAACATTGCAAAGTTTAACATATCCTGAATAGGTATATGTGTAAAGCGCATAAGAAAAACGCATCAAAACGAAAAATGATCAAAGGCATTCTCAGATGGTTCCCCTATAAATATTTTCAGTAAAATTGACGTTAATTTATCCGACGGAATTTTCCTAGCCGACATATCTCAGCTGAAACTTTTGCATAGCCAAACAAATGCTTTGAAGGTCGGGGGCGCGCAAGGATAAAGGGGTGGGACAATAAACAGGGCCCCATCAGACCAAAGGACTGAATAAATGTGGTAGACAAATGGGCTAAGTAAATGGATGGATCAAGAATCATCAATTATTCCGTTATCTACAACTGATTTCTATTGTTACCGAAGATTAATTTCGAGACACCAATTCATTCAATTTTTTCATTACATAGTTAGTTTTTTTTAATTAAATATTTATTTCATATTGTATGGTTTGCTAAACAGAATGTTTGAATATTTTAAACCAGTTTAAAGCTACATAATATTTCTATTTATGCCACACAACACAAGTAATTACGAATAATTGAATGTACAGTATATAAAATATAGTTTCATGTTTATGTATGAGCCAAATTTCACTTGATACCATAAGAAGTGAAGTGATCTATGTGGTTTTTGAGGAAAAACTTTAGTTAAATACGTAATAATATTCTTCTTGTTTTTAAATATCGACGAAAACAGTCAGTTAAAATATGATTGTACCTACTAAATAATTCGATGGAATATATTTATTAAGCTCGTATGTTTATTAAGCTCGTATATTTATTGAGCTCATATATTTATTAAGCTCGTTTCTATTGGGCTCAATAAATTTTTAGTCACATAAGTAAATTATTTATCAATATCAAATAAAATCAAAATTACTCAAATCCTTTTATTAGCCTTGAATGGATTAGCTATGATGCCAGCATACTAGTTGTTTAATTAAAGATTTACTTGTCCTAATAACAAAACAATATTGTAGTCCAAAAGGAGATTAAAATTAATTTATTTGTGAAGGTATATGATTTGTAATAATTGAATCGTGTGTTTCAAAAACACACAGTATGCAAACACCTTCAGAATACCTAAATACACAAATATAATACGAAGAATTTCCACGTATGTAATATGTATGTATGTTATTAACGCATTTTAGAGCATTGCAAAAATGCATATATATATTTAAAAAACGTAACAAGTTCACATTAGAAAAGGTTGATTTAAACAAAATATATAAAACATTAAGGAAAAAAATCTGTTTTCCATTTGAATACAAAAGTTAACACCTACCATATAATATATATGACAAGTAAAATTTTCATTCTAAATTTTACAGGATACATATTTTTTACTCTCCTGAACCAAAAGTGTGACTCGTAACGTTTTCGAAATACACGATTAGATTGCAATAGCAGTTTAATTTAATATTGTAGAGTCTGAGTTGTGTTTCTCTTTGTTATATTCAACTATGCATAACGTAAAGTCGATTGTATTGTTTTGTTATTTAGACATCGAATTATTTTAAAAAAAAATGGAAACGCAGATACGAAATATCTGATATATTTCATCTGACGCTGTACACATAATAAACTGAATCGAAAAGCTTAGGATAGTGTTCCTTTCAGGAAACGTTGCGTAAAAATTTTGTATGTGATACATAGTACATTTTATGATATCCTTTTGTTTACGCAATGTCGGTTTGAGTGTCGATCTCCGTCGATTTCTGTCAATTCGTGCGTCCGCCGAATTCATCCCCCGGTGCCATCTTTTCGGATCAATGGCGCGATTTTCGCAAAGCCTCTATCAGGAAGGGTTGTTTGCTGTCCATATTGCTTATGGAATTCCACAAAATAGGATAATATCGTAATTGAAAAAAAATACCCGGTTGTAATGTAGAGTTTTCATAGATATTTTTAAGCATTTTATTTTTTATCTCATAAATATGATATTTTAATATTTGACACATCATTTGCAAATCAGGTCCAACACATTTATTTGAGTTGACATTTTCTTTCTATACTATCGTGCTGGCACGCGCAACACACGATTTGTATATTTGACGAATTTATGGCAGTACTATAAATTATATTGAAGCTTGTAGAAATGATTCAGCGAGACTCACGTTAAATTATGAAGAAAATTATATAAAAATTGTAATAAATATAAAAAAATAATCTGACAAGAACATGAGCCGTTCATGCTATTGCAAAGCCTCAAAACTGCTTTCATTTATTTCCTGTCGGTAGAATTCTTGCACCATAAAAATACTTAAGATATAAGCAGAACTAGCGGATGTTCGTACAACCGCATGTTTATCAAATGTTTTATGAAACAATTTATGACTGACTTTAGCAAATTATATCAACATTGTTATAATAATACATAATGCACCATAAAAAAGAATGTTTGTTTGTTCCGTATGCGTTCCTTCACGTTCATCTGATTGCGATAAAACTTTAGTGAGTCGTTGTGCAAACGCCCTGAAAGATTTATGAATTAGTAGAGTCAGCGGTGGGCTGCCTATTCGTTAACTATGGAGCTTGCATAGTATTAAAGCAATTCTCGGTATTTTGGGGAAACAGTGAGTTTTTTTTATCACTCCTATACAATTATATGCAATACTTTATTGTGTATCCAAAAGGCTTTTAATAAACACAATTAAAACAAAAACACTTTCTTTCTTTGAGTGGCATTGCAACGCATGCCGGTTACTCGCTGGTAGTTAATAAAAATCAGATATTTTATATGTTAATAGTTTCGATGTTAAAATTAAAGATTTTCGTCACATATGTTATCTTGTGTTATCCATTACTGAAAAATAATTGTACAGACCTTTTACAGAAGTATAGGAAAATTGCATTTCAAATGTTTATTTTCATTTGATTAATCACCAGTTTTTAGCATTGAAATGTCTATTGTACATCCTTTATTTGGACATTTTCAGTACTCTATTGAAAATCGATACGGTGTATATTTTAGATGTAAGATAACAATTTTATTTACTAGGCACGGAAGCTCGTGTACAAAATGATATATAAATAATCGATATGAAAGACAGTGACAATTTCAAAGAAAGCCATACTGTAAAGCCTTTTGTTCTAAGCTCACTCGTATCGTAGATAACGTAACTATCTGGACCACAAAGCCTTGCGGCAAATCCTTACCGCGACGTCTGCTACTGTGCGCCCCATCTACGACCCCTCTGCGCCTGCCACCCGTCAATATTTACACTACTGATTGAATCCACTGGAATCCCAACATATATGGACGCTATCTACGAATGTACTACGCCAAACTACCCAGGCTAAATGCTGACATGTTGTACTTTATGTATTGTCGTAGAACTCGTAGATAATTGATGTGTTTTGTCACGTGATAGCCTCCACAAAATTCAAAGCGTTTAAAGTAATAAAAACGCATTTTAACGATTCATGGTACATAACAGTTGAATTGATATGGTTTTTAAGAATGTCTCATTCAGAATCTTCATTGCTTTCGATTTTGTTGAAGACCACAGACTTATTACTTGTAAACGGGAAAAACACAAAATTATCATTAAGTTATTTACCTTAGTAATGTAGAATTTCACTTTGTTAAAAAGTTCCCAAATTTTAATTGTGTTCATAATTGCCATCATTCACCACTTTTAATTTATTAGTCTTTGATGATTTTTTTAATCGTCTGTTAAAGGTGTTAAGCATTTTAATTTTGTTTAATTGTAGAGTCACTTATACTGTTATTTGTAAATTCTTTTCATTGTTAATTGTTGCTTACACCATTTATTCCAATTTAATGTTGTATAAATAGCACTATGTATGTATTTTTATTATCAGTTGGCAATGCTCGCAATGAGCGAAACCGGTCCTGACCTATTAAATAAAGTACAAAGAAATATTGTGTTGTTATTAATATAATGCCTTTCCACCAATTATTGACAGTAAGCACCCTAAAAGTATTTGTAAAAATTGTTTAAAAAAAATGGTTAGTATCTTTTTTTTTAAATGTCCGCTCCCAATTTAAGCATATGAATTCCAAATGGAGTTCATCACAACAGAAGTGTTTCTACGGGAGCTTATTACTCAGTTGCTCAACCTCTCATTTTCCAAAGAGAATGGGAATAGAAGGATAGGGCTAGAACAGGACAAGTGGTAATCTAATCGCTCTATATACGCCCCGTTCATAGGATAGCATGGGTCGTAGGGGGGTATTTAAGACATCACATACATACATCCATGCCTTTAAAAAGAAATTCATAAATCGATTGAGCAATCCATTTATAAAACTGTCCGTACTGGGATTCAAATCAGTGCCCTCCGTAACCCAAGCCAACAACGTTGACCACTCCACCACTCAGGCGGAAAAGGGTTAGTATATTGTCAACAATTAATAAAAAATACTCTAATAAGGTTTAAAACGTTTTCTTTCTTTCGTACAAATTTAGGTTTCAACAATTATTTCCTATTAAATAAAAGTCTTTACAATTGTCTTAAAACTCTTTTTTAAAATATTATTCACTTTTAAGGTGTTCACTGCCATTACTTGGTGGAAAGGCATTATATTAACAACAACACAATATTCCTTTGTACTTCATTCCACTTTATTGAATAGGTCAGGACCGGTTTTGCTCATTGAGAGGATTGTCAACTGATTTTCAGTTGACAGTGCTCGCAATGAACGAAACTGGTCCTGACCTGTTAAATAAAGTGGAATGAAGTACAAAGGTAACAGATTAAAATAACAAAGTATTTTAGCTCTACAGTTTTTAATAATTTTATTCGTTGATAGCTATTTCGGCTTGCGCCATCGTCAGAACTATGTTTAAACTAATATTTTGCTCAGCTATATATACTGGCTCTGAAGAGATACACAATGCATCAAGTTATTCGCTCTAACATCCTAATTATAATTACAATATTACACTTATCAAAGAACGATTAACAATCTGGGTTTATTTCTTAAGAAACGAATCAACGAATAAAATTATTAAAAACTGTAGAGCTAAAATACTTTGTTATTTTAATCTGTTATAAATGGAGTTCTACCAAGTAAATGCCAAATCAATTAATAAAGTACAAAGGTATATTGTGTTTTTATTAATATTATTATTATTAGAATAGAACAATCGGTAAAACATTGTTACATTATTTTAACTTATATTAATCAAATGGAATATTTTGCTTATCAAATTTATATCGAAAATATCTCCCCACCAAATTTCTGTTAAAATGAAAGAACGCCTTGTCAAAATAGATGGTATTTGTATTTTCCCTTATCGCAAAAAAGCAAGTGCATTTTTTAAACTTCTGAACACACAGCATTGCAAACCATTAATAAAACAAAGTTTCCCCCAAACCTTATTATGATAAAGCATGCTTTGTTTGAAAAGGATTACAATCCTTGTATGTCATCTGTTAAACACTAAACAAACGGTGCATTACGCTAACTGGAATGGTTTGATTTGGACGCCATTGGGGGCTACAAAATTGTCAATATTTGCAGTTTAAGTAATGAACCTTTTGTTTTATTTGAAAAAGTGTGAACCAAAACTATAGTACTTTGCTCTAACAGTAAACGTACCGATATAACTCATTATTAATCGTTGTATATCCACCGTATGAAAATAATCAATCGAAAAATTATGTTAAATTTAAATCCGGGATTTATAGATTGCAATGCTCTTGTTGTACAAAGTTTTATATCGGCAAAACAGAAAGGACACTGAACATCCGAGTTTTAGAACATATGGCAGCCTTTAGATTGAAAAAAGACACGTCTAATTTTGCTAATCACTTAATTTCGGAAGGACACGTGTTCAATCAGGAACAAGGGATAAAAATGTTACACCCAAATACGGACAGTCATAAGCTCTTTTTCCAGGAAATTTTGGAAATAAATACAGCACAGCTGCAAAGTCTTCCGATTTAAAATGAAATATTAAACATTCCGTCATCTCCACTTCTATACCCTATATAATCATAAAATCATATAAAATAAAACCTTGGCCGACAAACAAATAATATAATTCTTGAAACTGCTTACTACTCAAATCTGTTGGCGATCCCATGAGCTTATCCTTTTCGCCAGCAATGGCTTTGGACTCAGTGATGCATTTGTTTCTTATATAAGCACGAAACTTTCATTTACTAAGCGTCAGTTCAGGTTCATCCGTGCACTTGAATGCCTGAAGATGTCAAAAGGCGAAACCCGGGTCGTTAGTGACAAAATATGTGAGAATGTACATAGTTTGAACGATTCAAATTTAATATTGAAGTTCCACCGAGCACCTTCAGTCGAAATCTTAAATTATATGTTAAATTTGAATCGTTAAAATTATGTACATTGGCACAGATTTTGTCACTAACGACCCGGGTTTCACCTTTCGGCATCTTCAGGCGTTCAAGTGCAAGGATGAACTTGAACGGACGCTTAGTAAATAAATGTTTCGTGTTTATATAATAAATAAATGTATAAAGCACAAATTTTAACTAACAACACGAAAGTTTAACACTTATTTACTATAGAGTTCACAGTTCAAGTTTATATTGAATTCCACCAAGCACCTTCAGTCGAAATCTTTAATTAGAAAAACTTTGTCTTATTTAATTTATAATTTATATTTGTCTGTCAATTGAAAGTCATTATTAATCGCATTTCAAATTATTCATATTATGACTTCTTAACAAAAGACGAGTGTGATTAGATTCAACCTTTACGTAATATATTCAATATTTCTGTATATTTAATATAATATATTAAAAAGTGACTTTTATCAATATTATTACCATTGGCGGATTCAGTAGGGGGCATGTGGAGGCAGAACTTATTTTCCATTTTTCAAATTTATTAAAACTATATTGTGAAATGGGCTCTTTAATTGTTTAGTTAAGTGTGTATTATAAAACGATAATTTATCATTATTAAAATTATCCACCATTCAAATCTGTAGGCATTCCCATGGGCTTAATCATTTGGGTTAATCCTTTTCGCCAGCAATGGCTTTAAGCCTAGTGATACATTTATTTCTTATTTAAACACGATACACTCATTTACTAACCGTCAGTTCAAGTTCATCCGTGCACTTAAGTGCACGCTTGCAGATGCTGAAAGGCGAAACCCGGGTGGTTAGTGACAAAACTTGTGTGAATGTACATAATTTGAACGATTCAAATTTAATATTGAAATTCCACCAAGCACCTTCAGTCGAAATCTTAAATTATTACAACTATATTGTGAAATGGGCTCTTTAATTGTTTAGTTAACTATGTTTTATAGAATACATACATAATTATATATTGATTATTTTTAATCTATTTTGTAATGTACTATTTAAGTATCTTGTTTATTTTAAAATTAAATGGCCACCTCCAAGGACCATTTCTGGATCCTCCACTGATGAATTACAGAAAATAGAACTTTGAAAACAAGCCACTACAATAGTAGAAAAATCTGTTGAGATACCTCTATTGGAAGACCATATGCTCCAAATTGGGAGCGTACATGGATATTTATTTTTTTATCAATATTGTATATTCGACATCAGATAATTAAAAATGAATTTATATACATATTTGTTCACGATGGAAGATATGGCTGTTGAATAAAAAAAATATATCCAAATGACGGACAGTTCGCCATGCCTCCCGCATTTGAATAATTACGATGTCATATCATTTTGTAATCCAAACAGTGATACACATTAACAAAACCTTTGTTGGGCGCACAATGTAATTACTCACAACACTCTAACAAATTATTTTTTAAGGATCGCGTGTCGCAATCCGCGTTAAGCCTCAGCCTACATTTAAAAAAAGTGTTTTAAATAACAAGACTTGACAGTCACTGGCGAAGAAAATAAAAATAAAAAATGCAAGCAGGAAGCAAACAATGCACCATTTTTCATCATTCAACGTTATCGTTACTCATCCACGCGCGTATAATAATCATTTGCGTTACTTAGTTTTTAAAAAAAAGTCTTTAAATACCATGCAAGTAGATTATGAAAATTAATCTAATATATAAAAACGAATGTTTGTTTGTACATATTTTATGCGTTGCATCACCACTCATTCGATTGCAAAAAAACTTTAACAAACTTTTTGCTTGCACTTCCGGGAAGGTTATAGGCATAGTAAAATGAACAGGTCTTATATATAAAAATCAATGTTTGTATGTCTGCCATACAGTTTATTTTGATAATGTATGCTTGCACTTGCGCGAAGGTTATAGTACAATTAACTTACAGTAAGTAGCGTGTGTGTCGTACCATAGACAATCGACAGCAAACGACAAACAGACAGAAACAATATTTACTTTCAAAGCACAATTAAAACACTTTCTTTCTATGAGTAGCATTCGTTGCAACGCTTGCCAGGTATCGGATAGTATTATGTAAAATAATTAAGCGGTTTGCAAACAAAAAAGTAAAATAACCCACATCACATGAATGTCCTATAATTTTTACGAAATATTGAACATTAGGTAACTAAAGATGATGGAAGTTTAGATGAAATTTAATAAAAAAAAAATGCTTCATTTATATTTTTATGTCCATTATTTTGAGCTGTGCACAATAAGGTGAGTATTAAATTCGTTCAGTTATACAGATAAGAAACAAGTAAATGTAATAATATCTTCATTAATCAATCATTAATAATAAATTTGATTTGGGATTTATATAATTTTAACTGATTAACTGATAACACAAATATTTGTATCTACATATCGACTTTGGAAAGGAAAAGGACGTTATCCTCAGTTTTTCCAATAATCACAATGTATATAACTTGACACACATTCTATCAAAAGGATGGAAGCTGAAAATGCCGAATTAGTATCTAAATTTAGCTTTTAAGGTTCAAAAAAGAAATGCTTGTAAAAATTGAAACCCGGAAAAAGAACGTAATCAAAGGTATTTCTTGAAAAATTTATTAAATTAATATTAGGCTAAGTCAATAAAAAGACAGTTTATCAATCATTAGCCTAAAATCATCAACAAACGTTTTTTGTGTCTCCTGTAAAATTTGATATGTACGGGTTACGTCCTTTTTCCTTTCCACGGTTGATATGTTCTATCGAGCAAAGCTGAGTTTGTTCTATAAATGGAGCATCTAAAAAGTAACGTTTCAATTTTTCCAAATTTACATTTCTGGTGAAGATACACTATGAGCGAATTGGCTTTAATTAATAAAACCTTTCTTCGGATTGAATTTTAATTTTTAAAAGAGTTTGCTTAGGGGTTCATATTTAATTAGTTGGCATTGTTCCTTTTCCCTTGGAAAAGTAGGGCTGATTCGAGACTCATTCTATATTTCTTTTTCACTTTGCTACTTTATAAATATTTCAATATGTGTTTAGTAGTCCAACATTAGGATTTATGAGATTAAATGCAGCTAATATTGACTTTACCTAATGAGAAACTTTTTGGTGGGTATTTCTTGCTAGTGAAAAATGTGCATTGCTAATTTTGCTCGTTTCTTATCATATCGATTTTGTTATTAGCCCATTAAAATTGTATTACAATCATTTATTTATTTATTTAATTAACATTGTACAAGGTTGACAAATTATAAATTTAAAACTTTTACAATGGAGAAAAAAATAGTATAATTTAATATTAAAAGCAGTAAAAAAAAGTGGCAAGGAAGTCAACTGAGTAAGTTCCGACGAACTCTACTTTAATACATAAAAAATAGTATTCGTCGGAACTCACCCACGTCTACGTGGAATATGTCGACATCCGAAGCAATATTGTTGAACACCGTTAAAGCTCTCCCCAGTGACATCCCCATTGGCAGGCTGGTTCTACACCTTGGGAGAACAAACAATTCATGTCCACGATTTATCAAAAAATAATCAGGAACATTTAGATTCACATTCTCAAGAATGGTGGAATTCTCATTTTGGCTTCGTATAAGTCGAAAGAAATATATGGCCAGATACATTTCTCTTCATGGCAATGAACCCGTAAAAAGAACTGCTGCTTTATCTTCAGCATTTACAAGTGGTCGAACTCCTGCTTCGATTTTGATTTAAAACAGATGCAATATTTTATAAAGTAAATAGTCTTTGAACGAATAAAATGGTTTTACAATCTATGCCGTTTGCATTTATCTATTTGGGTTAAGTAATGATTGTCAGTTTTTCAGCAATTTAATCAGTTGAAATAACTTATTTTTTTGTTAAAACCGTTGTGAATATTATACTGAATCAAAAAGCATATTTCAGTATTTTTTTCAGTTAAATAAAATGTACAGCATAACTTACTAACATCGATCCTAAGGAGAATCCTTCAGAAAAGATCTAATTCACAACGATTGAACGAACAGTTTTGAGAAATTTATGGATACGTAAAAAATCACAGATTTTAAAAGTGATCATAAATAATGAAATGCATGTTTAATCTGCTGATGGTGTATGATTCATTCTAAATTTGCGTGTCATTAAAGAGTTATCAATTTGATAATGACAATTGACTATTTTTTAATTAAAAAAAATACTTGGCTTGCAAAGAAAAATAGCTTTTATATTTACTCTACGAATTAATACAAACTTCGTATCGAAATTTTGAATTTGTGTTTTTTTATTTCTTCAGTGTTAATTATTATATGAAACTGTTTCGTTTCTTTACTTAGAAGTATCATAATATTATCCATTCTATAAGCCTCGAAAGTTAATTCATTCAGTCCTGTCCGTGATATAAAGCGCATGTTGCACAGCTGAAATAATAAAGCTAGACTCGAATTATATAAGAAAACATCCAGCATGGCATATTGGCGAGATTCGTTAACAATTCGTCATCGTTTCACAACACATTAATTATTTAATATATTTTTTCGAGATTATCAACCACTGTCTTTAAAAAAATAAGTTTTTTTCTATTCATACATTTAATATGATATATTGAAACAATAAAAATGTAATCAAAATACTATTTTAAATTAATTTCACATTTTTTTAATATGATCAAGACCAGTTTCCTGCAGTTGGAAATGCTTTCCATGAGCTAAACAAGTCCTTAGGTAAATGTTTTACTTTTTGGTTATAAAATACCTTATCAGTTTTGACATTAAAAATCAATAATAATGTAATTTAGTAATACAAGCTTCACTTTGCTATATGATTGTTTTAGTCTTAATTTATGGTACAGGTAGCCGTGTCTTATAACTTCAAGTTGATTTCGAGGATTTTTTCCTCGAAAATTACGCGTTTGCTGTCATCCCTTAAGCCAGGCGTGGGCAACCTTTCTTAGGTCTGGGGCCAAATTATCATTCTGTCTCAGAGTTTAGGGCCGAAACAAATTATTAAACATAATAAAGTCATATTAAATTAAGTAAAACACGTTGCTATTTCTTATATGGTGGTGATCATGAACTAGTAGAGTGGAGCTATTGCAAGCGCCCGTCTCATCTCCATTATTTAATCCCTCCACGGAACTATTAATTTCTTTCTCTAATACTTTGCCGATATGAATTAGGGCCGGACAAAATAGCTCGGCGGGCCGGTGGTTGCCCATATATGCCTTAGGCATACAATTATTAATAATTATTTTTATAGCATATTAAACATATTGAAACGATGCAGATACTTCACAAAAAAACTATTGATTTTATTATTATAATTCAGAAACACTTCATTATTGATTGCATTTGTATTAGCTTGGTAAAACTGTATGTTGTATGTATATTATTTATTTCCTCTATATGGTCTCATAATGGAGATATCTTCAAAGTAAGATTTTTTGAGAGTAAGGATAGAAGGATCAGACTCTGCCAGTTCTAGTGGTTAACTTATAGCTTTCACTACGCCCTGTTACAAATACACATACCTTCAAACAGAAATCGTTGTTATTCGTACTGGGACTTGCACCCGTGAAATCTGTCACGGAAACGAGCGACGTTGACTGTTGCGCCCCAGCCCGTATTAAGACTCGAAAAAGTACGTGAACTTTATTTTTATAAGGCACAACGATAATAATATTTCCCTCCCTTCTTTTAGAGTCCCTAATCTTTAACAAACATCTTCAATTTCTTCTTAATGCGTGACGATTATGACTTATAACATAACTATTGCAATTAATTGTTTCAATAATAGCATTCGTATTCATTAGAATACATCATAATATGAATGATTTATAATTGGTAGTACGTCGAGTATATTAATCCAACTCTAATTTAAAATGTTTTCGAATCTGTAGACGAAATGTTATCGCCAGTATTAGACGGCCAAACTTTTACACTCAGCCATAAGTTTAACGAAACTTTGTCGATGTTTCCATGCTGAAGAATAAGCATGTTATTATAATTTTATAAAGTTTATTATATCTCCATAGGAAGTGACATAAGCGAGATTTATACTTATTATATTTCGGAATATTCAAAAGGGGTTTAGTGAAATTTCGATGTAAGAGAATAATATTATAAAGCGATTTGAAGGCATATTCGCATGATATTTGGATTATGAATATTATCTGCACGAGTTTAAAATTACTTGCTAAGATAATAATGAAATGTAAGATATCATATTTTATACTTTACTGTACAAAACTTTATATTCATTATTTGATATAAAAAATGTTTACGAATATACAAACTGTCAAAAAACGTCAAAGTCAATATTATAATTGAGTGTTATGAATGCAGATAGATAGATTTGTATTAGCACTATTGTTTGAGTTAACAAGATCACGTATATAACGTTCATTTAGTTTAATATTTAATAAAAATAATACAAACAAAGACAATTTTATTGGAATTCTCCTTTCATTGGAGTCCTTTTTCAATCTGGAGCATATGAATTTCTAATTGAGCTTATCTTAATATAAATTGTAATTATAATTGATTTTTATTTAGTTGCTTAACCTTTTTGGTAAGTGTTAAAAAAATAAGGCTACGAGTGGTGACAGAATCACTCTTGCTGAGCTCCGTTTAATAAAACCACGTAGACGGGAGAGAATCAAAGACTTTGCATATATTTATGCCTTCAAATTAAAATCCATATATTCATTTATACCACCACAAAAATAAAATAAAAACGCACCCGCTTACTTCCCGGTAAATCCAGGACGTAGCGCGGACAAAAAGCAGCTTTAAAACACATGACGAAAGGGAAGTTGGAGTACAGCTCTACCGGCTCCAGAATTTGATGTATGTAAAACTAAAAATTTTCGTTTTAGGATTCAAAGTCGTGATCACATCAACCGAAGAGGAAGATGCTAACTACTCGACTAACTACAGAGTCAGTACATAATTAATAGACAAAAAAAACTTTCATCCATCGCTTCTAAAGCAGCTTTAAATACTGTCAATAAAAAGTGAACCTCAGTTGGCATCATGGCAGGGAACATGATTTTTTAGGACGGCATGTTAGGGGTTAAGAAAAATAAAAAATAACATTTTTTTTACTTCAAGTAAAAATTCGTTAAAATGCTTGCTTTTTTATCTAAGCAGATTTACGCAAAATAGAGTATTCATTGTTTTAGTTTCTATTCCCTAAGCACCTGTCATCATACTCTTTTGGCGAACAGCCAACGTTGTGTTAATGCAGATGTCCAAACTGACAATGTGTACTTGTATTCTTGTTCTACTCCACGTAATCGGACATTGAGTTTGACATTTTAACGTTTATTGTGCTCGCAGACCATTTTGTTTTGGCGAATGAATTATGCATGAAACTTTGAATGCCAAATTTTATTTGTCTGTTTGTGCATTTATAACAAGCACCCGGCAGACAGTAAATGATATGCGATACATTTATGAGATGCTTAGAAAATTACATACTATATTTGAGCCAACGTTGGACTGTAAATACGTTAACAATGTGCTCGCTTAATCTCAAAGCATGCAATCAATTCTCGGTGCTCTGGGTAAGGAGTGAATTTTTTATCACTCCTATGCAATTATATGCAATACTCTTATAAGTAATCGATTGTTACTTTATAAACTGATAATATGTAACAGTATGCAATTTACCGTAAAGTAATCAACGTAAATGGCTAAAAATGTACTACTGTGTATACTGAAGCTGTCGTAGATAATATATGAGTCAGAATTTGTAGTTATGTACAAATTTGATCTGAGAATATTGTTTTCACTTAAATTAACAAGGGGCTCGCCAGCCTTGGTAAAATTTAACAAGAAGCTTGCGCTAGCTCTTGCGAACTCTCTCTAACCCACCCCTGATTTGAGGTAGACTGTGTTGTTACAACTTCTTAGTTATGGATGCCAAACTTACCCATTGTTATTTTTTATATTACAACATAATCAAAGGAATGTTTCAATCTTAGATAAAAAAATGATTAATAACTTTAAAATTGTATGATCACTTTCTTAAAATGAGACTGTTTTGATAATGTAAGCATACGATAAAATAGCTATCAACTAAATTATTTAAAATAATATTTATACAACTAACATACTTGTTATTTTTTCATCTCATAAAAATGGAATTCTCTCAAGTAAATGTCAATTCAATCAATAGCTAATGTTATTCGTGATAACGTTAGTTTATCTGAAAGAGTTGTTTAACTCACTAGCTGAGGTTTATTGGTAGTTTTTTTCAAATTATGAGGAAAATATTTTCAAAGTAAATATTTTCGTTGTATTTTTTTTCTAAATTATAAAATTATTAAGGCTTTCACTTTACCTGTAACTCACATCAAAAAAAGGTTTACTTAGAATAAACTGGTTGCAAATAAAATAAGCAACATAATTATGTTTTGATTTTACATAAACCTATTATAAAAATTGGAATTCACAGAAAGCCTTATTTTAAGATTTGATAACATAACATATTGATTACTTCATTTGGAAGCTGGCTAATTCCACTTGTGTATTTTTTTCAGGACATAGGAAATACAAAATAATTTAACCATCAAGCGGAATTTAAAAACTTCAATATACACTACATTTCTTTTATTATTTATAATTATAACAAGTATTGATGTGTATTTTGCGAATCGCTATCTGCTTAAATATTTTTCGGAGTAGAGTTGCAGATAACGGCGTCAATAGTTTTAAGCGTCGCCTTTTAAATGACGTAGAGAGTTTTTGATTAGCAAAAATATGATGCATATTATGTTATATCAATGTAGATTATCATAAATCATAACACGTGTATTAACTATTACCGCAATTAAGACGCAAGAGAAATACCTCTTTTTAATATCTGTTTTATACTCTCATACAAAGATTAAATTGATGTACATTAAAAAAAAAAATGGGAATTCATTTTTAATATAAAATCGGCTTAGTTACTTTTTTATTTAACTAATTGTGTTAATTAAGGAATGTACCTCAATGTTTACTTCATTAATAAAAATAAAACCTGACGTTAATTTAATAAGTCTGAAGATATTTCTCATAATTTCAAAACACATATCACAATTTGTAATATACTCAATAGAATATTAAAATTTTCAAATTTAATTTTATGAAAAACTGAAATGCTCATTTTTAAAACTTACTTTTAGATGTATGTATTGATAATTGTTTATTGTATCTCAATTAGGCATGCCGTCGAGTGGGCAACGTTCGATTTATAGTATGATGTTCGAAAGCATAAATGTATATGTAAATTTAAAATATCTCATTAATCTAAAACTCCCTATTTTTCTAGAGAAAGTTTTTATTCAAGTCATAGTTCTGTTGTCGTATCTTTTTTTGACAAGTAATAAAGATAAGTTCAGCTTTTGAATAACAGTTTTTGTTGAACATCTTCTGTTGAGATTCTTTAAATAACAGTCCAATGTACACTCTGTATTGAAAATGAACAATAAACAAAAGAAAGAGATGTTGTGCATTATTTTACAATAAAATTATTATTATGTAATGATATCAATTAAACAACATTCATTCTTTCTTTCATGTTTAACTGGTTCTCTGCCAGCGACGTGTTAACACGCCAAACAATTTCGTGCTCGTAGGGCCGGCCATACAAAATGTGCGTGTTTACACACAGTACTTGAGACGCGGTTTAACCTGATCTCTGCCCAAAGCGTATATTTACGCGCTACAAGTCCGTGTTCAAGGGGCCGTCCATACAAAATGCGCGTAATATTACGCTCTCCTTTGTACTTAATTTACAAGTCACCAGTACCACTCTTAAATAATTAAATTTAACTCGCATATAGTGACATCTTTTGAGATTGTGTTGTAATACTTGAACTCGAAGGATATTGAATTTTAATCTGTAATACATCGATTTTTTGACATCGACAAAAGTTTTCGTGTGTTGTTGATATGCAGCGCTACTATATAGGGTTACGCCATACATATTATATATAGTGACTTATGAAATACCGGGACTTCCCATTTATTCTTACGTTATGTTTGTCTAGTATTATATTTATAAACGGGGAATTATTCATATTCTGAATACTCACTGCAAGTAACAATGATCCTGGAAAAATGGTCAGTTATGTGCGAGTTTTCATGTTTGACACATCTAAGTTGGTTTTGCGGGCCAGAATATCGTTTTTGTTACGTATTTAATTTACAACAGTTTTATAACTAGATAAATTAACAGCTTATTTTTAAATTGACGTATTTTTTCGTTATTTACCAAATGATTTTTTGTGTTTTAAAACTTTATAACCAGCGTTGTTTATGAGTGTCTGTTTATTTTATAAGATTTTACAGTGTCGTAACTTTTTAGACGATTGTTTATATATCTTTTTCAACTTACGTTTCCTGGATATTTGATTTTGTACATATACTATTTTAACGCCTGAGAATGGAAGGATAACAAAGTACATGTAGGTATAAGTGCAAACAATGTAAAGTGGCTCTCTGCGTAGAACCTTGTTTTGAGGCATACCACACGGTAGAAGACTATTAATTTGTTTTAAACTGTTCGCCGTATTTTATATATACTTTTAAGATACAATTTTGATATGATAGAATTACTTTTGATATACGATCGTGATACGATTTTCCGTGTGAATTTTGTGACAACCCTGAAGTTTTGTGGATCATTTATTTCGGACATTTTTGGATAAATGACGGCGGAAATGGCGCATTGTGTATTTTTATGGTAAGTCTTTATGATATACTATTAGTATATATCCAAAAATATATATTTATTAGGGTTTTATTTTTTAAAAGAAAACCGCGGCCCTCCGTGTACGGCCATATTAATCCTTCCAGGCATAGAATCGGTTGAAGGCCACAAGAAACGAATTTAATAATTTTAAAATATCATGCATATAGTGACATCTTTTGGGATCATAGTGTGATACGTAACAATATTTGTGATCTATAATACAACGATTTAAAAAAAGCTTTTTTGTTGTGTTTAAATTTGTTGCTAGCAGGGCTATAATTCCTTCGCGGTAATTTCCATTTTTGAAACGTTTTTCGATAAATGATAGCAAAAATAACCCATCTTGTATTTATATGGTAAGTGTTAGTGATTTACTAGTATTATATGTCCAAAAAGTACATATTTATTAGATTTTATTTTTTGAAAGAATTACAAATTAGAATACGTGCGGTATTGAAATGTCCCTCTATGCATATTAATACCGCACGGCACAGATCAGGTTAAATTGTTTTAAAAAGCTGAGGGAATAAAAAAAACATTTTAACTAAAAGCTCGGCCTTTTTTGATATAGCGTCAGAGCTAAGAGCTTTTGCGCGTTTGCTTTGAAAAGCGTTTATGGCATCACAGCGTTGCACCGTTGCATCGCAATTCTCGCTGGATAACCTGATTACAGTAATAGTTTACCCGGCGCTATTATCATATCACTATACCAAGGCTTTACATGAAAATTTGCATTGTCTTTAGCGATCAATGCGTCCTTAGTTTGCTTCTCTGGGCGTTGAAAGTGGAACATTTGGGACAGATGCTGGTTACACTTTAAGCTCCACTCTCCTGCACTTTTCGTGATTTAACGCTTTATCAAAATGCAAGTTTTACATACAAATATGTTTAAAATACATAATGCATATATTACACTGTTTTTACGGTACTCTCATAATATAATATAATAAATGAGTTCGTAGTGAAGTCTCACTTGTAATTTTTTTTTAATAAATTGTATTTATTTATTTAGAAAAAACACAATGTTTCTTTCTACTTTATCCATTTTATTTATAAAGATTGGGACCGGTTTCTCTTAAGGCGAGCATTAGCAACTGACAAGAAATATAATTTTACAGTGCTTATTATACAAAAACAAATTGAAATGAAAAGGTGTAAACAACAAATGATACTGAAAAAAATTTACAATTTACACTAGAAATGATTCTATAATTACAAAAAATTAAAGTGTTTAGTACCTCTAATATGTAATTAAAAAATCATTATAGATTAATAAATTTAAAGTGGTGACAATGCTCGCCTTGAGCGAAACCTTTCCTGACCTTTATAAATAAAGTGTAAATAAAAAACAAAGAAGTATTGTTTTTTTTTTCTTAATATAATGCCTTTCCGCCAAGTATTGACAGTGAACAGCCTAAAAATTATGAATTTATGTTTCATGCAGACTAAAAATTTCAATTTTTTTTAATTAGAAGAAAACAATATTGCCGACGAAGTCAGATGAAAAAAGTGTTTTATTTTTTGCCTTTACTACATTTCGTCAAAAGTTTCTTTTGATTAGGAAATCAGCGTATATTACATGTATATTATTGAATGTACTTTAATGCAATTTTTATCAAGAAGTCGTCTTTGTTCAGTCATGTATTTTTATAAAAAACTTATTTCATACAAAACACCACTTTTAAGAAAATCAATTCTTACTGTAAAAGCTATATTAAATAAGCGAACACTTTTTTTAACTAATATCAAAATATTCATAATAGATAAAACCTTTTTAAAAAGTTTTTTTTTATTAAAATCATTATTCACTGATGAACCTGATGATGGTTTTCTATTATTCAGATATTGATCTAAAATAAATAATGAGAAATAAAGAATAAATTCTACAAAATTACCGCTGAATCCATCGAAAACAAATGATGAAAATTGCATTTAAAAAAGTGGTTAAATTTTTAATATCATGCACAAATACAATAAAGTGAAAAATATTTTTTCATATCGTTGAGAAAACACTCAAATTTAGTTTAAAAAATCCTACAACAACGAATTTTGAGTTTAAATGACTAAAAGCCGACATTGTATCTTTGCGCTTTTCAATTATTGTTTAAAAATGCATATTCATCGCAAAAACAAACAAATAATTGACCAGTAAACCAATATACACAACCCCTTCGGCATTCCCCCGATCGGCACTGCGGTGTTTGATTTTCCAGCAATAACCCCTTATACGTGATGGGTTTGCCGAGAGCTAATTACACCTATCAATAAGCGGGGACCTGGCCTCCTCGGCTTGCACCGGGCGTCGGCGTCTGCCCTTCCGACGTCACCATTGCTCAAACAAACCTGCGGGCTATTTGACCAAGGCGCACGCCGCTAACGTGTTACCAACTAGACCACCTACCCACTACATTTACCCTGCATACCCATAGCTCCGCATCGTATTATTATTTCAACGTGCCAAAATAAGCAAAACTATTGCATAGTTGACATTTTATTATTGAAAAGCTTTTGCATGGACATATGACACCGGTTTTTTTTTGTTTACATTAGTATATATTAAAAAATAAGTTTAAATGATTACTACAAAGATTATCATTATCTATACAAATTACTGCCTTGTAGCCGCCAGTGTAGTCGATTGGTCAAAGTCGTTGGTTTCAGCTACAATGGTCACCGGTTCGAATCTCAGTACGGACATTTTTATAAATTGATTTGTCAATCGATTAATGAATTTCTATTCGAAGGCATGGATGGGATTCCCCCCTCCCACCCATCCCAACATATGAACGGGGCGTATCGAGATTGATTAGTTCACCGCTAGTCCTGTCCTAGTCTCATTCTTATATTCCTACCCTCTTCGGAAAAATGAGTGGTTGAGCAACTGAGTAACAAGCACTTGTTGAGATAAACTCCATTAGGAGTCCATATGCTCTACATTGGGAGCGGACATGGTAATAAAACAATACAAATACAGATATTACGTTATGAAATAATATAATTCATGTAGCCAGTTATTTTTTAAAAGGATTAATAAAAATATTGACTTAGTGAAATATTTTAAATTATATCCCATCTGTGTATTAATAATAAACTACTTTTTTTCAAGTTTGAGAGGAACATTTTTTTTCAAAAGTTACGTTATTTTAAAATAAGCATCTCTTAAAACTACTTACTACTCAAACCTGTGGGCACTCCTTTGAGCTAATCCTTTTCGCCAGCAATGGCTTTAAGCTCGATGATACATTTATTTATTATATAAACACGAAACATTCATTTACTAAGCGTCAGTTCAAGTTCATCCGTGCACTTAAACGCCTGAAGATGCAGAAAGGCAAAACCCGGGTCGTTAGTGACAAAACCTGTGAGAATGTACATAGTTTGAACGATTCAAATTAAATATTGAAATTCCACCAAGCAACTTCAGTCAAAATCTTAAATTGAAGCAATTCATGTTTAAACCAACACAATAAAGTAGATTCTTTTTAGATATTTTATGAGGAAAAACTGACTCACCAATTCTAGTAAATATTTATTTCTTTAGTGTATATATAAATAAAGCTCTGGAGTATATTTGTAATAAAGAAAAAATACGCGACCTTCCCTCGCCACAGCAGTCTTCTTATTTCACTTCCATACTCTCGATACCTACCCCAAACTAGACACCATAGCTAAGAGCAGGGAGCAAACGTACAAGAACCTGCGAGGCAACGCCAATTGCCTTTGACAAATAATAGATCACCCACTTATACGCTCTGGGATCCTGGTAATTTCTGGAATTTAATTGCTTTTTCCTTGTGTTTTTCTCTTATTATTAATATAGAACTGGATTAGCTAGCACACTATTTTTTACAGAAATTAATTGAATTTGATTTTATTCAATACACCTAAATATGTTATAATTTCAATCACAGCAACGAGCTAATTTTGCATCACTTGCATATCGTCTATTTAAAGGAAAAAGGACGTAACCCACACAAACCAAATTTTACAGGAGGCGCTAAAAACCTGTTATGATGATTTTGGGCAATGGGAAAATTATGTAATATACACATTTTTTAAATGCACGAACACTTGTAAACTCTCGCGGCTCGGATACTAGAAAACAACTTCTCTGCCAATGGGGGTCGTTTAGGGACCCAGTGGTTTTCTCATTATTGACCTTATTCTTATGAATTTCAAAAAACAAAATAGTCTAAGGGCTTTAAAATATCTCTCTGCATCATTTCTCATACATTTTTTTATAAAAATCCGTGGTTTTTTAATAAATAATCATATTTTAAGTTGCGCGTAAAAAAGACGTCATCCCAGCACACATATGAAATTGCAACTGACGCGTTTAGCCCAGCTATCTTACGAACGATCGCTTATCGCCTCATCGCGTTATCGCGTATTTATATAAACTACAAAAGGTCCAAAAAACTATGATATAAGAATACTTTAATTATATCGCATCACCCATATTAAAATAGATATTTAAGAAAATGTGGGTATTGGGGTCGCATTTCTTGAGCTTAGAACCGGAAAAGTTAACTGGTGTTCAATTGACATAATCTAATAATAATTTAATAAATTGTTTAAGAATAGCCTTTTTTAAGTCTATTTTACTGTTTGTAATTTTGACAGGTCTAACTTAAAAGGTAAATTTTTATACTAATTTGTCGTTTGCAGCTTACATCCTTTTGAAAGAACGTGTATTAAGTTTTATAAATTGCGATTATTGAAAAAAAGCTGCTTCCAAAGTCAATATACACAAATTTTATAAAAAACAAAATTACTTGAACTGATACTGAAGACTTATAAGATATCATCATTTATATTTATAATTTGTTTTATATATTTTACAGCATTTACTCTTAAAAAAAAAGGATTTCATTTATCAATGAGAAAATACATTTAAAAATATTGATTTAAGTATTGTTTATTGTTGAAGATTGTTTTTATCATCTTAACTCTCATTTTATTTTAAAGTTAGTACTTTTTATATTAACCTCATACTGTGGATTATATTGTGTTGAGTGTATATCTTATCTTGACATCCTGTAATCGTTCGTAAAAAATCACATTTAAATATCATTTGTCGTAAAAACAATTATAAACTTTTTTACGTTTGCTTTCATACCAAGCTAGTTTATATAATAATTTATACTATCAAAGTTAAAGATAACGTCAAAACTTATTATTAAAGTTTACAACAAAGCTAATAAATAAATTTGAATTCACGTGCACACTACAAGCAATAGTTTTTAATGCTTACAAACACAATTAAACTTTGACGCGATACTTCGCAAAGAAAGCAATGCAAATCATCCGAAAAACCAAAAAACGTGGTTTTTCCTGCAGACAACGCCGGTTCGAGCTTTAACACCGAACTCTCGGCCGGTAATTACGAAAAGCTCCCAACAAAGCCAAGGTTTTATTACTTTCAGATTTATAGCTTTTCTAGTTTCCGCTCCCTTTGTCTCCCATTCGCACCTAACGACCAATGTGTCCCCCCTACTCCCCCTATGGCTCGCTCCTCTGGAACCGAACTGAACCGATTGCTCTATTTGGTCGGAACGTTTCGAAACCGATGCACTCGATTAAGCCTTGAAAATATTCTTAAGGCGTGAAAAACTCTTCGATTAAGAAAAAAAACTATTCAAAACTGTTTAGTCTATTGAATATTCTCTTCACACTCAAATTATGAATGTACTAGAAGAACTTTTTTTTGATAATATATATTGCTTAACTGGAAAGTTATTATGTTTGCAATGGTAAGCGATAGTTGAAACTTCGTTTTTAATTTTATGAATAAAGTTATTTTTAACTAAGCACGCGCAGTATAAAAATAACTTTAAAAAATCTTCCATGCCAAACGGACCATTGATATTCTGTGGTAAAAGACTTAGATAATTTTTTTTTTGTAATTGATACAATCATGCATACTGATTTTTTAAACTTCTCAGCTGGTGAAGGCTTCATTTTTTACACTATTTCACTTATCAGTATTTCAAATTATGTACATTCACACAAGTTTTGCCACTAACGACCCAGGTTTTGTGTTAATATAGAAAATAAATGTATCATTAATTTTAAAGCAATTGATAGAGAAATGGATTAACCCATTCTTGAACACGATACATTTATTTAATAAACTTCAGTTCAAGTTCATCCGTGCACTTGAACGCCTGAAGATGCTGAAAAGTGAAACCCGGGTTGTTAGTGACAAAACTTGTGTACATGTAAATTATTTGAACGATTCAAATTTAATATTGAAAGTCCACGAAGCACCTTCAGTCAAAATACATATATCACATATTAATGAAAAAAGCATGTTGTGTCATTACTTACGTACTTCATTACACGTATTATACATAACTAATTAAACGTCAAAAACTGGACTTCAAAAAATTAAATTTTGTATAATTTATAAGAAAGATTCTTGCATTAACCTATTTCTTTACCGTTGTTTTTAATATAGTATATATAACGTTGTTCTTTTCTATAGTAAAGCATCATATTACTGTTCTGTTACCGCGAATTAATAAATGCTAAAAAACACTCATGCTTGATGAAAGAAACTAGAGAGTTGCATGCTAATATGAAAAATTAAATCCACTTGAATGTGAAATCTCATTGCAGAGAACTAAAGGGCTACACAAACGCACGTGATGGGTTAACTTCTACTTAAAGAAAATAACGCGGAGCTCGTGACTGGGTTTTGAAAGAACTTTCATGAATAGAAAATTCGTTGAGGGCTATATTCACCATGGTAATTTATTGAAGGTAGAGAATTAGAAGCCTTACTTACTGTTTGATAGAAAATATCTTTGCCAATTTAGTTCATGACGATAATAAAAATAAAAGTTTTGTAATTTTGACTCTTGATTTTATTACTTTTTCAATGAAAGATTACGGTATAACTTTTAGGTTTTTCGATCGTTAAATTTGACACAATAAAGAGTTTTAATTAGTTTAATCAAACTAATAAATAATTGTCAATTATATTTGTTGTTACATTGTGTAGGATGATGTATTATGTTAGTTTATTTTTCTCATTATATTATAGTGCATGGTGAATTGGCGTCAGCTGTTATGTCATGTACTGTACTTTTAATTTTTAGCAATAAATAAATAGCCGCCTGTGTGGTCGAGTGGTCAACGTCGTTGGCTACCGCTACGGAGGTAACTTGTTCAAATCCCAGTATGATCAGTTTTATAAATTAATTTTTCAATCAATTTATGAATTTCTGTTCAAAGACATGAATGTATGTGATATCTTGAATTCCCCCTTTCCACTCACCCTATCCTATGAACGGGCATAACGGGCTAACCACTAGTCTTGTTTTAGCCATTTCCTTCTATTCCCTACACTCTTTGAAAAAAGAGAGGTTGAGCAACTGAGTAACAAGCAGTTCTCGTAGAAACACTTCTGTTGAGATAAACTCCATTAGGAGCCCATATGTTCCACATTGGGAGCGGACATGTTAAAAATAATAATAATAATTTCATTTATTTGTAAGTGTGTGAACGTGTAATATAATATTTGAAGAAAAAATATCGATTCTGTTAGATTAGGGCAGTGAAATTTATTTCATATTCGAATACTAGAAAAATGTTTGAAATACAATTTCTTCGGCAGTTTTAATGCAAAAAATACAGATATATTAAATTCAATGTTTAATACTGTGGTATTTTTTTAAGTAAATAGATGATAAAAATTCATGTTTTGAGTTTGATATTTTTTGCGAGCAAATATCGATAAAGTAACCATGCTAGATTCCTATGTAGATAATCAATACTATTAAGGTGATGTTATGTTTTACAACTGGTTGTAAGTAATTTTAAAATCACTATAAAGAATATAAAGAGAGGAATAAATAACCAACAACAAGAACTTTACAATTCAGCATAATGCAAATACATAATCATTTTTCTCCAACAAATCAATTCAAAAATACAAATAAAATAAAAGCTTGTCATATTTTTTTAAAAACATAAATTATTAATGATAAATTCAATAATAATTTGATGTTAAATGACATATCAATCAGCAGAAAAATGTGCAATAAGAATTAACATTTGACGTCCGCCATTGAGATATATAACATACAGATTGAACCAGTGACTTTCTAATATTCAATCACAAGTTTTTCCGATGGTGAAAATATGTATAAATCCATCATTAATGTAGTCAAATAAAAAATAGCATATCGGTACGAAAATAATGTATCCGCTTGAGTCATGAACAAAAGTGTAACTGTACTCGTCAGTCCCGTTATTCATATTATATCATGTGTCCATTGCTATATCATGCGTTTACCAGAATACAAACATCTCAGTATTAAGTGAGGTGTATCAATTTAATTGAGCATCGGTAGAAGAGCGTTCCTTGACCATCCTGGGAGACGTTTCGTCCGCGTCTCTACGGCTTGTTAAGCAATATCTACGCCAGATCAAAGACACGACCCATTCAGCGTAGAGCTTCCCGCATACACTGCTACGACCCGGATACTTTGATAACAAGTATACACATTTTCTTTTTAAATGCAACGAAATCTTTGCATAGTGTTTAGTATTTCATTTAGAAATTGTTTATTCATTTACTTGTGCCACGTCTACGTCCACATTTAAAAAAAACTTTTACGCAAAGCCTCTTTGTTTCAAGAAAAAAACATTAGAATGTAGATAAGAAAGGGTTTACCAAATATATAAATATTATAATTTGTATTCAAAGTTTTATCCAACACCATCCAATAAGAACATATTACGCTTTCTGAGCGTATCACACAATACAGTAGCATTGCAGCTTTAAATCATTTCAACATGTGTCTAGGTAACTATTTACTTTAAGACTTTTTGTGCCAAAGTTTATGAAGCAAAGACAACTTTAAATCTTCAATGAGTTCTGATCTATTTGGACGTCGTATGAGTAGGTTATGAAATGAATTTTAATTTATAATAACAAACATAATGCTTTTTCCACGTAGGTAAGGAACGATTTCCTTCGTTAATTACATACTTGTTCCACTATTTTAAATATTTTCAGTTCGGGTTTTATTAAAGGAGAGAGGAGTTTTTCTGAGAAAAACCATTCGTGTTGTTTAAGTAATGCATGGGAAAATCCCCTCTATAAATATGTTTTCATTTAGTACTGGATATATTATTCAACATGTTACGGTGACAAAAGCGGAAGCGAAATGTACCCGATAGCTTTTTACGTAAATTCATAGCGTTTTAAGCACGTATAGCGTAGCTTTGTGAGGTCGGGCTAGTACTTAGCCCACATAGCGATCTAGACAGCAATATAATTGCCTGCTTAGAAATTGTCGGGAAGAATTCCACCCTTCGCTTTCGATATACTTGTGCAGTTGTGATAAGTTTATGGCATGCATACCTTATCATTATTTTCAATTGCATGTTTTTTTTATATCAGCTTGCAATCATGATTTTTGCGTAGTTAAAGATATCATTTGAATAGAATTTATATGATCAATAAACATTACAATAATAAGCTGCTTACAAATAATAATCGTATTAAAAATAGTGTATTTAAACACTGCTCAGTCCACAGAACTAAACCATGTTAATCATTTCCGTTCTTTCAACGTTAAAATCGATACAACAAATTTATGGAAAAAAAAATGTTAATAGTGCTTAAACCTATTTCTTAAAATAGTAATTTATAAACAATATGAAATCGAGATTAAAAAATTGCATTGTTTGATAGGTATAACTTATCTCTTTGATCGAGTTTGAAACGACTAAGCAAACCTAGAACTTGTATATCTTTCATAGATTCGGGGGTAACTTTTTAGAAGCTAATTTTTTATATAAAATTCAATTTGATAACATTGTTATTCTAATTGTTGTGTTACATAATGTGTCACGTATTTTTTTTCTTTGAGAACCATCATCAGACCACCGTAAAATTTATGAACATACTAAAAATTGATTCTAATTTTGATGTTATAAGTTAAAAAATGAAATTCGGTGTTTGTCCTTTTCTACTGGAAGCAGGTTGGGGGTAAGATAAACTTTTATTGTACTAGTTATAAACTTATTATTTTCATTATGAGTTTTAAATCCCAATGGAAATAAATTCAAAAATCCACGTATTGTATTTAAAACGTTATTTACTAATCTTTCTTTCACAAAGTTATCGAATTTAATTTTATACTGGAACTTGTTTTTGAAAATAAAGACTTGATAAAAATGCTTTTATTACAGATAAAACATTTACTTTTAGCAACAAAAGATAAAAAGATTTTCTATATAATATGGTACCTATATTTAAAAAAAAAAAACTTAATCAATTATATTATTTGAAGCACTATCTACATTTGTAAAGAATGTAATACAAGTATTTTTGTGTTACAGTGTCTGCCTGCTAATTCAGAAAATATACAATTATCACACTACAATTTTTACATGAGAACTGGTTGTTGAAGTTGTTTAACTTATCTTCTTGAAAAAAGGAAGAATAAAAATACAAGACTTAGGCTAGATAAGTGGTTACCTAATCGTTTTCACTACCCCCTGTTTCAAATTCATAAATCGATTGAAAAATTGTTTCATGAAACTGTTTGTTGGTATTGAAACTTGTGAGCACTATAACCAAATAGAATGTCTAGAGGCTCGGGCTATTAACACAAAATAATAATTGTCGAAAAGAAGTTATTGTAAGCTCTGTAATGATTAAAAGAAAAAGTTATCATTCCCTGCATTAGCGCCACTCGAAGTAGATGAACTGTCAGATGCTCGCATTCGGGGACTCCCCATTACTCCGCATCCCCGGCATCACAATAAGATGCGTCTCTCATACTCTGCCGAACCAAATGCGATGGCATTCAAGTATTTATTATTCAGAGATATGCGACGCGGTTCACGCTCGATTGAATGAATATGTTTGCTTCCGGTTCCACTCTACAAGATCGATTGTGGGAGCTTTGCAATATAAAGTTTTTCATCCCGCTAATCGATGGACGGCAGAATGTTTATTCACCTTAGAAATATATATGTAATGTACAAATAAGAATAAATTTCTACGAAATTGTCGTATTATTCTTACATTAAATTGTTAAAAACTCACGTGGTCAAGTGGATAATACTTAATAAAAACACAATATTCCTTATTACTTTATTTAAAAGGTCAGGACCGATTTCGCCAACTGTCAGCATTGTCAACTGATAAGAAAAATATATAAACAGTGCTAAAATTAAATTGAAATAATAAGTGTAAACAACAATTGACAATGAAAAGAATTTACAAATTGGAATTTAAGTGAATATAATTACAAAAAATTAAAATGTTTACCACCTAGAAACACAACAAACAGCAGAAAAACAAAAAAATATCATAAAGTTATTTACATTAGTAATGTAGAATTTCACTTTGTTAAAAAATTCCCAAATTTTAATTATGCTTGTAATTACCATCAGTCAACACTTTAATTAATTAATTTTTGATTTTATTATATGATAAATTTTTAATTTTGTGGAATTATAGTCACTTATACTGTAATTTGTAAATTCTTTTAACTGTCAATTGTTATTTACATCTTTTATTTCAATTTAATTTTGTATAAATAGCACTGTTTAAATATTTTTCTTTTCAGTTGACAATACTCGTAATGAGCAATACCTGTCCTGATGTTTTAAATAAAGTGGAATGAAGTACAAAGGAATATTGTGTTTTTATTAATATAATGCTTTTCCACCAAGTATTGACGGTGAAAACCCTAAAAGTATATAATACTTGTCTGTCTACTCGATTGGACGGTCAATGATTTAAATACCCAAATGAAAATTGTCAATGGATTCACACTTTTTCCGACCCTAAGATATAGGTGACACGGGAAAACAATTGGTAGTTTAAATTGGTCAAGCCTTTACGTGTCACTTAGTGCCATTTTTTGTTGTTGTATTAACTTTCAAACTTCATAGCTATCAATGTTTGATTTTTTTATTATAAAGAAGTGAAAGTTAAGCCATTAAATACATTATTTTATTTTACGGAGATAACACTATTGCAACGTCTATTAACTGAGGTTATTTCACTTTTACGGTACTTTAAAACGTGTAGAATATTACAGCGCTATCTTGATTTTTTTAAGATAACAGTTTGCTCACTTCGCCTCTAATGGGTCTATATCAGTTGAAGCTTGAGACAATCAAATAAAAACATTAAAGAAATTCAAATTAAATTATTGGAAGAATTTGCATTATAAAAGTTCACATTTTTAACCCACAGTGAGTCTTAAAAAATTCACTTTGAAATTCATTGATGAAATTACTAATAATTCTGAATATAGCTATTTTTAGTGATCAATTGTTCAAAATAATTCTTTGAACATGTATACAATTCTGTTTTACATAGAAAGACAATAAATACACTGAATAAAATAAACGGACCCGCCCCTCTGTTGGTATCGCAAAGAAAATTTGACAAACACTCAGTTAATCTTTAAAACACACTCGATATCGTCCAACCTACTTTGAAAACAAGAATAAGTACAACATTTTGCCGCCTTCAAAGCCGGGAAGAAAATAAATCATAAATATTAATGCGGAATTTATTTATTTGTCCTCAACAAAGTATTATATAAGAATCAGTAACGTGCCAGTAATACCAACGAAACGAAACAAAAAGTAGGAGAAAAATCCCCAAACCGTATTTATGGATCAATCTGAATATCTGATTTTGACTTTACGGGTTGTTAGTTTTCAGTTTCTGTGGTCATACCCATACATTATTGGGGGAAATGTGAATAACTTGAAATTTGAATGTAGTGCAATCCCATGTGTCAGAATTGTATGTTAACAATGTATATATAGGGTGATTCATTAAGAGGTACTTTTTTCAAAAGACAAAAAAACGTTTATAAAAAGAAAAATATTGCATAGTCTTTAATATAATAAATATACCCATTTTCCACATTTATTTTTTAAATATTATTTCTTTTAAATTTTGGCCGTAACTACGCCTAACATGGTCCATTTGAAAGTTCCAATTTTGGATGACGCGTTCGAGCATTTCGACTGGTATTTGGGTAATGATGCGAGTAATGTTGGCCTCAAATTCCTCAATCGTAGTCGGCTTAATTATATAGACTTTCAACTTTACGTATCCCCAAAGAAAAAAGTCTAGAGGTGTTATAATACTTGAAATCGCATATAGCAATAATTAATCAATTTACGCATATAAAATGTTAGTTATTCAAAAAGATGTTGTGGTACTTTTAAACTATGTTTTTTTGAAAGTATTACATTTTTCGGTGATTGATAATTGTATGTTTTTAATATCAAGTTATTCTAATATGAAGCCAAATACTCTTGCTTTTAGTTTTTCCGGTCGATTGTTGTTAAATGATTTGTCAGTTTGATTAATTTTTGATAAAACTAACTACATCAAATATGTATTTGTGCATACATTACATAAATAACAACAAATTCATTTGAATAAACCAAAACAAATACTAGATCGAAGGCAGTATAGCAACATTTCAGGTACTTTGAATAAATATGCAAATACTATTTTTGATTTGATATGACAAATGATGACATATTCCTCGATAGTTTTCTTAACACGTTTAAGCTATTTACATCATTTGAACCCATGAGAAGTAAAGTGAGCCCAATGGCAATTTAGGAAAGAATGAGTTAGACGCGTTATAATTATTCTACATGTATTACATTATCGTAAGAGTGAAGTGACCCTAGTAATTACAGTTCGTAATAGTGCTTTATTTCTAAAATTAAAGTATGCATTGATTGAATTGACATTAAATTGGTAGAACTCCATTATAATACGGTAAAATTATCAAAGTATTTGGTTCTACATTTTTTATAAAATTAGTTTCGGCGTGCGCCATCGTCAGAACTGTGTTTAAACTTGTATTGTCTACCAAAAACACGAAGTAAAGACTTGATTGGACTCATTTCAATAGATTTGTTTACCAGTATGGTATTTAGCTCACTTCACTTCTCAAGGGTTTATTTCAAAGATATTTCTACCACTAATCATAAGAAGTAATTGGATATTAGAAAACGGCAATTGTCGTAAAACGATTAAAAATTGAATTAACATTTTCTATAAACCATTTTTTCCTAAACTGTATTCAAGATGCTTTTATCTACAAAATACTTCTAAATAGTTTATATTGATGGTGATATTGGAAACCTGGCTATGGCGTTATTCATTTAAGTAGAAGCAGTCAGGAAACGACTGCAATGTGTACCCTGAAACGAAGACTTCATAATATAACACGCGCAATTCAAAACATCTGAAGATGATGCGACAAAAAATATTCGGGGTTCATATAAGGCGTGAAGGGTGCATAAAATTGAATCGGAAATTATGGGGAGTCAACAAACAGATTTCTTCCGAACGATCTTGACTCAAAGCGGCCGAATACTTCTTTCTTTTTATGACAAATCCGCCAGTGAAATATCGGAAATATTGAAGGAAATAAAATATATTATTATCATGTGGGATAAAAAGAGATGGTGCTGGTTTATGATCCAACCCTTTCTAAAAAGTGCATTTAGTTTGTTTATTTTTATGGATTCTTACCCTATGTTGCTACTGCATAGTTACGCAACACCTTATACTTTCAACTTAAAATATGCCGTAGCTTAGACTTATATAAGCACTTCCTTTCATAAACATATGAATTAAAAACTTATTTACACCAGGAAAGCCACTATTTCTATAATCAAAGAAACATTTTGCATAAGCTACGATAAATATTGACATGTTATTAGTGCTACTTTTCTTCTTTTGTTTTCCTTTAAATATATCACTAAGATCTATCGTAAACATGACCAAAAGAGTCATTGGAGTACTATAGCCAAAAATATATACTCGTATCCATAAGGACATACTTGCATAACCTAGAATTACCGTCGCATTTTAATTATTAAGATTTCAGAAGGCTTAACAATCATTTGTTGATCCAAATACCAGATGAAATCAAACCCTAGCGAGTGTTTTTTTTACAAGTATTTCAAAATCAACATGATTTCTATGTTTTCATCGTCAATATTGGGTATTTAAACTCCTAATGGAAAATTTAACAGGAGTTTTTACATGATATCTAATTTTTATCAAATCTTTTGTATCTTTTTTCGGAAAGATTAAGGAAACGATTAATAATATTACGAAAGAACCAGTATCAAACCCAATGATTTCACTGCACCTCATTTCAAAATAGCTTTGAGTGGAGAAAAATAAAAACATCACATGAATCCACGCCTTTTACATATAAAGTCTTCAGTCTATTAAAAATCGATAACTTTTTGACTGTTTTCATCTCAGGACTTGAATCTTGACCACGCAACTGAGAAAAATAAAAAATAGCAGACTATTTGGTTACGTAAGAGGTTGTTTTATGAACAAGCACTATACAAATCATTCTGGAAAGCTCCTTTGATCATCCCTGCACCAAAACATCTATTCTCACTATAAAAGCCATAAAATTAGAATACAGCAGAAAATAATAACAGTTTAATATGTATAAAGTAATTATTAATGAGTTGTATTTTATTGAACATCCAATAACGCGATTTAAAGTTGTCTAGACCGTAGATTTGCAATTATCACTGATGACTCTATTCCCTGCAAATATTTACCCGTTAATTAACTTTTATATTGACACAACCTTATCTCTCTGGGAAAGCAAAAAAAGTGATTTGTTTTCAGGAGTTTTTTTTTTCAATTTGTTGTGTAAATACATTAAAAAGCTTTACCGGGCTTTTGATCGCTTTTACTGTTCCATGTTTTTGAACACAGCTTTTTTGTTAAATTTGTTTAAACTTTAAATTGGATGTTTGCTACAAATAATCATTGTATTGTTTGTTATTATTGGGAAATACACTACAACGTTACCATTTTCATCTCTTCAAACTCGTATGTATGAATGAAAAGAAAAATATATTTACTTTTTTGCAGATATGATTTTTTGATGAAATTTCAACAATTGACTCGTAGTAGTTGATCAGGACTTAAATTCTGTGACCACATCATCTGATGAGATGCAGACCGTAACAGAGAATCGATGAAAGACTTGATGCCTTGCATTTATTTTTCTTATATTTTTCTTTATAGTAAATCAAAGGTCTTGGAATCACGAGGGCCTATCTACAAAACAAAAGTATTTATTAGATTTAACTTTGTGGTTCTAATATTTTAATTTCATTTGTATATATACTAAAACGTATCTTGTAAACAGTTATATGTACAAGATATACTATTGTTTCACTTTAAATAAGTGTATGGCATTGCTAAAACCGAGCATAACTCAAATTACGCATTTTTCTAGTAAAGCTTATCTTCATTAGCCTTGTTTTCCCTTTCTTATTGGAGGCCTTTGAGTTAACAGGTTGAAGAATAAGTAGTAGGTTTTATTTATTGATGGAATTGACATATACTTGGTAAAACTCTATTATTATTTCATCAAAATATCAATGTATTTTAGTTGTATATTTTTTTTTTATGTTGATAACTGTTTCGGTATAACGCTTTCATCAGAACTATCAAGGGTGTAATGCCGAAAAATATATTATTAAGTTATTTTTTTGTTAAGCTTTTGCATATTGATATTTTTGATTTATTATATTTTACTAAATCTTGTCATTTTGAGTCATCTAAAAAATATAAAAAAAATAATGATTTAGGAAAAATACTACCATAACAATGTTGCTTTTAGAAGCTGTTGCCGACTTTTGTTTATAGTTTCTACATTTTTGCTTAAAAATAGGATTTAGGAAAAATACTACCACAACAATGTCGCTTTTAGGAGCTGGAGCCGACTTTTGTTTATAGTTTCTACATTTTTGCTTAAAAATATCTCTAATTATCATTGCACACCACTCTTCATTAAATTTGTATGCCTCTGTTATATGTTGATTAAACTTTTAAGCCAGAACATAATAAGAAGGTCACAAATATTTCTCTTAATGAGGTTGACTTTTTAAAAACAATAGCAATCTAGAGCAAGGTGATTTTAATATTAAAACAAATATTTATTTTTTATTGTTCGAATTCATCATAATACTGAATAAACTTGATTGAAACTATTTTTATAATATATTTTGCACGATCTTAAAGAGAAAAGTTAAAAGTTAAATATATGTAAGTTATAAGAAATATTAAAATTATTCAAAATCATTTCTATCGAATGACAGTAATGTTATTGCAGGGTCGTTCATCAAAATGAATCTTCCGTGCAGTGAAAACGTTTTTACGAAATTATATTTAAGTTAGTTCCCCTTAGATTTTCCCGGCAAATTTTCAAGCGAATGAACTAATCCTGGCCGATTGGACTGTCAATCAATGTTCGTTAGGCACAGAATAAAACATTACATAAACGAATCAAAAATGACTCAGTGCATCGACATTATGGATATTTGATTTTTTCCTTTCTGAGAAGAGGGTTGATGTTTACGATGCAAGTTACTTAAAGCTATGCTATATATTTATTAAAGTATTTAAAAATAACATTTTTTTTTACTAGTATGACTTTTAGCTAAATGATATTGGTTATAATAGTAACTTTTTTACATTTAATTAATTTTATTTTTCATTAAAACTGACGTCTAATCACTTTTTCGATAAAATTCGTGTATGTACTTTAATTTCTAAATTATGATAAGAGCGATTGAAAGAACTTTCAAAAGACAACGGGTCCATGGCGCAGTGGACAACTTTGTTGGTATCCGTGACGAATCTTATGGGCTTGAGTCCCAGTACGAACATCACTTTTTAAATCGATTTGTGTTCGAAAGCATAGGTGTTCGCAATATCTTAAAAAAAATCCCATTCTTCCAATCTTTAAATAACGGAGCATAGTAAAAACAGTAGTAACTAAACACTAGTCTTCTTAACCTTTTTTTTAAGCCATGTCCGCTCCCAATGTGGAGCATATGGACTCCTAATGGAGTTTATCTCAACATGAGTGTTTCTACGAGAACTGCTTGTTACTCAGTTGCTCAACCTCTCTTTTTCCAAAGAGAGTAGGAATAGAAGGATAGGGGTAAGACAGGATTAGTGGTAAGCAAATCGCTCTCGATACGCCCCATTCATAGGATAGGGTGGGTGAGATGGGGGAATTCAAGACATCACATACATCCATGCCTTTGAACAGAAATTCATAAATCGATTGAAAAATTCATAAAACTGTCCGTACCGGGATTTGAACCCGGGCCCTCCGTAGCCAAAGCCAACAACGTTGACCACTCGACCACACAGGCGGCAATACAATAAATACTATTTTTTTAAAGAGAGGTTGACTGACTGAGTAACAGACGGGTCTGTTGAAGTATCTTCAATATAAGGGCATATACTCCAAATTGGGCTGCGGAATTAATCAAAAAAATAGAACTTTAGTATAAAATTAAGGCATTTGGATTTCGTTCTTGTCAATTACAACTCGGGTTTAGCCTTTTGGTTTCTTGGTGTATCAAGCCTACAGATAGAAGTGGACAAAATCTTGATTTGTTATTTGAGTTATGAACTGTATAATTTAGACACACAACCTCCACCAATTAAAATAAGGATATTATATATCTAAAGATACCTTTTTTCACTAACTTTGCTGCGTTACTTATTTATAGTGGATACTTTTTTGTGTTATAAGACATAAAAATGAACTCAGACCGAAAGTAATATTTTTTTTAATGTTTTTGATGATTATTACTATTAATCAAAACATAATTTCAATATAATGCTACTGTACTGCAGGAATTTCGTTTTTATATAAAAAAATATACTACAGTACTGCTGTTTCGGATCGCTAAAATTTCACGAAATTTCTCGGGAAATGATTTTTTTGTCTCGTTTTCTAAGATATGAAAAAAATTTAAGACTTCAGAGTCTTTAGATGGTATGTATCCACTCGTTTACAAGTAGGCATTTTGTACATTTATGTTGGTTGAGGCTTAAACATATTAATATAAAACTTGTTCATGTATTGTTCGTCAGCATATTTGTTCTAAAAATCTGTACAGTATAAGCTTGCTATTACCTAATTGCTAAAAAAAATGGACAAAGAAAAGTACGAAATTTAATATTTTTTTTGCATAATTAAAAATGATACAAATTCACCCCTTCTGGTTACTAAATTATTTTTAAATCCAATATAATCCGTCGCTTAACATGTCACATAAAGTCCCCGAAATAAAATAACGTATAAAAAGGAAAATCACAGCCGACGAAGAGTGTAAAGTATTTTTAAGGTTGAATAGCAAAATTGTGGTGAGTGTTTGTATGTATGTATCAAGCTCAGTGCGTGTGTCGGTGTTCTACAGTTAGATACCCTTGTCTAGAGTGACAGCTGACATTGGATGGAGGGAAATTCCCGGCCTCGGGCAGCTCGTGCTACCTTGACTCTACAAAGGTCCCAGACTGGTTGTGTAACTAGTAAAGTGCATGAAGTGATTTATTTATTTACTAAATAAAAATGTCCCCAAGAATAGTAGCAATCGTCTTGTAATGGGAGATAAAAGTCACTTTGAGAAACTTACTGATCTTAAACTCTTCGGGTTGTGTCAGTACACAACAAGATTGAAATTTATGGAAGGTCAGTTGAATTATAAACCAATTTGCATTGATAATTGGATGAGAGATTTGAAAAGAAGAAGATATTTAAAGATAAAAATTTTACTCTAGTTTTTATTGCTAACAGATGTACTGAAATTCTGTTAACAATCATTTTTAATTAATTTGTTTTTTAAATGGATTTTCTAAATCGGCATATTGAATAAAGTGAATTAAATTTCTTTATAATTCCGATACTAAAATATTTTTGTATAGCGAATAATTGTACAAAATTTAAAATTTTTGTGTATTAAAAATAGTTCCTTTTTTTATTGATTCCACACATTTTAATAAAAACCATAACCGGTTTTATATATAAACAGATATACTTTTCTGTATACAAAAATGATTATGACAAATAACGAAGTAAACATAATTACGATCTTTATCAACAATTTTACAATTTTCTTTTTTTTCTTTTTTAATATAATGCCTTCTTAACAAACATGGCCCATGGTGTGTAAAATAATAACAAATTATTTGATTCAGTTTACGGTCCACATCGAGAACACAATTAATCATATTTATAAAGTGTTATAGAATGATCAATTTATTTTCTGTTGATTATCTTCTAATCCCTCACAACCAATATTGATTGTCTGTTTCAAGTATTGACAATAAACATCTTAAAATGTCACTTTTAAGATGTTCATTGTCAATACTTTTGTGGAAAGTAATTGTATTGAAAAGTATCTATTAGTTAAAGAAGTAATTTTATTTTGTATTATTTCCACTTAATATGCAACATTCATATTCCCATTTAATTACCTTAAGTTTCCAAAAAAAAAAATGGTCTTTAAGTCCATATAGATCACCATTCTAAAATTAATTATTAAAGTTCTTTATACATTTAGTAATACATTTACAACCATTTTATGACTCAATAGTAGAATTTACTGATGAACAAAACTGTATCTCACACAACCAATTGGTGTAATAGGCCAGTGCTTGTTATCCAATGCCTCTTGCTACAGTGTGGAGGAGAACAAGGCTTAATACAATTGTCAGAATGAAATTTAATTAACGAGAAATTCGTTTCGCAACTTCTGTTGTGAGAGCAACACGCAAAAAACAAAAGGTGTCTCCTGCCTCGACGGCTGGGGTGAAATTTAATATGCTGTGTATAGCTTGCATAGGGGTGGTATTCATCAGATAAAGGTGCATTTCACGCCTGTCAAATATCAACGTTTGATGCACTACAAATGCTAGTACCGTCCTCGGGGAAGCCCCGTCCGTTACGCACTTCAATGTAATATTGTTGTTATGTCATTTTTTGCATCACATGTCAAATGAGTGAGTGCCGCGGCCAATGAATTGTTTATGAAGTAAGGGAAACACGAAGCTGTTTTATAATCCAATGACTGATAAATATGATTTCCATTAATAAACAAAAATATACAAAGCTTTAAACATTAAGACCTTACGGATAAAATAAAATAAAAAAACTAAGCCAACAATACAATTATTTTGGTTAACTTCAATTTTAATTTTATGGCCGCAAAATAACTGCTGTATTGTAATAACCTAACATATAAAAATGAATGTTTGTTTGTTCGTACTCTATGCGTTGTCACACCGCTCATCAAATTGCAAAAAAACTTTGACAAACTTTTTGCTTGAAGTATTTATTCCGACTGAAAAATAAAAGGCGGTGCGTCAACAACTACTCCTTTTTAAATTCATCATACACTCTGGTTAAAAAGAAGTTGAATGGCAGACATTCAACAGGAGTGCTAAAAAATTAATATAGGTCACACTGACAGATGATATGGGTTATATTAATAACTAGCCGGTTTCTGGTTAGCGTTGCAATGCCACTCAAAGAAAGAAAGTGTTTGTGTATATTGAAGTGCATGCTTTCTTTTCTGTCTATTTGACGTTTGCTGCTGATTGTCTATGGTACAACACACGCGCCACTTACTTTAATTTAATTGTACTATAAACTTCGCGCAAGTGCAAGCATACGTTGTCAAAATGAACTGTATGGCAGACATACAAACATTGATTTTTATATATAAGACCTACTGTAAGCTAATTTTAATATGCCTGTAAACTTTTCGCGAGTCCAGGCAAAAAGTTTGTCAAAGCTTTTTTGCAATCGGATGAGCTGTTTGGCAACGCATACAATACGAACAAACAAACATTCATTTTTATATATTAGATAATTGACCTACAAATTCGTATAAGAAAAAATATTTGCTGAATTGCCCATCTATTTATTCTTGTAATAAATTATTTTTATTGTGTTAATAATGAAACCGATTTTTGTTAACATCTGACTTATTTAAAGTTTAAAAAGAGAAAAATAAAAACATAAGTAGGTCCATTCATACATGCCAAAAAACATAAAATATTCACTTCATACATTTTAAATTTGTTTGTAACAAATCCGATTCATTTCCATCGCGCGACGTCAGATGGCAGTGTGAGTAATGCGATTGAGTTAAGTGCTGAAAATAGACGCGTTTTCCAATACGATTTGATATTTCAATGCGTAGCGAGGAAAAACTTCAATAGCTTTTTTCCTGTTTTTCTTGGATTTAAATAAGATAAAACGGTATTTTCCATGGAAAAGAAGACAATCGTAAACCCTTTAACACTCGTGGGAATTCGGCACGGTTTTCACCCTTGTCACCAGTGACGGCTCCAAAAATCGATAATTCTGTATGCTTCAATAAACGTTTTTATTTAACAACAAACTTTTATGTCTATTTCAGTGTCGAAAGGTTTGTTGTAGCTTTTTAAAATAGACATACTATATTATTCCGTTCTTTTAAATAATAAAGACCAATTTCATACAACGACCGAAGATTTTGAATTTAAGATTGATCCATTCGTATATTGAATAAAAGCTATTTTGTTTTTAATCCATTTTAAGCCATTGTATCTTTGCTTTTGTAGTGTAACTACAAACAAATATAAATGAGGAGCAAACATTCAAAAAGTGTTTTGTCACACAAATACAAAGCTTGGAAAATGATGATTTAAGTGTTGCAAAAGTGACGGTTTGTATGAATGTGTCAACTTTATGATTTCATTTTAATATGAAAAAAAACCTTTTTGAACACTAATTTTGATTTCCATTCATAAGTTTTATTATGGGCTATCGGAATTGATATAAAACGCCATTTTTAAAAATTTGTGACAAAACACTTTTTGAATGTTTGCTCCTCAAATATATTTAGCTACAATAATAGTGATACAGTTGAAGATCTGTAAAACTAATTAAAATTTGCACTTAGCTTGATGGCTGCCAGAGACGAAATATCTCGTAAATTTTGTCGTGCTCAACACGCCAAAGACGAGTTATCTCGTTGATAGTTGCAAATTATGGCCGGCGTGCTAGGTAGTTATTTTTAATTATTTACAGCAGCCAAAAGGTTAAATAAAGTCAACGATTTCAGAAATTAATAACAGTTAAAACGTAAAAAACAACGACTCGGGTTTCGCCTTTCGGCATCTTCAGGCATTTAATTGCACGGATAACTTTTAACTGATGTTTAGTAAATAAAAGTGTCGTAATTATATACGAAATAAATATATTACAAAGTTGCCATTGCTGGCGAAACTGGACTGTTAAAAAAACCATATTTTTTTTACTAAAATCAAGAAACTTATTGCAATATTGCAATAATTTTTAATTTTGACTGAAGATGCTTGGTGGGATTTTACCAATTATTAAATTCCACCGAGCATATTTAGTCGAAATTTTAAATTATAAAACAACATTGTATTACATTCATTCACATTAACCGAAAGTAATATTATTGTTTTTTTTTTTCGTTGAATGACTATAAACAGTCTCTATTGATATTCAAATTGTAACTCAATCCGAAAAAAAATAATGTAAAAGCACTTCTCAACAATGAAGAAAAATAATCTCTTGATAAATTTGTATAAAAATCATATTAAAACTTTTTTTTAATTTTCTTTTCGGCACCAAATTTGTGAATAAAGAATGATGGTCACCGACTCACGTAATCTGTCCCTAACAAGACGGGGTGGGTAGTGATTGCGACAATTTATCAGCATCACCCGTTTCTCTTTCCCAATTTATTTGTCTAGTTTACTTCAGGTGTCCAAATAAATTAGTTTCCCAACTTTTTTCTATGCCCTCTATCTGCAGAATATACATGTTCAATTTTTAAAAACATTAAGTAAGTTTTTATTGGGGTTATAACAGATACAAATGTAAAAGTACAAATATTTTGCTATCTTAAATGATTACGGGAATATAATGCACTTAGATAGAAAAAAATGTTTAACTCTTTTTTAACAATGTCACAATCGTAAGAACTTGGATAATTTTAATCAAAGAATCATGCCAAAACTAAAAGTAATATTGTATAGAAACTTATTGTTGAACGTATTATGTAGTTATTGTAAAAAAAATCTGATGTTATGATAAAATAAACTGGTAAAACCTTTGAATCAATTTTTTACGACTTAATTTTTTTTTCTATATAAGTAGTAATTATTTTTAAGAGACCTTTATTTTTTTTTATCAAAGTTAACTTATTCACATTTTATACTAATTATTTTTATCCATGTCCGCTCTCAATGTGGAGCATATGGCCTTCTAATGGAGATATCTCAACAGAAGTTTTTTTATGTTTGTTTATCAGTTGCTCAACCTCACTTTTTTTCAAAGTGAGTAGTAGGGAAAAAAGGATAAGGCTAGAACAGGACTAGTGGTTAACTAATCACTATTGCTTATAATAGGATCAAAAGAATGGGAGGAGAGGAAATAATGTGAATTGACATAAAAAAACACCCAGTCTTAGATTACAACTTTTGAATTGAATTATTCTCAAATTCACTGTGATCTGACCGGGAATCTAACCCAGACCTGCGTGATATGTAGAGCAAGCTCTAACCAGCTGGATTATTATTACAATATACTTATAGTTTGTTACACCCTTATTAGTTTACATGGATTTGTATCGATAATCTTATATTATAATATATTTTTATCAGTCAAAAATGGTCGTGATAAGCAAAATCGGGTTTGATCTTAATTAAAATGCTGATTTTGTTTTTTAATTTACCATAATTTATTTTCTTTGTGTAATAAGCTGCTGAAATAGCTACAAATAAATTATGAAATCCTTACATAATTTTAAATATTAATTTATTTATTTTACAGTTATAGAATTCTACCTAGTAAACGACACTATGGCAAATTACCGTATTTATGTGCCTTTTGCGGACTTTGATTGTTCAATCAAAAATAAAAGTCCAAACAAAAAAAATGGGCCAAGTGGCTTCTGGTGATATAATACTTGGAAAAAAAATGACTTACACCTTTTGTTGCTTTTCAGTCATATTCGAACTGTGTTTAGAGTCAAATATCAAAATTAGTATTTTAAAAATTGTATTTGAGGTTTAAGACACGGTTTTTTGTGTTGTTTCTTTCTTTGAGTTGATCTAGAGCGACTTAACACAAATTATCTTTGAATTGTGATTAAAATTAAAATTTCTAAAATGTTTCGCCTTGGCAATGATTTCAAATATTATATCAATGTGTATCTGTATATATTTTTAAAATAATATAATTAATAGGTGTCATTACTAACATACATCTAAAAATGTATGTCTTCATAGATTAAATAGTGTTGTTGAGATGTTAATATAATTACCACTAACCGATAAATGCGGCCAAATTCAGCCTGTCCACTAATTGACTGACAGCATTACGCCATCAATCTAATAGCTTAATGTATCGCAGAGTGACAGTCTACCAAAGGATAGAATCTCACTCTACGTAGATCTTTACACAGATCTGTATTCGAAACATGAATGATAGATATTTGCTCCACACAAATGAGTTTTTTTTTTCGGCAAAATGTTCAACTTTTCAGATATGATAAGGAAAGAAGAATAATATAAACTTTGAATACGAATAATAGTAAGCCAACTACTTTTACCACTGCTCATTTTTCTAACCGGGTAAAGGTTAAAAATATCTAGCTACCTAAAACACTTAGAGCTCTGTCAATCATCTAATATGGCTTTTATATATTGATAAAATAATCTTATTTTTAGACATCACAAACACCCTTGCCTTCGAACAGAAATCGATAAATAATCGGACTCGAATCCGTGAAGTCCAGTACGTAATCCACAACGCTAACGACTTCACCATATGACCCTACAATTAGGGCATCCAATCCCGGGATCCGGGATCCCGTAATCCCGGGATCCCGTTCAATTTTCTGATCCCGAAATCCCGGGATTGAGATGGCCGCGATCCCGGATTTCGGGATTGAGAAATTTCTAGCAAATTCTCGAAATTTATACGAAATTGGCAAATCGGGGATTTCAAATTCCTCGGTGAGCTAAAAAAAAAAAAACGAGTTTCTGTGAGATTCTGGGAAAAAGTATAGCAAATTGAGGATTTCAAATTCCTCGGTGAGAAAATCTCAATCCCGGGATCCCGGGATCCCGGGATTCAAAATAATTCAATCCCGAAATCCCGGGATTGGAAAAAGGCTTCGGGATTGGATACCCTACCTACAATGCATACAGAGCTTTGGTTCAACAATATTGCTTTTGATGTCGACATATTCCACGTAGACGTGGGTGACGTTCTGACGAATACTATTTTTTATGTATTAAAGTAGAGTTCGTCGGAGCTTACTGAGTTGACTTCCTTGCCATTTTATTGTTTTCTACTGCTTTTAATATGAAATTATACATTAATATAAGTTTTAAATTTATAATTTGTCAACCCAGTGCAATGTTAATTAAATAAATAAATAATACGTGATTCTAAAAATAAATTTAAAACAATTAGCACAACATTTTACTCGTCTGTACCTACTCCTCAGTAAATGTGTAAAATTGATGAAGTTGTATATTATGTCTATTTGTATGTGTATTGAATAAAGTTTAGAGCTCTTTCGCCCTGAATAAAGTTCTCTGAATACAACCACGTATATACATATTTGTGTAGAAGAAAATAATGGCGGACGACGCGTCGAAACAAGGGAGGCTCGACTTTCACTAATGGTTTGGGAATTAATCGAAATCAAATCAGTTTGTGGTCAGACTCGGTCCCCGGAGATGGATGGCCAGCCGATATATCCATACCGTCCGGTGTTCACAAGATTAATAAGACCTAGTCACTTTAACAAGGCCAATTATTATTCCCTTTGCCTACAAAATTATTATTTGATTTCTCACTGTGCTTAAGAATAAAGCAAGTATCAGGACATTATGTATAATATTAATTTATTGTTTTTATTTTATATATATCTTGTAGTCTAGTGGTTGACGCTCTTGGAAGTTTGTCTCAATCGGTTGCGGGAATTAAACCTTTAAATACAGATCGTTTACTGATTGATTCAATTGACATTTACTTGCTGGAACTCCATTGTAATACAGTTAAACATATCAAAGTATTTATACCTACATTTTTTTAAATATACAATTAATTTATAGCTATTTAAGCGTGCGCCATCATCAGAATTGGTCTAGCATCAGAATAGCTATGATGATGGCGCACGCCGAAATAGTTATAAACTAATTTTACAACAATAAAAAAAACTGTACAGCTGAATACTTTGATAGTTGATTTTAAGACGATTTATAAATCTGTTTATAAGTAAATATTGCATTTTCATATTATACACAATCAGCTTCAATTAACCTTCATGATTTTTTTTGCTTCATTGACATAAAAAGGTCCTAAAAAAACACCATTAGATAAAAAAATAAGTTTTGAATGAATAAAATAGTATTTTGTGTATATCAGTCAAAAGATTAATCTCAGGTTGGATGAACGTTTATGTTACGTTAAGGGTGTTCGCCGTCAGTTAAAAATAAAACACTTTTTTTATTCAGTTGATCATGCTCATGATGTGTGAAACCGGATTATCTTGATTAAAAAAATGTGGAGTTAAGACAATTTATTTTTTATTTTAAGTGTGTTTTCTTAAATGCTGAGCTACACTATTTTTCTATTAGGAAATTTAATAACAACTGAAAGAATTTAGCTTAACCGTTTTCATCATTTGATTTTCTTTTATACTTTTTCCCACTGACAAATAACATTAAATCATTTTTAGTCGCCCTGTATTCAAATCACATTGCTTGACATAATTGCTGTAGGTTTTTCTGAATACAACTGTCCGTGACCAATTTTCTATTTTTTTTTTTCGAAAACTGAGCATTATCTGATGTTATAACGTCATTAATTTATAGGCATTGGAAAATTTAAGCACATTAATTGATAACACTCCATTACTAGAATGGTATAAATTTGTATTACAAATTGTCTATAACAATTAGGAGTTTATTTATAATGGTTCTAGTATTTTTTTATGCCACAACTTTTATTTGATTCCAGTTACAAATTGGTAAGCGTTTGCGTTGCAAAACTGGTAATATTTATTAAATAAAACAAAAGTTAATTTCTATAAGAAATGTTTATTACTCCGTTGCTAAACCTTACTTTTTAGAATATTGTGTTATGGATAAAATCGTAAGGATCAAACAGGATTAGTGGTTAACTAATCATTCTCGCTGCATTTCGTTATTTTATGGATTCGAATAATGGAAACAAATATATAGACATCACAAAACACGTGGCAGAACGGTCAACGTCGTCGGCTTCCGTTACAGACATCACATGTTTGAATCCCAGTACGAACAGAATTTTTACTATCAACTTATCGATTTCCGATCGAAAGCATGGGTGTTTGTGATGTCTGTAAATTCCCTCCCACTTTTTCGATCCTTAAATTACAAGGCGTAGCGAGAGCGATTGGTTAACCGCTAGTCCTGTTCTTACCTTATCCTTCTATCCTCAATACTCTCTTTGAAAAAGAGAGATTGAACAACTAAGTAACAAATAAGTCTTGAAGAAAAAAAAATGTTAGGATACCTCTATTAGAATGCCATATACTGACATGGAGAAAAAAACTCATGCCATCAATATTTATTTTTTTTAAATGCTCCCGTACTGGGGATCGATCCCGTGAGATCCGCGATGGAAGCCAGTAGCGTTAACGGTCCGTCACAAGCCCGATATTCATACAAAAGTATTTTTTGTTTCATGCTTCAATTGTGATGATGCATACTAGACTTATAATTTTGGCCAGACTGGCGACAACAGCAAATGTCAAAATAATGACTTGCTTCCCATCATGTTACTGTACATCATACATTAATTATAAACTTGACTTTGGGTACTGTTAACTTACTCTTAGCAAGTTTCTCTATTTTACCTTTGTAGCGGGAATTCTGCATCTAATGTATGTACACAACAATATTAAAAAATATATAGGCGAAACATGAACATACCCGATGCGAATGTATTCAGTTTATTGTTCTTGTAATTGTTCATCGTATTCCTTACCTGAAACACAAAAAAACATATTTAGTTTTATTTTATTTCAACAAAATAAATTAGTAAAAAATATCAATCTTGAAGGTTAAAAGAAAAAAACAAAGTTAATACATATAATATATTAATCCGTTTATTAATAATGGTTTAAATATTGTATTAGTTATCACCGGAAGACAAATGGCACGTAGTAATCAGTTTGTATCGTTTATATACAAAAATAAAAGTGGATCGTTCAGTATAATTGTTGTTAACGTAAGCGATATGAATTAGCGAGAATTCTTGATGTTTTGAAGATGTTGAAAGGCGAAACCCGGGTCGTTAGTGACAAAACTCGTGGAAAAGTACAAAATTCAAACAGTTAAAATTTGATATTGAAATTCCATCAAGCACCTTCAGTCGAAATTCTAAATAAAAAAAATATAAATTTTGAATAAAAACAATGGAGTTCTACCAAATGAAGGTCGTAATAACAGCTAAAAATTCCTTAATATTTTATAATTTAAAAAAAACTTGGATTTCAAAGGAAACAATTTTTGTATTAAAAACAACAGGCTATGAAACCTCTAGAACCTTTGCCTGCTAGGCCATAACGAGTTTTCTGTCGCCTTAAAATTCTTTAATATCAAGACAATGGGTACTTGCGGAAAGTCGTGGGCTGGTCACAAACAATGACAGCTTCTCGAAGTAGTAGGCCATTTCATTTTATAAATGAATGCTGATTTGCATTTTTCATTTTTTGAACAGGGAATAGCGCTCTAGCCACCTTGCAGCCAGTCACTCAGACTTGATTAATGATTTATATTTCGAAATAGCTTCAGTCTTCGGGAACCCCCGAAGCTAAGGAAAGAAAAATCAAAAGAGACTATGGAGAATCCGCTATAAAGTTTCCCAAACAATTTCAGGATAAAAAAAAAAGATTTTATATTATTTTAAAATGACAACAGCCAATCTTTTGAAATGGTTTGCTAAAAAATAGTCAAAATCTGTAATCGATATTTTACCACAAAAGCTATTTTGTTTATAGTAAATTTAAAAATAATAATGTATTTAACCAAACGTTGCGCTATTCGTTTTTGTATTGCATTAACTAAAATAAAATTTAACAACTTTTTCAATCTTTAAAAAAAATGAAATTCAAATTTATTAATTAACCTTTTGGAAATAAAATATCTCATAATATAGTCAAATTAAACAATGATAAAAACTTGTGTGTTTGTTTTTTTATTCAGTTTTGTATTTTTACAGAGTGTATAATAAAATAACTTGATGTTCCATTTTAAACTAGAATATTTGTTTACAAATACCAATTTCGGAAGAAAACTTTCGTGGGTATAGGTAGAAAAAATATTTTTATGCAAGAAGGCCATAGGGTAAATTTGATTCTGATTAACTGTTTATTTATTAAGCCATATACACCTGACCAATGGTTCGCTGAATCAGTGGAATCCTTTTAAAATATGTTGTAATGTTAAGCACAGGACTGAATAATTTGGAAAGTCCAGTGAATTCTGAATCTACACTATTGACTGATATTATCGATGAAAGTGATTAAGCAACTTCGTTTTTTTTATCAACTAATTAATTGAAAATGACCATCAAGAATAATGTTATTCTTTTATTTTAATGTTATACTCTGTACTATCTATTTAAACAAATGAACATCATAACCAAATAAAATAACAGTCAATTTATGTTAAAATAAACGTACACGTTTTGCTTAATTGGTTTTTTTATACAAAACATTCATGAGGCAGGAACTTTGCTTACTTAAATAAAAACAAGAGTTAAACAATTTTAAATATACAGGGGTTATTATCACTTGCTTTGAATAAATAAGATTTTTTTACAAATAAAAAAAATGTTGGAAACTCATAGAAAATGCAATTCGCTTAAATACGAGCGTTTTGCAATATTTAAATGCGTAATACCCTTGATTACGAGTTTTTCCATTCCCGTATTTCTAAATAAGGGAATGAATACGCAAACGGAATCTAAGTGTAATTATTATGCAAATTATTGAAAGTAAGGAGGCCATTATAATTGAGTAATCCAACTGATTATAAAAGTTGCATTCGTGAAGTCTTGTTTTGAATAAATTTTCACTGAAATATCATTTTGGGAATATATTCTTTCAACATCTAAGTTATGTTTGAATAAGGATTGACATAATATTTCTTTCACTCACTCTGTAATTATAAAGTTAATTAAAAGAATATAATATTTATCTTCTTATATTTAACAGTAATATGCACAGGTAAAGTTAACATATTCTATACCCAAACCGTCCCATACAGTAACGCGGTGACGTAATCAAATCATTAAATGAAAAAGGTCATATATACATGTTATGTTTGTTTTTTTTGTTCACACTGTTCAATCTTAGTATCGGAAAACGATTAGACAACGCGTAGTTCTTTTTAGAGCAAACTGTTTTCTTTTAAATCAGTTGATATAACTGGTTTAAAAAAATATATAAATTGAATTATATATAAAATAACGAATATGTCAACTGAATTCTATTTAAGATTTCGACTGAAGGTGCTTGTTGGAATTTCAATATTAAATTTGAACGATTCAAATTTGAATTCTACTTGGTATAATAAATTGCAATCAGTGGTGTAGGTTTAATGTTTGATAATGGTTCTTGTTGAACATAAGCTGATATTATTTATATTGCCATTATCATTGTATTTTTCATCAGTATTTTATTTTAAATTTGAAAAAAATATTTGGCATTACAGCTATTCCCAATGCACCAAATATTTTAATGTTGAATGGTCATATGAGAAAAACTCGATGAGAATTTATAGTAAGTCACTCGAGATCAACTCGGTAAATTAATATTGCAAACACTCACGTTTTAGGTCTCAAATTTAAATATAAAAATCTAAATTTGACAATGACCTTACCGGGAATCGAATCCAGATTCACCTGGTTGGTAGAACAAGCTTTTACCAACAAGGCCACAGCGGGCGACAAATTTAACTATTTCATGTTTCTGTGTTCTCAGAAAAATGTTTTAAATTCAACGAATAATAAACGATACAAAAATAATAAGTTTTTTATAAAAATACAATATTGACAAATTTATGTTGGACCCAATACTATTTGTATGTATCTGTACAAAGTTAACCAAAAAATGTCGACGCTATAAAAAAACATCAGTCATGTTTTCATATAAAGATATATTCGATATTGACAAGTGAATGGAGATTTAAAAACCCTACATTGGGGACGTTTTAACACACAATCGTCAGAACGTCCCCTTTATCGTAACTTATGTTCGAGGAGGCATATTGAATTCCGCCATAGGTGCATTTTTGGTCGCAACCAATGCATGGGGGGCGATACAACCACTTGCCGAATTTATGCGAAACAAGGACTAATCTTATCTGAATTCTTCCACCCTCTCAATCAGTGCGCCTTTGTGCTCCTTGCATTATTTGTAAGAAGATTTATATCGTAATATTGAAAGGATCATACATTTCGTTGACTTTATCGCTGTTTGGTTAGACGCTTTTCATTCAATCATGTATTCTGTACAATCCCTGCTAAAAGAAGATAACCGTAAAGTGTTATTTTTTTTATCTTAGGAAAGCATATAACTTATCAAATACAATTTAAAACTAAAATGAAACTGGGTTTTAAGCAAGTAGTTTATTTGATACTCCTGGTTTATTTGATGATCGCTGTAGCCAAATGGTAACGTTAGAAAAGTTTCGTTTTTTCAATCGCGTTCGATGAGAAAACAAGAGCTTATCTAATATATTGCATAACTTTCTAACTTCCCAATTCAATTTTTTTTTTCATTTACTTATTCCGCTTAAAAATCATAAAACACTTGTATGTCTACGTAATTGTGTGATTCAATCAGTTTACAATGTAACTCGGAGAGCAAAACAATTTATGTTTAAAAATCATTGTTTTGTATTTTTATCAACAAATTCGATTCCATGAACAAAATCTAATTTTACATTTAAATGGACGCATACGATTTCAATAAAAACATATTTTTATCATCTTAACATCACTTTTACAAGTTACACCAAAAAGCCATTACACTCACTTGGCGGAAAATCATTAAATTAAAAAATAAAACAATCTTTTATTTTATTTTTATTATGGCCAGTACCAGTTTTGCTCATCCTCATCATTTTTAATTGATCAAGATGAGAAAAACAGATACAAATATTTAATATGAACAAGTGAGATAAGAGTGTTTTTTTTTATTGTCTTAATCAATTATCACAGTGTAAAAAAAATATGTAGGTACACTATTAGCTTGACTTTATATCTTTTTTTTGGTTCAAATAAATCATTCATAGTATTTAAAAAATGACAGGGTTAGAAGAAAATAATAAATCTTGAAAAACTTAAATTTTCAATTAATGAATGGAGAATCAAATAAATACCAAGTTAGCTTCTTCACTCTAAGCGTTTCGTCGAATACAAAAAGTCACGTAAAAAAATGTTTGCTCAGTACATTTAACGAATTCATTATGAATAACAATATTCTAATGTAAGGTATAGTACACATATATTAAATTAATTAGTAATGTTTTTTTCAGTTTTTATCAAAATGGCTTCCGTTGAAGACTAATGTCTTTGTTTTTGGCCCACTTATATGTTGATTTTAGTATTTATATTTAAATGCAATTATTTTTTGCACACTATAAAAGCAAATACGATTACTTGAATGTTAATCGTCGACTCCACCGTGTAAGATGGCTTAGCTCAAAGACGTTACACAGTCATGAATATGTAAATTGACGATTTTGTATATTTAAATAAATAAAAACATATACCCGGCACAGCGGTAGTAAAACCAATATGACGTACTTATTCCTTTTATGTTTAATTCAAAATCACACATTACAACTCCTCCGTGCTATGAATTTAGTTTTGTAACCATTGACGGCTCGTAATTATATTTAAACCAATTTAGTTTTATTATGATTTCATATTTGATTAAATTATCATTGATACTATGGCTTGATGTTATTTTACAAAGCCCATTTTGTTTTTTAAGTTAACACGTAAATACTTTTAACGAGAAGCATTACACAACTTGATGTGTAAAAAATATTCATTCATAATACAATTTAAATATGCCCAGCTGGAATACTAACTTTATTTACCATGTCCGCTTCCAATTTGCAGCATACGGACTCTTAATGCAGTTTATCTCAACATAAATATTTCTACGAGAACTGCTTGTTACTCAGTTTCTCAATCTCTCTCTGTGGTAATAAAAAGATAGGACTAGAACAGGACTAGTGATTAGCTAATTTTTAGGATATAACTGGTGGGAGGGGGAAATTCAAATCATCAAAAATATCCATGCTTTAGGATAGAATTTTACAAATTGAAATTTATAAAACTGTCCGTATTAGGATTCGAAGCAGTGACATCAGTAAGCAAAGCCGACGACTTTGTCTACTCGACTACGCAATCAACCGCAAAGATAGTAACCATTTGAGTATTGGATAAATTGTGCAAATATTTTAAAATGTAACATTCGATTGATGACTGATTAGTCTTTGTTTTGAATATTGTATAATGCATTTAATTTTCCCTCTTAAATTTTCATGCTCAATAACATACGGGCGTATCTAGACTTTCGCCGTTTTACTTAAAGGAAAAGAATAGTTGAAAATAGAGTTGAATATTTGCACTTTTTACTTTATTTTCAACAATCATTATACCTAAAGATATAAATTTTAGTAAAACTGTGAAAACTTAAATACGCCTGCATGTTATTAAGTATGCTTATTGATAAGTTTAATAAAATATAGTGATAAATATAAAACCAACAATATAAATTTTAAATTTTAATTTTTTTGAATTTTGTACTTTTCCATGAGTTTTGTCGTATCTTCAGGCTTTACAAGTGCACGAATGTACTAGTAAAAATAACACTGGATTGCTCAGTTTAATTGTAATTAACGTAACCTATATGAATTAGTGAAAAAAAAATATGTCCATGGGTTTCAATGAATTATGTGGGCAGATTTTAATTATCGGGTATTTTGAATGTAATATCGCAAATACTAATTACCAGATAACTTAACATGTAAATGTGGAGAAATAAAAAATCGTGGGTCATGGAAAATTACAAAATATAAGTAATTCAAATTTGATATTGAAGTATCAAGCACTTTCAGCCGAAATTCTAACATTATGTTTAATTATAATAAACTACGAAATTGAAAATAAATTTGATTTTTGCATCGTGAAAAATATTTAAAAAGAAGCGATGTTGTATTTATAAAGAACTATATCATACCAAAATGTTAAATGAATACTACCAGCCAGACACTATTTAAAATAAAATATTTAAATATAATAGCACGTTTCAAGAATAATGTGTTGTAGGTGATACTTATAGTATGTACAATTTTTCGTTTTCCATATTTAACGTTCAAATTGGATAAGGTATGGATTTTACAGAATATAGGCTCAATTTATTTGTATTTAAGTATTTTGCAGATCGTTGCACCAATAGCTACTAAAAACCAAATGGGGATGTTTGAAATGCAGTACACCACTGCACAGCCGGAGATTAGAAACAACCCTCCTGCAGTTATAAATTGTATTATAAAAACCGAATAGTCGTCGGGCCAAGCCCACCCTTTAGTCAGCGGGACACCCCTAACCCCACTCGTACCAACGTAAAATAAATGAAATGCTCACAGGGGCGACCGCCCACCCCAGTGTTTGAGAGGACCTCAACACAGCCGGAATTTCTTTATTATCGCACTTAAATATTTCCACGTGTGCTGTGTACAACACGTGTTTTTCCATTGCACAATACGGCGCGCTAAAATTATTTATTTCTGCGAATGTATTTCGGAATACGCGGTAGTTCTAGTTGTCAAGTGAATCTCCTTCATTTGGCCAGTTTTGAATGCCTTAAAATACTCATGCATGCTGAATTTGCGCTGGCAAATATTTTTATGAATACGATTATGATCATTCGTATAGGTCATTGTTTTTCAAATTGGAATCGTGACTTTGCGGGAAAATGCAGTGTAGAAAAAAAACACGCAAATGAATAACAGATCAAATATTTTGATATCTGTCATTAAAAAAGCCAATATTTTGATACAGAAATGGTTTATTGCCACGATTGAGCCGCTGCGTATTTAAGCTTTATTTTTAATCCATTTCCACTTTTAATGTAGAGCATATGGCCTTTTAATGGGATCCAGAAAATTGACACGAAATTGGCAAATCGAGGATTTCAGATTCCTCGGTGAGCTGAAAAAAAAACTATGTTCTGTGATAATCAGGGAAAAAGTATACCAAATCGAGGATTTCAAATTCCTCGGTGAGCTAAATAAAAAAACGTGGTTTGGAGATAATCCGGGGAAAAAGTATAGTGAATTGAGGATTTCAAATTCCCAGGATTGAAAATGAATCAATCCCAAAATCCCAGGATTGGAAAATGGCTCCGGTATTGGATACCATAGTTGCTGCGCCACGAGCCACGATATGGTGTTAAAGGTTTCAAATATGGTAATAATATATTTAAGATTTTTTATATTAAAAACGGGGCATAGCGATTAGATAACCGCTAGTCCTATCTTATCTTTATCTTTCTATCCCTAAGCTATGTTGAGCAACTATGTAACAAGCAGTTATTTTAGAAACTCTTATGTTAAAATAAACTTCATCGGGAGTTCATATGCTTCACACCAAAAGCGGATATGATAATAAAAATGGCTGAAGACATAATATTATACTGAATTATCTATTTTTTACAACACAATAACCAAACCATAATAATACGACTTTTTTATTATGCCAACTTCATATAAAATAGCCATAAAAGGTCATACACAGCATTTTATTTGAAAAAAAAACATCATTTTGTCTATATGCAATCACAAAAAATATTTTCTGCCTCAATAAGACAATAAAATAAGCTGCTCATATGGAGTAAATCTGGGAGCAATATATTTATCACGTTCTCTAGATAAGGCATTGGGATAATAAATAATACATTATATTTATTTATTAAACGATACGCACATATTAAATATTTTGAGTCATAACATAGAGCTATATTTATATTTAATGCATTAATCTAAAGCAGTAGATAAATTTAAAGAATGAAAACGTTTTTTTGTATTTTTTCAGAAATATATAACTTTATTTAACTGCCTTGTTAAATATGAAAAAAAAAACAGTGAATATTTTGTCTACTATCGATATAAGTTGTGTTCATTTACATTTATAATCAAATATTTTATTATTTAATATAACAAACCCGAAGGAAGCTTTGACGTTATAAAAATTTAGCACCTCCCCAACCATGGGTTGATATTTAAATTAAATAAGAAATTAAAACTGATGTGATCAATGAAAAAAATAAAACATTGATTTGTAATAATTTAATTTTTATTTTATATAATCAAGACCAATATCATCAGTTGATGATGCTCGTTATCAGCGAAACCAATACTGATCAAAAAAATATGAGTGGAATCAGTACAAATGAATGTTTTATTTTTTAAATATAATGCTTTTCCACCAAGTATTTATTGGCAGTGAATACCTTAAAAGTGTTTTCGATGGTTTCGGCGCTAACTTTGTGGAAGTTCATTTTAATAGAAAATTTAAATTAACTTTGATTATTCCACGTATTGTGTCACAGTTAGTAACACAATACGTGGAATAATCAAAGTTAATTTAAATTTTCTACCTTAAAAGTGATCCTGTGATCTATATACATAACTTCAAATATAAATTTAAAACACTTATGACAGATTTTAATATTAAACATTTACTTTGGTAAAGTCGATATATTATATAACATAATAATATTTTAAGAAGTCAACTGTCTGTTAGTTTTTTGTCATTGTTTTTATATTGTGTTTTACAATCTTAGTATAATACATTTCATTGCTATTTATGATAAAATGTCAACATTGAAATTTTTTCCTCAGAATTTCATTACATGACTTATTTATAACATTTGCTAAATTATATAATACTATTTATTGAATTTCATTCAACCCATATCCACTCTCAAAGTGTAGCAATGGAGAGTTTTTTTTTTCTGCGAGAACTGTTTTTTACTCAGTTGATCAACCTCTGTTTTACGGATAGAGTAAGGACAGATGATATGCAAAGGACATGACGTGATTAGTTGATCTTCTTTATTTTAGGATTGAAAAACAGATGCTTTCGAGTAAAAATCTGTTTGTTATGAAACTCGAACCCATGAGATTCGTCACGGAAGTCAACGACGTTGACTGCTGCGTCACGAATCTGGTATTGAATTATGTTTCTTATTATTATGTTAATTTGAATACTTCGTCGAATCCGGACAGTATACTATTTAAATGTTTCTGGGAAGGAGCATTCGAGACTTTCTTCGACGACATGTTAAAGAAAGTACTTAAACAGGGGCTGATCTTCAAGGGGCGAGTTTTATTAAACGTATTAGGGCGGGAATCGTTTCCCGACCCTCCTCAACACAAGACCAGTGATGTATAAGACGCGGAGATTGTCCCCTGATTATTAAGACGGCCCGCTGACGCCCCCATATAATATGATGAAGCAGGAAAGTCGAGCATGCAAAATATATTGTATCAATAAATTCTTGTAATAGCATTTTTGAAATCGCGAGAAAAGTTCAGTACGAACGCTACTAAACGTTTGCAATCAGTCACAAAATAAATACAAGCATCTGTCGTACAAACTGTGAATTGAATAAATAGTCCTCTGAGATTCAATTTAAACTCTTAAATTGTAATTATTTATGGAAAGAAATGTAACTCCCATTTAAAGAATGTTAATTTTCATAACCAACACAGTGTATAAGTTAAGTATTAGGAAAATGATTAAACGATCACTGTTAATTTGAAGAGCAAGAAAATTTTGTAACAATATAAAAAGTACCACAGTAAACATCGAAAAGTTAAATACAAATAACAATTATTTATAGGTATATTCAAACCATAATATTGTTTTTTTCATAATAAACACAATCGCTGATTCTATGTTTTAATAAATAAATTCGCCTTCTTGTTATTAAAATTTTTGGTATTCACATATATAAATATCAATTATTAAGTTCAAAAGCTAAAAATAACAAATGAATGCGACATTTGGTGAAGCTTCATTACTTTAACAGTGTGATTTACGGATACATGAAATATGTAAATTTGTATGTCCTCTTCCATTTTTAATTTCTTGAAATGCAACAGCACTTAGCACATATTTTTTTAGTATAATTAACTCATGCATTGATTAAATGAGACACGTAAAACAAAATCAACTAAGATTTTAGACAATTTGAATGTAATGGAGATATCAAAAACAAATTATAAGTAGTTATTGATCAGAAAAGCTTCATTAAGAGTACATTCTCTCCCCGTTGGGAGCGGACATTGTTAAAAAAATAATTTATCATTTTATGGCACTTTGGCTAAGCAAATTAATGTTTTTGAGTGATACGAAAAATGATTAAACACTTGCATTTAAATAAACAGGGCCAATATGTTAAAAAGCTTTTTTAAAAAAATACATACAAGAACTAAATGAATATTCTAAGCACTAAACAAAATCAATAATTGCTTAGATACATAGTGAAATAAATGCTTGAGTAAAATATTTCATACGAAAAACAATACAATTATAATAATTTTCAAATAGATTATTATAATATGTTAATTTTATTTAATAAAATAAGTCGTTATTCGACATAATGTAATATTTTTTTATCTACAGGCAGTTTCAGTTCATATCTAGTGAAATATTATGGAAATCGGTAATAATCTAATATATAAAAATGAATATTTGTTTGTTAGTACTTTATGCGTTGCCATATCACTCATCTGATTGCAATAAAACTTTGACAAACTTTTTGCTTGCACTTTCGGAAAGGTTATAATAGGCATCAAAATCAAATTAAAAATCAATGTTTCTATGTCTGCATACAGTTCTGCTTGACAACGTATGCTTACACTTGCGCGAAGGTTATAGTGCAATTAAATTACAGTAGGTAGCGCGTGTGTTGTGCCATAAACAATCGGCAGCAAACGTCAAACAGACATAAAAAGAAAGCATGCACTTCAATAAACACAATTAAAACACAGACACTTTCTTTCTTTGAGTGACATTGCAACGCTTGCCGGGAACCGGATAGTATGTTATAATTATTATGTAAAACATTATTGATTGGTGGGCTATTCACGATATATGTATAGTAATAATTAAATTTTGAATCCATCATTAACAATATTTACATATATCTTAATGTGCTATTAAACGCTTGCCGGGAACAGGCTAGTATAAAATAAAAAAAATAATTTCTTTGAGCTAGATATATTGATATATTAATTATATCTTACTTCAAAGACCTCTCAATGAACAAGGATACTCAAGTGTTGCTTTTTATCTCCAATTTGATTATATATTTCTAATAGTTATAACTACCTTGATTTATTTAGGTAACTAATTCAAAATAATGATTCTTGCAGATTTAAGAAGATTTGAGTAGCACTTTAAAAAAATCAATAAAGAAGCCATGATAGACGTTGCTACTTCATAATTATTATCAAAACGAAAAGTTTTCATCAATTTATTGACGGATCTGTTTTAATTACAGCGCAAAGGGTAGGAGGCATCGCAGTATCTGCGGATTTTTTTAATCAAACGCCTAACGAGGCATTTTTATGAGAGGGTGGAAATTACTTAGGATCGGCTCTATGGAAGTATTGACTTTGAATTGGCGAGCACAATGTGTGGCTGACAGGCTTCAGACCTCAGGGAAATCGAGTTATTTTCAACGGATATGAGATTCATCCGGGATCTGAATTTTACCATTTCACACTGTTCCAGGGTTTCACTTAGCGGGCGTTTACTTTCTTGTCAAAGAAAAGAATGGGTTTTTTTTCATTGAAACATTTAAATTGAGTTTTTCAGTCTGGGCAAACAAAGAACTTGTTTTTCATCAATTCTACCGTTTTTTTACTCTCCTATCTTTCTCGTTTGTCAAATAAGTATGTTGAAACTTTTCGAATTAAGTTCGAATTATTCTCGTTACGACTTCGGGATTCGGTTTTGTCATGATTATTTGCATTTTTTAAATGAAATTTTCACCTTCCGCTGTAAATTTAAATCATTGAAGCAAATTGAAACACCCGCATATTTTTTTTCAACACTTAAAATATTTAATTTAAATAAAAAAGATCTGATTATCAAAAGGAATTTGAAAAAAGCGATTTATTCAACTCTGATAAATGTTGAAATTAAAACAATTCAATTTCAAAAATGTATTGAATTTACGAAAATAAAAAAAAAGATTGACAAAATAGGACATACAATTTTAACGATTCACATTGGTTTATAATGAAGACACTTTTTTTCAATGTATGTATGAGACAAAAAATCTTTTAATTTTTTGATTATTGGATAATTGATAAAATTAAAATCGATATGGATTTTTAACATTTATTACGATTTAAACATAAATATAATATGTCATATTATTATTTTGACGCTAATAGATCGATTTTGAATTCACAATATCTAATAAAAAAAACAATTTAGTTAGAAGCTTATCCACAGTGAATTAAAATTATTTCTTAAGTAGTTTTTTTTTTTTTTGTAATTTTTATCAAAAGTAAATTAAATTGTGATCAGTAAATAGGTCATGTGATATAAGATTTTATCTTTGATTTATGTATTTTTTTTTTTAACCATGTCCGCTCCCAATGTGGAGCATATGGACTCCTAATGGAGTTTATCTCAACAGAAGTGTTTTCTACGAGAACTCTTTGTTACTCAGTTGCTCAATCTCTCTTTTTACAAAGAGAGTAGGGATAGAAGGATAGGGCTAGGACAGGATTAGTGGTAAGCTAATCGCTCTCGATACGCCCCGTTCATAGGATAGGATGGGTGAGAGGGGGGAATTCAAGACATCACATATATCCATGCCTTTGAACAGAAATTCATAAATTGATTGAAAAATCAATTTATAAAACTGTCCGTACCGGGATTTGAACACGGGCCCTCTGTAGCCGCAGCCAACACCGTTGACCACTCAACCACACAGGTGGCTATAGTAGATTTATGTATAGTAAAAAAAAAATCACAAGAAGAAAACTTGAGTTTTGTTAATGGCGTGAAATAAAATATTAAATAAACACATTATATTTTTTCAGTAACAAAATTACTACATTACTATTTTTTACATAACAGAGTTTTACAATAATTACTGTAATGGAAATATAATACAGTGCATAAAAAAATATTAACAGTAGTATCATATTTCTGAAATCAAAGCCACTTTATTTCGAGGTTCGTCGCGTTTCTCGTCGGCCATAAATGTCTAATATCATAAGTCAAAAGTCTCTACTATTTTATTATTTGCTCGGGACGGGTACAGATTATTGCTTTACAACCGTCCAAACCCATATTTTCAGAGCAATTTTCCGGGTACGACGTGGCTTGAATACTTATCGCGCTTATAAAGAGCGTAAACGGGGACCGGAAGGGGTACGAATGCAGTCGACAAGTTAACGTGCGTCTGGGAAATGAAAACCACCGTCATATTTTGTATGCCACAAAACATTGAGCAAACAAACGTCTTACCGTCTGCTCCTGGGGGTGTGATGATCTTGTTTGCTCACGTAATGTTTGTATTCTTAAATCAAACAAAGCTATACTTAAAGCTTAAAAGCTTTCTATCTTTCACTGTTTATTCAGTGGTCAAAAAGAAAAACAAGTTTTTGATTTTTATTAATTCACTCTTACCAACAATAATATTCCTTTTTAATAACAAAAAATAAATAAAAATAGCAACGTCTTTGGTTCTACATTTTTTATTATATTTATGAGTTGATAGCTATTTTGGCTTTCGCCATTGTCATAACTATGATTAAACACATTTTTCTCAGCTATACATACTGGCTCCGAAGAGATACACAATGCATCATGTTATTCACTCTAACATCCTATTTAAAATTACAATATTACACTTATTAAATGTGATTCTACTGTTTCAAAGAACGATATGCAATCTGAGGTTTCTTAAAACATTAATTAGGATAAATTAAACTGATATTTATTATAAATTACATTTAATTAAATTTATCAACTATGGCTAAAGTGTTTCGAAAAACAATAAGCAATATGAGATTTTTCAAAGGTAAATTAGGATACATTATACTTATATTTATTATTAATTACATTAGGGATTTTATCAAATGAATATTACTTTTTGGTTGTATTTAAATTATTTACAACTGACACTACATCAAATATACCGATGAGTATTTCATAGTTTATTATGTTCTTGAGATTATCACGTGTTTACGTATTACTTTAGATTTTCAAATAAAAAGAGAGTGCGCAGAGAACCAACTGAAACAATTTGTTTTTTTAATTAATTATGTCAGTTCCCAATGTGAAGCATTTGAACTCTTTATGAATTTATTTCAAAATAAATATTTCAACGACTTCTTGTTACCCAGTTGCTTAACCTCTCATTTTTTCCGAAGAGTGCATGGAATAAAATGATCTCAGGTTAAAAAAAATCACTCTTACTATGCACTGTTTTTAAGAGGGATGTATATTAAGACGTCGCGTACATGTATTTGTTAAATTCCAAAAATTCATAAACCAATTAAAAATTCAATGAATGAAACTGACCGTACTGGGACTAAAACCAGTGAACTTCATAGTTGAAGTCAACGACCTTGACCAGTTGACCATGGTTCCAACACATTTAAATAGTCTGAATAAAAATCGAAGATTTCTTTTTAACAAATTTATCAGTTATGTATTCATTTACATGTACAAGGAGTACAATTCTTTGAAAACGCAAAGTAGAATTAAATCATGATAATGTTAAATCTGGTAGAAACAATATTTTTTTTCTTCTGATGACTGATTTATATATTATGTAAAAAAAAATAATGTTTTATTTTACGTTTCTATTTAATATGTAGAAAGCTTTGCAAGTTTAAGTAGCAACGTTTCAATGCATATGAATAGTCATTCAATCAGTGAAACTGTGCTTTTGCATATGACTAACGAATGTAATAAATATACTTCATTTGATAAAATAGTTGTTAATTACACAAAAAATACTCCGTTTTAGTTTTAAGACAGTGTTCATACTTTCGTGAATGAGTTGAGTGAATTAACATACTTGTCAAAATATGATATAAAATTCATAAAATAAATTATTCTTTAAAATGTTTTAGAATGTGGTAACATGGAGGTTTCTTATAATAATCAATCACACTGCAGGACTTCCCCTACCCTTCGGATTATCCATTAAGCTATTTTCACTTTAAAAGCAGCCAATACCGTACCCTCAAGACGTCAAAAAGTGTTCGAGATTTTTCAAGCAACGTCACATAAGGACATTATAAACATATCTCCGGCATTATATTATGCATATCATCTAAAAGGGTAAAGAAACTGACTACGCATTTTTTCAAAAGGGGATATGTCTTTTAACAAGTCCCTCGTAAGTTCAGTTCAGCACGAGAGTATTTTTTTCATATAAGAAGTGCATAATGTTTCGATAAATTTTTACGTCAGGATAATGTACAGCTTCCGTTTTGGGAATTTTGATATACTTGTATTTGAATACATTAAATCACTAGTAAATTTATTTTAAGCCAACGCCAATTAATATTTAATATTATTGTTAGAACGTCATTTTTATACAAAATTCTGAATAATCGTAAACAAGCAAAACGCATTGTTTTAACCTTAAAATAGCGTTGTATAATATATATAAAAACTTGAGCATCGTATTCAACAATAATTACAAAAGAATATTTCAATAAATTTAAATGGTGAGCTATCGTTTTTTAGTAAAGTTGTGTTGACATTTAAGTTCTGACATTTATGTTCTACACGTGTCAATAATATAAAAAAGTAGTTTAATAGAAAAAGTCTTAATTTATTTATGTTTAATTTTATTAAAGCCATAAAAAATAAACAAATTTCCGTTTGAATCTGTTTGTATAGATCAAGTTTTAAATTTGAATTGCTTTAATTCTATACATTCCTGCTTGTTAGTGTACTAATATTTTTTTTCAGAACTAACATGTAGGAATTTACAAAAGTTCAACGACTTAAATTTAATATTGAAATTTCACATTAAATTAATTTTTGATTGAATTTGGTTAAAAAAATAAATTAATTAAACACTTCTGTACTGATTCAAAATTTATATAACACAATGAGGACCCCTTTTGTTCATCACGAGCATATAATATAAACTGGTGTTGGTCATATTAAATGAATATGGAATTAGTACAGAACAGTGTTTTGTTTTTTAATATAATGCTTTTCTACCATGTAGTGATAATGAATAGTATTAAGTTAAAAATAATAGTAGATGTTTCGCTTTATTCCTTCTAGGTAAAACTATCGAATGGCTTCAAATAAATAATACTATCGTCTATCACCGAGAAATGTGAAGGACACAAGATTGGAAGAGAAACACTTTTTAACTAAAAAATGATGAACTGTGGGTTTTAAATATTTCATTTTATCTTTTAAGCAGTAGGTATTAGAAAGAAAATATTTATTTATTTAATTGACATTTGGTAGAATTAATTTGTAATAATGTAAAAAATATCAACGTATTTAATTTCACCTTTTTTATAAGAAGGGTTCGTAGCTATTTTGACGTGCGCCATCGTCAGAACTATGTTTCAATTTGCGCTATAAACTAAAGCTGAGTATATGCAAGTTTAAACATAGTGCTGACAATAGCGCACGTCAAAATAGCTATAAACTCATCTCATAAAACAAAATTGTAGAACTAAATACGTTGGTATGTTTTACCTTATTAGAAAGAAAATACATTCATGTATGAATTCATGTATCATATTCATTAACTAAGTGTCAGTTCAAGTTCATCCGTGCACTTGAACGCATGAAGATGCCGAAAGGTGAAACCCAGGTCGTTGTTGATAAAACATGTGTGAATGTACATAATTTGAACGACTCAAATTAAGTATTGAAATTCCCCTAAGCAGCTTCAGTCGAAATCTTGAAAATAGTTTATTTGTTGGAATAAGACAATAAATTATCACGCTAGAAATATCTGACTAGAAAGTATAGCCATTTTGTGCTGTGAATCTGTGTTATTTTCTTAAGATGTTTTCAACGGAAACATGACTTGTCTCGTATGACGTTTTTGGATCAGAGATACCAGGGGTGGGTAGAAAGCGAGTTGGGACGTCAGTCACGAAAACTAGATCCGCGCACGGCCCATTCAGCACCGCTGCAAACCGCGGGCACTGGCCTCCTACTCACGTCAAACGCATCACGAGATCACGCCGTGAATGCTAAGCAGTTTCTCTGGCCTGATACTTTTTTATTCAAAAATAAATACATTCCAAGCGTGTACCTTGCAGGTTGGGCAAAACAGGGGAGCGCACCACCTGTGGCAAATTATCAAAGGTCACCACATGGCACCTCGTTTTATTTTTCATTTCATTATAAATATTTACATTAAATTACCATACTTGCGGTATTTTCATAATAACATAAAAAAAACATGCCAGTCTTTTTTAGGAAAATATTTTTTAGTATAGTAAAATTGCATCAAAAATTAGGTTATTTGGAATATCATATCGACTGTGGAAAGGAAAAAGGACGTAACCCACACATATCAAATTTTACAAAATGCGCTAAAAACGTGTTTTGATGATTTTGTGACAAATGCAAATTATTTATTTATTGTTAAAAATTAAAATTACAGTACGTGACAGCTGACGCCAATTCGCCATGCACTTGAAAAATATAATATAACTTGAAAGACAAAATATAAAATAAAAATACACAGTACATCAAATTCAACATAAAAAAATCAAGAAATACAAAAGAAAAATTTATCAAACAGTTCACAAATACCGTCACCAAAAATGTCCACTTCTCTAGGCAATGCGTTGATTAGTCGAACGGCCCTTGGAACTGGTGACTCATACCTCCTAAGCGAGGTATAAGTTTTAATTATGAATTATACACAACCTTGAAGTACACAGATACTTCTAAACGGGCGTTTAATTGACATAATCTAATATTGATTAAAGAAATTGTTTCGGAAAAACCTTTATTTGAGTGTTTTTTCTTGGTTTTAATTTTTTAAAAGATCATATTTTTCAAACTTAAAAGCTAAATTTAGATACTTATTCGGCATATTCAGCTTCCATCCTTTTGATAGAATGTGTGTCAAGTTGTATACATTGTGATATGATTGTATACTCGAAAAAAAGCTGTTTTGGAAAATTGAGGGTCACGTCCTTTTTCCTTTCCACAGTCGATATATATTTCAATATACTTTTCAATCCTTTTTATTGAACTCAAAAAATCTAACCTTGAAAAATATTAAATACTACAATCAATTTTAGGCCTATAAAAATACGGACGTCACAAAGTTTGCTGAAATAAGAGATGGAAATACTGATCGAATATAATTATAAACACCGATATTTCGGTGCTACGAATAACAATTCCGGTATGACACCAACAAGTTTAAGAAAAGCAAAAAATACGAGCACTTTGGGTTGTGAACGAGTAAATCGAACTTGATATATAGACATTTCGATGTATCATAGAAAATACCGTCGTAAAAAATATGCCTTGTCATAAACATGTGTTTTTCATAAATAACTTATTCTTAAAAAAATATACATCATTGAAAGACTGTAAGAAAATTTGAAAGAGTGAATTTTGAAATCTGTCAATATAGAAACAACTCTTGACAGATTTAAATGTATGTTAAATAATTTCATTAAAATATACAATGGTTTTTGTTAATTCAAAATTGAATTTTGATTGTTTTTCAATACCAAAATACTGACATTCTTGCATTTTCAAAACCAAAATTTCGGTATTGGAAAAACAAAATAAACATCGCAATCCTGGTTTCGATAAAGTTAGTATTGTAATTTATAGCTGAGATAGATAGATTTTCAGCTAAAAAACAAACAGTTAAATAAAAATCTTCTAGAGTGAAGGTGCAAAAGACACGCTCTCATTTGAAATTTTTGGTATAATTAACGAGATATACTGAAGAAAACTATGAATAATATTATATTATATAATAAAACACTTTAGTATTTGTTCTACGATCATTTTTTAGGATAAGAACTGGTTTTACTTATCGCGAGCATATTGATACAGAGTTATTTATACAAGACATATTCTTTTAACAGTTGAAAATTTCATTGATGAGTGAATCTGGTCTCGATCATAATAAATAATTGTTGAATATGTACTCAAGAGTTTTATTTTTTAAAATGCTTTTCTAATGAGTATTGACAGTAAAAACATTTAAAAAATATGACAACCTATTAAAATACATTATGAATATGCTATCTGTCTCGGTTTTATTCTTAAAGCTAGAATTTTTCATTCGCTGTTTACTCAGAACTATCATTCTGTTACTTACCAACTTCTACCAGAAATGTGACGACATTATATTTTAAAATATTAAAGTATGAGATAATTAAATATATTTTACAAAAAAACGATTTAATATATCTGCTTTCATACTCTTGTGGTTCAGTTACCAAATACCACAACTCCGCTCTGGTGCAAACTCTGGCATTATGTTATGTTTGGGAAAACGCGTTAATGCTTGCGCGCAAGCGCCACGCCGGACGTGCGTTGATTCGCAAAAATTTCATGCCGGGAAAATTACAACAAAAACAACATTCGCGAAAATGGAAAAAAAATATAAATACACATGTCGCTCGGGCGCTGAGTTAAATGAATTGAACTGCAAGTCGGACAACGGGGAATTTTTAAAACTGCATTACGAGAGGAGAATTTTAATTTTTGGCTCACAGTGTACATAGATGGACACTAGTCGTGTAATATATATTACCATGTAGGCAGTATAACTTTGGATGTTTACTATACAAAATAAATGTAAAGTTTATAAGCTAACTGGAATATGTGGAGTAGTGAAAATTTTACAGTTTTTTTTTATATACGTCACACTATATATAAGTTTAAAAGTCATTAACGAGTGTCCAGTGTGAAATAAGTATCATCAGACAATATAACATTGTCTTATATTTCAAATTACTAATATTTTTAAATTTACCTATTCACTGAAAGAAATATTATTGTTGAGTACATTTTCATAATCAAAATGGCCAGGAAAACTATATATTTTCAAAACCTTCGTAGTATCTTTTATAATATATGATTTCAACTGAAGGCACTTGGTGGAATTTCATTACTAAATTTGAATCGTTAAAATTATGTACATTCAAACAAGTTTTCAGTCACACAAGTCAATTAAGGTTAACCTGTGGGTTTGAACGCCTGAAGCTGCCGAAAGGTGAAACCCGGGTCGTTAGTGACAAAACTTGTGTAAATGTGCATAGCTTGAACGATTCAAATTTACGTAGTATCGTAAGGATACATTGCTTTAACACGGAAATGGTTGCATGCCATTCACTTAACTTCTCCTGGAATGAATAAAGAAATAAGTATCGAATTTCAATCGTTGACACTTTCACACGTTTTGTCTATAACGACCCAAGTTTTGTCTTTCGTTATTTTTAGGTGTTCAAGTGCATGGATAAAATTGAACTGACTAAACCACAACATTTTCATGATTCAAATTTATTTTTGAAATTACACCGAGCACCAAGCAACGAGTTGATCGCTCTGTATACGTTTCATTTTCAGAATCGGTGAGGGACCAAGTTTTTAAATAGCACATATTTTTATTTTCACTAAATTTATTAATATTTCTTTGACCAAATACTGCCCTGTTATCACAATCGAGCTACAAGGCCGAAGGATTATTTATACAATATTTCTGAAAACCTATTATTTCGTTATTTTGTTATCAGAGGGTTGTATTACCTTTTTTTATTTAACTATAATATAATCTCCAAAATATATGATATCTGGAGGAGAATCATTTCAAACCTTTTTGATAATTTAACTTCTGTTTTTAAGATATGCTCAAAAAAGAAAGTCAATAATCAATACAAATTGTCTCTTGTATTTCCATATTTGGATTCGATAAGTATATTATATAATTACAAATTATAATCTGATAAAATTATATGTTCGGTATTTACATTAATCCATCACACTTTCCAAGATCAATCTTACTATCTTCAACAAATATTATTATGCAATCCAATAAAAAGATTGTACTTTTTTAACTATAATAATAATAATATATAATAATAAAATTAGACCATAATTAGACCATATGGTTGACAGACATTAAGATTTATTTATTTATTATATGCACTCATTTTTGAGCTTTTACTTTTTTTATGATAATTTATACTTAATTGATTTTTAATGTAATAGTTTGCTTTGCTAAGAGGTCTTCAACTTTTTATTTATAGTTTATTTTTCTTGAATTATGCTTCAATTTATTTGCTTAGTTGTAATACCAATTGTTTGTCATACTTTGTTTTTCTTACTTAACTTTTGTATAAATATCACTGTTTCATTGTATTTTTTATCAGTTGACAATGCTCACTATGAGCGAAACCGGTCCTGATCCAATAAATTTTATGTGGAAAAAGTACTAAAAATGTTTTATCATTTTTATTTTTTATTAAATGGTAAGAGCTTAAATCAATTTTTGGTCAAAATAAAAATATGAACGGTCAGATTTTTATAACCATTTTGGTTACGTCAGGATAGGTTAGAATTTTTAATTTTAATTTCATATAAATTATGACTATTTTGTATAAATTCTGACCATTTATTGTTTATTCCGCGCTATGTAATTCTGATCGATACATTATGACCATTTAATATAAATTCTCACCAATGTGTTAAAAATTATGACCGAAACTGAATTAAAATTTCTACCGGTTAAATTCGAGCCTTTAATTAATGCGATTATATCAAAATGATAATCGTTTCCATTAGTTGACACTGATATTCAAATAAAACTTTATAATATCAATGCTTTTAGCATGTATGAAATTTACCAGTTTAATTTTGGCTGTAAATGCACTATGCTTAACTTATAGGACCAGAGTACGTGATTCGGTTGGCATAATAAAAAGCCCGGTAGACCTCTCCCAAAATCCCATACACTCGGCCCCCATAATTCGTCTGACCATTGGATTAACACACGTTTCCATGGAAGCTATTCTGTTTAATAATATGTAAATTGTGGCAATTGGTAGATCGGATAATACCGATTCTAATTGCATTACACGACTCTATTTTACACGGTTCGCCCGGCGAACGAACAAGCGAGTTTTATTATTTGGACACGTAACTTAAAATTGAACGTAACTGTCCGATAAATTTATCCATTTCGTGATACCGTTTGAATAGTGGATAAATGAAATAATTTAAAGAGTGACACGATAAAAAATACTACCGCATACTATCTTAATATAAGACTATTTTTTAATATTATCAACTGAAATTCGTACAAACTTTTTTTCTCATAAAACATACATACATAATGACTGTATAAAGGAAAAAGGACGTAACCATTCCTATTAAACATTCCTATGTTATTATCTGGTCATTATTATTTTCAAAAAATCCCCATTATTATAACAAACCCACTTAATCCATTGAAAATTGTATACATTCAATTTTCGCTAATTTACATTTTAATATCCTTTTAACTTAGTAATCTACTTATATTTTTGTTTTTAAACTGTTTATTACGCGTCAGTTCAAGTACATCCGTGCACTTGGAATGCCTGAAGATGCCGAAAGGCGAAACCCGGGTCGTTAGCGACAAAACTCATGGAAAAGTACAAAATTCAAACAATTCAAATTTAAAAAAAAGGACGTAAAAAAATTTACAGGAGGCACAAAAAACGTGTTTTGATGATTTTGGGTCATGTGAAAATTATGAAATATACACAACCTTGAAAAGTACGGAGACTTCTAAACTGGTGTTTAACTGACATAATCTATTATTAATCAAAGAAATTGTCTAGGCAAAATCTTTTTTTTAGTTTTTTTCAGGGCTGTGGAGTCGGAGTCGGAGTCGCGGTATTTTGGTCGGAGTCGGAGTCGTGAAAAATCAGCGGTTCGATTTTTTTTGAAAAATATATGTAATGAATAATGATGTGTATTTAAACAAAACAGTCAAAAGTGTTAAAATTTCATGCTTGGCAGACTAAAGATGATCTGATGGTATACATATGTATATATAAGTTAAAATAAAATTATTGAAAAATTTCCTCGGAGTAGTTGGAGTCGTCAATTATTTTATAGCTGGAGTCGGAGTAGGAGTCGTCTTTTTTTCACGCGACTCCATAGCCCTGGTTTTTTTCTTGATTTCAATTTTCAAAAGCTCAAAAGCTAAATTTAGATACTAATTTGGCATTTGCAGCTTACATCCTTTCAACAGAACGTGTATCGAGTTTGATACATTGTGATTATCGAAAAAAACTGTGGGTTACGTCCTTTTTCTTTTCCACCGTCGATATGTACACATATTTTTCTGACGTCTAACTTCATCAATATAATATGTCAGAATAAAGTTGAAACATTACAATTTTAAAATGAAGTACGAAATTTACCACTAAGAATGGACACAACCGGAATATGATTTACTCGTCTGTTTTTAGTTTTCATTTCATTTACATCTTCAGTGTTTTTTCAAAAACAAAAAAGCATTTAAGGGAGTGAATCAAATAAGTGAATTATTGCATATTTTATGAACTTCATTATTTTTTTATTGTTTTGATTTTATTAAAATGTGTGGCTATTTTTATGTATGCGGTTCAAATAGCCTACAATTGATTTTGAAACATCAATGAAATAACAGCACTTTTAAGTCGTCGAATTTTTGTTTTCAATTGAAATAAACCATAATTTAAAAAAAAATGTTGTAACCCCTTCGTAAGTAAAATCTATATAATACAGTAACATCTACAATATTTTATTAAATTACATAGTTAATTAAAAATATTAGTGATTTTTTGTAAATATTATTATTTGAATTGTGTTTTGCCAGACTTATGAAAATAATTAATTTTTAATTAGTACTATCAAAGTTTGTATCTTACCTTCTCTCTGCGTCCAATAGAAAAGGAAAAATCCACTTTTTATTTTGTAATTATTATATAATATTTGAATGAATTTTTAGTTTATTCGTAAGTTTTGATGATGCTTCTCAATGAACACAAAGAGTGGAATAACAAAATTATCAAATTTAATTTTATATAATATTATTCACTACAACTTTCGACCGACAACTATAGAAAATTCTGAGTTATCTCATAACGACAGTTTCCAGTTAAGTGCTTTTTGGCAAAATGATTTTTATCTCAAACAGAAACTTTTATCTACTTACACTATTTTTATTACAACTAGTCGCGCTATTCAGAACTCGTTACACCGTTTAAAGATTTCATTTGATTATGAAACAGTGGAGTGAAATTGATAAAATGTTAGTATAGTGTTCGTAGATTGTCTAGTTGAAATTAAAAAAATAAAACTCTCTCACTTTTCTATGACTTTTTATTATACTCCTCCGTTCTTCCGTTCGAACTAACTTTGGAAGTTGCCAAGCATTGAAAATCCTATAATTTTATTTTTCCCATTCAATATCTTTTTTACCAATTATCTGAATTTAGTTTTATGCTTTCTTTAATGTTAAAGTTTGAAAAACCATTTTGAAGAGTCGTTACATCCTTCAGGAATAACTAACTTACTTTGATAACACTCTTTTTAAATCGGAATTGTCATTTAGCACAAAAGTATTATGCTTTAGAGCGTATATTATTTCTAACGGTTTTTTTATCAATTTAAATATCACTTTTAGGAAGTTCACTGTCTATACTTGGTGGAAAGGCATTATATTAATAAAAATATAATATTCCTTTGTACTTCATTCCACTTTATTTAATAAGTCAGGACCGGTTTCGTTCATTGCGAGCATTGTCAACTGAACATTTTCAGTTGACAATGCTCGCAATGAGCGAAACTGGTCCTGACCTAGAAAATAAAGTGGAATGAAGCATAAAGGAGTATTGTGTTTTTATTAATAAATTTAAATATCGTCTTAAGTATAAATTATGTTAAATTTGAATCGTTCAAACTATGTACATTCTCACAGATTTTGTCACTAACGACCCGGGTTTCGCCTTTCGGCATCTTCAGGCTTTCAAATGCACGGATGAACTTGAACTGACGCTTAGTAAATGAATGTTTCGTGTTTATATAAGAAATAAATGTATCATTGAGTTTAAAGCCATTGCTTGCGAAAAGGATAAGCTCATGGGAATGCCCCTGTGGGCAAATCTGTATTTGAGTAGTAAATAGTTTGAAAAATTATATTTATTTGTTTGTCGGCAAAGGTTTTATGATTATATTTATATAGGGTATAGAAGTGGAGATCCCGGTAGGTTTAATATTTCATTTAAAATCGGTTGAATCGGATAAATTATGTTGTTGAAATAACAGTATTAAACGTAATGCTAGAATATATTGTATTTTAATAAATAGTTTATTTCGTATCCTGCAGCTTTTTTACACACAAGAATAGATTTTACTTAGAAAAAAGTATTTTCGAATATATTTAAAAAAATAATATAGATTTTTAGTTGTTAATTCCTTTATTCATACAATATTTTAAAATTTGAATTTAAAAAAGTATGTAAAGCATTATTTTATTTATTTAAATGAAAGAGAATATCAAACAACGAAGCGAAAGGTGTTAAAATTAACTTTCTAATAAAGGTAGACTGGAATAATATTTTCTCTCATGTAATCCGTCGTTATTTTTTACAAGCCCTCTGACAGAGGTCGTTTCTTTTAAATTTAAAGATTTTTTAAGCAAGCAAAACGATTATTCAAAACCTCAGTGTAACCGGGATCGCTTTGCTGAGAAAATCAGGCGGGATTTTCCCGATGAAGCATTCATTTATTTAATTCTCGAGATTTATTCTGGAGCCTTTTTATTTAATGAAGAAAAAAGCCTTCGCCGAAGATTACCACTTGACTTCTTAAGCCATTGCCGGGCAAATCGCTTTATCTTTTGTAGGATATTTCTTTGCGGTGGTTGTTTGTGCCCACTTCACGGACCGACAAAGGACTTTACAGATTGATGTGGAATGGGGTAAGTCTACATCACAGATATTTAAAAAGTTTTGGGTACTCCAATTTCAATTAGCGTCTTATTTATCAAGCAATACAAAAAGACTTGTTTGGTACAAGGTTCAAATCAATTAACCAATGCATTTTTATAATTAATACTGTACATGAATTTATATTCAACATGGAATTTAATAACACCAACTATACAAATGAAAATGATATTAACATTATTATTTGTTTAAGTTATTTTTTTTATAATAATTTAGGAGTAAACATTCAAATAATGATTTTTTCACAAAAATACAAAGCTTGTGAAATGATGATTTGAGTGTTGGAGAAATCACGGTTTACTTAAATGTGTCAACTTTATGATTTAATTTTTATGGGAAAAAACCTTTTTTGAACACGAATTGTGATTTTCATTTAAATATTTTATTATAGACTATCAGAACTGATGTTAAACGGCATTTTAAAAAAATTGGGACTGATCACGTTTTTGTATTTTTGCTTCTCAATTGTTCAAATTTTACCTAGCTTGGTTTTTATACTAATTTCATTGTTGTCCGAATTTTAAATTGAATGGTAAGCTTATATTTTGTGGATAGTTATATATTAAAGGTTTAATGTCTTTATTATATATCCATACTCATATTAATGAAATAGTGATTTTTAAATTCAATTATATTCCTAGAAAAAACGAAGATTCAGTGAGACAGAAATTCATATTTTAATAAACTTAGATTGTGAAAAATTGTTACATTAAAACTTTAATAAAAAGCTTTTTTTGAAACGGAAATAAATAGAGGATTTTAAATACTTAATACAATTAATAAACTATACTTAATAAATAAAAACCTTGAGAATCGGTTTCAAACGGGCTGGACACGAGTGGGTGATACTAAGGGGATGTTCGATTTATCTTGTGGTGGTAACGAATCGGGGTATCGGAGAAAAAACCACCCGCCTCTCTAATAAAACAGAAATGCTTCCCGAGCAAAAGTTAAAAACAATTTTAAATGAACATACACCACAGGTCAGGCGCAAAACGTTAGAACCGTTTGTTGGAAACTGATATTGAATTTACAAGCTAAGTACCACATTATTTTGACTGTGTCAGGCAATTTATGAGATTTATCTTTTTTAGTTTAAATTTCCACGTATTTTATTTTTGCTATTATTATAACATTTAACAGAAAATTTATGTTTAGTATTAGTTAAATTTTTTATTTGTCTATTGATCTGCAAGCAAATTTTTAATCAAATAAATTATTAAATTCTTCTCCTAGGTGTGTAGTGTTTTATTTATTTTGTTCTTAATAATCTCAAATATAAAATCAATATGCCTTTATAAGTTATGTTATATTTTAGTGGACGGTTTTAACATCTTCATATATCTGTGATGTCTTAAACTTCTTTTGATCCATCAGATTCTAAAAACAGGTAAAAGCAAGAGCGATTAACTAATTAACAGTTCTTTCCTAGACTCATTTATTTATCTTGTCTTTTATTCTCTGAAAAATTGAGGTTAAGCGACTAAATAATAACCAGTTATTTTATTAATAATTCTATTGAGACATTTTGACGAAAAAGTACTCTTCAAATTATCAAAAAACTGTTCCTGTAACTAATTGCAAGGATTGCAGTTTTATTTACAAATCATAATGCATTAGGAGTCAAAATAAAGCATTGTGGACTTCCAAACAAAAGTGACTACTTTTTTGACATATCAACAATTAAACATGTTTTAAAATAAAATTTAGTGGTGACGAATCAATCCCCAAGTTGTCACACAAACAGTTTCAGTTCAAAATTTTACTTTTATTACTGTCATCATATCAAGGATAACATTTATTACATTTAAAATAAAAAATGTACACAATTGTACTGTCTTATCAAAAGTTTTAAATGTCATTACACAACTAAATTTTGGAATAAAATTAAAAAAAAAAACTATAAATCTTGTCAATACCAAACATAACACCCTAAAAGCATGATGTACAGTTTCCTTTTTGGATACCACTCAGTATAGGGACGAGTTTAAGGAAGACACATATTTTACATAGCTTTTGCTCGTATATTCAAAAGAAAAAGCAATATTTCATACGTGATAAAGTGCTAAAGAATGTTCAAGATAATAGTGTTCATCACATTTGATGCTGGAATTTACATAAGACGCTATGCGTATAACAAATATTTGTAAGGAGAATGTTTCTGGGCTTATTTCACTTGTATAACAACTTTAACAAGTAAATTAATACAATCGAGATGGAAATGTTTTGGATAAAGTAAATAACAAAAAAAAGGTTCACAGTCAAAATCAAACTTAGCTATACTCATTGCTGTTAAATTTTCATTTTGACAAGATCGATTATAATTAGACTTTATTGTTTTCGTAGAATTTTTACAAACATTAACCTTTATTCTCAACTACATTTATCTAGCGTTAATTCAGACTATTTCAATCAAAAAAGTATCATGTAACTCTAGTGATCAAAGAAACAACAAACCTTCTTATACCTAACATGTTATAACCAATTGCAGTCCAGTGGTCAACGTCGTTGGATTCGGTTACGGAAGTCACTGGTTTTAATCTTTGTATAGACCTTTTTATAAATTGATTTTTATTTCGGTTTGAAGGCATATATGAATCGTAATAGTGAACAATTTTACATAATTTTGTTTTTTTACATTTCACAATAGACCAAAAACTTTCGCATCTGTTTCATTACATTACTAAATCAACCTTTAAGCCTATTTGTGTTAACAATGGCTTAATTCTATTAATCTTACTAGTTACTGATGCATTTTCTTAGTCGATTACATCCTGGAAGAGAAATGCACTTAGAGAGTTCAGTATTTGAGTGTAGTCCCGTAGTGGATCAATCAAGATGTGACATCGTATATCCATTAAGACCGATTTGAACGAACCACTTGAAAATGAGATCGGATGGCCGACGCGGCGTCTGCTTGACTACCGCCTACTCAATATTCAATCTTTCTTAACAAGTCTATAAAACTTTCACCCGAATCCAATCAGTTCAATTATTAACATTACCAATTCGAATCGTATCGTATGAATGTATTGAGCTATTTTTCAAATGGTTCAAAAATTATTTAATTACTTATAATTTAACTTTTCATTTAAGATTTCGACTTAAGGTGCTTGGTGAAATTTCAATATTAAATTTGAATCGTTCAAATTATGTACATTTACACAGATTTTGTCTAAATGACGCTTAGTTAATGAATGTTTCGTGTTTATATAATAAATAAATTTATCACCGAGTTTAAAGCCATTGCTGGTGAAAAGGATAAGTCCATGGGAATGCCCACAGATTTGAGTAGTGAGTGGTTTTAAGAATTATATTTATTTGTTTGTCGGAAACGCACATTACTTTAATGCACATTATTTTTACATATCTCTCAACAGATAATCACTTTTCGTTTAATATTTAATCAATTTCAACAGCTAAAATTTATATTTCTTAATGAAGTGCCACTGATTCATATTTTGCATATTATCCGTAGATTTATTTGATTGCCAATTGTTTTATTACACCCTAATAGTTTTGATTTGTTTTGTATACATAGTACCTATTGTAAAGTTATATTCCCTTATCATTTGATAGTGCTCGTCATGAGCGAAACCGGCACTAATTATAGTAGGATAAAAGTAGGATTAGTACAAATTAATGTTTTTATATTTGTTACTAAATTTATTTGCCCTTAAAAAATAATAAAGAATCACTTCATAAAATTGTGGAGTTAATACACTAAAACGTGTTTTATTTTGTTAATAGAGTGTAGTTTTATTATAAATTGACTATTGATAAATTAAGAGTAATTGAGTTGTTTTGCAAAGCTGCTTAATATAATATAATATAAACCTTTAAGTAAAAACTCATTTGAGGTAAAATTGAAAGATTAATAAATTCAACATTAATATAATGCAATAAGGCACCCAATTTAATAAGGGTACTTAATTATAAAAGTTTCAACGTAACTATCCATGAAGTTAGTTTAAATATAACTCACTCCACTACAAAGAGATCCTTGCTGGTTTCATTATTTTAATTGTGTTATTTTAAAGTGTTCCTTGATCTCAACTTCGTCACTTGAAACATTTTACTCGAGTCTTGTAGAGGAAGGACTCTAGCTGTAATCCGAGATTAAACATGCTTTGTCACTTGCCTATTTACATAATATGTTAAGATCACATACTTCGTTGTTCTAAGACTCACCGAATTTAGTGAATACGATATAAATGATACGGGATTACGGAACTGAATTACAGTTCCAAGTCTTAACGTCCCAAATTCTAATTACGTGGTTTCTAGGATAGTTTTCAATGGAGTTCTTAAGTAGTAACGTCGGTATTGTACTACTTATTTTTATGATCGATGAATAAAATTTTCACAAGCTTAAGTATAGTCGGTTCTGTAGTCAGCTAGTTTTAAGCGTTCGTCTTATTCAGCTGAGCTTCAAACAAACCTAAATACACGTCAGAAACATTCATTTAGATTAGATAGTTTGAGATGTTTTACGTTCTAAATTTTTTCCTGATATTGAGGTGTTCTAAAAGCTGATAATTAACTTTGAACTCTTTTCTTCCCTCTTCTATACATCCATATCTTAAGCATATACGTAAAAAGAAAGGTAAAGTAACTGAATAATTTTTTTTCCCGTTGAACTAGTTTAATTAAAAAAAATAGATTTTTCTTTTTAATTTTGCAATTTTAAAAAATTATTAGAACTAGTTTCGCTTTAATCGGCTAATTATTCTAGTCAAGAATTGACAGTTGACCATTAAAAAGGGTGTAAAGCGTGTGCTTAGGAAACCCATTTTAAATCCATATAGTGTTTAAGCATGTAACGACATGGTCATATATGTATTCGACTTTTTTTACTTCTCTGATTGTTTCTATTTATAAGACGAAACAAGAGTTCAGTCTTGTTTTTATAGTTTATTTATTTAATAATTTATAGTTTGAAGATGCTTCTTAATGAAGCAAAAGTGCATCAGCTTTTATCTTCCTCTTTTTTTCTGACGTAAAATTATTTGTTCAATTTATCTTCTCTATTCAACCTGTCACAACTATAAACAAAATCAGTGGAATAACATTTATTGATATCTTTTCCTGGAATAACAATGTTTTCAAGTCTTATTTATATTGTATTTTTTTCCTTTTTTATTTCATACATTTCTTCTTCTCCAATGGCTGATTATAAATTTCCTTGACTTTATGAAATTTTAAGGATTTTTTTTCTTTTTTTCCATTGTAATATTTTATTTCGACAAAAATTCTTTTGTATGATCATGAAATAAGTAATTTTATATGATATCTCTGAATCAAAATATATTTTTCAAGACAAATATGATTCTCATACAATTATTTCATTTTATACTTGTCAAAAATATCAATACAATTTAAGATGCATGTTTTTTTCGCTGTTCCAATAGTTTCCACTGCGCAAACGCAAGCTGTAAACCTTAAATTAAATAAATGATCTCTAATCGTACTTTTAAAATAATTAACCTATGAACATTAATAAATAATAAAAACAAATATTAAGTACGCTCCAATAGTACAAATGAATACTATGATAATTTTGTTACTCAAAACTGACTTCATTAAACGTAAAACAATTTGCAATTTATGTTTCTTTATGCGACAGTTTCCAGTGTATAACGAGTTCTTCGTCTCGTTTAATTCATACAAAATGTAATTCAAAAACCAGCCGTGCGCAATAAAACTATTATAAAACTCATTCGTAAAGTAATAATTAACGCTGTTTTTACGTGCAAGAAGTGTTCCCTCAAGTTCTATCGAAAAGTCAAGCGCTCGTATTAATTGAAGCTAAACTGTACACTTCCAGCATACACTAAGTTAGTTTGCGTATTTAAAACTACAGGCAAAAAGTAACGGAGAAAACGCCACCACAGAACTGGGAGAGAATAGAAAATAAAACAATAAAAACACCAAGCAAAGTTTGTGCTAATTCAGTAGAAAAGTTTTCTCTATTTTTGCAACTCGTGCATTCTTCTCAGCACTTTTTACTTACTCGATTGGGTCTGTATAAAACTACGAGATTAAACAATCTACAATATGCAACTCTAGTGAACTGTTTTATATTTTATCTCATTCTATGACACTAGCAGCGCTATTTTTCTTACTGTAATACTTCTTAGAATCCAAAAAGAGTGAGAAGTATATATTTGTCCACTTTATTCTGTTAAGGTTCAAGTCAAATATCACAATTTGTTACTCCTGTGACCAAAAAGTTATATTCAATATTATAAGTAAAACATTTGCTAACATGCTTATTCTATTGAAAACTCAAACTAGAAAACAAAAAGTTAAATTGATATTTTAAGCTCTTGTAAACTGTTTTATATGTTATCTCATTCTAGGACACAAGTACCGCTATTTTTTTATACTTTAATACTTCTTAGAATATGCAAAGAGTGAGAAGTATATATTTTTTCACTCTATTCTATTAAGATTCAAGTAAAATATTACAATTTGTTACCCTCGTGATTGGAAGTAATCAAATGACAGTTGAGAAAATTCTACGGAAAAACTTACAATATTACAATATTCTATAAGAAAATCGATCTCTGTATTCGTAAAAAAATACTACTTATCAAGTGATTTTGTTAAAACTGTTCAGAAATTAAGATATAAAGTTGAATATATCTATCTCACTCGCCTATTTAAAATAAATAACATGCTATATAATTTAAGATTTCGACTAAAGGTGCTTGGTGAAATTTTAATATTAAATTTTAATCGTTCAAATTATGTACATTCACAAAAATTTTGTCACTTACGACCATGGTTTCGCCTTTCGGTATATGCATCAGTTAAATTTCATCCGTGCACTTAAACGCCTGAAAATGCTGAAAGGCGAATCTTGGGTCGTTAGTGACACAATTTTTGTGATTGTACATAATTTGAGCGATTTAAATTTAACATGGTATATAAATAAAGTATTGTTAAATCATTTTTCTCTTTATCTATATTTGTTTAAAATGCATCTTTAGGACCCATAGCGAAAATAGCATAGTTAATAGAGCAAAAAATCTATAAATATATGCATTTAAATCTTATATATTTTGATACTGGCAATATATCATTGATATTCTGTGAGCACATTTGAAAGAATCAATAAAATCTTTGATAGCAGTTTTTTTTCTATGCGGAAAACAACTGAATGCGTGCATCCGCTTAGGTACGGTTCATTTAAAGGATCCTTCTAACGTTATGGGTAATATTTTACATGATAGTATTGGCTATAAAATATCATGGAACACTGGGAATAAAACAAGGCCCAGATTTTCGTATCTGCAAAACGTTTATTGGGATCAAAAATGCCAAACAGCCGATTCTTTCTAAACTCATCTTTTATACAGAGTGAAAGGATGCGAAAAGGTTATATATTAAATATTTTCTAACATATTCATTCTATTGAAAATTAAAACTAGGTTATCAAAATAATAAATATTTTTTTTACGAAAATGCACATTGTAAAATAAACCAAAATCTCAGCAGTAAAATGAGCTTTTTGATTAAAATCATTTCATTCTTACAGCAATCAACAATTCGCACAGGATAGCAGAAAGTTACGCTGAACGAAGGGAGATAATTGAAGTGGTCAATACCGTCCAACTTACCAATCTACAATGTAATGCTTATTAAGGCTTAAAAATATCTTCAGTATTATTTGGCTCTACACTATTAGAAATGATAATGGTTTTATTTTGATTTTTTACAGCGTGTGTTTATTTTTTTTAAACCATGTCCGCTCCCAATGTGAAGCATATGGACTCCTAATGGATTTTATCTCAACAGAAGTGTTTCTACGATAACTGCTTGTTACTCAGTTGCTCAACCGCTCTTTTTCCAAAGAGAGTAGGGATAGAAGGATAGGGCTAGGACAGGATTAGTGCAGTGGCTTCCAACCTATATGTTACTGCGCCTCCCTTTGAAGAAAAAAAGATTATCGCGCCTCCCCATCCTATATTTCATATAGTAATAAAGACACGTTTTAAAGGGGAAATAAATATTTTGGACTTTTCGCGCCTCCCTTTGCAATAGCTCACGCCTCCCCAGGGAGGCGCGCCTCCCAGTTTGGAAATCGCTGGATTAGTGTAAAGCTAATCGCTCTCGATACGCCCCGTTCGTAGGATAGGATGGGTGAGAGGGGGGAATTCAAGACATCACATACATCCATGCCTTTGAACATAAATTCATAAATCGATTGAAAAATCAATTTATAAAACTGTCCGTACCGGGATTTGAACCCGGGCCCTCCATAGCCCAAGCCAACAACGTTAACCAATCGACCACACACGCGGCATCAGAATAATATTGCACGTTTGATTTTCCATAATACTACGCTTTTCAAATTGTAATTAACTTGATAGAAGTATGGCTGTGGTCTAATTGGTTATAGCTTACTCTACCGATCAGGTGGGTTTGTCAAACTTAGATTTTTGGAATGATAATTTTGAATTTTTCGTGCTTTAATTCATTCTACAGAATGAAGGAATTTATACTTATTTTTTATCCATGTCCTTTCCCAATTTTGAGCATATTGACTCATGATGGAGGTATCTCAACATAAGTTTTTCTACGAGAGTTTTTTGTTCTTCAGTCTGTCAAAATCTCTTTTCTAAAGATAGTAGCACGGATAGAAGAAAAGGGCTAGGACAGCACTAGTCGCTCGTAATACAACCAGCTATTGAGATATCGGAGGGGTGGGAGGGAGTTTTTAGACAAACACCACAGTGCCTTCGAATTGAAATCAGATTGAAAAAATGGTGTTCGTACTGCGACTTGAATTTTTACTACTTAATGTTAATTAATTGAAAATATATATATATTTTTTTTAGTCACTTTAATATAGTGAATGTAGACACGATTACTTAGATTCTTAGATAAACTGTTTAACTTACGTTTACTTTTAAGCAAAAAAAATGTGGTTTTTTATGACCGAAGTATATCCAATCGTGAGGTTGTTTTCATGCGAGTCCATACACCCTTTATATGAGAATTTTCTTAAAAACAGCATCTCTTCCGCCCATTAAGTACGAACATAACTTTTTTATTTGTTCCCAACGCAGAACGCAAGACGAGGTAAGTGTTCTATAGCCAGGGTTGCACATCAGCCTATGGGAAAAAATATTCCTAGTTATAAGCGGGGAATTTCCCCCCAGGGACACATGCGTCTAGACCCGGCCGACGCACGCGCCAGAAAAGAAAACTACCTCCCTCTCTCTTTCACTCTCTCCCAAAGCGGGAAACCGTGTGGACCGTTTGAAAAGCGAATCTTTTATTTTTCCCGTTTGCCTGTATTTTTTTTGTAAATATTTCCTTCTTTGATGACATTATATACAAGGAAACGGGCATGTTTCGAATATGTGACAATATAACATTTTTTTTCATGTTTAAAAGAAAAGAATGCGGCCAGACATACAAAAAAACAATACAAATTTCATTTAGGTAATACTTTTACCGTATTTTCAAATAGTCAATATTTTAATGTAAGTTCTTATACTGTTGGTTATTAGTTATTGCAGAATATTTATAACAAATATATCATAATTCTCTAGTATAGTGATACATAAAATTGGTGGTGGTATTAAATTTAAAGCGTAGTTGAATATTCCTAAATATAAATGACCAAAGATGTACACTTTTTTTATATATATACAATTATGTCTGACAATAATTATGACAGAAACCAAAAAAGATGGTATAGTCTATTTGACTAATATCAAGTATGCAGGATTGCCAAAAAGAGTTGAAACATGTTATATAGAAAATTATCACTTGGCCACGGTAATTGTGTACACCGAAAACTATTAAAAGAGTTTTTCATATTTTTTTTTAGAGCAAAGCAATGTATGATACAATATATAATACGAAAACAAGCCCCAAACAATATTTATTCTAAATATTAAAATAGTATTACATTTTAACGAAAAGATGACTCAGATTTCGTGGATATTATTTTTAATAATTTATGTATATGTGAATAAATATTAAAAAAAAAAACACTTCAAGTTTGTAGACAAAACAAAAGATTACCTGTAATAATATTATAGTTAATATAATCAACACTAGTTTTAAATATTTCTCATAGAAATATGACATTATCTGTATTTTCAAACACGTTGAACGGATGATACCAGGTCAGAGACCCCAACCTGGCATTGAACCGTGTCGGACCTTCTTCGTAGACAATCAGGCTCCACCTACGCGAAGGTTTTTCCGCTGCCCATATCTCAGGAGGAGGGTTTCACCTTTATACATTTTTAAAGGCCCATAGTACACTGACAGCAAAAATATTACACTGTCACTCCGTCCCGGGAGGTTAGGAAGAACTAACAAATAGATAGTGCCTTCATTTTATCGAGTTTGCATGGATAAGTAAACAGAAACAATGAAAGTCTCGTAATAATTGATGTAAAAGAGACAACAGTTTTACCTCGAGCATTTCCGGAAGATTTGTGAAAAAGGTTTTATTTTTTTAAACATTTTATATATTCAGACCCTTCCATATTGCTGTTGGATTTTTATAGGAATTAAAAATTATCCATCGAGATATTTTTTTTATATTCCCTTGACGAATTCGGGTCTTGATATGAACATTTGCATAATAAAATGAAGTATATTTGAATAAAATAAAAAAATGAATTCAAAAAAAAAAGTCATTATTCCTTAAACTGACTATGTCATCAAAATTAAATTTTACATGAGATTTATCAACAATAGAGTGAGATTAAAATAATCGATGTTAGATTTATAAAAAAAAAATAGTTACTCTTGAAAATATAAATAATCATGTTAATATACGTTTGAAATTTACCAAAACCCATGAAAATAAAAGGGGGAAGTTGGATTTACCGGCTGTCCTCATTTTGCCAGTTTTGTTTTTTTCTTGTGACATGTTTTGTTTACGTAGAACTATGTAAAAGCTTGTGCCCCCATAACAATAGATATGTTCAGTTTTTGTAAATTTAAAATATATTGTTTTGTAGGTTACTCAATTCACTAAAATATGGCATTCGATCATTTTTCGATCTGGCCTGACAGCTAGTTTTTTTTAGAAAAGAGCTTTCATTATCTCCAATAAAAACCAATGTTGAAAGTTTTATTTAAAACAAAATTGTGACGTAGAAGAAATTAAATAGAAAAAAATACTGTAAATTAATGGATTTAATGCTAAAAAAAACTTCGGATATTAAATTTAAAAGTCACATTAATTCAATCGTAATAGATATTGAATTTCATTCAATGCCATTCAACTGGCTGAGGCGACATTAAAGTGCGAAACCAACAAACCATCACGTTCATGGCAAAACCAAAATTAACGAAATTATAAAACAAAGCGATGTTTTCATTTACTTGCTTTGATCTAGTAGGGAGCTTTGTCAAAAGCAAATAATAAACGAACCGTGACTTATTGACAATACGAAATGGAACTCAAAAATGAACTCCCCTTTTAAATTCGGTATACTTACGTCAGTTTTAAAAATGATTACATATTATTAAATAAATCCAAAGTATACATATAACTGATAGGAATATTTTGTTGTAAGATTATTGAAACAGCTGTTATAATAATGATCACAACATGATGAAAAAACTGAAACCTCTCAGGCGAATATTAACTCTCGCGGCTCGGAGACTAGAAAAATACTTCTCTACCGATGGGATCGTTTAGGGAGCCCAGTGGTTTCCTCATTATTGGTCTTATTTTAATGAATTTCAAAAACAAAAAATAGTTTAAGAGCTTTAAAATATCTTTCTGCATCATTCCTCATACATTTTTTTTATAAAAATCCATGGTTTTTTAATAAATAATCATATTTTAAGTTGCGCGTAAAAAAGACGCCATCCCAGCACACATATGAAAATGCAACTGACTAGCTTAGCCCAGCTATCTTACGAACGATCGTTTATCGCGTAATTGCGTTATCGCGTTTTTATATAAACTACAAAAGGTCCAAAAAACAATGATATAAGAAAACCTTAATTATAAAAATTGTATCACCCATATTAAAATAAATATTTAAGAAAATGTGGGTATTGGGGTCGTATTTCTTGAGCTTAGAACCGGAAAAGTTAAGTAAATATACGATATTTGGGTAGTAAATAGTCGAAACATAAAATAAACATTTTGTCTTTACACAATGTGATAATTTGTATTGCGTGACTGATTTTTGCTTAAGGAAACTAACTTTGAAATATTTGTCACTGCTTATAAAAGAGTGAGCGATATTTTGTAAGCGACTCAAATATATTTTTAAAGCAGTCTAAACCTCATAAATTTCAAGTTTGAAAGAATACTTTTTAAGCATTCAACTTCCAATTTGTTCATTAAGTATTGCGGCGGCACTTTAGCATTTTATAGCCTTTTTTATTACCTTCCGTGTACGTTGTGATAATTCGACTTCCGAAAATGTCGTCTGGCTTCGCAATTGTCGACTTAAATAGCAATGAAAGTCTTCGTTGAGATGAATGCAACAATGTCTCTTAATGTATTGGTTGGCCTGTCTTGTTTTATTCGAGAAACTGCGACGTACCTACAAATTTAATTATGCTATTTGCGAAACAATTAAATAGACCTTGGTGCATTTTATTGTTTTCTTGTTCAACGTAAAGCATGAATATTAAATGTTATTCTAGCTTGGTTCGTTACAAATTGCATGAACTGCTTCCATGAGTTTTTATTATCAATTTACCTCAAAGTGCAACACGTCAAAGAATGCCAAATTGAAAAAAAATCGTCAATACACACACTAATTTTGACTTTCTACCACATACACTCCGATATTTGTAATCTCTATGCAAAAATATTACTTTAAATATATTTAAAAGTGTAGTCCCAACTTACTTCTGACCGAAAGTGTATTCGTAAAAAAATCTAGCTTTAAATGTATCATTTTAATTGTGTATTAATTTATAATTATGATAACAATAATAACTTTGATAATCATATAAAAACTATTTAATTTTAAATTTTTACTACTGATTTAAAAATATATAATATATTTGATGTCACTAAGTATTACTATCGAATAAAATAAACAGTTATTTGCATATTTTAAGGAAAGGTCTTTAAGGGGTCTTTATTATCAAAAGTTTACGCTTGTTTACCGTTGTATATATTTTAATAATTATTACAGCGATAAATTTTACAGATGCAATTTTTCCAAAACTTTACTCGCGGGAGTTTGGAAGCGCCAAAATTAATTAATTGAGGGAGGTGTTTTAGCAGCATCACTTTTTCCAAACTTTATCTCAGCGTATATGCAAATATGCAAAAGACACCTAACTATGTCACTGTTTTATTACTTTCGCGGAGGCATGCTTAATTTTGAATATTAAACGTACACTCATTATGGTTCGTCTACACGAGGAAATATAGAAGTCTAAGAAACTTTACGACACGTTAATATTAAAATGAAAATCCCATAAAAATAATACATCACCCTTCTTCTATTAAAGTGTTTCTATTTGCAATCAATAATCATGATTAAAAAATATATCGTTACTCAAGTATAAGAATGCAATTTAAACTATTTTAAAAAGGACTGAACCAACATAATTAATTGTGTTATAAGTTTCACAACCATCTCGACAAGTGGAAACATAATATTTTTTTTTATTTAACTGTATTTTTTCATCTAATGTGACGTTTTTTCAAATACACTATTTTAGTAGTAAATTAAATAATGAAGTATTTCCCTAGTAAAAATTTAAATATTTTAGAAAATTATCGACGTAGACAGTTAACATAAATATTAAAACATTGACTTATTCTGTATATTTTATAATTTTAATCTCCAATTGAGCTATTTTGTACTAAAGTATATTTAAGATTTCTTCGTCGTTTTTATTTTTCTAAAACTGTATATTATTTCTAAAAGCAGTTACATTTCTGATGATTCTAATTTACACACAACTTAAAACATCCTTATATTATATTATTGTACCATAATATATTATTAAAAAAACGTCACAAAAAATATAATTCTTAATGTAAACATATTTAATAAATTAACGTTATACTTTATCATGAGTATTTAGTAGCTAAACTATTCCACGAAACATTTCTCCATTAAGCCAACCCAAATAGATTTGGACTTAATTAAAAGGGTTAGGTATAAGCAAGCTGGGGGTGCCTAATGGTCCATTGGAAGAGAGAAGGGGCAAGGGTTGCTGGGAACGTATTATACGCAAGCGTTATCGGAACGACCATCGGAAAAATATAAGGCCCATCGTGCTCTCTGACTCCACCGAATGAATTATTATAAGTACAGGAAAGGCAGGAATTTGAATAAGGCCGATCACGTATGAACATTCTACTTTAATAAAAGTAATTGTCGATCCGATCTAAGATACGAAGCACTCTACTACATCCGGGCTTAGAAGTTAAGTAGTAAATGACTGATTATTACGCTGTCTAAACGATACTTTTATTATATCAGTGAATTAGTTCCATAGTGCTACAAATAGAAATTAGTAGTTTTAGGATATGGTTGACCAAGGTTTTGACGCATCTTAACTACGTTGTTACAATGTAAAAACAAATTGTGTAATCTATTTAGTGAAACATTTAATCATTTATCTCAATTTAATTCAAATTCATTGGAACGTTGAAAAAACCGTAAAACGATATTTCGAGGTTTATTTATATAAAACTGAGAAAATATTGTTTATATTTATTTATTTTTATATCCAAACATCTGCCTACTACAATAGAAAACAATCGATTTTTTCCAGTTGTACTTTTGTGGAGCTATAGAAGAGAAGTATTCAAATATGATAGGTAATATTCCTCAAAAAATTGACATATCGTGTTATAAAACTAATAGTAAAATAATGTTTTATTAATAAATTGATTCAACTACAAATAAATATTTGGTAAAAATATATTTTAATGAGATCACGGAGATTTGGTATTTAAAGTCTACTCTGGCTGGACACATATCACGTATGAGTAACAACAAATCAACAAAACGAATCACATTTGATACTGCCGAAGAGAAACAGAGCGTTGGAAGACCGTCAGTTTTCTAGATGGATTAGGTCTCACAGAACTTGGTAGTGCTTGAAATTAGCAACATGTATAGGAAAACGATGAACCGAGCTGAATGAAGAGGGTTCATTTAGTCGGCAAATTTTACAATATAGTATCACTTAATTGTCATGTTGCATAGTTGAAACAATCACAATTTGTGCAATTTAAAATATCCATAATTTTTTATTCAAAGTTTTCAAAAAAAGTTTGCGGTAACAGAAGCATAGATAAAATGCATTTTTTAGAAAGAAAAGATTGAATAAATATTAGACAATATTAGATTGTTTTTTCTTTGAAAAACGATACCAAGAAAAGATTTAGTATTTGTGGTATAAAAATACTAAACTTTTTTTTATTATGCTTTTTTTTTTTTTTTAAACCATGTCCGCTCCCAATGTGGAGCATATGGACTTCTAATGGAGTTTATCTCAACAGAAGTGTTTCTACGAGAACTGCTTGTTACTCAGTTGCTCAACCTCTCTTTTTCCAAAGAGAGTAGGGATAGAAGGATTGGGCTAGGACAGGATTAGTGGTAAGCTAATCGCTGTCGATACGCCCCGTTCATAGGATAGGAAAGGTGAGAGGGGGAAATTCAAGACATCACATACATCCATGCCTTTGAACAGAAATTCATAAATCGATTGAAAAATCAATTTATAAAACTGTTCGTACCGGGATTTGAACCCGGGTCCTCTGTAGCCGAAGCCAACACCGTTGACCACTCGACCACACTGGCGAGTAATTTTTACGAAAATAAAACGCTCTTATCATCCAAATAAGATATTTCACTAACATGTAGATTTTTTGATTAATTAATGTTTTAATCCAGTAGTAGGATTCAACCCGAGTATAATATATCCTCCCCGATGGCGATTGTCTAACTTACCCCACCCTTAATAATTCTTCTTAAATGGAAGTGTAGCGAACAACTATCATGCAATTCTTTCGACTTTCTTTCCGCCCTATTTTAGGGTTCAAAATCTACAAGAGGGATGATATGTGATTGACAAGCGCCAAAATTATTATTTTTAAATATTTATCGTATCAACAAATAACTTTATCTACATAAAAATACTCTTCACATAGTTCATGAAAAATTTGATTAAATCTTTTATATGCTATCTCTATAAAATAACGAGCAAACGAAAGAGAAGTTATTTCTTATCGTTCTAACATATTATGACTGCCAAGTTATATTATAAAGAATACAGTTTTTGTAATGTAAAACGTTATTACCATAAATGGAATAAAATTTTATGGCCTCTGTACACATCATACGTAAGGTTTTATGATTCAAAATACTTCATTTTTATAATTTATATTTCAACCAAAACAAAATTTGATAATATTACTTAAGGTGGACAATTAGTGCAACCATTTTCTTTTCTGTGAACTTAATTGTAATATAATTTTTCAATGTTTTGAATACACTTGGTAAGTCATTGAAGAGAAAATTGCTTATTTTTAATATTATCGATACACCAGAAAATATTTTGTATTTCTAGTTGCAATATTTATACTATTACCCTCATATGGAAGATGAAAGTAATGTGTAACTAAAGATCGGCGATATGAATGAGAAAAAAGGATAATATTCTGCTTAGAATTGAAAAATCATTGTTCGTATAAGCTTAAGTTATAGTTTAATCTAAATCAATACAATAAGCTGAAAAATTATTTTAGATCTTCAAAATATTGTTGTTTATATGGTTAATAATTATTAAGGCGTATGCCCTTATCATAACTAGCTATATTTACTGTGGAGTTCTCACAATAAAATGCCAATGCAATCAATACATTTATAAAAAGAGAAATTATATAATATCAAATATCAATATAATAATGAAATATCGTTCTTTCAAAAGCATAATATGAGCCACAAAACAAATAAATAAACACGTTTCGCAAAATACTATAACCCAGTGGTTCCTAACCGGTACACTGCGAGCTTGTGAGAAGTGTTGAAAGCCAACGAAGGATCTCATGTGATTGATTAAATTGGCATTTACTTGGTAGAATTCCATTGTAATACGGTAAATATATCAAGGTATTAAGTTCTATATTTTTTTCCGTTTTGACGATGATGCACGCCGAAATAGCTATTAAATCATCTTATAAAAAAATGTATAGCTAAATAGATCTAATGTGATTTTAATTTTTCTAGATATATCGCTCTCGTCTCCCGTTGACCACACAGGTACAACTTGCCGCAACCTAGAATACCCCACTCCATTTTTTGTTTTTTTTTCTGACCATTTGATTGATGAACTGTGCAACTTTTTATTATGATCATTACTTGAAAAAGATTAAAAACCACTGCTTTAACCCCACATTATAAAAATGTAAATGGTTTTGCTTTAAATATTGAGATAATAAACTAATTCACTTGAGGTATCGATTTACATTTGTACAAATAATATCTTCACAAACTCTCAGAATTACTAGTTTCAACAAATATTCTTTTCGTCTACAATCTATTACCATTATTAAATATCAAATTGATTTTCAGCCTATAGTAATTCTGATGAACTAAGCCTTTCAATGGAATCAATTCAATATGCTTAGAATCTTGAATACTAATATATTATTTCACAGATTTCTTGTTTGTTTTCGCAGCAATAAAATCAAATCGTAGCACAGACAGTTAGTTTGCCCTAAGAAATAACCCTAAAGATAAAACCTTTCCCCACTCGGCTAGCTTCGTGTTTTTCTGTAAATGGCCGCTTTTAAAACTGAACGTTGCGCCATACTCTCCACCACTGAAAAAGCTGTATCTTTTACTACATTTTTATGAATAGTGGTATGTTATAAAATGTATTTAGATATATAGACGTTTAAATCACGGCGTCGTGGTAAATCTTTATAAAAAGATAATGTATTATCATACTTTAGATTTTTTACATCACGAGTATCTTGTCACTATTTATTTGCTTTTTTAAAACGACCCAAAGTATGTTTTTTGATTATTTGAATTATAACGTATATTATTTTTATTTTATCTTGAGAGAGATTTTATTCAATCTTTGAAGTATTAATCCTTTTTAATACAGCAAGTACGTACGTTTTTTTAATAAAACATAAATTCGAACTGTACATCGAAAATGCTTAAACAAATTTAATTTTACAGATATTTAAATTTTAGTAATAGATTTAAAAAATACAGAATGTTTAAATACTTATTTCACAAAACTATCGCGACCTGTTTCAGTTAAGTTATAAATATTTAGTATGAATAAGGATTGCAATACCAGACAAATATATCAATTTCGGTATTTCATCTTGTAAATACCAATTTTCGGCTGCGCGGTCGAGTGTCAACGTCACAATTTCGTGAAATTATACTAAATTTTGTGTTGGTTTTTGTACATTCAAAAATAGATCTTGTCTGATTTTCAAAACCGATGTTTTGGTATTTAAAAACACCAAAAACATCGAAATATCGGGTTTAGTAATACAAGTATGCAATCATTAGCATCAAATAAGAAATTAATAATTTGATTAGTATAAAAATAAATTTGATAATTCCATAATATGGTAAAAATAGCAACGTTTTTAGTTATACATTAAAAGTATATACGTTGCTATTTTTATCCTATTATGTTCTACCAAGTAAATGCCAACTCAATCAATTGATTATTCCGTGTATTGTGTTACTAATAATTACGCGTGTTTTGCCTCTTTCAGAAGCATTTTCAGACCATCTTAAAATATAAAACACGTTGTATATTCACTAGTAGTAACACAATACGTGTTACTACGTTATTTTTAATTATATATTAAAATGAACTTCTACAATCCTTTTAAAGTACTATATTTTCACTTGCCGGTTTGATTCGAAATTAAAATTATAATTTCTCCAAAAAATTCTCATTGCAAATGTTGCATTTATTTGAATGACATATCCTTTTTATAAGTGATAGTTGTATATTCTTTTTAAATCTGACAGCCATAGACATCAGAATAATACTTATTTGGATATGTATAATTTATTAGGAATCATCGTGCTGTCAGGTCATGATGAGTGACTGCTTTCATTTGAAAATCTCACACATTTCACTCTTTGAAAAAACGCAATCATCCAACCATACAATAAATTACCCCAACAATGAAAGCACCGCATCGTGACTGATGGAAAATCAAGGCAATACGAAAGCTCTATGGCGTCGCTGAAGTAGAAACACTACGTACGTTACACGTATCAATTTAATATTGAAATGTAAATATGAAAAATTACATTTGCAACGAAAGAGGCACTGCGCATTTGACTTTAATGTTAAAATAATTTTAAAAAACTAAGGAAATTGAACTATTGTTCATATTTTATATGATATTTATTCTATACTTTGTCACATACAGATTGAATCGAGGAACATACTCTATCTTTTATTTTTTGCGAGTTGAAAGAGTTTTAAAGAGCAATAAATTACACTCTATAACAGCCATACTCAACCTTGTTTTCCCCCGGGCCACATTCCGATATTTGCTTCTCTACGTGGGCCGCAACATATTTATGGCATACTCCTTTTTTTTTAGCTCACCGAGGAATTTGAAATCCTCGATTTGGTATACTTTTTCCCAAGATATCTCCAAAACTTCTTCTTTTTTTTTAACTCACCGATGGAGAGCTTACTGGGCCGCAGGTTGAGTATGACTGCTCTATAATGTTTGAAAAAGTCACATTTTCTTATTTTGCTTTCTGTCTTTATCTCTTTTTTTATCACAATAGTGCTCGATAAACAAATAGTTCGAAATCGGATCAATAATACGATATGAAGTAAATTTGTTTATTTTATTGATTGCGATTGCGTTATGGACGGTAGCCGTGATACGACAACTGCATACACGTAACTGTTGTCAGTAGGAAAATTGTCAAAAAAATGTTTCTATAAAAATTCAAAATTTCTTTTGAAGTTACGCTCGCTTTTTTTTAATTTAAAAAAATATTCCAATAAATTCAAGTCTTAGATTGAAACATTTTTTTTTATCTTTGACATGTCTTATGGAAAAAGAGAATTACATTTAGATGATATAATACTACCATATTTACATCGAGTACTTAAGTAATAAATGTTTTATCAAAGTCCTGAATTATAAATGCTCTCTGATTGTTTTTACTCATTATAAAACGTTGGTAAATGTTCTATTTTCAATTTTAATTAAACGGCGGATTACTTTATCGATGAAAACTTTTATTTCAGAGCAACTTTGTCTTTCAAATACATTTGGTTGCTGATTGTTCACCGCGCTCGCATAATAACAGATACATGGTGTTGTTTCATGAACAATAATAGAAATAATGGATATGATATTGGTGCAAGCAGAGTTTGGCGAAGCAAACGCAGAGATGGATCGCACCCACGGGAAGTATAAATCACGACTCCAAGCGCACGCGTACTTGCAATATGAGAGAAAACCGATGGACGTGTACAGAGCTTTCACTGGAACTTAATAATCTTGATTTAAAAAGCTAGCGTGAAATGGGAAACTTAAATAAATAACTAAGAAATAGTTTTTTGATTAAGTAATCTTTGCTTTTAGTTTATGATCACAATCTTGTTTGTATTTTTGTAACCATTTACACTTTAATGGTTTATTTAAGTTTTTCACTATGCAATTATAAATTATTCTTTATATCGCAAGAGTTTCAGGAGAAGTAATAAGTTCTTACTTTCATAACTCATATATATTAAAAATCGTCATTCTACCTAATATAATAATTATTGTGAACCCAATATTTGGTTAATTTTTTTTTTTTTTTTCATTAATTGGAACAACTTCTTGACAGCACTTTGAAATGGAATATTAAAAGGTTTTTAATGTATCAGTGCTTCTGATATATAGTAAATTATTTCATTTTTGTTCAATTAACACTTGAATAAATATCAAATAAAATTTATGACTTAAAAGTGTTCAACGGAAATTGATTGAAGGAATGACACAAAATTAGCATACTCTCAACCAAAAAAATGAATGACATCGTTATTAGAGGGATATTTATGGAATACATAACTTCTTAACTAGTGAATTAACACTTACAACTATGTTAACCTCATAAATTATCCTAAGGGTTTCTTTAAAATTTAAATTAAATACATTTTTACCGTAAATTTATTTTTTTTGTATTTTTTAAATTGTATTTTTGTGTGTGACTGACTTTTTAATAATAATTGTGTTATTTGTGTCACATTTAAAGTAAACTCAAAGAAGCATTAACAAAAAACTAACAATATTACTAACGCCAATAGTAATTTACTAAAACATGTTCTTTTAGTTTTATGCCACGTCTATAATTTATAATTTGATAGTGAAAGACATGCAAAATTTGTGTTGTCGATATGAATTAGCCTGGGTAAAGTAATAATTCCAAGCATAATTTCAGCTAATTTAATTATCCATCAGAGCGGCATGTCTCGCTTGCTGGTTATACAGAACCTGCTGGGTCGGTAGGTAGCTCGAGCTATTTTTGATAAAGCAAAAGTCTATAGAGCCACAAGGAACCGCAAGATTTCCTTCCATTAGCGATTTACTATTAATCAAAAATAAAGCTTTGCCAATGGGTAGCGGGCTTAGCGTGGATATTTACATTTTGTAACTCACCCTAAGCAACGTTTTGGGAACATCAAATTAGTTCGTCAAAGTATTAAATAAAACCGTATGAAAACAAGCTGTAACAAATGTTTCGTACAATAGCAATATTTACACTGTAGAATATAAGTTTTTGAGAAAACATTTTAAAAATTTAATTGGAATTACACTTTCAAGCGTAAGAATACTTTTAACTGTTATCAAATAAAACCGTATACTTCGATGCTTGCGTTGGATAATGGGTGTGAGTTGGTTTAATTTTGTGAGGAATTCGGACATAAGGGAACGTACAAGACAGCGCCCCGTCACGTCAGTGGTTATGGAGAAACGTTGAAACTGGCTGGGTCTCATGCTGCAGATGCTTCCAAAGAACCTCAATCCTGCTTGCCTCTTCTTTTGACCGATGGGTACTATTCATAGGATGTACTAGGCGGAACTGAGGGATGCTGGCATGTCATGGAAAGAAACAAAGCAATTGGCAGGAGACAGGAAAACAAAAAGGTGCCACATAGGGAGCAAATATGGTGAAAGAAGAAGAAGATTGAATAAAAAAACATAGCTTAAATAGAAACTATCAAGTTTGTAAATAATGTTAAACTTAAGCACAGATTTTAAATTTAACTTGTTTAATGAAATTTCTGATAGCTGTACAAAAACTGCCTCGTAAGTTTCTCTAAGACCGCTCTCTGTTACGTCAGTGGTCTTTAAAATACGTTCACACGCTGCAGATTCTTGTTAAGAACTTCAATAGTGTTTGCCTCTTCTTCCGACTGACGGTATTCCAGCTTCATGTCATTGGAGAAAGCAAAACAATTGGCAGGATACAAGGAATCAAAGAGGCGCCACGTGACGGCTACAAGCTCTACAAATACAATACAAAATCTACGATTTAACGGTATTATAGAAGCTGAGACAATTTAGATTTATAAATAAAACAATTTATTTTCCAATGAAAATATATCAAATGAATTTTGGCAAATATTATTATCCTGCCGTAAAGTAATTGATTTCTCAACTTTGTTCGATTGATCTTTGATTGCGCCGGCTGAGTTAGGGTAAGTAAAGGTAAGTTCAGGGTCCGGTTAAGTATGAACGAAAACTCAGTGGGAAGTCTTTTGATGTTTGGGCATTCATGCCAGTCAGTTTCTAAATGAATGCCGCCGCCTGAAAAGCGATGCCAGCGTATCGTGTTTATTTCGGAATGAATAACACTAATAAAACGCAACGAGGAAGCAGTTTTTGGGAAACCCGTAAGAAATACTTTTAGAGAGAATTTGTTTTATTTCTATGTTGAGTGATGCAATAATTATGAAAACGAAAATTAACTAATATATATCGTATGAAATGATAAAAATTCAATGTTTAAGTTTTAGTGCGTGAGCAATATAAGCTAATCATACAATATTTAAAAAAAATGTAATTAACCTAATTTTAAAATCAATTCAAATGTAAAATATCATTCTCTGGGCTACTAGCTGTACTTTCATAAAACGGCGGTTTCGGATTACAAGAGCCTATCTACTAGAACAAAGTTTTAAGTTCACTATGATAAAACAGGTTTTTACCTCTGTGTTTCTAACACTTTAATTTTGTTTGACGATATACCCGACCGTATGGTTATATTGAAGAGGTATAGCTTTGCTTCATGTATAAATATGCCTATGTTTTTGCCAAAATCGAACTGAATTCAAAACTCCTATTTTTGTAGGTAAACCAAAATCATATGCCGTTAAATGTTAAGTGTAAATAACTTATATTTATAAAATTAGTTTTCGAATCAAAAAAATGTTGGTTGTTTATTGGAAATCGGAAATTAAATATTAAACATCGATAAAATGTGACAAATAATGCTTCGTGACATTCCTGACAGTTAAAACACTAAAATCAATTTATTCAATATAATACTTTCTTAAAATAATGAGGTATAGTGATTATTCAACAACTTGTCTTGTCTTGGGCTATCCTTTTTATCGCTACTACTCTCTTCGAAAAAAGGGTTTGAACGACTGAATAACAAATAGTTCTTGTAGAAAAACTTTTATTCAGACGCCTCCAATTGGATGTCACATGCTTCACATTGGTAGCGAACATGGATAAAACAGAATAGTATATACATATTTAAGTTAATAAAGGCTAAAAAAAAGTTTTGGTGAGGGCGCATAAGCCTAAATAGCTATCAATCATATTTAAAATAACATCTGTAGAACTAAAATACTTTGATGTGTTTTCACCTAATATTAATATAAATAAATCTCTAATAACTTTTTTTTTTGTACAATGATATCATCTATGTCTATTAGAGTTTGTGAAGATAATTCTGCTATTATTAAAAATCTAGAGGAAAAGTGTAACATATATATGTAAGGTTTGTAGGCTATTGAATGTATTGCAATAATCACTGCTTAATTAATTCGAATCATCCCGTTAGAATATCGTAAACAATAAAGTGATTTATTTTAATAACTGTAAAATTTAATATTGATATGCCAATATCATGAATTTAAATTTTGATTTTAGTTTAAAGAAAGCAAGTGTAATTGTAAAATAACGGGCTCAAAACTGATGTATATTTTAAGAGCATTCAGAAGTTCAACAGAAAAGAGAATGTAACATATTAATGGATAATTCATGTAATAGATTTCACATACACTATATGCAACATACTTTAAATACTTTAAATGAAAATGAAATTGCTTTTAAAGAGTAGACTCTGCTGCAGAATACGTTTAAACTTTAAAACTTCAAAGTTGTTAATTGACTACCCATTCATCTATGGGACGACGTATACAATCTTATCTGTAAGTAAAATTATCACAAGTAACAGATTTCTGTTTCCTTTTTTTGACAGTGAAATTGAACTTACCAGAGTACGCCTATCAAGTATTTAACACACGTTTGACATTTTCAAACGTTAATTTGGTTTGTCATTATTTTTACGTATTATACGCGTCTTTTAGTTCGACCAAATACAAACTATAAATGGTAATAAACGGTTTTTCTGGACACCGAAATCATATTTGCTTGAATGAAAACCACGTGTCAAGATCATTGGAGAAATATTGTTGTGCCAAAAGCTGCGAGGTATTTTTTATCAAATGTTTAATTAATCTTACTGCATACACATACTGATTTTTTAAATAAGTTACTACTTGAACTAAAATAAATAATTATGAGACTAGTCGAGTCCTATGGCCCAGCGGTTAGCTTTGTTAGCTTACGTGCTAGATCTCACGTGTTGGATTTTTTTTATCGATTTATCTATTTCTGTCCGAAGGCATGGGTGTCTGTAATGTCTCTCCCACTATTTCTGATCCCTTAACAACTGTGCGTAGCAAGAGCAATTAGTTAACGTCTAATCCTTCTATCCCTACTACTCTCTTTGAAAAAGAGAGTTTGAACGACTGGGTAACAAACAGTTCTAGTAGAAAAATGTCAATTGAAATACCTTCATTATGAGACTATATGATCCACAATAGGAGCGCACATGGATACAAAAAAAAATATTGCTTAAACATTTAAATATTTCATTCAACATTCATTCAATACGTAGTAGATGTACGATGTACTGACAGATAAAGTGATTGTGTGTTTTTGCTGTATTATGATGTGTGTTAAAGATATACGTACAGATACATTACGAGAAATATTTATGTTAATAATGAGAAATATTCATTAGGGTTGTTTTCTTTATATACATATGAAAGGCATTTAAGCGAAGAGAAAAATATTGTAGTATAATATTTGTACACAAAATTAAATTAAGCTACATCCGGTGGTATTATTTAAACAAATACGGCGTTGTACGCTATAAATCAGCCTCGTTTTGCTTAAAACCACTTACCGCAAGCTTCCCAGGTTACTGAAATCTCTTGGCAATCCCTTATTACTAGAAAGTGCGAACTGTTCTGCAGACGTAAAATATTCACGTAATTCCATCTGTAGGAGTGAAAGGCAAATGCTGTTATCTGTTTAATACATCTCCGTATCTCTGAACATGCCTTGTGGAATACCTAATTATACATTCTTAAAGGGAAAAGAAATAAAATTTATACCCTGTGAATACTTAATTGGAATATATACGAGGGAATTAATTAAATTGATTCAACACTATAAACATAAACTAACATTCAATTAACAACTAACATGTAATGTTTTAAAACAAATTCATGTTTATTTTTTATGGGTTCGGCAGTAATTTTTTACATTTTACGTTAGAAATTTTGACACGTTTTTTGACATCTAGAATTTTTCTACAACTCGATGTCAACAAGTTATTTGCCAAAAATATTTTTCACTCAAAAAATAAAATAAAAATTTGTACTTATTCTCACTTAATAAACTTAAATACGATCAGGACGGTTTCGCTCATGAACAGATAAACTGATCTTGATAAATAGAAGTGGGAATTAGTACAAATGTATTTATTATTTAAATATAATGCCTTTCCAGAAAGCTTTGTCATTGAACACATTAAAAGAATATTTTTAACATTTAATTTAACTATCACAAGCGGTTTTATTGACCATTTAGCATTATTACTTAATTAAAAAGCAATCAACCCATATAATATATATAAAATTTAAAAGTTTTCATAAATAATTAGCTTGACGAAACAGTTGAATTTAATATGAAATATGACATTTTGTTTCACCTTCCAAAGTGAAAATCAATATTATTTTATTAAAATTTAATGTTTTAGGTTTTGAGTAACTATAAAAGACATTACTTCAAATATTTCCTCTAGAAATGGTTAGTAAAACTTTATAATATATTCGCATATCGACTGTAAAAAAGAAAAAAGGACATAGAATCGATTTTTTGATGATTTTGGGCCAAAGGCAAATTATGAAATATATACAACCTTGAAGTGTATGGAGACTGATGAACTGGTTTTTAATGAATTAATACTGATATTAATTCTTTTTTTCAGATCGCTATTTCCACAGTTTCTTCTTTTTCAAACGAAGAAGCTAAATTTAGATATTTATACTAATTTGGAATTTTCAGTGTACATCTTTTTGATAGAATGTGTAAAAAGTGGTATACGTTCTTATTATCTAAAAAAACTGTGGGTTACGTCCTTTTTCCTTTCTATATTCGATATGTTTTTACTTTGCACTCTCCAAAATAATGAAAAAACTCGAAATAGCCATGTTATTTTTGAACAATTAACAAAAAAGTCACAAGTAAGCAAAAAATGCGAGTGAGTAAATAATACTTTTGATTTTCATTATTTTTCATAATTTATTTAAATTTCACTAATTTCCATCTAATACATAATACCAGCCGTATTCATCTACACAGGATAAGAAGTTAAAATGGTAATTAAAACAAGAAAAACAAAAAGTCCCATTGCAGTCTCGGACTTTTCCCTTTAAAACACGCTGGTATATTTGTTCATAGCTAATTAGGCGAGCTCGTTAAAGCTCTCGAACCTTTTTGACTGCAGATATGCTGTTCCATCAGTTGAGCATATTTATAACAAACATTTTTTTGCATAAGTTTATTTAATTACCAAAAAATAAACTTTTTCTATGTTTTATGAAAATAATTTAAATCGATCAATCATTCGGTCAGACAAAAAAGTATAGAAATAGTGTATGGTTTTTTTTGTCATCAGTTGGTTGGGAGATTGCTTAAATTTATTCATAAATTGATTTTTCATATGTTTTATAGATTCTTAGTCAAACAATTTGATTTTTCAGATGGTTTAATCCATTCTGTCATAATATTTAGTTTCTTTTGCTCTAGAAGTGCTAGTAACATTTAATAAACATGTATAGAAGCCCTCGAGAAATGAAGTGACCCAAGTAGTTAGAAAGTAAAACTTTTCGATTGGATATAGTCTTTACTTGGTGTTTTGGTGGATTACATATTTTTATTTTCGAAATATAACACTATTGCAGTGTGTATTTACTAAGCTCACTTCACATTTACGATATTTTGGAACATGTATAATATTATAACACTTCTAACTATTTTTTTAAAAATGTAGAAATTTTCTATGTGTCGCATAGATCATTTCTGCATACTCACTTTTTTAATTTTGTTTTCCACTTAGCACTATTTTTTTTCCTGTATTAATATATAGCCAGCTCTGCTTAGTAAGAGATCGTGGTCTTAAAAATGCATTCCTATTACATATCAGGAAAATTTCCACTGTTTGAACATTTATTTGAAAGCCGCACATTCAATGAATACAAGTGAAGTCGATCGTTGTTGGAAGTTTTATAATTCCTCAATATTGCATTATTAATAAGAGTCATGAAATATTTTTAAATAATATTTGAAAAAAAAACAACCTCTGTGACTGCAATAATCTGTATTTTGATAAAACACGATCATTTTGATATGGCGACATCAACCAAAAAAACAAATTTTTTGTGCATAAAAAGAAGCTAATAAAGAATAATTAACCTAGGCACACCAACTGTCAAATATTTTACTTGTATTAGAGATGTCTTGAGCCAATATATCAACACGACACGTTTTGACATATTACAATGGTAGGGAAATAAATATTTTCATAGTTACAATGAAAATAAATTGCACCAGGGTCGCTGCCAACTTGCGTCAATTATATTTGACGTATATTGCAAAAAGCCCTATATGCAGAGACATAATGTCTTTACATTTTAGTATACGGGACTAATTAAAGAAATTACTAAATTTGAAAACTACGCTGAAAAGTGTTAAAATATCTTTCTATTAAACCAGGTATTTTTTTTATAAATTTAATCGGCATAGTATTTTCTTTGTATGACTGCAATATATTATATAATATTAAGATAGTTAGTATTACTAAAACTATGTTGGTTAGTTTATAGCAATTGCTGCCGCACACCATCGTCAGTACTATATAAAATAATTAACTAAATACTTTTTCACAAATCGTTTTGCTGTTGATTAAGATTTTTTTTGATTGATTGACATGACATATACTTGGTAGAACTCAATTGCAATACGGTAAAAATATCAAAATATTTAATTCCACAATTTTTCTACCATATAAATAAGGATGTTAAAGTAAACAACACGATGTATTGTGTATCTTTTCTAAGCCAGTATATATAGCTGAGTAAAATCAGGTTTAAACATAGTTGTGATTGTGGGATACCCCGAAATAGTTATACACAATTTGGAACTAAATATTTTTATATTTTAACCGTATTATTAAGAACTTTAATAAAATTTTGTCCCCAATCAGAATATTTTATGATATTTTTATGTCACTTCAACAAGTATTTGTCGTTTGCAAAAAATATTAAATTAACATTTAAACGTAACATGCTTGACGCGATTACGACGTTATCTCTTGACTGGAATATTCAAATTCAGTTACAAGTTAAGTTATTTTTTTACCATTAACCATACAATAAAATATTTTTGCCTTGATTGACTTCTTTACCTGTAACACAATACCATCCCATCTATCTGCTTTTATTAATTCAATGTTTTTATCAAGTGTTTTGAACATACACTGATATTTAATTACTTTCTAATTGTTTTAATAACAGGTTTACTGGTTTATAAAAGCCTTCATTCAGATGAGAAAAAGATGCCATACTATTTTAAAAAATATTACAAAATACAGAATTGAATGTTTGTTACAACCGCATTAAATATTTTTATATTTCTTACACAAGTAAAAATTGCACAACACAAAACAAGGTAAAGTAAAATCAAGCATAACTCTAAAACATGGGTGTCAATCAATACTAAGAAAATCATAAAATACGTCAGTAAAATGGCAAAGAGGAAAATACTTGTGTCACACAGGCAGTCCCCATAAAAGTCACAAAGGGGTTTGCCAGTTTTATGGGTTTATTGACATTTTTGCTACGCTGCAGCATACCTTAATAATGTATGCATGCTCCTATTATTATTCATAATCTGGTCCAGCAGACGTGAAATAATTTTTATTACGCCATTAAAATGAGACGAAAAGTAATCGAGACATTTATTATAGCTTTATTTTAATAACGAAGAAAGTATTAAATGTTTTTTATTGCACGCCTTCATTCGCCAATTATTGCAGTAAAAGAACTTATTCTTACATTAACATCTGTAGATAATCTCATGAATGAGTTTTCTGTAGTACATATGTCTGAGGAATCGTCAAATTTATTACGGTGCATTCATTTACGTTTTACGACGGTTTTTTGTCAATCAAATTGTGTTAGCAGGAGTAAAAATAATAAAAGCTAAAATAAGCGGCTCGATTTTTTTTTGAAAAATAAGTTTAATAATGTGTAGTCAAAAAAAATAGTCAAAAGTGTTGACATTTCATGCTTGGCTGACTAAAGATGATCTAATGGTATACATATGTATAAGTTAAAATGAAATTATTGAAAAATTTCCCCGGAGTCGTAGTCGTTAATCATTGTTATACTGGAGTCAGAGTCGTCTTTTTTTTACATGACTCCACAGCTAGGGCATCCAATTCGGGATACCGTTCAATTTTCTTATCCCGAAATTCCGGGATTGATACGGTTGCGATCCCTTGATTTCGGGATTGAGAAATTTTGACCAAATCCCGAAATTTACACGGAATTGGCAAATCGAGAATTTCATATTCCTCGGTGAGCTAAAAAAAAAAACGAGGTTTTGTGATTATCTGCGAAAAGTATACCAAATCGAGGATTTCAAATTCAAAATAATAAATCCTGAAATCCCGGGATTGGAAAAAGGTTTCGGGATTGGATACCCTATCCACAGCACTGCGTAGTAGGACAAAGTTTTGTGATTGATTTCGTTAGCAGTGAAAGATATTAAATTCTAACATTAAAAAATACTTCCAAAAAAATACTTATTATAGAAATTTGAATCGTTCAAATTATGTACATTCACACAAGTTTTGTCACTTACGGCCCGGGTTTTACCTTTAGGCATCTTCAGGCGTTCAATTGCACGGATAAACTTGAACTAGACTAAAATATATACCCATGTAACATATTTCTAAACATAAAACATCCACTATCGACTAAACTAAAGAAACGTTTTTCATATGAACTCATATTAGCAAAAAGTCATACTTGAATGCCCCTTCATATTTTATATATATATATATCTTTGGCGAAATACTAAAAAAACAGGTAACTTTAGAAATAGCTGTTGTAAGAAGAAACTAAAGCTGTTACAAATTACTCACATACAAATATAATCATTCAATGGTTGAAATATATTTGAAAAACTTTTGTTTGTTGAAATATACTATTCACTTTTAATGTACCCACTATCATTACTCAGTGGAAAGGTATTGTATCAAACAAAATAAAACACTCTTGCACAAATTCTACATTTATTTAAAAGTATCAAGACAGGTTTCTTTGCCTTTGTATTAATGTTTATTCAAGACAGTATGTGATAAGCGAAACTCTTTCTGATCTGAAGTATTTATATGTGAAATTATTACAATAGATTTTTATTTTTTGAATACATATATATATATCGACTGTGGAAAGGAAAAAGGACGTAACCCACACATATCTAATTTTACAGGAGGCACAAAAAACGTGTTTTGATGATTTTGTAACATACGTAAATTATGAATTATACACAACCTTGAAGTGCACGGATACTTCTAAACTGGTGTTTAATTGACATAACCTAATATTAATTAAAGATTTTTTCTCGGAAAAACCTTTATTTCAGTGTTTTTTCTTGGTTTTCATTTTTTACAAGGTCATCTTTTTCAAACTTAAAAGCTAAATTTAGATCCTTTTTCGGCATTTTCAGCTTCCATCCTTTTGATAGAATATGTGCCAAGTTGTATACATTGTGATTATCGAAAAAAAGCTGTTTTGGAAAATTGAGGGTTACGTCCTTTTTCCTTTCCACAGTCAATATACATACTACTGTTTGCGAACATATAAATATTACGAGATAATATAACATCAGATGAAAAGCTTTGATCGTCTCTGAATTTAAAATCAACTATGGATTAAAAAATAAATCTTCTTTGAGCAAAACGAACAATAAACGCATAGAAATACTGCAACCCTTCTTTGGAAGTGTTTCAAAGTGCAACCAATTTAAATACTAAAAAAGTTTTCCGACTCTCGCTACAAAACAAACGATCGTATTTCTTTCCTTTCCAATACACCTCTCACACAATCATTCGTCTTTCGCGACTTTTCATTAGTGCGAAAAAGCTCCGCCACGCATGATCGGGGCGCTCAATCTCGCGTCGCGAAGGCGGGAAAAATTGCGCCGCGTAATGGCGGGTTCATTCACTCGTGAAGAGTCTCGTCTGGCAGCGCGTGAGTCAGACCGGCAGACGAGACCGGGCCAGACCAAACAAGACCAACTGACTGATATTACTACAACCAGAGTCTGCACTGTATGCCTAGTTGCAATCCATTTGCACAATTTCCGGTCTGACGCGCACAAATCATGGTGGCGCCCAGTTCGCCCACCGACAACTATGAACATAAACTTCCATTTTTTACTGTTAAAATATACATTGTTTCGTCTACAATTGTTTTTGTTTCTTTTATTTTCATTCACTGTAATGAAATATTCAAATATTTTTTTTGCGTAGTAATTTGAATAAAAATTCCTGGCTTATGGTCAAGTTGTCAACATCTGACTCACAGGTTTGAATGCCTGGTTCAAGTACGAAACATTTCATATTTTTATTTTTAACTTAATAATAGCTTACATACATATGTTTTGAAAACAAATAAATAAATGTTTTATTTATGTAAACAACTATTCAAATAAATAATTCTTTTTTAGATCTAATAATATACTCAATTTTTCATCATAAAAAAATGATTAAAAACTCAATATTCCTTTGTACTTTTTTTTTTAACCATGTCCGCTCCCAATGTGGAGCATATGGACTCTTAATGGAGTTTATCTCAACAGAAGTGTTTCTACGAGAACTGCTTGTTACTCAGTTGCTCAACCTCTCTTTTTCCAAAGAGAGTAGGGATAGAAGGATAAGGCTAGGACAGGATTAGTGGTAAGCTAATCGCTGTCGATACGCCCCGTTCATAGGATAGGAAAGGTGAGAGGGGGGAATTCAAGACATCACATACATCCATGCCTTTGAACAGAAATTCATAAATCGATTGAAAAATCAATTTATAAAACTGTCCGTACCGGGATTTGAACGCGGGCCCTCTGTAGCTGAAGCCAACACCGTTGACCACTCGACCACACAGGCGACAATTTATTTATTATACTTTATTTTAAAGGTTAGGACCAGTTTCGTTCATTGCGAGCATTTTCAACTGAAAGTTTTCATTTTCAAATTCATTTAGAGTTGAAAATGCTCGCAATAAGTGAAACCGGTCCTGAGATTTTAAATAAAGTGGAATAAAGTACAAAGGAATAGTGTGTTTTTATTAATAGAATGCCTTTCCATCAAGTATTGACAGTGAATATCTTAAAAGTGATCATAACAAATGATTTATATTCTCTTTATTACAGAAATTTTCGTGGAATTCATTATTTTAAATTTAAGTACCGCCATCATAAATTTATCATCATTTTTTCAATTGGTAAGTCACTCAACTCATAATTCTTAAAAATAAAATTAACGTTAAATTAAAAAATATTTATTATAGAATGTTATGCACACTATGTTATACACATATTTAAAGCTTTCGGTTTGAAGCTTTTGCAGAGAATGTTTCCGATTGCAACCTCCGAGTCGAGCCGCATCTTGCATCCTCAAGTAGGGAGGGCAACTTTGTTTACATTCTCAAGTGCACCGAATATATGGCGTGAGAATTTTTATTATGAGAATTGTTGATTTTTTGTAAACATGGAGAGTATATGTGAACGAACGATATCACTGGCTGTATTGCATACAAACAAAATAGAATATCTATACAGAATACAATTCATGCTGACTTAAAAGCATCTTTTTTGCACTAAAAATACAGTTTGCAGACTGTTTTTTTGACAGGTAACAAGTTGAACAAATTTATCATTTTTATTAGGGAATTAAGGCAGTCAAACATGTCATCAAACACACATCCATACATTTATTAAAAAAACAATTTATAAAATTACTTGTAGTATGATTCATGATCAAAGCACTGCAACTAAAGAAGATGGTGTTGATTATCACTTTTTGTAAACTTTTCCGGTTCAAGAAATGCGACCCCAATACCCACATTTTCTTAAATATCTATTTTAATATGGGTGATACAATGTTTATAATTAAGGTTTTCTTATGTCATAGTTTTTTGGACTTTTTGTAGTTTATATAAATACGCGATAAGCGATCGTTCGTAAGATAGCTGGACCAAACTCGTCAGTTGCAATTTCATATGTGTGCTGGGATGACGTCTTTTTTACGTGTAACTTAAAATATGATTGCTTATTAAAAGACCACGGATTTTTATAAAAAAAAATGTAAGAGGAATGATGCAAAGATACATTTTAAAGCCCTTAGAATATTATTTTTTGAAATTCATAAGAATAAGGCCAATAATGAGGAAACCACTGGGGTCCCTAAACGACCCCCATCGGATGAGAAGTATTTTTCTAGTCTCCGAGCCGCAAAAGTTAATAAAGTTGATTTATTTATACTTAAATTAAAACAAATATTTACCATTTAGTTATTAATGATAATCAACTTTTGTGTGTAGTATATAAGACGTGGTATAAAACTAGTAAAATTGTTTATTCTAATCTTTCATTAGATTTTCAATTATTGTATCTTAAATACAATATATAACAGGGCTTCGAACCGCTATTTTTTTCGTTCCGGTTTTCGTTCCGGCAAAAATAACGGTTTTTAACGGTTTTCTGTTTTCGGTTCAGCTCGAATCCAAAAGCCCAAGAATTAACAGATTTGCAAATATCTCCAATTCGTTATTTTTTTTAGTTCACCGAGGAATTTGAAAATCTCAAATACCTTTACTTTTACCCCAAAATATTTCCGTGACTCGTTTTTTTTTAGTTCACCGAGGAATTTCAAAACCCGATATAATAGCGTAAGCCGAAAATAAAACGATATTTATTTTGGTTCGGTTCCGGCTTTCGTTCGATATAATAATACCCGTTATTGGGTTAAAAATTTAACGACTCAACTTTTTTTTTGCACTTAACATTAAAAACAAACATAACGCTTTCGTTTTATTACAAATAACAAAAATCATAGAAATTTAAGCTGTCATGTTTTTGTTTAGTCGAAGCAAGCGGTTCGCCTTATTAACATGATAAATGACTACCGTTTTACTGAATTTTAGTATTTAATTAATTTTCTTAAATATTAAAATTGTAAATAAGTTTTATGATATTTTACTTTTATCAATAAAATTGTGCTTTTATGCTCTATCATTTTTTAAATAATAAATAGTTTTATACATATATTATTTGCAAACAAACATGAAAGCCAATGCCTTTTTTATATGATTAGCTACTCGTCTTATTTTCTTCATGCAAAGAAACAATTTTAAATATTCGCATAAGAAAGTTCACAAAGCTAAGGTAAATAAGTGGCTAACCGAGTCGAAGATATAAGAATAAATAAATAAACAAAAACCGTTTGAAAGTTATCCAAAACACGCAAACCGTTGGAAATATTTATTGACAAATATTTACGTACTTCTTGGCAAAGAGAAAACGGCAAATTCTCCGCGCTTTAAACTTGCTTAAAAACGGCTTAAGAGTTTGACATAACTTTAATTTGATATTATTATTTGTACTGGTTTTAATTAACGTACATTTACTCTCCAAATGCTGTTACTAGTATTAAACTGTTTGAAAACTGATCTGGGTGATCAGCAATGTGACTGATTTTATATGTTTTTTAAACTTTAGAACACTAAAACGAAATTAATTATAAATAGAAAAGTATACATTAAAAAAAGACAAGACGTTTTACATATTGACATGACGTTAAACACACTTTCTTTATATGGACACGGAATCTCTTTTCTCGTTCATTCCACTGTTAATGAGACTATCTATCTTCAGATTGACAGGTATAGGAGTACAAAATAAGGAATGCTTAAGTCATATGTTCACTACTCTATCTATGCAGTACTTTTAGGATCAAAAATGTAAACATTAGATTCATGAATATATTATTAACATAATACATATATTATTTGAAATGCATTACAATTTTAAACGCATATTCATGCTCACAATATTGAATTTAAATGGAGGTATTTTAATGTAAATTTTTCTACGAGATTTGCTACTTATTGTTACTCAGTTGGTCAACCTGTTTTTTCAAATATAATATAGATATAAAAGATAAAGTTAGGACAAAAATAGTGGTTAGCTAATCGCTCTAGCCATGCTTCATTATTTTAGGATTCAAAACATCACATATATCCATGCTTTCGAACACGAATCGATAAATCGACCGGAAAAATGCTGTTTGTACTGAGATTCGAACTCAAAACAAACGTCGTTGACCACTGAGACTGGTTCTAAAGTAAGTTTATAATTAAATATTCAAAAAAAGCAGGGTATTTGGCATATCAAGAAATTTATTGTCAAATTAAATATATTTGAACGTATCAAACAATACTGTATTTTAGATTTTTTATTGAAACACTTGGAAAATAATTAAAACGGCATTTAAAACATTCATTATAACAAATTTAATAAAAACGCAATATTCTTTTTTACTTTATTCCACTTTATTTAAAAGGTCTGGACTGGTTTCGCTCATTGCAAACATTGCCAACTAATTAGAAATTTATATAAACAATGATATTTATACAAAAATAAATTTAAATGAAATGGTGTAAACAGCAATTGACATTGAAAATAATTTACAAATTACAGTATAAGTGATTCTATAATTACAAAAAATTAAAGTATTTAACACCTCTAACATATAATTAAAAAGTCATCAAAGATTAATAAATTTAGTTTGATAAAGTAAATTTAGTTTAGTAAATGAGAGAAACCGACCCTGGCCTTTTAAATGAAGTGGAATAAAGTACCAAGGAATATTGTGTTTTTATTACTATAATGCATCTTCACCAAGTATTGAAAGTGAATAATCTTTTTAATGTGTTCCAAAGCTTTTATGCTTGAGGTAACCGAACATTTTACCTACATTTTTCAACTTAATTAAATGACGTGTATTTTTAAAGCACTTTGGTATTGTTTAATGGTATATAAATAATGTAATGGCAAATGCACTGTTGACCTCACACTGAAAGCATTATTCTTTGGTATCAGTGCACGCCTGAAAATAAAAGCATATTAAAATAGGAATCGCATACCCATTAACGGAACAGAAAAGTATCGTGTCTTTAACATTGCAGTTTGCAGTTTTATAGCTCGTACTTAATTAAAAACGCTACTTTAATGTATACACTATAGAACAAAAAACACTTATGACTGTCTGTCACAATAATTCTTCCAAAACGGTAAACAAAGCGACGTAATATTTACACATATCATTCTGGGCTACATTTCTTGGTCAAATGTTCTTGAACTTTCAACATTATTTTTAATTGATAGACAATAATTTGGTACTCTAACACGAGGTGCTATTTTAAATATTTACTAGAAGTAAAATATTGCCATAACTACTATAATACAACTAGGGTTAATTCGAGCAGTAAATGTAAAGCGTGGTTTATAAGCTGGTGTATTATTTGAGTTATATTTATGTCATTTGGTAGAAAGTGAACGTACGCATAATGAGTAAGTAATGAGTATGAATCTATCCTGGATTAAACCAAAATTTTAAGCATATATAAAATAAATAAGTATGTGTTTATTGAAAACCAATTACCAGAAAAAAATATTTCATATTCTATTAATCATTCAACAGGAAATCATGAGTTACCAATCCTACTGATTAAAATGTAGATAACTGATGACTAAATAATATATTTGATACAATGCATGTTTCTCAAAAATTATTAAGCAAAATAAATTAACAATAGACGTCGCAATTATGTTTTTTTGTATTAAATAATCATATTCATCGTTCATCAAAATTGTGCATTCATAATATTATACTATAATTATTGAAATTTATAGAATAATAATGGCATACTCTTTACTTTGCTGATATTCGTAATGTTTAATGCAAGACTCTGGATCGTAGCTCGTAGCAGTCGTAGCATGCCAGCCAATGACTACTCAAATGGAAACTGAGATATTGCCTGAGGCGGATTGAAGTTACGAAGGACTCTTGGCAGCATTACCAATAGACACGAGGCAAGTTGGTTGGTTCATAACTGTATGCCTATTCTTAAAATTTAATATCACCTTTGTCATACTAACATAGTTATTCTAAATCCATTCAATCCTTAATCACATCTGTCTCAAAAAGTTGTTTATTAGCCCCATTAACTATCATTCTTGCTTATTATTATTTAATTGTTTTTACTTGTAATTATACCAATTCTTTGCATTTAATTAACCTTTATTAATATCTATATATTTGTAATTATTATTTATTGTTGCCTTTCAAATTGTACCTAAATAAAATGTATCTTAACTGTATCATTGAGGAGATATCATCTTCGGTGTGATGCAGAAAAGAAAAGAAAAAGTTTATCGAATAATAATAAAAAAAAAGTTATTCTAAATATGATTGATATTAAATTCATAAAAAAAAAATCTTACAAATGCGTCTGTTTCTGACTAATAATTAATACCACTTTTAAGGTGTTCGCTGACAATAGGTGGGGGAAAGGTAATATATTTTTTAAAAATAAAAATTATGTTATGGATTCATTTCACGCTTGTTTAATATGATCACCGAATATGTCTCAAGTTGATAATCAACGGTCTTCCAGAACGAAATAATCATCCACTTGGAAGGAGAAAAAATGATAGAAATGGATTTTAAAATTGAATTTTCATTAGTATCTTAAAACTTGTTTGTCAAAAAACCAAATTTTATATGTCGAGCGACGTTTTTTTGTAATTCACTTTAAAGCATTCAGTAAGTCTAGTAAATAGTTTATTTGTATGGTTTGTCATCAGTAAGCTATTTGGTATTTTAATTAATATTTTCTTTACAGCGATAAAATTTTACCGCAAGTGAAAATCGCATAAAATAAAATCATGCTTAAATAATTAATTGAGCTTAAGATAAATTAACAAAACAAAACGGAATGATAAAATTGAATGACACAACGCCGTAATTATAATTTATAATTAATGAAGGTATTATAAATCAACGAAATATTTATGAGCCGTCATTATTTAAATAGCGGCAGTGCGAGATTCTCGTTTAAATTTTAATATAAATAAATTTCTTCATTCAATTGTCAAAGCCATCAAATTTATGACACATGCAATAAAAAGCACACGGAAATAGGAACGAGTCGGGGTTTTAAGGATTTTAAGTCGCATAAAAAATGACAGCACAGAGAGGGGGTGACCCATTTCATTCGCTTGTTTTAGCGCCATCTCCCACTTTTCAAACTTAATGTTTCCATTCAAAACAAAGGCAATACGATAAAATAGTACCTACAATATAAGCAAAAACAGTTTTGACATTTTACAGGAGAAATGGATGCGCGCTTTAAACGTTTGTACTACAAGTTAAAAGACACTCTAAAGTTCGATCGAACATTTTCACTACTAGTTTTTACAGCCATTTTCTTTTTTATGATGTAAAACAACATTCCATAGTTTTTTATCTATTGTTTTTTGGTGGTTGTTTTGTCAAAAAGCAATCTGTTTGTTATTATAATTGAATTAGAAATTTCAACAATAATTATCATTTTATAATTAGATACTACTGTTTTTAATACTAAAGTGGAACTAAATGCTTTTTGTTCGATTTAAATAATGAACTGTGAAATGACTTTAATCTACTTCCATCATTTTATCATGCATTTATTACATTAAAAATGTATATTCGTTAAAGGTAGTAGAATTTTTAATTTTCTTGTGTAGTCGTCGAGCCTGGTTGACAGACAATTTCAAATATTATGTTAAGATTTGTGCTCAAAACTAATGATGATTTTAATGTTAACATAACAGTCTCTCGAATTCCTTTTTAAAAAAAGAGAAATTAGTTACCTGATATTATCTAATATTTCTTATCTTTTACTTTGGAAAAAAAACTATACTTACCCCATAATACTTCCAACTGAAAAATTTCAAACACTTAAATAATGGCAATATGTTTCTGGTATCCGCACAACATTTTAATACAAAACACATCAATCATCATAAAGCCATAACTTTCAATTCTCACCGTTATAATAACGATCGCTATTTCAGGAAGTATGCTTTTCTGCATGATATTTTAGTATGAGATTTCAGTGGATGTGTATGAGACGCAACTAACCAAGCCTGGGGCAAATTTTACTGCTGTATCAAGTATTTTAATAAAGTTATTTGATCACGTACGGAAACATTGGCAAAAATCTATACGAAATCAAGATAACTTTAACAGTGTATGTTTGTTCGCATTATATCAGTCGGAATCGAATTTGTCTTTCGTTGTAGGCGTTACTAGTTTAACGCAGTCAATAAACAACAACGTGCAAAGAAAGAGTATTTCAAATCAAGTGTATTTGATTTAAGCTGTACAACGTGGTGCAGTATTAATATAAGAGGTTACAAAAAATAGCAGTGCCTGTAGGTAAACGTGTTGATTGAAACTCTGAATTGCCAAGGTATCATGCATCTTTTCGTATCAGAATGCATCGGAAGGGTGTAAGCAATGCAAATCATATAACTACAGCAAGACTAGTAGTAAGCTAATTTTTCTCTCAGTGCTTCGTTACTTTAGGGTAACAACAGTGAGAAGCAGTTTTTAGACATCACAACAGAGACTTAAGGCCGTAAAATCTGCCATAGACCCAACATAATTTATATTGTTAACGATTTCAAGATAGCAAAAAATTCAACGTTTTTTCTAATGACATTGTATATTTTAAGTAGTTATGTTTGTATTTTTTTCAAAAAATGTATAATAAATAGTTACAAAACTATTTTACGAAAAAATATGTTTTTTTTTCTTCTTGATAAATAAAACATAGTTGCAATGACATTGTATTTTTTATACTCAGATTTAATTACTTAAGTTTCGTCTTATACAATCTTTGTTCACTTTTAACGCCACTAATTGAAACATAAATTACACCGTTTTCGCATCAGCCAACGTCAAACAGATCAGCAGAGTTAAAACTTGCCTGTATTGATTCCAGTTCCGGATGAGTAGTTCGCAATACTCAATACCCGCATCATGACCGTCCACCACATCGCCAACTAAATAATGAAACACTGTGTAATAATACAAATAACATTACACCCCGAACCTCGTAAGTTCGGCTCCCGAAACAAACGAATGAGGGTCTCGATTCCGGGAGAAGCTCTCCACAAGAATTTCACCTATGCGTAAAACAAATGGCCGGAAATATCCCGAGGATAAAACGCAAGTCAAATAACGGGATAACCGATAGTAGTTCTCTAAATGCCTCCGCCTTTTCGTGGCTTTTGGATTGATCATCTTGTCCAATTGGATAAAATATTCATTTTAAAATTGCGTTTCTTCGATTCATTCTCTTATCCAACAGTAAAAGCAGAAAAAAAACACGTCTCTGATAAATAGTCGACTTGATCATGGTGTCATTCAAATATATTGCAATAGCAACTATTGTCATTGTTGTAATATTTGCATGAATAGTTGAATTTTAAAATGATAATTTTTGTTTATTAAACGAAAATGTAAAGAAATATCACGTATATATTGTAAAATTGATGTTTTTAGTGAATATTTAATATAAGAGTATTACTTGCAAACACTGATTATTCCAAAATGGTTAACAATGAAACTTGAAAAACAATGTACATTATGAAAGTATTTTTAGTCTTGCATTACTTTGGAATGATATTTTGAATGCTTTCAAGCCATATTTGAGACTGATTGCTTAAAATACTTTCAAAAAATATTTGTATCTACTTATTGTTTTAATAAAAATAATAAAACATTTTTAGTACTTTTTCCACATAAAATTTATTAGATCAGGACCAGTTTCGCTCATGATGAGCATTGTCAACTGATAAGAAAAACAATAAAACAGTGATATTTATACAAAAGTTAAGTGATAAAAACAAGGTATGACAAACAATTGCTATTACAACCTAGCAAAAGAATTGAAGCAAAATACAAGGAAAATAAACTATAAATAAAAGTTGAAGACCACTATTACAGCAAAAACCAATTAGGTATGAATTATCATTAACAAAGTAAAAAAATGTTTTATTATTTTTATTATAATGCCATTCCACCAAGTATTGACAGTGAACACCTTAAAAGTGATACTTATTGTTTATTTGAATTGGAATATACTTATTATTCATTTTCGAAAGTATAATCATTTGGTATAACCTCAACGTCAGAAGTATTTTATGCAATATCATCATCTTTTTTAATATTTCGACTGAAACTGCTTACTAGAATTGCAATATAATATCGCAATGTGGTGTTTAATGATAGGTTTATATGAAGGGTTTAAATGACAATAGGCCTATCACACATTTCAATAACTATTTAACAAGTTGAAAAATAACCTTAGTAAACTTTCACTTAATTCACGTGTTATAAAAGCACATGGACTTTTAAACCTTTTGTCTTCTGTTCGATAAACGATCGTCATTGCATTGTTATATTGTATTGGATTGAAAAGCTTGACAAATCTCTCAAAACCGTCGAATTAAAAAAAACTAAACATCTTCAATATATGTATGTAGATTATTGTTTGTAGAGAAATTAATGTGTTTTAATGTTGTTTTTAAAGCACGCTTACTTTAAATTTAATTTACGCAAAATTCTGCTTTTCAGCTTAAGCCGTTTGTCTTTATTAAACCTCCGTATTGTTTTTTATTATTTTTGTGAAACTAAATATATGCTCTGTTTATCTTATTCTAAAAAGAACGGTGCTTAATTATTTTTATATAAGACAATACACATATCATAAACAAAAAGAAACCGTATTTGGTATATAATGTCTGCATTAAACATGTTTTTTTTTAACATTTCATACGCAAATTAATGTCCAAATGAATATTCTTTTAAAACATTTACATGTTTGCAAACATATCATATACACACAACAAATTACAAAAGAAGTAACAAAATACACAGGTTTCTAATATTATACTGTTTTCTTTTATACATATACTTCCTGTTTTTCTTGGTAAAGGCTACGTTGATAAGGGTTCATCGCTCATTTTATTATTAAAATATACCAAACGGTGGCATCGTTCCGGGGTTCTCCATAGAAATATGAGTTATACGATGATTCCTTACGTACCCCCGCGGTACAACATCCCCGCACTCATTAACGAAGTATTATTAATATGTATTAAATTTCTATTTACTTAGTTCTATGCGATATCTAATAAATAATAAATTAGTTAGTTGCTGCCTGCTTTTGAATAGTCATTTTATCAGTCACACAGACATCTTTTCGGTTATAAAAATATATTTCATCGAAATGTTACTCTTTTCTTTTATTCTGTGAATATTCAAGTACAATATAAACAAGTTTATTTTTGCGAACATTTTTTATGTATATTTAACAGATGTTTATGATTTATATCTAACCAACCTATAAAGAAGTTATAGTTTTACCTTTAAATAAAATCATGCTTCTTTTAATACAGGATTTTTTATCAAACAATAAATAAGGGTAAAATAATGATACGAAAAGTACATATATTTGTAATGTCTTAAAATTCCCTCCCACACGTAGTGAGAGCGATTAGTTACCATTAGACCTGTCTTAGGCTTATACTTATATCCCTACAACTCTCTTTGGTAAAGAGAAGTTTAGCGACTGAGTTACAAACAGTTCTCGTGGAAAACTCTTGTTGAGATACTTTCTCCATTAATGGACAATATGCTCCAAATTTAGAGCTGACATGTATAAAAAAGTATAGAAGGTTTTTGATGGTTTCGGTGGTAACTTTGTGGAAGTTCATTTTAATAGAAAATTTAAATTAACTTTGATTATTCCACGTATTGTGTTACTAATTTGACACGTGTTTCGCCTCTTTTAGAGGCATCTTCAGATTTATAATCCCCTCTTTGCTTCCCTTAAAAAGGAAAAATCCCAATCTGATAGATTACAACTCATTAGTATCATAAGTATCATTATCTGCTTGTTTTATTTCGATTCTACACCCTCCTCCTTGCTCCTCTTAAAAGGAAAAAAACCCAAACCTCCATTTTGTAATTTTATAATTTTAAAATGTTAGAATCAATCTTGCTTCATTACTTAAGCAAACTTTGCAATAGTAAGTCTGAAGATGCCTCTGAAAGAGGCGAAACACGTGTCACAGTTAGTAACACAATACGTGGAATAATCAAAGTTAATTTAAATTTTCTATTAAGTATAGAAGGTCTTTAATAAATATACATCTAAGATAAGAATAATTTTAAATTAACGTTTCTAAAGACAATTAATAAAAAAATCAAAACATAATTTACTATATTTATCACTTTTAAGGTGTTCACTGTCAATACTTGGTGGAATGGCATTATAATAAAAATAATAAAACATTTTTAGTACTTTTTCCACATAAAATTTATTAGATCAGGACCGGTTTCGCTAATCGCGAGCATTATCAACTGATAAGAAAAATATATAAACAGTGATATTTATACAAATTTAAATTGAAATAAAAAGGTGTAAGCAACTGTTAATAGTTGCTTACACCTTTTTATTTCAATTTAAATTTGTATAAATATCACTGTTTATATATTTTTCTTATCAGTTGATAATGCTCGCGATGAGCGAAACCGGTCCTGATCTAATAAATTTTATGTGGAAAAAGTACTAAAAATGTTTTATTATTTTTATTACTATATTTATTTAAAAATATATAAAACGATCAGCGCCGGTTTCGTTGAGGGTTGCTTAAATTCGTAGAATGAGTATGAATAGACTCTTTAAAGGCGTTTATTATGACAGAATATCAAGATTTTTCAGAGAAAGACAACAGTAAGATTACAAAAAAATTAAAACTGATCTTTGTATTTGAATAAAATATTGTAGAAAAAAATATAGGTTATTTCGTTAAAAAAAACATCAAAGAAATAAATAATTCTGTGAACGAAAGAAAACTATTTTCTTGTCTATTGATAGAAAAAGTATTTAAATGGGGAACTCTGGGATCACTTTGTAAGAAGGGAAATAAACCTTTTGTTTAGGTCAACAAAAGGTTTATAATATGTTAAATAAATATGTTGTCATTCGTTGTTTTTTTATCAGAACGTGATGTTGGAATAGTTATAAATTAGTATTGTAATATAAACCAGTTTTAAATATAGTATAGATGAAAGACATGTCACAATTGGTTAAACCACTTGTTAATGAATGCTATTTTTTATGCCAGCATTATACATTAATGATTTTTCACAAATTTAACGTTTAATCTTAAATACTCACTGATAATAAAATGATCAAGTGTTTACTTATTTTTAATAAATTTATTTATTTACATAAACATATAAATTCATTCATTTATTGCAATTTTCTAAACAAAACTTTTATTTGTTGAACTTACTTACATCCACGTAGAATATTTAATTACCGAGGCAATATTGACATATTTAACTAGAAAAATATAGTTTATGTTTATAAATAAGTCAATATATCACATACTAACTCAATAAGCAACATACTAAATAACTGTTATGTTGGCAAATTTTCTTTATGCACACATAACTAGCTCGCTGTGTTTATTTCGCCGCGACATAAAAAATGATATAGATCGCCAAAATTCTTATATCCGACAAACATAGTTGTCCAGATAGATGCCACATAAAACGTCTGCCTTGAAAGGAAAACCTCATACTTTATCACAAAATAAACTATACCGAAGGCCATAAAAAGGGAAAATGCGCAAACACTTGCCAAGTGTATTTTCGGTCTGACAACGTCAAACTTCGCTGCGAACATCATGCGCCAGGAAAAACTTTAATAAGGTGATAATCTGGTGCGTGGCAATATTGCTCACACCCAGTGGCGTAAAGTTTAGCAGCCATTTAACATAATTTGGCAAGTTAAAAAGTATTTCGCTTAACCGCCGTCTAAACGGTGCACAGTATCGCCGACATGGAAACTTGTAAACCATTATATTTTTTTATAATAGATCGAAACTCTACTCGAATTATTTCATATTGCCATAAGCACAAAGCTCAAATGTTCAATTTGATTGCATTTTTTTGACGATATCAAATAATCGTTGATAAGCAATGTTATGGTATCTCATATTAACCATTTAAATTAGGAGTTTTAGTTCGTTTAGAAAACGTTACAAATAATATGAATTTAAAAAAAATCATAAAGAATTTAAAAAAAGTCATACAATAGTCATTATAACAAGAATTAATAAACGCTTAGGAACATACTCAACACAATATTATCCTACAATTAAAAAAATTGTAAAACACTTGTACCTATTCTACAATTATTTATCAAAATTACGACCGGATTCGCTTATCACTATCACTTTTAACTGATGAAAAATATATTGATACAGAGCTATTTGTACAAAATCAAGAAATATCTACTAAGTGTTTTACAAAAATTGGTAATATACTTTTTTTGTAGTTTAACTTTTTATTTTATTGAAGATTACTAATTTTTATGTGTGGACGTCTTAACACATTAAAAATATCAAAGTATTTTAGTTCTACAGTTTTTAATAATTTTTATGCGATGATAGCTATTTCGGCTTTCGCTATCGTCAGAACTTTCTTCTGTATCTATAGTAGTTCTGACGATGGCGAAAGTCGAAATAGCTATCATCGCATAAAAATTATTAAAAACTGTAGAACTAAAATACTTTGATATTTTTAATCTGTTATAATGGAGTTCTACCAAGTAAATGCCAAATCAATTTATAGGATGTCTTAATTTTGAAATATAGCCAATTTAGTGTGAATTATTTATATTTTCTATTGTTATCTATAAACTATTTTCAATTTACTATTAGCATTTTTTTACACCCCTGTTAGTCTTTCTGTGTTTTATTATGTTTTTACTATAAAAAAATCTTTTCATTATTGAGCTATCTTAAGACCAAAACAGTGATGTTTTAAGTTACAAAAATAAATTCAATGATTAATAAACAAAACAATATCTATAATAATTATTAATTACTTTTATTAAATAACTGGTTCCAGATAGTAAAGTCATGACGACGAATATTTGATTAATCATTTAAAGTAATAGTGATAATTTTGTTGTAATCAATTCATCAATTTTGAATCGAAATAAGTAAGTTGATTTACTTACGAAAATATATAAAATAAGTAATATTTTTAAAAATAAAAACGTATAATGACTGACATGAATATAAAACATAAATAACGAATTCATTTATTCTGGAGAAAGCTTGTAAGGAAAAAAATATTCAATGATTAAGTAGATGGTAGATGCGTACAGTAAAACTTACGCAGGTTACCCAGATCACATATTTCGTACGCTACTGATTTTTTTATGACGCGATGATGGATAGTCAGTACCAGACGGTAATATATCAAAGCTTAAATTATATAGCAAGGTCAAATAGATAAAACTTTGAAATCTATATTGTAGTGTTAACTTATAATGGATGAATACACATTACTATAACACATGACATTAGGAAAAAGTTATATCAACCAAGAACACCGATAAGTAATGTTGTAGGAGTTTTTTATACTTCTTTACTAGGTCTATCTTTTCATATTTACTCTATCTTTTTTAAAAATCTATATTTCTAACCTCCTTTTATTAGAATGATATTTTGAATCGAAGCTGACTTAAATCATGAACGATGTTGCCACTTAAATTTCAAAACAATCATGATAAAACAACCGTTTTTTTAACTGTGTACACTTTCAAATAAAAAAATAAATATACATCTCGAAGCCAGCTGTTGCTTATTTTTAAAAAAGTTTTATTTAAAAAATTGTTTATATTTACGAATCAGTTAAAAAATATCAAAAATAAAACGTTTGAACGTCTTAAAAGTTAGACGCACGCCGGCCATAATTTGCAAATATTATTTTAATTAGTTATTGACGAGTTAACTTGTAACCGGCGTGTTGAGCACGAAATTTTTTAGGAGATATCTCGTCTGTGGCAGCTATCTAGTTAACACATAATATCCGATGAAAGCGGGTCAATTCTACAAATGCTAACATTTACAGCAGGCTAGCATCTTGCAGTTACTCTAAGTGTTACGGAAAGCATGGTATTATAACAAGGTTGGTCCAGTGTGGTGTTTGATCGATCGCAGGCTTAGGCCCGCACATAAAGCATAGTCAAGTGTTCACGGCCTCTTGATCCACCGCCATAAACACGCTAACCCACTCTGCAGCGTGTCCCCAATAAATCTGGACCTCGGGGTCGGGTGGCAGATGGACCCCCAATGTACCACATATGTACAGTTCCGGTTGAGAAAACCGTAAGAAAAGATATCATGTTGTGTACTTTTTTACCAATGTGAAGCAGGACCAACGTGGTATTTTATTCACCAAACAATACACATTGTAGACAGAAATACTTCAATTTAACGAACCTTGATACAACAGACAAATTTCCAATTCAATTTTCAAATTGTAAGAGTAGAATGGTATTAGTGTTGACGATTAAATCTATTGCACACAGCTTATGAACAATATTAGTTTTTAATGTTACTTTAATGTTGTCGGGTCTATGGCGCAGTGGTTAGCGAGTTGGGCTTCCGTGCCGGACTTCACGGGTTCGAGTTTTAGTCAACGTTCGCATTTAAGAAGCCCCCGCGCACTCATTCCGAGTGGGCGCGCAGAACAACACAGTTGTTCAATTAATATTTGATTGCTCCACGCAGCTAACCTCTTACCTAAGACGGAACATTGGTCCCAGTATGAACAGCATTTTTAAATTGCTTTATCAATTTTTTTTCAAAGCTAGGGTGTTTGTGATGTCTAAGAAAAATCTTTCCCACCCATTCCGATCTTTTATTAATTGGGTGTAGCGAGAGCGATAAGTTTACCACTAGCCCTGCCCTAGCCTTATTCTTCTATCCCTACTATTCTCTTTGGAAAAAGAGAGGTTGAGAGGCTGTATTCTCCACATTGGGAGCAGACATGGATAAAAAAAGGGTTAAGAAATTATTTTTAGGCAAATGGTTTCATTGTAAGTCAGTCGGTCAGCTTCAGTGTGGGAGAAAAAAAATGAATTATGACATAGAAAAATAACTGCTAATTATTAAGCAGTTCTCGTAGAAAAATTCTGTTTAGATACCTCCATTAGGAGGCCACATGCTACAGGTTGGTAGCGGATAAGGATTAAAAAAATTAATCAAACGTTAGAAAAATTAAAGCATCTACATCTAGCTGAAGTAAGTCTAAGAAAGTTTCACCGGAGTTATGTAGATGTAATAATTTTTAAATAAGGTGATAATTTTGATTAATCGACAAGAACGTTAACTTTAATCATAGAGTAAGAGAGCATTTTTTATGTTTTATTTTGCTTTGTTTATTTCTTCTTTCTAAAAAAATTCAATGCACTTTCTGAATAGGTAATACAGCTCTGTTTATTTCGCGATTTACAGCAAAAGTTCTCGTGGATGCGCCTGAAAACGTAAAAGGGTTGAGTGATTACAACGGAAAAATACCCCTTCCACAATTTACGCTGGTAATAAAAACTGCCAAGTTACAAAATTACGATGACAATTTTATCCCAATACTGTATTGCATTTTCTTGATGTTGTTTTTTGTAATAAATTGAATGAGCGTTGTGCTGTAGCTGCAAGGATTTATTGATATTACCACAATTAAATAAAGCTTCTAGTATACAATTCATTTAATGTTAAACGAAAAAAAAACTTTGATTAAATTATGAAACTAATTTTCAATATAAAATAAAAATAGGTTCATTTGTTTTACACCTGTTGTCATAACAAGAGAAAAGCATTTTTAGACAATTTAAATCTATCGTGCAAGTTGTATTTTTCTACAGCCGTTTAGTAGCCGACTGGTCATTTTCGCTGCTTACGGTCGAGACGATTTTGAATAAACAAAATTATTTAAAAATGCGAATTTATTTTTTTTATTTACAAATTCCAATCACATGTATATTCTTAAAAAAAATCATTTGGAGAATGAATGAAGTTTAGACCTTCTGGTTTATTCAACATGTAAGTTGGAATTTGATTGTTCACGCCAGTAAATTTCTGATTTTAGGTAACGCAAAAAAATCTTCCCGCTGTAGTATTTTTTTTTGTCAATTTATGTATTAGTTTGTAATAAAATTCATAGTGATGTTTTTAGTTCCATTTATTTTGTTTCATCTTAGAACTACTAGACCTTTTGTTAATACTTACATCTCTCTATCATCAGCTTATCCAAAAAAGAGATATTGAGAGACTGAACATCTCATTAGGAGAGACATGACTAAAAATAATAAATAATTCTGCACACTTTAATGATCGTGAAGAATTGTGACAGTTTATTAGCACGGTTGGATTATATTATAACATCTACTTTCTTATAATTTTGCAATAACTATTCTTTTCTGTTTGTGCATTTCATTCATAAAAAGGTATTTATTGTATTTTTTACAAAGGAGCATCTAGAAATCTTCGTGCAGCAAAACATACCGTGAAAACTTAATCTCAGCAGCCAAAGTGGGCAAACGTACTAACAGCGGTTACGTGTGGCGGTCAAGTTATACCAGAAAAACTTCACGACCAAGTGTACTGAGTAAATCTGAAGCAGGAAGCCTCCAAAAACTTCAAATGTAACTAAACTTTTCTAACTTAAATAACGTGTTAGCAACTTTCTTCGTTTCGGAGCTTTTTCAGTTAGTACCCGCAGCCAGCTAGTTTCGCCAGTCTTGAATCTTGGTTATTTTACTTGCAAACTAAGGCTAGCTGGGTGAGATTTTTTCTAATAATGAATTGTTCCACCAAGTTGTAAAATCACTCTTTTTAAACAAAATCTGTACTAGACGAAATCAGACTACGCGGAAAAAAGGAGATTACTAGCGAATTTGTAATTACTCGACTAAAAAATAACTACATATTTATTTTCACAAGAAAAATTGTAAATAACTGATATATGCAATGCATTGTTTACTCTTAACTGTTTTAGAATCACGTTACTTTATTTATTTAAGTATAAAAGATTATCACATTAAAGGTGTTCGTTCACCTTTTGGTGAAAGGCATTTTATTAAAAAAAAATTGTTCTAATTCTACTAGAATTATAATTCTACGTGTATTTAATAGTATTACGACTAGTTCAACTCATCACGAGCATTTCAGATGATTTCAGCTAAGAAATATACATAAACATAAATATCTTTATATAATATATATATTAATCCATGTTCGCTCCAAATCATAAGAATATGGCATCCAAATCATTTATTTTTTTCTACTAGAACCTTTTGTAACTTAGTTGTTTAACCTTTATTTTTCAAAGAGAAAAGAGGTAAAAGGATAATACTTGGGCAGGACTAGCGGTTAACTAATTGTTCTTGTTACGTTACGGTGAAAGAAAATTCAAAACATCACATACATCCATGCCTTCGGACGGAAATCGATAAATCAGTTTATTAAAACTGTCCGTACTCGGGCTTGAATCCGTGACCTCCGTGCTTTAAGTCAACTACGTTGATACTTGACCACGCAGTTGGCAAATATTATAGTTAACAAATTAATACTAATAAGGCTGTATAAAACATTTTCTAAAAGAAAATTTATAGATAGAAATTCAAAATATGAAACTTCACTAATGCTTAAAACCTTTTATTGTTATGAGCGTAAAAATATGCGGAAATGCAAAAGCAAATACATTTTAATTCGAACAATGGATATATACATATTTCACAAACTCTACAGTTATATATTTTAACAAAAATGAACTCATCTAGGCTCAATTAGTTGTTTATCAATCGGGTGTAGTAAATTAAGCAGTATGAGTTGTTTTTAAAATATCACAAGCACTTTTAAATTTAAAATATCGATCAAAAAAGCAATATCTTATAATTTGTATTTTAATATTTAAAAAAAATGATTTCACAGCATATGTAACCGAAAAGAAATGTTACAAATTTACATATCTAAGATCACGAAATTGAAAAGGAACATCGAAATTTGATAGGGTAAAACTATCAACGTATTTTACCCTATTATAATGGAGTTCTACCAAGTAAATGCCAAATCAATGACTACATCGAAATTTGATATTGATATTGATTTTACTAGGGCTTAAGCCCAAACCGGCCTTATTGCTAGGGAAAAGCTTACTAGAATACAAAAAAAAATGACTTCAACCATTTATATTCGGAAATATATTATTATAGTGCTAGCAATGAGATACAACGAAATCTAATATCGCTATATTGTGTTGCACTTTATTCTACTCAGTAAATTGCACTTAAATAAAAAAAACACTTTTAAGCCTTTCGCAGATATAAACACAGCAAAAAATAAATATCGGTTATTTTATGTTTCATTCGCTTGAATGCTTTTATCTGGCAACGCGTAAAATATCAAACAGAAGTGATTATTTTCTCTCGTATATAAAATTTCGGCGTAGCATCCGCGTAGAACCTTTTGTTTTAACCGACCCATTTGATTCATTATGATTGACCTCCCCAAACGAAACCAATAATCTAGATCGTTTCTCTTCCGGCGGCCATATTTCATTTTTATATCTCCATTTACAAAAGTACCTTTCTCACCTGAGAAAATAAAGGGACACTCCTTAATGGCTCAATTTCTTATCCTAAGTGTGAAACACACTAGTGAGAAGAATTCTCGTTACCGAAGTTCATTCACAACTCGTTCGTCACAATGAACGTCAGTTTCACTAAAATTCCGCATTGCCAAAACCACGAGCTTCTTATTAATTTCTGCAATTTTTATTATTTACAAGTACACTGTGCGAACTCAAATAATTTAAACGAATTCCATTTAAAAATATTGTAATTTACAAATATTTATAAATCCTGAAAACCTCATTAGAATATAATATTATTATTTTCATTAATTTCATACATTTTTTATGTGTAATTACTTTAACTAGTTATAAACCTAATCATTCTATTAAAAATACACGAGTTAGTAATGGATTATTCTTCAGGCAATTTGGTACAAAAATAAGGTTAATTTTGCTTATTTATTTAAGCTAATTTTTCTTCAATTCACGGCTGCTCTCAATGTATAGCATATGATTTCCATATGGATGTATCTTATATATGTCACTCATTTGTTTGTTCTTTTCTACGAAGAAAGAAGAAAAAGAATGAATAAGTTTAGGATGTTACTAATGAAAAGTTAATCGCTTTTGCTACGCTTCGTTATTTGATATTTGGAGAAGGTTAGAAGGAATTTTTGGACACTACAAACACCATACCTTCGAACAAAAATCAATTGAAAAAACACTGTTTGTACTGGGATTTGAACCCATGAGATCTGTCACAGAAGTCTACAAAGTTTACTATTACGATACGGACTCGACAGCAGAATTATTTTTTAGACAACACCAATCATTGTTTTTTTATTATTTCATCGCTTAAAAATAAATGCTTTTAAAGAAAAGTTATGTACGCTTTATTCATGCTTTATTTGATATATGTTTAAACAATAGTGTCCTTGTGTAATTTAATTTCAATAATGAAAACTAATATTGTTCATTTAATAAAACAATATATAAAAAAAAACTATTGGTTCTCAATGATAAAGCGAATGTTGCTGAAATCTTCGTTGATTTAGTGTATTATTTTAATTAGCTATCACACTATCAAATTATAAATTATTTTTGTGTAAAACATTAATTTACAAAGAATTAAATTCTATTTTTATTCGCTTAGACCACTGAATCGAACCACTGCATTGTATGCCAACTGGCAATGTTTAATAAAAACACCACCCTTATGATAATATTTCAAAAGCAGCAAGCTAAAATTGTATTAACTGTGGAATTTCTTTGAATGGTCGTTATACTGTTGGTTAATTAAGTTAATGAGTAGTGATTACATAATACTTTCTTTGATATATCAAACATTTTCTTTGTGATAATTGTAGCGTTTAAAAAAAGTTCACCAAAAACACTACACGTTTAGTCATTTTCACTACTCTATTATAAGTAAAAAATATATTCGTATTTGAATATTAAATGCTTCATGAAAATAAAAACATACAATAATAAGTACTTGAAAAATGAAGGTCAAAAAAATATCAAAGTATTTAAGATCTACAATACAAATAATATTTGATATACATATTATGTCGTTGATAGCTATTACGGTTAACGCCAGATCAGAACTGTTGAGGGCTTAAGTTTAAATATATGTTAACTATATATAAAATTGTCGGGTCCATGGCACAGTGTTCAACGTCGTTGGCTTCCATGTTAGTCCTCACGGGTTCGAATCCCAGTACAAAGATTGTTTATTCAATCGGTTTTTCGATTTCCATTCAAAGATATGGATGTTTGTGATGGCTAAAAATTTCTCCTCCCCCCACTATTTCAATCCTAAAATAACGGGACACAAAGAGAGTGATAAGCCAATGACTAGTCCTGTCCAAGCACTATATTTTTTATCACTACTACTATCTTCGAAAAATAGAAGTTGAGCGGCAGGTGACAAGTAGTTCTTGTAGAAAAATTCCTGTTAAGGTACTTCCGTTCGGACGCAATTTTCTCTATATTGGGATCGGACATGGATAGCAAATATATATTTATAAAATAATGTGTGTACAGTAAAAATATTTTTTTTACCGTATTATAGTAGAGTTCTACCAAGTAAATAATTTAAATTAAATTAATATGAAAAAATAGGTTTATATACTTTAACTTTAACATTTTTGAACTACGTTTAAGTTTAACTATCAATTTATGTTCTGGATACTTTATTTTCATTCAAATAAAAATATCATTGCCTTTATTAGCATATTTGTTTTAATGGAAAAAAAGGATGAAGTTTTTTCACCAATCGTGTATTTTTTTAAATCATATTTTCAAGTTAAATAAAAATTTTTTTTTAGTAGTTATGAAGCAAGGACTTAAATTCCACGACTCAATTAATTTAGTCAGCTTAACAAAATTCTATGATCCTTTTTTTGTAATTAGATATTGTTTTCATTTTTTTAACTCACGACCCAACTCTTTCTTGATGCTGACAGGCTGACTTTTTGTACAATATAATAAATTGTCATTTCACTTGTATCGTTTTCAGTCGGATGCACAAAAATGATTATAATTTCAACCATGCCACACCATCCATAAAACAAAGCAATAAATTCACCCGCTATAATATGATATGACACAAAAACAAATTTGAAATTCCGTGCCTCACATTTGCATCCCTCAGTCAAACACCTTACGCGCTTGACTGTGGAGCTCTAAGCTAGGCAAGTGTGTATGAGTATATAGCTGCATATATGAAAACACGTGAATTTCCCAGCCTAGGTAAGAATGTTCGTGATAAAAGAACATCAGACAAAGATTTCCGTACCGCAAGTCACTGGGCGACCGCGGATACAAAACCTTTGGGGAAACGATCAACGAATTTCAGCCAGAGTGTGTAAATCAAATTAAACTTGGGGTATATAATACTAATGTGAGGTAAAGACACGGCGGCCTGGCGATAATAATTATGTTTAATGGTAATTTAAAAATCTCAAATAACACCTTGCGTTTATAATATATTGTGTATTTTGAATATAAAGCTTTGTTCTTTTGATCGCTTGAAATATTTTCGGTTATTTATTATTCGTTAGTTTCAGTTCGTGTTTGGATTAAAATGAGCAGTGCAAAGTTATTAAATAAAAAAACCGTTAATTATTTCATTTTTTTAACTGTCGTTTATTTTTTATTTGAAATAATTTCGTAATAAATGCCCGCATTAAATCATTTAAAATCAAATATTTTTTATTATCGTGTTATTTTTGTGAATATAAAATAACGTGTCAATTATTTTTAGAAGTAAAGATAGTAAAAACAATTTGGTGTATATGGGCACCCTAAACAAATCAAACTTAAGAATGTTGAAGGTTACCGATTGGTGTTAAAAGGTAGATGATTCAGAGTAGAGAAGGAGATTGAACGAAGAGGCCAATTTTTACCCCAGATTAGCGTGAAAGAAATGAGACAACGTTTTTAAATATTTTTTAATAAGTATTTCGTCATCTAAAATATACTCAAAATATTGAAAAAAGCTTGAAAATATGTTATAACTTTTCTTAAGAAAACAAATTAATTGTCATTTTTTACTTTTGGAAGGCAACAGCTGTTTTTGATACAGTAGTTAAATGTAATTTGAAATGAATAGCTTCCAAATAATAAGTGTTTTAATTTGACAATAAGCGCAATCGGAAAAAAAATATTGTTAAAAGCTTTAAAGCGCAAGCTGAAGGATTTTGAAAAAGGTCCTTTAAAATGCCAACCCCATCATAAACACACAATAAAGATGTGGCGTGATCCTGTTGAAATGTAAATAAGTATGCCGCAAAAATCATTATTGCCTTACTCAGCATGTTTGCCGTGAACCTTTTTTCAACATGAAAAGTGAACATTTATCAAAACGAGACCATTTAATCAAAACGCAAAGCCACTAGGAAGTATGATGTCATAATTCAGACGGATTTACCCCAACTAATTTATGCATGAATAAATATGGAATCAATTTTGTTGTCATGATGCTGAACGTTGGAGTCCAGTTTAAGTTTTTTTTTGTTATTTATAGCATCGTGTGACTTGTAAATACTGTGATACAATTTGTTATATGGATTTTAATTACGCGTGCATTTATAAAGGTATTTTATGACACCTTTTATTAAAACGACGTAATACATAATTTGTTTCAAACATGTTGTTCGTTTGTTTCTGTTAACCAAGCGGTTATTACTTTTCGTTACAGCACAAAAGCGAATCAAGGACTCAATTATATAACTGTTTAACTTTAAAATAGATATTTATCTAGGCTTTAAAGTTAGTAAAAATAATAAATACAACTTGAAGAAACAACTCTATTAGGAGAGGGTATAATTCATAGCGATTGTGAAGTCAATTCTCCTTGAGTTAATCTCATGTGACTTTCTAAAATTCTCATCGAGTATATCTCGTATGATCTTTCAACTTAAAAATATTTGACGCATTGGCGTAAGCTGTAATGTCAAATATTTTTTTTTTATTAACAACTATAAAAATCAATTGCTTCTGCCGACAGGTTACGTTTTATGGATTTTGTAGTATTGTTGTCTTGCAGTAAAGGTATCAAATTGACAACATTTTAATTGAAACATTAACTTTCAATCGCTTTATAGCCTTGTTTCCAATACTATATCGGTTTTGATTTTTTAATTGCGTCTCATTTTCTGTTATCAGCTATTTTTTATTTTATGCTTGCTTCATCGTTTTGATTATATTTTTAAATAGATGTTTATTGAGCAAGTATTATGCAGTAATTTCTTAATAATCACTTTATTTTGAAATTTTTATACAAATTTGAATAGAAACTTAATTTTCAATCTGTCGTTATACATAAAAAAAGCTTTCAAATTAATAAATTAAGGTAAAGTAAGCATGGAATGAATTATTGTATATAATTAGAGTTATTTTGGTTTAATACTATTGCCAAAATTACTTTTAAATGTGCTTTAGCTTATATTTGTTATATTGTTTACTTTTATAGAAACTATACATACCAGATGACCTTGTCTGCTGTTCTTAAATTGAATTAAAAAATAAAATCAAATTTGTATTGCAAAGATTTTGTTTGAGTTGATAAAAGAAAAAAGCCTGTCTGGAAATTAATAACTCATTTAAAAAGCAAATACGTTTGTATTCTCATGATCAACGTTCCCTCTAAGCTGCGCACGTGCGCGGCCGCGCAGCAGTTGGGAAGCCCCCGCGCACTCATTCCGGGTTGGCGCGCACTACAATACAGTTGCTCAATTAATATTTGATCGTTCCGCGCAGCCTCCGCGCAGCCTTTGAAATTTCCGCGCAGCTAACCCTTCGGCTTAGAGGGAACGTTGCTCATGATATAGTGTAGTTATATTGTTTAAGTAAGCCAATTGAATACTTATTTGATCAATTTGATAAATTTAGTGCTATTTTTTGTAGTCTTATTTACGATTTCGTCGCTTACACTGGTCAACTAGTTTATAATATTTATTTGTAGCACTAGCTTTCATATAGCACGTATATCTTTAAAACAAACATCACTGTCAAATTCAACAGATAACTAAGCTCATCGTCGTTTGTAAAATCTCCATAAATTTACGTTAAAATACTTGGCATTTAGTTAGAAATCAATTATGAAAAGTATAAACAGAAGGTGCAAATACGCTCGATGTCGCTGTGAAATAATTTGCACCGGCTGTTACTTCCACATGCCCCGAGGGTCATCGCCTATTTAGTTTTGCAAATTTGTTGCGCGAAAACCATTTCAGATAATTCCCAACTGGATGTCCAACGCTCAGCGAACCAAGTGGGATGATTCGCTATTCCATAATAACGTTATATAAGCACCAGTTGATAGATAATTATGTTTTAAGTTTATCACAAAAATTATAGTCTTTAAATATCAATAATCTTTTGTTTTGTTCATTTTGTTGATAATTATTTCAATATAATCATTCAGTTATGAAAATATTGAATGAATATGTATTAACAATTATTTTATAAGTTTTAAAACTTACCAAACGTCAAGTACAAACAGAAAATAAACTTTTTAATTACCAATAAAAGTGTTTACGGCCCGTAATATTACAATCCACGATATACGTTGTATGCCGAAATAACGGAAGGAAATACTAAATATAATATAACACAATTTAGTACAACATCAGATCACTGTTTTGTATAGTATAGTGATTAAAATTAATGTTGAATTTTCAGAATTTTATAGGAACATAAACTATAAAACAATATGTTGACTTTGTACAATGTAACTAAAAGAAAAGAAACATAAAATAATTTGACAAGCAAATATCGATATCATTTTATTTGGGATTGAGATCATAATTACTTGTAAATATTATCTTAATGAGATGTTTTTATATCTCTAAATTTATTTAACCTGCCGAATCATGGAATATATTTAATTACGAAATGGATACAGTAAATAGTATTTTCAGTTTAGTTTAGTTCGATGCATAAAAAAACATTTCTTTTTACTTATATGTATTGAGCAAGCCTAACTACTTTCACTCATCACGATAAAGGCTATACATAAACTGATGCTTGCGATGAGCGAAACCGTTTATAATTTACTAGGTTCGAATTCAATTTATCAAATGTTTTACTTTCCTGAAAATTTAGTGAACCAATTAAAAAATCTAATATTTATAAATATATACATAGAACAATAATTTTCAATTCTAACATGTTCTTGTTAAAAATAAAAAAAACTACCAACAACGACAAAAAACAGTATTTTTGCAAACAAGAAAACATGTTCAATTTAAATGTCTGTCTTAGCTGTCAACAGTTGAGCTTTCGTTATTACGAACACTTTGAAGTTGTTTTTTGCTTAAAACAGTCATTTTTATTTATTTATCAGTGTGACAATATATTTTATTGACATCTTAGATGGCTTTTTATGTAAACACTTCAGCTGTCTACAACCGAACAACTTTACTATCAAATCTAAAATTTACTTCACTTACATATATTTTTGTCATATTGGTATGTTAGTAAATCTTGTCACAAAACTTGTCACTTGAAAAAAAAACAGACACGCCTTTGTCATATTCTAATTGCCTTCTTTTGTCCGCTTTATTTGCACCTTTGCCAAAAAAACATTAGATATTTTACAAAAAAATTATTGTGTCATTGTTATGCTAGAATAATATTTTCACCAAAAAACTTAATAATCTATTTTTAATATTAATAACCTTAAATATATTCAAATAATTGATAACACATGTGCTTATTGAACTTAAATACCAGAAATTACGTTGAAAATACTCTTTTTGACTTATTGAAACTGCATTTTATTGATTATAGAACACATGCATTATTGCTGATTATTGATTTTGTTGAACGTAAAGTTTCGTCTAATGATCGATTCCATATTGCAACCGATAACTAAAGAACTAACTAAAGAAAATCAATTTTTTAGTGAATGTTTGCATATATATTAGAAGAATACCATTAAATTATTTGTTTATATAGTAATTATAAAGAAAATACATGTTTACATACACTCGCATATTATGACATTCGGTTTTCGTCATTGATGGTTTTTAAATAATTATTTGTCAGCTTTTACAAAGCCATATACTCATTTACTCGATTCTTAGATGTTTATAAACAAAAATGAAATAAAGAAAGTATTAATATTTAGCTTATTGTATTGCTCAACTTACTCTTTTTCAGGAACAGATCATATATGGTTAAAAAGATATAAAAAAAATAAAAACAAAAAAATATTATCTGTTCGGAAAAGAGCGTTTGACTGATTGGATAAATAGCAAATCTCAGAAGATTCTCTGTTAGCTCCAATAGGAGTAAACGTGCTCTGTCATGGAAGTTAATTTAGTCAGTAAATAACTATACAACATGAATGTTGAAACTGCGATAAAGTGTGGCAAAGCACGCATACAATAATTTTAAGGGTCACAATAATTATTATGTAGCTATTATTTGATTTGTTATTTTTACATCAACTCAAATACAATATTGTTTAATAATTCATTTATTGAATTGGCTCAGCAAGTCTGTGAAAAAAGATCAAATCTCAAAATTATTAAATATCAACTCGGGGAAAACAAAATTAACATTGCACGCTCTAACGTAATCACCCCGCCTCCGATATTGCTATTTACCTTGGAAAATATTTTTTTTCTTCAAGCTCGCTCTCTCTGTTTCGTCATTAACGATAATGAAAAGCTCTCGTGCGACACCTTGAGACACTTTCGTCTACTAAACTTTTACAAATGTTTGACTATCAAACTGTTTCCCTGTTTACCTGACAAAATTGGGAGATTTTTATCACGATGTAAGCGGCAGAAATTTCTTATTGCTTAATAAAGTCTTTCATACTTTAAGCCTTTTAAGCCAGTTTAGTCGCTTTCTTAAGTTGTGGTGTCTACGGGTTTGAATCCCAGTATAAACACTATCACAATTATGAGTTTGAGCACAAGCACATGAATATCTGTGATGTCTTTTTAACATCTCACATATCTTAACCTTAACACGAGGTTTTGAAAGTATTTAATAATAATGTTGCTAGAGATTATTAGTTTAAGAAACATTATATAATATGAATCCTGTATGTACACTGTTTTATGCTTAAATTTACAAGCCGTATGGTAAAATTTCTAACTCTTTTGAACGATATTGTTTGTCTACTGATTCGCACCTCGATAACAAGAGTGAATCCTGAACAACATGGCTGTAACAGATTTTTTTTATTGATAATATCTCTCTCACTATGAAGACTTAGTTTATCGTTATTATATCCAGACTATGTTAATTATACATTCACAAAAGTTTTTAATAGTATGAACTACAAGTATGGTATTGGTTGAAAACTTTATTGCTTACAATAAAAATCATATTCAAAGAATTATATTAAAAAAACAATATAGGTATTCGCTAGCTGTATCGCTCGAAATATAGTAGAATGATATGCAGTATAACAATATATATAACAATACAATACATGACATATATGCACTGAACATACGAATATCAGTTCCATTGAGTACTCTCACATCAGTTAGACAAAACAAAAGAGAATGAAGAATATGTTTGGTAGTGCAAGCTTACACAAAAGAAAAGCGATGTAGCTAACTATATTATAATTATTTTTTTTACGTTGATAAGAAATCGACAGGAAATTTTATAAACATGTGAAGTCAATATTCAATGTGAACGTATAACTTTAGGATTATATAGTCATCTCACGTTCAATAATCTGCGCCATAATATTCCTGAAAACGTAAACTTTATACAAATATTTTCAAGAAGATAATAAACTATGATACATTTCAAGGCGAGTATCGGTGAGATCCAAACCAGATGCGTGTATAACAAGAACACCAACGAACGCCAACGGCTTAGGGGAGAACTAGCTGTTATTTTATTCATTAAAAAGGGGATGCCCTTTTTATCCGGGACATCGGCATTCCGATGGAAAAAAAACACCACGGTTAGTTGTATTAAAAAACTTAGCGGAATCGGTCGGCGCTATGGATGTTAACGCTTGTTTTTTAAGTCTGAAAAGTTTCCGTCATTTCTGGGCTTACAAAGTTTTTTTTATGTTTTTGGCAATGATGTAGAATTTAAAAGTGATGTTTTCGTCTGAAAATTTTTCTTAACTTGATAATCTAAAAAAAAACAATAATTATTACATGTTAGCATAACCATTATAATGTTAATTCATACCAATTCCCATTACTTTGTATTATTGATATAAGTACTACATAGATATAATTGCATTTAGCTTAGTAAATTTCAATGCAAGTTTATAATTCTCTCTCAATTATCTAATTCGCAACAAACTGCAGTACAAATATAATATGATTTTTCATTTCAGCAAGAATAACATTTTTTTTAACATTATACGTAGCATTTGTGATGAATTAAAATATTTTGAATTACACAATTATTTGATATAGTCACGAAAAAACTGCAAGTAACGATTTACTTTTAGTTATGTGCATTTAATCTTTATTTGAAGACCTGTATCATTGACAAAAATACACAATATATAACTTAAAAAGCTAACCAGCTTAGTGAATAAATCAGATATATCAATAACTTGACTCTACGTGTCTAAACATTGTCATTAACAAAATTATTCATATTATTAATTGTTCAGATATTTTTCTGTATTTCTCTAAAATATGAAAATTGACTATTTATTTTACAGCAACATTTATTGTATAACAATAAAATAATGATGAAACTTTTTATTGTTTTATTTTAAAAAGAATAAGTGGTTGAACGTAAGTGAAAGTGATATTTCTTAATATTACTTACACACTTCGATTGAGTAACAGGCTAACGCGATTCAGGACGAAACGTAAGTGCACGGTGGTTGAGTATCGCAAACGGGGAATTTAAAACTTTAAAGTGAGGACTTATCCAAGAATAATAATATCCAAGGACTTATCCGATTCCATCGCAAATTAAAATATAATAAAAAGGGGACGTCAAAGCTCTGAGTGATCTGCCTACATTTACGAGGGATGAATTAATAAAGGCGAGTCAAGGAGCATTTTTATCATTTAATATACCTACTAATTGCGTCGATTGAAATATTCATTTATTTATTGAGGAGACGTTTATTTCGAATTCTTCAGTAGAATTTTAAAAGCTATTTGACGTTGTATATTAAAACAATTAGTATTTTTGACTTATCGTTAGAAATAAAATTACAAAATTATTTAAAGTTCAACAATATGTGCGATATCAGTTTTATTCATGATAAAATTCTTTAAAAATCTGGCAAGCGTTGCAATGGCACTCAAAGAAAGAAAGTGGTTGTGTTTTAATTGTTTTTATTGAATTGCATGTTTTCTTTTTATGTCTGTTTGTCGTTTGAAGTTTTTTGTCGATTTTTTATGGTACGACACACGCGTCACCGACTGTAAATTAATTGTACCATAACCTTTGCGCAAGTGCAAGCATACGTTGTCAAAATTAACTGTATGGCAGACATACAAACATTGATTTTTATATATAATACCTCCTGTAAGCTAATTTTACTATGGGTTTAACCTTTCCAAAAGTGCAAGCAAAAAGTTTGTCAACGTTTTTTTAGCAATCGGAAGAGCGGTGTGGCAACGCATGAAATACTAACAAACAAACATTCATTTTTATATATTAGATTTGATAATTTCGTAACTCCACTCTTACCTCTTTTTAACTTATTTGCATTGATATCTGCCGTACTTAACATATGTAATTCATTAGTTATAAATAATATTAACTTTTGCGTCTTACCTCTTCCGTGCCTAAGATTTGTTTTGCAGTTTACAACGTAATAATTACATACATTTTTTTGTTTATTTGATAGCCTTGTCATATTTTTTGGTGATGCTTATTAAAAAGACGAAATAGTTGTCACAATTTATCACACCGGAAAATTTATCACACCGCACAATCCAAGCTATTCAGATGTTGATGTAAGTAAGATGAGATAATCATTTTTAAATTTAAAAAATGTAAACTTTTATAATTAAACTGTTATAAATGAAAATAAATCTACTTGTAGGTGATTTAGACTTGTGATAAGGTATGTTTATTATCTTCTATATTTTCTATAGAAGTTCTATATTTTTTAATGTTTGCAAAGTAGATACTAAAAATTTTTTTTTATAATTCTTTTAACTTGCAACGCATTTTAGTAAATTCTAAAGATAAACTTAATATTCTTAACCAAAGTGGCATTTATTTAATTGATTGCGACTCTTGTGGAGCCAGGTATATTGGTCAAACGGGAAGAGCTTTTAATATCAGATTTAAAGAACATCTAGCCTGCTCCCGTAAAGGGAATGAATTATCTTCATTTGGGAACCATTTTTTCCTAAATAAGCATACATTTGATATCTCTAAAAACTTTAAAATCCTGCATGTCAACAATAAATCGTTAAAACTTGATAAACAAGAGATCTTAGAAATAAATAGACATAAAAAAAAAATTACCTAACTCTAATTTATTAAACGAACAGGTTGTATTTGCATCATCACCTTTGTTATATCCGTTTCATTAATCTAATTCTAACCAATGTTAACTGCTCTTCTATATTATTTATATGTTTTTCAAAATTTATTCCTTTTGTAAGAATTGATATGGTTTTTAAAAATGTCTTTTTCAGAATCTTCATTACTGCTGATTTTGTTGAAGTACATCATTGCTTGGAAACGGGAAAAACACCAAATCATCATTAGGATATTTACTTTAGTAATGTAGTGTTTCACTTTGTGTAAAAATTTCCCAAATTTTAATTGTGTTTATAATTGATATCGTTTGCCACTTAGATTTATTATTCTTTGATGATGATTTTTTAATTGTTATGGGTGTTAAGCATTTTAATTTTGTGTAATTATAATGTAATTTGCTAATCCTTTAAATTGGTAATAGTTATTTACACCTTTTTATTTCAATTTAAATTTGTATAAATATCACTGTTTATATATTTTTCTTATCAGTTGATAATGCTCACGATGAGCGAAACCGGTCCTGATCTAATAAATTTTATGTGGAAAAAGTACTAAAAATCTTTTATTATTTTTATTATAATGCCTTTCCACCAAGTATTGACAGTAAACACCTTAAAAGTGAAAGTAGATACTGTTGAAATATGATTGCATATTGCCATGCGATCAGTCATATTTTTTAATCCATGTGATATAGGCAAGAATGCATTTACGTCACAAAAACAAATTCTCGGACATTAAAATTATTTCAACAATAAAGGTTTTTATTCTTTTCATTAGTGGAAAACCCTGATAATATTTTAAATAAGGTAAATAAATATTTGTTACATACAATAAAAGCTACTATTTTAAGCAATATAAAGTACTATTTTTTACTATTAATCTACATACATATTGTTACTACAAAAGTGAATATTTTACTTCAGTTATTTGTGCTTTTTTTCACTTACATGCTTTATAAATACAATCGTGAATTTTCAAATCAAGTAATTTACAAAGATTGCTCTGTGATACAGTATTCCTTAAGTGTTTATTCGTAATTCTGTTACACTCTAAGGCAAAGCCCATACAACTTTCATAATTCAATCAGTTCCTTTTGCACGAGAGATGGTGTATACACTTAGACTTGAATTTGTTTCGCTTGTGGAATAATGAAAACCCGTTTTCAATGTTTAGTGAAATATGTATCAACGCTCCCCGCTAGATTTCACGTCGAGATGAATGTCAACCTGTACGAAATGGTTCACATGTATCTCAACGTCGACTTACATTTTTCCTTTAATATTGACGTAGCTACGGAGTCTAAATTTGTTATTAAGAACCAAATGGTACACATCTAAATTAAATTGTGTAATATATACCGAACATTTTAGTTGATTTACCAGGATAACACACCACAACAAAGTCAAAAAATCATTTTTTTTATTATGTTGAGAGCTATTTTGGCTTTTAGCGTAAGGTTAACAGTTTTGATGATATCGTAAACCGAAATATCTCTCAGTTAAATAAAAAAATCTGTAGAACTAAATACAGTGCTACTTTAACATTAATTCAATGTTCTATTAAAGGTAATTAATCACGTTGAATTAACAAAGATAAGACTTTCGATGGATTCGGCGATAACTTTGTGGAAGTTCATTGTAATATAAAATAACACAAGTACAAGCTGTGACACGTGTTTCGCTTCAGAGGCATTCTCAGACAATGTTACTTTCACAAATGCTTGTTTAAGTACGAATGATTCTAATTTGTTAACGTAAATATCATTATTGTTTGTTTGTTTTCTATCATCTTCTACTTGCCTCCTGTTTTTATTTTTATTTTTATAATATATCAGAAAAGTAAAATTAAAATCGTTTGTACTTAAACAAGTTACATGTTACGTAAAAAAATGTGGCACTTGTTTCATCTGTGAAATATTTTAATTATAACTTCCAAATTAACTTTCACAACGTTACCGCTAAATTCATCAAAAACAGAAATGCTTATTTGAAGTAACTTTAACTGTATTGAATTGTTGGCGTCGTCAAAGATATTACTCATGTGAAATATCAAATTATATATATTTTTTTTAATTTACAATCAACGTTTTGTTATAAGGTTCATGCAAAACAATGTATTATTTATTAAAAATATATTTTATTCTTGCATAACTTGTGTAGCAAGATAAAATGTTTAGTTTTATTAGACGATTAAACTTTTAAACTATATATAATATATAACAAGTATTTATAAATCAATCTACACATTTTTAAGTAACAAATAAAACTAAAAGAAATATAACCGTATCGAGAATCTGGGGAAAATCAATACGATAAAATAGGTAATCAAAAGTAGAATAAAAAATAATAGAAATCCTTAAGGTATATTATCATTATACAATTTTAAGTCGACGTCGTTGAAAGTTTTTGAAAAACACGCTGGCAATTCTCAGGTGACGTATGAATGAATTAATATAAAACTTCCTGAAAAACAAGTATCAAGACAATGCAGGTTTTTCAGCACATAGCTTCCTGGGTAGGTTCAACCAACTTTATTTTCGCTGTAGGTACGCTACATTTGCGGGCAAAGCTCCGAGAAACACTCACCGCTACCTACTTGGAAAGCTCTGAAGAGCGTAAGTATAAAATAAAAGTAACACAAGGAGTTAGTATGTAAATCCCTAATAATCTTGATAGATTTTCAGCTTATTTTGCAACATGTTTGTGAATTTCATCCATGCCTTTACACTCACACACACCGTAAGTATATATTTCCGATTCTATCTCTAAACTGTTAATGTATCAAATAACACATATTATTGCACAACACAGTGCTGATAAAATATTAATATATATATTTCTATACAATCAAAAAATGAAACATTATAAAAATGATCAAAATAATATTTATTTGTGATATTTTTTAAGCTTACTACGCAATTTAACAAAAAAACTTTTATATACTTGTATGAATAAATCATACACAGTTGTGTAATACTCAAATTTAATAATGATATTTCATATCAAATCATAAGAGTTAGGACTACTACGAAAGTATCTAACGTCGCGGGATAATAACGGTGAAAACAACACTTGAGCATTATAACATTTGGCGTAGAGGCGTAGAAGTATAAACTCCGTAGACTTAACAGTACGGTGTTGTAAAATTGTACGTAATTTGTCGCCATAAAGTTAAAACGCTTTGCCATATTATACAACAAATAAACTTTGCTGACAATATTTTCAACTTTGTTTATTTAGAATAATAATAAATTTAGAAGATTTTTATGACTAGTATTAGAAAAAAAAGTCAATGGTTTCATAAGGTGTCCCAATATTTAATCTACATATCTGTTTAACATTATGTCGTATGTTAAGGGCTTGGATATTTTTTAATTGCAACTTACATGTATTAAAAATCGGCGTAGTTGATTTTGTTTTTTAACATTATATAAAGTGGTTTTATTGTCGTATTTTAATATATATCTATCAATAAGATGCTACAAAAAAACTCGTTGACAGAGAAGTTAAAGAAGACGGTATACAAAAATTTTATTTCAAATATTAGACTTAAAAAAACATTAATTGTGCTATAATGCAAAACGTACTATTTCAAAATGAGCGATATTGAGTTAGGTATGCAGATAGCGTAATTCAAGACTAAGGAATCGACTGGTCCTAATAGTTTTTATATAAAATGTCTAAAACACTGTCGTTTTCAAAATGGAAATCATATTTTTATGCAAATCTTATTTTGTTTGTGTTATTTGTTATAGTATTCGACTCTACTAAAAATTTGGAGTTTTGGAAATAGTAGGTTTTGTATTATAACACGACAATTGTAATGTTATTTACAAAAATGAAATAGCGGTTTAAAAATATGTACATTTTTAGTATTAAAATAAATAAATTTATCATCAATAAATATTCCGCAGATCTTTGCATTACTTTAATTTAATATAACAAGCAACCGGCCCGTAAATCCTTACTTATATATTCGCATCATTTTGATATTCATATTTTTTTCCAGGAGTATTTTTTTGTCTTTTTCCAGTATCGTTCGTGTCTGCCCAGCCTTCGTAATGTCAGCAGAAATAGCGCTGCGTTCGGTTTGAACATAACGAGCCGAAAACATCTGAAATGTACCTTCCCATTCCTTGCCATAATTATATCAGACTCTTTATATTTCACCCTCTGCATAGACAAAAAATGTTACCTTCTCATTTCTCTGGATAATATACTGAATACTACTGAACAACTAAAATAAAACAATATTTCATCTCTAGTTATTATTTTTATTTTTATGCTTACTTGTATCTATCATAAATGCAGTTTTCTTTACTTTCTATAAAATACATACTCGTCTTAATTTCACATGTTACGTACGTGATTAAAGTATCATAAATAACATAGTTTATATGATCGAATATAGATGTCTTAGATGTAAAATATTGCTATCTCCATAAATCATAATATTGATAACACTGAATTTGAATGTGTGCAAGCTAAATTTTGTGATACAAAAATGAGTTTTTAGTTTCATATTATTACAGTTTATTTTTTAACATTCATATTAAAAGAAAGCTTTTTATCACGCTGCAAAGGGTAAAATGTTTAAACTTTCTTCACTCTAATAGTACAAATATGTTGTTTATTAAATAAAATTTTGTCTGGAGAATTTAGAATACTACATTTTATTAAAAATAAATAATTTATTATCTTGAACAATATGTTAAGAGATGCAATATTTTAATTAATTATATTTTTTAAATTCTTCAAAAATTTACATGCTTGGACCTTATTTTAAAACCACAAAAATACTACAATATGCGGAATTAACAGTCATACACGACAACATACATATCTAACGGAGCACTATATTTGCATAATACTTGTATTGAATGTAAAAGTCAAAATTTGTACCCTATCGATAAAATGTATATTTTAGTGATTATAATTTTCACGGCTTAAGTCCTGTACCGAAAACAATAAGAGCTTTTCTGTAAATTTAAATATATTTTTTACTCGTCTTGTGCTAATCTTAAATAATTCAAAACTATATTTTAATATGTGGCGCATTAGCAATCAGCTGTTGAGGTTAAAATTCTTATTCTAAAAATGTGTAATTTTGTTTATTTTTTATCAGACAATAATAATTATTGAACAAACAAATGATAATACAAAGTTGTTTTTAAATAAATAAAAAAAATATTTTTAATGAAAAACAATTAATCATATGAAAATTTACTTGGTATACGATGATGTTTAATTTACAATTCCATTCAAAAATCACAACACAGGATGACTTACCTTTTATCCATATCATTCTGCTTCGTTTCATCTTTTCTTAAGCGATTCGTAAACGATAAATAATTCTGTACAAAACGGCAAGTAAAATCAAAGCAGAAACTTTTTTAAGTACTAACGATGACATTTTTATTGACAGTTTCAAGTAACTTGGACAAAGAGACAAATGAAAAGTTTCGATTTTGCCAAGAAAGTTTTCCGCTGAGCCAAAGCATGTATATTGAATCAAAGTTTCTTAATAACGACAATGATAGAATCTTCGAATGCCTTTGACATTTTCATATGAAAAATAGGATTAAACTCCGTCGAGTAAGTCTTAGTAACTAGGTTGTATCTTGAACCTACTCCTAAATTATAAATGATCAATCATAACTTTTAATAAGTTTACTTTTTAAATACAAATCGTGTGGTGATAAGATCAATATTCAAATAAAAAATTGATTGTTATAGATATTAGTTATTCAGCATAATGTTTAATATTATACAATTTTAATTCAAAACGATTTTGGTTTGTTTTGATGAGAATTTTCTTAAAGTTATTTAATTTTCATATCTCGCATAGCCGGATGTTGTATTTTAGACTTTTAGAAAATAAACTTTTGAATACTTTATAAGCTATATTAAAATATATCTCTTACGAGGATTTTGCGAGGATGCAATATGACTGAGCTCCATGAAATAAAGATAATCCTGGACAAGGCAACAGGCTCACTCTAATCCCGCAAAATGAAACTGAAAAGGGTTTAAGCCAGAAGCGGTCTACTTTAAACATATGATTGAAATCTGATAAAATTAATATACATAACCTCATACTTCTTATTCACTTTACTTTAAACTTTATTCATTGTAAAAAAATTCTCATATATGGTAAAAAAATATGATAAACGTATTATTAAATTCGGTACACAGAAGTTTGTTTTGCGATGAAAAAAAAAACACTTTTAAATTTACAATCGAACATTTAAACATCATATCATTATTTTGACATTTTTGTTATTTAAAATAAAACCAGATGAAAATAAATCAATTGATATCGGTTAACAGTTGCTTACTATGTTTGTCTTTGAATATATGTATTTTAAAATGGCTCACGATATTGGTACATGGACTATAATACATACTTATACCTGTCAAAAGAACAGACAAACGGTGCAGCCATGTTCGAGAAAATAAAGAGTAATAAACATTGAATCGGTACTAAAATTTAAAAGGAATACTGCCAACCGAGGTAGTGTGGGGTGGGTCGATAAGAACGGAAGGGTGCTAAAACATCTGGCAGCTCGGACTCTATGGATAATATTACGTTTTTGCTAGACGTTGACAATCGCTTTGATATTTATATTTTGTTCTTTTACCTACGAAACTTAACACGCCCAGATAAACCGAATACATATTATGCTAGATTATATTTTTCAACATATTTTATCGTATTAACATATTGTTGAAAGTCAATGTTGGTTTTTATTTGAATACATGAATGACAGAGAACGTGAAGAGTTCATTTTCATATACCTCTCATACCACTACATTTTAATAGCGTAAAAAATATCAAAGAAATTTTGTTGAATCAATGCCCAGGCAGTTGGGTATTTGCTTCTTCTAATATGAATAGGACAATACATGGCATTACAGCTGACTTCAATTCACCGTGCATTTGACAGCTATAATGGTTTTTTTACATTTTAGGAAGGACCTTAAACCATAAATCAAACAAATATAAATAAGAATCATTCTGCTAGTGTATATTATATAAGAAAAAATATAAAATTTAATAACGTATTTATTTCAAAAGCAAATCATATAATAAATGGCTTTTTTACGGAATCATTATACTACAATCAATTTGTATTATTGTCGATGAATTCGGCGACAACTTTGTAAAATTTAATTTGATAAATATACGAGTCCACTGATTGACCTAAAAATTTAAACGCAGTATGTAGAATATTTAAGTTATCAAATTTATTTTTTTATAATATTATAAATCATTGTTTTTACTCATTCTAAAACTAAAAGAAATGTTATCTCAATATTTTTTTTCTATTATATCACCATTGAAATCATTATTCCAATGTTTGACACAATTGCTTACTATTAAGAATATTCAACCTGAGTTCTAAACAATAAAATGCACTAACTTCTTTTATATTCCTTGCTTGAGTTGAATGGAGTGCAATTGAATTTATTACTCTAAATTTCCCTGGAAACGTTCTGCATTTCCCATATTGTTTATATGTACTTTAAGTTTCATGACCATAAAAGGTTCGAATAACATTTTTCGTGTAGCAACACTGAGTTATACGTTCAATAAAAGTATCTTTGTATTTACAGTTAAACAGAGAAAAATAGAGTTTTTAACGAGTTAGTTTTCTATATAACCTTTGATAGATAAATAATTCAAAGCCTTTATTTTATATTCAAATGTATTATTTTCACCCTAAAAATGGGTTTTGTATTTTTGTATAACGATCTATAACCAATACGACCAATAAAACTGATAAAATTGGGTAATAGCATAGTTTATTTATCTTCAATAATTAATATTGTTTATACAGTTGATGGAATACATTTAACAACTTAATTAATAATGAAAACAACGCGTTGTAAAATGAAGTTTTAACAAATAGTAATGCATCTGACAAAAAATATAATATTTAATCAAATGATTTGCTTTATTATGCAAATAATTTCTAATAGTGGTGCATATTTTTTTAAACTCTACTTAGAACAAGTATATTGATGGTTATATCGTTTACTTACATCAAAAAAACAAAATACATTGACAGATATTCAAAAAACAGTTCATTTTTTATCTTGGATAAACTGAAAGACCAGCGGGTACGTAGGCGTACGTCAACTCTTCCAATCTCAAAATAATAGAGCGATTAGAGATGTACCATTTTAACTTGACTGTGGCAGAAATCGGAACTAAAATTGTCGCCTTAGGACGTATTAACTATGGCAACGTTAATGATGCGATGGTGGCGCCCTCGCGGACAGTCAAGTTACGCTGGCACATCTATAGTTTAACACTGGTATTGTCATAGTCGTATACTTTCTTCGTAAAATGAGAGGTTGAGCAATTAAGTAACAAACATTTTTCAAAGAAAAAATATATTGAGATACCTTCGTCAAGAGGTTCGGTTAACATTGGAAGCTGGCGTGGATTATATATATATATATATATTGACATATTTTATAACTCAATTTGTCACACTAAGCTTTGCTTATAACCACGTTTTGTTGAGAAATAACGAAAGTTTTATGTCCATTTTAATTTGTTGCGACAGCCATTGGTGAATTTTATAAACTCCGGTAATGATGAATCACAGTTATTCATAATAAACAATATCGTCTGTGCAATCGATACCTAACAAAAAAGACTATGAAAAATTTTGTAAAATATTCATGGTATCAAGTTAGAAAATGGAAAGAGACATTTTGTGTTAATGTTTACACTGTTAAAAAAACAAACTATAGATTTTTAAATAAAAAAAAATGTCCAACTGCCCACTCAATTTTCATGAGAAGCGATGTAAATTTATTGAGATTGACGATAATTTTTCAAATACTGTGTAGGCACCCAAGCATATCGACTGTGGAAAGGAAAAAAGACGTAACCCTTAATTTTCCAAAACAGTTTTTTTTCGATAATCACAATGTATACAACTTGACACACATTTTATCAACAAGATGGAAGCTGAAAATGCCGAATTAGTATCTAAATTAAGCTTTTAAGTTTGAAAAAGATTACCTTGTAAAAAATTAAAACCAAGAAAAAACACTGAAATAATGGTTTTTCCGAGACAATTTCTTCAATTAATATTAGATTATGTCAATTGAACACCAGTTTATAAGTATCCGTGCACTTCAAGTTTGTGTGCAATTCATAATTTGCATATGTCACAAAATCATCAAAACACGTTTTTTGTGTCTCCTGTAAAATTTGCTATGTGTGCTACGTCCTTTTTCCTTTCCAAAGTCGATATGTATATTTGAAAAAAAACATTTTTTTGATGATGAATTTCAAAATTTAAGATTCCATCAACTTTATACGTTTGTTATTTTACCCTACGGTCTTTATTTCAAAAGTGAAAGCAAAAAAAAGCGCACGTAATACTTGCAACATATCTAATTTAGACACTATCGCTAACAATGCTGTTTCCAAAATGGTTTTTCCGAACATTTCAGCCACAGAACTTAACCACCCATTCAATTTAAGCAGTACAACGCCTCTATCGAAAATCTCGCCGGTGAATTGTAAATAAAAAATATAAAATAACAAACGTCGTGCTATCTGGCGACGGACCCTTTTTATTCGCCGCAAGCCGCTTTTTGTGAACGAGATCATATGCAGATGCGGGCGATTTCGCTAGCAACTTCAACTATCATTTGTCATGTCGAAAGCATTTCGTAGGATAATGCGATGAGTGCAAGGAAATGTCACAGACAGTCTACTCAGCCGAGGCTGGTTGGCTTTGCGCTACTTTTTACAATAAATCTAATGCACACTGCCTCTGCAAATGATCAAACAGAAAGCTCGTGTGATTGTTTGTGAGAAGAGGCATAGTCTTCAAATTTTGGCAAAGTATTTTTTAAGGAAAATTTTGTGAATTTTTAAATAATTCCAGTAGCAGAAAAGACGGTCTTAAACTCATCACTGGCCACGCGAACGGTTATTTAATATTTTTAAAATATCTGTATTAAACTTGTATTTCCGTATTGAAAGAACTGTTGAAATATGAAATAGGTAAATAAATTCTGGTGTGTCGCTTCTTGAGGATGCATCTTCAGACAAAGCGTTTCGTTAGATACATTTTACGCAATTTCTGCTCTTTTATTTATATTGTGTACAATAGTTAAAGAATTTATACTAAAACATATAATTTTATTACTAAAAATATCGTATTATACGTTTATATAAATGAAAATGTTATACTGCATGAATCACTAATTTATTTATTTGTTTAACACTAAGTAAAGTTATATTATCAAAAAACTATAGGGGCAGTTAATTAAAAATAAATAGTTATTCATATTTAAGACGAAAATTGTACATCCGTGTACAACGACCAATAAACTGGAACCTGGTTTACCAAATCAAATAAAGTAATATTATAAAAAAAACCTAGGTGTTTAAATGTCTTAACAAGCTTTCTTTATTTATACCGCACATACAATTGGTCTGTTAATTTATCATTTATGTTGTTATTATGTCTTTATATTTCATCGTTAATTTAATTGTAATTTTCTCATGAAATCCTGGAATTTTTAAAACAATTTTTGTCCATTTAAATACCGAAGAATTTGCAGAGTTGTATTTATTCTTAATATTATTCTCTTTAAGCTCTTCTCAGACTTTGAAATTCAAAATCCCAGGAATTTACGGAAATATCAAAATGAAACGACGCGAGATCTGTTTTTTTTTTTAATTTTTAGCTCTTCCCAGAGTTTGAAATCCAAACTCCCAGAAATTTACGGAATAAATCTTTTAGGCCTCACGCAACTGTCTCAAATTTTCTCAATCCAAAAATCTCGGGATTTGTACTATAACAATCCCGGAATTTCGGGATTGGAGGCCATAATTATTTTGTCTATAAAAAGTCATTGCTTTAATAAAACTATTTATTTATGTTGATTTATGAATGTATATTAGAGATGTTTTCTGTAGTCAGACATCTGTAAGCCAATGCAAACAAGAGTTCTTATGGAAGGAACAGACTGAATAGAATTTTTTCGATTATCTCACAATGACGCTGTTTTAATTTTAGACAACACAAAATATAAAAAATACTTATTCGAAAGAGAAAAAATAAATACAAAATGCTTCATTAGTCTGCGTTACTCTGGGGGCCACAATTCAAAGTGTATTTTTCTCCAGTACCAGCGGTGTCGTAACAAATGGCTTATACGCTCTCAATAGAGCCAAAGAAAAGGGCCTCTGACAGTGGCGTATTTTGATTATTCCTCTTCTTTATATAAATAATCAATTTGAATTGAAGCAGCATTATCAATTTAAACAGTATAATAATTTTAAAATATTTTACTTGATATGTGAAAAAACGTAACGCGCAAAACAATAAATAATAGTAAATAATAATAGTTTTGGGAATGTGAAAGTATAATTTTTGATTTCTTAATTTTAGAATTTGAAAAGTTGGCAATGTATTTTAGGAATATTTTTTATCGTCCAATATCATGTAATAACACCCTTGTAAATATTTTTTTTATTTATAATATGTTATATTTCGCATAAGGTAAATTCCAGAATACCATTTTTAGATGGATGTTCTCGTTATCAGACTTAATGATTTTAAAAAATCGCATATAATTAACAAAAACTAACAGCTAAAGTTGGGTGACTAATAACAACCATTTCTCGTAGAACACTTCTGTAGAGTAAGTCTGTACTAAAAATTTACCCGGTCCATATAAGGATTGTACGTAGTTATACAATAAAGCTTTCGTTGTTGTTACTTTTTTAATATTACTATACATTTTTTTTAAATACATATCCGCTCCCAATGTAGAGCATATGACCTCCTCATGGAGGTGTCTCAACAGAAGTTTTTTTCTACGAGAACTGTTGAAAAAAGTGAGTAGTAGGGAAAGAAGGATATGGCTAGAACAAGACTAAAGTGGTTGGCTAATCGCTATTGCTACACCCAGTTATTAAAGAATCAGTAAGATGGGAGGAGAAGAAATGATGTGAATTGACACATCACAAACACCCAGTCATCGATAACAACTTTGAATTGAATAATTCTCAAATTCACTGTGATCTGACAGGGAATCGAACCCAAACCTGCGTGATCGGTAGAGCAAGCTCTAACCAACTGGGCCACAGCAGGTGACATATACACAAATAATCAATGTTAAACATTATTTATCGCCTGTGTGGTCGAGTGGTCAACGTCGTTGTCTACCATTACGGAGGTCACGGGCTCGAATCCCAGTACGGGCAGTTTTATAAATTGATTTTTCAATCGATTTATGAATTTCTGTTCAAAGGCATGGATGTATGTGATGTCTTAAATTCCCCCCTCCCACTCACCATATCCTATGAACAGGGCGTATCGAGAGCGATTAGCTAACCACTAGTCCTGCCATAGCCCTTTCCTTTTCTTCTATTCCTACTGTCTTAGGAAAAAGAAAGGTTGAGCAACTGAGTAACACGCAGTTCTCGTAGAAACACTTCTGTTACATTGGGAGCGGACATGGTAAAAAAATAAATATATTATTGCGGTTTTTGGGCCTTAGGCGTTTATTGGTATCTTTAGATATGCCACTGCTGTTTAAGAATGAATAGGGTTAAGTCGCCACAAGTTCATGAGATTATTGCGGTAAGGGAGATGTCGTTAGCCTTAGGCGACCTGCCAAGACTCTGTCCAATACTATGGCTTCAATTGTGGGATTACACATTAAAGTGGCTTGGCCCATATGAGAAAAAGAAGCTTTATTTTTTTTACCGGGTGACTGAATAATACGATGTCAAAATCTTATAACCATAAGAGAATTTTCTATTTTGTAAGTCACTGTAAGGCAAAGTCGATAAAGAAAATTTTGCTTAAGGTATTTAATCCGATTAGTGTGACACGCATTTAGTAAGACTAATATTTTAGAAAATCTGGCTAGTGAAGCTTGTGATTAGTGATAAACAAAATTATCCATTCAGCAAAATTTACTTCGTAAAAGTTTAAAAAGAAATATATATTTTAAGATTCATGTACGACGCAAAAAAGCGTTGGACACCCTGATACACTGAACGAACCAAAGCAAAAAATAATAATCAAAAAATGCTAAAATAATCATTATATTTGCTCACATATTGACAATATTGAACGTATAAATTGTTTTTAAAGAATTTAGTGATAAATTATTTGTCGCAATTATTTTCTTACCAACTGTGTGAAATGAAAATGGCAATTTGATTAATGGATAAAAAATAAAACACTAATATAGTTAAATAAACTATTAAAACAATTTGCTGATAGGTATTCACTGTTTGTGAAACACCTTTAATTAAATTTTATTTTTACCATGTCCGCTCCCAATGTGGAGCATATGGACTCCTAACGGAGTTTATCTCAACAGGTGTGTTTCTACGAGAACTGCTTGTTACTCAGTTGCTCAACCTCTCTTTTTTCAAAGAAAGTAGAAATAGAAGGATAGGGCTAGGACAGGACTAGTGGTTAGCTAATCGCTCTCGATACGCCCCGTTCATAGGATAAAATGAGTGGGAGGGGGGAATTTAAGACATCACATACATCCATGCCTTTGAACAGAAATTCATAAATCGATTGAAAAATCAATTTATAAAACTGCCCGTACTGGGATTCGAGCCCGTGACCTCCGTAGCGGTAGCCAACGACTTTGACCACTCGACCACACAGGCGGCACTGTAATTACACGGCGGCAATTATAATTACGATGTCTTTATTTTTAAGAAACGGTGAAAAACTATCAGAATCATAAAGAAGAAATAAATAAATAAATATTGACAGCCTCTTCAGTCAACACGTTGCTAAGGGCGTAAACTATAAATAATTATGCATTTTTCGGAAGAGCAATTCATAGAGAAGCTTAAAAGTTGCTAGAGGACATCTGAGCATATGTATAATATTTGGGTAGTAGCAAAACGAATGAAAACTATGTTTATACAAATATATTAATTAATAAATGTTCATTATGTATACTACTACATATTTTTTTTCTTTAGAAAAAGTCCCAAATTCAAACCTAAGATCTCTACTTTAAAGTCATACCTTATTTACTGGTCCGAATAATTCGTAAACAAATAGAATTCAACGAAAAATTAATTTGCAAACCAATTTAATAATTTTATTTTTAGCATAAAAACAGAATTTCAATTCATTCAGAATATTAAAAAGAAAATTATGTATTTATTTGTTAAAAGCGTTCTCAAAAACTAGTTTCTTGATTGACTAAATAGGGGCTTAGCAAGAAAGGGAGAAGCAAATGAGAAAAGCAACTATTAAGCCTCTCGGTCGATTACATCTCGTCTATTAGTTCTAGACTCATTTATTTTACACAAACATTCAATTGACCTCTGCTATTCTGTGCCAGGCTACATTTTGTTACTACGCGCCTTAAGACAATTTTCCTTTGAATGTTTCCATTACTTGCCAAACAGACCTTAAACGAATCTGTGTATTTGGCTAAATTCACATTCAAGCAGAATATAATATTAAGTGAACTTCATTTATATTCAAAACATAACTTTAACATTAAATATATATTTTTAAGCATGCTCTTTATTTCTGATAAATAATTTCAACGTTATCAATATATTTATTTGCGTTTATTTATCTTTTATTTGAAATACGCGTCTATAGATATTATACAGGTATACATTAATATGAGATGGGCAAATTGATCTCTGAATATATTGATTTAGTATACTAAATTGTATCTCTTTCCAATTCACGTTTGCTCCAATATGAGGGCAATCCAGGCATTGTATTAAATTTATTAAACGACATAATCATATTATGAGTCTACTTGACTTTGTTATGTTATATACAAAGAAAACAGATATAAAACTTGAAATCCTTTAGAACGTCCTTAGCATTACAATGAGTTAAACGAAATTATGATAAAATAAACGTGTTCTTCCCTGATTTATTCAACTGTTTGTACCAAACATACAAACACTTTGTTAACCAGTTTCAAACTTAATAAACATTGTAAGTTTGTTGTTGTCTTTTATTCGCTTACTAGCATATAAGATTATTTATAGAAAAATGTATGTAATTAAACGATTTAAAAAACTTTATATAAAAATTAAATTAAATTGCAGCCTGACTTTTTCACATTTACGTGTTCATAAAGGCTGAATAAAGCGAAAGTAACCTCCAGTCTGCAGAGTCCTTCCTTTGTAGGGGAAAACAGTCACAGGGACTGTTCCTGCTATGAGCCAAAGACAGTCTCCAACAGGAAACGTCTAGTTAAGAAGTTGAGGAGGCTACTTCCGTACCAAGTTGCCTGCCTGATATGACAAGAAAGGATGCCAATTTTTTTTTACAACTTATTAATATTTTTTACATTTTTAATTACATTACAGTATTTTAAAAAATCATTTTTAACTCGACAAAGACTGTACTTTTTATGATATTGAATGAGTTACGCATTACAATATACATAATATATTTAGTAATATATCTTAACTAGAAATTTTGCTGTTCTTTCCATCTATACACGTGTAGTATAAAACACACATAACTGCTACTCATTATGGTGTAAAATAGTGAGAAAAACTTTGCCGGAAATCAAGAAAGATGGCAACTGTATGAGAGGGTATATATATATATAAATTTTATGTATTTAATTCAAATTCAATTAAATTGTTCAAACCTGATTTTTAAATCTGGTTTTCACAGTTATATGTAAAGCATATCATAAAAAGAGAAAATAAATAGTTCGTTGATTATCTCTTATTTGTTGATTCAGTCCACTTTTTTTAAAACCATTTTAAAACTTTGATATTTTGTCGGCAAGGTAAATTACATACGTCCACTGAAAACATCTGGAATTAACATTCAGTTCATGAAATATGAGGGTTTCTAGCATGAATTGTATATTTTTAATACAATTATAAAAACAAACACAGGTGTAATCTTATATATATTAAAAAAACAGTAGAAAAAGCGGATTATTTAATGTGCTTGGACATCGTTGCGATTTATTTTATATCTTGGCAGTTCTCATCAGTTTTACTCGATTCCTCGACAACCCTGCAATATAAAGCGACGTAATGACAGGAAAGCTGCATTCTCCCGCCAAGTTGAAGAGCTTTGATGCGGGCTTAGCCATAAAGTTCTGTGACAAAATGCTGCCTAACAGGCCTTACACAAATTCTCAGATAATAGCTAACGTCTACTCAAGGATTCTCTCACAACGGCGGTCAGGAAATCCTTTAAGAAATATTAAAATCAGAAATGATAACTTAATTTTCATAATGATTTAATTTATTTGTTATCTCTTCCGTAACAAAAAAAAGACGAAGCGCATACACATGTTTCATTGTGTATAATGTTTCAATCAACTTAAATAAAAAAAAACCTCGGTAATATGTTGTACGGATTATGCTGCTTAAAGATACGTCACACGTGTCACAACTTGTAACAAAATACGTTAAGTAATAAAGTTATCAATAATAATTTTCTCGAAGCTGTTGAAAATATTAATAAAAACTATCATTATTCCCTCAATGGAATAGAGACAGTTGCTGTTTTGTAAAAAACTGATCTGATTCTTTTACTGACATATAGTTAAGATGATAAATATGTCATATTCATAATTTATTATGATTGACAAAATAAAAAAAAAGTTTTATATTCATATTATAACTGTAAATCATTTTAATTAAGAAAAACAAATGCCTTTCCACCAAGTATTGACAGAATACCCATAAAGTTAACTATACATTATATTTAAATATGAAATCACGTATTCATTTTTCTGTGCCACTCAAGAAGGGAAATTTTATTGTTTAATTATTATTATTTTGAAGCATGCATAGTTTTTGGTTTTTAATTGTAAATTGTGAATATTTTAACGATACCCCATCATTTAAATAACAATGTTACATTGAAATTCAATACTAGATCAATGGTTATATACGGTTCAAATTTTAAAATTCAAAACCTTATACAATCCAAACGGAACCGTTTTGTATTTAAATTCTTCCATTCACTGTCACAAGTCGCGCATCCGACAAGTCTAGCGCCATACCTGGCCGATCTTCGTCATTCTATGAGCGCAATCTTTTACAATAACATTTACAGGAAATTGAATTCCAGTGTGCGCTTTGCACCTCGTCTCGCCTTGCAGAAACGTACAAGACTAGAAAGGTACGGGAAATTTACACGGTGGGCCATACACACCAAGATCTAGTACTACAACAAACATTATAATAAAAATAATAAAAGATTTTTAGTACTTTTTCCACATAAAATTTATTAGATCAGGACCGGTTTCGCTCATCGCGAGCATTATCAACTGATAAGAAAAATATATAAAAAGTGATATTTATACAAATTTAAATTGAAATAAAAAGGTGTAAGCAACTATTAACAATTTAAAGGATTAGCAAATTACATTATAATTACACAAAATTAAAATGCTTAACAACCATAACAATTAAAAAGTTGATAATGCTCAAGATGAGCGAAACCGGTCCTGATCTAATAAGTTTTATGTGGAAAAAGTACTAAAAATCTTTTATTATTTTTATTATAATGCCTTTCCACCAAGTATTGACAGTAAACACCTTAAAAGTGAACAACAAACATTATTTTATCTTTTCTTTTCTACTCGAGAAAGTTAAGATAACATAGGGAAAACTAAAACTATTTCTCCTTGCGCAGTGGGCAGCGTCTTTGGCTTCAGTGACGGATCTTACTGATCCGTGTCTCTGTACGAACGTTTCAATCAATTTATTGATTTATTTTTAAATCCATGAATGATTGTGATGTCTTATTCCTTCCCACTTATCCAAAGCTAAATTGTATGGGGCTTAGCGATACCGATTAATTAACCACTGGTTTTGTTTTATCTGTATCCGTCTATTCATATTATATTCAGAAAAGAGAGTTTATATAACTTAGTAACCAGGATTGTGAAATCGGGTAAAAAATAATGACCCCGGCTTTAAATTTAAAAAATGATTCCAAACCTGTCCATTTCAGTTTAACTTACATATCTGATTTCACTTATCAATATGATTAATAGACTGATATTTTTTAAATATTATACAATTATTTTTTTCTGGTTTGTTAAACTCCGACTTCACTTTCAGCAAAAGCATTTGACTCTACGACTCCTGACTCTGATTTCGTTTCGATAGCCCTGTGAGTAACAAGCTATTAGAAATCTTAGACATAGACATTAAAAAAACCGTCAAAATTAAGCGAAGATAATAAAAAGTATCGTTTCTATGTCACTATAAAATTGATTTTGGTGGCCCTTAAAAGTACATATTTACCTGGATTTTACAGCTCTTTTACAGTTAAATCGATATAAGTAAAATGCTGAGTCTTTTTAACATAGTTTTATTTTATTTTAGTTCGTATTCTTCAGAATATAATTTCAATACATACAATGCAAGTATATAAATGAAACATGTATTCTTTTGATCAGTATCAGCTGTAATACTTATCATAATAACATATGTTCGTGTGTGATTGTAAATTGTACGGCAAGCAGTCTTGCATTCGGATCCAATCACGTACGGTAAAACGAGATACGCTTGATTTTTCTGTGTCAAGCAAATATACATTACCACCACAAAATATATTTAGGGAAAGAGAATCGTACCCTTACATACTTGCTTCAAAGAAGTATACTATATATAATATTATATTTTACGAAATTGTAGCAATTGAAAACATTATTAGTTGATCCAAATTGTATTAATTGAAATTAGTTACAAATGAACTGTCAAAATTCTACCAGAGAACAGTGTCAGTCAGACAATACTTTATGTAGAGAAAGCTTACATTTTTTTACATTCAAACAAGTGTTAATAGCATTAAATATCAAAAACCAACACAGAATATATGTAAGTATATATTTTATTAGCTAATTGAATTTAATATTGATCAAAGAATTATTAAATTAACCTTCCAAGGACGAGCGTCACCATATGGTTACAGTAAGCACCGTTGTCTATTGATCCCACTATTCATCCTTTTTCTACCTGAATATCGTTGCTTTTGCTCATATTTCGTTAAGAAGGGTACAGACTACAGTTAGTCATCAGCAGTGGGGACAGAAACGGCCTCCAAAAGCACATGTGATTTTTTGAATTTCCGTTTTTTTAATTTACTTTTTGAAACTGTTAGTTATTTTTTTATAAAAATATCAAATTATTTACAGTTATTTTGCTAATATATTTGTATTGAAATTATGTTGATCTAAAGAGTTCAATTTGTAACTATTTAAAAAAAAATCACGTTCAGCTATATTTCAACCCCGAATTTTTGCGAGCCCATACGGTCACGGTTTTGTCTTTACTACTGTCCGTACTCAATATTACACAGTAATAAAAGGATGAGCATGACCATATAGTCATGCGGGGTTTCTATACAACGACGTTGCGTTTTTTTTTTAAATTTTCGATAGGAATAAAAGTTATCCGTGACTTCAATATGGCTAAGAAAATATTGTTTTTATCGGAAAAAAGCTCTCGTCTCTGGTGGGTTTTGATCCATGTTGCAATCGATAGCTCTTTACTTTGTAAAACATTTATTTCTTATATAAACACGATACACTTATTTATTAAACGTCAGTTCAAGTCTATTCATACAATTAAACGACTGAAAATGCTAAAAAGCGAAATTAGGGTCGTTAGCGACTTGTGTAAGAAGCTCATTTTTAATGTTTAATTTAATTTAGTAACTCTATTATTCCACTCGTTGGGTTAAAAAAAATGTGTTAAATAAAATAACCGGATCACCATTGTTAAATTTACTTCCATTGTTATTTACCGTTCCTAATATATGTAAGTTATGAATTTTTTATTACTAATAGCAACTTCCTTTTTTTCTGCGTCCAGTAAAAATTGACAAAAACTCGACTTTTATTGTATAATTTATAACTTAAGAATTACTTTATTTTTTTTGTTTATTCGTAAATATTACGATGATGTGTCCGATGATGCTTCTTAATGAAGCTAAACACGTGTCTTATTTTGTTTTTTCCCAACATTACTCTTAACATGATAAGTAAACTTAACTATGTTATGTCAAAAATGGTTATTTTGTACAAATTTCACTTTAATATAATCGGACAAGTTTCGGTCATGACGAGCACATTCAAGTGATAGAAATTTCACTAATATAAAATAAAAATGTCTTTTTAATTCTCTACTTTTCTTTTTGTATTTTCTGCTTGTATTTATACCGTGTTAATACTTTGATGAATATATGGGCCCATTAGAGGTGACATGTGCCATCTAGTAAAATAGTAAAACTTTTACTTGGACTTGTAAGTACTATCACGTCTTTACTTGGTGCTTTGGTGGATTGCATATTTTTATTTTACGGATATAACACTATTGCAATGTTGTTTTAACTGAGGTTACTTCAATTTTACGATACTTATAATATAACAACCAGGACATTGGAGTCGGAGTCGCAGTAGGAGTCGTGAAAAATGAGCGGCTCGATTTTTTTTGAAAAATATATTTAGTTATGTGTATTCAAACAAAATAGTCAAAAGTGTTGACATATCATGCTCGGCTGACTAAAGATGATCTGATGGTATGCATATATTCATGTTAAAATGAAATTATTGAAAAAATTTCTCGGAGTCAGAGTCGTTAATTATTTTAAGGCTGGAGTCGGAGTTGGAGTCGGAGTCGTCTTTTTTTTACACGACTCCACAGCCCTGATAACAACGCATCGAACTTTTTTTTTTCTAAAATACCATTTGGTCAACTTCAACTCTAATGAGCCCGTATGTTATATGTAACTAACTATCAATAACAATCATATCGTCATTACATATCAATCGCGAAATTGCTTTGAAGTGATGTATTTTTGATTATGCTTGTACACAGAACCAATATCTTACCTCACCCTTAAAACTATGTAGAGAACCCTCCCCTAAACGACAAAACAAATAATCAAACATGTTTTTCACCACATCGTTTGAGGTAAATCTCCGACCGCCCACGTCACGGGATTAATATCGCAATATCAATTGTCCATACAGCAGGCATTTCCTCCTTCATATTTCATAGAAATTGCCATTCCGCACGTCAGCAGAGGCTGTCGATTGTCGATATCTGTCACCAGATGGCGCGACATTCTACTCTGACAGCGTCCCTCGTTCGTATTCCATTCGAATCATATTATTTCGGCGGAAACGTCATATTAAAAAGTGGAGTCGGGTGTACCTGCATTTTTCGCTGACGCCCGTGTCGGCCAGGTGAAGAGTTCACCTTATTCGATTTCGCTTTTGCTGCCAGACATGCCAAAGGGTGTCCGTCAAGTTGACATCATGTTCTGCTGAAAGTGACCCGTCGCCGCAGCGTTAAGTAATGATGTGGATCATTTGAAAAGCTTCGGAAAATGAAACTAGTTTTATATAAAAATGTTGAAGCTTTCACAATAATTGAAAAGCTAACAAACAAGAATGGATTAATTTAAGATTTCGACTGAAGGTGCTTGGTGGAATTTCAATATTAAATTTGAATCGTTCAAACTATGTACATTCTCATCAGTTCATCATTCTTGTCAGTTCAAGTTCATCCGTGTTCTTGAATGCCTGAAGATGCCGAAAGGCGAAACCCGGGTCGTTAGTGACAAAATTTGTGAGAATGTACATATTTTAAACGATTCAAATTTAAGAATGGATTAATTTCGGTACAAATATCGTATTTGCCGATATAAAAAAAATATATTATTAGTGCTTAATAATATAAAATTACTTTTGAAACAATTTATAGTTATTACAAGGGACAAAATATTGATATGAATAGACGTTTATGCTATTTCTGACAATTAGTATTCAAGGTCTGAAATCCGCAGAGAACATTTGAAAATCAAAATTTACGTTTTTTTTCAATTAGCAAAAACCTAAACTTAAAAATCGTTTCAATTCTATGAATAAACTGTTTTGTTATTACTATTGACTTTCTTATATACAAATTTATTTGTTATCCATGCCCACTCCCAAAGTGGAACCATATCCTTATGGAGGTATCTTAACAGAAGTTTTTCTACGAACACTGTGTGTTACTCAGTTGCTCAACCTGTCTTTTCCGAAGAGAGTAGTAGGGATAGAAGGATAAGGCTAGACAGGACTTGTGGTTAGCTAATTGTTCTCTCTACGCCCAGTTATTGAAGGATCGGAAGGTTCGGAGGGAATTTTTAGACGTTACAAACACCCATGCCTTCGAACAGAAATCGATAAATCCATCGAAAAAATCCTCGGGTCGTATGTCCCAGCAGTTAGCGTAGTTGGCTTTCATGCCGGATCTCACGGGCTTGAGTCCCAGTATAAACAGCATTTTTTTTTCGACTGGCTTATTTTATTATTCATTATATAATCTTTTTTTTCTGAATTTGTGTAAAGTATTAAATTGTTACTTTTTAAGTTACATCAATGATTACTGAATCTGTAACAATAATAACTTAGTATGTGAATTTAATTTCAAATATAGTATATTACTTTAAAATCCAGTATATTATTATTAAAATAGAAGTTTATTCTCTCAACGATAATACTGCGCTCACAAATCTGGGTATGTGTGCAACAACAATTTAGAGTTTAAGTGGAAAAAATAAAACAATTGCAGCAAATTTTCCGCTGGCAAAATCTTCAAGCGTAAGGTTAAAAAAAGAAATCGCCACGCATGTTTATTGTGAGGAAAACTGGGGAGTTATTTTTTCCCCAGAAAGTATATTATTTACAACTCTCCATCCAAAGGTGTAATTTCAACTTTTTCTTCCTCTCTGTTTACGACAAGAAAATTGTGCCAGACGAATAAATTTAAAAAAGTAAGGCAGCAGATTTTTCCTGTTCGCTTTCCCACTCTCGTTGCCATATTTTATAAGGACTTCTTATTCGTGGCCATTTGTTTCGTTTTATTTAATTTAACAGAATTCTTGATAACAAAAGCAGTGATGATAGTACAATTGCGTTTACGAAATAATATAACAAACAATTTGCCTTCCTTTTCTTTATGTAACGATAGTTAAACTGTCAATAGATTTTAATGAAAAATAATAGTATTCAATTGTTATTCTAGCTTTTTTATAAAATCAGATAAACTTTGTAAATTCACTTATATAAATAAAGTAATAATAACACACTCTGAATTAATTTAACATTAAGACTGGAAGATGTTTGAAGTGTTTTTATAAAAAAACATGTTTTTGTATGATTTAGTCGTTTCTCTGGGGTATCCGAGTAGGTAGTATTCTTAATATGCTTAGAATATATTGGCACTATCAATAGAAAGCATCACAGCATGTTTCCTATGGACAGTGTGTATTTAAAAAGTTTATTTAACCATACAATTAAAAGCAAACCTTCTTCATTGACATTGTTACAAGCATACTTTTAGTAAACAGACTCCTTATGAAGTTTATATCAAATACTTGTTTCTCTGTTACTCGAATTCTCTTTTTTTTCTAAGAGAGTATGAATAGAAGGCTAGAACAGAACTAATGGTGAGCTAACTTCTGTCGCTACGTTCTGTTTTTGGAAAAGAATGGGTAAATGAAAGGAATTCAAGAAATCAAATACATAAATGCATTCGAACATTAATTAAAAAAAATAATTGTAAAACTGTCTGTACTGAGATTCAAACCCGCGACTTCCGTAATCGAAACCAACAACGTTAACTACTTTAACACCTAGGCGACAGTTCACATTTACAGATACGCAATATAATAATATATCATATATATTACACTAAATTTAGTTATATTCCAAGAATTTTTCTAGGATAATAAATTGACAGACTTTTTACCCATGGTATAATATTTTAAAACAGATTATGTAGACATATTTATCATAGTATATTTCTAAGCAAAAATAAATAGTGTGATTTTTTTTTGATAACGCCAGATTAATTCCTCATCATTGTTTGCATAAAATCTTCATGCTTTGTTTTACATTATTCGAATAATAAAATATTAAATTGTTTGTATTTTAGTACAATATTAAAAATATCATTTTACAATTGAATTTTTCAACATTGCATTTTTTGTCAAAACGTCAAATAACTAAGGTAGTAAAAAGCTTTATTGAGTTACATTATTATTTTACCTTTCATAATTATATAATCACTGACATTTCATAGCATTGCCAAAGCAAAAATAACCTTATTATTTTGACCTTTGTTATTCACTCCAAGAAAAAAATCTTTTTAAAACAACGTACTTGATAATTATTTTAATATTGTTGAAAGTGTGCAAAAGAAATACCATTAGGCAACACGCTATTATTTTCGGGTAATTTTTTCCATCATAATACGTATGTATGCTATATTTAATGTACCCTTTTATAATAGTTTTAACCTTGGAAACCTTTTTAAAAGTTCTTTTAACACTGAAACTTTCTCACTTTTTCACCAGTGGAGGTTAAAAATGTTACAAACATTCCGCTACATTAACTTTGCAGACTTAAATTTAAGATTCTTCGCGATAATTTTTTTTATTACCTTATAGTTTTACAGCAAATGATGCTTTTGAATAAACTACAGTCTTACCTGAAAAGAAAAAAAACAAAAATTAATATTACACATACATAATGGGAATACATTTTTTGGATCTTTAATGTTGATTTTTGTATCTCTAAATTATACATTATAAAAAACACACAATGTATTTCAACGCTTCATCAGTACAATATTTTTATTTTGTTATTTTTTTGACGATTAACGATCTTAGACGTTTGTTTTGTTTGGCTGATGAATTTACGGATCGACTCCTTGCACAGACAATTAAAAAAAAAACAATCAATATTTCATGTACATATTTGAGTCCAAATATGTATATAGATGTCTGTATTTTTTTTCGCATTTTAAAAATTATATCCTTGAAACAAAACCGATAAGCTAACTGTGAAATTTTTTCTATAATTTCAATTCTGTGACTTTCAATAAAAAAACGTTCCGAACAATATACGATAAATTACAAGAGGTTAAATATACGCGTGTTTTTAAATAATTTTGCCTTGCACAAAACAATCATTTTAATGTTGTATCCATCAATAAAAAAACCGGTTTTCGATGTTCTATGTATATTTCCTAAAACCAAGTTCAACTTAGCTACAATAAAAAGGTATGTTTTACTTCGTTTATTTATTATAATACTATAAATTGTAATTATAATACTAAAAAAACATTTTTAATATTCAATATATTAAAAAAAAACATCCACTTCTCTTTTTCTAAGCAACGTATTTTTTTTAATGAAATTGCCTGAAATAACAAATGTTTTTGAGATTGATGTAAATGTAAACTGTATCCAAATCAAATTCACAGTATTTAAAAAAAAAAAACCTTAATTTAATATTAAGCCACATTTCCCATCGTTTTATAGGTTACTATGGTTGCTTTAAATTAAAATATGAACATTCTTTAATAAACAATAAATAAATAAGTCTCAATTTTAATATAAAAAATCGGGTTACCATGTTTAAAAACCGGCTTTCAAATACCGAAAATTTTGCTTGAAAACCGGTTTTGAAAACTGACAAGCCTTAAGGATTCGATTCTTTAAATCCTTTACGAAAACTACATAATAATAAGAAATGAATGTACTATATTTTTGAGAACCTTTTAAAGTAGATTTAAAAACCTTTAAAAAGATCTTGTCTTGAGAAAATGATTATATTTTTGTCACAAAAAACTGGAAATGTAAGCAAAAAATTCTCGGCAATATATTTTATTTGTAAAGTATGGTAAGTGACATGTTTTATGAGAAAATTCCACAAGATTTTAAGACTTAAATTGTTATGGGTGTACTTAGCATTTCAACTTTCAGCCAAAATAAAATTGAATAAAATGATTTTTTGTACTAGTGAAAATTTTTATATTAGTTATGTTAAATGTGTTTGATTATTTTGACACATTTGTTACTTAGTTGGAATTGACGAAGTTGTTTATTGTATCTTTGGGGGGCGCTTAGAGCACCGACTGACCGACCGACTAATAAATCTTTTTTTTACCACGTCCGCTACCAATCTGGAGCATATGGACTCCTAATGGAAGGTATATCAACAGAAGTGTTTCTACGAGAACTGCTTGTTACTCAGTTGCTCAACTTCTCTTTTTCCAAAGAGACTAGGAATAGTAGGATAGGGCTAAGACAGGACTATTGGTTAGCTAATTGCTCTCGATACGCCCCGTTCATAGTATAGTATTGGTGGGAAGGGAGACTCCAAGACATCACATACACCCATGACTTTGAACAGAAATTCATAAATCGATTGAAAAATCAATTTATAAAACTTCCCGTACTGGGATTAGAACCCGCGACCTCCGTAACCGAAGCCAACGACGTTGGCCACTCGACCACACAGGCGGCTAACTAACCATAATGCTATTTAATGAATATTGAGAAAAAACAAAACTTTTCAAAACGCATCATAATTAACGCAAAATAGCATTGAGAAATACAATTTAATGTTAAATATTTTATATTATGATGACTTTATTATTAACACTTTCATCAACTGAGCAATAACTTTTTGAAGTCACTTTTGTTTTTGAGCCTCCAATATTGAGATCCCGGATAATTCAGCGATCCTATAATCCCGGAATTGTCTTATAACTTTTATATGTAAAACAAATTAAATTCAAATTGTTAATTGTTAATTATCTTTAATATCGCCTTTAACTGTCAATACATGGTGGAATGGCATTATTTAAGACAAATAAAACATTTTTTTACACTAAGCTCACATGTATTTAATATGCGATACCACTTTTTAAGAGGGCTTGTAGATATACTACTATATATAACAATGAAACATGATTCCACTAGTGTACCTCAGTCTGTTGGGTGCAAGTCCCAACAAGCTCAAATTTAGATTTTTCGAATACAAAATTAAGATCTTTGTCAACGAATTGATCTTGAGTTACTTTAAAGAACATCACTTTACATTAAGTTTAAGATGTCGACTGAAGGTGGAATTTCAATATTAAATTTGTCCCTGAAATTATGTACATGCACACAAATTTTGTGACTATGCCAACAATGGCTTTAAACTCAATGATGGTCATTTTAAAGGCGAAATCCGGGTCGTTTGTGACAAAATCTGTGTGAATTAATGTACATAATTTTAACGATTCAAATTTTATCATTTAACTTTATCTTATGTGCTTTAAAATCGAAAATATTGGGTGCTTTGAACGTTAGTCATAATTTAAATTGATATATAAAAAATGTGAATTTACGCAAAATTATCAATCCTAGGATTCCGGGATCGAAAAGTGTTCAATTACGAAATCCTGTTTACTTAGGGTTTGGCATTGCATATCTAACAGTGTATTAGCCAGCTAATTCTAAAATAACATATTTCGCATTCAAATATTATTGAGAGTAATACATTTATATAAAAGGATAATACGTAAAACGTAAAAAGAATATTTTGTTGCTTTTTCTTTATAATATAACATGAAGATATTATTACGAATAGATCATTGGATAATCCCATTATATCTGGAATCGGATGAAAGCATCGTGCAAAAAAATAAATACGCCATTCGTTATCATTTACGCAGATCCCCGAATGTGAACGAATGCTAAAAGAAAATATGATAATGCCCATTGAATTATTCAAGAAGTGGTCCATGTAATTTCCGATTTTCCATTCGCAAGATCATCTATTTCAGGGACTTACAACTTTATCGATGTCTCGTCATCGGACAATATCCTACGCTGAAAACAAAGTGGCTGAAACATTATATTGAAACAACTTGGCGAAATAACAAAAATTTTAATTGTGTTAATATAGGCAGGCAAAATAATCAACATTAGGTAATTTTGAAATTTAAAATTAGTCGTCCGCTGTGGTTAGTGCTTACCCTACTGACCAGGCTGGTCTAGGTTTGATTTCCACTAATGTTAATATCAAATTAAGATTTTTTATTTAAGTTTGAGAATTAAGGTATGGTTGTTTGTGGAGTCAAATTACCTCAAGGTGATCATAAATGACTTGTAATAAACTCGCATCGAGTTTTTTTTGTATTATCATTCAACTGTAAAATATTTGGCGCATTCGCATTAACTGTAAAGCCAAATATTTTTTAATAAAATTTTAATTTAAAAAAAAATCTTGTAAGTGTCTTTTTTAATCCTTATTTTTTCTCAAAGTAGAGGTATCTCAAAAGAAATATGTGTAACTCGGTTGCTCAAACATTATTTTTGAAGAGAGGTATACAAGGATTGGGCTAGGACAGGGTTAGTGGCTAACTAATCACTCTCGCTACGCCTACCTAAATTTATTAACAATGTGCATGTTGTACGGCAAGTTTTTGATTGTATTAATAAACTGTTGTTTAATGATTTACTCATTCCCATATTGTTTTTTTATTTAGCAAAATATGTGACTTTAAAAAAATAGTATTAAAGGGAAAATTATTTTTGACATGTTGTACGTTGAAAAATTCATAGATATTATTGTCACATGGCGGTTGAGTAGCCCTCGTTTATTGCTCGAAAGCCTTCCCATTCAACAAACTCGTTTCTTTACGGCTGTGCAAATTTGCAATTCTTGAGAAGAGGACGTTTTACACGCGCCGACACTATAACACTCCAGACATCGGGAACTTTAAAACGCTCTTGGGAGGGCAATACCAATTTAGTGGACAGTTAAAGTAAGCGAAAGTAGCTTTCTCTCCCATGAATATATCATAAAAATGTTATAAGTTAAATTCTACATAATAGATTTTGCTAAAATACGTACGTGTATTCAACTTAAATAATAAAGTTTTTCTTAAATGGCGAAAACGCTTAAACTATTAATAAATTTAATTACGTTCTTAATTTACTGTCAATAATTAATTATTCGATCCTAAAGTAGTATAATTCATCGCCCGTTGTATTCTAGTTGATTAGAGCTTGCTCTACCAGCCAGGCGGGTCTGGGTTTGATTTCCAGTAAGGTCAATGTCAAATTTAAATTTGAGAACTAAGGCATAGATGTTTGTGGTGTCAATCGAGTTAATCATGAGTGACTGTAATAATGAGTCTTTTATTTTTAAAATATTTGGCGCATTGTCTCTAATGCCGAATATATATTTTTTTAATTTCTATAATTAGTTGGAAAACCTTGATGTTTGTCTACCGTCATTAAGTTTAAAGAATATTTATATTACATGACTGTTATCATTTTTATTGATTCGTTTATTTTGTATATGATAGGTAACGTTGTATTAAATGACAATTAACGCCAACTTGTAATTAAGTGAAGATTTATTAAAAAAATCAATAGCATAATTAAGTGTTTTCTATTAGAATTATTTGTCAGTTTTGTGCGAATTTTGAAATTTTATTCCTATATTACCTGTTGCTTAAAAAAAACAATTACTTTTAAATAAATATTTCTTCTTAAAACTTTTGATTTTATGCTGCAAACAATATATGTCTTGTAATTTATATTACATGAAGTAGAAAGACCAACATTTATAAAGAAAATAAGTTATTTCGAGGGACATAATAATTTTACAAAATTTGCATCCAAATCGTGTCAATTATCCGAATAATAGTGTCATTCAAATTTATAAAATTGTTTTAATGAATACTTCAACAAAGCCCAAAGCGGCTATTTTCTTTCCATCGTAGCACCATTTAAGCTTTGCGTTACGGAATTAATTAATACGTTAGACAGAAGCAAATGTCTTAGGCGTATTGTTTGACGTAGCCCTTTCGTAGACGCTCTACGCACTTCATTGTTTGCAAATCTGAAGTGTGATTATCGACATTGATTTATTTCTCGCCCATTATTATAAACACTTAATTCCGACAGACAATTGAATGAAAGGGGCCTCCGGTAATGAACTACAGAATAATTTATGATAATCTGTTGTGAACGTGCTCGGCCTTATGTATTCGTATATATTTAATAAAATATCGCACCGATGCGTATGAAAATTTAAGTTCATTAATCACAAGCAAATGAGTTTGTTAGTTCATTCCCAATCAGATGAAATCAAAATTTGAGTTCAATTGTTCTAAAACGAATCGGAATATTTGTTTGAGTTATAATTATATCATAATGGAATAATCTGCAGTGTAAGATTAAGTTATATACATTTCTGAATGTATATGGTGCAACAGACAGTTCCAAAAGCTTGAGAATAGTTACAAAGCACCTTAGGCTATTTTACACTAAATTTAAATGCAACATGTCACCCAATCTTTCATATTACAAATTGACAATATTGAATCAGTTTAATGAATTATTCTAATAGAAAATTTAAATTAACTTTGATTATTCCAATGATTGGCAAACTCGGAAAATTTTTTACTTTTTAGACATTTTATATGTCCTTAATTATAATATTAAAGTTTCTAAAGAAATAAATAAAACTCTTAACAAAAAAGAAATAATATTAAATAATATTCCTAATAGCACAGGTGTTTCTCCATTACTTAAATTGTTTCCAATTAATAGAGTAATCACCAACCTAGCTGATTGATTGCAGCTCATTAGTTTAATAGTTTGTAATGTTTAACGTCATTAGTAGTATGATTAAATTCGTTTGCTCTGTTTCGATTTTATAATCCCCTCTTTGCTTCTCTTAAAAAGGAAAAATCCCAATCTAATTGATTGCAACTAATTAGTATCATTATTTGTTTGCTTTATTTCGATTGTACACCCCCTCTTTGCTCCTCTTAAAATGAAAAAAACCCAAAACTCCATTTTGTAATTACATAATTTTAAAATGTTAGAATCAATCTTGCTTCATTACTTAAGCAAACTTTGCGATAGTAAGTCTGAAGATGCCTCTGAAAGAGGCGAAACACGTGTCACAGTTAGTAACACAATACGTGGAATAATCAAAGTTAATTTAAATTTTCTATTAAAATGAACTTCCACAAAGTTACCGCCGAAACCACCGAAAGAATTATTCTAATTGAAATAATTTTGTAAGTAAATAATATATAATACCTATTAGAAAATAAGCCAACTGGTTTTAAATTATTCAACCAAATATCTTAATATAAGACTTAATATTGTTTACGCAGCTGATTATAGTTCGCTTTGCAATATTGTAAGTGATTTTTTTGTAATTTGCACTTTGGTTTTTAAACCATAGTTGATTTTTTTTCATACGATCTGATTAGGAACAAAATTTTGAAAAATACTAGCCAGTCTACTTTTTACTGAAATATATAAAATCAAATGTAATTTCAAATGCTTTTGTTTTAAATTTCAGGCTTTTTAGAGATTATATATCAACATATATTACACGAAATGACTTATAGTGATTGCATATACTTTTTTTAGATTTTTTAGACCAATCACTTTTTTCTCTAAGACGTCTCACATGTTTTGTTTTAAACTGCTCAATAAGAGATCAAACCTTTCATATAATATGTGAAAATGGTAAAAAATTGAACGAATCATTTAAATTTCTCACATACTATAAAATATAATATAAAAATATGTTAAAAATAAAATGCAAGTCGAAATATTTTATTTTGCTCTTTTATTTTTTCAACCGTAAAATTTCATTCACGTAGATGAACATACCTGTAAATTTGATCATTACAAGACTTGAAAAGTTTCAATTGAAAAAGTCTGACAAAAAGACGATTCGAATCAACCACCCGCCGTGACAGATTGAATCAGAGAGCTTTGAAATCTTTCATTCGTCGTTGACTACAAACATATTCGTCTCTAGGCGTGAGCCGCTTATTACATTTGATTCTTCTTCGCAAAGTGGCAAATACGGAAAAACTCTTGCGGGACCTTAACCGTAAAATAATCATCCGGCGTAACAGTGCGTGAAAGCCTACCAACACAGCCTGCCGGCAAGTGGCGAATTAGATTCGAAATTTGAATACGGCGGCGAAGCATCTGGCCTCCTCCGAGACGAGGAGGTCTCCTTCGCAGCTTTCACCGAGAGAGGGAGCTCTGAGAGCATTTCAATGTAAAGCCTCCACCCTTAAAGCTTCAACCTTGCTACTGTTCTCACCGCACACCCCCGTAGGCGGGGATAACATTACAATTCATTTGCAACGGTGCGAAAATTGAACGCATTTCATTAAGGCTGTAAAACTGCAATGCCAGCATTATATCACTTTCTTTGCATTCTGATTAAAAACATATTTCATTGTACAAGCATTAATTATATTTAATCACATTTTCTCAATATTTCTTTCCATATAAACATATTTTTTTTATATTGCATTGTATTATCAAATCTTCAATGAAAAAGAGGATATTTTTAGATTTTATGACCAACATAATTTTCTTATTAATTGAACGAATTTCAATGTTGGTTTTAATTTATATTTTCTAAAAATCTATGTTTATTTTGTATAAAGACCAATCCCTTTTTTACTAAGAGAACTTAATTACAAATATTACTATTTGAAACAGTAAGCAGTGAATATTGTTTAATTGATGGTATAGGTATGAACGATTTGTATTGCGTTTAATCTAAAATTTAATTAAATAAATTCACTTTGAATAACTGTGGATAACTTTTTATTTATTTTCTAGAATTTCAACATTAACACATTACTAAAATAATAAGCGGTGTGTCGATTTATCTGTATAAAACACTTTACGTGGTGGAAAGATAATCCGAATGACACCCCTTGCACTAGAATAAATCATTAAGCTTGGATTTAATGATTTGAAAAGGGTGAACACTTATTCACCTTTAGATATATCTAACTACACTACGTCAACGCATTTTAATTATTTTATGTACTTGACATAAGCTATTGATAAAATCGAACATTTACACCTTTTATAATACATGAAATTGACTTATTCAAGTATTTTTCAATCCATATATTCGATAATTATATTGTTAGGAATTGAAATATGGTACAAAATTAAGTCTTGTATCTTTGTATTTTTTTTAGATATAAACAAGGATAATTATTAAATTTAAGGTATCACCTAAATGTGTATGACGGAGTCTTAATTTTGAATCGTTGAAATTATAAACACTTCCGTAAGTTTTTTATGTATAATTTAATCGATAATAGTCGTTAACAGTTCAGTTTGAATTTAACCATACACTATAATAACTGCAGATGTTGGAAGCCAAAAGCTAGGTCGTTAGTGACAAAATTTACCAAAGGGTTCATAATTTCAACAATTTAAAATAAAAAAAAAATTGTTTCTTGGGTTTTTAACAGGTAGATACATTTTATACTAACTCGTATAATAGAAATGTAAAAAAACTATGTTTGATTTGGAATAACTTGCTCTATTTTTTTAGTTTGTGTCAGAATTGGTTTTTCGATTTAATAGGTAAGATTTAATAAGTATTTACTTTGTCAAAGATATGATTTTTAAAAATGCATAAAGAACATATTTCGTCATTTAAAATGTTTATTTAGAATAATATTCAAACGTAAGTGAAAGGTCTTTTGGCATCAAATAAGGTAATAAAAAATACTTTTTTTAAATTAAAATTAATACTTGTTTTTCCGTGTAAATAAAAAGTGGATACGGAATATAAAATAGTCAATTATCTTTCGCCATCAAGTCATCATACTGTGTAGTCAAAAAAAAAAAAATGTTTATCGGCATTTTTAATGTACAACTTCTTATGTGCCCATTAGAATATGATGTATGTATGAAATTGCTATTTGTGCATACTACTTCTACCATTGTCTAGTCGAATTAATATTGCATCTTTGGTGTGACGTGTTTTCAAACTTTTTCAGGGATTGTAATTAAGAATAACGAAAATTGTAAAAACAATAAAAATAGTCTTTTTATAATCACGCAATAGGTTATTTTTAAAAGGTTTAATATATAGAAATGTGACAAAATCCGTTCCTTTAATCAACAAAATCAATCGATTTTTTTTTCATATTTTAATTTCATAATTAAGCCTATTAATATAAAAAATATAATGCGTACAAAAATTACTTTTAGACCAGGCCATCGATGAGTTTATAATTTTCTAAATTTAAAAAAAATTATTAAAATCATAAGATTTTTTATACTTTTTTGTAATTTTTAAAACTTTTAAACTTTAACATTTGACAAAAATTGTTTTTGCTAAAAAGCTGCAATCTTTTTTTTTATAGTTGTCTTTATTGTTTTCTTCGTGAAAATTTTTCAGCTGACGAAGACATCTATCGTAAAACAGTAGTCAGCAAGAATAGATATTGGACATTAATATAAAGACATAGTCCGTAACCACTATTAGAATAAAAATGATTAGGAAGCTTAACCTCTCTTCACTGACGGGATTAAAATAACAATAAAACACTATATTTTGCATTTATTCATTATAATTTTAGTTAGATTGACATAAGTAGTACTTAAATAAAAACTATTTTTTGATAGATTTAGGTGTTGAAAGTTGTAAATTTATTTTAGTGACAAAATAACATATAACATCGTGTTAAGTACAAAAAATTCTAATTTAATCAAATGAATTTCTACTTTCGATGGATTCGGCGGTAACTTTGTGGAAGTTCATTTTAATATAAAATCAAAAATAAATTTCGATTATTCCACGTACTGTGCTACAAACTGTGACACGTGTTTTGCCTCTTTCAGGGGCATTCTCAGAAAATCTTACTTTCACAATGTTTGTTTAAGTACGAACGATTCTAATTTTACTACTGTGACATATTATAAAAATAGAAACGGGAAGTAAAGAAGAGAGGATAGGAAAATAAACAAACAATAATGATACTTAAAATGACATTCACGTTATAAAATGATGAACTAATGAGTTGCATCAATTAGGATGAGTTAAACCATTGGGAATAAATTAAGCAATGGCGAGCAACCTGTCCTTTATAAGATATTATTTAATAATTATTCTTTATTGTTAATACTTTTATTTATTTCTAAAAATTCCAAGTTATTCATTATTCAACCTTTTTTATTTACTCAATGGAGTATTTTTACGTTACTATTCAGATTATAATTATACTAATTTGTAGCACAATACGTGAAATAATCTAAGTCATTTGTAATTTCACTTTTAGGGTGTTCACTGTCAATACTTGGTGGAAAGGCATTATATTAATAAAAACAATAATCCTTTGTACTTCATTCCACTTTATTTAATATGTCAGGACCGGTTTCGCTCATTGCGAGCATTGTCAACTGATAAGAAATATAATTTAACAATGCTATTTATACAAAATTGAAAAGTTATACACAACAGTTGGCATTGAAAATAAATTGCCAATTACATTAAAGTGATTCTAAAATAACACAAAATTAAAATGTTCACTACTACTTGGAAGCGGGGAAAACATAAAACTATCATTAAGCATATTCATATCATTAAGCATATTCACTTTATTAATGTAGCATTTTATCACTTTGTCAAAAATTTCCCAAATTTTAATTATGTTTGTAATTACTTTCAATCGCATTCTGAATTTATGAATCTGGGATGACTTTTTAATTATATGTTAGATGTGTTGAACATTTTAATTTGGTGTTATTTTAGAATCACTTTAATGTAATTGGCAATTTCTTTTCAATGCCAACTGTTGTGTATAACTTTTCAATTTTGTATAAATAGCATTGTTAAATTATATTTCGTATCAGTTGACAATGCTCGCAATGAGCGAAACCGGTCCTGACATATTAAATAAAGTGGAATGAATTACAAAGGATTATTGTTTTTATTAACATTTGTAATTTTATTCCGCAAAGTTACCGTCGAATCCATCTAAAGTATGATAATTACAACCACTATAATTCATAAGTTGAAAGTATCTGCCGTTGCCAGAGGGTAGGTAAAAAATCCGTCGCGCGGAGACAATGCCTCCATACAAAGGATGCACCAAACCGCGGCAATATCCCGCCGTTTCCACTGCATCCATTTTTGTTTTTAGTCTGGCCTTTTGTGATTTTCTTCTTATGCGGCGGAATAACTTGGCTGACTACTGATTCCCGTCCTTCCGCAATTTACTCCGAGACCCCGTCTCACGATCCCAGCCTCCGTCGAGCAATAATTTCTAACTCGCAATATGTGAATTATTTATTTTGTACGATACAATAGCTTTGTGTTTGTCTCGTATAATGTTGTGTACAGATTCCTCCACATTTTTCATATATATTTATACTTATAGTGGTTTTACTGAAACATGTATTCTCTGTTGTTTTTTTGCGGTAACACTTTCATCAAATTAAGTGTAATTTTGCTAAAAATAATAAAACATTTTTAGTACTTTTTCCACATAAAATTTATTAGATCAGGACCGGTTTCGCTCATGGTGAGCATTGTCAACTGATAAGAAAAACAATAAAACAGTGATATTTATACAAAAGTTAAGTGATAAAAACAAGGTATGACAAACAATTGGTATTACAACCTAGCAAAAGAATTAAAGTAAAATACAAGGAAAATAAACTATAAATAAAAAGTTGAAGACCACTTAGCAATGAAACTATTATGACAAAAACCAATTAGGTATGAATTATCATTACCAAAGTAAAAACCAACAATTAGTGTATATAATAAATAATTCTTAATGTCTGTCAACCAAATTGAGTACTAAAAATGTTTTATTATTTTTATTATAATGCCATTCCACCAAGTATTGACAGTGAACACCTTAAAAGTCTAATTTTGATATTAACTAAACAGTTAAAATTGCTCTCCTAATAAATTCAAATAAATAGTTTTTAAAGACGCTTTCACTGACGATACTGAATGAAAAGACATCATATTACAAAAAGGCATTGTTGCACTCTATTGCAATTATATTGTTAAAGAATCTGTTTTTTAAAATACATTTGAATTTATTGTGATTGAACTTTCTCAATTAATCGTTTTTTATGAAAAGTTAGTCCTTTTCACTTGTAAGAGGTCTTAAACATTATAATTAGTTAGGAGTCACTATTTATCATTATTAATAAACTATTTTCATATTTGTATTACCATTTTTTTATACATATTTGTCCAACATGGTTAAGTATAAATAGTCCTGTTACAATATTATATATCGACTGTGGAAAGGAAAAATAACGTAACCCACAATGTGTTTTGATGATTTTGGGGCCATATGCAAATTATGAAATACACACAACCTTAAAGTGTACGAAGACTTTTAAACTGGTTTTAAATTGATATAATCTAATATTAATAAAATAAGTTGTGGAAAAAACCTTTTTTTCAGTCTTTTTTCTTGATTTAAATTTTCACAAGCTTATCTTTTTTCAAACTTAAAGGATAAGTTTAGATACTAATTCGACATTTACAGCTTACATCCTTTTGGTAGAACGTGTATCAAGTCTGATTGTGATTATCGAAAAAAAGCTGTTTTGAAAAAACTGTGGGCTCCGTCTTTTTTCCTTTCCATAGTCGATATATTATCAGATGAAAGTACTCTTGAAAGTGAAACCGGTTTTGATTCTAATAAATAAACCTGGATCTAGTGTAAAACAGCGCATTGTATGTATTTTATTGAACCATTTGTGGCTATAATTGAAACTTAAATATGAATTGTAATGTATATCTTTATAATATTGTGCAAACGCAGTGGTTCTTAACCGGTGAAAAAACAAACCGTTTTCTTTCCCATTAACTAATAATAAAACAAAAAAGGGAAAGATTTATTACAAATTAAGGCAAATAATTGAAAAAAGTTTTATAAAAAAAAAACAACCTAATCCGATATCTGCAAAATTCGCTAAGCTTAGGTACTTACATTAATTGATTCTCACATTAAATAATTTCCATTTTGTTTTGGATAATTTTAGTAACAGTATTTTCATAAATCTATTCGTTTCTTTATAATTTTTTAAAATCTTTTAAAGGATCTGTTAAATTTTAAATAAAAGTTATTTTCACATACATTTCTTTTTCTGGCAGTTTGGTGTTGTAGTCTACAATTTTTCTTTTGATCATAGTGCACCGTGACTTTGAAAAGTTTAAGAAACACTGCGCTAATGCATTTTTATATTTTATACAAGCACATACATACGTCAAAGTCGTTAACAAACTTATACATAATAACGTAACATAACTTTAATTTAACGATAAAAGTAGTTTTTCGATTAGCCATTCGCATGAGGTCATCTCGTAAGATGATGCCAGGTGGCCTAACAAGAACGATTCTGCTACCCACCTTCTAGGTTGATTATACGTGTTATGGGGTCTGACGTTTGCTATTTTATCAAACAATTCATCCTCGTAAGAAAATCAAGAAAAAAAATATTTCTCTGTATGTCGCCAAGCTGTTTTTTATAATTTCTTTTCATCATTATTTATTTATTTCAAAGTAATTTCTAGTGATAATAAGCAAACAAAGCAAGCCGAATACTATTTTCGATGTACTATATTAAACAATAATAAAATTTAACTGCCAATTCTAAGTTTTGAAAACAATCTTATTTTAAAAGAATTTACTCAAAGCTCAGATAATTATTTATTCTTTTGATAGTATGAATAGTTCACTCGAAAAAGTAATAAAACCACATTTCATCAAAATCAAGAGAAAAATAGGTCCATTTGATTTTGGTTACGTGGTTGATTTCATGTTTTGTTTTGTTTTCATTTGAAGATACAATAGAAAAATGAGTCGTATCTTAAAATAAATTTATTTTACTCGAAACATAAAACCATTATTTACCACAAATATTGAAATGTTTACATATAGTTTTTTGAAATTAGACGCTTTACATAAACCTTAACGTTTATTGAAAAAATAATTAAATTGAATTGGTAGTTCAGAAGAGTGATATTCAAAAATATTAGGAGAAATCTTGTCTGCATGTTGAAAAGCTAAATAAAAGCTCATTAAGTGCAACATCACCATGGCGAGAATAAATTATTTCCTTGTCAATTGAATAAAAGTATGTTTATAAAACAACAATTCGTTATTTTCATTTGGAATAACCATAATTATACAAATACTATGTAATATAATATTTAGTAATTTATTGAGAGAGATATTTCAAGAGGTCAATAACCATGTTGCCTTATTGCTTTTGTCAATCAAGTGTAATAAACTCTAACTGTACTAATTCAAAATTGTGATAGTGTTTTATTAATATTCTAATGAATACAATTGTGTAAATCTAGAGTAAATCGTTCTGAGTGTAGCTGCAATGCAACAGATTAGTTCTGAAGTATTAATGGGAAAGTTGTTCGCGGGCTTTTTACATGGCGGACGTTTGAAAAAGAGCGGGGTGAATTTTCCACGTACTGAAAATGGCAAACTCCTTCACTAGAATTGGAAATGGCTTTCCGTTTAACGCTCCATTGATCGAATAATTTACAACAGCTATATCTGTACGAATGCACAAAACAAATAATACTCTATCAACGTGAGAGCAAGAGAGTGTTGTGTTTATTTCACATATTTTTCAATGGAAATGGAATTAATTGTATGTGTACTTAATAAATCTCACACTTTTTTTTAACCATGTCCTTTCTCAGTTTATCTCAACATAAGAGTTTGTTATTTAGTTTCCCATCATCTCTTGGTCATCAAAAAGAGAATGGATAGAAGTATAGGGTTAGGATAGGGAAACACCCCCCGATTTTAATGATAAAATATGTGGGAGGGGAAAATTCACGGCATCATATAAATACATTCTTCTAATGGAATTTATCTCAATAGAAGTGTTTATACGAGAACTGATGGTTACTCAGTTGCTCAATTTCGGAATAGAAGGATAGGGCAAGGACAGTACTAGTGGTTAGGTTATCACTCTTGATACGCCCCGTTCATAGGAAAGGATGGGTGGAAGAGGGGAATTCAAGACATCACATACATACATTCCTTTAAACAGAGATTCACAAATCAATTTATAAAAACTGTCCGTATTGGGATTCGAACTCGTGACCTTCGTGTTCTTAATCAGCGACGTTGATCACGCGGCCACGTTGGTTGACACTTCAGGTATGGTTTAAAATTAACAGTTTCAGAAAGAACTTAGCACCACGAAAATGACTTTCTTTGATTGACTTATTTGTGTACTGTATCTGTGTATGTATGGTAATGTGTGTGTACATGTACGGATATAGTATAGAGGGAAGCATATAGAATCCGATTTACAAAATAATGCATATTGAGTTCCAGTGAACTTCTATCTCTGTAGTGATCACACCCTTCCGTCTGCAACGATGGTAAGGGATTACAATTTAAAAAACACAATAGCGATGAAAGAGACTACAAGAACCTTGTCGCTAACGCGTCCTGGTAAGTAAAGCTCCGGAAATTTGAATCCAAAAAAAAATATAGTTTATCAAAACATTCCTGCATGAAAAGCAAATCACTGATGACTAATAAATCCACCATAAGTCAAAGGCAGTTTTAGTTCAACATAAAAAATGCCTACTTTTTAGCGGAAACAATACTGTAATATTATTCATATACTTGCTTTTTTGAGTCGTAAACAAAAGTCAGACCGTTATTCTTTTTATTTTCAATCGTAAAAAATCAGTTATAAATATTTTTTACAGGGTTTCACTCCATAACTTGAAGTGTAATGCTTTTTACTTCTCGTTTATTCATCATAATTATTATAATAATCGTAAAATCTGTCAACATACATAATTAAATGAGTCAAAAAAATGGTAGAATCACTGCAAAACGGTAGTACAGCTATTTTATAATATGAATGGAAAAATGTTATTTTTTTACGTCAAAAAGTTATATTTATTTGGTTTGCTATGTTTTTTTTCATCATTATATTTATGTACCTATAAGATATAAGAGAGAGAAATTTGGCAGATTTATCTGCTCATTGAAAATTGGTTAACTATTTTTAAAAAATCTTGCACACAAAATAAATATTATTCTCTAAACTACTAACCATTGAAATATGTAAGCATTCAAATGGGTCAATCCATTTCGCAATCCATGGCCTTAAACTTAGTTATACATTTATTTCGTATATAAACAAAATACATTTATTTACTAAACGTCACTTCAAGTTCAACCGTGCACTTGAACGCCTGAAGATGCCGAAAGGCAAAACCCGGGTCGTAAGTAACGAAACTTGTGTGAATGTACATAATTTGAACGATTCAAATTTATTTAATAACTTATTAAAATCGGAATTCGCTTTACCGGATTGAAACAAAATTACGCAAAGTATTATTGAATGGGATTTAATAAATCTTCTTAAAGCTTTTCATAAGAATCAAGTAGGTATTTTACGTTTATAAAAATATTGGTAATTAACCCTAATTGCGTTGTTGCATTTTAATAATTTGACAAAAACGTGAACTTGCTACAAAATATCTAAAATTATTTTTCAATGGTTAGATTTATTATTTCTTCAGACTGTTTAAAAAATCACGGATGCCTATAGGGAATTTAAATAAACGTATTTTATTTGTTTAGTCGATGGTGATGACCACTTTTCATGCTTTCATGCTAATAAAAAGAAAATGTCCACAATAAAACTCAACAGTAATTGTATAAATTCCTAAAGAATAAGAAATTTTTAAAGGTATTCATAGCTTACCTCTTGTAGATTAAAACTAAAGTATAGTAAAAATATTTACGACGTAAACAACAATCCACAAAATCTCCTCATGGAATTTCACGAATTCATTCCTGCATAAAACATATGGAAAACCAAGCTATAAAACGGACAAATTCCAACCGATTGCATGTACATACATACATATGTGGAATGGCGTCTGTTTTATCCAAAAATCCTAAGTGTCGATAGGAAGGGATTGTCCGGAAGCCGGCAGCCACTTGTGCGATATCCCCACCAAGCATTTGGCATAAAACAGATAAAACTTCGGCGAACTTTCAACATTTCGGCCGTTATTCTGCCCCATAGACAGGTGCGAAGGGAACCAGCGACTGTTAGCTCTCATACTCGTTCGAACATTCATTCTATGGTGTCGATAATTTGTTCCGTAGACACTTTTTCTGGAGTTTGGTACTTTATAAATGCGAAGGCGGAAGCTTTTTTTAACAAAGTAGATAAAAAACATACATTAACACGTACATATAATCAATACAATGGTTTCAATTGAAATGTATTAAATTACATATAGCGTGACAAGTATTCATTTAAATTTACGTTACGGTAGATTGTATATTGTTTGTATTTTTTTTAAATGTTGCGTAGTTATGTTAACTTTTTTAAAATGACTACAAAATACACGTCTGAAAACTATTAAAAAAAACAAATATGACTAGATTATAAATATTATTATTTATTTTTAAGTGGTTGAAAGACATTTTATAAAAAAAAAATCTTTTGCGGATAAAAAAGAAAGTCTTTTTGTAAGTGATCTAAGGGAACATTTTTAGCTATTCATAAACACAATAATTATAAATTCACCCTACTATGTATTGCAATTAATTGTATTTGTTTATAAACTTGAGCAGCCCTTCGGTAGTCAGTGTCGTCTTTTTTGGTAGCAACGTCCTCATTTGGAATTCTGTATGTGTGTAATTGATGTTTACATCTTTCTTCTTACTTACCCAGCATGTAAGAAAAAGCGAGAACAGTTACACACCCACTAATGTCTTGTCATAGTCTCATCATTATAGGCTTACTGTCACCAAAAAAAGAGCTTAAAAGCTTAATTCATAGTCCACATGCAACAAATCATAAACGAATATGTTTACAAAAAACACAGTTAGCTTTGTACCTGACTGCATAATGATTTCTCTAAATATATCAGTCTCTAGCATTTCCTATCCAGCAAGACACATTGACCAATCAAGCATCACATCGCACATTTTCCTAAATAAATAATAGGACTAATTAAGCATCCATTATTCCCGTTCATTATTCACAAAACGCTAATATGTCTAATGACTATGATGGTTATGGTGTTCGTGCAAAATTAGATTAAAGCATTAGCTTCTAACCCCGCGCTGAAAACAAATTTTATTAATGAATTGCTGCTCTGCATACCATAGCAATGATTTACCCTTTTTATCAGAACAAATTATGATGACTGCCGGATAGAAAAGGGGTGACTTTTTTGCACACCTATATTTTACTCTAGGGAACAATATGGGATTATTTCATCTGGCATAGATTGAAATATCAACTTGGGAGATTTTTTTTTTTTTACAGCTTTAAAATAAAATAAAATAGTTACAGAACAAACAATTAAAACATCTCCGCAAAAACTTATTTTGCACTTACAATAGCTCCATGTGTGGTCAAGTGGTCAACGTCGTTGGTTTCGGTTACGGAGGTCACGGGTTCAGACCCCAGTACGGACAGTTTTATAAATTGATATATGAATTTCTGTTCGAAGGCATGGATGTATGTGGTGTCTTAAATTCTTCCCTCCTACTCATACTATTTTACAAACGGGGCTTATGGAAAGCGGTTAGCTAACTACTAGTCCTTTCTTAGCCCTATTATTATTTTCTTACTCTCTTTGGAAAAAAAGAGGTTGAACAACTGAGTAACAAACAGTTCTCGTAGAAACACTTCTTTTGAGATAAATTCTATTAGACGTCCATATTCTCCACATTGGGAGCGGACATGGTAAAAAAATAAATATGTAATATGCTATTTCAATCATATTTTATAAAACATTGGTTCTAAAAAAATTAATAATGCAGATATTAATACAGATATATTGATATATTCAGACATTTAAAATCAAATAAATATTCGTATTATTGAAATGCTTTGTATACACATTTTTAAACCACTAATTAGGCAATATGTTTTAATGATACGATTTCAATGAGTCGCACCGAGCTTAATATTGAATGTAAAATTCACATTAATCGGTCGATGTAGGTAACATAAATCAGAATGGATATAGCATTCGGAAGCGCAGAAAAAAAGCTTTTTATATTTTTTTAACATCGTAACGAAAGCAACCCTTTTCCCATTCATTAGTCAAATCCAGTCGTTAACTGCCACCAACAGTGGCATATGATTAGTGCGATACATATTTTAGTTGGGAAAGCTCACTCCTATAGATTTTACCAAAGGGATCGATATCATTGCTGAGTTGTCTGAGGACGCCTCTTTTCAGTCGTCAGTCATGTATTTGTGACAGTGGTACGGAGTGAATAATATATGTCATTTGCAGAGTAAATTAATGGTGAGTGTTTAAAAACAGACGTCATATGTCAAATTATTCTGCAATTTAACGTTTTGGATATATGAAAGTATTTTTTTTTTATTAATTAAAAAAAACATATTTTGCATTACAGTTAATGGCAATGCGCCAAATATTTTAAAGTTGAAAGATCATATGAAAATAACTCGATGAGAATTTTTGTAATGTAAGTCACTCGAGATAAACTCGAGGTAAATTGACATCACAAACACCCATGTCTTAGATCTCAAATTTAAATTGAAAAATCTTAATTTACAATTGATCTTACCGGAATCAAACACAGACCCACATTATCACTCTACTTTTCAAGCAAATTAAAGTCATCTTGGTTCACATTTATTTAAAGTATATATGGACACAACTCAACGCCTCTAAGAATATTTCTTTATTACAGTGTATGAAATATACAACATTTTTTATGAGAAGTTTAAAATGGAATCACAGATTATGCAATAAATCAATAATGATATTTACAAGAAAAAAGACAAAAACAATATATATTTTCAGGGCCTTAACGTGGAACTATCTGTTTGTTAAGATTACGCTCCGGCCACTAACCAATAAAGAAAAGTTTTCAACGAATACATAATATGGAATACAGGTAATCTATGAAACTGTGACACGTGTATTGCCTCTTTGAGAATTATCTTCAGACAAACATTCGTAAGGTCATTCACGAAAAAACTAAACCATGTTTCTAATTATTTACTTATTAATTATTAAATGATGGTTGAGTCAGAGTTTGTGAATCATTAAAAACATATGAAAACCGATCAACAAACAAAATAGAAAAAAAGCCTTTAACACACTTCAATTTCTAATCAATACTTACAAACAGTTTCAACTAACATAACAGTAGTATATATTTTTTTGTCTTTTATGTGAGATTTAATCTTTTGATTTATAATCGTTTGTCGCGTCAATGAAGGCATTATCAGCTTTGTTTTATCATCGTATGAATCACGGTGTCATATGACAGAATCTCTCGCCGATATTATTACCTGCCTGGGTGCTTGCAGCTGGAACCGTATCCATAACCATCAATTTGATAGCTTACCAAACTCTTGACATTTGTCATTTAGTCGTTTGCGCCGAAGCTGCCGCCATTTGTGATTGATTTGTTTACAAATCCAGACTCAGAAACGATTTCTCACTCACACGAAAAAACACTTCAGGCAAACTCCAGATCGTTTTCAAAGAAAATACATTTTTTTATAATACGTAATAAATCTATTAAATAACTATTTGTCGTTTCGGCGGTTAGATCCAATTTTATTTTAGACAGCTTTCAAAATTAAGCACTGAATAATTTAGAATATTTAATCACGTAAAAAAGTGTCATATCGTGTTATTATTTCGATTGAATGAAAAATATTTTCGGATTTAAAGATGATACAGCGATATTTTATATAAAGTATTTTTTTGATTCTCTCACAAGAAATACAATTTTCGGATTTGTTTTATAAAGCAGTAAATAACGTCGAGTCTTATCATATATGGCGAAGCAGTTAGCGTTGTTGGATTCCGTGTTACAGGTTCGAGTTCCAGTACGAACAGCATCGATTTATCGATTTCTGTTCGAAGGCATGGGCGTTTGTAATGTCTCAAGATTCTTTTTTACCTTTCCAATCCTTCAATAACTGGGTGTAGCGAGAGCGATAAGTTAACCACTAGTGCTGTTCTAGCATTATCTTTCTATTCCTACTAATCTCTTTGGAAAAAGAGAGATTGAGTAACAAACTTCTGTTGAGATACCTCTCTGAGGAGGCCATATTCTCCACATTGGGGGCGGACATGGTTAAAAAAGCGGAAAGACTTTATTTTTAAGCTTCTTTCTTTTGCTTACAGGGAACTAGTTGTATGTCAGTCAGTCAGCTTTAAAGTGAGAGAAAAAATAATAAATGATGAGAAAGACGATGGATGTGCAAGTGATTAAAATGGCTTTCTACTTCAAGTAATTTTAAATACAAATCCAATCAGTAAACGTTCTGTATCCAAAGGTTTGATTCCCGCAACCGAGTGAGACAAACTCCCAAGAGCGTCAACCGCTAGGCTACAAGATATATTCAAATAATTGTCAATTTTAGCGAAAACTACATTATGATGGCGCACACCGAAATGGCTATAAATTAATTTTATTTAAAAAAAACTGTAAAAATGAATACGTTGATATTTTTACCCTATTACAATGGAGTTCTACCAAGTAAATGTCAATTCACTCAGAAATCGTCAATCAAATTTTAGATAATAAAGAGAGCTTCGAAAAATGTCACCTTCTTGAATTATTTTTACAAAATTATGATGTATTAAATACACTGTATTATAATGTAAATATCAATGTATATATTTTTTTAAATCAAATTAGTTTATAGCTATCTTTAAAGCGCACGCCGAAATAGCTATAAACTAATTTTAAATAAAAAAAAACTGTAGAACTAAATACGTTGATACTTTTACCTTATTATTATGGAGTTCTACCTAGTAAATGCTAGTTCAGTAAAAATAAAAATAAATCCATGTCCGCTCCTAATGTGGAGCATTTGGCCTCATAATGAAGGTATCTCAACAGAAGTTTTTTCTACGAGAACTGTTTGTTATTCAGTCACTCAACCTCACTGTTTTCAATGTGAGTAGTAGGGAAAGAAGGATAAGGCTAGAACAGGACTAGTGGTTGGCTAATCGCTATTGCTACACCCAGTTATTAAAGTATCAGAAGGATGGGAGGAAAGGAGATGATGTGAACTGACATCACAAACACCCTTTTGAATTGAATAATTCTCAAATTTGCTGTGATCTGACCGGGAATCGACCCTAGACCTGCGTGATCGGTAAAGCAAGATCTAACCAACTGGGCCACGGCAAGCGACAATAAATAGTCTTATTTAATATAAGCTTTAAGGTAATAAAAACTGCTTCAATAAAAAATATTACTAACTGAGTGCACCATTTTTTACTATACTGACACCAATTCTGTGTCAGTCTGATTTACATCCCTCAAAATAATTCCGTTGTCGGTGCTTTCTCGTTGGGTGTCTCTGTGCCCGACGTTGTCAGTTTAACATGATAAATTGAGCTATTTGCCTGTAATATAACGTAAGCTTTTAATTTATAACGAAGGGGCTGGCGGCATTCGAACGCTAGAACATTTCTCTTTCATCACAAAAACCCGAGTGACCGCCACGCGTGACTTTCGTGTACTTTTCCAACGGAAAACTCGATTGGAATCGTTACGCGGGGATTACGTTTTCGAATGAATAAATGACTCGTGTATTGATTTCCGATTCGTTAAAATGATCGGGTGCTGAAAAAATAACACAATCTACGTATCAAGTAACCGAAAAGCATATTTCATAACTATACTGTTACTATTTTCGATGAACTCGGCGGTAACTTCGTGGAAGTTCATTTTAATACAAAATTTATATAGAATTCTAAGAAACTTCGATCGTTTTATTTATTGTGCCATCAACAGTGACACGTGATACTAAATTTGCGGCGTCATATGCAGGAAATAGATTTACACTCATAATATCTCCGGACATTTTTATGGGGCAATTTTTCAAACACTCAAGTGTAACCCGCCTAGTCTTGGACAATCTTAGCACAAAACTGAACAACGAATACCGTTCGTTACGCCACGGGAAGCGTCTTTTGAACACCACAGATGTATGGCTGTAGCTAGGGCTTCCAAACCGGTTTAAACCGAAACCGGTTAACCGGTTTATTGCATGTTTTAAAAAAAAACGAAAACCGGTTTATTTCACTCGGTTAACCGCGTTTTATCAAAAATACTCGTTTTCTTATTTTTCATTTTTTTTTCAAAATAAAAATATTTTACAATGAATTTACTGCGCGTAGTAGCGGAAACGATTTGCAACAACAACAACAACTGAGTAACAAGCAGTTCTCGTTAAAAAATAATTGTTTGAGTCATGCTTCAAAGTGGGAGTGGAGACATAATATAAGCTAATATCTACTATATTTTTGTCTAAGCATTGGATGTCCTGTCTAGTCGATATTCTTAAAAAAATAAATGCATTTATTTAAACATCTTTCTTTTGATGAGTTTTATTATCAAGTTCTATTTTTTTATTTGACTTATCTTATCATAAAATATTTTTCCACATTTGATTGTCATTGTTGTATATATATGTATAATGCCTTCTGTGTTCCATCTATAAAATAAATATCGATTTTTCATTAAAATTGGAGTATTAATGACAAAAATTTAAAATTTTCCACAAATTTTATTTTTTTGCATACCTGCCTAATCAAAATACGTTATGTTTCGGTTTAAACCGGTTAACTGGTTTTATTGCCAAAAAAACCGAAAACCGGTTAGTTGGAAAGTCCGGTTAATTGGAAGCCCTAGCTGTAGCGGGTGGTTGAGGGAATCGTGCAGTGACACGTGTTTTGATTTTTTCAGGGGCATCTTCAAACTGAATATATTATATTGCTACTTCGTTGGCTTCGGTTACGGAGGTCCTGGGTTCGAATCCCGGTACGGATAGTTTTATAAATTGATTTTTCAATCGATTTATGAATTTCTGTTCGAAGGCATCGATGTATGTGATGTCTTGAATTCCCCCCTCCCACCCATCCTATCTGTTGAGATAAACTCCATTAGGAGTCCATATGCTACACATTGGGAGCGGACATGGTTAGTAAAAATAATATATAATTACATTTTTGTATTTTTCCCTTTTTTTAAAAATCCATATTCTCTCCCAATCTGGATCATATTTATTCTTAGTGAAAGTATCTTAACAGATTTTTTCTACCAGAACTGTTTGTTACTCAGTCGTTTAACCTTTTGTTTTTTTCCAAAGAGAGTAAGTATAGTATAGGAGGTCATATATTTCACATTTGGTGTGTACATGATAAAGAAAAACGACTGTAAGCAAACAATTTCTGTGTTCTTAGTAAGTGCACAAAATACGTTTATACTTGTAAATATCTACCTTTTACAGCTAATTCTGTTTGTTCGTATCCTGACGATTTCACACATTTATTTTGCAAGCGACTTGTATCTGTATGTTAAATCAAATCGATGTCTTGTATTTGATTCCATTAATACGCTTTTTGAATCAATATAACTTATTTAAATAGACGAATAAGTTATTCTAATAATCAAAAGTATTATTGGTTCATATAATTTATACTATACTAATATTAAATAGCTGTCAAAAAATAAATATGAAATAACAAAAGATTTAAAATATATATATATTTGACATTACAGTTTATGCCAATGCATCACATATTTTGAAGGTGATCATATCAGATAATACTCGATGAGAATATTTGTAAGCCACATGAGATTAACTCAAGAAGAATTGACGTCGCAAACACCTATCAACAAATACGGCATTCTTTACTCCACATAAAAACGTCAACGTTTATTCTGCTAATATATTTATATATCAATACACGAATGGCGATTCGCTGCATATTTCCAGTAAATTGAAAACTCGCATCAAAAACACCCATCAAAGCGTCACCGAATTTGAGCCAAGCAAAAACTTCCCAGCCGGCCGTTATGAAGGATTATCTCGAAATTATGCACGGAATCTCCGTGTACTTGAGACCCAGAATGGAAACTCGAGGAATTTACATAAGTAGTTATGCAAATGGCGGACGAGCTCGGTGGGTGACTGTCCACGAGAGAAGTCCACTTAGGCCTTTAGTTAGCCCTCCATTACCTGCATTGTGTTTGGGACTGGCATCCTTAACGACGCCGAATACCAGTAATGCTCAAAGCATGAGTATCAATTACAACGTCTAAAAGTGTTTGTAGCGTTACTTTGTTTTTAATTTCCGTTAAACTGAGTCACTTGGTGATTGTTTTAGTTCTATTTATTCAAATACATTTACGATTAGAAAAAATATGAACAAAAGATAAATAAATTTAAATCGTTCAAATTATGCATAATCACCCAAGTTTGTCGCCAAAAACCCGGGTTTTACCTTTCGGCATCTTCGGGCGTTCAAGTGGATGAAGCATGAACTTGAACGTATCATCCGTGCAATGGAATGATTGGAGATGCCGAAAGGCGAAACTCGAGCCGTTAGTGACGAAACTTGTGTGAATGTACATCATTTGAACGATTCAAATTTTATATTGAAAATTCACCAAGCACCTTCGTTCGAAATCTTAAATTAAACGAAGATAAATAAATATAAAAATTGAAAAAAAGTGTAAAAATATCGATGATTATCGGTTGAAAGTGCCAAAACTACAAAATGCCCGTTTTGATTTAGGGGTGACAAATGCTTTGACGCATCTAAACAGAGTTGTAAAAAATAAATATTTATTATTTGTCCCATCTTTTAAAACAATTATTAAGAAGTTTATTTCCTACTTATCATTTATTGCAACTTAGACATATCTATAAAACAATATTTTGAGTTGGATTAATATGGAACTGAGAGATTGTTTATATTTCTTTAGATACATATCGACTATGGGAAGGAAAGGGGACGTAACTCACACATATCAAATTTTACAGGAGACGCAAAAAACGCTTTTCGATGGTTTAAGGGAATAAGAAAATTATGAAATATACACAATCTTCAAGTCCGTAGAGACTGATAAAATGGTTTTTAATTGACTTTATCTGAAATTAATTTAATCTTTTTTTCAAACAAAAGACTTTTTTCCTGATCGCAATTTCCACAGGCCCTACTTTTTTCAAACTTTAAAGCTTAATTAAGATACATCCTTTTTATAGAACGCATATCAAGTTGTATACATCGTAATAATCGAAAACAACTGTGAGTAACTTTCTTTTTCGTTTTCATAGTAGATATGCAAACATCTGTTTGCTGAGAGAAAACCAGTATTTTTTTCTAGTTTTACATTTGCGGAGCTTTAGAAAAGAGTTATTCGAATATAATGGTAATATAACTTAAAACTTAACCTGCTATATACAAGCTAGACACTTTTGAGATATCGTTCTTTTTTTTTTTTTTTGGATATAAAATTTATGGAGCTTCAAGTACCAGGACGCGCCAACGTCAAGGTTCTTCTAGTCTCCTTCATCGATAAAGTTTTTGAAGAATTGTAAATTGCATCCCCTTACCATCGTTTGCAGACAGAAGGGCGCGATTGCCACAGAGATAAGAAATTCACGGGAACTCCATATGCACTATTTTGCAAATCACATTCCATATGCTTCCCCATACTGCATCCGTACATGTACACACACATACGCATACATACATACACACATACAGTGCACAAAGAAAGTCAAACAAAGAGAGTCACTTTCATGATGCTAATTTCGTTCTAAAAGTGCCAATTTTAGACGACATAAGATCTATGGAGGGTCGTCGAGCAGAATTGCTCTCGGTCTAAAACGATTCTCAGGCAGTGTCTCGTCATAGCTGTGGAGATTAGATATCGTTGGGATAAAATGTTTTCCTACTTCGCTGTGAAACTTTTGAGATATCTCACGAACGAATTCGCGGATGGTAGGTATTTGAAAATACCTAATCGTTCTATGAAGCTAGGTCATCGATACGATTCAAAATAAAGTCAGAAATTTATATATATATATATTTTTTGTTTACAGTTTGGAAGCTGTGCGTTCCGTTCCGTTGTCCTTTGATAGCCAGTAACGTGATGCGCTTTTATGGTGACGGCACGCTTAACCGATACGGGGATCATATCACAACTCACAACGACGTGGATCGTTATTGTGTGCGTTAGACATTATTTAGTGGAAACTGTCCGTGCAGAAACATCGCTCGCTGATTATTTATGGTCCTGGCGTATACACATTGTATCTTATATAATAACTTCGTCGCTTGAATACAGCGTTCAAAGGATGAATGCAATGGCTTCGCCACGACTTCACTGTCTTAATACTATAATGACACAATAAGCGTCAGGTGAAAACAATGAATCTCTTTAAAGTCTTTTGTATTTCATTAAAAGAATCAAAGTAATATTTACACTAATTCTTTATGAATCCCTTATGGTGGAGAAGATTCAGAAGAAATTTTTGAGACTTCTCTATATGAGGGTGTCTGGATATTACCCATGGCTTTATCCAACTCACTTTCTCTTAGGTATGTTTAACTTCAATAGCTTGAACGTTCGAAGAGAAATGTATCTGGCCATATATTTCTTTCGACTTATACGAGGCCAAAATGAGAATTCCACCATTCTTGAGAATGTGAATCTAAATGTTCCTGATTATTTTTTGAGAAATCGTGGACATGAATTGTTTGTTCTCCCAAGCTGTAGAGCAAGCCTGCCAATGGGGATGCCACTGGCGAGAGCTTTAACGGTGTTCAACAATATTGCTTCGGATGTTGACATATTCCACGCAGACGTGGGTGAGTTCTGACGAATACTATTTTTTATGTATTAAATTAGAGTTTGTCGGAGCTAACTCAGTTGACTCACCTGCCACGTTTTTTTACTGCTTTTAATATTAAATTATACTATTTTTTTCTCCATTGTGAATGTTTTAAATTTATAATTTGTCAACCTTGTGCAATGTTAATTAAATTAAATAAATGAATAAATGAATAACTGAATATGAGCTTGTAATAGAAACATATAATTAAAACACTTAATTGTTTATACTATTTAACTTTTTTATTAATTTAGTTGGAAAAAAACTCGTAAACAAAAGTTTGTTAACAATCAAAGCTTCTTGAGTAAAACTTTTTTTTTAACATCTTTTTTCTTCTTTTAACCAATATCATTCGATAATTATTAGTTTTTACTACTGTGGTCATCGTCTTTAGCTTCGCGGAAGTCACAAGATTCGAATTTTTGTACGGACAGTTTTTAAAATGAATTTCAATTGATTTGTGAATTTTCTGTTCAAAGGGATGGATATATGTTATGTCTCAAATTAAATCCCATTCACCTTCTCTACAATTGGGCGTTGCCAAATCGATTAGTTTATCAGTAGTTCTGCCCTCGTCCTTTCTTTCTATCCCTACTCTCTTTGAAAAAAATAGGTTGAGCACCTGAGTAACAAGCAGCTCTCGTAGAAACACATCTTTTGAGATAAACTCTTTTAGAATTCCACATGAACCACATTGAAAGCAAATATTTGAATATAAATAAATAAGAAAAAATATCTTCAACTAGATACTTGAGTTGATAAATATTCAGTAAAAATCTTTCAATAAAATATATGCACATACGTAGCTTGATCAATTAACTTGATACACATATGTACAATGTGAAAGGAACTTTTGTATTTTGTTGCTACTAAAAAAAAGATTGGCAACAGTCATGTTACAAATTGAAAACCTATTTTTCTATTAAATAATTGTCAAAATTATAATAAATACGAGATGTTTTTTATGTGTTATTGTTCATACACATATAATATTATTAAGATATGGAAAATTACATATTTTAAAGATTAATTAATAGTTTCAAAAGAACTTGTTTGTCAGATAGAATGACTAAAACTGCATAATTTCCAGATAATATCTTCGATCAGTATAGGGGGTTAGTTACACGTTTCCTGGTGCACCGCCAACCACCCGCCAACACTATTGAAGGGCGGCCTGCCAATTTATTCCAGTCGTAAATCGCGATGAGAATAGTGCTAACGCGATCTGTTGGCACTTTATATATTGTTCACTTTCATAAACATATATTTGCATTTTTATTACAACGTTTAATTACAGATTTGATTCTCAGCGTGGAATAGTACAAACATCATTATTTTTAACCGATTTATGGAGTTGTATTCAAATATGTATTTTAGGTATATGTAATGACACTTGCTGTGGTCTAGTTGGTAAGAGGTCGGATTTTCTGGGCTCAATTCTCAGTAATGTCAATTCAAATTTGAGATATTATTTGTGGATTTTTGTTATGTCAATTATTCTCGATTTGATCTTGGGTGACATACAAAAATTTTCATCGAGTTTATCTCGTATGATCTTTCAACATTTAAATATTAAGCGTATTGGCATTAGTCAAATGTTATTTTCAAAAATCTTAATACAAAAAAAAAATAATACCAACTCATACGATTCTTAAGTATGTTTTAGTAGGAGCGGTTGACTTACCACAAGTATAATTCTAACCGAAACCTATATTCTTACCACCTACGAAAAAGAGCATTCAATCTACAGTATAAAAAAATAACTGTCATAAGACATATTGTGTTGAGATGCTTTACTTGAAGTCCATATTTTCTACCTCGGAAGAAGACATTTTTTTTTTTTTTTTAAACCATGTCCGCTCCCAATGTGGAGCATATGGACTCCTAATGGAGTTTATCTCAACAGAAGTGTTTCTACGAGAAATGCTTGTTACTCAGTTGCTCAACCTCTCTTTTTCCAAAGAGAGTAGGGACAGAAGGATAGGGCTAGAACAGGATTAGTGGTAAGCTAATCACTCTCGATACGCCCCGTTCATAGGATAGGATGGGTGAGAGGGGGGAATTCTAGACATCACATACATCCATGCCTTTGAACAGAAATTCATAAATCGATTGAAAAATCAATTTATAAAACTGTCCGTACTGGGATTTGAACCCGGGCCCTCCGTGGCCGAAGCCAACAACGTTGACCACTCGACCACACAGGCGGCTAAAAGACATAGTTAAAGTAAAATTTGTTAAAACTTGATTTTCATTACATTATTGTTTGAAAAGTAAAAACATTAAAAAACCCGCGTGGACTGCTGTTAAATTTACTGTTAAAAATCTTCGAACCGTTTTTATTTATATGAAAACTATTACGCAAATTGAATTCACATGAAAAAATAAACATACATACAATATCGAATGTATGTAAGATGATTGTTATCAATAGTATTGATTGATGATACGTTTTTATCATTGTTTTTTAACAACGTATTATAAACGTAATATGCTGTATTATAATGTGAAAGCGAATTAATAAAGTAACCCACATTGATTATAAAAGGGGTTTCAGTATTATTTCTATGTTCGGTTTGACTTAATTTAGATAGATCACCTCGGTGAGTCGGCAAAGTATAATATATACAAATTCGTTTGAAAATTACGTTAAAGAGAGTGTATATAAAGCAGGAACCAACCATCTTTTGTTTTCAGATCATTTGTATTTTATAACGCTGGTTTTTTATTACAACATATCGCTTCATCAATGCAAAGGTAAAACAATCGATAAAAATATACTTTAAACTATGAATGTCATTATATAAAATGCAATGGTAGCATATACTATTACTGAAAAATACAAACAACTTGGCTATCATATCAGTGACACACAAAACTTTATATATCTGTACTATAAAAACACGAGTAAGAACAAAACAACTGCGTGGCCGAGTGTTCAACGTAGACGGTTTCAGTTACGAAGTCACTATTGTAAATTAAATTATGAATTTTATTCCAAAAGCATGGATGTCTTGAATTCCTTCCCACCCATCATATCTTAAAAACGGGCGTTGCGGAAGCGATTAGCTAACCACTAGTTTTGTCTTAGTGTTATCTTTTTATTCCTACTGTGTTTGAAAAAAGAAAGGTTAACACTTAAAAGTACTTCCGATATGTTGCTGGCCCTTACTACCCTTTGATGGACGCTAAAACCCCAGGACATATATTTAAAAAAAAAATGTTTTTTCACTTGGTTCTTAAAGGGCCAGCAACTAAGCAACTGAGTTACAAACAGTCCTCTACGAAACACTTATGTTGAGATAAACTTCATTGGGAGTCCATATGAACAAAAAAAATTGATTAAAATTCAACGGCTGTCTTATTTTATTGGACCACAAAATTATACAGATACATATATCTGTTCTTAGACTAATTTTATTTTATTTTATTTTTTCTTAATTGATTACTTTAGAAAAAGATCTTTTTTATTTTAATCATAACAATAGCATACTTTACACTGGAGCGCCGTCGTCTACGATTAGTTGGCTTGAGTTCCTTATGCACATTAGACATAAGGAACACACGTCACTTAATCGTGAATGACGGCGCCCTACTATAAAGTTTGCTATTAACTATTTTCTAAATTTATTGGAAATTGATCGATGAAAAATTAAATATGTACGTTTTTTACTTTTCATTATTTATAAACGATATAATTAATTCTGTTGTATGTTTATTTTGAGACATTCGATTTTTCAATTAAAAATAAGCTGCCGACTCCTGAGAGAAGTGGCAGTACCCACAGTTCTCAATCAGTCGTAACGTAACGCATAATATGCAAGTAGCCAACCCCTATGCGAAGCACCCCCATTTCAATCCAACGTGTGTGAGTCTCTCGGAATGCAAATAAGCAAGAGGGAAGGAGCTTATCTGATTTTTTCATTAAAATATTTCTCTAAGTTTCCCTCGCGTATACAAATTTACATGTTATCGTAAGTTTAATGGGATGAACTTTTTGATTACTATTTTTGAAAAGCATTTATTTATTTATCTTGTAATGTCTTACTGTTTTGATTCAGAAAACAATAATAAGATGTTAATTTTTATTTAATCAATAAAAATAAAAATTGAAAACTTACGATATCGAAAAAACTACGAATCTTTTAGAGTGGAATAATTTCACTGGAAGTTTGTTATCATTTAGGAACAATTGTAAGCATTCATATACACGAAAAAAATGTGGGTTTATAATGCACAACCTACCATTTCTAAAATTAGCAATATTGAGTTAAGTATGCAGATAAGGTAATTCAAGCATGAGGAATCGACTGGACTGGTCTAAAGACTGTCGTTTTGAAATTGGAAATCATATTTTTCTGCAATTTTTTTTTTTTGTGTTATTCGTTATAGTATTTGACTCTACTGAGAAGTTCGAGTTTGGGAAATAGTACGTTTTGCATTATAACCCCCACAAATAAGCTTCTAACAGTTCTTCAGCGATACAAAATGTTTGGGAGCCTGACTGAGGAATCTGAGAGATGCAAAAGAAGATGAGCAAGATCGAAGTCATATCATGGAGATAGTTAAGAGTTCAACCTTCAACGTATTAAAGACAACGGTGTTAATAATGATTTTTTTCATTCGATTTGACAATATTTATATTTTAACTGATCTTTGTGCGTAATCGATGCAAATAAAAAAAACTGCTCAATCTGACAGGTTCAAACCTGAAAAGATACTACGCGAAACGATCCCCACGCTTGTTAGCTGTATACTGATGCACTCTAAACTATGATTGCGTTATGCATAATAGAGTAGAAGTAAAAATACTAATTATTCCAATATTGGAATACTGGGAAAAAATGGATTAAACGCATGGAACTGAAGAATTCAAACTATTCTAAAATTAAATCAAACAAATTTATCCTGACATCCATGGAAATGAAATTTCTTTGGTTAGAAAAGAGCTCCGGTATTATTCGATTTTTTATCTCATAAAAATATACATTTGACGTTCATATTGGTTTTTAGGGCGCTGTATATGCCATATGAAATCCTCCCGAGCAGGGGAAATCCATTTGATAAATTCAAATTCAAAAATATAGAAAATGCCCACATTAAGCCGAACGCCTGCTTTTTGTACTAACGATAAGCAATAAAATTTTAGCACCGCGCCAGAGCAGGGCAGGGCGACGACCTGTTTGGTCTCGGCCACCGGAGGAAGGGTTAAACAGATTATGAATTACGATATTTGAACGGGGATGCCCCCTTTTTAGCGGATTCCAATGGGGCATTGACAAAAGGGGTCGGAAGATATTATCACAGGGGGGGCACAGCAGTGCATTGTTTTGTTTTTATATGGCCCGCTCCTGTGCTGCGATGCGATTAGTAATTGTACAATGGAGCGTGCATGCGTCGGGCTTATTCCGCAGGTTTCATATTGTATGATGGGTGTTAATACAAAAGTATTATTATGTACTGCTATACTAAAACGTATCATTTGCTGTGTCGATTGTTCAAACACAAACAAACTGACCATTCAAATCAATGTCATAGAGTGGAATGATAACATTGTTTTACAGGGATTTTTCGATCATTTATTGCCCACCTAACAATTGACTCATTTTTTTTTATTTACCCGTCACAATAATGTAATATTTTAACTACATGTTTTTTTTAACTCATTACAGTTATGTAGACAAATAAACATTGATTTTAACGACTATTATTAAAGAATAAACTAAAGGCTCGTATTTTTCCGGCTAGAATTTATATTACATAAGTCAGAATTTATATTAAAAGGTAATAATAATCACAATTTAAATGATATTAAAAAAATACCTAACCAAAACGGTTATAAAATATTCTGACCGTATAATATTTTTATTCTGACCAAAAATTTATTTAAATTCTGACCATTTAATTTTTTCTCTAAACTAAATGAATTCCCAATGATAAGGACGTGTCACGAAAAAAAATACTACCCTGGCGGAAATTTAAATAAATGAATGGATTACGCCATAGGGGATTTAAAGATGCCCTTGCATTTGGCAAAAGTTTGTGTTAGAGTTTCTTGAATAGAAGCCAACACACTTCACAGAGTGGTAAAGACGTTGAGAACATTTTTTATTTATATTACTTTGTATGACAAAATTAGACGTATTTTTATGTTAACAATATATACGATTAAAACAAGAGAAAAATGTTTTTTTTTATATTTTCAAACCCAGGTTCGTGGTTGTATGATCGACTTCGTTAACTTCAGTTATGAAGCTCATTGACAATAATCTCAATACGAGCGGTCTATTAAATTGATTATTCAATGTTTGTATGTATCTTTAAAATGGAGCATAACAATAAGCTTACATCTTGTACTGCCCTTTTAATATTTGTCTATCATTAGTTTCTTCTAAAAAAGAGTGGTTCAGCAAGTAAGTAACAACCAGCTCTCTTCTTTATTGAAACTTATTTTAAGATAAGCTCCATAAAGAGTCCAAACATAGTTTTTAAAAACCTACATGTAAAAAATCATTGAAGGATTATCAGCTATGAGGTATATTCTTGATAATGCTTTAAACATTAGCTTTTTAAATTTTACGCATAAGAACAATAAGTCGACATTTTTTATATTTTTGATTCTGATGGTTATAGTCCAGTGGATAAGAACCTGCGGTCTCTTGGCTACTCTAATGCAGCCTTTTGATTTGATCAAACAATTATACGCAAGCGTTTTGAAAAGGAGCGTAATCATACCATTATACATTCGAAAGTCGAAAAAAAGGGAGAGGGTGTCAACGTTTTCTTTACTGCGACCTTATTATAAATCAGAAAATGAATGTGGCCTTTAGAAATAAAAAGGTTCACCATCCCTGGTATTGCCCATACGAATAATGCTGCTTGGCTTGTCAAATGTACCATCAATCTTTACGCATGTTCTTAAAAAAAAAATCAAATGGTATTATATCCATTTTTTAAAATATATGACCAAAATGTATGCATACAAATTTACATTTTAAATTCGAAATTAAATAAGTCTTCAAACACAGTGTTAAGCAACAAGACTATTTGGTCACAGTTTATTAAGCTAAGCAACAAAAAATACAATTTAATCATAACTATGAATACGTATTTATTTCCCTCATATACACAAATAAAAATAAAATAGTTTTATTTTATATTATTTCGAGAGTAGGCATTTCGCAGTTGTGTGCTTGCGTCAGATGCCAATAAAACATTATCACAACAGAAGTGATTCATCAATACATCCAATGTGAATGTTGATATTTGCAAACTCCCAAACCGATGCGGGGAGAGGCATTATTTACCTAACCGTTGAAATATTTCCACACGCTGATCTGATGGTAAAAATAATTGGCTAATATTTATTTTGATTTAACTTTACCTCTGTTAGGGCTATTAAATATTTTAGCAACTAGCTGCATGAATTATGAACCGTCAAACCATTTAATCTATTACATATTGTCTAGTATAACTACTATTAAATATTTAACTTGGTGATTATATTAATAATAAATACACAATATTCCTTTGTACTTTATTCTACTTAACTTAAAATGTCAGGACCGGTTACGCTCATTGCGAGCATTGTCAACTGATAAGAAATATATATGTAAACAGTGCTATTTATACAAAAATATATTGAAATGAAAATGTGTACACAACAATTGACATTGAAAAGAATTTACAATTAGATTCTAAAATTACACAAAATTAAAATTTTTAACAGTTTATATAATGTAATTAAAAAATCATCAAAGATTAATAAATTTTAAGTGGTGACTGATGGTAATTAGAAACATAATTAAAAATTTGTGATTTTTTTTACCAATTTGATATAAAATGCTTCATGTTACTAAAAAAAAAAGCTTAATGATAATTTACTGTTTTTCCCGCTCCATGTAATAAGTATGTGTTCTTTAACAAAATCGACAGCCATGAAGATTCTGAAAAAGACATTTTCAAAAACTATATCAATCAACCATAAAGTGGAATAAAGTACAAAAGAGTATTGTGTTTTTTTTTTATAATGCCTTTCCACCGATGACAGTGAACACACTAAAAGTGATTATATTATTATTAATTTTATAAACTGAGATATTAGTATTGATATTTTTAATGGTAAACTAAACTAAAACTTGATTCTAATTCTTTACTTATAACATTAAAAATTGTAATTTTAGTACTAAATTTTAGTACTAAAGTAATTTTAGTACTAAATATACAAAACTAATTACTTTCATATATGAGAACGGATAAATCACAAAGAAAATAAATAAAACAATGATAAGCCGCCTGTCTTTTTTAAAAAATATTTACCTAATATAAAATGTATATAAATTAAAAAAAAACTTTAATTATTCTACGAATTGTGTTTTTAATAGTGACACGCGTTTAACTTCTTTCAGAGGCATCTTCAGACTATCTTACTAGTAACAATATGAGGAATAATCAAAGTTGTTTTTAATTTTATATCAAAATAAACTTCCACAAAGTTACCACCGAATCCAACGAAAATATATACTTATGTTATGTTTCGTGTCAGTTCTTGATGCTGTCAATAAATTATCAATCATAACATATTATATTCAAAAGAAAAGAAGCCTAGAATGATATGTTCTTCTTACTTTCGTGACCGTGTCTCGAAATATTTTCACTTTTATTTTATTTATTTATTCTTAACTGGTTGGTTATGGTATAAAATGTTTAACAAAAGTAATTGATCTATGTTCATTTCCAGATCGCACAATAAAAACGCAAAGGGTTTAAAAACGTCTAAAACAGCCATTATTGAACCTATGTTAAACTCAAATATCTCCATTGATTATTCTGTGAAACTAAACTCACGCAAAAATACTTGCGTCAAAAATTTATATCAAAACAAATTTTACAGGAAAATAATAATTGCATAGTTAATATGTTTTTAATGACAATGATTGAGCCATTTATTAAATTCATAAAAATATAACAGTTATATAGATTGAAGGTTTTGATCTCTGTCATGCAACGTTGACCTACTAGATTGAAAATTAATATTCAATCAGTAACTTCAATCAACCACAAACTAAATTGTTTAATTGTCCAATAATAATGCGTTTAAATGTCAGGTGAGCGTTTTGAGTATGACGAGAATAGCCTGCAGTTCTGTGCACACTCATACATCCAATTCACCGCGTGCAATCTCAATTTGACCAATTAATGGATATGATTACAATCATTTACCCTACTAGGAGGGGTCTACAATAGATTCAAAAACTACCCTTAAACTATATTAGCTAAGACAAACTTGCAATACTCTATTCAATATTAATACAAACAAACAATCAGCGACAACTTAACTTAACATTATCAAATTAAAATGTCATTTCATTATTTTTGTTCATCGTCCACTTTAAGTTATGGTCATGATTTGGACCCTTGCTATATAAATTATATTTTTTATTGACCACGTAAATCTGACACTTCTTTTATAAAAAGCAGAATAATATAAAGATGGGGTAGGTCCAACAAGGTATAAACCAACCCCTCCATGCGCTAAATTAAAATTCTGGGCGTATAAAATGATTTCGAAACGTTACGGGCACCCTTGCCTTTGAAAAAAAATAATATGTCAATTGAAAAATCTATATTCCAGATGGGGCATGGTGTTTCCACGACATTTTCGGGACCGCAGAGTTCACGAATAATAAATTAAAATATTTTATAACTAGTAGAAACTAACTCGTAAAGAAAATACTTAAAAAGTTATAATTATACTTAGGTTAGTAATAATAATTTTCGTTTTAGTTTGACATACATATAAATTAAGAAATAAAAAAAACCACACATTAAAAGAGCCATACAATAAAATGGTACTTTCAGAGCTTTTGAGCAACCCGATCAACCCGATTTTGATGGCCGTTAGTCGATAAAGGAAGATGTACATATCGACTGTGGAAAGGAAAAAGGACGTAACCCACATATATTTTTTTTTACAGCAGACACAAAAAACATTTTTTGATGATTTTGGGCCAAAGTCAAATTGTGAAATATACACAATCTTGAAGTGCACGGAGACGCATAAACTGGTTTTTATTGGTTAAGTATTTTTTCTGGTCGCAATTATCACAGAACCTACTTTTTGCAAATTTAAAAGATAAATTTAGATACTATTTCGGCATTTTCAGCTTATATCCTTGACTTGCTTAATGCTATGTAATTAAAAGAAAGTTATTGTGCAAATCTTAAATGAAAAGTAAAATCGTTTCTATTATTGATCATTATTGTTTTATAGGAGGTTGGAGACACATAACGAGTGGTAGAACTTGTAAATCAAAATACATTCCTTTCTGATTTTATATTTAGGTATTCTTACAAAACACTAGTTTGATTTTCATGTAACATTTTTACGTTAATGCAAAAACGATTGGTGATTATTTCTATTTTTGGCTAAATTTACCGATTTTTAAACAAAATTGTAGAAGAGTTTTTTGACACACTAAAATAAAATTGTATATAAAAGAAAGAAAAGAGGTTGGTAATTATTAGTTCACACAGAAAATAATGAATGCATGTACGACGGAAATTGGAATGTTAATGCTCTCTCGACATGCTTCAGTCAGCGGCTACAGCAATGCTGTTCGAACAATTTTGGTGTATCCAAACTTTTTAAAAAAATCAATTTAATCACTAAAGCAACCATTGAAAAAATAATAACAAAACATATGTTTTCATTGAAAATAGAGTTTAAAAATCAAATTAAGTCAGGTTTAAATAAAAATAAGAGGGAAAGTAATTGAATGTTCACATCCAAACTATTTTATTTGTTCCCGTTGCAGAGTTAATATTTTTTTTTTATGTTGCAATTTAGTTTTATCATATGTTGAATGTATTGAATGATAATAAAAATAGACTACATCACTGTAGTCATCACATATAAAATTAAAAGAAATTAGATAAACAAAATAAGAATTTATTCTACAGATTGTGTAACAAATCGTTACATATCAACTGTGGAAAGGAAAAAAGACGTATTCCACAGTTTTTTTTCGAAAATCACAACATATTCAACTTGATACACGTTTTTTCAAAAGGATGTAAGCTGAAAATGCCGAATTAATATTAAAATTTAGCTTTTAAGTTTGAAAAAAGATGGGCTTAAGAAAATTGAAACCAAAAAAGACTAACTGAATAAGGTTTTTCCTATACAATTTCTGAAATTAATATTAGATTATGTCAATTTAACACCAGTTTAGAAGTATTTGTGTACTTCAAAGTTGTGCTTATTTCATAATTTGCATATAGCCGAAAATCATCAAAACACGTTTTTTGTGCCTCATGTAAAATTTGCAATGTGTAGGTTACGTCTTTTTTCTTTTCCACAGTCGATATACTTTGTCTCTCTATGAAGCATATTCTGACAAACGTGTCATAGCTTGTTACACAATTTGAGAAATAAACTGCGTGTCAATTTTAATTTTATATTAAAATAAGCGTCGAAAAAGTTACCGACTTATGCATACAAAATATCAAAGTGTTATATTAATATGTAATAACGGAGTTAACATAACAAGAAACTGATATAAGGATAAAAAATTATGTGGCTTCACAATAATTCTTCATATAATAGTTTACTGAAATAATATATATCAAGTTTTGATATATTTTTTTTTTTTTAAACCATGTCCGCTCCCAATGTGGAGCATATGGACTCCTAATGGAGTTTATCTCAACAGAAGTGTTTCTACGAGAACTGCTTGTTACTCAGTTGTTCAACATCTCTTTTTCCAAAGAGAGTAGGGATAGAAGGATAGGGTTAGGACAGGATTAGTGGTAAGCTAATCGCTGTCGATACGCCCCGTTCATAGGATAGGAAAGGTGAGAGGGGGGAATTCAAGACATCACATACATTCATGCCTTTGAACAGAAATTCATAAATCGATTGAAAAATCAATTTATAAAACTGTCCGTACCGGGATTTGAGCCCGGGCCCTCTGTAGCCGAAGCCAACACCGTTGACCACTCGACCACACAGGCGATATAATTACTTGTAATATATATTAAGCCAAGAAATAAAAATTGTTATTTGATCACTCACATCAACGATAAAAGAAGCTGAAAATTTTAAATTATAAAAGTTGGAATCAATTTTTCCCAAAGTAAAAAATATTTATACTAACCATAGCATGTGGTTACCGTTTTGTTTTTCACATTATTTTTCCTCATGACGTCGACAAGCTTACTTCTTGCCCACTTCTAGAATGCCTGTGCCATACAATAAATACTTAATTCAGTCCACTAGTCTCAATCCGTTATTTAAGAATAATTCCTGTAAGGAACAGATTTATTACAGAGCTTTTCAGTAAAAATAGGCGTTTCTTCATGCAGCAAAATAAAAATATTTTAAGCCACTGATACTGATATCAAACGCTACTATATTTTTTTCTGTGCATAGGTGTTTGCTCTGTGACTAATGTATAAAAAGTAATCGTTGAATTAATCGAACATATTTGTATGCAATCATTTTTTGATTATTTAAAAAAAAAATACTAAAAAACTATTGATTGAATTGGCATAACTCCATTGCAATTAAGTCAAAAATATCAACGTATTTAGTGCTTATTTTTTTTATAAAATGAGTTGATGACTATTTCGGCGTGCGCCATCGTCAGAACTATGAATAAACTTAGTTATATATATATATACTGTCTTAGAAGAGATACACAATACATATTTTTATTTGCTCTAGAATCCTAATTTATCTTTCAATTATAACACGTATTAAGCATGACTTAAGTGTTTCTAAGAATTACTACAAAACGCACTGCTAACATATTGCTTCACGATAAATTTTTGATTTGTTGTATTGTAGCTAATGACATAAAGATTTAAATTTGTTTAGTTACATGTACATTTCAAAATAAAAACAAATCAGAAAATTACTTCTTTTTCAATATAATATAAGTTAAAATATAACAAAATACTGTAAAACAAATAGTAGAAAAACAATTAACGTTCACTTTAATTCATAAAAAAACAGTATTCATCAAAATCACTCACGTACACATGGAGTATGTCAACATCTATGATAATATTGTTAAACGCTGATAAAGTATCTTGTGGCATTCCCACTACTAGACTGGTTCTACATTTTTGAATAACAAACAATTTATGTCATTTATGTTATTTATTCGTCAAAAAATGATCAGGAACAAATTATCGAGATTAATGAAATTTTCATTTTGGTGCAAACGATTAAGAAATAAAGCCATTTATATAGATATATTTTTTATTATCATGATTTATTTGTTTAGTGTGTTGAATGGACTTTACTAATGTTATTGTTAAATAAATCAATGAAATACAAACTATTGTCACCATTGTATGAAAAAGAAAATATATGTATTTTAAAAGCGTAGTCCACGTACGTCCTACGCAATTTTTCATCATTTTATAAAGCAGAAAATTTCTTTCCAATAATAATAGGCTAAAACAGCAAAGTATTTAGTTCTACAGTTTTTATTATATCAGTCAATAGTTCTGACAATGGCGCACGCCGAAATAGTTATTAACTAATATGATAAAACAGAACTAAATACGTTGCTATTTTTACCCTATTCCAATGGAGTTCTACCAAGTAAATTGCAATTCAACCAATAAATTCCTTTCGACTTAAAAGCCGTATAAAAATAAATGAACGATATTTTTCTTAATAAATTTATTTGAATTATTTTGAAAATAGTCAAATGTAAATGATATTTTTTCTTTGCTTCAGTTTTTTTTAAATAACTAATGAGTAATGGTTGAAATAAAATCAAACTGTGAACATAACAAGCATTAAGCTAATCTGGCACCATTACATTCGCTCGGATTAATCACCATTTACTTTGTGTATTGCTTGCTATTAGTTATTGAGCTAATCCTTAGCTCAAGTGAGTTAAACGTTAAGCCAGCCATCTAAGCGGAGTGTTATCACTTGCGGATGCGTCAGCCTGTGAATTTGGAGGATGAGCTTAAAGCTCCGATAGGTCACCCGACCTCCTCCTTCCAAAGTCACTTTGAATTTACGGATTACTTTATCAAATTGTCTACAATACTACAAAACAAATAAACACCAGAGTGCTTAACGTACAGATGACTACAAAAACTTCCATCACAGTTCAATTCAAAGAATACTTTTAAAAAAAAATTAAGCTCACTTAAGTTTAAATAATTTAGAATCTGTATATATGTTAAATAAATGAATACTAAAGTTTTGTGTTTTTTTTTTTTAAAATTTCCCTAGGGTACTCAACGTTGTACCCACCACCACCCGCTACGGCTTCACACTCTTTTTATAGGGTGTATTCCGTAGCGTAACAACGTTAGTCGTGTTCAAAATTTTGCCAGAAATGTCCCGAGAAGAAATTCTTCAAGACTTGGTTGCATGCACTACAGTGTGCAGAAATTAAAAGTTAATTAATAATTAAGTGCAGTTGAAAACATGAGATTTTATCTATTTAACTCAACTTTTTTTCCAAATGACGCGGATAAACTTTGTTTAACAATATTAAATTCTCTTTGTTATAATCATTTTAAAAGTAATTTAATATAATATTACTTTAATTTTCTCAGCAGATCAATAGTTCAAAAACTCACTTTTATAACCTCTCTGTTATCGGAAAAAGTATCGATGGAAAGAAAAGCTCTCTTTTCGCTTTTTTCAGTCCCGTTTCAAACATCGATTTCTTTGAACACAAATCTATAAATCGATTGAAAAATGAATTTATAATACTGATATTTGACCCCGTAAGTGCCACAACCGAAGTCAAGAATTTAGACTCCTTGACCAGTTCGCATGATAGGTTTGTTTGGTGCATTTTTTTAAATGCCATTTTTTATTTTGTTTCCGACATATAATAAGAGGAGTGGCATTGTCAGATATTATTTAAAGTTAACCTGTGTTGCTTTCAACATGGTTTCGTTTTATTATTGAATGTTTTCAACTGAATGATTGACCACTTTTTATGATTTATGAAATTTAAGCTAGTTTATGGGTCAACGGTTTTGTTGAAAAGATATTTTAATAAGTTTATAGATGGATCCATCGTGTTTATAAAATATTTTAATGTGTCAAACCAACCTAAATTTTCATTTTACTGAAAACACATTGCACAAATTATTTGAAAAATAATTCGTTTGTCATCAAAAGCTGTATAATAACTGATTATACAAATTAGTACATTAATTCACTTTAGTATATTTTTAACAAAACATGGAAAAATAGTTGTCCTCTATTCACGCATTTTTTAAATCATTATGAGTCTTAAGGTAAAAAAAAACAATATTGAAAATCGTTAATATTTGTTTCCGTTTATTTTTAAAATGATTTTATTTTACTGGCTGTATAAAAATTGATTACGATATAATTATAAAACTGAATTCATGAAATCAAACTTATACATCAGTCTTTTGTATAATTATTTCGTTAATGTATGTTTATGTTTTTTTAATGGCTTAAAATCAACCGAAAGTCAAGAGAGCAATATGAAAAAAGCCATTTTCGAGTTGGTAAAGAACAGCTCACGAATTGCGTTTAAATGACATTGAAGGGCTTAGTCAATACGGGCAGTATAAATTACTACGCCCAGCGTAAATCATCACTAAAAAAAACAACATATACTAAAAAACGGCCAAACGTATATTCACTAAAATATAACCTAAAAGTAATTCAATGTATTTATCAAGTGTTTTTTCAACTACATCGCTTCGTACATACGGACTACTTATGTATACTTATACAGAAGTATTTTAACTAATACTAGTTTTTATTTAATGATACTCTCTGACACAAATACTGGTGATTAGTTCATTATTCCTTTTTAGGTATCGGATTGGTAGAAGTAAATATAAACAACCATGTCCTTAGTACACAAATCCATGAATCTATTGAAAAAATCAGTTTATCAAATTGTTCGTATTGGAATTCGAACCATTAAGTTTACCAAATAGCACGAACACTTATTTAATAGACAGGCTTTATAATAATTGAAAAGTAGTTAGGTAGTATAAGTGCTTCTTAAGCTTTATTTTTACCTTAACCGACAACAGATTTTGGACCGTTCGCTTACAAATAGTTTTTTATAATTATCTTTCGTACTTCACGCCGCTATTGATGTGTATTTTTCTTAATTTTATTTACGTATTAGTTTTTTTTGTAAAATACACTTATATTTATACTATTTAATATATATTTTTAGAGATACAACAATCATTTTTGATTATTTTTTAGCCATATTTCGTCTGTTTTTTTTAAATAAATTAACTGATAATTATAAATAAAAAACATTATTATAAAATTTGAATCGTTCAAACTATGTACATTCTCACGGATTTTGTCACTAACGACCCGGGTTTCGCCTTTCAGCATCTTCAGGCATTCAAGTTCATCCGTGCACTGAGTTCAGTCAAGTTCATCCGTGCACTTGAATGCCTGAAGATGCTGAAAGGCGAAACCCGGGTCGTTAGTGACAAAATCCGTGAGAATGTACATAGTTTGAACGATTCAAATTTAATATTGAAATTCCACCAAGCACCTTCAGTCGAAATCTTAAATTAAAAGACATTATTATAAGTTACTTTTCATTTAAATATTTTTGGATTGACTTATGATTTTCAATTTAATCTTATTGATAAATGATATTTCATAATCGGTTTTTGAATAAATTCTATTTTGTTTGCAAAACACCATGAAAACGTAAAAAAATGTTATCTTGCGATATATTATATTTTCTCAATAGAATAAAAATAAATATTAAATTTATTGGTGGTGTAAAAGTTTGGTCATTAATTTTTGAATACGTGAATAGTATTTTTTTTATTACTGTACGCTAATGAGAATCATACTAATATTTTTTGCAAATTTTATTACTTTGCGTGACTTTTATCAAATAACGTAATTAGTTTATAAGGACAATAAAAAGAAAACTTCAAACAACAATACAAAACAAAAAACTTTGTCGTAATTGTTTACTTTATAGCAAACTTTCATACGTGGTTCAACTTTTACTCATGCAACGTTTTGAGCAAATTTTATTTTGTTTTTAAAATATTTAAATAGAGGGCGTGTATTTATTTACTAACAGATTTTACCAAAAAAAAAATATCTTCGAATTATTATATTTTCCAAAAATTTTCACGTTTCGTGAGTGGAACGAACCCAATCGATCGAAAGTTTAAGCATTCAAATTTTCATTCATTGACCTTTTGATTATTTTCTAAAAATTTCACTTTCTATCTTTACCCACTTTCTATACCATACTAATCTTCAAGCTCTTGTTTAAGTTTTCTTTTATTTACTTATCATCTCCTTAAATAGATTAAGTCAGCTGTCTCCATGTATTAATATTAGTTAGATATATAATCGTGTTGATCTCGAAATTCTGCATATATGTAGTTGATACGTAAATGAAAAAATGTATGGTTTTAAAACGTATATTTAAATTTGGTTTTATAAGAAAAACAGTAGTTTACATCGTTATTTTATAGCTTACTGCAGTAATTCAACGCATTTCACAAAACAATACAAATTTTATTGAAATAGCAATAAGAATATTCATTATTACTTTTTTCATGCGTTTTATCTGTAAGAAAATAAACTTTCGATTTATGGGTCAACATTTAAGCACTATAAAAATTGTCGTTTTTGTTTCACATGCCTACAAATATACTTTTAGAACCGCTTTTATAACAATGCTGTAACTGTAGTCCACATTATTGAATTAAAAAGGTGTTTTATGACTTCTTTTTTAACCGTTATACTAATTTACAATTTATCACTTTTAAGGTTTTCACTGTCAATACTTGGTGGAATGGCATTATAATAAAAATAATAAAACATTTTTAGTACTTTTTCCACATAAAATTTATTAGATCAGGACCGGTTTCGCTCATGATGAGCATTGTCAACTGATAAGAAAAACAATAAAACAGTGATATTTATACAAAAGTTAAGTGATAAAAACAAGGTATGACAAACAATTGGTATTACAACCTAGCAAAAGAATTTAAGTAAAATACAAGGAAAATAAACTATAAATAAAAAGTTGAAGACCACTTAGCAATGAAACTATTATGACAAAAATCAATTAGGTATGAATTATCATTACCAAAGTAAAAACCAACAATTAGTGTATATAATAAATAAATCTTAATGTCTTGTCAACCAAATTGAGTTTGGAAAATCCAGTAGAGTTTAATCCCGCAAAATTGATTCCTGCCTATAATTCTAGCCTATTATATTTCCTTTTTTGTACTGTTTTATTTCGTTAGAATTTTAATTTTCTTAGTTTGCTTTTATTTTGTAAGAATTGATATTGCCTTTATTCTTTTCGCAGGAATCAATTTTGCGGGATTAAACTCTACTGGATTTTCCAAACTCAATTTGGTTGACAAGACATTAAGATTTATTTATTATATACACTAATTGTTGGTTTTTACTTTGGTAATGATAATTCATACCTAATTGATTTTTGTCATAATAGTTTCATTGCTAAGTGGTCTTCAACTTTTTATTTATAGTTTATTTTCCTTGTATTTTACTTCAATTCTTTTGCTAGGTTGTAATACCAATTGTTTGTCATACCTTGTTTTTATCACTTAACTTTTGTATAAATATCACTGTTTTATTGTTTTTCTTATCAGTTGACAATGCTCATCATGAGCGAAACCGGTCCTGATCTAATAAATTTTATGTGGAAAAAGTACTAAAAATGTTTTATTATTTTTATTAATTTACAATTTCTTACTGTGACAATCTTCATGCTCTGAACGCGTCTTATTAAATAAAAACGATGTCAACCGAAAATAGCCGATGCTTTAGCGCAGCATAAAAATTAATGATGCCTCTATAACGTCAATTGTTGTTCATTGTTTGATGTCTTTGGCAAGGCATGGTATGAAAGATAAGGTAGTTTAACTACCCAAAAACGAGAGAAAACCAGCTTTATGAGGACATTATGTTTATTACTTATAAGCGACTTACCAAGAGACTATTTATCAAACGAATATATACAATTCGATAATGTACAATATAAAATGTTTTACGTTACGTAAAAGTTTCCAATTATTTGTATCGTTATATTAATAAAAATACTCTTTACATTTTAAACAATTAATAAAACTGTATTTCATAAATGATTTTGCTAGACGCTGTGGGTGATCAGATTGATCAGCCACAAGCTAGATGGCTTTAAAGCTTAGTTACTTCTAATAGAGTTTTATATTTACAATATTTTTTTGATTTCTCACCTTTGCATTATGTTAAGACGTCGGTAAAGAATTGATACAATGTAACAATAAGGAAATCAACAATAATATGGCAATTATTCTTTTTATAACAGCAAAAAATTCCATAAAATGACAAATAACGGCTACACAATACGTTGAAAAAAATTCAAAGTATTTTACTTCTCGCAATGGAATGGTATTATAATTAAAAATGTAGCATTTTTATTAACTTTTAATTATGTATTAAAGATCAGAACCGGTTACATTATTTCGGAAGTTGCTTTTTATACCATAAATTATATTGTAAAAAATTTATGTTAATATAAGAATTACTGTTAAACTCATTTTAGAAACATTCTTACCCTGTTTTAAGATGTCCTAACTATATCATTTTATGTTAAGTCTTTTCAAATATAATTAATCATTTGTTTGTTAAGCCGTTTATATATTCTTATACAATTTTGAATAACACTTTTAATGAGCAAAACCATTTCTGATTGTTGATTAATAGTGTGGAATTGAATACAAAGAAGTATTTTACTATTTTAATTTTATAATTTTTATGAGAGAGTAAACATATGACCATGTTAATACATGAACAGTTATTGGACGGTATGAGATAATTCAGCTGATTTTTTTTACTGGTAAAACAAAAATCTATAAATCAAAGTGTAATTAAAATTGTCTGTACGGGGTTTGAGCCCTTAAACTCTACAACAAAAGTCAATATCGTGATATATTCATTTATTTATTTGCCCGATAGAAAATTTTCAACCTTAAAAATGGGATGTTTAATTAAATATTTTTATTGAAATGACATCACGGTTATTATTAAAATAAAATATACTAACACTAAAAAAAGCAACTTATCAGTTTTGACAGGCTGTGTCAAAAGTAAACTACGAGAACAGGTATATCTAAGCTAGAGAAAGCTTTCCGGTCGTGTAGAAATTTTCAGTTTGATAAATGAAATGTTTGAAGCTTGCAAAAAGTGGTCTCCCCTAGCCACCTTGCTTCTCACCTTTGGCAATGATTTATGTATAAGGTACAAAGGAATTTCAGGCTAGTTCGTATTATTGTCGATACGTCATCGAGGCGCTTGCGTGACATAACAAACAACCCCCCGTGGAGTTTTATTACAACTTACATAGATTATATTTTCCAACGCAGACCTCCCTTCAGTATAAAATGCCTATAGTAAAAAACACGAAATATTTTTCTTCAATTAAATAAAATGCCTTTTTTTTAACTATAGGGGCCTGGCTTTTGAACCGATAGACAATATTATAAAAATTGAAAAAACAATGCGATTTGTCTCAACCACTGTCGTTAAAATGTTTATCAACAAACACATTTTTTAGATAAAACATACCTAACGAATGATTAATTATTTTATTCGGTAATACTGATTCAATGGTCTTGAAAAACATATATGAATGAGTTAAGTCAATTTTACTTTGAAAAAATAATATATGAATAAAAAACTTTTGCTGTATCTATGTCCGCTCCCAGTGTGGATTATATGGTCTCTTAATGTAACAGAAGTTTTTCTACAAGAACTGTTACTCAGTCGCTCAACTTCACTTTTTTGCAAAGTGAGTAGTAGGAAAAGAAGGATAAGGCTAGGACAGGACATGTGGTTAACTCATCACTCTCACTATTTTAGACATAACAAAAATCGATACTTTCGAACAGAAAACGTTAATTTTAATCATTATTCTTATTGTTCAGGTAAATGTTGATAAAAAAAGAACATACAAGAAGATACATATTATTTTTCTAGCCATTTTTTCGTAAATTTAGAAAAAATAAATACCTACGTAGTCAGGAATTAAAAAAAATCATTTGTAAAATAACATATATATTATTATTCGTATATTTAGTTTTTATCGTAATTTTTATTTATTTTTATTTAAATGCTATTACATGCAGATTCAAACTGAACGTAATTTAAATTGTACACCAATGCAAAATTAGGCATATTTTAGTCAGCTTAAAAGAATCATGGTCGATAAAAACGCCAACAGAAAAAAAGCAAAAGTTTTCTCGTAAGGAATTAATATTAATGTGAATATTTAAACACCCATTCCACGAAGAAAGATGAAAAAAAGGGGAAAATAATGCTTACATGCTGACGGCATGAAACACCGTAATTCATGGAAATCGTTGTGATTACGGTCGCATAATAATGTGCTTTACACGGGTAATTAGGTAAATACTCTACGGTTTTGTTCGAAAAGCTTTATATCAACATGAGGTTAAGCATTTTTTTTTTAAGAAAAAATATTTTTTTTCAATATTTTTTTTGAATTTGGCATTGAAAGTATATTTCTGTAATTGATGTTCTCAAATTAAAAAAATATCTAAACGCATATTTTTTTCTGTTACAACACACAACCATGTAATAAATAACGTTTTTGGCTAGATAATTAGGTTAATATTTAACAACGCTAATTTCGTGTTAGAAACTATTATTATTACTTTGCAAGTGTAAAAGAGTTTTTTGGTTTTATTAAAATTAAAAAAAAACTATAATAGTAAACGCAGCGTCAGTTGACTCACGTTGTTAGCGGGACAACATAATGTACATCATTTTTAAAGTTTACGAATCCTTACGTCATTTTGCGTCTGTATGCTTTTTTTGGTGGATACTAAAACCGTAAGCTCAAAAATATAAAATAAAATACATTTTATTTTTCCTCTTTTTATAACCATTTTCTTATAATTACATTTTATGTAAGAATGGATTATCGGGCTGTACAGAGGTGCGCTTCTACAAGAGTTAAGCTGGCTGCGTATGTTTCAAAACGTTTATAAGTTAATAGAAAATTTAAATTAACTTTATTCCACGTATTGTGTTACTAACTGTGACACGTGCTTCGCTTCTTTCAGAGGCATCTTCAGACTTACTATCGCAAAGTTTGCTTAAGTAATGAAGCAAGATTGATTCTAACATTTTAAAATTATAAAATTACAAAATGGAGGTTTGGGTTTTTTTCCTTTTAAGAGGAGCAAGGAGGGGGGTGTAGAATCGAAATAAAACAAACAGACAAACGTTTATAAGTTATTTCTCGTTTTACAGCACAGACAATACCCGAAGTGGCTTAAAACAGATTAACCACACGCTGCATTTACACACATTTTTTCCCGATTTAAAACATACTTTATACTCATTCACTCGTGTTTGAGTGTGTAAAACCGGCTATTGATTGACTAATTTACAGTTTCAGCAATGATGTTCGAAAACAATACCCATTACATTGGTTACTGAAATAGTAATGTAGCAAACATTAAAAAAGTAATAAGTCACACAAATACAAAGCTTGGGAAATGATGATTTGAGTGTTGGAGAAATCACGGTTTGCTTAAATGTGTCAACTTCATGATTTATTTTTTGTAAGAAAATACCTTTTTTTGTACACTAATCATAATTTTATTATGAGCTATCAGAACAGATATTAAACGGCATTTTCAAAATTTATGACAAATCACTTTTTAAATGTACATACACATGTATGCTTCTCAGTAATGAAATTTTAGACCCATGCTAGATTGTGTAATACCTTGCTTTAAATATCTACTCTTTTATATTGGTAGTGTTTGTTACCAATCAATATTTTGTCAATTCACTTGATGTGCACGATAAGCAGACGTTGATTGTGTTTGCTGTGATGAGCTTTACAGATAGATCAATACGTGATTACCATATATACGTGAATTACCATACCCACACATAGCGTTACAATAAATGTGAAAAAACTCTGACTTGTTGTGTAATTTTGTTCACTTATTGTGAACTGAATAATAATTAAAGAACGAAAAAGCAATACTTAAAATATAGCGCACTTTATTTACTGCCATTCCGGTCTGACGTTAGTTGCAATTCACTATTTTTTAGCGGCATTTTATTCATCGAGTCAGGCGATGCTTAGCATTTTTGTATAAGCCTTAAATTCTCTCAACAAAGCGTGTTAAATTATAAAAAAAATACCATTCAAAAACAAAACTTTTCGAATTTAAAAAAAAAACAAGATATAAAAAAATATCAAACCAAAACAAGCTCTCGTTACTTCATTGATTATATTCCGTGATACTTACTACTAAATAAAAGTTAAACATTACTTCACAAATTGCTTAACTTTAGATAATACAAAAAGTGATTATGTAAAAAATATAATAAGATATTTTTTTCTGTATTCGTTACTATGTTGAATATATGGACATCGAGACATTTGTTTCCACGATAACTTATTGGCATTCTGACGTTTATAACATGATTATGATATAAGTATCGAGCTAAGAAAGCGCTTGTAGTAAGCACATTGATAGACAAAATCAATTGGGCATGAAGTTGAGTGATTATCTCTGAGATGTGGTATCTACAACTGGATAAGAAATCAAACCCACTAATAATATGAAGCATATCGTTTACAATTATGTCATCTCCGATTATTATTTTTTTCTCGTACATTTAAAATTAAAAATATTAAATATGTAGACATGTTTTCTTAGTTATTTAATAGTATTATTTTTTCGGGTATATTGTCCAGTTGTCGAAACCGTCGGCTTTACTTACAGTCCTCACGAATTCAAACCCCAGTGCGAGCATTTTTTATAAATTGTTTTTTTAATCGATTTATAGATTTTCATCCTAAATGGTGGATATCTGTGATGTCTGACGCTACCTCTTAATTACCCAATTAACATCAGAGTGCAATAAGAGCGATGAGTTATACCACAAGTCATAGCATTATTTTTTTAGGTTCCCGGTAAATATCTCGAATAACAAGATAATCAATTTGTTTCCGTTTGTTTTGTCCGTTTGTTCTGTCTTAGCCCTAGTCTTCTATGTTTTCTGGAAATATATAGAAACAGTTTGAGTAACTAATTAATAAGCAGTTCTCGTAGAAACACTTCTGTTGAAATAAACCCCATTAAAAGATCATATGTTCCGCATTTGGAGCGAACACGGTTAAAATAAATACTTTTATTTTATAAAATATTTTTATATTTCACTGTCTAAACAAGTTTCGCACAAGATAAAAATGAAATTCGTAGAAAAAGTCATGAAAAATCGTTTAAATAACCAAACAATTCGAATAATTTGTAATAAGAGCAATTTACCGGCTCCCATTTTTTTATACCCGATTCTCTTCGAAAAAGTGAAGTTGAGCAACTGAGTAGCTTATTTGTAGAAAACTTATATTCTAATCATTTATATTAGAAATCCATATGCTTCACATTAAGTGGGAACATAGTTTAAAACAAAAATACATTTCAAATTGACATAATAAAGGGGACTTTTTTTTCTGTCGTTGTCAAATTTATGATAGTTATCTGTTAATAACACATACTATACATATATTTTTGAATCTTTCACAGTTAAGTCGGAACTAATAGAAAGCTTAGACTTCTTATTGTAATACAAGCGGACCTTAACTTTCGCACAATTCGCTATTTCGCACATTTTTTGAAAATCGTTCATTTTAGATTTTTTGGCGATAATGCAAAAATGTTTTATTTTGACAAGTAACGGCTGGTTTGCCAAATTTAAAACGATGTATTTTTATTATTTACATACTATTAAATTCATTGGAGAATCGGCTGGTGCAGATAAAGATGCCGGAAAAGACTTTATTTTTTCACTGTCCAAAATTATTGAAGATGGAGAATATACTCTATGTCAAATATTCAATGTAGATGAGACTGATTTATTTTGGAAGAAAATGTTTAATCGTACATTCTTATCAAAGGAAAAATGAGTTGCCCCTGGGCACAAACCTTCTAAAAACCGATTGACATTATTTCTTGGTGGAAATTTAGCTATTGATTTAAAATTGATGCTAATGTTAGTTTATCAAGCAGAAAATTCTAAAACATTGAAAGGGAAAGATAAATACAACTTACAACATAAGTAAATTATAAATAAATGATGTTAAACAAAAACTTATAAGGAAAATTTTTTGTGTTTTTTTTACATCCCTCTACTTTCGAACATTCAACATTCGCACACGTTTTGAGGAAGCAATTGTGTGCGAAAGTGGAGGTCCGCTTGTATCGTTATTTTCAATTTAATTTAGATAATTTTACTTTGTTTTTTTCTAAATAAAAATAATATTAGGTCTCATGGTTTTTTTTTTATCACAATTTGCACGGCAATGAAATCGTGCAAACATAAACTGGTTACTGTTATTTGTTCAGTTAACCAGGATGTATAAAATGATTTAACGATGTTTCAGTCGCAGATATTAAATGCGATAAAATAATATTTTAAAATATTTTTGAACCATAAAATACTTCGCTTGAAATTGTTAAGCGCGCTTCGTTTTGATTGATAACTGGCCTGCATTGACGCTTGATTTGAAAATTTCAGATTTTATTATGTGCGGAAAGCCTAAAAATAAATTCGCCAAATGTGATGAATCCCGCTGACGTGAATTTACGAAATAAATTTATTGCTTCCAAAAAAACAGTTATTTTTTTATATTCAGAGAGTTTACTTATTTTTAATCGAAAAATGTATACGTGTATTGATAAGGGATTGAAATACTGGACGAATACATAAATACCAGTAAAACAAAAAATCAACCAATTGGGATCTCAATACCGGGAGAGTAAATCAAAATCAAAATCTATATTTAGATATTTCATATCAAATACCCTTAATAAAAAATATGACAATCATAAACGGACTATTTTATTAAATTTCAATTCTTCGTTAACCATTTTATTAAGATACGTGATGATTTATTTTCATTAAAATTTAGTTTCGGTTAATTTGCAATAAAAAGATACCGGTTATTACTTGCCTATGTGTTAAATGTGTTAAAATATTATATCTTTTAACCAACAGTTCCAAATATTATATACATATTTAATTGTAGTATTCTTAGCTCACTGGCAATATTTTAATGAGCACATACATTTATCTCCTTAATTCCATTTCAGAAAGTTCACTAACATTACACTATGTAGATAATATAAACAGGGCATAGCATGAGTGATTGGCTGATCACTTGTCTTACCTGTTTATAGTTTTTTTTTTATAAGTTGAAAATTATAATCAATGTTTAATTTATTTATAATAAGTACATTTCTGATAGATATTCAGAAATTGTTTCTCAACGATGCGAAACATATATTGTAATTTGCAACTTAATCAATTTATCGCTGAATTCATCGAAAATTTATATTAATACTTCAAATAAATATACTATAATAGTAAAATAATCAATTAAGCTGTATACTATTCTAAGGACATTTCTTGAATATTCTTTTGGCGAAGTATTTTTACTACTAAGTCTTTAGCAGACGACTTATGAGCCATAAATTATTAACGAATTAGTTTAACTGACCACTGCAACTACGTGATAAAATACTTCTGCTTCCGTGCTGCACCCTTGAATTAAAAGCCTTAGCTACATGCTTAAGCTCTGTTTTATATCCATATAAATTGTATTTAGTGTTTCTACAGTTTTTCACATCATGAAAGGTAGTACTTATAAAAAGCGTTCAATATATAAAAATATAAACATTTAACTAATGCAAAATGTCTGGAAACAAAAGCAATTGATGTCTATTAAATGTGCATAGTTTCAAGTACTGTTTTACCTACATATGACAAACATGGTACAAATGAAATCTCAGAACAGCTTACTGTTGAGCTTGTATTAAAAATAAAAGATTTTTTCATGAAAATTGTAAAATAAACAAAATTAAGAATTTTCCGGTCCAGAAAATTTTTACAAAATATTCTTTGTAATCAGCGAGTTGGAAAAAGTTTACGACATATTTAAAAATATATATTTAATGATGTATATTTAAACCACTAGACTACATAATGTTGCCAATGCATACTAGGCTGACAAAAGGTGATCTGATGGTAAACATGTATTAATAAGGCATTTTAGAAGAGAAGTGAGCCAAGTGGTATTTTCTAAAAAAAATATTTAGATGCGTTGTAATATTCTACAGGTCTTAAAGTATCTTTAAAGTGAAGTCACCCCAGTTAAATAAAACTAAGCAATCCAGCAAAACACCAAGTAAATACGTGATTGTACTTCCAGGTCCAAGAATTTTACTAGTTGGCTCACTTTGTCTCCCAAGGACTCATATCTAAGTTAAACGGAAATGATTGATAAAATTAATTTGAATTCAGAGTAGTTTTTTTACACAACCCCACAGAACATTTTACTATTATGAAAAACATTAATGTGACTCTCATTGAATATAAACATAGAGATAAAAGCATCTAATATTGAAATTAATAATATCATGTAAAGATATGATCACGAACACGATTTTGACAAACAATTAAGCAATTGTAACTACATTAAACAAAATCTTTATTTAATTTGCATGCAACACCAAGCATTAGGCATATTTTTCACCATCTCCAATACCATTAATTTGCCAACTTGCAACGACGTTTCTGCGTTAAAGCAGTATAATATATCGCGTATAAAGTATTCTTATTGCAGGATTTCAAGAACACATAAAACGAATAAACGCCCTTGTTTCTCGTTGAAAATAATACTTACACATTTCTTGTTTTTCTTTTGCATTTATGTTTATTTATTGGTTACATTGTTTGAATAATATTTTTTGGAAGAAGAGAAAAGGCTTTAAGGCTTTTCCATAATAATATTTAATACCGCTACACTGCTTGAATGCTTTATGTTTTAATGAATACGAGAGAAAATTGCAGACAGTCTTGATATGAAAATAAACGAGCAGTATTTTAATGTTGGTCACTCATTAACTTAACAATTACTTATTAATATACGTTTATCTAAAAAAAAAACATGTATTTATTACTATTTGAATGGCCTTCCATATAAATTGATATCGAACATTTTTTATTACATTATGATTATTTTGTTTTATGTTAATTTATATTCTTGACATAATTTTAAGCTGCCCAAATAATTACACTTAACTCTTTTTTACACGGTAGATGCGTTTCATAAGTGATATAATTCATATAAAAATTGAAGATTGCCTATAAAAAGGAAATGATTTTTGTATAGAAAATCGCATAAAACGATAATAATTACGTCTTAATAAATATTATTTTTTAACGTATATGTTAATTAAGACAAAATATTAATATTCATCGCAACTTGATTATATACAAGAATTTTTATGAGGGACTAGACTGTTTTCTTTACTAAGAATGTTTAACACATCTAATGTGCTAGGATTTAATGAAGCTCTTTTTTGTTATTACTTTTGGATTTCTTGTTATTATGATACCCGCTATCCACTTTTGTGATATTTGTTTTTGAAAACCGCGTAAGAACAAATAATTCTCGTGAAAATAAAGATTTATAATCCTTTTGTGTGTTTTAATTATTTTTGAAATATCTTCAGTATACTCATTATAGTTTTCTTTATCGGTCACAATATTAATGTAAAAGAAAAAGCTATTTGTTTTACAGCTGATATTGTTATTAAAATGTTTGTTTTTTTACGATCAATTTAAACCAGAATGAAAAGTGTTTATCTTGTATATGTACGTACTTTGTATACAAAAAATCATGGTGCATATTGGCTGCAGCAAAAAAAAAGAAAATGGGACGTGTTATTTTCGTTGGATTACCTCGAGGCTTTTTAAATCTCCTTAATTCCAAGATATGAAACATTTTCAAGCTTTCTGTGGAAAAGATTGCAATTTGCTGAAGTACAAAAAGAAAAGCGAATAAGAATCGTACAGTATATTTTACATACCTTATAATTCTTGATTAAAAGAACAACTTTGTTTTTATGTTATAATATTATGGAGCTTATATAATCATGAAATAAATCATAATACTGATCTTCAACCAATATAAAAACCGATTTGATTAGTGAATTTTACACAGTTAGCTAGTATTGCTATTTTTTTAGTGGAATCAATTTGTAAAAAAAATCACTATAAATTAACAACACTTTAAATCGTATGTTTGTAAAGTTAAAAGATTTAAATCTTTGAATGAACATTTGTTAAGCACAGTTGTTAAAAATAATGTACCATTTTTGAGTTATTTATATGCTTCTGGAAACAGCTTTAAAAAAACGATGAGCTTCTTACTACTAGCCTTTCTCTTAAACTATTATGTTATGATAAATTTTTCCTTACAAGAACTGTTATTTATTAAGCTTTTATAAAAAAACCAAATGTTTATGGCGTTTTAAGATACGATGTCATGATTTAAAATAAACATTTTTTTAATTTATTGTTCCCTTCGGCGCAAATTCTAATGACATTCATTTGTTAATTTGGTAATAAATAATACCAATATAAATAATTATTTGTAACAAGTAATAGTTATTTAATTAGTCAAAAAAAATTTTTGTTGCATTTCTTAATCGTGATGATAAATAATGCTGCAAGTGTAATAATTAACTTTACAAAAAAGTGTCTTCAATTATATGAGTGCATCACAACTAATTTTATATTTCCAAATAAACGATTCTTGGGTAAAATTGTTTGCACCTTTTTACAGTTTTTGCTTAACGTTATGCTAGTTTATGATTTTGATAAAACAAGTATATTTCAGAAAAAATATGTGTGCTAAAAAATCCAAATTGGAAAACACGATGGTATTACTGCTTGGTAAAAACTTAAACATCAATACTTATATTTTGTTTGGCAACATTAAAAGACGGGAAAAAACACACCTTTACTCAAGAACGTACTAAGAGATAAAAATAGTTTTATACTTTATACACAAAGATATAGTTACAAATCATGACTTGAAGAAGACAGTTGGATAATAGACATATTCAGTGGCAAAAACCACTCACTTACAATCTGTTGAGATACATTTATTGTTGGCAGCACTGTCTAGAAAGCTTGCTCATACTTATGTTTTAAGAAGCGTCGCGACGCCTTGAGACGACGCCTGACAAATTAAAAATGCATCCACGTGTTTTCCACTCTGGCTGAAAACTCTTCGCGGTTACTTTCCTACAATAGTTTTACTACGAAAGGGTAGCCTAGCGGATGGTGTTACATTTTTTATTATCTCGGTTTTAATTTAAGAGCCTCTTTTAAAGAATACCACTCTGAACCACTATACAATTTTTATTATTAAAAAAACTCCTTACAAATTCATACAATTACGTAATGCGTTTTTATTTTTGGTTATAAACATTAAACTTATTAAATTTCTACAGTGAATGTTTTAATGCTATGTGAATAGTTATTTAAATTTATTTTTACACCATCCACTAAATGAAACAAATATATTTGTACACAAATTATTTGTTCTAACACAGTTTTCAGAAGCAAATTACGGTTTTTCGATTATCAAGAATATTAACAACACAAGGCAGAAATAACAAAAAAAATGCTTAATTTACATTCTGCACTATAAACGTGTAAATTTATATATTATCTATAAATTTTGTTCTTAATCAAAAAACATAGTATGTATAATATACTTTTTGGATTTTCTTTATTACTATTGTTGTTTTTCTAAGTAACGGTTTTGTAAATTCAGAGAACTAATCATTAATTATCATTTTTTTACACTTTTTTTTGTGGAATTTATATACCGAGTTCATCGTTAAAAATTGTATAAATGATGTATTTATAATTTAAGATTTCGACTGAAGGTGCTTGGTGGAATTTCAATATTAAATTTGAATCGTTCAAACTATGTTCATTCTTACAGTTTTTCTCACTAACGACCCGGGTTTCGCCTTTCGGCATCTTCAGACGTTTAAGTGCAAGGATGAACTTGAACTGACTATTTTTAGTCTTAGCATCAATCATCGTTATGTTGGCAAAAAAAAACTTTACACCAGAAATACTAATTTTGAATATAGACGTGTTTATTACGTATGCGATGCTTATTTTATTATTGATATATGGTAAAAATAATAATCATTTAGCGTTAAAGACATTCTCTAGACGCTGATCTATTTCTAAATATTATAAGATTCTATTTAAATTGGACTATTTTTCATTTCTTCGTGATTTGCTAAATAATTATTTTTATTTGAATGAATTCAAATAATCTGCTAGATAACAGAATTTTAAAACATGAATATGCTGTCACTCATAATTTCCGAATTCTCCAAATAATGATTAAAAAAATATAGAAAACATTAGATGTTTTTATTGAGGAAACCAAACTCTAGAAAACAATACTTCTCATTTTACATAAAAAGAACAAGCACATATTGTCACTCGATCAATCAAAACGTTCTTAGCTTTATTTGGTCGTATCATAGTAATATGTATAGATATTCAAGAAGCTTTTTTTATAAACAAATAGCATTGCTTTATTTATTTATTGTTAAAAATAAATACGTTTCAACTCAATCACTAATGCATAAAAAATAATAAACAACAAAATACAATTTATATCCAGATGTACCGTTATTAAGTGTTGTCGTGTATATTAAAATACGTGGTAAAACTGCTTTATCAGCACTTAAGTTTTAAATTAGATGACCACCATAAATCATAGCACCGGCACATCAATATTAATATTTCTCAGCTCTTCATTGGTCTCTCGGGAGTCATAAATAGCTGCAAGTGCATCTCACAGACTGCAAGTGCACCGTGGAGCTGCTGCATTTTCAATTTACGACATAAACAAAAATTTATGATTTATAGATAAATATTTTCTTTAAAAATTGAAATATTTTATATAAATTAAAATTTTTACTGTCATCATTTTGGTTGAAAAAAACTATTTCTTTCGGCAAATCAAATTTAACAAACAAACTACAGTTAATAATAAATCGAATAAAACAGTGCTAATTGTTTACATATGTATATATATATCGACTTTGGAAAGGAAAAAAGACGTAAATCCCAGTTTTTTCAAAACAGCTTTTTTTCAATAACCACAGTGTATCAAACTTGATACACGTTCCACCAAAAGAATGCAAGCTGAAAATGCCAAATAAGTATCTAAATTAAGCTTTTAAGTTTGAAAAAGATGACCTTGTAAAAAATTAAAACCAAGAAAAAACACTGAAATAAAGGTTTTTCCTAGACAATTTCTTTAATTAATATTAGACTATGTCAATTTAACACCAGTTTAGAAGTTTTTGTGCACTTCAAGGTTGTGTGTGATTCATAATTTCCATATGGCCCAATATCATCAAAACACGTTTTTGTGCCTCCTGTAAAATTTGATCTGTGTGTGTTACGTCTTTTTTTCCTTTCCACAGTCGATATATTAATGACGTTCTAATGGAGGTATCTAATCGGATGTTATTCTACGAGAACTGCTTGATATTCAAAGCGAGTAGTGATATGAAGGGTAGGACTAGAACAGGCTTCATTACTTTTGCTAAGCACCGCTATTTCAGAATTGGATTTGTTGTAGGGAATTTTTAGTAATAACAAACATTCATGCTTTTAAACATAAATCGCTAAATCTACTGAAAAAAGACTTTTCATACTGGGATTCCAACCAGTGATATCCGTTACGTAAGCCAACGACGTCGACCATTGCATTACAGACTGATCATTAGAAAATAAAAAATGGTAATCTATTATTATTTTTATTTTTAATATTATCATAATTTAAAAGCTTGCCTTTTAAGAGAACAATTCTAAAAATTTTCGTTGAAAGCTACTGAAAAAATGATTATTTTACTTGCATTCAATAAGTTTATTTTTTGTGAATTCTGAATGTATATATCGATGATTGTTCTTACAAACACAAAACGCTTTATCATTTTTTACAGATATGACTTGACTACAGTCTGTTTAACGTTACAGTGCTTGATAGATGTTTCATTGATAGTGAAATAGAATGACGGTATTTATCAGCGTAGAACTTTTGTGAAACCTTCTCTAATCTGTGGTTTCGTTTTATTCTTTGAAAGTCTTCCGCAGTGCGTCGGATGTTTACGAAGCGAAAACCACTGCAAGTTGGGAGCTTTTTAGTGAATTATTATTACAGGTAAAAGCTTCTTTTATTCTTAATAAAAATATTACCGCATTTCAATATTTTTATATTATCGAATGAACAGCGATAATGTTGCTGCTTGTATGTGCTTTAATTTTATATATGTATTTTTTTTAATCGAGCAGGCATCTCTTAAAAGTTGTTTTTCGTCAGAACTATACATATATCTATTGTGGAAAAGAAAAAAGGACGTAACCCACTCAAAGAAAATTTTACAGAGGTATGAAAAACGTGTTTTGATGATTTTGGGCTATATACAAATTATGAAATATACACAACCTTGAAGTTAACAAAGACTTCTAAGCTGATGTTTAATTGACATAATCTAATGTAAATTTAAGAATTTGTCTAGGAAAAACCGTTTTTTCAGTCTTTTTTCTTAGTTTCAATTTTCACAAACTTATCCTTTTTCAAACATTAAAGCTAAATTTACATACTAATTTGGCATTTGCAGCTTACATCCTTTTGATAAAATGAGTATCAAGTTTGATACACTGTAATTATGGAATAAAATCCGTTTTGAAAAAACTGTGGGTTACGTCTTTTTTCCTTTCCACGGTCGATATTTTAAATAAATATATTTTAATTAAGACATAGATTGTTTCAATTATTCCCATAATATTTTTCCTGGTAATAAGTGTGACAATATCAATATTTTCGTTTGAAAATAACTAGATTTTTCTATTTTTGCATTTAGATAATAAAAAAAAATACAAAATTTCTTCTTGTTTGGTATAATTTTTAATACACAATCAATATAAATATCAACAAATAAATAAAGCCCTTCTGCATCTTTTTTCATGTTAAACGTAATCCATGTTAGTTTTTTGATTAACCATATAGCTTGATCAAATAAATATTTTGATATAGGTACATACAATTAAACCGATACTTGTTGAATTAAATGTTTTTTCGTCGAAACGTGGACCTTTTAATGGACAATCAAGCTTACCGCACACATTTAGATGCCGAGGAATTGTTATGTTTACTCTCTGTGCTGTGTTAATTCTTTATGACATAACTTGTAACAATAAACCTTTTAACGGACTTAATCAATATTCAAATCCTTTCTCTTCGGTTCAAATCGAAAAGCCGAACAGCTTAGTAGAAACTCCTCAATACTCACATCAATATTATTTTGATTTAATAAAATTTAAGTGATTTACTACAAAGTGTATAAACTATGTTATAGAATAAAGTTGAAACAAAATTGAATAAAAAATAAGTGTTTTAGTAAAAATATATCCATAACAGAGAAAAACGAAATTAAAACTTTAAACATATATAATCATTACATTGATTTGTGAGATATATGCATTTATAATCACTATATTTTTTTAACACATCAACGAGAAAACCAAAAGTGTTAGCGCGTGGTTGCCCCAACGAGAATTGATGGCTGTTAGAAAGTGTGCATATATATGTATATGTGGGCAGAAGGATGTTTTCGCCGGAAACAAATTAGCTTCCTTATTGGTTCAGCCAACAATTCCAGGTAATTTTGCGTCGGCCAGCTCACTTGATAATTAGATTGGGTTTGTGGCGCAATGCAGTCTCGCTAATTCACACAATACATGCACTAAGAACTTAACATGTATACGTTAATATATTATATATTTTTTACACTGTACTTTGGTTTTTTAAAACGTCATTTTAAATGTCAATTTTTCAACAGATTTTTTCATATATTCTTACAATAACTCACAAGTCAAACACATAAGATAAAATACCACGGACCATACATTTATAAGACAGAAGGATTTTTTGCCGGTAGTGTAAACATGCTTCTGGCGACAGTAAAAATTGTGCACCTTCTCGTTTGAAATGATGTTTCTTTCTTACCACATAATAAGACTTTAAAAACTGTCGTTTTATAAAATTACACGCAAATCATTTTTTTTAATTATGGCTAAAAAACAGTCGATATTTTAAAATAATATAGGCAAGGTTTTATGATAATGTTATATATGCACATTTTTATATTTAACCAGCCGTTTCCGGCAAGTGTTGCAATGCCACTCAAAAAAAAACAAGTCTTTGTGTTTTAATTGTGTTTATATAAGTGCATGTTTTCTTTTTCTGTCGGTTTGACGTTTTCTGCCGATTGTCTATGGTACAACACACGCGCCACTCACTGTAAGCTAGTTGCACTATAACCTTCACGCAAGTGCAAACATACGATGTCAAAATGAACTGTATGGCAGACATACAAACATTGATTGTCTCAAAAGAAGCTTTGTTAATTTATTGCCTTCTTTCAGTATATCAACAAATTACGTTTTTACTATATGCTTAATAGAAATTTTTAGCAACGTTTATAATTATGTTTTATCCTTTTACAATAAAAGCCAATAAAAGAAAATCCTAAACTTATATTAACACGTTTGGTCATACAAGATTTAACGTTAACCGTATTATTGACTTCTCTAATAATGAATATTGAATCATCCTTGATAGAGTATTTGTCAGGAAGCACATTTCCCATGATTTCCACGACACGAAATCATGCAAATTACATTTGATAAATTTATTAGGAATACTCGATGTTTGCCAAGACCCTCACTCTAATATGGATTTCGTACCCAATCTAACCCAAACCCGACCGCGCCAATCTTAATCTCCTTTGTTGAAGATTCAATTCTATTTTCTGACCACACTTGGGTCACTTTTTGGGTTGACTCCTGCTGGAAAGGAGTGTTCCTATTACAATTCAATTACTTACCAACACCGCACAGTGATTTTGGAGATTTTTTTCGCATTTGTCTGCATCATTTATTTGGATACTAACTCGATCCTACGTCCTGATAGTGCTTAAGTCAACCAAGGTACGTACCTTTTGAACTGCAAGTCTTATCATCATCATACCTGTCGCAGTGTTTTGTAAATGTATTTATCATTTGATTGCATACACACGAGAAATGTAATTCTTACGCAGACAATGAACGATTTTTTTGACTCTTAAAGATAAAGACATAATATGTGAATATTTTTTTTTTATACCATGTCCGCTCCCAATTTGGAGCATATGGACTCCTAATGTAGTTTATCTCAACAGAAGTGTTTCTACGAGAACTGCTTGTTACTCAGTTGCTCAACCTCTCTTTTTCCAAAGAGAGTAGGGATAGAAGGATATGGGCTAAGACAGGATTAGTGGTAAGCTAATCGCTCTCGATACGCCCCGTTCGTAGGATAGGATGGGTGAGAGGGGGGAATTCAAGACATCACATACACCCATGCCTTTGAACAGAAATTCATAAATCGATTGAAAAATCAATTTATAAAAACTGTCCGTACCGGGATTTGAACCCGGGCCCTCCGTAGCCGAAGCTAACAACGTTGACCACTCGGCCACACAGGCGACTTATATATAGGCGATATATTTATTAAATATATATTGTTACTTATTATCAGACTTTTTTCGACAATTATTATCGATTGCCCTCCAGAGACGAGAGCTTTTTTCCGATAAAAAAAATATTTTCTAAGCCATATTGAAGTCACGGATAACTTTTATTCCTATCCAAAATTTAAAAAAAAAAAACGCAAAGTCGTTGTATAGAAACCCCGCATAACTATATGGTCATGCTCATCCTTTTATTACCGTGTAATATTGAGTACAGACAGTAGTAAGGACAAAAGTGACCGTATGGGCTTGCAAACATTCGGGGTTGAAATATAGCTAAACGTGATTTTTTTTAAAAATATTTACAATTTGACCTCTTTAGATCAACATAATTTCAAAACAAATATATTAGCAAAATAACTGTAAATAATTTTATGTTTTTATAAAAAAATATCTAACAGTTTCAAAAAGTAAATTTAAAAAAAACGGAAATTCAAAAAATCACATGTGCTTTTGGAGACCGTTCCTGTTCCTACGGCTGATGACTTACTGTAGTCCGTACCCTTTTTAACCAAATATGAGCAAAAGCAACGATATTCAGGTAGAAAAAGTATGAATAGTGGGATCAATAGACAACGGTGTTTTGTGTAACCATATGGTGACGCTCGTCCTTGGAGGGTTAAATTTATTAATATTATTAATAAATATCAACTGTTTTTTGGATAAATATTAAATAAATCATAGATATTTGATATATTTTGTTACAATGTCTGTTCAGTTTATAAACTCTTGTTGAAAAAAAAGGAACTGTTTAGCATTAAAACTGTCTTTTATTCTACTTTATATTTTAAAAAGGATTATGGTTAAACAAATATTATCGTACGATTACTGAATCTGATGAAAGAGACGTCGCAATTCATGAAATATATCGTAACTAGTTAATTAAACAAAACATTTGCTTAGTCTAGAAGTATTACTGTGAAATTTTAATTCTTAATGTAAAATCTAGACCACAAACTTCATCGATCAACAGAATTAACACTGAAGTCCAAAATCTTTATCTCTCCGTCAGAATAATCTTGTTTATTAAATTGAAAACTTTTTCCCAAACTTGTCGTTAAATACAATTTTAAGCTACGTAAAAATTCTTAAATTTATTTTCGTATTATAGAAGGCTCTTTAAAATCACAGATGGTGCTTCCAAAAGGGTGTCTTTAGATTATATATCTAAGGGATTGGGAGGGGTCAGATTCAATTCTATTTTGCGAATCCTTATAGGGGGGGAAGCCAAAGGGCACACCGTGAATTTTAAAGCGAGAATTAACACTCAACATATTGTAGATTCTCCGCATTAAATTCCAAAGATTAAAGTATTTCTAAGAATAAACTATGTTTGCGGTTGAGTTATTGCTTAGCAAGTATGTTTGTAAGACTTTGAATGCTTTGCATATTATTCAATTTCATATTTTCAACTTTGTACAAGTCGGAGTTTGGGAATATTTTTCAAAGTAAAATTTCAACTTATAATACGCTTTGCTATAAACAGCTCCTGAAAAGTTTGTCAACATTTTGGATAAAAAATCATTTCAACCTTTTTTGAAATTTTAGCATGTCAACACGAAATTTCTGATGAGAAACTCCTGACGAAAATTAAAGCTTTATTTTAATTTAGAAATACGAAAACCATAAATCAAAAATTTATTCCAAATCCATAATAAAATTAAATTGATAATTTTGTTTTATTACTAGTTATGTTAATAATTATTGTGACACAATCGGTGAAATTATAAAGTGATTGAACACTATTTAAAAAATTAAATTTTATTTAGTTACCTCTAAATATATTGTAAATGCCAAATTTCTAATTACATAGTAAACAATTATTTATAATTAAAATCTCTCTCGCAAATTATATTATTTATCAGAACGTTCGTTTGAAATAAAAAAGAAATATTCCAGTATATTTTTTTTGTATATTAAGTGTGCTTTTTTTATTTATTGATAAGATCAAACAAACATACATTGTTCACCCTTTCAAACTCTTAACAAACTACCATGACAAGAATCAATGGTGACTATCCTTACCAAGTGATTACACGTTTTAAATATTTTGACGTTAAAGTTAATTATATCACACAATCGTTTTCTCAACACAATTTTTATCAAGGTTATTTGATAAAATATATGAATTAAATTAAAACAATTCCGTTTTATTTTATACGTGTATTTTATTACCGAAATAGTTATGCTCGGTGATATCCAATATTTCAAATGCATTGAAATTATAATTGAACGCTTTGACAGATACTTGTTCAAAATTCGAATATTATAAAAACAAGATGGCCGCACCGCGGTGGGAAACCATCTCGACGTCTATGGCGAGTTCCGGTCCGGCTGGACGACCGCAAAATTTATCATGGCGTACCCGGGGATAATGTAGTTTGTATCACCATAACGTATTTACGTATCTCGCCATACAAAAGGGTACAAGTCCGTATCGGAACCATTTCATCGCACCCTTTGTCCATTTGATGCATACTGGACGATTTACCCTTCACGATGGGTGACTTAGAGCGGGAAAGTTTGGCCGAACACGCGTGCACGACATACGATATAGGCTGCCAGCGCCATCTGCGGTAAATTATTACATATATTTGACATTTAGTGGGACACTAAATTATCTTTGATCTAGTTAATCAATTATAACTTTGTTCGGAAACGTGTCTATTCATACAAATAATGATCTTTTTTTGTTAATCTCTGGAAGTATTTATGGAAGGTCATCTAAATGGAAAGTGACGCCATGAGATCGGATTATCTAATCGTAGAATATTTTTTTTTATTTATGTGACATAATTATGATTGTTAAGTGATAACTTATATTTGTCACCATCACAATATTTTTTTTATGACCCGCATTTGACAAATAACTTTTTCATAATGATACATTTTTTGATATATTATACACGTCACAGTTATAGTGTATCATTACTTATAAATTAGCCAGCAGTTTTCGTATAAATTTTGATCATCACAATACACATTCACGCGTATAAACTCACCGACGAGCGCTCATGTTGGGTTAGGTTGGATATGATGAGTAGAAAGAGGACAAAAATGACAACGAAACGTTGAAATTTTCGAGGTTATACAAAATGTCAAATGAGAGTTAGCACAATTGCTGAGCTATTGGGCATGGATAGTAGTTTAGAGTGGCTTTCAACGGTAAGAAGAAATGTCTACACCAAAACGCTTTTACTAAATAGCGAAAGCAATCTTCTTTTGCTTATTTTAAGCACAAAATGTTAAATAGAAGAAACATAAATATATGAAAAAAATATTTTTCTTCAAAATTGTTATCAAAAGTTTTTTGATCTATTGACATGACAATGAAATCTTTAATTAACAAAAATGAATAATTTTTCAATTATTTTTTAAAACTAATATGAAAATCACTTTTAAGGTATTCACTGTCAATTGTTGATAAAACGGCATATTATTTTATTTAAAAATCAAATGTTTTCAATAATAATAAAAAAATATTCAATTTAGATCAAGACCGGTTTCCTGGTTAGCATTATCATCAGTCATTATCGGCTCACGATGAGCAAAACCTATCCCGACTTAAAATAAATAATTTAAAATTGGTGCAACTAAATTTTTATTTTTAAATACAATACTTTTTTCATTACTTTTAATATTGCTTTTATTTTGATTATTTCGGGAAGACGCCGTGACATGGATGCTGCTAGTTCTTTGTTTTGTCAATCATTTTACGATATTGTTATCTTCAAATATGTTAACTAATTAATACATTCAGAAATTCCCTAGTGCCTAAAACTCATCAATTTAAACGTCTGTAACTGGTTTAACTTGAAACTATTGCATACCACGGTAACACAATACAAATTTCCTAATGGCATGGCTGGGTCTCTCGGCCACCATGACAGTTGACGCAAAGCAATTTAGCCAGCTAGGCCGGATCAGCAATCTTTTGTAACCGGAAACGTGGGCGCTGTTTACAAGGAGACCCCTACGCCAGCCCCTCTACGAAATCCAAAATGATAATGTCATCTGTGTTTGGCTAATTTAGAGCGGGCCTACGAGCCGGATGGCGTAGACATTACACAAATTGTTGTCCCCACGATTATTACCGAGCGATATTGCCGAGTGTGATTTACTAATTTGGTGATGTCTGTAAAATGGGTGACCGCTTAATTTTATGTCACTATTATCACATTGTAAAAATTTGACTACGGTCACGCAATCATTACAATTTCTTAAAAGTTTAAAAATTACATCAAAAGATTGCTTCTATTTTCGATTTAGTTTTGTTTTTTCGTTTAAACGCATCACGAAAATGTATCTTTGACTTTGTTAATTAGATAGAATTTACTTAAAAACTGTTATTTATTTACAAAATTAGGTATGTAGCAATTAGTACTAGTCGGTTTTCAAAAACTGGGTTCTAAGAAAATTAGGTATTTTTCAGATAATCCAATAGTTTTATGCTTGCAAAAAACATTTGTGAAATTCTCTATTGTAAGAGGTCAACAGTTGTAATGGAATTTTTTTCTACATTCGGGAATCAGCAGTGTTTTTTCTTTATATTATATATTTATTCATTAGTATGGTAAATGAACGATTTTACGCGATTGTTAGATTTTAAATAAATCATTCCCAATTTTTTAAATATATTTAGATATTTGTTTATTATTATTTTTTTACCATGTCTGCTTCCAATGTAGATCATATGGACTTCTAATGGAGTTTTTCATAAGATAAGTGTTTCTACGAGAACTGCTTCTTACTTAGTTTCTCAACCTCTCTTTTCCAGAGAGAGTAGGAATAGAGAGATTTGGGTAAGACAGAACTAGTGATTAGCTAATCTCTCTCGCTACACCTCATGCATATGATAAGATGGTTGGGAGGGGGGAATTTTAGACATCACACACATCCATGCCTTCGAACAGTAATTCATAAATCAATTAAAAAATCAATTTATAAAACTGTCCGTAAAGGGATTCGAACCCGTGGCTTCCGTAACCAAAGCCAACGACGTTGACCACTCGACTATTATTTTTGTGAAATATTTTTTTCCAAATTAATAAAGATATTAAATAACGTAAATATGTTGATTTGTATTTATCGTCGTAAAAATATAAACACTGGTAAACAAGTTTACACAGTACAAATTTTAAGCCTATTTAAACAATCAAATCAAGCTATCAAACAAACGACGACTAAAAGCATAACAATTAATTAAAATATAAATGCAGGTGTACACAAAATTTATCTCTAACATAACCTCCTCCCTTTTCAATTACACGGCATTTAAAAAGCGCAAGATACACAGTGCGCGCATAATTAGGTAACACCCCTTAGGGGGCTGTGGGTGCTGGGTCCCGCGTTCTAACAACCGACATGCCAGACATTAATTTTACATAAGCACTGCCACCCCGTACACATTTTCCCGCACGGCGACATGGTATGAACTGGCCGGCCAGCTATAAATTCAGGATCCGAGGGGTGAAAAAACGCCAGAAAACAAAGACCGGACCATACATTTATAAGACAGAAGGACTTTTCGCCGGTTGTGTAAACATGCTTCTGGTGACAGTAAAAATTGTGCACCTTCTCGTTTGGAATAATATTTCTTTCTTACATATTTCTTTCTTAAAAACTGTCGTTTTATAAAATTACATACAAATCATTTTTTTAATAATGACTAAAAAACAGTCGATATTTTAAAATAATATAGGCAAGGTTTCATGATAATGTAATATATGCACATTTTTTTATTTAACCAGCCGGTTTCTGGCAAGTGTTGCAATGCCACTCAAAGAAAGAAAGTTTTAATTGTATTTATTGAAGTGCATATTTTCTTTTTCTGTCTTATAAATAAATATATAAATTATTATAAACGGGTGTTTTTCATAAATAAATAGAAGCTTTTTTTCAAATTAATAATACATTATTGAAAACTCATCAATTTTGTATCCTGACAATATTCATACACCTCTAAGCAGGCTTAAAATAATCAATTTATCGCGAATAATTTTAATAAAAAACATTCAAGATTCGATTTTGATTAATATTAATACCAAAATACCGCTTTATTTGCATTTCCAAAACTTTTTGTCTGGTATTTGGTAACCGTCGATATAATATTTTTAATTAAGAGTAATAAATCTTTTTAAAAAAGTCTAATTAATATACAAAAAAAATCTCTAATTGGTAAAAAAAAATCTTTTAGTTAAATTAGTATTTTTAATTATTTTGGCAGACACTGAAAAACTATTTTGAGCATTCAATAATTACTATAACCATTGCTTTTCGGAAAGCATTTTCCTTCGTTACAGGGCATAATCGTTTACTTTTATTCTTGACGTAGGTTCCCTAGGAAGGGTTAACTTTTAACAACGTTCAAGTGTCACTGCGGTTTTTATGTATTTAATAATGTGCATACTAGAGCGAGGAAAAATATTTCAATTTGCATATTATATCCTGCTAAGTGAAAATAAATTTCGCATGCATAGCGCAATAATTTTCCGTTCTCTTATTAGCTGAATAATTAATGGATACTGTTTTAGTGCACTCGTTGAATATAATGTTTTTATACACTTTATACTGTTTAAATTATTAACTATCCTCAAATACAGTTTTATGGTTTATTTTAAAAAGAAACACATTTTCTGTGTGATTTTCATTATAAATCAATATTTATTTGAGTTTCATTTCTAATAAGGTATTGGCAATAAAAAGTTTTCTTTATTAACTCCTCCATGCTCATGATGCATTCATAACTAGTTGAGCCATTAAATCATTCAAGCATTTTAAGCATTTATAAATAAAATGAGGGTGAAAATTAGACCTAGAATATATTTTCAAGCATATATACATTTTTTATTATACATAATTATTTTTAGCTTCTAACATAGGTTTAAATACTGTCAATAAATAGTGAAACTGAGATGCCATCATGGCAGGGAACGTGATTTTTTAGGATGGCATGTTACGGGTTAAACGATCACGTTTTGCTTGTTTGTATCAAAAAACACCCAGACGTTGCATTATATTGTACGAACTGACAAAGTAAGCAAAATTAAAAGTGAAGTTTTATATACCAACAAATTAATACGAATTTCAACTTCCAATATGTTCTGACGTAAGAGAAGTAATACTTTAGATGGATTTGGCGGTAGTTTTGTGTTCATTTTAATATTAAATTGTACTTCAGCAAGCATTTCTGAAAGAGGCAAACCACAGTTTGTAACACAATACGTGGAATAATCTAAGTTATTTTATATTGTAAAAGAAGTAATTTCTATAACTGCGTCATTTAAAAAGAGCTTATTTTTGTTGTATTATCAATGGATTGAAGTTTCGACGACAAAAGACAAAATTGAAATTTAAGAATAAGCCACTGTTTGCTCTACTTACACATTTATTCATTGGATAAAGAACCGGTTTTCTTCATTACGAGCATTTTCAACTGATAATATTCGTGATCATAACAAGTTTTAAATTGTCGTGACAAACAAAAGCGGTCTTGAATTTAATCAATAAATACGAAATAATTATAAAAGAGTATTATTGTTTATTTAATACAATGCCACTCCATCAAGTTTTAACAGTGAATACGTTATTAAAAAAATAACAGAAAAGAAAAACTGATTGTTAAATATTGCTTAAATTATTATGATGGTCAACTGTCGTCACAATGTTACGGTTATAATTTGTATTTTCAAGTGACTTAAGATGTCCAATTGGGTCAACCGTCAATTGGTAACATCTTGAACTTCCTGCGCGTTCTCACCCCGAAGTGTGAACTCAACACTCACTTGGAAAGATATACATATCAGTGGCGCATCCGTTTCTCCACAAACGATGGCTGCAGCTACCCTGCTCCTCCTCAGCTCACCGTAACCATTAATACATGTCTGCCAGACAACCGTACGAGCTAAACTTTGGTGGAGCTTTTAACACTTTCGTTTCTAAGCTTTGCGCGTTAGGTGAAATAACTTAAACTTCAAAATGTAATATTTTAATGCGAGTATTAATGTCATCACTGTATATAACAATAATTAACATTTTTTCGCGCAGCAAGTATTTTTTTGAATCCATGTCCGCTTTCAATGTGTAGCATATGGTTTCCTAATGGAGGTATCTTGACAAAAGCTTTTCTACGAGAACTGTTTGTTGTTCAGTCGTCCAATCTCTCTTTTTCAAAGAGAGTAATAGAAATAGAAGGATAATGCTAAGAAAGGACTCGTGGTTAACTAGTCGCTCTATCTATGACCAAGTATTGGTCGAAAAGGTGAAAGGGATTTTTTTAGACATCACAAACACCCATGCCTTCGAACAGAAATCGATAAATCGATCGAAAAAATTCTGTTCGTACTGGGACTCGAGCCAGTAACGTCCGGCATGGAAGCCCACAGCGCTAACCGCTGTGCCATAGGACCCGAAAGAAGATTACTTTTATATGCGATTTTTTAGGCAAAGGAATAAGTTAACTGTGTAATTGTTATATTGTGTTTATTTTAAAGAATGTTTGATTATTTTTTTACCAATACCACGGCACATGTACATCAAATAATGGCTTTTTTGTGTTCTTTATAAGATATCTTTAGACTTTATAAGATATTATCATTGAAACACATCTTCGGTAATATTCTACAACTTCGTATCTTAAAATGTGAAAGTTTTCAGAAGAGGCAGAAATTAATTGTTTTCTACCGCTATTGCTTTCTATTGCTAAAAACACAACTGTTATGGCTTTGTCGTCTCGAGGAAGTTAACAAGAAAGAAAACAAGGACATTTCCATCCACGGCATCTTCTCCTTGCTGCTGAACATAGCACATGACTATATTATTTGCCAAAATACTGTTGCGCAACCGTTTTTGTATTAGGTTAAATAAATAATGAATTAATATTTTTTTATGCAACGAGTTGGATGAAGAATATGTGCGTATCAAAATTCTGAATTAATTACATCAGAAAACTTAATACTGACAAAATTTGAGACTTGAACTTGTAGAAAATAACGGAAAATTAATCATTCAATAGTTTTAATAAAAAAAATAGTATTAGAACAGCAAATAAAATAATAACACATCTCCTTACTATCTTCTAAAGGGTTGAACCATTGAGAAGCCTATTTGTTGCTTTCTCTATTTAGTGTTTTCCAACATGTTAGTTTTAGACGAAACAACACGATGTCGGCAAATTTTTGAACCTTATAACATATTTATTACTATTTTATACATTTAATAGTATAATAAGTTGATAAATAATACATGTCTTTTAAAAAAAGGTTAATAACTTCACTATTGATGTAAATTTATGATATCAGTATTACAGTACATTGATTGCCATAATTTAACACAGATGTTTTATTGATCGCAAATAAAATTATTAGAAATCAAATATTTGTTTATATTTCAACGAGAAAACAGATCGCGAGATGAGATAATGATATTGTATTATTGTGACTTGAAAATAAATTATTTTTACTGAATATTTAATTTAATTAACTAATACTGACACGTAAATGATGACTTAAATTTAATTTAATAACTGTATTTATTTGAAGTATAAAATAATTCTCAAGTATAATTTAGATATTTTACGAAACTAGCAACCTGTCTTGCAATAACGTACAAGATACGATACATAATTTTTAAAAAGTAATGAAATTATAATATGATGACATTGTCGTCTGCTGTGGCCCAGTTGGTTAGAGTTTGCTATACCGATCACAGTGAATTTAAGAATTATTCAATTCAAAGTTTTGATCAAAAGTTGGGTGTTTGCAATGTCAGTTCACATTATTTCCTCTCCTCTCATCCTTCTAATCCTTTAATGACTGTGTGTAGCAAAAGCGATTGTTCAACCACTAGCCCTATCCTTCTTTCTCTGATACTCACTTTAAAAAAGAGTGAGGTTGAGCGACTGAGTAACAAACAGTTCTCGTGGAAAAAACTTCTGTTGAAATATTTCCATTAGAAAGCCACATGCTCCACATTGGGAGCGGACATGGATAAAAAAATGATATCAAAATAATGCAGATATGTACATTAATGTCTATGCTCCTTATCGAGTCTACTCTCTAAAAATATATATAATATATTGTGTTCTTGCCTGAAATAAATAAATGATTCGAAATTGTTGTCGACTCTTTGCGTGGTTGTTATAAACCATAATAGAGTATTACAAAAACTTACTTCTAAAATGAAAACAATCATTTGTACTGATTGTACTTTTATTTTATATGTTTCGCTCGTGATGAGAATTATCAACTGATAACTAAACACTTTAGTCTTGAGCGATACCAGTACTGATCAAATAAAATAAAAGTGCAATCTGCTATCATGAATTAGTATAAAATAGTGTTTTTTTCGAATCAATTATTGACAATGGACACCTAAAAAGGGATTAAAAATACTTAATTGGTTGTCACTTAATTGGGATATAACTTATTAATATTTCAGCTCGTATCTAAATTCACTCTCCAGTCTGCAATTGAAGAAGGTCAATAAATATTTAAAAAGTACACTTTATGATTCAAAAAACTTTATTTAAAAGTAAATACATACAAGTGGTTCGAATCTTTGGCTGAGTAACAGCGTCACAACTCGTAGACATCGACAGTTATTAACGAGCTATTTACTTGACAATTTATGACTGTAATAAATATTTCTAGTGATGTATTACATGAATAAGCTACATTGAGAAGCTCCCTATTGCAGAGATGTCAGAGTACATAGGGTAACCGTACCGAACTGAAAAAGGTTCTGTTGTCACGTACGCAGAGCTTTTCGCGCGTGATATCCGCGCGGAAATGTCGGTAGATGGGGAACTTTAGAAACGGCAAGTTAACATGTTAAAGCACTGTTCTGAGTCATATTTACATTTATCGGCGTTTTTCTTCTCTATATTGTAGATGAAAATTTTAACGACATACACGCTCTGGTTCTGCTCGATCGTTTTCTTTGTGATCTTGTATGACTTTCCGATACATTTAATGACTGTCAAAGTATATTCATTATTTTGAATTATCTCTTAAAGTTTTTGCTTTCACGAATGCTTGTTAAAAAGTTTCAATTCAAAGAATTATTCGATACAATAATACGCTACATTTTTACAATGAACTTTTTAAATACACATATGTATTATATTTATACTTTTGATCTCACAATTGCAATATCAAGTCAATATGAAAAAGTCACAACCTAGATGTCTTAATCTAAGATTCGATTTTTATTTTGTTTTGACAGTTTTGACGTCTTTTTATAGATCATTGAATTGACGTTTTCTTATTATGAACCTCTCCACTTTTATCGTGGTATACTAACCTTTTTTGAAGGATCAACAATTGGCACCTATTTTTTTCATCATAAAATATAGACATTTATACTGACATTGGTAAGAGAAGTGTTTTCAAAAAAATTGGTATAATTCAAATGTTTTATTTGTTGAATACCTTAACGTCTCACATTTTAATTGTTAATGATTTTGTCATCTACATCTTTGATAGATTTGGCAGCAAGTTTGTGGATGTTCGTTTTTAATAAAAAAAAATTGATAAGTTTATTATTCCTCTTGTAGTACTACAACTCGTGACACGTGTTTCGCTTCTTTGTTCAATCAATTTTTATTTTATTTGATAACGCTGCAAAAGTCTTATGATGCTTCTCAAAAAGGCGAAACACCTGTTACAAGCTGTTACACTACAAGTGGAATAACAAAGTCATCAAAACTAATTTAATCACTATTTTACAATTTTTAAATTTGAAATATATTTTTTTTATTCATGTCCACTCCCAATGAAGACCATATGGCCTTCTTATGGAGATATCTCAACAGATTTTTTTTTACGAGAACTGTTTGCTCAACCTCACTTTTTTTCAAAGTGCGTACTAGGGAAAGAAGGATAAGGCTAGAACAGAATTAGTGGTTGACTAATCTCTATTGCTACACCCAGTTATTTAAGGATTAGAAGGCTGGGAGGAGAAGAAATGATGTGAATTGAAATCAAAAACACCCAATCTTCGATCATAAATTTGAATTGAATAATTCTCAAATTTACTGTGATCTTACCGGGAATCGAACGCAGACCTTCGTGATTGGTAGAGCAAGCTCTGACCAACTGGGTCACAGCAGGCGACAAAATAAAATACTTTTGTATAAATTATAGATATTTTGTCTAGTTCAGGGGCGGGAAACCTTTTCTTCTCTAAAGGCCACAGTGAACACATTGAGTAAGGAATCTTTGACCGGAAAAAAAATCATTTCAATTTCTAAAGCCCAGAAATTTGCGGATTTATCAAAATTATCAGCGTGGGACCTTTTTTTTTTTTGTTCTTTCAAGGATTTCGACATCAAAAATCCCAAGAAGAATTTACGGATTTGCCCAAATTAGCAGCGTGGCACCCTTTTTTTTAGGACTTCCAGGAATTTTCAAATCCAAAATGTACAGAATTTCAGAATTGGCCAGAAGGCCGCACCAGGGTAGCCAAAAGGCCGCAGTTTCCCACGCCTGGTCTAGTTCAATGTTAAGGATATGATTCCTAATTTTAGTTCTTCTTCCAAGCAAACCGTAACCAAAATAATGATTGGCCTTTTACCTAAAACCTTTGATACAATATATTTCAGTTTTTTTTATAAATTTCAATTAAACTGGATTACAATTGAATAAGTATACACCCCGGGTAAGATTGGAGATTACTGAAAGTTTATCAATAAAAAGTTTGTACAGTTTTATTTAAGCTTTTAAAAATAGCCTGATAAATATTCGCTACTAATTTCCACTTCGCTACAAAATAACACTTCCAATTTAAACTCCATCAGACCGGATGAGATGTAATCTAATTTGGTATCCTCGCACCAGTCGCCTATGGGTCGAGCTTGTAACATAAAGATGGCCAATATGGTGTACAATCAACTAGGAAGAAGTAACTGCCAACAAAAGCGCAACGTCTGTAACGAATTTCATGGTTTATTAACTGGCAAGACTGAAGATTGCATGATGTTTTCCGTTCTTTTCCAACTGAGTAATGAAAATGGTTTTTTCTATCTGTTTCATGCCAAGCTTTGGAAACGAAATAACATTTACTGTAAGTCGTCGGTAAAATCACAACCTATAATTTTAATATCATAAATCTATTTATTGTTTAAAAATTAAAAGTACAGTACATAACATTACAGGTGACGCCAATTCGCCATGCACTTGACAAATATAATGAAAAAAAAACAGGACATAATACATCAAAATCAACATACAAAATCAAGAAATAAAAAAGTAAAACCTAACTCTTTCATAAATACTGTCACTAAAAATGTTAACTTCTATAAACCAGGGTTTCACAAACTATGTTCCGCGGAACACTAGTGTTCTGTGGGACCTAAATAGGTGTTCCACGAAAATCTACAATAGTCATATACGCTGCAATACATTTACGCTTCTTACACTCCAAATTAAAAATCAAGTGATGGAAAATCTCGACTGATCTTTAAAACGTTAAATATCTAGGTTCAAGTGGAAATTTTTAATCACTAAAAGCTTCGTTCACTTATTTCTCTATGTAACATGTTCTAAAATTAGTAATCAATAAATAATAAGTGATTTAACATACATTTTTTTCAATATTTTTACTATTATAAATTACCCGGCATAAAAAAATAAACTGTGTTCCGGTAAAATTTCCAGATTTGCGGGGTGTTCCATTCCACAATAAGTTTGGGAAACCCTGTTTAAGGCAATGAGTTGATCCGTCAAACGGCCCTTGGAACTGGCGACTCATACGTCTTACGCAAGGAACAAGTTTTTGTTTATAGTTTCGCCCACGTAAGAATAAATTGGGAGCATGTAAGCCATGAGAATTTCAAGATTATTAAATAGACCCCAAAGAAGAAGAGAAAAATGCTTAAAACTTGAAAACTATATTTGAGCTTCAAGATAATGAAATGATAAAAAATATTGATAAATGATAAATAATAAATCCAGAAAATAAAATCAATCCTTTAATTACGTTAACTTTTAAAACTTAATGAAAAAGTTTCTGATTAGCAATATGAAAGTCAGAAATAACAGCAAGAAAAACATTTGTTTAGCCATGAAGCCATACGCTTGCCATTGAGAGCAGACACGGATAAAAAAATTCAAAGTAAGTTGATAACATGGCATAGTTTTTATCATATAAAAATAACTGTAAATTCTTTTCATATTTCTTTTAACAATTGTGTGTTACAGCCTTTTAATTTAATTTATTTTTCATTTGATTGACATTAAAGCATCTAATCCCGGGATCCCGTTCAATTTTCTGATCCCGAAATCCCGGGATCGCGGCCGTGAGAAATTTTGAGCAGATCCCGAAAATTTACACGAAATCGAGGATTCCTAGCTAAAAAAAAAACGAGTTTCTGAGACAATCCGGGAAAAAGTATACCGAATTGAGGATTTCAAATTCCTCGGTGAGCTAAAAAAAAACGGGATTTGGAGATAATCCGGAGAAAAAGTATAGCGAATTGAGGATTTCACATTCCCCGGTGAGCTAATCCCAATCCCGGGATTGAAAATTAATCAATCCCGAAATCCCCGAAAGGCTCCGGGATTGGATACTCTAGTTGACATTGCTTGTGATGAGCGAAACCGGTTATGATCGTATAAAAAAGATTGAATGAGTACAATAGAGTGTTTTCTTATTTTAATATAATGCATTTTTAGCAAGTATTGACGGTGAACAGTTTAAAAGTGATAAAAATACTTTTTTAATAACGTTATCAAAAATAAGACATGACCGAATTATTATAATAACAACGTAGGTTGCTTCGTGCTATTGAACTGTCATCGGCAGTTTCAAAAACCACGGAGCAAGCAAGCAATTCAATTAATTCTTGAAAAAGAGTTGATTGTTAACTTTGCTCGTAGTTTCACCTTACAAAATGGTAACTAAGAATGATGATATTTCAAAACATCCGCTGTGCCTGCTAACAATACAAAATCGATACATGATAAACGACCTGTCATGAAACTCCACAGGGCACCATGCCAGACTCTAATTGTTAATTGCTTACAAAACCAAATATTTTCTTTTGTGAATGACCTTTCGAACTTTAGTATATTTTTTTAAATAAAACATACCAAAAATCCATTCAAAAAAATATTTCAAACAGCTATGAATATCGACTGTGGAAAAGAAAAAAGAAGTTACCTACAGATTATTACAATGTATGTTTATAGCTTGATTCACGTTTTATCAAAAGGATGTAAGCTGAAAATGCCAAAATAGTACCTACATAGATTAAGCTTTTGATTTTGAAAACAGAAGAGCCTTTGTAAATTGCCATGATGAAAAAAGACAAAAAAAATATTTATTTAATTTCAATTTAATTGTCAATTAAAACCAGTTTATTAGTATTCATGCCCTTCGTAGTTGTGTATATTTCATAATTTGCATTTTACCCAAAATCATCAAATGACGTTTTTTATGTCTCTTGTAAAATTTGTTATATGTGGGATACGTCTTCTTTCTTTTCCACAGTCGATATGTATTATTTAATATGCACCTTCGAGAGGTGAAGTAATCCAACTAGTAAAATATTTTTAAAAATCTTGAACTTATAAGTACAATCATATCTTTACTTGGTGTTTTAGTGGTTTGCATATTTTTATTTTACTACTATTGCAATGAGTATTAACTGTTGGTACTTAATTTTAACGATACTTTAAGACGTGTTAAATACTATAACGCATCTAACTTTTTTTTCTTAAATATCACTTGGCTCACTTTACCTTTAATGGGCCCAGTTATGGAATGGTTAATATGTACGCTATCAACCTGGAGCTTACGAAATCTTAATGGAGATTATCTAACCAGAAGTTGTTGAAGAGTTCATTGTCAATATTTGATGGAAAGGTGATTCAAAAAACGTCATTTATTCTTCTCCGTTTTACCGGAGAGTAATTAAACTATCTTTTTTTTCTATAATTAACAATTTTTTTTTGTGATATTATAAATTTTATTGTAAATATTACCAGTTTTAAAAATAAATTTGAATGGGTTAATAGTGACCTCTTTAACTTAATTGCTATGTGATGTGATTACAAATTAGTATCATTTATATGTTACATTTTAATTATATTCAGCCAAGAGTCACTTATTCATATTTTGTATATTTATCTTTATATCGGTTTCAATTCTTTGTTATATCTTTACTTATTTTACAATATCAAGTATAAATAACACTGAATTATTTAATAAAGTTATCAGTTAAAATGCTAGTAAAGAACGAAACCGGCCTTGATTTAATTAAATAAATGCAGTACAAAAGTTGTTTTACAAATACTGAGTATTATATTATCTTTTTTTGAGACATGGAAGAAAGAATGATAGGGTAAGAACATGAAAAGTGGTAAGATAGTCATATTTGCTACATCTCATATTTTAGAGACGAATAATTAAAAGGGAATCTTGACATCATAGATATCAATTAATTGATTTAACTGCCGTAAAAAAATATAAGATTAGATATGAAACTACTTAAAACCAACAACATTATCTTTAAATTCATCAATATTTTCAGGCAACACAATTAGTTAAATCATAAGACGATAAAACAGGTGCTAAAGATATACATCTCTATCAAATCACGAAGCAAAAAAAGTTTTTTCTAGTACGCGATTAATTTATCATTTTTCAAGTGTTGTCTCGTGACTCTTCTGAAATGGATAGTAATTAATATTTCCAATCTAAAAAATCAAAATTTACTATTTGTAATTAGAGCATTGATCTTTATTATCGTTAAATAAGTAAATATATCTGATCTAAGACAAATAACAACTTCTTGGTAAAATATTCCAATGCAGTGGTTTCCAAATATTATTTTCCGACACCTCCTTTTCAAGAAAAAAATATCTTCACGCCTCCCCGTCCTTTATTTCATATAGTAATAAAGACAGTAATAGTAACAAAGATGATCAGAACCAAGTGTCTCTTGTTCAACGCATGCATTTGACTGAGCTGTTTTACTGTTGTGAATCATGGCATCTTACAAAAACGCAGAGTAACCGTACACTGTCCTTTGAAAACAGATGCCTGTGAACAGATGGCAAATACTAGGAGTGCGGTGGTCTGACTTTGTCAGGAACACGGAGACTAGAGAGCGGACTAACCAGCCTCTTATTACGTCAAAAATAAAAAATATCAAATATGGACCTGGATTAGACATGTGCTGAAGATGCCTCAAGAGAGTCTGAACCCTGCCTGTCTCTTTTGCCAAGCAGATGGAACTCGGAGTCGTGGCTAGCCACTGATGACTATCCGCAAGATTTACGCTAGAATAACCTGAGAAGAAGCAAAAAGACTGGGGGGATAGAGAATCTTGTGGTGACCATATGCTCGAAATAAAATAAAAAAATAAAGACACGTTTTAAAGGGTAAATAAATATTTTGGACTGTTCGCGCCCCTCTTTGCAATAGTCCACGCCTACCAGATTGGAAATCGTTGTTCTACTGTATAATTAATATATGTGGAGAAGTGAAAAAAATACTTTTTTATATCAGCAAACAGCTCTTTTTAAAAATTTGTTTAATCCGTTCAAAGTTTTAATTTGTGATATTTTTAAAAAAAAATCCGTAAATATTGTTTATTATTTTCAGAGTATTCACTTTCGTCTTTCTACACAACTACGTTCTGAATTTTCTGAAAATCGATATTTGGTTATTTCCGTTTGTGGGTCTTAATCTTATTACGTAACTATTAATGAGAAAACGAGAGCTGTCGCTCGATAATACATATTTTTTCGCAAAAAAAATGTAATATTCAACCTGAAAAAAAGATTGAATACTTTCATCATTTTTTATGTATTATTATTTGATGTATTAAAAACCAAAATAAATTGAATAATAGTGGAAAGATACGCAGAAAGACTTTATTGAATTAAAGCACATTACGCCACTACTCGCTTTCTGGCAGGTAATTCTCATTGTTCTGCGGTAATCCGAGAATAGAAAAGTCTTTCTCTATATAATAAGATAAAAGAAAGAACCGTCTCAATTTTAGTGAAAGAATTTTCACAACCCCAAGAAAAGCGTCGGGTGCCATAAGGCGCCTTCTGTCGGTTTTCAAAATAAACTACTAACCTCGTTTTAAAATGAAAACGCAAACATTTTTTCTGGTGAAATGTCTGTTTTGATTTTCAATTAAGATAGTATAAATTATTTTAAATCTATTCGGAGGAAACGATATTCTTTGAAGTTATTGTTTTGGTTTTAATTTTAGTCAAGACTTTCGACTATCAATTTAAATGTGTGTTTGAGATACCTACATTATTTAGTAATTTTAACTTGTTTTGTTGTTATTTTTACTTTTAGATTAATCGTTAAATATGCCAATAAAATGATTTGACTGCTTTTTTATACATGTCCAATGTTGAGAATGTGTTCTCCTAATGTAGCATTTCCAAAATGATAGGTCACGACCCGGTGCCGGGTCGCAGAAAGAAAATGCCGGGTCGCCAATTTCCTTAAGTAATTTCTATATTTTGTATTATAACATACAAAGCAGGACTGTGGAGTCGTGTAAAAAAAGACGACTCCGACTCTGACTCTAGCTTTAAAAAAATTTACGACTCCAACTCCGAGGAAATTTTTCAAAAATTTCATTTTAACTTATATTTATGTATTCCATCAGATCATCTTTAGTCAGCCAAGCATGAAATGTCAACACTTTGGCCTATTTTGTTTTAATAGACATCATAAAAGATATTTTTCAAAAAAAAATCGAGCCGTTCATTTTTCACGACTCCGACTCCGACCAAAATACCACGACTCCGCGACCTCGACTCCAACTCCAACTCCGACTGCACAGCCCTGATATAAAGACTGTATGGACATAAATATACTGTTTTATTTTATCTATGTGCCGGCAGTATAGGCCATAACAAATGTAGTGGGTCACGAAGGAGAAATAATAAAATAACAGGGTCGCGAGGGGGAAAGTTTGGGAAACGCTGGCCTAATGGATTTACTCCTAATGGATGTTTATTACTCAGTCGCTCAACCTCTCTTTTCCAAAGAGAGGTAGCAGGAATATAATGTTTAGTCTATTACATGACTAGTGGTTAACTAATCACTCTCGCTACACACGGTTATTGAAGGATTTGAAGGGAGAGAGGGAATTTTACGATTCAAAACAAACAAACACCAATTCATTCGAACAGAAATTGATAAATTTATCTAAAATTAAACAATTCTGTTTCAACCGGGACTCGAACTTGTGAGATACGGCACGTATGCCAACAACGCCAACGGCTGCGCCACACCTTTTTAATTTTCTATAATTATTAGTGTTAACTGCCTACAATCTGATGCAGCCGTAAACAACCTTGGTATGTAAGTATTGTCAACTTGATACTACTAAAATGAAAGACCCATTCTGAAATTTAGATAACAATATATCATTTTTTTTTCAACATTACATTATTAAATATGATACTTTCATTATAAAATCAAATTCATTGTTATAATGTATTATTCAGTCAGTCCAGTAACGTAACCCGCTTGTAAAATTTTGCATTTGAAACCGAACATATAAATTCAAAACGACTTAATATGATCGTATCATTCAACTGTATGTAGAAAACAAATTGTATGTTCATTAATGTGTAACTTTTTAACCCATTCGCGGCGAAGGGATTATGGCGAAGTAATATTTATTGTCGGTCTCATCCGACGAGATGAAAAAATTGAACGTACATAAAATTTGGCGGTATTGTGCATGGCGATGGGAAGGGCGCGTGGCCCCGACCCGAAAAGTTCGCCAGCGCCAGGTGGTCGGCCTGTAATTCGATTGCTTATTAATATTGATGAACGCCGGTCGGTCGTTTTTATGGGACACGCCACTTTTATGAGCTAATGACCGAGCGTGCGGATAATTTCGGACCAAACTCCTTGTTTCCTTTCGAATGGCCGATGCCCTGACACAATGCTTTTCAATCTTCAACAACTCGCGACCCGAGTACTACAGGGTTCTATGTGAAAATTGTTGACGAAACAGAAGTGACAATGCGGTTGTCTTCCAAGTACCATTATTGGTAAACGTTGCTATTTTTGTTTCGTCAAAAATGTTCACATAGAACCTTGTAGTACCAACAACTCGCGACCTGAGTACTACAGAGTTCTTTGTGAAAATTGTTGACGAAACAGAAGTAACAATGCCGTTGTCTTCCAAGTACCATTATTGGTAAACGGTGCTATTTTTGTTTCGTCAAAATTTTTCACATAGAACCTGGTAGTACCAACAATTCGCGACCTGAGTACTACAGGGTTCTATGTGAAAATTGTTAACGAAACAGAAGTAACAATGCGGTAGTGCCATTATTGGTAAACGTTGTTTTAAAATTTCCACATATAACCTTGTAGTACTAGGGTCGCGAACTCTTACCAAGAATTGTTTTAAGCCACCGCTAGAAATCAAGTCAAGATTAGCTGCGTTTTACTTTGGTTAATAGTCATAAAAGTTGAGTTATATGACGTAGCGGTTATCGTTGTGGGCTACCGTGCCGGATCTCACGGGTTCGAGCCCCAATACGAACAGCATTTTTTGATCGATTTCTGTTCGAAGGCATGGATGTTTGTGATGTTTAAAAATTTCTTCTTTAAAACTGGGCGTAGCGAGAGTGATTATTTAACCACTAGTTCTGTCGTAACTTTATCCTCCTAACCTTACTTACTCTCTTTGAAAAAGAGAGGTTGAGCGACTGACTAACAAACAGTTCTCGTAGAAAACTTCTGTTCAAATACCTCCATTAGAAGACCATATGCTATATTATTGGGAGCGGACATGGATTTAACAATAAACAGATACACAATATAACTTACTGTTATCTATAAATTAATGCTTTAATAAAGTTTTTGCTTATTTAACAATGTTGAATTCTTATTTCTTAAAAATAAATATAATAAATAAAATGTTGTGATTAGTTTTTAATGAAATATAACCACTCGCAATTTTTGGGTTGTCAATTGCTAATTTTGTAAAATTACAATGATTTTTTTTCGAATAATTTACAATTCAAATAAAACGTTAACATTGAATTTGTATACATGATTAAACGAGAACTATGTGGAAAAAGAGATATGTTCTATTTTATTCTACACTTACTCACGTTTTCTATTCAGAGTGTGTTAAATATACTGATTGTAGTGTAAGAATTTGTTATTCAATATACATAGTTTGTCATCATGGACTTAACTTTGATTATCTTGAGATAAATTAGGATAAAAAATTGAATAAGCGTCGTTTTAATAATCTACGTATTTTGCTAAAAATTGTGAGATGAACACAGTCATAAAAAACTTTATAAATATAAATATACTTCTACCTTAAATCTTAAAAAAATATATATTTTGTATCGGAATTAGTATCTTTTTATTTAACTTTGGAAACATGACTGTAATGAATAGACCATAATGAAAATTTTGAATATCGCTGTTCGGCGGGAACGAATTTCGGGGAGCGAAGTTTCACATTTTACTGTTATTGTTGTTTTACTGCGTATAATGGGGCGTTGTTTTACGAAACGTTTTCCTTTCGTAAATCACTTGAGCAAGTTTGTCGTTGACAATCAGATGCTCGCTGGAAAAGCTGCGCCATTCATTGGAAAATTGACAGCTTTCTTTCCTTGCGCTTTTGCAACCTGCTGTGGTACAAATTTCGATAGAGATTTCAGACAAAAGTATCGAGTATTCGGATAATCAAAGTATTGTTAAAATTCGAGTACATGAAGATAATACTTTACAACACAATAAAAATATTCAAAAAAACAATATTGCTCATCTCCATGTATTTACAATCCGGATCTGTGGTGCAATAGACAACGTTGTTGACTTCTGTGACTTATTTTACGGGTTCAAACCCCTGTATGAACAGCATTTTTTTAAATTGATGTTCTCGCTGTGATATATTAAAACTTCCTCCCATCCTTGCAATACTATTATAACGGGACGTAGCGAGAAAAAATACTTTACTAATAATCCTGTTCTAGACCAACTTTTTCTACCCCTTTACTATCTTCAAACAGAACAGAACAGATTAACCAACTTACTAACAAACACTTCTTATAGAAAAACCACTGTTGAGATACCTCTATTCTACATTGAGAGCGGACATAAAAAAATGTATTATTTTAATATTGGTCGATGGTTTATGATCATTATGTGGACGCAAATATACTATTATATATCAAGTGCCAGATGTCAATATTACCTCAACACTCACGCTCAAGCACATACAGTATTGTTTTGTATCTTACTACATGTATTTTGCATCTTTCGCTGACGTAAAACTGTGCTGTTAGATAAAAACAAATTAATCAATCAAGATTTATGAGATATATTATTTATAATTACAATGAAGAAAAATATTTTTTAATGTCTTTGAAAACAATGGCTACAGTCATAAAAATCATTTAATTTTGAAATACTAATTGATTTATTATCTGTTTTAACGATAAAAGATTATCTAATGATCCAATTACATTAATGTGCAATTTCTCGCATATATTGATTTTGCAAGAATGTTTATTCGAATATACGCACAGAATCGCTATTCGACATCCTTTACGTTGGGAGACTTGCTTGAGAAACAAACTTAAAGCTTCTGATTAAACTTTCATCAGCGGATTTACCCGGATTTTGTAATTAAGAAGGTGTCGAAGTATTTCATTGGATATAAATACGTAAATAGCTGAGTTCAATAAAATGATGTCAAGATACTTTTGATTTAATGTTATTTTGAATCATGATTGTATTATTTCTATTATATTTTTTTGATACTAATGTATAATATAATACAATGCTGATCTTAACCTTTGATACTTATACTTTTTTAAATGTGTCAATAAATATACACCATGCTTTTATCTTATGATGTTGTATGCCTGTTGCCTTCAAAATATAGTAAAACTTTACTATGTATAATTTTGGCAAAGGAGTGAAACCAGAACTACCAAGAAGTTTACATATTATTATTTTTATGCACTTAAATATTTAAGTAATATTATCTTATTATATTGTCATCCTACAAGTAAAAGGTTATTCAATCAATAACTTGAATTAACGATATGCGCAATTATTTATTAAATGAACGATCATTTATCTTTCTGAATTTTAAGCAGGGTTGTGGAGTCGGAGTCCTGGAGTCGTGGTATTTTGACTGGATTCAGAGTCGGAGTCAGAGTCGTGAAAAATGACCAGCACGATTTTATTTTGAAACATATACTCAATGATGTGTATTCAAACGAAATACTCCAAAGTGTTGACATTTCATTCGTGGCTGACTATAGATGATCTGATGGTATACATACATATAAGTTAAAATTAAATTTTAGAAAAACTTTTTTCACATGACTTCGCAGCCTTGCTTTTTTATTAAAATATGTCCGATAGATTCGTCGGTAACTTTGTGAAAATTCAACTGTGACAGTTTGTAGCACAATTCGTGGAATAATCTAAGTTATTGTATATGTTATTATACATGTCGTAGCATTCTGGCAATACATATTCACAACTAATAGAAATATTAGAGTTCTCATAATGATGGTGGGTTAATTTACCAGTGGTTAAGCGAAGTTATTATTATAAGACTCATACAAACTGCATATATATGTTTGACTTCCTCAATACACTGGTATGTATGTAGTTACCGATAGTTGAATCGTGAGTAGGGAATCCAATCCCGGGATCCCGTAAAGTTTTTGATACATTTCAATCCCGGGATTAGAAGGCATGATCCCGATTTTTTCGGGATTGGTTTTAATACAGAAACGTGCTGGTTTTCAAGTCGGCAGTTCACGCATATGCAATAAACGATGCGCAATTTAAATTCTTTGCGATTAAATTTACTACAAGAGTTATCGCAAAAGATAAGGTAATTTGATGCCTATTGAATTTCTTCAACGTACTTTAGTGAACTGTATTTTAATGCATTTGACAACAGTGATTACTTTTTTTATTGTTCGTTATTTTAAAGCTTCACATTTCAATATATCAGTGTTTTGACTTTCATGAATGTCTTCAGATAGATATCAATTGCACGTGTTTGTTTTGCGAGAATTATTTTTCTATTGTTCATAAATATCAATTTTCAACTGTAAACCGAAACTTTAGACTAAATTTCAAAACAATTGATGCTTTGGTACATCGGGTATATTTAAAAATAATATTTAAATTACATCTATTTACTTCAATAAAATTATTAAGATTGCATGTACACGACAATTTTAGAACTCTTTACTCTTGCATTCTGAAGTAGGTAGGTATTTTTTTCATATATCGAAATCAATTATTTTAAGTTATATTGCGTATTTTTACATAAGGTATCCATATTAAGTTCGTAAGCATATTTTTTTAACGAGTAATTAAAAAGTCCACACTTTCACCTGTTCATCGCGAATAGCTGAGATTAAGAGAGCCTCTTGGTAACGCATTGGCAGACCACAGCTGGCTATATAATATCATAAAAAATAAATTTATTTATTTATTTTTGGCCAATATCATCAATTTTTATTTCTGAAAAAAAAACGTATTTTAATGAAAATTATTTCGGGACCAGTCCCGGGATCCCGGGATTGAAAAATTCTAATCTCGAAATCCCGGGATCAACATTTTGGCTCGGGATTGGATTCCCTGATCGTGAGTTATGGTCACATACGTATTAAATTGTACACGGCTTAGAAACACCATTCACCTTCAACCAACAACTTGGAATAAGTAGTCTTATTTCTTTTATTTATTTCTTATTATTTTTTCTTACTTCTAACACAACACAAACTAAAGATTTGTGTAGTCATTTATTCAAAAAAATGTATGTGCTTATCATGCTACGTGAAAACTTTTATTTTCTGATTAGCAAGTTGACAAGTTTCCGTATGCCGTAGCTATTATTGCATAATATATTAGCTATGATTTCCTGCCGGAAATAAGGGAAGTCTACGCAATATACATTCTAGTATCTGACCCATATTTACAGAGCCTATTATCCAACTCAAAGGAAGCCTAATACACATTCTGGTTCCTGTTGAATTTTTGTTACGGTTTTATTCAAATCAATGATAAACTGAAATCCAAAAGGATGTGGCAAAATCCGTTTAATATAAGACATTGACGCTCATTTAATATTACTTAGTGTGATATTTTCATTCAATATTAAAAAAAATATTCTACTTGTATTTTAATTAAATGTGACATGACATTTGTACCACGTAGAGAGCTCTTTTTTGCTAAGTTAACACACAAGTATTTTCTTTTAACGGGCTTAATATCAATTACTGACCAAAAAGCTTTAGATTTATAAGAATGTACATTATGTTCTTTGTGCTACTGATGTTGGACCAAGTTGTTTATGAAGAATATAATATTATATTTGACTTTTTTTGAAACAACTTTTGATTTATGACACGTGTTTTATATTTTTAACAAGCATCATCAGACTATCTATCAAATAATAGAATATATCGAAGATATTTGTTTATAAAGTGTTTTATTTTTAAAAAATGTATTGAATACTTAATTATTAAAAATTGATAAAAAAATCAATTTAAGTATGTACGGTTTTTTTGAAAACCGGTTAAAGAATGCAAGCTGTAACTTAGTAGTTATGCTTTGACGCATTTGATTTATAATATATCATAAAAAATGTAATCTTTATTGATCGTTTTAAATGATTAAAAATCGCCCTGTACGAGTGATCACGTTGTATATCTTTTGTCTGATTTTTTCTGTGCTACTCTTTAATTCAAATAAATGACATTATGTCAAACACAATAAACTTTAAATTTTTCAGTGTCTTCGTAAACCCAAATTACGGATTTTTGTGGTTTTTTGGTCTTTTTATGTTTCAGCAAATCTTGCGAACGAGAGATCTATAGTCTTACAACTAATCTTCTGCTAATCTTAAATTAGCAAAGAATTGTAAGCATACAAAAAAATATTACGTATTATAATAGTATCTTTCAGCAGTATTTTCGGACAGAATGTTCCAAGATTTACGAATAAACTAAAAAAAAACTGTGAATTACAAAACTGTTTTTTCTTCATTTTTACCGTCTCTCATAGACATAATTATTTTTAAATATTAACTATAAATCTTACTTTATTCTTAAGTCTATTAGAAAAAGGATAAAGTCTAGCCTTCATTTTGTTATTTATAACATAAAAGTTAAAATCTATTTTTAATTTATTCGTAAAAATTGAAATATTCGGCCTTATGATGCTTCTTATAGAGATGAGTCACGTGTTCACGTCGCAATTTGTAGCACAATAAGTGGACTAAAAAAGATTTTGTTATATTAATATTAGATTTCAACTATTTTACAAAATTAAAAACTTTACTTTATAACCATATTATCTGAGCTGTGAAGTCATTTAAAAAATATATATGTTAAATGATGTGTATTCAAACCACAATAGTCCATTGTGCTGATATTGCAAACTTTGCTGACTTAAGATGTTCTAATGGAATACATTTAAGTTAACCCTCCAAGGACGAGCGTCACCATATGGTCACACAAAACATCGTTGTCTATTGATCCCACTATTCATACTTTTTCTACCTGAATATCGTTACTTTTGCTCATATTTGGTTAAGAAGGGTACGGACTACAGTAAGTCATCAGCTGTGGGGACAGGAACGGCCTCCAAAAGCACATGTGATTTTTTGAATTTCCGTTTTTTTTTAATTTACTTTTTGAAACTGCTGTCAAATTGTAAATATTTAAAAAAAAAACACGTTTAGCTATATTTCAACCCCTAATGTTTGCGAGCCCATACGGTCACTTTCGTCCTTACTACTGTCCGTACTCAATATTACATGGTAATAAAAGGATGAGCATGGCCATATAGTCATGCGGAGTTTCTAAACAACGACGTTGCGTTTTTTTTTTTAAATTTTGGATAGGAATAAAAGTTATCCGTGACTTCTATATGACTTAGAAAATATTTTTTTTATCGGAAAAAAGCTCTCGTCTCTGGAGGGTTTTAAGATGAAATGATTGAAAAATTTCTTCGTAGTCGGAGTCGTATTTTTTACACAACTTCACAGCCTTGCATATATATTATAATGAATTTTTACGAAGCAAATTTTATTTTCATTTTTTGTTGACTTTGAAGTCTGGCGTGCGTTATCACTGAATATGCAAACGGTCGACTCTAATGTGTTAAAACATAATCGCTTACCATACTTATTCGCTGTCAGAAAGCGCTTTGAAGAATAACAAATCGGCAATTTTCCACACCTATCCGGTAAATATGATCATTAACTCCTTTTCTGCGCAGAGGTCAGTTTCCAAGTGGCAATAAATCGCCCAGGCCATTCCGAAGAAAAAGATCGCGCCGAAAAAAGAATCGCGCTATCACTTTCTTTATCACAAAAGGTGATAAATGTCGCACGAATAACACTAAGTGCTCTTGGCTCCTTCTCATATGTTGCGAGAGATGGATTAATCCATTTTTCAAGAGCACAGAATGTTATTAACTTTTAACGGCCGCGTCATATATCTCCGCGAATAAATTTGGGGGATCTGCCGCGCCGGGGGCTCTTATCGTTTATTGAAAAATTGCATCGCGCTCGGATGTTGGTGGTCTGTGAGTCACTGAAATTCAAGAGTGCGGCAGTCAATTCCACCAAAGTAATAATATTACATAAATAAAAACACAATATTCCTTTGCGCTTTATTTAAAAAGTTTAGGAGCTGTTTCACCCATGGCGTGTTTTTATTAATATAATGCCTTTCCACCAAGTATTTATTGACAGTGAACACCCGAAAAGTGAATAATATTTCATTTTTTTTAACCATGTCCGCTCCCAATGTGGAGCATATGGACTCCTAATGGAGTTTATCTCAACAGAAGTGTTTCTACGAGAACTGCTTGTTACTCAGTTGCTCAACTTCTCTTTAGAGAGTAGGGATAGAAGGATAGGGCTAGGGTTTTTATATGTATACCAAGAAAATAAACAAATTATATTGAAAGCCGTATTTTTTTACATTCAAAAGTATTCGTTGTAAATTTGACTATATTGAATGAAATAAAATAAATATTACCAAAACATTCTTAAGATCATAAATTTTAAAATAAAATAAATCAAGCTCTGAAATGTATGTTTTTTTACCATGTCCGCTCCCAATGTAGAGCATATGGACTCCTAATGGAGTTTATCTCAACAGAAGTGTTTCTACGAGAACTGCTTGTTACTCAGTTGCTCAACTTCTCTTTAGAGAGTAGGAATAGAAGGATAGGGCTAGGACAGGATTAGTGGTAAGCTAATCGCTCTTGACACGCCCCGTTCATAGGATATGATGGGTGAGAGGGGGGAATTCAAAACATCACATACATCCATGCCTTTGAACAGAAATTCATAAATCGATTGAAAAATCAATTTATAAAACTGTCCGTACCGGGATTTGAACCCGGGCCCTCCGTAGCCGAAGCCAACAACGTTGACCACTCGACCACACACGCGGCATCATAATAATATTACACGTTTGATTTTCTATAATACTACGTTTCTCAAATTGCAATTAACTTGATAGAAGTATGGCTGTCCATTAATTGGTTATAGCATAATTTGTTTGCATTGGTTATGGCGTAATCAAATGCAGCAAATGCCATCTATATGGTCATATGGCGAAATATTGTTCTGCTAAAGATAGGGTATGTGCCCACTGCACTGCTACTGGACATGATAAGGCAGACTGTCCCAAAAAAGCTGAATCTTCTAAATGTGCGGCATGTCACAAATACAAAAAACCACATAATCACCCAACTCATAGTGCTGAGTGCCCTGCACGGCAACATGCAGAGCTTCGGGAACAAGCGAAGGTTGACTATTCGGCGGCGCGGTGATAAAGTTCGCCCAGTTGAATGTGGGAAGAGGTCGAGCATCCACCCTTGAGCTGGCAAATATTATGCAGGCTGGAAAACTTGACGTGGCGTTGGTTCAGGAGCCCAAGAATGGGTTTTGAGGAAGGTCGCGTGATCCACGACAGCCCGACATCTAAGGCTTGTATTTACGTAGCCAACTCTGAGATTGGAGTACTACACCTATCTCATCTCTCATCTGAATATATCGCCTGCGCTGAAATCTCTATTTCTGGAGGTGCCACAGTTGTGGTGATCTCTGTATATTTTAATTATGAAAGCTCAACAGACTATATAATACGGCTGTTAGACTCAGTTCTTGGCTCTCTTGCGGGTAGAAATGTTATCATCGGAGCTGATGCCAATGCACAGTCCCCTTTATGGGCTCCTATAAACCACGCAACCACCGATGGTTCCGTCATTGAAGAATTTATAGCTCAACATGGCTTGACTGTTGTTAACGATCCTGATAGCCCACCCACATTTGTGAATTCAATAGGAAAGTCCCACATTGACATTACACTGGCTACAGAGGCAACGTTTTTTCAAGTCAGTGGCTGGCGAGTTCACGAAGACGCTTCTATCAGCGATCACCGACTCATGACTTTTGAGCTGCGACAAAATCTTGGAATAGCTGCCCCAAGAATTTCTTCACCAGTTATATTAAAAAGGTTTCGAACGCGACATGACAAATGGGAAGAATTTGATAACGCGCTCATCAAAAAGCTTGACCGGGCAGCTAGGAATCCTGTGTCGGACCTGCATTTAGCTGCTTCACGGCTGACAAATGATATAATTAATGCAGCAGAGCGCACTATAAGCCGCTGTAAGCCGAGAAATCAGACGCAATCTCCCTGGTGGACCCAGGCCGTCTCTGATTTAAGGGCACTCTTCAAAAGAGCCATGAGGTCACTCCAAAATGCTCGCCGGGCTGCAAAACCACCCGCCATCATTGAACTACTGGAAGCCAGGCATCGATCAGCTCGATGCAGATATCGAAACTCAATACTTCGGGCTAAATCAGACCATTGGCGAAATTTTGTATCTTCCTTGGGGGGCTGGAATCCTTGGGGTCCTCCATATCGGGCAATTAAAAATAACTGCAGACCAAATAAAATTATTTGTGGCATTGAACGACCTCTTGGAAATGGTTTTACCAGCACCCAATCAGAAACAACAGAAGTGCTGCTGAATGCGCTTATTCCACAAGACACTCCATTATTAGACGATGAACGCCTCAGACAAGCCCGCTTCTTGGCTACTTTTCCACTTGACACTGCTCACTCACCACTGCCTTCTGAGCAAGAAGTCAGTAAAATTATTCTCTCGTTAAAATGTAACAAAGCTCCGGGTCCGGACTGTATCGATAATACTCTCGTCAGACGATCCTGGTTTCTTGCCGCTCCAGAAATAACAAATATATTATGTCAATGCTTCACAAGTGGCATATTTCCCGATTGTTGGAAAACAGGGACACTTATAGTCATTCCAAAATCTGGTAACCGGTCTCCATCAGACCCTAAAGCTTATCGGCCACTTACGCTTCTGCCGGCTCTTGGAAAAGTGTTGGAACGGCTCATGTGCTCTAGAATTGAAGCTCATCTGGCTGAAATAGCACCACTATCTAATAACCAATTTGGTTTCAGACCAGGCAAGAGTACCGAAGATGCAATTTCCACAGTACTTTCCACATCGAAATCCTCCCCTAATAAATATGTTTTGGGAATATTTTTGGATATTGCCGGAGCATTCGACAATGCTTCTTGGCCACTTATACTGCACAAACTTAGACTGAGAAAAATACCTGGAAATGTCTATGCCTTGGTCCAAAGCTACTTCAATGACAGATCTGTTCTATATGAAAATGGACAACAGATTGTAAAACGAAACACCACAATGGGCTGTCCACAGGGTTCCGTTCTTGGCCCCTTGCTGTGGAACATTTTATTTGATGATATTCTGTCCATCTCTCTTCCACCTGACTGCAGTATTTTTGCCTACGCAGACGATGTTCTACTTTTAGTAAGTGCAAATAGTCGCACGGGTATAGAAACAACAGCAAAAGAGGCGCTTTCATCAATCCTAGCTTGGGGCGACGCCAACAAACTGTCTTTCACTCCCAAAAAAACTGAAGCTATTTTTCTCAAGGGTGGTGTCAGTCTAAGCAGACAAAGACCTCCCACTATACGCATGGGATCTACGACGGTTAAAGTTTCCGAAAAGGTCACTTACCTTGGTATTATTCTAGACGACAGACTTTCTTTTTCATACCATGCCAAGACATCAGTGAGCAAGGCTACTTCTGCCTTCTACTCAATCTCACGCCTAGCAGGTAGAAATTGGGGCTTAAGATCTAGTGCCCTTAAAATCGCTTACGATGCCATATACATGGGGATTGCTGGCTACGCCGCTAGCACATGGTACAAAAGATGCACCGTTCAATCGATACAGAAAATCCTTCTAAGTGGACAACGCAGTGCGATGATAGCCCTAACCAAAGCATACAGATCCTCGTCTACGGATGCATTGCCGGTCTTGGCTGGTATACTTCCGTTGGACCTGCACATTCAAGTTAGAGGCGCAACAGTTATGCTGTACAAAGGTGTTGAGTCCCAGGTGGGAGAAATTCAGTTACTGCCTCCTCATCGACCAGACCCTTACAATTCTAAGGCTCATAGAATTGCAGCGCGCAGCGTGGCGATAGAAGCTGCAATGAAAGTTTGGCAGGCTCGATGGGAGAAATCTTCTAAGGGGAGGCAAACTTTTAAATTCTTTCCGAATGTTAAATGGCGAATGGAGATAACCAAAGTCCTGACTCCTAATTTCTGGACCAGCCAATTCATAACTGGCCACGGTTACTTCGCTGCCAAGCTCTTCCAGCTTGGACGGTTAGTAAATAGCCCTGAATGTAAATGCGGATATATGATTCAGGATGCTGATCACATCCTTTGGGAATGTCCAGACTTAAATAACGAACGGGAAAAATTGCTCAAGACGATACGACTATCTGTCGGATCTGTCGGCCCCGTCGGTCATGCCGACTTGGTTGCATCGAAGGCAAATTATAGGGCATTTAAAGAATTCTCCGCGTCATTTGGAAAAAAGTGGAGTTAAATAGATAAAATCTCATATTTTCAACTGCACTTAATTATTAATTAACTTTTAATTTCTGCACACTGTAGTGCATGCAACCAAGTCTTGAAGAATTTCTTCTCGGGACATTTCTGGCAAAATTTTGAACACGACTAACGTTGTTACGCTACGGAATACACCCTATAAAAGAGTGTGAAGCCGTAGCGGGTGGTGGTGGGTACAACGTTGAGTACCCTAGGGAATTTAAAAAAAAAAAAAAAAAATTGGTTATAGCTTACTCTACCGATCATGTGGGTTTGTCAAACTTAGATTTTTTCAATTTAAATTTAAGACATAAGACGTGGGTGTTTGCGATGTCAATTCCCCTCGAGTTAATCTCGAGTGACTTACGAAAAAGTCTTACCCGATTTTTCTCGTATGATCTTTCAACATTAAAATATTTGGCGCATTTGCATTAGCCTTAAATCTCAAACATTAAAACATATTATATTTCAACACTTCTATGAGATGTTATTAAATGTTGGCACAACTAATAAAACTTATCGCACTATGCTTACCTCCCTGTCAAATTTAAAAGCATCGTCGAGTGCCTTTTTAAAATTTAAATCTCAAAAAAAAAATAATGTGTCTCAGTAAAAAGTTTCATCCATTAAAGATTGGCAACAATAACTTCTACTACTATATTCTTTGTTAGGAAAAACTTTTAAGTTTTATTGCCGCCATATCCGCCCCCTTTAGCCGGGAACCTTATTGCCATAGGTTTATTGCTGTTAAATACTATCTTACCATCAGCACGCACTCTACGTATTGAATTTATTTTTGTTTTTATGGGAGCAAGCTTAATCGATACTGGTTTTAACTGAAGACAAACTGTTAGTATCAACATTTGCAAAGCAAATCTCATACTTCATATAAAAATTTGACTGAAAATTTATTGACTATGGCTTTATTGTTTCGAACAACAAATTAAATTTATTAGAACAACTTGAGATTAATAGGCATAAACAAAACATCTTAAACAAACAAACGATTATTAATCCATCACCGTTGTTAAAACCCCTATTGTAATTAATAATAAATATTAGTATAATTTATCCTAATTTACTTTGAAAAATCCCATATTGCTTATTGTTGTTCGAAACAATAAAGCCATAGTCAATAAATTGTATGTAATGTCATTAATAATAAATATCATTTTAATTTTATCCTAATTAATGTTTTAAGAAATAAACCCAGATTGTTAATCGTTCTTTGAAACACTAGAATCACATTTGATAAGTGTAATATTGTTATTATAATTAGGATGTTAGAGTGAATAACTTGATGCATTGTGTATCTCTTCAGAGCCAGTATATATAGCTGAGCAAAATATTAGTTTAAACATAGTTCTGACGATGGCGTAAGCCGAAATAGCTATCAACGCATAAAATTATTAAAAACTGTAGAACTAAAATATTTTGTTATTTTTAATCTGTTGTTGATGTCTCGATTTACGCGTTTTATCTTGGAACGTATCTACCGCGTAAATCGAGGGATAAGTGTACTTTCAAATAATAGTATGTATGAAGATTGGGTGAAAACATTACAGCAATATAAATACGATCAAATTTTTTTTAGAAAGATTTTTTTATATAAACACGATACACACGTCAGTTCAAGTCCATCCGTGCACTTGAATACCTGAAGATGCTGAAAGGCTAAATCTGGCTCGTTAGTAAATATACATAATTTTAACGATTCAAATTTAATATTAATATTAATGTCAAAATCATAAATTATAGCAATCAATATGTTTTAAATTAGGAGTGGAAATGTATATAAAATTAAAAAAGCTTCAACATGAAATGAGCATTTTTAAAGTCTTTGGAACTTCATGACAATTTTTCTATGACTATAGAACTCTGCAGATTTTTATCTGGCGTGCTATAACATGTGCGTTTGTATGTTTGTATGCACAGAAACGAGCGGAATCAGCAAGGGGATGCCCCATCGATTCGGGGCTTATTAAAATATTCATGGCCGGCCACGGATGCGTGTCAATCCGAATGCCAGGCGCGTCGATCAATAGCATTGTAATTGAGCCGGATGCCCTACGATTTATTAACTGCATTCGGACATTTGTTGCAATAGGAAACACTGCAGCAATGCGAGATTGTTGTAACGTGTATGGATGGTTGTACGCAAATAAATTTTAGTGATTGATCTCGTATACAAATAACGTGAAACAATAGGAATTATTCAAAAGTATCGCGAATTCATTTATGAATTGCCAATGACAATTGTGGGGTTATAATGCAAAACGTATTATGTATTCCCAAAACTCAAATACTTTAACGAATAACACAAACAAAATATCATTTGCATACAAATATGATTTCCAATTTGAAAACGACAGTCTTTTAGACATTTTGTATTAAAACTAATAAGACCAGTCAGTCCTTGGGCTTGACTTAACCTATCTGCATACTTAACTCAATATCGCTCATTTTGTAAATAGTTAGCATTACGTTAGTTTTGTTAACGTTTTGCATTATAGACCCACAATTGGCAAAATGAAAATTTAAAAGGACTATTTTCAACGCGTGAGTGCATCGTACTTCAATTATTGCCTCTTTATTCTCTCAAAGATTGGAAATTAAATTCGTGTACAAATTTTGGTTATGATATCGCACACCTAGTACAAGAGTATAGTTAGTTAAAATTTAAGATTTTGACTTAAGGTGCTTGGTGGAATCAATGTTAAATTTGAATCGTTCAAATTATGTACATTCACACAAGTTTTGTCACTAACGTCCCGTCCGTTTTGTCTTTTGTTATCTGCATGCGTTCAAGTGCACGGATGAACTTGAACAGACGTTCACTGAATAAATCTATCGTATTTATATAAGAAATAAATGTATTTCTAAATTCAAAGCCATTGCTGGTAAAATGGATTTACCCATGGGAATGCCTACACATATGAATGGTGAGTAATTTTAAGAATTATATTTATTTTTGTTTGTCGGAAAAAAAATAATGATTATATTTTCTCACATAAAAGGTATGAGAGTGGGAAATTTGGCAGATTTACCTGCTCATTCAAAATCGGTAAGCATTTTAATTGTTCTCTATTTATTTCTAAAATTTCATGGAAAAATAGTTTATGGGCGCCTAAATACGGACTTACTATTGTATTTAATTTATATTTACTTTATTCAAGAACGTTATTAATTTTTACCACTAATATTTTGAACGAAAGTATGAAATACTTACTTAAATTTTAGTCTGTATCTGCTTTTGCAATTCCTTGTCATGATAATTTTTCAATTCTTAATATGGGAATAATATTTAAAAATATGACGTGGCTTGAATAAGATCCAGGCTATAAATGATATACTTAAACTGCATTGAAAGCACGCTCCAATCATCTGTTCTTCAATTAATAGAGACATCTCCAAACAAACCACTTTCGCTAAAAACAATCAAAATTGAGTAATGAAATAGGACGACTCTATCGAAGCGTTAACTAGAGAAGAGACAATCAAAGCCTACGTATTGTATAAATAAACGACGTAGTCTATAAAACACTACAAAACGTACTATAATGTTCTTACTCGATTGTTAACAAATTAGAGTTTTTTTTTATATATTACAGATTTTCGTTGATTGAATAAAACACAATTATTATTATTACAATTTTAGATTTTTTACAAGACATCATTTCAGCTTAATGTCTTTTAATTTAATGTTTTTATTAATTTAATGATAAATTTGGTCTTAACTGAGGAATATGATTGTATTCACATATATTACAAATAATTATCAAAAGAGTATTTTTTCTTCACTGTTTTTATTTGATGCAAACTTATTTTAATTAATGTGAAATTATCAAAGTATTTAATTTAAAAATAACTGTAGTTGTTTAATCACTATGTCGACTTCATGCATTTTTCAGAACTATGTTAAAACTGACTTTTTAGTCACGAGATAAAAATAAATTTGAATCGTTCAAACTATGTACATTCTCACAAATTTTGTTACCCGGGTTTCGCCTTTCGGCATCATCGTGACAAAATTTGTGAGAATGTACAAAGTTTAAGCAATTCAAATTTAATATTGAAATTCCACCAAGCACCTTCAGTCAAAATCTTAAATGAGATAAAGATAGTCACGAGTAATTATATACGAGATAATTAAAATAGTTAGAACAAAATTAGAGTAATATAAGGTTAGTGGTGCAGTGGTTAACGTCGTTGGTTTCAGAGACAGATTTCACTTGTTAACTCACGAACAAAATTTTTCACAGCATTTTCAGATTTTCGTTCGATAGCATGGGCGTGTGTGATAGACCTGTCCTACTCTATCCTTCTATTCGTATTATTTGCTTTAAAAAAAGAGAGGTTGAGTATCTGAGTAACAAATGGGTAACGTAGAAAAACTTATGCTAATCAATTAGGAGGCCATAATCTTGACATTGAAAAAAGGAATGGAAAAAAAAATTGACGGAAGCTGTAACTGTAAAATTTCCCACGGCCTGTGTGATTCGGTATACATAGAACAGACAGGAAAAAAATATTTAATCTCAACTAAAAAACCATACTCTCGCCTAAGAAGCTACACTTGGATATTTAAAAACTAGATTTCTGTGTTTTGCTAGTAAGATTAATTTTTATTATTTTTGATTTAAGACCTGTGGTGGGATATTTGCCTTAAAGAGAAAAACCTATTTTTATTTTAGATAAACTACTATCACACGTCTTAGAATACAGCACAATATTCCATATCATCTCAATATTAGATTTTTGAGACGTCCATATACAGTTCTCAGGCGACGATATGAGTTACCTTTTACCTATCACGCCAGCCATAATTATCAATTATTAATTTAATTAGTTATTTACAAAAATAAATCGTCTCTAGCTTGGTGATCCAATCCCGGAATTGAGATTTTCTCACCGAGGAATTTGAAATCCTCAATTTGCTATACTTTTTCCCGGAATCTCACGGAAACTCGTTTTTTTTTTTTTTAGCTCACCGAGGAATTTGAAATCTTCAATTTGCCAATTTCGTGTAAATTTCGAGAATTTGCTCAAAATTTCTCAATCCCGAAATCCCGGGATCGCGGCCATCTCAATCCCGGAATTTCGGGATCAGAAAATTGAACGGGATCCCGGGATTGGATGCTCTAATGGCAACCATTAAGTTAATGAATGAGTATTTAATACAAGTTTATTGACGTATCGCTTATTCGTGACTATTTTGCAAACTGTAACTAAATTATACGAATTGAGAAAAGTTGCGATAACTTTATAAAGAGTAATTAATTCTTAATATTATATACATAATTATAAATATGATGAGATAACATAGATTATAAAAAGATATATTAATATCGTAGTAACATTAATATTTTTTTGTAATAAGTTAGGCGGTTGTATGTTTTTATTCAATATTCTTTCAATAAGTACCGAAACATCGACCGTCCAGTCTTTATTTATTGTGGTCATTTCTGACACGCCCGGCGAAGGAATCCATTATCAGACTTTTCTTCTTACTCCAGAGAAAAGCGTCTGCCCTATCTCTCTTTGTTTTCCCATCAACCTGTGTTAAAAGGAAGAAAAAAAAGAGAACTGTTTCATCAAACTGAAACACAAAGGAATGGGAAATCTCGGAATTCCGTATACAAAAGGTGAACGGAGAATGACAATACTTTACATTCCCTTGTCTCATAGCCATAGTTTTTTTCTTTCCAGATCTGTTTTATTGCAGATCTTTTCTAGTTTTTTTTAAAGATCACTCACACGCATGAAAAAAAAATGTTTTCACATGCATATTTCGAGTAAAACATTATACCATAAAAGATGAACAATTTCGATCGTTTTAATTTTTTAACTGTCATATTTTGGTGGAAAGATATTCTTTTCAAAGTAAAACACAGCATTTCTGTAATTATTTCGCATATTTTGATACAGATTGATAAAAATAAAGACCATTTTCTTTAACTCTTAACAAGGCCGTATTAACCTAAAAATAATAAAGTTATTCTAAGTAAAGATTTATATTTTACAAATGATTAGACACAAAACAAAGAGTTTTACATCAATTTTATAATTTTAATTTTTAAAAAATCAAATGGTAATATTTTAATCTGATAGAACAAGCCAAAACTCGTGTAAGAAGAATATATACCCCAGCCTGGTTAAGGGTTACATAAAAATCAGTTGGTAATGCTCGGGATGAGTGAACTAATCCTGATATTTACTCAAATATTATTTTTTTACGAAAAATTTTGCTAAAGCATAATAATTACGCCGTGACGTATATGTACTTATAATTTTTAACAAAATAAATACGGTAAAAATATCAAAGTATTTAATTCTACAACATTTTTTAATGCAGGTTTAAACATAGTTCTGACTATGGCATAAGCCGAAATAGATTTAAATTTATAATACCAAATACATGTCAATTCTATCAACGAAACAAAATTATTCCTTTACATTGACTTTACTATGGATTGTATGTATGTACGTAATTTAAAGTGTTTCGTGGGTTTTATTATACATAATATATATCATTTAGATTACCGGTATAAATTGTGTGTTCTCTTAGAGTAGAGTTTTTTTATAAAAGGGCACTAACAAAACATCAAAAAACATGTGTTATAAAGAGAGTTGCATGGAAAAGCAGAGAAAACGATGTTGATTAATAAAGTTACATCTTAGCATTAACAAAATTAGTATCTTAGTTGTATCTATATTTTTTCAAATGATTTATTCTGCATGTATTTTTTTTGAATTAATCTTATATTCATTATTAATATTGCCACATGTGTGTAGCAATTTTTTTAAAAACAGCTGACCCAACCACTGATAATTTGCCATTCTTGTTACCGATTACATATTATTCTTCCATATCAATATTGCAATGAAATAATATGACTGATAGCACAGTAATTACTCATAAAAGATTGAATCTTATAATCGGAACTTAAGAATATACTTAAGACAAGACATGCACGCTAAAACGTCGTGTACAATAATCCTATATAATTTATCATAATCTTTTATAGAGAAGCGCGCAATAAATACAATATTTAAAGACATTCAAATTTTATAATACACTAATTATATTTTCAATAACTTGTTTACAAAGTTATCAAATAATATTCGAAAAATACATTAAAAATTATTTGTAATTACTATGTTTAAGTAACAGTCAAAATATATGAGAGATAAACTGCACTATACTTCTTGTGGTCAAATTGAGATATCGACTTGGTGCAAGCATACCTTGCAATGCTTTTACCAGTGATATTTAGGAAAAAAACACACACACACAAGGATTTATTATCAAATCAATGATCATTACAAACAGTAAACTAATTCTAGTGGTAATGTTACATAAACTTTCATACAGCCATAGGAAAAAACTGCAATTTAGTACATATTATATTGTTATTTATAAAAAGTACTGCATATTTTTATCTTCTGAAAAAGTAATAATCAATTTTTACCTTTATTATTCTGTCAATGTTTAATAATGTGTAATAAAAGTTTTCATTTTTAATTTAAAATGTATCACTTACCATTATATTGTGTAAATTAATATTAATATGTTCAATGACGATTACCTGAAACAAAAAAAAAACAAATATTAGTTTCGATAGTAAATTTTAAATAAAAAAATAATAAAGATAACATCGTTTTTCATATCGAACTTTCGTTATTAATCAAGAGATATACATGAAATATTGTGTTAATAAATAAAAACATGTACATATTTTGTAAATTTAAAAAAATAATAACATGATAGAAAATAAAATTCACTTTTGGGAGAGTTACACCAATTGTATTGAGGACATAAATATTTAGATTCCGTATGAATTTTAAAGACTTAAGCGACCATTTTTTTTTTGTTAAACATCGTTAATTAGATTGATAAATATTTTTTTAATAATTAATCACGTGGTGTTCATTTCTAGGAAAAAAAATATACAAAAAAACATTTTTTAAAATAAATTGTCGTTTTATTGGTTGAATTGCAACTCTCTAGAATTCCATTAAAATACGGTAAAAATATCAAATTGATTAGTTCTACAATAATTATTTGATTTGATTGATAGCACGCACGCACAATCACCAGAACTAAATATAGATTAACATGATGGCGTTATGATAAAATTGCTATCAATAATTATTTTCAAACTATTTTGTTATGTTTTGAAGTCACCAAAACGCGTCTTGTTTATATAGTTTAATAATGTTCTTAAAACACCTTATGCTATTACCTAAATTAAAATGTCAATGAAAAATAATTAAAGCTCACAAGAGTTTCTATTTTGCAAGCTCTGATTTGTACGGTGTGACTGGCGCCTATGTTCTTAAGGGTGGTGTTACAAGTGGAGCTCAGGTATTCTATACTCAACGTAGAAGAGTATTCTTACAAAGAGAAATACTTACCCACCGTATTCAGAGTATCAAAACAAAACTCTATGACTATAAGACCTGTGAATCACATTTCACCATTATTTGGTAAAGTTGCAGTAGTTAATAGTTTAAGCCCCCCATAAATTTCCCCTTCGATAGGTTTTAACTATCAAATACATCTAAAGAAAATATCTCTTCTCTGTTCATTTTTTATATCTTTTCTTTTTAAACATATTCCACCAATTTAATTAATAACTGTCATATCTCATCGATTCAAACATCTCCAATATTTTTCTTATCGTACATCTACCTTCTGTTTTCTATCAAATTGAGATTAAGAAAATTTAGATCTCCTTTTTTGGAATTAAATTGAATGTCTATGGTTTCATGCTACGTCTTATCTATGCCTTATCTTGTCTAGGTTAAAGCTAATTCTTATATACCAGTAATCGACTTCAAATTAGTACTAATGATGTTCTTACACATTTTCACTTCTCAGTTTGTAATCAAAACATTTAAGAGAGCCATTTTGCACAAGAATAAAGAAATAAAATAACGCAAGACGGTTTCTACAAAAAAAGTAATTATATTGGTATGTTTATGATCGCTACATTTTACACTGGAATGCTGCATTGGTCAGGTGGTTTCAAAATGTACTCTTTCTTCCAATCTATAATCGGTCATACTCATATGTAAATGCAATAATTCAATCAAACAGTATTTAGTCCACCTAACCAAAAAATCTTTTTGAACATGTAAATTAAATATCTTTATTTTTATTCTTATGAACAAAACATTTTTTAACTCGATGGCTGCCACAGACGAGATATGACGTACAAATTTTCGTGCTCAACACGCCAGAGACGAATTATTTCGTCGATAAATAATAAAAATAATAGTTGCAAATAATAGCCGGCGTGCTAGGTAATTACTATTAATTATCTACTGCAGCTAAAAGGTTAAGTATACTGGGTATAAAAACAATCGATATAAAATAATAATACCTTACGACAAACAATACCTTTATATGTCTAGATATTTCTCAAATACACGATTGAAATGTAAAATCTCATTAATTAAAAAATAAATTCCTCATTGTAAATTTGAGATCAGGACCGCTTATACTCATCGCGAGCATTATCAGTTGATGAAACTAGTGCAAAACTTTTTTCATTTTTTATATGACAGAATAACATTGTACCAAGAATTGACAGTGAGCATGTTATAAAAATAATTTTGCATCTTAATGTTAGCATAATTTGTTAAATATCTGCATTGTGCATTAGTTTGTTAACCATAGTAACCATTTGCGAATTTTCTCATAGCTATTATATTTATTTGACTGAAGAAAGATATTTTTACTGTGTAGTCCTGCTGTGTCCTAAATATTTGTTTTGTTTTACTGTTGCTTACCAGACAGAAATTGAATTACAATATTTTAAGTTACGATTATTTATATGTTATTTAGTGCTTTAAATGGCTGTTTTTCTAAAGAAAAATGGCCATTTTTTATACAATCATTATTAAATTGATGTATACCTTTTGATTGAAAAACTGCAATATATTGAAAAAACAAAAATTCTTTTATAATATGCTAATAGCCAATCAATTTCTTATTAGGTATTTAGTATATAAATAACAATACTACCACCAAATAAAAACCCTTCAGCAAGCTTATAAGCTCCTTTCACGGTTCATATATTATAGAAGCGTGCACAGTGAACATAATATTACATATCCACGACATAAAACTTAGCACCTATCGTCTCATAATGACACGATACAATGTAAAACGTTCTCTATGGGGTGATAACTTTTCTCTCTATAGTTATATTACGCCACTTCCATTTTTACTCTCAGATTATTATCGCAATACAAAGTTGTTTTCATCGAGATTTCAATTGCTCGATAGGCAGGTGCGACACGTCAAATGCTTACCCGTAAATTGAGTAGGAGAAGGGAACTTCTGTAAATAGAAACACATTTCATAATATGCGTGTTTTTTCAGGGCTGTGGAGTGGAAGTCGTAAATTTGTGATATTCTGCGAAGAGTTTGAGTCGGAGTCCGAAACCAAGCGCCTCCAACGCCGTTTTTATATCCAATAACTTATATTGAACAGATTTATGGCACCTATTAGGGATTATGTGCTGAGATATTTCAAACCGAGACTCAGACTTGCTTAAGTTTTAATAAAATTTGTATAAAGAAGATATTATGCATTCAATACAAATATAGTTTGGGAATCTCTATAACTTGAGAACTTTTCTACATTTTGGAAAGTAATAAAAATATCACAATCATTCATTCATTCAATAAAATAAAATGTATGTACGACAAATGCTATGTTTGCAATAATCACCATAAAGTTACTGACCCGATGATTTTTTTTTCGAGGGAAATGGTTTCATCGGTAAAATCAAATGAATCTCTCAAAGTGTGTAATAAATTTCAATATAGATATTTATTTAGCAATATGTTATTTAAAAAAAAAGTGTTCATGAATTTTGAGTTACCGACAGTTAGTCATTAACTACAGGACATGACAATTATTTGTCTCGTGTCCCGGGATATGAAAAAATTCGAGACTTCAAAATCTCTAGCACCAATAGGTCGTCTCATAGTATAATATTGTCAAAAAATAAGAACTTAGCTATTTGACGAAGAAATGTTACGAAATGTTACGCCGCCTGTGTGGTCGAGTGGTCAACGTTGTTGGCTTCGGCTACGGAGGGCCCGATCGAGGCGCGAGGGATCGATTTATGAATTTCTGTTCATAGGCATGGGTGTATGTGATGTCTTGAATTCCCCCCTCTCACTCATCCTATCCTAGGAACGGGGCGTATCGAGAGCGATTAGCTTACCACTAATCTTGTCCTAGCCCCTATCCTTCTATCCCTACTCTCTTTGGAAAAAGAGAGGTTGAGCAACAAGCAGTTCTCGTAGAAACACTTCTGTTGAGATAAACTCCATTAGGAGTCCATATGCTCCACATTGGGAGCGAACATGGTTAAAAAAAATGTTACAAACAAAATGGATTAAATTATTCCAAAATAAATAATAATAATAATATTTTGTTTTCTATTTGTTAATCTTTATTGAATATAAAATAATACTTTAAGTTTAAATGGTTGTTGTATTAAGCATGTCCATTTTTTCAGTACCATATCTCTTGTTCTATAATTTTGTATTTGCTATTTACTGTGTTTCTATCGTATTATTTCTTATCTATCCAGAAACCTTGTAGTCCGTCGAGTAGGAAAGAGGCTCAACCCGTTTCATAAATGAAATACTTGACACGTTGCTGTTAGAAGTTAGAATGGAACTGGTACTGGGGTATAAAGAGAGAAAGAGGCAAAATGAAGAGACAGACTACTGAAGGGTAGGACATCAGAGGTACAAAAAGGGTGACTTTTTACTGAAGAAGTTGTGAATCATTTAATTTAATTTTCAAATAAAATTTACAAGTAGGAACAGTTGCTTCTTAATATGTGTTGAGTTTTTTTTATTTAATATCAATACATGGCTTAGAGCAGTGTCTGCGATTTTTTTTTACTTTACGGCACACTGGTCAATAGGACTTGTACGGCGGCACACCGAATAAAAATGCTTTGATAAAGGAAATTTACCTTTAAAAAAGAAACTGTGGACAATTTGTCGCGTTGACCACTATGTATGAACGTGGCAAATATTTTATTGAATGTGTAGATGTTAAATTTATTTTAAATTGAAGAAAATTTAAACGAATAGGCATTATAATTAACATTTTTAAAGTTTCTTTCACCACGGCACACTTGAGACTTCTTGCGGCACAGTAGTGTGCCGTGGCACACAGTTTAGCAGACATTGGCTTAGAGCAAAGACAACTTATTGTATAGTGAATAACATGTAACAACAGCTTCAATCGGAAAGTTAAAAAAGAGTGGAAGGCCTTTATTGCATTGGTTGTTTAAGAGTGTCGAAGAGTTAACAGTGTATTTCACAGTCACTGAAAAAATACGACAGGAGACAGAGAAGAGTTGTGGCACTTTTTGGTGGCTTTCAATAGCTGCAGTAGGATATACTAAGCAGACATAATAATAAAGTAGAGGGAAAATATTTTTGAAACAAAATTACAAATATCTTGATAAAGGTTTTCTTTATTATATTTTTTTAAAAACGTAAAATTTTCAGTTTTATACAATGATCAGTACCAGTTAAACTTATTGTTGAAATTTTTAACTGGTTTGTATAAAATTGTGTTTTTTATAAATAATATCATATAATAGCTTCCCACACACAATTTACTTCTTATTACTTAAAATGAATGTATTTATTCGATAATTTATTTTTCAATCATGAAATACATAAAACGCATAATTCAAAATTATGTCCACCACAGAAAATAAATAAATTTATCTTTATACAATATAATAAAACACATTTTTTGTACTCATTTCACATTTTTAAAAAATATCAGGATAAGGTTTTTTCGACGAGAACATAATTAAAGCAGGTTACATTTTTTTTAAAAAATGTAATATTTTTTTTAATATAGGTTATAATACCTTTCCATCAATTTTTTTCAGTGAAGTCATCGCTTTAATAATTATATTTTCTTTGTTATTTGATTTCAGTAATAAGTATCATTTTAAGAGCCCTATTATTTACTTGGTTATCCCTGTACCCTCATGGAACGGGCATGGGAAGGCTTCTGTTCGGGTTGAAGAGCGGTAGGCAAGGGTGGGATCACTCCATCACAACCCTTAGGCCCCAGGTCCCAGCATGGCGGAGCGAAGCGTGGCGCTCATATCTGCAACAAACTTCACTTTCCGGCGCCTAAACTTGGAACTTTAAACGGGGTATTAATCACGTCTGGATGTGTTTGAAATACAAAATAAACTTCGACATTTTGATTTCCCATGATTTGCTCTCCAGTTTCAAACGTTTCGTAGTCAATGATTTATGTGTTGCCTGAATTTTATGAAGTTTATAGATATTTATTGTAAATTAGTTAACAGATCATTTTAAATTTGAATCTTTCAGATTTTGTACATTCACACAAGCTTTGTCACTAATGATACAAATTTAATATTGAAATTCCACAAAGCACTTTCAGTTGACTTAAATTGTATCATTTTAAATACAAACAAGCTGAGCGAAAATCTTTTACATTTTTATTTGTATAATAATATCTATCTACTAAGGAATTACATTATTTTTCATTAATTTGAGAATGTACATTATTTTTTTAATATCGTATTGAAGCTTCTTAATTTGGTTTTATTTGACAACAAATAAATGAATAACTCTTAATATATAAAATCTAACCAACATTTGCAAAACCTTTATAAAGCATCTTTACAAAACACCCTTTAAGTTTCTAGTGAATTAAAAAGTATTTGTCGGGTCCTATGGCGCAGCGGTTAGCGTTGTGGACCTCCGTGCAGTACCTCACGGGTTTGAGTCCCAGTACAAACAGTATTTTTTCGATTGATTTATCGATTTCTGTTCAAATGCATGGGTGTCTGTGATGTCTTAAAGTTCCTTTCCACCTTTCCAATATTTTAATAACTGGGGGTAGCGAGAGCGATTAGTTAGCCACTAGTCCTGTCCAAGCGTTATCCTTCTAACCCTACTTTTAAAAAGAGAGGTTAAGCGACTGAGTACCAAATATTTTTTGTAAAAAAAAAACGTCTGTTTAGATTCCTCCGTTAGGAGGCCATATGCTTCACATTAGGAACGGAGATTAATTTTAAAAAAGTTTTATTAAATTAACCTTTTTTTAATATTATTGTTTTATCGTTGTCATTTAACAATAATTTTAGCATAATTACTAGTCGTTCGTAAACTTATAATTTGAAAAAAATTGATAGAACTCAAATATATTTGGCTGAACTGTATTGTTTAGGGAGAATTAATACAAATTGTTGATAGCTTCTAGCATCACCTCAGCGCTATCATCAGAATTACCATATCAGTGGAGGTCAGATCATGGCGTGACGTTGAAATGATTACCAGCAATACTTTTGCAGAACTAAGTACATTACTTTTTTCATAAAATATTTTTAATAACATGGTTTCTATTTGATCTAAATTATTCTTTAATACACTTATTTTCAAGTATTACGAGACGACTTGTATTATACATAATAAATAAAAATATAATTTCTAAGCGAATGCGAACATATAATACTACTCGTGAGCGTACAAAAAAATATAATTTTATCATGTTTCTATGATAGAAACCACATTGTCTATCTAGCATTAATTTTCATGAAGGCTTCAATGTATAGCCACTACTCACACACCGTATCTGTTGTCGAGAAGAAAAACATTGTTTGGCCTATTAATAGGAAAGACTTCCGTGAAAGTGTTTCACAACATTCACACATTATCCAAAAATAAAGCATGCACCCTTAATATTCTGAAATATTATTTTTGTGAAATTATAATAAAAAACATATTTTCGATCGAATCATTTTCAATATTATTCCAGTAATTTTCCAACCATGAACTGCATTCAGACTTCTTTGTTATGCAGCAAATCTGTCGAGATATTTCATAACAATTGTTTATTAGGTAAAATGAATTATATTAATAAATGATGCAAGCGATACAGAACAGCTTATAACTCTTTTATTTGGCTTTAATAAATTATAATTTACTGTTTAATTTAGGGATGTAGAGAAAAAGTTTGAGTTGCAGCTTTTTTTACAACTTCACAGTCCTGATTTAATTCTATATTTTTTAAATCATGTATCAATATATACTTCTTATTGACGTAATAACAACAGTCCAAGTGTTATTACAAACACTTCTTGTCAGAAAGTTGTTATATAGATAAATGATGCAAGCGAGACATATCAGCTGCTAACTCGTTTATTTGGTTTTAATAAATTATAGTTTACTGTTTAATTTAGGGAGGTAGAAAAAAACTTTGAGCTGCAACTTTTTTTACAACTTCACAGCCCTGATTTAATTCACTATTTTTTTAATGATGTGAGAATATACACTCGTTACAGGCGTAATAACAACATTCCAAGTGTTATTACAAACACTTCAAGTAACAAAGTTGTTCAACTTTATAATTTGAAGATAGTAGGGATTAATGGAAATGACTGATCGCTCTCACTACTCCCCATTTTTAATATAGGATGGATATGAAGAAACTTATTACACCACATGCACTTATGAAATCGAATAGGAATTATTTAACAGATTGAATAATCAAAATATTAGAATTTCCTTACTGGGTTTTGATCCCGGCAGCGCTGCAACCGAAGCCAACGACGTTGAACACTTGACTACAGACTAGGCAGAGAAAATACTATTTTACCTAAATAAAATAAATGAATACATGACTGTTCACGTTTTCTTCAATATATTTTTAAAAAATATATATAATTTCGAATGATGGTGTTGTGTTTTACCTGCATCAAATATGTTATAATGTAGTTAGGAATCTAATGAAAAAAATCCATTTTATTCAATGATCCATATTTGGTTATAACATGTTTTTATTCGCTGGTTTAAGGGCTCCACATCCATAGAATATTGCTTGCGGGAAATTTATTATGCTGCTATCTAATAGATGAGCTAGGAAAATAAATAATACCACCATAGGAAAATCCATGTCACAGTGTGTGCTTTGAAAATATTATACAATAAAAAAGATGCAACATAATTTAATAATTTTAATATACAACACTTCAGTTGGATATGGTTTGAATAAATTGTAATTCAAGAACAAATAATTCTTGAGATGTTGATTTTTATATATATACATCGTCACTTGTAGTTTGTAAATGTTTTAAGTAGTAGTTGCAAAATTGAAACCTTACGAACAACCTTTTTTTCAATTTAACTATCCATCGTGGTATTTTCTACTTACGTTGTATTTTAATTTCAAATACTATAAAATAATAGTAAAGCACTCGTTTGTACTTATCTGCGCTCAAACTGTGAAACCGGTCTTGATCCTAATTAATAAATTTTGGAGTAATTACAATAGTCTTTTATACATATATTTTGATTTAATGCCTTTGCACCAAATATTGGCCGACATCTTAAAATTGTAGACATATACTTAACTATTGTTATCAACAAACATGTCGAATTAAATACTTTTGGACAGCTTTTGCTCATCAAGTTACCATTGTTAACTGGTATCAGTTGAAATTACGGAATTGATTGATTGAATTAGAATTAAGTTGGTACAACTCTATAGTAATAATGTGGAAAATATCAAAGTTTTTTAGCTTCACAAATATTATTTTATAAACGGTTGACAGTTACTTCAGCTTATGTTTTCATCAGACCTATGTTTTAACTTAAACGTAAACTAAGTTTTACAATAGTTTACAAAAAGCATACGCCGAAATAACTACCAACCATATCGACTGTGGAAAGGAAAAAAGACGTAACCCATACATACCAAATTTTACAGGAGGGACAAAAAACGTATTACAATGATTGGGTTATCGGTAAATTGCTTGAATGCAATTGCTCAAATGCAAATTGCTCGAATGCAATTCCTCGAATGGAAATTGCTCGAATAACAAGTTCCTCGAATAATCAATTCCTCGAACGTCAAATGCTCGAATTTTTTTATAAAAGTTTTATAAAAGCTTAAACATTAATTACTCATTCTTTAAAAAAATATTTATGCAAGACGGGAAATAAAAGCCATAAATCAAAAAAAATCATAATAAAAAAAAAATCGGTCACTCCGCCACACATCCCAATGTAAATAATAATAAAAATTTAAATAGCTTTTTTTAACCTAACTTTTTTCAAACTCAAAAGTTAAATTAAGATAATTCGGAATTTGCGGCTTACATCCTTTTGATATAACGTCTATCAAGTTAGATGCATTGTGATTATCGAAAAAAAGCTGTTTTAAAAAAACTGTGGGTTACGTCTTTTTTTTCTTTCCACAGTCGATGTGTATAAATAATATTTGCATAACTAAAATACTGAAAATATGAAATATCCTTTTTTTCCGTTTTATTTGACTTCTACTGCAAACAATATCGAAAAAAACAGTCATGTTTATAAACATAACATTTTCCTCTGTAAAAGTTGTCAAAAATGTAAGATAAATGGTTATTGTAGTATATCTTATGATACTTTATCACAAATGATTACTTTGAGTTCATGAAATGATTATTATATTCAATCTTATCCAGATGATTTATAATTAAAGATTCGCCAAATAAAATTTTCGGTAGATAGATCATCGCTTTACCTTCAAATCATTAAGCTGGTTACTCTATATGTACACCGAAAAATAAGCTGTTTTATACACATGGCATCAGATAGGAATCTCTCCCTAAAATTGGTCGTAAATGTTGTTGCGTATACGACATTCTCTTATCGCGCCCTATCATTTGATTGTCTGTGTTGGAAATTGCCGTCGAAAATCAGTTCATCTTTGAGTTATGTCTCGTTCATTGAATAAAGGCGGGATCTGAGAATTCACATTACACTTGTAGTGAAGATAGCTTCCATTCTAAATCTCTGACTAAATTAAACACATTTTTACCCTTCACGCTGAAGACTTTTTGGATTTATCTTTCGCGTGTTCACCATTCTACTAAAACTAATTATATTGGATACTATTTTAACATTTTTAACTAAGCTATGACTCATTTTTGTTGTATTTAATCAAATATGAATCAATTTAGAATTTTTTCAATCGATTTTTATTCGAAAACATGGGTTTTAATGATGTCTAAAAATTACTTTCTGCCGTTCCAACTCTAAAACAACGCAGCGTAAGAAATAGGATTAGTTAACCACTAGTAATGTATTTGCTGTATCTTTCTATTCATACTTTTGTATCCATGTCTGCTTCTAATGTGAAGTTTTTTCTACGAGAACTGTTTGTTACTCAGTTCCTCAACCTTTCTTTTTGAAAGAAATTAGTAGGACTAGAAGGATAAGGCTAGAACAGGACTATTGGTTAACTAATTGTTCTCGCTACTTCTGATTATTAAAGGATCAGAAGGATGGGAAGTATTTTTTAGGCAATCCTAAGCATACATGCCTTCAAACAGAAATCGATAAATCAATAGAAAAATGCTGTTTGCACTGGGACTCGAACTCGTGAGGTCCGGCAAGGGTGTTTCTATTATTACTTCTCTCGTAAAAAAAGAAAAGTTGCACACAGTTGTTTTAAAAGGTAATATGCTTACAGTTGAGAGGGAACAAGGATTAAAAACATATATTCATTATGTCTGCTATAAATTGAGTTTCTCTACAAAAATTGTGTTGCGGCAATTAGTTTTAATTCAGCAAATCATGCTTCTTCTTTGAAGAGCTAGAAAAAGACAAAGTTAATTGTTAGTTAATTGCCATCATTTTGTCAATTTTAAGAACCAAATCGATGATTAATCAATGTACGTATCACAATAGATTTATTTTTTAGGAACAAAGATTTATAACGTGAAATTATATCAATTGGAAAAAGCATTATACCAAAGTGTGATTCGAAACCTTTATCGAATAAGTTGAACGACTCGATTAAAGCAAGATACATATTAATTTGTATCAAACACACCATAAGAAATATTTGATTGTAAATTGAATGCGTCTGCAATATGACCTTGTATACAAGGAAGTCTACTTGAAAAATTGAAGACAAAATCTTTAGTTAGACAATTTATTTAATTTAAATGATATTCAATCAAATCAGATGACCTCATCACATTATTTTATTTTATTAAAACCATTTGTTCATTTGTCACAATTTTAGATTATGTCATTGATATCTAATTTTGATAATTTTTATCATACTAAAAATATAGATTATCAATCAAAAATAGGTTGGCGACTGGTATAGACTTTATCAGATGATTTAGATTGAGACAATGAAATGCTATCTTAAATATTTAAGATTATGTTATTTGTAATAATTATATCGCAACACGATCATGCCGTCTGAAATTTCATTTAAAAAACGTGTTCAACGGCTGTGAATTATGAAATGATTTTTCATTAAAAACGTTGTAATCGACAATCAGGCAATCGAAGCAACGTGATGATACATTACTATGCCAATACTAGGACATCCAATCTTGGCCTTTTTTGATAACGGGATTTCGGGATTGAACATTCAACTTGAAGTCTTGTATAAATTGGGATTCAGAATCGAGAAATTTTTTTTCGGCGATTTCGAAAACCTGGATTTGGTTGTCAATTTTATAACGACGTAGGAATTTACGGAATTCCAAATTTTAGATCTTTTTTTTTACCCTACGCTCAACTTTATCTAATTTTCTCAATATTGAAATTCCGGTTTCGCAGAATCGGACAAGATCCCGTCCATTGGAGGCCATGGCCACCACCTCTGTACGATTCAAAAAATCAGTCACAACAATAATTATCTAAGATAAAATAAAAAATAACTTAGATTGTTAGATTATTTTTTTCGCCTAATTCTAAATTCGTCTTTAAATTTAAATAAAGTTACCACCGAATCCGAAAGTAATAATTATCTTCATTTTGTTTAATCTTAAATGGTTTCCAAAATATTTAAATCGAGTAACAAATTATTTGATTTGTATTTAAAATGTACTTAAAAAAATTAAATACTTTTCGTTCAAAATATTAATTAGGTGATAAGAAGTCCCCCGTTTTCATCTGACATAAAAAAATAACAAAGTTTACACTTAGGAAATGTAACAAAGCTTTTCGAAACATCGATCAATAAATTATTAAGTAAACTGTTACGAGAAAAAAGATAGTCTAAATCCAATAAAGTAATAAATCTTTATCTAGTTTCGATTCATAGAACTCGCACTAAGTCAACTTCAAATAACTTTCGTGAGAATCAATCAAATGTTAGCCCATACAAGGTAACTCATTTAGCAAAATGTCTTTGGGCTTGCGGGCAGAGTTTTTCGCAAAACTTTTACGTCCGCCGCAGACTTGTTGTTCCTCGGACAAGTGATATATTATTTTAGTTGGTTAACGTAAATACTCTTTAATAAAGTTAACAACTAATGATACTTTGTGCTACATTTTTCTATGGAATTACGCACACATTTGTGGTTCTCTCACAATCATTAATGCAATGTGGAATGTGAGTTCACATTAAACATATTGTTTTATAAGCTTACTAAATTTTAACATGATATTTGTATGTTTATTTTTAAATTGGCCATGGTTAAACTGCTAAGAACCAAGGTTTCATTAAAGTCGGGTTCATGGCACAGTGGTCAATGAAGTTGGCTTCCAATCCAGATCTCATGGGTCGAAATCTCAGTATGTACACCTTTTTTATAATCGAGTAATTGATTTTCTGTTCAAAGGCATGGATGTTTGTGATGTCTTAAAATCCTCTCCACCAACCTCTATTACAATCCTTAAATAAAGGACTATATTGAGAGTGTAGCCAATCACTAGTCCTGTCTTAGCCCTTTCTTTTCTATCCCTATTCTCTTCGATAAAAAGAGATGTTGAGCAACTGAGTAACAAGCATATTAATTCTTGTAATTATTTTTTCTGTTCACAGCTTCATTCATAAACATTACAATGATATGTTTTATAATGATTCTCAAAGAAACAAACACATGTAGTACAACAAGTGGAATAACAATGTAATCTAACGTGGTAATGTTAAATTATTGTTTAGATATGATGTTTTGTAATTCCATCAAATAAACAAAAACCGTTTAATGTTTAGATGCTGAGAATTCTGGCAATCAAAACCCATTGGCAAACAAAGCGAACTTTACAAATTTAGAATTCAATCGAATTTTAACGCATCATCAGCTATCGCACAAACTTTAAAAGCTCAAGCGAAAGTTTTGGCGTCGAGTGACCGCGCCGGCTGCTATTTCCGGCAATCACGTGAGTATTTCCAGCACTAATCGTGCATTCAAAATAATTGTATTGTTTTTCACTTTACTTTGAAAATCGGTCTTATCTAGTTTCTACATTCGAATGTAATATTGCAACTTATCTACCTTTTGTTTTGTTATTCAATTACATTCAAAAATGTAAAAAATATACATAAAAGATAGAAATAATTTTAATTATTGTCAAATGTTGTTATCTTCGTATAAATATATTTTTCATTAAACTGCCTTATTAAGTTAGATGTATTTCAAGTTCTTGACTCTTAATTCATGCTATTTATAATTTTACATATTAAGCGCTATTAATAATAAACTACAAAACGTGATCTATTATAAATGGTTTAATTTTTATTAAAGTATCCATTTGGTGATAATTTCCGAATTATTTTTATAATGAAAAGAGGATAGCTTTTACATTTAGAACTTAGACAAAAACAATTTTTTTGAGTTACGATATTTCCTTAAACTTGTAAACTTTAAAGTTTATTAAAAAGAAAATAATTCAAATAAAATAGCGAGTAATGGGTTTTAATTAAATCTTTGATTATTTTGTATTTTCAACCTTGTAAAAAAAGACTATTTTAATTCACTACAGTTTTATTCGTTATTCTTTGTCATGAAATATGTTATACACGCAACAAAATGCCCAGTAGCTTTTTTTAAAGTAAACTAAAATATTTAGAATTATTTTCATTTTGATTTTGTAAACTTCCATAAAATTCTTGGTCGAACACGACCCGGGTTTCGCCTCTCGGCATCTTCTGCCGTTTATCAGTGCGCGAATGCACTCGACCAAGAATTTTATGGAAGTTTAAAAAATCAAAATGAAAATAATTCTAAATTATTATTGAATTTCCATCAAACACCTTCAGTCGAAATTTTAAATTAAACTTAAATATAATATTTTCAACACTCTCATTGATTAATATAATACTCACTGTTAAAGTACATATTCCATATTTTTTATTTGTGATTATGACGGTTTCAAGTTAATATATGAATATTTTTAATTAAATATGTTAATAAGAAAAAACAGTATTATTCCAAACATTTGAAACCGGGTTACTAAATTGAAAAAGTCGGTAAGCGTTGTGGGCTTCCGTGCTGGATTTTACGAGTTCGATTCCCAGCACAAGCAACATTTCGATCGGTTTCTGTTCGAAGCCACGGGTGTTTGTGATGTCTAAAAAATCTTTCACACCCTTTCCGACCCTTTAATAACTGGGTGTAGTGAGAGCGTTTATTTAACCACTAGTGCTGTCCTGACCTCATCCTTCTTTCCCTTCCCTATGAAAAAAAAGTTTGAGTGACAGTTAGTGAACAAACAGTTCTATAAAAAAATTCTGTTGAGATACATCCATTGACAAGCCATATGCTTCACATTAGGATTGGACATGGATAAAAAAAATCAAATTGAAAAAAAAACTGACGTTTGAATGTCACGTCTTGGGTTTTCTAAAGCTTTTTTTATATCATCAAGTTCTAGGCAGTACTTATTCACATAAATGGAACTTAACTAAATGAATATATATTTTTTGTTCAAACTCAATTGTATTCAAATAAATTGCCTATTAAAAACATGTTGTACTTCTTGTTTAACTAACAGATATAGTGTGCTGATGTTTCCTAATATACAAGCAAGTATTAATAGCGTATCGCATATCCCTCGGCGAGAGTAAATCATTGACCGTCGATTCGGATTGGATTCATAAATCAAAAACGTAAGACAGACCCCCAAGTTTGTGCACAGGTTCATACATCTTATTGCATGTCCGAAACACGCTGAAACATCGCAATACAAACATAAACCAACCAATAAGAGTAAAAGCACACAGGTAAATCATCTTTACACATAATAAAAGTTATAATATCTTGCGTAATAGAAGTAGTCATAAAAATCGAAATGATAAAATGTAAAATGTAAATGTTGACAGAAGTTTTTTTTTAAACAAACTTTGACGTTTTTATAATTAAGTATTTCGACTGAGGGTGCTTGATTAATAATAGGTCGGATAAAACCCTAGATTTATTTTAAACATTCCTATGCTATTATCTGGTCATTAATATGTTCAAAAAATCCCCATAATTATAACAAACCCACTTAATACATTGAAAATTATATACATTCAATTTTCGCTAATTTACTTTTTAATAGCCTTTTAACTTAGCGATCTACTTATATTTTTGTTTATAAACGATACAAACTGTTTACTAAACGTCAGTTCAAGTACATCCGTGCACTTGGAATGCTTGAAGATGCCGAAAGGCGAAACCCGGGTCGTTAGCAACAAAACTCATGGAAAAGTACAAAATTCAAATTTGACGTTTTTATATTTATACCAAGAAAATAAACAATTTATATTAAAAGCCGTATTTTTTTACATTCAAAAGTATTCGTTGTAAATTTGACTATATTGAATGAAATAAAATAAATATTACCAAAACATTCTTAAGATCATAAATTTTAAAATAAAATAAATCAAGCTCTGAAATGTATATTTTTTTACCATGTCCGCTCCCAATGTAGAGCATACAGACTCCTAATGAAGTTTATCTTAACAGAAGTGTTTCTACGAGAATTGCTTGTTACTTAGTTGCTCAACCTCTCTTTTTCCAAAAAAATTGGGAATACAAGGATAGGGCTATGACAGGACTAGTGGTTAGCTAATCGCTCTCAATATGCCCCGTCCATAGGATAGGATGGGTGGGAGGGGTGAATTCAAGACATCACATACATCCATGCCTTCGAACAGAAATTCATAAATCGATTAAAAAATCAATTTATAAAACGGTCCGTACTGGGATTCGAACTCGTGACCTCCGTAACCGAAGCCAAAGACGTTGACCACTCGACCAAACAGGCGGAAATTTATTTACAGAGTTAAAAATAAAAGTGGTTACATAGTAGTTCCGGAGGTTGTGTACCAAATTCTGACACGTGTTTCGCCTCATTAAGATGCATTTTCAGACAAACTATTGTAAGATCTTTTTAAGTAATATTTAAAATAACACTCTAAAGCATGGTTTCTCTCAACCTTTTTGAGCCCGTGGCCTCTTTTGAGTCTCATATTTTTCCGTGGCCAACGTGTCCATTTTTTTGTATTTAAAAAAAAATTATCACTGGCAGATTTTACACAGAAATTTACAAATTTCCCAAGAAAAATGTGCGGTGCCTCCTTTAATATTATTTTTTTCTCTGTGGCCTCTTTGAAACACTTGGTCTCTGGTTGAGAAACCATGCTCTAAACAACAAAATTAACAAGATATTTTTTTATAAATCAAATAATATGTTTTGCGTAACAAAAACGTTTCAAATGTTTTTTTTTCAAAAAGATATTTTAACATTTAATTGTAATTGAACAGTAGTAATAATAATTTAATCCTGTTTTCGGTAATTGTTAATTGTATTCAATAACTCTCTTTGGCATTCATATATAACATAATTTGACTGAAGTATTGTGTTTTTTTCATACTATAAATCTTTAAATATATTATTGACTGATATTTTAAAAGGATTATTTACATTGCACAAAAAATCTTTCCGTAATTTTGTACAGAACCAAAAGGTCAATAGTTTTGTGTTCCCCATAATATGCTTTTCAAAAAACATAGACTTGATTTTAGATTCTTGGCACATACCCAATAGAACAAGGCAATCTTTGCGTCTTATTGGCAAACACACATATTCAAATTTATACCACAAGCCTGTGGAATAATGAAACAAAGCGCTGTTTTTCTCATATATACGAGTGAACGAGTAATTTGGCGAAACATGTATGGGTTTTGAAAAAAAGTCTCATATCAATGTTACAAATATCGTTTTGTTCAGAGTAAAGTTATAATCAAAAATTAGAATTTTTTACACATCCATTGATAACGACCTGAGGTTTTCCTTTCTGTATCTGCATTCAATTGCACGGACTTTTACTGAAAAATTCTCAGTCGAACTGGGATGGGAATGTTTAGAAGAAATTATTACATACTTCAATCTTCGCGATGGATTACAATACTTTAAGTTTTTTGAGAGCTTAAAAATTTGACTAACCATGTTTATTAAGATTAAATTTGGATTTGCTTAAAATTTGTACATTACTACACGTTTTGTCACTTACGACCTGTGCTTTGCTCTTAGAAATCTTCATGCCTTAAATTGCACGGATAAAATTGAACCGACGTCTGGTAAATAAATTTATCGTAGATATTATATTTAAGAAAAAAATGTATTTTTACCATGTTAAAAACTTTTGATTAATTTTACTATAGAGTTAATTTTAATGTCGTTATTTAATTGGGAATGTTATGTTGAATAACATAAACCAATTTATTTTATGTAGTTTTTAAATTGCATGTAATATCATCGTTTTTATACTTCAAGTAAAGGTTATTTAAAAATTGGATTTTTTTAGTCACAATTGTAGATCTATAAATTTAAACACGCTCCATCGTCTTAAAAAAAAGCACACTCATATTATATTTATTTATTTCGATACTTAATGAAGTAATACGAACTAAGTAAATTTAGTTGGAAGTTGGAAGTATTTTTATGCTGTATATATTTATTAATTTTTAAGATATTCAAACACGATTAGACGACTAAACGTTTTTAAGCTGTTAACGTTTTGGTCAATTGATGTTTATTCATTTCTTTTGTTGTCTACGACCACGGTCGATTATCTCAAAACAAAGTTTTGTGACTTAATATTTTCTGGCAGTATATCGACGATATTAAGGTAAAGCAAAATTTCTTTATCAGTTTGTTTCAATATTAAACAACATCTTTAAATTATTGTACATTTTAAGCTGTATTTGTCTCGTGAAAGTACTTGATTACGTATTCAGTGCGACGTGCGAATTATTTTTTATTATCTTTCTCATATTAAAACAAATCGCTGCTGAAATCCTGATTGCCTGTTGTAAATAAATGTCCGTTATATTTATTCAAATGAAAAAAGCGGCCCTTATCAGAGATGTGAAATAATTGCTGCTCGCTGGCAATAGGTCTAATTAAAAGTGCCCTCCTGGGAAATGAAGCGAGGACATACCTTGTGATTAAACGCTTCCACTAATTATGGCGGCATTGTTGGCATTGCGCTGCTTGATGATCCGGAAAATTCTTTGACTCCATATCTAAAGCATTTCAATACGCCTATAGAAAGAACGGAAGACGCAAAAGAAAGTTTCTGAGACTACGTGCAATTAGATGTCGGAATCAAGACTCAAAGTATTATATTAAAGCACTAAAATGTTAAGTATAGTTATTTCATGTATAATTTGTATTTAAAGTTTCCCTCCAGAGACGAGAGCTTTTTTCCAATAAAAAAAATATTTTCTAAGCCATATTGAAGTCACGGATAACTTTTATTCCTATCCAAAATTAAAAAAAAAAAAAACGCAAAGTCGTTGTATAGAAACCCCGCATGACTATATGGTCATGCTCATCCTTTTATTACCGTGTAATATTGAGTGCGGACAGTAGTCAAAGGACAAAAGTGACTGTATGGGCTTGCAAACATTCGGGGTTGAAATATAGCTAAACGTGATTTTTTTTTAAATATTTACAATTTGACCTCTTTAGATCAACATAATTTCAAAACAAATATATTAGCAAAATAACTGTAAATAATTTTATGTTTTTATAAAAAAATATCTAACAGTTTCAAAAAGTAAATTAAAAAAACGGAAATTCAAAAAATCACATGTGCTTTTGGAGACCGTTCCTGTTCCTACGGCTGATGACTAACTGTAGTCCGTACCCTTCTTAACCAAATATGAGCAAAAGCAACGATATTCAGGTAGAAAAAGTATAAATAGTGGAATCGATAGACAACGGTGTTTTGTGTGACCATATGGTGACGCTCGTCCTTGGAAGGTTTCTACTCAATCAAAACGATATTAATAATCATTTCGAGATCAATAATTTCTGAATCTAGCCTCTCATACTTTACAAAAAAATAGGTCACTTTTGAGGTGTTCGATGTCAATAATTGATGAAAAAGCATTGTATTCAACAACAAAATCCTAGTTCTGGTTATATTAAATAAATGTGGAATCAGTACGAAAGAGTTTTTTTAATAGAAAATAAAAGGAATCTATCTAAAATATAAAATGTATTTATTTTAAGATCAAAAGTTACCATCAATTAATTTTATCTCAGTAATGTAGAAGTTTGTAAATTGATGATGACATATCAACGCCGGTAAAATAAATGTTTATATTAATAAAAATAATACCTTTAATTGACCGTGAAAAGCGAAAAAAAACGCAAAACAAAATAAAAACAAAAAACTGTTGATTGACAACTACAGGAAGAGCAAATTAAGCGCCCATGCAACAAGATATGAACGAGTGTTTGAATACAAAATATTTCTGTTATTTTGGTTTATAATTGTGAAGCTTGGGATAAATGACATTGAACAGAGAAGAACATAATTTTATTATAAAACATAGACAGTTTTGATTAAGTTGGCAATTCGTTGGTTGAACTCATTTGTAATAAGGTTCTACGCCAAAATACTTTCTTAAATACTTAATATAAATTTGTCAGCATATAACTAATACAGTTTTGTGTATATAATCATATTTTGATACTTAATAGCATGTCATCTACGAAGGGTTTAGCGACGCTATAAAAAACTGTTATTTTGAATCAATACTCACTCACAGTACAGCAAGGGTGTCCAACTTTTTTTGCCCTGGGATCGACTTTTCAATCTTAAGTTTTCTCGCGATCGACTTCTAATATAATTCTTATAAGAAATTTCATTTAGGGTGGATTTTTCCTTTCTTCAAACTTAGAAATATTTATTTTAAATGCGAAATACATATCATCAGATAGGTATGTGCTTACAAAATAATTCAATATTAGTATATTTTATATTTAAATAATACATTTTTTCGAAATTCATAGAAGCTTTCGGGATCGATCAAATTTTGCTCTGGGATCAACTGGTCGATCGTGATATACCGGTTGGACTCTCATGCAGTGCAATATACATATTATACAGATATCTCATTCTTTCTCAAAACTGGATTTGAGTGTGTTTGATCCCAAGCTCATCCATCATATACTACAAAATTCACATTCTCTTTAATATTTTGTTCCTGGTTAGAAATACATTACATGTAGGATAGAGAAAATATACTCTCAATAAATAAATAATTTATTTAAAAATTATCCAATCAACATAATTCCCTGAAAAGCGTTATCAAATTCGCATTGAACTAATCTTACCGGGTTGATCGAGTATTTTCAAACGATCATTTACAATTGTACCGCCACAAAAGCTTTCGTTAAGCCGGTGCGTATTTTTTTTAGGGTAATAAATCACCCCTGAGCATAAGATTCCCGCGCCTCATCCCCGCAGCTAGTTTCGCGGTACGAAAGATAAACAAGCCGCGTCTAAATAATATATGTACACATACAATTGTTTATTCACGGGGTAGTTCGATTAAAATCCTCTCGTCCCTCACTCCAGCCCGGCTCACCCTTAGGCACGCAATGTTTCTTTACCTTTTACAAGAGACTTAAAAATTCATCGGGCATGTTTCTGCAACCCTAATACCATTTGATTCTAAATATACCAAAGACGGACATAATGGTTATTTCAGTAGCGTGCACTCTGTAGAAGCAAAATTTCAATCAACCAGTGTCTCCGATGTGATCGATTTAAATTATTTAGCTTTAACTTTCGTAGCTTTTTGCTGTGCTCAAGATCTTAGATTTAGTTGACAGTCGTTTTCGTCAAAATTTATAGTACTCAAACAATTATTTTATGAATTTGGCTAACAAAAATATTTATGTCCGTCATTTTTATATATATTTTCCAACTAGTCTAAAAAAATGATTTGCTCAGACCTCTTTTACTACCATTAATTTCATGCTTATATTTTTCTTTACTCTCTAAAGCAGCCATACTCAGCCTTTTTTCCTCCAGGCCGCATTACGATATTTGATTCTCTACGTGGGCCGCAACATATTTATGGTATACTCCTTTTTTTAGCTCGCCGAGAAATTTGAAATCCTTGATTTGGTATACTTTTTCCCCAGATATCTCCAAAACTCCTCTTTTTATCAGCTCACCGACGAATTTGAAATCCTCGATTTGGTAAGAGCTTACTGGGCCGCAGGTTGAGTATGGCTGCTCTAAAGCGTCAGATTGACTGCCTTAGATCTATCATTACTAACGCGAGAATAAGAATATTTTTTTGTGGTTTGAATTTAAATAAATTATTTTCAAAAAGTTTTCGATTTACAAACGAAAGATAACTTTGTATAAATAGCTTCATTATTGGTGTAACGAACCAAATGGGTGAGATTTAATTGTTGTGCTTTAATGCGTTCTTAACAATTCTTACTCCTCATTTCAAAACAAGTTCTTGATGAACAAATGTATATTTGAATAGGATAGAACAGAAATAAAACACTTATTAAAATTAAATTAAATTAAGTAAGAGCTTAAAGATGGCTACAGATGGAGATACAGTATTTAAATATCCTCCACTTATTTATTTTAAAATGTACACAAAACTCACTTTGTCTTTTAAGTCTCGACACGTTACTGTCTATACACTAACGATGTTTGATCACAAATGTATCAACTACAAACATAATAAGTTCCAGCTTGTTGTACTGGCAGTCGTAGTTTGTATTTATTAAATATTTATTTTTTAATTGCTTGTATTGTCTCAGTTGTATTGATCGAAAACTTCACCATTAGAAAATAACTAACAATCCACTTAACACCCCATAGTGATTATATATTAATAATTACATCCAACGTTTACCATTCGTTTTGTATCCGGAAGCTTAAATAAAGCCTTCCGTACTATTAAGGATAGTAATTACTATCGAAACCAGGAAGTCGTCTTTTCATTTAATGGATTTAAAATACCTTATTTTAATTGTATGTATATGTTTTGTGATACTGTTAAAAAAATAAATGTATTCTTGTATCGAAAAGCTTTTCGTTGAATTGCATGAAACTTATACACAAAACATTACCAGCGCGGTATCAAATTAAAAACAAATTAACAACAATAATTATAGTCAGTTCAAATGTTTGGATCATACTACGAAGGGTGAGCTATGTTTTACTATAAAACAAGATCAAATTTATTAAGATTGTCGACTATCAAAGTTTAATAACATAAATATACTTTTGATTTTCATAAATTAGTCACATAAGATTTTAATTTAAAACATTATACTTAATAAATAAATTAAAATACAAACGGTCCAAGCCTAAAAGTTTGGGTAAATTCAATTTTAAGTAAGCATTTTGTACGTTACTACAATTAAACAACATAATTTGTTTACATTCAAAAAGGTATACAGTTAATAGAAAATTTAAATTAACTTTGATTATTTCACGTATTGTGTTACTTACTGTGACTCGCCTCTTTCAGAGAGTAAATTAGTCATAATAAGTAATTACAAAGTAATACATATTTTTTTATTGAAGTAAGCTATACAGTTAGTTATACTATAGTTTTTTAGTTTCTCGCTTTTTCAAATCGGAAGGTTTTTAAAAATCTGTCAAGTTTATCAATCATACAAAAACTACCAATCTATTAAACAACAGAAAAACGATGCAAAGGCAAGCATATGGGCTTGTAAAACACTATTTTTCCACTTAGGGAAAAATATGGGTTTGGTCTGGTTGTTCTTTGAGCCCCTAAATGTGAACTTATGACCGGTTATGGACGTATGATATAAATGTTAAGTTTCAGATCATTATTTTTTTTTTATATTGTCCCCCAAATTTCACGAACAATTTTTCATTTTAAATTTATTCAAACCCTGCACTCAAAAATATCGAAAACGGACCCTCACAACATTGACAAAAAAATAGAAGCAATTCATTTTATCCCTACATAGACTATTTGCAAGTGAAAGGGGGAGAAGCGGATATAAAGAAAAACATCTTTCATCGCTTATATAAATGAACATTTGAAAGGATTTCCACCATTTGCATAATGCGAGCGGGGTCAGCGGACCAATGGTCTTATCTTCGAGACTGCGAGGAGCAGCGAGTTTTTCTTTTTACGCTCTTAACGTCTGTAGTTTCAGGATAAACCGCTCGTATTTACATAGGGGGCAAGGAAAACAATAGCAAACAAACTTAGAAGTGGATTAGTGCGACCCTTGGCGTGGTACCTATATCTTACTCACAGCCTGGAAGGCTTCTACGTATGGATTTAAGGTACTAGTGTGAGAATAACGTCTTGTAAACTCAACTAAAACACAAAACTTTTTAATGCTGCATCATTTGCTTTGTCCAAGCTGAAAATAAAACTACACAATCGATAATTTCGTAGGTAAATCGAATTTTATGTAAATTTTGATTCTCGATCACTCGTAAATATATGAATAACATATTAATTTCAGAGTTATTCATTTAAAACCATTTTAGCTTATTTAACAAACATTATAAAGGGAATCAAGCTACCTTTAAATCGTTATCATTGATATAATTTAAGATTTTTACTGTAAGTGTTAGGTGGAATTTCAACATTAAATTTGAATCGTTCAAATTATGTACACTCACACAAGTTTTGTCACGATGATGAATGAATTTGAACTGACTTAAACTGAACTGTGCACTTGAATGCTTGAAGATGCCGAAAGGCGGGGAAACCCAGGTCGTTAGTGACAAAGCTTGTGTGAATGTACATAATTTGAAAGATTCAAATTTACTGTCATTGATATTGATTAATATTTTTTTTATTTATTATTACTCCTGAATCACAAATTTGTTTTACCAATGAGCAAACAACGAAATAGTTTAGAAAATCGATATTCAATGAAAGTTTTGACTGAACCATATTTTAACCCTAGAACTTAAAACAACCTACCTTGAAATAAGTTATGTTAATAGTATGTTTTATATCGAAAGTAGATATGGTTATATAAACATACGTTATAATATTAATCTACTTCATCTAGTCTTTATTAAAGAAAATGAAACTTGTCACCACGAAATAAATGTACACATGTGATTTGAAAAATTCAAGTTCATACAACGTTGCCAAGTCAATTTTAATCATAATTTTCGATAAATTAAAGCTCGTATTATTCACATTTAACTAATTTTAACGCGATTGATACGATCCACAAAAAACAGTGTAAAAAAAGTTCTGGAATTCATAAAAAAATTGAAGATTAGTTTTAAAAACCTTGTTTATTATAAAAAGAAGAACATAAATACGATAATTAATTAAACAACACATAATTAATAGTATGTATTTTAATTAAGTAAAAATAATACTATTCATCGCTTCTTGATTATATACGAAAACTTTTATGAGGGACTGGACATAAATTGATTTCAACGTTTGAAATTTATTATACGTCTTATGTGTCTTTTTTAAGATCTAATGAGGCCTTTTGTTTATTTTTAATGTATTGTTTTGTCGATGTTTTTGTTATTAAAAGAATTGTAATCCGATTCTATGTTTTATGTGTTTTTAATGTAATAATTCATGTAAACATTAACTATTCGTTATTTTTAGTGAACCGTGCTATTTCAAACCTCTTTAAAAAAAACAGCTGAGTGTTAATCTGAATTCGACCATCACAATTATTAATTTAACGTAATTCTTATTATATTTTAACAGGACGAACAATAACTTTGTTGACTTACTTATATTAGCGAGACAGTATGTTCAGTATGTAAAAAAATCACAGCATTAACAGTTTTTACACTATCATTCGTAGACCCAAACAAAAGTACAAAAGGTAGGCGGCAGGGCCTATACAAGTGTCAGCGTGCCAGCATCGCATAGTATGCACTGGACGAATGCAGTGACGTAGGCATAGGAAATAACGATTTTCATCCCGATATCCAATTTTCGAATAATGTTGATTTTTATAGTGTGATACAAAATTATCTGCCTAAACCATACATATTTCAATTTAATTATTATCTTGTTTGTTAATTAATTTCATCATCACGAACGAAACAACTACAAGAACAATGTCTGCGATCTTTTTAATGATTCGGATAAAAAAATTCGGATAAAAAAATATATCTATGGCTCCTTAATGAAGGTATCTCAACATTTTTTTCACGAGAACTGTTAGGTAGTCAGTCGCACAGCTCCTCTTTTTTCGAAGAGTTTAGTAGGGATAGAAAGATAAGGCTAGGACAGGATTAGTGGTAAGCTAATCGCTCTCGCTACGCCCAGTTATTGAGGGGTGGGAAAGGTGGGATGGAAATTAAGACATCACAAACACGCATTGTTTTTGAACAGAAGTCGATAAATCAATCGAAAAAATGCTTTTCGTACTGGGACTCGAACCCGTGAGGTCCGGCATAGAAACCCACAACGCTAACTGCTATGCTATAGAACCCATAGTAATTCTACTGTTTGTGAGTCTAGATTTTACACGTGCGTAGTTTTCTGAAAATCATCTTTTGTATCGTTTGGCTTTTAATACAAACATATACAGTATTTGAGAGACTCAAAAGATAAACAGCGCAAGTCCAAAAGCAAAGTTTTTTAGTAAATTTAAATTTAAGTTAGAAAGTTTTACTAACTACAATAAACCAACAATATTTTTGCACATAGAAATAGCGACATAAAATATATTAAAGACTTTCAGTTTTCATCGTTTCAAATTGGAAGTTTTAGAATATCTTTCAAGCTTGTTGATCATACACAAATGATCAAAACAACGAAAGTCATTTATTAAACCGAAGAAAACAAACAAACGGCACATGGACTTATATAACAGGCGATGTAACTCGAAAGTTGACTCAGGGTTTTTTTCCACTTTGACATGAATTGGTTATTGAATAACTCAAATGTTGGATAATTCAAAAAAGCGAAAAGTGTGGGTTGGACCGATTACTTTTTGAACTGTTCATTTATAGGAATATCATTAATTTAACTGTACGAGTAGAGAAGTAAGGTATGATGCTTTTATTTGCAAAACCGGCTCATCTCAAAATGGTTGGAAAATTAATCTTGAATTTCATTCTGTAAAAAAATAGACATTTTAAAAGTACTTTTAGTTTTATCTTACTTTGGAATGATATTTTGTATGTTACCAAACCAGGTTTGAGACTATTTTCTAAATATACTTTAAAATTGTATTTTTATTTATTAAATTACATTCATGTTTCATCTTTCAACAATTTTGGAATGAGCCGGGTTTGCAAATAATAGCCTCATATTTATATAAGTTTGTGTGTTCTTTTAACCTTCGCGTACCCATGGGGTGAATTTGCATTGAAAAGTTTTCCTTATGTTAATCATTCGCTAAATATACAGCCGCCTGTGTGGTCGAGTGGTCAACGTTGGTGGCTTTGGTTACGGAGGTCACGGGTTCAAATCCAAGTGTGGACAGTTTTTATAAATTGATTTTTCAATCGATTTATGAATTCCTATTCGAAGGCATGGATGTATATGATGTCTTGAATCCCCCCCTCCCATCCTATCTTATGAACGGTATGTAGAGCGACTAGCTAACTACTTGTCCTGTCCTAGCGGTATCCTTCTATTCCTACTCTCTTTGTAAAAAGAGAGGTTGAGCAACTGAGTAACAAACAGTTCTTGTAGAAACACTTCTGTTGAGATAAACTTCATTAGGAGTCCATATGCTCAACATTGAGAGCGGACATGGTAAAAAAAATATATATTAATAATATCTAGTTGATATTTATTAAAGTTTACAATAATACCTCAATTAATGCAAAGCAAATATTACGCAAATTTTGTCTTTGGTCACTTTGTACCTTACCACTTCTCGATACTATTTTTGACGTTTCGGTATTCGAGTGTTAATAATGTTTACTGAGTATTGAGTTTGGCAATAGGCTAGAAAAACGTATTTTATGTATTTGATGATTTTATTTGGCTGTGAATGCCGTGCCGCCTATGTCAGGGACGATGTCTGGGCGGCGGCGGGTCATGTTTATAGAGGTAGTTAGTCGCGGCTAACAAAACAATAAACAAGCAATCATTCTCTCGTTTTGTATGCGACAGTCACATAGATATTCAGCCCACGTTCACCAACCAACAGCGGAAAACGAAACCATGGGGTTATCCTGAATCACACCTATTCACATATTGCAACGATCCGTGCTGTAATTGCATCTTACATTATATGTTCTACGGTCAATAAATGTAAGAAACTGAACACTTTTTTAATACCGTACCATTCCGTTCTTTCTATACGTATCGCATCCGCCGTTTTAAACTATGACAAATCAAAAATAGCATTATGAGAAAATAGAATTTAAAGATTCAAATTCTTGAACCAAGATTTGATCTGATCTTTGATTCCTATTTTTATTAAAACGAAATATGATTTCTTATGTTAAATATTAAATAAATATGATGATATATGTTATTAAATATGATGTTATTAATATGTTATTAAAAATGAAAATTAAATATTAAATATGTTATTAAATTCTTATGTTATTAAATATGATGCCCAACACTTTGTTATCTGATTATCTCTCATTAACTGGCCAAAATGAAATATATTTTTCAAATAATGCTATACACGTCTACCAATATTATTAGAATGTCTTTTAGCAGCCACTTATCAATGTATACTTGAAAAAGTAATTTATAACACTTCTTATTTTTGACTCAAAGTGACATTTTTTACTTGTAATAATTTAAGACTAGAAGTGTGATCTATTTGGTTAACTATATTTTCAATAAGACTGTCTCATTTATTAATAATTTTTCGTCATATGGATTTCTTTCCTGTGTGATTCTCTAGCAAGGTAATATTTTTTTATATAAAGTTAATATAGTTAATGAATCACTTAGACTCGAATCAAATACTAAACTGAATTTTCCATGGCTTATTTGCTGTCTACATATGTTTTCTATAGGCAAAATAGAAAAATAATAAGTCGTTTAGGACGATTCTTATGTTTTCACGAAGGCATAAAAAGAGATCGAATGATTCTCAGTCATAACAATTATTGAATCTTTGAATTGCATGAATTTTGTATACTATATAAGATTTTATTCGAATATCATAATGCAAAATCAGTGCTTTATTATACTCCATAGCTCCTTTCAAAATGAATATTATTTATTTTACGTAAATTTTTTATTCAAAAAGTTTGCACTTTCTTACATATCATATTGCATTTATCTATATAATTTAAAACAATTTACTCATGCAACCTTTGTTGAGGTTAAGCTATCATTTGTTTTAGATGAATTGAAACCCAAATAAAGGTATCAAAGGTTCAAGTAAACAATATATTCAAGTTTCTTTTATACAATCAGGAAGTTTGCAATAATGAATTTCGTATTTTGTTTTTATATACGTAAATTTTTGATTCAAAACATACATGCATACGGATAAGTTTCGAATTGCTTAAAATATTTAACGACTAAACGTATTTCTCGAAAAAAACAGAGACCTCTCGAGTTAAGCGCTGAAGAGCATACAGAACAAACATCATGATTTTTTATCTTATGGAAATCTTTTTAAGCAGTGGCAATTTCGCCATAAAACAGCATCACTTGTTTATGAAGATCTACTCTCTTGTTTTAAAACGACCTATTAACAGTTTTTCCCGAAAACAGTTACTTAGTTTCATATAAAATCATTTTAAGTGCTTAATAGCTTTTAAAAATAATGTGTTGTTAAAACAGCGACTGGATAAAGGGGCGGAGTGTGGCGGGATGGAACGGAAACTGAAGCATTATAATCTTATTATCGTTACGCTGAACGCTGCAGGTATATTTATATAAAAAAAAAACCTCCCGCTTCCCCCCTATTGCCAAGCGTTAACAAGACTACAATTAAAAGTTCAACGGTATTCAAACGATAAAAAAAATCACGTCAGTAAATTAGTAACTGACCTTAATTATAAATGCAAATTAGGGCATCCAATCCTCGTCCCTTTTTGAGATTCCGGGATTTCGGGATTGACAATTTCTCAATCTCAAAATTGAACATTCAACGTAAAATGGTGTATAAATTGGGATTCGGGAAAACGAAAATTTTTGGTCAACGATTTTGAAATTCTGGTAAAAGGCTAAAAAAATCGGATTTTCAGCGCGACACCTTGTTTTTTTAGCTCTTCCAAGAATTTTTGAATTAAAAATCTCAGGAATTTAGGGATTTACTAAATATAATACAGCACGATAGCTTTTTTTAAGCTCTTCCATGTATTGTTTTCTCAATCCCGAAATTCCGGGATTAGTACTGTCGCAATCCTGGGATTTTGGGATCACAGAATCGAACGGGATCCAATGATTGAATACGTTAATACAAATATACCAATATATTATGACAGTAATCGCTGAATATAATAAAATTGACACCATTAGATAGATTCCGTAAATTTTCACGCAAAGCGGATTTCCAATTTAAATCGATGCATACAAATCATACAAAAATGTAGAAACTCTTCTGTTGAGATAAACTCCATTAGAAGTCTATGAGCTCCACATTGAGAGCGGACATGGTAAAAAAAAAATATTTTAATCACTCGTGAGTTAAATACCAAGAAACAAAATTTAATCATAGTTTAAAAAGCTCCCATTTCTCGTTCATTTAAAAGTCGAACATAACTTGTCACCCGGGAGCTTTTCCATTATGAACACTAAGTTGCGAGCCCGCTCCGCTCTATTTAAGCTCGTTTCCTTAAAGCCTGCATATACAAATGCAACTCCGACAGTATAATATACGGTAGGTCGCAACTTTCAGAAAGTATAAGTGCATCGTAAGTGCAAGGCAACGGATAAAAAGCTCGATTTAACCGCTGCAACCTAATATGACTTGCGTACGACTACTATTATGGGCTTAACTAAAGTTTCAGAACTTGCATTAAGTGTGCTATGCAATAATTTCAGTTCTCGGATCATAGAGAGATGATTTAGAAAGAAGAATATAAGTAAAGGCGCATTCAGATAATAATTTATAATATAATAAAAATAATAAAACATTTTTAGTACTTTTTCCACATAAAATTTACCCCAGTAAAGTATTTACCCCAAACATAAGACATAGCCTATCCTAGCGTTTACTCGCTTACTCTGCTCTATTTTTTACACGTGGGATCGCAGTTCACGTGAACACGATTTAAAAGGTCAAGTTGGTAGGGCTTAAGTACACATGATACCATACGTGCATTTACCGAAACGAATCTTTTTTTCTGTAAAGCCTGGAATATCTTTTTCCAATATTCATGATGTTTCGGTTACCTTTCCCTAAATATAACACCATGACCGAATTCATAAATAGTTATAGGCATACAAAGTCATGCGTAAGCGGGATTTTTTAACATTTCTCATCCACTGATTTATTATTTGTTTTTAAAACTTGCAATCAAATCTGAGGTGGCATCTTAAATTCGTTTTTTTTACAGCGTACATACGTTTCATAAAAAACTTTGTAATAAAAAAATATAGAATTCATAGAAAAATTGAAGATTTTTTCCCTGAATTAAAAAAAAAATCAATATTTCGCTATAAAAAAATGTGTGAAGGGTAACAATAAAGATCCGATAAATATTATTTATAATATGTATTTTAACTAAGAAAAAAAATACATTGATCGCTACTTTATTGTATACAAGGACTTTCATGAGGGACTGAAAATAAATCGCTTTCATAGCTAGAAATATTTGACGCGTCTCATATGTTATATGTAATGTATATGATCTAATAAAGCTTTTTGTTTGTTGTTACTTTCATGTATCACTTTTAAGGTGTTCACTGTCAATACTTGGTGGAATGGCATTATAATAAAAATAATAAAACATTTTTAGTACTTTTTCCACATAAAATTTATTAGATCAGGACCGGTTTCGCTCATCGCGAGCATTATCAACTGATAAGAAAAATACAAAAACAGTGATATTTATACAAATTTAAATTGAAATAAAAAGGTGTAAGCAACTATTAACAATTTAAAGGATTAGCAAATTACATTATAATTACACAAAATTAAAATGCTTAACACCCATAACAATTAAAAACTCATCATCAAAGAATAATAAATCTAAGAATAATAATGCTCGCGATGAGCGAAACCGGTCCTGATCTAATAAATTTTATGTGGAAAAAGTACTAAAAATGTTTTATTATTTTTATTATAATGCCATTCCACCAAGTATTGACAGTGAACACCTTAAAAGTAATTTATAATATATCAAAAAACATATAATTATTTTTTCACAATATGTCAGAATTTTGGATCCAAGTTTCTGTTGTTTTTTCAGTAACAAAATATCAATAAAAGAAAAAATACCAGTATTTTGATGTTGAAAATAGACCAAAATTATTTTTTAAATGTATTTCAAGTATTGAAACAATTTTTTTCACGATGAATTTAAATATTTTAAATTTGCTGAGCGTTGTATCAATCAATATTGACAGGTTTCAGAATTGATGTGCTTTTCAATGAAATATTAATATTTTTTGAAACAGGAAGTTATTTATGAACGTCTCTGGTATTGAATTTTTCAATGTTTTTTGATTGATTTAGTCACCCAATTGGCCATTTTTATTACACTAGTATTGACATTTCCAATACCGGTATTGAATATAAAATACCGAAATACCAGAAACGATATATTTGTCCGGTATTTCAACCCCTACTCAAAATAGTAATGAAAAATCTCAGGTAAAATTGAGTTGGTCAAAATCTAGATCACGGTTTCTCAACCGTGATCCAGGTGCCACTCTTAGGAGCCACAGCATGTTTTTAGGGGAGCCACAGCACAGTTTTGGTATACCACGGGCAAATCTTGGGAAAAGCTAAAATACAAAAATTCCCGCGTCTTTCCATTTTGGGAATTCTATCTCAAGAGTCTCAAAAAACTTATTTTTATGGGTATGGGGGGCACGGAAAATTTAGAGACACCAAATAGGCTACGGAATCAAAAAGGTTAAGAAAGTATGATCTTAAATCTAAAAAATTAATAGCGATGTCTTATTCCTTGGTAAATAAAATACATCATGACACGTGCTTATCATTGAGGTTTATGGTTTAGGACATTTCGTTTACGTTACCTTACCTATTTCACATGTTTTACCCGTTAAATCCAAAGAAAGGTTCAATATGTTGTAAATCGGCTTTTTCAAACGTCTTTTGGTAAATGTGTCATTAAGAATACATAACAGTTTTCAGTGAAAAAAGTTCAGAAAGTCTATCGAGCTTTTAGTTAAAGTAAACAGTTATCTTTTCCATCCATTTAAAAAAAAATATTTAAATTCCCAGAGTACCAAAATATAGTATTATTATAAAGCAAGGTTTGCCGTGCAGAAATCTTTCCTTCCTGAAAGTCAATTATAATACAGAACAAGTTTCCTTACTTGAGGCAGTTGGTTTGACCCAGGGAAACTTTCAGTGTGTTGCTAAGGAAAGGGTAAAAATTGCATGGAATCGCTAAGCACTAGACGCCCGCCTAACTTTGTGAACATTTCGATTTAATTCAAATAGTTTCAGACTGAATGAGAAGGAATGAAAGTTTGATATCGAAAATTTATTCTTACCCTGCGCATTTACTTTTTCTTTATTTTCCAACGTGACTATTACGTCATTTAAAAAAAATTGTTTCAATTACATATTATATAGAATATTAGATTAATTTTCACGAAATAAAAATTCCATTTTATAATCGACTCCGTAGCGCAGTAGCCAACTTCATTGGCTTCTGTGACGGATCTCAGTGGTTTTTTTCAATTGATCTATGGATTTTGTTTCTAACGTATAGAATTTCATGATATATAAAAAATCCTTCTCACCCTTCCAATCATAAAATATTAATGAGTAAGGAGAACGATTAAATAACCACTAATCCTATCATAACCACAATTGAGTAACAAGTAGTGCTCAACAACTTCTGTTAAGATATTCACATTAGAAAGTTATATGCTTTATATTGAGAGCGAACATGGATTTAAAAAAAGTACATGGTTTTAACAAATTTTCCGATTTGCAACCATTCTGGAAATGAAAACAAAAACACTTACTTCAAAGTTTCTCATTTAATTAAAAAAAACAATTAGATACTTAAAATTAAGTTATTTTGCTGTATTCTTTAATGGTAGTTTGATTGTGACCTTAAAAAATATTTTGTATTCTAGATTAATTGAAATTTTACATTTGAAAACGCTGATCAAAACGAACATTTAGATATTGAAGACACAGCAGTTACTGTTAATTTCAATTCGTTTCACTGTAACGTATTTCTTATATATATTATCTTTTAAAAACATTGTTAATTAATTTAATATTAAATTATCAGTTAAAAAGTTAACTTATTTATATGTGATTTTTTTATAGTTTAAATCAATTTGATTTGACACGAAATCAACCATAAACATTCTAAAACCCATCCATATGTTTGTATTATCAGTTTTCTCCATTAATATTTTATATTCATTTGTTAATATCAATTAATCAGTTGATAATGCTTGTCATGAGCGAAACCGATCCTGATTGTATTAAATTAGCACAAATGAGTGTTTCATGTGGTGAACATTCATTAAAGTAACAACCTTTGTTCAAATTATCCTATTACATAATAATACATTTATTTAAACCACTAACTCGCCACTTGCCTTGATTTACAACTTACGTTTCCTTAAGAATTTCATGCTTTCCAAACACAAAAACATTTCATCGTGTTGCTTTGATACTACGCTATCTTGGTAAGATGACTTACAAACATCGTATCAAATGCCTTTTATTTTTAAGGTATTGGTTTTTCTTATTTGTTTGTAGTTTAATTATAAGTTTTTTTATAATGCCATATTGTATCCCGTTTAAGGTGTCCACTGTCAACACTTCAATACTGGTGAAAAGGAACCACATTAAAGAAAAAAATTAGGCACACTGCTTTACTGAATTTAAAATCATTTATTCGGATTAGGACGGGTTTTCCTCATCACTATCATTTTCAATTGATTAAAATAATATATATTGATACAGAATAATATATATTCAATCATATGTGTAAACCGGTCCTGATTTTAAGCAATACTTGTGGATTAAGATCCAATGAGGGTTTTATTACATTTTATTTTTACTATGATAGTATTTAAGTCGGATGCTATGGCGCAGTGGTTGGCATTGTGGGCTTCCGTGCAAAATCTCACGGGTTCGAGGCCCAGTACGAACAGCATTTTTCAATTGATTTATCGATTTCTGTTCGAAGACATGGGTGATTGTGATGTCTAAAAAATTCCCTTCCACTTTTTTGATCCTTAAAAACTGGGCGCAGTTAGAGCGATTAACCACTAGTCCTGCCCATGCCTTACCCTTCTGTACCTACCACTCTTTTTGAAAAAGAGAGATTGAACGACTGAGTAACAAATAGTTCTCGTAGAAAAACTTCTGTTAGGATACCTGCATAAGAAGGTCATATGCTCCACATTGGTAGAGCACATGGATAAAAGAAATTTATTTTTTACATCCATGTTTAGATGGAGCGAAAATTCTTTTAAAGTTTATATTAACAAAGGATAACTACGATAACTGCTCGTTGATAAGTTTATTAACCTCTTTATTTAAAAAGACTAGGGATAAAAAGCATTTGCTAGAAAATAATTATTTGTTTTTCAATCGCTCATTCTACAACCCGTTTATAGAATCGAATGAATTGGAAGAAGTTTACACTACTTTTGGGAACATTTTATTTTATTATTTTCATTACAAATATGAAATATTCCAAGTTAAAAACGTTCAATTCAAAATGTTAACAGTAATTAGTATAAATGAGGTTCACAATAGAATCAAACGAGAAATTTTATTTTTTGATAACACGATCTCTGCTTTTTTTAATGCATGTTTAGAACAACTCATTTAAAATATTTATTTTTCCTTAAAAATGAATGATTCTAGTATTGGACCTAGCTACGTTTTTATATAACAATTCCAAAACGTTCTACGGGAAAAACTCCACTTTCATATCTTCGGCTTTATTTTCGTTCCGCCGTATTTATGTATACAAAGTATTTACCCCAAACATAAGACATAGCCTATCCTAGCGTTTACTCGCTTACTCTGCTCTATTTTTTACACGTGGGATCGCAGTTCACGTGAACACGATTTAAAAGGTCAAGTTGGTAGGGCTTAAGTACACATGATACCATACGTGCATTTACCGAAACGAATCTTTTTTCTGTAAAGCCTGGAATATCTTTTTCCAATATTCATGATGTTTCGGTTACCTTTCCCTAAATATAACACCATGACCGAATTCATAAATAGTTATAGGCATACAAAGTCATGCGTAAGCGGGATTTTTTAACATTTCTCAACCACTGATTTATTATTTGTTTTTAAAACTTGCAATCAAATCTGAGGTGGCATCTTAAATTCGTTTTTTTTACAGCGTACATACGTTTCATAAAAAAACTTTGTAATAAAAAAATATAGAATTCATAGAAAAATTGAAGATTTTTTCCCTGAATTAAAAAAAAAACAATATTTCGCTATAAAAAATTGTGTGAAGGGTAACAATAAAGATCCGATAAATATTATTTATAATATGTATTTTACCTAAGAAAAAAAATACATTCATCGCTACTTTATTGTATACAAGGACTTTCATGTGGGACCGAAAATAAATCGCTTTCATAGCTAGAAATATTTGACGCGTCTGATATGTTATATGTGATGTATATGATCTAATAAAGCTTTTTGTTTGTTGTTACTGTCATGTATTTTAAAGTTTTTTTTTATAAGAAAATCCGTTATACGCTTTTGTATTTTACGTTTACTAGGAATGTGAGAACAAATAATTCGTGTAGAAATATAGTATTCGGGCTTTTAAGTGTACCGTGTTATTTAAAAACCGTGCAAAAAAAGAGTGTATTACAGATAAAGTATGGATAACTAAATTATAATATTAAATTTTTGGCTGAATTTATCGTTAAATGTTCAATTGATCTTTTTATCTGAGACCGACGATGAGCAATTGAGTTGTCTGGTATCAAAAGCAGAACGGAACAGTTATTCTATTGAAGAATAATGTTAATATATTTTTTAAAAAAATCAATTACTTGCTTACTTGTATAACGATAAATTTTTACGATATATTTCCTTTGAGTAACATATAATCTAAAACCAAATAAAACATGTTCTTCATAATAACACAACAATTTAAATGCACATAAACTATGCTATCATTATATTACATAGATAAATTCTTTGATATTATTTTTGAATAATACTGAATTGCAGCGCATGTACTTAAAATAACGTTGTAAATATTTGCCACAAAAATAAAAAAATCTAAATTACACATACAAAAACTGATTATTTTTCTGCCGCGTGACGTTTTAACTAATGGGTTTTCTTATCAAATTCAAAATTCAAATCTTACAGCATGGACGTGACATTTCTTTGAATTTAAGGTGTCAAATATAAACGATTCATCCAAACATCGTTAATTAAAGGTATTAAAACGAAACGTAGTGGGGTGATCTTGGCATATCAAAAAACATCATTGCTCGCCTTTCAAGTAATGGGTACTGCGATGTCGTGTTATTTAGAATCTAAGATTCAACAACTGTCGAGCTGCACTGTTCAGCTTATTCTCAATCAGTCTAATAACTATGTTGATTACCATCTTTAGTTGAGAATTTTCTGACAAAAACATGGATGTTTGATAATGCAAATAATCGTATGGTTTATAAATAATAAATTCCTTCAGGCCCATGGCTTAGTGGTCAACGTCATTGTTTACCGTTTCGGATCTCACGAGCTCTCATGTCCTGGTACAAATTTTTTTTTTGTTCAATTTTTTATCAACTTCTTTATTCGAAGGTATGGGTGTTTGTGGTGTAAAAAAAATCAATATTACCTTTTCAACCTTAAAATTAATGAGACTGAGCGATAGCGATTAGTTCACCGCCAGTCCAGTCTTAGTATTATTCATATATCCATACTACTCTCTTTAGAAAAGAGAAGTTGAACGACTAACTAACAAACAGTTTTCGTATAAAAAAAACTCCTGCTGAGATATATCCGTTAGGTGGCCATATGCTCTACATTGGGAGCGTACATGGATAAATATGTAAATAGTGTATTAATAATGTAAATAATCGTACGGTATATTTAAAAAAATCGGGTCCGTGGCTTAGTAGTAAACGTCATTTGCTTTCTTAACGGATCTCTCGAGTTCGAGTCCTAGTACTAGCATATTTTCTTCAATAGATTTATCGATTTCTGTTCGAAGGTATGGGTGTTTGTGATGTCTAAAAAATCCATTATTAGCACTTCAATCTTAAAATTAACGGGGCCGAGTGAGATCGATTTGTTAACCATCAGCTTTTTCCTTATCCTATTATTCTATACCTACAATCTTCAAAAAATAAACATTGATAAACTGAGTAACAATCAGTTCTCGAATAAAAACTTCTGTATAGATACTTCAATCAGGACTATAATGCAAATACAATTTGTAGTATTCCCAAAGCAACTTGCTTACAAATTATTTAACTTTAAAGTTAAATAATTTGTAAGCAAGTTGCTTTGGGAATACTACAGATAACGGTACGATACAGGTACGATAGATACAATCTTTCAATATAAGCTTGTAATTTTGATGACATTAAAAATATGTAATGTTTGCTGAAGTATTTAAATACTTCAGCAAACATTACATATTTTTAATGTCATCAAAATTACAAGCTTATATTGAAAGATTGTATCTATCATTCGGATGCAAAAAAATCAAAACATTTAAAAATAATTTGCCTTTAAAAAGCAGAAGCAATGCATTTCAATACGACTTATTTTGTCACCCTGAAGAAAGAGTATATGCATCGTTTATTTTTGCATGATATTACAAAAGCTTAACATAAATAGTAGTATTTATTTTTTAAGATACAGTAATAAAAACGTTTTTTTTTTTAAATAACTGTTATATATTAAATTACGATGAAAACTATATGATGTCTTATGAAGAGTAAATTTACATGCTGTTGTAAAATATAACGAAAGCAATTGATAGTTGTCCGTTATGTTGAGAATCACCCCAATTGAAGCTATTCGAACGAGTGTCTAAGAGGAAAGAGGGTGATTCTTGTCACAGGGATGAAATGTGACTTCCTCTCTTTTATGGTAAATAGGTATGAGGGCCTTAAAACTCAAACACAATGGGAGCATTAAAAAATAATAACATCGAGCATTGTGAGCGGGAAGATAATAATATTTCGGTAATGTCCCGGGAAATTTATCCGTAAGCCCTAAATAACAAATTTGCATTTTGGGCTGCACTTTCAAATTTGAATAGCAGCCAGAAATACAATCCATTAAAAGGATGTGCTGTACCTAAGTGACGAACAATATTATTCTAACATTTATAATCAAATATTATCATGATAACAATTAATAATTTAATTTTGATAATTTTTCAAGTATTCACTTTAAGCCCGGCTTAAGTCTGAATGTTTTATATATGTATAGTTTTTAGCACATTGATTGCAAACGTTTTTGGGAAACTGAAACATTGACATGAACAGAGAACATTCAGTAAATGGTATCTTAATAATCTTTCTTTCAAACAATGATTTAAATTTTCATACTTTCGATGGTTTCGGCGGTAACTTTGTGGAAATTCATTTTAATAGAAAATTTAAATTAACTTTGATTATTCCACGTATTGTGTTACTAACTGTGACACGTGTTTCGCCTCTTTCAGAAAGAAATATTATTAAAAATATTATTAAATAATATTCTTAATAGCACAGGTGGTTCCCCGTTACTCAAATTGTTTCCAATTAATAGAGTTATCACAAACCTAGCTGATTAATTGTAGCTCATTAGTTTAATAGTTTGTAATGTTTAACGTCATTAGTAGTATGATTAAATTTGTTTGCACTGTTTCGATTTTATTATCCCCTCTTTGCTTCCCTTAAAAAGGAAAAATCCCAATCTGATTGATTACAACTCATTAGTATAATTAGTATCATTATCTGTTTGTTTTACTTCGATTCTACACCCCCCTCCTTGCTCTTCTTAAAAGGAAAAAAACCCAAACCTCCATTTTGTAATTTTATAATTTTAAAATGTTAGAATCAATCTTGCTTCATTACTTAAGCAAACTTTGCGATAGTAAGTCCGAAGATGCCTCTGAAAGGCGAAACACGTGTCACAGTTAGTAACACAATACGTGGAATAATCAAAGTTAATTTAAATTTTCATTTACAATTGACGTAGAAACTTTAATGCACGAATCAAAGATTTTAATAAAGTGTCTATAATACGATTTTACAGTGAATAAAAATCATTGAAAGACGTTAAAAATAACACATCATGTACAATACATCCCATTAAAACCTTTTCCATATTCATTTTGTTTGATGGTTACATATATGAATACTAATTAAAACAACCTACATTTGTGATAAATTGACTGACTGAATTTGTAAAGTTTCTTCTATCATTTATAAGAAATTATTTTTAATGTTTTATTTAAATAATTTGATTTATATTTTAAAATATTATCCATTTTTACGGCAAACTTGCCTCTCTTATTGTTTCTGTACCAATTGAGTCGGGTCTTATAGCGCAGTGATTAGCGTTGTAGACTTCCGTGCCAGACCTAACGGGTTCGAGTCTTAGTACAAACAGCATTTTTTCGATTGATTTCTGTTCAAAAGCATGGGTGTTTGTGGTGTTTCATCCACCATTTCCGATCCTTTAATAACCGGGCGTAGCGAGAGCGATTAGTTAACCACTAGTCTTGTCGCAGCCTTATTCTTTTACCCCTTCTACTACTTGAAAAAAGAGAGGTTGAGCAACTGGGTAACAAGCGATTCTCGTAGAAAAAATCTGTTAAGATACCTCCATTAGGAGGTTTTACATTGGGAGCAAACATGGATAAAAAAAATTGAGCTAAAATGTGTTACTTTTATTTGTTATCAAGAATTAACACAAAATCGTGTGTGTTGTATAAAGATACAGATGTCTCTTTCAGTTATTAATACAGGTTTCAAAATTCACGTGTGTGTTTTTCGTGCGCGGAGTTAAAACAGAACGTTATTTTCAAGTCTTATATTACGTTTTCCATTATCAATAACTCTGTTTTGTAAACAAAGCGTCGTTTTACATAAATATGGCGAACACAGCAGTAGGCCTTTGGTATAGACCCTAAATGAATATGAATAAGCGGAAGGTTAGAAGCGCTTATAATTTAATTAAAATTATTCATTGCCACTCCGGCAAAAGCGAACGAACGAAAGGTGAAATAAATGCATTTATAAATTCCAGAAATAATAAAAAAAGAAAAACACTTGAATACGCTCGCGAAATATCTTCAGCTTGAAATATTTTCCAGCCATTGGTGCGTTACTCGGAGATTAATCGTCTTCTTTTATTACAATCCAATTCATACTTTTAAATTATTTTGACAAAAAAATACCTTCCAGAGAGCATACCACTTGAATATTATATTTCTGTGTCATATTCATAAACAATAAACACAAAAATTGATACGAATTTTAATAAATAATTAAAGAATAATTTATCCGTGCTTTTTAATACGGGTTAAATCATCAATTGATTTTGTTTGTTATGGAACATATGTACATAGTTAAAAAAAAAATAGCCGTAGGACAGAGTTGCTTTAAAGATGCTACACAAAAAGACGAAAAGTTTAAGATACACACTAAGCAAAATAGCAAAGTTGTCACATTTAACTGTATATTAGGTCCTTTGGCACAGTGGTAACCGTGCTGGATCTCACGGGTTCAAGTCCCAGTACGAACAGTATTCTCCGATTTCTGATCGAAAGCGTATTTATTTGTGATGCCAAACAAATTTCCTGTTCACCCATTTTGATTTTTTGATAACTGAGCGTAGCGAGAGCGATTAGTTAACCTTTAGTCCTGTCCTTAGCTTTATCCTTCTATCCTTACTACTCTATTTGATAAAGAGAATTTGAACGACGGAGTAACAAACAGTTCTCGTAAAAACTTCTGTTGCGATACCTCTATTAGGAAACCATAAGCTTTATATTGGGAGCGGACATGGATTTAAAAAAACATATATCAAAATATATGGTTACACAAAATAAGGTACGATAAATATTTGAAAGAAATCGATATGAATTCTTACTTAATATTCTGTTTAAAAAAAACATCTGATAAATGGACATTGCTGAAATAGCTAGAAATCACCTAGAAAACATTAATCTTATTTATTAAGTTATATTTGATTAGAAGATCATTAGATTAACTCACATTTTTTTAGAGGAAATTGTTGTAGATTCATTTTCTATTAAGAGAAAATTATTGTCATATATCCTGTGTAAAAACTGGAATCATGTTATAAAAATACGAACACACTGTGTTATACAATGGTTTCTGATCGATCTTTGAACTAAAAAGGCTGCAATGTATGTTTCCGAAACGGATAAGAAAAGTTTCACCTTAAAAGCATGCGAGTCAAACAGATTGATTGCTGCAGTATGTTTAAACGCATACAGCAGAGTAAAGAAAAACTTTTTCCCACCGCGACTTCTGTTTGTTTTACCCTAATCCGTCTTTTAGGAGATTTTTTACTAAGCCTCAGCCATTGTGTTGAGGGTGCCCCGAGCTTTTTGTTTAAGTTTTTCATTTGCATCGACTCACTTTATCTGCCAACACATATTTGTCCATCAATTTTGTTTGGCCTGCGAAATTAAGCTGAATGAGTTCGTGGTTTATCAGGGCCTGAACACGCCAACACAGCTACATAACTATTTGATGGATATTGAGTTACCATTTTCATCAAATAATGGATCTAGCGGAGTAGCGAAATACGTTTTAAAAGTACTTTTAAAACGTTTACATTTTTCATACTGCGTTTATTTTCCACTTGCTTGCAATGGCGTGTTTGAATTAAAATAACCATTCCAAATAAATTAATCAGATATACTATTTTTGTTTTGTTTTGAATGTGTACTTAGTTACAATTAAGCCTTTTGGCTGTAGTAGAATAAAGTACGTTTTTAATTAGCACGCAATTATTAATCTAATTAGTTATTAACGAGGTAATTTGTTGATCACGAAAAATTTGAAGAGATGTCTCGTCTGTGGCAGCTGTCCAGTTAAGAAGACGTAACATGCGTTTACATCAGTATCTTTCAACTTCGTTGACTTATAATAATTCAATTATTTTACGTAGTTATTGTGGTAAATTATAATTTCAAAATAGGATTTTATTTTATCAGTAGTTACGTGAGCGTTCTCGCTTCAATCTGTTGTGATGATAATCGTACAAAGCAGACGAAAATGATAAAAACATTAAATAAAGTGATTGAAAATCAATAAAGATATGATATTTTATTTGAGAATTTAAATGCGAAACTAAGAAGGATAAATTGGTTTAAAAATACCTTTTGGTAACGTTGAATGAATTATATTAGTTTTTACAAAACATTTTCGGTAATTTTGTTTTACAACATGCTACTATTTGTACACCTGAAAGCGAAATACATGCCGCAAATAACAATGAAGCTATGTAAAAAATTGATTTATATATATGAAAATGCTTTTTATATAAACATAGAAATAAGAAAATGTCAAATGTCAAATGTAGCTTCATTTTTCTCTTCTTCTTTGGCCATGTTCACTCCCTATGTGGAGCATATGGCCGCCACGCGGCACCTCCATGTTTCTCTGTCTCCCGCCAATAGCTTTGCTTCCTCCCATGACATGCCAGCATCCCTCAGTTCCGCCGAGTACATCCTATGGATAGTACCCGACGGACGTCCAGGACGCCGGAATCCCACCGGTCGAAAGAAGAGGCAGGCAGGATTGAGGCTTTCCGGAGGCATCCGCAACACGTGACCCAGCCAGTTCCAACGTCTCTCCATAACCACTGACGTGACGGGACGCTGTCTTGCACGCTCCCTTATCTCTGAATTCGTCACAAAATCAAACCACCTCACCCCCATTATCCGACGCAAGCATCTGTTCTCAAAGCTCAGTATACGGTCAGTCTTCGTCAGGTGCCATGATTCGCAACCGTACAGCATTACCGGCAGAATGCAAGCGTTGAACAAGTGGCATTTGGTTTTAATTGAGTACAGCTGTGTGTCCCAGACAGTCCGCATTGAGTGGAATATGGCTCCAGCCATTCCTAAACGAATGGCGAGCTCGATTTTTCATAGAAAGCTCGGTAGCTTCATAGAAAGAAAAAATTATCAGTATGCTCGATTCCACAGAAATGTTAAGTATTAAGTTTCCCAAATAATTTCATTGTTTTTAGGGGGTGTTAGTTAATATTCTAGAGAAAAAGTGTATAGAATATTTATCACATTTTATTGCCAATTGAATTTTACAAGGTTTAACTCGTTGACTGAAAAATTTCTCTCATATAATTAGATATTCTTTAAAGTATAAATTATCAAACTTCAATTGTGTGCTGATTTCATTCCATTCAATTGAAAACGTTTCATTGGCGCTGAAACTGATTATTTGTGTTCAAAAATATGCTTGAACAATTTTCAACTCATAAAAATTTTCAGAAACCGCTTACTGCTGTTGTCAAAGACTTTCAAAAAGTTCAAGAGTTAATAAAGGAACGTCACGAAGAAATTGCAAAGTATCTGACAGTTGGAGGGGAAAGGGCGACCATAAGTGAACAATTCCAAATTAATTACTGCGTCAAAACTGTCAACTCGTACATTGAGTACCTGTTAACTTTTAAATTGGATTCCTCATTTTAATTTTCACAAAACAATGGTGACGTTCAATCGAGACAAGGGATAACGCTACTGAAAACAACATTTAACTCTTAAAAATCTAAAAATAAATACATTGAAACATATCATCGTCTGCTTCATTCGCGAACCGAACATATAAATAATAGGGTAAAAATATCAACGTATTTAATTCTACAGTTTTTTTTAAATATATTTATGAGTTGATAGCTATTTCGGCTTTTGCCATCGTTCTGACTAGTTCTGACGATAGCAAAAGCCGAAATAGCTATCAACTCATAAATATATTTAAAAAAAACTGTAGAATTAAATACGTTGATATTTTTACCCTATTATTTATATGTTCGGTTCGCGAATGAAGCAGACGATGATATGTTTCAATGTATTTATTTTTAGATTTTTAAGAGTTAAATGTTGTTTTCAGTAGCGTTATCCCTTGTCTCGATTGAACGTCACCATTGTTTTGTGAAAATTAAAATGAGGAATCCAATTTAAAAGTTAACAGGTACTCAACTCATAAATATAAAAAAAACTGTATAACTAAATACGTTGATATTTTTACTCTATTATAATGGAGTTCTACCAAGTAAATGCCAAATCAATAAATTTGTATAAATATTCTATTTTATATATTTTTTTATTATATTATTTTTAATTATGTACGTACAAGTTTTTATATTGATTGATTGATTCGTACGCTACAAAATTAGTTTTAAAAAATATATTTTATCTAAGTTTTGGAAATAGACAATTGAGCTATTGATTAAAACTAGCTGTAAGCCCGTTGCCCAGCAACGTGAGATTTTTGTTGCATTGTGTTTAATTTTATTTGGTTTAATTTAATTTTATTTCATTTCATTAACTATTAATTTTCAAGTACGCAAATAAATACATTTCGTAGAAAAAGAAAAAGACTCGAGGACATCAGTACGCACACATTTGTGAAAAGTGAAAAGCGAGTGATTATGTTATCGACTATTAATATATTGATTTAGTATGAATAAAAAAGTGGAGACTGGAAGGTGTGAAATCGGGGACACCGGACGGACGGATGGACGGACCTTATCGACTATTAATATATAGATTATTAATATTACAATTTGAGTGATTGATGCTCTTAGAATTTACTACTCTTACGATAATATGTTTTTATTTTTGTGTTTTTGTTTATCTATTCGATAACTCCATATCGGTTAAATCAAAAAAACTGATTACAAATATTTATTATACAACATTTGTTAAGTAGTTATGGATAACGACTTATTTTGCAAGACTAGTTATATTTCTTAAAACCAAGTTAGATATTTCTTGCTACCTATATATAATATGTTCGACTCCGTGGCTTAGTGGTAAACGTTGTTGTCTTCCATGACTTCCCTGTATAAACGATCAGCATTTTTTTCAATCGAATCAAAGATATGGGTGTTTATGATGTCTAAAAACTTATTTTTTACCCTGCCGATTATAAAATTAACGGGGCGTAGCAAGAGCGATTAGTTTACTATGAGTCCTGTCCTAGATTTATTCGTCTTACTTACTCATAAACAAATGATGTTGAGCAACTGATTAACAACCAGCTCTAGCACAAAAAATATGTTTAGATACCTCTATATGGACGTCATATGCTCCACATGGGAAGTGAAAATGAATAAAAAAAAAACAATGATCGTTATGGGAAATAATTATATTATATATTTCTAAATAATATCAATTTATGCACATAACGGGTTGAATAATCTGGTAAAAAATAACTTGTGTAAAGAAGAAAATAAATTATGTTATGCTTCAATATTAAAATTGTACGTTCAAACAACCACATGCCCAAGAGCCAGGTTTAAAAAAATATATTTTGATCATAAAATCTGACAATAATTTTGCTCGAACTTAACTTAACTAGAAAAAAAATCATATTTGAAAACACGCTACAGTGGCCACAACATAATATCCACAACATAATATAGTTTTTACGCAGTAGTCTTTTTTAACCAATTTACTTTCAACGCCATGAAATGCCACTGGCTAAAATCAATAGCATATGAACTTATAAGGATAGTTAACAGTCTGATAACAGTAATATAATATGTTAACTATTTGTCATACTATCAAAAAAAAATATCACACTCTTTTGAACTAATTCCACGTGATTTGTTAATAATTTCGAATCAGTTTTTCTCTTAACAAGCATCATCTTCTGATGAAAATATAAATCAGGGGTGGCTACACTTTTTTCTTAGGAAAAACTAATTCATAAAAATATCGATAGCGATCGACTGATATTGCTTGTTATTATAACATGAGAACAATAAAAACTAATTTTACAGTTCAGTAATTCATCACCCCTGCTATAAATGGATACAAGGTTATTTATACAAAATTAAGTAAGACAATGTGTTACAAACAGTTACTTTTACTAATTGTTTGCTTTACTCTGTTATTCGTCTTACTTATTGTTTTATAAATAAACTTTTATCGTTTTATTTTTCACCTGTTGATAGACGAAACAGATCCAGATTTTTAATAAACAATTTGAAAAAGTACAAAACATTGTACATTGATCACTATAAAAATAATTTTAAGTTCATTTTTTTATTTTAGTTTACTTATTTATTAAATATTTTTTTTTCTAGAAAAAAATGTATTATTAACATTGGATAGCAACAAAACAATTACTTATTAGTCACGAAGAAAAAATGATTGATATTTGTATTGAATCCGTACATAGCTGATAATAATGCACTTTGTCTCATCTGATAGTCTGTCTACATCTCTTAAATCTTGTGTATTGATAAAAAATGAAATTGTATATAAAAAGGCACTTGGCCTTATATCAGACAGTTAATTTTTGTACTAACAACAATAAATTATTCAATATGAAGTTCCTCGCAATCTTCCTTACCGTGGCTCTGGTGGCTTCAGCGGTAAGACAAAACACTCCATTTTAATTATTTTTACCTAGATCTTAATCGTTATATGTTTGTCATGGTATCACATACTATTTTTATTGATTTATTTATTACCTTTATTTTACTTATGCAGAAAAAGTGTATATATTTTTGTGTACGAGCAAGAGTATTGAATGATTAGGTATGACTTATGAGCATGAATTAATAATATTTACGTTTAATTTTAAACAATTATCGATATTTACAATGTGTATTTTGATTTTTAAATTTTACTATTCCGTTATTTATTTGAAAATTATCGTGTTACCAAAGAAAATATTACGAGAAATACACACACGAATTTTTATGACGCCTAGTACATTATTACTAATGTTATTTTTTCATATGTCAATGAATGCTTGAAGAATCCACTGCTCGGTATTGTTAAAAAAACGGATTTTGTACAACATGGTACTTATGTAGTGTCTGTAATAAAACGGTTTTAAGGTTAGGGGTACACGTCATGGCAAAACTAAATATAATAGAATATATATATTTTTTTTTAATTAAAACTTTATATCATAAATGTTTGGAATGTGTATTCTAATTAACGTTCAAAGTGTTACTCAATTGTTATATTACAAAATAATGTATTTTTTTTCCTTGAAAATAATTACAATTTCATAATAAACCGAAGTATGATTATAATTATTTTTTTCAATGAATTATTTATTCAATTCGCTTTGGTTTTAAATGCTGTAAAAACATTTTTACACTACATGTTTCTAATTTTGGTTCATATTTTAAATTAAATAAACCGTCTCACTTATGCAATGCTTAATTATTTATGAAAACTATTTTTGCATGTCTCTTTAATAAATATGTTTTTTCTTTTGCAGAGTGCCTTGCCCTCAGCTAATGCCAGAAAACAGGTAAGATTATTTTTTAAATTAATATTGTTATTAGAAATATTGACTCTATCACAAAAAAATGTTTCTTTTTACGAAAACAAACAATATTTTTTGAACCTAATCAATCATGTATGTATTGCTGACAATTAAGAAAACACACGTATTTATTTGAGTGTGCTATGTTTTAGTATAATTTACGATATCAAATTTATTTTATTTTTTAAATAAACAATTAAAAAGAAACAATGATTATGATTTTTTTTATTAAAATATGTTTCTAGAATTTAAATAAATCTAATAGTATTATTTTATTTTTTAGTTGAACAAGAGCATCCTCGAAGACATCATTGCTCTTCAAAAGTGTATGGATGTCGTGACATCTGCTCTTCAGGTATTTTATTTTGTTTTAAACGTAAATAGATGAAATCATGTATACTTTTAATAGTAATTTTTACTTATTAAAACAACTTATTTGCAACTCCTGTCACACTTTTATTCTAAAACAAGAAACGTATAAGTTTACTATTCGCCTTTTTACCCATTTTTTTATCCTACAGTAACCTTCTTAAAAAAAAAGATTGAGCGAGAGGATAACAACCAGTTCTCGTAAACGCAATCTTGTTGATATTACCTTTTAGGATAAAAGTCTAAGCCGACCTTTCACCTGTTACCCATTTGGCCTTTAAATATTTCGTAGGTAGACCTGAATTTTTACTAATAATTCTTTTCCAATCATCCTTCTACACCCTACATTTGTCTCAATCAAAAAAGGAGAAGATGAACGACTGATTACAATAAGTTTTACAATGGCCGTTAACTCGGTTATAAAATAATAAAAAATACGCATTTAAGATATTTCACATTTCAATTGACCATAGGACCAGTTTCTTCTTAATTTTTTCAATTTCTGAAATTGCTAATAATAATAAATACAAAGTTTATTATTTTTGTTGTCAATTTCACCAGACCGTTGCCAGCGACATCTTGACTGAAATCCGCGCCCTTGAAGCTCTGATCAACCAGTACAGCGCCAAGGCCGAAGCATGTTACGGTGACAACGTAGAGAACCCATCAGTGCCAGAATTAGTCGAGATTGCCACATGCTTGGGACATGTCTACACCGATCTCGCAGCTGACCTTCTTGAAGTTGTTCACAGGGTATAATTTCATTTTTTATGAATATTTAGAGATTCCAACATCAGTATTATTTAAGTAAAAATCCCGATATTTCGGTAGTTCTTTCAATAGCGGTATTTTGATTTTAAAAAAACAAGTCGACACTTGAACAAAACCGTTGAATCAAAACATTTTTTTATGCTCGTATTTTCCCGATCAGAATTTATATTAAATGGTCATAATATATCGGTCAGAATATATAATCATACTTTAAATGAAATTCAAAAAAAACTTAACCTAACCTTACGAAAATGGAATGAAAATCCTGACCGTATAATATTTTTATTCTGACCAAAAATCGAATTAAATTCTGACCATTTAATTTGTTTTTTTTTATAGTCAGACTTTTTTTACACGAAAGGTTGAAAAATTATAGCATCGATAGACAATAATTAGAAAAATATTAATTTTAATTCAGAAAAACGATTAGATATTCAGAAAAATCAGTCTTTTAGTGTATTTTTCATATCGCTATATTATTTAAATTGTTGGCATTTCAATCCTTATGCGTATGTTAGTTTGTCAGCATGGCCGTTACAAAGTGATTTATTCCGTTAATCAATAATAACAATCTTTACTTAAATAATGAATTAATTAAGCTTCCTGTATAATTAGTTATTCTTAATAGAAACATTATAAATATAGTTAGAAATGTAATTATTATTATTCAGTCAACTAAAATTCAAAAAAGAAAATATTTTCATTCTTTATCAACAAGAAAATATTGTAAGATTCAATTATTTTACAAAGCTTGAAAATGTTTATATAAACATTTTTATGATAAATATATCTAAAAAGTGAAAGAAAATGTTCCCGTTTTGCTTATGTAGGGAATATTTCTCCCCTTATTGTATACTGTATACTTTCTCATCTTTTCGCATTGCATTTTGTACAAATTTCTAATTAAGGTAGAAAAAAATCGAATATGAAATTATGTGTGTGGAAATTTTTTTATACGACAATACTTATCAAAAATGAATTATATTATTTCACTACATTACGCAGTGGTGTTAATAAATTCTAATGGTATCTACAGTTGTATGATGAAAATCTTCCCAAAGCTTGTAACTGCACCGTGTTCAGAAATTATAAAAATGAACAGATATTTTTCATTTTTTTTTCTGTTCCAGATTCAGAATGAAATTCACAGTCTTGTCCAGATTCCCGCTGATATTGAAAAGTGCATGCACCCAGCTTATTAAATTGATGTCATAAAAATATATTAAAACTTTTTCTTAATTAGTGATTGTTTTACTAATGCTTCAATAAATCGTTTTCAATCAACATTATTTTGTTTACTTTCACTGTCAAAAAATGTACATATGTATATTTATATTCAAAGATCACGTTGATGGGTTAGATCAGTGTCTGCCAAACTGGGTGCTGCAAGATGTCTCAGGTGTGCCGCAAAGGAAGAAGCGTCAAAACTTTTAATTTTAAATAAAGCTTATTCTTCAGGCATTCAAGTGCACGGATGAACTTGAACTGACGCTTAGCAAATGAAATTTTCGTGTTTATATAAGATATAAATGCATCACTGAGTCCAAAGCCATTCCAAGGAAAATCTTGCGCTTGAATGCCTGAAGATGCCGAAAGGCGAAACCCGGATCGTTAGTGACAAAATTTGTGAGAATGTACATAGTTTGAACGATTCAAATTTAATATTGACATTCCACCAAGCACCTTCAGTCGAAATCTTAAATTAAAAAAAAAAAAAGCTTATTCATTTAAATTTTCTTATATTTTAAATAAATTCAACACCTACATATTAGTCACGTCCGTCCATAGTGGTAAACGTGACACAGGGATACAGTGCTGATGGTTTATACGCAGCGTAGTCTTCTTTTCCATCGCTTTGTTATCAAATGTACCAGTGGGTCATCAACCATTCGTAAGATTCGACGGTACACACCTGACACTAACAGAGGAGGAAATTCGAATAGATCTAAAAAATGACTCTGCACAAAGTTTTATTTTCTAATCTAGAGTTGTCAGCATTTTGAATATCGCTATGGAGTCAAAATCTTCGATTGGCTACAACAGCAATTAAAACTTTATTAGTATCTTTGCAAAATTCGTTTTTCAGCGCACGATGAAATGAAATTTAAAAATACGAGAGCGTTTAAGATGGTAGATGAGGAGTGTTTTTTTATTTAATTTAGATCCGCATTTTGACAGAATTTTCCTCAAAATCAATCACATTCTTCTCACTTATAGAATTATTACCACTTATGGCAGTGGTTTCCAAACTTATGTTACGACGCCTCCCTTAGAAGACAAAAAATATCTTCTCGCCTTCCCATCCTTTATTTTATATGGTAATAAAAACACGTTTTAAAATGTAAATAAACATTTTGGACTGATCGCGCCTCCCTTTGCAATAGTCTACGCCTCCCAGGTTGTAAATTGCTGACTTATGGACATATATGTTGATACAATGATTTTTTATATTCATATTAAAAATCTTTTTTTAAGATTTTTTTATTTGGTGTGTCACGGAACAAATCCCATTCACCAGTGTGCCGTGAAGTAAAAAAGTTTAGCAGACACTGAGTTAGATATTATGAGCTAAATTATTTTTTTATTTCAAACTATTTGATGTTAACACTATTAAAGCGCTGTTGCCATATTACTGTGACGAATCGTGGTGCTGACGTCTATTAACAAAACTTAACTTTAAGTCTTAAAGATTTCATTGACTAAAAACGGTGATAAATTGCTTTGTATATTATTCGTTAATTTTTATCACTTAAAAACGAGCCAATTCAGTATAAATACAAAATAACCAAACAGATACATAAACTGAGTTATATTATATTCCGTTTTTTTGTGTCGACAATATAACTGGTGCTACCACCTATCACTTTTTCAAAGAAACAATTTTTGTAACGTATTTTTCTGCGACTCATGTCTGTCAAACAACAAAATGGCATCATATGTCAAGTCAGTTAATAATTGTGTTGAAGAAAATAGTTTTTTGATTATAAATATTATGACATATTAACTGATTACAATACTGGTTTTGTTTCTATAATACAATACACGTTTACTTACTTATTAGTATAAAGATGTTTGATTTTTGATACGTGTGAAAATTTAACTATGTCACTATTTCTTTAGTAAATATTGTTGATTTATAAAATAAAACATATCACAAAAAATTAAAATTGCAGTGCATTTGGATACTCGAGAATTTTTTTTAATGTATTTTTACTTATTGGGCATTAAATAACATCCAAAGTAATTAAAATATAGTACAATTTTAGTGGAGTAAATCACCTTTAACTTTTATTGTTAAGATGTTTCGTAGTGTAATGTTTTATATCAAAAAAATGCCAAGGCATCAACTCATAGTAATATATAGTAAACGTATTCAACAAATTGAATGGGAACTCGTTTTTGACAATCGTATAAAGGCCTCTTATTTGATAGGCATAGTAAACATTAAAGTTAATTGTTGAAACACATGTAGAATCAGCAACTTGTTTGGCAGAAAAGTTTACCGAAACACATTTACCTAATTAGATTAGAACCATTGGTACGAATGGTTGATGACCCACTGGTACATTTGATAACAAAGCGATGGAAAAAAAGACTACGCTGCGTATACACCATCAGCACTGTATCCCTGTGTCACGTTTACCACTATGGACGAACGTGACCAATATGTATTTGAATATGTAGATGTTGAATTTATTTAAAATATAGAAACTTATTAGACACAAAATGTGTTTCGATGAGTTTCTTAAATACGCAACAAACATTTGGAAGACAGAAACTCAAGAAGTCTTCACTTGATTTACAGTATAGATATTTTTTAATAAAAACAGTAGAACAATGCTTCTTATTTTTTTTTATAAAGAACAGGACCACTTACATGAAAAATAAATTATTTTAGTTATAAAAAGCATTATTTGGAATTAATTTTTTACTTTGCACACATATTTCAAATGTAATGTACATTTTACAACTTATGAAAATCAAATTATCATAAATGAAGCATATAAAAATAACTCGATAAGATAAGTGTGTCAGTAATGTCAGTATGTACTATATTTGGTTGTACCAAAAAAATATATCAGCCTCAATGTTTGAAATAAAAAATCGCACACCAGAATCCTCATAGTATCGCTATATGTTTTTCGTTGAAATATTCATATGACCAATAATATGAAGAAATGATACTTATGATATTTAAACTCTTTATAAAAAGATTCGTCGTTAACCAAAACTTTCGCAGCCTACAGCATTGAAATGCACTGCACTTATCAATTTATGTTTAGCTTAGTAATATGATAATATAATAGATTTTGTATTATATTTATACTTTACTATTTGGATTTCTGCACGCTTAAAATGAAAGAAAACCACATCGTTTGCACTTTTATTATTTAGACAGCTTATTCATTTTTTGTTATTGCTAATTCAGTTACCTTTAAAAACCAAAATCACTAAAATAATGAATATGAATTTAAATGATAAAGCTTTAAAATATGGCATCACAAGAAACATGTTTGGTGAAGATAAGGCTCGGTCACAAGCATTATCAACTGATCGGTTGATAAAATGATGATTAAAACAAAACATTTTTTTTATATATAGTGCCATTATACAAAGAATTGACAGAAAACACCATTAACATGACATATAACACGGTTCAAAAGATATTTAATAGCGAAATGATTAATTTGTCTTTTTCATCCCCATTTTACCATACTAAAACAATGTGCTGTCTACAAATGGAGCTTTTGGTTTCGTGAGTATTTTTATTTTTAGATGAGAAGAGACTTATTTTATAAAATCTAATATTACACGCAGAGATGGCTCGTGCAAAGAGTGCGGTGCACACAGGCGCACAATCACCGCGTCAGTTCATTTAGGCCTAGTTTTTCAGGTCGAAGAAGACGCCTTGCACACAGGCGCAGAAAACCTCAAACCGGCTCTGCCTACATGAATTCCGTTATTAAATAAAAAAAATTAATTGAGAAAAAAAGAAATGAAAACCTTTTACGAATAATGATTGTGAGTTTTCAGCAATTACCAGGAATTGTAACTACTAGAGAGCATTTTTTCATGTATCTGGTTCTTTAAAGACTTTTGATAGTAACTGAAAGACGACAAAATGAAGTTTTTCCTACAAAATTGCAAGTACAATGCAGTGTAACTGGTATTTAAAAAAAACTATTTCATTCTATAGATTACATTGCGAAATTTAAATAAATACAATTTCATCAATCACCATCTTTGACTTCTTAATTAAACTGAAAGTATTCATGTTCAAACGTTACTGTGTCTGTCAAAAATGTTTTACGCGGAAAATTGAAATTTGAATTCACAGCTCATTGATTAATTTATACGAGTTGAGAGGCCATCTTCAAATACTGTTGAGTATAATTAAATTATTTTAATTATTACTTCAAATAAATGTTAGGACTGAGTTACGAAAAATCATATTTGAAAACAACGCTATCTTTCAACTAGAACATAGACTATCACAAAAACAGTTGACTCGACCCTTTAGAACTAAAATTAACATTAAAAATGTAAAGAACCGAATACTTAATATTTTTGGTTTGGCGAGAGTAGTCAAACTTATATTTACATAACGTATTTCAGAAAAATACGTTACATTATCGAAATTTGTGGAGCCGTAATTTAAATGTCAAGCAAGAATAGGTAAAGACAAGAAGCGACTCACAATTTGCATACTGCTCACTTAAAAATATCTTCGAAAAAAAGTATTATTTCTAAATTTAACCTATTTTTTACTTTTAATAAAGCCAAAATCTTCACAATCATGTAAAAACTATGCAACTATAACTATACGCAATACGTATAGTTATAGTTTCTGTATAATTAGATAAAGGCTTCTTTCTTTATTTTTCACTTAGCTCTGACGATGGTATGATTTTGAAATAACTATAATATGTTACAACTTAGTACTAATTCGATACACCAAAAACATCGTGTACATGATTTGCTGATATTTTCCATTTCATAAATTTATCTGACATAATATCAAATATTTTTTTCGATTCGATTCAATTCAATTCGATTATCTATTATTTGGTGATTAATTAATCAAGCTCATTACATTTATCTATCTGCTATTTTTAACATGTGATATAATTTCAATTGTATATATAAGCAGTTGTATTGTTTAAATCATCATTCTTTGTTGAAAATCATCAAATTCAAAATGAAGGGATTCTTAGTTTTTTTGGTCGTTGCTCTCGTAGCATCAGCAGTAAGTTGATTTTTTATTATTTAACGCAGTTTTTTATTTGTTTGCAAAAAAAATAAATATGATTGAATTGAATTCTCATGTTCATAAATATTTTTTCTTTCACGTATTTTTCACACAATGCAGAATTTTAAGTCACACTATTTCCGCATAGCTTTCAGAATGTATTGGGCTTACGTACAGACGAAATTAAATATTTAAGTTTTCTATCTTCGGAATGTGATGTTTTTTTGTTTTAATTGACTTTGTTTAAATAATATTTGGTACATTGACGATAAACTGTGCTGCCAACATTTTTTGGATAAATGAATTCAATCGTCAATAATTCAAATCAATTTCGTATATTTTTCATTTCTTATTTGCCTAAATTTACCCTTTTTTGTTGCAGAGCGCTGTACCCCAGGAAAAGGTAAGAAACATGATTATTTTAAACTATTTATCTGAAAAAAAGTGTGTTAATAATAAAATATTAATAACATTGTAATGATTAAGTACCATATTGAACTATTGAATTGTTTTTAGGGAATCCTTGAGGATGCTCTCGCAACCATCAAGTGCGTCAGGACGACTGTTGATAACTTGGAAGTAAGTGAAATCTTTTATTTATATAATATTATACTTTCACGTAAAAAATGGGATTTTTATAGTTGTTTACCTAATCATATTCAATTACTCAAATCACAATAGTTAAATATGTCTTGTAAGTATAAGTGTATTAAAATTACTTATTTAATATAATCCTTTGATAGCATATCTTTATTAAATCACGTAAAGGTTATTTGTTATCGTATTTCTTAATCCGTTACAACAGATAAAATAGTTCGCTTAGAGTCTGTGATTAATTTTAGATTTTTGCAAATAGTTTTTAAAAAAATTATCAAAACACATTTTTTAATTCATTTAATTTAATCGTGTAATTCACCGAGTCGACTTATTAAAAATATAGGTGGTCCTTGTTCAATTTTGTTATTTCACAAAATAAAAATCCAAAACCGGTTGTTTTATTTATATATTATAGTCAAGTGAATAATTGTCAATTTTAAAGATATTTCTGATACGATTTATAACTACACACTATTAGTTTGACTCGTGCATTATATATTATATTATTATCGTGATATACATAGTTTATATTTATTTCGTTAAAATAATTGTTATTTTTTCCTTAAGGCAAGCATCAACAACATCGTTGGCGTAGTCGGTACTCTTAACCAGCTGATTGCAAGCAACACCGAAAAACTGAACGCATGTCTTGCTATCGGTGGAGGAGGTGGAATCATTAACCAACTCGAGTCTGCTCAGTGCGTCATTGCTTTGTCAGAAAGCTTCAAGGGAGAAATCACTGCCACCGTCAACTCTGTAAGAACAAGTCATTTTTTCAACATTATAACCTTACGATACATACTGTGTGAGTTTGAAGTGAACATACGTACAAGTGTAAAAGATTTAATAACGTATCTGTTAGTAAGTTGACATAGCGATATTTTTTTCATAATACTTTGACACCTCACAAAGTTCATTGAACTCATATAATTCAGTAGTATATGAAAGATGACATGTCGTTTATTGACATTCATTGCATTTTTTTTCTTCAATTAAAAGTCAATAAATTGTCAAGGAATAAAATTAAAGATTATTCAACAGCAGCATATTTTAAAAAATATATTTTTTATTCTTTTTCCAGATCACCAACAGCGTGAACCAATTGGTGACAGTCGGCGATCAGCTTTCTGCATGCTTCTAAATTTATTGAACTCCATTTTATTACATTTTAATGTACACCTGCAATTTTTTAAAACAATAAACACCAAATTCATCTGACCGATCAAATTGTATTTAATTATTGTGTATGTTTAATTTTACTTACTATTGTATTACAAAAAATGCAGATAGAATTATTTTTGAGTAAGTTTGAAAAAAAAAGTACTAAAAAAATCTGAAATCTAGTTTAATTAATATTTGATTAATAACTATTTTATAAAAAAATAAATTTACTGAAAAATAGATCATTCGGTCAAATGACACAGGCTGATGTTTTGTCTAAGCTTCGTTATATTACATTTTTTTTGTTATATAAATTAGTCAATTTTTCGATCTAAATAAATCAATTAAGTATTTCGACTGAGGGTGCTTGATGGAATTTCAATATCAAATTTGAATTGTTTGAATTTTGTACTTTTTCATGAGTTTTGTCGCTAACGACCCGGGTTTCGCCTTTCGGCATCTTCAGGCATTCCAAGTGCACGAATGTACTTGAACTGACTAAATAAATAAATCAATTCAAATAATCTTGCCGTTAAAAAACAATTTTATTTTTATCAATAAAATTCAGTTTTATTAAAAAAATGTATTTTTTTATTTTTAGTCTATTACAATTTATGTGATAAAGTTTTCCATTTAAATTTCAATTTTTTTATTTGCAAATCAGTTTATTTCACTAAGACAATTGTTTCAGATAGTAAATTCAAATAGAAACAAACCTTTCAGATACACATAAAAGTAACGAAGTGTATTATGAAATTTTGCTTAATGCTAAAATGCTTAAGTTTTTCTTCTTGAAATATTGCCCAGAGTGGGTTAGGTTTGGTGATATTTATGAATTAAAAAATACCAAAATTATATATTTTTTCACAATAAGCTAGCTATAATACATTTTGAACTATAATCAATTTATAAAGTTGTTGATGTGGAGTTCTGTATAGAATGTCTAAGCCATATTTGATATTATGCTTTTCTTGTCTTCAATTATCATATTTTTAATCAACAAAAAAATTTAACACCAAATGTGATTGATGAGCGTGCATGAATTATATCTTAGATGCAATTCTGATGAAAAATACAATTCAACAGCTGATCAAAACAGCTAAGAGGTTCTTACAATTTTCATTCGTTTTTTGATAACAAAAAAAACACATAAGTAACATTTAAATTGCTATAAAAATATATTATATTCTAAATTTTATCTTTACACTAAGCAAGCAAAATATTTTTACTTCAAATGGAGAATATTGAAAATTAACGGTTCTGATTTAAAAATTTTAAAAAAATCAAGTTAAGTAAGATATTAAGACAAGACATTAAGCTTAACGTTACTGATTATATTATGTCTCTCTTTGGATTTAAGAAATTTAAAAATGAAAATAAATCAAAAACATTTATTTGATCGATTACAGCTTATCTTTTCGGCTTTATCTTAATTTGCATAGCAAAGATAATTAATAATACTTTTTTGTATGCAACGATTCAATTATTGTAATCATATTATTTTATTTGATAATAAAGATTTGATTATGAAATTAAAACAAAACTATCAATTCTATCGTACCAGAATGCGGATACCAATTATTTATATTATCAGATTAATCATTATTATATTAAAATGGATATCAAAATTATAATTTCCTTAATTAATTCGGTGGACTGCATAAAGTCTGCAATAATGTCACCAGTAATTTTTTCATTATTGTAACGATAATCGCTTGCAGTTGTTCATTTTGTTAATAAAAATAAAGGACTTTATTAATTACTCGATCCATAAAAATTTGACCAGGTATAAAACTAAAAAAAATGGTTAAAAAGTGTTTTTTTTCCACATACTTAAATGGTGAATTTGATGACTTAAGATGCAGCAAAAACATCTAAATAATACACATATGTTATTCTTCTTTGTCCATATTCACTATCTGTGTAGAGTATATGGCCACTAGTTGCATATGAGGTCATTGTTGAAACATGTCACTGGTTTCCTGTTAATTTTTACAGATACATTTTATTGGAATATAATAATCAGGAATGCTTAAATCAACTGTGATATTCTGAAAATCACATTAAGCTTTGTTAATAAGTCACCTAATAATTAGTCTTAAGTAAAGATGTCGCTGTAGACCACTTTCATCATACCCCGCATCTAATGTGTAGCATATGGATAGGCTCCGATGGATTAATGAAATTTAGCCCTGTAGATTTTTTTTACGAGAGCTGATTGTTCCTTACAACCTCTTTTTATCAAAAAGAGTATGAATGGAAGATTAGAATCCGCGGAGGATAATTACACATTAGTTATATTATCGCTCTTGCTACGACCCGTTTTTGAGGTTGAATGGACAGGAGAAAATTTTAGAAATTATAGATGGATGTCTCTAAACTGACATTAATTGAAAACTCAATTTTTAAAACCGTCTGTATTCTGATTCGATCTCATGACCACCGTAACCAAAATCATCAATCCTAACCTGCAAAACTTATTCTTAAAATCTTCTGCATAACTGACTTTTGATTTGATTTGCATTTAATTTATTAATAACACGCCATCGCTAGTTTATAATCAATGAAGCATATCTTTCACTTTTCTATGTTGACGCGGTTTTGGCACTTTCTTTCTAAACATTATACACCTATCCTTCGATTTACACTGTACTTTTTTTACACGTTTTCGCTTTTACACGGCTTAAAAAAGTTAACTTGAAAATTTTAATTCTTCATATTCGTAAGTAAAAAACGAGTACATAATTTTTAGTTACGTGTTTTATACCTTGAATAATATTTGTAGCCTAATTATGTCGAAAGAAGTAAAAAGAAAAGTTATTTCGTTAGGAAAAAAATAAAAATATTGGATCTTTTACAAAACGGAGAAATAGTAATAGATGTTGCTAGATTATATAGCATGAATGAAGCTACAATAAGAACCATTAGAAAAAATGAAAACTCAATTAAAAATAGTGTAGCAGCTGGCACTACGAGTACGAGCACAACTTCATATATCAGAGATATTGCAATGGAAAACATGGAGAAAGCATTAATGATTTAGATAAAGGAACAAACTCAAAAACGGATGCCAATTGATACCAATGCTATTACAAATAAAGCATTGCGGATTTGTGAAAAGAATAAATGGAAGATACCACCCTCTTCTTCATCTGAAAAGAAGCATACTTTCACAGCAAGTCATCGAATCAAGTCACAGTGATTTGTGATAGTGATGAATGATAAAACCTCCAGCAACCGTTGCAATATTTTTTTAATGAATCTTTTGGATTTCATTTTTTTGTTACTTTTTAAGCTTTACCTGTATTTAATTAATAAAAGAATACGTATGTTTATACTTTTTAATAATTTTGTTTTTTATGTATTTTAGAAAACACCCAAATTATGCGTTTTTCGTGCACTTTTAGATTTACACGGTTTTTTCAGGAACCTATCTACCGTGTTAATCGAGGGATAGGTGTATTCTACTTCCGTGTACATGTTTTAAGGAAAACTAATAATGTATTTATACTGATAAGAAACACGTGGCGTCTTCTAAAAATATTTTTTTAGACTGATACGATTCTAAATATAATTAAACATCTGAATTATAAGATAAGTTCAGATCAAAATAGTCTAGTATATAAGCTTATTTTTTTTTCATTATTATCAGTCTGTGTTATAGAATTATTAACATCAACATGAAGGGATTCCTCGTTTTCTTGACCGTCGCCCTTGTGGCTTCAACTGCTGTGAGATTATTACTATTTGACTTATTCTTCCATCTATAATAGATAAACTATGATATTTCACAAAATTTCATCCCATGTATTAATTATAACATTCATTATTCTGGTGAAAATAATTTTAAAATCACTACAAAACTAATTACAAATTTAGTGGGAGAAATCGTTTTACACGTTTTATATGCGAATTATAATATAAAATATGCTTTTATTCAAAACATTAGTAATTGTTTATGACTGCTATTAAAATAATCAATCAATAAATTTACTAAGAGGCAACGCAGCAGGATTGTTAAATAATTCTTGTTTAAAGATTTAATGGTTCAAATACTTAAAATAAAGGGCATTTTTTCCAATCAATGTTTCAATCGGTTCACGACTTTTCATACAAAGATATATGGCTGATTGTGATGTTCTTAATTTTATTTAACGCAATCAATTTAGTTCTGAAAAGATGTAAAAATAACGCGCTTAACCAAAAAAATGTTCTTTCCCTAAGTCTTTCTTATTTCCATATGCGCTATGAAAAAAGAGCATCGGTGATTGAATAGAAACTTGTTCTTTTCAAATAGTTTTTATGGATATTTTTTCCTTGTGTTCTCAACTGGTGGTAAAAAATGATAACACTTTAAAAATAAAATCTTTTTGCTACTGATGAAAGCTTGATATTTTATTAACATACATTTTAAGAAAAATCTTACATATTTAATTTAAACGTTTGAATTTATTTTACCTAACCTTTTAATTTTTCTAAATTAGATTCACATAATTTGAGTAAATGTTATAAATGACATAGAAATAATAGAGTATATCTTGACAAATCTATTTTTTAATTTAAAACATTGTTGATTTCACTTGTTTTTTAACTTACAGTGACACTGTACCATGTAAGGGGGGGGGGTATAAGTGATCAAATAACATGATTTATGTTATCAATAGACACTTAAAGTATTTATTTAAGAACACTAAAACAATTGAATCAAGCTTTATCTGGCTCAACTAAGAATATTTTTTAAAATAGGTGATATTAATTTTGATTCGGTATTTTAATATTTTACATTTTTTTCAGAGCGCCAGTTTCGTGCGTACTCCACTCACCAAGGTAAATTTTATTCAAAATTTCAAAAATCATATTTCTTTAGTTATACAATACATATTTAAGTTATATAATTTCACAAAATTAGATAAAACTTAGAGTTCAACATAAAATTATTTAGTAAACATAAATCATATTATATTAAAGTACTGTTACTTCTGTAAGAAATTTAACTGCTCATAATAAAACAATACTTTTTTACCAAGACTGGCAGAAATAGATGTTTGATATATTCAATTTTACAATTAAAAATCACACAATATCAAATCACAAAAATGATTTTAAGCGTTTGTTTTCCAACCAGAACCAAATTCTTTACTTTTTTTCAATATTGTTACTTTTATAGATGCAATATCTTTTTCTATGTAAATTGATCAAATGTCAATTTGAGCAAATATTGGTGATTAATAGTGAAAAAAAATAATTGTGAAAATTAAGAATTATTGCAAATAAAGTTGTTTTCGTCCCCCGCAAAATTTGTGTCTTGTGGTTCTTTTATCATGATTAAAATTAAAAAAAAATCCGTTATGATAGATTCATTTGAATATTATAATATTGAATGTTGTATTATTTTGTTTTAAGGAGAACAACAGAGGTGCAATTGAAGACGCTTTGGCAACCGTCAAGTGCCTGAGAGCAACAGTTGCTGGAGTTGAGGTAACTACAATCATTAAAAGTCATTTTATTTTTTTCTAAAACATTAAACATTTTAACATTAACTTTATGATAAAACTAAAAATACACTTTTTTATCTTAATAAAATTACTTAATAATATGTCAAATGAAATAATAATTTAGTAAGGGACTGGGCAAATTATATTATATAAAAGATTATTTATATATAGATTATTAAAGATTATAACACTGCATCATTTACGCTATCAGCATTAACAGGTGGTATTCTTAAGTTTATTTTTTTTCACATTAAAAGCTTTCAGCTTTCAAAATCTTCAGTAATGAAAAACTGAGCATGTACGCATTCTAGAAATACAGTGTAACTTTACCGTTTTGCCAACTCCACCCAGTACTGCCAATATTTTTTTTTTAAACAAAAATATATTTCTTCTAAGAGGTTTTTATAGTTTATACTATTGCTATATCTACACGAAACTTTTCTTTACAATGGTAACGACGTATTAATTTGTAAATAGTCGAAATTTTATGCAAGATTTTTTTCGTGCTAATTTGAGGTAAATTTTAAGGCATACTATTCTTAGACTAAAGAGAAAAAATAATCGCTTATTTTATAATCTTGCTTGTCGTCACTGTCTACATATAATAATTATCTTTTTTATCTACGATAGATTTTAAATACTTCTTTCATTTTTCAGATGTTTTTCAAGTGAAGTGTTTCGATATTTATTTGAAATAAAGCGTTTTTTAATATTTAAATATTACGTCACTCATTTAATCATTTGAAATTTAGCACAAGAGACCATGGCTCAGGACACGAAACATAAAATTTTCATGTCCAGGGAAATTCTCGCGACTCAAGACCGTAGTACTGTAGTATTTAAAAATATATATTTAAACGAATATATTCAAGCATGAAGTTCAGTAGCATTTCTTTAAAAGAAAAACAACTGTTTTGAATTATATAAACATATCATTTTTATGTATATCTAAAATACATGCTTTAATTTTTTAAAGCTTTGGGTTGATTTTTCTTCATTATAACGCCAAAAAGTATCTCTTATTAAAATAATTATAAGAAGTTAATTTTACATAAATAATATCCTCTTGGTATTATTGGCTGTATGGGTCTAAATCACGGGTTCCCAACCTGGAGGTCGCCAAGGATTTCCTGGGGGGTCGCCAATTTTTTTTAGATTTTTACAATACAGCAATTTGAGGATTTCAAATTCCTCGGTGAGCTAAAAAAAAAAAAGAGCTTCGGAGACAATCCGGGCAAAAAGTAAATTGACGATTTCAAATTCCTGGGGGGGGGGTCGCTAGTCACACGGCTTTTATAAAAAGGGGTCACCACCCGAAAAAGGTTGGGAACTTATGGTTTAAATCATACAATTCACAATTGAAATAACAAACAAATACTAAGAAAGAAACATTTAAAATGAATTTGTAATGTATATATAGTTAGAGTTTTTCTTTCGGCAATAAGCTCTGTCTGTACCTATTGAAAATTTAATGCAAAATTGAAATTAAATCCTAAAGAAGACGACAATATTGTATTGTAAACAATTTTGCTGTTTTTTTACATTTTGATTTTGCTGAATAAACTATTTCCTTCGAAAAATAATTCATTGGGTCTGTATTTTTTTGACTAAGTTACGATAATTCGCAAACTAGTAGAAGCGACACGTCCGTAGAATAGTCGGTTCCATGAATAAACAGATCATGATAAAACAGAATATGAGAACATAGAACATAGACAATTCAGAACACAATCAATTTTTAGTTGAATGATACCCGTTTCTTTTTAACTATTTATTGGGAAAATATTATAGATTAACAGGTATAAATTTCAGAAAAGTGTGTAATAACGTGCGCTTTACTTTATCAGTCAATGGCGACTATTATAATCGTCGAATATAAGTGTATTTACGACAATTTCAGTTTGAAAGTGTTATTGATATGCAAGATTGCTGTTTTATTTATTGTATCTAATACGACATAGAGATTACTAATTGATCGTAAAACATATCAATACTAGTGTTTCCTAAAGATATATTGTACGTTTTGTGATGTTCTGTTTTTTTATGTTCTGTTTTATCCGGTTACCGAATAGTCATATTTTATTTTAAAATAAAAGGAATATCTTGAAAGTTTCTTACCTTTTTTTCTATTTCTTTACGATTCAGAAATGTTGTTCTTAGTTTTTGGTTCTTAAACTATAAAAATTCTTTAACTGTATTTGTGTTGAATGAATAAAATCTACTGAATACACATTTTATTGGCAAATCTCGAGTTTTGGTTTGTTTTATTTGAATGTCATGGAAACCGAGACTGCTAAAAATCAACAATTTCGCGGGCATTTATTCTCGTGTTTAATGGACACAGAATCTTCATGTAATAAAATCATTGGTGATAAACCGTTTAAAATGTTTAAATTAATCAAGACAATCTATTGTGAAAAAATTGTTTTAATTTTAATGATGGTTGATTTATTTACAGGCCAGCATCGAACAGCTTGTCGGAACCGTAGCAAACCTTAATCGCATTGTCAGCACAAATATTGATAAGTTGAACGCATGTGTTGCTATTGGAGGAAGCAACCCATCCATCATTGACCAGATCCTCTCCGCCCAATGCCTCGTTGATCTTTCAAACAGCTTCAAGGGAGAGATCACTGGTCTCATCAACCAGGTAAATAGTCTTACAAAGTATCAAAATAAAAATAAAATGGAAGCTCCGTGAGATTGCATTCTTTGTAAAACTAATATTTTGATTATTAATTCAAATACCAATTAACCCTCCAGAGACGAGAGCTTTTTTCCGATAAAAAAAATATTTTCTAAGCCATATTGAAGTCACGGATAACTTTTATTCCTATCCAAAATTAAAAAAAAAAAAAAAAAAGTCTTTGTATAGAAACCCCGCATGACTATATGGTCATGCTCATCCTTTTATTACCGTGTAATATTGAGTACGGACAGTAGTAAGGACAAAAGTGACCGCATGGGCTTGCAAACATTCGGGGTTGAAATATAGCTAAACGTGATTTTTTTAAAAATATTTACAATTTGACCTCTTTAGATCAACATAATTTCAATACAAATATATTAGCAAAATAACTCTAAATAATTTGATCTTTTTATAAAAAAATAACTAACAGTTTCAAAAAGGAAATTCAAAAAATCACACGTGCTTTTGGAGGCCGTTTCTGTTCCTACGGCTGATGACTTACTGTAGTCCGTACCCTTCTTAACCAAATATGAGCAAAAGCAACGATATTCAGGTAGAAAAAGTATGAATAGTGGGATCAATAGACAACGGTGTTTTGTGTGACCATATGGTGACGCTCGTCCTTGGAGGGTTAATATGTAAATTGTTTCAAATTGCTTTCGATATGATGTTATTAATATTTTTGATTTATTATACAATACTTAAGGTACTGGCAAGATAATGACCATGCTTTTTTTTTCATTTGATTTGAGGGATTAGTCAAGAGTGTATCATAAGTTGTTCTCACCGAGTTGAATTTAGTTGAGTTTTTGATAATCTTAAAATTAACGTTGTATGATTTTATGGGGAAAATGTCGTACGTTTTTATTTTTATTTTTTTTAAAATAGTCAATTCAGTACAGAAATTAAATATATAATGTTTTTTTTCTCCTTGAAAAAATGTGTATTCTATATGTCTCTATATGTACTAAATGCTGGAAGGTTTTTCAATTACAATCGTCTTCTTAGTGAAAAAAATACGTTTAGAATTGATAAACAAATACTTTTTAAGCCCTCAATATCTAACTTTATAGTAGTTAGTTGGTTACGTAGTATCATACTTTCACGAGACATTTTTAACATTTCATTTTTTAATTATTGTTAATAGTTTCCTAATAAAAAAAACAATCATTAATATACTGGGAAGTCGTTGAAATTGTGACTTACACACCCTTTTTTGCAAAATCAATTTTAAATAAAATCAATTGTTTGCCTTTTTAATCCTTGTAAAAGTTCACCGTGTAAAATAACATTTTGTGAAATATGAATATTGTTTTTTACCTTTTCAGATCAACGCCGATGTCGCTAACTTGGTTTCCACTGGTGACAAAATCTCTGCCTGCTTCTAAGCTATACTACTCAATTTTCAATCATTACCTTATATGAATAAAACATCAATAGAATCTTAATAAATAAATCACAATACATTACAAAATTTAAAAATAGTTGTTTTATTTTCATTTTGTTTTACGTTATATTTTATTAAATATTTATTGAAAATAATTTTTATTATTATCTGATTACTTTTTATGGATAAATTTTATCATAATATAATAATAAGGATTTTTTAACTCAACTGGGATGTTCTTAAAATCCCATTTAGCTAGATTTTTTCAATTAGGTACACGAATGATTGAAAAAAAAGCCATTCAGTATTTTTTTCTTAATTGTAGGTGTTGCTAAAGATCGTTTAAGTACATACAGGTTTAACACGCCAAATTCAAATCAATTTTCACATTTTATAAATCAACTTAGATACTAATTCGGCATTTTCAGCTTCCATCCTTTTGATAGAATGTGTGTCAAGTTGTATACATTGTGATTATCGAAAAAAAGCTGTTTGGGAAAATTGAGGGTTACGTCCTTTTTCCTTTCCACAGTCGATATGAATAGGTATATGAAACTACCAACAGTTGGCGCAAAAGACCATTTATAAATTTAATTTAAATGTATTTTTTTTCATACATGAATGTATTACATAAATATGAGCTTAAATAAATACCTAATAAATAAATTATCCAATTGTTTAATTTGATTTGTAAAATGTTGAATTTGACGTATAAAACCTGTATTAAAGGCTTACATTTTATTTTATTTTTATACCCATATTCAATCGAATACATATTTAAAGTTTTCTTTACTAGTAGAAGTATTGATAAAAAATGTGAGCCTAACACATTTTTAAAATTCATATGGCTAAGTTTTTACATGAGTTTTCAATTTAAAAATCATATTATTCATTAACAAATGTCATTGTTGAAGAATCTGAAGCTTTTCACTTAATTTTAATTTCTCTGGTATATAATTGAACATATAGTATATAATTGAACATTTAACACTTTTCGTAATACGTTAAATCTAGCTTATTTTATTTGTTTTAAAAACATTGAAAAAATCTAATTCGTGAATTCTCCAAGATCTGACGCAATAAAATATTGTTGTTTCACTGTAAATTAGTGATAAAATATATTTTTTCAATAATTGGTCCAAATCGATTTAATAAATTACTTGATTGATTTTTTGCGTGTTTGTTGTTTATTACAGATTATAACATATTTCTGTATTTTTATTGTTTATTTAAAATGCCATAAATATAACGTCAATCATGGAATAATAAAGATGATATAAATCTTATCGTCGGTAATATTAAGACGTATCAGTATGCTGCGTTGTTAGAAAGTGATTTAATTTGTATATAAATGTTTTTTTTTAATAATTAAAAATGGTGTAATTATTAATTTTAAGATAAAACATTGAATCTTGATTACAAAATCTTATCTTAAGCGCACTAGATGTGCTAAATAAATAGTTGAAACACAAATACATATTTTTTTATGTTAATATATTTAAAAAGAAAAAAATAATTAACAGCTTTCGGACTCTACAATAGTTCAAATATTACTTGACCAACATAGTATAGTTAAGCCTAATGATAGATGAATAAAAAGAGAAATAAAATGAATATACATTAATTATTATATTTCGATAAAGTTATGGTGCTTTTTTTCGTATCATTAAATGTTTTTGTCGATTCCACTTTAATTATTCTATACTAAGCTCTTATAAACTCGTGTTTTTCATCTTTCTGTACGTGTAGAATTCAATTTTAAATTAACTTAAAGCCATTCGCATTACCCTATTTTTGATTGTTTTTAAATAGATTATAAACAACGCTACTAAAGGTTATGTGTGAAAAGTCTTTTTTTTTCCTGAAATAGACATAAAATTTATATTCAACCCACGATATATGTTTAATACATTTTCTTTGGTATCTGTTATGAACATAGAGCGAGGGACACTGAAAATTTGTCTGGAGAAATTAACATCACCAGGCTGCAGCAAATGCATTACTTTTAGGGCATCTAATCCTGGGATTCCGTTAAATTTTCTGAGATGTTCCATTGAGATGGCCGTGATCCCGGGATTTTGGAATTGAGAAATTTTGAGCAAAACCTGAAAATTTACACGAAATTGGCAAATTCAAGATTTGAAATTCTTCAGTGAGATAAAAAAATAAAACGAGTCTGTGTGAGAATCTGGGAAAAAGTATACCAAATCGGGGATTACAAATTCCTCGGTGAGCTAAAAAAAAAAACGAGATTCTGTGACAATCGGGGAAAGAGTATAGCAAATTGAGGATTTCAAATTCCTCGGTGAGAAAATCTCAATCCCGGGATTCAATTTTTTTTCACATTTTTTAGTATTTATCTCTTTAAGAAATTGTGATGCATAAAAAAATCACCGATTCAACATATTCGACTTAGTAGTAATTTTATTTAGATCTCAATGTTACATTTTCAGATACAAAACGATATCAATGTAAATAACATTAAAAAGCTTATAATAAAAACAAGATAATTTGACATCACATTATTATTCACTGAAAAAAAAATATTTTAAATAATCAATGAATCTTTTACTGTGTTACCTACACATTATTTTTTCGTTTTCTTTTGAAATTAATATTCTTTTATCAACAATTAATCGATTTGATGTTTAATGAATAAACACAAACTAACAATTAAGTCCATCAAAAATATGACAAAACTCACTTATTAAAATTATATTTACAAAAAGAACAATAACTTTTTACTGAATAAAATCACACAATAACACATTTGACCCTTCGAGAGGTGAAGTGAGCCAACTAGTAAAATGGTAAAACTTTTTTCTTTAAGTACAGTCACGTCTTTACTAGGTGCTTTGGTGGACTTCATATTTTTATTTTACAGAGATAACAATGTATATTAACTGAGGTTACTTCACTTTTACGTTACTTTAAAACGTGTTGCAGCTAACTTATTTTTTTTTAAAAAAAACCACTTGGCTCACTTCACTTCTAATGGGCCTAATTGTACGAATACTTTCACTGCGTATTACGTTATTTACATGTCTTATATGATAGTTATCAACTTAAGAACAAAGAAAGCGGAATACTGAAATACGTGTTTCATGTTGCTGTTTTTTATCTGTCCTTCATGAACGCAATTATGTCTATGTTGTGAAATTAATTACTATCTTTTACTACGTCATCTTAAAAGAAATTAAGGTATTTTTCATGTTATTATAAGTTAAAATTAGGTCGAGATGTCTTAAAAATTAATCGTTTTGATATGAATCTCTCTTGCACTTTTAAAGATATCGGAAAAATATTGATGCAGATAAAATTTTGTGCAATGAGTATAAAAGGTTCGTAAAATATTCATTTATCATATTACTTTTGTGTTTTGAAAGCAATAATTAAAACGAAATGAAGGGATTCTTAGTTTTCTTGACCGTCGCCTTGTTGGCCTCAGCTGTAAGTATACTAACTTATATTTATTTAATTCTTACTATTACAAAACAGTGAAATGAAGTAAATACTTACAGTGTTGTTATAAAATATTTTTTTATGGTGAAAAAATATCTAATTATTTTAGTTTTACAAATGTTATTTTATATGTTGTTGATTGCTATTATATGAGCCCCTGAAAAGTGAAGTGACTTAAGTGGTATTTTAAAAACAATAAGTTATAATATTCTACAAGTCGTAAAGTTTCATAAAAGTGAAGTTAACTCTCGCGGCTTGGAGACTAGAAAAATACTTCTCATCCGATGCGGATCGTTTAGGGAACCGAGTGGTTTCTTCATTATTGCTCTTATTCTTATGAATTTCAAAAAAAAAATAGTCTTAGGGCTTTAAAATATATCTATGTATCATTCCTCGTACATTTTTTTATAAAAATCCGTGGTTTTTTAATAAATAATCATATTTTAAGTTGCGCGTAAAAAAGACGTCATCCCAGCACACATATGAAATTGCAACTGACGAGTTAGCCCAACTATCTTATGAACGATCTCTTATCGCGTTATTGCGTATTTATATAAACTACAAAAGGTCCAAAAAAACTATGATATAAGAAAACCTTAATTATAAACAGTGTATCACCCATATTAAAATAAATATTTAAGAAAATGTGGGTATTAGGGTCGTATTTCTTGAGCTTAAAACCGGAAAAGTTAACTCAGTGCAGTAAATACACATTTCAATAGTGTTATATCTCTAAAATTAAAACATGCAATCCACCAAAACACCAAGTAAAGACGTGTCTGTACTTAAAAGTAAAATAAACAGGATTCACCATTATACCACTTGACTCACTTCACCTCTCTAAGACACAATTATTGTATTTAGTTCTGACGAGGGCATACGCCAAAATATCTTTCAACCATGTATAAAATGATATTTGTAGAACTAAAATACTTTGTAACTTTCTTACCAAGAAAATGACAATTCAATCAAAAATAATAGTTTGATTGAATAATTTGAATATTCAACATCGTATTTTTTTGTTTGATTTAACGACGCCGCATTTCAATATTTGAATGATTTCAACTAAATATATATGATAGTTTTTTATATACTTAATCCTAATTACTTTATATAAAGCAACTATTACTTTTGTCTATATGCATATTATCAAAAACGATCAAACACTCCCTGCAAATAATTGAAACAACTTAACTAATCATCTGTTTTTGTATTTGTATTCCAGAACGCTGCCAACATCCAAAAAGTGGTAAATATAGCTAAAATAATAATGAAAAATAATGAAAATATACTTTGTATTCTTACATATTTTAAATATTCAACAAAACATCGTTTTAAAATAATAAAACAAATCATTTGAATACATCCACTAAATATTTTTACAATTAATGGTTTTCTTTTTATTCAGGATGACAAAGGTATCATTGAAGATGCCCTCAACACCATCAAATGCCTGAAGGAAACCGTTGCCGGAGTTCAAGTAAGATTTTTTTTTTTTTCAATAAAAATAGTTTATTTTAAAACATTCACGTTTTAAATTTTATAGAAAATACCGAGAGCTATGCTGGTATGAATTGCCTTTGGTCATATAAGGTATTGGCAGCTTAATCTCTTTAAATCTTGGTCCTGAAAAGTTCATCGATTAAATAATTTAACTTTAACAATTCCATATTTTTAATATATATATATATACGTGATGACACTATCGTGTTGCTGGTTATCTGTTTACATTTATAATAACTAAATATGATCTCTCAAATCATTGTTGTGTAACATATCATTAAATTTACAAACAATTGAAACACTATCAACGATCTTTTTTTTATCGTGTATTATTTCTCACTACAGGCAAGCATCAACAACATCGTTGGAACCGTAGGAAACCTCAATAACATCATCGGTGGAAATATCAACAAACTGAACGAATGTCTCGCTATCGGAGGAAGCAACCCATCCATCATTGACCAGCTCGCATCTGCCCAATGCGTCATCACTTTGGGAGGAAGCTTCAAGGCAGAAATCACCGCTCTCGTTGGCCAGGTAACTATGTATTATATATAATATTTAAATAACACTGTATGTCATGAAAATATTTTTAATATTCCACCCAATTTCGACATTAGCTTTTACTTCAACAAAAATTAATTTCGTTGCTTTGGTAAACATTAAATATATAATCAACCAGAAGTATAATCATGCAATTTATTGGATATCTTATATTTGTTTAAAAAAAACCATATTTTAATGATTGATCAATAAAGAAAATTAAATTTAAAAGAGATCCTAATTAACAGCAATTACTATATGGTTTTACAATAAGACCAGAACAGTCAGTATTTTTTAATATATTATGGTTTTAAATAAATAACTTTAATATTTGTTTTATTTGCAGATCAACGCTGACGTTTCCAACCTGGTTCAAGCCGGGAGCAACCTTTCCAAGTGCTTCTAAATTAAATAAATTTGAATGAATTCAAATAAATAATTTTATTGACAATACTTTTCAACCTCTTTTGATAACTTAAAATCAATACAAATGCAATAAATTTTCCGATTTATACATCTTGTCTTTTATTTTTTGTATTTATAAATGACCTACGTACCAAAAAAAAAACAAGAATGGTCTATTCATGAAACTATTTAAGACAAAACATTTTTTCATCAGAATTTGAGATGAATTTGGTATTACCTGATATACTTTATCTCAAAAAAGGCTTCTAAAAGATTGGTTATAAATCAAGAAAATCATATCGAAATACAATGATTGGTTTTTTGTTAATTGTATATTTCGACAGTCGACAATTTCAAAACAAATAACACCGATACAATTTCAAAGTAGAATACCATGAAAATCATGAAAAATTTGCAAATATATTTACGATGAGAATAATGTGTCATAAATTAGACCATAATTGTCAGAATTCTTAAAGTTTTAGATTTGTCAGTTAGTAATAAAAATTATACACATTTTTTAAATGGTTTTCGTCGTGTAATATAATAATACAATCCAATTTAATTCAAATGAATAAAACCTTCCTCACCTAATATGCCATACAACACATAATTCAAATATGAAAAATTGGGAGTAATAAATAACTGACATGCATTTTTTTTAAATAAAAATAATAGATAATAATCTGTAATATCTTCGTTTATGAGTATCATATCTTTTTTGATTTGATTTAATATTCTGATAATGGTCTGCTTTCCGATAAGAAGATTAAAGTGAATTTGTTGCAATCTGTTAAATTAAATTAGTAATTGATTTGTAAGTTACAGAAAATACGTATTTTTTCAATATTTATCCCGGGAAATTTGACATTATGCAGAGGTTTCTAATATTTTTTACTTTCGCTCTCGCGGCTTCAACTGTAAGACATTTTGGATAAAATAAAACTTTTTTTTTTCATTAAGGTTAAAATCAATTATAAGTGTGTGTGCTAACGTTTGTCTGGAGAGTGCGTGACGTGGCGAATCGAGCAAGCGATTTGCAGACAATATCGGTTGCTAAAAATGCCTGACGTCTTTTTGGAAAGATCAGGGAAAGATCAGGGAAATATTTTGATGATTTTCTAATCTCGCCCACCTGCACGCATGACTGCCTATCTAATTAATATAATTTAAATGTTAAAACTAATATACATTATTATCACGTAGCAGTGCCAATTCTCATATTTTTCAAATTATTTAATGTGAGCGATAGACAGAAAAATCTTTACATGTATTCATTAGTTTAAAATTATTATTTCATTTGAAAAAATATAATTTCTTTTGTATCGATTTTTCCTTAGGATGACAAAAGTGTAAATAAAGATGTTTTGGGGACATTAGCTTGCCTCGATGTGACCTCTACGGAATTTCAAGTAAGAGTTTATATTTTTTATGAAGAGCTAAAAAAAAGTTTTGCGTCTTTTTACTTTGGGAATTTCGTTAATTCATGAAGTTTTGAAATCCACTCATTTTTTATTGAAAAATCCTAAGATTTCAACATCGCCAAGTAAAAATTTCTCAATCCCAAATTTAAATACAATGTTATAGTGAATGTTTTTCATGGTATTGAAAAAATTGTCGATTCTGAAATCCCGGGATAACAAAAGGGGTCCGAGATTGGATGTTTAGTAAAAATGTACTAAAACTAAAATAAAAACGTCATATAACAGCTTAAATTATAAAATATAAAAATGTATACTGATACTTCATTCTTTTACCGTCGTAGTATGGTATCAACAATCTCGTTGACACAGTAAAAAACTTTAACAACATCATTAATGGAAACAACGAAAAGTTGGACGGGTGCCTGTCTTTAGGAGAAAACAACTCATCTACCGTTGAAGATATTGTGGTTGCTCAATGCATCATTGATTTGGGAATTAAATTCAGGGAAGAAATAACTGACGTAATTATCCAGGTATTTATTATTTCAGACTATCTTATATCAATGTATACCAGTATAAAATTACCAATAATGATTCAATTAACACTGCATTAAATATGGGTCCGTTATCTGTGACCAATATGAAGAAATTTTATTCAAGATCAATAACGTTGTTTTATTTTTTCAGATAAATAATGATGTCGCTTACTTGACTGAGAAAGCTAACAGCTTCTTCAAATGCTTCCTACTTAATCCTTACGTCTTAAGTTTACAATAAGTTCATTTAAAAGCTTAAATAAAAACTTTCAAAAACAGATGCAATAAGTTACTATACTAAACATTTTCATAAAAAACATTTTTTCTTTCCTATAGCAACGTATTTGTAATTCTTAATTCACGAGCGTAATGTCTTATCTTAAAATCATTGTATTTATTTTACCATGAACACTTTCGAATCAATTACACTTGTGAGAAAATTCTTCCAAATGATATTTGTATATACTTAATAAATGTTAAAATATATACCCGTTTTTATAAACAAATAAACATTCTATAGTGGTGCTTTGTAATTAATGGCTTGTATGTCTAAAAATATATTATTTCTCGAATTTTAACAAGATTTTTTTGTGTTTTATTGAGTTGTTACGCAATATGTTTGTATAATTAAAATAGATATATATATATATAATACTCACCTGCTATCAGTAGATTATGCTTGTTATGAGTGTAACCAAGACCATTAAAAACAAAAATGTCGGGCTATTAAAAATAAAGAATTATTGAATCAAACGCTTCAATTATAATTTAAGCTATACAATTCTTAACTGAATTATTTAATTGAAAAAATCTATTTGTATTAAAGTCATTTTTTTAATCTATCATTTTCTTGAGTTATTAAATTCGCTTGAACTTAAAAGAAAACCATTTTGTAAGGTTAATAATACCAATGAACTTATTTATACAAAAACTATGTGAAGAATTCAAAAAATCACATCAGATTTCAGCCTAACGTCACAGTAACAATTGTGTACAGATAGATATTCGTGAAATATTTTTCACCTAAATATGTACACGAATTTCTAGAAAAATCTTCCTTTTCCATAAAGTTGTAATTAAATAGATCATCCAAAAAAAGAAGCAAATGCGTCTACTAAAGGCATACGAAACTATATAAATAAAATGGAAAACGTTATAATTTTCTTCGACAACAGAAATGGTGTTGGGAGTTCAAAGTCATAAAAATATTGAGTAGGTACTTAAGACCGGTTTTGAAAGTAAAATTTTTATTCATATTCATATTTTTTTTTCAATCCACACCACAGAACATTAAATTTAAAACAACAATAATTCACATCATTTTCATTTTGTCGCAAAAGACGTTTTTTATTCCAAACACTTCTTATTTTTTTTTATGTAAAACATTTTTATTAAATGTTATTCATCAAAAAATCACTCAAAGTGATTTTTTGTGAATACATACTATGACAAACTCAAAAAACTCAGAACAACAGGACACAATACGTTACTTTTCTAGTGCAAAATAAAAGATATGTAAAAAAACTGAGCAAAAATATTTTTCGTTTGATAATCTTTATCAATCCTTCGATAAATAATTAAAATAAACATTATCTTTAAACGCGTCATCTAGACTCAACAACTATCCAAAACTACTGATCTAAAATTTCAAAAAAAATCGCAATAACAAAGATACAATCTTTACTACTAAGAATAATAATCCTACTATATCAAATTTTTTATCAGGTTTACGATTATTAAAGTATCATGGTTTTAGCTTATTAGTTTTAAGATAAAATTAATTTTTACCATAAAACAAATGGAAACTATGCATTTTTATATTACTTTTGTGTATTCAAAGCAATAATCATTAAAAACAAAATGAAGGGATTCCTTGTTTTTTTGACCATCGCCCTTGTGGCTTCAGCTGTAAGTTATTTTAATAATTATTTATTTATTAAATATTCAACATAAATACTTAAATTCTTATCAGTTATGGTCTGGGTTATAATACTTGCATGCAAATATAAATTACGCCTAATTTTATGAACAGTATTATAGTTTGATGTGATAACCTAAAAGTTTGTTTAATATATCTATGTATTTTTTAAACAACTGTTGAAATAACATTTGTTATTATTTCATTAATTAATATAATATAACTAATAAAGTATTGTGTTTTTCCTATTTCAGAGCGCTGCCAGTTTCCATGATGTGGTATATATTTATAATTTAAAAATATTCGTAAAATACCATAAGTAACTCAATCGAACAATTAACAAACATTTTTTTTTTTTTTTTGGTTAGGAAAACTAAAAAGTCATTGATGATGCTTTGAACACCATCTAGTGCCTGAGAGAAACCGTTGCTGGATTTCAAGTAAGTAGAAATCAAAATTTAAAAAAATAGCTCTTTCAACATATTATAGTTAAACGAAAGTTTACTTTGAAGGTTAGTTTAAAGTTTACTTGTTTATGTGTGAAAAATTGCTCGAATACTTCCATTAAAAGTACCATTTTTATAACATGTAAATATAGCCACTATAGAAAAACAGTTAAGCTTATGTTTTCGAAAATATTTCGAATGTATTTTCAAACTCATTTTCTTTTCATGACTTATTTTCTCATTAAAGTCAAGCATCAACAACATCGTTGGAACCGTAGGAAACTTGAACAACATGATCAGTGGAAACATCAACAAATTGAATGCATGCCTTGCTATCGGAGGAAGCAACCCATCCATCATCGACCAGCTCACTTCTGTCCAGTGTGTCATCGCTTTGGGAGAAAGCTTTCAGACAGAAATCAACGCTGTTGTCGCACAGGTAAGATTTTGCCAAAAAAATACTTTTATGATAGTTTCTTCGAAGTATACTAAAATATGAAAATTTATAACAAATTCACCATTGTTGTGTTGTTTGCCTTTGAAATCTATTTCATTAACTAGTTATTAATAATATTCAAAGCAGGCAAAATCAAAATTAAGATTTTACGATAACTAGTTGACCATAAAATTAAAACTGTTTATTTAATGGTTGCATATGTTCAACTTATTTTTCAGATGAACGCTGACGTCAACAACTTGGTCCAGACCGGGAATAACTTCTCCAGGTGATTTTAAATTAAAACAATTTTTCAATTTAAAAAAACTGTTTTAATTTCAGATCTAATACTATCATTAAATTACTATTTTATATAATAATAAAATAAATACAATACTTCCGATTTAACATACTCATTGTTTTTTTTATTGAATTTTCTGTTGTCACACCAAAATATATACACTATATATGTACATATAAGGTAAACTACTCAACTATCCCCTCCTTGCCTCCCATTTTTATTATAGTATATGAGAATAGCAAAATAAATTAAATCATTCACACTTAAGCAAGCATTTGCGAAAGTAAGTTATCTGAGGATACCTCTAAAAAAGGCGAAACAACTGTCACATTTTTTGCACAATACGTGGAATAAACACTATGCTATTTTATTTTATTTTAAACTACACTTTGTCAAAAATGTCATTGTTTTACTTTGGCTGTCTCAAGCTTCTTTGAGAAGCTTGTGTTAGAAAATAACTGATTTTACAATATTTATTTTTTTTTAATTTTACTTTTTTCTATAATTTTGGACAAAATTGACTTATAGTTTTTTACCTCTCACATTGTCCATTATTATAATTTTGACGTAAAATAGTTGGTAGCAAGCTTATTTAATATAGTATCTCTTGAATAAAATTCAATTTTAAGCTCATATTGTTAGGTAAATTGCTTAAGTAAATTGAAAAAAATGAGTCTTTACTTCGACTGGCGAGCACAATTTATAAATTCAGCATTTGCTTCCGAAAGTCAAAAATACAATTTAAATCACTTTTAAGGTGGTCACTGTCAATACTTGGTGTAAAGGCATTTTATTAAAAGAATAAAATACTCATATGCACTAATTCCACTTTTATTTAATATAATTAGGACTAGTTTCACTGAATATACAACGTAAGTCCAGTATAAGTATTACGATAAAATTTTCATTCAAATTTCAATTTCAATTCAAATTTTCAGCATCATTATCAAACCGTTATTTGAATTTCTAAATAATTTAAAATTGAAGAAATTGACGACTAGGTAGTTGTTTTTATTTTTTTTCTTACAATATTAAATACAGTTTTATTAAATGGTTATGCAGATAAGTTATTTTGTGATGAGAGTTATATTAGTTTGTTTTATATTAAATAACATTTTTCAGTCTTTAACGAATCGCAAACTGCTATCAAATAAGTAAAATATGTATTTTTATAACAACATATTACAGCAGTAATAAATATTAAGATACGATTACTTCTTGTATCTTGAAAAACCAGTTTTTAAAAAATGCAAATAACAGATATGAGATCGCGAGCAATAACAGATTCGAGACTAACATTTTATAACACTTAACTTTTATGGATGATTATTGATAAGCAGGAATGTCACACCAAAACGCTAATCATGTTAGTGAAAGCTCTTATAAGTATTGTAAATACGTTTCTATGATTTTATCTTCAGCGTTTGTCTTATCAATAGCCGATAATCTTAGTACGGACGTTAGTCATTAGAAAATGCGACGGCGTCGGCTAATTTAGAAGCACATTGCTGAATTTTTAAAAAACGACTTCATTTTGCTGTTTTTTAATGTGACCCGCAGCAAAAACTTGCATCCCCAATGTGGCCGGACAACCAAAAAAAATTTTCTCCCCTGTTATAGTTTAATATTTAAATATTAAGTTTATGCAACTATACATTTACGAAAGTTGCTGGATCGTATCATGGTTCCAAAATGTTTTATTTTTTATTAAATTCATTGAATTTTATTCACAACTCTAAATACAGTTTTTAGTGATGTAAGGAAGGATTAAGGCTTCACATTGTAAGATTAAGGACTTAATCATTTTTCTTTTCATCGTTGTATTTTTTTTTTGTCGATTCTTTCTGAAAATTAATAAGAACCGGCATAGCAATTATTGAAAAGTTGACACTAAATTGACTATAATGAAAATATTTTTTAACAAAACACACAACTGTTTTACAACGAGCATTATCAAACTCGTCGTGAGCGAAACCGGTCCTGATCTTGCAAAATTAAAAGTGGAAATTAGTACAAAATAATATTGTGTTTTTATAATATAATTATTGACAGTGCATGCCTTAGAAGTATAATGAAAATGATTAAAACGTTTTACAAATAAAGGCTATTCAATTTCAATTACATGAAAAACTACACAAGTTTTATTTATTATGTTATTATGCCTTTTCACCAAATATTGGCAGTGAACACTTTTTAAATGAGAGCTGGTTGTTATTCAGACGTTAAAGCTCACTATTTACTTTGAAATATTTGAATAAAGACAAGTGTGGTTAAAAAATACCTAGGAATAAGCTTATCGTACTACCTACTTACTATTTTTGGGAAAATAGGTGGTTTGGTTAGGTTTGAATATGTTTTTATAATCTTAGATATTCATGGCTTTGAACGCAAATTTATAAATTCCTTCAATCCCCAACATTTCTTAAAGGGTTTGTTCAGATATTCTGAACCTTAACCTTATAATCATAAGTGCAAATGCCCAAGAATGCTTACCAACTGGCAACAGTTTTATTTTAGTTATTATATTTTTCTTTTATAAAATAATTGGTAACCTTTTATGCTTTCATCGATCTTTATGAAGTTTCAAATTTATTTTTAATCGATAATAAATCAATGTACTATTTTATTTAACTCTCCTACAAAGTTACCAAAATGAAGTGACTATTGTTTTCGTTGAAAATATTAATACACTGAACTCTCGTTATACACGATTTTTTACGAGATTTCGAAATAACACGGTGCAAAAACAAATCAAACATTCATTTAACAATGCGTAACAGTAATTTGGAATCTCCTACATCCCTCGCATGAACTTAATACTCAGTAATATGCGTAGTATGCGAAAAGGGGCATCTTTGATTTTTTAAATAAAATTAAGATACAATAAGCAAAAATTAATTTTATTTTTCGACTAAAAAAATATTTAGAATATTTTTTACACTTTTTTTACACGGTATCTCGTGGAACGTATCTACCGTGTAAATGGAGGGTTCAATGTACAGTGTTAGCTTTAATAGAACTCCTTTTTTAACTAAAATTTACAAACTTACTTTTAGCGAACTGTCAACGCTATCATAATACCTAGTAATTTAAACAATGCAAATTTAATAATGAAGTCCATCAAGCACCTTCAGTCGAAATTTTATATTATACCTCGTAACGATGTGTATAAAATGTAATTATTATAATCAATAAATTAGATAGACTTATTTCACTTTTATTTTAAAAGATCAGGACCGCTTTCGCTCATGACGAGTATTATCAACTGATTGATTGATAAATGCTCGTCGTGTGCGAAACCGATCCTCTTCTTTTTAAATAAAAGTGGAATTAGTAGAAATGTAAATTTTATTTTTTGAATATCTCTCGCGGCTCGGAGACTAGAAAAATACGTTTCTGCCGATGGGGCTCTTTTTTGACCCCAGTGGTTTCCTCATTATTAAATTACAAAAGGTCCAAAAACTATGATATAAGAAAACCTTAATATAAACATTGTATCACTCATATTAAAATAGATATTTAAGGAAATGTTGGTATCGGGGTCGCATTTCTTGAGCTTAGAACCGGGAAAGATATACTGCCTTTCCACCATTGACAGTGAACACCCTAAAAGTAATAATTATTATAAAGTAAATTAAAGCAATCCTGATTTTTATAAGACCATATAGTTTTTAATGTCAAAGATTATTTTACAAATACTTAAATCACAAAATCTATAAATACACTTTATCGACAGCAAGATTCTTCGAGGCAAGTTACTAACCAATTGTTTGATTGTTATTATCTTGAAAAAACAACAAAAATCTGAAAAATGTTCTTGTGGGTATCTCTTATCTACCCTTCGGTGACATCGTTATTTATTATCTGTATTATGAAATTAATTATCATCTTAAAATACGTCATAAAAAAACTAAATTCGACCCAATGCCAATTAAGTGTGCATATTATATACACGGAAAAACTATCTTGATTTATTAAAATAATCAGTATGAAATACTTAGATTTTCATCTTCCTTCCGATTTTCATGAGGTATCAGATGGTGTTTAGATAAAAATATTTTTTACTATAAAATAGACAGAATTTATTCATTTTTTATATTACTTTTGTGTATTCAAAGCAATAAGCATCTATAACAAAATGAAGGGATTCCTTGTTTTCTTGACCGTCGCCCTCGTGGCTTCAGCTGTAAGTTATTTGACTAATAATTATTTATTTATTTTATGTGCAAGAGAAATATTAAAGTTGTTTAAATATTTTTATATTTAATGCGATTGAAATAAATCTTTTTTTACAAAATATTTGACGCTTAAGTTTTAAGCCGTAATGGTATTAACGTAGATAAATAATGGAGTAAATATTTTTATATTATTATGTTATATTTTTTAAAAGTAAACACTATTTTATTTGTTCTTTTAAAATAACTGTTTTTAACTACATTTTACAAACGTTCGTAATCATACTTTATTTTCAATTGATTAACACTTCATATTTTTTTTCTGATTTCAGAGCGCAGCCAGTTTCCAAGATGTAAGTATTATTTTTTTTAATTTGAAAATATTTTTAAAATATCATTGGTTGTATCAAAATTGTATTAATAATACACATTTTTTTATTTTTGTTTAGGAAAACAAAAACATCATTGATGATGCTTTGAACACCATCAAGTGCCTGAAGGAAACCGTTGCTGGAGTTCAAGTTAGTATTTTATAATTTAAAAATAATTTTCAACATATTCAAACAGTTCATATCCGTCTTAGAATTAAAAAAATAGAATGCAAATAATTATTTATAGCACTGCTGCTTTTATTGGACAAGCTTCTTTCTTTATTATTACATCTTTTTACACAGTTTAAATCAATATATTAAATTAAAAAACAATTGTATCATTTCAGTCAAGCATCAACAATCTCGTCGGAACCGTTGGAAACCTGAACAACCTTGTCACTGAAAGCGTCGGTAAATTGAACGCATGCCTTGCTATTGGAGGAAGCAGCCCATCCATCATTGACCAGATCGCTTCTGCTCAGTGTGTCGTCTCTCTGGGAAATAGCGTCAAGGCAGAAATCAACGCTTTAGTTGCTCAGGTAAGATTATCATTACAAATAATTTACCGTAACATATTGTCATGATTATCCTAATTATGAAATACTTGTATTATCTCAGCTATACTGAAGGCAAAAACTACATAAATAAAAAAAAAACGTTTATCATTACTTTTACTTTATATTTTCATGAAACATATTAATTCAATGCTTTTTTTTCTTTAACAGGTCAATGCTGATCTCGCCAACTTGGTCCAGACTGGAAGCAATCTTAACCAATGTTTTTAAATTAAATTAGGTTAATTTAATTGACAACTTCTCGCAAATGAATTACTCACTATTTACCAATTTGAAAATAAAATAAATTCTTCCGATATTATTACTTGTTTTTTATTTCATTTGTTTGTTTACTTTTTACGATATCTTGTCATCATGAAATAGCACTGGTTCATATATCCTGGAGATTTTTTCAATTAAATATTTTAATTAAAAAGATTTTTTTATAATTTCGTTATTTTACTGATTGTGCTATAAATTGTAATACGTGCCTCGTCAAAATGGAAAGTATTTTTAGATTTAATTGATATTTTAGTAATACTATAGGTTTTATCTTGCCTACTCTTTGCATTTAGTAAAAAATAAATCTCAACCTTTACTTTGAATCATTTATTTTGAATTATATATTTTTTTTAAAAAAAAACCTAACAATATAGTGAGTATAAAAATACTTTTAAAGGTGGAAAACACATGTCACGATGAGTAATACAATGACTGAAATAAAATAAATAAATATTAAGTTTATTTTCTAATAAATATGAATTTTCAAAAAGATACAACCGAATCCATTAAAAACAAATATTTTGTTTGCTTTATAATGTATAAATATGTTTGACTCATTAACAGAAAATATATAATGGATTTTATAAATATTATATATACCAATACATGAATCATTAAAATATAATAATGACATAGATACAGCAATGAAAATTATCACTTTTCGGATGTTCACTGTCAATACTTGGTGGAAAGGTATTATATATAAAGAAAAAACATAATATTTCTTTGTACTTAATTTTCATTTTAATTTATCAAGATCAGGACCGGTTGGTGAGGTGACATGGTGAGCATTGTAAACTGATAAGAAATAAAATTTAACAGTGCTATTTATCACTTTTAATGTGTTCACTGTCAATACTTGGTGGAATGGCGTTATAATAAAAATAATAAAACATTTTTAGTACTTTTTCCACATAAAATTTATTAGATCAGGACCAGTTTCGCTCATCGCGAGCATTATCAACTGATCAGTTGATAATGCTCGCGATGAGCGAAACTGGTCCTGATCTAATAAATTTTATGTGGAAAAAGTACTAAAAATGTTTTATTATTTTTATTATAGTGCTATTTATAGAAACAAATTAAAATGAAATGCTGTAATAAGTAATTGACATTGAAAAGAATTTACAGATTACAGTAGAAATTATCAATAAGTGAGACCAAAATCACAAAAATCAAAAACACCTTTAACATGTTCTTTTATAGGAAACCAAGGCAGGGAGAAAAAAATTAACGATATTGAAAAGTTATTAGTCTATTTATCATATTGATTGGAGAAATATACTGGATTTATTTTATGAACTATAATGATCTGATGGTATAAAGATATTTAAATTAAACTAAAATGATTTAAAAAAATCAATTTGGAGTCTGAATCGTATTTTTTACCTGATATGAATTAATATAAACTTAAAAATTTTATCTTTAAAACGTTGAAAATTTTAATTAATAAAATAAAATTATCGTAAAATCTGTACCAACTATTTGACTTCTTTAAATTATCTAGTAGCAGAAGCGTTTAAAATATGTTTTTAAGTGTTGGACAATCACAATATAATTGATTTCGTTAACTAACGCTCTTTAAGTACAAAAACAAAAAAAAATATCATTAAACTGGTCACTATAAATTTAGTATAAAAAAAAAATACTATTCAAAATTATGAACAAGCGAAACTCGTTAACGTTTAACAAATGATGAAAATCCACATTTGGTTAAAACAAAAACCGGAAAAGACGATTACAAAAGTAATTTTACAGACTCGACAGTTTGATGGTGTGAGGTAGTAGCTACCAAACTCTTTGAGAAACTGGCTGGACTGAATTTATTCTAATAATTGGGTATCTATTAAAAATTAGGCTTACTGTAAACCAATTAAAAAGGTATAAAGTAATACTAAAAGCATTCCAATTATTGTTTTGTTTGTATATTTTAACAGTCTTACATATTGTATATTGATTTAATTTCTTGAGAATACATATATTTTAATACCCTACTTCCAGAGTGCACTTTATCTGAATTTGGCCGTATCGAGTTAAGTATAAAAAGTATTTCAGAATACATACATCCATCCATCACTTTCAACAACCAAGACGTTATTATGGTTCACTAAATTCTAATGATATTTTTGAATCTTACATCTGGTCGCTTTGCCTCCAACAGCACATGTTATACCTTACTTTCTTCACTTTAGATCCACTACCGGATTATCCCTATTGTTTTATTCCAATTGATGTATTAAAATCAACCTAACATAGTTATCAACCAAATCAAGAATTTATAAAATTGTTATATCGGATTTTAAAAATAAACCAAAATTTCGGACCTTTTTTTATTTTTTGTCCCTCGCACAACTTTCTTTCATTTTTTCAATTCGGGATTAGTAATATCACAATCTCAGGATGGGAGGCCCTAAATACAACTGGAATAGTTCTTAAGGTGATGCGACCTAAGACTTCCTTAACTTCTTAAAACCTCAATTTATTAAATTTGAATCGTTCAAACTATGTACATTCTCACAGATTTTGTCACTAACGACCCGGGTTTCGCCTTTCGGCATCTTCAGGCATTCAAGTGCACGGATGAACTTGAACTGACGCTTAGCAAATGAAAGTTTCGTGTTTATATAAGATATAAATGCATCACTGAGTCCAAAGCCATTGCTGGCGAAAAGGATGAGCCCATGGGAATGCCAACAGATTTGAGTAGTGAGCAGTTTCAAGAATTATATAATTATTTTGTCGGCAAAGGTTTTATAATTATATGATTTTATGGTTATATAGGGTATAGAAGTGGAGATGTGGGAAAGTTTGATATTTTGTTTAAAATCGGAAGGCTTTGCAGCTGTGCTTTGTTGATTTCTAAAATTTCCTGGAAAAAGAGCTTATAACTGTCCGTATTTGGGTGTAATATTTTTATCCCTTGTTCCTGATTGAACACGTGTCCTTCCGAAATTAAGTGATTAGCAAAAGTAGACGTGTCTTTTTTCAATCTAAAGGCTGCCATATGTTCTAAAACTCGGATGTTCAGTGTTCTTTCTGTTTTGCCGATATAAAACTTTGTAAAGTGAAATATCAAACTTTCCCACATCTCCACTTCTATACCCTATATAACCATAAAATCATATAATCATAAAACCTTTGCCGACAAACAAATTATATAATTCTTGAAACTGCTCACTACTCAAATCTGTTGGCATTCCCATGGGCTCATCCTTTTCGCCAGCAATGGCTATGGACTCAGTGATGCATTTATATCTTATATAAACACGAAACTTTCATTTGCTAAGCGTCAGTTCAAGTTCATCCGTGCACTTGAATGCCTGAAGATGCCGAAAGGCGAAACCCGGGTCGTTAGTGACAAAATCTGTGAGAATGTACATAGTTTGAACGATTCAAATTTAATATTGAAATTCCACCAAGCACCTTCAGTTGAAATCTTAAATTAACTCAATTTATTAATTTATCAAGTTGATAATGTCAATATAAAAAGAATATCTTCTCTGATAAATTTTTGTATTTTTATTATATTAATTACATATCATTTAATATTTGAATCATTCAAATTAAAAGCACTTTTTTTATTTTTCACCAACAGCCTGGGTTTTGCTTTTCGTCACATTGCTGGCATAGTGCACAAATAAATTCCAACAGACAATTTCAATCGTTTATAAGAATGAATTATAAAAACATTTTTTACCACTTAAATCTTGGAACTATTGGATTGTAAAAAGGAAAAAGGACGAAACCCAAAGTTTTTTCAAAACAGTTTTTTTCGATAATCACAATGTATACAAGTTGATACACGTTCTATCAAAGAGTTGCAAGCTGAAAATGCTGAATTAGTATCTAAATTTAGCTTTTAAGTTTGAAAAAAAGAAAGGCCTGTGACAATTGCGATCAGGAAAGAAGATTTCATTTCAGATATAGTCAATTATTAAACCAGTTTATTAGTTTACATGAACTTTAAGGTTGTGTATATTTCATAATATGTCTTTGGCTCAAAATCATTAAAAAACGTTTTTTGTTTCTTCTGTAAAATTTGTTATGGTTTGGTTACGTCCTTTTTTTCTTGTGTCTTAGTGTCTTTCTACCTTACTCATGACAATTTTTGTAGAAAAAAATTTGCAAACAAATGTCATTGATTTTTTCTATATTTAGAATGTAGAATCAATTAATATTTGTTTTCTTTTTATATTTAATATGACGTGACATATTTAAAAATATTTTGAGTGAATTATATTTAATCATAATATTTTAAATCGCGAAAGAAATGCCCATGATAAAATAAAGCTTGTATAATTTAATCAAAAAACATGAACTTTTTGTACATTATCACAGTATTAATTTGACAAAACTATAACGATAGTTAGAGCATTTTCCAGTGTATTTTGTATGCAACACAAGTCACTGACTTCTTCAATATGTTCAAATTAAGTCAATATTTTTCACTAATTCTTTTACTGTCAATTACTTTTTGACAGTTGCTCACTAGTTATTTCGCATCATATGGTTTAAATTTAATGAAATTAGATTGGACGTTTAATATTTAATGTTATAAATATAAGCAAACTTATTGCAACAGTATTACAACATTAAACTCTTGTTTTTAAGGTAAGTAATGTAGAAATATTCTTATTTCCGCATAATTGATTGAAATTCTGACACATTGGGGATTACGAAGATTGACAGCGATATGCCAATCAACTCGCTTCACTTGTATTCTATAAATATATATCTTTATCAATATAATACGTATTTATCTGGGAAATCTAATGAAAAAATAATTATTTTGCTTGATTCAACGCACAACGTTTTTAAACCTTCATGTTTGATTATAATCAACTTAATAACATAAAAATCTGAAACACGTCAAAATTCTTAACATCTGGTTGTCGTTATCTACCTTTAGTAGAAAAACTTATTATCTTCATATCGTTTATTTGATAAATTTTAATTATATACGTCACAGAAAAACATCATTCGATATCCAATCTAAGGCCAAGCAATTCCTAATACTATTGACATTGAAAAAAACTATTTCGTTGCAAATAATCTGCCAAATATATACATTCCGATCTTCACTCGTCGTGTGATAGCAATGTTATCAAGATACTGAAAAGATTTAGTTTAAGATTGATTTTTTTAAGTATATAAGGACCAGAAAATATTTATTTGATACAGTATTCTTGTTTTCTCAAAGCAATAATTCAGCAACATGAAGGGATTCCTTGTTTTCTTGACCGTCGCCCTCGTGGCCTCAGCTGTAAGAAAAATCTAATTTTACTTATTTTACTGGCAATATTTTTGAATACAATATTAAATAGGTTTTTTGTATTTATTAACAAAGTAATGTAAAAATATTTAATACACAAAAAATGGTTTAAAAACAATAATATTTATTTCTTTTTCTGTTTCAGAGCGCAGCCACATTCCAGAAAGTGGTAAATATAAATAAATATCAATTTTCATTATCCATGTGTCTCATTTTTTTAAATTGTTAAATTAATCTTTTTTTTTCTCTTAGGAAGACAAAAATATCATTGATGATGCTTTGAACACCATCAAGTGCCTCAAGGAAACCGTTGCTGGAGTCCAAGTAAGTAACATAAAAATAATATAAATTAAATATTTTTGAAATTAATAGTAGATAAAAACATTCTTTGCTATGATTTTATCTCACTTGCATATTAAGTTTTCATTAAATTACTAGAAAAATCTTCATTTAAAACTACTAATTTTAAGTTAGTGTCTGGTATTTACTGTTTTGGTATTGAAACCCAATTCTAAGGATGACTTTTTGAGGCACATTTTTTTGCATTGAAACATTTTGAATGCACATTTTTAAGCAGGACGCAAAAAAGTTTTTACGCATTTTATTGAATTAAGTATCTTGCACATTATCAAAAAATATTTTAGTCAGGACAAAAAAAATAAACTGATATTTAACTATTTGGTTTTAATAAACGATTTTTAACCAATTTGTGATTTTGGTCGTTCACAAACTCGCCTTGTGACATTTATCTAAAACACATGGTTTTATTTGTAATTGCAGGCCAGTATTAACGACATCGTCGGAACCGTAGGAAACCTGAACAACGTTATCAACGGAAACGTCAACAAATTGAACGAATGCCTCGCTATCGGAGGAAGCAACCCATCCATCATTGACGAGATCGCCTCTGCCCAGTGCGTCCTTGCTTTGGGAAATAGCTTCATGGCTGAAATCACCGGCATTGTTGGACAGGTATGATTCTCTCTTTTGAAGTATTTGATACTTAGTCATCCAAGATACGTATGAAAGCATTTCTAGGTCTGTTCCACAGTCTGAATTTCATGGCTTTTGTTTGCTTTAAAATTGCTATAGATTGTGCCTGTTGTTCATTAAAAATTGTTTGCTCAATGAACAAATTTCGTTTAAATACACTTGTCTAGAATACTTCATTCAAAGTGCAATCTTTTGTTGAATAAATAGTACATGGGGAACTAATATTAAACTAAACTAGAATCAATTAGTATGGTTGTTTTCAATGGTTGTTTTTTTCTTTCCAGATCAACAATGACGTCAGCAACCTCGTTCACGTTGGAGACAGCCTTTCACAATGCTTCTAAACTAAACCATATAAATTTCATACTCAAAATAATACTCAACCACAAAATTTATTACTTATTCACAAAAATAAAAATGTAATAAATTCTTCCGATATCTAATTACTGTCTTTTATTTTGATTGTTTGTCAATTTATAACAATTAAATATGTTTTCAAAATATTTTATATCTTGATTGTTTAAAAACTATTGAATAATATAGTTAATATTAGTACATGTGGCCATCACATGATTCTTCCAAGATTCTCTGCCCCCTGTCATTCCAGCGTCCCGTAGCTCCGCCGAGTACATCCTAGTCATTAGTGGCCTTCCACGACGGCGGAATCCATCTGGTCGGTAGAAGAGACAAACAGAATTCAGGTTTTCTTGTTGCATTCTCAGCACATGTTCAAGCCAGGTCCATCTTCGCCTTTTTGATTTTGGACGTAATTGACGGCTGTTTAGTCCGTTCCCCAATATCTATGTTTCTGGTAAAGTCAAACCACCGCACACCCAGTATTTGGCGCAGGCATTTGTATTCGAAGCACAGTATACGGTTACTCTGTGCTTTTGTAATGTGCCATTACTCGCAACCGTAAAGCAGTACTGTCAGAATACTTGTGTTAAACAGGAGGCACTTGGTTGTCACTGAGTACAACCGTGAGTCCTAGACTTTCCGCAGTGAATTAAAAGTTGCTCCAGCGATCCCCAATCGGATTGCGAGCTCTTTACGTGGATTGCTATCTCCCGTGATATGTATCTCCAGATACCTGAAGTTGTTGACCCTCTCGATGTTCTGGCCCGCGGTCGTTAGGGGGTAGTCTGGGACCGGGCAGGTATTGTTGCAGAACACATTGGTTTGACTCGCATTGACCTTAACCCTTTCCTTATTTAACACTACTGTAGTAGTGTTATATAATTGTCATAATTTACTCCCGTTTTTCTGATGTGTAACGGATACACAGCTTAAGAATGCGTGCTTTTTTTGCATAGTAAAGAAAGGGTTAAGACCAATGCGGTGTGAGTTGCTCTATAATCTGTTCATTGTTACCTGAATATCTTCTACAGATTTGTCAAATATGACAGCGTCATTGGCATACTCGAGGTCGCATAGTCTCAAGTTGGAGGCAACAGCTACACCTCGGTCAAGTGGACTTTCTAAGAATAAAGTCAAAGATTATGATGAAGAGGAATGGAGCTAAGACGCAGCCCTGTCTGACTCCGGTTGAAACCCCAAAACATTCGGTTTTACTATCGCCGACTCGTATGCAGCACTCACTACTGTCGTGCAGGCATTTAATAATGGCAACGATCTTGGTTGGGATTCCGTAAAGTTGTAATATTTCCTGCAGGGAAGATCAATGCATGCTATCAAAAACCTTCTTGTAATCCACAAGGCAAATGCCAGAGAGGTGTTGAATTCGTTGCTTTGCTGAAGAAGGCATCTAAAGTTGTGTATTTGGTCCGCACAGGATCGCCCAGGTAAAACCCCAGCTTGATTTTTCCTGAGAATACTCATGACTTTAATCCTTATTCTCGCCAAGATTGTCTGTGCCAAGATCTTGCCAGGTACACTGAGCAGTGTGATGCTTCGATAGTTATCACAGCATAGTGAGTCTCCTGTTTTGTGAATCGTAATCACCTCATCGTTGACCTTATCCCTCGGACAGCGTTCCTGCTCTCACACCTTACTGAAAAGTGTGTGCAAGGGGTGCAAAAGCACCACCAGAATTCACTTAATAAGTCCCGGATGGATACCATCCACGCCCGGCGCCTTCCATAATAGCTCTATATTACAAAACAAAGGATACATACAACTTTTTAGTAGTAATTATATATTCATTTAAATTATTTATTTATTAATGCATTTATTTTATCGAATCATGATATTTTCCATTCAGTTTGGACAAATTTAATAATAAAAAAAGTTTATTTTTATATGCGTTAAGCAAATATAAAATATACATTTTTGACAAAATATTGAATTAGTTTTTGTAATGTTTCATACTTTGACAATGTCTTGGGTCGAATAGTTTTGGACATTTTACATACATCACGAACATTATAATAATGATATGGATATTTTGAAGAGTTACATTTTTACTTTTTTTTCATACATTTTGATAAAATGTGCAATTAATTTCGATTATTTTGCATGTGAAAATTGCATATGATTTCCGGCTTTTTTCTATCACTTAATTATATTTTGTGACAAGTATTTTTGGACATTTTGAAAAGTTTTCTACTTACATCAAACATTATTTTTATAGCAAAATTATTACGGACGACACCCCACCAATTCCCTTGATATTTTTTGTCATCCTACATGTGACTCGGTTTCTCAACATTTAAAGAGTCGACAAAACCACCATTTTTATCATCTTATATGTGACACATTTTCTCATCGTTTAAAGAGTCGACACCTCGCTCTCTGCCTTGATCATTTTTGTCATTCTATATGTGACGCAGTTTCTCAACACAGTTGACACCCTTACCGCCTTGATTATTTTCGTCATTCCACCGGACCATCTTTCTACACGGCATCAGTAAATCATAATTAAAATAAAAATACATTTCGGAAGAAGAAGAACGGCCGCGGCAGGACACGACGGACAAGACAAAAAGTGTTTCTAATATTCTATTCTTATATTTTTGTTTTAAATAAAAGAATAGTGTGCCATTCAACTTTGACAGTAACAAAAGATAGTGGAGGATGTCGACTCTTAAAATGTTAAGAAATCGTGTAACATATAGGATGACAAAAATCACTAAGACAGTAGTAGGGTGTCGCCTCTAAAAATGTTGATAAACCGTGTCACATATTCAATGAAAAAAAATCATCAAGGCAGGAGGCGTGAGTGCCGACTCTTAAAATGTTTAAAAACCGTGTCAAAAATCATTGAGCTATATTGGCTATCGTTATCTATCCTTAGTTTGATTTTTTGAATTCTACATCGTCAATTTGATAAATCTTTTTATTTACGTCACAGAAAAACATCATTCGATGGTAAATCCAAGCAATTTCTAATAATATCGACATTGAAAAAAAACTCTTTTGTTTGCGAATAATCTGCCAAATATGTACGTCCCTATCTCCACTCCTCGTGTGATAGCAATGCTATCAAGGTATTGAAAAGATTTAGTTTAAGATTGATTGTTTTTGGTTTATAAGGAACAGAAAATATTTATTTGATACAGTATTCTTGTTTTCTCAAAGCAATAATTCAGCAACATGAAGGGATTCCTTGTTTTCTTGACCGTCGCCCTCGTGGCTTCAGCTGTAAGAAAAATCTAATTTTACTTATTTTATTGACAATATTTTTTACTTTAATTTTTGAGTAATTCAATAAAAAAACAAATAAGTAGATTTCTTTTATCTATTAGTAAAACAATATACACAAAAAAATGGGTAAAAAACATTAATATTTTTTTTTCTGTTTCAGAGCGCAGCCAAATTCCAAAAAGTGGTAAATATAAATAAATAATATTTTTTATTATCCGTCTGTCTTATTTTTTTAAAAATATTCAATTAATCATTTATTTTCTCCTAGGAAGACAAAAACATCATTGATGATGCTTTGAACACCGTCAAGTGCCTCAGGGAAACCGTTGCTGGAGTTCAAGTAAGTAAAATAAAAATAATATAAATTAAATATTTTTGAAATTGATAGTAAATTAAAATTCTGTCTGTGCTTTTATCTTACTTGCATATTAAGTTTTAATTAATTAATACGAACATCTTATTTAAAACAACTATTTTCAAGCAAGTGTTTGGTGTATGCTGTTTTGGTATTTAATATCTGTATAGAATTTTTTTGAGGCACATTTTTTGCCTTGAAACATTTTCATTTTTTTTTAGCATAATTATTAAACTCAATTTTGCTCAATAAAGCTTTGTTTGACTTTGCTTAATCAATATTTTACACATTTTATTTTATTAAGTATCTTGCACACTATCAATAAATATTTCAGTCATGCCAAAAACAATGTTTAACTGCTATTTGACTATTTGGTTTTAATAAACGATTTTCAAGACTTTTACCCGTTTTGTGATTTTGATTCTTCACAAATTCGCTTTGTGACATGTATCTAAAACATATGGTTTTATTTGTAATTGCAGGCCAGTATTAACGACATCGTCGGAACCGTAGGAAACCTGAACAACGTTATCAACGGAAACGTCAACAAATTGAACGAATGCCTCGCTATCGGAGGAAGCAACCCATCCATCATTGACGAGATCGCCTCTGCCCAGTGCGTCCTTGCTTTGGGAAATAGCTTCATGGCTGAAATCACCGGCATTGTTGGACAGGTATGATTCTCTCTTTTGAAGTATTTAATACCTGGTCAACCAAGACGCGTATGAAAGCATTTCTAGGTCTGTTCTACAGTCTGAATTTCATGGCTTTTGTCTGTTTTGACGCCAATTTTAACAAAATCAAAATTGCAACATATGTTAGTACTTTGTGATCTTAAATTGTATAAAAAGTTTAGCTGACCTAATTCATTTCTGATAAATTAAAAGAATTCAGCTTCAAATATATTAATATTTTTGTAAAAATCGTATTTTCTACAAACTGCTTTTGCAGTGGCTTTTTAGATAATTTGTATAGTTCTGATTAAGAATGCTAGGCATTTAATTTACTAATATTGGTATTAAAACAGAATTTTCCATCTTTATTAACTGTTGATCGGTGTTAATAATTACTTATGACCGTTCCACATAATATATGGGCCCATAAGATGTGAAGTGAGCCATGTGGTATTTCAAGAAAAAAAAAACAAATCAGATTCGTTTATTATATTCTATACATCTTAAAGTATCGTGAAAGTGAAGTAACCTCAGTTAAGATACATTACAATAGTGTTATATCCTTAAAATAAAAATATACAATCTAAAAAAAAGCACCAAGTAAAAACTGTACAAGAAAAAGTTGTTAAAATTTTACTAGTTCGCTCACTTCACCTCTCGAGGGCTTATATATTCATATTTTCAATGTATTCTAAAAATTGTGCATGTTGTTCATAAAAAAAAATGAGAAGAATTGTTTTGTAAAGGTTTGTTTTTTTCTTTCCAGATCAACAATGACGTCAGCAACCTCGTTCACGTTGGAGAAAGCCTTTCACTATGCTTCTAAGCTAAATCATATTAATTTGATACTCAAAATAATACTCAATCACAAAATTTAATACTCATACTCAAAATAAAAATGTAATAAACTTTTCCGATATCTAATACGTCTTTTATTTTGATTATTCGTCAATTTATAACAATTAAATATGTTTTCAAAATATTATATATACATCTCGATTGCTTGAAAACAATTGAATAATATAGCTAAGCAACTCCGTGTACCATGCAAAACAATAAAAAATCAATCCGAATTCAATGCACGTAAAAGAACAAAAACTTAAAACGTAATTAAATATTTTTTAACCGTTTTACATGGTAAAATAACATAACAATTTCGATCGTTTCAGTTGTAAACTTTATCGAAATTGTTTAAGATTTCGACTGAAGGTGCTTGACAGAATTTTAATATTATATTTGAATTGCGGGTTTCGCCTTTCGGCATCTTCAGGCGTTCAAGTGCATGGATGAACTTGAACTGACGGGTCGTTAGTGACAAAATCTGTGTGAATGTACATAATTTGAACGATTCAAGTTTAACGAAATTGATTTTTAAAAAATTAAGTTTTTTAATTACTTTCATTAAATAAAATATATGTTAAGTGTATTAACAGAATCAATTGTTATTTCTTTTAATAACAACCTTACGATAGTTAGTATGAACATGTTTCTCAAAATACGTGACACAAAACATTTTCTAATCTTAATTAATAAAATAGTTTCTAATATCTCAGTAATATTGATATAACTCATGAATAAGATAATATCTTTCTCCTGTCTTCTGCTTAAAAACATCATTTTTGATGATCTAATGTCAATATATATAATAATCTTCAGTGACATTGACTACAAATAATTTCAATTTAAACAAAATGTATGAAAAAATGACAAAATCAGTACTTCAAGTCAAATGATTTTTATCAAGTATTAAAAAATCAATTTTGTAGGTATCTTTTTCTTTACGTTTAAATAAATTAATCATATGTCAACTAATAATACTTTTTTTTACATAATTGTTTCCTTTATAAAAATGTTAATTGCCTCATACATTTTTAAGGATCATTGAGTTTTTTTATGAGATATAAATATGAATTACTTTTTACTCGTTTATGCCGCCATGTTTTGATCGATTTGAAATAACGAAAGAAACGCAACTTTTGCTTTGACAAAAACGACTATCACTATAAATTTGCCATATTAAGTATCTGTTGATCTTATTCTGAAGGACACATGATAATTCACTGTAGAAACAGAGTGGTGTTTAATTGCACTATATTTTACAACATCAGCAAAAATCCAGGTTAAATATGAAATCTGTTTTAATCACCCTGCAAATTAAATAAATCGTTTTTAAAATCAAATGTTACTGCTTGTAAAAAATGTTGGGCGTGATAATCACGACATACATATCACACTCAAATGCAAGTCTCCGTAATACTATCTTACTCGCAGATTGAACTTACAACGCTGGTCGTTTATTCGCACAGATACACGAAATATGTATTTGGGCCACAACTTGTTGAGAATTTTTATCATCATTTATTGGCAATTTATTAAAAATAAAACTTTTTTTATGCCACCTTTGGCATCATTTTGAAATTTGAGTACATGTGAAAAGAAAGGGCTTGGGACTTCTCATAGAAAACTTATGTTTAGTTAACTCCACTATAAGATTTTATAATACATGTAAGCAGTGCGCATGGATTTAAAAAATACAAAGCTTGTATTTTATGCCACGTTTTGAATTTTTTTTAAATAGTTTTCACTGATTTTGAAAAACTGTCAAAAAAAACTGCAGCACAAAAATGTATTTAAAATTGATTTACGTGACATCTGTGCGTTACTCGTGAAACAATCATGTCACCATTATAAAACTTATAATAATAAATCATATTATTTCTCTTATAATTGGGTATCTGTGATTATACATGCAAACTTTATTATACATAAAAAAGAAAATCAAGATTTATTTCACGCTGCAATGTTTCATTTTAATTATAAAATAATTCGATATTTAAAAATAAATAAATATCGAAAACCTAGCGTGCAAATATCATAAATCTCAAAATATTGAAAATTTTCCTTAAATGCAACCTTGTATAGCTTATTTTCCTTAATTGTTTAATATTTAATGAATTGAATTTTTATGTATATGTGAAGGCAAAAACTGCAATATTCCATTGAAGTTTTTTTTCAATCAAAATATCGTATATCATGTAATTACATACATATTGACATATATATTTATGGCATTAATTATACATATCGACTGCGGAAAGGAAAAAGGACGTAACCCACAGTTATGTCAAATCAGCTTTTTTCTATAATCACAATGTATCAAGCTTGACATACGTTTTATCAAAATTAGGTAAACTGTCAATGCCGAATTAGTATCTAAATTTAGCTTTTATGTTTGAAAAAAGATAAGCTTGTGAATATTGAAACCAAGAAAAATGACCGAAATAAAATAATTTCTTATACAATTTCTTTAATTAATATTAGATTATGTCAATTCAACACCAGTTTAGAAGTCTCCGTACACTTCAAAGTTGTGTATATTTCAGAATTTTCATATGGCCCAAGATCATCAAAACACGTTTTATGTGCCTTCTGTAAATTTTTCTATGTGTGGGTTACATCCTTTTTCCTTTCCACTGTCGATATGTATAGAAATATTTTGACACTAGAAACCTTGACATGAATGTCGGCTGTTCACAATAAATTTTATTTTTTATCTAATGGATTGTTCAGTCAAATATTTTCATTTTTTATCATAATCATATGATATCAACGCGTCCACCTAATTTCTATTATATAATATGTTATCAATTATTGTCTACCATTCGTAATAGGATGATTTAATTTTTCCTTTATTCGTTTTCAAATTTTATAAATCATATGGCAACTTCAAAAGCGAATGTACACAATTTGAACGATTCAAATTCATCATAGTGTTAGTTTATTTTTTACCGAAATATTCTTGTAATTATATATTTTTATTCTAGCCATATTTTTCCTTTTATTTGACCACGCATTTAAAGTTATCAACAATTTCCTTTCTTCTTAACGCTTCATACTTCAGGCTTAAATTTGTATTGTATTAGTTCAAAACAAAACCTGATTCGATATAGAATTTAAAACATATTTAATAAAGTACTCATTTTTTTAAAGACTTTAGAGTGGAATTAATAACTTTTTTCAATAACAGACTATTAATTTGACATTTTTCAGATAAACGGATTAAAAATCACGTCATAATTGAAACAGTTTTTAGCCTCTAAATAATTTAAAGTATACAGAACGTTTATATATGTCATTATAGAGTATTCATAACAGATCAAAGTGAGTGATCAAAATTGTATGTTTTATTATTTGTCCTCTGTAATCTAGCGATGATTACTTACAAATGCCGTGTCTAATATCTAGGTTCGATTCAAGTCACATTTAAATCCAAATATCTATTTTTAGGGTGTTCACTGTCAATACTTGGTGGAAAGGGGTTATATTAATAAAAACACAATATTCCTTTGTACTTCATTCCACTTTTTTAATAGGTCAGGACCGGTTTCGCTCATTGCAAGTCAGTTGACAATGCTCGCAATGAGCGAAACCTCCTGACTTCTCTGCCTGAAAAGTTCTTTATTTTTTATGTTATTATTACAAAATACATTAATTTATATCTTTTCGTTTTCAGGCATCGCTTGTTGCTGAGGTTATTCCAAATGTTTTATTTCGATTTAATAGATAATAGTGTTTTAATAATTGTAATATTCATAAATTATAAAAAAAAAAAAACTTTTCTTGAATTTGAAAATTGCTTGCTTTGAACAAAAATATTTTTTTTAAATTATCAATAGCAATACCGGTCAACGATTTTTTTATCCTTTTATTTTAAATACATTTGTAAACTTAGATATTATGCTCATTAATCTGCTACTAACGATAGTGGGACAAAAATTGTGTTGGCCAATGTAATCTGTTATGAATTTTTCATTCTACACATCATGTCAACAATATTTCATTCAAGCTTTAACAAGAGTAGAAAATATATTGTATTAGTCTATCGATGTTTCTATTAAAATTGAATCAATCAATATATATTTATTTATACACACAATTATTTAAATTTTGTCAGTACTCACTTCATTAATTATTTCAGGTTGCAGACAAAGGAATTGTCAGCACAATCAAAACGATCATGTGCTTAAGAGATACAGTACCCATTATACAGGTATTATTCATATTTGTATAGAAAAAAGATTTCAAATTTGTTAATTTAATATAAATAATTTAACTTTATAAATTGAAACGAGAGGTAATCAATATCATTGTGGATTCGGAGTATTGTTTTACCACATTGAATGATAGTGCTAGTTCAAAAAGGCAAATATTTGAATAGCCGGTGTTCAAATAATCAACTGATAAATGAATTTTATTTTTATTTCCAGTCGAATATTAACAACGTTGTTATGACAGCAAATGACGTTAAGGCAGTCGCTGGATCAGCCAAGGACAAAGTGAACACGTGCGTTGCTCTTGCAGGAGGAATACCATCCATCATTCAGAAAATCAAAATGATCAACTGCGTCACAAAAACCACTTATGTTATCAAAGCCGAATTAAATTTCGCCGTCGATAATGTAAGCAACAATTTTTTTATATCATCCTCTATAATCTATAGTCTATGGAAAACATATTTTTTGTTTTATTTTTAAACACAAACTTTTCATCACTTAAAATATGTTATAACAAAACTTAAGTTTAGTATACAATTTAGTTGATATTTTTTATATAAGACTCGTTGTGTCATTAAGGGCGATACCTGTTTTGTTATTTTGAGAAAATAATTTTAAACCTATATTGTTTTAGTTTAAAGAATCGGCAGTTGTTTTTTCTGTGTTAATGTATCTTCTGTCTGTTTCTCATAAAGCACATTTACATTGATAGCAAATATCACTGCTCTAATTCCGAGAAATAGGCGATGTCAAAGAATTTTGTAGCATAAGTAAATATTTTTTATCTTTGACGTTTCGTAAAAATTGTAATATATATTTTTACTCTTTTTCAGCTTAAGGATACAATCAGCGACTTGGGAACAATTCAATATTCCATCGATTATTGCTTCAGATGAATACCGTATACAAAGGAGATATATTCAAAAGCTTAACAAAATATTAGTTACATACCTGTTCAACTTTATAATAAATACATTCAGCTAAAAAAATACAATATAATCAATTCAACAACAATTTTTACATTTATTTTTAATAAATTGATAAAAAGTATAAACGTGTATTTATTTTTTAATCCATGTCCGATCTTAATGTGGAGTAAATGACCTCTTTATTAATGGAGGTATATCATCAGATTTTTTTCTACTAGATCTGTTTGTAACTCAGTTTCTCAACCTCGGATAGGGCAGGACAGGACTAGTGGTTAACAAATCGCTCTACAGTCCGTTATTTAAGTATATAAAAGGTGTGATGGAATTTTTAGACTTCATAAACACCCATGTCTTTGAACGAGAATCTATAAATAAATTGAAAAAAGGTTAATTCCATCGAAAATTTAATTTAAAAATAATTCTTCTTCAGGTATTATTTTTACTAAATTTATTTAAGCATCTCATATATGAGATCTCTGGAAACTAAAACAGCAGTGTTCATGTTTTATTAAAAATGAGTTGAGAAAAATTAAAATCTATTTTGTAAAAAAATGCAGTTTACATAGTTATGTATTGTTTAACACGGCAGTTATTTAACGTAATTCACAAAACCGTATCCATTCAAATAAAAAACTAAGACAACATTAATAAGAATTACTTTTTTCATACATTTAATCTAAAAAACGAAAACAATTTTTTTTATTTATTTTTCAACATTTAAGAATTATGAAAACTGCCGTGTTTGGTTTCTGAGCACTTATATATTCGTATATTGTTTTAATTTGCTTTATGTTTTAGAAAAATGACATCTATACAAGTTAAATATAACTTTTTGTTTACTAAAATATTCATTTAATTAACTTTATCACTACAATTTGTAAAAAAACAATACTGTTTTTACGTTCATTCCTGATAATAAAGAAGTATTGATATGGGTACCTGTACTAATAATAGTGTCTGCCGGTCGGCGGATACAAGTATATAGCACAAATTTAGTCAATTATTCAGAAAAATCCAATCAATTTCAATTACGACTTATCATCAGAAAAAGATTAACAGAAAAAAACGAGGCCAATCAGTCAATCCTATTTACTTAGGCGCACGCCGGAAATTTGTATTCTGACGTTGATAAAGCTTTATAAGTTCGTAAAAGGATTCCATTCTATAATAATGTGCATCCTGTTCAATTCATTTTGTGTGGGCTACATTTTTTTGCCTTTTTTACATTGATTCAATACTGCAAGTATTTCTAACAAATCGAAATGTTTTAAACATTCTACCAGTTATAATAATCTATACTCATCACTCTCAGAGTATACAAAAACTTATCCGCATATTGTTTTGTATTTATGTCTGCTATTGGTGAGGATATAATGGAGTTCATCTAAATTTAAGTCACTTAACTGCTATTTTCTGGACAGTAATGATAACAAGGGATGCGGCTAAGACAGTTCTAGATAACACGCAACTGCGTTTGCTACTTCCTTTTATTATAATCGGCTCAAATAATCTTGTTCTTATATGCACCCATGCCTTCACAAATCGATAAAAACATAGCAACTGAATCGGAATTTCAATATTAAATTTGAATCGTTCAAATAATGTACATTCACACAAGTTTTGTCACTAACGACCCGGGTTTCTGCTTTCGGCATCTTTAGACGTTTAAGCGCACGGATGAACTTGAACTGACGTTAAGTAAATGAATTTATCGTGTTTATATAAGAAATAAATGTTTACTCGCTAAGCTTAAAGCCATTGCTGGCAAAATGGATAAACCCATGGGAATGCTCACAGATTTGAATGTTGAGTAATTTCAAGAATAATATTTATTTTTGTTTGCTGGAATAAAATTTATGATTATATTTAGTTACATATAGGGTATAATAGTGGAGAATTCAGCAGATTTACCTGCTCATTCAACACTGGTAAACTACTCATGTGTGCCAAATTTTCTACAAGCATTCGTTAGAAATTTAGTATTTTATTTTACTACATGGTACAACGCCATTTTTTAACTTAAAAAACGGTGTTTAATTTTATTTATAAACAGTTTAAATGTAACATAATAATATTACAGTAACAATTTTGTTTACAATTATTCACTCAAAAAAAGAATGAGATACTTTTTCGGATCATTACTTTCGGACATAGTCTAATCCGTTCGAGACTTCGGAGCTCTAGATGATAATCCCCACAAATCCTTAATCAGATACCCACCAAACCGAATCAATTCATCCTTTTTGTGTTACAAGACAGTATCCATTTTATCTAGTGATAGCGATAAATGAAATGTGATACTGAACAACGAATAAATTTATTTCTTCAGCCTGGATTGAATTCTTTTGTATTCTTTATCAATTTTCGCAAAGATGAATTTAAATATTTAATTTAAAAACACACGTTTGTAAAACTTTACGCTTTTTTATAAAAATACGACTTTTTAGGGTAATAATTTAATTTGCATATAAGAAAAACAATAAAAAAAATTGTATTGTATCTTCAAACATACAATTTACCGCAAGACATAAAAAAATTGTATTTTTTTTAAACATCTGATTTCAAAAATATTTTATTCGCCCTTTATTATGAAAATTAAATGCGTTGTATTGAACTGAAAAAAATATTCTAATTATAAACTTTTTATTTTATAATGTGCACTTAAAACCGAAAAGAATAATGTTTTTCAGTAAAAATATTTTTAAAAAAAATATTGTAAAAACTGATTCAGATTTTATCTATTCATATCGACGACATAGTAGAAAATGAATACGATGGGTAACTTGCATTTAACGGTTAGTTTCATTAAAGTAATTCCGTTTTTCTTTACAAATCTATGCAGTCAACTGCATTTTTCTAAGCCTATCCATACTTCCACTTTTGAGATTTATGTATGATTTTATGATTTATAATATAATATTTGCAAAAGTTTCCAATGTTCTTTAATTATTGTAATTGAATATTCAAATAAATTACACACCTTTTAAATATTACAAAACTTATTGATTTTCATCAATAATTATTGCAATGATTTATTTTCAAAACTAAACATAATTTTGCTCCATAAAAAAAATTGTTTACTTTCTTTTATAACATTAAGAAAATCTTTTTAAAAAATATATTAACTGTATTTTTTGACTATTTTAATTTACTGGGAGCAAATAAGTTTTTTCAATTTATAAAAATACGATTTATTTAAATACTTTACTGAATAACTTGCCTTTTTAAACTATTTAATAATAAATTTTTAATACAGTCAACATTGGATAATATCCATCTTTTTATTTACAAAAGAAATCATCGTTCATGATTTACACCTATCTTGCTGAGCCACCAAATAAAGTTTCCATCACTAAGGTGTCAATAATAATTCAATACAGTCAATTTAAAACAGACTTAGGTAGATGACAATAGCGAAATCCGGTGATATTTTTAATAAAAAATATTGTTTTAGCACGAAATAAACACTGTATTCGGCTGTATGAACAGTTGATACATATAAAATTAAAAATATAGCATGTAAGTAGGCGCTTAAGGAAAAAAAAATATTAGTTTCATTGAATTATAAGTGTCTGCTTGTTTCATCAGTTTACTCATTTTAAGACACGCAAATATTTTTTTCACAAAAACCACAAAATAGAGAATAGTATGTTATAAAATTAGAACTTAGTTAGAAATACAGTAATTATTCCTGGCATTCTCCTGCTGTCAAATATTAGTTGTCATTGTTGACAACCACGTTCTTGATCATCTCGTATTAATAGCCGATAACGAAAGATAATCAGCTTATTGTAATCTGTCAAAATATAATTAGCACCGGCTTCGTTTATTAATTATTTATTATCTTCCGGTATAAAGCACAATTGTCAGTATTGAAAACAATAACGCATATTAATGAATATATAAAGTTTTTAATTCGATTTATATATATTATATATATGTTCAAATTTTTTTTACAGCAACTCATTGTAATCATTTAAAATCAATTCGCAATAAAGGGTGCTCTTAGTTTTCTTTTGTTTGATTTAGTCGGATTCCAGGTAAATTTATCAATTATTTGCTAATTCAATTTTTTTGAGTTGATTTATTTTAAAAAATTGGGATACTTATAATTAATTAAATAGATTCTATATTAAAAGAACGGTGTATTTTTATACATTAAAAAACATTTGTGTTGTGACCGTAAACCGAATCTTATTGAACTGGCGTAAAAAAAACTGAAAGTTACTCTTAAATATCAACAAATAATCTTTTCATCGTTTGGTATTATAATTTTTAATGAGTTCAAGACTAAATAGTTAAAACGAAACTTTTTAACTTTAATCGATTATAATTATGTATAACTTTACCCATAAAATATATTTTGTAACTCAATACTTCAAACGTTATTAAATATTAAATTATACATTATCAAGTTTCAGCCAGAGAAAGCACAGCCTATAGGTTTTTTCAATTTGCTATTAATTAAACACGTGACCAAACTCTAAGCGCGAATCCATAGATTTTCTTCAGGGAAAAATATTTTAATAAAATTTACTCTGGTTGTTCTTTTAAATTTCTCTTGTCAAGTTATTTATTCTTTATCGTTCATTTAGACTAGCTGGGCTTATTTTAGAAAACTGATCGTTGATATTGCTAAATATATCATATCCTTGATTAGTTTTAAAGATGTTGAGGACAATTTAATCAATGACTAACCCAAATACTCAAAAGAATAATCTCATTGGTTACGCAATAAAAAATAAACAAGGATTCATCGACTTGGTAAGCAGATAATCAATATATATATTAAATTACATTTTCCTGCTGTTAATGGTATAAAAAATACAGAAGAAAATATAATGTGTCCTTTAATGGTGTTGGACAACATCAAACAACTGCTGTCCAAATAAATCAATTATACGGATTTTTTTTTTATTTTGACGATCCGCTTCTTGTTCTTTCATATTCAGATGAAAATATCCAATCATCAAAGTATAGCAATAGTGTTCTTATATAAAATTAGATTTTAATACAATTTACGAGATTATATATGTTAATTTTGATTCAGTCCGGCGAACCTCATGTTAAAATAAGAAAAATCAAAATTCTCACACCATATCAGTGTTATTACCTGCAATTAATGACATAAAATATCATATGCGACAATTTAACTATACAGTAGTTCATTTTCAGCAATTGATAATATGAATTATTGTATGGTATATTTCGTAGGCAAATAAGTATCATTCGATTACTTAAATAATGATTGCGTTGAATTGTATAAGAATTAGAAAACAATCAATCACTTCAATAGCTCTGAGATTTAGCAAGCCATTAAAAGAATGATCAATACAGCCTTAATTTAATATTTATTATGAAAATAATTGATGAGAGATTTTAATAAATGATTCGGAATGTTTATTATACAATTAAATGATAAGCTTTGAATACTATGAATTCACATAAACGTTATTATTAGTAACTGAATTATTTTAAGCTAGATACAATTCAGTTTCGCAAATCCAGGCTTGGATATCCACGAAAGTGCACGGATATCCCGTTAGGCGATCAAATACAATGGCAGTTGAATTCGATACATTGATGTCACTCTATACATTGAAATATTGAGAATTGTGAGACCTATTCTTCAATACGAAAATCATTTTATTAAACTGTTCATAAATTTATTGAGGTATGTTTATCTAGACTTATTTATTAACAAAATATGTAAATATATTTTACTCTAATTTTTATTATCGTGATAAAGCTATGGAAATACGAAAAAAACCCATATTTTTCCATTCATCCCACAATTTATAACATAGGAATAAGAATCAATTTTCAGTTTCTGTTCGCGATGGTCTGATAATGCTTTTCAAAGTAGCGAAATACGTGTGACATTCTGTAACACAACAAGTGAAATAACAATTTTTTCAAATTCAATTTTATATCAACAATTAACTTTCACAAAGTTACCGGCAAATCTATCGAAGATATTAATAATCATACCATTTAAAACATTTCTGGCTTTTTAATAGATGAAACTCTTTTTTATTTTTGATTCATATTAGAAGAATACATATAAATAACAATAAACAATTAATAGCTAATGGTATTTCATAATTAATAAAAAGTTTAATAAAAACACAATAATCCTTTGTACTTCAATCCACTTTATTTAATATGTCAGTACCGGTTTCGCTCATTGCGAGCATTGTCAACTGATAAGTAATATAATTTAACAATGCTATTTATACAAAACTAGCTGTAAGCCCGTTGCCCAGCAACGTGAGATTTTTGTTGTATTGTGTTTAATTTTATTTAGCTTAATTTAATTTAATTTAATTTTATTTTATTTTTAACAATACACAATAATTATGTAATTACTTTCAATCGCCATTCTGAATTTATTAATCTGGGATGACTTTTTAATTATATGTTAGATGCGTTGAACATTTTAATTTTGTGTTATTTTAGAATCACTTTAATGTAATTGGCAATTTCTTTTCAATGCCAATTGTTGTGTATAACTTTTTAATTTTGTATAAATAGCATTGTTAAATTATATTTCTTATCAATTGACAATGCTCGCAATGAGCGAAACCGGTCCTGACATATTAAATAAAGTGGAATGAAGTACAAAGGATTATTGTGTTTTTATTAATATTATATAATGCCTTTCCACCAAGTATTGACAGTGAACACCCTAAAAGTGATTAATAAAAAGTTAACAATTTTAATATTCATAACCTTCATCATGAGGCATGGCGACTTATAATTTTATTGTCGGGTAGATTGTAGGACAATCAAGGTTTGAAAAAATCTTCTTTTCAATAAACATCTTTTTTTAAATTTAATTTGGAAGTTAATGTGTGTATACAACATTCTATACAGTGATTTTTACCCTAGGTCGCAAATCGGTCGGTTTAAACGGTATTGGTTTTTTTTTAAACAAGCAACTTTTATTTAAATAATGACACAACAATAATATTAAATGAACTCGCACAAACCATTCAATTTTATTTAAAATCATCCGCTGTTTTTTGATATTTTAACAACGTCCACCAATAAATAAAGCAATATTTAAGGCTTCATATATTTTCGATATGGTTTTCTTTAAATAACTTTTAAGCCTTTTATAAAGAGCCTGAATGGCAGAGGGGCATAGCATAGACCCATATGGCTCCATGATGTGCATAGGTCATCAATCTATGCCAAAGCCTTAGATCCTTATAACAGCCGAGTCTCCGGGTCGTATCTTAATGCACGATCTATCAAAAAGCTATTAGATAAAGTTCAGTGCGACTTGATCTCATGGTGATGTAGGAATCTGGCTAACAATAATGGTTTTCCTCGGGGATTTCGTGTTTTATGTCTCGGACGTGGGTAATATAATTTTACAATGAGACTGTTAAATCTACTGGCATACTGTGATTCAACTTAGACTTAACGTCTTCGTTTCAAGGTATACTACCTCAGGCAAGCGATTATTTAAATTTTATACAGCACTTTTCATTTGCACTTATTGACTGTGGAAAGAAAAAGGAACAGAACCCACACATTTTACAGGTGGCGCAAAAAACGTGTTTTGATGATTTTGGGCCATATGCAAACTATGAATTATACACAACCTTGAAGTGCACGGAGACTTTTAAACTGGTGTTTAATTGACATAATCTAATATTAATTAATAAAATTGTCTAGGAAAAACTTTTATTTCAGTCTTTTTTCTTGGCTTTAATTTTTTTACAAGGTTATCGTTTTCAAACTCAAACGCTAAATTTAAATACGAATTCGGCATTTGCAACTTACATCTTTTTGATAAAAAGTGTATCAAGTTTGATACATAATGATTATCGAAAAAACCTGTAGTGAAAAAAACTGTGGGTTGCGTCTTTTTTTTCATTCCACATTCGATATATTTATATCCGCTCTATCAACCTTAATGGTAAATGCTCTTGTTTGTTAGAATATCAAGATTTTGAAATCTCAGAATAAACTTTTGAACATTTATTTTATCGATTTGTATGCAATGATACCTATAGCGCAGCGGTTAGCACTGTGGGCTTACGTGCTAGATCTCATGGGTTTGAGCCCCAGTGCGAACAGTATTTTTTCGAATAATTTATCGGTTTCTGTTCGAAAGCATGCGTGTTTATTATGTCTAAAATATTCCCTCCCATCATTTCCGATCCTTTAACAACTAGGCGGAATGAGAGAGATTAGTTAATTATTAGTCTTTTTCTAACTTTATCCTTCTATCCCTACTACTCTCTTTGAAAAAAGAAAGGTTGAGCGATTGAGTAACAAACAGTTCTCGTAGAAAACTTCTGTTGAGACACCTCTATTAAAAGGCCATATGCTCTACATTGCAAGCGGGCATGGGTTAATATATATATATATATGTATATTTAGTAATAAGATAGATAATTCCCAATACAGAGTTAACACATCAACATTTATTTAATCGTTTTTTTTATGCAATAATACGTATATATTTAAAAAGTGAATCACTGACTTTACAAAAATGAAAATATAACTTATCAAGAATGATTAATTTGAGTCTGATTTTTACTAACTTCGTTTTTCTTCATATAAAATATAAAACAACTTCCATTATTCCACGTTTTGTGCCACAAACTGTGACACGTGTTTCGCCCCTTTCAGAGAAATCTTCACACAGACTTACTTTCACAAATGCTTGCTAAAGTACGAATGAGTCGTTTTTCTTATCTTTCTCTCTGCAGATACAGAGGTTGGACAAATAGGAAAAAAACAGTTCACTTCAAATGAGCTCTGATAAAATGCTCCATTACACGTCTTCATTCAAATTGGTGATAGTTTTTAAAATATTATAGCTTTCATTAGTACATTACGCATAAACTTACTTTGGAATCCGTGCTGTAATTAAATCTATCCAGGAATAGAATGTAAGTTTTTACCACTGCACTAAAGTAATCGACATTAATGGAAGCTATTCATAACGAAAGCTAATATTTTAATGTTACTGAACCCGAAAATTATTAAAATCAACGTAATATGCATAGGATAAACCGCATTCGCCGAAGGAAAGTCGGTCAGGCGGCGGCAAAACAAAGCAGCCGTCGTGAATAACTTTCCCAAATTTGTGTAAATTACACACTCGCTTTCCTGCAAATGAAAACGTTTGTATGAAAAAACGCAAACGCCGACAAATCGGGGCCCATTGCCGAATAGATCAAATCGTGTAACGGCCTACAATTATTTTTCCTTGCAGTTGTTAGAAAAGCTATTCTTATGTTCGACGCTGAAATGAAATAGACGGCCCGTGGACAACTTTCAATTTAAACATTTCGATACAATCTTTTGTGTTGATTTAATATTTAAGAACAATATTAATATTAAATTATTGGTGAAGTGGTATTTTAGAAGAACAAAAAAATGGTGCGTTGTAATCAACGTTCCTTCTAAACTATGCGCGCTCGCTGTCACGCAGCAATTTGAAAGCTTCTGCGCACTCATTCATGGTTGTCGTGCACTTCTAGATAACTATTCAATTATATTTGATTGGCCCACGCAGCCTTTGAAATTTCTGCGCAGCTAAGCTTTTATCTTAGGAGCATTGTGTAATACTCTACACGTCTTAAAGTATCGTTAAAGTGAAGTAACCTCAAAAAAGAAATATTATTAAATAATATTCTTAATAGCACAGGCGGTTCCCCGTTACTCAAATTGTTTCCAATTAATAGAGTAATCACAAACCTAGATGATTGATTGTAGCTCATTAGTTTTAATAGTTTGTAATGTTTAACGTCATTAGTAGTATGATTAAATTTGTTTGCATTTTATAATCCCCTCTTTGCTTCCATTAAAAAGGAAAAATCCCATTCTGATTGTTTACAACTCATTAGTAAAATTAGTATCATTATCTGTTTGCTTTATTTCGATTCTACACCCCCCTCCTTGCTCCTCTTAAAAGGAAAAAAAACCCAATCCATTTTGTAATTTTATAATTTTAAAATGTTAGAATCAATCTTGCTTCATTACTTAAGCAAACTTTGCGATAGTAAGTCTGAAGATGCCTCTGAAAGAGGCGAAACACGTGTCACAGTTAGTTACACAATACGTGGAATAATCAAAGTTAATTTAAATTTTCTATGAAGTAACCTCAGTAACATACATTGCAATAGTGTTATATCTGTAAAATAAAAATATGTAACACACCAAAGACACGTTAGTACTTAAAATTCCAAAAAAAGTTTACCATTTTACTAGTTAGATCACTTCACTTCTGATGGGCCTAAATGTAATTAGGAGAGAAAATATTTTAAATCAATCGTATGCAACTATTTTTTAATGCGATGTGTAACATTTGGCAATTGTTTTCTTTTCAGACGGTAATTTAAAAAAAAAATACCTTCATAATACAAATCTATATAAAATTCAAAATGACTTCGATCATCCCACGTATTGTTTTGCCAACAGTGACACGTGTTTCGTCTCTTTCAGAGACATCTTCAGTCTGAACGAAAATTCAATACACCTTGGACATTTTATTTTACAATAATTATTTTTAAGCATAAAAAGGACTGGTTTTACTTAAATTAAGTTAATCATTCATTTTTTCATGTTACTTGTGTAATTAGCAATTTAAAAATGAAACGTAAAATTGCACAAATTATTATATCCCCCTTCTAATTATAAGATATTTTTTTTTAAATTAAGTTGTGGATTTTTTTGTCGAGTCTTTCTTAAATTGAACAGATTATTTGATTGATAAAATATAAGAACTTTTGGAACACTATTTATCTTGATTATTTAGCTTAAAATCTGTATTGCTAAAAAAAAATTTCAGTGAATTTATACAATACAAAGAAATAGTATCATTTATTTCATTTCCATTACAAATTAACACTCATATAAATATCCAATGTTCTCTAAGAGATTGCGAGACAATTCTTACCCCTGTTTCAGCTAGTACCCATGGGGGTGAAATCCGTTTTAACACCCAAACTCATGCTCGGGAGCAATAAATAACCCCATGAAATTAAAAAGTCTCCCCGTACAGAGAGGCCGGCCCAACTGCTGCAAGTCATGCGAACCTCCCCCGATTCTTAAACCCCTGACTTCACGAGTCGGCGGCTAATTTTTAAGCAAACTTTTACTTTAAAAAGTACCCAGCGTATCATTGCACGGGTGCTTTTTAACCGGGCGTATTTTTTTTTTATTTTACTTTAGTACGAAAACCTTTTCGTACAGCCCGTAACTTCTGGTTTATGAAGATTACGATGCAGAAAAGGAATGTTGACTTTTCATTTATGGTCATTATCATTCGTTTTTGTTTTTGGTTTACTTTTAGAACAATGCAACTTCTATATTTTTTTCGCCCAAAACATTTCTTTCATTCTTCTTGTAATACTCGATAAACTGTTATTATAATTAGTAAAAATTATTGAAATAAATTAAAAAAAATTGAAACTAATTTTTAGCAATAATTTTCCAGAACGGCACGGCGGTAGCGAGTGACGTAAAGCCGTGCCTACTAAGGGACGCACTGACGAAGGCGCGTATGAAAAAATCTGACTTTAAATGAATCTGATACACATTCGAATTAAGATTTACTGTGAAAGAAATGTACTCGGTTAATATTATTCATTTTTAGTTCACAGAAATAACACAATAAAAATATAATTAGCTTATAATAAAATTTTAAAAAAAAAAAAAACGAACATAAAAGAAATAAATTTTACATAGTTGTATTGATTTGGTTAACGATATTATTATATTTTTTAATTGTAAAGTTCGTCAATTGTTTAGAAGTTTTTGCATTTGACCTGTTTATTTTCGAATAGTATTCTTTAATGTGTCGCAATATATTTTTGTAAATAATACTTTAATTTTTTTTTAATTTCTTGGCAATAAACATAAATTCTTGCAATAATATTATTATATGACCATTTGTGCGCATTGGTTACGTTGCTAACTTTTATAACAAAGCAAAAAAAAACCAACAAACTTAACCCAAAAGATTTTTTTTCGTGCAACACAGACCATTATTGTTGATATAGGATTTTTTTTTTTGTTAATGCAAAACTAATTAAATTTATATCGTTTGTCTACAAAAGAGTATTGTCATATTAAATGTGATTCATTATCAATATTTCTTTACATGTATTTTACAAATTCCAAACAATTTTAGCATCATATTATTACGAAATTTTAAAAAAAAAATCACAAACAACCATATATAATATTTATTTCGTACATAAAAATATTAATGTTCGATGAAGATGTTGCCTTTAAATTTACACTAAAAGTTTTCAAACGCGTTTGGTTTGAAAGTGTTCATTGTTCACTCAATTTGAATGGTTCAACATTAAATAACATAAATTTAAATTGCATTCCACAACCATAAATCTTACCATAAAAGAGTGTCTTGCTGAAAGTGAATACTTGATTATTAGAATATATTTGTATCGGAAACAATTCAATCAAAATCTAATCCACAAAACTGTGTTCCAATCACATAAATCACTCGCCGTTGAAAGAAACTTCCACACCCACGACAACTTTCAAATGCATCTCAGTCAACTTCCCCTAGCACTTTCCTAAGTACCCTCATGCAGTGCCTAGCACACGTCGCCGTGGCATATTTTGCATCTAAATCTATAATACTTTTCGTAAGCTACGATTTAAAATGAACTCAAGCTCATTCCAATGAATTGAACTGTCAATATTTGCTGAAAAGATATTTTATTTTGTATATTTATAATAAACTACAATGAATAGTACTTATCTTATGTAATCTATATGAGAATCACACAGAAAATGTATATTTTTAAGTATTAAATCACAGTTTTTTATTTATTTAATCCATGTCATCTCCCAATGTGGATCATATGGCCTCCTAAAATGGAGGTATCTCAACAGAAGTTTTTCTACAAAACTGTTACACTGTCGCTCACCTTCTCTTTTTTTAAGTGGGATAGATGAATAAGGCTAGGACAGGACTAGTAGTTAACTAATTATTCTCTCTACGCCCATTTATTAAAGTATCGAAAGAATGTTGTTCGTACTGGCACCCGAGCCCGTGAGATCTGGCACGAAAGCTCACAATACTAACCACTGTGCCATAGGACCAGACAAATCAAAGATTTTTACTAATATTTAACCACTTGAATACCAAACGGACACCGGTGTCCGGAACATGTGCAAGCGAGCACGGATGTCCAAGTCATTTAAAAAATCAAATACTTGGTATTCCAATATAATATAAGTAATTTTTTGATGAATATGTGTAGTGCCATCAATACTGAGTCAATATAGATTTTTAAAATATCGAATTCGAGTGTATATTAGGAAAGATTATTTTTCTCAAAAACACGCAGTATCTCTGGGACATATTAATGATTTATTTGCGCGGTATTCAAGATGTTAGTTGATTTCACATATTTATAAGAAATTTAAAATCACTTAAAAATTAAAAAGATGATAATATGAGAGTAATGTATTGAAATTAATTGAAATTAATTGAAAACGATCTTTTATACATAATGTGGAATGGGTTATACGAAATATATTATTTTTTTTATTTAATAATATGAACAATCAATGAAATGTCATTTATTATATATACAAGAATATAACACGATTAAAATATGCTTCCAGCTTAATTATGTTCATTGCATAACTTACCAAAGTTACCTGTTTCATAAGAGCGTGTCGTCATAAGTAATGGTTTTTGACAGCGGGGGTAAAATAAGTAATAACGTTTGATTGCCACACTAATATGTGGCCATAACTTTGTCTTTATGGGCACTTTCTATTATGAAACCGCTATTTGATTAGGGATACTTAATGAAAACAGCTTCGATAACAATAATATTATATTTGTGAGTCTTGTGAATTCAACCGCAATGATAATGTCCATTGTAATATCAGTCATGTTGTTTTTTTTTATTACCCACATCAACTTTATACGCGTAATCGTCAATTGAGTATAGTAATCACAATACCTTGAATGTTTTTACACAGGAAACATGTCTTTCTTTTATCCTTTGAAATTCAAGATGTAAAATTTATTAAAATAAAATGTTACTTTGTAGTTTATAATATGGTCTGCTTTAAAGCAACTTTCTTCGCGTTCTTACTGTTATGATGATATAAATGACTAAAAAAACATACAATCTGTACAATCGAATATTTGACGGAGTAAATTAAGACTTCTCTATCATTCTACTTTATTGGATATGCAAAAAAACTCTACGTCGTTGTTACTAACCGTGCAAACATTATTTGTGAACCTTTGTTATTATGAGTATTTTTAATTAGGGATAACTTTTTTAAAAAATCTTTTGAGAGTTTTTTTAGCTTCTGTTTAATTGTGAAAGTATAATGCAAAAATTAGTACTATTTTCAAAATGAACGATATTGAGTTAGGTATGCAGATATGGTATATTTATTTAATATAAAATGTCTAAAACACTGTTGTTTTCAAATTGGAAATTATATTTTTATGCAAATGTTATTTTGTTTGTGTTCTTCGTCATAGTATTTGACTCTACTGAAATCATTGAGTTTTGGAAATAGTACGTTTTGCATTAATTATGGCTTATACTTATTAAACATTATGAATTTCTTCCAAACACTTGTAATTACTTTAATGCATTTGATGAAAAATATTTAGTAGTTCCTGAACATCTGTTTTATTTAAGTGTATTTAATACCCGCCTTAACATTTATATATCTTACTATTTGTGTCTGAATTTTTCAAAATTTTATTTAAATGAAATGTATTTTTAGTTTGTGTTTCACTGCTGAGTACATATGTGTATTTTTTAACCTTACCTGCGGCTGGTGATAACTTTGTGACAACTCCCCAACGCTGCTTCCACTGAAAAAAAAAAGAAATTATTTAATATATTTAAAGAACGTTTAGTTTAGCTATATCTTAAATTGTGACTTAAAAGAACATTTAACACATATTTGATTTTAAAAAATTAATTTAAAGTTCATTTATTTTGAAGTCAGGTACGAATTGATACTTGTTTTGGCACGAACATTGTTTGATTATTCTGATTTAAGGCAGGCAATTTTCATTGTCTTTCAATTTTAAACTCTTATTTGTGTTAGATAGACATTAATGCATTTTTTTGCCATGTCCGCACCTAATGCGGAGCACATGGACTCCTAATGGAGTATATTTGAACAGAAGTGCTTGTTACTCGGTTGCTCAACCTCTCTTTTTCCATAGAAAGTAGGAATAGAAGGATAGGGATAGGACAGGACTAGTGGTTAGCTAATCGCTCTCAATATGCCCCGTCCATAGGATAGGATGGGTGGGAGAGGGGAATTCAAGACATCACATACATCCATGTCTTCGAACAGAAATTAATAAATCGATTGAAAAAACAAAGTATAAAACTGTCTGTACTGGTATTCGAACCCGTGACCTCCGTAACCGAAGCCAACGACGTTGACCACTCGACCACACAGGCGTTAAATTATATATTTTTTATATTATAATTATCTATATATGTAACATGAAATATTGATGCTAGATGCTTTATGTACTCTAAAAGCTGAAATTTTACATTTGCTGTTTACTCAGAACTAGGGTATCCAATCCCGGAGCCTTTTTCCAATCCCGGGATTTCGGGATTGATCCCCTTTTTTTCGGGATCCCGGGATTGGGGTTTCGGGATCCCGGGCTTGTGATTTTTTTTACCGAGAAATTTGAAATCTCAGATTTGGTATACTTTTTCCCAGAATATCGCAAAACTCGTTTTTTTTTTTAGCTCACCGAGGAATTTGAAATCTTCAATTTGCCAATCTCGTGTAAATTTCGAGAATTTGCTCAAAAACCAATCCCGAAATCCCGGGAACGCGGCCGTCTCAATCCCGGAATTTCGGGATCAGAAAATTGAACGGGATCCCGGGATTGGATGCCCTACTCAGAACTATCAATCTATTATTTACCAACTTCTGCCAGATTTTTGACAAAATATTCCACCAGGTGTAGTACTATGAAGTTTTTTTCTTTCGTTTGGATATTAAAATCCCAAATAAAATATAATATCCATGATCTCAAAAGCACTCCATATCCGGAGATTGTTACTAAAAATATTCTAACGTCGAGTGTTTGAATCATGGAGCAAGCGTGAATCGTTTTATTGCCCCGCAAAAGCAGTGGCCTCTTACGGGCGTCGCTGTTCAACCAGACGCCGGCGTCGCTACCTAATATAGCTTTATTGTGGCCATCTGAATAAATATGCTTTTACGATCGCCATACCATTATTCAAAGTTAACTGTGCTGAAAAATTCTATTTCGGATAAACACCATAAACCGAAGCGAAATTATTCCACTATAAAAAAAACATTTATTATGACACTTTAATGCCATAGAATTTATTTTAAAATTACAATATTCCAGTCATTTGACATTCAATTACTGTAATAAAAATTTCTTAACATTACCATTTACATCGTCAACCGCGCCCTCAGCGACAAAGAAACGGGTTTTTAAATGTGTGTTAAAACTATTCTCCTTAATTATTTTAACTTTAAGTTCAATAACAAATCACACCAGTACCATTGACACTTTGTCGTCAGATATCAGCAAGATATAAAAGTACATGTCAACAATGCTACATTTTTTTTAAATCACTTTGTAGCTATTTCGGAGTTCTAACTATGACATAAGCCGAAAAAGCTAAACACCGATTTAAACACTTCCCTTACGGTGCTAAAAATACGGGACAGCAACATACCGAAAGTGTTTTATCACCGTAGAAGAAGTGTTAAAAAAAATACTTTGATATTTTTTTAACGTATTACAATAGAGTTCTACCAAGTAAATGCCAATTCACACAGTCAACAATATTACATACTTCTTTTGATTTTTCATAATTTGTTTTATTTTCACATTTTTTTATAATAAAATAAATGTCAACCTTTTTTTTACTGTTGAGATTTTTTTATCAAGTATCTTTGCAACGTACTTTTTTAATTATAGAAGTATGGCATTTTTTCGATTTTTGTGTACTAGTCCTGCTGAGATCCTAAAGAGGTGAGATAATGTTATTCTAACAAGGGTAATATCATTTTTTCAGTTGCTTTATTCTATTTTATAAATGTGTGGTAATGCTGTCTTTTCTCTTTTCCTGAAAAATATCAGTTTACTTTACTCTAATTTACTGCCATACTATATAAACTAAATCAAAAATAACTAAAGGAAAAAGGTAGAGGAAATTACCGTATATATAATATACATATATTTATGAACAAAATACCATCAAAAAACAGTTGTAAAAGAGAGTTTCTTGACCAATAAAACATTTTTTATCCAACACATTTCTGTTTTAAGTTACTTATCGTTTTTATTTAATTTGATGTCTTATCCAAACACTCGTAACAAAATTAAATATTTAGTTAAATAATAAGTGACAAATAAAATATTTTTACAGGGAAATTAAAGTTAAATGAAAATTCTGTACTCAACACAGCTTTTATTTTTCTATAATTATTAAAATAATCTCTGAAATATTTATCAACACTTTGCATCGTTTAATTTCGTAATAACGAGAGAAATTTATTAGACTTGTCATGATAAAATATAACGGAATAAATTTTCAACATCAAATTTAGATATAGCTGGCATTAAAGCGATGTCCAAATGCGAGCATTTCCAAAAATGTTATCATTATTTTAAAATGTTATCAGATGAAAGGATTGAATTCAGGAAAAGGATATAGCAGCCGCAGAGTAAAGATGGTAAAGAAGCTCGTTAGGTAAGAAGCTCTTATAAAAATGAATGAAAAAGCTAAGCCAGGTAAAAAGCTCTCTTCATCAATTCGCAAAAAGAGTAAGTAAAATTCAAGTATAAACTCTAAATAAATATTTTAATACTCATTCATATTTCAAATATACATTTATACAGCTTAAATATAGATAAGACGTTTATTTTTATCTTGTATTTTCTCTCTTGAAATCATCATTAATGCTTTAATATTTAAAATCAATATTTACTATTTACTATGAGTTTAATATTTTTCGATTTTCTAGATCAAAAAATTTTAATTCAAGAATAATTGTATTTCAATGGAAATCAGTTTGTAGAAAAAGGTTATCACAAGCAGACATCTTTCAAATATATTATTTAATTATGTTCTTATTAGGAAATTAATCCAAAATCCTGAAGTTCTTATCGGGATAATTTTTTGAAATATCTTAATGAGAATATGAGGACTACCAAAGTAAGAAACTATATTAAATGTTGGTTTACACATCATATGAGAAATCTCGGTAGAATACTGGAAGGTAACGGGTTAATTAATGAAACATTCAAATTACAAACTGTTTTCTTTATGTATTGGTTTTCGTCAAAATTTAATGTACAACAGTAATTGCTCTAAGACACCATTTTAAATTATTTGAAATTTGTTTGCGTCGCTGTACTACAATGCACACCAAATATGGCTAGAAATTTGTTTCGGGTGAAACATTGACTACCATAGGAAGATACAATCCAAATATAAGTAGATTGTTTCGTCCAGTAAATGTAAATCGTAAATTCCCTATTCTACGCGCACATTGTTTTACAATTGAGAGAGGCTTCTTAATATTTTAGGCATTTGGGAGAGTTGATGAAATCGGAATGGGCGATTGCATATTGCAATATCTATCAAGACTTGTTGAGCGAACTAGTTCATTTCTTTGCAACAGTTTTTCTGCACTAAAATCTGTGTATGTGTGTGATGTATTAATTTATAAACATATAAGCTACAAAATCTGTTTAAAATCTCGTTTATACTAGTGGAGACCCTTCTCTACAAGTAACGAGATTTCCTATTCTAATTCTCTAATTTAACATTCTTTTTTCTATCCATGTCCGCTCTCAATGTGAAGCATATAGCCTCTTAATCGAGGTATCCCAACAGAAGTTTTTGTACGAGAACTGTTCGTTAATAAATCGCTCAACCTATTTTTTCCAAAGAGAGTATAGTAGGGATAGAAGGATAAGGCTGGGACAATACTAGTGGTTAACTAATCGCTCTCACTACGCTCAGTTATCAAAGGATCGGAATGGGTAATTTTAGACATCACAAACACCCATGCCTTAAAACAGAAATCGATCGAAAAAAATCTGTTCGTACTGGTACTCAAACCCAAGAGATTCGGCACGGAAGCTTTCACCACTTACCGCTGCGCCATAGAACCCGGCAACATTCTTTGTGAAGTGAAAATCAAGCGAATTCAATTTGAAAAACTTGACATCGTCGTCAATATAATGAATTCCAGATTTCATTCACAATTTAAATATACATTCTGTTGTGCGAAAGTGTTTAAATATTCTATTAAATGAGCCTTATTTCGAGCAAAGATTGAGCCTCTGGTCCACGAATTCATTTGTAAACGAAACCAAAAGTGATTTGTTTTCGAACAAACAAAATTCTCAGAATCATTTATCTTTCAACCTTTGCTTCCGACTTCAACGTTAATTAACGTGCTCACTTATTAACCGTTATTGTTCCGTTAAGTATGAATTAATTTAAAACAAAATGAGTTAATTTCGGTTCTTGAGGGTTTCGGTCTCATTAATTTAAACAATAGATTTTCTTGTTCGCAGACCAAATCAAAGTGCCTCACAATTGGTACGATGTAATAACAATCAAGACAAATCATTTCCTTCATACTCAAGTTTATTTATAACTTACTATGAATATCACTACAGTCTTAAAAAATAGTTCTAACTAAAATATAATTACAAACGTATAAATAATAGTGTTGAGAACAAAAATCAATAAATTAAAAATTTTAGGCTAAATTTGCAGACAACACAATTATATATTTTTTCGTTTTCTATTTTAAAAAGAATATTCTGTTTAAAATGGTGATTTTTATCAACATTTTTATCTTATACTGCAATCATTGCATACACTCAACACTTTTTTTGAGCGATTTTTTGACAATTTTGAAATAACACGTTCCACTAAAAACAGCCAATACTATATTTTTCCACGAATTATTTGTTATATTACTTCCTGATAACAAGATAATCGACATCATAAGACAGTTATAACAAACAAATGCCATCATTAGATTCTAGCACGTGAGACATGTCAGAAATTCTAAGAGATAAAACCAATTTATGTGTATTAATAAAAACACAATGTTATTTTGTACTTTATTCAACTTTAAATAAAAGGTGAATTAGAAATGCTCGCAATGAACAAAACCGGTCCTGAACTTTTAAATAAAGTAGAATAAATTACAAAGGAATATTGTGTGTTTATTAATACAATGCTTTTCCACCAAGTATTGATAGTGAACACCCTAAAAGTGAATTTATGTTTAGTCTCTTCATAAAATCCTCGTCTATAATCAAGTTGTGATGAGTAGTACTATTTTGTCGTGATTAAAATACATATTTTGTGTAATTTTACTTATTGGGTCTTCGTTATTGCTTTTGTATATGATTTTTACCAAAATGCTGTTTTTTTTCAAATAAGATGGTGTTTTAAATTTAGGAAACCAATCTACAATTTTTGAGAATTTATCAATCACTTTTTTAAACGGTTTTTACGGAACTTATATACCGTGTAAAAAAGAGTTGAGTTCACACTAATATCGCATGTAGACATTTCGTAAATTTTTAAAATACTATATATAATATTTGTCATATTAATTAATCCATAATAAAACGTTTAAAAAAACGTCTTGTTCGCGTTAATAATAAGACAGGCATTATTGTGTAATATTTAGTTGCATCATTTACAGTATAGTGAAATAATTCGTTTATATTACGGTAGAGAATGTCACTTATTATAATAACACTTTCATATCATACTTAAACAATTATTCTAGAGGTAGTTTCAACGAACATAGAAGTAGAGTACACTTACGACTCACTTGTTTATCGTGTCATACAAGCCGAGTACAACGAGCGTTATATTTGAAGCAAGCATCAGATAACAGAGGAAGCTGCTTTCAGCGGGAGGGAAGAGTAACTGCAGTATCCCGTCAGAGTGATAAGTGTTTAACCTCACGAACCTATAGACGGGAGTGGTTAAAGCTGGCGGCATCTCGCTAAGAATTACCCCGCGCTGAACAAACTCAGATACGTTTGAGAAGATGTCTGAGGACGCCTTTTGGAGACGCTTAGGGTAGCTTTTACTTTGGCGTCGCGACGTCGCATTGCTTCAATAAATACTGTGAACTGTTTGTGTATCCAATTGATTTAGTGAGGATAAACATATCAAGAGTATTAAGTCTTCGTAGTTGGTTTTTCATGGCTTAAATTACATATTTTATTTTTTTAATTTAATAATAGTAGTACCAATTTCACTTCTAACAAGCATTAACCCGTAACATGCCATCTTAAAAAATCACGTTCCCTGCCATGATGGCATCTCAGTTTCACTGTTTATTGGCAGTATTTAAACCTATGTTAGAAGCTAAAAATAATTATGTATAATAAAAAATGTATATATGCTTGAAAATATATTCTAGGTCTAATTTTCACCCTCATTTTATTTATAAATGCTTAAAATGCTTGAATGATTTAATGGCTCAACTAGCTATGAATGCATCATGAGCATGGAGGAGTTAACAAATGATTCATACAATTTATTTGACAATGCGAAACTGATTCTGATCGTAGTTAAATGTGGAGCAAACATTCAAAAATGAGAGTTGGATAAATCACGATTTGCTTGAATGCGTCAACTTTATGATTTATTTTTTATAGGAAAAACTTTTTTTAATACTAATTGTGATTTCTAATGATAAATTTTATTCAGAACTGGTTGATATTAACAGAATTTTTCAAAATTTGTGACGAATCACTTTTTGAATGTTTGCTCCACATCAATGTGATATTAATACAAAAGAATGATTTATTTATTGAATATTAACGCCTTTTGACCAACTATTTACAATTAACATCTTGAAAGTGGTTAAATTACACAGTTTTTTCAAGATGCTTCGGATTAATTATTTTTCTTATTCAGACAAGAAATAGCATATATAAAGCAATCCAAATATGAGATCCTTTACAGACGCTTGTCACAATGTTTTTACAAATTCGATTTTAAAAACTTTTTTACCCATATTATCTACTAAAGACTTAAGATTTTTTATTTATCGTTTCCTTAAAAAAAAATAAGCAAACGTATTATTTTGGCAGCAAAATATCATTTCGAGTCATTTGTATACACTGTTCTAAAAAATGCACACTATTTTAACAAAATACTTGGTCCAAATAATGATCAAGTGTACATTTTCTTATGTGACTGAGAAACATCTTCTCATAGAGGCGAATCACATATCATACTTTGTTACGCAGTCTGCGGAATAACAAAGTAATCAATTTTATTTTAAAAATGAACTTTTCCAATTTTAGTTTTCAATTTTTATAATAAATATCATAATACAAATTTCTAATATACTTTAGTTTGACAATAAGCTTACATTATTTATGCCCATTAGGAGTGAAGTAAGCCAAGTGATAATTTAGAAAAAAGTTAGATTCGCTGTAATATTTTACACCAGAAATCCGTAAATTTCTGGAATTGTGAATTCCAAGTTTTTGGAAGAGCTTAAAAAAACATCTTGTGGTGTTCATTTTGGGAAATCCGCAAATTCCTAGTATTTTTGATTCGAAATTATTTAAAGACCTACAGAAGAAAAGTCTCGCGTATTTTCGTTTCGATTCCAAAATTTCCTATAACACTTATGCTTCAATAGTACGAAACAGATATGGAAGCCACAGAAAAATAGACACTCAAAAGAGACCACGGAGAAACAGTGTTCTACACGTCTTAAAGTATCGTTAAAGTGAGGTAACCTCAGTTTATACACATTGTCACATTGTAAAAGTGTGATCTCCGTATTTTAAAAATATGCAATCCATCAAAATACCAAACTAAAGACGTGATTGTATTTAAAAGTTCAAGAAAAAAGTATTAACATTTACTAGTTGGCTCATTTTTATAAAGTCAAACAAATTAGTATATTACATTAAAAACACGTCCAAAACAATGAAATAAAACGTTTCTTAATGCTATACAAGAAAACAAAATACAAACGAACCATAATCACCTCATAATCATAAAAACATCGTAATTAAAAGCTTAAGGCGTATAATCGTAAGTATTTAATAATATTCGATAAGAAGGCTACGTGTTAATGCCAGAGCCAATCTTATTACGATCATTCGGCGGTTAAGCCCGGCAATTAATCTAGCGCGTAATTTCGTGGTATCGTAGATCTTTCCCCGTTTGTTGGCCTGGCCGTTTAAACTTAACAAGCAAATGTTAGCAGTTCCATATATACTGCTCGGCTTGGGGCAAATTCCAACACCGTTATGTGTAATAATGATGAAACAAGATATCGCAAATAGTTTACTTCATTTAAACAAAGTGTTGCCATTGATGGAGTAATATCAAATTAATAATTTGAATATTGTTTGCTGTTGATCTTTGATGGAAATATAACACAGTCAAATGGAATATTTTACTGTTTATCGTATGTATTCAACAATTTTCATTGAGTTGAAGTTTTTTATTACAATCAATCATAGAATGTTTTATTTTCTTTAAATATTTACCACTTGTCACCTTCTGTAGTGCAGATAGTAAGAGCTTGATCAGTCGATCACCAAGGTCTGGGTTCGATTCCCCATGCAGTTAGTTCTCTTTCAATGTAGAGTATATGGCCTCTTAATGGAGGTATCTCAACACAAGTTTTTTCTACGAGAACTGTCGCTCAGTCTCAGTTTTTTTTCAAATTGAGTAGAAAGAAAAAAAAGATACGGTGAGAACAGGAATAGTGGTTAACTAATCGCTATTGTTATACCCAGTCATTAAAGGCTCAGAAGGATGGGAGGAGAGAAAATAATGTGAATTTACATCACAAACACCCAGTCTTTGATCACAGCTTTGAATTGAATAATTTTCAAATTTACTGTGATCTTTCCGGGAATCGTATCCAGACCTGCGTGATCGGTAGAGCAAGCTCTAACCAACTGGGCCACAGCAGGTGACTTTCTCATGTACCAGTGATTAAAACAATACCTACCCAACTTATTAGCAGACATGCCAGATTTTAAATGCGTCAATATTTGGCATCCATTGGGAGTGACCGAAGATGGATAGTAAAATAGTTGAATTAGTCTAAGCGCGCTCATTTGGTGGCTGCAAAACTAAACAAATTATCTGCCTTTTAATTCCGAACCATTTTTTTAATCCAGGGATTTTGTGATTTACAATCTTTCAATCTCGGATCCGAGATTCAATCCGGGATCGATCATTTGCTATAATTTATTGTTTTCATTTTTTTACATATCACTAATTTTAAAACAAAATAATAACTGTAATTACTGCAAACGGCGATTGCTACATATTTCTTTTTGACAAAACACAGTTGTTTAATATCATAACCGAAAAAACTTTGTACTTTATAGATTCCAGAATTATTCTCAGCTTGAACACCCTTTTTTACCTCTATCATTTTAAAAAGTGTTGAGTTCACTGATTCCAGAATTATTCTGAACTCAGAGTCTTTTTTAGCTCCATCTTTTGAAAAAGTTACGTCTGGAAGTGAGTAAAGTGTTCCAGCTCTGTTGAGCTTTTTTTAGATCTATTTGAGGATTTATACATGCTATAATGAATTTCTGAATCCCAAGATTGGTACTAAGACGATTCCAGAATTACGAGATTGCCAAATCATCATCAGTGTCATTTCACCTTTATACGGGGGAACTATGGATAATCTCCCTTTCATCTAAGTTTAAATATATATTTTTTTCTAATTTAAATGTTGTGGGCCCATTTTATTTAATTTATTCTATTTAATTTTTTTTAGAATGCTTTGGTTTTGTCTGTAGTTTTTTTTGTACATTTGATTAAAAAAAAGAAAGGAATGGGGAGAGAAAAGTTAACATTTATAGGAAAAAAGTGGAGGGAAGGGAGCAAAGGTAACAATTTAGAGTAGGGTAATCCGATGTGTTTTTTTCACCAGCCGTGTGATTGCGGCAACCAGGCATGTCAGTGGTGGGATCGGAGGGAGATCTCCAAATTGGTCGGGATCCCGGAATTAAGTTCCAGAAGTTGTACAGAGAGTGCGCATAATGTATCATGAATCATAGAATAGCTTCATTACCTAAATGACATTTTTTGCAAAAAAAGTTCATTCCTTCTAAACCACACCTAGCCAATATTTGAAAGCATGTAACACTGCTGTATTACAGGAAACGCCCAATAATAATTATATATTTTAGTATTTTTCATGAGGTTAACTAATCAAAACACTTAGTTGTAGATTCTATGATATTTTAGTATACTTGATTACACGCGTACAATTATTATGAGTTGTTTGACGTCTTTGCTCAGAACTCTGGAATTTTTCTGCTGCCAACAATAGCTCTGCTAGATACGACCCTCGCGTTTACCAACATCTCGGGACTTGTTTGAATAGAGCTTCCATTTTCGCTTTGTATTTTCTCCGGCGGAGACATCTGCCGGGTGAGCTCGCGTCTGATAAAGGAAACGGTTAGACCCAGATCGGTCGTGAATCGTCGCCTTTAATCTGTACACTTTGATTTATCAGCTGTTTAGTAGATCATTACACAACCACACCTCTCATTGAAACTAGTTGCAAGTTTAGTTTTCTTGAAGTGAAATAAGTACTCATATTTATAATACCAACCAATTATATTTTTATGATATGAATTTAATCAGCATTACTTTAGCTTTTTATTCAGACTTGCCGATAATAATATTAAATGACTTTTTAGTTTTTTTTATATATTTTACCAGCCGGTTCCCGACAAGCGTTGCAATGCCACTCAGAGAAAGAAAGTGTTTGTGTTTTATTTTTTTTTATTGAAGTACATGTTTTCTTTTCTGTATGTTTGAGGTTTGCTGCCGATTGACTATGGTACGACACACGCGCCACCTACTGTAAGTTAATTTTACTATAACCTTCACGCAAGCGCAAGCATACGTTGTCAAAATTAATTGTATAGCAGACATACAAACATTGATTTGTGTATATATATTCTACTACTGTAAGTTAATTTTACTATATATATATATTTACGAGCGGTGTCGCAACGCATAAAATACGAACAAACAAACATTCATTTTTATATATTAGATATATTATCAACGATACAAACTGCAGTTCAAATCCATGCAAATTGAATGCTTGAATTGATTTATTGTCCATGTCTGCTCCCTGTGTGAAACATATGGCTTCCTAATGTAGGTGTGCCAACAAAAAAAATATCTACGTGAACCGTTTGTTACTCAGTCACTAAGCTTCTTTTTTAATGAGAGTAGTAGGATACGGCTAGGATAGGACTAATCGCTCTCGCTACGCCCAGTTGTTGAAGGATCAAAAGAGCGGGAGATAATTTTTAAACATCACAAACACTCATGCATGTGGACAGAAAAAATCGACTACTGGGACTTGAACACGTGAGATCCAGCACGGAAGCCAACAACGCTAACACGCCATAAGACCCCGAATTGAAGCCGAAAGGGTCGTGGATAACAAAACTTATGCAAGCTTAAAAAAATTAGTGATTTTATTTAGCTTATTCAGTTTTCTAGTTAAATCTAAGAAACAGTTAGAGTTCAAAGTATATGAAATATGAATGTTTTTATTTTTACAATTATTACGTAATTTAGTGCATAGAGCTCAAATATCTATTGAAAGTCAATTTGGTACACGAATAATAAAAGATTATTTATATTATTTAATGACAATGTGCCAAATATTTTTAAGTTGAAAAATCATACTAACAAAACTCGATGAGAATTTTTGTATTGTAAGTCACTCGATAATTGAAAAATATGTCTAAGGTTTCTTATTTAAATTGAAAAATATAAATTTGACATTGACCTTACCGGGAATCGAACCCAGACCCACCTGGTTGGTAGAGCAAACTCTAACCAAATAGACCATAGCGGGCGACAAAAACTTCTCTGGAACTATACAAAAATAGCTTTGATACTTTATTGCGTAATTTTTACTGTAGATTGATATAGAAGTTCTATCACTTTTAAGGTGTTCACTGTCAATACTTGGTGGAATGGCATTATAATAAAAATAATAAAACATTTTTAGTACTTTTTCCACATAAAATTTATTAGATCAGGACCGGTTTCGCTCATGATGAGCATTGTCAACTGATAAGAAAAAACAATAAAACAGTGATATTTATACAAAAGTTAAGTGATAAAAACAAGGTATGACAAACAATTGGTATTACAACAATTAATGATAATTCATACCTAATTGGTTTTTGTCATAATAGTTTCATCGCTAAGTGGTCTTCAACTTTTTATTTATAGTTTATTTTCCTTGTATTTCACTTCAATTCTTTTGCTAGGTTGTAATACCAATTGTTTGTCATACCTTGTTTTTATCACTTAACTTTTGTATAAATATCACTGTTTTATTGTTTTTTCTTATCAGTTGACAATGCTCATCATGAGCGAAACCGGTCCTGATCTAATAAATTTTATGTGGAAAAAGTACTAAAAATGTTTTATTATTTTTATTAATAGAAGTTCTAGTTAATAATTTCCATTTTTTTTGTATGGTTGTAATTTATTGATGAGTAACAATTGATTTACTTTAACTGAATAAAGATATGCTTATCTATTTGTGTATTAGAACATGACAATATAAATAAAATATATTTCTAGTACGTACATGTATTTCAAAACCGAACAGTCATCTACTATTAAAAAGTTATTAAGTTACTTTGGAAACTTTTTTAACTTTTGATAATATATACGTCAGCTTGTTAATCCCATTTAGGTTTCCAAACTTAATAGAAATATGCCCCAAGTGTCTCACTTAATGCAACTATGTCGCGCATCGCAGGCATGTCATTCCACCACGCCACGCCACGCCACTAGACCGCCACGCAACGTCACGTCATGCCACGTCTTCCCCAGGGTACAACAATCGAAAGTGACAATCCTACATATAAGACAGAATGTCTTGGAATGCAGGCACGTACTGAGTGTATTTTCAATTTGATTATACGATTCCACAATTCTAGTATGCATGTGTCTTGTTACTATATTATAATATTATAACAATAAATTCACAAATTTTCGAATTCATTCAATTGCAATTTGAGGAGCAAACATTCAAAAAGTGTTTTGTCACAAATTTTGAAAAATGGCGTTTTATATCAATTCTGATAGCCCATAATACAACCTATGAATGGAAATCAAAATAAGTGTTCAAAAAGGTTTTTTTTCATATTAAAATGAAATCATAAAGTTGACATATTCATAGAAACCGTCACTTTTGCAACACTTAAATCATCATTTTCCAAGCTTTGTATTTGTGTGACAAAACACTTTTTGAATGTTTGCTCCTCATTTGTGCATTAGGAATGTAATAATAAATTCCTATAGGCTAGAGATTTAAAAACGAAGAAACAATATTTTTTTTAAATCTAAAAATAAATAAGAATGACACGGAAACGATATATTTTGTAAAAATAAATGGCCTTAAAAGAAAAAATGGCCTTAAAATAAAAATGATTAAATACTAAAAATTTAAATTTACCGATCTCTTCAACGGAATTGATTAATCTAATTTTACTTTTGAATTCACAAATAAAAATGCCTCCGGTTGACAGGAAAGAACCGATATATTTTTAATTCATGCCAGCTACCTAATGTGGAGCATATGGGATCTCAATGAAGGTATCTAATTATTTTTTTTTACTAGAAATTTTTGTTACTCAAACCCGATTTTTAAAATAGTTGTTGGGATATAAAGCTAGAACCGGACTAGTGGTATACTAATCGCTCTCTTTACTCTCTATTATTTAAGGATTGGAAGTGTGTAAGCTTACAAATTCCGATCAATTAAAAATGGCCAGGAACATAAAAAAAAAAATTAAATCATAGAAAATCATTACAAACCATCTGCCGATATCTCTAATGTTGTTTTATAGATTATATTTATTTTCAAATACGTCTCTGTATAATCTATACCAGTTTGGTTTGCAAACAGTGCCATAGCCAGATCCCTTTTAACCAATATTTACATTGTCAAAACTTCAAATTACTGGGGAAGTGAATGCTGTATAGTATAGATAGACAAACATTCAATTCGCGGCTATTATCGAGGTCTTAATGAAGAAGATACTGCAGCAGCATATGACTTCGCTTTGTTCCCGTATTATTCATGCGGAAAGTCAACAATCTTCACTACGTGTTATAATTGAAATATTATTCAAATGCAGAAATATCGAGAGGGTGTTCAAATTAATAATGTATCAGTCAGCCATGAAGATTCCCGTAGCATATGGTTGGATGTTAACTGTCATATTACCATGTACTATTTCACACTTATGTGAGTGTTATAATATGATGATATAACATATGTTTGAAATATCTCTTTGAGGAAACGTAAGTATGATTAATCTAACATTACGACTGAACGCAACCTAGATATAAGAAATTATACAGGTGGCAAAACAAACGATTGTTGATGAGTTTTGGTCAAAATCAAAATATTACTTTACACAACCTTGAAGTAAGTGTACGAGTACTAATTAACTTTTAGGGTGTTCACTGTCAATTCTCGGTGGAAAGTGATTATATTAAAAAACAAAGTTATTTGAAGAACATATTTTTTTCTAAAATATCTCTAATGTGCCTTATATCAAATTGAAATTTTAATATACAATTGTGAAGAAACTACAAAAAGTTGGCTAAGTATTTTTAAAAATTCTAGCTCTTCCATTGTTTTATAAAACCATGGAACAATTATTCTTTCAACCGTGTAACTCTAATATTGCTGTATCCAAAATCTGTTTTTTTTTCATAAAAACATCAATGCTATTAAGAACCAATCTTTTTCGGTATTGATATTTTTTTGATTTGTGTAACTTTATCAAAGAATAATAATAGCTGGCTCTCTAAAACAAACTGAAAGCTTGTGTTTTTAATATTGATTGTATAATAGCTACTAGCTATTTTAATTGTTAAAAGAAGCGTACGTTTTTTGCCATTCATATAATTTATCATTATTGAATAAAAATAACAGCTATTTTCATACTCGCCATTCAACACCGACAACATAAAAAATAGCCATTCTTGCGGTAATGCTTTTTTCCATAAATCTGCGTTATAAAGCAGAATTTATAACTTTTGACTTCCGGAAAATACTGTTATTCAAATTTCGTTAAATTCGCTTTGTATCCAACTGTCCATTAATGACACTCTCTCCTGTGTCATAAATTAAGTTATTTTAAAACGATAAATTTTTGTTTTGTTTTCGGCATTTCAAAAATTTTGCGAATCATTTTTTGTTACGAGATGAAAACAGAAATTATACACAGCTACTTAGATTTTAAAAAGCTGTTCAAAAGTTTATCACAAGTCATCAGTTTGTATTTTATACTTAATTTGGGTGGTTAAAAACATTTCGACATATTTCCCCAATAAAATAATGTAGACAATTTTATTCATATATATCGTTTCATCATTTTCTGTATTTTTGATTGATTATTGTAAATTCGATTTATTTCTCAGTTCTGTTGTCATTAAATCGTTCTTTCTGTACAACTAAAATGAAATCAGAATGGATATTTATTTTTTAAGACAACAAACGTAAAATTCTTATAAAAAATTAAAAATATGACATATTCCTTTGTATCAGGTAACTGAGAGATTTTACACAATTTTCGATGCACTTTATATTACGTATTGTATAAAAATAATATGTTATATGAAAATAAAAAGCATAAATACGAACAAACAAACATTAATTTTTATATATTAGATATATTTACAAATTTAACTGCATTTATAAAATGCGAGATCTTTTAATACATTCTGCATTCTTAGCCCATTCCAAGATATAAAATGTACCGTTTTAAACTGACAAGGATTTCAATTAATTTTTGTCTTGAGTTATACCTTTCTGGAATATAAAACACTTGTACTTTAATAGAGGTGGCGTTAGGTATGTGGCTCACGAGGAGTATGGTAATGTTGCTATCCGTCACATTGCGAGTGTTCAAGAGAACGTGACAATAATAATTTTCCTCTCTGAATCGCCAAAACATTCTCCGTAGTGGAGCAAAAAACATTGTCTCATGTTTCGCTATTTTCCCGTCGGCTGCTCACGAGCATCCCAATGGGGTAAACAGGGCCGGCGGGGGAGTCCACCCCGTTCGCGCGATTACTTCTCGCAGCCTTATTCAAGCTTTGAGACAAGATTTAAACGATAGAATTTAATTGTTGAAACTTTAGCAAGATTGGCGTTATTCTTTGAATGTCAATATATACATCTTTCATGTAAGCAAATGATATGCCACGCTTAATACGTCATCTTACTGTACGAATACTTACTTATATGTATTGATTATTACCTGCAACTTCGAAGCATCGGTGATATTGGTGGGAAAAGTAGACACAAATAATAATATACGAAAAAGTCGCAACTACATCGTTCATTATTATCAGTAAAAAAAACTATAAGTTACTGTATTAAAGTAAAAATTAAACATCAAAGTTTAATTACCTTGAATCTAAAAGATTAATTATTGATCTCACTGTTGGTTTCTGGTAGCAAAATATACATTTAAAAACTTTGTATTGAAGTTTTTTTATCAAAACTGTTTTTAGATATTTTTGTACCAATATCCTAGCCTGGATAATGGTTCTTATAAAAAATTACAAATTCACTAAAATTTAATGGATGTTTACCGATAAAACATGCTAATGTCTTACAAGGCGTTTTTAACGATACACTCCGCTTAAAATTGTTGTACGTTTCTTCAAAAAAACATAAAAAAATATGTTTAATTGAATTTTAAACTAAGAAAAGTCTTAGTGTTTTTGACGTATAATATATTTTCTTGATAAATAATAATATTGAAAGTTTGTTCCGTATTTTTTAAATATGCTTTTTAATAACATTTCCAATTGGTATACACGAGTTTCTATATACAAATTATGATGTAATTTAAGATTTCGACTGAAGGTGTTTGTTTGAATTTCAATATTAAATTTGAATCGTTCAAATGATGTACATTCATACAAGTTTTGCCACTAACTGAACTTTAATTGAGTCAGTTCAAGTTCAATCGTGCACTTGAGCGCTTGAAAAAAGGCGAAACTCGAGTCGTTAGTGACAAAACTTATGTAAATGTAAATAATTTGAATGATTCAAATTATGATGTGAATATAAATTTAAACATTCAATTAACATATAGAATATTCATGCAACTTATTTATAAAATAAATTGGCGAAACCAATCATGAAGTTTAACATTAGGCGCACGCTTTTATCATCTTCTACTGTGAACCGAACGAACTAGAAGAAGTAAACGTTGTTTTCATTTTGAGGTAGGTATTTCCCGAAGGGAGCTAGCTTTAGAACTCGATAAGCTCTGGGCCCAAGTTCAACGTTGTCTCGTCGTCTTCGAGATTTTGTTTTGCTTTTTGTTCCCATTTGCCCCGCATTTGCTGTCTCTAGTTTTGATCCGATATCGGACAACCTTAGTGCAGCCGACTCGTTGTCGAGCAATTCTTGGCAAAATATTGAATTTAACCTTATTTACTTTCAATGCTCTTTTCTTTATTGTATTATTGCATGTAAGGGCACTTTTCAGAAATTGATTTTATTTGAATTGGATACCATGCTAACATCGATAATAATCAAACAAAAAAACTACAGAATAATCTGAATTTGTGTGTGCTTAATCGTTTTTTGTTTCATTGTATTTTAAATTCCAATGTTTTTTTCCAAATGATTCTGTTTACGCATATATTATGAAGAAATTATTTTTCACTTAAAAAAGTCAGTATAAGGTAACTTAAATTAGTTCTGGATTAAAAATGCCGGGCCTCACGGGTTTGAATCCCAGTCCGAACAGCATTTTTTTAAATTGATTTGTCGATTTATTTTCGAAAGCATACATGTTTGTGATGTGTAAAAATTCCTTCTCACCTTTACAATCCTGAAAAATAATAGAACGTAGTGACATAAATTAGCAGACCACTAGCCTTATTTTAATCTTAACGTTGCTATCTTTACTCTTTCTGAAAAGAAGAGAGGTTGGCCAAGTGAGTAACAAACAGATTTCGTATAAAAAAATCTGTTGAGATACCTTCATAAGGAGGCTATATACTGCACATTTGGAGTGGACATATAAAATATATATATATGTCTATACGTTTATGCGTGATATGATTATTAGTATAAAAAATAGTTATATACATTTAAAGTTAAAAAAGCACAGTATTAAGTTTATTTTGTGTAATTTTTGACGAACTCAAATCAAGAATATTTAGAACTGAATAACTTAATCTTTAATGGGAAAGCTAAACAAAACCATAGACCAGGGGTTCTTATCGATTATTGAAATCGCAAAAATATAACCATATCCATATTATTTTAAAGCAGCTAAGGGAACAATAATAAAATTAATACACAAATATGTACTACTTTTTAATACAATGTATGTAAATCTTGTCTTTTAAAAATCCGGCCTGCGCCCGCCACTTTTCTTCTAAATCTCAAATGCGCCCGTCACCGCAATAGGTTAAGAACCCCTGCCATAGACCTCCTTAATAATTGTCTTAATAGTTAAGTTTTACCGATGCATGTCATTCAGAATCTGTTACGTTGATTTTCATCTGATATTCAATGGAAATAAGTACGTTTGACACTGATCACTTTATGTGCTGAAAGTAAAAATATAATCGAAGTAAATTCACTCACATTTAAATTATCGACTTTGCAATAACTCTTTCCACTTAGTATGTAAACGCATGTTTTGGATAGGTTCCCTTAAAAATTGCCAACAGAGTTGAGATGCATGTGTGTGCATTGGGGAAATCACCCTTCAAATTTCTCGGCAAAGAGACAACTACTAATACACAAGTGCAAATCCCTTGAGCCGCTTTACTTCAGTACTAAGACGGCTAAATCCCTCTGTTAAAGTGACATTCAATATAAATATACTATGCGCCACTGACAAATCTAACAAATGTCTGTTACAGAAAAGACAACCACTTTTTGGTTCTTATTTATTTGTTATAAAGGCACGCTCTTCTTAAAAATCTGAGATTATATATATATATATATATAAACATATCGACTGTGGAAAGGAAAAAGGACGTAACCCACAGATATCAAATTTTACAGGAGGCGCTAAAAACGTGTTTTAATGATTTTGTGACATATGCAAATTATGAATTATACACAACCTTGAAGTGCACGGATACTTCTAAACTGGTGTTTAATTGACATAACCTAATATTAATTGAAGAAATCGTCTCGGAAAAACCTTTACTTCAGTGTTTTTTCTTGGTTTAATTTTTTTACAAGGTCATCTTTTTCAAACTTAAAAGCTAAATTTAGATACTTATTCGGCATTTTCAGTTTCCCTCCTTTTGATAGAATGTGTCAAGTTGTATAAATTGTGATTATCGAAAAAAAGCTGTTCTGAAAAATTGAGGGTTACGTCCTTTTTCCTTTCCACAGTCGATATATATAGACTCATAAGAGATGAAGTGAGTCAAGTGGTATTCTATAAAAATAATAGTTAGATGCATTGTAATATTGCAGATGTTTTAAAGTATCGTAAAAGTGAAGTAAACTCATTTAATACACATTGCAATAATGTTATCTCCATAAAATAATAATATGCAATTTACCAAAACACATAATAAAGACGTGATTGTACTTAAAATTCCAAGAAAAATGTTTCACTAATTGGCTCACTTGGCTTTTCGAAGGCTCATATCATGTAGGAATTTAAAAATATTGGGTATTATTTTTTATAAACCGTGTTCTTTGCCAAAGTGCTCCAGGTATAATAAAGACTCTTTAAAGAGTTTACCCCAAAATCAGTTTTTTCTATGTAGAACTTCTTGTCACTCAGTTGCTCATCCTCTTTTTCTAGAAGAGAGAAGGCATAAAATAGTAGGGTTAAGAAAAGACTAGTGGTTTATTGGTCGTACTTTTTTCGTCATGTTTTGGAAATTGGATTAGTGACAATGAATATTATAATAATATTAAATTAGTACTTCAAAATATTGATTTTATTTGTATTATCATCATTCAGAGATCAGTCATATTCAAAATTACATTTTAGGGAGTCGAATACAGTATTATTCTGTACGGAAACTCAAATTACGTATACAAAATTACATGACGGTCCAAACACTTACATTCCTACCATAATATTATTAATCACTTTTAAGGTGTTCACTGTCAATACTTGGTGGAATGGCATTATAATAAAAATAATAAAACATTTTTAGTACTTTTTCCACATAAAATTTATTAGATCAGGACCGGTTTCGCTCATCGCGAGCATTATCAACTGATAAGAAAAATACAAAAACAGTGATATTTATACAAATTTAAATTGAAATAAAAAGGTGTAAGCAACTATTAACAATTTAAAGGATTAGCAAATTACATTATAATTACACAAAATTAAAATGCTTAACACCCATAACAATTAAAAACTCATCATCAAAGAATAATAAATCTAAGTGGCAAACGATATCAATTATAAACACAATTAAAATTTGGGAAATTTTTACACAAAGTGAAACACTACATTACTAAAGTAAATATCCTAATGATGATTTGGTGTTTTTCCCGTTTCCAAGCAATGATGTACTTCAACAAAATCGGCAGTAATGAAGATTCTGAAAAAGACATTTTTAAAAACCATATCAATTCTTACAAAAGGAATAAATTTTGAAAAACATATAAATAATATAGAAGAGCAGTTAACATAGGTTAGAATTAGATTAATGAAACGGATATAATAAAGGTGATGATGCAAATATAACCTGTTCGTTTAATAAATTAGAGTTAGGTAAAAATTTTTGTCTATTTATTTCTAAGATCTCTTGTTTATCAAGTTTTAACGATTTATTGTTGACATGCAGGATTCTAAAGTTTTTAGAGATATCAAATGTATGCTTATTTAGGAACAAATGGTTCCCAAATGAAGATAATTCATTCCCTTTACGGGAGCAGGCTAGATGTTCTTTAAATCTGATATTAAAAGATCTTCCCGTTTGACCAATATACCTGGCTCCACAAGAGTAGCAATCAATTAAATAAATGCCACTTTGGTTAAGAATATTAAGTTTATCTTTAGAATTTACTAAAATGCGTTGCAAGTTAAAAGAATTATAAAAAATGACATTAAAAAGGTTTTTGTTGAATTTTCTTGAAATCTTTTCTGAAACTCTACCCAGGTAGCTCAATTTCACCCACTGTTTCTCAACGGCAGGCTCCTTAATCACCAAACTAGAGCTTACATTTAGCAAAGCTAGTTTTTTGTGTTTTTTAAATAAAAGACGATCTATTAAATCCGAATCATAACCATTATTCATCGCAATTTGTTTTATCGTTACGTTAAATACGATAAAACAAATTGCGATGAATAATGGTTATGATTCGGATTTAATAGATCGTCTTTTATTTAAAAAACACAAAAAACTAGCTTTGCTAAATGTAAGCTCTAGTTTGGTGATTAAGGAGCCTGCCGTTGAGAAACAGTGGGTGAAATTGAGCTACCTGGGTAGAGTTTCAGAAAAGATTTCAAGAAAATTCAACAAAAACCTTTTTAATGTCATTTTTTATAATTCTTTTAACTTGCAACGCATTTTAGTAAATTCTAAAGATAAACTTAATATTCTTAACCAAAGTGGCATTTATTTAATTGATTGCGACTCTTGTGGAGCCAGGTATATTGGTCAAACGGGAAGATCTTTTAATATCAGATTTAAAGAACATCTAGCCTGCTCCCGTAAAGGGAATGAATTATCTTCATTTGGGAACCATTTGTTCCTAAATAAGCATACATTTGATATCTCTAAAAACTTTAGAATCCTGCATGTCAACAATAAATCGTTAAAACTTGATAAACAAGAGATCTTAGAAATAAATAGACAAAAATTTTTACCTAACTCTAATTTATTAAACGAACAGGTTATATTTGCATCATCACCTTTATTATATCCGTTTCATTAATCTAATTCTAACCTATGTTAACTGCTCTTCTATATTATTTATATGTTTTTCAAAATTTATTCCTTTTGTAAGAATTGATATGGTTTTTAAAAATGTCTTTTTTAGAATCTTCATTACTGCCGATTTTGTTGAAGTACATCATTGCTTGGAAACGGGAAAAACACCAAATCATCATTAGGATATTTACTTTAGTAATGTAGTGTTTCACTTTGTGTAAAAATTTCCCAAATTTTAATTGTGTTTATAATTGATATCGTTTGCCACTTAGATTTATTATTCTTTGATGATGAGTTTTTAATTGTTATGGGTGTTAAGCATTTTAATTTTGTGTAATTATAATGTAATTTGCTAATCCTTTAAATTGTTAATAGTTGCTTACACCTTTTTATTTCAATTTAAATTTGTATAAATATCACTGTTTTTGTATTTTTCTTATCAGTTGATAATGCTCGCGATGAGCGAAACCGGTCCTGATCTAATAAATTTTATGTGGAAAAAGTACTAAAAATGTTTTATTATTTTTATTATAATATTATTATAATTAAAGGATATTTTGACATGATTACCATTTAATCGATATAACTTCATTATTAAAATAAAATACAATTCAGAATATTATATTTCATAGTAATGACTAGGGCATCCAATCCCGGGAATTTTGAGCAAATCTCAAAAATTGACACGAAATTGGCAAATCGAGAATTTCAGATTCCTCGGTGAGCTAAAAAAAAAGCAAATCCCAATCCCGGGATTGGAAAAAGGCTTTGGGATTGGATACCCTAGTAATGACATAGCTCTTAATATAAAGGTATCAATTTAATTATAAAAACATTCAAAAGAATTACTTTTTTTACGTTTTATTAATGATAGGGATCGAAGCAAGTTTGCTAAAAAAATGCTTTTTAATTACTCAGTGCATTGAGCTTAAATCAATTGTACAAAAAAATAAATGCAGTGTAAACATCTTTGATAATTTATTTCGACGTGCATGATTTTGTTTTGGTCTATGTACATACAATGTAAAATTTCTAAACAATTTAAGTTTCTATACTAAATACGAAATCAATGTGTAATCTAGAAATGACACTTTTAATCCGTCATGAAACGGATGCGATATCCGAGGTGCGGCCATGAAGAAGTATTTATTAGTAAGTATGCTGTAGATTGTTTTATTTTCAAAAATGAATAGACAAGAATTTTTATTCTGGGATTCGAGTTGAGTCCTGTTTAACTGGATTTTTACATTTAGCTATAGGGCAAAAAAGTAATATGTATTTTATCTTCTAATACAGTGAATCTCGACGATGACTGTATAAAACAATGATGGCGAGAAAGTCTTTACACCGACAATAAAAAAAGGATGAATCATAGAACAGTAGATCGGGGTTCCACTGTTATCAGATTGTTCATTATTTATGTCCATAGTAGGGATTCCAAATATTCGTCATTATCAACTATTCGAATATCGAATAGTAAAACTGAAACTATCCGGATGTATTCGGATATCCGGATAGTTTTAAGTATCTACACACATTTATTTTTATATTTAGATATTATATTAAATAGTACATACATTAAAAACGAGCTCATTTGTAAAAGTCATTTATTCAAATTTCAAAAATACATATTTTAAAAATTATGTTTCATATTTTAAATTTGTTTTCAACTTAGTTTTTAATTGTTCCTGCAGTTAAAAAAACTCGTTTAGTAGCAGTTGACGTTGGTTTTATTGTTAGAAGTGTTTTATGCAACACATCTAACTTCTGATATTTTTTTTAATTTTAAAACTATGATTTAAATAACATATTTTAATAAACAAGAAATAAACTTCTGTTTTTGGTAGTAGACAGTTGTTTCGATTTCTGATTTTTTACTAAATAATCGTAAAATTCGCACGCAACAAGAGATGTTTCACGATCAAAGTGTCTTTGTTCATTAATATAATTTTTTAAATAATTTACTACAAATTTTCACATTTCTATATTAGATAAAGACAAAACATATAAATACATATTTCAATATCGTTCCGTTGTATTACAATATTTAAAATTTTCAGCTGCATCGGATTACTCCAGCGTTATTTCTTTAATGAATCAAATTACGGCATTGAAGGTTTTTTGCAGCAGAATTCAAGCCGATTCGTCAAATTCAAGTATGATGATAAGATATTGATAACACCCGAGTTATGTGAAGGCGAAAACACCACTATCTGGGAAATTCATAATTATTCTTTAAATGTGGAGAAGTTGTGATGTGATCTTTCGTAGATTTTGTAACATATTTCATAAAAAATTATTACGAATACTATTCGGATATTTCCCCAACTATCTGAATATCGAATAGTTGAAAAAGGGCCGAATTTATCCGGATATCGAATATTGGAATCTCTAGTCCATAACAAATACTTATACAGTTAAATGTATATCTGTTACACTTTACATGTGACGGTGTCAAATATCTTATTCTGTTTACAAATATTTTTACAGTTTTTACATCATAAATAATGTCAGATGATACTTTACTAACATTTTCGGCTCTGTTCTCGTCACGATAGATAAAACTGTTGAGCACGCATATTTTTTCTAGCGAACAGGCAAAAGAGACTTCGAATAAACTCAAATGACGTGTGTCTTTTCGAAAATGCTTCTAACCCTCAGCAAACCATTATCGACGTATTCACTGAAAAAAGAGCTAGTTTCATATTGTTTTATAACTTTTTTTATAGTGAGATCGAACACACAACATTTTTATGTAAATTTCATTATAACTTTCTTCAGAATATTTTTTTGAAAAACCGAAGATTTCCCATATTTTATACAGTAACACCGCTTACAAAGTATTTACTATAGTAAATATATAATATATTTCCGATGTAGTAATTTTGTGAACACATTTTTTTAATCACTTTTAAGGTGTTTACTTTCAATACTTGGTGGAAAGGCATTATAATAAAAATAATAAAACATTTTTAGTACTTTTTCCACATAAAATTTATTAGATCAGGACCGGTTTCGCTCATCGCGAGCATTATCAACTGATAAGAAAAATATATAAACAGTGATATTTATACAAATTTAAATTGAAATAAAAAGGTGTAAGGAACTATTAACAATTTAAAGGATTAGCAAATTACATTATAATTACACAAAATTAAAATGCTTAACAACCATAACAATTAAAAAATCATCATCAAAGGATAATAAATCTAAGTGGCAAACGATATCAATTATAAACACAATTAAAATTTGGGAAATTTTTGATTTTGATTTGATTTGGGAAATTGCTGATTTTGTTGAATTACATCATTGCTTGGAAGCGGGAAAAACACCAAATCATCATTAGGATATTTACTTTTGTAATGTAGTGTTTCACTTTGTGTACCAACTGGACCACAGCAGACGACAGATGATTGTCTTGTAATCAATTCAATTGAGCTTTTAAAAAATATAAAAAGATGTTTAATATAAGAGTGCAAAGTCTGCAGAGGGTTCTCGAAGGGCCCCATAAATAACAAAACAAACTCAACCCGCGTTCGACGCCGACGAGAAAAATCTGTCTGAAATATTTCGCAACGTGTTTGGCAAATAAAATAGTTCCCATGTTAAGCGTGTCCCAGAGGCGACGCGACATTTTCTACAAGACAAACCTCAATCTGGAGACAAAACAAAACTTATCGAAGCGTAGCTGTAAGTGAACATTTCTTGTGGGAGGATTCTTCCAGCCGATTTGACGGTCAATCGCCACAAAATCTTTTCAGTACCTACTGGGAGTTTTCAGACACATTTTTCGTTTAGTTGCGTACTTAATTGACGATAACCGATAATTACTTTAAGGATGTTCACTGTCAGTACTTGTCAGTACTTCACTTCACTTTATTTAATAGGTCAGGACCGGTTTCGTGTAATTACTTTCAGTCACCACTCTAAATTTATTAATCTTGGATGACTTTTTAATTTTATGTTAGATTTGTTAAACATTTTAATTTTGATAAAAATAATAAAACATTTTTAGTACTTTTTCTACATAAAATTTATTAGATCAGGACCGGTTTCGCTCATGATGAGCATTGTCAACTGATAAGAAAAACAATAAAACAGTGATATTTATACAAAAGTTAAGTGATGAAAACAAGGTATGACAAACAATTGGTATTACAACCTAGCAAAAGAATTGAAGTAAAATACAAGGAAAATAAACTAAAAATAAAAAGTTGAAGACCACTTAGCAATGAAACTATTATGACAAAAACCAATTAGGTATGAATTATCATTACCAAAGTAAAAACCAACAATTAGTGTATTATATAAATAAATCTTAATGTCTGTCAACCAAATTGAGTTTGGAAAATCCAGTAGAGTTCAATCCAACAAAATTGATTCCTGCGAAAAGAAAACTATTAGTGTATATAATACACTAATTGTTGGTTTTTACTTTGTTAATGATAATTCATACCTAATTGGTTTTTGTCATAATAGTTTCATTGCTAAGTGGTCTTCAACTTTTTATTTTTAGTTTATTTTCCTTGTATTTTACTTCAATTCTTTTGCTAGGTTGTAATACCAATTGTTTGTCATACCTTGTTTTTATCACTTAACTTTTGTATAAATATCACTGTTTTATTGTTTTTCTTATCAGTTGACAATGCTCATCATGAGCGAAACTGGTCCTGATCTAATAAATTTTATGTGGAAAAAGTACTAAAAATGTTTTATTATTTTTATTATAATGCCATTCCACCAAGTATTGACAGTGAACACCTTAAAAGTGATTTTAATTTTGTGTTATTTTAGAATCACTTATAATGTAATTGGTAATTTCTTTTCAATGCCAATTGTTGTTTACAACATTTCATTTGTGTATAAATAGCATTGTTAAATTATATTTCTTATCAGTTGACAATGCTCGCAGTGAGCGAAGCTGGTACTGACCTATTAAATAAAGTGGAATGAAGTACAAAGGGATATTGCGTTTTTCTATTCCATGTGTATTATTTATCTAAAAATATTTTAAAAAGGTCCATTAACATCCTATCAATCAGACTGACAAAAGAAAGTTTGGTTCGAAATATATTTTGTTATAGTCATAAAACAATTAAAGCTCAGTGAGGCGTGAAACGCTCCGTTTACCTACCGGTCCCTATTCAAATTTATATCTCCACTGGTAGAGGTCTACCTTTTTATTTTATTCTTTAGAAATGATCTATTGGCATGTAAGCATGTGGTTTATAATAGAAAAAAATGAAAATATTTCACCTAAAACTTAAATAATATTGATTTATAAATGAAATACATATATTTTTCGCGGTATTAATAATCAATTGGCCAGCACTAATCGCTTGACTGATTTTTAATGTTACATAAAATTTTGTGATGAGTATGTTTGTTTTATGTTATGCTTTCCAACCAGCGTAGGGAATACTTACCGGCTTTTAATTAAGGATCTCAATAGATATAAATTGTATAGTAAGAAATAAAACTAACAACATTCTTCGATCGGAAAATAATTTTGCACATAAATAAAATATAGCCATGCTCGTTAACTTAATTGATTGTTTACTGAGTTTATCTCAATAGAAGTTATTATATCACATCTTCAGAACGGTTTGTTGCTTAGTTGGTTAATTATTATTATTTTCGGTGAGAGTATGTATAATATATGAAGATAAGGCGTATATAAGAACAGTATCGTTATCGTTAGCCTTATTATCAGATGGTTGGAATGAGATTTGTTAACATTACAAAAATCTATGCATTGATTTTAAAAAATACTGTTCTTATTGGGAATTGAACCCAACTTAAAAGAATACGTTTTATTTTATTTTACAATCGATTTATGAATTTGTGTTCGATGTGAATGTGATGTCATAAACTCTCTTCCACTCAATAAATCTTGATGTACGGCGTGTACAAAAAGCAACTAACTGATAGTCTTGTCGTAACATTACTTATTCTTAAGCAAATGAAGTTAAGCGGCTGAATAACAAGCAGTTCACGTGTTGATCATTTTTTTTAAATGTTCTGATTGTCCTCATCATGAGAATAACCGGTCCTGATCATATTAAATAAAAGTGAAATAGCATAAATAAGTTTGTTATTTTTTAAACCTTTATTGATAATTTTTTTTTAACACTGCATATTTGCGGTCAATATAAATTATTTGATTTCCTTAGTTGGACAATGAATGACTGTCCATTTGATTTATTAAAGAATTTGGAACGTCTACAGTATGTAATTATTTTGTTTTACAGTAAAGATATACATACATATAAACATTGATTTTTAAAAATAAGAAGTATTGAAGATTAAATTGTAGTTTTCATGAAACAAAAACAAAATATGATATTGCATTACAATAGGAAAGAAGTGACTAGAAATATACAGAAATAGCCAATCAATAAGGCATGGTTTAAGCATGAACAAAAAGGTTTATTCAGCACAAATTGTTGAAAGCACTTTAGTAATGCGAAAACCCCCCTCTCAAATATTGCAAAGAATACATGACAACATCAAAGAAAATTCTTAGACATATCTCCAAAATGTATGCAATATATAAGATGTTTACGCGCGTATTGATTTTGAGAAGATTTCCGAACATCGGGTTTCTTTTCAATCTGAAGTGATTCTTCAATATTAATAATCGGCATGTCAGAAATTTCGTATTCTCTTTGTGTAAGCCACTCTCGAAAAGCAAAAGTTTTCAGTTTATTGGCATCATAAAATTTTAAATTTCGTTTGAAGAATATAACTGGTGTATATATAAAGATTACTTTTTTTTAATAATCACACCAAAACGATGTTAATTTTTTTTTATATGACTGAATGATAAATGAAAACCTTCAGATTTTGTAACAATAGCTTATTTGTATGAGGTAAATTTGTATTTTATACACAAAAAAATGGTAAAATCTTTTTCAATAAATTACTTTTTCTTATTTAAAACACCCAAATTTTTAAACTTTACTTTTAAGGTCACTGTCAATACTTAGTGGAAAAGAATTATATTTTTTTAAATATACACTCTTTGACCGAAACTTTGACCACTGAGTGAAGCTGGTCTCGATTATTTTAAATAAATGTTAAATTAGTAAAAATAATATATGACAAATTTTATTTTACTCTTAGTAACATATTAGGAATATACGTTTTTCAGTTCTATAAATATTCGAAAAATAAAATACACATTTTTACTGATTCCCACTATTATTTAATAAATTAAATACCGTTTTTGTTCATGACGAGCATTTTTAAGATCAGTTGACTCAAACAGATAATGATCTTAAGTGGGAATTAGTACAAATGTATATTTTATCTTTTGAATATAATGCCTCTCTACCAAGTATTGACAGTGAACATCTTAAAAGTGATATACAAATATTATTGATAGCTATTTCAGCTTATGCCCTCATCGTAACTTTGTTTTATATTAACTTAGCTATATATATTGACTTAGAAAAGATAGTTTAAAATCGCTTAAAAAGAATTACCTGAGTAGCTATATCGGCTACTCTCAAATCATAAATTGAAATGTCATTTTAATCTGAAATGCGAATCAAGTTTAGGTAAATGCTAATTCAATTAGAAATTTTATTATATTATTCAAAACCATAATGCATCGCTAACTTGTGATGACACATAGAGCGAATTAGAAGCTATTGTAATGGGCATGTCATCAAGAGTCGTGCCCATATCAGATTATGCTGATGATGCAAATGTGCATTCATTAAGCCGACACTAATACCCGTTGCACGTGTAAATACAACTCATACAAGTGAATATATTTAAGTATTCACTGTGCAATCTGTCAATGAGAATAGGGGATTAAAATTTCAAAATAAATCAAATGAAACTCGTTCCGCTTGTGATATATACTGAAGCAATATGAAAAAAAAAATCAAAACTACAATACTAGGTATTTCTTTCTCATCAAAAATATCTCGGTTTCTTAGATTAGTAATATTATCATGAATTGAAGAACAAATATAAAGAATGAAAAGAAGTGGAAAAGCTTTTATAATATGTTCGAAAACGATTTTAGCAGTAACTTGTCTCAACACTTAAATGCATAAATGACTACGAAAAGTACAAACTTTTGTTTTGGCTTTTTCGCAAAACAGAAATCGATTTTACCTTTTTTTTTGAATATCAAATATATGAAGCTTTAAGTCAGCCATACTCAACCTTTTTTTCCTCCGTGCCGCAATCCTATTTTTGCTTCTCTACGTGGGCCGCAAATTATTTACAGTAAACTGTAATTATAACACACACTATAATGCACACATATTGTATGTATTATGATGTCAAAATAAAACTATTTTATTTTATGTAAATATGTATACATGTATGTATTGATGTATTTTTCATAGTAAAAAATAACAATGAACAACAAATAAAAAATAGGTAAAAAGTACACAAAAATAACAATGTATCCAAAATATTAAATGAACTGAAAGATTTGTGTGAGTTTTGATATTGAGTCAAACTTTTAACTATCTTTTAAAAAAAATTGTGATTATAATTATTTTGGGCCGCACATAAGAGCTGTTTGGGCCGCAGGTTGAGTATGACTGCTTTAAGTAGTAGGGCGCGTTAGCACCGAAGTTCTTCGAGTCTTCTTCATCGCAAATGTTTTTGTATTCCCTTACCATCGTTGCTGACGGAAGGGAGAGATCGCTACAGAGGTAAGAAATCCTTAGTGAAGTCAGTTTACGGGGACTCCATGTGCATTCATTTACGAATCACATTATATATGTCTTACCTCATACTATATCCATACATGTACACACACATACAGTACACAATGAAGTCAACCAAAGACTCATTTTCATGATGCTAAGTACGTTCTAAAATAGTTTATTAATTTTAGACGAAACAAGTCTATGATAAGTCGTCGAGCAGAACCGCTCTCGGTCTAAAACGATTCCCTCATGGTAAACTTACATATTTACTCTTCATGTTTTTTCAATATATGTATTTTCTACGTGTCTACGTACATGTCTACACTTGCTGAACCATTAAAATCTTACTTCGAAAAGAGCATGTTGGAGTATTGGCGGCCAATGATTTTCAAAAAAAATAATAGAATTTTCACAGTAAGAAAACATGGTTTATCATAATAGTATGAAGTAGTTTAATTGTGTATTTTATAGTTGAGTGTATATTCTAAAAGTAATGAATTAAAATGAATGTCTGAGTATTTCTCACTAGTATTATTAATACGTTGTATTTATTGTTAAATTTTTTATCAATTTTAATTTGAATAATACATTTAGCAAGAAAAGCAATTGAGCAAAAGATCTTGTTCTATGAATTTGAATATCAACTCAATATATATAATTTTATACTCATGTAAACTCTGAAATAAATGAATACGCGAGACTGTAAGATGCGATATTATGCGTTTCAGCGTAGCTGCAGCTTGCAACAGGGATTGCAGCGTGATGCTGTTGCTATTGTACGATGTTGGTAAACTTTGTTTATGCAAATTAAATGGTGCACTTACTTAGAGCCCAGCCCCGAGAAAACGAGAATACATGTTCGTGCGATCGGGTCTCGACTTGGAAACATCTATTCCAATCAAGCTTTAAGCTTACCATCATAATCAATAGACAAACGAAGAGCTTACACCGCCCTAATGATGCTCCACATGAAGTGGATTATAAATTTTCTGTGTTGGTTTTTTTTCGTTAATCCATACTGCGACTTAACTAAAAATACTTATATTTACTTTTACTGATATTTATGTTTTGTTATCAGAAAATGTTTGGCGTGTCGAATACTTTAGTATTGATTTCTTATATTAGATATTTAAAACCTTCTACATAGTTTCTTATAATATATATTTTATATTTTAGTCGCTCGAATTATTTAATAACTAAAATTCTATTTTGACAAATTGGCGCTCTAGTTATAACCCACTATACCAAAAATTGGTTACTTTCTAAATAAAAAAACAACATGTTTACAAGTATACGTAGTGGTCAGGGTCGCTGGCTTCCATGGGCTTGAGCCCAGTATCAAAAAAATCTTCTTATTGTGTCTGTGATATCTAAAAATCTCTTCCCATTCTTACAATTCTAAAATCACAGGGTGCAGCAAGAGCAATTAGTTAACCACAAGTCCTGTTCTAGCTCATTTCCATAAATCCTTACTTTCTCGTAATGGAGAGGTAGACCAAGTGATCCGAAATCAACTCTGTTAATTTTCTGTATTGAGATGTTTCCACGATAAAGGCATTTGCTACACTGATTATAAATTATATATATAATATAAAATAAAATTATTGATTGAATTGTAATTTACATGGAAAGAACTCCTTTGTAATACGGTTAAAAATAGCGACGTAATCCGTTCAAGTACAAGATGTATTGTGTATTTTTTATATGCCAGTTTATATAGCTGATTTAATGCAGGTTTAAACATAAGTCTTACGATGGCATACGCTGAAATAGTTTTAAACTGATTTTAGAAGTTTTGTATTACTAAATACTTTGCTAGTTTTCGCCGTATTAAAATAAAGTTATTATTTAATATAATTATTAACTGTTCACACTTTTAGACGCATTTTGAAATACACACAATAGTGTAAAGTTAATATAATATGTAAAGAGCCCAATTTATAAAATACATATTTGTGTTTCGGCCTTGCTTTCATTGTAAGGTCTTGTTGAATCTAGATAGCCCCAGTGAGAATTTTCTCAGAATTGATATATATCTCCACTACCTGAAACGTTGATTTACTGATTCCTGCGAACATTGCCCCAGATGTAGAATGTACACGCTCGTGTAGTACCTTTCTTTAGAATAATCTACCCTATTTACGAGCGGACAATCCGTGACTCACTTCACTTTCCCCAGAACAATGTTCCTCCCGCTTTCCTTGTCGAATATTCATTCATATCTAGCTGGTATCGCTACGAGCCTTCGGTCTCTCGACAAAAGCTAACTGCCAAATTCAGTTTGCTCTTGTTTAATTTACGAGTCTGTAAAGACATTATATTGTTGAGAGAATACCCTCCCAGGGAGAGATTTTCCCATCATCTGAAACATGTGTATGGACATGCAAATTTATTCCCACACTGTTAACTTGTCATTTATATTCTTTCTACTAACACGGTGTAATACATTTGGTTTTATTTTATTGATAAGTTTACTTTAAGTTTTACTGAAATGTACATCTTTGGAGACAAGGATTGTTAAAAATAAAGATATTTTATTCATTTTTTTTTACTTAAGGACTGTTGCCTGTGCCTAAAGTTGTATATAAGGCTAAAAATTTAATATCTCATAACTGCGAAAGTCTAAATAATATGTTCGTATGTTAATAAGCATTGAAATTTATCCTTCGTTAAGATCAGTAGTTCTTAATGGGGGCGTTTTTAATTTTTCAGAATTTGGGAGGCGCTGTAAGATTGCGAGGGGGTAATTGAGGATTTCAAATTCGTGAGCTTAAAAAATGAGTTTTGGAAATATTTTGGGTAAAAAGTATACGGAGTTGAGGATTTCAAATTCGACGGTGAGGGGGGAAGGGCATTAGATAATTTTGGATAATTTATTTCTGCAAAAGGGGGCGATGCTTTCAATACGGTTAAGAACCACTGTTTTAGATTGATCAAATTTCTTCTGTTTTTAAATGTATTTATAATATAATATTTCACATGCGACATTTTGTTTTCGGCATTTTTTTAGTTTTTAAGTACACACTTTGAATCTTTTACATGATCATTTCAATAATTTATTTAAATTTACTAAAAGCAATTTTTATCAAATGGATATCACTGAAAAATTATGAATTACAATAAAATTAAAAACTTTTATCTAATATAACACCTATTAAAATTCAAGGATTTTTATTTATCAATTAAAGGTGTCTTTAATCTACCACCATCAAATGGCATTGTTATTAAAAATTGTATCGAGGTTTTTACTGGTATATTTTGATCAGAATTCGAATAGTCTAATATTTCTTACTTTTGTTTGATTATTTCTTTCACCAAACGTGGATATGACAGCTAGAATTGTATCGTATCTTAAATATAACAAATACAAATGGTAATATAAAATGACATAATAATCAACTACTTTACTTCAACAACTACAACTATTTTTAACAGCTGATATTAATTGGTAAAATAGAACTGTAGAATAGTAACTGCGCGTTACGTTATAGAAATAAATCAATATTTTTATTTGAAACTTCAACTTCACATCTTCCAAACGCTGCCACCTTAATTCATATTCTTGGGATAAATTTTGCTTATTCAAACAGTATTATTTAAATGCTTATATAATATCACCTAATAAATTAATAATTATGTTTGTCAGATATATTTCGCTCTACATTCTGCTCAGTTTCCAGCAAATTTGCTTAATTATCTGAAATTTGATGAGATATTTTCTTTTAATTTCCCATTGTCAACAACATACTCGGGGTGTATATATTTTCCATCGTTATTAACTGGGACACTGCTCAAACAATTGAGTACATTACCAGCTCGTTGACTATTTGGAGAAGATTTCAAACATTAAATTCCCACAGCTTTACTATGTTCCTTTTTTTAATCGCTGATTAATATTCACGATGACCATATATAATTCATGTATATTCAATATCCCAATGACGTCTAAAAAAGTGGAAGAATATAAATATGAGGCATTTTAAGATCTGGAAAAGAAGTTTTAACATTGCATACATGCTTTCAAACATGAATTCAAAAATCGATGAAAATATTTGACATTACAACTTTATATTTTTTATGTTGAAAGATCATACGAGATATACTCGATGAGAATTTTTGAAAGTCACATGAGATTAACTCAAGGAGAATTGACTTCACAAACACCCATGTCTTAGATCTCAAATTAAAATTGAAAAAAATCAAATTTCGACATCGACCTTACCGGGAATCGAACCCAGACCCACCTGGTCGGTAAAGCAAGCTATAACCAACTAGACCACACTCGAGATCGGTTGCCGGCTTCACCACATTTATTGGGTATTTTACTTCTCATTATTTTAAAGTTCCTTGGTGCTGCATCATCCTACCAATTATTATTATTTAACAATAAGTCAAAATACATACTATTAAACATGCAGACGAAAAAAGATCCTATATTTATTATTTTTGCATGGCGAATTTCTTGAAATTTGGCATAATGTTTGCGGCCCGGCACCGGACCGCGGACCACCGGTTGGGGAACATTGACCTAGAGCATAGTTTCTCAACCTTTTTAAGCCCGTGGCCTTTTTCGAATCTGATATTTTTTCAAAATAATTTTCAATTCTTTGAACAATGTCAACAAGTGCTCAGCATAATATCGCACACGCGGCGCAACAACGGCTCCATAAGTAAAAAATCTTTTTTTTTCAAGAGAAGCATTTTAGTGTTGTGAAATTGATAGATTCGTATAGTTTCATGGTTTAACAATTTCTTATTCAATTTCAAGAATTACACTCATAAGATTGACGCACATTAATACCATATTTTATTATTTAGCAATGGCGCTGTTACACCTGGTGTGCGATATTATGCTTGAGTTGGAACACTTGTTGACAAAGCCAGTTGGTTTGTACATTCAGGATTCTTATCATCTTAAACCAGCCACTAAAACCACTTCCTTCTGAGAGTATTCTCAATAATATATATTATGGAATCACACATTTAACGTGCAATTTTATTTTGTTTTGTAAAGATCATTCTTATAAAAATCCAATACCAAAAAGACTACAAATTTCTTTATGGCTATACAGATTCAAAAAACACATATTTTTTTTATAATAAACTCGAACTAATTTCATAGAATTGAATCAATTTTCATGAATTTACGTAGGTATGTAAAGAGACATCGTTTCCGCGCCAGTGACGCGCGTAGACAACGCTTTGATTGTTCAGAATCCATTCACGGCGAGACATTGTTTATGTTAAATCTTACTCAAACAATCTTCCCGATTCTACCAACACGCACCGCTACTGCCAAATAATACACATATGCAAGAGACGTACAATTCAAATTACTTAGAAACATGTTATACACCTATTTTATGCACCCCTAGTTTTAGAATATTACAAGTCGAAAAATTGTACGTTTTGATTCAATAATGTAGAATGGTTTAAAATATCATTATTTACTTTCACGAGTCTAAATGAATAAGTGGCTGCAAAAACAGGTTCTTATGAAATTCTTTGACCTTTTTATCGCTCGTAATGTGGAGTATATAGACTACTTTTGGAGTTTATCTCAACATAAAATTTTCTACGAGAACTGCTTATTACTTGGTTGCTCAACCTCTCTTAGAGAGTAGTGATTGCACGATAGAACTAGGACAGGACTAGTTGTTAGCCAATCGCTCTCACTACACCCCAATTTTCAGGATATGATGAATTCTAACAGAAATCCAAAAATCGATTATAAAAATCAATCTATAAAAACTGTCCGTAAGGGATTTACTTCCGTAACCGAAGCACATGTTTACGACGTTGACAATCGACCACGCAGCCGACAACTCCGTTTTTTTATACCATTAAAGTTTATGTGACTGAATACGTTCACAATCAGTTGTTTACGGAGTGTTAATTTATCATGATATATTACGAATACAAGAATTCAGATTTAAGCTCTGTTTTTAAAAAGTATAATTTTTATTAAAATAGTAAAATAAATAATTTTTAATCGTGAATTGAAAAAGAAACGTCACTTTATGTATGTGCATTTTTGGTCAGATAACTGTATTTTGCTAAAAAAATACATATTTCATTACACCAGCAAGCAATCAAAATCATGCATTTCAAAAAATAGTCACGTACAGTCAAGACGGTATGATTCTTCAAATCCGATTATCTCAGATTGTCATATGTTGATTCATCATAGTTTAATGCCATATGTTTACATATCATAGAACTAGGGATGCAATATATGTTCAGAAGTATTAAAAAACAGTAGTTTAAAAGCATTACTCACAAAATTGCGCATAATTTGAATCGTTTATTGTGTATTTTGTTTTGTATTTAAAACATTTTATTAACCTACGTCAAAAATCATAGCATGTTGAAATTTACCTTCAAATAAAACTACAACAATTGCCAGAGGTGGGCTGAAAGGAACTCGGAGGGTTCACGCAAACCGCTTGCTAAATTTTATTAAGGCCGGCGATCCCCTTGTTAATTTAAGAGAAAACAATATTCTTAGATCAAATCAGTATACAACTGCAATTTCTGACTTATATATTATCTACGACAGCTTCAGTATACACAGTAGTAAACTTTAAGCCATTTACATTGATAGTTTTATGGTGGTGGTACATATTAGAAGTGTATTAAGTAACAATCGATTGCATATTTAAGTATTGCGTATAATTGCATAGAAGTGATAAAAAATTCACTTCTTCCCCAGAACATCAAGAATTGCTTTGAGATTAAGCGAGATCCTTGTTAACGTATTGGCAGCCTACCGCTGACTTTTGTGATATGTGATGGTAGGCTTTGGGTATTGATGCTTAATAATTTATAAGACATCTTTGCATTATAGGCGTCTTAAGCACTTTAAAATTCACTCAAAACTACAAATGAAAATACTTTAATATTTGACATTGGTTAGGTTTGAAATTAAGCTTTATAAAAGCAAGATAATTGGCATAATTCAAAGCTAAATGTATTTCAAAATGTTCATTCAACAATATCATTCACTGAGTAAGCTTCTTGGAAGAAAAATCTTTTATATTGGTATTGAAAATACGCTTTCTTCAATAAGTTCAACCCTGTAAGACACTCAGTTCCACAATATGTGACAAATCCAATACCCGCATACAATCGCACGACTGCCTTTTAAACTGGCATTCATCAACATATATATAATATGTTATATGTGTTATAGGAATCAAATCAAACGTTCAAGCACGTCTCGATATTCACCAAATGGCGTCTAAGTCAATTAGTAAGGGATAATATTATATAATATTTACTGATGAATATTGCATATCTATATTCATAGGTGTCTCCACTACACACACGTTATCATTTAAATTTAATTTAGAATATCGTATGTTCGTAAAAGTATATTGTAATTTTAAATTCTATTCAAACTTGCTGGTATATTTTTTATAACTCATATGAATCAGATTGTTATGTATGTAGGATATTATTTTCATTAATTAAAATAAAGTTCATTATTTATAAATTAGCAGCATACTAGAGGCAGGTTATTCTGTCTAGATAAAACTAACATTTGGTTTCATAGATTGGATATAATCTAAATACTAAACGAACAAGTTTCGCATTTTCTGTATACAATAACAAACCATTGTATCCTAGCAAAAAAGGATTAGGTTAGCAATGCATTTTTTAACACTTTTGTAGTAAGTTTTATGAAAAACGTAAAATTAAAAAATATATATTCTCACTACTTTTCAGACAGACATTTTTTTTACTCACGAGTCTTCTAAATAATTTTAATTTGATGATTCTTTCAGCTACCTTATGTACGTATACAGTGTATATTATACGTATATGTGAATACTTTAATATATATTTCTTCTTTTTTAAATAGATTTTATTCGGTAATTACAACATGCTCTTTTTGTTTATCCGAAAAGTACTATTAAATCGCTACAAACAATTCAATTGTCTAGAAAATTTAATTTAAAATAGGAAAATACCAATTTACTAAACATTGGTATCACGTAAACCAGTTATTAATGGGAATTACGAAATATGAACACGGAATGCGTTGCCGTATTTCAAATATGTTTTATGGATCGTTCTTCTATGAAAGATAAATGAATCGAGGACATGTTTTGGTGATTTTGTTATATGTATATTATATTTCATATTTTGCGTAAATTATCGGTTTTCTTGACTAACGTATATGAAAATTGAACGTTTCCTTATTTTGTATTTTATTTTACGACATTTCTTAGTGAACTACATTGTTATTAATAGTATGCAGTAAACTTTAGTTTAGAAAAATAGAAGCATGCTGAAAAGCATATTTACTTTATTTTCATCATGTGGCTCGAATTTATTTATATAATACAAACAACATTATAAAAAAACAAATACATTATCTTTATCGTTTAAAAATATAACTTTAATTTGTCTATCTTCTCGTTTACACTCGCGTAGCCCTTAAGGAAGTGCTCAAAATAATAAACCAAGAATCGCTTGCCTACGCCGTAGAACAACGATTCCGTAGCACAAGTTAAAACACGTTTGGGGGGATTGCAAATGTGTCCGCAGGATAATTGTCAGGAGAGGTAGACGTAGACGAGCCGGGTACTGGGAAACGGTACCGGGTACCAATCTCGCCAGACATACGAGAGGCTGGACTGAAACAGATAATTCATTTTGCCCCTGGCTTAATTTGTGACAGGCGACTTTAGTTCTGGCGTGTGTTTCACTGCGTTCAAAGTTATCGGAGGTGATTTTTTTAATGCAGAATTTAAAACGTTTTGCCAATCCAGTACTTAAAAATGATACGGAGTAATAACTGTCAAATTTTCTTATAACAAATTTAAGAGCATAAATTTGTTGGCTCTTAAAATTTACATTAATGTTTTAACATAACGTTAATATTAGAAGTGTTTAACACAGCGTTAGCTTAAATACAGACTTTTTGGTCATATATTTTAATGAAAGTCGCATTCAAATCTTCGTGAAAACGATTTAAAATTGATTTTTTTATTCATTTATGGCTTTAAGTTCAACGATATTGATATTGGTATTGCTCACGTTCATCTCCGATTTTTGAATTTTTAATTATAACAACTTTTTTTGACATGCTAAAAAAACTCCACTTTGGGATAAGATATGTTGAAAAAGTTATAAGTAATTTAAGATTTCAACTGATGGTGCTTGATGGAATTTTAATGTTATATTTAAATCGTTCAAATTATGTTAATTCACATAAGTATTGTCACTAACGACCCGGGCTTCGCCTTTCGAAATTTTCGGGCGTTGAAGTGCACAGATGAACTTGAACTGACAGTTCACTTTAGAACTTGTCAGTTCAAGTTCATCTGTGCATTGAAGATGCCAAATGGCAAAACCCGGGTCGTCAGTGACAAAACTTGTGTGAATGTACATAATTTGAACGATTCAAATTTAAAGTTATATGTATTAAAAAAACAATTCTTCATTATATTAAGAGATAAGTTATATACTTAATATTCATCACTTTTAAGGTTTTCAATGTCTTGGTGGAAAGGCACTATATTAAAGAAATAACTTTTTTGTAATAATTCAGAAGGTTTTCTCTTATAAGAATCAATTTTAGCTGAAAGTCAACAGTTGAAATATTCATCATAAGCAAACATATTCCTGATCGTGTTCAATAAGTTTGAAATTAGTACAAAGGAATATTTAACTTTTTGAACTCAATATTTAATTTAAAAAACAATTTTCATATGCTTAGTTACGTTGCTGGTATATCAGAATAAAATTTAAGTTATTTTATTCCAAGCCACCCATTCAATAATAATTCAAAATAATAACATATTTTGTATGGGATACGATTTTGATTATTTTTTGGGCCTGCGATAATAAACATTTCTAAAATTTAATTATCACTTATTATAATAATGTCGTTTCAAAACACAATAGGTAATTTTCACTAACTAACCATCTAACTAAAATATTCAATCCCCTAATGGCAAATATCCGCCATGATTGAAAGGATTCTAATTTCATTAGTTTCGATATTGTGTGGTCATATGCATTCAATTTTGCCTCGAGCAAATTCAATAAATGCCAAATTAGTTCAGTAGTTCCAAGGGGGTTCGACAAAACTTGCTTTATCCCCAGCCAGCACTTTTGTTAATCTGAACACATGGATATCTCCCTTTTGGATTTTGGGCGGCAATAAAAATCCACTTGTATGCGCTCACTGGACTATATGATTGGAATGGGGAAACTTAAAAAAGACAATAGTGCATCACTTTTTTTAAACTGCATTTCTTATTATTTTTCCATGGGAGTAGAAATAACGATTTCATCTTATTCAATATATTTTTTTAATATTCCTCTAAATTTATTTATTTTATCCATGTCCGCTCCCAATCCCAATGTGGAGCATATGGCCTCCTAACGGAGGTGTCTCAACAGAAGTTTTTCTACGAGAACTGTTTGTTACTTAGTCACTCGACCTAACTTTTTTTCAAAGTGAGTAGTAGGGAAAGAAATATAAGGCTAGAACAGCACTAGTGGTTGACTAATCACTATTGCTACAACCAGTTATTAAAGGATCAGAAGGATGGGAGGTGAAGAAATAACGTGAATTGACATCACAAACACTCAGTCTTCGATCATAAATTTGAGTTGAATAATTCTCAAACTCAATGTGATCTGACCGGAAATAGAACCCAGACCTGCGTTATCGATAGAGCAAGCTATAACCAACTGGGCCACAGAAGGCGACGAATTATTCTAAATTATAAGCATTCATTTTTTTTTTAATTTTATTTCACAAAAATACTACCAAATTACAAGATACCATAAAGACAACGAAGCGTACATTAAATACTTAATCGCGAATCATAAAAAAATAATAACTAACTAACAATTCTATTTTTTTTTAATTGCATATAAATACATATAAGTATCTTTACCTTACAAAAAATCAGTATGCTTTAAGACGTAAAATTTAAAACGTAAGTAATTCCACAACCATGATAAAACAAATGTGATAATCATTTAGGCATATTACTGTCATCAGGGTTTATTGGAGTTATTTAAAAACAACCATTTGTAATAAATTGTTTTGTGCGAAAAATTAAGCGACACGATCATCTGTTTTTTTAAGCTTAAGACTCAAATCAATAATGAAGACTAATTATTTTTTAATAAATTTCGTTTCAAACGTGGTTCATATATTTAGTTATTCAGTATCTTTACCTATCCTTTGCATTAAGAAGAAAAATACAATAATGGGGCTAAGAAATAACTAGTGGTTAGCCAATCGCTTTAACATAAACTGTTTTTATAAACGTATGGTAGAATTAAGTCTCCGTATACATTTTGTACGTTTGATCGTAAATTCATAAATTGATATTAAAAATCAACGAATTATGAAACAGTTCGAGTTGGGATTCGATACCGTGGAGACAGGGTGAGCTGGAGAGGGCTCGGAGAGGCTTGCGCGAGCCCCTTGATAAATTTTACTACGGCCGGCGAGCCCCTTTGTTAGTTTAAGAGAAAAAAATATTCTCATATCAAATTAGTATATAACTAATCTAATCGTACTTAAGCAAGCATTTGTGAAAGTAAGTCTATCTGAAGATGCCTCTGAAAGAGGCAAAACACGTGTCACAGTTTGTAGCACAATACGTTAATGTTAAATAATCTATGTTATTTTATATAAAAAAAATACTCCTTCCCCAGAACACCAAGAATGGATATTGGATTAAACGAGCCCTTTGTTAACGTACTGGCAGCCCACCGCTGCTGGGAGACTTCAAACAAAGACAACATTTCAAATTGTGATATTGTTTTTTATTATTAGTAAAAATTCTTTTGTTTATTTTTGTTATAAACACAACACAAATAAATAAATGCTCAGCATCACTGAAAGTTTGATATCGAATTATTTTATAATGGCCTACTTTTTGTGAATACAAACTTGAATAACTTCTGTAACTTATATAATAAAAGCTCAACGGTTTTTTTTGTCAACAGAACGTGATATTAAGATACTACCAAAGAGTTAACATTATGTGAGTATATTTCGTTAGGAGATTTATAAACATATAGAAAAATACCTTTATTTTCGACGAGAAACTTTTTACACACGAGTTTTGATAGCAATTTGAAAATGTGACAGTTTCATCAAATACCTTCTAATATTGTCATCTAATAAAACAATGCGCCATAAAGTTAACCACAAGCGATCCAATAAAAAACACAATGAAGATTTGATTAAATCCTTCCCCTTTAGATTCTTTCCCAAGTTGTCATACATCGACTTTTTATACATACTTACTCGGTCATTGGTGGGATGGGGTGGATGAGGATGGGACGGGGTGGGGATGAATGAAGTAAAATTTCTGTCGGCCGAAAAATAAATTGAATACTTTTAAAAAATGATTTGAGAAAATGAGCATTTTTGTGATGTATTAAATAAAGTAAAAAAATGTTTTATATTGTTATCTTCATAGTAGAAATCAGCTGTAATAACACTGTTACAGCCCGCTATAGTTTAGTTGCTTAGTTTAGAGCTTGACTTTACTGACCAAGTGGTTTTGGGTTAAATTTCCGGTAAAGTCAATATCAAATTTAAATTTTCATCAATTTAAATAGGTGTGTGTGACGTGAATTTGTCTCGAGTTGGTCTCGAGTGACTTACAAAAATTCTTATCGAGTTAATCTCGAATGTTCTTTCAACCAACACCAATATATGTATATTGCGTATTGAAATCACTGCAATACTAAATATTTAAATATATATATAATAATAAATAATTAACATAATGATTTACATATTATAACAGATTAAAAATAACAAAGTATTTTAGTTCTACAGTTTAATAATTTTATTCGTTGATAGCTATTTCGGCTTGCGCCATCGTCAGAGCTATGTTTAAACTAATATTTTGCTCAGCTATATATACTGGCTCTGAAGAGATACACAATGCATCAAGTTATTCACTCTAACATCCTAATTATAATTACAATATTACACTTATCAAATGTGATTCTAGTTTTTCAAAGAACGATTAACAATCTGGGTTTATTTCTTAAAACATTAATTAGGATAAAATTAAAATGATACCTACTATTAATGACATTACATAAAATTTATAAACTATGGCTTTATTGTTTCGAAAAACAATAAGCAATATGGGATTTTTCAAAGTAAATAAGGATAAATTATATTAATATTTATTATTAATTACAATAGGGGGTTTTAACAACGCCAGTATGTAGCTGAGTATATAGCTGAGCAAAATATTAGTTTAAACATAGTTCTGACGGTGGCGCAAGCCGAAATAGCTATCAACGAATAAAATTATTAAACTGTAGAACTAAAATACTTTGTTATTTTTAATCTGTTATAAATGGAGTTCTACCAAGTAAATGCCAAATCAATTAATAGATTTACAGATTGATAACTTTTCAAAAGCTTATGTTTGCTAATATCAGTTGCTTAGATATAACTAAAATAGTATGATGCATAGAAAAAATCGAACGCGACTCTTATTTTATAAAAAAGCTCATTTCATTTAATGTATTTTTATTTTCATATTTTGAGATACAAAGACCAAAAACTTTTCCACTTCACTTTTACTTCTGATATGACAATAAGTCTTCTGCAACAAAAACAATCAAAACAAAAACAAAGTCTTCGATAAATGAAAATGAACTCAATATTGAAAGAAAACTTTTGCTAGGAGCTTTTTCTCGAATTATTTCTACTACGCCTGATTGAATTGCCGGGGTGATAAATGAGCACAATATTTCATATTAAGTATACTTACAAAAAGTAGACCACTCTTTAGCATGGATTATTGTGTATTTAATTCTTGCCCACTTATCTTGACTAATCATTGTAAATAATGTTTAGATACTTTGTATTATAATAATAAATTATTTTAATAAGATTTTAACAAGAAGCGTTGTCTGCTGTTTTAAGTAAAGAATATCTAATAAATTCATTTAAGAAATACAGTAATAAATATAAATATATTTTTTTAAATTTATTTATAATTCGATTGGAGTATTAAAACAACCACAAAATATGTATTGATTACTTATACAAAATATTCGTTTTAAAATAACGTTTGATATTATATGTCACAAGCTAACTCTTAAAAACCAATGTAGATACCTGCACCAAAAATGAACATACATAAGTTTTACTAGGCAAACAAACCAATGATATTCTGTACCTGACAACTTTTGTTCAACTGTTTTAAAATGAAAATTACTCATGTATTAACGAGACTAGAATTATTTCTGTTTTGTCAGAAATTACTTTGATTTACTAATTCATAATAACATTCAATTTATATCTAGTTCGTCAGTATTCAAATATATTAATGTTCACTATAAAGACTATGTTTGATCAGTGTTAACGTTAACATAGAGAGATCAATACTTCTTTTATTATATAATATGTTCAAAAGCTGTGATTATGAACATACGGTAATTTTTATTTGTCAAAATAAAACTTGATTTGAGGTTAAAATGTGCACAAAAAAAGATAGATAATATTACCTATTCTTGATAAATTTAATTAATAAATACAATATGAAATACTATTCAAAATTGTATTAAAAACTGACTAGTAATTTAAAACCTTTAACATTTCAACTAAAAAAAAAAGTTCTAATCATATTATATTTTTAAAATCGTATTATTATATCATTTCTCCGAACATGACATGTTGTAAAATATCCATTTTCACTGCCAACAGTTGTTTGTTTATATTTAATAAAATAAGATTTTTTCAAAACACAGAAATTAAATATTCATTAAATTTGTGTATAGGTATATATATTCCTGATTATTAGATTTTGTATTCTTGGAGTAAGCATAAAACATAATTCATAGGAATTGATTCCCATCCCCACTAAAAAAACGCTACTCACCATATACAGTCATAATAGCTCAGCAATTTCAATCAAAAGCTATGCACAAATAAGTATTAGACGTAACTAGCTGGAAAATTCTTGTCGGGCAAAAAATTAGGGGACTTTACAAATCCTCTTTAAGCGTCCCGTCCTGTCACAGCACACGAGGACAGATGACTCACAACACAATCGCACAAAGGGGGTTAATTGCAATGCGTGAGGGTTTTCCAACAGACTCACAAGCAAAGTTGTACTTATGTTTTGCGGGTTAAAAGTACAAAAGAAGAACAAAGCCGTGTACGGGAAGAATAAAAAAAAAATAGTGACGTTGTCACTTTGTTCTGTTTTATTATTCTTTTGTTACAGCTTAGATTAAGTAATGGTATACAATTTTCATTTGGAATATATTTTAAAATTTAAAAGAATACGAACAATGTTTTATAGTAGAGACAATTTGTAATATTTTAAGACATAATAAAGATGATTATTTATGTGACGATCAACTCGTAGATGTCAATGTAGGATAGTAAAATTAATAATTAACAATCATTGGACACTATTTTAATTTAATGTAAAAGTTCTTCTTGGCTATTATAAAAGTCCATAAGTTCTTGTGAGAGATACTATAAAAATCATAATCTTTATAAGTTACTGTAGATAGTTTACTCGTTGATATTAATATTTAAAAAGCTTGAACTCAATTAAGCTTTTAAATAAAATATTAAAAACGAACTACGCAAGCATTATTTTTAAATTGTGCGCGTTGTTATTTTCATTACGAATTATAAAACGTTAGGAATTACAATATCGATTTTACAGAAACCGAGTTCTTCGTATTCATGGTGTATTTTTAATATCAAATAACCTATTAAAAATAGCCTAAAAGGCATTTTCGTATACAAAAACTATTCGCTATGAATTAAACTATTTTAAATTTGCAAAGAGTTGTATCGAAAATTGACAGATTTAAAGAAACCTAAAATCACCCGCTTAAGATAATGAAATATCAAAACTGAGATTTTGATTTACTCGCTCGGTATTGCCATCCCGATATACTGTATTTTTTGCTTTATTAAAAAAATCATTAACAGTATTTAATATTAAATACTTAATTAATTGCTTTATTTGTTCGGCTTAGCAATCCTTAACTGTAATGTATTTATTCTGTGTGAATTTTTAATTTCTTGTCACGTGTTCTTTATATATTAAACTTAATATTTTTGACATTTTTAGTAATGGTATTTGCGAACTGTTTGATAAATTTTTCTATTGTATTTCTTGATTTTTTATGTTGAATTTGATGTACTGTGTATTTTTATTTTATATTTTGTCTTATTTTATTTTTCAAGTGCATGGCGAATTGGCGTCAGCTGTTATGTCATGTACTGTAATTTTATTTTTTAACAATAAATAAATTAATTTAATTTAAATTTATATTTGATTGACTTTTAAATATAAAAAAAATACATTTTCTTTTGTGTATTTTTCTTATAGCAGTGCTGAAACATTGTGAAATGTATTTATTTGGCCATTATTGTAGTTTTATCGAAGTTTGTAACTTAGTATATAGTGTTGCAAGGGGAAGTAGCTTTCAGCCCTTTCGTCAGGTTTCTTTTTCAGACAGATAAAATCTACGAATATAGCCTGCAGTGCGGAATAAGCCGGATTTGGGCTGATATCCTTAGCCAGGGCTGGGTCATAATTGCAACGGAGTCGCGATAAGTGTGACAAGGCACCCGGGCAGCTTTCTTGCAACATTTTTTTCCGAACAAATTGGGGACGAGTTACAACCTGGGGGAGATAAAGCTCAACTTTTGGATTTCTCTGAAAATTTTGCAACACGCAGCGAAATTTCATCGCGCCGGAAAGAATTCACACCCCGCCGAGAGTTAACGATAAAAAAACGTCCGAAAGAACTGGCCGAAATCGTTATTATCTTTGCCGACTTGGCACGAGTATAAACCAAAATGAACATTCATTGCCTTTCTCTCGTAAAATAATTGAAATTTTAAATAAGATGGATATTTATTTGTAGATTTTTATACAAAGTAATGAACACATAGTAGACTGTCATAGTAATTCTTCAATATACATAATTGACTGTGGAAAGGAAAAAGGACGTAACTCACACATATTTTACAGGAAGCGCAAAAACCGTGTTTTGATGATTTTGGGCCATATGCAAATTATGAATTAAACACAACCTTGAAGTGCACGGAAACTTCAAAATTGGTGTTTAATTGACATAATCTAATATTAATTGTAGAAATCGCCTAAGAAAAACCTTTATTTCAGTCTTTTTTCTTGGTTTTAATTTTTTACATGCGCATCTTTTTCAAACTTAAAGGCTAAATTTAGATACAAATTCGGCACTTGCATCTTGCATCCTTTTGATAGAACTTGTATCAAGTTTGATTCATTGTGATTATCGAAAAAAAACCTGTTTTGAAAAAACTGTGGGTTACGTTCTTTTGTCTTTCCACAGTCGACTTATAGTTGATTTTAAGAATTAACTATATTCTATAATTAATTGACGTCACTGTTCTAGATTATACTCACCTCAAATATCACGTTTTTGCTGCAAAAGCTGACCGAGATTTTTTTTTAGTTTAGTCACTTACAACACAGTTTCTTGTGTGAATGTACATAATTTGTATGATTTAAATTTAATATTGAAAATCTACCAAGCAACTTCAGTTAAAATCTTCGAATTAGTTGAATATATTGTTGTATTGGTAAAAATAATTATTTTTCTGCTTAGAGCCGATAATCTTAAAATATGTTCTAAGCAAAACATTTCCTTTTACTTTCATTTTTCTACCTCATAATGAATTTTCGTATATTTGAATTATATCTACGGTATCCATGCCTAACATATCACCGCTAATGCCATTGACAGAGCTTTCTTTGTCAACATTTGATCCTGGGATTAGCCAAGAAGTGTCTTTTGTTCGTATGATACGCTTTCAACAATCAAAAGAAAAACAAAATAATGTCGGTACCCTCTTGTCAGATAATAAGCAATGTCACGCACAAATCCATACCTAACGAGCACATTATCTTAACAAAAGCCCCATTCTTTAATGTAAATATCTTTCAATATTTCAAATATACTCCATTGTAATGATGAATTGAACAATAACAAAGAGATTTTTTTTCTCTTTTTTGGAAACTCTTTTGCGAGATCATAAATACATTCGATGAAAAAGGTCTCACATATCATGTTTGAAGTATATTGTGTTACAATAATTTATTATTTCGTAAAGGATGTCTGTTTGAAATATTCAATATGTTATAAACAAACCGAACTATACACATTTTTCTAACACTGTATATAAAATCTTTTCTCAATGAGAACTGATTTTCATCAATTTCTATCAATCAATTGCTCAACGTATTGTTAAGATACAATAAAATAAAAATAGAAGGATGGATCAGGTACAAAAGAGTAAGCATTAAACTCATTGCTTTCATTAAAAATACATATCACGTTTTCAGGATATGATAAATAAGAAAATAGATAAAAATCAACAGACAGTTCTACGTTAGTACGTTTCCGGTATTTATAATACTAGTATTTTATAGTATGTCGTAATTAAATAATAAAATAAACAAGCTTATCACAACATTAATAATGATATTTCCTTTTTAACTTTTCCGGTTCTAAGCTCAAGAAATGCGACCCCAATACCCACATTTCCTTATATATCTATTTTAATATGGGTGATAGAATGTTTATAATTAAGGAATTCTTATATCATAGTTTTTTGGACCTTTTGTAGTTTATATAAATACGTGATAACGCGATAACGCGCTTAGTCGATAAACACCCGCGATAAGCGATCGTTCGTAAGATGGGCTAAACTCGTCAGTTGCAATTTCATATGTGTGCTGGGATGACGTCTTTTTTACTCGCAATTAAAAATATGATTATTTATTAAAAAAAAACACAGATTTTTATAAAAAAAAATATGAGGAATGATGCAGAGAGATATTTTAAAGCCCTCATTTTTTTTTTTTTTGAAATTCATAAAAATAAGGCCAATAATGAGGAAACCACTGGGGTCCTTAAACGAACCCCATCGGCAGAGAAGTATTTTTCTAGTCTCCGAGCCGCGAGAGTTATAGTGTTTCCATAATAAAAAAATCACATTCAAAGATTTGAATATTTAAATAAAATTTCACAATAATTGTATTTCTTGTCTTATATACGTCGTCAAGGGTAGGCTGGAGGGAGTTCGGTGGGGCTTGGTGGGGGTTGGGGGGGTTGAGCAATCTGCTTGCTTAAATAAAAATAAACAATATCCTTAAAATAAATCATTATTTTATTGTTGACAAATATATGTAAGTTAAACGTTTTAAACATGTCATTGAAGCAAAAAGAGTCATACAAATTTCTACTTCTATCTAAGAACACTTTACTGTCAGAATCTTAGGTAGATGATAAGTACATGTTTCAGCTTTTTTTACTGTTTATCGCCTGTTGTGGTCTAGTTGGTTAGAGCTTACACTTACTTAAGGTCAATGTAAAATTTAGATTTTTCAATTTAAGTTTGTGACCTAAGACGTTGGTGTTTGTGATGTCCACCTCGAGTCTATCTCGAGTGACTTACAATAAAATTCTAATCGAGTTTTTCTCGTATGATCTTTCAAATTTAAAATATTTGCCGCATTAGCATTAGCTGTCATGGCAAATATATATGTTTTAAATATTTAAATGCAATTTGATTGCCTATTAATTTTTGCATACAGTTTTAATAGAAAGAATAAAAAAATCCGCCAGAGAACCGCGAATACCTTTGAGTTAAATCGAGTCCCTTGCTAGCGTATCGGTAGCTCATCACTGTACGTAGTCATATTGTCATCAAATATATTCACGAGTGGATTCACGGATTCAAATCCACTCACCACACATGTACAGTTTATCTCTGGGGAAGTCTCGAGTAGGCTTGAGTGAATGTAAATGGGCAGCCAAATGCATAGGTTATTATTTTGTCATGCATCGTAAATATTTTATAAACTCTTGGAAAAAGAAATCTATTGCAGCCACGACGGAATCGATTTCTGTCAACTTTTGTATGCACGTAATAGCCATGATATCGTATTCTCTTTGGGGTTTTCATTGTAGTTTTTTTTTCTCTGTTTTCATGTAAGACAAGACGATAAGAACCGATTAATATTACAAACAAAAATTCACATAGAAGTAGTTTATGTCAATCATTTTCAATCTCATTTGTCGGGTATTATGGCGCAGCGATTGGCGTTGTTGGCTCCCGTGCCAGATCTTACAAGGTTGAGTCCCAGTACGGACAGCATTTTTCGACCAATTTATCGATTTCTGTTCGAAGGCATGGGTGTTGTCTAAAAATTATTTTCCACCTTCTCCAATACTAACTGAGTGACAAACAGTTCTCGTAGAGTAAGTTATTTTGAGATTAATTCAATAGGAGGCTATATGCCACACATTGGGAGAGATTAAAAAATCACACTTTTATTTAATTCTCACAATTGTAAATAAATTATTAGGCCCGTGTGCACATCAAATCTCAGTGAGCAAAACAAAAAGATTATCTGATTACTATATTTTTAATTTTAAACAAAATTAATAACATTGCATATCATCAGCGTAGACATTACAAACCACCTACATCTTTGAACAGAATTCAATTAATCACGTGAAAAAATTCTGTTCATACTGGGACTCGAGCCCGTGAGATCCATCACGGAAACCAACGTCATTGACCGCTGCACCACAGACCCAACGTTCATAATTACTACATCATTAACTCGATGGCTGCCACAGACGAGATATCTCGTCAATTTTTTTGTGCTCAACACGCCAAAGACGAATTATCTCATAAATAACTAATTAAATTAATAATTACAAAAAATAGCCGGCGTGCTAGGTAAAGACGTACCTTTTTCTACGGCAACCAAAAGATTAATAAATCTTAAATGCGGACGAAAAGCAAAACTTTTATAAAACAAAGTCATTTTTCAGACATAAACAGTTTTACATGTAATCGTCAAAGGAGCATACCCGGAATAAAATAATGTTTCAGATATCATTTATAAAAAGTGAATTTATCGAATAGTATAATATACATTGTTACAATTTGTTACATGACACTTCCATTAGTTCATGTTTCAAGCATTGATTTGATAAACTAACATGTGTAGAAAGGATATTAACGATTCCAACAGTACATGTAAGTAAACCCTCTTGAAAAAGCCTTAGACCTCAATCAACCCTCATTGGCAATAAATCATCTTGCGATTTCCGCAAAGACCCTCTTCTTCCTCGCCCGAAATAATATCGCCACGAATTGAGGTGGTGTGTTGTGAACAAGGCCGGGGTCAAGACCGCGACATGATCGATCGCATCTCCGTGCCGTCCATCCATTACGGGGAGCGGGACACTCATTCATTGGCCGCGCAAAAATATGTCAGAGGACCGACTAGGATGACAGTTAAATGTGCAATAAAACGCTGCGACGGAAAGATGTGAACGCTCCGCGAATACCGGATGTATGTCTTTGATATGCATAGCACATGTCACGTCTGTTCGATTTGCAATATAAATAATCCCATCTTTGACACTTCAATATTCTACAGAACTGTCACAACGCAAGATGTATACTTTTCTACTCGAATCAAGAACCGTACATTTTCGAACATACATACAAAGATTACAATAAATTCATACTGATTCATGAATGTTGCAAACTCTTAATTCGATACGTATTTTATTTTTCTAACCATGTCCGCTGACCGGTTTCGCTCAAGGCAGGCATTGTCAACTGATAAGAAATATAATTTAACAGTTCCATTTATACGAAAACAATTTAAAAATGAAAATGTGTAAACAACAATTGACATTGAAAAGAATTTACAAATTACAGTAGAAGTAATTATATTTTATTCATTTTTTTAACCATGTTCGCTTCCAATGTGGAGCATATGGAATCCTAATGGAGTTTATCTCAACAGAAGTGTTTCTACGAGAACTGCTTGTTACTCGGTTGATCAACCTCTCTTTTTCCAAAGAGAGTAGGAATAGAAGGATAGATCTAGGACAAGACAAGGCTAATGGTTAGTTAATCGCCTCGATACGCCCCGTTCATAAGATATGATGGATGGGAGGGGGAATTCAAGACATCACATACATCCATGCCTTCGAACAGAAATTGATTAATCGATTGAAAAATCAATTTATAAAACGGTCCATACTGGGATTCGAGCCCGTGATCTCCTAGTAACTGAAGCCAACGACGTTGACCACTCGACCACACAGGCGGCATTTTACATGTATTCCATTTCGAATTTTGGTGTAGTCATATGTTTTATTTCTGAACTGTGAATCTGATATATAATATACACAATGATTAAAAAAAAACAGATGTGTATCTTTAATCGAGTCTACAGGTTCTGTGGTGCAACGGTCGACGGTGTAAGCTTCCATGCCGGATCTCACGGGTTCGAGTCTCTGTACAATTAGCTCTGTTAGCTTTATTTCGATCGTTTTATCGATTTCTGTCCGAAGGCATGGGTGTTTGTGGTGTCTAAAAATTTCTTCCTACTCTTCCGAATTTTCAATAGTTACCGAATCCACTGGGAGTAGCAAAAGCGATTAGTTAACCACTAGTACTGTTTTGGCCTTATCCTTCTATTCTTTTTACTTTCTCTTAAAAAGAGAAGTTGAGCGACCAACAAAGAGTTCTCGTAAAAAAACTTATGACTACTTGGGCCATAAGTTTCACATTAGGAGCGGAAATGGATTGAAAAGTTTAGTTTACGGCTGTCACGCAAGCCAACAATGTTGACTACTGCACCACGGTATCATTTTATTACGGTTACTTTAAAAGCATGCTTTTTTTAAAAGAAAAAGTAGTTTGACACATATTCATAACAAAGTTTTTGTCCCAATCCTTTCATTCTTCACTTCAAAAAAATATTTTAAAAAAAATGTTTGAAATAATCCATAATCTGGCGTGATAGATAAGACCGGATCGTTACATTCATCATTGACCAACAAACCAAGATGGAAGACATCGATAAATAAAAGACTGTTCGAGTTTGGATGCAACTCCTGCATCCTTTGCCTAATCTATCACTACTTTTACTTCGTACGTGACAACACTTGGTCAATCTGTCTTAATCTTTCATCCATTTGACCTGAACTTTCTTGAAATAGATTTAACACTCTCCTATCACAGTTTTTTTTCTTACATTTACAATGATTTAAATGGCGAATATCGATTTTTGTTGCTTAGTTGTAGCGGCTTTGTGATCTAGATTTTGACCATATTCGTTTGTGTGTTCAAAAAAAAAATCTATTTCTATTTTTGTAGCAACTTGATAATATTTTTTTTTCTAAAGATAAACGTTTTTTTTAATAATTAATGCACTTGAGTCGCCCATTTCCAAAACTAACTTTCTCCATTTTCATTTTTAGACATGTCATCAAAAGAACCGTTATATTGACATAAAACTCATATTTTCTTAAATCAAATTAAAAAAGAATATATTATTTTTTTAAATTTGATTTACTAAAATCTGGTTATTTTTTAAATGAACTCTCAATACGTTTTTGCAAGTGTTTACAAAATTATGAAAATGGAAAAGCTTAGTTTTGGAAATAGGCGAGTCGCTTGAAAAATAAAATAAAGAATAATTAACATTACTTTAAAACAACAAAACGGCAAATATTTTTGAATTTCAAAAAATATAATGCGATGCTTAACCATGTTTGTCTGAACATTACCAAGAAATTCTAAAAATTCCGATTGCTAAGAAGAGCTCTTGTTCCAAGAAAACAAATGTCTAAAATAGCTGTTATTATCTAAACTTGAACAACTATAAATTTTAATATTTTTGTAGTAATATAATCTTCTTTGAGAATTCAATTAATAAACTTAAAACATTTTATCTAGAAATATTGATTTTCTTTCTTCTTATTTGAAAGCCATTTCTATGAAATATCATTATATTAAAAAACGTATATTACCTACTATCTGTTATAAAAAAAACGTTTGTTATTTTGAAGAAATAAGAAATCGATTATTCAAAACTTTCTGTACCATCAAACAAGTCATGAACAATGAAAATTGAGTATTCATTACTACTTTAACGATGAAGACAGATTGTGAAAAACACAATAAAGGGTAGTCTTGTAATTTTAAAATAACTTACACTTTTCTTCTTATAATAATTTTCTTTATGAAATACTATTCATAAAATTATTATTTTTACAGGCACTCTTGCAATGTACTCGGGCGCTTATTTTGTTTTGTCAAAACGATTTCATTTGTATTAAACGCCTTTGAAATGCGTTAAGTCTTTGCTTAAAAAAGTCATTTTTAACCCTTCATTGTTGTGGTAGTACATTAAAAAGCCGCGAGAGGGTAGAAATCTTTTGTAGCTTATGAAATAATTCAGATTTACGCAATTTAATAACCGCCGGCTGTTTCGAAAAGAGTTTTTCTGTGTCAATTTAAAGAGACGTTTTTGCCGCCCACAGTTTTTTTTTCCAATGAAGTTTAGATTATATTTAAAGTGTTTTATCGGAAAAAATATATTAATAATGGAAAGGCTCGCCGCTTAATCAATGTCATTTATTTTTTAAACCTAATTTTCTTTTTATGAATTTATTCGGTAGTTAATTAAAAAGAATTATCTTTCAAACAAAATTCGGTCGCTTAATAATATACTGATTGATTTATCTTTGGTATAATTTTCTTATAATTAATAAAAAAAAATGATTTAACTCTTTCTTTTAAATTGTTCAAAGGAAACGAGAATACATACAATTATAATATTATCATTGAGTTCAGCTGTCGCCTTAAAAAAAAGTTGCAAGTATCTTAAAGTAAACATCTCTGGAATCAAAGCCTTGCGTACGGAATTTACTGTTTTAATCAAATGTTTACGAGAACTTCTTGGCAGTAGTTTTTTTCACTTTCCCAAAGTGGTAATGAAAAAATGTGGTACCCAAACAAAACAACATTCAAATTTATGGAACTTTAAGTACCAGGACGCGTTTGCGTCAAGGTTCTTCTAGTCTTCATAATCGCTAATGCTTTTGAAATATTGTATTCCCTTACCATCGTTGCAGACGGTGTGATCACTACAGAGATAGAACTAAGAGAAAGAACAGTAACTTACGAGAAAGTAGAACTCAACAACACAATAAATTGGTCAATTACATATGAGAAAAATGAATATTATTTACTATTAAGGCGTTGATTGATTTCTACAATTCTAAGCTATTCATTGTTTTGCAATAAATTTTTAAATTTGCTTTTCAGTCTCATAACACTATATTTTTTGTATAGAATGTGTGAGTCTGTGGAGTTTAACTCGGCAGAAATGTTTCTGAAAGCACTGCCTGCTAGCCCAAGCCTCAATTGCTCAACCTCTATTTTTTCGAGAGAGCAATGATAAAAGACAAGGGCTCAACTAGTAGTTAGCTAATATACCCGTTTTAAAGACAGTATGCGTGGAAAACTGCGTGGTCCAATAGTCAACGTCGTTGGCTTCGGTTACATAGGTCACTGGCTAGAATCCCAGTACGGACAGTTTTATATTATATTAATTGATTTATGAATTTCTGCTCGAAGCATGTATGTATGTGATGTCTTGCATTCCCCTTTCCACCCATCATATCCTAAAAAAAACAGTGCGTAGTGAAAGCGACTAGCTAACCACTATCTTTTTCTTTAATCTCTTAGGAAAAAAGAAAGATTGAGCTACTGAGTAACAAACAGTTCTTGTAGAAACACTTTTGTTAAGATAAACAACATTAGGAGTCCATTTGCTTAACATTGGGATTGATAATGAAGAGAAAGGATAGGCAGGAGGGAGTTTTAGCCATCACAGACATCCACGCTTTCAAACAGAAATTTATAAATCGATTGAAACGTCATTTTATAAAATGTCTTTACTTTTATATATAAGAACTGTAATAGTTTCTTTGAGTTGTATGTTGGCTCGTTTTTTTTGTATTCGATTCTGTTCAAAAAATAAATTACGTTTCGATAATCGCAAAACATGTTCAATCGCCTTTTCCTCACGTATGAAATCTCTTTTGCGCCGTCACTTGCGGCTTTCTGGCCGGCAACACAATTGTTAGCTTGCCGACAAACAGCCACCGCCTCCCTTCACAGCAATTCTTTTCGCCTCTTCATTGTCACGGTTTTTTTTCTTCATGTCCCCCTTCCCCGGTCTGTCAGAAGGAAGAAGAAGTTCTATAGACGATTGAATAACGCGCATGGCTATCGCACGTCTGCCCACTTAGCGGTCCGAAGGGCGAGCGCTCAATTCACAGCACATAAACGTTCAAATCCTTTAAAATAAAACCATTATAATATATCACTTAGTTTTAATACCGTTATTTTGTTAAACGCATGATTTCCCTCTTTTAAATATATTTTTAAAATATTTTTTTATATTATACAAAGGCGTGATTAGGGCATCCAATCCCGGGATCTCGTTCAATTTTCTGATCCCGAAATCCCGGGATTGAGATGGCCGCGATCCCGGGATTGAGAAATTTTGTGGAAATTCCTAAAATTTACACGAAATTGGCAAATTCAAGATTTCAAATTCCTCGGCGAGCTAAAAAAAAAAAAAACGAGTTTCTGTGAGATTCTGGGAAAAAGTAAATCCGGATTCAAAATAAATCAATCCCGAAATCATGGGATTAGAAAAAGGCTCCGGGATTGGATACTCTAGGTGTGATCGCAGGAAAAATAATTTTGCAAGCATTACAATGCTACTCAAAGAAAGAAAGTGTGTGTCTTAATTGTGATTATTGAAGTGCATGTTTTTTTCTGTCTGTTTGACGTTTGTGTCACACGCGTCACATACTGTAAGTAAATTGTACTATAACCTTCGCGCAAGTGCAAGCAAAATGAACTGTAAGGCAGACATACAAACATTGATTTTTATATATATAAAACCTACTGTAAGTTAATTTTACTATGCCTATAACCTATAACCTTTTCGCAAGTGAAAACAAAAATTTTGTCAAAGTTTTATTGCAATCGGATGAGCGGTGTGGCAACGCATAAAGTACCAACAAACAAATATTCATTGTTTATATATTAGATAAGATTATCCAAAAACACTTTGTACTGTTGAAAATCATCTAGGTATTAAAGACTAAAACATGATTTGTATACAGTATATAAAAACGCGACTATTAATATAGAAAAATTTACTATAGAATACGCAATGAAACTATTTTTTCTATTATGATATTATGATGAACCATGTTTTTTTATTGTGAAAATTATATTTAAAAATTGTTGAAAATATTTATTTTCAACAATTTTTAAATATAATTTAAAAGGTCGTCCAAACTCTAGCTTGTTCTGTTCGAATGAAGGTCATGTTTCCAGCACGTGTATACAAGATATCTATTGAAACAATATGAAGGGTGAATATGTATTTTACCATTGTGTAGGTATAAGAATAAAAGGTAAAATCGATTTCTGTTTTGCGAAAAGGTCAAAATAAAAGATTGTACTTTTCGTAGTCATCTGAGAATTTAAGGGATTCAAAATACTATGTAATCCTACGAAATAAATTAGGGGTTAAAATTTTATTTACACGTCGTAAGGTTTTTAATGAAAACAGTGTATTGCATATATAATATATATTATATCCACCATTTTTTTAATCTGTATTTGAAGTCATGGATGTCTGTAGTGGGTATAATTTCCACCCACTCATCCAGCGGTGGGCTGCCCATACGTTAACAAGGGACTCGCTTATTCTCACAGCAATTTACACAGTGAATTTTTTTATCACTCCTATGCAATTATTTGCAGTACTTAAATAAGCTATTGATTGTTACTTAATACACTTGTAATATGTAACAGTATGCAATTTACCGTCAACTTATCAACCTAAATGGCCAAAAATGTACTATTGTGTATACTGAAGCTGTCTAAAATAATATATAAATCAGAAATTGTAGTTATGTACTAATTTGATCTGAGAATATTTTTTTCTCTTAAATTAGGGGCTCGCCGGCCTTAGTAAATTTTAACAAGGGGCTGGCGCGAACCCCTCCGAGCCCTCTCCAGCCCATCCCTGCACTCGTCCGATTAGCTGTCCACTACTTCAACCTTAGACTCTTTTTTCTCAGCAATGGACAGGTTAAGCGAGTGAGTAACAAAACATTCTCGCAGAAAAACATTGTCTAATTTATGCTCCACTAAAAGTAGCAGATATCGTTACAAAAATAAATATTTACGAAGTGTTGAAACAAATCCGTAAGTTTGTACTGGTCGAACGGCAAGATTAGTAAGAATTGACCAGGTCGGAAAAGGGCATTGTCGGAAAATTATTATAAGGCTTTTTTTATTTCCCGAAGAGTGTTTGCGTCCGTGTTTGTGGCGCTCGCAGTTACTGACGACTTGAATGAGGCGTGGAAAATGTTTGTATTGTCACATACTTTACCAGAGAGGAGTGTGACCCAACTATTTGCCACAGCTTTCTTGTAAGTAGTTGTTTGCGGAGGCTATATGGGCACGGAGCTTTTGTTGTTGTTGGAACTGTTATTTTTGGATGAAATTGAAAAAAATAATTTCTTCAATAATATACCGGGAAATATTTTTCTTTCTCGTGAGCGTTGTGACTGTTGGATACGTGGCACGTTCATATATTTGACACTTGTTACTGAATTATTTTATATGTTTTGTTTCTTACAAGTCTTGTTCATAGAAATAAAAAAATGAACAAATTTATTATTTTTATTATATAACATTTTCACAAAATATTTGGTTGTCCAATTGAAATTTTTACATGGTTTTACAATAAATGGTAAAACTAAAATTTTCGTGAAGAGCGTTATCGGTCCCTATCATTTTTTATCCTTTTTTACTCACAATATGGAGCACATGGACTAGAGCAGGGTTTCTCAAACTATGAACACCAGTGTTCCACGGAGTCAGAGTAGGTTTTCCGAAAAAAAATGGAATGGATGTATACGCTGCAACACAGTTTTAAAAAAATGTTTAAAACTCAGCTAGGTGTTTCGTTATATTTTCCGGACTTTCAAAGTGTTCCATTTCAGAAAATGTTTGGAAAACCCTGGACTAGAAGTTACTTCAACAGAAATGTTTCTACAGTTTAACCTTTCAGTTTTTTTTTTTCAAATAGATAGGAATTGAATTATGGAACGACTTTTTTTAGCTAATCGCTCTCGCTTTGGTCCATTTTTAGTATATGTTGAATCGTTGTTAAATATAGAAATCCATAAATCAGTTTATAAAAACTGTTCTTACTGGGACTCGAAGCCTTGACTTCTGTAACCGAAGCCAACACAGTTGAGCATTTGACCACGCAGCACAAATTTTAAACATTGAATACACAAAAATATGCTTTTTTAAATACATTTCAACATAACGCATTTACATTACGCATATACATAACGCATTTAAAACATAGAAGAATCATCTGTTGAAAGTAACGCAAGTGTATATTCTCTTATTAATTTTATAATAACAGTTTCCGTTACGGAATTTGAAACCTATAGCCCATGGGTGTCCAACCGGTAGATTGTGATCGACCGGTCAATCCCAAAGCAAAATTTGTTCGATCCCGAAAATTTCCGTGAATTTCGAAAAAATATATAATTTAAATATAAAATATACAAACACACTAATATTGAATTATTTTGTTAGCACATACTTATCTAATCACTTGCATTTCGCATTTAAAAGATTTTAAGATTGAAGAAGGGAAAAACACTACTAAATAAAATTTCTTATAAGAATCATGTCAGAAGTCGATCGCGAGAAAACTTAAGATTGAAAAGCCGATCCCTCTATTTTGCTATAACCTATATATATATATAGCCAAGAAGAAAACGATAATCAATTGTTACCGTACAATATTTTTATTCAATAACTATTATTCATCAATATGATGTTTAATATGTATTACCAAGTTAGATTAAAATTTATGCCAATTCTAGAAACAATATCTAACTATTCACATAAGTTATAAAGTTATCACAATCAAGTTTAGAGCGTTTGTTACATTTAAATGTTGATGCTTCATAGTGTTGTACAAGTAAGCGAAAGTCTTCACAAGTACCATTAACACGAGTAAGCTAAAGCTTGCATCTGTAATATTGACTGAAGTTGCTCTATCTTGTCTGTTTTCTCTGACCAACCACTAATGGTCTGGCGCAATCATCCTTCAAATTTCTCTGACGTTTCTATTAGTAAAACCAATACGCAACTCAGCTGAATTGATTGATTGTATCAATTTACTTAGCATTGTCTATACTAATACATCACAAATATTTTATATCTTCGGTGTTGATTCGAATGCCCACCAAAATACAGGCATTATAATTTAATTGTCAAGCAAATTTTAATATTTATATTCAATTTTTATCGAAGTATAGCAATAATTTGTTATTACAGGTTTTACACGTCAAATTAAACATTTTACAAATTGAATTAACCAATTTACAAATCAAACTAAACAATTTATTGTGAAATGAGAGTTTTAAGAAATACTTTCGTAAGATACCGTCATTGTGAAAAAAACATTCATTATACTATGTTGAATAAAAAAAGTGTTTAATTTGGTGTTTTAAACCTGTATCCTTTTTTATTTTTTAGCAAAGTGATTTTAAAATTTGTGTTATTCGTATTGATGAATGAAAAATTTATTTCATGCAATTTTAACATATTAATTTTCATAACTAAAAAAATAGGCTGAAATATCATATTTAGAGAAATGGTTTTAAGTTAAATATGAAGAATGTAGCAATAACGTTAAAATCAACATGGTTTTTAGTCAAATTGTGTTGATGTTACGGTTCGATGCTTTAAATTTTAAAAAATAAACAGTTTTAAAATATATATTACAGGTAAATAATAGCCAAGAACATATACAAAATCTCAATTGAAAATTGTTTTTTTAATGTTGCTCAACATTTGAAATATCATTTATTTGAAAAGATATTTCAAACTCCATGTCTAAGATGTATTGTTTAAAATGTATAAATCTAAATTTAATAATGACCTTTCCGAGTGAGACTCCTAAATATACAACATTGGACCACAGATGCCAGCAAATGATTTTTGGTGATTTACAGTACAAATGGAAGTTGTCTCACGGATCAATTTGTGGTATTTCCAAGTAATCAACAGCCAAAACTTATGATCTATGAAATATCATCTATCAAAATAATCTTTCAGTTTTCACAATGTAAAACAAAATTATCAAATTTCTTTCAAATTTAATTTTACTTTTCTGACAGTACAAAAATACAGTCTTCGCCATCTAAAACAATAGGAATCAAATAGTTACTATAGAGTAAAAAACATAAAGTATTATGTTTATAATTATTGTCAAAAAAATCTTCACTTGATATATCTTCATAAAAATGCCCTTCATCTCAAACAAAACTGTAAACTGTTTTATTTCATCACGTTAACGATGTAATACTACAAAGAATTGTATTATGTTATACTTCAAAGGGAACCAAATAATGATGTAATGCTTATTGATACATGTATGCATTTTCAAAAATACTTCAGTCAGTTTTTAAATCCTTCGACTTATGACATTGAACAAAATTGAGTATTTATTAGGAAATAAATATTAAAGTTGCATTTTATTTCACGAGAGAAAATTTTCCGTGACTCAACAAAAGTAATTTTGTAATATATATTCAAACAGAGCCAAAACAGCATATTCATAATAATGGATACATTGTTTTTATTATTCCAAATATAAAACACTACTTTTTTTTACATTTGACATGTTACATTTATGGGTGTAGCTGATCAATATTGAATGCATATTGAGTCTCCGTGAACTGGCTTCACTAAGAATTTTTCGCTTCCGTAGTCAAGACAAGAACTTTAACGCTTTTTTTTGGATATCAAATTCATGGAGCTTTAAGTACCAGAACACGTTAACGTCAAATTTCTTCCAGTCTCCTTTATCGGTAATGTTTTAAAAAGTTGTATTCCCTTACCATTGTTGTAGACGGAAGGACGTGATCGCTACAGAGGCAAGAAACTTTTGATAAAGCCAGTTCACGGGGACTCCATGACGCTAATGCTTTCCAGTACTTTTAAAAAATAAAATTAAGATATAAGGCCTCTGCACTATTAATAAGACAGATTACCCATTTAAAGTGACAGATAATAAAAAAAGTTATTAAGAAGACGAAATTTTTCGAAATGCTTTTATCAACTAACTATCGAATAATTGAATGTCATTTTAAAAGTTAAAAAATAACATATACATTTCCTCGTATGTTTATAATATATTTTCATAATATAAACAAAAGTATCTATTAACTAATAGAAACGCAATGTTTTTTTGTACTTTATTCCACTTTATTTAAAAGGTCAGTACCGGTTCCGCTCATTGCGAGCATTGTTGTTTACCACTTTTCATTTCAATTTATTTTTGTATAAATAACCCTGTTAAATTATATTTCTTATCAGTTGACGATCTTCGCTAGGAGCGAAACTTGTCCTGACCTTTTAAATTAAGTGGAATAAATTACATAGAAATATTATGTTTTTATTAATATAATGCCTTTCCATCAAGTATAGACAGCGAACACCCTAAAAGTTATCTATTATTTAGTTGTTTATTTTTCATACAATCAACAACGTTTTGTTTATATAATTTTCTACATATCAATTAGGCGTTAATGTTTTCAATTGAAACTTAAGCCACTCATTATATTAAAATACCAACAAATTTATCATTTTAATTTTTGCCCTTTTGGCTTCCCAATATCGATATTACGATATCGTGTGCTGATATATTAAGCGTGTATTTCATATTTCTAATGTATCTTTTTCCATCAACGAAATGTAATATATTCAACACGAATTGTTTTTTTTTTCATTCATTACAGTTTTCACTTTGAAAACACAATATGCCACACTATAGAACAACTTAATTTATCTTCATAAACATCTTTAAATACTCAACGCCCTATTTTTTAAACTGTCGTTTTACTTGAAGCATCTCGTCAGTATACAACGGGGGTGCCTTCTCCGACACCTTTCTTTCACTTATTAAAGTTTCTCTCAATCTAACGGGACACGTTTCACTACAATTATCATTTTACTGCCGTCTCAGTACGCAATGGACGAGTCGCCCCCATCAGAAACAATTACTCTGAATCCACTGTGGAAGAGAAATTTCATCAAAAGCCATTACCATCCGTACTGTCGCCACGTACTCGATGATGTTCTTCTTCACACTGTATCAGTGACATGGGTTTTTTTTCGAATAATGTCGGAGACATAAACATATTTATAATCAGAGAAATAAAATTCACTTAATTACTTTAAGACTACAAGACAAAACGATAAAGTAACACCGTTTGAAACGATAATTTAGCATTTATATATTATAAGCGGCAGAAATATGTATACTTTTAAATTGCTTACAACTTACAATACTCTTTTAATTATTAATAGTCTTTAACGTATGTATTTCTATAAGTTTGAATCAGGACTGTGGAGTCGGAGTCATGATAATCTTACGAATTAAACTCATTTAAAAAATATATATTTAATGATGTGTATTCAAATCATAATAGTTCATAGTGTTGCCACTATATGCTATGCTAACTAAAGATAATCTGATGGTATACATTTATTTAAGATGATATGATTAAAAAAAATCTTTGTAGTCGGGAGTCGGAGACTTTTTTTTATTTTGAAGTTGGAGTCGGAATCGTCATTTTTAGCTGCGTCCACAAGCCTGGTTTTAATCGTACATCATTAGAAATTTTATCATCATATCATCACCATTTTAAATATAATATTATAATATGGCGGTATCTGTGTGGAAGTAAATTTTTAATAGAAAATTAACTATTTAATTTTAATCTCACTTAAGTATTTCGACTGAGGGTGCTTGATGGAATTTCAATATCAAATTCAAACAATTCAAATTCAATCTCACTATTGTTGAATTTATTTCCATTAGAATTTACCGTACTGAATATAAGTAATTGATTTGTTATTAATACTATCATTTTTTAAATTTTATTCCCTACTTTCCTACCCAGTATAAAATAACAAAACTTTTATTTTGCTATTCATAACATTAGGATTTAAATATTTTTTAAATATATTCGGAAAACTTGCGATATTCTGTCTGATGGTTCTCAGCGAGACGAAATACTTGTATGGTCTGAGTCACCAATTGTATAATATATACATATATGTTTTTAATTCTTGTCTTCTCCCAACCTCCACAAATAAGCCATATGCTCCACGTACATGGCATCTTTATGGAGGCATCGCAACAGAAATTTTCTACAAGAACGGTTTGTTACTCAGTCGCTTAACCTACCTTTTTTCAAAGAGTTGTAGAGGTAGAAGGATAAGGCTAGGATAGGACTAGTGGTTAGCTAATTGACACAATAATCAATACAAACGCTTATCCCTTCGAACATAAATCGATAATTAATAAAAACAATAATCCTTTGTACTTCATTCCACTTTATTTAATATGTCAGGACCGGTTTCGCTCATTGCTGCCAACTACTTGGAAGCGGGGAAAACATAAAACTATCATTAAGCATATTCACGTTATTAATGTAGCATTTTATCACTTTGTCAAAAATTTCCCAAATTTTAATTATGTTTGTAATTACTTTCAATCGCATTCTGAATTTATGAATCTGGGATGACTTTTTAATTATATGTTAGATGTGTTGAACATTTTAATTTTGTGTTATTTTAGAATCACTTTAATGTAATTGGCAATTTCTTTTCAATGCCAACTGTTGTGTATAACTTTTCAATTTTGTATAAATAGCATTGTTAAATTATATTTCTTATCAGTTGACAATGCTCGCAATGAGCGAAACCGGTCCTGACATATTAAATAAAGTGGAATGAAGTACAAAGGATTATTGTTTTTATTAATATAATGCCTTTCCACCAAGTATTGACAGTGAACACCCTAAAAGTGATAAATCGATAAATTGATTGTAAAAATGCTGTTCATACTGGAACTCAAACCCGTGAGATCCAGCACGAAAGCCAACAATGCTTACCCGCTGCGCCATAGGAACCGACAATATAATATAGTAATATAGTAATAATCAGATACGTATATTTATTTTAATTGTAACTATTCAAAAGCACACCACTGTGTGACGCGGACACTACGCGCCGAGATCGTGCCGAATTATTCTTCATTAAGTCAAGGGAAAGCTCCCCCTTGATTTTGTACCCAGCAAAAATTGCAGTAATTTATAAAGTATGTCCGCACTCGTAAATATCAGTTTGGATATGCACTTATACCCATTTATATTTGTATGGAGCCGGCTGCACCGTATAAAACTACGTAAAGTAATTACAAATACATCAAGCGGTCGATTACAGACCGCGGGGTGATTTTCCATACGTTTTGTAATTTAAATCTACGAGCTTCGTAATCCATTTAGGGATAACATAGTATGGCCATTAAACGGAGCTATATTTTATTAAAATAGTCGAAATCTATCATGCAGAATTCGGGATTGTTGGTTTTGCCAGTAATGTAGCCATTGCTCATTTTTCCCATCGATAATTTTGGATATTAAATTACCAATACAACTTAAATTGCAACGTTATCTTATTGACAAAACCAATATAATTTTACATAAAAAAACAGTCAAAAACATTTTTTTATGTTATATGGTATAATTTTCACGGTCAATACTTGGTTGAAAGGCTACTAATTCCCACTTTTATTTATTGAGATTTGGACCGTTAAGAGAATTTTATGTTACATTGTAATTTAAATAAATACAAAAGGTATAATAAAAAGTTATATAAATTCATAAATTTATAAATTCTTTTAAATAATTATTGCTTATTACACATTTTTTTTATTTATTTTGATTTGTATAAATAATACTGTAACGTTTTATTCAATTGTCAGTTGATAATTTAGGTCGCCCGCTGTGGTCTAATTGGTTAGAGCTTGGTCTACCGATCAGGTGGGTCTGGGTTCTGTTCACGGTAAGGTCAATGTCAAATTGGATTTTTTCAATTTTAATTTGAGATCTAAGAAATGGGTGTTTGTGAAGTTAATTCTTCTTGAGTTAATTAATCTCATGTGACTTCTCATCGAGTATAGCTCGTATGATCTTTCAACTTCAAAATATTTGACGCATTGGCTGTTGAATGTCAATTTTTTTTTTTAAAATAAAATAAAATAGTTCTTGTCATAAGCGAAATCGTTTCCAACACAATTTCTGGATAAATAAAAGTCGGAATTAGTACAAAGGTATTTCATTTTATTTTTTGAATGTGTATTGTGTTGACTTTTAGTTTAAAAAAACGTATAATAAAGACATTTTCTGCATTCATTTTTATTTGACCGATTTTAAAAAAAATTCTTTTATTTTCTTAATTAAAAAAATCTTTTTTACTGTCATTAATTATTTGTATTTTAAAAAAATGCGAAATCAACTTTTTTGTAGCAGTAATTTTGAGTTGATTACACGGAATCGAATACAAATAATGCCAAAAGAAAAAAACCCACTCGTTAGTTACGAAGCAATTCAGCTTTAACAGCTTAATGGTAAGAGCTTTGCTTTAGCAATCATGTGAGTCTTGTTTTAAGTTCTGGCGAAGTCAATATTAAATTGAAAAAAAAACAGTATTTGAGATCTTAGGCATGGGTATTAGTGATGTATTTTCTCTGTTATTGTGTCTTTTAAAAACGTCATCGAGCTTATTTACAGTAATGTTAGCTATATTTTTATATTAATTTATTAAAAAAAAACAGAAACCAGGAATAATGAATCACCGCTCATATTAAAATAGTTTATCAATAAAATACCATTAGAACATCACTTTTAAGGTGTTTACTGTCAATACTTGGTGGAAAGGCATTATAATAAAAATAATAAAAGATTTTTATTACCATTAGAACAGTTTATAAAAAATCCGATGTAATTTTTTAGTGATTTTCAAGTTTGGTGTCGTATTCAAATCATATATGTATATTTTATAATAGTGTTTATTCCCAATCAACGTTCTCTTTAATTTTTCTATTGTGTGTGCGGACCATCAATTTCTATGAGCAGTAAATTTTCAACAACATAAAAAATGTGCGCAAATGTAAAAAAAATTGTGAAAAAAACTTATTTTTACAATATTTATATGTGCGTGGATGGAAACATGTGTGCGGGCACATTTTGTGAGGAGTGCACGCGCACACGCGCATACCTTAGCGGGAAAATTGCTCCCAATATGAAGCCTATTTCCTCTTTATGGAGGTATATGAACAGAAGTGTTTCTACCAGAACTGTTCATTACTCAGTCGCTCAACCTTACTTTTTCAAAGAGAGAAGTAGGAATAGAAGGATAAGGTTAGGCTAGGACTAGTGGTTAACTAATTTCTCTCGCGACGCCTAGTTATTAAAGGATCGGAAGGGTGGGAAGAAACTTTCAGACATCACAAACATCTATGCCTTTGAACAGTAATCGATATAAAAAAAATCTGTTCGTATTGGAACTCAAACCCGTGAGATCCTGCATGGAAGCCAACAACGCTTACCGCTGCACCAAATCATTACACACAACCAAATTTAGTAAATTATAAAAATATTATATTTTGTTTATCTTTTACGATTTTTTAATTTGAAAACATTTTGCACACTCTTATCATCTCTAATGTTCATCTTACAAATTAAAAGAAGAGGTGTTTAATTTTTTTACGATTAAAATGCAATATTTTAATACCTTTCCTAAAACAACGAACTAAAGAATGGCGCATTGTATTAAAATGGTAATATAAGAAAAGCCTCCTATTGTGGTGATAGAGATTTTCGCGCAGTAGAAGATTTAGCACATAGTAAGGCTTATTATGCAGTACAAACAATGAAGAAAGAGGCAATGCAGCTCTTCTCACATTCTGAGTCAACTCGGTTCGTAGATAACAATTCGCAACGGTTTAAATTTTCAAGGAAGCTTTTGTGTCTATTTTAATTCTTTTTAAGTTTCCTTCCATTGTATTTTTAGTAGCTCAAATTACCTTTTTATTAAAAACACTTCAATAATAATTAATTTTTACTTAATAAAAGTGCGATATATCAAAAAGAACATTATAGGTACACTATAGATTTGATGACAACAAATTTCAATGCGGTTAGTTTTTCATCTCTTTCAAACGTAATCCTACCACAAAAAAAATCGTATCTTATAAATTATTTTTTTTTACCAAGTTCGCTGCTATTGTGGAGCATATGGACTCCTAATGGAGTTTATCTCAACAGAACTGTTTTTACGAGAACTGCTTGTTACTCAGTTGCTCGACCTATCTTCTTCCAAAGAGAGTAGTAATAGAAGGATAGGGCTAGGACAGGACTAGTGGTTAACTAATCGCTCTCGATACACCCCGTTTATGGGATAGGATGGGTGCGAGAGGGGAATTCAAGACATCACATACATCCATGTCTTTGAACAGAAATACATAAATCGATTGAAAAATCAATTTATAAAACTACCCGCACTAAGATTCGAACCCGTGACCTCCGTAGTGGTAGCCAACGACGTTGACCACTCGACCACACAGGCAGCAAATATTGTCTTATATTATCGTATCAAACAGAAATAACATTTTACGAATTATATTGAAATTTTCAAGAGAATGGACACATGGGTAATGTTATTACAAAAAATGCTGCATACATATTTACAGGTAAAAAAATGTCGTATCCGTGGCGCAGTAATCAACGTCGTTGACTTCCGTGACGGATCCTACGGGATCAATTCCCAGCACGAAAAGCATTTTTTTAGATGTCTGTCAGAATGCATAATTGTTTGTGACGTGTAAAAATCTCCTCCAACACTTAAACAACGTCTAGAGCGATTTGTTAACCACTGGTTCTGTTGTCTCTTTCGTACTTTTACTCCTGCTCTTTTTGAGATAGAGAGATTGAGTAATTAATAAAAAAACATTTATTATAGAAAAGCTTCTGTTGAAATACCTCTATTAGAACGCTATATACTATACATTGGGAATGGTCATGGATAAAAATAATTGTAGCTCAATAATCGATTAATTATTTTACAGAAAAAATGTTTTTTTAAGTAATTTCATTATTCAAAATTTAATCGTTCAAATTATGTATATTCACACAAGTTTTGACTAACGACCTGGGTTTCGCCTTTCGGCATCTTCAGGCGTTCAACTGCACGGATGAACATGAACTGACCAACTGTCAGTTCAAGTTCATTACTACATAATTTGAACGATTCAAATTCAATATTGAAGCAACTTCAGACAAAGTCCTAAATTATTTCATTATTTGTATAAATTTCTTGAAAAAATGTCGATTTCATATTAAATGTATTATAATATTTCATCCGTTCTTTAATTAAATATTGTTTTTATATGCAGTGGCGGCCGGTCAATGTGGCATTGGATCAATGCACCCCTTTTATATGCGGTTATATTTCATGAAATAATATTCAAACATAACAATTATACCATTCACTCATATTAAATTTTTTATGTATTTATTGTCTAAAATAAAATAAAATAAAATGTTCTAAAATATTTATTATAGACAATAAATACATGCCATAGATACCATACAGGTGCCACATTGACCGGCAGCCACTGTTTATATAACAATAAATATAACAAAGGATTTGTCAGTCACTTCAAAAAAAACATATTAGTATTCAAGAAATAATTTCTTGGCAAATTCATTATACTGTAATATGTAACAATTTTTAAAAATTTTTACTGCAATATTCAGGACGAAAATAATTTCCATCAACTAAGTATCATAAAACACCGTGACATATTCATTTAAAATTCACATGTGAGGTAAGCAAACTCGAACGTATACCAGAGCTTTCCTTTGTAACAGCTGGTATTCGCCGAGACCGACTAACGCCCTTCACCGTTAAGTTTCATTAAATTTAAGTGTTTTATTCTTTAAGCTCCAATTTATAACAATAATATACGCATAATATAATATGCGTGCCTAGCATGTGTTGCTTATTAGCACATTATTTTCTAGGCTGAGCAATATTTTATGCCTTCAAATTGAAGCCGATTTAATTGTATGTTTTAAAACGCATTTCAAAATAAAACATTTAGCATCGCCGTGAATCATTAGCTTTTTACGACTTTGTGTTATTTTTTGGAAACATTTTAATTCTTTAACTACTCAATAACTCTTGCCTCAAATAAGATTCAGCCAATTTTCTTATTAAGATAATGTTAATTAAACGTATATGTTAGTTAATTTTGTTAACCAATGTATGTGTACATCTATTGAACTCGTCAAGTAAAACAGAAAATACATGATCACCTTTATGGTGTTCACTGTCAATACGTGGTGGAAAGGCATTATATTAATAAAAACACAATATTCCTTTGTAAAGTACAAAGGACAGTCTGATCATCAGTTGACAATGCTCGCAATTAGCGAAACCAGACCTATTAAATAAAGTGGAATAAAGTACGAAGGAATATTGTGTTTTTATTAAAATAAGAAAATAAATGGATGAGATATTATAAATATTTATTTAAATTAGTGATCATTGTTTTTATCAACTCCTTGCCGCTATTTATTATGATACAAACAATTTAATATCAAAAGAAAATAATGTATTTATATATTGACATTTTACTACAATTGCATGAGCTTACTTTTTGAGGTTTTTATCTCTCTCTTCTATCTATCTGACTCTGAAAAGAGGGCATAGAGAAAGAAATATTAACTAACTTATCTTATTTTATATATCACCAATGTACTGTCAATCAGTGGACATGACATAAAAAAACTTTGAGATGAATAGTAAAGAATATAAACTTATTGATCTACAAAGTCTTCTGCTTAAAATATTAGTGTCGAAAACTAAGTCCATAATAACCTTATTGTGTGTTTTAATTATATTTTTCAACAAAAGTTTTATCACTTTTAGAGAATTCACTGTCAATGCTTGGTGGAACGGCATTATATTAATAAACGACACAATATTCTTTTACACCTTATTACTTTCAATTTGAATCGTTCAAACTATGTACATTCTCACAGATTTTGTCACAAATGACCCGGGTTTCGCCTTTCGGCATCTTCAGGCGTTCAAGTGCACGGATGAACTTGAACTGACGCACTCCGTGCACTTGAACGCCTGAAGATGCCGAAAGGCGAAACCCGGGTCGTTAGTGACAAAATCTGTGAGAATGTACATAGTTTGAACGATTCAAATTTAACATTGAAATTCCACCAAGCACCTTCAGTCGAAATCTTAAATTATTACTTTCAGTTGACTATGCTCGCCATGCGTGAAACAGGTGCTGACCTTTTAAAATAAATTGGAAATAAAGTACAAAGGAAAATTGTATTTTATTAACAAAAATTATATATTTATTCAAAATTATAATACTTTTCTATTTTTCGCCATATTTCTCTCTTGCAAGTGTTTCGAATAGCCCAAGTATGTATAAAAGCTATCCAACATCAGTCACCGAGAAAATAGCTCCATAGCTCATGCAAATTGGAGTAACGAAACATAAATTGGGAGGTCGCTCTAACAGTTTCTAGCTGCCACTACTCGGGCCATAATAATTTTCACCCAGAAGCATTTTTATAACACGCTGGTAGTTTTCTGGTATGGTATAACACTCCATTAGCATTCTCATTATGAAACTTTACAGTCTTTGGTAAAAAATGTACGTCATACAAAGCACATGTTAGTTTTTGTTTATAATATAATAATACATAAAAGATAACGATAGCACTGTGAACTATGTTGCTTTGACATACCACTGTATACTTCTTTTGCGTATTTTATAAAAGAATTAATAATAGAAAACACTTGTTTGATGATTGTATATTATTGTTTATTATTTTTAAAAGTAATTTAGGTTTTTTAATTATATCGACTGTGGAAAGGAAAAGCGACATACCCCACAGATTTTTCAAAACAGGTGTTTTTCGATAATCACAGTGTATTAAACTTGATACACATTGATAGATCAAAAGAATGCAAGCTGCGAATGCCATTTAATGATATTCTGTATGACTTTGATGATCATATGAATGTCCATCACTTTTACATCCCTACCCACCGTTTCAATCATGAAATAAATATGGTGCTCTGAAAGACCGCTCATCAAACGCTTTTTACGGCTATCGTGTATATATAAACTTGTCCTCTTTCAATTTTTCTAGCAAATTTTATTTTCTTTTAACTGTGTATGGTTCTTTTTTCACTCAGACTTATCTTACGTTGTGCCGCTGAGGAATACTTGAGCTATAACTAGGGCACCCAATCCCGGGATACGGAATCCTGTTCAATTTTCTGATACCAAAATCTCGGGATTGACACTGCCGCGGTCCCGGGATTTCGGAATTGAGAATTTTTGAGCTGATCCCGAAAATTGACACGAAATTAGCAAATTGAAGATTTCAAATTCCTCGATGAGCTAAAAAAAAAACGAGGTTTGGAGATAATCCGGGGAATTTTTTTTTATTTTTTTCTGATTCTTAACTTCAGATGGCCAAAATTTGAAGTAGGCACTTTTAGCATTAAGGCCCAGCTATAGACAATATTTACAAATAATCATCTTTACTTATGTTTTTTATAATAAATACCAAATTTTCTTATTCAAAGTCATACCTTATTACAAAGGAAGGGTATATAAATCTAGTTTTTGGTTCAAAGGCAAGGAAAGTTTACCTTTAAAATTGCAATGTTTCCATATTGTATTAATTATTTAATTTTGATCACATTTTCTCATTTTACAAAACCGTGATCTCGCCCAGATTTTCATACGTGACATGAAATCCAAACGCTCTCTGTGCTAAGCCGCGGACCTTGTTTGAGTTGATTTATATCATTGTAATTGACGAAAAATACACAGTCGCGTCCAGAATATTCAAATTTCGTTAATTTTTGTTTTCAATATTAAAAAACTTATTCTTTTATTGAACATTATCACTATTTCTGATAAATGATTATTTCACATTAAGTTACATGTAGGGATTCTGATTTCTCTCGGGGTTTTCAAAGTCCCGGGACTCGAGGCGTGATAAAGTCAAAGTCCCGGGACATCCCGGGACTCGAGACTTTTATTTCCCTTTCAATAAAATTATAATTTTATTAAAATTAAATATTTGCATGTAAATATGTATGTATGTATTACATACACTCGGCGCCTTTCGAAAGTACGCACTAGAAAAAATCGCGTTTTTTTTAATACAATGTTTAATAATTATTATTTTTCTTATGTTATGGATGTGTGCAATACTAATTAATTTTTACTAAGAATGTAATGTAATGGCAAAATATCAATGACACCGCCGCCAGAAGTAAATTTATGACCGTATCTTCACAATACAGCTTTTAGACCTATTTGTCCTATTGAGACTTTGGTACCTTTGTGAAAACACATTTGCACATAAAACAACATCAGGTATGAACATTTTATTTTTATATTTTGTAATTTGCTTTTGCTACAGTTATATTACAATATATAAACACATGCTTTTTTACACTTCTACGAAATTATAAATCCCAAGCATCTGTTTTTTTATCAGATCCCTTTTATATATGCATACTGAACTTTGTTAAAACCCTGGGTAAGTGTCACGTCCCGAACATGTCGTGTCCGTTTTTCTTGGGGCTCCCCTTTTATCTGATTTCATTCAATACAAATAAGTCCTTTTGAGGGTTTCTTAACCACAAGAATTGTTTTTTTCAAAACTAAAATGTACATGTTATTAGCACATTATAAATTACATTCACAATTCCTGGGACATTTTCCGAAAAAGTCCCGGGACTTGAGACAGCAAACAATCCGACAATTCCCGATACGTCTCGACACAGAATCCCTAATTACATGTACCTCAGTAAATGTGCCTAGTGGACATGGAAACAACTGCTCGAAAGAGCAGGTAAATCTGCCAAATTCCCTATTCTTATATTCTATATGTGAGTAAATATAGTCACAAAATTTTTCTGTCAAACAAAAATAAATATGATTCTTAAAATTATCCACCATTCAAATCAGTAGGCATTCCTATGGGATAATTCTTTTTGACAGCAATGATTTTTAACTTAGTAATATATTTATTTCTTATTTAAACACGACACGTTCATTTACTAAGCGTCAGTTCAAGTTCATCCGTGCACTTGAACACATGAAGATGCCGAAAGGCGAAACCCGAGTCGTTAGCGACAAAACTTGTGTGAATGTACATAATTTGAACGATTCAAATATTCTCGTTTTGTTTTTAAATTTAAATTCATTAATATTAATGTTTGAAAAGGTTTGAGAGAATACCGTTTCTTACGATGTTAAAAACAGTGTTTTCAATGGGATGTAATTGATATAATTAAAACTTATTAACTCTTTATAATATTTAATATTTTCCATATATGAAACAATATCGCTCAAAAATGATGATGGCTGATTGTGTATTTTGTACAGTAGAGACAATTAATTGAAATATAGTCAGGAACATATTTTTTTAAACGTTTAAAGAATGATCTATTGCTTATTTTGGCTGAGTGATCAGCAGCCATATACAACATGCACAAGAAGAAACATAGTCAGATTAATCTAATATATTAAGAATACTATTGCACTATTAATATTTGTGCATATTATTTGCACGTTACTGAAACCACTGGTATATTTTACCCAAGTATGAATTATGTGCTAATCAACTCTCCGAAATAATAATAGAAAAGAGGTATGATTGTAAAATTAAATTATTGCAGTACGCGGTAGTTTGGGACCGGGCACGATAATTTTGCAGTCGTAAAACAAACAAATCACAGTGCGTTGTTACATAAACGTGGGATTTATTCATCAAATAAACTTGACAACACTAAAAGCTTAATGTTGTTCAATAAAATAATGCAGAGTTTATTGTACTTGTAGAGATAAATGTCAATATTGCAACTCAGGGAAAATTTAAAATTAGTTACGTTATTTTAAACATTGATTAATAGTTGAATTATTTCAAATTTCTTGTATATTACTATTACTTTTGCAATTAAATAAAAGATTCCGTGCTTAAAGCAAACTTTTTTGATTTAAATTGGCAAAGAAGTCTGCCGAGTAAGTTCAAACAAAACCTACGTTGGAGAAAGTTCTTTTTTTGCAGATAAGGTAACAAGTTAAAATAGACAGACGTGATTAGAAATTTACTAACAATTTGGTTTCTCTTTAACTTGATTTTTAAATTTTTCGAATGATTATTTTTTATGGTATAAAACCAATGTTCTTAACGATCAGTCGTTGTTCTGATAATATAAAGACATGTCAATGCAACTAGTTGTTAATATGTAATCGAAAGATGTATTTCGAAAGCGGTCAGAGTCGTATTTTTTGGAAAAGTGAGTTTAGTTTATATGTATTTCAGAGCATTTCAATGTTCAACTTTTATAGGAGGTTTCATCTACCACACATATGAGTTAAGTAAAGGAAAGTCTACTTGCAATATTTCTAACCATGGCCTAGTGGAGATGAATAAAAACAAAATAAATGACATATAGTTTTTCAATACAAGCTATTGGAGAGTTTATTTTTTTACCAGCAGATATTAAAATGGCTAGCAGATGAATATGTTGAAGATGTTGAAATATACTATTTTTAAGTTATATACATCAATATATTTATTTCAATCTTTTTCATAATTTCATTATGTTTATTTTTTTAAATATGATTTTTTTTTATTTTCATTTGTTACACTTTATGCATTTCAAAAAGGTCGCAAACTTACTTTATGAAAGAAAAGTATTTAAATGATCTCTACAATATAATATATATGTTTTTCAGCTTTAATTGTATATTGTAATATGAGAGAGATATGTCACTCTCCTGGAAAATTGTCAAAGTGTAACTCTAGTTTTCGAGATAGAATATAAGCGTTAGAATGAATGTGTCACTCTTGTAGATGTAGAAATGGTCATGAATAAAGTCGAATTTTTGCCTAAAAGTTGTTGTTTTATTAATCATTTTACGACTTATAAGTGATGCATGCTACGAACGTATTGAGTGATAGATTAATTCAGAAACTATGAAACCTTGAAAGTAATCCAGGTCTTCGATTTTACCATTAAAACAAAAATAACAATGTATATACATGAATAACACTTAACAAACAGTATGGTTTCGCTCAGGTGACCGAAACTAACGTATTGTATTAATAAAATAAACAAAACGTGAGTTCGATTGCCACAAAAAATATATGTCACGTCATGCAATACATATCATTGATTTACGATATTGATAAAAGCATCAAAAAGTCGTCTGTCATTTGTAACACACAATATCGAGGATATTAATCACGTATTTAAAAAATAATTTGAACACTTCCGATACAAAATACACAAAAAGGTGTAAAGTAAAAAAACGTATTCATTAAAAAGCAATTTCCCATAAGCATCGTTCCATTGCGTCGTTTTACGAATGTTTGTAGGTTATAAATGTTTGTTTAAGAGGAAACAGCTGTGTTCTGCCAACCATGAATTATATTCTTATCACACATTTTTTCTGCTTAGTAAACTTTCGCGAGAGTTGAAAGTTTTCCAATACTCGGGCAACCATTTTTTTTTTGCAGCGTTTCTACTTGGATCCACTCCAAAAATGCGGCAGTACAATCTTTGATGCGAAATTGAAAGTTTGTACATATTCATGAAAATGGGTGTGATTTTTTTTTATCCTTGCGTTATATTTTTTCGAAATGTCCTTTGACTAACTGATCACAAATGGCAACGGCAGCTATATTCTGATGCATGCTTGTACATATATATTACTTGTTAAGAGAATTTTCAATTCGTCAATGTTTTGTGAAGTTGAATATACAAAATATGGAAAATCAACTATGTATCTTCACAATAGAGCAAAAAATATCATAAAAGGATTTTTTTAATATTGTTGTTTTTTTTCTCTAATCTATCTTTAGTTAAAAATAGTCTGTTAAAAATGTTTTTTTCATTAATTTATTTTAAAAATACAACGGGCAATAAAACTAAAATTTAAATAAAATACCATTATTCATATATAACTTCAATGGTTTTTTTTCGATAAAAAGACTTGACCATGTCCGCTCCCAATGTGGATCATATGGACTCCTAATGGAGTTTATCTCAACAGAAGTGTTTCTACGAGAACTACTTGTTACTCAGTTGCTCAGCCTCTCTTTTTCCAAAGAGACTAGGGAATAGAAGGAATGGGCTAGGACAGGACTAGTGGTTAGCTAATCGCTCTCGATACGCCTCGTTCATAGGATACGATGGGTGGGACGAGAGGATTTAAGACATCACATACATCCATGTATTTGAACAGAAATTCATAAAGCGATTAAAAAATCAATTTATAAAACTGTCCGTACTGGGATCAAAAAAAATATATTACAAAATAAAAATTGAGTATTTTATTTTATTCAAAAGATATGTTTTTAAATCTTAGTTCAATTCTTTCATATGAATTGTCTTTGGTTTGATGGTATGCAATAAATCAGCAGAATACTAGTCGCCCGCCGTAGTCTAGTTGGTTAGAGCTTGCTCTACCGATCAGGTGGGTCTGGGTTCGATTCCCGGTAAGTTCAATGTCAAATTGGATTTTTTAAACTTCAATTTGACATCTAAGACATGAGTGTTTGTGAAGTTAATTCTCCTTGAGTAAATCTAATGTGACTTACAAAAATTCTCATCGAGTATATCTCGTATGATCTTTCAGCTTTAAAATATTTGACGCATTGGCGTAAGCTATAATGTCAAATATTTTTTTTAAATAATTGTAAACATCTAATAGTAAACAACAACAAATAACCTTTTAAATATTATATACACCGATTTCGACATTTTGTTGTAACAGTATGTTATTCACATTTTGAAAGATTCGCTGATATTTGGGTTCATCATTCCATTGTCTAAAAACTTTCCCACAATTTTTCACAATCTGGTGAATATCTGGACGTCCAGCCCCTAAGTACCTTTTAGGTACCACTGGATTACAACATTTGATCAGTGACGATCCACCTTCATGGCAATGTGTCCCAGCCGCCTCATTTTGATGACTTGGCGTGCCAACTTTATTATATCAAACTGTCTATTTTGTAAACTCGCCATTTTTTTTTGCTATTCTACCCGTCATGTCTTATGTCTAAGATTTATTATTTGGAATAACATTTTAGAGTTGTTGAAATTGAACTAGGCCTTTAAATGTCTTAATTACACGATTAATTGTTTGCAATCGAGTTTTTTGTAAATTATTCAGTTTTTTTTTTAATTTATTCAATCTAACTCTCCAAGTAATGTATGTAACATCTCAAAGCAAATAATTATGAAATATAAATTCAAAATTCATGTCCGTTTCCAATGTAGATCATGTGGCTTCCTAATAAAGGGATCTCGACAGATTTTTTCTACAAGAACTGTTTGTTAGTAAGTAGATATAGAAGGATAGGACTAAGACTGGACTAATGGTTATCTAATTGCTCTCACTACGCCTGTTTTGTTAAGGATATGATTAGTGAGGGGGGTAATTAAAGACATCACTTCTATACATACCTTTGTACAAAAAGTTGTAAATTGTGTCATAAAATATTTTTTAGCATCTAGAGATATTTAAAGAAATTACTCATTTTATAATATTAAATTTATTAAATATGACTTATAAATCTCATGACCCTGTTGAGATACTTCCATTAGGAGACCGTATGATCCACATTGATAGCGGACATGGATAAAAAAAATTAACAAAGTAAATGATGACATTTATAACTATTCTGCTTTTTAATAGTCTTAAACTAGAAGTGCAATATTTATGAATACTATACGATAAATGGAAATAATCTAGAAGGTACCAAACTTGTGTATTATATTGCGTATATCAGTCTAAGTTAAGTTTAGTTTCAAAGATTGTGAATCAATACAATTAAAATGTAATCTTTTCGAAGATAAAATCCATGTCCTCTTAAGATATTAAGCCTAGCGTAAGTTTCCGCGGAGAACAAACCACTTCAAAGAATAATTAAAATATATTCGGTAGACATAAACATAAAATATCCGAGAATCTTCAATCGGCGACCAGGTGCGTGTTAAGGCGTCCAATTTATAATCGGATAAGTGAGAACCGCCAGGCAAGACGGGAAGAATATTATAAGTCACAAAATTATTAGTTCCGCGATTGCTTGTGCGCTTTTCGGTGACGGGCGAAACTTCCAGACAAAAGAGGGAAGACGCTTTCGTGAGCTGGGAGCCATCAAGCGGCTGAAGCGATTCGCGCAAACTGGGGACCGGAGTGGTGGGCAATGGTGAAAGGAAAAACTGCCGCGGGGCCTGGCTTCTTGTGGCGCAGTGACAGGCCATCGAACCGTTGTTTTACGTAAATATTTAATTCCAGTTGAATATAAATCTCAGTACAAATCGTTTTTTCAATCGATGTATGTATGGATTTGTATTCGAAGGAATCTGTAATATCTGAATTCTCTTTCAGACATTTACCATTTTTTTACCATATTTTATTAAAAAAATTGTTGGCGTTACAGCTAATGCCGATGCGCCAAATAATTTTCAATTGAATGATCATACGAGAAAAACTCGATTAGAATTTTTTATTGTAAGTCACTCGAGATTTACTCGAGGTAAATTGACATCACAAGCACCCATGTCTTAGGTCTCATATTTAAATTGAAAAAATCTTAATTTGATATTGACATTACCGGAAATTGAGCTCAGACCCATCTGGTTGGTAGAGCAAGCTCTAACCAACTAGACAACAGCGGGCTACCGATACTTAACTAAGGACGTAGCAACAACAATTAGTAAACCACTTATCATGTCCTAGTTCTACCCTTATATAATATTATATAGTTTTTTTAATCCATTTCCGCTTATTTAAAAATTCATTTTTTCATTATGAGAACTGCTTGTTACTCAATTTTTCAACCTCTCTATTTTCGAATATAGTAGGGATAGAAAAATAAGTGCTTAGACAGGACTTGTGGTCGACTAATCACTCTGACTACACCCCCTTCTTTTAGAATTGAAATGGTGAGGAGTTTTTAAACATCACAAACATTTGAAAAAAAATTGTACGTACCGAGATTCGAACCCGTGAAGCCAACGACGTTGACTACTGTGTCATGGACCCGACTCTCTCCAAAGACTATATAGAGATTGATCAAGAACCGAAGGATTGGATAGATGATCCAAAAAACAGGGCGTAGAAATATCTTTAGTAATCACTAATCCTGACTTTACTCTATCCTTCTTTCTTTGCTCTCTTCTTAAAATAATGGTTAAACAATTAAATACAATCAGTCTTCTTAAAAAAATGTCAATTCATATAATTTTCATCAGAAGTCCATCTGCTTTATGAGAGTGGTCAGATTTACAAAGAATAATATTTTTACAACTAATTAGAATCTAAAATTAGATAATATGTAAATTATTACGATACATTGTAATGTATAATCAAATAACCGATTCAATGTTATAATTGATGTGAAATCGTTTTTTTATCTATCTTAACCGATTAATTGACTAGAAACAATAATAATTCGATTAGAATAGCAACATAATATTATCGATTGGTTATCATTTCCTAATTAATTTCATATTTCATTCCGACGCCTATGATAATTGTTAAAATGCAGGAAACAAAATTTCCAGAAGGGTAGCCAGATAAAGGGAAACCATTGAAACGTTTTACCCCATAGCTGTCGGCGATTTATTAAGTTATTTCGTTACAATTGATGCCGCTGTAACAATATTGTGCGACTGCCGAAAAGGGTTTGTCTACTCTCCGATGGGACTTCAAGAGACAATCATTTTTATATTATACAAAATGGCGTTTCTTCCCGCCATTCAAATACTTACTGCGTCAAATATTACTTAGAGCTCTGCTTTGTTCAAGTTTCGATGCTTATGTTCGGCAACGACCAGGTATTAATGATTTATCACGATTGCGCCTCAAACAAAATGTAAAGTTTTTACATTCCGTGTTTACTTTTGTCATAATTTTGTAACTAGGTTAATGGTAAACATTCATTCATTATATTGAGGCTAGCGGGAAAGTTTAGAACTAATAACACACAAAAGATATAGTGGCTACGAGCTTTTTATCAAAATTGACGCACGTTTTCATGACACCTGCATTCATTAGAGCTACATTTATGCCATTGTCGGAAAGAATGTCATTTCGTTACGACTTCATCAAAAAAATGCTCAATATGTATATGTAAACAAAAAAACATCTTTATTAGCAAGTAATAACATTTAATAGCTTTAATTTTAGTCAATTTTGCCAGCGATGAGCAACACGCAGCTCGTGGGCTCCCTAAGTAATAATCCTTGGTTAATAGTTTAAAAATAACACAAATAGTTTATAATACCAATAATTTACATAAAACAACATCTTAAAAAAATACAATGGAATCTGGGAAGACAGTTTATTCAATAATTTAGATTAATCAATAACTCATTGTGAATCTATACTTTCGTATGTACTACTTAATTTTATTTCAAGGGCGTATCTCTGAAGTCTTCGTAATTGCTTTAACTGATCCGTCAATTATTATGATTAGATTCGCCTGCTTAACTAATTACTGATAGCCGTTCAGTAAATTAGGTTAACTAGGCGATAAGAAATTACTTGATCAATATTTTACTAATAAATATCTATATCAGTCATTTTATTCATGTGGATAGAGATTAACATTACAGCCAAATGGTTATGTGTTCAAGTCCCGATAAATTTTATATTAAATTTAGATTTTTTTGATTCACTTCTTGAGATTTTGGACATGACTGTTCAGCAGTGACAGCTGTATTGTAAAAAAAATATATTTAGTTTAAATATGTAATTACATTTTTCGTGTCCGAAGCTCAGTGGACAACATTGTTGGCTTCGGTGACTGATCTCACGGGTTCGAATCTTTGCACGAGAAGCATTTTTTTAAATCGAAAGCTTGGATGTTCGTGATGCCTAAAAATTCTCTCTCACCTTTTCAATCATAAAACAACGGATCTTAGCCAGAGCGATTGACTAACCAGTAGTCTTGTCCTAGCCTTATAATAAAATTAAAAACAAAAGTTGAGCTAATTATAGGAAAAAACTCAATATACCTTTGTACTAAATTTCCACTTTATTTAACAAGATCAGGACCGGTTACGCTCGTGGTGAGCATTGTCAAGTTGTTATTGTCAGTTGACAATATATTATTAAGAACAAAGAAATATTGTACTTTTTTTTTAATTTAATGTCTTTCCACCAAGTAAGTATTGACGGTGAACACCCTTGTATTGATTAACTAATAGTTCTTGCAGAAAAACTTCTTTTGAGATACTTCGATTACAAAACCATAAGCTCCACATCATACATGTCTTATTTCTTGAAATAGTATTTACGGCTAAAGTTTCTTATCTTTCAAATAAAATACACACTACGAAAATCAGGATGACTTTATTTCATTCCTTTTTGGAAATCATTAAAATCTATCATAAATATATTTAAAAGCTTGATATAAATAGACATTTTTCCAGAGACAAACAAGTTTTTGGGCTTTATAACAGATATTTATATTCACAACACCTTAAGTGCATTGATCTATAAAAGTATAGAGTTTGTTGAAGAAAAATACAAAGTTTACAGTCTAAAAATACATATCTCCCAACTTCCGCGTTTCTCCAAATATCAGACAAATATCTATGTATAAACAATACAAAACTCGTCTGTACATACTTTGTTTTCGCGTAAAAACAAAAGCCTGCGAGCGAGCGAATTTCAACTTTTATTATTTGTTTTGAACTTTCATATTTCGAAAGTTTTTGCGTATTTTGAATTTGAATGGCTCTAGCGGAAAAAGCGCAGCTTACATTGGCGGAAAAACTTAGAGTGCCTCATACGAAATGGCCATAAAAGAGTTCGTCGCTACGCGTTCAATTATTCCCTTTTTGAGGATTTTTTTCTTCCTGTCGCAAATAGTGATGGCCATTTTATTTTTACTAACTCACTGCCAACCAATCGCTTCTTTTTGTCAAGTAAGATTTCATTTGATAATTACTAATTTTACATTTTTTATCAATAACCTCTGGATTTTTTTTATCAATCTCTTTCCACGTAATATTAATAATATTTTATCGTCATTATTTTATCACTGAAGAGATACTGACGATCTTAAAAATATGAAATGTACCAAAAATAACTTTTATTTGTATGCATAAAATATTTCATCTCCAAATCTACCATTCCAAAAATTATATACATATCGACTGAGGAAAGGAAAAAGGTAACCCACACATAGCAAATTTTACAGGAGGCACAAAAAACGTGTTTTGATGATTTTGGGTCATATGCAAATTATGAAATATACACAACCTTGAAGTGCACGGAAACTTCTGAACTGGTGTTTAATTGACATAATCTAACAATAATTGAAGGAATTGTTTAGGAAAAACCTCTTTTTCAGTCTTTTTTCTTGGTTTCAATTATCACAAGCTCATCTTTTTTTCAAATTTTAAAGCCAAATTTAGATTCGGCATTTACAGCTTACATTCTTTTGATAGAACGTGTATCAAGTTTGATACATTGTGATTATTGAAAAAGAGCTGTTTTGATAAAGCTTTCTAAAGTCGATGTTAAAATATATTAATTTAAATCCCCCAAAAAATATTTTTAAGAGCAATGTTATTTTATTTAATAAAAAATATATATATTTTTTTAATCCATATCCGCTCTCTATACGGAGCATATGGTCACCACGAAGCTCCTCCACAATTCTCTATCTCCAGCCAGTCTCCTCGCCTCCTCCCAGGTCGTCCCAGAAGAGAAAGGCAGGGTTCAGGCTCTCTTCAGGCATCCTCAACACGTGTCCAAGCCAGGTCCACCGCCGTTTCTTTATTTTGGACGTGATAAGAGGCTAGTTAGTCCGCTCTCTTATCTCCGTATTCCTGACAAAGTCAGACCATTTCACCCCTAGCATTCGTCGCAGGCATCTGTTTTCGAAGCACAGTATACGGTTACTCTGCGCTTTCGTAAGGTGCCATGATTCGCAACTGTAAAGCAGCACTGTCAAGATACATGCGTTGAATAGGAGGCACTTGGTTCTGACCGAGTACAGCCGTGAGTCCCAGACTTTCCGCATTGAGTTAAAGGTTGCTCCAGCTATCCCTAATCGGATCGCGAGCTCTTTACACGGATTATTTCTATATTAAATGAATGAATATTTTTATTTCACACAACGCGATGTGGATTTTTTAAAAAGAAATATGACTCCGATCAATCATTTTTTTATCACATCTAGTCAATAACTTTTTAAAATCAGTGCTCTCGATATCATGATTATTGAAGATACAATATGTTAGCTCTTTGATATCGATAAAAAGATTCGGTACCTTAGCGTTTAGAACATCCTTATAGATGCGTAAGATTGGAAAATTGAAAAGAAAGGATTGCTTTGCTTATAAGAAGAGTCGATAGTATTATTTTTGCGGTTTGCACCCTTTTATGGGGAGAAACAAAAGTAGGGATTTAATTTCAGACAGCTTTTGAATGTTTCTATGCGATCCAATTTAATTAAAGAAACTCCTTCGAATTAAATACGCTCATTTTCAATTCTCTTCTCATATTTTGAGAAATTCTACAAAATTTGCATAGCTAATCAAAAGAACTGGACTTGAAAGTATTCTCCCAATAATGAATGCTTCGTATTTTTTTTTATCTTTCAGTGTTTGTCTTTACGAAACCTTTATTATCTCCGATGGACATTATGAAACCAACGCTGTATATATGTATATAATCTAAGACAGTGGTTTCCAACTTTTGTGTTACTGCGCCTCCCTTTGAAGAAAAAAACGTCTTCGCGCCCCCCCATCCTTTATTTCATATAATAATAAAGACACGTTTCAAATGATAAATAAATATTTTAGACTGTTCGCACCTCCCTTTGCAATAGTCCAAGCCTCCCAGGTTGGAAATCGCTGCTCTAAAAGCATCGCATTCTATGTACACTAGAATTGTGATGGCAAATTCATTACCCTTAGCTGCACGGAAGCTAGGTTAAAAAATCATTTTGTACTCTTTCAAGATTATGTCTTTTATTAAAAATAAGAAATCGATTGAGGGTAAATGAGCAATACTAAATTTAAATTATTTGAACCGTGTAAACTGTTTAATTTTTTGTCTCAAACGATCCTGGTTTTACGTTTCGGGATCTTTAGGCATTCAAAGACACAGATAATCTCAAACGTACAGTGATTAAAGATATTTTATTTCGTTATAATTGACGCTATCATCATTTAGTCTATGATATTATAATTCATTGATTTTTATCTGAATCAACTTGAATTCCGGTAAAGTTTACAAAATTTCGTTCACAAAAGTTTTGTCATTAACGACCCGGGTTCCATCTTTGGCATCTTCAGGCCTTGAATTACACAATTCAATTTTCGTATTTCACCAAGCAACTTCAGTCGAAATCATGTTTATTTTTTACAATCGAGCCTATTAGAGGTGACTTGAGCCAAATGTTATTTTAGCTAAAAAATAAGCTAGATGCGTTTTAATACTCGTAAAAGTGAAGTAACTTCAGTCAATACACATTGCAATAGTGTTGTCTAGGCAACAAAAAAAATCAAACATTTTTATATAGCCATTTAAACTGCACGCTTAAAATACCTCTAAAATTCTAAATTATTCCATTAAACTCATACTTTTATAGTTTACTTGAATACATCTGACAGATCTATTAATCGCGTATATATTTTCTCGTTAGAAGATAAGTAATATCCTGTCGTTTCAAATTTAATGCCATTCCCTGAAACATCTTTATACGGCAGCTCGATAAACTGTCCACATAAACCAACGCCATATTTCAGCAAGCCATATTAACTCTTTGCAAACGCTCTCGTATAAGTTAGTATCTTAAAATCAAATCTGATTAATTCCAAGTAATTAGTTACGGCGATAATAAAGAGTATAAACAGACTTTTAAAAATTAATCAATGTGGGGCGGAACAATCAACATTTGTTTTATTATTATATACTACCCGGTTCCCGGAAAGTGTTGCAATACCACTCAAAGAAAGAAAGGGTTTGTGTTTAAATGGTGTTTGTTGAATTGATACGACACACGAACCACCAACTGTAAGTTAATTGTACTATAACCTTCGCGCAAGTGCAAGCATACGCTGTCAAATTGAACTGTATGGCAGACATACAAACACTTATTTGTATACATATAAACGACCTACTGTAAGTTAATTTTACTATATATAACCTTTCCAGAAGTACAAGGAAAAAGTTTGTCAAAGTTTCATTGCAATCGAATGAGCGTTGTGGCAACGCACAAAGTACGAACAAACAAACATTCATTTTTATATATATATATATAAGACTAGCCGGTTCCTGGCAAGGGTTGCAATGCCACTCAAAGAAAGAAAGGGTTTGTGTTTAAATGGTGTTTGTTGAAGTGTATGTTTTCTTTTTCTGTCTGTTTGACGTTTGCTGCTGATTGCCTTTGCTACGACACACGCGCCACCTACTGTAAGTAAATTGTAATATAACCTTTGCGCAAGTACAAATACGTTGTCAAAATGAACTGTATGGCAGACGTACAAACATTGAATTGTATATATAAGACCTACAGTAAGTTAATTTTATTATGCCTATAACCTTCCCGAAAATGGAAGCAAAAATTTTGTCAAAGTTTTTTTGCAATCGGATGAGTGGTGTGGCAACGCATAAAGTACAAACAAACAAACATTCATTTTTATATATTAGATATAAAATCATAAGGCGTTTAATTTATATTTATGTTGCTTAACGGGAAATTTTTTTAGTATGCAATGTCAAAAAACATCAATATATTGTCATTCTTAACATTTTTGCCTATGCCAAATTTTTCATCTGACAAGCCTTGAGCATTTTACAAGCCTCGCTCCTCCCAAAAAATGCATTATTGTTTATGGCCGTCGCTCTTGACAACGCGGCGATTCGAGTTTCTTTTGTTTTTTTCGAGAGTTCTTTTTACACACGGTACCAATTTGTAGCACTCAACAGCATATTAATTATACGGACGTCGTATTTATTATTTCAAATTAATTAAAAATGTTCCACAAACAGTGTGTACACATCTACTCGCTTTGTATTCATATTCGGCATATTGTTTCCATGATTTATATTTACGACATTTGTAACATTTTCTTTAGTTTGATTAACTGACAAGTAGTTACTGAACAACTCTTTACTCCGAAAAACACAGCTCTTTCTATGATATTTTGTAAAAAAAAAAGACGCACATAGACAATTGTATTGGGTTTTTCATAGAACGTTCGAAAAATGACAAGATCGCTTATATTTAAAACATTGTGTCATTTAATTTCTTTTCCGACAGATATGGACATTTTTAATGACCCACTTAACGCTTTTGTATTCATTCAATAAACAATTGTTTTTTTTTTTTTTAACAATGTCCGCTCCCAATGTGGAGCATATGGACTCCTAATGGAGTTTATCTCAACAGAAGTGTTTCTACGAGAACTGCTTGTTACTCAGTTGCTCAACCTCTCTTTTTCCAAAGAGAGTAGGGGTAGAAAGATAGAGGCTAGGACAGGATTAGTGGTAAGCTAATCGCTCTTGATACGCCCCGTTCGTAGGATAGGAAGAGTGAGAGGGGGGAATTCAAGACATCACATACACCCATGCTTTTGAACAGAAATTCATAAATCGATTGAAAAATCAATTTATAAAAACTGTCCGTACCGGGATTTGAACCCGGGCCCTCCGTAGCCGAAGCCAACAACGTTGACCACTCGACCACACAGGCGGCAATTTTATTATTTTAATTTTGTATATTACCTTTACTACGTATACATTAATTTATGTATGTACGTTTAATAGTTTTTTGTTTTGTTTTAGCCACAGCGAATTGATTTAGTATTGTTTTACTGTTATATTTTTTTCGTGTTGCGGCTCTAAAATAAACACAACATTGTTGCATTAAAAATACAAATAATAAATATTTTTGTATCAAATTTTTTAAAGTTATGGAATCTATACTTTTGAAATGTTAACTCTATTAATCATTGAAAGGTATTCTGATTCATGAATTTTTTCGTTGAAAGATTCAAATAAATATAAAACGTTGATTAAACGATAATCTGTCATTCATCGCATATGAAGTATTTTAATACTGTTCATTATAAGCGTGGTGAAAGTGTTAAGGTAAGAGCAGCAATGCATCCTTGTGCCAGACAGCATTACTGAAAACGTCTAGTTTCGGCGAACATCTGACGTTCAATATATCGTATCCCGAGTATAGAAAAGCCGCTTCATACATCAACCGGGCGAAATGCTTTACCTGCAGTATGGATGTTCTTATAAAAGTCAAAAGATGTGCCACTATAATCGCTATTTACTAGTGTTTTAATATTATTTGAAAACGGTGGTCGGGCGTTCTGTATCGTAAAATATTTCACTATAATAAATAAATAAATTTAAATTCTTCACTTATTTGAGATACGAGACATTGACAGTATAACTATTCTTTGGATATTGTCTGCATCTTTTATTTCAGTGCTCAATAAAAGGCAAAATCCTTCTATAGTTTTCTCTTACATGTCGACTGTGGAAAGGAAAAAGTACGTAACCTACAGTTTTTTCAAAACATTTCTTTTTGATAATCACAATGTATCACACTTGATACACGTTCTATCAAAAGTATGTAAGCTGCAAATGCCGAATTAGTATCTAAATTTAGCATTAACGCTTCGAAAAATAAGTAAAAAAGTATGTAAAGACAATAAAATAAATAAATAATTGTTACTTTTTCGCACTGTTTGCTTCCTCGAAATGGTATTCATTTATAACTAAAACTCTCACTCCAAAATGTATTTTTCAATTTATTCTCTCGCAAAATAAATTATTGTTTAGAATGTTTTGCAAAGCAGATTTTGTTTACTACCAACCGAACACAACTTTTCGTGTTGAACAAGAATCTTCAACAAAGTTTTCCGTTCTCTTTGATGTTTAAATATCAAAGCCAATAAACCAGATCTATTTCAAACTATTTAAACTGCATAAATGCTTATTTGGTTCTAAACAAACATTTTCACGTCTCAATTTGACCAAAGCTTAATAAGTTTGCTTTAGCAGTATTTCGTACGCTAAAAATTGTTTGATTAACTTTACAAAATATTTTTTTTAGCCCATATTTTAGAACTGTATTTTTTATGATATTTTCGCAACAACAAAAAAATATTTTTTCCTATTCTAAACATGAAGATTAAGCAAAAAATCTTTAGCCATTTTCGCTTCCAACGGGGAAGCAAATGGACTTTTAATGGAATGTGTCATAGATATTTTTCATAGTTAGCTAATCAATTTTGCTGTCTCACGTTTTTAGCATCGGATGAGTGAAAAGAAATGTAAACATCACCGACATTATTCATTATCTCACATTAATCCAAACAAATATTTTTTCCCTGGTTTGAACCCATCGGCCGCGTTACCGAGAAGAATTGTATCCACTTGACTACAAACTTACCCAGATTATTTTTGTAAAAACCAAAAATTTGGAGAGAAATGATAAATTTATAGTGTTGAGAGTATTTAATAAAAAAAATACATAATAATTATGATGAAGAAAGAAAAATACTTGTATTATTAGTATCTGCCCCCCCCCCCTCCTATATCGAGTAGAAAAAAAGCCTTTACCTCCATTATCTTATTTAAATGTTGGGAATAAAAAGACATGTTTAATTTATTAATAATAATTCAATTACTTATAGTAAGTATTTCAATAGAAACGAAACACTTGTCACTATAATTAGAAACAAAATCAATGGATCAAATAAAAAAATTAATACAGAAAGGCTGGTTTTACAAAAGAAAACATTTTACTAAGAAATAAAAAAATGATTTTACTTTTACTTTTCAACGCGATACCTATACACCAACAACAACTATCATGATACAAAATATTCTTAATCTCATAAAAAATATTTTATTATCAAGTTTGTTTTTGTTTATTTGAGAAAAAGTTTTTATTTGTATCAAATTAAAAATGAGAAGCATCATCATAATTTGATTATAAAATACATTAGATGCAGATGTATAACAAAATTAATCCCGCTTGCTTTTAAAAGCTACCAAATAATGCAATTCGATTAAAAAATTAACGTTTTTCTTTAGGTTTCCTAATTAAACAAAATTGCTACGCGAATGTCTCATTGCAAATGGATGAGGGGAGTATTGCAGCTCCCAGCTATTGTATAACGTTAGGATCTTACATTCCACAAAAAAAAACTTTTTTCATACAAGTACAAGTTTTATTGAATTTGAATCGTTCAAACTATGTACATTCTCACAAATTTTGTCACTAACGACCCGGATTTCGCCTTTCGGCATCTTCAGGCATTCAAGTACACGGACGAACTTGAACTGACGAACTGACATAGTTTGAACGATTCAAATTTAATATTGAAATTCCACCAAGCACCTTCAGTCGAAATCTTAAATTAAAAAAGTTTTATTGAGTTTATTTTTAGTTTGTTTGCATTATAATAAATTCTTCTTGTAGACAAAGGTAACTGAAAAAAACAAGTTCATTGCTGGTATTGAATAATTACTTTTAATTATGTTATTTTAATCAAAATTGTGTTTAAATTATTTTCACAACAATTTGACAATCAATGCTACTTAAATAAAATATAATGCTGTTATATAATATAACCTAAGTTAATACAAAGCTTAATATAAAATAAAAATTGATAACTTTGTTTTTCTAGTGTCTGTATAATTAAAAATGTTTCAAAAAATTGGCGATGAAGGAGACTCGAAGAACTTTAACGCGCCCTGGTACTTAAAGCTCCATAAATTTGATATCAAAAAAACAAATACAAGATTGTATAACACTTGTTTCACCTTTTTGAGAATCATCTTAAAATGGTCATTTTTTTATCTATGACGTAGACGTTTATTCTAATTATAAAATGGGATTTATTCCTTCTACTGGGTGCTAGGAAGGATTTAGACACAAACAGTTACAGTATTTTTACACCATTAATTCGTAAATAATTTTTCAAACGAATTATATTGTTTGAAACGTCGTTTCTACGTTTTTTTAAGCTTAATACATTCCATCATTTTTTTTACTTTTTACTCGGTGGACGGTATTTCCATGATTGTTTTAGATAAAATGATTTACAAATTATGAAAAAATATACTATCGATTGGACTTCAAGTGTTTTACCAAATAACAGCGCTACTTATTTCAACTTTATATTGTGAATAATTTTTCCCAACGTTTCCACGGAATCCGTTGAAAATACAGAACTTTTTATTGAATTGTTATTTGTTTATTTCGTGAATTGCTTTTAATTGTATGTTACATGTACATAATCTCATTTGGGGTTTTCCAAAAGAAGCCTCAATTTTCAAGATGTCTTGTGTCAGTTCATTGAACGGTTTACACATTTACCCATAGACCCAAAGTAATAAATAAAGGAAAAAAAGTCCTAACTGAAAACCTCAGACCCGGCTCCACTCAATGGCACGGTGTGTTTCATACAATATCCCTTCACACGAGGAGAATAATAATTTCGGACGGTTTGATTTACCAACAGAGTACGAAGAACACATGAGTGCCCCTGTACATTTTTCTTTGGTAAAACATTTTGCAAAATGATTTTGAGAATGATTTTCAATGTTAATATTTAGGTCAAGAAAGTTAATATTTTTGCCTCCGAATTCTAGAGTGAATTTAATATTTTTATCTAATGAATTTATAAAGTTATGAAAGTTAGTTATTTGTCTATCTGTTCCATTAAACAGGCAAAGAATATCGTCTACATATCGGTATTATTATTTAAAGGTATAGTGTCAAAGGACATAGATCATACTAGGTATTGGCGTAGAATCATTTTTTTAGGAAATACAAGTCTTAAAATTAAAAAACAGCTAGCTGATAGTGTTAAACCTGCTTTTTACTGTAAAAACTCTTTAGGCAAATTATTAGTTAATAATAAAGATAAAATACATTACTTAAATAAATCCGGGATTTATAGATTGCAATGCTCTTGTTGTACAAAGTTTTATATTGGCAAAACAGAAAGAACACTGAACATCCGAGTTTTAGAACATATGGCAGCCTTTAGATTGAAAAAAGACACGTCTACTTTTTCTAATCACTTAATTTCGGAAGGACACGTGTTCAATCAGGAACAAGGGATAAAAATGTTACACCCAAATAGGACAGTCATAAGCTCTTTTTCCAAGAAATTTTAGAAATCAACAAAGCACAGCTGCAAAGTCTTCCGATTTTAAACGAAATATCAAACTTTCCCACATCTCCACTTCTATACCCTATATAACCATAAAATCATATAATCATAAAACCTTTGCCGACAAACAAATTATATAATTCTTGAAACTGCTCACTACTCAAATCTGTTGGCATCCCCATGGGCTCATCCTTTTTGCCAGCAATGGCTTTGGACTCAGTGATGCATTTGTATCTTATATAAACACGAAACTTTCATTTGCTAAGCGTCAGTTCAAGTTCATCCGTGCACTTGAATGCCTGAAGATGCCGAAAGGCGAAACCCGGTTCGTTAGTGACAAAATTTGTGAGAATGTACATAGTTTGAACGATTCAAATTTAACATTGAAATTCCACCAAGCACCTTCAGTCGAAATCTTAAACTATATAATTATAATCCAAGGTTAATAAAAACCATTTCACATATTTATTGGTAGCTTAATTGGTGATGTATTCAAATTCTACATTTATGAAAAAATCAAACTATAAGATTAATTATAATTGTCTTAATCTATGTTGAACTGTGTATGATAATATAAAATTACATTTGTTATTTTTTTATATATGACACGTAATTTGTTTCTTTGAAAGCATCATCAGACAAAACGTCGTAAGGTTTACGAATATACTAAAAATATATTCTAATTCTTAAATTATAAATTACAAAACACATCTCAGGTTTTTATCTTTTTCTACTAGACGCAGTATAATAATACAAAATTAAATTGACTTTTAAGGTGTCCACTGTCAATACTTGGTGAAAAGGCGGTGTATAATAAAACACTTTTTTGTACTAATTACACATTTATTTAATGTGATCAGGGCCGGTTCCACTGTGAAAAAGTTAAAAATGCTCGCCATCAACAATATTGATCCTGACTCCTAATAATTTAAATAAATGTTTATAAGAAATTAATAAAATCAAACACTTTTCCTTATAGTTTTAAAAATAGTTTTCTTTGTTACAAAATTTAGGTTTTTGAACGTCAAATCGTTGTATTCAGTATATGTATTTAAAATAAAATGTGCTCATGAATAAATACACAATAATTTCTCCACATCATGTGAGAAAGCATGACTTGTACAGAGCGTACAAAAAAACCTTTCTCTAATCTGCTTCATATGGTAACCTCACGTTCGCAAGGCTTTTCCGCACACTCGACATTTGTTTCCAACGCATCCTTTGATTTATGTCTCCGACGGATATCTCGGCTGGTACGCTGTCTGAGAGAAACAAAAAAAAATCTTGCATAACTTTAACCCCGAGCGATCGCTGCCCTTATTTTAAGTAGAACATATACTTGGTGTATTCAATATGAAGCGTGAAAGGAAATTGCATTTGGGACATTCGAGTAACAGCCCAGTCCCGATTGAAAGATGCGAGATGAGTTCTTATCGAGAGTGCCGGAAATCGAGTTCCAATAGTCCTATAAAATATATTTTATCTGTAAGGCATATTTTATTTTATGACAGGAGATGTGGTTTCTTTTTTCTGCTTTATTTGAAACATCTTGAAAAAATAGTATTTCTTTTATTCACTTCTTTGAATATATTTATTATTATTCAACAATATATTGCCATACCATATTCAATCATTTCGACTATTGAGTTGTCACCGATCAAAAGAATAATACAAAAATAAAATAAAACAGAAAAGTTTATTCTAGAATAAACTAAAAATTTTCAGCGTATGCGTGATAATATTAACATAATTTACTCAAATATATTGGTATAATAAAGTAATAAAAATCAAAATACTTGTATTAATTTTTTAAATCAATTTTCGCTCCCGATATGAATCATGTGAACTTCTAATGGAAGTATTTTTTTCTACAATAACTGTTAGTTTTTTTTTTTTTTCGAAGACAATAAGTAGAAGGGATAGAAGGATGGGTCTAGGACAGGACTTATGGATGACTTATCGCGCTGGCTACGCCCCGTTATTTTTCGGGATTGGAAGAGTGGGAATGCATTTTTGGATACCAAAAACAATAAATCGACTGGGGAAATGTTGTCCTTACTGAAACTCGAAACCGTGAGATCCGTGACGGAGGCCAACGACGTGGATCACTGCGCTACGAACGTGACATTCATTTCGCGTGGTAATTATTTTTATATTTGCAGAGTCGTTTTAAAAAAACAATCATTTTTTTAATCGCTATCGTATAATGTAAAAAAAACAATCAACTTTGTATTGGCTTAATTTTTCCCAAGAATAACTAACACGGTACACAATATGACCTTATCTTTCTCGAAAACGATTTTTTTTAAATGATTATAAGTGTTTCATTTTTCTTGCATGAGATGCTGCATTTCTTATTTTTGCAAATTGGGACATTAGATAATATATGATCAAAAATTTTAATCGCTTAATATTATATAATGATTATGATGCAATAAAAATACCGATAACTTATGGTTGGGGGGGATCATTAATATTTTGTATGTAGACACCCAACATTGCTTAAAATATTATTTACAAATTTGGTTTAGTGTTAAGATTTTAAAAATTTACTATTGACTTTCCATGATTAATTGAATTTTATAAAATTATATGACAACATTATTAGAAACATTGCCTATCCCAGTGCTTCTCAACCTTTTTCGTTCCGCGGCCCCCTTAATCTAAAAAAATAATCCGCGGCCCACCTCAATTGTCTCCGTAACTCGTTTTTTTTTTAGCTCACCGAGGAATTTGGTATACTTTTTCCTCAGATTGTCACAGAAACTCGTTTTTTTTTAGCTCACCGACGAATTTGACATCCTCGATTTGCTATACTTTTCCCCCAGAATCCAATTTAAGAAATTCCGCTGCCGCCAATATGGGAAACACCGATTTGATAGACTTAAATATATAGATTTTTGTACTTTCTACTTAATTTTGCGGCTCACAGGTTGGGAATCACTGGCCTACCCTATAGATAAAAATCTTACGATAAATTTAGTCCATGAATGCTTCTCGAAAATTTTTAAAACCTAATAACATAATCAATTTATGATTTTTTTAATAAACACTAGCTGGTTCCAGGCAAGCGTTGCAATGCCACTCAAAGAAAGAAAGTGTTTGTGTTTTAATTGTGTTTTATGAGTGCACGCTTTCAATTTCTGTCTGTTTGACGTTTAACGGTTGCTGCCGATTTTATATGGTACGACACACGCACCACCTACTATAAGTTAATTTTACTACAACCTTCGCGCAAGTGCAAGCATACGTTGTCAAAATGAACTGTACGGCTGACATACAAACATTGATTTTTATACATAAGACCTACTTTAAGTTAATTTTAATATATTTAAAAGTTTTATTGCAATCGGATGAACGGTGTGGCAACGCATAAAGTACGAATAAACAAACATTTATTTTATATATATTAGATTAAACATCATTAACTCTTAGAAGTCGTATGTCGAGCTGGACTCGACATTACAGATTTGGCAATGTTTTTTTATTTACTGATTTTTTTAATAATATAAGTTTTTTTTTCATCCAAATATTACCAATACGCATTGTGCGCAAGATAAATTTTGCTATACTGAAACATTCAAAATGTTGTCTAATATAATTATACGATAATAAATTAATTAAAGACGAATTAATGTGAAAACATATTTCAATTAAAGACTGCAAAGGGTTAACAATGTTTTCTACATCTACGTTTATAAATAAATAAGTAAGTAAGAATTGTCTATTTAATTCTAGAATTTCAAAGCTTGTAAAACTCTTCTATTGGTAACGCTGCGATAGATTTTCAAACGTTTGATAGCCATCGATTCAAAAGCGCTTTCAATCGATTGTGCTGTCGTTCTCGTGAGAAAAAATACTCAGTCACAGTTAACCAATAGTGCGATCGTGGTGGGAAGTTTTATCTACAGCCACTAGTCACTATTCTCATCTAGTTTAGCACTATTGTCACGCTAACATTTTTATTTCAGCCATTTAGAAGTGACATCTTCCGAGCTATGAAATCTTTGATGTCATATGCAGTTTCACCAGCTTTATTTTAAAAGTTTATAGTTTTCGAAATGGCTTCAAATCATAGCGTATCGATTTATGTCGTAAGTATATAACGAAGCAGTATTCTAACTGCAACTTGTACTCATTTGTGGCACAACATTATCACTGTATTATCTACAATACAAATGAAACATTCAGTGTACATTCACACAGATTTTGTCACTTACGACCCGGGTTTTGCCTTTCGGCATCTTAAGGAGGTTCAAGTGCACGGATGACCTTGAACTGACGCTTAGTAAATGAATTTTTCATGTTTATCTAACAAATAAATGTGTCAACCAGCTTAAAGCCAAAAAGGATAAGCTCATGGGAATGCCCACAGATTTGAGTAGTGAATGGTTTTAAGAATTATATTTATTTGTTTGTCGGAAAAAGTTTTATGATAATATTTATATAGGGTATAGCAGTGGAGACCCCGGCATGTTAATTATTTCATTTTAAATCGGAAGGCTGTTCAATTGCGCTCTGTTTATTTCCGAAATTTCCTGAAAAAAGAGCTTATGAGCGTCCGTATTTGAATGTAACATTGTTATCCCTTGATCCTGATCAGCGTCTAAGCGTCAGTTCAAGTTCATCCGTGCATTTGAACGCCTGAAGATGCCGAAAGGCGAAACACGGGTCGTTAGCGACAAAATCGGTGTGAATGTACATAATTTGAACGATTCAAATTTAATATTGAAATTCCACCAAGCACCTTCAGTCGAAATCTTAAATTATACGAATGTAACATTTAAACAAACAAGTTGATTGATATCTAGAATGTCATAGAAACTCAGGAATAATCAGTACGGTGTTTCTTTGTTGGAATGATAATAAAGAGTTTATTTTGGATGTAGTTTTATTATAATATAGTTAAAAATTTAAGACGGTTTCTGTTTTATTGATTGAATTGGCCTTTTCTTCGAAGATCTTCATTATAATAAATTGAAGATAACAAAGTGTAAAGTTTCAAGAGAATTTTAATAGGGAACAAATTAAATGGTCAGAATTTAAATCAATTTTTGGTTAGAATAAAAATATGAACGGTCAGAATAAAAGTATACGGTCAGAATATTTTATAATCATTTTGCTTAGGTTAGGTTTTTTTTAAATTTCATTTAAATTATTACTATTTACTCTGACCGATATATTATGACTATTTAATATAAATTCTGGGCAGCGTAATATAAATTCTGTCCGGAAAAATATTAGCCATTTTAATATAAGTTTCATAGTGTATTCAATTTCGTATCATTGTCATAGCTTTGTGTATAATGTGAAAGATATAAACATCTCGCGACTCAAAAACCACAAGGTTCTAAGTGTGGATGTTTTGCAAAACAAAAGTCACAATTAGGTAGTATTCCAAGTACAGTTCATGGTTTTCATTGTTACCTTTGTTCCGACAACAATCTACACTTGTAGTCCTCGGGTCGCGGTCTAATTCTGTAGTTCAACAAGTCCACGTCTTTGCTGTTCTTTCTTTAAAGAGCGCGTAAACACACATATATGAATAAAGTTTAGAAAGACTAACTTATTACTAACTTATTTATTTCCTGTTTTGAAATCCCATTTCCAGGCTCGGTTAGTTTCTGTAAATTATTCTGAGAAAAACATTGTATGTATTTCATAAAATAAGACATATTTAGTGCTAAATTTGAATCGTTCAAATTATGTACATTCACACAAGTTTTATCACTAACGACCCGGAATTCGCTTTTCGGCATTTTCAGGCGTCCAAGTGCACTTAAACTGACGTTTAGAAAATAAATGTATCACTAAGTTTTGAGCCATTGCTGGTGAAATGGACTAACGATTTGAATGGTGAGTAATTTCGAAAATTATATTTATTTTATTTGCTGCGAAACTTTAACGAAATTATATTTACTTACATCATAATTACATAATTTATTTACAAAGCGTCAGTTCAAGTTCATGCGTGCACTTGAACGCCTGAAGATGCCGAAAGGCGAAACGCGGGTCGTTACTGAAAAAAGTTGTATGAATGTACATAAGTTGAACGATTGAAATTTTATATTGAAATCCATCAAGTATCTTCAGTCCAAATCTTAAATAGTGTTTAATGTTATTTCTTTATCAGTAAATAATTCTCCTGAATAAATGAAGCCAACCACATTTTTTTAAGTGAATGTTCTAGACAGTGCAAATTGCCGCATTACAATTGTACCAATCAATATATTTACACATTTTATTAAAAATATACTTGTTGGTATCGTTACAAAAAATTAATTGAAAGAAAAATCAAAAAAAAAAATTGTTGAGCTTAAGCTTAAAAAATGGTTTAGATATTGATTGTAAACTTAAAATGAACTATGGAAACAAAAAAAATAGTGGCAATACGCAACTAAGTCAAGTCATTATTCTTATGAATGTTTATAGTCTTCTAGCATAGATTAGTGCAGTGAAGCAGCGTTCGGGCCCTAGTCGTCGAGCTTAGCTGAGTGCCGCATTACATGATGTGGCGTCCAATAAAGCCTATTATGCTAGGTTGGCAGAATCGAGCCTAGAGTGGTAGATTGCATTAGACCACAGAGCAGTAGAGTAATGCTTAAAAAAACCTCTGCCTGAAATATTTGTATCCGTCGACAAGTGTGCGCAAAATTAAAAAACATCTAATTTTAATGATAGGAAAAACTCATTATGTTAAATACATTTTCTAATTGACATCCGCAGCTGGCCGAAGCTGACCTTTGACACCTTTAACCATCGTAATTGACGAGAAACGGTTGATAGTCATTAACAAACAAATGCATTAAAGTTGAACACATTCACGTATTTGTTTAAGGTTACGGGTCGTCAACCTGGTCCGTACCGCCCATTAGTGGGCGGTGGGGGATTTTTATTTTTCCTAAATTCCTTCTAGATTTTTTTCATCTACAAACTGAATTGAAATAAAGCGATGTTGGTAGGCGGTAAGACAATTTTACTATGAAAAATAAGCAAAAGTGGGCGGTATGTATTAAAAGGTTGACGATCCTTGCACTAGTTTAATGTTTAAATTGAGGCTATTATTTGCAAACTCGACTTGTTCCAAAATTTGTGAATGGAATTTTGTATGTTATCGAGCCAGGTTTGAGACCACTTTTTAAAAATACTTTAAAATGTATTTTTATTTACTAAATAACATTCATGGTCCATCAAATTTTAAAACAAGCCGGGCGTGCAAATAATAGCCTATATTAACTAGTCGATGTATTTATTGTCAATTTTAGACAACTGCAGTATACACGAGAGAGAAAATGAACATTTTAACTCAAATGGTTTCTCACAACCACCCGATGTGTATATGCAGTCAACGTTATATGGCCGCCTTCTACGACGCAATTGACAGAAAAATGGAAGAGTACTCATCACATTTATGTTGAGCATTACAGCAGAGCTGTACAGTATTTATTTTACTACATTGCCGTGATTAAGTTGCTCACAAACAATGACATATAACATTTCACAGAACCTCGAAAATTTCAACGTCTTGTGGTCATTTTTCAATTTATCTAACTTAACTTAACGAATACCGTAATATCAGTAATACTTTGACTAGTGCTTGTCAATATACTACAATAACCTACAGCGTTATGTTATTTCTACTCTGTCTAGCGCTCGTCAGTGAGTTTATACACTTAAATTAACTAAACTAGTCAAAGCGAATACGAATTTTAATGTTGCAAGCTTTTGCTTTTGCTTTGTGAAATTGCTAGTTCGTATTATACATTGACGTGATTTCATACTTTATCTGTGAAAACTAAAACGTAAGCAGGCCCACGGAAATATTGAATACAAAACTATAGTCTAAACTCTTTTTTTCCTACTATATTGTGTACATTAAGTAGAAGTAGGTATTTTGGTTATATTTTATCATCTATATATTAGTAGCCGATAATGTCCGTTTGTTTGAGTGAGAGTCCTTGATTTCACACCTTCCAGTCTCCACTTTTTTATTCATACTGAATCTATATATTAATAGTCGATAAAATAATCACTCGCTTTTCACTTTTCACAAATGTGTGCGTACTGACGAAATGTATTTGTTTGCGTACTTGAAAATTGATAGTTAATGAAATAAAATAAAATAAAATAAAATGAAATAAAATGAAATAAAATAAAATAAAATAAAATTAAATTAAATTAAATTAAATTAAATTAAATTAAATTAAATTAAATTAAATTAAATAAACTAAAATTAAATTAAATTAAATAAAATTAAATTAAATAAAATAAAATAAATTAAAATTAAATTAAATTAAACTAAATAAAATTAAACACAATGCAACAAAAATCTCACGTTGGGCAACGGGCTTACAGCTAGTACAAAATAATTTCTTTATTTATCTCATATTTTAAAGATTTTTTTTACGACGATCTGTTTTTTTTATTTGTACGCTACTGACATAAGGCTTCTATTCCATCGACATGTCAGTTTCTCATTGAAGAAAATTACCATCAAAACCCTTTCTCTTTTGTTCGCGATTCGTTGCTCAATAAATTTTTCCCAACTAAGTGGTCAGGTGCTAGTGGTTTTTCTGTTTATTTTCTTTGTTAGTCATTCTGTTAATTCTGTAGAGAGCTCTTATTACATTTTTACGTACTATAGGGGATGTAATGCTTTCATGGAAAAGTCAAATTGGAGACTTCAATGGGAATACTTCAAATAGATCGTATGGACACGATGAATTTTCACTGTACTTTTCTCCGCTGTCAATTTTTTGTCTCATTTAATTTTGCTTAGAAAGTTAAAGATTTTTTACGGAAAGTTTGGATATTATTCAATTTAAGTCTAAAAATAAATATTTTTTTATTATAAAAGACAAAAAAAAAATGAAAGAGAAACAGTATATTCCGGCCTACGTTGATTTAAAAAAAACAATAGGTTATAATATATTTCTATAGTAACACATACACCTTGGATCTAACATAATATGTTTAATATTTGAATTTGTTTATACACTTGAAGACTCGAAGATTTCAAAATATTATTATTATAAAGATTTTTATTAAATATTTGGCATTACAGCTAATACCAATGCGCTAAATAGTTTAAAGTTGAAATATCATACGAGAAAAACTCGATGAGAATTTATTGTAAGTCTAAAAATTTAATTTGACATTGACCTTACCGGGAATCGAACCCGGACTCACCTGGTCGGTAGAGCAAGCTCTAACCAACTAGACCACAGCGGATGATATGTCACCAGGTTGTAAGTAACAAAGCAAATTTTAATATAAAAATTGATGTGAAATATAAATTAATAAACATAAATCTTACAAAAATAATCAACATGTAAGAGATTTTAGTAAAATCTTCGGGTAGATGGCGCAGCGGTTAGCGTTGTTGGCTTCCGTACCGGACATCACGGGGTCGAGTCTCTCTGACGAACAGAATTTTTCAGATCGATTTATCGATTCCTGTCCAAAGGCATGGATGCTTGTGATTTTTGAAAATTCCTTCTTACCTTTCCAATCTTTCAATAATTGGGCGTAACGAGAGTAATTAGTTATCCATTTCTCCCGCCCTAGCTTTATCTTTATATACCTACTATATTTGAAAAAAAAGTAGTAACAAACAGTTCTCGTAAAAACGTTTGTTGATACTTCCATTAGGAAGCTATATGATCCATATTGGGAGCGGACATCTTTGAAAAATATTTTAAAACATATGTTTTGATTACGTCCATAAATATACACAAATTTAGTGACTTCGATCAATGAAAAACGTCAAACAAACATTGGAATAAAAGTGTGCTAAACATGCAACATTAAAAATACTGTCATTTCATTTGAAATAATTAAAAAAACATTTCAATGAAACGTTTACTGTCAGTAGAGTTTCGCTAGCTTCTGATTGGACTTATAGTGGCGACGATGTGAAGCAAGCTGCCATCTCTCGACGACACAACTTTTAATCATACGTCTGGCCGTTGCAGAACTGACCCTTCCGTTTCCAGTCTTCGAGCTTTTGTGATTTCGTTGCGACTAAAATCAAAAGCTTTCACCACTCTGGAAACTTACTCGCTGCAACCTGATATCGCCTCGGCAGTAATAACAGCGTTTCGAAACGTGCACGATATACTTTGAGTAAACTGTATTTATATTTCATGTTATTTCATTCTATTAAGTGGTATTGTAGTGCAGGCTGACACAACCTATCATTTTGTCAATATTTGTTTATTTGGTTGTTGTATGTATACAATCTAGCAAAATTCGATGTCGTGGGTAGTTTTAAACTGACAAAAGAGCTATCGTAGATGTGGTCTCAAAATCAACAAAAACTTTAACTATCGGGAAAGCATTATCGCTTACAATAATCAAATATCAACATATAAATAACAAGATAACTCTAGTGCTATCCACAATTTCTAGTAAAGACTTTGTTCTGCTTATTATACTAAATATCAGGCATTGCCACTGTACTTGCAGAAGTTGGTAAGCAACATGATTTTGAGTAAGCAGTATTTCAGCATTCAAGATAAAGCTTTTACCATCGATATTTTATGTAACATAGATAATTATAATATCAAAATATAGGTGCTGATCTGACGTTTTAAATGAATAGACAGTGTCAATTTCCTACCTTTCAATCAGCATTTATAATTACAAATTCTTTTTTGGCACACTGGTATAATTAATGCTCCAACTGAGTCATTCCAAACAAAGAATTTATTTGTATGTTTAGTTTATTTTTGTCAGTTTTTTAGTTACCAGCTTCTGTCAGAAAGATTATATCAGATACTTGTCTAATAGATTCAATTTTATGTTACTTGGTCAACAAATAACATGTATTAACAAAAACACAATATTTTTATTTATAAGATTAGGACCGGTCTCGCTCGTTGCGAGCATTTTCAACTGTCAACGTCTTTATCATGATTAATCTTTATAATATCTTTGCATTTAAACAGTTGCATAGCACTTTCGATGGTTTCGGCGGTAACTTTGTGGAAGTTCATTTTGATAGAAAATTTAAATTAACTTTGATTATTCCACGTATTGTGTTACTAACTGTGACACGTGTTTCGCCTCTTTCAGAGGCATCTTCAGACTTACTATCGCAAAGTTTGCTTAAGTAATGAAGCAAGATTGATTCTAACATTTTAAAATTATAAAATTACAAAATGGAGGTTTGGGTTTTTTTCTTTTAAGAGGAGCAAGGAGGGGGGTGTAGAATCGAGATAAAACAAAAAGATAATGATACTAATGATACTAATGAGTTGTAATCAATCAGATTGGGATTTTTCCTTTTTAATGGAAGCAAAGAGGGGATTATAAAATCGAAACAGTGCAAACAAATTTAATCATACTACTAATGACGTTAAACATTACAAACTATTAAACTAATGAGCTGCAATCAATCAGCTAGGTTTGTGATTACTCTATTAATTGGAAACAATTTGAGTAACGGGGAACCACCTGTGCTTTTAAGAATATTATTTAATAATATTTCTTTTTTGTTAAGATTTGCATTAATTTCTAAAAATTCTAAACTATTCATCTTTAAACCCTTTTTATTTACTCAGTGGAGTATTTCAGTTGCATAACATTTTTCTTTTGTTAAGTAAATATAATTATTATTTAATAATACTATTTTTTAAATTTATTTCAATAAAAATCATCCACCGTTGTCATTTTTGTATTTCGGAAAATGAAACGTCCGTAGGTAGATATTTTGTTAATATCGCCATCCATTGTTTTGTATTTTACTTTGCAATTAACAGTGCCATCTGGGTTCCAACTCGCAGCGAAATGTTCGCGATTTATTTTCATGCTTATAATTTAAATTCATTTCATTACATTTTCAAAATGCTTGCCTAATTATTGTGTTCAATTATCAGTGAGATATCAAACCATAAATAAATAAAATTGTTTTATCATTTTTAAGAAGAGTATTTATTATATACCTTACTAGCGGTTGCACTTGATTGTAAGTTTTTTTATTTAGATTTGTTTTGGCAGAAACTATGATTAAGAAATGTTGTAATCTAAAACGTTCCTTTTATTCAAGGTTTACGGTCACGAGTGTAGTCAAGAAGAAATACATGCTGATTCATAAAATATATTTAAAAGGTCAACAAATATTGCAATTCTTTTTTATTTTGTTTTAGACCTGATGCGACTATCGCCATTTTTGTGTATGTAAGCTTATATCTCTGTTACATTTACTAACACACTTTTTTGGACTGAAATACATCAATCGATTGAAAAATCAATTTATAAAACTGAAGTATTCGAGCCCTTGAGGACATTTACCGAAGACAACGATATTCCTCTAAGTCCATCTGATCTCAAATCACAGAAGCGTATAACGGATTTCCTAATAATAATAAAGTCAACAACTGAAGACTGTAATAACAAACAAAAGTCTTCATTGGATCCTAAAACATTTGGCGTGTCATAAGTTTCTAGCGATGAAAGCAATGTATGTCCATTCCCTCATAAAAGCCTTTGTATATAATCAAGTAGCGATGGAAAGTATTATTTTTTCTAAATTAATATACATGTTATGAATAGTATACAGATTAAGTATTACCTATTTTTACACGATTTTCTATACCACAATTTTAATATTTTTTCAAATAACACAGGTTTTAAAATTCATCACATTTTTACACAATTTTTGTGCAACCTATACCATGTAAAAAAAATAGTTAAGTGTATATACAATTAAAATAAATTAATTTTAAAAAATATATTCGTATAAAATACTATTATATTAATCAAAGATTAGATTAAAGTATTCAACCATTAGTATTATAAATAATGTTATAGATCTACAGCGAAAATTCGTTGGCAGTCTTTACTAATGTGAAAACATTTTTTTTACACAACACATTATGTGGCAGGCGCTGGAGTAATTGAATTGCATTTCCTACTTCCTACTTTGCCACTACTATTCAACGCTCACCAAATGATAAGTAGTGAAAATGTTCTAATAGAAACCTACCACTGCACAGAAATCCGTTTCAAAAGACATAATTATTTTTAGTGCAAAACTTTTTGAATGCATTTCGTCTTTTGCTTAATGCATCAATTGTATAGTTTATTTTGAGTAAAAGGCTATTATAAATCACGATTAATTAGAAGTGAAGTAAAATCTACAAACAAAAACTCTCGAGCACGTTCTGCTTCGATCAAATTAAAATAATTAAATCTGTCAATGAAACTATCACGTTATTTCTGGCGATAGAATAAATATTGAAATAGTTACAATAGAAGCTCTAAATTTACCAATAATAAACACCTTTTTACAGAAAAGTTTTACACGTTCCATTTAACTGAAGAAATGTTATTTTTTTAAATAAAAGTTACTTCTTTTTACGTAAGTATTTTTTTTATAAAATTGGATGACTTACCCTTTTGTTATCTCGAAATTTAAGCCACCCGGCCACGAGCGTCTGGTCAGACGGCACCTCACTCAAGTCCAGCTCTTCACACTCTACCGTCCACTCTGCGCCTGTTCCCATGCCCGACCCGGCCCTGTGCACTGGAGAACTGAACACTCCAGGTTCCCCGATACTGCGCGCCGGCGAACCGAACGCCCGCGAGGACTCGAACCTTCGTCCCACTAGCGGAGAATTCACAGCACTTCCACACGCACTTTCTCCGCCGAACAATATTTCGGACCTCCTCGTCAGCAGGGGAGACCCTCGCATGGAGACACTCTCTGAAATAAGATCGCTGCGCCTCGACACCACCGGAGAATTCGACGCCGACATCATCGCCTGTGCTATTTCCGCGCGCCTCAAAGCTTGAGGTGTATTGGGAAAGCTCCCGCTATTTTTCTCTCTCAGAAGTACCGCGGCGCCTTCAAGGCGACGCTTACACGTCGGAGTACAGTTTCCACCGACTCTCACGAATGCCGACGGATCTATCGACACCTGAACTTTCCTCCCGGTGAGAGGGGAATTCCTGCAAGTCATAGCGCCCTCCGCACCGATCTTTCTGATCGCTCCCGGTTTATTAGCAGCGAATGAATTGTCAGCGCCGTTACCCGAAGACGCCGCCGTTAATGACGACAGTTCGCCGTTACGGTTCTTGCCGTAACGATGCGTTTCGGGCAAGTCATTCTGCCTGTAATGGCCCGCATCTACTTTGTTCTCGTCCATCTTGTTTAATGTTTCGCATTAACTGCCTCTTCGCAACAAACTTGAAACATTACCCGCGATCGCGTGTCGCCCGATTATATTGAATGTTAGTAATGATATTCGAAAATTAGGCTGATTTGAAGCGGTGCGTAAAACAAACACAGCTCTGGAGCGACGCCCGTGCAAAATCGTTCACCCGGTAAATCGTATCTCGCGAACAACGCAGTAGCGATGCATATTTCTATACGTGACTCTGTTTGTATTTGTCGGCGCTCAATAATCATCTAACTAGGTATGCGACAGTTGACTCACGCCTCTCACAAGCTCCGTTCTGGGCTTTATTAAAACAGACCTCAGTTCCGCGATTCGACAAACCTTTAATAGTGTTTCGTGTCTTTTAATCATTAGTCTTCGCTGAACTGCGCCCATCAACGCTCCGTCTCATGACACAAGTCTCGCAACAGGGGGTAAATTAGAAATCTTCCATTTCATGCGATGCTCGTTTGTCAGAGTGAGTGTTTTGTTTTTATCTCTTTATCCAGTGCGCTTTGCATTTCATTATACGTCATAGCGGGTGATTTGAAAGAACAATTCATGCAACTTTAAAAGAATGCAATTTGTCAGTTCAGTTGAACCGCGTCCTGTGCAGTATATTGCAGCTCTGAAACAATAAAAACAAAGCTCAATTACATTTCCACCACAACTCTTTACAATGTTTGTACAATATAGAAAGAATCTTATACTTTATCATTATTAGACTATTTTTTTAAGAACGAGTGTAAGAACAAAAAAAACATACATTCATATAAATTCTATTTTGCTACGACCAACCTGGTACTGATTTGAAAAATACATATTATTGTTTGAAATAGACATGCCGCTTGTAATTCATTTTTCAACATGAGATTATCAACAGCTTAATTATTATTCAATTAAAAATAATATCCTTGTTAAATCGGAAATAATAATAAACAATTTATTAAAAAAATATATTCATGATATAAATATAAATTCTGAAAGTATAAACTACCTAATAAAAAATATAAAATAAGTGATTATATATTTTTTCTGAGATGTTTTTAATGGGAGCCGGTAAATTGCTCGAATGGAAATTGCTCTAATTACAAATTATTCGAATTGCTTGGTTATTTAAACGATTTTTCACGACTTTTTCTACGAATTTCATTTTTATCTTGTGCGACACTTGTTTAGAGAGTGGAATATAAAAATAATTTTCGTAAGTATTAATTTTAACCGTGTTCGCTCCAAATGCGGAACATATGATCTTTTTATGGAGTTTATCTCAACAGAAGTGTTTCTACGAGAACTGCTTATTAATTAGTTACTCAAACTGTTTCTATATATTTCCAGAAAACATAGAAGACTAGGGCTAAGACAGAACAAACAGAAACAAATTGATTATCTTGTTATTCGAAAAATTTCCATTCGAGCAATTTACTGGGAACCGATTTTAATATTTTTTCTTTGTAGTTTACAGTTTTCTATAATTTTCTAAAGTTTTTAATTATAACAGTAACTTTGTCAGAAGTTCTTGCGCTTAAAGATTTATTATTCGAAGTTGAAAATAGTATAAATAATGGTTTCGAAAGCCAAAAGAACGTAACTCAAATTTTTTTCAAAACATTTTTCTTTCGATGATCATAATGTATTTAATTTAATTAACGTTTTATGAATAGGTTATAACAATCTGCAAATGACAAATCATTAACTTAATTTAGCTTTTAAATTTTGAAAAAGAAGGGCCCGTGAAAATAGCGACCATAAAACAGTTTTTTTAATAATTTATCAAATTAATATAAGATTGAGTTTATAAAATACCAGATTATAATTTTTCGTGAACTTCATCGTTGCGTATATTTAATATTTAGAGTTTTCACCGAAATAGTGTGCGTTACGTACTTTTGTCTTTTTATAGTTGTTAAGGATTGTTGAGATTGTCGTATAAAATTGTTGATACTTTATAAAAAGCCGAAATCAATTATTTCTTTATTCAACGATAATACTTTTAAAAGTATTATATTTAATCAAATACATATTTTATAAAAGCTGAAATTTAAAATTATTGACACCGTCAAACGATTGCAATTAGTTAATTTGGCGGTAATGTGTTCTGAAAAACACATCCAATACCGCTGCGAAAGGTATCAAGCGACCGATGTTCTTTTCCAATTCAATCAAGTTGAAATGGCATTCGGGAAAAGCAATAAGCTCATTTCAATTGCATGAAACAGATCTCATTAACATTTCAAAGTGAAGGGATGCAAACGGAAGGGTAATGGGCCTATACCACACCTTATTTCACCTTACTTCACCTCGGCAACAACCAATCGTCCGGCAATTTGACTACCATACTTGCATTACAATATGTAAATAGTTTCCATCCCAAATAACTTAATTGCAGTTTGTAAATCGAAACAAAAAATCACGTAAAGTGAACTCATATATATTGATTTCTTTTAGGGTTTTCACTGTCAATACTTGGTGAAGAGGCATTATATTAATTAAGAAAAACACAATATTCTTTTGTAATTATTTCCACTTTAATTTTCCAAGATAAGGAGCGGTTTTTTTCATGGCAAGCATTATCAACTGATCAACTGGTGTTTTTCGTCACATAAAGATTTTATTTAGATTTACAATTGTATCAATTCTCTTGTCGTATGTCAATATAAATAACAAAATATGTTAGTGTGGGGTTAGTATATTATTAATTATTGATTTACAATAGCAATTATTGTTTATTTATAATATATAATTTAAAACGAGATAACAGTTTTAATATTCCAATCTAGCAGCAGGTTCTTCTGGGATTACCCTTGTTAAATAATATGTTATCACTTTCGATGGACTCGGCAGTATTTTTGTGGAAGTTTATTTTAATATAAGATTTTAAATAACTTAGATTATTCTACGTATTGTTCTACAAACTGTGACACGTGCTTTACCTCTTTCAAAGGCATCCTCAGACAATCTTATGTTGTGTTTTATTTAATTATTATTTAAAAAGCGTATATTTCTTTACCGCGTTAAATACAAAGTAGCGTAAAACGAGTCTCTCATAAATGGATGTAGATTTTTTTTGCTAGACTTAAAGCAGCACATAGAGAATATCAAATTTCTGACATCAAAATGTAGACAACAGAAAGAAAAAAAAATGGGATGATAATTCACACATCAACTGAAAAGTTTGTATTTTATGAGAATGTTCTAGCGGTGATTTTAATTGGGAACAAATTAAATGGTCAGATTTGAATCGTTCAAATTATGTACATCCACACAGATTTTGTCACTAAATGGTCAGAATTAAAATTATGAACGATCAGAATAAAATTGTTATACGATCAGAATATTTTATTACCATTTTGGTTAGATTAGGTTAGGTTTTTTTAAAAAAATTCATTTTAATTATGACTATTTACACTGACCGATATATTATGACCATTTAACATAAACTCTGACCGGAAAAATACGAGCCATTTTAATGTAATACCTCGATATCAACCTGCTGATATTTTTTAAAACGCAGTAACACAATATATTATAAAGATACATAATAAAATGTCCAAAGCTTCATTTTTATCGACTAAATAAAGAAACTTTGCATTAGCACTGAAAAGCATTATTACAAAGGTCACGTCGAGCTTTAATAATAAAAGCCTTAGGGTGATTTAGTTTCCCGGAAGTCTGCGTGACACTAAAATTACACTTACAAAAGCCATTCGATGCGACTTTAATGCACGTTACGGGCTAGTTTTTTTCCCGTCGGAGCTATTTATAAAGTGCATTAAGTGAAGAAAATTTTCATTGTGGCACATGCATATGAGGTCTCATTAGTATCAAATTACGATCGAAAGAATTTCTTCTTTTCAGAACCATTGGCATACCGCTTGTTCAATTTTACATTTTAAAAATAAATATAAAAAAAAAACCACTTGTCTTGTTTAAAATCTATATTTTCTATCCCTACTCTTTGAAAAGAATAGAAGTTGATTAAATGAATAACTTCTTTTACGAGACCATTTGTTCCACATTAAGAGTGGACATGGATAAAAAAATATGTCTGTAACTTAAAAAACAACAAAAATCCTTAATCCAAGATTGGCCGCTATAGCTTTGTCAATAGATACTAGGGCTTGTCGGTTTTTCGCTTTAATTTGTGACATTCGAAAACCGGTTTTTCAACATCGTAACCGGTTGTGCCAAATTTTCCATAATATAGACTATAAACATAAGGACAGAAAATTTGGATCTTTTATTCGATGGCTTAAAGACCATATGCCCCACATCATTATCCAGCGAAAAAGTATTTTCGATATCAGGAATTTTTGTTACAAAACAATCAGTGGACGCTTTGTGTTTTCTTAAACCACATTTTCTGAAGAGTCACACCAAATAATTTCTTTTTGTGAATTATTATGTACATATATAAATAAACAACATAAACATTTTAAACTTTTTCTCGATATTTTAATTGAATTATCTATTTTTGTAATACTTTGAAAACCGGATAAAACCGGTTTTCGAACAATATTGACATTCGACAACCGGTTTTTGTATAAGCTCTAATAGATACTTCTCACTAATTTTTAAAATAAATAAATATTTTATTTTTACATAAACTGTATAATCATCGAGTCGTTTGCCTTCTCAAGATAATGTAAGTAAGTTTTCTTGTAAAAGTTTCCGACTCTTTACGTAATACTGCCTTAAATATTGTCTCCCTCATGCACATATCATCGCTCGACAACCAGTATTTTATTTAATTAAAAATTAATTTCCACAAAAAAAATAAAAAAATCGCTGAACTCGTTGAAAATATTGTTTTACTTCGCTGTTTGAAATCTTAATATATTTCATAATAAAATTTGATAACTGATAAATTGACTTGTCAATTCTTAATTTCGTGACATTGGTGAACTTTTATTGAACAATTTTAATCATTCTTTAGCAAGATTGGCGAAATTTTCTATAGTTATTAATTATTATGAAGTAACTGTTTTACTGAAACACTTACTTATACTATTAATATAACTTATACATTACGTATAATTGTTATTTGTCTGGTGACATCTTGATGTAAGTCAAGCCTATTTTTCAGATTAAATAAGATGAAAATAAATTAAACTTTGAAAGGTAGGAAAATATGTGGTTTATTTTTAATAAGAGCATAATTTAACGAAATAAAAACACAACAGTATACGAGCATTCATTTGAAGACAATTCATTAAGTGGATTATATGAGCGGTATTTCAATTTGACTCTGCTAATGAAATTGAACATCTGACATGTTAAAAATAATATTTTTATAAACAATACATGAATGAATAATACATTATTAACTTCCATTAAATGTTGAAAACAGCAGCATTGTAATTTTGTCAAACATATTTTAGTAAAAAAAATATTTACGCTGCGTGACTCAGCTAATGCGTGAATGAATAAAAAGTGTACTCGAAATACAAAATAATACGTGTCTACAATATAACACGTAGTTGACCAAAGCAAACTTTAGCCAGCTTGTAGAACCAATGTTCTTGTCTAAATACACAGTAATAAGTTAACCACCACTGGATTAAAGTATGCGACAAAGCTGCTCTAGGAAGTTTGTTATCGGAAACACGCATGTTTACTAAAAGCTTATCATTTGTATCATTAAAGGAAACACTCGGGGGTACACTTAAAGCTATCTTCCTTATAATGCGGTAAGAAGAGCTTCGAAGTCTGCTCCAGATGATCATTTTATAATTTAATAAGCTCGTGGTGAGATCTGATGAGGTTTTATTATCTAACCACACACAATACTGAGAGTAATATTACAACTCCTCCACTTAACTACGTGGCTTTAGCACATCTTACTTTATTGCACTGGGAAATATCGGAATATGGCTAATAAATGGATTATGACAATATTCAACTTAACGATACTCTAGGAAGGTATACGCTCAGTCTGAATTTATCTACTGGATTAGATTTTTGCGTTCTGGCTTTTGCTTGATAGTTATATCAATTCGCGCTGAAATATATTCAATTTGCATATGAAATTTTATGGAAAGTATTATTTGAGGTGACATTAATGCTTTTGTGTTGTGACATTATAAAAACACACTCACTGATTAATATGAATTTATTCGTTTATCCAAAATATCAAAATAATTTTCTGAACTAATTGACAATCACTTCGGATAATTCCATCGTTATAAGGTTTGGATAGCAAAGAACAAAATAATAACTGAGTTGATAATACTCTGGTCTTATTTAACAAAAGTGAGAATTAGTATAAATTTGTAATTTATTTTTTGAAAAGAATACCTGTCTACCAAGTATTGACAGTAAACACCATAAAAGTGAGCAAAGAATTTAGTTATACAATAATTATCAGATATCTTTTAGGGTGTCCACGGTCAATACTTGGTGGATATGCATTATATTAAGAACAATACAGTATTCCTTTGTACCTATTTCCACTTTTATTTACTAAGAAAGTATAAATAAGTACAAATGAATATCGTGTTTATCTTAATCATCAGATATAATTGATTGTTTTTTGGAAATTAACACTTCTCTATCAAAACAAATGTCACGCAAAATATTTACGATAAAAACAATATTCAACAGAACCCTGTTCATAAATATCACAATGAATAATTCTTTTTAAATGTAATTTTTACGTTTTGCATATTTTTTAAATTTAAATTGCAATTATATTATACCTGCTCGATTCACCCGGCATTAGTAAACAAAACAGAACAGTTGAAAATTGTTTGAAAAATCTACAAAACAACATTTCATCTTATAATAAATTTATTCGCACTTTTTTATTCTTTCATCGATAAGCTCTTTATTAATGTCGTACGTAAAAATAATATCAACATGTCAAATTCAATAAAAAAATTGTGTAGATAACAACAATTTTTCAAAAATTTCGTTAACCAAATTTATTTCTGAAAGGGATGATTAATAGACTGTTTTAAAAATCATTGTTACTTTATGGCTATGTGCGGCTTTTCATAATAGTGAAAATAGGTTTGCATATTAATCACGTCAGTTTTTCACGGTGCTAATGGTGAAACCATTAATATTCTTCTTCATAATTATAAACGCCTCTATTCATAGCCCAATTTTCTCGTTCATGTGGGAATTATTCGTCCGTGGAATATTGCAATACAAAATAATTTATTTCATTCACATAAACAACTTTCCTTGACAGGCGCTGTTTTACTAGTCAATTATTCAAATTACAGTAAAATATTTTATGTCATTTTTTCATCATAATTAACCTCTGCAATACATCTTAAGTCTTTTTTACTGCACACCAACTATTAATTGTAGACTTTTAAAAAAAACTGTCACTTATTGATTTCCATTAATTGAAATGATCAAAAATTTCAGATAATGAGATTCGTTTGCTATCCAACATTAGAAAAGACTTTTTATTCTGATTCTTAGAAATCAGATACTGGATAAAAGAGTAGACTATGATCAGAAAAGTACCAGTAAAGTATAGATAAGTATTGTTTTTACAGGACTGCGGAGTCGAGTAAAGAAAGGATGAATCCGACTCCGACTTGATGTTGAACTAACATAATCTTACTTTTGGTGGAAGGAAAAACATAGTTTTTTTATATTTAAAAGAAAGGCTTTTTTTTACTATTTTCTCCACAATTTTATCTGGGACACTTTCACTGAGTGGGTGAGAGTTTTCAAACTTAACTAATTCGTTTTTCTTTTAAATCTCTAAGCAATGTAAGTTTCAGTGGACACAGACACTAGTGGAATAAGTAAATACTACATATTTATAATTGTAACGATGGTGTGATATCATTAAAGGTACTGCTCAATATATTAAGGTAAACAAATATATAAGTATGTATTTAGTTCTACAATAAAAAAAAATAAAAAATGAATGCTATTTCAGCGTATGCCTTCATCTAGTTTATATTTTATAGAACTATGTTTAAAAATAATGGGCTACATTTTAAATACGTCAGTTATTTTAACTTTATTACAATGGAGTTCTACCAAGTAAATACTAATTCAATCAATAAATATAAAGTAGCCAATGTGGCGACTCACAAACTTTCTGATGAAGGCGTAGGTTGAAGTAGCAATCAACTATATATATTTTTTAATTGTATAACTTAATGCTTTGTTATTTTTTTACCATATTACAATGAAGTTCTACCAAGTAAATGCCAATTCAATTGATTAATTAAAAATTGCCGATATGTCTACTCAAGTAATTCTTTTTAAAAATTGTTCTGATGAAGGCATACGCCGAAGTTACTAATTAATATAATATCACAATTTTCGTTTTAATTTTATGTCTTCCCTTGTTACGGATAATAAAGAACATTGTGTTTAAATAAGCTTGTATTTTTCGTCTCCTATAATAATACGTGTAAACAATGTCTAGATTATAGTTTCAGCATTATTGTGTCATAGTTAGTTAGTTGTAAATAGATCCTTTGCCTAATTCTATTAGCAGTTTTGTTTGATAAACTAAGTCTGTCGAAGGACACAAATATCGTTATGACCTTTCAAAACTTTTCAGCGTGGCTACTTCCCTAATGAAAATTCACCAAACGGATTAGCATAACTTTACATTTAAGCTTCTTTCAACGCAACTATTGTAAAGCGTTAATTTGGAATTGAGGTAAAAACAAAAAAGTGTTTTTGCCGAGACCGCTTACTCGGGATGAAAAAAAGGATCCGATTGTGGGGGTGAAATAATGAATCTTTGAAGAGAGTGGCAATGTTCAAAGCCATCGTGGCTATAAAAAACACACCCCCCGAACGAGTTGAAAATGGAAAGATTTAACCCTTGCAAGAATACCATTCTTTTTTATATGCATTCGAATAACACTTCTTAAAGATGGTTATCGAGACTTTGGGATGCAAACTGGGAAACGAATTTTATAATAAAAATCGAAAATTACACTCGTTTAGCATACGTTCAGTTTTTTTTTATTTTACTACTTTAACCTTGGAATTATGCGCTCTGCTAACATTTACATATATTCTACATTTTTTTCCCTTACACAATCTTATTTTTTTCTACCAGACACGTATTTTGGTAAAGTATCCTTCGAACTTTCTTACCTATTTTGATGTAAGATGCTGACCACAAAAACTAAATTGCACAGCTTCAAGTTAATCATGAAATCAACTACCTAGTACGGAAACGAGATCTAGGGCTTGGCATATATACAACAAAAGAGAGTCCAACCCTTCTTCACAAGTAGTTCCCGACTAATTCATGGAAAAAATATAGATAGCGCATCCGTACAAATGCTGGATTCTTTATGTACTTTAAGCCCTACGTCACCAACGGGACTAAAGCACTAAGACTCAAATAGTTGTAGGTAAGGAGTCGGTAGACTTTCAACTGAGAAGATCCAAGTTGTCAAGGAAACAGAATAACAAAAGCTCAGCGAGCAATACTTAAATGGATTTGTAGGGTAAAAAAACGTGATAAGTTTAAGAGTTGATGTCTGAAGAACCGTGTGCGACTTGCCAGCAGTTCGCTAAGTAGGTTTTGTAAACAAATATGAAACCTCCAGTGAGTGCCCTTCGTAAGGTATTTGATGGTAATAGACAGGCGAGTGGCAGATTACCCTACAAAGGAATGAGGCACGCGCTTATATTATTTTACCCATATCCTTTTTATCGGGATTTTAATACATTTTTTCATTTTACAATGAGTTTTCTGATATTTTTTTATCATCTGAAAATTAAGACCTCCAATTTTTCATGCATCTTAGGCTTCTTTTGTGGTTAATCCGCCACTGTGGTAAGCATTCGACTTCTGGCCGTCTTTTACTAGGAACGTAGAAAATGATACTAGTTTGGTTGATGTATATTGCTGAAAACAAAAGGATAGAAATCGAGATACATGGAGAGTGACTGTAGATTGTAAAATGAGTAAGAAGACTTCAAACTTTGTGGTTAATATTGTTGGACTTATATACAATAGTTTCTCAATCGACGTAATAGCAAATAGCATATAGAGAGAGTGACTAGTTTTTTATTCTATTCCTGGTCTTATTTTTCTTTTTTATCCGACTCCACAAAAGATGTTCCATCCTCATTCTAAAAAATGAGTTATTTCTCTGCTGAAAGATGAGGGTTTTAAGCGATGTATTACAGTAAAATGTTTACTGATCACATTTTAGGAGCTGAAACATAATAGTTGATAATCAATTCGCGGAGGGTTAATAACAAAAAAGTGTGATAAAACTATACCCATTTTCATTCCTTTGGTTCAGAACGCGAGAGCATTCATTATTTGTCAGCACAGGCAGTAAGTACTGAAAGTCGTAATAAATGTTTTTTATTGCTCTCTACCAATTACTAACGCCTTGTTAATTAGAACTGGCAACACAGCTCGTAATTCCGGCGCCATCTTAGTTCTCTCTCAGAACGGAAATAATAAACTTGACAACATGTCACGCATTTTGCTAAACAAAATTTGTACTGTATCTATACCTCACACTTTGTATAGTAGTACCATGTGTGTGAGGCAGACGTTTTTCATTTCTGATTTTTATTAAAGGGCTCGCAGACAACAGTAAAGATGTTCCATCTAATAAGGTTGAATGCGAATGTTGAAGCCACTGGCTAGAACAGCGGTGGCCAAAAATGGTGTTCTTTGCCAAGTAAAATGCAAAGGAACGACATTAATCGTCTCCTATACAATTTCGATCGTAATCATTTTTCGTTGGGATTATTACGAATTTATTTTGAACAATTAACTTTTTCACAAAGGAAATTGTTTTGGACTAACTTTAACTTTAACATTTTTCAAATATATATTTTGCATTTACTGATGACCATTTATAGGATAACTGGATTTATGGAATTATGGAATAACATGGGGGCAAGCAAGAAGACTGACGGGGGACAGGTAATCTTAGAGGAATCGTGTGGTGGCCATATGCTCTAACTAGGGAGCGGATATGGAAAAAAAAATATTTTTTGCAAGTTGATATTTTTTAATTCATGTGCGCTCTCGATGAATATCATATAGTCTCCTAGTGGAGTTATATCAACAGAGATCTGTTTTTGTTACTCAATTGCTCGTTCTTATTTTTTCAGTAAAGTAATAGGGCTATTACGGAACTAGTGCTAAAATAATCACTTGAAAAATGCTGATCGTACTGGGACTGTCACAGATCTATCATTGAAGCCAACGACGTTTACTACTGCGCCACGGAGTCAAACAAACCCGAATGTTTACTTGCTCAAATAAAAGAGTATAGTACATATTTTTAGTTTTATTTTTTATGTATTATCATTGTACTAGAACAGCAATGAATTCAAACGTATTTTTAAATAAACTGAATCGTTTTATATGCCATGTTTGCTTTAAGCTATTACAATAATTGTATAAGAAATCATCCATGTTTTAAACTCAAACAATGATTTGAATGTATCAATTACAAGACAGTGTTAGCTTATGAGTGTAAAAGTTGTATCAGTATAATTTGTAGACACGTAAGTGAAATGTATACAAATTATATCCCAGAGGTCGTAGGTAACTGGCCAACACGGTTGTATGTTAAAGCGATTCAAAAAATGACAGGACTTTTAAGCTGAATTTTTTTCTGTCATTTTGTCTTTATTATGATTAAAAATCTGCGCATAGAATATGGATTTTCAATATAGCAACACTGTCGGTATTAATTTGGACTCTGGCCACCGCTCCAACATCGGCGGTAGCCATAAAGCATGATTATTCGACGGCGCGGAACGCTGCTTTGCACCCTGCATCCCTCCATGCACTGGCTCCCCAGCACACTCCCCTCCGCAGTGCATCAGAACAGCTGCATTACGTGATGAATTGTATGCACTTTTAAAATGATGGGTCCCTCCGCATGAGCTCATATCCCAAAAAGCCTTCTAAACTATATACATTATATTTTACAGTACATGAACCGAACATGCTTTAGTATTACTGAAACAGACTGCTTTCTGAAATCCTGAATTTGGTTAAATACCGCACATGTTTCTGCGTAAGTACTACACGAACATATTTTGTGATGAATAAAATTTATTAAAAAATAGTTGAGCGTTGTTTATAATATTTCCACCGTTAGATAGAATGTATTGAAAATTCTCATTCGCTACTGTATACTTGCTTACTTTTAATATTCATTTGCACACTGCCGCATAATATTCACAGATGTAAAATTTGGGTATATTAATTTGCAATAACGAAAGGTTTATTTATTTTTAATTTTATATTACAGCAATTCTTAATGTATGAAATTTAAATGTATTCAATCACCGGACTATGCTAAATCACCCGAAAATAATAGATGACAAGATAAATCAACAGCAGCCATGGTAAAAAAATTAAATCAAATATAAATTAACGCGATATTGACACTGTATTCGACCAATCCAAAAAAATTGTTGGAGATAATTTGATATCTTACTGGACCGCTTTTCACTAGGTTATTGAGACTGTATTATAATGAAATGATAATTACTGAAAAAATAAATTTGAAACAGAATATTGTTGGTTATTTTCTACAACCTCGTATCTCAAAAGAACACTTTTCAGGAGATATGTAAATGTACTTTAGTCAACTATTATCGCTTTCGTTTTCTATCGCTAGAAAACACCACTGGAATGGTTTTGTCCTCAATGTTTCAGAAAGTTAATAACGAAGAAATCAAAGACGTTTCCATCCATGCCATCATATCTTTATCGCCCGCTGTGGTCTAGTTGGTTAGAGTTTGCTCTACCGATCAGGTGGGTCTGGGTTCGATTCCCGGTAAGGTCAATCTCAAATTAGATTTTTTCAATTTTATTTTGAGATCTAACACATAGGTGTTTGTGAATTTAATTCTCATTGAGTCAATCTCATGTGACTTACAAAAATTTTCATCGAGTATATCTCGTATGATCTTTCAATTTCAAAATATTTAACGCGTTGGCGTAAGCTGTAATGTCAATTTTTTTTTTAAATCTTTCAAACTTAACATAGCACATGACCATATTATTAACTAAATTATTTTTTTGCCAATGTTTTTGTATTACTTAATTAATTGATTTGGCATTTACTTGGTAGAACTCCATTTATAACAGATTAAAAATAACAAAGAATTTTAGTTCTACAGTTTAATAATTTTATTCGTTGATAGCTATTTCGGCTTGCGCCATCGTCAGAACTATGTTTAAACTAATATTTTGCTCAGCTATATATACTGGCTCTGAAGAGATACACAATGCATCAAGTTATTCACTCTAACATCCTAATTATAATTACAATATTACACTTATCAAATGTGATTCTAGTTTTTCAAAGAACGATTAACAATCTGGGCTTATTTCTTAAAACATTAATTAGGATAAAATTAAAATGATATTTATTATTAATGACATTACATACAATTTATTAACTATGGCTTTATTGTTTCGAACAACAATAAGCAATATGGGATTTTTCAAAGTAAATTAAGATAAATTATACTAATATTTATTATTAATTACAATAGGGGTTTTTGTATTACGTTTAATACGACATGAGATTTTTTTTGTGATACGATTTAAAGGAATATGTCTGTATTTAAATTCTGAATACATTACAAAAAATGCGTGCTTGTTAAAAATTATCGATGATATGAAATTAAAACAAATGTGTTTTAGGGTGGAGCACAGAAAGAGTAAACATGAAAAAAAGAAAGTAAACATACTCACTCCTTCGAAATTTGCGTCGAGATTTTTACTCAAAAACATGATAATACCTTATATAGTCTTTTCATATAAAGTGAAATTATCATTCATTACTCAAATATAAACACTGCAAAAGTGATTCAACACAATATAAAGATAAAGGAACAAAGAGCTCGGAGAGACACTGTAAAGAATACCATCAAATAGTTTTAAGTTTAATTTTCTTTGAAAACATTATTGTTTAAAATATGTTTATTCTTCCACATTTATCTTCGTGTTTGTTGTTATTAAAATTTATAGACTGGAAAAAAATATATTTTAACATAATATTTAGTTAATGGATTTCTGTTTAAAAAAATGTTTGTGGTGTCTTAAATTTCTTCACACTCTTTAGATTCTTAAAACAGGGCGTAGCGAAAACGATTATCTGACCACTAATTTGGTCTTATGCCTTTCCTATTAACCCTACTCACTTTGAAAAAAGAGAGGTTGAGCAACTGAGAAACACGTTTTTATGTAAATAAAATTATTTTTATATAAGCTCTATATTCTCCACAAGGGGTAAACATAAGTAATAAAGATACATCTTTATTTTACTTATATTTATTGAAAAGACACTATCATTTATAGCCATTTCTTTTAGTCAATTTACAGTTTTGTGCATAATTAAAATAAGTTAAGCCAAGAGATATTTTTGCACATTCGTGCAATCCCTAATATTTTATTTGCTGTAACAAATAAAATAAATCATAGAAACTGTAGAGCTTATTTTCGTGTCTAATAAATTTATCGAATACGTAAAAAATAATGTTATTTTAATTTAAGATTTCGACTGAAGGTGCTTGGTGGAATTTCAATATTAAATTTGAATCGTTCAAACTATGTACATTCTCACAAATTTTGTCACTAACGACCCGGGTTTCGCCTTTCGGCATCTTCAGGCATTCAAGTACACGGATGAACTTGAACTGACGCTTAGCAAATAAAAGTTTCGTTCCGATTTTAAACGAAATAACAAATTTTCCCACATCTCCTCTTCTATACCCTATATAACCATAAAATCATATAATCATAAAACCTTTGCCGACAAACAGATTATATAATTCTTGAAACTGCTTACTACACAAATCTGTTGGCATTCCCATGAGCTCATCCTTTTCGCCAGCAATGGCTTTGGACTCAGTGATGCATTTGTATCTTATATAAGCACGAAACTTTTATTTGCTAAGCGTCAGTTCAAGTTCATCCGTGCACTTGAATGCCTGAAGATGCCGAAAGGCGAAACCCGGGTCGTTAGTGACAAAATTTGTGAGAATGTACATAGTTTGAACGATTCAAATTTAATGTTATTTTGTTCGTACTTTATGCTTTGCCACACCGCTCATCAGTTTGCAATAAAACTTTTAAAAACTTTTTGCTTGTACTTTCGGGAAGGTTATAGGAATAGTAAAATTGACTTACAGTAGGTCTTATATATAAAAATCAATGTTTGTATGTCTACCATACAGTTCATTTTGACAACATATGCTTGCACTTGCGTGAAGTTATAGTACAATTAAAGCGTGTGTTGTACCATATACAATCGGTAGCAAACGTCAAACTTCAAACAGACAGAAAAAACATGCTCTTCAAAAAACACAATTAAAACACAAACACTTTATTTCTTTAAATGACATTGCTTTTTTTGCCGGGAGCCAGTATATTATAAGAAAACAATGTAAACAGTGAGGCCAGCTATATTATATTTTTCACTGCGCTTAGCGAAATCGCTGCTGATAGTATAGTGGAACTTTTAAATAAATAATACTCACTATGATATATTTAAATCATAATTCACTTTCATGAGTTAATGACTGTTACAATTCTCTGTAGCGATCACACCCTTCCGTTTGCAACGATGGTAAGGGAATACAATTTTTCAAAAAAAAAATAGCGATGAAGTAGACTAGAAGAACTTTAATGCTAACGCGTCCTGGTACTTAAAGCTTCATAGATTTGATATCCAAAAAAAAAAGACTGATGCAAAACTATGGAAACATTCACCTTAAAATATAACATTTTTTAATATTCCTGGTTACTGAGGTCGTATCGGTTGTGGGGTTTATTTAATATTTCAGACGCTTGTGTTAAAACTCTTTATTGGGTTTTCGAACTAACCTTAAAGTGAATTAAGCAGGTATATATTTTCACGATAATCGAGTCGTCGAGCTTTCCGATCGGCGAAGTTGGGAATCAATGTTTTCCGCCTCGGAAATACGTGCGAGAATTTTCATTTAAATTTTGTGTTGTATCTTGGCCTGCTTGGCTGTGCATTCATTACGTACTAGACATTCATTGTTTTGTATTCACGTCGGCTACCTCTTTTTCCAGACATTTTTAATCTCGCACTGAAAAATGCGATCAGGAACTATCATATTTCATACACTTTTCATCGTTACAGTACTAAATAAAAATAATCGTTTGGCAAATACTTTTGCAAACCATATACACTTTATTTATTTTTGATAGTGTAAAGTAGCGTTTTTTAAACTTTTTTCCGGCGACCCGGTTATTTTAATATTTCTCCTTTGTGACCCACTAAATTTGTTATGAACTATATACTACCGGCCTATAGGTAAAATAAAACAGTACATTTATGTCCAAACAGTTTTTATATATTATAATACAAAATAATTAACTCTGATAAACCTATATAGAAATCAAATGTACCAATAATTTATTAATGAGAGGTATCACGAATTTATATTGTAAATATACTGATTTATTTTAGGAAATTGGCGACGCGGTATTTTGCTTTCTACACATCATTTGAGAAATGCTGGTGTAAAGCATATAAACTTTTTTATACAGATAACGTGAAAAAATAACAAAGTGTTCTACAAATATTACTTTATAAATACAATAGTTGACAGCTATTTTGGCTTATGCCTTCATCAGAACTATGTTTAAACTTACATTTACTCAGCTATATATCTATACTGTCCTAGAAAAGATACACAACATGCATATCATGTCATCGTATCTAACATCCTTATTTATGTTACTGATTATTTAATATCTTGACTTTAGTGTCTCTTGGAACGATCACATACTTATTCAAAGAAAATAATCATTTATCTTTAAGTGATTATTTATTATTAAATACATTGCGTCTTGTAGAGGTTTTAGTAATAGTGATTGGTTAATATTTACTTGGTCGTGAAGAATATCATTGGCTTGATTATGCCTTTTAAATTTTATTTGCTCAAGTGCCTTCACTTTTGAGTCCTAATTACTTAGATGTAAACTGATTGGCGGTGGATTAAAATTTCAACAGAAACTATCATATTTCACACAAATCTTAATGTTACAATCGAAGAATTTATACGAATTGTTTTTTAAATCGATTTATGGATTTCTATACTGACTTAATAAATGTCTGTGATATCTGAACCTCGCCTCTTACCTGCCTTCACCTTTTACAGCCGATTTTTAAATGCAGCGTATCGAGGTATCGAACAGTTAGCTAATCACTGGTAGCTAATTCAGTCCCAGATTTATTTTCATATCCCTGCTCTCTTCAAAAAGAAGTTGAGCAGCTGAATAACTAACAGCTCTCGTAGACTTATTTAGGAAACTTACATTAGAATAAGCCTCATATGAAGACCACATGCTCCACATTCTGATTGGAAATAGATGGAATAAATTTAAACCTATCTAATAATTTAAGTTATCAGAAAATTTCGGTTAAAATTGTTTTTAAGTTTCAACCTCTCTTGTTTTGCATAGACTAGGGATAGGGTTTGTATAAAACTCGTGGATAGTTAACCCTCTCTCACTTTACTATATTATTTTATGATTGGAATGATTGGGAAGAAATTTTTAGACATCACAAACATCTATGCATTTGAACTCATATCGATATGAGGGTATTACTTGCAAACACGGCTTATTCCAAAATTGAAACTTGAATTTCATTTTGAAAAACAATGTACAAGTAAATTTGAATCGTTCAAACTATGTACATTCTCACAGATTTTGAAACTAACGACCCGGGTTTCGCCTTTCGGCATCTTCAGGCAATCAAGTGCACGGATGAACTTGAACTGACGTTTAGTAAATGAAAGTTTCGTGTTTATATAAGATATAAATGCATCACTGAGTCCAAAGCCATTGCTGGCGAAAAGGATGAGCTCATGGGAATGCCAACAGATTTGAGTAGTGAGTAGTTTCAAGAATTATATAATTTGTTTGTCGGCAAAGGTTTTATGATTATATGATTTTATGATTATATAGGGTATAGAAGTGGAGATGTGGGAAAGTTTGATATTTCATTTAAAATCGGAAGACTTTGCAGCTGTGCTTTGTTGATTTCTAAAATTTCTTGGAAAAAGAGCTTATGACTGTCTGTATTTGGGTGTAACATTTTTATCCCTTGTTCCTGATTGAACACGTGTCCTTCCGAAATTAAGTGATTGTACAAGTGTGATGTGTACAAGTGTGATTGTACAAGTGAAATTTACAAGTATTTTTCGTCTTACATTACTTTGAAATGATATTATGGATGTGTTTGAGACTGATTTCTAAAAATACTGATATTTGTATGTACTAAATTACATTCATGGTTCATGTTTCAACAACTTTGGAATAAACCGAGTTTGCTAGTAATACCCTCATATATCGATGAAAAAATGCCGTTGGTGCTTGGACTTGACCCACTGTAGACCCGTTACGAAAGCCAACGACATTGATCACTACACCACGGAGTATTTTGAACGTTCTTTTTCAATGAGTCATTAAAATCTTAGAAATATTGTGATCAAACATTAAAGGTAAGGGCGTATATATATTATTTTTTTAATCCATGTCCGCTCCCAATGTGGAGCATATGGCTTCCTAATGGAGGTATCTTAGCAAAAGTTTTTTTCTACGAGAACTGTTTGTCGCTCAAGCTCACTTTTTTCAAACCAAGTAGTAGGGAAAGAAGGATAAGGCTTGAACAGTGTGATCGGTATTGCAAGCTCTAACCAACTAGGCCACAGCAGGCGACATATATATATATTATAATTAACACCATATTTATTTTTAAATAATTTATAAATCTTAGAAGGGTAAATATAGACTAACATCTTAAGTCTGGCCATTAATCATTTCGTTCAAGCTGGTTTATTTCGTTTGCATAAATGATAATTATTACAGTAAATTTTCATCGCGCCAAGAGCTTTTAAAGGAAAACGAACGTCCTTGAACCAGAAGCTTTTTTTTTTCGTGAAATTGTGTCGTACACTCGTAGATTAAAATTGAGCTATGAGGCTGGTTGGTTGTGTAATGCTTCTTATAATAAATGTGTTTTGTAGGGAAATCCTTTCATAAATTTATCATTGTAAGCAGCGCGGCTTAGCTCGCAGCCATAAAGGTCGCAAATTTCACAATGGGACAAGAAATGTCCTCTTTACATACATATTATAATTTACGACTCAGCAATGGTCTTTTTGAAGCGCCGAAATACATAGTCTGTGTTTCCTTAGCTTGTATGGAAAATTACGCATAGTCATTGCAGCTGTAGCGTATAAATCGATATTCCGAATTCCCAAATTAATACACCCACTGGTGAGTTAATTATCAGTTTTTGATACTCGAAACGCACTATTCAAAAGGGGGGCTGACTCTGCATTATTATCTGCATTGATAACTTTTGCTTATCACATAACTATGCGTGAATTATGTATTTTTATTATGAGAAGCATAAAAAAACTTTACCATTAAAAAGTAATATATATTGTAAAGTTGAAGTTTTTTGACAAAATAATGTATACAAAAAAACATTTTTTACCATATGGAAAACTTCAGTACTTTAAAGTTTAGACCAGGCGTGAGGAACCTGCGGCCTTTTGGCTACTCAGGTGTGGCTTTCTGGCCAATTCTGTAGTTCTGTAAATTTATGTAAATCCCTGACATATTCTGACCGTAAAGTCTCGTTTCTGGCCAAAGATTCCCTAGTCAATGTTTACTGCGGCCTTATGTCGAATCAGAAAAATGAATGAGGCCTTTAGAGAATAAAAGGTTTCTCACCCTGGCTTAAACTGTTATTATAATTCATATCCAATCCCAATGTGGATCATATGGCTTCACAATAGAATTATCTTAACGGAAGTTTTTTCTACGAGAACAGTTTGTTACTCAATTGCTTAAACTCTCTTTTTAGAAGAGAGCAGTAGAGATAGAATGATAGGTCTGGTGGTCAACTAATCGCTTTTGCTACGCTTCGATAATTTAGTAATAGAAAAGAAGGAGGGAGTTTTCAGACATCAAAAATGCCCATGCCTTCGAACAGAAATCGACTAAATAAAAATAAATAATATTTTTGATGGACTCGGCGGTTACTTTGTGGAAGTTCATTTGAATACAAAATTTATATAAAATTCAAAATGACTTCGATCATTCCACGCACTGTGACACCAACCATGACACTGTTTCGCCTCTTTCAGAGGCATCTTCAGATTAACGATTTTAATATTCTAGCATGGCTTATTTTAAAAATGGGAGGCAAGGAAGGGGGGATAGAACAGACAACAATACTGGTATTACTAATGACGTTAACATAATAAAATTAATAAGTAATAAATTGCATCAATTGGAAATAAATTTAGCAGTAACACTGCTAATATAATTTTTTTATTAGTAATAAATAATATAATATATATGTAGTGTTCGAGTAAATTTTCTGATAGCCAGTGAGCTCACCTACAGTAAGAATATATGTTAATTGAATTGGCATTTACTTGGTAGAACTCCATTATAACACAATGAAAAATTTACAATGTATTTTAGCTCCACAATTTTTTTTTTGATTGTTGATAGCTATTTCGGCTTGACGCCCTCATCAGAACTCTGTCTAAACGTTTGATTTTTTTTACCATGTCTGCTCCCAAAATGGAGCATATGGACTCCTAATAGAGTTTATCTCAACAGAAGTGTTTCTACGAGAACTGTTTGTTACTCAGTTGCTCAATCTCTCTTTTTCCAAAGAGAGTAAGAATATAAGAAAAGGGCTAGGACAGGACTAGTGGTTAGCTTTTTATACGCACCATAGGATAGTATGGGTGGGAGGGGGGAATTCAAGACAGCGCATACATCCATGCCTTTGCACAGAAATTCATAAACCGATTGAAAAATCAATTTCGAACTCGTGCCCTCCGTAGCGGTAGCCAATGACGTTGACCACTCAACCACACAGGCGGCATGTATGTGTAACGTGTATTTACTTATATTCTATATATAGTGACATAGTAAAGGTACACAATACATCTACTCTTCCTTTCTAATTAAATATAAATTAGGACGTTAGGCAGGAGGATTAGATGAGTAAATGCACGCTCAGAGGAGGTTCTGATGAGGGCGTCAAGCCGAAATACCTATCAATAACCAAAAAAAATAATTGTAGCGCTAAAATACATTGTTATTTTTTCACCGTGTTACATACAGTTAGACTGTTACATAGAGTAACAATTTATTTAGAAATTGTATTTCCAACATGAATAGCCAATTAGTTTCAGTAATAGCCTTTTCAATGTAACATAAATAATTGCGAATCGATCAAATGGCGCATAGAAATTTAACTGGAATGATTGACTGAATGTCGTATAGCTTTCGTGAAATATTGACAGTGGTGGCAGATAAATGCATGCCAAACGGCGCACACTGTCAGGGAGACAGAATTTTTAATTAAACCCGTCCTTTAATTAAATCGCGATAACGGCGCTGCGCGGCCACAAATGTCACCAATTATTTTTTATTCGTCGCATACCATTCCGGGAAATTAATTTCACGGGAAAGTCCCCGCGGAAGCAATCACCGTCCGGAAATGCTCACTCTTCGGAAAATGTGTGAAACGCACGCTAACGAGGATCAACTTGCAATTGTGAAGCCTTTAAAATCCTGCGGGAAATCTTCAGAAATTTAAAACCGGTGAAAGAGTTCGAATCGTTCCGAACGGAAAAATGCGGCAGTCGACGCAAATGTCAGCCTACTAAAACAGCGCCAATGAACTGAAAATAAATATTTATTTATTAAAATGATATCACTTCTTAACTATGGTGTCCATCACAGTAATAAAATGGTAAGAAAAATCACATTTCAAAATTAAGACTGGGAAAATAATATTTACTCTAAGGTAATATTTATTCTAAAAATGTTAGGAAACTTCTTTTTTTAATTCTGCTTTAACCTAGCAGACTATTTATATTTATAAAGTACGAGCTGTAATCCTGTTGTCTTCGCATCTCAACATAATATCTTCATTTTTAGCTGTCATATAATGCTAAAGAACAAATGAAAACAAAGTCAAACTATCGATCATTCAGTTATCAGCGGAACTCGTTGCCGTTTAGTATTTTGCTTTTGTTATTTTTTCAAATATGTATGGAATCTATCATAGATACATTTTACGAAACTGGAAAATTATCCGCTAGTAATATATAGATATCACAACTTTAAAGTATATTTATACCGTTAATAATTTAGGTAAAATTCTATTAAGCAGTGAAGATTGCGTAGAATCATTGTCACAGAGTGGTATCTATCGCCTCTCTTCTAGAGACTGCCAAGCTTCTTATGTAGGGCAGACAGGTAGAAACTTTAATATTAGAATTAAAGAACATATAAAGTGTTTAAAAAGTAACAATTTTTCAAAATTTGCCAATCATCTAATCGAAAACGAACATAATTTTAATCATAACAGTAACGTAGAAATACTCCATCGAGTAAATAAAAAAGGCTTAAAATGAATAGTTTAGAATTTTTAGAAATAAATAAAAGTATTAACAATAAATAAATATTATTAAATAATATCTTGAATAAGTCAGTGGTTCGCCACTGCTAAATATATTTTCTAACGATTTAACCCGTCCTAATTGATGCAACTCATTAGTTAATCATTTCTCAATGTAAATTTCATTTGTATTACCATTATCGTTTGTTTCTTTTTTCTATCATCCTCTCCTCCCATTTTTATTTGATTTTTATTATAATATATCAGATTTTATAATCATTCTTACTTATGCAAGCATTTGCGAAAGTAGTTGTCTGAGGATGCCTTTGAAAGAGGCGAAACACGTATCACAATTTGTAGCACAATACGTGGAATAATCTAACTTATTTTATTTTATATTATATTTAGTCGTTTACTTAACTCTTTCGTATTGTTTGAGTATAACTTAAATACATATATGTCATATTGTTCATATTTAAAAGTTCTTTATTTTCAATAGAAAACGATTATTTCAATTAAAAAAAAAACAATATTTGTTTCCTTGGTGGATGACATCAAATGCTTCTCAGACATTATTTGAGTATCTTTGAGTTGTTCCTTAATGCGCAAAGAACATACATAGTACATACTTTATCGATCAGTAAGTAAGTATTAGGTCTGTATTCGAATACATTTCCAGAGACTAAATCTTAAATGTCAACAATCGGAATGCCCCATTGTGTTGGTTTTCAATTTGAAAAGCTCCGAGCACAACAAGACAAAAAAGCTCCATGAAAGGCGGTGTACGTAAAAATTAGGTAGTTCCGTATAGAAGACGAGCCAAAGCACCGAATGAATTCATTTTGAGGCGGTATTGAAATGTTGAGTAGCAATTCGGCTGACTGCAGACTATACATTTGCTATTTTTCTTTGCAACAACAAGTTTGATTGGAAAAGTTGGAAGAAAACGACGCTGGCAGGTGAATCAATAAGCTCATGCACCCCTGCAGTCTCGATGTGTGTGAGCCGACCGTCGATATACACTTGTCGATAGTTTTTGCACTCACAGAGATAGCTAATAGAATTCATTTTAGATAATTTGATATTAAATAAAACAAATCGTTCTCTTATTAGCTTTTAAGCTTTATAAAAATACCAAATCAATTTCAGGATTTGGATACAACGTTAAACAAGTTAACTTTAGAGATTTTTTGATACTCGATTACTTACATGGTGAATGTTTTAATTTCCCGAATGAATAAATGTATATACTGATAGTGATGACGGAATTCGTGATTGTAGATTCGAAAAAAAAATATTTATTCTCAACCACTCTTTTAAATCTTGAAGACAGATTCACTTGGCTATCTATATACGCATATATTTTTTGAAATGAGATTATAAACAACTGACAACCAAACTTTTAAAGTACATATTATTATGGTAAATATTATTTTCTAGCATGATTAACTAAAGTATGTAATTTCATTTTATTCGGGTCCGTGGCGCAAAGGTCAACGTTGTTGGTTTCCGTGATGGACCTCACGGGTTCGAGTCACAATACGAACAGATTTTTTTCAGTAGTCGATATATCAAAATCTGTTCTAACGTATAGGTGTTTGTGATTCCAGGAAATTTCTTCATACTCCTTCAATTCTAAAAGAACGAGACGTAGCGAGAGTGGCTCGTCAACCACAAGTCCTGTCTTCCACATATTTGTCTTTATATTCTAACTGTTTTTGAAAAAAGAGGGGTTGAGAAACTGAGTAACAAACATTTCTCGTAGTTAAATACTATGTTGAGATACTTCTATTAGAAAACCATATGTTCCACTTTGATACCAAACATGAATAACAAAAAAAACATTCAATATACCTATTCTAAAACCGGAAATAACAGGTTTTTTGTGTATATCTTCTAAGCCAGTATATATAGGTGAGCAAATTTTGTTTTAAACACAATTCTGATGAAAGCATACGCCGAAATAGCTACCAACAATCCCGGAGCCTTTTTCTTATCCCGGTATTGGGATTAACTCGTCGAGGAATTTGAAATCCTCGATTTGGTATACTTTTTCCCAGATTGTCTCAAAACCTCGTTTTTGTTTTAGCTCACCGGAGAATTTAAAGTCTTCGATTTGCCAATTTCGTGTCAATTTTCTGGATTTGCTCAAAATTTGTCAATTGACACGGCTGCGATCCCGAGATTTTGGGATCAGAAAATTGAAAGGGATCCCGGGATTGAATGCCCTACTAGCAACTATATAAAAATTAATATGTGTACAACTTAAACATTACTATTTTTCAACTTATTACAATGGAATTCTTACACCTTTAAAAATTCTTTTCACTTATTTCCGCAAGCAACAACGTGATCATTATCATATAATACTTCATAGTTACTTATAGTATTTTCATCTTTATATCTGACTGCTTCTTCAAACGTATTTAATATATTATTAACATTTTGTTTTAATGGCCATGTCACTAGACTCGTGAGTATATCTTTAGATGAATGAAAAATGCGAGTACTTTTGTGAGAAAAGAGGAAGCCATTGATAGGCTACTTTCCGCCTGGAGGCCTCTCATGGGGAAAAATACTGCGCCAATTCACTGCATGTCTGACTGGTACATCCGTATGAGTTATATACTGCAAGTCTGTGAGATACGTGTGTTAACCAAGAGAGCGAAGAACAACAAAGTGGATCATTTCTGAATTTCAGTTGGAACATTACTTTATTTCAATACAACTGGCATAAATGTTTTGCTTAAAGTGTTGAATAACTTACACAAAATGATAAACATCTTTTTTACTAGAAAATTTAAATTAACTTTGATTATTTCACGTATTGTGTTACTAACTGTGACACGTGATTCGCCTCTTTCAGAGGCATCTAACATCAGAGGCATAATATAACTCTTAACAAAAAAGAAATATTATTAAATAATATTCTTAATAGGACAGGTGGTTCGCCATTACTTACATTGTTTATAATTAATAGAGTAATCACCAACCTGATTGATTGCAGCTCATTAGTTTAATAGTTTGTAATGTTTAACGTCATTAGTAGTATGATCATATTTTTTTGCTTTGTTTCTATTCTATAATCCCCTCCTTGCTTCCCTTAAAAAGGAAAAATCCCAATATGATTGATTGCAACTTATTAGTATCATTATTTTGATTCTATCACCCCCCTCCTTGCTTCCCCTAAAAGGAAAAAAAACCCGAACTCCATTTTGTAATTTCATAATTTTAAAATGTTAGAATCAATCTAGCCTCATTACTTAAGCAAACTTTGCGATAGTAAGTCTGAAGATGCCTCTGAAAGAGGCGAAACACGTGTCACAGTTAGTAACACAATACGTGGAATAATCAAAGTTAATTTCAATTTTCTATTAAAATGAACTTCTACAAAGTTACCGCCGAAACCATCGAAAGTATTTTTTTTACTGATTCTTATTTGTCTTTTTTGAAAATTTGTTTATTTTTTATTCATGTCCACTCAAAATGCTGAACATGTGGCCTCATAATGAAGGTGTATCAACAAAAAAAATCTACGAGAACTGTGTGTTATTCTAAAATATAAAAGAAAATATAGATTCATAGAAAATATAGATTCATAGAAAATATAGATCATTCCACGTATTTCGTATAAGTGGAATAATCTAAGTTATTTTGTATTTTATATTAAAATGAACTTCCACAAAGTTACCGCCGAATTCATCGAAAGTGTGTGTGTTACTCAGTCGCTCAACGTTTCTTTTTCCAAAAAGAGTAATCGGTATAGAAGCATAAGGCTAAGACAGGAATAGTGGTTAACAAACAAGTTGTATACATTTTGATGATTGAAAAAACTATGGGTTGCGTCCATTTTCCTTTCCACAGTCGATATATATTATTTTTTTATCCATTCGTTGATCAAAATAAATCCTCTTCAGAAGCTTTCTATTATTTCTTTTTCCCCCCTGATAATTAAACTTTAATGTTACATGTGTTTAAAAAAACACGTTATCTTTCCAATTGTATACAATCACTGAGCTAGACTATACCATAAACTGGCAGTACTACTGAAAAAGTAAAAACTGTCTGAGATAAGTACAAAAACAAGGCCGCGACTATATTTGGTACGAAGTGAATTAAAATCATTCTCAGTGTAATTTTTTACCGATCTCTATGTATAAACACAGTCGCGGTAAAATAATATCCAAAATATTTCATTTCAACTTATCTTTTGCGGGAATTATTACTAACATATATTACACCACAAACCTATCGAAAGATTTATTATTGCAATGTTTCTTTTTTTATATTATCGTATGATAGTAAAATAAAATTATCGACTGTGTTATATTAAATAATATAGATACCCATTAAAGATATTTAAAATAAACTATTAATTGATTATCTTAAAGCATTTCTAATACTCCCGCTAACAGTATTTAACAGATTAAATATCTCTAACAAATCATCATAACAATTGATTTTTCTGCAATTTCAGACTATCTGATCTCAACATTGCTTAACATAAGGGTGTCACTTGAATAAAGTCATTTTTAAACGGCTTAATTTTATCAGTAATATTGCACTTTTGTTACTTGAAGTAATTTCACTTTAATGTTTTCACATTCTGATTTTATGCACAATTTCAATGTGATAACAGTTTCTCTAGACCATAATTTGAAATGAATACGAAAAAGTATTTTAGAAGAAGTAGTTTGATTTAAAAATGTAAGTAATTTACCGCTATACTCTGACTGGTGTCTATCATGTTTTACAGATAGAAGAGCTCTTGTTCATTTCTCTTTCTTCTCATGTATTTATTTGTGATCGTTTACTTTGTTTAATTGTTTCCTTATTCTTTCACGTTATAATGTGCTATATATCTAAATATAAAAGAAATAAATAGTTGAAGAAAGTCATACCTAAATTGGCTGATACGTTAAAAGTATTGTAAGAATCTGTGTTATACTTATTTTATTAAAATAAAAAGGGCACATATTTCAATTTAGAAAAATTTCACATTAAGCATGTAATTTTCTAAAAAAAACTTACTTTAAACATCATATTATAAAAAGAGCTTTACGAAAAATAGTGTTTATAGAACGTAAATAGTTTGAAAAATATTTACAGTCTCCACCTGAAGTTTGGTTCTGATCTTAATAGGAATCTGAGTAGTCCGTCTTCGCTATCTCAAAATCATAATTTTATTTATCCGTCCCAATTCATTTTTTTATCTTTTCTGTTATATGACCAATGCGTTCATAAACATAAGTTGTATAAACAATAAATTGACGTAGAAAATGCCTAAAGCAGAAAAAAGAATTTTAGATCCTCGCGACGATAAACCTTAGCTGGAGGCTTTCCAACCTGTGAGAACATGTTTGATTAGTCAACGAGCCGTTTTTAATAAATAAATCGAAACACTCAATGATATCATTTATATAACAATTAACACTATTTCAAATAGTATCATTTATATTTAAACTCTTTTACGCATAGCTTTAAAGCTTCGATAACATTTAAATTGGTAAATTATTGCCGTTCAATTTTGTTGTCTTCGGATACACTTATACTTTAATTTGACTTTTCATTCGATTTATGTGTTATTGTTTGAAAGCTTGGTTGTCTTAATTCTCATATAATACTTAAAACAGAACGTTGTTTTTCCTAACCAACTCTCTTTAAAAAAGTTTCTAAAACAAAACCGAACTGAGGGAAAACAACAAGCTATTTGAAGATATTTTTTGATAACAACTTTTTCTTTCATGCAAAATTTTAATGAGCTTTAAAGATATGTATACTATTTTCAACGGGCTATAACTCTTGACCTCTTTCGTTTCCTAAAAATGGTTAGATAGCGTAGTAAATTATAGTTTCACAAGCATTCGATTTAACCTCATCCATCTTGACTTGCTCTATATAAATTACTCCCCCTACAAACCTGCTTTTCATTTCAGAGGGGTGTTTTGAACAGGATTTAATTCATGTCTTGAATTTTGGATTTTTTGAACGTTTCAAAGCACATCATTGATTTGACCACAATAACAACAATTTTTTTATTCTTTTTTTAAAGCATTAAAATAAATTATTCGAATCCAAATTAGTTTTACTTAATATTTTCAAAACGTAGGAGACACTGGTTGTTAATAATATATATAATACCACGCTCATTTTCTACAAAATTACAAACATGATTTTATTTCGTGTAAAACGGCAGCGTATAATCCATGCTTTTATAAGCATAGAACGGATGTGTCCTATAATTGTAATAAGTATGTGAACTGCCTGGTTTCAGCCTGGTTGTATAAAACTTCCAAACGCAAACCCCAAAATTTAGGTAGTACTTAGCTTCTGTTGAAATTTGAAAATATGCCGTAATCCCTGGATCGTCACAGTACCAATTCTGGGATTTTGCGATTCACTTAGTCATTGGCAGATAGTCTATAAGTTCAGATGAACTCTGGAATCTGTCAATTCGTCACTTTTTTCACCAGTGACCAATCCCCGGATACGAAAAAATGTGAAACCAGAAAACCAAAAAATCAGGATTCTGGATTGGATGACCGTTCGAGGACCTTTCTTCATGTAACACCCACAATACATAGTCTATCAGTTAATAACATAGAAAATATGTTAACGTGTTGATATTTGAACAAAGAAAGTTTTTAAAATGTTACGATTAATGTAAAATTACACCTTTATCAATAAATTTTAATTTTCATGCACGTTACATAATCAATATTGATAATTATTCGGTTGTGAGATCACAAGTAGTTATTTTCATTTTTTATAACCAAAACATTTATTTTTTAATTAAAAATATTTCTAAATTCGATTTAGTTTCATAATGTTTAATAATTAATCACTTGAAGATTCTGGTAAAATAATTAAAATATAACTATTCTTAATCATATTTCAAGTAATCATAATTTATTCATGTAAAAACACTGAGAGTAAATAAAAGTGAAGTTTGAAGAATACTGCCTTCTCCCAAACGAAATGAGCCTAGTCATTGTTTGCGACTTGATAAAAGAAATTGGAATAGCCAAAGCTTCTTTGTAAAAATACTGTGTACCAGCTTTTCATTTCGGCTCAACTTTTATTCTGAAAGCTGTGCTAACAACTCACACACTACGCTTTACGAGTAAAAAAATAGATTTACTTTACCCCAATGATTGCTAAGTTAAAAAAACATTTTAGTTTTTTTATTTGATATATTAAATGATCACGGTCAATATTTGGTGGCATTACTTTATTTCCTAGTGATATTTTATTTAGTTCTACAAGAACCGTTAGTTAACTATTTTTTTTAAGTTAGGACGCCCACCAAATCAATATACATATGTAAATATAACACCTTTTTAAAACGACAGATTTTTTTTGGACTTATGGATATTCAATATGAATAATTAATATTCGACCATTATATGTATTTTAAATTTATTTGTAACATTTTATTCACTATTATTTTCTGTTGAATATTGTTTTGTTTTTAATTTTTAAAATAAACTTTATGTCAAGGCTTAGGACCGGGGTGTCCAACCAAAATCGTTTGGTGGGTGAATTTTTTTTTTAACTGGTTTTGGCCGCACATACTACATAAAAAATAAGACATACAACTTATTCAAAATATTTTTACCTGATAATTAATGCGACAGTATTAATTATATAATTTTCATATCAGGTGGTAATTGAGCTGACGCTCACCGCAGTTGATTGGTGTGTTTTCATCGAACAACCTGCTGTAATCCTTCATTTTTACTGTATTTATTTTTTAAAAGAACGATTCATAACGACATGGTGTCCTAAATGCTGCTGTTATCCGCATTGCCAGTCGTTTTTATTTTGTTTATTTATCGTTAAGAATATATTTCTGATAATATTCAATCTTATTCTTTTCGGACAAGCACTTTAACGATATGTTTGATTGCAGTTTTATAAGCTCCATTTGTAAATTTGAAGATGCTTATCTCACCTCCACGTTTAATGGAGTTAAGAACTTAGCAACTCCCCCCACCACCTACCACGGCCACACATCTGTGTCCAACAGACGTTTCCATAGGTGTAATAAACGTTATTTGTTTTTTCAGTTTCGTGCTAGGATTGTCTCAGGAAAAATTGACCAATACTTGGTAGCTTGCACTTAAGTATGCAAAAAATGCCCTATAAAATTTATGAGTGTAAATCTACTCTCTCTGGGGTTAAAACTATGTATTTATTGGTTCCATGATTAAACAGAACATGATAAAACAGAACATGAGAACATAGAACGTAGACAATTCAGAACACATTAAATTTTTAGTTGAATGTTCCTGTTTCTTCTTAACTATTTATTGAAAAAATATTATAGATTAATTGAATATCATACAGGTAATAATTTCAGAACAGTATGTTATAACGTGCGCTTTACTTTATCAGTCAATGGTGACTATTATAATCTTCGAATATAAGTGTATCTACGATAATTTCAGATTGAAAGTGTTATTGATATGCACGATTGCTGTTTTATTTATTGTATCTAATACGACATAGAGATTACTAATTGATTGTAAAACATATCAATACTAGTTTTTTCTAAAGACATATTGTACGTTTTGTGACGTTCTGTTTTTTCATGTTCTGTTTTATCCGGTTACCGTTTTTATTGTATGAATAATAATATGCGAAATTTAGAAAGCTGAAAACTTCAATTGAGCTGGTATTTTGGTGCCTTAAATTTAAAGTTATAAGTAGAATTCACTTCGAATATTTTTCTTCTGTTCATAAATCGTTACAACTTACAACTAAGTGTTTAATTATAAAAAAATATAATATAGAACCCTACCTGTACTTAAATAATATTTACTACAATTTGGCAAGTCAGTATTTTACTCTTCTTTCACTTTATTTGATAAATTTAAGTATTACATTAATTTAGTTATTTAATATCTTGCTTACAATCATTTTGAATATATACTCTGTTATTATACAACACGTTTTTAGTCTTAAGTTTATCTCATGTACTAAAATTTCAGACAAATTATTATACATAAACTTGAAGCGGAATATTCATGTTAAGATAATATTATTTACTATATTCAACCACTTTGCTACTAAGCTAATTTAATACCGGCATCCCAAGCACACACAAATAACGATTCTCAAACCAATTACCCACGCACAAAACAGCTCTTGGTTCAAATTTTCTGGCAACGATATTACCCGCTACGGCGTAGAGACTACGCCGTAGCGTGTATGCAACTAAAATATAGCCGGTATCTACGCCTTGTGGAATCAAATCGATTCCGCTCGAAATAATGTGATAATTATGGCTTGGCTGGCTTTCGCAATGCAATTGAGCCTGCCAAGTGATTTCAAAGAGGCGTAATCGAGCATTATCCTGTATCCAAATATCTTTGCAATTTAATTTACATGCAGTACTTATTGGACAACATCACCAACTTATTGTTTTAATGATGATATGGTTTAGAATCTAACATCTAAAAATATTTGCCATTAATATGTCTACAAGCAGGGACGTCTCGTGGGCATAGGTGAGTAGGCAGTTACCTAGGGGCGTCAAGTCCTAGACAGCGACAAATGATCACAGATCTTTTTGAAATGACTAAATATTTTAGACACACGAACTTAACTTTATCACAAAAATTTTCTTTACATATGACATTTACCGATGGTGGCGCTATAGGCAATATGGTTATAGCGGAAATGGTTTGGGTCATAAAAGCACTCACTTTCCAAAATATCATTATATGTAATATTTACATAAATAAATATATACTAATCAAGGCCATCAAGAATCGATACGTATATAAAGCAAGTGCAAATAATAAAATTATATTCATATTTTTTTAAACAATAATATGTTTTTTTTGCATAATATTTATTTGTGAGGATCTTTGTCAATAAAGTAAACATTTACTTACAATAAATAACCTAAAATCATTACAGAATAGTGTCAAACATATTTCAATAAGTACTTGGATAAGTGGAGGATTCGAATATTCTTAGAATAATGGAAATAAATGAGAAAAATGTCACTTTTACTATTATGGCTTTAAGTGTTACATATGTAATGGAATTTCGAAAAATAGTAACGGCGCTAATTTAAGCTCTGTCTATGGGTGGCACATAGCCTAGGAACGTAACTTCATACAAACAGAATTTAGTAAGTAACAAAGTGATATTTTGACGAAGCAGCAAAAAAAAATTTGGAGCTTTACTAAAAAGCTGGTGTTTACGAATTTCTATATAAGAATGTCTTCAATACTTCAGTATGAATTCATTTTTGATTCATCTGATTTTTATTATATATTATAATCTTTATTTTTATTAATTTCTACATCGGGAACGAATATAATTGAAAAAATGTCTTTTAATATCATCAAATAAAATAATAACGGTGTTAATTTTTAATCTTTAATAAATACGTTTAAATCAATTATAAAATAACACTCTCTTTTTCGTTTTGAAATTCCGTGAAATTAAATCATAATACGAGTCGTAAAAGTGTTAAATAAACTCTTGTTTAATCTTTTGATTAATTCAAAAATAATCACAATAATTCCTTAGACTATCTACCCCATGAGAGCTTAGTGTTGAATGATGTACAATTTGTGAAAGGCGACTTCATAAGACGAAACAATTAAAATTGTCTTTAATACCAAAAATACATTTCATTTTAGTGTTTTGGTAAACATATTTAAATAATGTTTTTATTTTAGATTATATAAAATTATATGACATGGGTATAAGTAGGTATAATTTTTAATATTCATGTAATCAATTAATTTGTATACAACTCAAAAACTGTATTTTTAATTACGTTTTATATGGAACTAAAATTATTATCACTTTGAAATAAACAAAAACACATTATTTTGGTTCGGCAGTAGCTAAAAATTATTAACTGGAGAAGTTAATAACTATAATCAAAAAAATATTAGCCCACGTTTCACATCACTAAAGCTTATAAGTTTATATGAAACTACTGCTTCGCTCGGGATAAATTCTTTTTTCTAAGAGAGTACTAGAGAAAGAAGGATAAAAGCCTAGGATAAGACTAGTGGTTAACTAATCACTCTTGCTACGCCCAGTTATTCAAGGATCGGAAGAGTGGAAGAAGAGGCCATTTAAGACATCACAAACACCCATGTCTTCGAATAAATATGGATAAATCAGTAGAAAAAATGCTGTTTTCGAACTGGGATACGAACCGCTACGCCATAGGACCCGACACTGTATACTGTATTTTTATTATCCATGTCCATTCCCAATGTGGAGCATATGGCCTCCTAATAAAGGTATCTCAACAGTTTTTTTTTACGAGAACTGTTTGTTACTCTGGCGCTCAACCTATCTTGTTATCAAAGAGAGTAGAAGGGATAGAAGGATAAGGCTAGGACAGAATTAGTGGTAAACTAACCGCTCTCCCTACGTTCAGTTGTTGAAGAATCGGAAATGGTGGGAGGGACATCACTTACACCCATACCTTCGAACATGAATTGATAAATCGGTTGAAAAAATGTTGTGTATACTGGGACTTGAACCCGTGAGGTCTGGCACGGAAGTCCACAATGATAACCGCTGCGCAATAGGACCCAAAACTGTATACTGTATTTTTATTATCCATGTTCACTCCTAATGTGGAGCATATGGCCTCCTAATGGAGGTATCTCAACAGAAGTTTTTTCTACGAGAACTGTTTGTTACTCCGTCGTTCAACCTCTCTTGTTATCAAAGAGAGTAGAAGGGATAGAAGGATAAGGCTAGGACAGAATTAGTGGTAAACTAACCGCTCTCAAAAGGATCAGAAGGATGGGAGGAGAGGAAATTATGTGAATTGACATCACAAACACCCAGTCTTCGATCACAACTTTGAATTGAATAATTCACTGTGATCTTACCGGGAATCAAACCCAGAACTTCGTGATAGGTAGAGCAAGCTCTAACCAATTGGGCCACAGCAGGCGACTGTATAATTATGTATAATTACTTTATTTTAAAAAAGCATCAGTCACTTTCTCTGATCTGAGCTACATTCACCAAAATTCTTTGGTCTCCTTAACCGTACCATCTCCATACTTCATTTTGAGTTGCGTAAGTATCTAGGCTAAGTATTTCAATTTATGTTAATTTATTGAAATGAAATACCTCGCATCGATTGTTCACATTGTGTTGTTCTCTCAGTTTAGTTAGTGAGTATGGCGTAATTAATCCACCACTTAAGTACCCTTAAAGCCGTCACCTTAAGTACAGCTTCAGACTTGTAATGTTTATAATACATATATTATAACATTGTAATTAATTGTATATAGGAATACGCTTATGACAGTATATTTGGTTACTATTTCTTTATTTCATCCTATTTTTAAAAGGCTCGGTCATAATTTTTATCCCATTGGTCTGAATTTATATTACATTGGTCAGAATTTATGTTAAATGGTCATAATATATCCGTCAGTGCGCAGAGGGCAGAATAAATAATTAATCGTCAGAATTCATATAAAATAGTCATAATTTAAATGTAATTTTAAAAAATCTAACCTAACGTAACCTTACCAAAATGGTTATAAAATCTGACCGTATAATACTTTTATTCTGACCGCTCATATTTTTATTCTGACCGAAAATTGAATTTTATTCAGACCGAAAGTTTATTTGAATTCTGACTAAAAATTTATTTAAACTCTGACCATTTATTTTGTTCCGTTTTTAAGAGTTGAATATACGGAAGAAAATAGCAGATATATAGTCTTAGAAAAAATCCATAAATCGTTTAAGAAATCAACTTATGACATTTTTAGGAGCTTACAAAGCGGTCAAAAGTGAGTACGAATCAGTAAGTAAAGAGTTAAAACAAGACAAGTGGTAAGTTAATTGCTCTCGCTAAGTCCTGTTATTTTAGATTCGAATGAGCAGAAATCGATTTAAAAAATGCTGTTTGTACTAGAATTCGAATCCGTTGACTTCTACGCTACAAACCAAAAAATACTATTTTATCATAGAAATTCGATAAAAGTGCTAAAAGCTGAAACTGGTATAACGATGATTTTTACAAATATTTATATATAATATATTTTAATGATGTCCGCTCCCAATGTTGACTAGATGGACTTCTTATGGCGTTTATTTCAACATTAGCTTTTTAACGAGAGTTGCTTATTACTCAGATGCCCAACATCACATTTTCTAGAAGAACATTTGGGAGTCTGTAGTGGAATTTTGTCGTTGATTTTGGTAAAGAACATATTCTTGTTTTTTTTAACACCACTTTTTTTTTAACTTTCACTGAATACTCAAAAATAAATAAAATAAATATCTATTGATTACGAAAATTTCAACATATTATATAGTATGTATTTCCATGCACTTATAATAGAGTATGAAAACATACTATATTTAACGATAACTTCCTGCAAGTCAGTATCTCAGATAGGGCTTATACACAAACCAACTTTTAAAACAACCTGTTTTTGAATACCAATATACTCTAAAACTAGGCTTCTAATAGAAGTATTTTACAAGAACTTGTTATTTTTAGAACTACGACAGGACTATTGGTTAGTTAATCGGTCGCGCTATGTATATCGTTTGTAGAATCGAATGAGACTTTAAGTCATGACATAAAAGCGTGACATTTTACAAAAAAAGTTTTTAAAAATCAATTAATAAACCTGTCTTCAATCACGTGAACTCCATTAGTGAAACCAACGACACTGACCACTAAACACAGATCTGACATTACAAACTTTGCTAGATTTAGTTTGTTATTTCAAATTCATTTAGTAGCATTCAACGAGTATAATATCGTATATTATTTCGTCATTTACAGTTTCCAATATCGCATTTCCGTTACCAAGCAAACCAAAAACTTTATTAATTTCCAAAGACAATCTAAAAGCCGTTTTGTATTTTCGTTTTGTTGGACAGTACTTCTTTATAGGAAACTTTTGAAATCTGAGGTAGAGAAACGATACGATTCTCCGAAAACACTGTAAATGGCTGAGAGCTTTTATTGGTCCAACTTTGATTCGATTACAAACATTGAAGTTCAATTTCCAACTTGATAACCATTTAATTCATAAATCCGGCAATAATTGCTCGAGTATACGGTTTTAGGTGAAATTAATATTCACAACCGAAGCAGACAATTACGAGATAGAGAAACCTTATTTAATTTTGATACACGTCAAAACTGTAATAATCTCGAAAAAATTCTATTTTGAACTGGTTTTTATGAATTCATTATTTTGTCATTTATTTATTAAACGATATTTACGATGTCGCTTTTTGTTTAATACTTATTATTCAGAAATATTCCCAGCGTTTTTTTAATACATTAAAACTGTAATTATATTGTTTATTGTTTCAAATCATAAATACAGTACATGACATTACAGCTGACGCCAATTCACCTTACACTTGACAAATATAATTGAAATAAAAAACAGTATTTTTTTTAAATATTAGCCGTTTATATTATATGTTCTTGTGCGCTCTTTATATTCTTCCAGACACTTTCAAAATTGATTTTTCAATCTTTTTTTATTTGTGTTCAAATGTATGAACGTCTGTAAAATTGCAATCTTAAATAACGAGGCGTGACAAAACCGATGAATTAAATACCACCCTTTTCTTATTATATCATTATACTTTATTTATCTTCTTGGATTTTTTTTACTCGCAAATGTCAATTGATTTATTATTAGTATTGGTACCTTATCAGATCTTTAAAAGAAGCTTATAGCTTTTATTCTGAACAAAAATCGGCAAAAACGGTATATTACAATAGCTTGTTGAAATTGTCAAGATATTTATATAACAATAAGCTATTTGTTATTAGGTTTTTAGTTATTATTACATATATGTATTTAATCAATCATATTTAATGGCAATAAGCTTTTTCAAATGAAATTAATATTGTTCCATTGAAGAGTATTGTATTTTATAAAAGGAATTAATAGATATATTTTTTAAATATTTTTATTGTTCTCTTGGATTGATTATCGTAGCCCAGTGAAGATAAGATTTGCTTTCGTGACACAGCTTACCCTATCAGGTGGATATTTTTAACCAGCCTTAACGTGCAATGTGTTGAAGTAATCTTCTAATGAAAAGTGTCACTCCAATTTATTTTAATTCTCTTATTTTACGGTATATGAGTGGGTTGTGTTTTTTTTATATTTTTTTATGAAAATTTTAAAGAACGATTCTCTTCTTTCTTTTGCTATCCCTAAACTCATTTATATATCAATTACCTCCTGACTTACCAAAATATTTGTTTTTAATTTCTCTTGAAAATATTTTCTACACATTTTCAAGTAATTGATCGGCCAAGAAATAATCTTTATTAATATTTGCATATATGTAGTTACAAATTGATTAAAGAAAAACATCGCAATTTTCTCCTCAAAGTATAAATATATATTTATATTATATTTTATTTAGTTTGGCAAAGCATTTTTTTTTAAATTAGCAAACTGTATTAATTATTTACCGAATATTTGTTCTTATTAAAAAATAATATTATAAATTTAATGCGGGAATTTATACGACATAATAATAAAGTTATTTATCAATTGTAAATTAAAAAATCAAATAAGAAAAAGACACCTATTCTGTTTTTACAATTTGTAATTGAATTTATATTTTTAATTTAAATAATAGAATTTAAAAACCGCGGGAATACATTCGGTAGAATAGTTATTTATCAATTTCTTGCAAATTTAAGATTCGAATGAAAAAAAGATAACTATTCTTTTCCCACGATCTGTAGCCGAATTTGTATTCTTATTTCAAATAATGTCGCCTGCTGTGGTCTAGTTGGTTATAGATTGATCTACCGTCCAGGTGAGTTCGATTCCCCGTAAGTTCGATGAAAAATTTAGATTTTTAAAATTCAAATTTGAGACATGGGTGTTAGTGATGTCAAATTACTTCGAGTTAAACTCGAGTTACTTATAATTAAGTATTTCGACTGAGGGTGCTTGATGGAATTTCAATATCAAATTTGAATTGTTTGAGTTTTGTACTTTTCCATGAGCTTTGTCGCTAACGAACCGGGTTCCGCCCCCATCCCCATAATTTTAACAAACCCACTTTTTAATTTACATTTTAATAGCCTTTTAACTTAGTGATCTACTTATATTTTTGTTTATAAACGATACAAACTGTTTACTACGCGTCAGTTCAAGTACATCCGTGCACTTGGAATGCCTGAAGATGCCGAAAGGTGAAACCCGGGTCGTTAGCGACAAAACTCATGGAAAAGTACAAAATTCAAACAATTCAAATTCGAGTGACTTACATTAAATTCTCATCGAGTTTTTCTCGTCTTTCAACATTAAAATATTTAGCGCATTGGCATAAGCTGTAATGCCAAATATTTTTTTTAATCTAAAAAAATGAAACATCACAAACAAAATGCGGGAATACATAATAAGAATAGCTATTTATCAAAGTAAATTTAAAGATTCGAACGAAAAAGAGAATCGAACGAACTGATTTTTTATAAGCTTTTTCTTAACTTGCTCTGTTAGTCGCCAAGACAGCACAGTAAGTCGGATAGTGAGGATTCTCCAGAGAATTGGGAAACAAACCATCTTTCACATTCTACAATCGCTAGTAGTCGACAATAGATTAGAGTTATTAATTTCGGAATAATTGTCTGAGTGTCATGTGGTCAGATGTTGCTCAGACGAAGAAATAATTTTGAGGGAATAGATATGCCGCCTGTGTGGTCGAGTGGTCAACGTTGTTGGCTTCGGCTGCGGAAGGCCCGGGTTCAAATCCCGGTACGGACGGTTTTATAAATTGATTTTTCAATCGATTTTTGAATTTTTGTTCAAAGGCATGGATGTATGTCATGTCTTGAATTCCCCCCTCTCACCCATCTTATCCTATGAACAGGGCATGTCGAGAGCGATCAGCTTACCACTAATCCTGTCCTAGCCCTATTCTTCTATCCCTACTCTCTTTGGAAAAAGAGAGGTTGAGCAACTGAGTAACAAACAGTTCTCGTAGAAACACTTCTGTTGAGATAAACTCCATTAGGAGTCCATATGCTCTACATTGGGAGCGGACATGGTTAAAAAAAATAAAAAAAGATATCGGAATTATTTTTATCTTTTTAGTACATATAAATAAAAGCTTATTTTTTTTAAATATTTTTATTATAATTTATTATTCTTATTTTAAATAATATTATGAACGAAATTCGGGAATCCGCGCGGTAGAATAATCATTCATCAATTGTAAACTTAAAATTGGAACGAGAAAAAGATGATCTCTTTTCACGATTTGAAAGTAGACATTTTGAGGAGAGAGGAAAAAATAACATTTAATAATAATGATAAACAGTATACGTACATGAAAATTCTGTATTCCTATCCGCGGAGATGAATGGAATCCATCATTGTCACTCAGGATTAGAATTCCGTCTGCCATTTTATCTTTCAGCGCTGATGTACTTCCTCCCGCATCTCCGAGTCGCATTTCATATATATTTCGTACATTTGTGCACCTCATTTACTTTATTCGTGATATTTTTCATGAACATACGTATCCATATTCAATAAATCATAAACGTTTTATTTACAGTAAAGTGACTTTATCTCATGTCGAAATCGGTGATTGAAAAAAGTAGAATAACTGAACTGATACCAAACAGTACTATATTATCATAATGCACCATGCTCACAAAGCAATCATAGATAGTTAATGCAGTATAAATACAATATTTTTTATGGAAATACCAATCAGCTGTTTATTTCAATACCTTACTGTGCACTAAAGTTTTTTTGCATTTCTGACAGATTTGAATTGTTTTAAATCAACAAAAAAAAATATAAAGTTTACAATAATTTATTTTATTTTATAAAGCATGTTTTTTTCGCAAAATGCTCGATATATAATAGTTTCATTCATTTATATCTATTTTCTCAGTTTTTTCCATTTCCTACTTTGAAGAAACTGTCACTAAAATGGTTCAAAAAAATAAAACGCTCTTTTGGACTTACTACACATTTATTTAATATGATCAGGACCTATTTCGTTCATGACTTTTTTAAGTGATCAGTTGATTGTTTTAATATAATGCCTTACCACGTATTACCTTTAAGTATTGAAAGTAAGCACTTGTGACTAAAATGGTTGTTTTTAAATGATTTTTCACAATGTTTTTTTGTTTGTTTTCAATCTTTTTATAGTTGTCAAGCAATTATTAATAAATAAAGTACGATGTTTGTACAACTTTCAAATTTTAAAATCGCATTGTCAGTTTTTTTTGCAAACGCCACGTCCCTAGATTCCTTATTCTGGATATTTTATTTCTGATGGTACAAAATTAATTTTTGTTTTTTTGTTTCCTTGATCAAAAAATATTTCTTTCCGAGCCCTCGTTAACTATACATTTTATAAAATAGGTTTTTAAGTAATGGACCTACAATCAATAGTTATAATAGCATAACAAACGACTATATAATGGTTCTTTTTGAGCACATCAAATATAAAAAATAAAGTATCTATGACATAAACCCATTAATCAAAATATCGTGGCCTTGAACAAGTTCTCTATAACGATTCATGACACATAAAAATGATTTATATTTTGTTATCATTTTGATATCACTTTATGGTTTATGTTTAAAAATTGTTAGTTTGTCATAAAACACCAATCAATCCGAACAATCTATAAAATGATCAGCATTAACAGCATAAAATAACTTTGTATTACATCGAAAAATTGAAACCATATCAATGCTAATGGGGCTGTAAATAAACACACCATATGTCGGATTATCCAACATTGTTAACTAAATGTAACTAACTGTCTTTCTTATTGTAAAGTAATAATTAACTTCATATCTTGAGTGTAATTTTCTTAGTATAACGTAACTTTTATCCGCACCTTAATGACCATATTGCGCAGCAATATGCCAGCGTTATATGTTTTTGCAATAAATCATACAGCAATCGTTTATCAACCCTACGGCTAAAGAAGTCAGCATTTATGATTTTCTTGCTACAATAAATTTGCTACTAAAATTTACACCAAAAACTTTTTGAATTAAAGCGTATTGCTTGATTTTCTAACAACCTAAAATTATTTATAGATTTTGGGGTTCTTTTTTTGCACTTTTTCAGGACACGGGATTTTCTATCACGGAAATTATTATAATTAATGCAAGTGTTAATGTGTCTTTTAACAAATTGGACGAATGCATACAATAAATTTATATATAATATATTTAAGATAAACGAAACGTTTATTTTTGTTTCCAGGAAATGTTCATTTAGTTCGTTACAATAATAATCGTAATTTTATACTTCAAAATAACATATGGTTCGATCGATTTGGATAAAAATGAACAAACTCAACTAATTTTCGCCAATTTATTTTGGAAAAGAACTCTACAATTATCTTCATTAATTATCAATTTTAATCAACGATTTGCTTTTATTAAAATGCACGTTGATGTATATTTAATTTAGTATAAGAATCATACTACTAATCAAAAAAATAAAATCTTTCACAGTAAAATTTCACCTAGTAATATTTAAATACAATATTTTACGGTTAAATTTTGCCTCAAGAAAACATTACTCGCTCACGAAAATGCATTTTAATAAAATCTATTTAACGTTTTGTAATAAAAGTCCAAATAACAATTTTGAATTATCACTGAAGTATAATTAAATATGATTATATCTTCCATGTTAGAAAGCATTTAAATACGAATATTTAATTAAAGTTAAACGTTTTCTGTACGTATTTAACTTTTAAATTTCTACGTGTAATTAAAAATAGATTATAAAGTTTAAAAAAATCGATAGTATCAGCATTTATGTATATACATACCTTGTTGTATAATTATTGTTTATCAACACAGAACAAACTTTAGTTTTCCAATTGAAATTGATTCTTTATTGGACATTTAGACTGAAACACTGTCACTTTTTTAAGCACAAGAATGTTTATTTCAAAGTTTTGTCACGTTGTCTACACTGATTTTTTTTTGAATGCACAAGGTTTAAAAAAACACAATATTTATTTGTTGTGTGTTTTTATTATGCACAAATTATTCACTGACTACAATATTCAGTCAACAAAACTTGTAGTCTTAGAAGAAGAAAAATCACAAGTACAGTGAGTACCAGCACGTTTATTCTATTTATTAAGTACTTACACGGATCTTAGTTTTATTTCTTTTATGATATTTTATTTCAAATAAAACTTATTCGCAATATCTGATTATACTATGAAAAACTTGACGTAACGACTATAATAAATTAAACTTTCACAATACGGTACGATATGTAGCATATGATAGTAAAATCGTTTTATTTTAAAAGTCACATAAAACTTGCCAGAACTTTTCACGAAAGCTCCAAAAAGTAATAAAAATCACACATGTGATATATTGAGGAAACTTTCAACTGCTAAATTCATCGAGCTTTAAAAACTTATCTCGTTTGCACAGATAGGGATGCGTAAATTCGACGTCGTGCGTAAAGCGAGGGTGGTTCGGGGGGGCGAGATCGTCGCGGCGACGTCCGTCTGTTTTGGCGTCCCGACGCGCACTGGTCGGGCGCCGCCGCCGTCGCGATGCATCGAACCTCGGCCGAAGGTTGCAAGTTCACGGTGCGGCGCGACTGCAGGCCGAGGGTTTTGCCGGTGCGGCAGGTGTCGCGGATACGATATCCGATGCCGTTCGAATATCCAAAACAATGCGGAAGTAGCAGCCTCCTCCCGCGGGGTCAGGTAGGTGGCCGAAACAAAACCAGCATGGGAATTTATTTACCCCTGCCAAATGAACTTCAGTGACATTGTATGCCCCCGTTCGTAACTTCGCAAAAAATATTGCAATATGGAAGGCTTTTTAACTGTCGTAGAAATTGGTTCAAATTTTTACATATTTTATTAATTGAATTGACTAAAACGTTTATTTTTATTTTTATACTTTTACATTTACATTTTTAAAAGTATATAAATTATTCAAATAAATGGTGTTATATTCAAACAATGCTTTGTGTATAGAATTAACAAAAACTTTTAAATAAGAAGTCCATAAAGTTTTTTAAATTATTTGTAAACTTTCACGGTTTTACATAATATTATGTATGATATCTGGTGAGTCAATGTGCTTCGATTTGTCGTAATCGCCCACCTGTGTATGGTTGTGATAGCTCTTAATCAAAACGATATTTTTTTCTATAATACTATACATATGTTTAAATTATATTTAAAATATAAGTACATGACATATATAAAACTGTTTATAATCACAGGTATGTATTCAAAATTATGAAAAATAAATGTTCTTCTCAAAGAATAGCTACAACAATTTAAAATTACATTACAAATTTCATAAACAAATATATGTGTTTATCATGGGTATTTTTATTAGACACGCTCTAAATTTTAAACGCAAACCAAGTAAAAGTGATAGATTTTTAGATGTGTATAATAACAAATATCTTGAAACAAAAACTGTTATGTTATAAGATGACCAACTGAATTGTCTTTGAATCTCCATTTTGATTATTATTTACATTTTAAAACATCTTTTGACCCATCATATTCTCAGTTTATTGTTATGTTGTATTTTTTACGTATCATTTCAATATTAGAAATTCTTATAGATAGCAGATAAATAAAAAGTGTCCAATACATTTTTACCACAACATTTAGTTAAGACACAGTTATTTTTTTATGAAGAAGCATTGAATATTTACAACGTGTGGATTTGACCGACACATTATAACTGGAACAGTACTCGATCATTAAATAGATACCGTTCCTAAGAATCATTTAACAAACCCATATAAATTGTGTTTACATTTTTAGAACTGATTTTACAACCCTTACAGATTCTACAGACTCTCATGAAATACTGCTGAAATCCTTTCGCGGAAGGTGTAAGGTGCCTATTAATGTAATTCTATAGATTTTTGTTTAATTCTCCATTAATTTTCAATGCAGATTTATTCAATAAAGCAATCTATCAAAGAGCTATTCCAGTTTCAGAGACATCCAGATACATTATCGACCCATTTTTTTTATGAAGCTGACGTCCAAAGTGTTGCTACTGGGTTACGATGACAGAAAACTATTACATCAATGAGCTTTGAATTATTTTTAATATAAATCTTATTTAATTTCTTATTGAAAAAAAAACATTTGTATTATTATTTTAAGCACGTAAATGTGAATTTTGAGTTTGAATATTCTAATACGCAATAGATAGAATTAATCAGATGAATGATGATTAAGTCTCGTTGATATAACACTGTAATTATTCAATTGGTGTATACATATTTTATTATATATAGATATTGATGTTAATTTTAAAATTAAACTCCTTGCCTTACGTCACACATATAAACTTTCATTTTTCAAGCATAAAACATACCATAAATTCCGTCTGTTATTCATAAACAACTCTTCCTTTCACTGCACTGCCGCTTTCAATTTTTGAATCCAATTATTTTCGTATTCAATTACCAATTTAACAATCATCCTTTGTTACCGCTGAAAAAGCTCACTGGCAATGGAACATTTAAAAGCTCTGTGTGACATGTTACTTGTATGGCGATCTTTCCGTAATGTATCATTCGCGTGGTTGGCCTCCATTCATCAACCATCGCTCAAAGAACCCTGCGTATGTGATTACACGACTCTTATTACTGTTCACGTACATATTTTTCATAGGATATCCATAAATTAAAAACCTCGAAATACGGTTGTACCCATGCGATACGCTTGCATAGAATTAAGCTTTTCTTTAGAATTTAATAACACTGTTGATAAATTTAATTACGTAAAAAATGGTAGCAATTTGTCTCCGACAAAATAAATATACCCATTTTTATTCTTAATAAGTGTTGATTTAAAAATATCAGACGTGATTTTAAATTTATTTTGTATACACCCATTATTTATACTACTATTATATCAAAACACTTTCAATTTACTTATTTTTGTCTTATCAATTCCAATCAATCATTTTTTTACTATTTTATAAAATACAGCAAACAGTTATTAATTATTGTTGTAAAGATGTCCACTATCGACGTGGAAGATACTTTTGCTAATTTTTACAACCACTTATCTCAACTTTTGTCAGTTTTAAGTTTTTTGAAGCTCTAAATGAGTAGGTATACATATTATTTATTGATTAAATTGTCATTTACTTGGTAGAACTCCATTTTAATAGGGTAAAAATAGCAACGTTTTTAGTTCTACAGTCTTTATATTAGTAGTTGATAGCTATTTTGGCTTTCGCCATCATCAGAACTATGTTTAAACTTACATTTTGCTCAGCTATATATACAGGCTCCGAAGAGATATACAATACATCTTGTTATTCACACTAACATCCCAATTCATATTACAATTATACTATACAAATTTAATACTTTAATTGTATAATTTTATAAGTTTCAACATTGTTTTGACGATGGCGAAAGCCGAAAAAGATATCAATAACAAATATAAAAAAAACTGTAGAACTAAATACTTTGCTATTTTTACCCTATTACTTATTACTTTTGTTAGCAATGAACTTGTAAGAATAAAACTATTTTTCAACTTAAGTATACTGCTATTTTAAAATGATAGCTATTAATATGTATCTCAAAATTAATCACCCTTTCAACACGTATCTCTCATATTTTACTTACAGCCAATATGGTTCAAAAACTTTCAATGTGACGTCATAAAACAACTCAAAATCCATTGAATCAAAAAGAGCTGAGGCTTTTATGCGAAGCTTTTGAGAATAATGCGCTTTTTATATAAGCTCGTTATATTCTTATCATAAGGCATTACACACAGTTAAACTTTTAAGCCTTAACTCGTTCGGACTTGAGGGTGTGCCCTGGGAAGCTGCATTTCAACGCTGCGAGATGACCGAGCGATTGTAGACCAAGTTGAACTGGGCAACTCGACAAATCTTAGTAACTGAACTTGGCCAGTAGTTGTAGTGGTAAGTGGGGTAGTTCTTGAATGTTGATGGCGGACAGGATTGGCTTCGACTGTGGTTTCAAACCTGCTACATTTATATTTTTTTCAATAGATGGTATATTTTTTTTAATGACGAAGTTTTTGTAAATCAACAGTCATTAAAATAAATGAAACATTATAAAATAGCACTTTGAATTAGACAGGCGGTTTACAGTTGTTCAATTTATTTCCATCTTGATTTAACGTATTTAACACACATTATTATATTTGTAATTAATAGTATCAATGCGTCCAGTAAAAAAGGGAAAACTCCAGGATTGTTTTGTAATTTTGTTTTTAAACAATGCGATGTCTTGTCTGCTAGTGACAATGGATAAAACACGTTTCATAATTTGTAAAACAACAAATAAAGTAACAAAGTTATCAAGATTAATTTTGTATTTTATCACAAATCGGTTGTTTTTTATTTCTGTTACTCATCAGTAATAAAGTATTCGACGTAAAAGACCACGCAAGGAGTGATTGCGATGTGCAATCAGTTTCGCCTCTTACGAAATCATCTGCAGACATACTCTAACTGTCTTCAAAGACGTTTCTCAAAGAAAACAAGTTTCACAATAAGTAACGCAGCCAATGAAATTAAAAAGATATCTTTTTCAATGTTATATTTCAAATATATATTTCACCACCGATTCATCCAAAAAAAATGTGGGTAAATTGGAAAAGGTTGTACAGATTAGAGGCTTAGGGTGATAAGAGCGAATCCAAAAAAATGTATTTGTTTATTTTTTTATCATCTAATAATTATTAGGGTTATATATTTTTTCGCCTTAATTATAAGGTTGACGCCTGCTGTGGCCCAGTTGGTTAGAGCTTTCCCTACCGATCACGCAGGTCTGGATTCGATTCCCGGTAAGATCACAGTGAATTTGAGAATTATTCAATTCAAAGTTGTGATCGAAGACTGGGTATTTGTGATGTCATTTCACATCACTTCCTCTCCTCTCATCCCTCTGATCCTTTAATAACTGGGTGTAGCAATAGCGATTAGTCAACCGCTAGTCCTATTCTAGCCTTATCCTTCTTTCCCTACTACTCACTTTTAAAAAGTGAGGTTGAGCGACTGAGTAACAAACAGTTTTCGTAGAAAACTTCTGTTGAGAAACCTTCATTAGGAGGCCATATGTTCCACATTGCGAGCGTACATGGATTTAAAAAAAAATTAGAACAATGTTTATCTGTATTTTTTCGTCATGCTTAAATACTAAATTACCAGACAAAATCTATGTAGTTTCGTCCTTTTCACTCTAAGCCAGCGGTCGGGGAACTTTTTTAAACATCACCTCAAAATATTTTTGTCGATATTACCCCTTAATTTTGAAAAAAAAATATTTTTAAAGAATGGTCTGTAAAAATACTAACACGTTTTTAAAATAGCAAATTAGAAAAATTTCTTTATTGTCCCCAAAAAAAATATTTTTATCCCATTTGGGGTAATTTACCCCGGTCCCCCGACCACTGCTCTAAGCCCTCGAATTATAAGATTTATTCTGAAAACTACGCGGCTTTTTTTAAATGTGGTTATATTTAACACGTTATCGCAATATTTCATCATTGATAATATTATATTAACAAAATACAAAATAATATTATATCTAAAGCGAATTCTGTCCGCGGAACGTGGATTGGCAACGCAAATAGTCGAGAGACTTGTTTAGCCGGCCCTCTATTGTTGCGCTGTGCTAAACAATGGCAACGAAGGCACTTAGCAGACTACGTGCTCAGCACCAGTTCCTTTTAGACTATATCCACACAACGCCCGCTAAATCCCCAAGATGACCAGTCGGCCAGCTATAAGTTTACTGCATTATCTAAAGTTCCCACTGGATAGTTTAACCAAATCTTGTGTATTAAGATAATGTAATCAAAAATTGACTGACTATACTAAATACGACGTATGTGTAAATTTATTATTTTAATTAAATTTAAAGGCTTAAATTCCCTCCCACCTTTACGATGCTTCAGTTATTAGACTTAGCGAGAGCGATTGTTTAACCACTTGTCCAGTCTTTATATCTCTACTGCTCTCTTTGAAAAAGAAAAGGTTAAGTAACAACCAGTTCATCCAACCATTACTAGGCAATATGCTCTACATTGAGAGCGAACATTGATAAAAAGAGGAAAAATAAATGTGTCAATTGAATTGAAACTTTTTTTGGTTAACATATTAAGTGTTTGAATTATCTTTGTTAAACCCATGATTACCACCTCTCCTTTACTCATTAATTTATCTTTGTAGCCATGACAGCTCTCAATGCGGAGCGTATGGGCGCTTAATTTAGCTCATTTTTACGAGAACTACATGTTTCTATGTTGCTCAATCTATCTCCAGGACAGTAGTTGGCGTATGTGAATGAGCTTAAGTTTGTTATCTGTCAATCATTAAGACACTAAAATACTTAATAAAAAATATCTTTCACACATATTCCTGAGCTTCATATCGACTGTGGAAAGGAAAAGAACGTAATCCTCAGTTTTTTCAAAACAGCTTTTTTTCGATAGTCACAATGTATACAACTTGATACACGTTCTATCAAAAGGATGTTAGATGAAAATGCCGAATTTAGCTTTTAAGTTTGAAAAAAGATGAGCTTGTGAAAATTGAAACCAAGAAAAATTACTGAAAAAAAAGTTTTTCTTAGTAAATTTCTTAAATTAATATTAGAGTTTGTCAATTAAAAACCAGTTTAGAAGTCTCCGTGCACTTTAAGGTTGTATTTATTTTTAAGCATATGGCCGAAAATCATCAAAACAAATTTTTTGTGCCTCCTGTGAAATTTTCTATGTGTGGGTTACGTCCTTTTCCTTTTTACAGTCGATATCAGAACAGTATATTGATCGTGATTCTTCCATAGATTCAAATCGGATTAGGTTCCCAGTATACGGATACACAGGATAGTAAATGGCTAAGCAAGTCACATTTTCTTTTTTTAATCAAAATAGTGCACGGTTAAAAAACAGGTTATGTGCAGCTCTGTATTGGGCCAAGAATATGAGGAGTAAATTCATTTATTTTCTTGATTGTTGTTTCGTTGTGAAATACGGCTGTGAAACAGTGACTGCTAAACAAATAACAGATGGTCGTGGGGCATTCAACAACCAACGTGTATATTCCAGACTTAAAATAAAATAATGATGGATTTCAAATAGTTAATTAATTGTATCAAGCAACGATTATTAAAAGAACGAAGATAAAGTGGGAATGCAGAATTTTCCAGACTGAAATCTAATCTACCTTCTAATAAGGATCTGAAATGATTTTGGAACCCACTACCGTGTTATATCGAATCCGTGTCATAAAATGCCCGAATGTGTGCTAAGATGAAACATGATGATTGAAAAGGCACGTAAATTTCTGCAGATACCGTTTGGTGGTCATCAGCACCGCGTGTAATAGGACCAAATTCGTATTATCAAAAATTATATTCATTTCGTCGCATTCAGTCGACTGCTTTGGCTTAGTTGTCTATAGCTTGCTCTACTGATCACGCAGGTCTGGGCTCGATTTCCGGTAAGATCACAGTGAATTTGAGAATTATTCAATTCAAAGTTGTGATCGAAGACTGGGTGTTTGTGTTGTCAATTCACATAATGTCTTCTCCTCCCATTCTCCTGATCCTTTAATAAATGTGTGAAACAATAGCGATTAGTCAATCACTAGTCCTGTTCTAGCTTTATCCTTCTTTCCCTGATACTCACTTTGAAAAAAAATGAGATTGAGCGACTGAGTAATGAACAGTTCTCGCAGAAAAAACTTACTAAAGCAGCAAAAATAAAACCTTTTCATTTTTTAAGAGTTGGCAAAATTTTGTATCTACCGACTCAATTATTCAAAACCACCGAAAGGACTAGGTTTTTTGCAAATATTTACCCATTGTTTTACAGTCAATATAATCGGATTTACTTTATATCAATTTAATTCTCGCCGAAACGACCTCGACTGTACAGGGAGTATCCGACCTTTTTGTATCATTATTATTTCATCCCTCCGTCATTATCATATTGTCGCACCCTATTTGCTTACAAAACCTTGTGCCTACAATAATAACACGGCCGACGATTCTGTAATCGATATCAGGTTTCCGTATTATTTCAACTCCTGTCATTCCTAATATTTTTTTGTGGGTTCAGAGTAAACATTTGACATGCCTTGATATTTAATATTCAACGAATAATCCAACGAATATATTGTATCTTCGAAAACAACACACGGAAAATTATGAATATCTATTCCATAACTGAACGGCTGTATCGGGAATTCTTAATTTATTTTAATTATGTATGAAATAGAACGAAGCGTTTGCGGACGACATTAGTTTATAATTAAGAAAAAAAATGTTCGTTTAGTTAATATCATGTTCAATACATTGTGCATTTATAAATCATATTGATTTCTTATAAAACCGAACGATTGTATAGACTTTATAGCAAGGGTGTCCAACCTTTTTTGCCTTGGAGTCGACTTTTCAATATTAAGTTTTCTCGCGATCGACTTCTAACATGATTGTTATAAGAAATTTTATTTAGTAGGGTTTTTCCCTTCTTCAAACATACAAATGTTTATTTTAAATGCGAAATACATATCATTAGATAGGTATGTGCTTACAAAACAATAATTCAATTTTAGTATTTTTGTATATTTTATATTTAAATTATATATTTTTTCGAAATTCACGGAAGCTTTCAGGATCGACCAAATTTTGCTTTTGGATCGACCGGTCGATCGCGATCAACCAGTTGAACACCCATACTTTATAGGTTTTATAAGTACAGAGACGTCCTTTTTAAGCATATGTATGTTCTTATGATTTTATATAATTAAAATGAATTCACGTGGCCGAGTGGTAAAATTCTAAGACTTTCCTCTTTAATCTTTTGTATGAATTTAATGTATTTTTATTTTTGAGTTTGTATAAAACATGAATGTTTTTGATATTTTTAGCAATTCATCCAACTTATGATCGTGTGTATACAGAGGTGAGCTGGAGGAGGCTCGAAGCGGATCGGGCGGGCCTCTTGTCAAAGTTTACCAAGGCCGGCGAGCCTCTTGTTAGTTTAAGAAAAAATAATATTCTCAAATCAAGTTAGTATATGACTGCAATTTCTGACTTATATTTTATGAACGACAGCTTCAGCATACACAGTAGTACATTTCTAGCCATTTAGATTGATAAGTTTACGGTAAATTGCATACTGTTAGATATCACAGTGTATTAAATAACAATCGATTGCTTTTTTAAGTATTGCATATAATTGCAGTGATAAAAAAATCACTCCTTACCCAGAACACCGATAATTGCTTTTAGATTAAGCGAGCCGCTTGTCAACGTATTGGCAGCCCACCGCTGTATGTATGCATTACCTACAAACATGGACCTGGCTTAGAGATATCCTTATAATACCTTAATCCTACATGTTTCTTCTACCGAATGGATGAATAATTTCACCCTGGAAAACGAGATGATAATCGATATAGTCATATTATTGTCTGTTTTTGGTAACTGCTAGAATTATGTTAGTAAGAATAATAAGCCAACGAAATTCAAAAAAGATTTGAAATACAGTGTTAATACACAAAATATTTTGCTAGAATCGTAGTCGCAATTTAAAAAATGTTATTTGCGATTTATTTAAAAGAAAACCTAATTATTTTCTTGACGCTCTCTTTGATCGCAAAACACTTGCTGGAAAAATCGTGACCTGCATACTCGTTAACTGCAACTCCAGTGCACTTCGGCGCAGCTGGCTCTCGCGAAAGAAAAAATCCAATAACGACACTCCACTTTGTTTACTATGTCAATGTAAAGATTTTGCATACACATCTTAATACGTCCACGAAAGCACGTTATTTAGATTTTAAATATAAAAAAATTAAAAGGCGTGGAATTCACATAGGCCTATTTTTTGAATACATGTCCGCTCCAAATGTGAATCATATAGCTTCCTAATGGAGGTATCTCAACAGAAGTTTTTCTACGAGAGCTGATTGTAACTCAACCTCACTTTTTGTTTTCAAAGTGAGTAGTAGGGAAAGAAGGATAAGACTAGAACAGGACTAGCGGTTGACTAATCACTATTGCTACACGCAGTTATTAAAGGATTAGTAGGATGAGAGGAGAGAAAATAATGTGAATTGACATCACAAACACCCAGTCTTCGATCACAACTTTGAATTGAATAATTCTCAAATTCACTGTGATCTCACCGGGAATCGAACGCAGACCTGCGTGATCGGTAGAGCAAGCTCTAACCAACTGCGCCACAGCAATTGACACATAGGCTTATACTTAAATAAAAATGGAAAGATTAATAATAAAACATACATAATTGATATTATGCTGAATCAGTGTAAACCATTAATGTAAGTACATTTTTTTAAAATCAATGTAGATAAATTTGAAGTGTTATATACAGCAAGCAATAATATTTTGAATTGGAATTTACTTAGTAGAACTACATCGTAATAAAGTGAAAAAACTACAAAGTATTTAGTTATCCAAATAGTACGTTATATATAGTTGAAATAACTAGTTCTGATGAAGGCATACGCCGACTTAGCTGGCAATCATATTTACAAAAAAGCACATTTTTTTCATACCAGCATGATGTTCATTCCTCACAATTTTTTCACTAAAAAAACCTTCAGAACTGAACATTAAAAAGGTTTTTTTTAGTTTACTACTAGTCTCATCCTAGCTGCATCTTTACCCTCTTTCATAAAACAAAATGAGCATCTGACGAACGCCCAGTTCTTCGTTTGCTAATCCATGAGCTTTGTGAGTGAAAATTTCGAAAATTAAACAATGAATGAATCTTTGGACAATAAAAATAATAAAACATTTTTAGTACTTTTTCCACATACAATTTATTAGATCAGGACCGGTTTCGCTCATGATGAGCATTGTCAACTGATAAGAAAAACAATAAAACAGTGATATTTATACAAAAGTAAAGTGATAAAAATAAGGTATGACAAACAATTGGTATTACAACCTAGCAAAAGAATTGAAGCAAAATACAAGGAAAATAAAAAGTTGAAGACCACTTAGCAATGAAAACTATTACAACAAAAATGCTATTTTATTATAATGCCATTCCACCAAGTATTGACAGTGAACACCTTAAAAGTGAATCTTTGGACCTTATATAATACTTTAAAACTATTTTTCTCTGCATATTATTTTATTTTAGATTGATTCAATTCATATAAGAAAATGAAAAGTATGTTTTTTTAACTCTGTCCTACCAGGGTAACAGAATTTGTCCACCGAATAGTCACGATCGTTTTTCTCCTTGTTCCTTCTCTGTGCGTTGTCCAATTAACTTGTTATTTCACTTTACTAACAGTTTTGAACGTTTTTCTGAAATCTCGGCCATGTTCTGTGCTCTTGGAATTTTTCTCGTTTTTTTTACATTATTTATTCTACACTATAACTGTATTACTTATAGATTTATAGAAAGCATTTAATAATTTTCGATAGATTCGACCGTTAATTTGGGGATATTCATTTTTAACATAAAATTGTGTTTGATAACTTTGTTGTTCCTCTGCTTGTGCTACAATTTGTAACGCAGAGTACTTTCAATTATCATAAATTTCTGTATAAATATTGTCAATCAAACAATTTTTTTTTTTTTAATTTTAAATTTAAGAAAAATATTTAACATTACAGCTTATGCCAATGCGTCAGATATTTTCAAGTTAAAAGATCATACGATAAAAACTCCATGAGAATTTAAGTATTGTAAGTCACTCGAGATAAGCTCGAGGTAAATTGACATCACAAACACCCATATCTTAAGTCTCAAATTTAAATTGAAAAAATCAATTTGTCTTACCGGGGATCGACTGGGACCCCAGACCCACCTGGTCGGTAGAGCGAGCTCTAACCAACTGGCCCACAGCGGGCGATCATGTATAATCTGTAACACCAATCTTTTTCAAAAACAAAAATATATCTGAATTAGTCGATAATGCTCGTCATGAGCGAAAACGGTCCTGATCTTTTTAAATAAAAATGGAATTAGTATAAGTGTTTATTTTATTTAGTATTGGCAGTGAACACCCTAAAAAGGACCAATCTTTTTATTGAAATACAACTTCAAACGTAGATAAAAAATAATTCTCATTAATATTTTTCAAGCATCTCCGCTCTCAATATGGACCACATATAATTTTGATAGACAACATCTTGCAGAAAATCTTTATGAATAATCTTATGAGAACAGGTTGTTTTTAAGACGTACAAAATTTTCTTTGATGAGAGAGTAAGGAGAGAAAAATAAAAAACCTAGAAGATGACTAGTCGTTAGTTAATCGTTATCCTTATCTTTTCCGTTTGTATAATTGGGATGGGCGGATATGATTGGGAAGGTGTTTTAAACACACTCTCAAATACAAATCTATAAATCGATAAATAAAATAATTCTAACTAGCAGAGTGTAATCTGGTACTTGAATCTGTAACACGAGACCGTTAACCATCAAGCTACATGACCGTAGCAAGTTGCAAGATTCAAAATATTTAATTATTTGTAAAAAAAACTTCGTTGTAAAAAAATACCAACAATTTTGTTCAGCTTATCGATCGAGAATGATAGTAATGGCTGCCAAGGAATATTTTCTCATACGTTCATGAAAATTGTGTTTTTTACAGATTGCACTCGTTATGTGTGACCTAACGTGGGTGTTCATTTGTTTTTATGACATTTCGATGTTATGAACGGACAATACATTAAAACGCATTGTTGTTCTTTTTTTGAAATATTGTTTTAATTAAAAGGAATATAAAACAAAAGAATACGCGGGACGGAAAATTGATGGTGTTCTTTTTTAATCTGTCTGCACAATGGCATTGTTCCTTTTTTGCAGCCGCTAGTGAGTAAATTATTGCGGAATAGAAAATGTACAAGTTATGAAAATGTTTACTTTGTGTTATGATTTTACATGACTTTGTCCGAATGTTTTTACACAAAAGTAGCAGGTATTTTTTACAGCAACAACGACTTTATAATAATTATAAAATACGTTTTTTCACGTATTCTTTTTAACGGCCTTCTTTTATTTTTAAACTTTAATAATGGCAAGTTAAAAAAATAAATTGATACTATTTTAAGACAGCGCAACCAAATAAATGGTATATTTATTGTTATTCTTGTCGGCTCCCTATGTGAATCGTATGCAAGGGTGGGCTGGAAGGGGTCTCGCAGGGGCTCGCTAGAGCCTCTTGTTAAATAGTACTCATGCCAGCGAGCCCCTTGTTAAATTATGAAAAGCAGTATTCTCAGATTTGAACGTTATATATTCTATAAATATGCAATATTTTATCTAAATCAAAAAAAGTAGTTACGAAAAATTGATATTTCTGACATACATTTTTTACTTATTGACATTGATTATATTGCATACTTTTACATCAAATAAGTATGTATACATAGTAACATTCGACAGCTTATATAGGTGATAAAAAAAATTCACACCTTCCTTCGAACATCACGAATAGTTATAAGATTAAGCGAGCTTTTTGTTACCGCATTGGCAGTCCACCGCTGAGCGTATGTACTAATAATGAACCATCTCCACAGACGTTCTTTGTCAAAGTGTCTCTTTAGAATTGAGAGATGGATTATGTAAGTTAGTAGTTGTTGTCGGATCCGAAGTGCAGTGTTCAATAGCGTTGGCTTACGTGATGAATCTCACGGGTTTGAATCCCAGTGCGAACAGCGATTTATCGACTTCTGTTCGGAGCCATGGATTTTTGTTATCAATTATCAAAAATCTGTCGCATCTTTTTAATCCTAAAATAATCACCTTGTTCGGTTTTCGTCCTATCCGTTTTATTTCTACTCTCTTTGAAAAAAAATAATACTTGAGAAACTCAGTAATAAGCTGTTATCTGAAAGAAAAAAATCCGTTGAGATAACTCCATTAGGAGGCAATATGCTAGAACCCTGGGAGTGGAGATGGTTAAAAAAAGATAAATGACATCAGTAAACAGTTTTCACCGTTTGAAGGATCCGAAATTTACTCATTTTTTCATGTTTTCTGTAATAAATGCAGTGCTTTTTTTTTTTTAAAAAAAAGAAGGTGTCAGAACTCGCTTCTTTCAAACTTTTTTTTATAATGCATGCCCGTTTTCAATATGGAGCATATATGGCTTCCTAATTGATTTATTTCAACAGAAGTTTTTTTTACGAGAACTGCTTGTTACTAAGTTACTCAATCTTATTTAGAATATAAAGATGGGGCTAGGACAGGACTAGTTGTTAACCAATCGCTCTAGCTTTTCCCAGTAAATTTTATTATTGGAAGGGTGGGAGTGATTCGTGGTATGGAATTCAGGTGAATTTTTTGGGTCAAGTACGCAAGTGCAAACTCTACACAAATTTTCTTTTATATCTACCATTCCTTTTTCCATTGACTCTTTTGACGTGGAAAAACTAGGATAATTTTGATTCGATAAGAAGACTGTTTTTCGAAACTTTTAAACTTAAGTGTAACTTTAAGGAAACGCAGCACATTAGTAAAGCGGTCTAAAATTATGTTTCATCTCTTCAAGAACTAGTGCATTTAGTGTTTGGTTTGTAATACGAGATAAAAGGTTCAATGAAAGATCTAACAAGAAGGGATCAGTGTTTCCCAACGTGCGAGATACAGCCAAAAGTTTTCAAACGATATTTTAAACATTCACAATGCTGAGAAAAAAGGTACCGGAACGTCGTTCCACCGTGTTGAATTGTAAAAAAATCCCAGAATAAATGTGATATGTTATTGCGTAGTGCAGTCATACACAACCTTTACCTTCTAGCGGGCCGCATAAAACAATATGTCGTGGGTTCGGGCCGCAAAGAAAAAAAATATTTATAGTACGCTCAATCCTTTTTTGTACAGACCATATGAACGTTCCATGTAAAACAGCCTTAAAATCGTGTAAAAAAGATTAATTGAATTTAGATAAATGAGTAATAGGTTCCATTATACTATTTTGACCGCGTTATTTGTAAAATAAATAAGCCATGCAAAAAAAGGATTTGCTTATTAGAAATCGTTTCATTGTGAAATATTTATGTTTCATTTATATGCAATTCATAAGTTAATGCGTAGTTGGTATTTTTTTTTAATTTGACATTATATTTGTAAGCCTATTTTTATGAACCGATTTATTTTATTCATTGAAGAAAAAGCTTGTGTACATGTTTTATGTGAAAAAAATATGTTTAAGAAAAAGATTTAAGGGCTGCCACAAAATTCAAAAAGGGCCGCATGCGGCCCGCGGGCCGCGGTTTGTGCATCACTGGCGTAGTGGATGTGTTGTGTTCTGCCATAGCAAAGTAAGCGATTGCAAGGTATTGTGTTTGAATGAATTTGATTACGTCTATTGAAGAGTTATGTGATCCGGTGGGGGTCTTTATTTAGTACTTAACATTCGGACACGAAACTATCCTCGAACCAGCGGGATTGACACCGCAGCTCTACACCGGCCAGTGTAATGAAAAGCCGCTACATAAATAATCGAAATGGAAATGTAACACGAGCACGACATGGTAATTGCTGTTAATAGCCAGTCACAGACACGCTTGTTCGCGATCATGTACGTCCATTATTTTCATTACGGCATAAATGGGACTCATTTATTGAAATGGTTCTATTTAACAAAATAATTATCAGTGCTCGGTCTGTTAGATGGCTTGGCGGTTTTGGTGGGATTTCACCTTTTATGGTGTTTTTATTATGTTAATAATGATAGTCCATTAACGCCGCTTTATAACATTATTACGAAAAAAGTAAATATATACGTTGTTTTAGGGTTGATTAACCACTTGAATACCAAGCGGACACAAGTGTCCGGAACATATGCAAGTAAACACTGATGACCAAGACATTTAAAAAATAAAATACTTGGTATTCTAATAGAATATAAGCAATATTTTTATTAATATGTGTAGTTTCACCTATACTGAGTCAATGTAAGCTTTTAAAATATCGAATTCGAGTGTATATTAGGCAAAATTAATTTTCTCAAATACACGCAGTATCTCTGGGACATATTAATGATTTATTTGCGCGGTATTCAAACGGTTAAATTCGTAGAGAAAGTAGCCCGCTGTGGTCTAGTTGGTAAGAGCTTGCTTTACCGATCAGTTGGATCTCGGTTCGATCCCCGGTAAGGTCAATGTTAAATTAGATTTTTTTCTATTTTAATCTGAGATCTAAGACATGGGTGTTGTGAAGTTAATTCTCCTTGAGTTCATCTCAATTGACTTATAAAAATTCTCAACGAGTATATCTCGTATGATCTTTAAATTTCAAAATATTTGACGCATTGGCATTAGCTGTAAAGTCAAATATTTAAATATATATATTACACAGTGTACATATCGAGCAGTGATCGTTAAAATCGAACATGGTTTTTTTTATGAATTAAGTTCGAAAAAGAAATTTCTCTAGTGCAGTTAGTAAATAATATATAATATATGATCAATGCCTATCCTGATATTACAATAAAACTAGACTACTTTTAGTTCTCTAGATCAGCGTCGATAACAAGTCAGAACACTAAAATGCACAGGCCCTAAATAAGGTCAGGCGAATGAGATAATGCTCTAAAAAATTGTCACTGACGCCTTAGGCGATATTGAACAACAATTGGCTAAAACGCAATCAGGACCAGACTAATTTAATCTCGAAATTATTTCACTCCGATTTTTTCGAATCCGACTCCCACTCCACAGCCATGCTATTTTCCCAATCTTATTTCAACAGTTTTTCATAAAACCACCAACAGTCCTAATATTAAAAAAAATCTAAATTCAAAACAGTCTTTTCGCTTAGTAATTACACTTGCATTAGTATTTTCAATCAAAAAATATATAAATAAAAAAAATCTCGATTGAAAACTTACCGTCCAGGAATCGCAAACGTGTTGTGCTGGTTTGGCATGCCGTAAGTATTAATTACTTTCATAAGTTTTTAATTACTTCTCACCTGGTAATGACATCATTTTAAATGTGCCAATATAACTTGTGCTGATTCTCTCAACACGTTTTGCGACAGTGTTTTTTAATCGAATTAATTCGGCATTATAACCTGGTTCTTTGAATACTTTCGATGGTTTCGGCGGTAACTTTGTGGAAGTTCATTTTAATAGAAAATTTAAATTAACTTTGATTATTCCACGTATTGTGTAACTAACTGTGACACGTGTTTCGCCTCTTTCAGAGGCATCTTCAGACTTACTGAAACACGTGTCACAGTTAGTTACACAATACGTGGAATAATCAAAGTTAATTTAAATTTTCTATGGTTCTTTGAACTTTATATTTTCTTGGTAGAATTTCAATATTAAATTTGAATCGTTCAAAATCGTCCAAATTTATATTTTCTACCGTTTGAAAAAAGCGGACATATATGACAAAATTATATTTTTAAGCAAAATATTAATTTTATTGTATAGTAAATTATAATCACGATTCGCGGGTTCGAATCACCGAACAGACACTTCGGTGATTCTATGATCCAGTCATACTAGACCTGCGGCCCGTGGGCTGCATGCGGCCCAATCAGCTCTTATGTGCGGCCCAAAATAATTAGTCACCAAATATTTTTAACGAAGATAGTTGAAAGTTTGACTCAATATAAAAAAATCGCAATAATTTTCAAGTAAACGATTTAAGATTTTGGATGCATTGGTATTTTTGTGTACTTTTTACGTATTTTTTATTTGTTGTTCATTGTTATTAAAAATACATAAATGTATACTTACATAAAATAAAATAGTTTTATTTTGACATCATAATACATACATATGTATGCAGTATAGTATGTGTTATATTTACAGTTTACCATAAATATGTTGCGGCCCACGTAGAGAAGCAAAAATCGGAATGCGGCCCGGTGGAAAAAAAGGTTGAGTATGGCTGCTATAATCAATACAAAAAAGGGGCGTAGAGGAAGCGATTACCTTAGTATCACTACATCTTTATATTTTTACAACCAATCCTCTCAAACAATTTTTGTTGAGATGCTCAATTACGAATTCAAATGCGATAAAGCTAAAAAATATATTATTATATGTGCTGCAGCCAGTGACGGAATGTCCTGTATGCAAATGAAGCGCGAGCTTGGGCCTTCAAATCTTAGGGGTCTCAAAAATAGCCTATATTATATAACCTATATACTTTTTACTCAAATTTTAATTATTTAACATGGAATTGTCTGTCGTTCTTATGTTATCTGAAAAACAGTGCCGGCAAATTTCATTGCGCTTGGGGCCTCTCGTGTGCTTTGTCCGCTCCTGGCTGCAGCGGTCAAGTTGTTGCCTTCCGCGATGGATCTTACTGGTTGAATTCCCGTTACGAACGGATTTTTTTATCGTGTTTATTTGTCTAAAAATCCCCTACCAGCGATTAGCTTACCATAAGTCTTATCTTAGTTATATCCTTTATATATCTACTCTTACTAATGGAAAAAAATAAAGTGGTTAAGCAACTGAGTAACAAGCAGTTCTCATACAAAAACATGTCTTCAAATACCTCCATTTAGAAGAAAACGTGGATTTAAAAAACATATATTTATTTATTAACTAGATATAATTTATAATGACTAATCGACCATTTTAATCTACAGTTATTTTGCTCTCGTAAAAAAAACTTTTTCAGATATTTACGATGTGAAAACAGATTTTCTTTCTTTGAATTTTTTTTTTTCGATAATCACAATCACGGCCGCGCAGCATTTGGGAAGCGCCCGCGCACTCATTCCGGGCTGGCGCGCGCTACAAGACACTTGTTCAATTAATATTTGATCGGTCCGCGCAGCTTTTGAAATTTCCGCGCAACCAACCTCTTGCTTTGATCAAAATCTATACAACTTAATACACATTATAACAAAATGATGTAAGTTGAAAATGCCGAATTAGTATCTAAATTTAACTTTTAACCGCTTCAGTACCGTAATGCCTCTGAAGACCACTAATGCAACTTAAAAATAATTAACTGTATATATCATTTTATAAGTAAACTTTTAATATTCATAAATTCAGTCCTATTTTTTCAAGCTATTCAAAAATAATTAAAAATATGCGGTAGGGATGCGAGTGAATGTTTTTTAGCTTAAAACATCGCGATACTGAAAAGCTTAAGTTTAAAAAAAGAGCACGTGAAAATTGCGATCAAGAAAAAAGACTGAATAAAATATATCAGATTAAGTCATTTAAAAACCTGCTTATCAGTCACCATGCACTTAAAGTTTATGTATATTGCATAATTTGCTTTTGGCCCAAAATATTCAAAATACGTTTTTTATGTCTCCTGTAAAATTTGTTATGTGTAGATTACGTCTTTTTTCCTTTCCACAGTCGATATATATCTTAGTAGTTATATTTATAAACTTGGGGAACGCTGTTTCAGAGATTCCGACATAGATTTGTCCATCCGGCCTATTGTCTTAGAATGAACTAATTAGCTTTGGCACAATTCAAGTCACGATTAGAATTTCTTTGATAAAATCGGAGTTTTTTTTTTAATTTTGTGGCTCGGCAAACATTTTTAACATTCATTAACCGCCACCCTTCCCCGGTTCACCCCTCTCACCACTTGTTTACATCTCACAAAAGACACCGAACGAATGTTTTATTAGCCGTAAACAACCCGAAAACTGAAAAGGAATATCGTGCTTCGAACGGAAGCGCCGATTCCGTTTCCCACGTGAAAAAAAAATACAAAAATACAGTGTCAGCATTTTACTAATCCGAAAATAACAATCATTTTAATATGAGTGACATATTTGCATATTGCATAGCCATTTTAATTTTTAATAGATGTGACAAACTTGTACCCAAAGTGACGTTACTCGTTTGTGCATATGTTACGCCGAATCGGTGAAATTGCCTATTGCAATTTTTTTGCCGCCTGCGTGAATTTGGCAAACCTGTTGCCCTATTTTACGCACTCAAATCAAATTAGTAAATAACTACAATTTCTGACTAACATATCATCTACGACTGCTTCAGTTTACACAGTAGAACATTTTTAGCCATTTACATTGATAACTTTGGGATAAATTGCATATTTTTACAAATTACAAGTGTACTAAGTAACAATTGATTGCTTATTGTATACAGTTACATATGATTGATAAAAAAAATCACCCCTTCCCAGAACACCGAGAATTGCTTTGAGATTAAGCGAGCACCTTGTTAACGTACGCTGCCTATAGATGGTCGTCAGTGGTTTTCCACAACGGCGGAATTCATCCGGTTAGTAGAAGAGACGAGCAGAATTCGATGCAAAACAAAACATACTTTAAAACCACTTATGTTAAAATGGTAGTTTATATTTCCATATCGACTGTGGAAAAGAAAAGGGACGTAACCCACACATAGCAAACTTTACAGGAGGCACAAAAAACTTGTTTTGATGATTTTGGGCCATATGCAAATTATGAAATATACACAACCTTGAAGTGCACGGAGACTTCTAAACTGGTGTTTAATTGACATAATCAAATATTAATCGAAGAAATTGTCTAGGAAAAACCATTTTTCAGTCTTTTAATTTTCACAAGCTCATCTTTTTTCGAACATAAAAACTAAATTTAGATGCTAATTCGGCATCTGTAGCTTACATCCTTTTGATATAAATGTATCAAATTTGATACATTGTTATTATCGAAAACAAGCTGTTTTGAAAAATCTGTGGATTATGTCCTTTTTCCACTCCACAGTCGATATGCTTATCAATAGAAGTGGCCATAGTAAAATAGCTTTATCTTTTCACAATTTACAATGCTTATTATATGTTGCTATCATAATACTATGCCTTTTTATTAATTAAATTTATTCCTTGTGTATTATTAATCGAGTATGATATTCAATTCTGTGTTAACCTTTTTTATATTTTTTTATGTGGATATCGGAAAGGTGACGCTCGCAATTGGAGGCATAGGTTCGGGAGCGCTAACTACCCTCAGTCATGCAATAGGCAAATTAAGATACACCCGCGATAGCCCGCGCGGTTCGGCCGTTCTCGTTCACGCCCTACCGCCTCTCAAAATAAAGCCAACGCGCCATACAGAACAGCTACTATGCCCACCCAACTTTTGATTGATACTAAATGACTGGGCAATAACTGGAATCCGTAAAGGCCAAACTCAATGCCGTGCTTTGTTAAATCACGAGCTAAGTCTCGTGAAAGGAATCCTGTATTACGAGCGTTTTGACAAAGCGCTGGTCTCGCAAATAATCGTTTAGCATGTATTTTTTAACTGGCAATCATGTTTTGGTTGATTAATTCTAAATATTTTCCCAACAACGCGGCCTTTGATACCGCAAAATTGTACTATTAGGTCAATTTCTGTGACGTAACTATGATTATAAATCCCTTTCGGTAACTTTGCAGTGGGCCATTGCCCTTCTGAATATTTCAACACGCCTTTACTGTACGTAAAATAGGCAAACTGCACTTTTGAGGATAACGAATATTTCACCTTACATATTAGGGATGAATTGCAATTGATTTGTGAATTCTTCAATGAAACTTGATGTTTGCTCAATTATAAGTCACGCAGCTAGAGCCGAGTCGAAAAAATACTTACACAAACGCATTGGTTGCAAATCGTCTTTTTGCTTAGGATAAAATAATATTATTTTTCTTATTTTGTTGAAAAATAATTTCTTTTGTATTTTTTTCCATTTTTTATTAACTTGTTTCCCTAAATATATATTTTCTTATATTGTTAGAAAAAAAATAAAAGAAAGTTTATTTTCTGTACAAATAGTATACAAAGTTACAGGAAATAGTGCGTTTTGAGAAAAAAATACAATAAAATGACGACTTTAAAATACTTTTTACCATATGCCAAGTTTATGAAGTAGGTCAATGATTTCAAAATAATTTATTGTACGATTTTTAATTGATTCAATCATAATATTATGCTTGTGTTGTTCGCTATAGTTTTTTGCCTCTGCTGAAAAGTTTGATTTTTTTAAATAGTGCGTTTTGCATTCTAACACCACAATTTAGGGCTTCAATCAACACCAGCGCCTATAAAATGTTCAACACAATTTTCTTGCGGCTAATTACAAAAAAAAAATACTACCTAATCTTTGGAAGAGGCAAAATAATTACTATATCTACTGACGTAGCTATGATTTATTACCGTAGAAACTTTTCATAGTCTTTAAATGAATGGAATAATTATAACTTCTTTTGTTTACAGAGTGTTTAACATCGGTTGCAGTTAGGGCATCCAATCCCGGAATTTCGGGTTTCACAATTTATCCATCACGATTTTTTTAGCTCTTTCGCCGATTACAAAAATCTGTAGTCACTGGGCAATTTCAAAAAGTCAGGAATTTGCGGAATTCCGTAAATGAAAAAATATGGGACCTTTTTTTGAGGTCTCTAGCTCGTTTCTAAAAAAATTCCTGGGTGTCTGTTATCAATAACTTTTCGAGATTTCTTCACTTCTTATCCTCAATCCCGAAATCCCGAGATTATAAAATTGGACGGGATTCTGGGATAAGCCCTAGTTGCACTGTCCACTGGCTCAAATACCAGTAAAAACAACTTTACCTATTGATTTTTAAATCAATTTATGGCTTTGCTTACCAGAAATTTATTGAATCTTGTCCTTTATTTATATATCTTAAGTCCGCAGCTAAAATCGAGCGAGACCGATTGACCAACTATTAGTTTTGTCCTTGCCCAAAACTTTTATTCTTACTGTCTCAAAAAAAATGAAGATTGAGCGACTAAATAAAAAGTTATTTTCCTTCTGTTGAGATCTCTACATCAGGGGTTATTCGTTGTAATTCATCGCAAAGGGCGGCGGGCACCAAAGATTTCTTGCAAGTCAAACCGGGACATTTGTCCGATTTTCCGAAATAATCAGCGTGACTCTTTTTTTTTTTTACCTCTTCCGAGAATTTTCAAACCCAAAAACCCAGGAATTTACTTATTTGCCCAAATTAGTTGGCAGGCGCCTGCGGGCACGGGGTTGGTAACCCCTGCTCTAAGTGCTCTGTTCAACATCCATTGATTATTTTTACATATGTGAGGATAAATAAATAATTGATATACATTTTTTAAAATAATGTTCAAAATGACTTCGATCATTCTACGTATTGTGCGTGTTTCACCTCTTTTAGAGGCATCTTCAGACTGAATCAAAATATTAAATAATTGATATCTTAGACATAGATAGCATCAGAAACGTCTACATTAATATTATAGGTTAGACCAGGGGTGGGGAACCTTTTCTTCTCTAAAGGCCGAATTCATTTTTCTGATTCGACATAAGGCCGCAGTAAACATTGACTAGGGAACTAACTTTGGCCGGAAACAGGAATTTACGGTCAGAATATGTCAGGAATTTACGAATTTACATAAATTTACAGAATTACAGAATTGGTCAGAAGGCCGCACCAGAGTAGCCAAAAGGCCGCAGGTTCCCCACGCCTGGGTTAGACTTTACCGAACGCAGAGTTCCCCGAGAGAGTAATAAAAAATAGCTGGTTTTGATTCCTTTTATTCCACATTGATTAAGATTTTAAATATTTGTATTCAATTATAATCAGATCATAAAATTCGATTAACATTGTAATCACTAATTTGCAGGCTAATTTAAATAAAAAAATTTAAACACACTTTAAATGTGGATAGTTCATTCATCAAGGTTTTAAATAAATTTACAGTTTTTAATATAAAAATCATTCATCGATATGCTATTTATATTCTTAAATATCACATCTCTTAACCAAATCACAATAAACAAATATTTAACAAAATATCATTCAGATTAAAACATATTATATTCACTAATCACTGTGCTAATAATTTTAATTCCTTTAAAATCGGTAAATCAGTGGTAAATTACTGGGATTACTCCTTGGGCATTTGTAAAGTCTAACGCAAAGTCCTCGATGGTCTCTGGCATATCCTCGTCTACAGTAGCATTGTTGTACACAGCTTTTACGAAATATATTACAAGGCTTCCCGAGTGTTTTACATTTAACAGGACAGGGAGAACCACAAGCCATAATTTCATTTTCACCGTAACACCCAACTGAAAGATTAATCAGAACTATTAATACTCGCTTAGTTGAGTTTTTTAGTTTTATCATTCAAATAAATTCAGCAATTATGTGTAGTGAAAAATTATGTGCTAATCAGGGCTGGGCTGGAGAGGGCTCGGAGGGGCTCAAGCGATCCCTTTGATTTGACTTGAGCTGGCGAGGCGCTTGTTATAAATGAAAAAAACAATATTCTAATATTCAATCAACTGCAATTTCTATACATAACTGCAATTTCTGACATATATACATATGTTATCTATGATGCCATCAGTATATTTAAAGCATGAAATTTGAGCAAAAATAATGGTAGAAAGAAACGTATTTCTGTGTCAGCGTCTGCCAAAAGATTAAGAAAGATTTCACTTAATCTCAGGTCTATTCGAGTGCTCTGTACTTGCCAATCTCAGATTGCAAGAGTGAGAATTCCAATATTGATGCAGAAATAGGTTTCTACTATTCTTTTTGCTCGAATTCCACGTCTTATGCGTTATACTTTAGCCGTTGTAGATAATAAATCTCAGCAATTGCAGTTAGGTATCCATTTAATCTGATAATATTTTATTTTTTTTCATATATAACAAGAGGCTCGCCGGCCTAAGACAAATATAACAAGGGGCTCTTGCGAGCTTATTCGAGCCGCCTCCAGCCTACCCCTGTTATGTGTCAATCTCGGATTTTTCACTTATCTAATGCGAGATCGGTAAGTACTTTTCTCAACTATTGATATAAATGATTTTAGGTTATATTGCGTAATATTACATTATATAAGTAAATTAATTTCCATTTACTTTAACAATTAATTTTTATGATTGTTTAAAAGTGACCAAAATTTCACTTCTTCCGTGAACACTCTGAATAACTCTGAGATTAGGCGAGCCCCTTGTTAACGTATTGGCAGTCTACCGCAGGTGATAACTCCACTAGCTTGCCAAAAATATACAAATATTACTGCGTCTAACATTAAAAAGCGTTGCATGGGAATGATAAGAAAAAATCTTTTGTTTTTTACCACAGTTTCTTGACAAAATTATCTTTCTCGAACAAATTAATTAAAATAGTTTTATAAACTTTATGCATACCTGGATTGACAATTACTTGTGTGCAATTTTTGGTTCCTTCTTTGTTAACATTTTTACCATTGCGTTGACAGTATTCAGTTTTCTGTTCTCCGTACAAAAATTGTGTCTCGCATGAGAATTCTTCATCGACAATAACATCTTTGGGCTTTTCGGTCACCGGTGTACACATTATTTTTACTTCTGGAATTACTGATTTATAATAATTTTTATTAACTAGTTTTTATTAATACATTATTAAGTGTCTACTTTTTTTCCACCAACTCATTTTATTAAAAAATAAAACACGTTGTTGTAATAATTCCACAATTTAGATCAGAACCGGTTTTGCTGTTCTTGAGCATTATCAACTAATAAACATATATCTTTAATGTTTAGCCCGTGGTGTAGTGGTCAACGTCATTGACTTTCGTGACAGATCTCATGGGATCGAGTCCTAGTAGGAACATCATTTTATAAAATTATTTATTGATTTCTGTTCAAAATCATGGGTGATGTCTAAACACTCTTCCCAACCATCCAATCCCAAAACTTGTGGGCGTAACGAGACCAATTAGTTAACCACTAGTTCTATCCTAACAACTGAGTAACAAGCAATTCCCATAGATAAACTTCTTTTGAGATATCTCCATTGAGAAACCGTATGGTCTACATTGAAAGTTTGTTACTCCTTAACTCGATGGCTGCCACAGACGTGATATCTTGTAAAAATTTTCGTGCTCAACACACCAGTGACGAATTATCTCGTCAATAATTAATTAAATTAATAGTTGCAAATTGTAGCCGGCTTGCTAGGTTATTACTATTAATTATCTACGGCAGCTAAAAGGTTAATTAGTCTTAATTCATTTTGTATAAATAACATTATAGCAATTTACATTTTCATCAATTGATAATACTCGTGATAAACGAAACCGATCTTGATCTTTCATGAAAAATGAGGAATTAGATCAAAAAAGTTTTTTTTCCAATATAATACCTTTCCACCAAGAATAAGCAATGATCAATTTTTAAAATCTCATAAAATACAAAATATTTCATCACACAAAAACTCTTAAATGGAAAGCCCTCACAAATTTGGCTGAATTTCATTTATTTCAGCACACTCGCTTCTATTTTTGTCTGAATCTAAATTGCCAAGGGAAGCTGAATTGTAAAGTGACAGAATAAAACACCTCACCAGTAAAGTTGTTCGCGAAGAGCCCCTTAAAATATATCTTTTATCCGATCTGATATACAAAATTTTACAATTACTAAAGAATTTTGTTATAATGAATAATCTTATGCTGTAAACTAGCCATGAATAAGACAGTGTCATAATTCATCGGCTTAAACAACAATAATATTGTAGATAGTAATATCAAACCTGGTGGGCAGTCTTCTGGACGAATGCAATTCCTTTTATCATCCCTTACGAATCCTTCAACGCAAAAACAACCTTCAATTGGATGGTTGGGGCAGATTTTTGTTGAATTAAGAGTTCTGCAAGTTAATGGACACAAACTTCCGAATCCATACTCTTCGTGTCGTCTGATGCACGGTATTGACATTGAACCTGCAATAAGAATTCATAATATTTCAAAATTACAAAATGAAAACGTAACAATATAATAATTATCTTAAACTTCGGTTTTTATGGGGTACATTTGCATTGCAAATTTCTTCTTATTTCAACCATTCGCTAAATACCATTAATATCTAGCTGGTGTAATCTACAATGATACTGATCAATCAATGCAATGCAAATATTACGCAAATTTGTCTGTGGTCACTTTGTACCTCACCGTTCCTCGATCTTATCTTTGACATTTCGGTACTCTAATGTTAACAAAACATACATATACTCAAAACCGTAACAATGTTTGTAGCACTCTTGGCAGATATCAAATATGTCGCCCGTTTATGACATATTACTTTATTATGACCGTCCAGTGGTACCCCACAAAGCTTCGTACCCTTGCAAATGTCAGTTTGCCAATGCTTTACTACAGCCCTACATGTAGGGCTGTACATATACTATATAAATTTTATTCCATTATCAGAACTAAAACTGAAGGTAAATTTTTAAAAATATATTGGTTTATACAGGGGTGGGCTGGAAGGGGGCTCGGAGGGCTCGCTCGAGCCCCTTGTTAAAATTCGGCGTGGCCGGCGAGCCCCTTGTTAAGTTAAGAAAATCATTCGTTTAAGATCAAATCAGCACCTAATTGCAATTTATTATAAATTGTAATACAAAACAGAAGACTTTGCTGCCTATTCAATTTTTTAATTGAATGAGCAATGAAGACAACCAATGGGCCGCAAAAAAGCCAGCGAGCCACTTCATATGCATCATCCATGGTATGTAGACATTATGACTGAGATTTACTGAGCCCCTTGTTAACATATTACCAGCCCACCGCTGGGTTTATGCATATATTATTTTATGTGTGAAATCAGATTTTAAATATATTGTGACTTAATATAAGTGACTTCAGATTTAATGGACAAAATTTCAGGTTCAATGGACAAAATAAACACGCAAACAAGGTTTCTATATACAATAACTTATATGTACGTACCAAATTGTGACAAAAATGAAAGCCAGTAAAAAATAGACGATTTATTAAAATAAAAAATTCACAAAACTCTTCTCTGCTAGCCTGTGTATTACTTAGTATGGGCAAGCCCACGTGTTCTCATAAATATTTTGTGTTATCATTATAAACAATAAAATGTATTAAAGCATACCTGGAATATATGAGCTTTCACAGAGATGTGGCAGGATACAATTTCCTCTATTGTCTCGTACAAATCCTTTCTTACAGAAACATCCAGGCATGCATTTTCGTAAGCACTCCATCGAAGTTCCATAATTTTTGCATGTCAACGGGCAGCCTGTTCCACATTCTTTATATTCTTCATTTTGGTTGTCACATGATGGCAAAACTAAAATTCATTTAATTAAAATACAATGTAATACAATACATAAATTGATGACTATTTTTCATTATATTCTGAATAAATTATATTGAGGGAAGAGACGATATTGCCAATACATTAAAAAAAAACCGTATTTACATGGCTGTCATTACCTTTGACTGGACACTGCTCCGGCTTTATACAGTTCTTTTCGGAATCTCTTACATATCCAGGTACACAGAAACATCCTGCAACACACTGCCTTGTACAGACCCAGGAATTGTTTGGCTTATCGCAGCTATCTGGACATGCTGTTCCGCACACTTGTAATTCTTCATTAGGTCTGATGCAGTCAAGCTTTGGATCTAACCGAGAAACTGAAATTGATTAAAAGAGTCGTTTTAACATCATCGCTTTAATGGTCTGTTCTGTATAAATTGCAAAATCGTTTCTATGTGATGTATTTTTAAGATAATAATTTTATTATGGTGATTTGCTAAATTATCTCACACACTTAAAAGATTTGTGAAGAAATCCATGCAGCCTAGAACTGTTCACCACCGTCAACTTACTGTTAGTTTTGTTTATTTTATTCTTAGTTATGAAAAGACTTTTAAAAAGGATGTTATCTTTCAAAACAGCTGTCAAAAGTAATACTTTATATTATGCTCATGTTATAAATTGTCATTCTGCAATCCTTTACTTCATTCATAACTCATTTACACTTATTATAATCTTTAAATGTTTTTTTTTTCATTCAACTGTAAAAAGACACGGAAGTAACCCACACAGAACAAACTTTACACAAGGCACAAAAAACGTTTTTTGATGATTTTGGGGCAAAGTCAAAATATTATATATTAACAACTATTTTATGTACTCAATCTAATGTTTATTTAAGAAAAACTTCAGTGTAAGTTCTTTTTCTTGCTCATAATTTTCACAGGCTCTTCTTTTTTCACAATTAAAAATTAAATTCTGATACTTATTCGGTATTTGCAGCTTACATCCTTTTGATAGAATGTATATTAAGCTGTACACATTATAAGTATCAAAAAAATATTTTTTAATAAAACATAGGGCTACTTCTTTTTGCCTATCTACAATCTATGTCTATTTAAGCACATTACCTTTGACCAAGCACTCTTCTGGAAGTACACATCTGTAATCCGAATCTCTTACGTATTCTTCTTTGCAAAAGCATCCCGGCACACATTCTCTGTCGCATAATCTCGGTATCCAATAGTTGTCACAGGTGTCCAGACAAGGCATACCGCAGGATAAATATATTTCGTTCAGGCCAATGCATCGCTGTGATTTAACCGCTGTGAAAAGAAACATTCACTGTTATAGATTGGTATAAGTATACAATATGGGAACATTAGAGATGAAGAGAGCCAAGTGGTATTTAAAAAAAAAGTTTGATGCGTTGTAATATTCTACACGTCAAGTATCTTAAGACTGAAGTAACCTCAGTTAATACACATTGTAATAAAATAAGAATATGCAATCCACACACCAATTAAAGACGTGATTCTACTTAAAAGTCCAAGATAAAAGTTTTACCATTTTACTAGTTGGCTCACCACCTCTAGAGGGCTCATATATCCAATGAATTCTAAAGTTAGATTGTGAAAATTCATTTATACAAAAATAAATTCTTTACATTATTATACACTAATTAATGCTGGATATTTGTGTGTCAACCACATAAAATGAAACAGTGTATTGTTCAACTATCGTAAAAAAGTGTGAAGATTAAAATTACACTATAGTCAATTTATTAATCAATTTTTATTTTATTTTAAAAATGAATATATCACATTTAAAAAAAATGTATCATTTGTTAACAAAAAATATCATTAGAGTTTTCCCAAATAATTTGAATGATTTTAAGAAAATAATGTTTTTCGTTAAGGGTTTTATTCGTTTTATAATCGCATAAAACTATTGATGACTGAAATGAGTTGTAGCATTTATCTGAGAACTATTTTTTTGACTTCATACCATCGTCGGGAGTTGAAGAACCCGAAACAACTATCAACCAAATAATATAACTCCATAAGATCTCAATTCTTCAATAAGATTACTATATTAAGAAAAGGGAGCTCTAAATGTTCTGTAATACAACTTTTAAGAATCAATATCTATTTACCAAAATGGGGATGATAATAATTTATGGAAATAACTATGCTAGACCCTTGAACAACAAGTCACTAGCACAAAAAAAAATACACTTACTGCACTTACTGCACAAATGCACAATGCACGTTACTAAGATAATTGTTCACATTTTTAGAAAACATATTGTAATATAGATCGTTATTCAAATACTTACTAATATCCTGTATTATCACGCAAAACAAAATCCACTGTAATTTGGACATGATTATAGATACCAAAATAAACTAGGTAAATATAAAATGGTCTCTTAAAACACATTAAATAAAATTGTAACACGTCACTTTAGTCAATCGTGTACTTAAAATGAATATCACTGGATAATATTTGTACTGAGAGAACACTTGAAACAATATTTACACTCGCTATTCCTTTCAAACGATACTTGCATATTTTCAGTTTTAAACAAAGTCAGTAAACATGCGCAATTTTATTGTAAATTTACAACTAATGATCCAAAATATCTCATATTAATTTTCCTTTAAAGCTTCTTGGTTGCTATCGCAAGAAAATAAAGCAAATATGTATTATCATTTAATTCAATTTGTTTAAAGATTTTATATGAAAGACTATTCAATTTGAGTTTGAATGTTTCCTAATGATCACAAACATAAAAATAAATAATAAATAAATTTTTAAGATGTTTTTATCTTGATATAACAGAAGCGAACTAAAATGTTTCGTAGACTACCCATTTTAAGTCTGTGTAATTTCTACTTAAACCTAAACTTTTGGCCCAAAATCATCAAAAAATGGTTTTTGTACCTCCTGTAAAATTTGTTATGTGTGCATTTTCCTTTCCACAGTTGGTCAGGAATTTCTTGAACAGCAATACCAATCGTTTCAATCTGCCATCCAAATTCCAGCTTTGAATAGTTTTTTATTTATTTTATTAAATAAGTATGCAATTGAAAAAATTTTACATACTCATTTGATTTTTACATCTGTATCAATATTAATAGTATCTTTTCATTAAAATTTGTCTACATTATGTCTGCTAAGCTCGCCATCCATATTTATACTACCATTCAAAGATCATAATCTAACTTAATATGAAAATGCAAGATTTCAAAATGATTTAAATAATTATTTTTACAACATTTTTTACCTATTTAAAAAGAACAAATCTAATCAGTAGCTCATTTCACAATCAGTTATTTATGTTTTAATTTGATAAACAAAAAATCAACTATTTATTATTCACACCATTTCAAAAATGTAAATTTCCAGTGACAGAAGCTGAATTGTCATGTACACCCAAGATGAAATATTAGTAAATAAATAATTGCAATGTATTTTCTGGTGGTTTGTTTATTACGATGATGTAGTGGGAAGCTGAGAAAGGACCAGTCATTGTAGTGAAGAATAAAAAAATATAAATACACGTGATAATATTAAAGAATTCAGGTAAGGGGGTGCATCATCAGTATGAAATAATTAATGAATAAGTTTTTTTTAAACACAGGCTTTATTATTACACACATAAACACGTAAACATCAATCATAAAATAAATTGGAATTAAACATACTTAATGTGCTTTGTATAAATGAAAAATTTTACATGTCAAAAAGTACATTAGAAGATTATAAGAATCAATATGCTTAAAATTAATAATCTTTACATAACACAAATTTTTATAATATTTATATTTGTACAATGTGAAAAGTTTGCAAAATATTTAGATAGTCGAGTCGTACGGCAAACACAGCTAGGATTTCTTTAAAAAACGATATCTACATTTCCACATATAAAACATTGAAGACTATTGAATTTTATTTTTTTAACATGTTGGTAAAATATAATAATAGTCAAATCAAATCATTTGTATAAATTTTTACTTTATTAACTCAAAAAAAATAATTAAGTAAGTCGATAATTTGTTTGGTTGTTTTTTTTTACTGTATTTATGATTTCTTAGCTGTATTATTAAGTCTCAAATCAAATTGGTGGGAAGCGTGGTACTCCAAACACACCGCCTAGCTAGTGTCTATGTAGTTCTATGAATTTTTCCTCGTTTATTAAATCAAAAAAGATGCAATGTTTCATTATTTGTTCACTTTTCCCAACTTATGGAATAACTGAATACTTTTAAAATAACACACCTTATATTCAAATAATATATCAAACCATCACACTATCAACAGTCTATATTGACACCCTGAACTAATATATAAATATAGAAAACTAAATATTTTGGCTTCAAAAGATTGTATGACTACAGGAGATTAAAAAATATATATTTCCTTAGTATAGATTTGATGATAACTGAGAATAAAAAAAATACGATATGAGATATCAATGTTAGACCGTGCCTAATTTTAAAAAAAAGTACTTTTTTCTTCAGTTATTTCATCAGACTTACCTCTAATCCCAAAAAAATCTTTTGCTTCTACTTGATAGATCTGAAAAAAAGAATTAAATAATCATTACTTGAAGGAATGTATTAAAAATGAAGCTAGCTTTACGAAATATAGAATATATTTTCAGAACTAGACTTTTTTTGCACTTAACCATTTAGCTGTCAGTGTGAATTATTTAATCTAGTCATCCACACCAGCGGTTTTAGAACCATTTGAAATTGTATACAAAAAGGTTTGAGCTACATGATTTATTGTCTCAACACATAATGAATATTTATTTGTAGTCAATATTATGTACACCAAAAGAAAACTCGTCATTAACCATTGATTGTGTGTTAAGGGTTGCCACAATTTATATATATATTATTATTAGATTTTAAAAATTATAATATATTATTGCATTTGACAGCCCTGAAATCTCTCTAGCTAATCTCTCTTCACTCTATCATTACAATAGTTTTCAGGATTGGATACAGATGAAAACATTACAACTATTTGTATCTTTAAAGCTCTATAGATGTATCATTAACTTTGGCACCCTTTAAACGTTATTCTAGAAATTAACATAATATAAGTAATCTTTAGTAAAACAAAAACAAAATTCTCTTGAAAAGACATTCAAAAATATATTGTAACAAAATAAACATTGTATCTTTGAGTAAGTTGGGAAGTAAGTAGTATGCAAAATCATATATACCATCCTGTTTATTTGTCCTAGTTAACAAATAACGTCGTACTTACTTTTAGGACAGAACTTTGGACGAATGCACTTATTCTGTTTATTCCTGACGTATCCGTCACGGCAAAAGCATCCTTGGACACAGTTTTTAGTGTTTAATCGTGGTTGGATCATGTAGTTATCACAAGTATCCGGGAATGCAGAACCGCATGTCTTAAAAACTTCTCTGAAACCGCATCTACTTTTTCCTACAAAAAAGAAATGTTCAAATTATTTTTCAATCCTGTTCCATTTACTCTGCGTTGTATACTTTATTTATTTTTGTCAGTATTGTTACTTACCAACTTCTGCCTGAACTTTGGTAATATGCTTTATTTTTTGAATTGGTTTTACTTAATATAATTGATGCTAAAGATTTTGACTTTTAGAACACGACATTGTATAACATGATGTTATAAAACAGCGGTCACCAAACTACGGCCCGCCGAAGATTTTCATCCGGCCAGCGAAAAAAAAGTTCTGGATTTTTGCATAATATTCATATAAGAAATATAATTTTTCATGATTTAGTTGTGAATTCACGACAACTATTTATTTCAAATCATCAATTGTCATACAACTATCTGGTAGGGGACTCAAAGTGAAGGAAGTTGGATAGAAATTGGAGGCGAGATGACCAGATGTTCGTTTACTTGAAAATTTCTCGAATATTCTCATTTATTGAAATTCTAAGAAGGGCAAACATTTGCTTACATTATAATTATTATGTAACCACATACAATGAAATAATATTCTGATTGGGTTCCAATAAGAATTTATTTGTCGTCCGGCCCCCTTAGTTTATAAAAAGTTCAATCCGGTCCGCTTCTCAAAAAGTTTGGTGACCCCTGTTATAGATATTCAAATGTTATCGACATGAAAAACATAAATTATGTGAATGAGTATTTAAATAATTTAAAAAAAAATGAATTTCAAAGGAGATTCAATGGAAACTATGTTTTAAATTTATCAAATGTGTCATAAGAAAAATAGTTCAGTGCAGTGCGTCCATTTTATTTCTGCCAGATGGAGGTGAAGCCTTGACTTAGAATAGTAAATACAGTCGAACTTGGTTATTACAAAGAAGATGGGACCGATTGAATTTGCTCGTTATAAGCATTACTCGTTACATCAGAGAATATGTATTTTTAAGTGCTTACAAACATACCCATCAAATGAAGACATGAATTATCTGGAGCGGTCACATAACGCTAAAAAGACGCTGATAGGTACCTTTTGACTTCACAAAGCTTGGATTTTTTACATGCAATTTCAACCATATGCGTGGATACTTTTTAAATACTGTCAGCGAAAACACCAATTAGGTATTTAAGTAATGTAATAAAGGTAATCCGATTCCGGTGGCATCGGTCTAGTTAACTGCCCGGTCGGATTTTATTGCTTGGGGTCAAACATGTTGTTTTTAAACGATCGACACATTTACTGTAACCATTTTTGACAATATTTTTGCTTGGTATGCCCCTGAAGTAGCTTGTTATAGAAATGAATAAATGTATGGAGAAAAAATAATAGTTTCTTCCATACACAAATATCCCTAAAACCACTAACTGGCAACAAAATACATACTACCTATTTAGTTTTAAAAAATTGTAAAAAAACAAAAGAGAGATGTGAAAAAAATGTTATTTGTGTGTTATTTGAATTATTTAGGTATGTCATGTTTTATTTAAAAATGTTTTGATGTAAATAACATTTCACTGTCAAATCGGTTTAAAATCTTACCAGGACAATCATTTGGCAAAATGCAGTTTCCAGAGCTGTCTCTTACATATCTGGGTCTACAGAAACATCCTGGGAGATTTGGGAGAAGACAAAGCCTACTTTGGCCATAATTTTCACAAGTATCTGGACAAGCTGTTCCGCTTAACTTAAAAACTTCATTTGGCAATTTGCATATTTGTGGCTTTGAAGTGTAAACATCTGAAATTGATTTGGATTAGTTAGATACAAATATTTAATTCTGGTATCAACAGTTGCTATTTGGCTCGAATGATATTTTTCTAATCCAGTTCTTTCCAGTCATGCAACCGGCAGTTTACGCACGTGCAGCCGGATTCGTGTAATTAAAAAAAAATCATATCTTTTTATTTGTTATAAGGCAATAATTTTCAGTTGATTTTTACGTAATAAAATAATAGTTGAATAGATTCCTCACCTGCTGGGCAACTTTCAGGACGTATGCATATTCCATTATCAGCTCTGACAAGACCTGGCTTGCAGAAACATCCGCTGACACATATCTTAATACATCCGAGTGGTTGATATTTGTAATTTTCACATGTTACAGGACAAGCTGTTCCGCACGATTGATATTCCTCATCTAAATTGCAGCTTAGTGGTGGAAATTCAGTCGGACCAACTGCAAAAATTAACGACATTGTTCAATTTGACAGCTTTAGATTTTAAAATATTCATTTACATATCGACTGTGGAAAGGAAAAAGGATGTAACCCACACATATCAAATTTTACAGGAGGCACTAAAAACGTGTTTTGATGATTTTGTGACATATGCAAAATATTAATTATACACAACCTTAAAGTGCGCGGAGACTTCTAAACTGGTGTTTAATTGATATAATCTAATATCAATTCAAAAATTTGTCTAGGGAAAACCTTTATTTCAGTCTTATTCCTTGATTTAAATTTTTTACAAGGTCATCTTTTTCAAACTTAAAAGCTAAATTTAGATACTAATTTGGTATTCGCAGCTTGTATCCTTTTGATAGAATGTGTATCAAGTTTGATAAATTGTGATTATCGAAAAAAACCTGTTTTGAAAAAACTGTAGGTTACGTCCTTTTTCCTTTCCACAGTCGATATGTAGACACATAAATTAAATTAATTGGATTGGCATTTACTTGGTAGAACTCCATTATAACACAGTGAAAAAATAACAATGTATTTTAGCTCTACAAATTTATTTATTTTTTTGATTGTTAATAGCTATTTCGGCTTGACGGGGCGTCACCCATCAGAACTACTATTTCTGATGGGGCAGGACATTATAAAGAAACATATTTTTTATTTGACAGTAAGTGTGAATTTTAAGAAAAGAATATTAACGGTTCAAATTTATTTGTCTCTTACCTGGACAGTCGCGAGGGGGAACACAATTTCCAGCATCATCTCTGACAAATCCTTGCTTACAGAAGCAACCAGTATTGCATAAGAGATTGCAAATACCACTTTCCCAATAGTTCCTGCAGGTTCTTGGACACGATGTTCCACAAGTGGAAAATTCTTCATTTAGTTTTTTACATTCTCCAGGAATCATTGGACTAGTTTCTGAAACTAAAGATAAATCGATTGCCAGTGTTTTATTGTATTGACTAGATTAGTGTATGACAACCTTTCTTGACTCGCGTACCACTTGGTAGTATATTACGCTTAAATGTACTACCATATAAAAAAAAACAAATCACCATGTTCTTATATTTGTATATTATTCATTCCTGCATGTCAGCCATTACTGATTTTTTTTAGAAACAATTTACTGTCAAATTAGTTTCAAAACTTACAGGACAATCCTTTAGCAAAATCCAGTATCCAGAGCTGTCTCTTACATATCCGAGTCTGCAGAAACATTCTGGGAGTTTTGGGAGAAGACATGTTCTACTTTGGTCATAATTTTCACAAATATCATCAATTAAGATTGAAAGGGTGGAAAAGAAATGATTTAGGCTTCACAAACACCCATTGGGCTTTTTAACTGTAATCGATAAATCGTTGGAAAAAAATGTTGTTTTACTGGAACTCGAAACCTAACGTCCGTCACAGAAGCCATGAACATTGACCACCACACGAAGGACCCGACAAGGTATAGTTGACAGCTATCTGTCGGCACTATATATAAGATTTATGGAATAAATTATTAATATCTTTACTTTATTATAATGAAGTTCTACTGAGTCAATAAATTTTAGTAGGTTGTTTGAAATAATGTAACTCATTTTTCTGCGTTCACTATATCTTTTTTCACACAGTTATTTTTCATCTCTAATATCGAATAAATCCGAATAAACTACCAAAAGAACTTTTTCTTATCAAAATTATTTTTATTTACTCGATGAGAATTTATATTATATTATGAAATGTCGGGGCTTGGCTTTTGTTAATTGATTTTTACGTAATAAAATAGTAGAGGAAGGGATTCCTTACCAGCAGGGCAACTTTTGGGAAGTATGCATCTTCCATCAATGTCTCTGACAAGACCCGGCTTGCAGAAACATCCTCTGACACATATCAGAATACATCCGAGCGGCTGATATTTATAATTTTCACATGTTACAGGACAAGCTGTTCCGCACGATTGATATTCCTCATCTACATTGCAGATTAATGGTGGAAATTCAGTCGGACCGACTGCAAAAAATAATGGATTTGTTCAATTTGACTGCTTCAATTTCAATTTGACTGACTGAATTTTAAAATATTCATATTGACATATTAGATATTCAATTAAAAAATATCTGTTTATAGAAGAGAGAAGTTACTCTTACCTGCACAATCTTCCGGCAATATGCAGTTTTCTGTTGCATCATCTCTTACGTAACCACGCTTACACACGCAACCGCTCACGCATCTGTAAGGACACGGACGCAGTATTCCATAGTTGCTGCAATAGTCTGGGCAGCGTGAGCCGCACTTGGTGAATACTTCATTCGGTCGTGTGCACAACGCCCCTTCTGGAACTAGGCCAAAAATAAAAATACTTATTTAGTATTGTACCAAATATTATTTATATATACTCACTTATATTTGGTTTTGTATTCAACAAAAAAAGAATAACAATGTAATGACTGGTGACATGCTAATATGTTATTGTTTGTTCGATATTAATTGTTTAAATTTATTGTTTTCTAACCTGGACAGTCGCGCGAGAGTATACAATTTCCAGCATCATCTCTGACAAATCCTTTCTTACAGAAGCAACCAGTATTGCACAAAAGATTGCAAATACCATTTTCCCTATAGTTACGGCAGGTTCTTGGGCACGATGTTCCACAAGTGCTAAATTCTTCATTTGGTTTCTTACATAAGACGGGTAAATTTGGAGAGGTATCTGAAATCAAACATCAAAGCATTATTAGTATTATTTTATTAATACGATCAAGCAATCAAATTTAAATCTCGTGAGCAATATGTAGTCAATTTGCTCATTAACTAAATTGCTACTTTAACTTTATAAACTATAAAGCAGTCTAGTAATAATATGTGATTCTAAACTTACATGGACAATCAGTTGGAAGAACACACTTTCCATCAGCGTTCCTGACAAAACCTTTACGGCAGAAACATCCTATTACACCTTGTAGATTACAAAACAGAGGTGGGTTCTCGTAATTTTCACATGTCAGAGGACAAGATGTACCGGCCGAGTGGAACTCCTCATTCGGAAGCGGGCATAGTAATGAATCTGTAAAGTAACTCATATTTTTATCCAGCAGAAGATCAGTAGTGTACAGCAGTGTGAATATTGAGAAAAATTTTAGGTAGTCACTAATAACTTGACAGCGCAGGCATAGATATCCTTTCTAATTTGCAGTCAATCAACTCATGGCTTTCTGTTGGTATCCTTTATCTTACTGAGCACACATTTAGACGCCTTAAACCGATCAGGTTAATCGGCACAGTTGATCAAACTATAATAATGGCTGACCGTTATAAATATAAACCAAGCTAAGCTTTCTAAGGCATGATAATTATCAAGCCTTAGAATGGTCACTATTGGGATTTTGTCTCTAATGAGGGAGACCAGGTCGTTGATGTATTCCATATTTTACATTACAATTCGGCTTATGGTCAGAAAAACTGTTGATGAAATTTGGAAGGACTCCAATCCCTTGTTCTCGGATAATGAAATTCTGTCAATGATGAAAGTTTATAGTTATTGTGTACGCTGATAACTCAAATGGTCTTCCGGTCACAAACGATTATACAAAAAAAAAGTTCATTTAAAAATTAAGGGACTATTTTTCCTATCAATGTAAGAATATTTTAAAAATCTATGCACAATACCACCTTCAAATGTAGCGGGATGAACTTTCAAATTTTAGGACACGTCAAATTATATCCATTTGGAAAGTTAAACGCGGATCAATTTATTTAAACGATGGCTGCAAAATTATTTATCAATGTTCGTGTATTAATGGCTAGACAAAAAGATCTGTTTCCAATGCTAATGGGGTAACAATCAAATATTATCACATTCTAAATATCAAGCTAAATACCTTTATATTATTTTGGGTGATAAATATGCCTCCCAACATATTATTAATTTAACAAAGTTCTCACTTACTTGGACAATCACGAGGGCGTATACAGTTTTCGGCATCATCTCTGACAAATCCAGGCTTGCAGAAGCAACCGGTATTGCATAAAAGATTGCATGCCTTAACTTTCCAAAAGTCCCCGCAATTTTGAGGACATGATGTTCCACAAGTAGTAAATTCTTCATTTGGTTTTTCACAAACGGAAGGAGACGTTCCTGAAAACGACACCAATAAAATGTAAATTTTATGTTTTTATCATTAAAAATTTACAAGTCAATTTGATTCTAAGCATACCTAAACAATCTTCAGGAAGTATGCATTGTCCTTCGAGATTTCTGACATAACCTTCATTGCAGAAACATCCCATAATGCATTGTGCACTACAACTTTTAGGTGGATTCTCATAATTTTCACAAGTAGGATGACAAGCGGTGCCACAAGAAAGGAATTCCTCATTTGGAAGTGTACAGTTGATTTGAAAATCTATAAAAGTATTGACATAATTATTTTTTAATGATAATGTAATGATATTATAATAAAAAATAGCAAGCTATTTTTTGCTTCCCTCTCTTGAAAAAAGCTGGAATACTGTTGAAATGGCATTATCATAATTATTTATAATGTGAATAAATTGGAATAAAAATGAAAAAGTAAAAATAATTATTATTTATTGATATTTAAAAGATCTGTATCATTCTTACCATAGCCATTTACCAGCGCCGCATCTAAACAAGAAAAAAAAAACCTCATTAGTGAAACCACAGAAAATTGTTCATTGCTTAAATTACTTATATAATCTGGTCCAACTCTCTTTTTTACAGAGGGAAAGATGGAAGAGCAGTAGGGCTAGGGATGGACAAGTAGTTGACAAATTTACTCTTTCTATGCAGTCTTTTTTCAAATTTGGATTAGATGGGAGCGGCAGAATGAAAATATTATGCATGTATGCGCGTGATACAAGTCAATAAATTATTTAGAAAATATCAAAACTTTAACAGCAAAACAGAGTAGGGCTTAATCTTTCTTGACTACAGAAATAACTTTTGTATACATTATTCCAATGAACATTATTTGTGAATCAATGTACTTTTGACAAAAAGAGAGAAAAAGTAGTTTCTTAAATATTTTTTTGTAAATAAATTTATAACAAATAAATTATAGCTTTTTGATTTAAGGTGAATTATATCAAAAACCTCGTAAAAACTATTAAACAATATATATTTGTATGTCTGTGACATAGTACAACACAGCACACACACACACACACACACACCCTTTCTGTGCATCAAATGAGAATGTTGACAGGTGGCAGCTGGTATGTTATAATTTTTATTATAGTATGTTTGGTCCCAATGGTCTGCATATGGACTCAAAGTAGAGTTTATTTCAACAGATGTTTTTAAACAAGCACTGCTTGTTACTCAGTTTCTCAACCTCTCTTTTTTCTAAAAAAGTAAGTGTTGATGGATAGTAATGACTAGTGGTTAGATGGGATAGATTTTGAGAACAAATTTTAGGCATTACAGTCATCCATGCCTTGGAAGAGAATTCTATAAATCGATTCTTGAAAAATTCGTCCGTACTGGGATTCGAGCTACTTAGCTTCGCTACCCAAGCTAACAACGTTGATCACTCGACCATGGACCAGGCATATAACAGGGTTATTAAGCCATTCAAAAAGAAATTCAATATATGATATAAAAGGTATATGATATTCAATATTATTAAGTGAAATAATTAATTTAAAAAAAAAATAACATCATAAATGAAGATGAAATTTTAATTAAATATGGTTTTTAATACTTACAGTTTAGTAACAGCACTGTTGCTACTGCCAAAACATGTTGATAGTTAATATACACCATGTTCAAATTGAATTAGGTACTTGATGACTTATGATGCATATCCTCATATTTATATGAATTCTAAAATGGACCTAACTGTAGGGTGACAATATTTTATGTTATGTTTGTTGCATTTCTCTTTGATTGGCTTAATAACCCTGTTTATTAATTAAGCCTGTCATTAAAGTGGTCACTGGTGTAGTAATACCACTAATATGATGATAAATTCAAAATATTTATGTTGAGTTGAGATTGGTATTTATGAAATTTTTTGAAATATAAAATATGTATATTTTTACAACAGAAAAGTGATCATTTTAGAAAAAGTGATTACAATAAATCACTTCCTTAAAATTTCAATTCAGTGATATAATCATAAAGGAAACAATATCTAAAAAATTGTTATTGGTAACCAGCAAAAGATTTACCAATGTCGTTTTGTGGGGACATTCCAACAAAGCCTCTTTATTGTCACAAACTATTGTGAGAATATTTGATAAATATTAAAAGGAGAAAAAAACTATCTATACTTCTAAATTATATTTTGATTAGTAATTTTTTTTATAACTAGATGCCACTGACACAAAAGATTCAGCATGAAAAGTTCAGTCCTATTCGAAAATTTGAGTTTTAGAAATAAATAATAATTTTGATGTAATGGAACACATCTCACAAGTGAATAAGCAATAGTGTTTTTGACACATTTTTTTTAATGGTGGTCCTAAAAATGTATTCCCTGTGTAAAATGGGATTTGGGATATACATATCATTCGTTTACTAGCAGAAGTCATTCAGTGGCAAGTTGGTCAAAACTGAGGTAGATAAGTCATTATGTCGAAAAATACTTTTTTTTATGCTAAATTGAACAGTGCATTCCTTGTTACTTAGAAGTTACAAGAAGTCACTAAATGCACTTACTATTGAAAACCTCTCTGGAATTGAGGGAAAAAGTATTTGTCAGACTTTTGGCAAACTTTCAGATTATACAACTATCAGAATATGTTATTATTTAAGTTTGGATATAAATAATAAAATGTAGTTAAAACTTTAATGTCAATTTTCTCGGAATCAATATGTTGTCACTCAATGACTTTGGGCAGTCAGCCGACGATATGAGTTTTGATTTTAATTAAAAAATCTACCTATTTAAAAAAAAAAATATATTTTTCGCTTAAAAACATGGTGATACTTAAATTTATTTCTATAGTATTTATTGCACCTGAATAAATTAAAAATTTGAGAGCAATGCCATTTCCATTGATGAAAAATCTATCAGTTTCAATAATATTTTAGACAAACACCAAAAACAAAACTCAGGGACTGTCAAAGTATGAAAATAAAAAGATACTCTCTTCGTACGGGGGATACATTCTTGGGGCTGTAATAAAATCCTTCAAACAAAGGCGGTAAATGTAAGAAATAAGTTTGGTTTTCTGACTTTCATTTTAAATAGCATTTGACAATAATTAAAAATAAAAGGATTTCGCTGCTACTTAATAATTATTATTTTCATTAATTACTTATTCTAGAATTATACTAGACTCCCTAGAGTCTATCCATTTTTACACGGTGAATTCATTCCATGGAATACCGTGTAAAACGAGTAAACTAAAATAAAAAACAATGGTAAATATAATTTAAGATTTCGACTGAAGGTGCTTGGTGGAATTCCAATATTAAATTTGAATCGTTCAAACCATGTACATTCTCACAAATTTTGTCACTAACGACCCGGGTTTCGCCTTTCGGCATCTTCAGGCATTCAAGTGCACGGATGTACTTGAACTGACGCTTAGCAAATGAAAGTTTCGTGTTTATATAAGATATAAATGCATCACTGAGTCCAAAGCCATTGCTGGCGAAAAGGATGAGCCCATGGGAATGCCAACAGATTTGTGTAGTGAGCAGTTTCAAGAATTATATAATTTGTTTGTCGGCAAAGGTTTTATGATTATATGATTTTATGGTTATATAGGGCAGTGTTTCTCAATCTTTTTAGGAGCGTGGCCCCTTTTGAGTGTCTATATTTTTCTGTGGCCCCCCATACTATGGTTTTTTCTTCCCATGAAAATTATAATTTCAAAAACCCGCCTTTTTGTATAGCTCTTCCGAGATTTTCGAATCTAGAATGCCAGTAATTTATTTTATTTACAGATTTACAAAAAATAGCTGCGTGACGTCCGCCATTATGCTCTTCCCTGTATCGTTTTATCAATACCCGTGGCCCCCCTAAACTGTGTTGTGGCTCCCCAAAACGAAAATAAATCTCTGTGGCCCCCTTAGAACACGCTGTGGCCCCCTGGGGGGCCACATGGCCCACCGTTGAGAAACCCTGATATAGGGTATAGAAGTGAACGAAATACCAAACTTTCCCACATCTCCACTTCTATACCCTATATAACCATAAAATCATATAATCATAAAACCTTTGCCGACAAACAAATTATATAATTCTTGAAACTGCTCACTACACAAATCTGTTGGCACTCCCATGGGCTCATCCTTTTCGCCAGCAATGGCTTTGGACTCAGTGATGCATTTATATCTTATATAAACACGAAACTTTCATTTGCTAAGCGTCAGTTCAAGTTCATCCGTGCACTTGAATGCCTGAAGATGCCGAAAGGCGAAACCCGGGTCGTTAGTGACAAAATTTGTGAGAATGTACATAATTTGAACGATTCAAATTTAATGGTAAATATGTTTCCTTGCACAAAAACCAATACCCATTCCTCACATTATTTTCAAACCCATTTACACACATTTGGTACGACATTGCTTTCATCACTTGAAATATCCAGAGCCTGTGTAATAATTCTTTCCAAATTTTCGGGTTTACAGGCTTAAACCTTTCTGCGCACAGTACTAAGTAGTGTTATGTTTATAAGTTTTACTAAAACACTTTTAAATGTTGGTTCAATTTTATTCTGATAACAATAATAATATTACACTTTATAAAATCAATCTTAATAAATCAAGACGAAATATATTGAGATGACCGGTTGCAATTGTTTTCTTTTTACTTGCTCTAGTTACATACTTCAATTGTTTCATTCTAGAATGAAACAATTTGAAAATGGAATCTCGTAGAGAATAAACATTGTGTGATGTTGAGTATACATAACAGTAGTAAGAACATGCAATCGATGTAGCACCGCGTAGATTTAATAAAAAAACTTGCAAAAAGATAATTTGATGGATAATACTATCAAACAAAATTGAAATGTGTTATATAAATGTTGTATTCTAAAAAAATACATTATTGTATCCTTATCTAACATATATTATGTACCCTTTTTTCGAGTTTCTACTCTCTTACTTGGTCATGTAAACAAGACTAGGAATGTGTAAATCGAGTCAGTTGAGGAATACCTGTTTTGATGAATAAACAAAGCTCTTACATTTTTTTTAATCCATGTCACTTACAATTGCTGAAATGCTTGTTACTCAGTTGCTCAACCTCTCTTTTTTCAAAAACAGTAGGGATACAAAGGATATGGTTAGGACAGGACTAGTGGATAACTAATAGTAACCAACTTAGCTAATCACTCTCACTAGTCCCCAATATTTTAAAAAGCCTTCAAAAAAAATCCATAAATCAATTGAAAAATTGCTGTTCGTACTGGGATTCAACACGTCGTGGAAGCCATCGACGTTGACCACTGCACTGTAGACCCGACAAAGAAAGAAAATAGATTGAGCAACTGAGTAACAGGCAGTTCTTGTAGAAAAACTTATGTTGAGATCGATGTTCCCTCTAATTTTCTGAAGGTTATGTGCGCAAAATACATTGGCTGTGCAACTTTGAAAAGAAATTAAAATTTGTGTGCGCCACATAACGGTATTTAGACCTGCTTTACGAAATGGCTATTTTTTTATAATGACAATTAACAACACCATATAATGAAAATTAATTTATTCTGGTGGTGGTATAGCTGGTGTAACTTTTGTGCGCTCTGTTCTAATGCATGTGCGCGCGCACAGCTTAGGGGGAACACTGGTTGAGATACGTGATACCTCCATTAGGAGGCCATATGCTTGCGGAAATTACTATGAGCCGAAAAGCAGATAATTTTCAAAAAAGTGGCTTTCTTTTGAATTTATTTCCTTCCCACATAAGTTAATTTTAACAAATTTTATATAGAAAAATTTAAAACTCCATTTTCACAAAGTAACTACTGAATCCAAAAAAAATAATGTTCTCACTTGATTATCTCTGTGGAAGGAAACCTTTTTGATACAGAATTTTTTAAATATATTGTACAATTGATGACTAGTCAAACATTAATTTTCTTCATTTGATCAAACAGTGCGCTCGGTCTCTCCAATAACATCTTTTGTCAATCTGATTTGCTATTTTCAACTGAGATAGATTGTTTACATAAAGCATCAAAACATCTGACATTGCTATTAGATTAATCTTTCTTTTAGTGTCATAGATATTACCCATTATACCAATAATACTAGACACCATCTTACATTTTTATCATTCAGAACAAAAAATAATGCTCAAAGTTTCTATATGCTGCAGTTCATCGAAAGGTTCAACAGTCAGAGCATTCAATTGACTGGACATAAATACAAACCTGTTTTCGATCTTATATGAAAAAAAAACGGCTACTGGCTTAGCCCTTTAGCTGCCGTAGAAAAAAGTACGTAATTACCTAGCAAGCCGGCTATAATTTGCAATTATTAATTTAATTAATTATTGATGAGACAACTCGTTTCCGGCGTGTTAAGCACATCACGCAGGTGGCAGCCATTGAATTACACCAAAATACAGTCGAACTTAGTTATTACGAGGAAGATGGGACCGACTGAATTTGCTCGTAATAAGCATTTCTCGTTATATCAGAGAATAGGTACTTTTAAATGCTTACAAACATACCCATCACATGAAGATATAGATTATCTGGAGCTGTCACCAATGCTCCCTCTAAGTCAAGAGGTAAGATGCGCACAAATTTCAAATTTCAATTTCAAAGGACTTTCTGTCTTGTAGTGCGTGCCAACCCATAATGAGTGTGCTGGGGCTTCCCAAGTGCTGCGCGGCGCAGCTCAGAGGGAACGTTGGTGGTCACATAACACAAAAAGTCGCAATTCAAACAAAAATAGACAATTAGAATTTATTTACAAACCCGTCACACACAGATTACATTTTTCTGCAGTAAATTCAGTACTCTCATGCAAATGTCACTAACTCCTAAGATATTCACAGTCAATTCTCGGTGGAAAGGCATTATATTAAAAACTTGAAACATTTTTTTACATAATTAGTATTTCTTAGCAAGCTCAGTAAATAATCTTCGTAATTAACAAAACCAGTCCTGATATTTTTTAAAATAGTAAAAAAGTTTTGTATATTATGAACTAATGAATAAAAAACACTTATAATGACGATTGGCAGTATTTATTATTTAAGTATTTATTATCACATGTTTGTTGAAAAATTAAATAGTTTATATAAACAAAACTCATTTTACAATATGCATATACATTTGTACAAATTCAATAACTCATTATGGACATTTTGACATAGTTATCCTTCATTTGAATAAATCAAAATCAAGTGAAATTTCTATTTTGATATTTACATTTTTCAAATTATTTTTACCAATAGTTTCAATGATAATAATCTACATAAGTAGTTCAGGGTGGATGAAAATCTGAAAAAAGAAACACTTTTTATTGTATCTATTAAATTCATGTACATAAACTCCCGATATCAAAGCGTTTCAACAGAAATTGTATAACAAAAAAATGTTATATGATATTCAGCCAACATCTCCCTTTAGTGACGGTAAACATAGATGAATAAGGAAAAGATTAGTTATCTCTTGGTTGTCTGTGCCTTATTTTCTTAATCAAATGGATGGAAAGTGAGGAAAACAAAACTCAATGTGTCCATTGAGAGATTCGAAGTCTTGACAGCTCAACAAATACGGACTCAGTAATTTTGAATCAATGTTATACATATTACTACGTCAATGCAATGGTAAGACAATCAGAAAATCTTATCTTCGAGATAATGGCATCTTAGGTTTTATTTAATACATTTTCTATTGCATACAGTTTTAGTAGCCCGCTGTGGTCTAGTTGGTTAGAGCTTGCTTTACCGACCAGGTGGGTCTAGGTTCGATTCCCGGTAAGGTCAATGTCAAAATTGGATTTTTTTCAATTTTAATTTGAGATCTAAGACATGGGTGTTTGTGAAGTCAATTCTCCTTGAGTTTATCTCATGTGACTTTTAAAAATTCTCATCGAGTATATCTCGTATGATCTTTCAACTTAAAAGTATTTGACGCATTGGTGTAAGCTGTAATGTCAAATATTATTAAAATAAAAAATAAAAAAAAAAAAGAGTATTTTTAATTCCTGACTGATATTTTCGTATATATGTTGTATATACTACGCTAAGACAAAAAGACAATATTGTACATATCAATCAAATTAAAAACAATGTAATATCTGTGAATCAATATATTATATTTAAATTTTACTATATAGACTCTATATTTAAGTGTCACTGTAAAATGATATACATAGGTATTGTTAGTATTTTAAAATAACAGTGTATCCTACCATTGCATCAATATATATCGCCTATAATGGCATTCGTAGCTCTAAACAGGCTTTTTGTCAATAGCGATTCATATATTCAACATTCATATAGCGATATGCTATGGCAAAAGAGTCATTCTATTTGATTTAGGCTTTTTTCTATTAATACTAATATATATTAGAAATGAAACTATATGGAAACAATAATTTTATAAAATTGCGAGTAAATGTAAAATTATTTACCTCTAAATCGAATACATATTTCAGATTATTTAAGTCCGCAACCACAATGCCCTGAAAAAAATACCAGTTCCAATTAATCCCTGGAAAATTATTTAAGAAACGTTTTTTAAAAGCTTTCTTTCTGCATAGATACTATATATTTCATCAATATAATAGAAAAAAACTGAATACGGTACAAGAATTTAGTTTATTTAATTAGCGTTTATGTCAAATATTTTCATTTAAAAAATGTTAGACTCACTTCTAGGACAGAATCTCGGACGAATACATTTATTACGCGCATTCCTGACATATCCTTTTCGGCAGAAGCATCCTTCGACACACATCTTATTACACCCTCGCGACTGGATCATGTAATTGTCACAAGTGTCAGGACATGCAGTACCGCACGTCTGATAGACTTCATTGCGTCCACATCTGCATCTACCTACAAATTTACAATAATCTATTTATTTTCAACAGCCACGTAGATTAGAATGAAAATTTTATGAAAATATTAAATCAACTCGTTTTCGATAGTTAAATAATAAATCACCAGTTTTTCAAAACCTATTAGGGGCTCTTTGTTATGACCTATATATATAAATTAAACTTTTAACTTAAGATAAATTACTATTTTTCATACATGGACATTCTTTCGGATTTATACAGTTGCCAGCAGAATCTCGCACATATCCAGGCTTACAGAAACATCCCTCCACACACTGGTAGGTGCAAGGCCGCGAGGTATCATCATAGTTATCGCACGTATCCGGGCAGGCTGTGCCGCACTCCTTATATACTTCATTTGGTAATTTACATACTGTCGGCGGTGGAAGTTCTGTGATAAAAAAACAATATTTAAGCTTTTCAATGAAAACGGTAATAATTTCATTGCATAATCCTCGTCCTCTGTCACAGAAACATCCTGCTACACATTTGTTATGACACATTTGGGTGAAAAAATATTTTCATGTTATAGCCTCACAACCTTCTTTAAAATTACATTATTATAAATAGTCTAATAGATAAAAAATTATCTATGTTCAAAATATATTATCACCTAAAAAACTGTCAAAAAATTTTCATCCAATATTTATCGCTATTCATTTAAAAATATAATATATAACGAAATGATAATTTTCCCTTATGTAACAACCAATATTTATTTATTTAATTAATTAACTTTGCACAAGGTTGACAAATTATTAATTTAAAACTTTTACAATGGAGAAAAAAAATTTTTTTTTTTTTTTTAAACCATGTCCGCTCCCAATGTGGAGCATATGGACTCCTAATGGAGTTTATCTCAACAGAAGTGTTTCTACACGAACTGCTTGTTACTCAGTTGCTCAACCTCTCTTTTTCCAAAGAGAGTAGGGATAGAAGGATTGGGCTAGGACAGGATCAGTGGTAAGCTAATCGCTGTCGATACACCCCGTTCATAGGATAGGAAAGGTGAGAGGGGGGAATTCAAGACATCACATACATCCATGCCTTTGAACAGAAATTCATAAATTGATTGAAAAATCAATTTATGAAACTGTCCGTACCGGGATTTGAACCCGGGCCCTCTGTAGCCGAAGCCAACACCGTTGACCACTCGACCACACAGGCGGCAAAAAATAGTACAATTTAATATTAAAAGCAGTAGAAAAAAAAAATGGCAAGGAAGTCAACTGAGTTAGCTCCGACAAACTCTACTTTAATACATAAAAAATAGTATTCGTCGGAACTCACCCACGTCTACGTGGAATATATCGACATCCGAAGCAATATTGTTGAACACCGTTAAAGCTCTCTCCAGTGGCATCCCCATTGGCAGGCTGGTTCTACACCTTGGGAGAACAAACAATTCATGTCCGCGATTTCTCAAAAAATAATCAGGAACATTTAGATTCACATTCTCAAGAATGGTGAAATTCTCATTTTAGCCTCGTATAAGTCGAAAGAAATATATGGCCAGATACATTTCTCTTTGAACGTTCAAGCTGTTGAAGTTAAGCATGCCTAAGAGAAAGTCAGTTGGATAAAGCCATGGGTAATATCCATACACCCTCATGTAGAGAAGTCTCAAAAATTTCTTCTGAATCTTCTCCACCATACGGGTATATTTCGAGCATCTTGGGGCCCAAACAATTGACCCACTCTCAAGTCTGCTTCGAACCAAAGCGTTGTACATTAATATTAGAATTTTAAGTCTCGAAAAGACTCTGCCGGTACGGATGATAAAGCCCAACATTTGTAATGCTTTTTTGCAAGTAATCTTAATGTGATTATTGAATGTTAGTTTGCTCTCAAATTGTACGCCAAGATCTTTGACTGATGAAATTCGCGAGAGAATTCGGCCATTCATTGAATAACGGAAAAATAACACTCGCGACCCTCTTGTAAAGGATAAAAGATTGCATTTATCAATATTGAAATCGAGTTTGTTACACCGCCCCCAATCTATTATATTATCTATATCAGACTGAAGACGATGACAATCATCTAAGGTGACAACCTTCAAAAAAAGTTTCAAATCATCAGCAAATAACAAGAACATAGAATTTTTAATAACGTTTGCTATATCATTTATGAAAATAGTGAACAGCAGTGGCCCCAGGTTTGAATCCTGCGGAACACCAGAGTACGTGCGAAACGGCATTGATTCGAAAAGCCCATACGATACGTATTGTTTTCTGTTCCTAAAATAACTACCGAAAAGCCTAACAAAACCATCAGACAAACCAATCAATTGGAGTTTTTCCAAAAGAATGTCATGATCGACCCTGTCAAATGCCTTCGAGAAATCATTGTAAGAACAGTCAACTTGCAGTCCTTTATCTAATGCTGTCGACACGTAATCCGTAAACACCATCAAGTTTGTGTCGGTTGATCTTCCGACTCTGAACCTATGCTGCTCATTAATTATAAATGGTTCAATCCTTTTTTAAAATCATATGATGCATAATCATCTCAAGAACCTTAGCTGGCGCTGAGAGAACAGCCACCGGTCTATAATTTTCCACTGATGATTCTGCGCCATTTTTAAAAATTGGTGTAATCTTAGATATTTTCCATATTTCAGGGAAAATGCCTGATTTCATAACGAGATTAAATATATAACACAAAGGACTTTTGATGAGGTCAATACATCCTTTTAAAAAACATGTAGGCACCCTGTCGGGATGAAGCGAGCAGGTGTTTTTAAGTTTTTTGGTAAAAAAAATTAAATCTGATATCATCATCATCGATTTGCATGGCATCAATGCATTGGGCACAATTTGTACGACTTTTCAAAATTGATTCAATATCTGTGTGTGGTATATCATTTTTTGTGTGGTATATCATTTTAGTATACAGATCTGAAATGGCCAGCAAATGTTTCTGCCACCCCCAGACCTGCCACCTCACGACCCTTCCAATTCATTGTCTCAGCGAATCCACCATCGTTTCTGATAGATTTGATATAATTCCAAAAAAAAATTGAATTTTCACGTATGCAATCTTCCATCCTTTTCAAATATGTTCGGTAGGCTAATCGAATATTTTGTCTCAGCTTAGATCGACATTTACTAAAAATTTGATAGTCTCGAGGACTCTTAGAAGCCTTCCAGGCTTTATGATATAAATGCTTTATTTTAATGTCCCCGATAATCTCTCCAGAAAACCACCTCGGATATCGCCTTATACCACGGCATGGTGACTTCCTTGTGAAACATACATCGAAAATATTATATAAAGACACGTAAAAATGATTAACCGCCTCATTCACATCACAATATTCATAAATCTCACTCCAGTCCACTTCACTCATTGAAGAGTCGAGCTTTCCAAAGTCTCCGTTCTCAAAATTCCACCCCCTCCACAGATAAGTATAATGCGAGGGTAATTTGGTATGAGAAGTGTGAGCCTTATGAACATCATATAGAAAAACTAAAGAAAGGTGATGTATATCCTCCCGCACAAGCGGGGACATACACCGTGAAATTAAAAAACTACTGATACTAAAAATCTTGCCTAATAGTCCACCGTTGTAGTTGAATACATCATTGTACTGAGATAGTCCGAAAACTGAACACAGAAATTCTAGGTCATTACTGACACTGTAACCACTGCGTACAGAAACAAGATTTAAATCCCCCATCACAATGATTCTTCTGCCACTAAGTAAGCCAAAATTAGACAAAACCATATCAAAAAATAATTTGTATACCTACAGAGTACTCGATGGAGGAAAATATAAGACACAAATATAGGTAGTGTCTCTGGCACATGCTAGTTTGACCCAAAGATCCTCATTAGATGTCTCTAAAACATGAAAGCGTTCAGCCTGCAACCCTTCCATATTTCTAACACCCAAAAGACAACCCCCACCCTGCCTGTGTCCTGCCCCGGAGTCTCGATCCCTTCTAAATATGTTATACTGACTACCAAAATATTCACGGTTTAAAACACAGCTATTTAGCCATGTTTCCGTTAACGCTATGATATCATAGTAATCAACCAAAACATTGCCGAAAAATTCTTCACATTTTGTCTTCAAGCCGCGAACATTCTGGTAGTAAAACGATAATTTCATTCTTGATTTGCGTCAACTTGACGGTAATCGAGGTGTCTGCACTTTTGTCACCCACTCTTTAATAATGAGTGACGTGGCCAATTTTCGGTCTTTAATATAAGTCCCGATATATTAGAAGGGATTCCTACCTTAAAAGACGCGTAGTCACCCTTCGACTTTAGTTTCACTACTGTGAAATTAGCAGGTTTAAGTTTATTAAGATAATTGGTCAAAGTTTCAGAGGTGGTTTCTGTTTTGTGACATATAATATCTTACTTGGACAATCACATGGTAGTACACATTTTCCATCAGCATTACGGACAAAGCCTTCCTTGCAGAAACATCCAATTACGCATTTCTCGATGCAGGCTGTCGGAGGGTTTTCATAATTTTTACAAGTTAGTGGACAGGCTGTCCCACAAGATTTAAACTCTTCATTCGGAAGATCGCAAACTGGTTCTGGCGGTTCTTGAATAATCACATTAAATATTTTTAGTTATATAATCTAATCTATTTGATGGCAGCATTCTTTAAAAACATCAGATATTGACTAACAAAATCAGTACAGATGGAGAAAATGCACTCTTATACATATCTTACTTGGACAATCACATGGTAGTACACATTTTCCATCAGCGTTTCGGACAAAGCCTTCTTTGCAGAAACATCCGCTTACACAATTCTTGGTGCAGGCTGTTGGAGGGTTTTCATAATTCTCACAAGTAAGTGGACACGCTGTCCCACAAGATTGAAACTCTTCATTTGGAAGGTCACAAACTGGTTCTGGTGGTTCTATAGTAATTACATGAAATATTTTTAGTTACAAAATCTAACCCATTCAATAGCAGCATTATTTAAAAACATCACATATTAACTGAAAAAATCTGTGCAGATGGAGGAAATAAACTCTTATTCAGTGGAACCTCTCATAACGAGCACCTCTTATAACGAGTAATTCTCATAACGAGCAAAACAGATTGTGAAAAAAATGCTCCCTTAACGAGTTTTGGAAAGATCACTTTCACATCGTTGCTTGCCACAAGATTATTGACAAGGCGTGGGAAGGGGTTACCAAGAGAACCCTCACTCCAGCTTGGAAGAAGCTTTGCCAAGGAGCGTTATCGAATGTGACTTTGAGGGGTTTGAAACAGTACCTGTGAAGTCTACAGTCTACAAGATTGTATCTTTGGCCAATACCATGGGACTGGAGGTGGATAAGATCAATATTGATGAGCTTGTGGAAGAATACAGTCAAGTGCGAACCACCAAAAAGCTTATGGAGTTGCATTGTTTTTCACTGCAAGAAGTTATGGAGGAGAGTTTGTTAGTGGAAGAGGAGGAAGTAGCCGAGCAACAATCTTCTGGCGCAATAAGAAAAAAGCTGAAAGCATGTGAAACTGTTGCATCGTATATTGAGAAGCATCACCCTAATAAGGAGGTGGCGTTGCATTTTACAAATTTATTCAATGATAATGCTGTCACATTTTCACCAAATATTGAAGTGTTGGCAAAAACAAATGTCTGCTAGTAAAAAATAATTAATTATTTGTCATAAATAATAAACTAGTTGATTTTTTATCTTTTTTTACAAATTGAAATCGCATTCCAGGTTGTAACGCTCTTAAACAATTTATAAGTATGTAATTTTACTTTAATATATGTTAAAAATATAAAAATTGATTTTTGTTCCGGCATGGAACCCATTATTGTATTTTACATTGTTTTATTGGGGGAAAATTGTTTCGCATGACGAGTGTTTCACATAACGAGTAAGATTCTGGAACGAATTAAGCTCGTTATGAGAGGTTCCACTGTATATATCTTACTTGGACAATCACATGGTAGTACACATTTTCCATCAGCGTTTCGGACAAAGCCTTCTTTGCAGAAACATCCGATTACACAATTCTTGGTGCAGGCTGTTGGAGGTTTTTCATAATTCTCACAAGTACGTGGACACGCTGTCCCACAAGATTGAAACTCTTCATTCGGAAGATCACAAACTGGTTCTGGTGGTTCTATAATAATTACATAAAATATTTTTAGTTGCAAAATCTAACCAATTCAATGGCAGCATTATTTAAAAACATCACATATTATCTGAAAAAAATCTGTGCAGATGGAAGATATGCACTCTTATATATATCTTACTTGGACAATCACATGGAAGTACACATTTTCCATCAGCGTTTCGGACAAAGCCTTCTTTGCAGAAACATCCAATTACACACTTCTCGATGCAGGCTGTCGGAGGGTTTTCATAATTTTCACAAGTTAGTGGACAGGCTGTCCCACAAGATTTAAACTCTTCATTCGGAAGATCACAAACTGGTTCTGGCGGTTCTTGAATAATCACATTAAATATTTTTAGTTACATAATCTAATCTTTTTGATGGCAGCATTCTTTAAAAACATCAGATATTGACTGACAAAATCAGTACAGATGGAGAAAATGCACTCTTATAAATATCTTACTTGGACAATCACATGGTAGTACACATTTTCCATCAACGTTTCGTACAAAGCCTTCTTTGCAGAAACATCCACTTTTGCAATCTGCAGTGCAGGCTGTTGGAGGGTTTTCATAATTTTCACAAGTTAGTGGACAAGCTGTCCCGCAAGATTGAAACTCTTCATTGGGAAGGTCGCAAACTGGTTCTGGTGGTTCTATAATAATTACATGAAATATTTTTAGTTACAAAATAAAATGAATTCGATCGCACCACTACTTAAAACCTTTGGTAAATTTTGCTTTACAACATGCTACTCTTTTTCTTTTTGAAAATTAACTAAATTCTACCCATAATAATGAAATTCTGAAGGAAATTTAATGACGATTAGGAAAATTTCAAATTATTGTACCTACATGGAAATCAGAGAAACCGATAATTTTCGCGAAATATGAATATAATATCAGTATGAAAAAGTCAACATAATATGTCAAGGCCACAAGGTACGAGGCGCCACTCAGTTTACGGCAGTGAATTTGAACGTCTGGTCTCGTGACCCCTCTCTATTATTAAATTATGGACATGCTTTCCAATGAATTTGATGATGATTTAGAAGAAGACGTGATGAAAATATCTTCTGTTTATCTTGTAAATAACAAAGATATTGGATTCACGAAATAAATCAGCAAAGAAGTAGGTTCGGTAAATTTCATACTCTTTTTGACGACTTGGTAACAGATAACAAACGATTCCATAAAATAACTATAACATACATTGCAGTTTGAGGAAATAAATGAATATATTAAAGTTGACATCATTAAAAAGTGTATAAATGTTCGTGGGAATAATCATACTCGAGAAAATCAGCCTTATGTCTTAGCTAAGTAAAATATATAATAACATTATTTATTGTTACGAAAAAATCTAGCTTAAACTTAAATACATATTCATAAAAAAATGGCAACCACAAATGCCTAATCTGTCTAATGTCTCTTTGTATAAAATATGCAAACAAAAAGTAACAACAACTTCAACGTCACTCTTCGAGCGTTCGGCAGCAACTGACGCATGTGTTGTCAGGGACACACTGGAACACGCTGGTCATAACACGTCAGGTGGGCTATTTATCCCCACCACGGTCAACACAATATCTTGATCGCTTGTATCGTGTGGGGTATGACCGCGTTGCATGTTTGCAGTGCGTTCCTGTCCCATACAATACAATGGCAAATATGTAGCTATGATTTCATCCAACACGCTTACGTGTCGTCGGGTGTCGGCAGTATGTTTCCGCCTTTAGTGTGACTTATAAATTTTAATAGGAAAAAACATCGTACATAATTATTATGTTACCGCATAATAATTTTGAATTTTAAGTGTAAATCAGGGGTCGTCAACCTTTTTATGCCTACCACTCACTTTTGCTTATTTTTCATGGTTAAATTTCCTTACCGCCCACCAACATCGCTATATTTCAATCCAGTATATGGGTAAAAAAAAGTCCAGAAGGAATTTAGGAGAAATAAAAATCCCCCACCGCCCATCACGGAAGCCTTTACTGCCCACTAGTGGGCGATACGGACCAGGTTGACGACCCGTGGTTTAAATGAATATCCTCAATCGTTATGAGAAGAATATGATTTTTTTCTTACCACAACTGCTTACCAGAGCCACATCTAAACAAAAAAGACAAAAATATATCATTAGTAAATATATTTTTTTAACCATATCCAAATACATAAAAATTCAATAGAAGTTTTGCTTGTTGCTCAACCTCCCCTTTTTTACAAGAGTGGGAGTAGAAAGATAGGGCTAGGACCAATGTTCCCTCTAATTTTTCTATTAGGTGTGCGGTGCATCACCTACTTAGAGCAAATTTTTAGCAAAATAAAATATGCCCAAATATTTATGCAGGTACTCACTGACTTACTCACTGACGCTTGATAAATTAATTAGTCATATCATGCCCACTCAATGAAAACCTTAGGAAGCAATAAATTTTGTGAAAACTTTATAGTATTCTTAATCGATTTTTTGGCTCTATATCCACAACACTCAACCTAATATTTATTTGTTTCAGCAACAAAAGGATTACTTAAAATTTAACTTCACACAAATACAACTTCAATATGGTTAATGTAATTAAAATATTTTTTTTAAGCCATGTCCGCTCCCAGTGGAGCATATGGACTCCTAATGGAGTTTATCTCAACAGTAGTGTTTCTACGAGAACTGCTTGTTACTCAGTAGCTCAACCTCTCTTTTTCCAAAGAGAGTAGGGATAGAAGGATAGGGCTAGGACAGGATTAGTGGTAAGCTAATCGCTCTCGATACGCCCCGTTCATAGGATAGGATGGGTGAGAGGGGGGAATTCAAGACATCACATACATCCATGCCTTTGAACAGAAATTCATAAATCGATTAAAAATCAATCTATAAAACTGTTCGTACCGGGATTTGAACCCAGGCCCTCCGTAGCCGAAGCCAACAACGTTGACCACTGGACCACACCAAATATAACATATATATTATTGATGAGCTTAATTATGACAGAAAAAATTAAATATTTATTGAATTAACTTTTAAATTTAGGTTTTTCTTAAAATTATTTTTTCCCTCTGCTGTCCATCTACCCAATATTTAAATCATATATGGGCAACCACCGGCCCGCCGAGCTATTTTGTCCGGCCCTGATTCATCTCGGCGAAGTTATAGAGAAAGAAATTAATAGTTCCAGAGACGGATTAAATAATGGAGATGACACGTGCGCTGGCAGTGGCTCCACTCTATTAGCTTATGATCACCACCGCTTGGACGAGATATAAGAAGTAGCAACGTGTTTTATTTGATTTGATTTTTGAACGGAATCAGTCTTTATTTTTTCGGCAGCTATAAATTTTAAATTACACTAATATTGATTGTTAGTTTGTGCAATTGGTCTTTTTCATATTTAAAATCTGCAGCTCACCCTATCAAAAGCATGCTACTCCATCAATTTTTCTTCTGGGAATTGCATTTCCAAATGGTCATAGAGCAATTGGATGAATCTCAAGATAATAATACATTTTTCACATCATCTCTCCCACAAACTGTCTCACTATAATATTGAACTCTTAATTTATTTATTTTTGCTTTAGCAAATTGAGTGGCGTCGATAGTTGTTATATTGCTTTTTTTAAATTATTTGGACACTGATAATAGTTCACCTAGAACATCTTTCGAAATACTTATCACAATGTAAATTTGAGGATCTTTCAACATTTTAATTAACACTATTAATTTTTTGATAGTAGGAACCGTAGTAACTGTGACATTTTCACAGTCTTATTAGACTGAATAATTGATGGTGTCTTAACGACGTACAGCGCAGCCAAAATTGTTGCAGCGAAAGGGATAATAAGGTGTTTTTACAGCAATTTAAAAGGCAAGACGAAGTAAAATAATGAAAGAACTTTCTTGCTGCGAGAAATGAGTTTGAGAAAAATATGCATCATTTGGTGAGTATAATAAAATTTGCGATGGCTTAGTGCAGGGTGGGGAACCTTTACTTCTCTAAAGGCCGCATTCATTTTTCTGATTCGACATAAGGCCGCAGTAAACATTGACTACTGAATCTTTGTCCGAAAATAGGAATTTACGGTCAGAATATGTCAGGAATTTACATAAATTTACAGAATTACAGAATTGGCCAGAAGGCCGCACCAGAGTAGCCAAAAGGCCGCAGGTTTCCCACGCCTGGCTTAGTGTAAGTATTTAAACAAAAATAAAAAAAAACTTATTTTTAAAATATTTCTACGTGTGACCTGTGCGAGGAATGAAAACATGTTTGCGGGTTCATTTTGGGAGGTACAAATTAGCAAGAACATTGGCTAGGGCAAGACTAGTGGTTAGCTAATCACTCTCTCTAAAACTGTTTGTACTGGAATTCAGACCAGCCAACACCGCAACTGAAGCCAACAGTGTTGAACACTTGAAAGTGACCCAAAAATATTAAGTAAAAATCTTATTAGGTAATGATCCTTTGATAATTATTTATGATTAAAATTATCTAAATTGAATATTGTTGAAATACTTACAATTAAGTGACAGCACTATCGCAAACACTACGAGACGGTGATAGCCAAGTGGCATTGTGTTAAAATTTACTTTGATTCTCAATTACACAAGATGTTTCCCTCTTATTTATATGATGAGCTAAAATGTAATTAATAGCAAGGTGACAATGATTTTTAATTAAAAAAAAAACATTATATTTGTCGCACGCTGTGGTCTAGTTGGTTAAAGCTTACTCTACCGATCAGGTGGGTCTGGGTTCGATTCCCGGTAAGGTCAATATCAAATTGGATTTTTTCAAATTTAATTTCAGATCTAAGACATGGGTGTTTGTAAAGTTAATTCTCCTTGAGTTAATCTCATGTGACTTACAAAATTCTCATCGAGTATATCTCGTATGATCTTTCAACTTCAAAATATTTGACGCATTGGTGTAATGTCAAATATTTTTTTAAAAATTAAAATTTGAAAAAAAAATATTTTAATAATAAATTTTTCCATCATCGTCATGTATAAAATACATTACCTGAGTAAAGCTTTCCTTTGCTGTACATATACAATCACGATCACGTTGCTCCAGCAAATTTGCTATTTTATGTAGCAGCTCATTAAACAATCTTTATTTATTTATTGTTAAAAATTAAAATTACAGTACATGACATAGCAGCTGACGCCAATTCGCCATGTACTTGAAAAATATAATAAGACAAAATATAAAATAAAACTACATAATACACCAAAATCAACATAAAAAAATAGTAAAATTTAGCAAACAGTTCACAAATACTATCACTAAAAATGCCCACTTCTCTAGGCAATCCGTTGATCAATCGAACGGCCCTTGGAACTGGTGACTCATACCTCCTAAGCGAGGTACAGGTTTTTGCTCATAGTTTCGCCCACGTAAGAATAAATTGGGAGCATGTAAATTAATAGTCATGAGAATTTCAGGATTATTAACTCGGCCCCGAAGGAGAAAAGAAAAATGCTTTAAGCTTAAAATGAAATAAAATGCTTTAAATGCTTTATGACTGAGGAAAGATTTACCTTTGGGAAAATTTATTCTATCATGAAACATAATTTAGGAAGTGATTATTATTTTTATATTATTGTAAATAAACCATAACATGGGAGGCTGCATGGTCAGCTGCCGTGGGCATTGAAATTTGATAGAAAAAATCCGCTTTAAATAAATATTCTTGGTCTCTTTGAAGAATTGTTATGAACAAAATACAGTTCATGTAGAGTAAAAAAAATGTCCGGTCCGAGAAGTCATGATCATTTTTTCAATCCAGTCCTTAACTTAACGAATGTAGTGATAGCAATTAGATAACCACTAGTCTTGTCCTACCCCTTTCCTTCTGTCCCTACTCTCTTCGGAAAAGAGAGGTCGATCAACTGAGTAACAAACAGTTCTTGTAGAAAACTTCTGTTGAGATACCTCCATTAGGAAGCCATATGCTCCACATTGGGAGCAAACATGGATATATAAACAATGATAAAATAAAATGAGATGAGTGGTGCAACCATGGCATCAAAAGACAAATAGACTGTGGTAAAATGTTTATTAGAAAGCAGCATGGAATACAGGTGACAAACAAAATGATGATACAGGAACTACAGTAATCTACGAAATCAGTTCAAACATCGTCACTTACTTATCTTTGTTTCTTTCGAGTAGCTAATGCTACCTGTGTGAAATGTTTAAAACATTACCAGATAGCTGACACTGCCTATAAATGACGAGGTTGTATCAAAACATTGAATGAGAATATATGTAGAATGATAAAAATTATTCAAAATGTACAAAAAACCATCTTTGAGAAGAATTAAACTTTCATAAGATAAGTAAATATACAGGACTTTTCTGTATTCCGGCAATTTTTGCTCGGCGTTTTTAATGATTCAAAACAATATTCACAAAATTTTATTTTTATTTCGCTTTGAAAACTTGTTTTTTTTTCTTGGAAACCATTGGCTGTTTGACGCGATTATGGTTTCTTTTGAATGCTATGTGACGGGTACTGTAATACTCAAGTAAATGTCATAATAAATCAGGTCTGTAGAGTTACTTTGTGACCAGAACCAGGGGTCTGATGCTTGATATATTGTTTTAAAAAGAGAGGTTGAGTAACAAGCAGTTCTGTTGAGAAACCTCAATTAGAAAGCCACATTTTCCACATTGGGAACGTACATGGATTTGATAAAAAATATTTAGTTACAGTACCGTTTTTTGCAAAAAAAAAGCACTGTGATTATGTATTATAAAACCTATTCAAAAGTGTTGCATAAATTCTTCAATAGCATTATACTGGCTTGTCACCCTGTGTGTTAGTAAGTTTGACTTTATAACTATAATTTTACACCTGAGTCAACCGTATGAATGTGAGCAATTCTATTTCCAATAAAAAAATATGCAGCAACCGTGTCAATATTATTCAATGCCAACATAGTAACTAAAGCTCAGGGATTGCCAAATTATGGTTAATTGGTTACAAATATAAATAACATGCATCAAAATAGAAGTGTTATGTTATAAATAATGAACGATTTATTTATTAAATTGAGAAATATAAATCACGTGACTTCCAAAACTGGCATTTTAAAGCTGAGCGTATTATATGAAAAAGCACAGTCTTGCGTACGCTGCCACTTTTCACACATCACATAGGCTTTTCTTTTGATTTCGTTGGCAAAGCGACTGAGAATCTTATTTAGTTTAAACTGAACATTCCTTATACAATAGTACTTACTCTATGTAGATTACTCTTAAAAGACATTAAAAGAGTTATTGTAGGTCATTCTATATCATTTATACAGTTGAATCCATTTTCAACGACATTGCTTACAACGGCCAGTGCCGGCGCGAGGTTATTTGACGCCCTAGGCAACGATTATTGACGAGCCCTCTTTTTAACAAATCGTCCTATTCTTTTTCGAAATAATAATAAAAAAACATATCCTAGAATTATTTTTTTTATCCATCTCCGCTCCTAACGTGAAGCATATGGTCTTTTAATGGAGGTATCTCAACAAAAGTTTTTCTACGTGAACTGTTTGTTACTCAATCACTCAATCGATATTTTTCAAAATTATATAGAATACGATATATAATTACAACGTCACAATAAAATAAACCTTATTACTAGAGTATATAAAAATAATTTGAATACTCCATTTATTCACCCCTTTATGGTTTGCGCCCTAGGCGGTTGCCTATTTCGCCTGTATGATGGCGCCGGCCCTGACAACGGCTAATCATTTTTAGCGATGTAGCTGCAAAATCGAATGTTTTGTTTTTGTACAAATTACTATGAACATAAATTCGTTAAGTGCGATGTCCGGTTAGTATAATGTAATGTCGCCGGTCCCTCAACTGTCATTCTATCCGGATTCTATTGTATATGTCAATTACGAGGCGCTGCTGTTACAGCAGATGCTGGTCGGGCATGTCTTCTTCGTCTACTTGCACCTACCAATTCTGTCCTGCCCTGCGCTGCGTCGCCTGAATGTCAGCATACGCTTAGCCCAAAGCTCATTTTTCATATATAAATCACTACCAAACAAAAAACTTAAAGATGTGAGGGGACAACAGGTGGTTTTAGAAGTGATTGATTTGATTAACCATGATAATATTGAAGAGATTCATGAAATGCATGAAGGCTCAATGAAAAGAGGGGGCCCAAATTTCTACATACTCTATATTACAAATTGCGTGAGCGGCCTAGTGTGACATTTGCACGAAATCCTCATATTTATAGCTACACCTCTACGCCGGAGAACACTTCGTTAAATAATCTTCCAAAACATTTATTTCGATAAACAAAATATAACTGTTTTGCCAAATAGTTGTGCACATCTAGCTACTGCGTTCATCTCCATACTGTGACTGAAAATCGCTAATCTTAGCAACCAATGTAATTTATAAATTCATATGCGAATTGTTGGGAATGATTGATAGTCACAGATGATAACGAGTTCAGGGTCAATGGGCTTCAACTTTATTGCTAAACTTGAAGTTTGAAAAGCCCTGTTGGTCATCTGCCATAAATTAGTTTGAAGCGGTCCATCACAAATCAGAAATGTTTAATAGTCTGGATCAACGTTCCCTCTAAGTCGAAGGTTTAGATGCGCGGAAATTTCAAAGGCTGCGCGGACCGATCAAATATCAATTGCACAACTGTCTTGTAGTGCGCGCCAACCCGGAATGAGTACGCGGGGACTTCTCAACTGCTGCACGGCCGCGCACGCGCGCAGCTTAGAGGGAACGTTGGTCTGGATATCTAATTGCAAATTTCAGCACCCCTAAGATTTCTTTATGGCACATATTTTAATTTGAAAACCTCTATAATATAAATTGCATTTAAAAGAGATTTATTTGTACAAAATATGCAATTGAATAAACATTGCATCCCAGACATCATCAATTTTCTTCAATTGATCAAATATTTATAATTCAAACAAATCCTATATATAATTATCGAATCACAATTGCAGTATCAATGACAAATTATAGTCATTGAATGCATGTACAATGCGCTTGCTATCATTAGAGTGGGGAGCATGTTGTATAGCGAATGCTTTAAAGTGGCGCATTAATTATTAAATTATTATTTAATATGCTTGGACAATTACAATAAAACATATCTCTCGGTCAAACCTCAGGCAAGAATTCCCGAGAATTAAATATAAAAAAAATTCATCTGATAACTTTAATTTGTACATCTTGCAAAGCGATTATCTGTCCCCAGTCTCAGCTACAGTAACACTGTTAATTTTTATTTATGTTTTTAGCATGTATGCTCCCAATGTATGTACCACATTGGGAGCAGACATGGTAAAAATTCTTTCATGTGTATACAGGAGATGGGCAGAAAACAGGTTAATATGGAGCCACCCGGACATTATATACATCAAAATCATCTTTACAATAATATATGCATGATGTTTCTTCGTCGTATTACTAAAAATATTAATATCAAATCTTTTCACATCTAGAAATATATTTTATATGATGAATTTAATTCAGATAGTAAAACATATCAATCTATATTCATTTTTTTGCACCATGTCCGCTCTTAACCTTTAGACGAGTGAATGGATCTATACTGACCTTACTATACTTTAGACCAGTGTCTGCCAAACTTTTTTACTCCGCGGCAATGTGCAACTGGTGAATGGGAATAGTACCACGGCACACCAAATAAAAATATGCTTTAAAAAAGGAAATGTTACCCTTAGAAAATAAAATATGAAAAATGTGTGGCGTTGATTAATGTATGAACGTGACAAATACAGTAAAACCCCCATTTACACTATAGTCGGGACCGTGTAATTGGGGGTGTGAATGTCATACAAAATTAAGGATTTGGTTTTTTTTTGCGAAAAATGCAAAACTAAGATTTCCCTTATGGATGAAATATTTAGTTTTTGTTGTAGTAAATATCCCGCACACAGACAGACGCCCAGCTATGGGTGTATAGCCTGGCACGTGTTGAATACACAAACGCTAGCCAACATTTGACTGTATGTGCGGCACAGACGGCCGTCTCATAGTAACGACAATACGACCGTGCAATTGGGGGATTTGCGGCGAAAATTTCAAGCCAGCGCGTAATTCGGGGTAGTGTAATTGAAGGTTCCACGGTACTTATTTGAATGCGTAGATGTTGAATTTAGTCAAAATTGGAGACAATTGAAATGAAAAAGCATTATTCAAAATTCAAATTATTAAGGCTTCTTCCACCGCAGCACACTTGAGACTTGCGGCACACAGTTTGGCAGACACAGCTTTAGACACACTCCTGTGTTGAGTAAAAAGTATGTCCATACTCAAATACAGATAAATGGCGCAGACATACATACATGTAAGTCCATACTCCTTTAAAGATTAATGTAGAACATATGGACTCCTTGTGGATATTATCTCAACAGAAGTGTTTTCACGAGAACTGCTTGTTACTCAGTTGTTCAACCTCTCTTTTTTTCTTTGCTTTGCTTGTTTTATAGGATGGGTGGGTAGGATTTTTTAAAAACATACCTTCAAACAGATATCTATGAATCAATTGACAATCAAGTGACCACTGTAACCGAAGCTAACGACATTGACCACTCGACCACGCAACCAACTCAAAATACAGAAGGGATTATCGGAAATAAATCACAATTTTACAAATATAATGATCTTTATTTTTGATGTTTTTTTAATGTATGTACAAATTTACCATTTTTAAATAACAGCATACAATAATTGTTATTGTAAAAAATGTCTTTGTATTTATGTAGCACACTGTGCGGTATCTTTTACCTGACTAGAGCGTATCTAAAAATGTCTTTTACTATTATTTGATTTATATACGAAATTAAATGTACAATATTTAAAAAACTATTTAACATGGCAAAAGGCACCCTGAATATAAATGTATGTAACTATCTGTAAATTCAGCTCAAAATGTTTTAAGTAACACAATAATTATTTAGGAAGAAAAACGAATTGATTTTTTTGATTTAATGTAACTTTTGTGACAGTTCTTTAATTAATTAAAACCAAAAATATTAATAATGATTGAAGGAAGCCCTCTGAATGTTTTAAAATGAATATTATGTTACCTGAAAAAACTGCTTGAAAATAACAAAGAATAGCAGGTAAAATAATAAGAAATAAGTTATTATTTATAGTTTTATTATAAAGGTATATATATTATATGTAATAATATTCTTTATGACCTCGTTCATTTTAATTATAGAATACCTATGTAATGAAACTTAACGTATTTGGCTATTTACTTTAATCATTCAAATTAATAATAATGAATTTTTAATTACATGTATAATATAACAAAATATATTATATTCATAAAATTTTCGACAATCCTAAATATTAATTAGCACACAATAGATAAAAGCTGCATCTAAATAAATATTATATACATTTTGGCAGAATATCTTTTCAGGAATATTTTCAAACGACAACGATCTATAAGTAACGGTACGGTATCAATGTGATGGAATTTCAACAATTACATTCATCCGTTGCAATATAATAGAAAATATATATATATTTTATAACTGAGGACACATAAAAGAGAAATTTGTATCTTGTACAACAAAATATAAATAAATAATGATCATGCAATCAATACACTGGTATAGACGATATTTAAAACTACATGTATGAATAATAAACATAGTTAAATTGATGATTTTGTTATTCCACAAAATAAGCGGAACTACAATGATATCAATTTGTAAATAATTATTTATTTGGTATATGTACCGCAAAAATTGAATAATGTGCAAAGAAATTTGAAACAATTTGAATTGTCAAATTAATCCCTCATTTTTATCTATAACTTGGAAAGAAACATACAACAAAATTAATAGTTTATAATTAACAATATATAGAATTAGTAGTATGATCCTTAACACCTACAGTTGGCATATTAAAAAATTCGTATATTGGAGTTGCTTGTATAATTATATTAATAAGTAAATTACCGTTAAAGAGAAAAGAAATGTTTTTAATGTATTCACGGTTATTCAATGTTCCGCAGTACACTGTCGAAACAGCAAAGCTTTACATTTATACAAATATATAATTAAACTGATAATATTATTGAAATATTATAATTTAGAATCCTAAATAAATTAATATTAATTTAGGTTAACAGAAAACTCTCAATTAACTCGAGCAGATTGCGCAAGAGAAGATCCCATTTGACTCTTTTGTCTTTTTTTACGCATAGTAAGTTTTTACGCAAAATTACTTTTAAGTAATATAACATCGTTTAGAGGTCTAAATGACATCACATAATTTTGGACGAGTGGGATTTCGGAGATGAACCTTCAGGTACGATCCGCAGGAGGAAGAAAAGGGAATTGACAGTTGACAAGGAATCATGACAAGTGGTGGCCGTGTGCATCAAATTGGAAACAAATATGGTAAAAGAAAAAGATTTTTGACATAATATTCTTTAAATCCTTAACCCAAATTGTCACAAATCATCGTATTATTTAAATTTAAAATACTAAGCCCTTTTCTTCTTTTTAGTGTGATGTCATTTATGAACGTCCTCTGAAGATTTCCCAAAATTAATTTTAAAAAAAAAAAATCTGGGTTACTGAAATGTCTCAGTTATGCTGTACTTAGTTGAGAAGAAGTCAAATATATTAATAATATTTATTACTGAACTGTTTCTTAAAGTCAAAATGTTAATTTTATTAAGGTTTGGTTATACATAATTGGTGAAAATTTAATGAATGTTTTAGTAAGTATTAAACGTCATTGATGAATTATTTATATTTGGCACTCTTCTTATATGAAAGTGGCTGTTTTGTATTGTCGGTGTCAAACAGCTGTGAATTTAACCTAGGAAAATATATATTTACCTCAGCAATTATAATAAGATATGTTTTACCAAAGTTTTTTCTGATACTGACTAGCGGCTAGTATATAAACATTGTCCAGCGCAATGAAATAGAAATATGAACACGACAATTTTTAACTTGGTAAAATATCTCATAATTTTCAAATCCATTATTTGGATTGGATTTACTAACTTTACCAACACAACAAACTGTCAGAATACAAACATTAAACATTAAAATAAGATTAGAGTGTATTTAAATTAATCTATCAACCAAACCCAGTTTGGCGGAATAATTCCACACCATTTAAAATCGTTATAAATGTTTACGTGCAACTTAAAAAATAAAATATATGTAATGTGCAAAAGATCTTACGGCAAAAGATTAAGTTGACCGATTTTTTATCCATACTAGCAATGTAGAGTTATAATTTTGATGTACAATGTGATCTGCAGAATGACATATTATCAAAAATATTTAAGTAGGTTAGATTTATGAACAACTGCATTTTAACATTTGACATTTGAATTAAGACAAATTATTAAGTAACTTATATACAAATATTCGTGTAATTGATAGAATCAGGCTTATATGGATTTTAAAAACATCCCAGTTGAGTTAAGCATTCATCCAATAAAATGTACTTGTAAAAATGCACGAATGAAAAAAGTTAATGTTAATATCAATGTATTTGATTTGGTTAAGATGCGATTTTTTATTTGAATGTAATAAGGAACGCTTAATTCAACTAGGATGTTTTAAAAATCCAATTAAGCTAGATTCAATCAATAACAGGAATGTTTTTAAATAAATCACTTAATTATTTGCCTCAATTATAGGTGCCGCTGTCGACCAATTCACCCACCTTTAAATGCCGGCGATGAGTGAAACCAGCCCTTACATTATAACCCAAAAAAATTGAATATATTTTGATAAATATTTCATGTATGTGCATTAAAAAAATGAATTCTATTTTTATGTTTTAAATGTGTTTCATACACAGGAAAGATTAGAGCAATTTGGAAATGAATTTTCTGTGTGTGATTTAATCACCAAAGTGATAAATTCTATCAAATGACAGTAAATATACCATATTAATAATTTAATTTATAGATGTGTAGAGTATAATAGTGATGTTTTTTTATTGTTTTATAGTAATAAGTTATGAAGAATATTTCAGATATTTAATAAACATCATCTCAATCTGCCTAATTTAGTAAGAGGATAATCTTGATTTCAAACTGTAATATGAATTTTGCTATTCTTGCTGTTTGTATAGATAGCTGTAACATAAATATCTCAACAATACTCAGAAGGTTGTAACACATTTTAGATACAAATAATAGCAAATGAATGATTCTTCATTATTTCTTGCGATCTACAGAAGTAATCGATCATAAAGTGAAGTAGTTATAAACGGAAAATACCTACATATATGGAAATAATTTTGAGTGCCAAACACTAAACAATTTTAGTATTTTAGTTTGTTATTTATGAAAGATGGATGGAGAAAGATTAATGTTTTATTGTTTCAATCACTTATCATAAGTTTGTTAGTGCACATAACTACCTTGGCAAACCTATTATATACAATTCGGCCGTGACTATTTACTAAAGTATACTTAAAACTGAGCTAGTTATATTTCTATGTGTTGGCAACACTGACAGGATGGCTGAATTCTGAGCGCACATTGCATGGGCAACAGCGTGCTGTATTCTCTTCCTGATCTCGGTCGGGCGGTGCTTCGTCCGCAGGTTTCGCTGGAGCTCAAGGAGGAGACCGATAATGTCTCAAGATAGTCTGAAATTTCCGAATCTGATATGCTGCTCGGGCTTCGAATTGTGCATCCGTCTAAGCTTGAAGGATCTGGAAATAAATTCATATTATGAATCATACACACGTGGAAAAAAAGATCACAGATTTTATCAAATATTTCTTTCAAAATAAACCGAGAGTTAAATATTAAATGATTTTGAAGAGTAGATTTTTAAACGCTCGATGTTTGTGTGAAGGAGATAGTGGTTTTTGAATCTTACCACATTGAAATATGATGAATTGCAAATGGCGTTGGGTAATTATAATGAGAAAAGACAAATGAAGCATGATATTTGAAAGATGTGATATTTTCATACATAAAACAGATAGCTTAGCCTTTGAGCTGCCGTAGATAATTAGTAGTAATTACCTAGCGTGCCAGCTATAATTTGCAACTATTAATTTGATTAGTTATCGACGAGGTAACTATTCTCTGACGGGTTGAGCATGAAAATTTTTATGAGATCTCATCTGTGGCAGCCATCGAGTTAAAATATTTATATTACAATTTTAGCATGACAAAATTTACAAAAAAAATATAGAATATACCTCTGGTTAGTCTCTTCAGGTAGTTGGCTTCGCATGAATTCGATTTATTATGAGCGTGAGTTTGATCAAATTGAAAAGAAATTCGCTGCATAGGATCGGAAGTGTTGGACATAATGGAAATTGGAGAATAATCCATAGTCTTCCTGTTCACTCTGTTTGCGTTACCGTGTTTGGTACATGCAATGGAAGCGGGTTTCGGTAATTCATATTCGTTAAAATCACATTTGTGGTGCTTCAATGATCCTGTTGAAACTCCAGAATCATTCGAACTGGAAGAATCTCTGTTCTGCTCAGATTTGGTTGGCACACTGGAAGATCGTCGGATTTTTACCGACTCCTTTAATTTTAAAAGCGGTGACTTGTCGTGCTTCATCATTTTCTCAGGATCAGTTTGGTGAATTGTGACCGTTTTAAATTTTAAGCACTTTATAGGCTTCTTTACGCAATGGATGCACTTGTCGTTGACGCAAACATTTTTATGATTTCGTCTCAGCGGGTTCAAATCCAGCGTCAAATCTTTTTCGCTGTTGCTTTTTGTCATGTCCACAATCTCTTCAGCTCTCTTCAGAAATTCAGCAGAGCTCGACTTTCGTCTCGACAGCGACGAACTCTCCGTACTGTACGATACGCTGTCAATATTTACACTCGCCGAATCAGGCGATGCGTTAGATCCTAAACGGATGGGTTGCATGAACATGTAGTTTTGGTGGTCTTGCAGTTCATTTCCGCAATTGAGAATATTCTCTCGGGATTTTTTGATGCTATCAATCGATGACTGTTGAATTTCAGAACTTTCTAATTCGTCAATTATTTCTTGACTAAATCCGGCACTTCTTAAAATTTGAGCACAGCTTTCAAACTCTTCCAGCGTCGCTGATAAATCGCTGGTCGCTTTGCTCAGTATCGTCTTTGAGATTGTTTCAGGTGACGGCTCAATGTTAACATAATTGGATTGAGCTATAAGTGACATATTTGATTTATTAAATGTTTCGATCTTTGCGGTATCTTCCATAGATTTATTTTCATCAATAACATTAACTTCAATATTTGGCGGACAATCACAAATTTTAACATTTTCTTTTAAAACACATCTTCTGAATTTCTTTGGTACGTCATAATGTGTTTCAGGAATTTTTGTTGCAGCTCCAAATATTGTATGCTCCTACAAAAAAATAATAATATATAAAACAAAAGGTACTCCGAGACATACAACTTCCTTTACATGGAAAATTTCAGATTGACGTTCAGTAAAAAATATCAAATATTTTTGATAGATTCGGCAATAACTTTGTGAAAATTTATTTTAAATATAAAATGATATTTGAAAACTATGTCATTCCATTGATTGTGTTACAAATTATGACACGTGTTCCGCCGCTTTGAAAAGCATCTTCAGACTTACTGTAGTAAAGTTATTAGAAATCAACAGTTTAGAGTTCTTGGAAATCAATAAAATAACTAACAAAAATAAATCATTAGTAAATAAAATGTTAAATAGAACACACAGCTTACCACTGTTAAATTTATTTCCTATAAGATTTACTTGAAGTTTTTTACACACTTTACACACAAATAAATAGTGAGTAATCTAAATATTTTTTAATATTCAATACACTAGTATTAATTAAAATAAATATTCAATAAACTTACGTGAATAAGAGGCATTGGAGGTTTTGGCACATCATAATTATCATAAGGTCCAGAAAATGATCGTTTGGTATTTCGACAGGGACATAAATAAAGTGTCTTCGGTGGGATATTCGGGGCCAACGGGCAAATCGGAGACAGGGAACTGCCACTCTTTGAGCTTCTCATTCCGTCGATCATGCACGAACTCCTCGGAATGGAATATTCTGAAGTTGCTCCGCTGGATCGCGAATAAAGGGACGCTCTATCAGAATCAGACCGTCTCTCCATGACGGAGTCCATTGTCCAAGGCCCGCCGAGCATGCTGCTGGCCCCCGGGGTGGTAGCGGCACTGCTGAGGTGACTCATGCAACTGACACACCTGTCTAATGTTACATGTTTACTTGTTCCTCGGTGGTCTCTGGCTGAGCGGTTTAAATTCTGGTTATCGACAACCGACGCGGAATCATTAAATCCTATACTGCTGGCTGCTTCAGATTGCTGGCAACTCGTGTCCATATTCCAATTGGTTATCGATGCATTATGTTCCGCTTCGCTGATATCAAATATACTCTTTGAACTGAGGATGGCATCAGACATTCTTGGATTATTCTGAGACTTTCGGTCAAATCCTATAAAAAAAAATACAAAAATGTAACATGCAGATATTGTCAAAGTTTGCCACAAATAACGTGTTAAAAAAATTCAACTGTTTTATCTCAGAGATGTAAGATTCTTAAATGACTCCAATATCCTGGAAAAAATACATTATGAAAGTCACATGTAGTAAAATTACTACAAAAAGTTAGTACATAATATCGTCAGTAATGTCAGTATATTGACAGAAGGCAATAAGTAAAAAACACGATAATCGTCATTTTCAATAATCATGAAATTTTAAACAAAACTCCCTATTGATGAGTTCAAATATGCTGTTTAAAAATAGTTTGTATACCTATTGGCGGAGGTGACGCCTCGTTGAAGGCTTCAACCATCTTCTCTCCTTTGTCGGTGAGAAGGACCCATGTTCCTGTCAGTCGTCCACATCGCTTCCCTGCCTCTAAACATACTTTCCCGTCAACGAGGCCATATCGTCTGGAAATAAATAAAAAAAATAACATAAAACCACTTACATAAATGAAAGTTCAGATATAAGCGTATACTATAGTTTTTGACAATACACTTTTCGATGCACAACAATAGTGGCATGAATAATTGCTTCCAAGACACATTTGAAAGTTTTAATAAATAGTGTGTTAATTATTTTTAAAAAGCCCAATTGTAAATCTGTAGCTACTGGTTGGTGGGTACTATTTGAAAACATTTGGGAAAATAGATGATTAGTAGTTCAGACATTAACGGAGATACACTTCACAAACAATTGATTGACAAGCAATAACAAAAACTTCCCTCCTATACATTTTCTTCGACACCCCTGAATCACAAAATATCTCTACAAAATATTACTTCTACCATAAAACACTGGTTATGGTTTATTTTTTTCTTATTATAAGCTGATTGATCTAGACTGGTTTCGCTCATGACAAGCATTATCAAGCATTTGTATAATGCTCATAAGCGAAACTGGTCCCAATCATATAAAATCGCTCGCTGTGCTTGCTCTACTCATCAGGTATTTCAAATTTAGTTTTTTTTTTAAATTTAAATTTGAGATCTAAGATCTTGAATGACTTATGAAAAATTTTCTCATCGAGATTATCTCGTATGATCTTTCAACTTTAAAATATTTGAAACATTAGCTTTAGCTGTAATATCAGATTAGGCCATAAGTGGGCAACCCTTTTAAAACTCATTTTCAATGTGAGACCGCTAATCACTTAATTCGTTGAAATAACATATGTAAAAAAATCCAATTAATTTTCAGTAAGTTCAAGTACATTCATGTACTTGAAAAGCCTGAAGATGCCGGAAGGCGAAATTCGGGTCGTTAGCGACAAGATTAATGAAAGAGTACAGCATTCAGACAATTCATTTTTTTTTATTTTTTAATGTTTTTGTAATGAAATTTGAATTGCAAGCCTCTGGATTATAAGATAAAAATTAATTTACGTTACCTTTTATTTGAAAAAACAAACATCTTCTCAAAATCTTTTTAAATAAAATATAAGGGCAAATAATAAAAAGTCGTACTGACAACATTAAATAAAAAAAAAACCTACTTTTCAAAGTCTTTTCGGATAATCGGGATACGATAATTTCGTTCAAGCGGCATAATGAAATTTAGAAAAGGTGGCAAAATTTTCAGGTAGACGACAAACTGAAAACGTGGGGAAAATACTAATGATTAGAAAGGATATAACATTTTTCACACAAAAACGATAGCAAAAAAAACACCTCGAATCGCTTTTATCTGTAGACATTCTGACGTGATAAGGTAAGGTGACGACATTGGACAGTAGAAAACGCTTGCTTCGATATATATTGAAAATTTTGTGAATGAATTTAGAGCGATCTAAAATTATTAATCGAATCTTTTTTATAAAAATCCGCAGATGGTCGAATGTTCAACGATTTGGACTTCTGTTACGGTATTGACCGGTACAAATCCCAGTAATGAACAGTTTCTTAAATTGTTATTCTTAATCGATTTATGGATGGCTGTTTGAAGGCATGGATGTGTGTGATGGTTTTTATGTTATCCAAAAAAGGCCTTCTTAAAATTGTATTGCGCCTTGGACCTCCCAAGTGCTTTATTCGCCACAGAACACGCTAAATCAAGTCGCTTTCCAGCAAGTATTGACAGTGAACACCCTAAAAGTCATAATCAAAAGTACCAAAAATCGTATGATCGAAATGTACTTGTATCATAAAATTGATACATACTGAATTTTTTAAGCAAAATAATGTAATCTTTGCCATGGGTGTTTTTGGTTTAACAACTAGCAACATTCTATTATTTTTCGTGTGTTTTTCTTTCTGTAAAGCGAAATCTAAAAAATTGTTTTCTTTTTCGGATTATCGCACAATAATATTTATTTATTTTCTCCTTACGGCCTCTCGGTTCGTTCATAGTGAGCGGAGAACACAAACGATTTTCATTTGAAGCAGGATTTCAAACCGATTTATTTTTAGTACCTGCCTCATAAAACACTTCCCTTAAAAAATACCATAAAGTGTAAAATCATCATTAGGATACTGGCAACGTTTCATAAAGGAAATGTTTATTTATCTACGAGGGTAGTTTTCTCAGCACGTATAAAAGTCATTTGCAATTTGCATTATAAGTATTATTATAATGTAAGCAACATAGCTCAAACAAAATAAACTATGTGTCCTCGGTTTTATCAATTGAGGAATAGAAATAATAAAAAAATCGTAGAACTATGTTTTATTATTGTACATTTTAATAAATCGATAAACGTTGATAGAATACATAATATGTCTATCAAATGCATTGAATATTTGAGTCGGAGTCTTTGAATTTTTAACCAACCTCCTTCCCTGGCATAAACTAAAAGAACCGCAAATCACAAACAACAACAAAAAATCGCGAGCTTGTTTTGCTATTATTGAATTAATATTTCGACAAAACTAAAACTCAACAGATAATCTATCGAAAATACTAAATTTTATAGAACAATTGGGACCGGCTTCGCTCTGCGACGGAAAAAAATTACTGGCTTATGGTTAATAACAATAAATGCGGTATATTGTGCAAAATAGAAAATAACAATTTATCTATCGTTTGACATTAGGATAACGCGGTATCAACCAATGCAATGACAAGAAATTAATAAAATATATATGGATCAATTAAATCTAAGCCACTTTTGCGATCTATAAAAAAGTTTCAAAAGAAATAGTTTAAAATTATCATGCCACGTTAATTTTATGAACACGGAAAACGTTCGTAAAGGACATATACACGTACGATCGGAAAATCTGCACAAAAAGTTTGGATAACTTTTTCAATCAGTATTCTGATTATAAAAAAAATAAACCTTGCTAAAATATATCTCAATTACGTAGTTAACATTTCATTTTATACACGAAAAATATATTAAAATTTATTTCCGGACAAAAAATAACAGAAGTATTTTGCTATATTAAATCAGGAATCTGTTTTAACCTGATCTGTGCCGTGCGGTATTAATATGGCCGTGCATGGAGGGCCGTGATTTTCTTTTTTTTAAAAAAACCTAATAAATATGCCGCCTGTGTGGTCGAGTGGTCAACGTTGTTGGCTTCGGCTACGGAGGGCCCGGGTTCAAATCCCGGTACGGACAGTTTTATAAATTGATTTTTCAATCGATTTATGAATTTCTGTTCAAAGGCATGGATGTATGTGATGTCTTGAATTCCCCCCTCTCACCCATCCTATCCTATGAACGGGGCGTATCGAGAGCGATTAGCTTACCACTAATCCTGTCTTAGCCCTATCCTTCTATCCCTACTCTATTTGGAAAAAGAGAGGTTGAGCAACTGAGTAACAAGCAGTTCTCGTAGAAACACTTCTGTTGAGATAAACTCCATTAGGAGTCCATATGCTCCACATTGGGAGCGGACATGGTTTAAAAAAAATGTACTTTTTGGACATATAATAATAGTAAATTACAAACACTTACCGTATAAATACACGATGGGTCATTTCCGCCATCATTTATCCAAAAATGTTTCAAAAACGAAAATTACCGCCATATTCGCTCAGCCCTGCTAGCAACACATTTGAACACAACAAAAAAGTTTTTTTTAAAAATCGATGTATAATAGATTAAAAAACAATATCTTTAAAGTTTAAGTATCATACTATGATTGCAAGAGATGTCACTATATGCATGATATTTTAAAATTATTAAATACGTTTCTTGTGGCCTTTAAACCGCGTCTCAAATACTGCGTGTAAACACGCACATTTAGTATGGCCGGCCCTACGAGCACGACATTGTATGGCGTGTTAACACGTCCGTGGCAGAGAACCGGTTAAGAGAGGTACTGGTGTCTTGTAAATCAAGTATAAAGTAGAGCGTATTAATTCGCTCATTTTGTATGGACGGCCCCTTAAACACGGAATTGTAGAGCGAATAAACTCGCTTGCGGCAGAGATCCGGTTAAATTTACATTGTTATATTTTTGATGACCTAGGCAAAATATATAATATAATCAAAAGCTTTTTACAGAAAGATCATTAGTCGATTCACTGTATAACTTGTTTTAACTCCCTTTAAAAGAATACCGTCAGCAAAACGTACAAAGCTTACAATTTTATATACTGCAAATTCAGGAGACTGTGAAAATATAATGAATTGAAAATAATATAAAAAAAATACACATCATTGTACAAGATTGTTATTCATCTGAAATACAAATTGGTACAATTATTGATATTTTTTTTCGGATTTAAGGATAGTTTTTCTACATTCCTTTTTTACATAAAAAGTGACCTCTTATGTGGCATTGAATTTTCTGTTTTTTAAACTTACAAGAACTTTGCACACAGGGCCTAAGTTAACGATGTGATATTGAAAGATTTTTTTACGCACACGTTTTTTCCCCGACACAAAAGTATTCATTTGTAAATGGTGTTTATGGAAAAAGATCATTCGTCATTGTCAATTCATAATTTATTGGTTGTAGTGACGTGTGACTTTACAATTTAACATTGTAATTAATAAGTCAATCAAGTATACCAAATCGCAATTTGATTTTGAATAAAAAATATTTGTTCAATCAAAAGATTACAATTACAACATCATACGTCATTATTAGGGTTTGCAATATCGGTATTACCGAAATCGAAATCCCGGTATTCATAGTGTTTTTTCATTACCGAAATACACCGGTATTAAATTAACCAAAATCAAATTTAGAATACAATAAGTAAACCATCACATATTTTGATAAAATTGTTGACAATGAATTGAAATATTTTTGAGAGTTGTATCAACATTGACAGGTTCCAGAATTGAGGATCTTTTTTAAGGGTGTATTATTATTTTAATAAACCGTAACGTAAGTTATTTATGAAAATCACCAGTTTATATATAATGCGTTCGTCGCCCGTTGGGGTCTAGTTCAATGTTTCCTTTTTACATCCGCGGACCACCAAATAATCAAAAAAAAAATTGCGGACCTCCAGTGTGAGCTTTTATAAACGGATATGAACTATTTTTGAACTGCAGAAAATTTTGCGGCCCACCCAAAAATCTTCGCGGACCACCGGTTAAGAAACATTGGTCTAGTTGGTTACAGCTTGCTCTACCGACCATGTGGGTCTGGGTTCGATTCCCGGTGAGGTCAACGTCAATTTAAATTTTCCAATTCGAAAATTAAGACCTAAGACATGGGTGTTTTGATGTCAATTTACCTCGAGTTTATCTCGATTCACTTGCAATAACATCTCATCGAGTTTTTCTCGTATGATCTTTCAACTTTAAAAAATATTTGGCGCATTGGCTGTAATGTATTAAAATTAAAATAATTATGTACATTTTTTAATGATAGTATTTTATTTGATATACCGAATTACAGATTTTGATTTACTCGTTCGATAATGCAATACCAATAAGCCATTTTACTGTATTGTAATTCTGTAATACTGGTAGTGATATATTCATCTGATATTGCAATCCCTATTTATTATTATTGACGAAAAAACTCATCACCTTTGAATTTTGCGAGACATTGCAATACAATATCGTAAAATATTATTATAATTATGTATATCGGCACGATCCGAAAAACGCAAACACGTTGAAATATTGTAACTTTTTTCTCACTTACCTCGTGAATTGTATCTGTCAACATCAACGTCATAATAATCAGAATATCACGTAAATCTCAAGGTTACAATGAGTTGAAAAAAACATATTTTAAAATGCATAAACAACATTTTAGCAGAAAATCATTTCATCAAATTATCGTTTGAGACTCTAAAAACCCTGCTTGGAGAAAAATAATAAGGAGATTGGTGTCCGTGAACAAGCCCACCATTCTTTCGTGTATGACCTTTATAATAAGAAGATTCAGATCCTTAATATAGGAAGCTTAATATTAATTGATTACTAATTTAACACTTAACATTATGATGCGTGAATAACGGTCATTAAAGGCATAATTCTTGGTAAGCTGCATACAATTTTGGGAAGATAATCAATTCATAATAAAACTACGAAGCTTTGGATAACCGTCAGAATTATAAAAAAAAAATATTCTCAAGATATATATAAATTCACATCTTAGTAAATGGTAATTTATAAGATGAAAGAAATATTCTCTCAGATAACTTTAGGAAGAGTCATTTCGAAAAGGCAAGTGAAAATAACCACGTATCGCCAAATAGAAGTCTCAAAAAATTATTCCTACCTTCGAACTAGAGATTCTGTGTCGAGACAACCCGAGAATAAATTCCCGGGAAATCGACGCTTTTTTTCAACATATCGACTGTAGAAAGGAAAAAGGACGTAACTCACAGTTTTTTCGATAATCACAGTGTATACAACTTGATACACGTTCTACCAAAAAAATGTAAGCTGAAAATGCCAAATTATTATTTAAATTTAGTTATGAAGTTTAAAAAAAGAAGGGCCTACAGAAGTACGTATTACAGATGATTTCTGAAATAATATTCATAAAATTATCGACACAATGTATTATTTTTCTAAAGAAATGGTTTCATCGGAGAAATCAAACGAATTTCTCGAATGATGTGTAATAAGGAACAATTTAAATATTAACAATACAACATTGTCATATTTTCCAATATTTAACTTATAAAATAAGTTTTTCTGAGTTTTGGGTAATTGACAGTGTACATGCATAGAAATATTTTGTTATAAAAATTACATGAGTACTACGGTTTCGAGTCATGACGCTTTTATGTCTCGTGTCCTAGAACGTGTTAAAAGCCGTGGCTTTATAATTTCTACTTGAAACTCAACACTGCCAGTCTTGGTAAAAAAACACTGTTTATAATGAATGCTATCTAATAATGGTCGGAGAAAAAAAACATTATTTTCACGTTTTTTAATATAACATTTTGATATTTATTTTGTAAAAGAATAATTCAATTCAGCAGGCGTACACAATCGTAAGAAAGAAAGGCGTTTATATGAAAAATAAAAAAAACAAAATTATGCAAAAATGGTAATGTAGGTGTCCAATTTAACAGACCTTTGTGTACGACTACCTCTTTAAATTAAACCGAAGCGTAAGGCTATAGGAGCACCCATTTAACCATAAAACCCACTGACAATGCAGCCGGCTTGGTTCTTACTCAAAGATTCCAAAATGTGAAATTATTTATCATTTACAATAATTATATTAAACCTTATGTTTGTGTTCTAATGAATACGAAACGATATATCGACAACACAATAATAACAGTGTTTTGTATAGGTTTGATTTTAGAATTAGCAACAACCAATTTTACAGCTGACAGTTGATTTGTGCTCAGTTGTTTGCCATCTCACCATAAATAGGCTTACGCCAAAACAACGCTTGAAAATTGTAAAAAAATATTTTTTCAAAAAATGATGCCGTACACAACGTTTCAGTCAATAGCGAAGCGCTATAGATCAATGATTATTGACATTTTTGCTCCCAAATTGAATAGCAATAATGTGGAAAGCTGTGATTCAACAACACGGCGCAACATGCCACACAGCACGCACCAAAATCAATTTATTGAAGGCAAAATTCGATGAGCGCATAATTTCGCGTAATAGACATGTGAATTGGCCTCCAAGATCGTGTGAACACCTTTGGATTATTTTCTGTAGGGATATGTTAATTCGCTAGTCTATGTCGATAAACCAGAAACGATAGAATGTCCAGCTGCTTCAAAAGGTGATCGAAAATTCGATTTTCAAATTGTGCTTTCTTAGAGCCAGCCCGAAATCATATTTTAACATTAATGGCATAAAATTATCTTTCGAATAAAGCCAAAAACATGGCGAGTACGAAGATTTTCTTTCATTTTAAAGTTCTATATGTCTAAAAAACATCCATTATTATTTCATTGGTTCTTTGAAATAAAATTACCCACCACAGATACGATTATTCATTCCATTTGTTTGTGTTGTTATTCTTCCCAAATATTAAAAACTGATAAAAATCAATATAAAAGTGACAGATCGTTATTCGGTACTGAAAAGGAACTGTTCTTCCGAGCTCGAGAGTCAAATTTAAGCTGGAAAATGACATTTAAAATTAGTTAATTAATTGAATTTTGAAAACGTACGTATTTTGTGTTTTTTAAGAAATATTGAAAATAGCCCAGAGTATAATGATCAGATGATGAAAGAACCGTTTGGAAAATCGTAATCAATTTAAAAAAAAAACCTTTTTTGCATTTACAATATTATCTGAACAAGTTTGTTGACAAAATTATGTGTGTTTGTTATTACTTTTATCGTGTTAACAAACTGTTAATTTTTAGTGGAAAGAGGCATTATATTTAAAAAAAAAAACCAATTTGTACCAATTCTATTCTACTTTCATTAAAGTTATGACCGCTTTCGGTTATCGCGAGCATTATCGACTGATGAAAGATAAATCCTAACAGAGTTATTTATATAAAATTCATCTTTCCATCTTTATTTAAATATGTGGAATTAGCACAAGTAAAACTTGTTTTATTTGTAAATTTGTTTATGTTGCACATTTGCTCTATACAGACTATCATGATCGTTAGGCTTTATAACAGTTATAATATATAATAATAGTTTGGTCAGTTAGTAACACTTACGATATATTCGATCCATTCGGCTGTTATTCTGTGAAATTAATATTTCTCAACTTTAATAGCTTTTAAATTAGTCGAAAATGAGAACAATAGTAACGTAATTGTCGATAAATTTATCATTAAGTATACGTAGATCCCCGGATATACAAACTCCCCGTCTGTTGCATGCAAATGACGCTAATTCAACTATTATCTCGTATCGTGGAGTTATGTCGAAAGTTTTGAGAAATTTGGTTCCGCACGCGAGGCGAGGTAACTAATGCAAAATTTAGCACACCGGCTATGGTTAATTCGCAAACAATTATGTAGGGCTGCATTCGGGAGGCTGCAAACACCTTGCGCGTGAATTATGGCCTATTACGGACAGGAGAGAAACACGTACAGGAGGATAAACAATGCGGGATCCCCATGTAGCCTAACAATTTGCCTCGATAAGAATGCCTCCAACCGAACATTCAACCTGTGGTCTATTCAAATATGAAAATATAGACCGTGAGAGTTGGGAATTCAAAGAATGTAAAGAAGACAAGAATGATTAATGGGTTTGACCCGAAGAATTTAGCCGTATAAATCTCAGAAGAATTGAAAACAATGAATTAAAATGCGATCATTTTATTACAACATAATAATAATATTATCACATCACTAAGCGGCGGTATTGTCTATCTCATTATTGGTCAGATCGAGATATAAAAGTATATCCATGACATTTACTTTCATTTTTTTATTCTTTATCGACCTGTCAAATAGGTTTCCACAAAATCCCGCTAGATAGCCCACTACGACTTATTATTATGTTTTGGAATTTTACTCGTTTATCTAAATTCAAAGTCTATAGACAATAGTAGAGTAAAATGAAGTATTTTTTGATGAGATTGGAGGAGCATGACAGGCCCTTACTATCAAACTACATATTGTTCCTCTGTGGTATTTTTTTTTAACCATGCACGCTCCCAATGTGGAGCATATGGACTCCTAATGGAGTTTATTTCAACAGAAGTGTTTCTACGAGAACTGTGTTTTACTCTGTTGCTCAACCTCTCTTTTTCCAAAGAGAGTAGGAATAGAAGGATAAGGCTAGGACATGACTAGTGGTTAGCTAATCGCTCTCGATACGCCCCGTTTATAGGATAGGATGGGTGGGAAGGAGGTATTCAAGACATCACATATATTCATGCCTTCGAAGAGAAATTCATAAATTGATTGAAAAATCAATTTATAAAATTGTCCGTACTGGGATTCGACCCCTGACCTCTGTGACCGAAGCTTACGATGCTGACCACTCAACCACACAGGCGGTATATTGGCTAAAAATCTCGGCAAGGTTAAAATAATGAAATTTCGAATTTAAATTTGATATCTTGGCCACGGTTGTTTGTGATTTCTTTTCTCATCAAGTTGGTCTGGAAAAACTCATCCATCAATTGTGATAACAAAAAAAACATACAAACTATCTGGCGCATTGGTTATTATCAACTGCAAAGAAATATATTTGTTTTTGATTATAAAAAAAATAAGTACCTGGGTCAAAGTCAAAATATTACGTTCACAATTAGGGAATCTAATCCCGAAATCCCGGGACTGACATGGTCGCGATCCCGGGATTGCGAGATTAAGAAATCCTGAGCAAATTCCGAAAACTGATAGGATTTTGGAAAAAAATCGACTCTCGGAGATAAGGTATGGAAAAAGTATAGCTAATTGAAGATTTCAAATTCCTCGGTAAGCTAAAAAAAAAAACGAGGTTCGGAGACAATCTGGGGAAAAGTATACCAAATCGAAGATTTCAAATTTTTCGGAGAGCTAAAAAAAAAACGAGGTTTGGAGACAATCTGGGGAAAAGTATACCAAATGGAGGATTTCAAATTTTTCGGTGAGCTAAAAAAAACGAAGTTTGGAGACAATCTGGGGAAAAAGTATACGAAATCGAGGATTTCAAATTCCTCCGTGAGCTAATCCCAATCCTGGGATCCCGGTATTGGAAAAAGGCTCCCGGATTGGATACCCTATTAAAATACAATAGATCTCATAGTGATTTCAGAAAAATTAAAAATACTTTTATATTAATGTAATATTAAAATATTATAAAATAACTTAAATTTGTTTGTAAGATTTTTTTTCTAAAATTCCAACAACTTGGTAGTATAGTGGGAAAATTCTCTTTTAAGATTATAAATTCTCTAGATATATCATACTTACTGGGGTGCCATGTGTAGAGTGTAAAATCTTTTTCGCTCTGCAATCTTGAAAAGGATTGAAAACTTTTGATGCAATGCTCGAGGTGAGATTACGTAAGAAAAATCATCCTTTTACTTATCGCATGTAAAGTTTGTCATGCGAGATAAATTTCTTTATTTAAGCCGATAAATATATCAAAAAGTTTATTTTTTGAAATGTCATTAATATTAAATAATTGAGGGAATTATACACAAAAAATGGTAGTAACAATTCGATAAAAAAAATATATATTATTACACTGTAATACATTACTAGTTATATTACACTGGTGATAGTGTCACGTAACAACATTCGCTCAACTCCCTCGATATCAGTGTTGTCATGTAACATAGACATTAATAAAGACAATATATTGTAATTGAAATTAATTCCGATAACTTTGTATAATTATTATGTTACAAACTGTGAAACGTGACGCCGAAACACGTGTCACAGTTAGGGCATCCAATCCCGGGATCCCGTTCAATTTTCTGATCCCGAAATCCCAGGATTTCGGGATTGAGAAATTTCGAGGAAATCCCGAAAATTTACACGAAATTGGCAAATTCAAGATTTTAAATTCCTCGGTGAGCTAAAAAAAAAAACGAGGTTCTGTGAGAATCCAAGGAAAAGGTATAGCGAATTGAGGATTTCAAATTCTAAAAGAAAATCTCAATCCCGGAATCCCGGGATTCAAAATTAATCAATCCCGAAATCGGGGATTGGAAAAATGCTCCGGGATTGGATACCCTAGTCAAAGTTTGTAATACAACAAGAATAATAACAGGTTGAGTAACAAAGATATCAAACTAAATTATGACTACGTTTTTTTAATATATTTCAATTCACAAAGCGTTGGTAAACGATTTTTATTTACATACTCCCGATAAAACAATATCTCGCATCCCACAACTTTGCCAAAAATAAGTTTTTGATATATTGAGCTTCACAATTAAAAAACGCTAGCAAAATCTATCAAAATCCCAAAAATGATTTTAACCACTTGTTTTCTAACATGAAGCAATGAATTTATTACTTACATACCTAAGGTACATAATCAATAATACCATTATTATTTGTATCGTAACTAGGGTATCCAATCCCGGGATTGATTTATTTTCAATCCCGGGATCCCGGGATTGGGATTTGCTCACCGAGGAATTTGAAATACTCGATTCGCCATACTTTTCCCCCGGATTATCTCCAAATTTATTTTTTTTTAGCTCACCGAGGAATTCGAAATTCTCGATTTGGTATACTTTTTCTCAGATTGTCACAGAACCTTTTTTTTAGCTCACCGAGGAATTTGAAATCCTCAATTTGGTATACTTTTTCCCGGATTGTCACAGAACCTCGTTTTTTTTAGCTCACCGAGGAATTTTAAATCTTGAATTTGCCAATTTCGTGTAAATTTTCGGGATTTCCTCAAAATTTCTCAATCCCGAAATCCCGGGATTTCGTGATCATAAAATTGAACGGGATCCCGGGATTGGATGCCCCAATCGTAACCATTCTCTCCGTCCACTACCAGCCTCAACTTTTATTTTGTAATTTATAACAATGTTTAGTTTATTCGTAAACCTTGCGATGTTATGTCTGATGATGCTTCCCAAAGAAGCGAAACACGTGTCACACTTTGTAACACAACAAGAATAATAACTAAGTTATCAAAATTATTTTGTATTAAAAATGAACTGAAAACAAAAAGTTACTGCCGAATCAATCGAAAATATTAGTCATAAAAAAGTTTCATTACAAATGTTTTGTTGTTGTAACAGGTGACAAAACAATTTGATTTGAAATCAATAGACAATCATAAAAATATACTGCATTATAAAGTGTGTGCATTAATTAAAACTGGGCGTAACACAGATAAATTGAAACATATTTTATGAGAGTATCATAGATAACCAATTACGCGATGAAACACAGTATAGTAACGCTTTATAAATGAACAAAATTTATATTGTCTATCACAATAAAATAATTCAGCTGGGAGTTGACTTGATTAGGCATTCGAGGCATGAACGTGTACGATTCTGACTAAACATATCTGACATGCTTAGCGATTTGGTATGCCTAAAAACCAACCACTATGTCAGGCACGTAAGTCATAAAGTGCCGATTATGACGCTGTAAAAAAGTCCACTCGCAAAAACAGTTTATAATAAAAAAAATATTCGGGGCACTTCTGATAATTAAACTATAAAAATATTAAATATTCTCGACGTACTATGATAAGAATAAAAACAATCGAGTTCTCACGTCTCTTCGTCAATTGAAAACATGGGCAAATTGAATTTGTATTATCAGAGAAAATACATAAATTATTTTAAATTATAATTTACAAACATAAAGACGATTAGTACACTAATATGCAGGGCTGTGGAGTCGGAGTCGGAATGTTTTAACTGGAGTCGTGCTCGAAAAAGACTAATAAATTCGAATCCTTCTAAAAAAATTGTACAGTAAAACCCCCATTTACACTTAAGTCGGGACAGTGTAATTCGGGGTAGTGTAATTGGGGGAGTGAATCTCATACGAAATTAGGGATTAGGTTTTTTCCGCAAAAAATGCAAAACTAAGATATCCCTTTGTTTTGCAAAAAAAAATATTGATGAAATATTTAATGACACGTAACAAAGAGTGAATCAAGTAAGAAAACTGTGATAAACATGAGCATAAGAACGAACAAGTATTAAATCATTTACATTAAAATGCTTTGATATATTTTGATCCACTATTCACAAGTGTCATTTTCTAAGAAGTCGTTGACAAATAAAATTTCGAGTAAAATGGCTATTAACGTAACAATAGCTTATTCCCACACTATCTTATCATATCACCTGACAGTGATTTTGATGTTTTATTTGAAAATACGTAAAGATCTTGTGATGTTTCAGAAAGCAAGGCTAAAAACAACTTCAATTTCATTTGAAGTGACCGCTGTGTATTCAGCGTCGCTGTCTGTCGCTAAGAAAATTTTCCCAAAATGTTTACACTAAGCTTAAGTCAACATCTTTCGGTATAAAACACATACATAACAAGTGATCCAAAGGTGTATGTTTACCGCCAAATAACAAAACGGCAATTAAAAGAGATATCTCACGCCTATCCAACCATTTCCGCTCCCAACATGTAGTATGTACACGGACTTAGAGAGGGACATCTCAACACAAGTGTTTTTACAGAACTGGCTTTTCTTAAGTCTCTTCGACGTGGCAAAGGTTCTATCTACTCCGAACGTCTTGTTCGGCCACAGTGTCCTCATAAATCAATTTTAAATCGATTTATGGATTTGTGTTCAAAGACACGGATATTTACATATATTCGTAAATATACGATCCCAATAGCGGTTGGCAGCAAGAGCGATTAGCAATCTACTGTTCTTTTTATAACGCCTCATCCTTTTACAGTATACACAGTTATATTGTAAAAAAAACTACATATTTCAAAGTGACAAGCTTGACGAGTACTAAAAACTTTTTTTAATAATATACATTGCTTTTTCCTCGATATCAGATGGGTAATTTACATAACCTAACATAAAACAACTAACTAAAACGTATTCGTTTGAAATTTATATGGACAGTGATAAATTTTTGAAGCTACTTACCATAGACGCAATAAACATTCGAATAAAGTTAGTTTTTGCTATCAGTTTGAACGATGACATTTCCAGAAGTTTTAATGGAAAATTTACACGTATATACAGTAAAAGTATAATAACAGCTCTTCCTCGAATTTAAATACATACATATTCCTTAACATTCAAATGAGATCACTGAATACATGAAAACAATAACTGACCACAGAGGCCGCTGGTTTTTCTGTGAACTGTCTGACATATTCCACGTTCTTTTTCCGAATTTAATTAGCATGCGCAACCATTTTGAAAACATGCCATATCACACGAAAAAAATTTCATTTACCAATTGAAAAGTATTATTATCACGCAAATTACAAGTTTTTTTTGTTAAATTGGTGATAACAAACGTTCAATAGCCCAACGTGAAGAGGCCAAAACGGTTTACTTAGTAAGAAAACGGTATTGATAACGAAGATTTGGTTCGTCGTATCAAAAATAATACAATAGACATAGTTGTAAACTATTTTTTAAGATTCCACCTGTATCATAGTCTTATCAGTAGTGTCGTTATTATAAAATGATAAAGTTAAAAAGATTGTGACAAGGACACATATGTATACCATAGACATAATACTACAGGATAAACAAAAACAAACAAAATACGAAAATGGTGTAGGCACCAGGCTTGTGATGATATATTAATGTCATAATATCTTGCCACATTTATTAATGTTTTGGATAATTGATTTCATTAAAAATATGATACAGTAAATTAACCAATATAGACATGGTGTAAATCTAAAGTAATGCTTAGCGTTTGCTATTTTCGTGAGTATATAAAATATTAATTACACTTTATCGCCTAACTTATCTGAAACAAAAAGATATATTCGTTTGTTTTGCGTATCTATAAACTTTAAAAAAATCTCAAGTACAAAACTAAAATAAATAATAACAATGATAACGAAGGAAGATACGGATTATAACGGTTTTTTACAATTTTATAATAATATTGATATATATGTTGACATGACTCGTAATTTTCCTCTGAGTGCACTTAACCAATTTGTGTGAAATAAGTAAATGAAACACACTGCAATACTCGCCGAAAGGCGAGCCAGCGATGGTAGGAATTGGAAAAGAAAATCAGCTTTACGAAATTATGCATCTATTTAGGGATTCACAAACCTTTTATTTAAAATCATACACAAATTTTACAAATGGGATTTAAATTACAACAATCAATATCGCCGGAATGAATCGAGAATGACATTACAAAAAAAAAACAAACTATTTTTAACAAAATTCTGTCGCCCGCGCAGGCTTGCGATTTAATTACTACATCGAAATACGTCTTTTCAAATTGACGGCTCACAAAAGAAGGAAGATCCTTGTCGATTTACAACGACTCCTTTTCTCGGCTGACAGTTGAGCGTCAAAAATATACATCGTTGCATTTAGACAACGTTGCCAAAATAGTGTTGTCGCAAGCAAATTGCAATATCTGGAAATTGTTACACATTATTTTTTTAAAGTCATTAATTAAACTAAAAATTTTACTGTCGCCTGTTGTCATTACAAAAGGGATAGTCAGAGTTTCTGCTTATACAACTGATACCATGTCAAAGTAATTACCTTCATATCAATAGACGGAAAAATGTTTGGTGCGGCCATAGAATCGTATTTTTAACCCCCCAAATGTTTTAACAAAACTAGTAAAATAATGATAACGAAGACCTAAAATATATAATATATTTCACAAAGCATTAATTGTAAGCGCAACTTTGAGCCTTTGATAGCATTAAAGAAAGAATATGACTATGAATACGAAATAATTTATATGAAAGGAAAGAAATGTTTTAATTCCTATTTCCATATTGTACTTTGAATACGTTTTATATGAGAATTGAAATAACAGCCGCGATCGCTATGTTGACCGGCCCTGTTTAATTTTACCATAGAATTATTTTATATCATGTATTAATACTAATGCTCAATACAACACCTTTCAATCATGACGATGCACTAAATTATCTATTGTATTAATATTTCAATCATGAAATAATTAGAACGTTTAACAATCAGTACTATGCTCATTATGACACCTTTGAAATTGGAGCATTTTTTTAATACATAGCCGGCATTCAAAAATAACAAAAGAATTTAAAATTTTGTTTATCTATAAGTCTGTACCAACCTATTACATGTTCTTAAATTTATTCATATCAAGGGTTTTCAGTAAGTGGAAGTGTTTTTTCCGGTATTAAAAAAAACGATCCGGTGTTAATACTCGGTATTTATAAAAAAACGTAATGTAACGGTAATCTTTACCGAAGATAACTATTTTTTTCAATACATTTCAGAAGTATACAAACATTCATTTTTCCGTAACAAAAATGCACGCCGACCCAATTGAAATATATTTTTATTCTCATAAATTAGTTACGTAACAAAATAATCAATGAACATTTTTCTATGTGGTATTCTTAAAAAGCAGAAAATAAAAAATCTTCTCTAATAATTAGAATTCATCATTCTTAAGAAAATATTTCATCCGTTGACCTTTACAACTAAGTGCTAAATATTGTTTAATTCGCTGTTAGCAATGTTTCTTCGGTTTTTGTGTAAAATCGTATTAATACTATTAACATTGAAAACATTTTTCATGTGATTCTTCAAAGTGAAACAAGAAACCGTCAAGAAATGAATCCCGGAAAATCTGGAATTTTCTGGACAAAGCGGGAGCCCTACTAATAGCCACAGACCGTATTATATTAGCTTCAGAACATCACAAAACTTAAAGAAGACACCATTGTCTTCTCATATTTCTTTATTCTTTTGTCTTATGTTGTTTCCTAGTCAATATGCATTTTTGTTTGAAATAAACATGACAATTCCATATTTAAATAAAGGTGAAGTCACGTGAAATTCGTACAACACGTGACACAAGATTGCAACTCAATAATGACATTGGAAAAACTATCAAATTTACTTGTCCAATGCTACCACCTGTGGAAAATAAATGCCTACGGTTTACATTGTACTGACGTCAATCAGAAAACATACACTATACGGGCTCGAGGCATCCAGTCTCGCCGTGAACAAAATAAACAAGGCAAAAAATGATTAGATTAATTGAAGGTTGTTGACTTTTCCCCCGTATTGCGGATTATTTATGTACATATGATGGTTTCACAGAAAATACACGGCGTCTGTAGCATATTTGGCAAAAACGAGACTGTTAACCGCTAATGGAGGACCATTTAGAATTAGTTAATAAATTAATATTACTGGCTGTTTAAATTATGTTATCAAAATTGATACGCTTTTCGCGAACACTTTGATACTAGGAACAATTCATATTTATTAATACATATGTACGCAGAACGCTATAGAGAAACATGTGTGCTAACGACACCTGGTTATAATCCACGGTTTAACATTCACACCATTAGCTTTTCCAGTGAATACATGATTATTTTTATCTTAATGTTACCCTTTACACTCGCGATTAAGGAGGTTGGGTTAAAATCGTTCCTAAACAACCTTGCCTTTCTCTAATGAAAATTATTTAAGAGGTGAACACGTTAAGTAACATTTTAATATCACGATTTGAGTATTTACTACGATTAGTGATGATTTAATGTGAGGGTTTAAGTATCATTTCTACATTAAAGCAGAGAGTACATTTTATTGATTGAGACAGCACATACTTGGTAGAACGCCAAAATAGCAAGGTAGTATAATGGACATGTATGTACATATGTATATAGTTTGGCAATAATTTTCTATTATTGTCGATAGCTATTTAGGCATCACTCTGTATCTCTTTAGATAATCATTTTTAAGGTGTTCGTTCACTGTCAATTCTTGGTAGAAATGCATTATATATTGTTAAAAAATAAAACTTAGATTATTTGTAAAACTTTTTAATAAATATCAGAACCTGTTTCGCTCAGCGTATATATAGAAAACATTGAACATGGCATGATACTACAATAGCTCTCAAAAATAATCGACAATAAGGTAAAAAATATCAACGTATTTAAATTTGAATTGTTTGAATTTTGTACTTTTCCATGAGTTTTGTCGCTTACGACCCGGGTTTCGCCTTTCGGCATCTTCAGGCATTCCAAGTGCACGGATGTACTTGAACTGTCAGTTCTTGAAATTTGATATTGATATTCCATCAAGCACCCTCAGTCGAAATACTTAATTATATCAACGTATTTAGTTCTGCATTTTTTTATGAGATGAGTTTATAGCTATTTCGGCGTAAGCCATCGTCAGAAGTATGTTTAAACTTAGTTCTGACGATGACGCACGCCGAAATAGCTATGAACTCATCTTATAAAAAAATGTAGAACTAAATACGTTGATATTTTTTACCTTATTACAACAGAGTTCTACCAAGTAAATGCCAAATCAATCAATCAATAATCGACAATCTTTGTAGATTTAACATTACATTGCTATTTGTTCCCCATTCCCACGTGAACATGATTAGCTAACTACTGGCCGTTTCCTATATTTACTTGCTGTCTTTAAAAAAGTTGAGCATGCGACTCACAACCATTTCTCGTCAATCAACTTAATATGCTCCGTTATGAGTTAAATCATCAACGATGTAAACTAAAAAATATTTTTATTCAAAATATACTATCGAGGGGCGTATATCTTGTTTTTTCATTCCGTAGCACATCAAGTGGACTGACTTCACTTCGGTTTCATTGTTTCATATTACAACAGTAGGAAAATTTTGCAATAAAATTCAAATTCCTCCAGCAATAAAGATAATACGTATCAACGTGATACACTTCGTTGCAAATAATGGCTGACATAAATTATTTGTGAGGCCTTTTATAAATAAACTACTTGCCTTACCTACATGTATTTTTAGTATTTTCGGTCGACGACGTAATTACGTTCAAAAGTAGTAAGTTTATACTTAGCCGTTTCCTTCAATACCTGAGGGATGTGAAAAGGTATTTTCCTAAATCGTTGACGTCGAAAAGTGTGGATAAAAAAACTTCGACTTAAAAATGGTGCGAAAAAAGACCACAAAAGGTGCCCACTGAATTAAAATTCGTTAAAGTTATAACAATATACGGGGCTCGAAGCCGTATGTTATTATTTATGTTGAAAATGATCATTGGATAAAATTAGTAAAAACGTTATTGTTTGACGTCTATAGTATGCCTTCCCGCCAATAATTGACAGTTCACACAGAGTATACTAGTCTATGGTTACCACAGTAAAGGTAATAATTTTAAATCTATAAAAACAATAAATTCGAATCGTAGGGACATGTGCACTTTTTTTTATCATGTTTACTTCTATAAATGAGTATAATAATTTGATTAGAATGAGACAAGAAAGTTACTTGAAATAACTACAGAAAAAATTACACATATGAATTTTACGTGTCAAAATTAGGTACAAATACCTGTGCAACCGTTAAAGCAGGGGGGGGGCAAACTTTTCGGACGGAGGGCCAAATTCAGAAATTCAAAATAATCGATGGGCCGCAAGTAAAATATTGTTTTATATGTACACTATTTATCATGAAAAAAAACAATCTAATGAGAGGAATAGAACTGTTGAGATTCTTAAAACTCGGTGATGTTTGATCGTAAAAAGTTTTTATTGAGGTTCATGTTTGAAAATGTTTGTTAACATATATAGGTTGATTCATATTTATTTTGAATCTTTTTTAAAAAGGTGTTGAAAGATAAAAACATGAATCTTTTTCAAAAATATAATATTGCTCGCGGGCCGCAGAAAAAATACGCGGCGGGCCTCAGTTTGCCCGTGCCTGCGTTAAAGGATATGAGGTATGTAACAGTTTAATTGTAACATAATATGACATTATTGTATTTTAATTCTTCCTATATTATATTTTTTCGATTACGATTTCTTATATTATAAAAAATGTTCAATAATAATCTAGATTCTAGTGCAAGCTTATATGATTGCCATTCAATAAGTTGTGTAACAAATTGTGACACGTGGTCGCCTTTTCGAGGAGCATCTTCAAAAAACTTGTGGAATAACAAAGTTATCTTTAATTAATAATAGAAGATAATTTGCTAATCGAATTTCGGCAGACATACTAATTTCACCCCATTACACGTGCATCGCATTGTATCGTAAATATTTGTTTTGTTAAGTTGTTCTACTTTGACATCTACAAAATTATGAGCAATAAATGTTTCGACATTGATAATAAATTTTGTATTGATTATTTTTTTCTTATCGTCGAAGCATTACCGTCGAGTGTTGAAGCCACGTTTTCGATTTACAAAGCCTATTTATTGTATTATTACCTTGTAGAAGGATTGTAAACATTATTGATAAGTAGTTAATCGTACAATGTGTCTAATAAATACAGGCTACATGTGCGTTAAACTAATAAAAACGAATAAATCTAAAAAAAACCTGATCGTAACACAATCCATGCCTAAACGGTTGTTTAATAGGAAATCGAATTCGTAGAAACTATTTCGAGTCTGGCCGCATTTTTATGATTCGCTATAAATGTGAACGGTTCTCAACAATAGAGTGAACGCGTCAAAGTCAAAACAACATCGATATTTTAGATAAACATAAGTGTCAGAAAATATATACCGCATTAAGGCATACAGAAAATAGCAGGGGTTTTTTTTTTTTTTAAATGAGTTATTAAAACAGAGGGAGGAGAAATATGCCAAAGGGTGAGGGGTGTCAAAAATGGATAAAATCGTATTACGTTATTTGCGGACATGGTGACATGGATATTAAATATGTATAAAAAAAACCGCAAATAAATGTCAATATAATAACAAAAGTATGTACTATGAATGTTGCAACGGTAATTATTGTAAGTAATACAAGATTTTTTTAAAGCACGTACTTCCGGTACTTCAAGTTTTTTTTTTAGAATAATGTCGCTATCGGAAAGATGCGCTGCTTAACACATATGTTGAGAATCTCCGAGATATAATATTATAGGTGAACACGAAATGCTATCGTATTACGAATGGAGAGAATTCGACGAAGAAGATTTTGTGAAACTATGAAATAAATAAAATATATTCTTATCGAAATATTTCAATTGTATTAAGTACTATAAAACAATATGTTAAAGAAAATACAGCACCGATACTACAGTGGAATCACGATATATCGTTTTCCACGAGCCCCTCTTAGCATAGGTACTATGAATGTGGGATCAATTATTAACACCGTTCATATTTTCCAGGACGACAAAAAAAAACAACGATATGTGCAGGAAAACTATGGATGTGAGAACGATAGATCGAGTTTCCAAAATATGTACTTTTCTTAATGAAGAAAATAGTTTAATATTTCAAGGACATGTTCCAATTTATTTCAAACCGGAGTATATACTCGCATGTTGCAAACACATTATTTTACGTTTTTTTTTGTAATTTAATAATGATTTTGTGTGAGTTTCTTTTTATTTACCAAGAACATTTTTTGCAATAAAAGATAAAAAGCGCAATCTTTCATTCCGTACGTGCTACATACAATTTGCAACAATATTATATACCGACATCGCCGAAGTTTACTGACACCAGTAACACAAAAAAAAACACCAAATTTTTATTATCTGAGAGTTGGTCAAGATTAAACGAGACAAGTGGCAAAAAGACATACCGAACTTGGTACGTGATAAATGCGCCGTGAACGTTTTTGTTAAGAATATAATTCTTTTTTACCTCAGAATACTTCCTGTAAAAAACAAGCGTGGCTATTTTCCGATTCAAATGGTTAACAATAAGCACAAGTATTTTATTCGGCAAGATTTTTATAAAAATGTGCTATGTTTTCAGAGCAACATTGCTTCAATAATATGTTTTTTTGTACTCAATAGCGCGAAAATAAATGAATAGTAAGTGAGATAAGAAGTAGACATTTTTTTCTATATATTTTTCATAGATTCTACGATATACTAGCGATGTAAATCCGTTTATGACGTGACTGTGGCCCAATAACAATTCTTGTACCGTAAAATGTATTTACATATTTTAGTAATATTTTGCCATGTTCCATTAAATCATCATTTTTTTTAACCCAACAGTAGATAAATGAGCAAAATTTTATAAGCTTAAAAAAATACATTTCCACGTATGATAAATATTTTATGTATGGAAATAAAATTCAACGAAATTTACGTTGCGTAATAAATTAATTTCAATGAATTGTGTATTGTGTGATTTTTAATTAATTTAGTATCCTAGCATTTACTGAGTAAAGTTCTGTGAAATGTATCAAAGGCATTAATTAAAATTACCTGCTTTAATGACGCATTTATTATATTATAATTGAGTGTAGCGGTCGACAACATTGCGAACCTCACGGCCAACCTAATTCGCAATTTCGAATACCGCTGATCAATAAAGATGATCACTGGAGAAATCAAGAGGCCTATTACAATCTTCGTAAAAAAATATATCTAGACTCTTTGAAAAATATATAATAACTAACCTTAGATCAGCGATTTCCCACAGAGCCATTATTTTAGGTGGCACCCCAGAAGTAACACAAAGTCGACCGGCGTGAACGTGCACCCTGACAGGTCCGCAGGGAACCTTACACTTGGGCGGCGTCTGACTCAGGAGGGCGGGAAAGTGTCTTCCTTCGCCAAGATTTTTCACCACCTTAACTCGCCACTGAATGAGAACCTCTCGAGCCTGGAACGCCAAGACCGCCGTGAGATCTTGGCAGAGGACAGCAATGGTGTTGGACTCTTTATCGAGGGTGAAGCCTGATTCGAAGCCGAGGAAATGTTTCAAGGAAAGTGATGCCTTCGTTTGAGCGTTCTTCTGACGGTCCTTGTGATCTTTGTATAATTGGAGGTGAAGTGTGTCTGGAAAAAAGAAACGAAGCATTTGATTACCTTGTTATTTTAATAATGCATATAAATTATAACGTTGATGGCCGATTGTTAAGTCATTTATAAAACAATACAAAAGGTATGAAAGGTGAAAAAAATTACATAAAACTTGCCGTCAGACCTGATTGCGTATTATTATATAAATCAGTCTTTACAATCGGAATTCAAGCAGAATAAATTAATAAAAGCCGATATTTTTCCATTGTTATTCGCGCAGCATATTTTTTCTTAAAATTCATTATCATGAATTTTTCTAAAAACTCATGAGAAATAATTTTAAAAAGTAGGAAAAACTTTGTCAAATAATGTCTGTTGTCAAAATATTATATACAGGTGAAAAGGTTAAGATATCCTGCAAGCGCTATCAGGAAATGCATTACAATCTTATTCATAACCGGTGTTGCATTATGTTGAATATTTTACACCCCGAAACAAAAAAAAACAATTTTCCACCTAAAAATTTGAAACTGAATTGAGAGCATCATAGAGCAAGGCGAATTACACGCACCTAAAACGCGCATAAAAAACTTAAATTGAAATAAGCCATTCGAAGCAGAACAGATTAAAAAAGTATACTGTTAGAAATAAACCTCCTGAATCCGTTATACAAGAAATTTATTATTTGATGGTGTAAACACCAAAATTTCTTCAAGTATAAAACAAACATTCGAATTTCAATTTTGGGAATCAATCCATTTTCTCCGATAACAGTGACCCATCTAAATTCGCCTATTTGTAAAATGGGCGCGGCGGTCAATTCTTTTCTGTTCCCTTTTTTATCTTTCCGATTCAATTCCATTATTATTATTTAGTGTCTGGACTACGGATGGCCTGTTATAGGCAATTTGCATAAACAAGGACAGCCATAATGTTATATTATCCACAGGCATTGTTACTGATTACGCCGATATTTAAATTTACTCACAGTAATACGAACATCAAAACAAATAAATCATAATTGTGCAATGATAAAATTTAATGGGAAGTATCTTCCGATATTAAAGTATTTAGGTGAAAAACAGCCACAATGTAACGACAAAAACTATTTATTGACTATTAGTACAATGACAAAAACAATGTGGAAACACAATACTTTCATCTCTCACACAACATTTAGAATTGATTTAATACATTGAATATGTGTGTACGAATAAATATGATATTTTTTTAAGCAGAGCCTTGATGAAATGAGAACGTCTTTGAGCAGGACATAATGTGTTTTTTTAAATATTGCGTGTAGCTATCTATTGTTAACTATTTTTAAAAAAGCAATGTCATACACAATATTTCTTTATACTAATGTGGAACTAGAACAAAGCATAGAGATGACCATCGACAAAATCTACTTTCAATACAAATTATTTATGTCACTTTTTCAATACTATGCAATCATAGACATAAAGCATGACCATTGTGCAGGGAACAAAATTACCTATCATTATTTCGGGGATTAAACTGTGTAAAATAATAATTATAATATATTTGAAACATGCAAATCGTTGTTTTTATCATACCTCTGAATATGTCAACCCCCAACTGCTTTTCTTAAATATGATTTTTATTGTAAATCTTTTGAATACACAGTGAAAAATAAATTATAACGTCAATATTTGACATATTTATGACTTCATTCAGTTTGAAAATGTCATTTTGAAATTAAAGGAACACGTCAATCGATTGTTCAGTTTATTCAATGTTCGGCTCTAATTTTTTTACGTGCACACCTCACTACAAAACAGATCATTAAATCCATTATGCAAGGCTGTTTTTTTGCTTTGCAAATGATGTCACAGATTTTTTAATCGCCGATACAGACAAGAGTATTAATGTCGTAGTTACTATAATACAGTATAAGAACAGACATTGATATGATATTTTTTAAACCTGTATTTCAAGCAATGACGACAGCGTTGAACAAAACCATTCACAGGAGAAAGAGTGCTAAAATATGAACGATATGAACATTAATCGTTATGTCGCAAAAATAAGTACATACACTCAACTTTTTTACGCGGTTTTACAATAACACGCTCCGCTAAAAAGAACCAATTATATATTTTTACACGAATTGTTTGTTCTAACAAGATTCCCAGACACAGAAGCGGATAACGGATTTTCTAATAACAAGAAATTTAACAACACAAATAATAATAAAAAAAAAGGCTTCATTTGATCCAAACACATAAGACGTCTCTAGCGATGAAAGAAATTCATGTCCAGTCCCTCATTTAAATCTGTATGTAATCAAGTAGCGGTGAATAGTATTTTTTTTTTTTAATTAAATTACATATTATGAATAATAGTTTGTGTAATTTACCACCGCGAGTTTTCATTATTATCGTTTTTACAAAATTTTCTAAGCCGCAATGTTTTTTTTATCAAATAACACCCTTTTTTAAATTCAGGGAACCAATCTTCATTTTCTTTTATGAATTTTATCAGTTTTTTTACAATGTTTTTAATAAAAGCGTCTATCGAGTTAAAAAAAAAAAGTTGAGTGTATAGCACTATTGATCCGTGATATTATGAACTTCGGACCAAACGGACTGTTCAAATGTACAATAGAATTCTTATGCATTTTTCATTACACTTTTAGATAACAAAATCAATAATATGAACACATTTGTTCATAAACAATATTGGTTACAATCTATAATATACAAATATATATAATAAATGGCCGGCTATCATTGGGCAGTGTTATATTACCAATATTATTTTATAAAATTTAACCAATAAACTGAGTCCGGTTGTCAGTCGAATAATTAGCATACGTATGTATTTTGAAAGATTTGACATTGAATTGGTAATTGAATGAACAGATAGTTGGGTACATACTAGGGCTTGCATTAAGGTAAATACCGGCAATTATCGAAAAATATTTTATCGCGAACCAAGGACAGATTCAGGCGTATGTGAAGTTTTGTTTTTCAACTCTAGAAACATTAAAATACATATTTTCATCGGTGTAACAATGTCACACCAGTGTAATCTGCCATCCATCACCAAAACGACCATACTCTGCAGATATATATAATCTATATATTAATAGTCGATAAGGTCCGTCCGTTTGTTTGTTTGTATGAGTGTATGAAGGATGTCCCCGATTAATTTTAAGCCTAGTAGAAATACTAAATGTATTAAATACATATATAGGTCAATGGATAACTTCTCATCGAATTATCAAAGATGTTCGACGTGGCATTGCTTATAATAAGTGATTTTTAAATCACTCATTTCTTTGCATATGTATACCATTATTTATCTAAAAAATATTTTTTAATATTTCAGTTTTAATCTAGGATTCAGCTTTTAGCAAAACGTAGTCACATTCACATACCAAATAGTCTACTTTTTTCTTTTACCGCTAAATTACCGTTATACCTGTAATAATAAATTTGACGGTAAATTACAAGCTCTTATTACAGACAAATAGTGAGAACCTCTGTAAAACAAGATGTACAAGAAATTACTGTTACTGAGGGAATAATTAATCATTTCGCTTTACTATTCAGCTGGCGGTATATCCTATATATAAGTTTTCAACAGAATACATTATTCGAATATAATCGATACGTATTTTTGCAATGTTTGAGCATTTGGTTGTGTTCGATAGACGATGACTAAATAAATTCAAAAACTCATAATTATCCGAATCTCATCCAATTTGTTCGATTTCACACAAATTGCAAATGCTGCAAAGAAATCGTGTTAAATTATTATTTAAACGGCTACGAAGTCTAACCACAAAATTATTCCGCAAAATAATGACTGCCAGTTTTTATATGCCTGTTCTAATAAATAAAATAAATCAAGTGCAAACTACAAAAAAAAAACAGTTTTTCAGAGTACAACTGTTGTTTTCCGCACAGCGGCTAATTGTATCGATGATTTATCTGTACTGAAATAATGAGCGTCTTTATTCACATTTAGATATACATACTATCTAAATTTTTGTAATTTGACAATTTCAAACACTTCATGGATTAACTGTCCATTATTGGTGGAAAAGCATAATATTAAAAATCATTAAGCACAACTTTTTATACAGATTCAACATTTTTTTTTACAAATAATGATCAGAACCGGTTTCGCTTACTACGAGCATTATCAAGTGGTGGATTTTTTTTATGTTATTTGCGGTCTAGAACAAGCAAAAGATATTTGAAATGTTTTTACAAAACCAAAACTTTTTTCAATTATTTTTTCCAATTTTGATATATTATTTTTAGATTGGTTGATTTTTTAAATCAGTCGATAGTTTGCTCGATGAGCGAAACTGTTCTTGATCATCATAAAAATAATGTGTAAATTAGTACGAGAAATAAATATTTTAACTTTTTCAAATCTTTGTTCTTGAAATATAATGTGATGCATATAAATCGCTGGAATATGAAATGTAAGTACGTTTGTATCATGGTTTTCGTCATTCACTAAAAGAGGAAAAGAGTAAATTGATAGGTAATAATATAAGTATTGTAGTTCCTACAAAGGCGTGAAGGCTATCGACAATATTAAATATTTCCTGCGTTCCAGAGAATATTGCTTTGTAAATATAACCTTATCGTCCTTTTTACGAGTGGATAGAGCGTACTCCAAATATGTTTTAAATACCAGAACTGGGTTCATTTACCTATAACGTATCTTCAGCTAATACAAAAGCAAATAAAAAAATAATACATTAATATTTGTGAATTTTATAAAATATTTTCTGCAAGACAGTAAAATGATGTTAATGATTGATTAGCGGAAAAGGGCAATTTAAGAAAAAAATTACTTGTACATTGAGTTCAATCATAAAATATAAATTAACCACTTGAATACCAAACGGGCACAGGTGTCCGGAACATATGCATGCGAACACGGATGTCCAAGACATTTAAAAAATCGAATACTTGGTATTCTAATAGAATATAAGCAATATTTTTATGAATATGTGTAGTGCTATCAATACTGAGTCAATGTAGGTTATTAAAATATCGAATTCGAGTGTATATTAGGCAAAATTATTTTTCTCAAAAACACTCAGTATCTCTGAGACATATTAATGATATATTTGCGCGGTATTCAAACGGTTAATTAATGAGGACATAATAAATAAGAAAAGCGCCATACTTGAACGAGTGAGACAAGTTTTAACTGTTTTAACAACATAATTTAACTTAAGTGATTAATTAATCAGTGATACGTCTGATGATTAAGTGTTTACTTAGTGATAACTCTTCATCCGTAACTAAATAAAACACTGAACTGATTAAAGACTTTTCATCAGAAATATTGTAATCAAATCGTTATCATAACAGTTCAGCATAAATCGTTTATGTAATGTGAAATGTCTGAGTAACAAAATGATATATCAAAGTACTTAATAATATAATAAAGTTTTTTCTCATATAAAATAGCGTTATTAGACGACTATATAAGATAACAAATACAAATAATTAGTTTATTTCAATAGGCCAAGGTTAATTAAGTATTTCGACTGAGGGTGCTTGATGGAATTTCAATATCAAATTTGAATTGTTTGAATTTTGTACTTTTCCATGAGTTCCATATCTGGTCATTAATATTTTCGAAAAATCCCCATAATTATAACAAACCCACTTAATCCATTGAAAATTGTATACATTCAATTTTCGCTAATTTACATTTTAATAGCCTTATAACTTAGTGATCTACTTATATTGTTGTTTATAAACGATACAAACTGTTTACTACGCGTCAGTTCAAGTACATCCGTGCACTTGGAATGCCTGAAGATGCCGAAAGGCGAAACCCAGGCCAAGGTTAATATTAAACACACAAGAACAAGCATATCGACTGTGGAAATGAAAAAGGACATAGCCCACAGTTGTTTTTCCGATAATCACAATGTATCGAACTTGATACACGTTTTATCAAAAGGATGTAAGCTGCAAATGCCTAAATCAGTATCTAAATTTAGCTTTTATGTTTGAAAAAATATGAGCTTGTGAAAATTTAAATTAAGAAAAAAAACTACTTTTACTAGACTATTTCTTTAACTTATATTAGATTATGTCAATTAAACACCAGTTTAGAAGTCTAAATGTGCTTCAAGGTTGTGTATATTTCATAATTTGCATACGGTCCAAAATCATCAAAACACGTTTTTTGTACCTCCTGTAAAATTTGTTATGTGTGGGTAACGTCCTTTTTCCTTTCCACAGTTAATATGAAAACAGGTCAACTGGATTCGTCATTTTTTTCCTAATATACTTAATTCATGTTACTCAACTGTGTGAACGTTAAAAGATTATAAATTTCGTTGTATTTTTTTCCCATAATTCATGATATCTCAGTCACTTTTTGCACCGATAGATACCTTAAAAAAGAACACTGCAATGAATCACTATGTTTACCATTTTTCGGATTAAAGAGTTGGTATATATGTATATTTCCTGTGTGGTCGAGTGGTCAACGTCGTTGGCTTCGGTTACGTAGGTCACGTGTTCGAATCCCAGTAGGGAAGTTTTATTAATTTGTTTTTTCAATCGATTTATGAATTTCTGTTCGAAGGCATGGATGTATGTGATGTCTTGAATTCCCCCCTCCCACACATCCTATCATATGAATGGAGCGTATCGAGAGCGATTAGCTAACCACTAGTCCTGTCCTAGCTCTATCCTTCAATTCCTAATGTCTTTGAATAAGAGAGGTTGAGCAACTGAGTAACAAGCAGTTATCGTAGAAACACTTCTGTTGAGATAAACTCCATTAGGAATCCAAATATTTGATCGGTCCGCGAAACTTCCGCGCAGCCTCTGCGTAGCTTTTGAAATTTCCGCTAACCTCTTGCCTTAGAGCAGCGATTTCCAACCTGGGAGGCGCGAACAGTCCAAAATATATATTTACCCTTTAAAGCGTGTCTGTATTATATACGAAATAAAGGATGGGGAGGCGCGAAGATATTTTTTTCTTCAGAGGGTGACTTAAAGGTTGTAAACCGCTTCCTTAGAGGGAACATTGGTCCATATGCTTCACATTGGGAGCGGACATGGAAAAATATATATATATATTTAAATGCTTGTTTATATTTTAATTTACCCACTAATTTCAAATGACACGAGAATGGTATGTCACTTTTATACAGATTGTGGTTGTAGTATTCGATACAACGGTTTTCCTGACATCAGTCAATAGTCCATCTGCCTTATGGTTAATTTAACAAATAGTATGCGAGTACAGCGGTATGAAAACAAATCCATTTTTCAGAAGTCTTCGCAAAACACGTCATTTAATACTTCCACTTTAAAGCGTGTATGAAATATTTGCATGACATAGTGCAAGACAGGCCTAGAGGTAGAGGCTTCCCAGCGATGGATGGGATGAGTTTTCAGGAAATTTTAGCCAACCAGGCGAGTAAACACCATTTATCAAAACTCGAAACCGCCCGCCCCCATCTCACGCCACGCATTGATATCATATTCACCAGCGTCCGTCGACAGAGGTCTCGCCTCGGAATATCGTGAGTTTTTCCGAAAGGCTGATTTAAACTTTCATGAAAGTTATGATTGGCACCGCTTTAAATTATTATGGGCAATGCATTCCGTTGAATTTTAATCATCGCTTCTAACTACCCAATTAATTTTAAGTGACGTTACTCTCTCGAGAGAATTAATGAATGTTAACATCAAACGAGAAATTATCTACAAAAAATAACCTACTTTATAAACGTTTTTATATTAAAATATATATATATTCAATAAAAGTTAATATGTTTTTTATTTACACATTTGAAATAAAAAATATATACTAGCTGTTAGCCCGTTGCCCCCAACGGGGATTTTTTTGCATTTTTAATTAATCAGAGAATTTAATGGCGTGAAAAATCAAATGCAAACCTATTTAAGATTTCGGCTGAAGGTGCTTGGTGGAATTTCAATATTAAATTTGAATCGTTTAAACTATGTACATTCTCACAAATTTTGTCACTAACGACCCGGGTTTCGCCTTTCGGCATCTTCAGGCATTCAAGTGCACGGATGAACTTGAACTGACAAGTTCTGAACTGACAAGACTGTCAGTTCAAGTTCATCCGTGCACTTGAATGCCTGAAGATGCCGAAAGGCGAAACCCGGGTCGTTAGTGACAAAATTTGTGAGAATGTACATAGTTTGAACGATTCAAATTCAAACCTATTTATTGAATAAATCAAAAGATCTAAACGTATCTGTACTCTAAATGGATTTTTTAAAGAATACACACAGTTCTCTTAAAGAACTAAAATAAACCGGGTTTGCAAAAAAAAATACGCAAATGCGAAAAATTCCGGACACGTGAAAACAGGATTTCACTGAACTGTAAATAATCAAAATTTCGTCCAAACCAAATTGAACAAAATAAAAATTCTGCTCAAAAGGTTAAAAAAGAATTCGATCCATAGTAAAAAAAAAATATTATTTTACTTGTGGTATTAGTAAAAATAATAAAAAATAATGTGACAATAAACCTTTGATATAGCAGGGGTATCGAGTCCCGAAATGTTGGGAAACCATGTCGTGAAAGTAATATAAACCATATTGACAATAGGTGTGTCGAGTCTTAAAATGTTGAGAAACCGTGTAACATAGGATGACAAAAATCATCAAGACAGTGGGAGGTATCGACTCTTAAAATGTTGAGAATCCGTGTCACATATAGGATGACAAAAAACGTCATGACGGGGAGGGTGACGACTCTGATTATCAAAAAAAGCTGTTTTGAAAAAACTGTGGGTTACGTCCTTTTTCTTTTCTACAGTCGATATAATCTACAACCATGCACAATCATACACAACCATATTTGTATAACTAAAATACTTGATATTTTTTCACCTTATTACTTGATACTAAACAATTTACGATATGTACATATAATAAAACCGCTGTTTTAACCCTTTGCCCGCGTCACCAAATTTAGCGAACATGCCCTGTACGCGGCTGCTTTTTTGCGGATTTTGTTATCGCGTTTTCGACTATAAATATAGGTTGTAATATTTTTTAACTAATCAAATTTAATTTCCACCCAAAGTAACTTTTTCAGTAATAAAATACAATATATTTCTTGTATTTTTGAACAATTTCAATTTCACCCGCACTCGATCGCTTATTTACACTAACCAAAATCTTGCATTGGTGACGTATGTTCACGGCGTGTTCCAGAAATAAATTATTTTAGCCTATATTGAATCTTTTTTGACTAATGCCATCTATAGAATTTGGTAAAATATACATTTAGTAATATTTTCAACCAAGTTATACAATTTTAACACAATAGATAGCTCTTATATAGAGTTTGAAATTTCCATGACATCTATACGTGTCACACGCGCTGAGGGCATGTTCGCTAGGACATGCATAGATGTCATACGCGGTGAAAAGGTTAAAAGAGCGCTTTCAAAAAATAGCAACGTTATTCAAAGATGATTGAGGGAAGTAAATTAATCCGGGTCATTAAATGCAAAAATTTCGAACGTTGAATATAAATCGACCGAATGATGCAACAATAAAACTGCTTCCTGATTTTTTGATTACAATAAATATTATTCAATATCTGTAAAATCATAACAAATGTAATACTTCGTAATGCGAAGTGCCCAATTATTTTTTAATATTATCTTGCTATCTTTTATGCAATAGGTTTATCTGAAACATTTATCAAAGAGTTAAAAAGATGATGTCAGATACGAATACATATACGTGTTGCAATGTAGGAAAACCGTCGTCAGAACTGATAGAAAATCTATACATCATTTTCTTTGAAACTTTTCCATATGACCATAAACTATGTGCGGGTTTCAGCTGACTGTTAATAAATGATTAATGATTCCAACCCTCTCTTACAAAACACCTTTGTAATTTTGGCTAATTTCCTGCAAGTTATAGTTGAATAACATTTCATTATAAATTATAAGAAACGATTTTAATATATTTTGTAGTATTTTTTTGATTTTCGTATTATAAAACAAATCGAAACACTGCATAGTGCTTATCGAACATTTTAACGTAGTCAGATATAATCAATTCACTGTCACGTTTGTTAACGAAGCAAATTACCACCGTTAGTTTACTCATTTGGATTAAAATATGTTGTCAACACGTAGGAATTATATGAGCCCCTGAGAAGTGAAGTGAGCCAAGTGGTATTTTAGGGAAAATAATTTAGATGCATTATAATATTTTACACGTCTTAGTATAGTAAATGTGAAGTAAGCTTAGTAAATACAACTGTTATACTGTGTTCTTCCTAAAATAAAATTTTAAAAATGCAACAAACCATAACATGAATTAAAAACGTGATTGTACTTAAAATTTCAACATTAAAATTGTAGCAATTTGTAAATTGGCTCACTTCACTTATTAAGGGTTAATATTTTCAAACAACTTATGTAACTACAGTATTCCATATATTCCGAATGAGGAGCTGATATAGTGAAAAGAATTGTATCAACACTAGTTTCACATCTAATTTAAGATTTCGACTGAAGTTGCTTGGTGGAATTTAAATATTAAATTAGAATCGTTCAAATTATGTACATTCACACAGTGTGAATGTGTATAATTTGAACGATTCAAATTTAGTTTCACATCGTTGTAAAATTGTTTTATTGATAATAAGTGTGCTTTATATTATATTTAATTCAACCATAATGTACCGAAATATTCATCTAACGGTGCATCTCAACATAAATGTTTTACGAGAACTGGTTGCTATCCAGACTTTCGGAAAGTTTGAAAAGTTGTAGTTATAGTTAATAGCTCCGTCTACATCTCGTTTAATGATGCATGGACAAGAAACGCATCAATTTTTAAAGTGCCCGTACCACTCGGCTACAGGATCGACGTTATATACTATTATCTATGGTTCAATATTCAGTCAAAGTTCGATATAAGTTTTTGACGATTCGCATTTTTATGACATCGACAAAATAAGAAAGTCCTGTGAAAATTCGAGGCAATATGAGGCTCAGAAAATACATGACTGGTTAAGTCACTGCATCACTAAATCACTCAATCACTAAATCAATCACTAAATCACTCAATCGCTGAACACAATTAATCGTCAACTTTTAATGATAACGACGCACCAAACAATCAATATTACATATCGACTGTGGAAAGGAAAAAGGACGAACCCTCAATATTTGAAAACAGCTTTTTTTCCAAAATCACAATGTATACAACTTGGCACACATTCTATTAAAAGGATGGAAGCTTAAAATGCCGAATAAGTATCTAAATTTAGCTTTCAAGTTTGAAAAAGATGACCCTGTAAAAAATTTAAACCAAGAAAAAACACTGAAATAAAAGTTTTTCCGAGAAAATTTCTTTAATAAATATTAGGTTATGTCAATTAAACACCAGTTTAGAAGCTTCCGTGCACTTCAAGGTTGTGTATAATTTATAATTTGCATAAGTCACAAAATCGTCAAAACACGTTTTTAGTGCCTCCTGTAAAATTTGATATGTGTGGGTTACGTCCGTTTTCCTTTCCACAGTCGATATGTATATGTTATATTGTTTAAGGTGCATTCAACGTTAACTTTTTTTATGCAAGCTATGTATATTTAAAAAAATATGTTTTAAAGTAAACAATTTTAATTGTATTGCGGATTCTATGAGGATGTATGGTGATGGGTCAGTATCTTTAGGTCCACCATACTATATATTATTATTATAGTAGAAAACATACCTAGGCATAAATCTAATCAACGATGTTCTTTCGCTGCATGTACTTGTCCGTTAAGTACACAATTCAGATCCGGATCTGGAAAATTTACTATCGCCTTTCATATATTTTCGTAATGTGTTTCATAAATTAGGTCAGTGCGAAAAGCAGAACAAAAGACGGGCGAGTGGTGAGTGGACGGTACTGTTTCACATCTGCGAGCCGCAAGAGTAGTTCTCCCGAATCCACGTCCCCATAAAACCATTATCGGCGATTCTCTTCACCATTCCGCCCCTGTACGATAATATTATATCAAAGCAGTGCCTGATAATATCTTGTTTTTTTTCTGAATGTGACGTCACGGCCATTTGTACTGGAGCCACTCCCGTTTCGTGTCATTTTATTTGTCCATTTGTAGGATATCTGACATAAATAAGGACAAGAAAAAACATACATTTTTACACGAAACTATGGCGCATTGTACGAGCGTGTTCATTTATTTTATTGCCTCGGTAGAATTAACATTGTGGCCGGAATGTATCTGGAGCTGTCCAAAAAAGAAAGCCTACAAATTTATACAAACTGAATTAAACGTTAGAGTGCCGATTTACGCTACAAAATAATAAAAAAACAGTCGAATAAAAAGAGTCTAAAATCTAGCGCAGTGTCAGCCAAACTTTTTTACTCCACGGCACACTGGTGAATGGGAAAAGTACCGCGGCACAACAAATAAAAATATGCTTTAAAAAAGGAAATGTACCCTTAGAAAAGAAAATATGGAAAATGTGTCGCGTTGATTAATGTATAAACGTGACAAATACAGTAAAACCCCCATTTACACTATAGTCGGGACCGTGTAATTGGGGGTGTGAATGTCATACAAAATTAGGGATTTGGTTTTTTTTTTGCGAAAAATACAAAACTAAGATTTCCCTTATGGACGAAATATTTAGTTTTTGTTGTAGTAAATATCCCGCACACAGACAGACGCCCAGCTATAGCCTGGCACGTGTTGAATACACAAACGCTAGCCAACATTTGACTGTATGTGCGGCACAGATGGCCGTCTCGTTGTAACGACAATACGACCGTGCAATTGGGGGATTTGCGGCGAATATTTCAACCCAGCGAGTAATTCGAGGTAGTGTAATTGAAGGTTCCACGGTATTTGTTTGAATGCGTAAATGTTGAATTTAGTTAAAATTTGAGACAATTTAAATGAAAAAGCATTATTTGAAATTAAACATTTTCAGGCTTCTTCCACCGCGGACCACTTGAGACTTCTTGCAGCACAGTAGTGTGTCGCGGCACACAGTTTGGCAGACACTGATCTAGCGGAACAGAAACCGTGATTTTTTCTAAATATTAATGGCGTATTTGTAAGCTTTTGCTCCTATTCACAATATTTGACAATGAAGTCGTTTCAAGCGGTGAAGAAAGTGTGTAAAGATTATTTTGATAGCAGACATAAATTTAAAAATATTAATACTATCAGAGTAGAAAATTGTGATTAACTGTTTTAATAACGATGATATTACCGAATTTACAGTTCGCACAGTAAGATTCTAAATCATATCTCTACAAGATTAAATTGACTAGGGAATCTTTGGCCGGAATTTACGAATTTACTTCTCAGATTCTCAGGAATTTACGAATTTACAAAAAAAATACAGAATTACAGAATTGGCCAGAAGGCCGCACCAAAGTAGAGAAAAGGCCGCAAGTCACCCACGCCTAATCTACACAATCAATAAATTTCCGAAATCAAAACTTCTCAAAATACAGAGAAAACGCATTTTAAAAAACGTGTTTAATCTCAAAACCTACTCAAATCCAAAAAGCCCACATCAGTTTTTTGCACTTTGCCAACAATCTTGGTTTTTGGAGTTAAATAGGTTTTGAAACTAAGACGCTCGTATACTAATTAGGGCCTCCAAATCTGGGTACCCGTCCAATTTTGTGATCATTGATTGAGGAAAAAAAATTACGCGAGAGCTAAAAAAAAGGGTCCTAATTTTTTCCATTTTGGGAATTACGAAAATTCACTGGTTTTTGATATTAGAAATCCTGGAAGGGCTATAAAAAAATCTCGCGTCTTTTCATTTTAGGAATTCAAAATCGCCGGACAAAAAAAATCTTAATCTTGGATCCCCGGGATTGGAAAAAAAACCAGGTTTTGCATCTACGTCGCTAAAAACGGTTGGCCGTAGTAAGCGAGGTCGTTATAAAGGGATTCTACTCTATAAATATATACTCGAAACCGCTTTTCTCATTTTTCCAAGTTTGTAGATGAGAGTTTAATTTGACAAGCTAATTATAGTTCCAGTTAAATCCTTAGTAAACAGAAATATGACGCGAAACTGACGTTTGCGATCGCCCACTACAATATCAGCGAGCCTAGCGTGTTAATTTATTCTACTTTGGCAAAAAATACGATGATCTAAACACAGAATTACAGTGAAATATAAACTAAAGTAATTTCTCGAAACATGTGTGATTTGAAAAATACTTTTATCTAGAAAGCAGTCCTGTATTTTTTTAATAGAGTTATAGTTGCACATGAATATGGTCAGTTACGTAAAATGGTACAATGATAATGTTTTTGGCAATTCAAAGTTCAATGCACTGCGGAATTTATTTCAAATTGTATTTTTTCTCTCCGCGGTTAATTATATCAAAGTATTTCATATTTTCGAATACTCCGGGCATCAGCATTTGTTATACAAAACTATCCTAATTAAAAACTGCTAAGCGAAAATTGCAGTTAAACGGACCGTTTAATTTAAATTCGTTTCCACATAATAAAAATAAATTTAATTGGCATTGTTTTTTGTAAGTGTCTGAGATACAAATTTGCACGCGTGCAACACTGTGATACAATTCAGAAATGATTCCTCACTCAACTCTTTTTTTATCACAAAAAAACTGTACATAAAAAATGATAGAATTCGTATAAAAATCAAAGATTGGTTCTCTGAATTTATAATCCGTACCATTTGAAAAAAGAGCAACATTGTGGCATAGAAAATCGTGTAAAATGTAATTATAAAGACCCAATAATTAAATTAAACAAAATATTATTCATATTATGTATTTAATTATTAAAAAATAATACTCTTCATTCTTGATTATGGACTGGACATAATCGCTTTCATTGTATCTAACGAGGTATTTTGTATGTTATTACTGTTTTGTATAATGTCGATTTTCTTGTTATTAGAAAATCCGTTATACGCTTCTGTGTTTTTTGTGACTGAGAATAATTGTGTGTTAAAAATAATTCTTTTGAAAATAAAGTGTTACACAACTGGCGTTATCTTTACTGCAATCATGATAATCATAAAATAACATGTAGATTTAATTGGAAATTTCCGCAAAACTTCACCATCAATAAATAACTAAATAAATATATATAAATATTATGAAATATAACCGCTAGCACAAATAATATATGTACATACATATGTAATAACAAAACTGTCAAACGTCAAACTTGACAATTGATATGTCTGACCGTCGGTTTGAAAATGTCTTTGAAAGACGTTATATCATTTGATCGCGCATATGGAAAAATTTAAGGATATCAAAAATTCTACACTTTTTGACAGTCTCCGAATCCAATATGGAGCATATGGACTCCTTATCTTAACTTATCTCAACAGATGTCTTTTTCCACGAGAACTGTTTATTACTCAATTACTCGACTTCTTTTCAACGAAGCGGATATAAATAGGACAGGACCAATGTTCCCTCCATGACGAGACATTAGTTACGCGGGCCAATCCAACAAATGCGCGGCGTAATTTTTCATATTTGATATAAAAAATGTGTTTTTTTGTTGTTTTGATTTACATAATAACAATATTATCAATTGATACTTTATAAAGGCTCGTATTTTTCCGGTCGGAATTTATATTACATTGGTCATAATTTATATTTAATGGTCATAATATATCGGTCTGAATAAATAATCATAATTTAAATGAACATAAAAAAAACCTAACCTCACCAAAATGGTTATAAAATATTCTGACCGTATAATATTTTTATTCTGACCAAAAATTTATTTAAATTCTGACCATTTAATTTGTCCCCCTTTATCAACAATAAGTAAATTAAATAAAATATAAGAAATTTTCGCAACATTTAGAAAACCATATTTTGAATTGTACGTATATGATACTGAGAGAATATTGTTTATATTTCTTTTATTTCATATTCAAACATTTGTCTACCGAAAGAAAACTAGTGATTGTTTCTAGTTGTAATTTTGTGAAGCTATAGAAGAGCCGAAGATTGCCGCCTGTGTGGTCGAGTGGTCAACGGTGTTGGCTTCGGCTACTGAGGGCCCGGGTTCAAATCCCGGTACGGACAATTTTATAAATTGATTTTTCAATCGATTTATGAATTTCTGTTCAAAGGCATGGATGTATGTGATGTCTTGAATTCCCCCCTCTCACCTTTCCTATCCTATGAACGGGGCGTATCGACAGCGATTAGCTTACCACTAATCCTGTCATAACCCTATCCTTCTATCCCTACTCTCTTTGGAAAAAGAGAGGTTGAGCAACTGAGTAACAAGCAGTTCTCGTAGAAACACTTCTGTTGAGATAAACTCCATTAGGAGTCCATATGCTCCACATTGGGAGCGGACATGGTTAAAAAAAAAAAAAAAAAAAAATAGAAGAGATGTATTCGAATATAGTGAATAATATACCTCAAAACATCAAATTTTTGATTTATAGTTCTATGGAAGTAGGCCAACGATAAACGGAAAATTAGGGTTAGGAGACTGTATGTCTTTAATGCGCCTCCAATGATATTCAATGGGCTGTCAAAAGACCCGCCAGAAAAATTAAGTCGGGCGAAAGCGACACAGGGTACAAGTAAAGAAATGAAAGCAATTTCCGCCCATTCCTCGAGCTGAATTGGGCATACAAAACAAACAAAGGTATTCACAAGTTTCCCTGCGAAAGCAACTTTACTTCTTATCTTCCACTGAGACGCAGAATAACGAATCGAGTCTGGCAACATTTTTACTGTCCATACAATGGGACTAAATTGAAAGGACGAGACGTAAAATAATTTTCCTTCGACATAAAAGAGGAGGCGGAGCTTTTTAACCACATTTTTTTAAACTCGAGAATTATTTTCTTGGCACCCTTTTATAATAAAGTACAGAAGAAGCAATATTTATAGTATAATAGTATTCAAAATAAAATATTTTTAACAATAATTTCAATAATCACACAAATCAACCGTCAATAGACCACAACAATATAAGGAGGAGTCGGCTGGTGGGGGGGCTTGTTAGATTTTACCATGGCCGGCGAGCCCATTGTTAAATTAATAGAAAACAATATTCTTAGATCTAATTAGTACATAACTACAATTTCTGACTTATATATATTATCTACGACAGCTTCCAGTATACACAGTAGTACATTTTTAGCCATTTAAATTGATCAGTTTATAATTTAAGATTTCGACTGAATGTGCTTGGTGGAATTTCACTATTAAATTTGAATCGTTCAAACTATGTACATTCACACAGATTTTGTCAATAGCGATCCGAGTTTCACCTTTCGGCATCTTTAGGCGTTCAATTGCACGGATGAACTTGAACCGTGCACTTGAACGCCTGAAGATGCCGAAAGGCGAAACCCGGGTCGTTAGTGACAAAATCTGTGTGAATGTACATAATTTGAACGATTGATCAGTTTATGGTAAACTGAATATTGTTGCATATTACAAGTGTATGAAGTAACAACCGTTTGTTTATTTAAGTATTGCATATGAGTGATAAATTTCTTTGAGATTAACCCTCCAGAGACGAGAGCTTTTTTCCGATAAAAAAAATATTTTCTAAGCCATATTGAAGTCACGGATAACTTTTATTCCTATCCAAAGTTTAAAAAAAAAAAAACGCAAAGTCGTTGTATAGAAACCCCGCATGACTATATGGTCATGCTCATCCTTTTATTACCGTGTAGTACCGGACAGTAGTAAGGACAAAAGTGACCGTATGGGCTAGCAAACATTCGGGGTTGAAATATAGCTAAACGTGATTTTTTTAAAAATATTTACAATTTGACCTTTTTAGATCAACATAATTTCAAAACAAATATATTAGCAAAATAACTGTAAATAATTTTATGTTTTTATAAAAAAATATCTAACAGTTTCAAAAAGTAAATTAAAAAAAACGGAAATTCAAAAAATCACATGTGCTTTTGGAGACCGTTCCTGTTCCTACGGCTGATGACTTACTGTAGTCCGTACCCTTCTTAACCAAATATAAGCAAAAGCAACGATATTCAGGTAGAAAAAGTATGAATAGTGGGATCAATAGACAACGGTGTTTTGTGTGACCATATGGTGACGCTCGTCCTTGGAGGGTTAAGCGAGCCTTTTGTTAACGTATTGGCAGCCTATTGCTGAATATAAGACATTATCAGAAATTAGCTCACGATTCTTGTTCTCCGTACAAATTTTCCGTACTGAAAGATATTTGTATAGCTATGTGCGCCACCAAAGTGGACTTTGATAACAAGTAACGTAAAAACAAGTACTGATTGTAAGACAGTCGCTTTTCATAAATAGTATAAATATAAGTATATCGACTGTGGAAAGGAAAAAGGACTTAACCCACAGTTTCTTCAAAACAGGTTTTTTTCGATAATCACAATGTATCAAACTTGATACACGTTCTATCAAAATGATGCAAGCTGCAAATGCCGAATTAGTATCTAAATTTAGCTTTTAAGTTTCAAAAAATGACATTGTAAAAAATTAAAACCAAGAAAAAAGACTGAAATAAAGGTTTTTCCTAGACAATTTCTTTAATGAATATTAGATTATGTCAATTAAACACCAGTTTAGAAGTCTCCGTGCACTTCAGGGTTGTGTATAATTCATAATTTGCATATGTCACAAAATCATCAAAACACGTTTTTAGCGCCTCCTGTAAAATTTGATATGTGTGGGTTACGTCCTTTTTCCTTTCCACAGTCGATATGATAACGAGAGGACTAGTGGTTGATTAATCACTATTCCATCTCCTAATTTTTAGGGTCAAATAACTGTAAGAAACGGAATGAGAAATAATCTCTAATTCACCTATTAATTGATTAAATAAAGAATATTCTTAAGCAGATTTTCGAAAGCTTGACCGAGCGAACCGAGTACAATGAAAGGGCTTCAACATTACCACTCGGCTATAGAGTCGGGTAAAAAGAAAACGACTCCGACTTTAAATTACAAACCGAAATCATTTACGTTTAGGTTGTATATCTTTATACAATTAGATCATTCTAGTCACTAAAATAATTCAAGTACATTTCACTAATCAATATAATGAATAGACCAATATTTTTTCAGTATCTTTAAATTATTTTCTACGATTTTTCCGACTGACTCCACGACTCCAGAGCCTTGGTATTTAGTTGTCTGAAGTTATGTCAGAAAGAAAAGACACCCGCTGACAACACAAGCAACTGATAAATAAAAAGACGTCAATGTTAAATAATATATTATGTTCAAAACAATAAAAATACAGAATACATCCTATAAATGGCGCGTAGGTCTTGAAGCATTCAATACAAAAAATAAGTATTATAACGATTCAGGAAAGAAAACAATGGGAAATGATTGCTTTTGGATTCAATTTGAAAAGGAAACGATTTATCTGTAGATATGACAGAAGATAGATTCTAAGTAATATCAATAAAAAATGAGGATATATTCCGGAAAATATCGCCGAAAAAATGTACGATTTTATGTCGAAATCAAAACAAAAATGAATGAACGAGAATTTATCAATATTTGTGTATAATTTAAACATTAAGTATTATCGCATAAAACATGATTTAATCGATACAGGTATATTATAATGAATAATATCTAATTATTTATTCACAGTTTAAGACATATTTGTAATATATTAACTGATATATTTTATAATAACACAATAAAATATTTAAATGTGTTCTTCAATTTACATTGAATCGTATAAGTCAAAAGAAAAAATAAAAAACAGAATATTACTTAAAATATTGTAGGCGTTACGAAAAAATGCTTATCGTGAAACAATTCACTTGTAATCAAGGGAATAGATAACACACAAGTTTTCCAGATATCTCAAACATTGCATTCCCTTAAGCTTAAATTAATTGATAAATTATACCAACATTTCCCGACACAAACTAGGAACATGTAAAAGCAATAAGATAAATAAATAATTCTAAAGCAAAAGTGGGTGCTAATAAGCATGATAATTGGAAAATTAATCAGAGAATAAGTTTAATTATATAATGTGTCTAATTTTAGATTAGAGTAAGAGATTCAAACACACAAAAGACGAAACTAACAACAATTGTAGTCTTCTCAAATTCGTGCATGTTCTAAATTATGTAGAAATTAGTTAAAATCATGCTATTGTACGTGTGATGATGGGTTATTGTTATCTCACATCTTCTAATGATTATTACTGTATGGTGCAGTGGACAACGTCGATGGCTTTCGTGATGGATCTCATGAGTTCAAATCTTAGTAGGAACAGCATTATTTTAAACCATTTACGATTTATCAATTTCTGTTTAAGAGCATGGGTGTTTGTAATGTCTAAAAATTACATCCCACTATTATAATACTAAAATAACGATTTGCTAGCCGCAAGTCCTGTCATGTTTATATCCTTGTATCGCTACTCCCTTAATACTTTCGATGGATTCGGCGGTAACTTTGAGGAAGTTCATTTTAATATATAAAATAACTTAGATTATTCCACGAATTGTTCTACAAACTGTGACACGTGTTTCGCCTCTTTCGGAGGCATACTCAGACAGTTTTACTTTCATAAATGCTTGTTTAAGTACGAATGATTTTAATTTTACTATTCTGACATAATCGCTATTGCTACACCCAGTTATTAAGGGATCAGAAGGATGGGAGGAGAGGAAATGCTGTGAATTGACATCACAAACACCCAGTCTTCGATCACAACTTTGAATTGAATAATTTTCAAATTCACTGTCAATCTGACCGGGAATCTAACCCAGACCTGCGTGATCGGTTTAGCAAGCTCTAACCAACTGGGCCACAGCAGGCGACAAGCCCAGCCACTAGTCGTGTTCTAGCCTTATACTTCTTTCCCTACTACTCACTTTGAAAAAAGTGAGGTTGAGCGACTGAGTAACAAACAGTTATCTTAGAAACAATTTCTGTTGAGATACCTCCATTAGGAGACCATATGCTCCACATTTGGAGCGGACATGGATTAAAAAAAAATCTGATATATTTTAAAAATAAAATAAAAATAGGAGGCAAGGAGAGGATCATAGAAAAACAAACAAACAATAATATTAATGATACTGCAAATGACATTTACGTTGAAGAAAATTCGAGCAACTGTGTAACAACCAGTTCTCGTTGGAAAACTTATGTAAAGATAATTACATTAGGGCATTTGCTGCACATTGGGAGCGGGTATTATTTTTTAAAAAAAACTGTTTGATTATTCATACCGTTTAGAGCAAATAATGTATTTCTTTAAAAAACTGGTATATTTATAAGGATTAGATATTTTCAGTTGTTTTTCATCTTAGACAAAGCATAACTACATAATTTTAAGTAGATAAAACTATGTAACTACGATAATTTCGAAACCCTGGACGGTATTATTTTCTTTGGAATGACGTAAATAAATTATTTTACCGATTGGACGACATGCGGAAATAGAAAGACACTTTGCACGACAGTCACGATTTTCCGGTTTTCAACTTTACCTAATGATGTTAATGCAATTGACATGGAATCCAATTTGTTGGGATGAAAAATGGGTTACCGGAGACAAGCAACGTAAGGTCGATACTATTTACTTATCTTCGACCTCATAGTCAATCAGACATTCACAGAAAATGTGAGTCATGTAAAAAATACATGGAAAATTATATGGAATTTAAAAATACTTAACCAACCCACGGCCTGGCATTCCATGGCAATTATAGACAACTGTGTATGTTATTAGTAAAAAAAACTATGTTAAAGTCATGAGATATAGTCATCGACCAATCAATATAACAAAATATTGCTCGCTGATTAAAACATTTTGAATACCGTCATCCGGAAAGACCCAAGCCATCTGCAAAAAAACTGACTGTAATGGTTTTATATGATAAAATAATGATGACATTTGATTAATAGATATTTCTTTAGTCGCGAATATTAAAAAACCAAATCTAAAACGGTAAAAAATAGTAAGCGAGTAAATTTTCTAAGACCATTGATGACCATTTTCTAAGATGGCCGCAAAGTAGTTTCGTTATTAAATATGGAATGTTATATTAAGAAACAAATTAATGTGTCTTCAAGAATTCCTGTACCTTGGAATTTAAATTGCCTTATAATAAGTTGCTTAATTAATTCAACAAACAGGAATTAATTTCCAATAGCATATAACGCAGTATGTATTTTGACGAGTTTACATACCTTTTGCTTACCTCTCAAACCAATACTATTTTCTAAAAGCCAGCCCTAAAAAACATATGCATGCATACATCCATCTATAAAAATAATACGTCTGTGTTTATTCACAACTAATTAAAGTATAATGGAATTGGTATTTTTATTCAGCTGTGCTAATTTCGGTGCGCACTTATGTTGGACTTTCTGATATATAATACATAAAACATGATTGTGTTGAGTATTTTAGACCGTTCAAAATAAGTGTAATGCATGCGGGAATAGCACCGCTGAAATAGAAGACGTTGTTACTCCGTTTTTTTCCAAAATCTATCTTTATTTTATTTTTTTCATATTAACCTATAAGCGCCCAGCGGTCCCGTACAGGACCAGTGATTTTGGTACATTTCGCTCCATAATTTTATTTTCAGTTTCGATATATATTTTCAATATTTTGTCATTGAATAATATAAACATCTGCTTTACAAGGTCGACTCTTGCAATATGCGTTGTGTTAAATGGAACGTAATAAATCAGCCTTATCCACACCATACAACATATTTCAATGGGGATACAGATTGTTTCCATACCTAGAAAATTCTCTATTTTTTTAATTTTATGGTTTAAATTTTTTAAGTTTTGTCTTATTCTTATCGTTTTAACTCTTTAACATTAATGTATAATAATATAAATTGTGAAAAATTGTAAATAAAGCTTTCGTTGATTATAAAAAAATCTTTTATTTTGCTAATGCTTTTTATTTTACCCACATAGGCTGACTAGTTTTAGAGATAAAATTATTTTTATAAAAGCAGCGGGTCATGCAAATATTTCGCAAAAAGTCCACGGGCGTTTAAAGGTTAAAGAATAAGAAACCATATTTTTGAAATCTTTCAATACATTGTATGATGATACTTCTCAAAAAAGTAAAACACGAGTCAAACTAAGTATATTTACACAGCAAGTTAAATGAAAAAGTTGTTATTTTTAATTTTAAAAATCTAGTGAAAAAAACCCTGTAGAATCCATCTAAAAAGAATCCTGGAGAGTAAAACAACCATTTTTGTTTATTTTATAAATGACTTGAGAATACAAGCCAAAAGGGACTAAGTTAGTATAAAATAACATTGTTCTTTGAAACTTAACAGTGAGTGATGTAAAATATTAGTAAAGCACCTTATTTTATTTTAATTAACTTTTAAACTCTTAATTACTTAACATTTAATTAAGATCTTTGAAAAATTTGAACGGTGTTCAAGACAAAACTCATTTAATTTTCACAAAAATGGCCGGCGTCTTTTAAGAATATCGATACAAGAAGAATAAAAATTAAACAACTTTTTCTGGGCTCGCGTCGTCCATTGTCTGAAAAACTCTCGCTCGACTGATTTCTGTATCATCAATTGAGCGTTTTCGGTAGATAGGGATTTTTTTATTTATCCAATTTTGCCGATCGTAAAAGTATCATAAAACAAGCAAAATCGCGCTACGAGAGCCCTGCTCAACTGCTGGATGCTATAAAATAAAATTATTCCAAGTCTCAGTTTTTGCCCGTTCATAATATAAAAACAAGTTCTTAACAATTCTCATAAAAACGACTGCCGACGAAATAAATTTGAAACTTTTACATTTGTTTCTCATTTAAAATACATTATAAGGTTTATTGCCTCGAATAAGATTGCTTCTGTCAAGGCTTCAGTCGAATTCGAAGATATGACCCCTTTGGCTTTTACTGCATAACGAAATACGTAATAATTTATGACACTTATAATTTATAATTATATTTAACATAATAATATAGAACACACTTTTCATTTCAATAAATTGATACATCTCAAAACGGAAATCGATTATTGATAAAAACATCTTTCGAAAGTTTTCTATCTACACACTGTTATTATGTATTGTGTAGTAACACGGCAGAATAATTAATATCGAAACATCGTATACTATTATGTTGATTTCACAATAACTGTTTATAATAATGACTATTCACTAGTACTAGTGACTAGGTCAATGAAAAAAAATAATTAAGACATTGATGATAATTATGTAAAAAATACTATTTAATTTAAACTGTGAATATGTTATAGAAAAAAAACAGGTTATGTAGTATTTTTTCTATTATATTTAAAATACGTCAATCTTATTCAATTCAAAACAGCTTTATTATTCTTGTCAACACCATTATCTATGATGATGATAGATAACTTGATAAAATGGTTCCTCCCGGAAGAACAAAACTTTCATGGCTGTAAAAGGCTTGTGACACTAGAGTCTGGCTGTCTGGCATATCAACGTGACAGCCTCTTACAAGCGAACAGTAGGAAATAAATTTAAATATATGTTGCTGCTCTTGTTCAAGTTTTGGATAAAAAAAATATACATGGTCGTTTTCAGGTGGAGTTTGAGGAAAAAATTGGAGTAGTGAATTATGGTATTTTAGAAGAATTATAAATCGTCAGTTGACAACTCCAACATTTTTTTAAAATTTTAATTAGTTTAAATCTGAATCAGAGTAGGAGTCGAAATAAGAGGTTACGTCTTAGTCGGTGGATGGTTAAATAACTTGTCAGCTTCAGTAACTATTTTTTTTTTAAATAAGTCTTTTCATGATGAAGGTACAAATTGGTAATGTTAGCTTTTAATAGAAAAAAATCTCTGATGACTCGTATTATTTTTTACCGAAATATAGAATTAATGTTAAATCAGAATCATTATTTATTGAAAAAACGAAAAGTTGTACATACGATTATTAAAATGATAAGTTTTTCTACTTACGCCCACGCGTATGCCTATTAAGATGTATATTTTTGCGTCTGCATTAACAGAAAAAACTTTGTAGAAATCCTTGAAGTAATATTGGTAATCTATGTGTTTACCAATAGGTCTTTACGATGTTTATTTCAATACTAAATATCATTATTAGATCACCTTCTTATATTAGAAAAAACCTGTTATTTTCTACAGTAAAATGACATTGAAAATGATCATACAAACGAATTAACAAGAATAAAACCAGAAAACCGTTGATTGAGCAAATAAGGTATTTCGTAAAAATTAAATTATATTATATTTATTGATATATCTACGGGATGACATGTTTTTAAATTAAATAATAAAGAATTAAGCATAAGAATTAAAAACGGAAATCTTGTTGTTCGTTATATGCAGTTAAGTCTAGAGCTGGTTTCGCTTCTTCACGGCAGAAATAATACATTGTTTGAAGGTATTTGATACAAAAAAACTACGTATTTATGACGTCGTTATAAAATATTTTTTTGCCATATTTTTTAATCGAAACGAATTTTTAATATATGAGTATGTACGAATGACCCGAAAACACCATTCTCGTACATTTTTTTTTAATCCGTGGAAATGACGTAATTTTAAGTAGTAAGCCTCCTTTTGTGACAGCTAATACAATGGTGTAAATTACTAAATGTTTCGTTTGTATAATGGCTTAGTACCATTACAACTTGGCCGACGGCAGAAGTCAAAACTAAAATAGTTAATCCAGGGTTGGTACCTGTGGTAGCTGTCAAACGTAAGCTGACGAGTGTCATGCAAGTTGTTTTTAATAGAAATTCTATGAAAATAAATACGACAGACAATGGCAAATGTTTCGTAAAAGTTATTCAAAAAGTCCGACAGTTCTGTGAAGTCGGTAAGTTAGTATTTAAAAAGAAATGATAATTCCAATTTATTACCCTGTAAATCGCGTGGTGGCCATGACAGGTGAAATAACATGACAGCAATTCCCCCGTGACACTAGCGCCCTATCTAAACGTACAACTTACTTAAAATGGACGATGTTTACAGAATTTTGTTGAATTAGCGGATTATTCTCGACTCATCACTCAATTTGATCGTTAATTCAAATGATCATCATAATTGCCTGCATCTAAATCGTTGTACGTCGGCTGCAGTATCTTAATAGACATGCATAATGCACTTTGAGACTTTACAATCTTATCGTCTTGTTCATCAACATAATTAAGAGTATCGTTACGGGTCAATAGTTCAAAATCCAAGATGCCGTGGATGGGATTATTAGCCTTGTGTGAGAACGTCAACGGCATCGTAAATCTACATGATAATCAAATGTATTAAGCCAAAGCCTGGGTTCATAGACAGAGTGGAATCAGCTTGCATGACAACATATTCAATTAATATGAAAATGCACGCTAATTATAAAGAACACGCAAGTTTCATAATTAATTCCAAGAAGATTAATTCTTATAACCATATCATTGCTATATAGTATCGATCTATGCTTTAAACAGTAAATAAATATCATTCATTTTATTACAATATTTAACATGGTTATTGCTTTTTAAACTTTTTCAAGATAATTAAAAACGTTATGTTTCAATCATGACAGACTTTGAAACTCCAAAAAAGGTCGCGCGATATTATTAGATACTTGAAACCAAGTCGTATGCTTAGATTAAGTTTTCAGGCTGAATCTAGTTTCATAGTATTATATTTCCCATCACTTTAGACTTTAGAGCAGGGTTTCCCAAACTTTTTGTACAATGGAACACTTCGAAAATCTGGAAATATTACCGGAACACATCTTTTTTTAGATCGGGTAATTCATAATTGTAAAAACATATGTTGTTAAATCACTTATTCTTTAGGTATCAATTAATTATTTTTAAATTATGTTACATAAAAACATGAGTCAACAAAGCTCTTAGTGACTTAAAATCTCCGTCAGCGGAGATTACTCGATTTTTAATATGCAGTAGATGTTTAAATGTGTTGCAAATTTTTGCGGAACACCTATTTAGGTCCCGCGGAACATAGTTTGGGAAACCCTGAAATTTTAGAGGTTTCGTATCTCTGTTGTTGTGTATTGGGTAGTCTTTGATATTCATCTCAATTTCAATATCCAAATATGTATCTAACGAAGGTCATGTATCAAAAATTTTAAGCGACGTCAAGATATTTTTATCATATATTTAATAGATATTTCGTATCTTTTCATCTGCATAATCAGCAATTACTTCATGAATATAAATTAAGATTTTAAATATAAAGTTTTTAGAAATATAAATAAGACGCACGTGTTTTTTTCTCAATAACTTAAAATTGTCGTCATTTACATAAATCGTAATACTGTATTAATTAAAACAGTGTAAAACGCTGTAGTGATTGTGTCAGTCAGTTGTCCGATCGAAGGTTCCAATCATCATGAGTATATTATTTTTCAATCAATTTATGATTTTTTGCGCAATTTAAAAATATCATAGAGATAGATACACGATATAGCTTCAAGTACTTTCCTTTCCCCATATTTCTTTATTCTGAGAAATCAAACCTATTCCTCTTTCAAAAGAAAACAAAAATTCACATTTTCGCAACGATCGAAAACAAATATGTACTTTCAAACGTTGCCATAATTCAGCAATCTTCGAGATTTAAAAATAAAACAAATGACAAGCATTTTAATGGCCATTACGATATTATAAGAAACAGCATTCCGCCGAATTTTTCGGCAAATGTCTACATCACAGATTTTAATGGCCTAAAACCGGTTTCGAAAAACACATTTCAAATACCGCAAACATCGCTCGTTTGCTAAAAACGAAAAGTATTTCAATAATAATTTTAATGTTTTCACATTTTGTTAATTCGCAATGCTTAAGCCGGTTACTATATTTAATTTGTTGCGAAAATATAATCGAAATTATTTCATTGAATATCAGAATTGGATTTGAAATTAACGATTCTATTGAGCATATTATGTAGTTATTCAAAAAGATACAATAACAAATTTTACATTAATAACAAGTTCCCACATTGTTTTTATTCGATAGAGTTATTTCCCACCAAGCTATCACTTTATTTTGATGTAAATAAAAAAATAGCGCGTCCACGATCAAAATGTTCAAAAGTTATCCATGCTGTTCCTTACATACAACTAATCCTTATATTACATACTCCGTTTAGTTCAATTTCTTGTTCTGATAATAGATAAAAATATAATTCTAGTTACATTATCTAAGTTCAGTCAATAATGGTTATTCTAATAAAAAAATATATTATTTGAATAGTTGTATAAGAATCCGCGCCAAAATGAATTAAGTGCGCGGTGGTTGTCAAGCTGCTGCGCGGCCTCGCATAACTTAGAAGAAACATTGTCCATGTGGAATACAGATTGCTTTTTGTGAACTAAAAACAAACAGTTCTTTTGATATTACATATATAAAAAAGTGTTTGTTTCAAGCCACTTAGCAGTTCCGTCTTCCATGAATACATTTCAATCATCGGTTCAAAGACTACTATTTGCATTCGTATCGTATTATTTTGATAAGGGTGCGGCATACATTTAATAATCATTTGTATTTCATTTGATATTGGCTATGCCTGTGGTCGGAAACCTATTCCACGCGTGCCACTAGATGTCACGCAAAAGGTGTTTTGATAATGCGCCATAGAAAATGCAAATTCTCGATACTTCACAATAAAAAAAAAATCGGTGAATTCGGCTATAACTTTATGGAAGATATTTTTTTATAAAAAAATAATTTAATATCCTTGTTACAAATTGTGGCACGTGTTTCGCCTCTTTCAGAAGCATTAACCAGACAGGGCTTCGCAAGGTTAACGAATAAACTAAAAATTGATTGTCATTCTGAAGATATAAAATACAAAATAACGCACACCACAAGGAAAGAGTAAAATACGCAATAATATTACTATTTACAAATGAATTACTTACATTAGGATAAGTTATTCCCAATGAAAATAAACCTTGCGAAGTTCTGTATGGTGATGCTTCTTAAGCAGGCGAAACACGTGTCACAATTTGTAACACAAATGGATAAACAAAATATATATTATTCATAAGGCTGGGCATTGTAACAATAACAAATATCTCGTTTTATTCGATATGTTGTTAACCCTTATCGATATCGTTCAAAATAATAGAATTACGATACATCAATAAACGTTAAATCATCAAATTGTTAACCAAATATATAAGAGTTAACTATCTACGATTAACCATAAGGAAGTATGATTTTTTTTGTAATTGTATGTAAATTAAATATTTTGAAATTTTTTCTGCAGTCTTATTTTTTTTTTAATTTACTAAAATTAGTTTGTTTTCAGTGCCTCACAAGTGTACCGTACTTTAAAATGCCCGTGTTGTGACCATACAGTGTATTGGGTTGCCGACCACTGGGCTGAGCCAATATAAAGGCGGAAAAGTTTCGCGTGATCGAAATGTAAAGATCTTTCACAGTTTGCTTGAAATGTGTTACCTTCCCTATCAGTGGCGTTCGCAAAAATTTCGGCAAACCATAAAACAAAAGACTGATATTTATAGATGTTTTTTTTCTATATTTATAATGTCATTAATCATAAACAAATATAAATAGTCCTATACTTACAACAAGTGTTCGTGAAAAATCTCCATCGGACTATATGATCCACACCATGATAAAAAAATATATATGTGTGTTGTTGGAAGTGTGTTTACCTTATTAAAATGGACTTCTACCAAGTAAATAACAAAATTTAATGCCGATTAATCAATGATAAGTTGATTAATTAAATTAACTGCATTTTTATTATAAGCTATTTTTATTAGCGAATAAATTCAATGGTCAGAATAAAAAATATGAACGGTCATAATAAAAATATTATACTGTCAGATTTTATTATATTGTCAGTATATAACCATTTTGGTTAGGTTCTTTTTAATTTCATTTAAATTATGACTATTTACACTGACCGATATTTAATTTAATATAAATTCTGACCGGAAAAATACGAGCCTTTTTATTATAACTATTTTCTTAACTTTTCCGGTTCTAAGCTCAAGAAATGCGACCCCAATACCAACATTTTCTTAAATATCTATTTTAATATGGGTGATACAATGTTGATAATTAAGGTATTCTTATATCATAGGTTTTTGGACCTTTTGTAGTTTATATAAGTATGCGATAACGCGATTACGCTATCAGGCGATAAGCACCCGCGATAACGATCGTTCGTAAGATAGCTGAGAACACTCGTCAGTTGTCAATTCATATGTGTGCTGGGATGACGTCTTTTTTACGCGCAGCTTAAAATATGATTATTTATTAAAAAACTACGGATTTTTATAAAAAAATGTATGAGGAATGATACAGAGAGATATTTTAAGGCCCTTAGACTATTTTTTTTTGAAATTCATAAGAATAAGGCCAATAATGAGGAAACCACTGGGGTCAAAAAAGATCCCCATCGGCAGAGACGTATGTTTCTAGTCTCCGAGCCGCGAGAGTTAACTTGCTTTGTTAGTCACCCTGAGTCAAGTATCCTGTCGGGATTTTTCGAAATGTCACAATTTATTTTGCTGTCATTGTATTGTTTTGTTTCTACGATGCAATCGATTAAAAAATATATACCTTTGGACCAGGGCTGTGGAGTAGTTAAACTCCATGCGTATGACACAATGCTGTTTTTTTTTAAATTTTATTTTTGCGCCCTGAACCTGAATCTTCCTAGTCCAAAACCACCACACTGCGGTGCATTACGATTCTTTGCGGGTATGTTGTATGCATGTACAAAGCCACGGTGCGAACGAAAATTTGCATAATGACGGGGTAAGTGAGTTCATTATTTCGACGCGTTGGTGTGTGAACGACGCGTGTGGCGAAACAAATAAGGGGAGTGTGGGGCACGTTTGACAGTCCGATATCGGATGTAAACTGCTTGTTATAATTGTCCCCACTCTTGTATCTTATATGTAAGTAAATATAATAATAAATTTTCCAGCAAACAGGGTAAATATAGTTCTTAAAATTACTCACCATTCAAATCTGTAGGCATTCCCATGGGTTAATCCAGAGGTTCCCAGACTTTTTCGATTTCCGGCGCCCTTAAAATATCAGATTTTGTTTGCGGCGCCACAAGTTAAAACATTGGTTATCTCATGGTAAACCTTATGTTACTAATAGTTTTTTTCCTAGGAATTTTCCGATTTGCCAAAAATGTCAGCGTGACTTGTTTTTTTTTTTTTAGCTCTTCCGAGAATTTCAAAATTTGAAAACCCAGGAGTTTACGGACTTGCCCACTTCTTCCATTGTATTTAAGTCCTGAGCCTTTGTAACATACTTTTTATAAAGTAATATTATTAATAATATTTTGTAAAGGAAAATTTTCACGCAGTGGCGCACAGTTTGGGTAACTCTGGGTTAATCCATCCTTAGACTTAGTGCGATACATTTATTTACTGAACGTCAGGTCAAGTTCATCCGTGCACTTGAACGCATGAAGATACCTAAAGGCGAAACCCGGGTCTTTTGTGACAAAACTTGTGTGAATGTTCATAATTTGAACGATTCAAATTTTTATTAACTGTTTATTAACCAAATTGTATTCGAATAATTGAATAAAATATCATTTTGATAATTCGGGATGTATGCTATGTTACGCCCCGTTTGGATAGGTATGAGCAAATTTAGACACCCATGCCTTTGAATTGGATTCTACAAATCGAGATCCCGGAATTGGAGACCCTAAGTTATTAAATTAAAAGTGCTATTCAAAACACATTTAATTGCAATGAAAACACCGATATCTTTTATTAAAAATAAAATAATTCGTTTTATCTCGACACTATGCGTGATAATCTATTTCTCGTTTTCGGAAGATATTTTCCAAAGAAAAAGAGTCAGCAATTCTTCATTGAATACATTGTAGTCTTCCAAAATGTGGAAAATTTACATGAAACTTGTATTTTATCGTTGGTTGGCTGAAGTATCAGGTCTGTTATCTCAATACGAGAGCTCAAATAACACAATTTGGTTTTGTTTACCCAATTCGCGAGAATAGATAAAGCATCAACGAGCAGAATATGGCAACGGTTTGTTTGCCAATATTTGGACTAGATTTGAGAATATACAATACCTATCACAGTACAATTTTTAGTAACATGTCAGCGAATCAACTATGTATTACAAACCACTACAGTAATTATTGATAAGAAAGTGCAATGAACTTTAAAGTAATGATTTTACGTAGTGAATTTTACACTTTCTTTGATAGTAACATAATATATAAAATTAATTGCGCGATTTTTAAAATTATTGCAATATTACCTACATTCGTAAATATAACGATCATAAATGGAGGGGTGGGGAATCTTCCCCTTAATCAAATAAAGACCACACTCAAGAAACAATAAGATACTTAAAAATGCATGTACATTATTATGTAAATAAATTAAGGAAGTTTATTCATTCAAAAGGCCGCATTTGAGGACTTTGCCGCAGGGTTTCCACATACAGAATAAGTTTTTTTTTAATGGGGCATCGAATAAAAGACCTATCAACGGGTGGATTTAATTCACGCATTATGTAATTAATTCACTGATTCATTCACAAATCGAAAATATGTAAATAAACGTAATTGAAAAACTTTAGCTAGTATCAATTATGAAACCATCTAATACTCTACTTACCGTATACTGAAAAGATCAAATATTTATTAGCTAATATAAGCGACTAATACGTTTTCCATTTTTTTACGCCACTTTATTGCATATTTTATTTTTAAAACTATATTTAACATTAACAAAAACACTTGAATTCAATATGTTTTAGCTCTAAATTAAAATCAACAAAGCTCTATTTAACAGCCACTTTCTTGACACTTTAATTAGTCATTAATTTTTGATGAAAATAAAAAAGGAATGGTATGTATGTATGTGACTGTAAGATTTTTATTTTATTTAATGTTCGATATAGTTTTCAACATAAAATAAGGCTATTAATAAAAACACAATAATCCTTTGTACTTCATTCCACTTTATTTAATATGTCAGGACCGGTTTCGCTCATTGCGAGCATTGTCAACTGATAAGAAATATAATTTAACAATGCTATTTATACAAAATTGAAAAGTTATACACAACAATTGGCATTGAAAAAAAATTGCCAATTACATTAAAGTGATTCTAAAATAACACAAAATTAAAATGTTCAACACATCTAACATATAATTAAAAGGTCATCCCAGATTAATAAATTCAGAATGGCAATTGAAAGTAATTACAAAAATAATTAAAATTTGGGAAATTTTTGACAAAGTGATAAAATGCTACATTAATAAAGTGAATATGCTTAATGATATATTTTGTTTAATGATTATTGTGTTTTTATTAATATATTGCCTTTCCACCAAGTATTGACAGTGAACACCCTAAAAGTGATAAAATAAGGCGTTTGAATCAAGATTAAGTAATTTAGTGATAAAAAAATAATTGGATAATCTAAAGACACTAATTCAATGTATTCACATTTTATTAATCAAAGTTACCCATTATTATATTATACACAAATATAATTATAGATATACAAAGGATTGGCGTTTATATTCAACATCAATTGCAAAATTGTAATATGGTATTTACGATTGCAAACATTTATAATCGGAAGATGTTACAAAACAATATCCGATGTTATGAACACAACGAATACTATGAAAAACACTTATCGTACCTATTACTATTATGAAATATAGACATTTAAATATAAATTATTTTATTTGTACTGCGTCGATGAAAAAAATCATCTGACGTATCATTAAACTAGTTTTTTTTTATAGACAAATGTAACGAAAATATATATATGTATGTTTAAAAATGGGCATAAAATATATGTATAACCAGGGACGTTCCGAGGGCATAGGCGAGTAGGCAGTTGCCTAGGAGCGGCAAGTCCAAGAGAGCGGCAAATGATCACAGTTTTTTTTTAAATGATTGAATATTTTTGATACATGAATTTAGTTTAGAATAAAAATGATGCCTCAATCGATGATTAAAAAAATGCCTGCAAAAAACATTTTCAATGGTAATGATATTATGACTAGGGTATCTAATCCCGAAGCCTTTTTGCGATCCCGGGATTTCGGGATTGATTTATTTTGAATCCCGGGATCCCGGGATTGAGATTTTCTCGCCGAGGAATTTGAAATCCTCAATTTGCTATACTTTTTCCCGAAATCTCACGGAAACTCGTTTTTTTTTTTTTTTAGCTCACCGAAGAATTTGAAATCTCCGATTTGGTATACTATTTCCCAGAGTCTCACGAAAACTCGTTTTTTTTTTTTAGCTCACCGTGGAATTTGAAATCTCCGATTTGCCAATTTCGTGTAAATTTCGAGAATTTGCTCAAAATTTCTGAATCCCGAAATCCCGGGATCGCGGCCATCTCAATCCCGGAATTTCGGGATCAGAAAATTGAACGGGATCCTGGGATTGGATGCCCTAATTATGACCGATGAGTAAACAGTTCTTCAATTTATCACAAAAATCTTTTTTAAATGTGACATTTACCGATCCCAGCACTATAGACGGCAGATAAGGTAATTTCAAAAGAAAATATTTTGAATAGTTAGAGCGCTATATTAAACTCTGCCTAGGGGCGCCACATAGCCTAGGAACGTCACTGTGTATAACATATCGTCCCACTTAAAAATCAGCTTCGCAATTATTTTTCACCGTTAGATGATACTTCTTACTCGCGAATAACAACATAATACCTACTTACTTGATGTTTCTTTCGGTAATAAAGCATAACAATAAAAAAACGACCGATTTTGAGCTAGTTAAGTTCCGAGGCGATAGCGGTGCACGAATTTATTGTCCGTAAGACGAATCTTTAGTTCTTTATTGCCAAACAAGTGACTAGCAACAACGCGAAGAATTCAGCTCTTCTAAAACAGTCCGTGCTATTATAGTCGGAACCACAAACACAAGATTTTCTAAAAAAATATAATATTGATTTCTTCCTAAAACCACTATTCAGTATTCTATTCAGTATTCTCTTGCATATTTACTTAACCGATCGTACATCCGAGATACTCAGTCCTCCGCCAGTCTCCTTGCCTTTTTCATGGATGATAATCAGCAGCATTCAACGGGATAATCCACATGGTAGAAAAGACAGCCAGGATTCAGACTCCTTTGGAGTATCCGCAGCACATGACGTTTCCATGTTCACCATTTTTATTTTGGACGTAATAATGGGCCGGTTTGTCTACTCTCTTATCTCAGTAGTTTTGAGAAAGTCAAACTACCCAAACCTCATTATTCGCTGCTAACATTTGTTTGTACAGCATACGATTACTCTGCGTTTTCGCAATGTGCCAAAACTCGCAACCGTAATGAAGCACTGTCAAGATACGTCCGTTGATGACACTTGGTTCCGATCGAATACAACCGTACAACCTCTCTCTATTGTACAATATGATCAAAATATAAAGACAGTCACTTTCACAAGAACTATTTTAATTAGAAATTAATAGATACTAGCTGTAAGCCCGTTGACCTCAACGGGGGGATTTTCAGGTTGCATTTTTAAGTAGTCAGAAAATTTGCTGGCGTGAAAAATAAATTACAAACCTATTTATTGAATAAGCCAGAAATTCTGATAGTAAATAAATATATCTCGGGGCATATATCGACAGCTCTGCCCTGCAGTATTTAAATTGTATATAATATAATTTTTAGAATAATTAAAATGTTTAAGTTTGCTAACGAATATATTTCGTAGTAGCAGAAATCGACCTCGGGGCATATATCGACAGCCCTGCAGTATTTAAATTGTAAATTATTTAATTTTTGGAATAATGTTTCAGTTTGCTAACAATCATTTTTCGTAGTAGCAGAAATCGACCTCGGTGCATATATCGACAGCCATGCAGTTTTTATATATAATCAAAATAATACATTTTAATGAACAAACAAATATTGATTAAGTTTTTAATTATTGTAGAAGTAAATACTTGTTAACGTTGATATTAAATACAATGGCGATCTGCCATACGGAGCATAGAGTACCCATCTAATCCTTGGTTAATAATATTTAAAATATAAGCGATCACTTCCTCTTTTTTTTTGTTTTTTTTTTGAAAATATCGCCCATTTTCAAATAACTACCAAGCAAGCATTGGCTGCCCTCTTTCATTCCTAGTAATATGTCTGTAAACTTAAACAAGTTGAATTAGAAATGAAAAGTCATATTTAAATAAAAATATAATTGTTGTAACAAAGTTACCTAGAACTTGAGAATTAATGCAGTCTTGAAAAACTTATTCTAGGGCATTGTTCAAAATCATCTTAAATGAGGCAGTGTTGGCCCTCGGGATCGGAAGCTCGCAATGTGATAAGAGTGGAGTGAGGATTGACTTCTAAAAGTTAATGTTAAAGATATGAAACAAACAATTTATGGGCGAGATTATTATCAATGTATATAAATATAATACATTAGCCAATTGTCCAAGTCACAAATACTGTAAAAATAATACGAAACAATAATGAATTGCATTATTATTCTTATAGAATGGTACTTAATTATGTTTATAAATATTTCCATCAAGCTTTCTATTGTAATGCAAAATCTTTTATTAAACTGTGATAGCATGATAAGACATAAATCCCATTACCCACTTGATTCAATTCAAAGATTTAGTGTCGAACTAAATATTGCAATCTTCTTTTGTGCAGATGTTATGAAGTCAGTCTAGTGTAAAAAAATGTGTACGAATAGTAACAAGGGAAAATATGTTCGCTGTATGAATAGCTTATTCGTAAAAAAAGTTATACTATCGAACACATTTTACATTTAAAATGAGCAGTGAATTTTTTTTAAAAAATAGAACTTTAGTTATTCACTCCGATGGCAGAATAGACAATAGTGGTAAAACCATGTCATTATTTAGATTTCCGATTATTATTTAGTTTCCGAACGACCGAACTGAATATTTGAATAACACCGTTTCTGCACAACTATCTGTCAATTTTATCACGGATATTGATACATTGGGTTACGCACAACATTGACAGAACTGCTCGATAAAAAGTAATGACCGTTTCTTTTCATACGTTTATATTTCACGCTCGACAAATTTGTTTTCGTTTATAGTACAGGCCTTTTTTATATAAAACACCGACCTCTGCAATTCAAAAGACTTTTTGTGCATATTTTTCATTCATATTTAAAAAATCTATCTTCAATCTAAAAAAATAACAATTTCAAATATATACAGCAAAATTTAATGTATAATAGATAACTTGACAAGACAAAACCAATGTTCCACTTATGACGGAATATATCAATGCGATCCGCTGTCTACAATAGTTTGTATAATTGCATCTCAAATGTCATTAGTAACGCTAACAATTCTGCTGGTACTGCAAATTGTGGCAGCAGTCTTCTGAGTTTCGACGACGAATTGTGGGATATTTGGAGTAAGATGGTTTGACGGGAAACGGATTAACAAAACCCTCGCCACCTCACCAAATCATCCTGTGACGATGGACCGGATCAAAGTATCATACTATCTATAAGGCATTCCGCAGAATTTACGTCAAATTTCTTACGATTTAAAGAGCGGCCCTATATTTCAAATTATGCACTGCCATGTTGATTAAAAACTATTATAATGTACGTAATACTGCAGCCAGCAAGTCAGGTATAAATGAAATATGTTCACAGCTGTATCTTTTCAAGCTGAATAAATAATGGAGGTGTTATGTTATGTCTACGATGATAAAAAATATTAATTAATATACGCAGTGCACTTGACTTCCGCCGATGTTTTAGCTACGGTATCTCTCTGTTATCGCTGATTGTCTTTGAATTTTCTTCGTAACGTGGGAAAAAATATCTTGGATATGATATATTCCATTTTTAAAAAGTAAATGTCAAATAACAAAATGTTGCCACTCTAAGGAGAATTGTAAACTTTACTAACTAAACACATTACGAATAATATCAATTATTTTATGGATAAATGATACTTTATAGAAGAAGGTAGAAAACGTTTTTGTGTTGAAAGACCACATTAATGCCGCTAGATATACTTACCGATTTTTACGAAATTATCGATTACACCTCTTCGATACATTAAATGTGTTCATTTTATCATTGCAATATTCATCGATGGAAAATAAAAAAATATATTATAGTGAAAATAATTTGTTCTGAAAGTAAAATTCCATCAAACTTAATGCACTCCAATCTGTAATGCCTTAATGCTGCAAATCCCCCACTCCTGCTACATATCAATTCACAACATTGCATTTATTTTATATGTTTTACAAACGATTGCTTATTTTATGACATAAATAAAGCCATATCGATTAACGATTGGATTGTAAAAACATCGTCATTAAATATATACTAAAACTGTATTAAACCGTTTACATTAAAAAATTCAACCAAACGGTCGAAAACAACTTAATTTACTGAATTATTTATATATTATGTGATTACAACGCAAATATTTATAATCAAGGTCCAATTTGTTTAAAGCCATTATCTTCATTACGTTTTTTTTAACACCAAATTGTCAGTTTGTCTAGTTGTCAATCCTGCTATAGCTACTATAATCTAAAAAAATCTGCATTTTTCACACCGCCACAAATTAAGACCACAATTGAACGGATATTTAAAAAAAAGTATCTCAGTGACAAAAAAAAGAAAAACATGTGTTTGATAACAATATCCGGCACGAAAAAAGCTAGGTGCTAGACATTTTTTTAATTGAAATTTAATTTAAAGATGGCAAATTTAAATCAGTTATTATTTATGTCCCAAAATCTAAAATTGATCTGATCGCTACCGTAAAGTAATTGACACTAGACCACAAAGACCCACAAGCCGAGGCCGAATGTATTCGATTGTTTCGACAAAAACCATTTTTGTATTACTTATTCTGTAACAATTTTATGCAATTTTACCAAATATTTGAAAGGATATTAACTTTCACCGAGTGTTAGCTAAGAATAGTTTATTAACAAACATTATGTATACAGATTTTCATTAAAATAAACTCATTTACATAAATTTATTAAAACAACTTGAAATTAACAGGCATAAACAAAACATCTTAAATGAACAAACCATTATTAATCCATCACCGTTGTTAAAATCCTTAATGTAATTAATAATAAATATTAGTATAATTTATCCTAATTTAACTTGAAAAATCCCATATTGCTTATTGTTTTTCGAAACACTAAAGCCATAGTTAATAAATTTAATGTAATTTTATCCTAATTAATGTTTTAAGAAAAAAAAACCCAGATTGCTTATCGTTCTTTGAAACACTAGAATCACATTTAATAAGTGTAATATTGTAATTATAATTTGAATTAGGATGTTAGAGTGAATAACTTGATGCGTTGTGTATCTCTTCGGAGACAGTATATGTATATAGCTGAGCAAAATATAAGTTTAGCCGAAATAGCTATCAACGCATAAAAAATATTAAAAGCTGTAAAACTAAAATATGTTGATATTTTTACACTATTACAATGGAGTTTTACCAAGTAAATGCCAAATCAATAAATAAAATCATTTACATATATTAATATCAATGCATTCCTATACAGACAGTTTTTTTTATAACATAGTGTTGTACATATTTTGTATGCATTTATCCTGAATAAGAAACAGGCAGCGCTGCCGAGGCAGTCTGGGAAATTATTAAATCTTTTCGCAGATTTTAAGTAGCTCTCATACAAATGCAGCAGACTAAAATTTACATTTAAAACTTTGCTTTATTACATTTCCTGCCGAGGCAATAAAGAACAAGAAGTAGGTTGTGAATATTTAGCAATATTACTTATCACACCACAACGCTCAGAATAAATTGAGATTATATCATATGCCAGCATTGGTTTGTATGAAAATTTATAATAAAAAAAACTTTCTGCTGTCATCATTCATAGATCATTACAATAAATCACCATTATACAGTGATCTCAATACAGTGATTTAAATAGTATTGATGACTATAAAAAAACACTGTTTCCATGTCAAATTGACTCCCACCTTTATTTAAATTTATTGTCGGCTGTACCCTGGGTCCAAGCGTATATGTAAATTTTATAAGAATGTTGAGAACGGAAATTGATGTCAGATATATTTCCATCTATTTTTCACAATACTTGTTTGTAACAATCTTCGATTCAAAAATGTTGTGTTAATGTTAAATTAAAATAGTATCAAATGCTTGACATTCATTTCCTTCCTAATCAAATTTCCTCTCATCCAAAGTCACTGCGGTTAATTCAATATACAGAACGCCAAAATTACTTATTCTTTGCGACAAATAAAGAATGTAAAAAGCAGGAAAATATATACTGGGCGTAATGAAAATTTATGTTTGGTCTTTTTTTTACAATGGAGTTTATCTTAACAGAATTGTTTCTGCGAGAACTGCTTGTTACTCAGTTCCTCAACCTCTCTTTTTCCACTCATTTCTTTCATTTTTATCTTGTGCGACACTTGTTTAGAGAATGAAATATAAAAATAAGTATTTATTTTAACCGTGTTCGCTCCAAATGCTGAACATATGATCTTTTAATGGAGTTTATCTAAACAGAAGTGTTTCTACGAGAACTGCTTATTAATTAGTTACTCAAACTGTTTCTATATATTTCCAGAAAACATAGAAGACTAGGGCTAAGACAGAACAAACGGACAGAACAAACGAAAAAAAAATGATTATCTTGTTATTCGAACAATTTCTATTCGAGCAATCGAGCAACGGATATCACGTGTTTTCCAATCCTGGTACGAACAGCATTTTCTTTAACCCCATCTTTTTTATCCATACTCTATTAAAAAAAAAAGGTTAAAAAACTGATAAACAATCAGTTCTTGTAAAAAAAGATCTGTTGAGAGAGAAGGAATTAAAGGATATGACAGGACTAGTGGTTAGCTAATCGCTCTCGATACGCCTCGTTTATAGAATAGGATTGGTGGGAGAGGAGAAGTCAAGACATCATATACATCCATGCTTTTGAACAGAAATTCATAAATGTATTGAAAAATCAATTTATAAAACTGTCCGTACTGGGATTCGAACCCGTGACCTCCGTAGCCTAAGCAAACGACGTTGACCACTTGACCACACAGGCGGCTAGTTCTTAAGAGCTAAAAAAATATGTCAAAAAAGATGCCGCATGATCAACTAATGAGGTTCATACCGCTTGTTTTAAAACAATACTGAAAACAAGTCGCAAATGATAACGAAAAATGTGAGACAAATGTTGTCTTCCTCTATACTCGTTTAGTATTCACAGTGTTATTAATGAGTAGAAAGAAAGGGAAACTATACGAAAATGTATGCCAACAGATACCCATTCAAGCTGCATTGATTGCAGAAACCAATCCAGTATTGCTTAAGTCAAACGATTACTGCCATTGTTCAATGGGTAAAATTTGTCGTTTTTTGTTTGCGATCACAATTTAATAATTGAGTGCTATTAAGATATTGAATGGAATTCGTTTACAGAGACAGCGACACAAAATATAACAATATATTATATTATACATTTATGAATTCTTAATTATTTAATTATCATACCAATAAAAATATGGACTACCTTGCATTCAGCGAAATGAGCCTATTTCATAAATCCAGTTATCAAAGGAGTTTCTTTCGAAAATGGATGGCAGATAAATGCAGACAAGACACCCACTGGATGTTTCCAAGAAGCGAATTCAAAATTAAAATATTCAACATAGTAATTGGCAATAACAAAGCAAACGCAAATCAGTTTATATGAAGCAATCAAAACTTTCATTGTCACGAAAGAGGCAACAATACAACAAATATTACATTTTGGTATGAAGAAAATTAATATCTTTTACCACTTCTTCTCAAAATGTACTATTTACGACCCCCTTGGACTTATATCATATAGACTGTGGAAAGGAAAAAGGACCGTAACCCACAGTTTTTGCCCACAAATGCCGAATTAGTATCTAAATTTAAATTTTAAGTTTGAAAAAAATGACCTGTAAAAAAATAAAACCAAGAAAAAAGACTGAAATAAAGGTTTTCCCAGACAATTTTTTTAAATTAATATCAGATTATGTCAATTAAACACTAGTTTAGAAGTCTCCGTGCACTTAAAGGTCGTGTATAATTCATAATTTGCATATGGCCCAAAATCAACAAAACATGTTTTTTGCGCCTCCTGTAAAATTTGATATGTGTGGGTTACGTGATTTTTCCTTTTCACAGTCGATATGTATACAAGAATTCTTATCGAAAAATGGCACCCAAAGGTACAATTAAGTAGTCGTATTTTTAAATCAAAACACCATTCATTTTTATTTAAAAAATAAAGCATTGTTTGTATTCTATATTATTTATGAATATAAAATAAATACCAATTTGAATAAATAATGTGGGATTAGTAGTGTTCATTTTTTTAATACAATGCCTTTCCATAAGAAATTAATAGTGAACACATAAAAGGCTTACATTCATTTTTTCTGAGAAACATAATTTTACAGTGCAGTTTCTGCAAGGAGCAATCATAAATAATTTCACGGATAACGTGATAGAACTCCACTATCGTAAGGTAAAAATATCAATGTTTTCAGTTCCAAAGGATTTATTTAATATGATTATTTCGGCTGATTGGTAGAATTGGCGAGAAAGTGTTAAAACATTGTAATACAAATCAGTATGTTAAATTGACGATTTCTGAATCCATGCTTCCTGTCTAAAAGAACCATATTTTTTAACGTGTTCTGATAAATGCAATTAGAAGAGCCTTTGAAAATGGTTGTACGATAAACATAATATACTTTGGTGAAATATAAACAGGAACTATTTTTTTACTTTTGAAATTGTTTAAAGCAGTATCCTGTATGTGTACGTATATGTATTATAAAATCGAACTCACTTTCACAAGGGAAAATATTTCCAGATCCATCCTTGACCGGTAGGGTAGCGAAATATTCATATAAAAATGCGTAATTTGTCGTATATATTTATGTTGACTAAACAGTTTGAGAGCCATTTTTCAACTCAGTAGGGTAGCCAAAACGAACAAGCATTAACATGGATAGATTATTTTATGAATCGTGTTTAATTTCTGTTCCAAGTCTATACCTACTGTGGTGTTACATCGCGTGACAGCAACGACCTGCCAGCTAACCATTCATTTTATCAGCCACGATGCATTCGCTGTCTTTTTTTCTTTAACAACCCAAAAATATTTTAGTTCATTTTTTTAATTCTGTCCAGACACCTTCAAAAAAACTTAATTACTACATAATAATAAACAATGGATATAAAAAGACGATGTAAATTAATACAATAATTGTGAAATAAACGATACAACGATCGCTCTGAATCCCGGAGGGCGCATATATTCATACATCGATTTATGTACATATTTCTTCTCAAATGCATGGTTTTGTGTTTTACTCTTGCACTCATGAAACATGAATGCAAAGCAATCGGTCAGCAACAAAAACTAAGTATCTTTTAGTATAGTATTCATATTTATTTTTTTGTAAAATAAATGTATTCCACCGTCATTCGAAATACATGGAAACAATAATATATTGGAACAAAAAACGAATTACAAACCATTATTTCTTTAACTTTCGTCACTAAATATATTATACAAAAAGAAATAATTTAGCCCTAGTAATGCTGAAAGATAACACGCCCTTAGGGCTAATTAAAATGTTAATATAAAAAGGGTACGGCAGAAAAAACAACGCGCTTTATCGATTGCAGCGCCACCCTATTATTTGTAAATGAAGGGACAGAATGTTATACATACATAGAAACAACGCTGCTCCTTCCTTTTCCTATCTAACGACGGCAATTACAATATTAAAACCTTTTCCCGGGAGAATTTAGACCCTTCAAATAATTAGGAACATTTGGGATTAATTGTAATACAGTCAAAGTGACGGGAGAATGGGGCAATCAATATATGAATTTAAAAAAGAAGAAAATTTGTGTTCAATTTTGACGATATTTCACGGGAATTCGTGTTACTAAGTGGTTGAAAGCTGTATTGTGAAATGTTCCTTCACTGCGTGAAACTGGTTCCGCCAATCTTATTCGATCGAGAAATAAACAACTGCAACCCATTTTGTTTTGTTTTGAACCCAATTGAAGTTGTAATATTAAGGATTTCTTAAAGGCGCAACAACGATGGAATATAGAGAGTAATTGAAGCTTCCGCTTGCTTTCATTAAAAAAAACAGATTTCGATTATACTGTGTATGAATATTTTTCATGTCGCGAGCGACGTGTCAAATAGAATTACAAAAAAGTGACTCTTATAAACCATTACTTGAAATCTTATGACTGACAGTGTGTCAAACCATGTTGTCAAATTACATTTTATTGTATTACAATAAGATAAAGATTTATTTGATTACATTTTTTTAAACCTGATTACAGATTAAACGGCTACCGTTATATCAGATAATGGTTAGACACAAATGAACACTGGGATAGACATCGAGAATGGTCTTTTTGTTAGCAACATGTCACGATTCCAAATAAATCTCCAATACAACGAGTAAAGCATTTAGCATCTCCGGCGAGAGTTCACAGACATCGTACATCAGTGACAAAACTATGTAATTTATTCAAAACCCATTTTATTATGCGATAAAGCCTAGAGGCTATCCAGCGACTCACTTGAATATCAATTCGTATTCAAGTGGTATCATCTATCCAGTATTTGTCTTACTGTGATAAGTAAACACTTTGAAAATCTCCACACTATAAAAACAACTGACTATTCTGAGTATTTCGAGTATGTATATGTAGATGTAGTCTGGTCGCAGAAGAGCTAAAGGCGTTATCTTGGAATAGGAGATATGCTTCATAATTTTAGCCAACGTTTGGATGTTGAAAATTTTCAGAAGAAATCTCCAAGCAAACAGCGCAAAACACGCAAAAAAAGTTTCGCGCAGCCAATTTCCGAGGCAGACGACGGAAACCCTGAATCGCAAACGTCTCTCATTTCAACTTTTAAGACGAGTATTGCAGAACAGAGAAAACCAACTTGCGTATTCTTTTATTTTAAACCCAAAATAAAAATCATCCACTGTTTACAAAGTGCGACATAAGAAATTTAAAACACGCATTAATAAATATCATAATTTAATTCAATACTTTTAGTATAAAATACATTGTTTCTACTCAAACACTATTGGAATGAAACAACAAACAAAAATGGGATACAGGTAATTTTTAGTAGTATCATTTTTTTATTTTGTATGATAACTATTTTCTCTCAACATTATCTTTGATTATTCATCGGCCGTTTTTTACATGAACAAGTTTAACAGATACCGACTAGAGATTCCAAGTATTCGAATATAATTTATTGATTATGATTAAATTATCCATATTCATTTGTATTGTCATACTTCTAGTGAGACATATTAATTGCTGACACGTACTATTATAGTTCCCAGCACGTGTCTTTCGTGAGTATTACATGCATAAAATAAAGCACAATTTTCTAAACATATTTTACACATCTTCTACCAAGCGCGATTAATTTCCAAGAATATGTAAGTAATACAATTGCTTTTTTGTAATGTTAATTATTATAAAAACATGTTACATCATCAAGTCATTAATATGTAATGAATCTTAAAACTAAAGCTATTGGCAGTAATAAACATTGCGTATTTTTGTATATTGGCTAGCTCATCAAGTGAATAAAAAAACAATACTCTATTATTCACGTTGTAAATGGATACCTGGTCCAATGCTCTTATCACCTTGACTCAATGATGTTCATTAGCAGTTAAATGTTTTTAAATACAATATGAAACGTTCTACTGGTGTAGAGGCCGCTAGCGTACAACCTCATTTAAATTTGGAACTCTTGCAAAACACTTTCAACTGTCATGGAGTCCTGCCAAGATTATTACGATATTACGTACCTTCACAAGATCGTTTACCCCTACTAGACTTTTGCCTTCCTCCTTGATTACACACACAGTTAAGTCGCATATAATTGAATCGTATATTATTTATTGATACTTTAGTCGCGTGACTCATCTGTTTTCATCATATTACTGGAACATTTTTTTAAATGACGAACACTTCAACATGACACTCGGTTGACAGTTGAATGACTCGTAAAAAAGTTGAACAAGCGGGAAAACTGAAAATACATTACCGATGAAATATTACATTAATTCAAGTATATTTGATTAGTCTTGTTAAAGCATGCCATTATAATAATATGACTGTGATGAATATGATGATTCCTAAATGAGTATTTGAAAGGGTTGGTTAGAGATAAAAAATAGAAGTTTGTAAACATTTCAATACACTCAATCGCGAATCGTTATAATAAAGAAAATAAATGTCAGAACCTAGTGCCTCCTGTTCAACGCATGCATCTTGACAGTGCTGTTTTATGATTGCGAGTCGTGGAACCTTACAGAGTAAACGTAAACTGTGCTTTGAAAACAGATGCCTTCGGTGAATACTAGGGATGCGGTGGTTTGACTTTGTCAGAAGATAGGAGAACGGACTAAGCAGCCCTTTATCATGTCGAAGGTTAAGAAGTAACGATGTTCCTGGTTTGGACACGTGCTGCTGATGCCTCAATAAAGCCTGAATTCTGCCTGTCTCTTCCGCCAACCGAATGGATCTCGCCGTCGTGGAAAGCCACTGATGACCATTCATAGGATGTACTCGGCGGAGATATGGGACGCTGGGTTGACGTGAAAAGAAGCAAGAAAACTGACGGGGGACAAAGAAGATGAGGAACTAAATGGATTTTTTTTTTAAATTTCTAAATATTATAGAACAAAAATGCTTGTTAGGCATTCTAAGTTTACACACTGAAAGAAATCGGTTCGACCATCGACTTACATACTGTCTTCGGTTTCTAATAATATATCTCACATCCAATAAAACAAAATATATGTTATTGTTTTCTTGTGAAAAATACTGATACCTCAAAAAATATTTGGCTAATCTCTCTAAAAATCTCCTCAATAATTATGACTGTAAATACTTCATACATGAACGTAGTTGCTTTCTCCAGAATAGACTACGTAGTACGTACCCGATGAAAGTACATATTACGTTCATCATTAAAAATGGCTATTATTTTAAATGATTGTTTTTAATGTTCAAAAAAAAACTAAATTCATATAAATATTCCAAAGTTGTGCAGAGCTCGTGCTCGTTACTAACAATCTTTACTAGAGAATCAGCGCATACTATAACAGTCGCGATTACAATATTATATTACAAACAAGCCTCTACCGTCGGTTAAAATATTATCTTTATCTTACACATGAAGCGTAGAAGCATGTTATATTATATTTAGAAAACAAAATTTAAAATAACGATGGTTAATAATTTCCCGACTCAAGATATTAGATAATTAAATTATAGCGAAAGTTTAAAAATTCCACACGCAGAAAATAACTGTTTATTTGAAATTACATTCTAAAATATGTAAAATAATGTTAAATTTGAATCGTTCAAACTATGTACATTCTCACAGATTTTGTCACTAACGACCCGGGTTTCGCCTTTCGGCATCTTCAGGCATTCAAGTGCAAGGATGAACTTGAACTGACGCTTAGTAAATGAAAGTTTCGTGTTTAAAGAAGAACTTTTCTTTAAGAAGAATTCTTATATTGTCAGTTCAAGTTCATCCGTGCACTTGAATGCCTGAAGATGCCGAAAGGCGAAACCCGTGTCGTTAGTGACAAAATCTGTGAGAATGTACATAGTTTGAACGATTCAAATTTAATATTGAAATTCCACCAAGCACCTTCAGTCGAAATCTTAAATTATGTAAAATAATGTATTATTTCTTTGAAATAATCAACGTGATGAAAGATATTTTTAATAAAAAAAATGACTCAATGTTTGTTGAATTATTTTACCAGTTAAATAGTTCCAAAATGAAACAAGTAAAACAATAATTTTATAGAAAAGTATCTCTCAGCGTAAACGTAACTTTAAAAGATTTGTGGGGCATTTTTAATTTTTTTGACAGAACAGGTGGAATAAGAGTTATTATTTTTTATCATTACAATCTTATATAGTTAAGACGATGATCGATGAAAATACCATAACAACAAATTTAACAATCAATTAAATAGACAAAATATTTATTCATCGGGTGTCCTAGTAAAAATCAACCATCGAGAATCACAGCCCAATACCAACATCGTATGTGTATTCAGTATAAAGATGAAGTTTCCAAAATACAAAGTGTTATATTAATAATTAGATTAAAAGATAAACAAAAATATAATTAACAGTGTTCACAAAAGTTTAAACTAGATTAATAATGTTTGTATTTATGTCATATTATGTATACCAAATAACAAAATTATTAATGTATCAAATTTTTGTTTTACTTTCAGATCAATTTACTTATGCCAGTGATGAGCAATTTCGATAATGTAAGAACTTTTAATAATTACAGAATCGTTTTCAATTATTTCGTATGCGTAGTTTCAAATAATGTTGTATATACCCTCTGCTTACAATGAGTCGTGCTTTAGTTACGTCGAACCTTTCTTTCATTAAGTGAAAAACTATAATGTACGCATTCATGTTTAATGATAATGAGGGAGCAAGAACGTTTTTGCAAAACTTCTAAAGCGACGGGTAATTATTTAAGTACTGTGGGAAAATCGCAAGTGCTAACTTTACTAAGTGTCTGTCTATCGACGTATATAGACGTACGACAGTTCAGAGAGTCTGTCTTTTAATCTACTTAGAAGTATCACCAACGTGAGAGCTTATAAACTTATAACCCGAGCTTCCACTTTGTATAATATCAAAGTTGCGAAGTGCACTGCAAGAATGAGTGCAGGTGACTTTAATTAAAATATTAATATTACCTTGATGTCGTGCATTATAAAACAAAGCTTTATAATGCATAGTTTAACGTTTGTTCTTATAGAAATCATGATATATTCAATTCAAAATTCACTACTTAATACATATAATGAAATCAATTATTCTTCGATAATAAGATAATCGGATGTTAAACAGGTGTAATAATAAAATATATTGATACGGTATGGTGTATAGTCAGTCGCTCCACTACCACTTTTGTGATGTAAACTGGCAGACATTTAAAATTTGTAGCTAAATTAATTGTGTTTAATTTTTTGTTATCAGGTAAACCGTAATATCAATTGTTTTATTGTTTATGACCTTAAATGGCAACATTGTTTTTCGATACCAGATGCGATTTTTGTTTCTTTCTTCCTTGCTCTTTGGGACACGAATCAAACACAACGTGTGTGGGGGACACTTCCCGGTCTTGGAAGTTTCTTCCAGAGACCTTTAGTTGTAAATTTACTTGCAGTTTTTTTTCGTTTGTGGTTTTTCGTCCGAGATGAATGAACTGATATTTTTCCATTTCGACGAAAATTAAAATTCATTTTTTTTATCCGCACGGAGTTTAGCATCAATTTTTTTAACTTTAAAAAATTGTGTGAGCAAGCTAGGTCTTATAACAGTTATTTTGTATTGTATTAATTCAAAATTTTGTCTGTTAAATATTGTATGTGATTAAACTTCTATGATTGTAGATTCCTAAATAAACGTTTTCGTAACAGTTGAGCGGTGAGTTTTATTTTATTTCTACCTACCTGTATTACGTCGAGTTCATTCAAGCTGTTATTGGTCTTAATGACTTTTATTAGTGGGGATTTATTCTTGGGGTGTAACATCGTGAACAAAAGTAGAAATTTCTCACATTAAATGAAACTTGCTCAAAAATAAACTACGAGTAACGTCAATATAACATCTAACTTTGTCATGGCTGTACGTCTTATAATACTGAGCAAAACAAGTGCATTAGTATAGGCAAGTTTTACCTTTTACCCTAGCAATAGTAATTACAGCGATACATTAGGAAGCAAGAATTTTCCAAGCAATTACGTCTTTCGTACGTCGTTGATACAGAAAATAACAAGCTAAGTAGATAATCCAGCAAAGAGGTAAGCTGTTGATAATTTAGTTAATTGATAGTGTACAGGAGAATTAGCATGCGATAAGCTTGACAAGATGGAAAATCTATTGTTGGGCATTATGCCATACTTAATTATTTGCTGTTTGCGTTAGCGAGCAAGAAATTGTTTGATTTTTGAGCCAAACAATCACGTATACGAGAGACAGTTTTAATCAAATTTAGTCTTTAGGTATATTTATTAATCAAAATAAAAATTCAAGAATCAATGAAAACCAGTAAAGAAAACCATGCAGTAATATAATAAAATGTACAAATTTAATTTAAATTTCATGTTACTATCTCGATAGTTTAACCCAGGGGTGTGGAGTCGGAGTCGGAAAAATCTTACATGTCTTTTTTTTTCAAATATTAGTCTATTCATCATATCGATCGATGAAATGATGACTTTGCACTAGAAGTATTCTAGTAACTAGAATGATCAGATGGTATACATATACAAGCTTTCGACTGTGGTGCTTGGTAAAATGTATATATTAAATTTTAATCGTTCAAATTTTGTATATTGACACATTTTTTCGTCACTAACGACCCGCGGGTTTAGCCTTTATGCATCTTCATGCGTTCATCGAACTAACGCTTGGTAAATAATTGTATCGTGTAGATAAATTTATTAATCATTAAGTTAAAAAATATTGATGGCAACATTAAGAAATCACAATATTCCTTTTTACTTATTTCCACTTTTATTTATCAAGATCGGTTTCGCCCATGGTGAGCATGGTCAACTGATGCATTGGCAACATTGACATTGACAACTCGCCATGAGCGAAACCGGTCCTGATCTTGATAAATAAAAGTGGAAATAAGTACAAAAGAATATTGTGTTGTCTTAATATAAAAGCTTTCCACCAATTATTGACAGTGAAAACCCTAAAAGTGATGGCAACATTGATTTATTTTAATGACGTTCAATTAGCTACCAAACACTAATATTCACTTTGTCAAATATTTGCTCCTTGTCGAGCTTATCCTTTTCGCCAGCAATGGCTTTGGACTCAGTGATGCATTTATTTCTTATATAAACACGAAACTTTCATTTACAAAGCGTCAGTTCAAGTTCATCCGTGCACTTGAATGCCTGAAGATGCCGAAAGGCGAAACCCGGGTCGTTAGTGACAAAATCTGTGAGAATGTAATAGTTTGAAAGATTCAAATTGAATATTTGCATGTTTTACAGCTTCACAAACCATAAAATAATATATAATATAATAACTCGATGGTAATTTAAGACTTAGATTTCGATGGTAATTATTATAATAGAGCATGTCATTGTTTTATATATATGTATTCAATTTATTAGCCTTCAATAAAACCAGATGAGGATCAAACATAAAAATTACAATATCATACAGAAACCTTGTCCAAGGCAATATGACCCTCCAAAGAGGATTTAAGTCGAATAAATTCAATGACAGATTAATGCGATACGTTTACCATCTATTGATCCTATCGCTATTTCACATTTGGAGGGAAAACATTTGATTTAGTTGTTTACGATTCAAACCATGTGGGCGAACGACGAATAGCCATAAATTAGAACAGTTAACAAATAGCTAGCGAAAAAAATCGCGGTCATACAAAGCTCCGGGTGAAAGTCCCAATAAAACCGCGAATATTATTACAATGCATCCGCGTATAGAGCACGACACTCGAGACTGGAACTATGAAGAAGTATGGAAATTGTAAATAACAAAATAAGAATGTGTGGAGAGGTGATACAACAATGCCACCTACGGTCGGTATGATAATGGATTGCGCTTTTTAACCTTGACCATAAACAAGGGCTCTCAAAACCTTTCCTATTACAAAAAAAAATACGACATCAGAAACGACAGAAACATTTTTTTTTTTTAAATATATTTATCGTAAAAAATAAACTAAAAAAACATTGCATTTTAGATAATAAATAATATAACAAAAAAATTTGAATAAAATAAAATAAATCAATCCACGTTTTATGCAAAATATGTCTCTCTCTAAGCCAGTGTTTTTCAACCTTTTTGGACCCGTGGTCTCTTTTGAGTGTCATTATTTTTCTGTGACCCCCATACCATTGTTTTTTTTTCACCATAAAAATTCAAATTTCAAAAACCCAATAATTTGCTGATTTCCCAAATTCACCAGCGTGTGATCATTTTTAGCGCTCCCAAGAATTTTAAATCCAAAATCACAGAAATTTTGGGATTTTGGGAAATTTGCATGTGGCCCCCCTGAACTGTGCTGTGGCTCCCCTAAACAAAAATAAATCTCTGTAGCCCCCTTGAAACATGCTGTGGCCTCTTTTTTAAATGCATGACCGCTCCCAATGTGTAGCATATGGCCCCCTAATGAAGTTGTATCTCAATAGATTTTTTTTCTAAGAGAACTGTTTGTTACTCAGTTGGTCAAGCTCTGTTTTTAAGAGAGTAACGATAGAATCATAGGAATAGGACAAGACTAGTGGTTAGCTAATCACTCTCGCTATGCCAGTTTTTTAGGATAAGATGGGTGGGTGGGAGGTGATTTAAAACATTACATGCATCCATGAATTTTGACAGAAATTCATAAATCATTAATATATTTATAGCATTAATATATTTAACAACGATCCACTTTTATTTTTGTATATAAACGATGCAAACTATTTACTGCACGTCAGTTCAAGTACATTCGTGCACTTGAAAAGCCTGAAGATGCCTAAAGGCAAAACCCGGTACTTAAGCGACAAGACTTATTTATGGAAGAGTACAGGTTTCAGACAATTTAAATTTAATATTTTACCATTACTGTGCATGAATACTTTTTTTTGTGATACTGATTGATATTTTGAAAAAAAAGTGGCAACCCTGCACCTTCTTCGTTTAGTATTGTGGAAAGGTAATTCGCCAATCTCCATTCGAGATTCGTCCACGTTCTTAGTTGAGCAAAAATGGTCCTTGCGGCTGCTTCCACCAGCGTCTGCGGCCTGTGGCTACTTCAGAGTAAGGTCAATGCCGTGGGGATATATCCGTTACACCAACATATAGTATGGAAAGTGTTACCACATCTTAGAAAACTGAATCTTTCATTAAAATATATTGTCGATAGTAAATTATACGACTGAAAATAACATCGTAACATTCACATGTTTATCACGAGGAATTATAAAATTAATGAGACATTGTGTAACAAAATTTTATGGTCTGGTCTGAGAGTCATCTCTACTAGGGTATCCAATCCCGGAGCCTTTTTCCAATCCCGGGATTGAAATTTTCTCACCGAGGAATTTGAAATCCCCGATTTGGTATACTTTTACCAGATTCTCCCAGAAACTCGTTTTTTTTAGCTTACCGAAGAATTTGAAATTTTGAATTTGCCAATTTCGTGTAAATTTTCGGGTTTTGCTCAAAATTTCTCAATCCCGAAATCCCGGGATCGCGGCCATCTCAATCCCGGAATTTCGGGATCAAAAAATTGAACGGGATCCCGGGATTGGATGCCCTAATCTCTACATTATTAATATATATATATTATTTTTTTTTTAACCATGTCCGCTCCCAATGTGAAGCATATGGACTCCTAATGGAGTTTATTTCAACAGAAGTGTTTCTACGAGAACTGCTTGTTACTCAGTTGCTCAACCTCTCTTTTTCAAAAGAGAGTAGGGATAGAAGGATAGGGTTAGGACAGGATTAGTGGTAAGCTAATCGCTGTCGATACGCCCTGTTCATAGGATAGGAAAGGTGAGAGGGGGGAATTCAAGACATCACATACATCCATGCCTTTGAACAGAAATTCATAAATCGATTGAAAAATCAATTTACAAAACTGTCCGTACCGGGATTTGAACCCGGGCCCTCTGTAGCCGAAGCCAACACCGGTTACCACTCGACCACACAGGCGACATACCTAAGTAAAATAAATAAAGATAATTACTGGAAAATAATTTCATTTAAATTTCTATTAATAAACGGAAGATGGTAATAATAAGTGACAGCTTATTATAATTTGAAAATAGGGCGTGCATCGTTGATTATCGGAGTTCGGTTAACCACTTTACCGGTCAATTGGATCACCGGAATTCCGGTATAATTATTACCAGATTTTCTCTTCGGCAGGAAAAATAAGGAAATTAATTATTTGTGGCCTATTTCAATTGCGTTCCGAAAAATAATTCAACACTTTATTACATAATATGTAGTATTATGCTGTGTGTGCAGTGAAATGTCATTCATATGATCAAATGTCATTTTCAATTCGATGTTCTACTTTTTTTAAATATCTAAATAACGGAAAAAAACGGTAATAATCGCTTATTATTACTGATTAGCCGGTAATGCTGTTTTACGATATTTTTATTTTCTCTTCTTCTCAGACATGTTTTATACTTTCTTGATAATATTATTATGCCTACATGATTTAAAATAAACCATTTTTTCTGGCAACACTTGCTGCCAAAGCTGAAGAGTGTGGATTGTAGGTATGCAAAAGGAAAAATAACGACCATGTGCCGCCACGTGAACATGCTTCACTTCGTCAGGAATTCCAGTTCAGTTTTACCCTGTGCGAAATAAATGTTGATTGTGTTCGCGCTATTTCATGAATCATGGCATGGCAAATGCACACGCCATTTTTTCCGGTTTTCAAAACCGGTTTATAGCAATAAATTAAATATAATAACGAAAAAATATAATAGGAACACAAGTATATATATTTGCTTGAATTTGTAGCAGAATTATTGATATTTAGATACTCATTAGAATTTAATGAAACCTTAATTTATTATAATTAGTCTATTTATTTATTAATCATTACTTTCTTTTAAATTACAAACAAAAACTTCATTGGAACGTGTTTTTTTTTTAATTAAATACCAGAAGAATGTATGAAATTGGTTATCATTTACAAAACCATTTTTTGAAACAATTTAAATTATTAAATATGAACATATAATTAAAATTTCAGCGCCAAATTTCAAATGAAACCTGACAGCAAGTCAGTCACTCAAACTCCATATTCAGCGAGGTTACGGAAAGAAGCATGTAGTTATGAATATACTAATTTCAGGATTGATTAGAATGTGATGAAAACATCACATAACATTCATGCTTTTGGATACAACATCAGTATTAATTATAGGATTCAGCCCGTGATCGTGAAAGGGAGATCAAAAAAGTACCATAATTACACACAATTTCAAAATTACTCATAAATAAGTGAAGAAGGCACATTAATATAAGAAGTATCATTATTTGTATTTCATTCAAAAATTCAAACAATAATATTGTGTAATGTTTACTGTAAATACATTGAGATAACACGACACACTTTTTTTTATCTGTAGGTCAAATTGAAATAAACAAAATTACAGTGTAGGTATGTGCATTAAATTGGTAAAGAAGAAACTCTTCATTTTCTACACAAACAATGCCCAAATGTATTCAAGTAAAAGAAGTTAAGTTTACTTCATAGCGGAATAATAATCAAAGGCAGAGGCCATTTTTTTTACATTATTTTTATAAAAAAGTATGGTTACATAACATCAAAGCCTCGCCGTTAATTTCTGGGAACAATGTGCTGATAATCATTTGAACATACAAAACGGTAAACAACCAACAGAAATAAAGTGATCTCCGCTGAGATGCTTTCAAAATTATTTAAAAAACAAAACACCATTTTGATTGTTAAAAGTCATCATGGAGATTCAGCATTGCTCAAACCGACGCTCGCGTGCCAAATTTTGATCAAAAGTGACGTAGTATCGTTCCAGTTGTATTAGAACTAATATATTCGTTTTACAGACAGAAATATGTCGTAACCCAACAATTAAAATTAGAGGCTATCAACAAATTACTGTTTGTCAAGGGAATTATTATAATGTATACAAAATGAATTTATCGGGACCATTTGAAGCGTATCTTTTTGAAGCTTCCATAATTTCTCATCATAATAGGTTTACGGGAGTACAGAAAAAAATACATTTAAAGCACAATTATTTATCTTTAAGTGTGTCCCATTACCCTGAATTATTCTAATTTACAGTAGTGAGTGGCAGAATTTACAAACGAGTCTCATTAATTAAATATTTTTTTAACATTCAAAAATGTACACTGACTTTCTTCCGAAAACTATCACGATTTGTAATCATAATGAATATATATTATCGATAGAAAAGAATTCTTGATGGTCCGCTAATTTTTTAAAATCGAAAATTTAGTTGGGTACGTCAGTCAGTTTTTTGCAACTATTTACAATAAATCAGAATGACGCGGGCCTAGATATATGTATCGTAACACAATCGTTAATATTCAATCGTAGTGCCACCTAGGGATTCTGAAGTCTCGAGTTTTTCAAAGTCCCGGGACACGAGACGTGATAAAGTCAAAGTCCCGGGACTTCCCGGGACTTGGGACTTTTATTTCCCCTTCAATAAAATTATGAATTTATTAAAATTAAATATTTGTATGTATGTACTAAAAAGGGATGATAACGGTTCATGTATTGAAAAAATAAAAATGAATTGGGTAAAATTATGACCGTTACTTCACAAATCACAATACAGCTTTTTCCCTTTTTTGTAAAAGGGAAAAAAACTGTATTAAAAACATTTGTAAATAAAACAACATCAGGTATGAATGAGAACGGTTGGTAATAAAACATGTATAAGCCGCCTTGATTTATAACCTAATTTTTTAGAAATAACTATTGGTTCCATTATTTCTTGGAATTCTGTGCGATTATCCCATGCTGCAAAAAAAGTTAAGCGAACACGTGTCTAAGTTTTTTTTGTATTTCTGAATGTCTCTCTACCCATTAAAAATGGTTGTTTCGTATTACAATATATAAATAGATGTTATTTGAAACTTATACAATTATAAATCAAAACAGCTGTTTCTTTTATAAGATCCCTGTTATATATGCATACTTAATTTTGTTAAAACCCCGGCCTTTAATCCTTAGCCTAAATATAATGCATTTTTTTCAAAACTGATCCCGCGGATAGACACCAATGTAACTTTATTTTAAATCAAAATTAACTTTTTAGGTCACATTAGCGATTGTTTGCAACCAATTTTTATTTGTTAGAATGGTTTTTTTCAAAATTAAAAATGTACAATTTGGCTGTCTTAAGTCCCGGGACTTTGTTGTTAAATGTCCCGGGACTTAAGACAGCAAAAAACCTTAAAAGTCCCGGGACTTTTGTCCCGGGACGTCTCGACACAGAATCCCTAGTGCCACCTTCTCTCAGTCCAGTTGATGCTCAGGATGCTACTGTATATGTCCATTGTTTTGATGTGTTTTAGTTGATGACAGACTTGTAAAAAAAGCAAATATAAAATATATTAGGAATATACAAACCGATTATTTGACTTTACTTGATATTAATTTTATACAACGCATATATACGACCAATTAACTTAACACCGCCAACAACAAAGATAATCATACATAACAATTGATTCCTAACAATTTACAATAAATATTGTACCATGAACAAAATAATATTTTAGTTCACATGGCTCAACTCTAGTTGAAGAAACAGAGTTATACATAGCGCAGATGTAATATATGTACTTGACTTATTAACAGTATTAGAAGAAAAAGTACTGTCTTACAAACTATCTGCGAATCAGGCACGTGTAATACCTTGCGGTAAATTTAAATAAACACGTTTGTTCTGGCATCAAGTTAAAATAATTACATAACATTCTCTCAATAACCGATGGTCATAAGTGTGTAACATATGTACGTAAAATTTCCATTGTCAGGTTACTTTGTAATGTGGCAACACTTTGGACGGAACTTTGTCGATAATTAAAATAAAACACTTTCATCTTTGAATCGGTGAATTATTCGATGTAACATTTTTTTTTCATAGACAACAAAATAATTACGGAAGCTCCAAATATTTTTGAATCCTAAATCACTCGATACAAATTCGAGAAGAATTCAACATTGACATTCGAGATTTATTCATGGAGAAAATTCACCGCTCGCACGCCCTAGACCAGCGTTCTCCAAACTAGGGGACTCCTTTTTAACCAAGATTGGAATCATTTTTTACCGATTAAAAATAAAAAAAGTGTTAGTTTACAAAATGAAGAGGGCATTGTTTTCACTTTACATAAGGTTCAGAGTCTCGCGCCTTAAACTTCAAATTACTTTTAATATGCAGAATAAGAAAAAAAATCGACAACCTTACATTATTGGATAATAATATAAATGGATACTTATTGGTATCCATTCTAACTCTCCTTATTAATGATATAGGTGGCGCAGCGATCATCGTCGATTGCTTCCGTGACGGATCTCACGGGTTTGAGTCCCAGTATGAAAAGCATTTTTTCGAATCGAATTTTCTTCGAAGGCATGGGTTTCCGCAATGCCTAAAAATTCTCTCACGCTATTTTAATAAGAAAATAATAAATTCTATCCGTTCTACTTTCCTCGAAAAATGAGATATTGTGCAACAAGCAGTTCTCATAGAAAAACTTCTGACATGGATTAGGGGCAGACCTGGGACAGACATGGATTAAAAAACACTTTCAAGATCATGACCAATTTCGCTGAACACGAGAATTAATCATCTCATCAGTTATGCTCGCGTTGAACAAATCTGGTCCGGACCTTTTATTTTATTTTTTTGAATGACTATAAAACTGTGTTTTATAAACCTTAAAAGTTAAATATTTACGATAATATTTATATGTATTTAACATACTACGAATTTATGTAGATCAGTGGTTCCCAAACATATTATGCTCATGGACCTTTTTCGACGCGAAAACCCGACCACGGACCCCCGAGTGAAATAATAAATTTAATTTTAATGAATTTTGAACGATCATTTTTTTATACATATCCGCTTCCAATGTGGAGTATATAGTCTCAAATGGAGGTATCTCAACAGTTTAATGGTTAATGGTGATATTATTTTTTCAATGACATTAATGTTGTATTTATAAAATTATCAATTTTGATAAATTGGAAGACGTTCCTTTAAACCTACTTTAAGTAATCCGCAATCGGCTTGACTTTACAGGGATGATTGTCATTGTTTGTTTTTTTATGCACTACAATTATATTTTACTCAAGACGTCAAAATCTTTACTATTTTATTTATTTTAACTTTCGTAATAATAAAAAAGGTGTCAACTGTTATATTTATTCTTCCGCGGACCCCCTGACGTTACTCACGCACCCCCAAATAACTTTCAAATTGTCACGGACCTCTGGGGGTCCGCTGGAACCACTTTGGTAACCACTGATGTAGATGAAAAGGCGGAAAGAAATAACAAATCACGCATACATACAATTGAAGCGATATCATTGCAAGTAAACTGACAATGGGCAGTCGATGTACTGTTAAGGTGAGGATTTCGATAAAGAGCGGCCATGTTGCTGAACGAGTTTTTTCAAAAAACATAATTTCAATTACTATTATTAACGGTTATTGCCATAACGGGTTTTTGTATCTGAATATTCACGTTATCTTTCAAAAGTGGGCCATTACCAAAAGCGTTCGTTCATGATAAGGATTTTTAATGAATTATAATAATCGCACATTATTCTCAACAGCCGCTAACTGACTAATTGAACTAACTGGAGTAATTAAGTAAGTGGTACACGGAAACAAAATTAAGGTAGATTTAAGCAATTCTGCTTTGAATTTCAATTAAATTGAAGCCATTAAACACAACATTTTTTAAATCAGTTATTTTTACGCAAGCGTTTAATGATATGCAGTGTTATTGAAGAGATTATGCAACATAGTTTTGCTCAGTCGCTCGTCATGCAATACCGCGTTAAAGACAGTTTTACTTCTCTTTTTTTTGTTGATAAATCAGTGATTTTCCACGAATGTGCATTCATAGAAAGCCTGATATTTGTTTAATTAGTGTTTCACGAGTAACTCGTGACAACAACTTAATTTTCTTTCAGCGCTTACGCGGTATTTCATACCGAACGGCGATTTACTATCTGAATAAATATGATAAATTTTCAAAAACTATAATAGATTAAAAATAAATAAAAGCTCAGAGTACTTTTAAATGAGTAATCTTTGAAAAATGCTACGCAGATCCGTAGCCGAGTGGTAACACTATATGACTATAGTTATGCATACTAAGTTGCGCGGTCACCGATTCGATTCCCTGAATGGAAATATTCACACATTATTATTCAATCGACATGCATTTTTATGCACGGCCAACATTTTTCATCCCTTTCCGACCACCCTATCCAATCTTATAAAACGATATGTTTACTATTTCTTCTAGTCACATTTGAAACACATCTTACTATACTTATCTATTTCGGAAGAGAGATGTAACCACTTACAGACAGTCCAAGTTAAAAAAAACCTATTGAAATCTTTCATCGGTAGCTTACATATATATATAAGTATACATATATCGGCATCTCCAACTAATAGATTATTAATTCATTTGGGTCACACCGTAGGAAATCGAAGGAACTGTTCGTTTTTTAACGATATTGTTTCAAGTTTGTATACATCCCTGTGACAAAATGACGAAAAATGAATTACTGATTTATTCGCTGAGGGTACCAATATGCTCCACATTGGAAGAGATGGTTAAACAATCTCAAATAATACCATTATGTTTTATTGTTTTGTTTAAGTTATACTACGAACCTAAAGTCAACATATAAATGAAGATGAAGATCACGAAGCCAACACTTTTATTTTCTAGCAACACTGATTTAATAACAAGATAAAATTATTTACCCTACTTAAATTTAATAATTTCATAATGCTCTGTTAAACTTTAAAAGATTGACTGCTTAGTGAGTGGCCTTCATGAATAATTGATTAGGCGAACCACGTTTTGAATCCGAAAGGTGTTGCTGGAACAAAAACGAAAAAGGTATTTTTAAGACAATTTCGAGGAGTGATGAAATCGAGGGCATGCAACGTTGTTAGAATCATTTAAAAGAATACGGAATTAAATAAAATGGTTGGTAATCTTTGACGAAAATATATTGTTTATATATTATATAATCAAACAATGTATAGCCGATATTCCGCTGTGTCCCGGATCCCGAATTTTCGGGATCGGATGCCCTTGTGCATAGATTATCAATTAAGTTGATTTATTTACATATATTTAAAATTGTGAATAACCATTATATCAAACCTTTTTTTAACTACCCGACAATAAAAATGATGCATAAAGTAAGGTATTGACTAACAACACTTTCTCGTATATCATTATATTCTTATATTCTTTTAAGGTGGGGATTGAAATGATTGACAATCAGTAGTTTAACATAAACTATTACAGCTGGCATTCATATTCCATATATAATATGTATATTTATAGTATTATGCCTAAAGTTGGAAGCTGAGATGGGTTGAAAGACTTGTACTTCCTAATCGTTAGAAAAATGTGATCATGGCTCTAGAGCAGTGGTTCTCAAGTGAAATTTCACTGTGGCCGTATTATAAACATAAAATATATGGAAATGTCTCATGGCCGCGACAAATTTATTGGCTTTGAGATGTAATAAAAAAAGCAATTGAATTTATTAAAAACACTTCACTGTTGGTGGCCGGAGCAAAATCCTCTGATGGCCGCATATGAGAACCACTGCTCTAGAAATATCGCATTTTGTTCTTACAAATACAATAGTATAAGCAAGTAAGCATGTACGTTGTGCAGCTTATTTCTCTGAACGTTGGTAGTTCTGAAATGTAGCGGCAACTTTTCCCTTTCTCTCTTGCGCTTATCAATTAATCTTCGCAGACGACAAGTCAACATTCGAGAACAATTAACAATTATTCCAAGTAGAAGAATCAATGATTGGAATCATTTTTCACTTGAGCTATGAGTCGTTGAACATCATCATTAAGAGAACTCGTGAATCATTATTTTCCCCTCGATTGACGCGATATGTATGCAAATGATTTTCAAAACGACAATACAATACTTTTATTGTTTGCTCCTTTAGCGTCTTACAGCTATTAAATACAAGGTAAAAGAGTGTTTGGTATTCTGGACACGCGTTGGAAGTGCCACGATAAACAAACGGATGCCCAATGAAAAGGAGTCGAAGGGATAAAACGTTAAAGAGCTTTTTGACTAGGTGTGTATATTTAAGATAAGCAGAACCACGAAATTATTTATTTTTCACAAAAAAACATTTTATAAAGGTATACAGGTAGATAGCTGCATGTGTTGATACTGGTTATGGGTGTACTGGTCCAGTTTCCGTTGTAGAATCTTGCAAAACAATAAGATAATATTTAGATACGGTAAAAATACAGTCTTACATTTTTTTAAATTCAGTTGGTAGCTATTTCGGCGTTTGTCTTCATCGGAGATACACAATACATTATACATCATTTTATTTACTCTAGCATCCTAATTTTTATTGTGTATCACTTCTAAGCCAGTATATATAGCTGAGTAAATGTAGCTTTAAACATATGTAGTTCTGATGATGGCATACGCCGAAATAGTTGTCAACTGAGTTTGAAAAAACGTGTAGGACTAAATACTTTGCAATTTTTTACCGTATTACAGTGGAGTTCTACCAAGTAAATTCTAAGGTATAAAACTTAATAACAATCGTATGTTTTATTTAGCATCTATTTTTACGCATTAGTTTTAATAAATTTTAAGACAATTTATTTTATAAATTGTTTCACATAAGCGGAGGTGGTAAATAAAAAGAAGTCGAACCGATAGAAAAATACGGCCGTAATTAAAATTGATTCATAAGTAAATTACATTGTATAGTTCAGGGTTTCCCAAACTTATTATGTAATGGAACACTTTGCAAATCTAAAAATTTAACCGCACCGCTGCAAATTTTTTATGTCGGGTAATTCATAATAGTAAAAATAATGAAAAAATTTATGTCATTAAATCACTTATTATTTATTGATTAATTATTATTAAAATGTTACATAAAAATATGAGTAAACAAAGCTATTAGTGATTTAAAATCTACGCCTGACTAAATATTTGACGTTTTAAACATCAGTGGAGATTTACCATCACTTGATTTTTTATATGAAGTAGAAGATGTTTAAATGTGCTGCAGTGTATATTATCATTCCAAATTTTCGCGGAACACTTATTGAGTTCCCACGGAACATAGTTTGGGAAACACGGGTATAGTTTATAAAGTACGTCTATGTTCCTATTTTTAATTTTTTAATGGATTAAAGTTAACAGTAATTATTTAATAATTACTTTAATACACGGGTATATTTTTTTTTAATAAATCCATTTGCGAACTATCATTCATCATATTATACATTTGTAAAATAAACAGGATGTGTTCTATAATAATTAATTTAAAGTGAAATCTATACTCGCCTTGGTGTACTATAGAGCCGCTTGCAAAAATAATTAGCGCTATGATTCGCTAATTTTGCGAAACATTAACATTAAATTACTTTGTTTCTCATCCTTCTCTCTCTATTATCATTCGATTATTGTGTTCCTCCTTCCGTGGGATATAATTATTTTATAATTATCATAAACGATTTAATTGAAATTATTGAAATGATACAAACTCATAAATGATTTAAAAACTTGAATTTGAGTCAGTTTATATTGTCTGCCGGTAGATTTTAATTGTACATGCCAAACAAAGGAAGACAACATACATACATCCAATTAAAAAAATAAAATACTCATTTGTACTAATTCCACTTTATGTTTAAATTATTAGGACCGGTTTTGCTTATGACGAGCAGTATCAACTGATAAGATAGTTTACAGTGCTATTTATTCAAAAAATTTTCAGAACTATAATATAAAAACAATTATACATTTAAAAATGTAGACGAGTTAAATAACACATTATTAATTAAAGTAAGTGAAGGTGGAGAATTACCAAAATATATAAATGTCTTTCAAAACGTTGACAGTTCCATCTGATGGTAATATAATTCAACCAAGAAAACGGCATTTCAATTAAGTTCAATTTTGCTTTCATAAGTTAAGTCAGCTAACAGACACATAAGTATTCCTAGATATTTATCATTTAGGAAAATTATTTATAGCAATAAAACCTAAGCTAAAATTTCAACCGTAAGAGATGTTTTTACAAAACCGAATATGCTTGAATACCAAAAAAATACTGAAGTTGTAAGCAGGGGTGTGGAGTCGGGTAAAAAAGATGAGTCCGACTCCAAAGAATTTTTTCAATCATTTCATTTTAACTCGTACATGTGTATTCCATCAGATCATCTTTAGTCAGTCTAATAACATGCAGTGGCAACACTATTGACTATTGTGGTTTGAATACACATCATTAAATATATAAATGGGTCTGAATTGTATGATTTTCGACTCCGGACAAAACCCACGGCTCCCGATACCGACTCCACAGCCCTGGTGTAAGTGGTATGTTGTAACCAGTTTATATTAATTCATTGTAGGGTATACATATCGACTGTGGAAAGGAAAAAGGACACAACCCACAGTTTTTTCAAAACAGCTTTTTCCAATAATCACAATTTTTAAACTTGACACACATTCTATCAAAAGGATGGAAGCTGAAAATGTCGAATAAGTATCTAAATTTAGCTTTTAAGTTTGAAAAAAATGACCTTGTAAAAATTAAAACCAAGAAAAAACACTGAAATAAAGGTTTTTACGAGACAATTTCTTTCATTAATATTAGGTTGTGTCAATTAAACACCAGTTTAGAAGAATCCGGGCACTTCAAGGTTGTGTATATTTCATAATTTGCATATGTCCCAAAATAATCAAAACACGTTTGTTGTGCCACCTGTAAAATTTGCTATGTGTGGGTTAAGTCCTTTTTCCTTTCCACAGTCGATATATATTTTACAATTTGCTGACTTTTTACTTATAACAGCAGTAATGTTTTCATATGGTATTATTATACCTATTAATATGAACACAATATATGCCAAATTGTAATTGGGGTGAACCTATTAACCATCCTACGAGACGAAACAATTATGCTAAGAAAATATTAAACAATAGTTTCACGCACGAAGAAAATTAGTATCTGATATAATAATTAATTACCCATTTCATAACATCAAAACACTCTTAAACCTTTCGATGGTTTCGGCGGTAACTTTGTGGAAGTTCATTTTAATAGAAAATTTAAATTAACTTTGATTATTCCACGTATTGTGTAACTAACTGTGACACGTGTTTCGCCTCTTTCAGAGGCATCTTCAGACTTACTATCGCAAAGTTTGCTTAAGTAATGAAGCAAGATTGATTCTAACATTTTAAAATTATAAAATTACAAAATGGATTGGGTTTTTTTTCCTTTTAAGAGGAGCAAGGAGGGGGGTGTAGAATCGAATAATCAAAGTGCAAGAGTTTTGCGGCAAACAGTGCATTGGAATTCGCAAAAGTGAAGTGGTTGAAGGGTGAAGTGAAATCATTGTTTGTAGTGAGAGACAATATTAAGCTCAATTTGAAATTTTTACACTCCGAGTTAGTACATGTTTTACATCCAATTGAATGGGATATATTTGATGATAGTGTGAGAACACTAGCTAGCAAATTGTCACATGCAAAGAGACTGACATTAAATAAAAAACTAGATGTTTTGATCGAATCCCATAAAATCCAAACGTTTTCGGTTACACAGACGTCAGGACATTTTAGCTCTCATAAATTCTTTGATCGTGTTAAGAACCTGTCATCACATACATTCAGTGTCTCAGAAATGAACCTTTTGTCAAAAGGCCTTAAATTTAACATCTCCAACAGTATGTTAGACAAATGTGTTGAAAATCTAGCAGTAGATTTAGATGTTGCTCTATTCAAACAACCAGTTGCTTTTAAACATATTTGTGCCCAACAAATAAAAGAATTAGACTTAAACTCATTGAAATCATCGAATTCCGATATGCGGACGGCGAAAAATATCAAAGATATTTTACGTCGAGAAAACCTTACTCTGACGAAAGCAGATAAAGGCAATTCCATAGTAATTTTAAACTCATTAGATTATACATCGAAAGTAGAAGACTTCTTGTCGAAAGGAGATCATTTCCAATTACTTAACAAGGATCCTACATCCAAATTTCAAGATGAGGTAAAAACGTGTGTCAAAAACTGCCCTATCATTTTCTACTTAAATAAAAATAAAGTTATTAATTTAAACCCACAAGCTCCGAGATTATTTGGCTTACCCAAATTACACAAACCCTTGATACCGATTCGTCCCGTGGTATCTTTTTGTAGTTCTCCATCTTACAAAATCGCCCGTGAATTAAATGACGTTTTTAATTCTTACAACGTGTTTAAACCGAAGTATACAGTTAAGAATAGCATAGACTTCACAGAAAAAATCAAAGACATACAATTAACTAGTAATTGTAAATTAGTATCATTCGACGTAACAAATTTATTTACTAACGTACCAACGGAAGAGTGCAAAAATATAGTCAGCGAAATTTTAACTTTTTCGGATATTAATAGCAACGTCGTTAAAGAAATGCTTAGACTTTTTAATATTTGTATTGAACAAAACTATTTTTTGTTTAATAAAAAAATTTACAAACAATCGGTAGGATTACCTATGGGTGGTCCTATTTCACCTTTGCTCGCGGATATTTTTATGGATTATTTTGAGAATAATCTCTTTAACTCAAATCACACGTTACTTAAAAATGTAAAAACTTGGTATCGTTATGTAGACGATATCTTTTGCATTTGGACAGGAACAGATAGACAGTTAGATACCTTTTTACGTCATTTAAATTCATTGCATACAAATATTAAATTCACACTAGAAATCGAGCAACAAAAAACCTTAAATTTTCTTGACATAACAATAAAGAAAAATAATAGCAACAGATTAGAATTTGCCATTTACAGAAAGCCTACTTATACAGATGTCGTCATTCACCATCAATCAATTCACCCGTGGTCGCAAAAACTCTCATCATTCCATGCAATGATTAATAGATTAGTTAACATCCCTCTCACTAAAGTCAACTTTGAATTAGAGTTAAACATTATTAAACAGATAGCTGTAAATAATGGTTACAACACAGACGTAGTAGTTAACTTACTTAAACGTAAGCAAGTTAAACAACTCATAGTAAATAATATTTTTTCAGGAGAGAAGAAAGCAAACGATAATATTAAAAACTGGCGTAGAATTATTTATTTAGGAGACATCTCGTCAAAGATAGTTAAATTTTTGCCAGACAATATAGAACCCGCGTTTTATACAGTAAATAATTTAGGTAAAATTTTATTGAACAGTAAAGATCGCGTAGATTCATCGTCACAGAGTGGTATCTATCGACTCTCTTGTGGAGACTGTCAAGCGTCTTATGTTGGACAGACAGGTAGAAACTTTAATATTAGAATTAAAGAACATATAAGATGTCTAAAAAGTAACAATTTCTCTGAGTTTGCCAATCATTTAATAGAAAATAATCATAATTTTAATCAGATTTGTAATTTAGAAATACTCCACCGAGTAAATAAAAAGGGTTTAAAGATGAATAGCTTAGAATTTTTAGAAATTAATAAAACTCTTAACAAAAAAGAAATATTATTAAATAATATTCTTAATAGCACAGGCGGTTCCCCGTTACTAAAATTGTTTCCAATTAATAGAGTAATCACAAACCTAGATGATTGATTGTAGCTCATTAGTTTTAATAGTTTGTAATGTTTAACGTCATTAGTAGTATGATTAAATTTGTTTGCATTTTATAATCCCCTCTTTGCTTCCATTAAAAAGGAAAAATCCCATTCTGATTGTTTACAACTCATTAGTAAAATTAGTATCATTATCTGTTTGCTTTATTTCGATTCTACACCCCCCTCCTTGCTCCTCTTAAAAGGAAAAAAAACCCAATCCATTTTGTAATTTTATAATTTTAAAATGTTAGAATCAATCTTGCTTCATTACTTAAGCAAACTTTGCGATAGTAAGTCTGAAGATGCCTCTGAAAGAGGCGAAACACGTGTCACAGTTAGTTACACAATACGTGGAATAATCAAAGTTAATTTAAATTTTCTATTACTCTTAAACCTTGTTGCGATATGTATCTTTTAAGCCTGCTCGTTAATTGGTGAGGTTCACATAATTAAGACGTTTAATTATTCTATCATAGAATATTACAGATATTATAAATCAAACTGTATTTATTTTGTTATATCTACTGCCTTCCTAACTTTACTATTTCAATTAGTAATATAAAATTTAATTCGACGAGCGTTTAATCCTACCTTGCTTGGGAATACATATCGACTGTGGAAAGGAAAAAGGACGTAACCCTCAATTTTCCAAAACAGCTTATTTTCGATAATCACAATGTTATACAACTTGACACACATTCTATCAAAAGGATGGAAGCTGAAAATGTCGAATAAGTATCTAAATTTAGCTTTTAAGTTTGAAAAAAATGACCTTGTAAAAAATTAAAACCAACACTGAAATAAAGGTTTTTCCGAGACAATTTCTTTCATTAATATTAGTTTGTGTCAATTAAGCACCAGTTTAGAAGTATCCGGGCACTTCAAGGTTGTGTATAATTCATAATTTGCATATGTCACAAAATCATCAAAACACGTTTTTATCGCCTCCCGTAAAATTTGATATGTGTTGGTTACGTCCTTTTTCCTTTCCACAGTCGATATTAAATTACACAGTGTATACTAACAGGACCGAAATTTTTTAGTTTTTAAATATGTATCTTCTTTTACACGATTTTGTAATAGCACAATTAGGGTATCCAATCCCGAAGCCTTTTTCCAATTCCGGGATTTTGGGATTGATTTATTTTGAATCCCGGGATTGAGAATTTCTCACCGAGGAATTTGAAATCCTCAATTTGCTATACTTTTTCCCGGAATCTCACGGAAACTCGTTTTTTTTTTTTTAGCTCACCGAGGAATTTGAAATCCCCGATTTGGTATACTTTTTCCCAGAATCTCACGAAAACTCGTTTTTTTTTTTAGCTCACCGAGGAATTTGAAATCTTCAATTTGCCAATTTCGTGTAAATTTCGAGAATTTGCTCAAAACTTCTCAATCCCGAAATCCCGTTATCGCGGCCATCTCAATCCCGGAATTTCGGGATCAGAAAATTGAACGGGATCCCGGATCCCGGGATTGGATGCCCTAAGCACAATCCATTTAAAAGAACAAATACTATATTTATACACGAATCATTTGTTCTAACACGACTACCATAAACAAAATAACGGATTTCCTAACATTGGATGAATTTTGAATGTGCGAAAAAAGAACGTACCAGAACTGCCAGTATACTTCCATAGTCGCAACTTCGAAAAGCAAGTGGTAAATACATTGACAGTTAAATTGATAACCACAAGACTCCACATTCTCGCTTTATCTATTATATTTTTTAGATATGTACTGAAGATGCTTCTGGAAAACAACACTTGTCAGGTATTTTCTCAGCAATATATAATTAAAATAAAACTTACCACGTCATGTGTGATAGATAAATCACAATTCAATTGTTTAGATAAGATATCAAATATTGATAAAATTCGTACGAAAATGTGACACGGTAAGTATGGAACAAACAAACGTGATTTTAATAGAAAATTTAAATTAACTTTGATTTTTCCACGTATTGTGTTACTAACTGTGACACGTGTTTCGCCTCTTTCAGAGGCATCTTCAGACTTACTATCGCAAAGTTTGCTTAAGTAATGAAGCAAGATTGATTCTAACATTTTTAAAATTATAAAATTACAAAATGGAGGTTTGGGTTTTTTTTCCCTTTAAGAGGAGCAAGGAGGGGGGTGTAGAATCGAAATAAAACAAACAGATAATGATACTAATTATACTAATGAGTTGTAATCAATCAGATTGGGATTTTTCCTTTTTAGGGGAAGCAAAGAGGGGATTATAAAATCGAAACAGTGCAAACAAATTTAATCATTTTACATTCACAAATTTTCATTCACAAATTTAATCAAACGTGATTTTAACTAGAGTAACGAATCAAAAAAAGTATACACATATTCGAACAGTAATGTAGCTATAAAGATGTTTTGTTTTTACACCATATCGAAAGTGTGGCAACACTGATATTAAGTACATACACATACGAAGAATATCAATGAGATGGTTCTTATATTGACCTTCTATTGTATGGGTAAATACTAACTGACTACTTTGTGCCTTTATACTTGCTGCTTCCCCGCTTAAATACCTGAACGCGAGTTGAGAAGCTTTTACGAACATTGAATTATTATCGTATATTATATTATACATACCTGTCACTGTTATAATATAATTTCATTATACATTGAAACACTAATTATAAAACCCGACTAAGAACAGTTGCAGCGTAGAATAATTGGAAACTAGACTTAGTATCATTTGAATATTTCGACGGTGACTTTGTCAAATAAAAAAAAAATCATAACTCCACGTGTTTCGTTCATTTAGAGATTACATAACAATACACCACTGAGCAGCCAACCATTAAGATTACACCAATGACTCCGTGGGAACCACCGCATCAAGTGTTGTGATTGTCTATCTTCTATCGCCCATTACTGACAAGAATAGTAACCATTGTGACACTTAGTATTTGCATTATAAATATGTTTGTCGGAATCGGGATCAAACATATTACACAAATCAATTTAGCTTATACATACATATTTACCGCGACTACATTTTTCTAAATGCTTTTTTAATTACCATTAAAATATAAAGCTTTGACAGTTTAACTTCCCACTGCTTACAATTTATTATTCCATAACAACTAAATATTACAAATTTAAGGGCGGAATTAGTCAGTGCGGAAAGGGTAAGGAATCACCGTTTCTAAAAATAGTTACTTGTAAGGGGTAGTCCCGAGGGGTATACAATTAAGAGCGGTGAGCCACCCGTGATATTTAAATCGGATTTACTAACAATTAAGTGCCTTTATGACTGTAATTGATAAAGAATAATTGTATACTCTTCATTAACAAAAGTGTTTTAGTGAAGTATTTCTTTAATATAATTAATTATTGTATTAACATTACATAACACTAACAACGGTTTATTATTAAAATTAAAATAAAACAACCTAAGGTATTTGATTCACTAAATTAAGTAGCTTTAATTCCGACAGATATTTCAAAGGTTTTGAAAACATACAACACAACGGAAAATGACCTCAACTTTTCGTTTAATACTTTTCTCAAAAAGTAATAGATACATACTTTTGATGACGACACTTTTCCAGAGAAATTATTTTTAGATATAGGCATCAACCCACTTCTATTATTTCAATGAATCTGATCACTTGATTATGGTATTCTCAAATAATTCTCTACAAATATAAATATTCACAATCGTCCCACAGTTTTTTTTTTATTGGATCATCAGTATATTAAATACAGTTTTAATGAAATGACAAACATATTAAGTTACATGATCTCATCAAATAATATAAGTAGTTTTATGATTCATTATTTAATACAGGGGATCCCAAGTTTTTCGCTTCATTCCCCCCTTACAACATTGTTCAGATTATAATTCTTCCCCAACCCAAGATAATCTAACTCAAAATATATATTCGAAATAATGTACATATACGTAGTTTTTTTTACTCCTTTTTAATGTGTAGGTTTTTCCACTCCATATACGGAGCATATGGTCAGCAGCAGCACATTGTTCCTCCAAGATTATCTCTCCTCCGACAGTCTCTTTGCTTACTACTCCCAGGTCATACCAGCGTCCCGTAGCTCCGCTGAGTACATGCTATGGATGTTTTGTTACATACTGAAGCAAATTGATTAATCCTCTCAGTATATTGGTGCACGAAATATTGTGAATTGCAGTCAAGGAATGCAGTACGTGTTTAAAAAGAAAGGCGAGATTAAGAACTCAGCAGGCAATTGATAACTCAGCAGGAAATTATTTAAATTCACCTGTGAACATGGTGGATATTGGACGTGTCTCCGAGGAGAAATTATATGGATGAGTCAGTCTCAGGTGAGTTACGCTGTATTTGTACTCTGGGATTTACTCAAGTAGGCAATAATTTAGTATAGAACGTGCACGCAAAGTGAGCTGGCAAAAAGTAAAACAATATTTGCAATCGATATTATGATTAATAAAAAAAACACGACATCTGTTATTATCGGATTTTTTATATCGTAAGAATCATAAAACACTTTAATTAAATAGCGAAGGGTAGATTTGCTAATCATTTGAAAGAGTTTACACATTTATTTTTCAGTTAATTTGATAATTCTATATTTATTTAATATGATCCGGATTTCACTTATCACGAGTATTTTCAAGTGATTAGAATATACATGGCGTTTTTACAGTACACCCTTAGTTGTACTTGTTTTACTATAAATAGCCCTGTATGTATTGTATATTCTTATCATTCAAAAAATAAAATATACATTTGTACTAATTACATTTTATTTTAAAAGATTAGGACCGGTTCCCCTCATGACGAGCATTATTAACTGATAACAGAATACAATTTTACGGTGTTATTTATACTAATCAAAATGAAATAAAAAAAGATGATTAAGTATTTCGACTGAGGGTGCTTGATGTAATTTCAATATCAAATTTGAATTGTTTGAATTTTGTATTTTTCCATGAGGTTTGTCGCTAACGACCCGGGTTTCGCCTTTCGGCATCTTCAGGCATTCCAAGTTTATAAACGATACAAACTGTTTACTACGCGTCAGTTCAAGTACATCCGTGCACTTGGAATGCCTGAAGATGCCGAAAGGCGAAACCCGGGTCGTTAGCGACAAAACTCATGGAAAAGTAAAAAATTCAAACAATTCAAATTTAAAAAAAGATGAAATAAACAATTGGTATTGAAAAGAATTTACAAATACTCGAACAAAAAAAAGTGATTGTCATTAGCGAAACCGGTCCTAACTTTTTTTAAAAAATAAAAGTGAAATTAGTACATTTGTGTATTTTATAATATAATGCCTTTTCACCAAGTATTGACAGTGAACACCCTAAAAGTGATAGATTTTTATCAGTTGAAAATTATTGTTAAGACCGAAACTGGTGTAGGTTATGTTAAACAAATGTGGAAAAATGTGGAAAAAAGTGTTTTATTTATTTTTTAATATAATGCGTTCCCACCAAGATTGTCAGTCAACACTTAAAAAATTGGTAATTATTTAGGAAAAGTTGTATACACCTAAAATCATTTTTTTTTTTTAATTTAAAATAAAAAATATATTTGAAATTACAGCTTACGCCGATGCGTCAAATATTTTGAAGTTGAAAGATCATACGAGATATACTCGATGAGAATTTTTGAAAGTCACATGAGATTAACTCAAGGAGAATTAACTTCTTAAACATCCATGTCTTAGATCTCAAATTAAAATTGAAAAAATCCAATTTGACATTGACCTTACCGGGAATCGAACCCAGACCCACCTGATCGGTAGAGCAAGCTCTATCCAACTAGACCATAGAGGGCGACATCGATGTCATTGAATGAATTTATATCGATGTCATTCTGACAATACGACATATTTATTTATTCGATACGTCATAATGAAAAAAAAAATACGTATTGTGTAATAATAAAAAATATTTAATGCTGAACAATTGATGCAGATGAATCCAAATAACATTTTCACGTCACTTTATATAATATTTCTGCATGTTTTTACGAGAGTAGTTTTGGATTTCAGTTCGGATCCGACAACGGAACCACAAAGGCTCTACGGATGGTTTCATTCTTACATGTATGAATAATTATATAATACATACACTTTTTATCATTGTTATTCGATACGTGTTTGTATCAATAATAATACGCAATACATAATGAATAATAATTATAGTCGCTTATAACATGAACACAATAAATAGACGAGGAAGGCAAAACAATTGGAAGGCAATAATATTGCTTCGGATGTCGACATATTCCACGTAGACGTGGGTGAGTTCCGACGAATACTATTTTTTATGTATTAAAGTAGAGTTCGTCGGATCTTACTCAGTTGACTTCCTTGCCACTTTTTTTTTACTGCTTTTAATATTAAATTATACTATTTTTTTTTCTCCATTGTAAAAGTTTTAAATTTATAATTTGTCAACCTTGTACAATGTTAATTGAATAAATAAATAAATAAATAAAACAACAAGCTATCCTAAAACAATAATGTCATTTGTTTCTTTCAACGGTTTTTATTATAATCCATATTCTAAAAAGATAATATCATTCCCAGTAAGGCATTCTCATAACAAATGTGAATATGATAAATATGTAGATGAGATCGAAAGGGGCAAGTAGTCTTTTAGTGGACTCTTTTACATGGGCGTTGGAATATATTATTGTTGAAACGTTAACAATAAAAAAATATGAAGCCTTCAACTCATGCCTGTTTTTCTTACCTTCAATGTTTTTTAGAGCAAGGATACTCAATATTTTTATCATATCTACTGTGGAAAGGAAAAAGTACGTAACCCCCACATACCAAATTTTACAGGAGGAGCAAAAAACCTGTTATGATGATGTTGGTCCATAGACAAATTACATCTTATAAACAAACTTAAAGTGCACGAAGACTGGTAAACTGGTGTTTAATTGACATAATCTAATAATAATTTAATAAATTGTTTAAGAATAACCTTTTTTAAGTCTATTTTACTGTTTGTAATTTTGACAGGTACAACTTAAAAGTTAAATTTTGTTACTAATTCTGCATTTGAAGCTTACATCCTTTTGACAGAATGTGTATTGAGTTGTATAAATTGTGATTATTGACAAAAAAGCTGTTTTGAAAATACTGTGGGTTACGTCCTTTTTCCTTTCCACAGTTGCAATTCCACTCACAGAAAGAAAGTGTTTGTGTTTTAATTGTGCTTATTGAAGTGCATTTTTTCTTTTTGTATGTTTGACGTTTGCTGACGATTGTCTATTCGCGCAAGTGCAAGCAAAAAGTTTGTAAAAGTTTTACTGCAATCCGATGAGCGGTGTGGCAGCGCATAAAGTACGAACAAACAAACATTAATTTATATATATTAGATTACTACAGTAAATTTATTACTATTGACATTCTTCCATTCGTTGTCAGTGTAAAATGGTTGATTTAGGTATTATTACGTTTAAATTTCGATTATGTAATTTCGCGATCTCCATGGGCAGCTTAACGATAACTCTCCATCTCTTCCTAGAGTAAGACAACTCCCTAACAACTGAATAATAAGCAACTTCCCTGAAATGTTAAAAGATCAAAACTTGAAAATAATTAAGGTTATTGTTCCAATATGCAGACAAATCAATAATAATTATGGTAGAACATACAATATTTACATTCAATCAAATATACATGCACAATAATAGTAGGTACATACTCATAGTCTGCTTTAATTTAAAAAATACTGTATATATTATTTTATCGATATTTCAAATAGACACTAAATAAAACAACTTTATCAAATGTTAGTTTTGAGAAAGATCTGAAAAACAAGTGAATAAAAAATTTTCATTTCAATTACAGAAATAACATGCACCTCCATGACAAACTACCAATGCAAATCTCTTATGAAATAAGTAAATATTCCATCATCACTTTAACGCAGTAAAAACACATTTTCTATGCCCACAACTATCATGAAAAAAACATATTTATTTATCATTGGTTCCATGTCCGATTTTCGTTCGAGTCAAAACGGCAGAGGCATTCAACAAAACCGGGTTCGGCATAAAAAAAAACGTTATGATTCCCGCTACATATTTCGAAGTTATTATCAACTTTCTCGGAATCGTATAGCTTAGAACTGCTGTGCAAGTCAAATTTCACTAACATAACTATAATATTACAAGCATATCTGCCAGAAAACTGCTGACAACAGACACACTTCACACGTCTTATCTGAAATACTTGACGACATCGTGAAAAAAATATAAAAGCTGTATACTACAGAGCCAATACAAAATAATTATACAGGAAAACGTCATGGTAATAAATTTTAATGTTGGTATTATGTATTATTCACTACGGATTAATTTGACGTTTTAAAAATCGAACGTGTACCTGTCATTGGCATTTGTTTTAATAATAGTTATAAAATGTAGATATTGTTTATGGTTAAAAAACACAATTAAATATATCAGGTGAGGATTATTATTCGAATAATCAAAACATAATATCACGTCTTAATGCCATTAAACGAAATCATAAAAAAATACGCGCCTGAATCTGTGTTCACAAATAAAGTTCAAACTACGACAAAAAAAAAAAATAATTTCCTACCTCACTCGACCTTTAGTTATTTTCTTTAGTAAACGTTTATCTTGTTTGTGAAATAACGAGTTCAGTATGAGTGTGTGGTTAGATTAAGACTAGCACTACACGGAATCCCAAAAACACTTGAAAAACACTGATATTACCTCAATTTATGTTCTATGGCAGGGATAGTAAAAACAATTTTATACAGCAGAATTTTAATTTATGTTATTAATCACAAAAATAACTAACGCTAAATGTTTGTGTTAGTTAACATGTTTATTTTAGTATAATTATGTACATATTAAAAATTAATTACACGTAGTCGGTGACTTTCCAATAAAATACCCCGAGGTAATGTTTTTTGTAATCTTCACAGATAATATTTTTGCGTTTTTTTTTTTTGAATAATCCCCACTCCTTGTTGCCGTAACCTCAATATTTTAATTACAATATATATGCCAGGTAATATAGCTGTATAGTAAAAAAAATTGTGAGTTAATCCGGATAATACGTAATCAAAGGCATGGATGTCTGAAATTTATACACTCATCTCTTAGCCATCCAATTGTAAAAAGGGTGTACAGCAAGATCGATTTACTAACTACAATTACTTTCCTACCAAAATCTTCATATATTTATCGTCTCCAATAAATAAAATTTGAGCGAAAAAAAAACGACCAGTTCTCTTTAAAAAAAAAACTTCCGTTGTAATGCTCCATATTGAGCTCCGTTAAAAAAAAGACAAACGCTTGAAATTAAACAGTTTAGTACGTTTGTCCCACCATTTTTCAAAACGTCTATTATCTTCGCACAGGTAATACAAAATGTTTTTTTTTATCAACCGAAAAAATAAGACAAAAAAAATTGGTATATCCCAAGATTTCTAATCTTTTTCGTGAAAATACTTATTATCTGTAATCAATGAATAAATTGTCACCTGTCTGGCAGTAGTTGTTAAGTAACGATTTTTTTTTAGTATACAAAGAGATTTTTGATAACTTCGTTGTGTGGAATAACTCAGTTGGTGCATTCCTACCAGACGTAGCGAAAGAGATTAGTTAACCACTAGTTCTGTCCTAGTCATGCCCTTCTAACCCTACCCTCATTGGCAAAGAGAGGTTGAGCATCTGAGTAACATACAGTTCTTGTAGAAACACTTATGTTGGGATTAACTCCATTAGGAATCCATATGTTCCACATTGGGAGCGAATATGGTGGGTAAAAAATATCAAGCCATTCAAAAATACTATTATCTATTGATTTCTTGTATTCAGTTCATATGTGACTAATATTATATCACTTTCATGATAGATACATTAGTAAAGATAAGATAACACTGATAAGAAGAGAATGAGAATGAGCGAATATACATTATAATAATAACAAGATTAGATACATACTTGTTGCATTATATTAAAATTGGTTCCCCTGCCCTGCCCGTTTGAGCGACGCCCAATAAAATGATATTGTTCAGTAAGTGTTCGTTGGGAGTACCTTTCTGGGATTGTCAGTAAAGTTGTGCCACACTCTCATAAATAATTCAAAAGCTAGTTAACAGTGGCTACACCGACAATGTCTATGAATGTCAGTTAAGTGGAAGACGAGTGGATGCTACCATGCGATACTAGGTCTGATGAAACGTCTTTGGTACGTGACGTCGAAGTGGTGCCGAATGCCCTATTCTCGGTGCCTTTTATGAATCAATAAACAACCGTAGAATTAATTATCCATAGATTCCTTTCGAAAAACACAATGACAAGAATCTCAACGAAGAACACAGTAATTTGAACCACTTTTAAAGACAAATGTAATTCAATTTTAGATTGTCTTGGTTACATGTAGATTACAATTAATATTAGATGTATTCGTTATTACTTTCCTGCATGTATTCTTGCCAAGTACTTCATGATTAAATTGTGCAAGCTGAATGTGTTGTTTTAAGAATATATTTAACAGCTTGAATTGAAAATACATCATCAACATGTATGCGCAAGATATCAGATTTTAAATGGAAGATATTGACAATGCCAATACATATTCAAACCTGAATTGCAGGTCATAGGCTACGGAGACCGACGAGATACATCAAAACATGAGCTGCAGATACTGCTTCAAAAAGGAGGAATTAAATACAGTGAAACCCCGATTCCACGTTTTCCAAGGGACCGTAATAAATAAACGAATAATGCGGGAAATCTTCAAATAATAACAAAAATGTTTAATTTTCAAATAACTTCCAGATAATGAATATATCTTAAGATAACTTAAATACATACTATGTTGCCTATTTGTAGTTTGGTAAATTTTGACAGACACCCTTCAAACAATCGTTCTTTTCTAGGTTAACTTTTTTTGATATGTACATATGTCGCCTGTGTGGTCGAGTGGTCAACGTTGTTGGCTTCGGTTACAGAGGGCCCGGGTTCAAATCCCGGTACGGACAGTTTTATAAATTGACTTTTCAATCGATTTATGAATTTCTATTCAAAGGCGTGGATGTATGTGATGTCTTGAATTCCCCCCTCTCATCCATCCTATTCTATGAACGGGGCGTATCGAGAGCGATTAGCTTACCACTAATCCTGTCCTAGCCCTATCCTTCTATCCCTACTCTCTTTGGAAAAAGAGAGTCTGAGCAACTGAGTAACAAGCAGTTCTCGTAGAAACAATTCTGTTGAGATAAACTCTATTGGGAGTCCATATGCTCCACATTGGGAGCGGAAATGGTCAAAAATATTTTTTTTTAAAAAAAAACTTATGTCGACTCGTTTTTCGACTACATTTTTTTCAACGCCTTGAATTGTTTTCAGTTTCTCAGTTAGAGTTCTAGTTTTCTTCATTTAAGAATTTTAGCTTTGACTTTTGAGTTAGAAAAATTCGGGCAACCAGATGCGATGTAAGACGATAAACGAATAAAGAAATGTATGTAACAAAAACGTTCAATCGGGAAATTAATTGGGACAGGATGATAACATTTAGATGATAGATCGTGGAAATCGGTAAACGATTAACGTGGAATTATTAAATATTGTTATTACGGGTCTTGGTCGAGTAAAAAATAAACGATCCATGCAGTAAAACGAAGATAGCGAGAACGGAAGATCGAGGTTCCACTGAAACGCGAAACGAGATGCGAAGCAAGACTATTTATGAGAAATATTCAACGAAAACGGTCAATCGCGATAATATTTGTGACGGGACCAAAATATTTAAACGATACGTCGAGGAAAACGGTAAATCGGGGAACTATTAATGCGGGACTATTTTACATTGTTCTTATGGGTGTTTGGCCGGGACTATGAAAAATAAACGATCCATGCGGGAAAACGAACAATGCGAGAACGGTAGATCGAGGTTCCACTGTAAAGTACTTTTCGTGTCGAGTTTTAACATTTTAGCAACATGAAACTTCCACAAATATGTGAATATTGATTTGCTATTTATAAACATTTTCCTTCGCTGACATATTAGCAAATAATGAGTTGAATACATTTACAAATAGAAAAGATAAACACGATAAGATACCATCGGTTAAAAACATGTTTTATTTTTCATTTTATAAGATGGTCACTATCTGAATAAAGTATTCTTAGGCGATTATGTATGATACGTTTGCTTGTCAATTGATTCGTATAAGATAAATATTTAACGTTTTCTTTTTGTTTAAAAGTGCATTAAGAATTACGTACGCATCTGAATAAAATACAGCATTTTTCTTAAAATTTCTTATCTGATTAAACATTGATTGACAAGAGAAATTGAATGGCAATATTGAAGTCAGACTAATGTTTCACCAATTCGAATCCGTGAAATTTATTATATTACATTCATCCAAACGGGGCAAGACTAAGAAATCAATTTATTTATCAGATAATAAAATAATAAATAACATCTAGAATTAAGATAACAAAGACTTGTAAATAAAAACATTCGCGGTAACTTTTATCTCTTCAGATGTTTTTTAATGAGCCTTCGGGGAAAAATTTTGCGAGCTTGAGTTTGTTAAACATTTTAGAAATACCATGCGCGTATTATGATAAAACACATTTGGCCGCAGGCGCTCTTTCAACAAGAATCCAAAGCAAACTGTGATCTTTCGGCGGTAAACTACAAGTAATTATTTATTAAAAACCCGCCATTAGTTTGTGGAGCGTACGAAATTTAATCACATAGAAACAAGTCATGCTAATGGTAAAGTTAGTATAACTTTTAACTTATTAATTGATTTGGCATTTACTTGGTAGAACTCCATTTATAACAGATTAAAATAACAAAGTATTTTAGCTCTACAGTTTTAACAGAAAACTGTAGAGCTAAAATACTTTGTTATTTTAATCTGTTATAACTTTTAACGTTTTTAATATCGAGAACGTATAATTTTCTCCGTGGTTCATAAGTTTAACAAACATAATGTATCTTGGATGGATTCGGTGGTAACATTTTTATTATAAAATTAAATTTGTTATTCCATTTGTTGTGTTATAAAATGTGACACTTGTTTCGCATCTTTGAGAAGCATCATCAGAGGTGACATCGCAACTAATGAACTAAAAATTGATTCTAATTCTTAAATTATAAATTACAAAATAGGTCGGAGTTTGTCCTTTTCTAATGCGTAAGATATAAAACATTGATTGTATTAATTATGATTAATAAAAACACAATATTCCTTTGCACTTTATTCCACTTTATGTAAAAAGTCAGGTCGGTTCTGAGCTTTTAAATTAAGGAATATTGTGTTTTTATTAATATAATGCCTTTCCACCAAGTATTGACAGTGAACACCCTAAAGGTGAGTATTAACTATGAACTAATTACTTACATTAGGTACGGTAAATTCGAATAGAAATAAATTCAATAATGGTGATCCGCATATATTTAAAATGCTTGGACAGACACATAAAAATAAGTATAAATAATAGCTAATGCCAATGCGCCAAATATTTATAAGATTTAAGACCATACTCGATGAGATTTTTTTTAAGTCACTCGTGATCATCTCGGTGATAATTGACTTCACAAACACCCACGTCTTAGGTCTCGTATTTTAAATTTAAAAAAATCTAAATATGACATTGATATTTCAGGGAATCGAACCTAACTAAGCGAATATTAACTGTTACTACTTTACAATTATTAAATTTACAGTAGAAATCGAGCCAAAATAAATACAATTATATTCCATTCTGCCATTCCGTCAAGAATAATCAAGTAATACTTTATTTAATTAAATTGTGGAAAGGAAAAACGACGTAACCCACAGTTTTTCAAAAACAGCTTTTTAAGATAATTACAATGTATAAAATTATATACACGTTCTATCAAAAGGATGTAAGTTGAAAATGCCAAATTAGTATCTAAAATTAACCTCAAAGTTTGAAAAAGAAGGGTCTGTAAAAGTTGCGATCAGGAAAAAAGACTTAAAAAGATGTTTTTCTAGAACAATTTATTAAATTAATATTAGGCTAATATAATTTAAAAAAAAAACCATTTTATCAGTCACCGTTCACTTCAAGGTTGTGTATATTTCATAATTTGTCTTTGGCCCAAAATCATCAAAGAACGTTTTTTGTGTCTCCTGTAAAATTTGTTATGTGTGGGTTATATCCTTTTTCCTTTCCAAAGTCATTCGATGAATTCAATTATGTACTAATCGTTCTTATGCATGAATTTCTTTATGTGTCTTCTATTCAATGTTGAGTTGTTTTAATTCTATCATTGAAAAAAAAACAACTTCGATAGCTCTCTGAGATAAACGAAAGATAAAAACACCCCGCCACTAACATAATGTGAATTGAGACATTAAAGGGAAGCTATCGGTTGGCTCATTAAATAAATATAAAAAAAAGCAACACGATTATCTTAGATTGTGGGACCCTTTAAGCCAAAGAGGGTTCGAGTTTAGTTGAAATTGAAGTCCGTTCACAGTAATAGTTAATTGAGATGGACAACGATAGTGTTAATTAGGTAGGAATTGTATAATTCGTGATTCAAGGTAGTTAAAATATGAGTTTTAAAAACAACAGCCTTTTTATTATGTCTACTCCGAACGTATACAATAAGCATATAACAACATTGCAGTCGTTTCAAGTTTTTTTCTTTACATAATTTTGTAGGTAATTTTTATTTACAATAATAAAAAAAATACGACTCTTTTTGGTTATATCCACACTGAAACATTTCCAGGATAAATAATATGGTCTCCTGGTGGATCCTTTCACTGGTTTTAAGTCAGCCGTTCAATATATTTTTTAAAAATAATAAAGGATATATGGATTAAGATTTTTTCTCTTTCCAATGTGGAGCATATGGACTCCTTGTGAAATTTACCTCAACATGAGTTTTTCTACGAGAAATGCTTGTTACTTAGTTGCTTAACTTCTTTTTTTCGAACAGTAAAGATTTTACATCACAGACAAATAAGCTATCGAACAGCAATCCACAAATCGATTACGGTTACCACTCGGTTACGGTTACCGTCAATTTATCCAAAAGTCTTTAAAATTATTGTATTATAAAGACAGTATTGCAGAGCATCATTTCCAATGTTTTTTTTTAACTGATAAAAATAATTTCTTTATGAAATAATTCCTAAAAAATGAACGAATGGTATTTATTGGAGTACGTAAAATCAGCTTACAGGAAAATATGACTTGAGAATGAATTAAATTATTTATTTAATCATTCCAAAATAAACCAAAAATAAAATTATTTTTTTTTTTACATTTTAATGATTTTTTTAAAAACTTGTTTGCATAATCCTTCAAAAGTATAGTACTTTAAAATTACCTGCCTCCGAGATCAAATATTAATTAAATACAAAATGAATAAATAGTGAATGTTCAATTTAAATAATATAATTATGCAGCATTATAATTAAACATAATAGTACATACAATCAGTCACCGCTTAAATGTATTTATAAAAAAATATCAGTTAATTAATTTATAAGATAAATATATTTTTTGCATGAATTATTAACAAATATATATTTCAAAGAAAAATAAGGAAATAGCAAAAAAGATTAACAAAAATCACTAACCATTTACTTTCATACATATACATATTATGTAATACGGAAATAATGTCTTTAGCCATTCCGTTCTCAGACACGATATTTTTTAATTGGATTTAAAAAAAACTTTCTAAGTTTTCAAGGACTACACTGTTTTTATATGGACATAAGTTAACATACAAATTATTTCTTAATATCGTCAGAATCTCAAACATATTATATTTAAGCTGGTTACTTATTAAAAAAGCCAATGTTTAAAATTACATAAACAATATACACCTGATCCTCTTTTTGCACGGTATATTTTTATATATTTTTTATAACGTTTAAAAACAAATTATACTAGCCATATTGTTTGGTGTCGATCTGTCAATTTTATTTGATTACATCAGTGTTGCCAATTCGCATGACGTTTTCAGCATGAAAATTGTGCAACGTCATTGTTATGGTCGGATCACATTATCAAATCGACCGTACAAAGTGCATTTAAAAAAAGAAGGAAACGAGAGGTTGAAGGTTCGCAATACGATTACTTTGGTAAATTAATGACAATGCCAAAAAGGGGCAACTTTCCCCCGGGATCGGAGCACGTGTGTCACAAAAAGGCAACGATAAAAGCACTCAAAGTTTTCTTGATTAAAACCAATAATAATTCGTTTAATAAAATAATAATCAGATCTCAACAAAAACAAAATTTCAGAGGACAGAAATTTTATACCGCTTATTCGCAAGTGTTGCCATAATACATAATCAAATTTACCAATCTCTCATCATTGTTTATATTCATTGTATCGAAAATAAATGACGATTCTAAATTTTAAATTTGAAACGTAACGAATGAATATTCCAGAAACATTTTCAGTTTAAATGATAAACATTTATTAGTAAAATGACAAATATTTGTTACAATTAACTCTTTTTTAAACGGTTTTGAACAGCACGGTCCAATTCAAAGTACGAACACTATATTTTTAAAAGACTTATTTGTTCCAACACGATTCACAGAAGCAGATAACGCTTTATTACAAGAAATTCAACAACACAAGCAGAAATAACAAACAAAAGGTTTCATAAGATCCTAAAACATTAGACGTGTCAAGATATTTCTATTATAATAAATGGCGATGAATATTATTATTTTTTCTTAATTTAAATACATATTATGAATAATATTTGTAGTATTTTACTTATCGATTTTACCTTAAATTGCACGATTGTTCTTTTTCAGGGAACCAATCTTCAATTTTTATATGAATTCTATCATTAGTTATATAAGGATTTTTGTGGAACGTATCTACCGTGTAAAAAAGAGTTTATGTCTTATTACACGCTAACTGACTAGATCAGCGCTGTCCCAACATCTTTTAGTCCGCGGGTCATTTTTTCTTTAGCAAACATTTCGGGGGGTAGAGTATCGGTCAGTGGTAGTGAACTTTTTTGAGTCTGAGTTACATTTTTTTTTTGTTTTTATCAATATAGTATCGCGTGACACATGCCATGGAAATAAAAAAATGTAGAACCTTCAAAACTCCATTAATAGTGAGATTTTTGTTGTTGGAAGCTAGATGCCAAATGTTTTATATCGGGTTCATAGTTGGTGACTTTTAATAGAATACAAGAAGTACTATTTTCGTCTGTAAGTCTACTTCTTATGTCGGATTATGTGGCACGCGTGCCATAGGTTCGCCATCCCTGGTATAGGTGAATGAAAAGTCAGTTCAAAAATTGCTGTGAAATGCACAGCTCGCGGGCCACCAGTTGGATAGCGCTGGTCTAGATTTAACTTTTGTGTAGGTAATTATAAAATTATAAAATATGAATAGCTGCTTATATAACACAATGTAACGAATTATTATTTTGATCAATGTTGTTACTACATGAATGACTCAAGGCTTCTCAATAATTAAGATTGTAATTACTCATAAAATTGATATTTACTTAAAGGTCATAAAACAACTTGGATTGGAAACAAAGCAAGTATCAAATTTAATTGCACTTATTGAAATAGGCCTTTGATAAAAAGTGTTAATGCTCACAGTTTGTCAATTACTGAAACTCGCGATATCAATATATACCTAAAAATCCATTAGTCTTCATTCAGTTTCATTGGGGTTCCAAAAACGTGCATTGCGCGTCGATTACATTTCCCTGCTTTCGCCCAATAATTCTTTAATCGCCCATATTTTTAATTTGTTTTTACAGCGTTCCCCTCACAAACGCGTCGCGTTATGATCGATTAATTACGTCACAGCCATTTAATAACAGATTCGGGCAACCACCGTTATTAATAACAGCAGTAATGTAGATATAATTTTTTTTACGCGGTAGATACGGTCCACAAAAAACTGTGTAAAAAAAGTGACATAAATCATAGAAAAATTTAAGAATGATTCTCTGAATTTAAACTCTGTGTTGTTTGAAAAAAAATAACATTGTGGTGGTATAGAAAATCGAGTAAAAATGTTATAATGAACTATGGACCCCCTCTCACCCATCCTATCCTATGAATGGGGCGTATCGAGAGCGATTAGCTTACCACTAATCCTGTCCTAGCCCTATCCTTCTATCCCTACTCTCTTTGGAAAAAGAGAGGTTGAGCAACTGAGTAACAATCAGTTCTCGTAGAAACACTTCTGTTGAGATAAACTCCATTAGGAGTCCATATGCTCCACATTGGGAGCGGACATGGTTTAAAAAAAGATACGGTCCACAAAAAACTGTGTAAAAAAAGTGACATAAATCATAGAAAAATTGAAGAATGATTCTCTGAATTTAAGCTGTGTTATTTGAAAAAAATAACATTGTGGTGGTATAGAAAATCGAGTAAAAAATGTTATAATGAACTATGGAGACTCGATAAGTAAAAAACTCAAAATATCAATTATTTCAATGAATAAAAATAATATGTACATCGCTACTCGATTTTTTCCGGGACTTTTATGAGGGACTGGACAAAAATCTCTTTCGTCACTAGAAATGTCTTGACTCGTCTAATGTGTTAGGATCGTCTTAAACCTTTTTTGTTGTTACTGTCTTGTTATTTCTAAATCGGTTATTCGTTTCTCCGTTTTTTGTGTTTAGAAATTGTGTAGTATAAATAATTCTTATAAACACATTGTATTCGTTCTTTTTAGTGAGCCCTGTTATTTGAAAATCGTGTAAAAAAGAGTTGAGTGTACAATAAATAAAAAAAACAGACTCCGAATCGTTTTTTTCAGACATTTCTGTAATATCAGATCATTCTAGTCACTAGAATATTTCTAGTACATTTCATCAATCAATATGATGAAGAGGCTTATATTTTTTCAATAGCAATAAATTATGTTTTCCCTGCTTTTCCCGACATTGACTCCCGACTCCACAGCCCTGAATAAGAGTACCGCAAGAGCTGGAAGCTTTGTAACTTAAACATTTTTTAAAGCATACCTTTAATGATAATGATTGTGTATACTTTAACAACATCTACAAATAGATTTAACTGACGCTTGTTAATTTCATTCGGGGAGATGACTTATTTGATTGATTTTAAATTTGGAACAAAAATGTTTTTAATATCAAACATCTTGCTTTATAGTGGCCATTTTGATGAATGAGAGATTTATTTTTATTTCTCGGGATCTGTTTTCCTTCGTTCAAAAACGACGAACGCAGTCCATGTATGTGTAGAAAAGAATGTCTGTTAATGAGAATATGGTGAAATAACAAAGCGGCTGTTATACGAGTGATAAATGAACTTTCAAACGTTAAATTCCAGACAAGTAGCGCTTTCTTCTCGCCTCTTGTCTGCCTTTCGCTTCTTTGGCGTCTGCCACTCCACTCGCCCTGTCTCGGTTCAAAAAGGTTGAAGGGTCAAACGGTTGCATTACTTACATTACATCGGATGCAAGTGATTGCATGCACGTCGATTCAATAACAATAATAAATTGCGGACAACGACACGCATTATTTCGAGGTGAAAGGAGGGCCTCCACTCGTTCTTCGTGAGATATTTATAATACTAAATCACTCACAAATTAATGTCGAAACGTCACATTATTTACACAATTTCAGCATAATTACCGTGATTTTTTTAGAAGAGATTCTAACATTAAACAATTATTAATTATAGATCGACCCGAATCATAATGGCTGCACGCATCATATAGTTTCATTTTTTAAATAAGTTTTCGTTGCGTATTCTTTATTAAAATTTTCAAACATTATAGAATTGTTTAAAACATAATTTGTACAAAAAAGTTTGTTGTATATTTCAAAACTGTGAAATGAGAGTCGGGAGTCGTGGAGTAGGGTAGAAAAATCTTACTACTCCGACATTTTTAAAAAATACATTTAATTATGTGTATTCAAGCCACAAAAGTCCATAGTGTTGCCACTGCATGCTAGGCTGACTAAAGATGATCTGATGGTATACATAATATGTATGTGTAATTTAAACGAATATTATTGAAGAAATTCGAAGTGGGAGTCGTTTTTTTCACCCGAAATCACCCTTAGTATATTTTTAACTAGGTGCAAATTTTGAACGACTAAAATTAAATATTGAAATTCCACCAAGCACCTTCAGACGAAATTCTAAATTAAATAGATCAATAAGACCTTCAGGGAGTAACATTTTACCGTATTGCAATTTGCTGATAATTAGCTGATATTTTAAAAAAGTTGATTAAATATTATTTATTTAATGACACTATAATAATCTTTGTTAAATAAAATGTCATTTTGCATACATTTTAACCGTTAGATTCTAGTCAGTTCTTTTTTTAAACCTAGTAATTCTTCACTGAATTGAATATGTAATGAATATTTAATAGTATCTTCGTTTACTGTTAACTGTCAATTACAACTTTTAATTGCCTAACAACTTATGTACATGAAATGAAAGTGGGAATGACTTTTTAAAATTAATCAAAAACTCATTTGAATATATTTCAAGATTAAAGTGGCACACGTAACTAAGTAGTATGTTAATTCACTAGACGCCTTTATTCACAACAGAACACAACAACAAAGCGCGTACTTTGGAATAATTGTACAGATCTCCTTATTCAAGGAAACAAACTTATTAGAAACAGGAAAATGTTTCTAAAATTACAATAACGCAGACTTAGCAGATACATTGTGATTTGTGACTATACATTTAAATAATAAATCCGGTGTGACTGCTATGTGTGCCATTTTCTCCCTCATCAAACAGGGTGACACGATCAAATAATATTGCGCGAGCTGTAAGTGGTCCGTGTGCATTGCACATTTTCCGGCTGGATTTGAATATAGATTGAAATGCGCGTACGACAACACGATTATGCGATATGATAGCATACAATTTGCCTGTATCGGTCGGGGGAGTGTACTAAGTGTTTTAATGGCGGACTAAACCGGCCAGGAAGTCGACTGTAACCATATTATATTATGTATAAACCGAAATCGATTCTGTAATAAATCACTCGACGGTGCTTGCATAGCGAAACGAGCTCACGTTTGTTGTAATTAAGTGTCATGGTAAATGAGTTAATTTATTTCGTATTAAATAAAATACAGGTTGACATTGGTGTTAATATAATAATAAATGTTATTCTAAGTAATAATCGTTTCTAGGTACCGATAGGTCTAATGAATTTTTAATTTAATTCACCAGTTAAATACATAATTAATTTGCCATCAATACAAAAATGAGAAGTCATTTGTGTGTCAATTCAGCTAGTAAACAACTTGAATTTCACGACAACAGAAATACATAACGCAGTTTTGAAATAATTTACCAATTTGATAAAACAGGTTAAAGATCTTTCGTTACTTTAAAATATGACAAGAATGAATCTGATGTCCAATATATTGCGACCATATGACACTCACGTTTAATGGTGTTTTATAATATATTTATTTTTGCATATAATACAACCTGAAGCTGTATTAGAAATCGTCAAATATTAATTTCACCAGTTTATAAGTATTCGTGCACTTCAGAGCTGTGTATATTAAAATTTTGACTTCGACCAAAATCACGTCTTACTACTATAACGATTTTTTTTTTACCATGTCCTCTCCCAATACGGAGCATATTGACGCCTTACGGAGTTTATCTCAACAGAAATGTTTCTACGAGAACTGCTAGTTACTCAGTTGCTCAACCTCTCTTTTTCCAAAAGAGTAGGAATAGAAGAAAAGGGCTAGGACAGGACTAGTGGTTAGCTAATCGCTCTCGATACGCCCTGTTCATAGGATAGGATGGGTGGGAGGGGTGAATTCAAGACATCACATACATCCATGCCTTTGAACAGAAATTCATAAATCGATTGAAAAATCAATTTATAAAACTGCCCGTACTGGGATTTGAACCCGTGACCTCCGTATCGGTAGCCAACGACGTTGACCACTCGACCACACAGGCGGCATTACGAATTGACCGATGATTAAATGGATCATACAATTTGGTCTTGAGTGTTAACAATATTCTGATATTAATCGCTGACTTAAAAAATATATATATATTTTTAGAAACGTAAAAATTATCAATGCATTATTGTTTGCTATTTACTGCTATCAAAAAATGCTTAATATGCAACAAATCTATTATTATATTATGAACAATGGTCACATTAATGTAAAGATATACACAGAGTTATCAAACTGTTCTAGTGCTGTCAATTAATATTAAAAGGTACATTTATAAATATATTTATGCAATTTATTTTCATCTCCATTCATAAGGAATCATTTGTAAGTCAGGAAACAAGTGACAAGATAACAATATAAATATAGCTAAAATGACCAAACTGAAATCGAATGAATTTTGATAAAAAGTTCATGATCTTTGACTCAATTACTATCTTATTTTATGACAGAACGTATTCTTGTTGCTAATTATAACAAATGATATAATGTAGTGTTGCAATGCGTAATGTTGCATTATACCAGTGGTGGTCCACTTTGTCATGATTTGTTGATGGTAAATTGTCTTTACCGACCACCAGTGTCATAATAACTAAATTTAGCGCCAGTTCATTTTAGAGCTAGTAAAAAAATATGTGTTTGAATTGTACGTTTATAACTTGATAATTAAAATGTAATCAATATCTGCAACCCGATCGATACGGCTCCTAATGACACAGGAACTGCCTTCATTTAAGAACATTATTACAAGTAATTATCTTGTATCTTTGACTGCAGATTTTATTTGTCGTCGGCTGTCTACAGTTGTATATGGAGAAGTTTCCGGTGAATTATTGTAAATATTCAAAGCTAGAGATGGAATACGAAGCAACTTGTTGCAGAATATTTGAATATGTCTATTTTTTAGTATGCATAACGGATGATGAATAACGATTGCATTAGTATGAGATGCAAATATGATGGCAAACACAAAAATCTTGCAATATATAAGCTAGATTCCAAAATGGAACTGTCACATACAATATGTACAACAAAATATTATAACAACAAATAAATGATTTCCTTATTCGAATGGCAACATAAATTGGCATATAAACTCAGCTGCTTATACAAATATTTATTATTGTGGTTAAATTTTGTTGCTTCCTTGATATAAAAGCGATATCCATGTTGCAATATGATCACTGGAAGCGTTTATTAAGTAACATTTAATTTTGTTAAACGCAATACATTGTCATATAAGATTTATTATAAGTTGTTTTTGCTGTACTCGCAGGGGCTACCGGTGACTGCAAATTGCATGTTGATAGACAATTAACGATTTTCATCTCGCCTTAGAGAATAATGTTTTGGCGGAATAGGGAATCAATAGGTTCGTAGTCAAACGATGTCTAACTCTTTCGTCCTACTCAATTGCGCAATCAAGGGTTCGAATCTCCGAATGAAAACATAATAAATTGATTTTTCAATCAATTTGGAAAGTTCTGTCAATTCTGTAATTTTTCATCTCGTCGCACATTCCAACATTTTTAAAAAACTTGTCGATTCGCTGATTACTCATTTTTCTGGCAACTTGTATCCTTACATTTTCATAAGAGATTGAGTGACTTGTTTAATTTTAATTATTAATTTTTAAAAAATATATTTAACATTACAAGCTTACGCCAATGCGTCAAATATTTTGATGTTGAAAGATCATACTAGATATACTCGATGAGAATTTGTGAAAGTCACATGAGATTAACTCAAGGAGAATTGACTTCACAAACACCCATGTCTTAGATCTCAAATTAAAATTGAAAAAAATCCAATTTGCCATTGACCTTACCGGGAATCGAACCCAGACTCACCTGATCGGTAGAGCAAGCTCTAACCACAACTACTAGACCACAACTACTAGACCACAACAGTAACTGCAAACAGTACTACTAAAATACGTTAATTTTTAATGATTTATTGTCAGTTAAAACTCGATATGCTCTGCGATGGGACCGAAATGTTTTTTTAAAAAATGTCACAATGAACCATCACTAATAATTTACTATTTATCCTTTCCTAACGAAATTACTATACCCAGAAGAAGAACGCAGAAAATATTAGTTCCGTTTTTAAGTTTTTTTATTCCTTGAAGATAGTGCTCCCCAAACTAGTTCTGCAGGTTTTCTGCGGGGGTTCGTGATATTTTTAGATAATTTGCTTGAAACAAAATTTAATGTAAAAAGCATTTCATAGTTTTGTTTAAGACGACGTATGAATATTCGTATATTGCAAAAGAAGCCTTGGTTATCGTTATTCATTTTACGACTACATATTTACAAATGTGAAACGGTATTTTTGTTAACAAAATAACCACAGATCAAGCCTGAAAACAACGACTTTGGAAGATTCCTTGCAAGTAAGAATTTCTGACATTGAACCAGCTATAGATTTGCTATGTAAAAATGTAACCACATCTAACTTAAATTGTTTGTGTAAGCTTCATCCGTATTCATAATTATTTTTATTGTGATAAGCGTGTATGTATTAACAATAATAATTATAACCAACAAAAAAAAATTGACGACTAAAATACTGTGGCATGAAAAATTAAGAATTTTACAAGGCCGCGTTGGAAACAGACATACATCGATTATAGATAGTTCTCCGAAAAACGTATTCTTAAGTTTGGCCATAAACGTCAGAGATGTAGAAGCAATGCTTTATGTATGACGTAAAACAATTCTAAAAACCTTAACGATCACATCATCACGTTTCGAATGTATTAGATTATAAATTCCATTTGGTCCATGTATATTAGATAAAAATAAAATCATGAGTTGTTTTAGTACCTGGATTACGCTATTAACGGCATTGCATTTAATGATGATGCAATCATAATAATATGTAAAGATAAATAATACCAAGGTATGATGGATGAATTTTGAAATAATACTATCGACTTGTAACATTTCATGCTACTAGTTTTCTAAAAACGAGGGACTTGAATACCCAACTCAAATTAATTGTAAATTAATATTTATAGATTGAGTTGGCATTATTTTGGTAAGAATCTACATATTTTGATTAGGTTTATAAGATTTTGATTATAAGACATTGTTTATAAGCAAATAAAGCTTCACGCCATCGTCAGAAATATGTATTAATCTAATATACAAAAATGAATGTTTGCTTGTTCGTACTTTATGCGCTGCCACACCGTTCATCCGATTGCAATAAAACTGTAACAAACGTTTTGCTTGCACTTCCGGGAAGGTATAGGCATATTAAAATTAACTTACAGTAGGTCTTATGTATAAAAATCCATGTTTGCCATACCGTTCATGAAACTTGCGCGAAGGTTATAAGCGTAGTAAAATTCAATTACAGTAGGTTGCGCGTGTGTCGTACCATAGACAATCGGCAGCAAACGTCAAACAGACAGAAAAAGAAAACATGCACTTCAATAAACACAATTAACACTTTCGTTCTTTGAGTGGCATTGCAACGTTTGCCGGAAACCGGCTATTTAATAATAAAAAAATATTCATTTTATTAAAATACTGGACAAGTCCACCAACAATATCATAACAAAAGAAGTCTTGGGAAATGACAAAAGCGAACTTCTGTCATCAACGGTTTGTGGCAGATTTTTAAAAAAATGCAGAACATAACGATTCGACAAAATCCCCATTCATGTCAAATAATTCAAAATGGCGGGTTACAACATTCGATTGAATTTATATGCAGGGACATCAGTATATTATGTAAGATTACCACCATGAAAAACAGACCGCTTCGGTGACAAGTCTAGTAATTTGTCGTTATCAAAAACAATATATACATGGAAACATCCAACTGGGGATAGGTTCCAAGACTAAGCTGATAGATGTCATTTGCATTGATAAGAATGCAAATACATTTATAATATGTACAATATTCATAAACACCGTGCACCAAAAAATGCCGATTAGTATATATTTCTCATTATCTAGTTACTTCATTGGTTTTGGTTCGCTTTTTAAATTGCAAATTTCTTCGTTGTTTTGTACAATATTTTTCCATCTTTATATTAACAGCTGGAGCAAGTGTTTAAACAACAGTATTTATTGAATATTTTATTTTCATTACAGAAGTGTTTTTTTTTTAAATACTACAAATTCCCTCAATTATATAGTTTAACGTTCTGCATAAGAGTAAAGGGATTCAAGCTCACATAATAAATTATCAACTGAGGAAGATAAAAATCATAGACAACTATTTTTTTTTTTTTAATTCCTGTGATTGATATCTTTTGTTTTCATCTTTATGGGATGTTGTAGATGTCTATGCGCATACGTATAATTAATATCATGGTCGTTATGCCAATACATATCATACTTAAATATATATTAATATCAACGTTATTTTATTGGACACTATATTATGATCGAAAGTCGAATTTTACAATACAGTTTTAAATGGTCAAAGTCTACGTCTTACTAAGTAGTATTTAATCGTAAAAGTATACTGTCAGTAAAAATTTTAATTATATTTCCCAAAAACAAAACAGGTTTCGTTAAACAAAATTGGTCGATTGGCAATATACAGATATTTATAAAATTGATTACATAGTAAATAATACATTTTGTGTTACTATATTATATGACTCGTGTTTCAATTACTTTAACATCTTTAGACTTGGAGATTACTAACTTTATAAAATTCTTCTTCGAACGTTTTATATAAAAAAAATATGAGAAAGGATTCATTCAAGCGAAACTATAAATCTTTTAATCGATTGCATTCCGCGATTCGTTTAATCTATTCAATGAATTGAATTAATTCATTTGTTTTCTCATTCTGTCTGCAATTGAAACAAAATTTAAACGTTCTTTCCAATAAAAATCAAGTGAATCATTTTTTTGGGAGAACTTCAGGATAAAGATAAGTATACTTGACTTTGTGTCACTAAGCAAAAGTTCTAAATATTTTATAAAATTGCAACAAAACGTCTTGTAATTGTGATACTATGGTATATCCGTAAATAAAATATGATATATTGCAATCCCGGTATCGGTGGTGTTTTTTCAATACCGAAACCCGGTTTTTTTAAATGCAAAAATACCGGTATTGAAAAGTAACTAAAATCTAATTCGGAACCATCACATGTTTCATTACAATTGTTCGAGATGAATACAAGTAATTTAAATCCGTCATAGTTGCGTCAATATTGGTAAGTTCTAGAATTAGTGAAATTTTCCAGTGTAATAATAAAAAGTACGTATTTAACAATTGTGATATATTTTTCACTGTCGGTATTTTATATAAAATTTTCGAAATGTCAAAAAACCGATTTTGATTTACTCGTCCGATATCGCGATCTCAAATGGCGTATTTTTTTCGTCATAACTCAGCGATTGATATTTGCAATATCGGTATATAATATGAAATACAGGTATTAATAAGTACCTGTGTGGGCAAATGTAATAAAGAACTCCGATAACACAATGAAAATGAACTTTGCTCTCAAATATCACATCGTGGACGTTTATCGTATGCTCGTAACATAACGTCGAATTGCAGCCAATGAATCGTTACCTATACCGCTAAGCTATAATATTTAATTGTAAATTATTCTCCAGTTAGATAGCGCACTGCATTTTTTTTTATTAATCAGTCGACAAACAAAGGGGGGAGGTATAATTGCCGGTACAATTTCTCCGCAATGCATATGGCGACGGTCGAATGGAGATGCTCAATTTTCATTGACGTTGAACCAATGTGGCCAATGAATATGCAAATCGCAAGAACTAAAGCGTTAGGTTTATGTATTAATCAACACTAGTGCCAAAATAACAATTATTTTGTAGGTTTAGACTCGGGATAGAAGCTTCCGTATTTTTTCCGCACAAGTATATTCCGCACACGAATTATCCGGACAATAATACTCCGTACACTTAATTTTTCGCACATTTTTTCAATACACATACTCTTTCGTGCATACATAAAACTCCGGAAAAAAAATGTTCTGTACACTTTCAAGTTCTAAATATTAGTACATTTTGAATTATTTTTATTCTGTACACTTCCATAAATTTTGTCGATAACGACCCGGGTTTCGCCTTTCGGCATCTTCTGGTTTGTGCACGAATGCACAGAATAAAAATAAATCAAATTTTACATTAAATTTCCATCGAGCACCTTCAGTCGAAATTCTAAATTATTAAAATTATTATTTTATTTTAATATATTACGTCAAGGGTGGTAATTTTTTCACAGGTTGTCGACAAGTAAAATAAACATTATAATTTTACTAAATTCAATATAATTTGTAAGCAAATTGAGATATCTTTACAAAATTCAATTTTCTTAGCTTCCAGATACTTTGCCTATACGCATATATGTGTCCGCCGGCCAGCAACCTTTGTTTTTCAAAGACTCAAATACGCGTTCACGGTCGTTAAGCTGTTAAATACATATTTGCATGATATTTACTTTCAATGTCATCAAAAATATCGACCCTATGGCAAAACTAAATTAATGAGCTGAAATACGTTTTAAATGATAAACTTTTTATATAAAAACATACATTATAATTGAATATTTTGGTTTTATCCATTCTGAAAAATATTTGGCACACTTCACATAAGACATTACACAGCAAATAAATAAATGATTTTTTATATTTCAAAAATATTGAAATATACGGAAGATTCTGTGTACGAAAAAACCAGTGTTTGGAAAAATCAGTGTACGGAGTATTCTTGTACAGAGAATCACCGAACCATAACCAATATGGGTAAAAAATGTTCGGACTCAACGGTTTCAACAATGGATCATGAAGACAAAACGTTGTATGTGAAATATCTAATTAATTTACAAAATTAAACTTATTATTTTCGCGAATCGTTATTTTAACATCGTATAAAATAAAACCGATATACTTAGCTATAAAATGATTCTCAAGGAAACAAAATGAAAAGAAATATTTGGTTAGCAGTTTTAATTGTATACTGAAAATGAATTTCCATTGTGTAGCCGTCGAATCCATCAAAAACAAAAGATAAAATAATACAAAACCGGTTTCCTTCGTGATAAAGAAATGTTAAAAATCCTGTTTGGCAGGAAATCGGTATTTATGCCATCGTATTTTCTATATATTCGCGTAAAAGATATAAGTAAACAATATTTTTAACGGTAATTTTTCAAATAGACACTGACTTAACAATATGATATTTTAAACATGCTAGGAAAACCTGACATGAAGATTATTTATGTGCATACAATATTGCTATTGTTAAAAAGTACATAGTGACACTAGTTCACAAAATATTGCATCGGATTGGTTTTCGACAAGATAAATGACATTGGTTTAAATTTGAATCGTTCAAACTATGTACATTCTCACAAATTTTGTCACTAACGACCCGGGTTTCGCCTTTCGGCATCTTCAGGCATTCAAGTGCACGGATGAACTTGAACTGACGCTTAGCAAATAAAAGTTTCGTGCTTATATAAGATACAAATGCATCACTGAGTCCAAAGCCATTGCTGGCGAAAAGGATGAGCTCATGGGAATGCCAACAGATTTGTGTAGTTAGCAGTTTCAAGAATTATATAATCTGTTTGTCGGCAAAGGTTTTATGATTATATGATTTTATGGTTATATAGGGTATAGAAGAGGAGATGTGGGAAAATTTGTTATTTCGTTTAAAATCGGAAGACTTTGCAACTGTGCTTTATTGATTTCTAAAATTTCTTGGAAAAAGAGCTTATGACTGTCCGTATTTGGGTGTAACATTTTTATCCCTTGTTCCTGATTGAACACGTGTCCTTCCGAAATTAAGTGATTAGCAAAAGTAGACGTGTCTTTTTTCAATCTAAAGGCTGTCATATGTTCTAAAACTCGGATGTTCAATGTTCTTTCTGTTTTGCCGATATAAAACTTTATATTTACTGTCATTATTTTTTTACTGGAGAAACTCTAGAACGGTGATGTGCAACATACTCGAAAGTAAGGCCAATTGATGCATTTCCCGATTGTTTACCCAGACTTATGATAAACTTCTCTTCGATTCTAGCCACATATTGTATTTTTTTTAAAATTTAATAATTGCATACCATACACTCTAGTACACGGGTTCCCAACCGGTAGAGAATTCTTCCTTGGAGAAGAATCGTTGAATTGCTAGATTCATTTTTTTGTAAAGTTTTATTAAAATTATTATCTTAAATACATCATGACATTTTCATCAAATCATTTCACATGCACATGGATGACATTTTTGAATACCCTGTAATTCTACAAAGTTTTTGTTCATTGAAAAATGTTTCAGTAATTTCAATAATTAACAGTAAATTTATAGTAGTATGTACATAAATACCTACATAATAAAAAAAAGAGTTTCAAAACTACGTTTGTTTATTAATTAGAATAAACCTTTTCAGTTAGACTATCTTGGGTAGGGGATGTATTGTTTTCTGAACAATCGTGAAATGGGGGAGGATGGAGCGAAAAGGGTTGGGTACCCCTGCTCTAGTAATTATCTACTCTGCATTACGTGCTTGTGATAAATGATCAAATACAATGTTATCTCTTTCAAAATGGCTTGCACGAAGCGCAGTCTTTTTGCATGTTTTTTGTGAAGAACTAACACGTAATTGGATGTTTTAAAACAATAATTTATAAGTCGACACATATTCTTCGTACTTGACAATATAAGCCGGTGTTGATATCGGAATAAATAATCATTAATATCTCATTGACAGATATTGAAACATAGCACTGTGAAACCTTGTATGTTTTTAGTATATGGGTCGCGGGATGTTTATTACTGTCCTAGGAGTGAGTGTAAGAAGACCCACTTTTTTCTTACAGAATGATGACATGTATTTTGATAAAAAAAAAAATACATATATGGAAGCCTCGTGTTAACCCTATTTCAAGAAAAGACAACGTATTAATCATTAGACTTGTTAAATTGGGGCAAAAACTTAAAAATAAACTAAAAGCCTATCGCCACCGTAAATGTTAAAGTGAAAAGAAGTATGGCGCTTTATAATCTTTAGGGTAGAAAAATTTGGCAAATTGTCAACGCCTAAAAGCATGAACGGTTAACAAGCACCTCTACAGCATAAATTTTCTCTAATTTCATTACGAAGCTCGTATACACTTTTTTCAATTTAAACTTTTACATCACACTCGCTTATTTGTTACAAGATGTTTTATTAATGCCCCATTTAAATTTTCCTTAAAGCTTTTTTTCACTTTTACAAAATTGACTTACTGATACATTCCAAGCTAAGTGGGTCTAATTCAGATTCTCCTTTTAAGTATAATATACATGTATTTTTGTAAGGAATATGCACCAATTTTACGGACTTATTTGCAAAACCAGCGGAAATCAAACATGTGTATTTAATTAAATATATTTCAGAAGTAAACGGTATGGTCACATCACTACCTTGCAGCAATTTTCCGTAATGCAATAACGGACCAAGATAAACAAATCAATCTATTCATCCTCTCGCACTCGAGATCCGTCTGCAGACCAATCTTTTCTTACAGTGTCAAACGGATAAGATGAAATAAAAATGTCAGCTTGCCCAGTTGATATTTAGTATCATGTGTATAGTATCTGAATTAAGCTGTTTTTAAAAAGGAATCAAGATTTCTTCACAAAATATTATTCATACAGTTAAAATTTGTAGTTACGCTCGATTTAAAATGCATAATAAAACAACGTGGCTTATTGGTCACGAAAATACATAAATATGTAAGAGATCACTTTGACTTATCAAATAAACATTTTAACGTATTATAAATTCGAATGTATCTCGGCTAAAATTTATTTAAAAGTCTTAACCGAAGATATAAAAGATGATCGCTGAGTTTGGTAGTAAATTGCTCTTTTTGCCTTAAGATTATTTGAATAATGGCCATTAACTTTATTCTATACCAGCGAATCGATTAGTTATACAGCTATTCTAATACTCATTATAATTTTGTATGCATAGGCTTGTTTGAACTGTTTTATCATTTGAAAAAGTTTGCTCGTTAAATGAAATAGGTACATAGTATATTATAGAAAACTGTGGAATATTTATTATTCGCCGAATTTTCTTTCCGAATTTGTTCCAGAGACGGCCGTTTAAATGAAATACAATATACATACATTGACAATTGCAAGATTTCTGTCATTACTTTAAACAATTCACATAAAAATAAACTTCTTTTAATTTATAATAATATATTTCAATTAGTTTACGTTTATGTTTCTGCATGTCAATAAATTAATATGCTCTGTTTCATTGTGATAACATTAAAGAGCTTCCGTCTTGCTATAATTCAAGGTTTATGATTCAACGCTTTCATATATTGATTTTCCAATTCAATAATAGATTTGTCATGTGTTCATCCTTTCACATCGGTACTATTCGATCCAAAACCCGGGGCGAAGAGTAACGATTAGCCAACTATTAATCCAAGTATTACTTCATCTGAATAGAGGAATTAAAAAATGTTTTATATAACACATTCTAGTAAAAAAAAATACAATATCGTAGTCAGTTAAACAGTGTAAAAACCACACAGATTATCATAGTGACTTTCAAGGTAAGGATAATGGATCGCGTATCGATATTTTTTTTAAATTGTGATATTTATTAAAGAAAAACTTACTAGTGGAAACTTAGCCAATCCATTCTGTAGTGTTTAGCTATCATTAAATCTCGTGAAAGTAGTGACGTGACAATTGTGTCGAGTAACAAGAACGTTAAAAGTGCCCTAATTACAAATAATTGTTATGTTCTATGTAACGCTGGCTAAATAATTTCATTAGCACGCTGATTCTCGGAAGATTTCCTGAATGAGAAATAGTCCCGCGGATGCTTATATTACAAATTAATCTAATAAAAAACTCTTTTTGCTATATTGATAGCCAATAATTTAAAGCTAGGTTTCTGTTGTTTTACGTGACTAGGGTTGTAATAAATCTATCAATAAATATTACAATATTATTATCGATACGGTTTTTTTGCGGCTATTTTTTTTATTTCACATTGCTGATATTTTGAGTAATATTTTTCACGGTATATATCAGTGTTTCTCAACTTACATTAGGGGGAAAATTGAAAGTAAATTTTGTATTTCTCTCAACAAATATAATGTTACAGATATTTTAAATAAATTGCTTTAGTATGATTGATAACTGATGTGACCATGCAGTATCAAAACGAGTCAGTTGCAAAAAGAAAATATCCTTTAAAGCACTATTCAGCATAAAAAATAAGATGGTGTGGCTTTGTGTCGAGGAAGAAACAAAATACCCAATTATGTCAAACTTAGTACGAAAAATTATGCTGCCTTTCCCATCGTTCAGCTCAATGCGGCTTTAGTAAATGCTTTGTTATAGAACAAATTCGTTCCGATATCACAAACTGTGTATGATTTACGAATTAAATTGACTATTTTTTTACCTCATATAAAAAGTCTACATCAAGCACAAGATTCTTCTAATTTGCATATTGTTTTTTTCCAAGTTTTACGTGACAAAATAAATCAAAATGTGAGTAGCAAAATCAGTCCGGAAATTATTAAAATGGAATAAGTAAATATACCATATTTGTATTACATTCTTTTAAAATAAAATTTTCGGTATATGGAGTAGAGGAGCAAACATTCAAAAAGTGTTTTGTCACACAAATACAAAGCTTGGAAAATGATGATTTAAGTGTTGCAAAAGTGACGGTTTGTATGAATGTGTCAACTTTATGATTTCATTTTAATATGAAAAAAAACCTTTTTGAACACTAATTTTGATTTCCATTCATAGGTTTTATTATGGGCTATCAGAATTGATATAAAACGCCATTTTTCAAAATTTGTGACAAAACACTTTTTGAATGTTTGCTCCTCATATGTACTTAATCAATAAATTATATTAATATAGCGATCCAAAACCCGGGCGTCATAAAAACGAAAATTATACGAATAAAAATATGAATGGCCTCTATTCGATTCCTAGTAGCGTTTTGAGCAATAACTACACAAACGATACAAAAGCGTTGCAATTAAAACAGATATTCAATCTGGCCCCCCTTGGTCCAGCTGTATATTATGTATTACGAACTACGTCTGCGACAGGGGTTGCCCTGGGTACCCGATAAGGGATTATATTGATAATAGAGGGGGGCAAATATATTAGTGTTCGCGGTAGGCTTCACAAAAAATAATAACGTGAATTTCCGGCACTAACCAAGCAAAACCATTGACCCTTAGTACATAGTTTATCAACGCCACCCACGCAGCTGTTGAAAATAATTATTATCAGTATCTGGTAACACTGACATGAGGATGCTTAATCAGACGTGACCCAAAACTGTATTTAAATGGTGTGGAACAGTTAATAAAATAGCTATTATAGCTTTCAAATAAATTAGCTAGGTTTTATTTGAGAGGCAGCTGCTATTTATTAAATGCTGGGCGAGCCTTAAAAGCTTTGTCTTCTCACGAGGGCGGGTTTTGAATTAATACATTACATTTCTATTCGGCCCTGGCAAATAAAATTGTTTAATGCAATAAACTACTGGCTACAAACAAGTAAGCTGATATTTTAGGTTATCGTAATGAACTCATTAAGCAGTAACAAATGCCATCTAATAATCGATATATTTTAAGTGTAGCTTATACAGAATTTAAATATTCATTTTAAAACAAAGCATGTCGTTGATAATGAATTTAATAATAAACATTATCCATGGCGGAATGGGATTCTAATATTGTTAAGTAATTTCGTAAGCATTTAATATCCCATATAAATTTTAACTAATACTCTACATTTATTTTTTAAAGATGTTAGGTGTGTTTTAAAACGCGTTTTATCTGTATGTCATAGATATTATGACTTCAGTGTTGACAGCCCGACGCAAATTATAATGTCTTAGTAAAAAGCAGTAAAAGTGTTGAAACGAAACTTCATGTAACTTTTATTGGCAGTACGTACACGAAATTTGATTCGGATCTATAATAATATAGATAGAGTATTATCGATATTGAAACGCTGCATTGTAATACTTGAATACAATAACTAGTTATAGGCGAACGCAGCAAATGTTTTCGAATCACATCGCCGGTTTTTGAATTTGTGATAACGTTCTGAATGATCAGTGTAACCTGCCATTACTATGTTTTTAAATGCAAATTTCGTTATTTACATATATTATAATACGACTTCAATTTCATTGTGTTTTAAATCATTCCGTAGCCGTAATTATGTCGATTTCGATACGAAACAATAATAATGTATGTACAATTGTTTTTTGTATTAATTTATTCTTCTATGAAACCGCAAGTTCATTTGTTTCGAATGTAATACAGGAAACGCTGCACACAAATTGACATATAAACATAGACAAAAATGAACAGCAAAAAAAAATCTTTTTAATCATGATATCATTTATTTCAATTCATCAGATAGAAACGAAAAAAATGTATCTTTTCACAGATATGAATGCACGTTTTCTGCACTACGGAATTCAAGTTTTTAAACGTCAATATTGTATTGTTAAACAAAACAAAATTAAAACAAAAAAGATTAACAAAAATCTTTCAGATAAGTATCTTATTTATATTATCTATATTTTATCGATAAATAATATATATATACAACGCCACGATAACTGCTTGTCTATAGAGACACTTAAAAAATATTTTCACATGTTATACAATACAAATTGTGAAATGTTAATATTTCTGATCTGGAAAGAACAAACTAATATACATACTACCGCGACTTCCTCGATAAATTGGTAATTTTAAATAACCCAGTGACAACTTAAAGAAAAATCGTTTAACATGTCATATTGGGTGTGTTTGAAAACCATTCTGTATTCACTGTGAATACAATATTTTATCTTTGAATACACTAGGTACCATTGTAATTTGATCAAAAATAGATTTTATAGGTAAACGAGAATCTCACACTCTGTTTAATTATGTCCGCTTTCAATATAAAGTAAGTATATCAACTTATTTTATACCAAAACATTTTATTCTACGAGAACTGTTAACTACTCAAATTCTTGACCCAGTGGTGGGTAACCTGCGACCTCTTGGCTACTCTGATGCGGACTTTTGACTTGTGCCATTTTTTTTTAAATAAATCTGGATATCTTTTTGATAAATACACAATCTCATAATGCAATATATTCACTTATGTTGAATCAGATAAATGAATGTGGCCTTAGAAATAAAAAGGTTCTCCACCTTCTGTCTTAGCCTCTCTTTTTCGAATAGAGTTGAGATAGAATATGGCAAGAACAAGATTAGTGGTTAGTTAATCGCTGTCGCTATGCCCTCGTTTTTAGGATGGAATAAGTCGGAGGAAATTTTAGACATCCATTGAAAATTCAATCAATGAAACTGCCAGTACTGGGTCTCGAGCCCGTAAGATCCGTAACCGAAGTGAAAGACTTTGACCACTCGACCCACAGACAAAAAAAACTATAAAAAAATTCTTTACCCGTCAAATATGTTATGGTGGGAAAGAAAATCGGCCTTTACGCTCACAATATGAATTCGCTAGAAACAAGGAAAGATATTTGCATATTATCAAATATGGCGCAATTCCTTCCGTGAAAACGGCCAAAAAGTTGGCTATTTCATCTTTTTATGATCCGTAAAACCTTTCTGGGTAGAGTGAAAATTCTCAGTACATATTAACTGTCTTACATAAGAAACGGCGAAAACGCAGTAAATCTTTTATGCGTTTATTTATAAATTCAAAATAAAACAAAAATAAAAGACATTGTTTCTCTTCAATACAACGTCAATATTTTGTATTTGCATTTAAAAATTGTACATAGTTAATCGGATGTCGATGTAACCGTCAAAATACCTGACCAATTCATGGAAATATTGAATGAATATATTATAATCAAACATTTTATATTTGCCGAAATATCGGTAAGCATTCAATGAAAAGGACAAGGTCGCCAATTTTGTGGCAAGGCGATATATCTTCCAGCCAAAAACACTACGATAGTAACATCGTGTCATCAGTTCGATCATCAATATTGGATGATAATAAAAATAATTATAAAGTATTTTAAAAATGACAGTTTGAGCAACTGAGAAACAAACGTGTCTCGTATAAAAACATGTGTTGAGATATCTTCATCAGGAGGACATTTTACAAACCAAATTGGTCAGAATACTTTATACCACTTTGGTTAGGTTTTTTTTAATTTCATTTAAATTATGACTAGTGATTTTGACCAATATATTATGACCATGTCGCCTGTGTGGTCGAGTGGTAAATGTTGTTGGCTTCGGCTACGGAGGGCCCGGGTTCAAATCCCGGTACGGACAGTTTTATAAATTGATTTTTCAATCGATTTATGAATTGCTGTTCTAAGGCATGGATGTATGTGATGTCTTGAATTCCCCCCTCTCACCCATCCTATCCTATGAACGGGGCGTATCGAGAGCGATTAGCTTACCACTAATCCTGTCTTAGCCTTATCCTTCTATCCCTACTCTCTTCGGAAAAAGAGAGGTTGAGCAACTGAGTAGCAAGCAGTTCTCGTAGAAACACTTCTGTTGAGATAAACTTCATTAGGAGTCCATATGATCCACATTGGGAGCGGACATGGTTTAAAAAAAAAATATTATGTCCAATGCTATATAAATTCTGACCGGAAAAATACGAGCCGAAATAAAATAGAGTGCATTTATATTAGCAATGGCCGACATCTGGCCGATCATTCTGCCGCAGAATATGAATAAAAATGGGCGGCAATAGTAATTTTATTCCCCGTTGATGGTGGCGGCAAACAATCGGGATGCGAACTAACGGCGGAAACGGAGCGCCATTTCGGCCACCGCGCGCAATAAACGGTGAGTTTTGGCGGGCCGAGCGTGACGGTAACTGGCCACGTCGCACTATTATTCTCATTTTAGTAATTTTGCTCTCGCCGACAACGGGTGCATGTTACATGATGTGGGTAATGGTAAATTGGTTCCCCTCGAAGGCGATTTATTACAAGTGGGTTGGTTACCTTACTGCACGCAAGATGGAGAGCGAAAATTTTCTGGAATCTGGACAAAGTCGGACATACCTGAAAGTAAAAAGTAAAAAACATTTTATTTTACAAACTAGATATTTAGTTTAGTTTTAGTTTAGACAAATACAGGCGGACCTCTACTTTCGAACATTCTACTTTCGCACAATTCGTTATTTCGTACATTTTTATAAAATCGTTATTTTTAGATTTTTTGGCGATAATGCTGAAAATGTTTTGTTTCGGCAAGAAACGACTGGTTTACAAAATTTAATACGAGGTATTATTATTATTTACATAATATTAAATTCATTGAAGAATTGACTGATGCGGATAGAGATGCTGGAAAAGACTTTATTTCCTCATTGTCCAAAATTATTGAAGATGGAGAATATACCCATGTGAAATATTCAATATAGATGAGACTGGTTTATTTTATAAGAACATGCTTAATCTAACATTTTTAACAAAGGAAAAATCAGTTACTTCTAGGCACAAACCTTTTAAAAACCGATTGACATTGCTTCTTGGTGGAAATTTAGCTGGTGATTTAAAATCAATGCTAGTTTATCAAGCAGAAAATTCTAGAACATTGAAAGGGATAGATAAATACAACTAATTCTTGACAAGTTTATAAAAAAAAACATAAATTTTACCAAATATATAAGTAAATTTTGATAAATAAAAATTTTAATGGACAATTTTTGGTGTTTTTTTTACATCCCTCTACTTTCGAACATTCAACATTCGCACACGTTTTCAGGAACCAATTGTGTGCGAAAGTGAAGTTCCGCCTGTACAGTAATTTAAGTCGAATATATGTAAGAAAACTTTCGAAATTGAGATCTGAATAAGCCATGATTGCTAACCGTTTCGGATTGTATTAAATTTCCTCGAAATGAAAAATTCAAACCATAATCACAGTACCGCAATATACCGGGTTTTAATCTTTCATGTTATGCACAGGCGGACCACTACTTTCGCACAATTCGCTATTTCGCACAAATGAATGTGAGGAAGAACCAGAAAAAATCATCAAGACTTAAAAAATAAAAAATATGAACAAAACTTTTATTCATCTCAATACATTTTTTAATATTATGGAAGAATTTGATCCCAATGGAGAACGCATATCTCAAGTACGTAGGGTGATCTATAAAAGCACTGCATGTTACATAAATCTCTATTAACTCTTTCCTTACTATGCAAAAAAAAACACGCGCTCCTGAGCTGTGTTTCCGTTACACATCAGGCAAACGGGAGTGAATCATGACAATTATACAACACTATTACAATATTTCTATTATTGCATCACTCAATGCGTAAATGTATAAGGAAGGAATACTTGAATTTTAGGCCGAGTATTTATTATATATACAGAGAAATGTTAATGATTAGAAGGTATACTTTCGATGGTTTCGGCGGTAACTTTGTGGAAGTTCATTTTAACACATATAGGTCCGCAGATTTGCATACTAAAACATGCGCGGGAGCCGGCCGAATTTTGGGGAAATGGAACTTTTTTTGCGCTCACGTTTAAATTGCGATAACTATTTAACCGATCGATGTATATTTTTTTTTCTTTCAGAAAAGCGTTCGTATGGTTTTATACATATAAAAATATGATAAAATCAGTGTTTCTCAATCGAGGGTTTCATATAAAGAGTCTTACAACTTAAAAATAAAGTTATTTAGTAAGAAATGGCTATAAAGAGTTGCAATAATATACACTAATTTAAAATAAAGTTACTGGTTACTAACCCCCCCCCCCATCTCCTTCTTCTCAGCAACGACAACTATTTTAGTTTTTTTGAGATATTGTAAAACCGAAAATAAACATCTGTTCTATATCGTAAGGTTTTATTCGCAACTCTCAGATATTTTTAAATAATTCTTGTTATATTTCAATTATTTAAATATTTTAAATCTTTGAGAATCGTTTGTTTTTGTTAGAATGGTGCAGGTATATGCTATTAATGAATGGTGGCCATTCATATGTGTAATAATTATGAAGCATTAGGGTCACATTTTTTTCACAGCAGAGCCATAAACTTTACAGAAAAAATAGCTCCTTGTCAACAGCGTCTCGAAAAGGGCAATAAGAATTACATAATTTATTGCTATTGGCAAGCCAAACACATATTCAGTAAAAGCGGTGCTTTGTTCGAAGTAAAATAATGATTTCATTTCTTTGAATTTAGGGTTGACTTTCCAACAAGAATTAGTTGCAAAATGTCTACAAAAGAAAAAAAGGATACAGATGTAAAATGAATCTGAGACAAAGGATCTGTGTTATATAATTATTGTCATGACTAATTTCACTTTCGTAAAAATCCCATAGAATAAACACTTATTTTTTTGTAAAGAATTGTGAAGCGGCCAAAGAAGCAATAAATAAACTTATCCGAAAATTTAACCCATATTTATATACGTAAACGAAGCAAAAGATCTAACAAAAAAGATGCATTTTTCCATGAAAATAATATTACACCAAACGTTAAACGTTATACAAAAAATATTATTTACTAGGTGATACTGTGGAATTACTTCTATATTTACGATTAAAAAAAAATATTTTTAATATATTTGTTTGACATTATCAATTTCAATATCACTGGCAACCTTGATGTTAAATGTGAAGAAAAAAAATCATCACACAAAGTACCTTTTTTTTGTGTAAACTTACACTCGGCAAAACGAACAGATATGTTCGCGCGGACTCCTGCGCACTGAAAGTGAGATGCACACATATGTTCGCCCGGACTCCTAAGTGTTAATAGAAAATTTAAATTAACTTTGATTATTCCACGTATTGTGTTACTAATTGTGACACGTGTTTCGCTTTTTTCAGAGGCATCTGAAAAGTAAGAGGTAAGTCTGAACTTACTATCGCAAAGTTTGCTTAAGTAATGAAACAAGATTGATTCTAACATTTTAAAATTATGAAATTACAAAATGGATTGGGTTTTTTTTTCCTTTTAAGAAAGGGTCAAAAAAATAAAAAAAGAGTAAAATATAACTAACTTTTGGCAAGTTTAATAAAAAAAAATATGATTTATATCAAACACATAAGTAAATTTTGATAAATAAATTTTTTAAATGACAATTTTTGATGTTTTTTTTGTTACATGTTTTGTTACATCCCAAAAAAAGTTGGTTGTGTTATAACTTATAATGTTCTACATGTCTTAAAGTATCGTAAAAATGAAGTGAGCTCAGTAAATACCAAGGGTGGAGTCGGAGTCGGAAAAAGGAGAATTTTTAAAAAAAATATAGGTTTTTTTCCATCATATTGATTAGTGAAATCAACTAGAATTAATATAGTCACTATAATGATGTGATGGTATACAAATATGTTAGTTCAACGGAAATATTTGGAAAAAATAATTCGGAGTTAGAGTCGGTTTTATATTTAAAGCCGGAGTCGCCTTTTTTTACATGACTCCACAGCCTTGGTAAATACACACTTTAATAGTGTTATCTCCCTAAAATAAAAAAAAAAAAGTCATTACCTTCTAAATTTTCGCAAAGTACGCAAAACTTTCTTGAGCGGACTGTATATTGGAATAATATGTTTGGAGATACAATATTTTAGCTCTAAAACATTGACATGATAATTCTTGATTGAAATTTTGATAAATAAAATTTTTAAATGACAATTTTTGATGTTTTTTTGTTACATCCCTCTACACATTTTCAGGAACCAATTGTGTGCGAAAGTGGAGGTCCGACTGTATATTATAATAAGATCCCCTGATAGGTGAATTGAGTGTATATTAGGGAAAAAAATAGTTGGTTGTGTTATAACTTATAATGTTCTACATGTCTTAAAGTATCGTAAAAATGAAGTGAGCTCAGTAAATACCAGGGGTGTGTATATTTTAGCTCTTAAACATTGACTTGATAATTCTTGTTCAATGGATTTAATATGTTTATCTTAATATGATAGAGTGTTAATTCAATTATTTATGTTACTTTATAGATGAATAATACGAAAATATTATATAAATTTATTCACACAATATAAGATTGGAATTTTTATGCGGTATTTAAAATTGAATTTATCGCAATGTTTTATAGCAACAATATTTTCCGACATTCTTAATTAAGGCACTGCTTCTGGGCAGCATTTCCGGCCGAAACCATTCCTATTTGTAGAGTGTATCAAAGAATTATTACAATCCCGCTTTATAATTGCTTCTTTAGAAAACCATCCAAAATGATATTGAAAATTAAAAACAATGCCGGAGGCGTTTCGAAATTCCTACAAACGTTATTAAATGAAATTCGCAATTCGTTTCTGCTTTTAACATAATGCGTATTACTGCTGTTTCTACATTTAAGGTTTTTTTTATCCAGACAGTTCAGAGATCTGTACGGGATGAAATTTCTTACAAATACCCGGCCAGCGTATTTTTTTCTTAACCTGAACGAAGTTTAGATAATCATTGTTCAGTATATTCTAAGATATGGAAATACAGTAAACCCCCCCTATACCGTTCTCCCTCATAGAGAAATTTCGTATAATGTATGCGGCAGTCCCTCGTATAGCGGTTCTTTTTTTACAAAACGCTAAATTGTCAAGGCCAAAATATATTTTTTTTAAATATATTACATTTTAATTTGCACTGAAAAAAAGTGTTAGTAGCTATCTGTCCATTGACATCATTAGACGTATTCGGTGACAGACGAAACGGATAGGTTAACGTGTATGTGTACACTAGACTCCTATAACGTAGTTTTCCTATAGCGTAGTCCCAATCGTTACGCTTTTGGGGGTCGACTGTAAGTACATACACAACCAATATAAAAATTAAAGACTGAATTTATTTCTGAAGATATTTTCTCAAAAAAATAATCCCATGGTTGGCTTTTTTTCTACCCCACCCGAGCTCAGCCAACGGGTCAACCCGGACCCGCGCAGGCCTTTAACATACAGTGTAATGAAGAAATAAAAATAATTCTGTTGTAGACAGTTTTTCCGCAACAAAACACGCTTTTGATTAAAGACTTTCGTTTCAAATTATTACAATGCTTTATTTAATACACACATATATTTTTTGGTCCTTTTCAAGTCCGTGGCCGACATCAACTATCTCTCTCTCCCTCAACGATTGATAATCCTCAGCATTTCTGCATCCCTCATCCGTTATGTAAAGGTTTAAATTCCATAAATTTAAAAACGCTACTCGCATATGGATATTTTTACCGTCAATATTCTTACAGGAAATGAAATCAGCCACCGAGATTGAAATTCAATTACTTAAAGAGTTCAGCCCAAGTACAGATAGAATATATTTGGTTGTAATTCATCGGTATTAAATGTTTGGATAGCCTTCCTTCTCTTGCTCTCCGTCAGGCTTCAGATCTCACATATATAAAACACTATTGGCTATCTTGATTACGTTGCATATTTCCTGTTTGGTATTTCTGGACAAAATTATAATCTAAATTTATAATACTTAGTAAAAATAACACTACCTTTCCATTTTAAATGTGCATCAATATACTGTATAATTGACTCAAAAGTAATCTATGTTAAAATATACTATACGTGTGGATACAAAAATGGTGTATTAATTGGACGTTTATTATTGTATTATAAAAAGCTGCAGGCATGCCAATTGGATAATATTCTACTTTCGTGATAAAAAGTGAGCAAAAACAAAGCAAAGTAAAAAGTAGACAAACGAAGCGATTTGATACACACACAAGCTAACGAAAAGATATAATCTGTCCGACAATTATATACCTTTTTAAGGCAGATTGAACAATCGTTTGAATATGCTTTTTTTTATCCACGTTAAATTAAATCACTAAATTGTTCTCTGTTGCACATCACTAATAGAAAAAAATAGGGTGTGGCTGTGTCATGGACACGGCCGTGTGTTGTACGTGAATACGTCTCGTAATAGGTGATATTACGCCCCATTTTTACGTTGCCGGCACTGCTCGACTCGGTTGTATGGTGATTTAATGGTACCATTCGATTGCTCTTGAGAAGCCCTTTCCAACCGTATGCGATCTTTGTATTTCGACTTGGCTTTTAGACGCGTTAAGCTTGATATTATGCATTTTTTTCCCTTTTTTTTAACACCTAATTATAGTCACAGTCATAATATGACACTAATGTTTTATCTATAATCGATAGATTTTGTCGAGAGCTAACGATTGAAACTCAAACGAACATCTAACTTATTTGAGTCAAAAGTTATAGTAAATAGAAATCTCGATACGCAGAAAAATGACCTCAAAATGGCGGCACGTTCCCCTCCGCCCCGCGCGATTTATCACAGTCCTTACATAGCCCAATAAATTCTTTGATTCTTTAGCTTTCCAGTGGTGCAATTAAATTTTGGATAGCGATGATAGATATGAAGCTGCAACACCAAACTGTATCCCCCGATTTTGGTATCATTCGTTTTTTTTAATTGCCTCCCTATAGAAGCAATTTTAAAAACGTATTGACGTCAAAAAAAAAATTAACACATCAATAATTTATCTATGATAAAAATATGCATTTACTCTAGGGCTTTAATCAGAGTCGGAACGCTGGTAAATTTCGGATTAATCTTTTAACGAATCCTTGATTCAATCGATTGTATACTCGCGTAAACGCATCTTCGTGGTCGTACTCTAAGAATTTGGACTCACAGAAAGCAAATACATATTATAACTTTACAGTAATACAAAAATTGAGCCAAGAGTATATGTTTTACGAAACATTGCGCTCGAAGCAAAATCGTAAAACGCTGCAAACTTTCAAACGAAGTTCATATGAAAGTTTGCAGACCTAAACTTAATTGCTTAGAGCTTAAGTTTCATGGCCCTACAGTTATGCTTCCGTCTTATTCGATTGCAGTGCGCTGGATGAGAATCTCTGTACACTTTTAGGGTGTTCACTGTCAATACTTGGTGGAAAAGCATTATACTTTTTAAAAAATACTCATTTGTAATAATTCCTATTTTTATTTAATTAGATTAGAAACAGTTCCGCCCATTTTATTTATTTGAATCTCCATACAGATAAATTTATAATGTTTTATTTACATTTGTTCCAAGGTATGGATTTCTTAGTAAAAGCACAATATTTCATTGTACTTCATTCCACTATATTAATTAGGTCAGGACCGGTTTCGCTCATTGCGAGCATTTTCAACTGATGCTCGCTTCGCTCGCTATAATGCCTTTCCACCAAGTATTGAAAGTGAACACCCTAAAAGTGGTATGGATTTCTGCAATGTTAATATTTTCTTGAACCTATCCCGTCCTAAAACCGGGGCACAGCGAGAGCGATCAGCTTACTGATACTCATAATACGATTATATATCCTTACCTGTCTGAAAAAATAGTGGTTTAGCGAATAAACAACAAGCAATTGTTGTAAACAAAATTGTTAAGATTATTATTTATTCGAAGACATTTTGTTTTACATTGGGAGCGACATGGTTGAAAAAATATCTTTGAAACTATTTTACCGATTCGTTAATTAGGCATACTTTCAATTCTGTAATAGCATATAGCAAATAATTGCCAATAAATCCGTTTCAGATTTAATCAATTGATTAACCATGGTAATAAAGCGGTCACGACAATTTTAATACATAATAATGCACAAGTTGCAAATTTCGAAAAACAAAGCGTAAACTCAATAATTATTAATAGAATTGCATGTATAATAATAGACATATATAATGTCGTATTGCAATTATAATAACTACTGTCATACCAACAATGAAACTAGTGATAACGTAGACATGATCTCACTCGCTAACAACATTACAATCGCTCGAAGGCTTATCAATTGCGCAAACAATCACAGCCCAACTCTTAAAGCTTTTATGTCAAACGAACCGATATTTAGTAGTGCACCCAACACTTTTTTACGCGGTTTTGAAATAACACGGTATACGGCAAATAACAGATTTACCTATGACAAGAAATTTAGCATCACAGAACGGTAATAACAAAGAAACATCTTCAATAGATTTTAACACAATTGACGTGTCAAGAAGCTTCTAGCGATGACAGCGATTTACGTCCAGTCCCTAATTTGAGTTATCAAGTACCGATGAATAGTATTTTTGTCCTAAATAAAATACATATGTAAGAATATTTTTTTTTAGATTTTTGTGCTGAATTTATATTATTACACTTTTACACGATTTTTCATACTACAATAACACCGTTTTTAAATGTAGAGAACCAATCTTCAATCATATCATTTTTTTACACAGTTTTTAGTGGAACGTATCTACCGTGTAAAAAAGAGTTAAATGTACATATTGTATTATATTATACATGACACCAAGCCGACAGAAATACTTCGTCAATAAAATGCTGAATGTCCGGAAAATTGCGGTTTTATCCGACGAAGTTATTAGTGAAAACTTCGAAAAGGGAAATGTCATTTCAAGACATGCTTGATTTGGGTTTCCGAAATTGAGAAAATTGTATAAAAAATAATAATGTGTTTTTATAGAAACAGATTACATTGTAGCATTATTAGCGCGAGGGCAATTTCGTCTGAAAGGAATTGAAAATAATGATTGATAAAGGAAAGAAGAAGCTTAAAAAAACATTATTATTATATTTACATTTCAAACAAAAAAAATCGAACGGGTAAATTTACGTTTAAAAGAAAAATTACATAAATATAATGATGAATAAAAAATGTTTACGTGGTGAGTAAAATAGAAATATCATATTAAAAATATAGTTTGTATCCTAAAACAATGAAATCATAAAGATATAAAATTTAAGCGATTTGGTGAACATTACATATTTTTTGCTTGTTCTAAAATAAATTCTTTTAACTACAAGCGTACATACTTCAGTTTCCTTTAATAATAACGTAACATTTTTATTAAAGCATAATAATAACGTTTTTGTTTTGGCTAATGCCAGTTTTCGTTTACCGTGGAATTTAAGTGATTTAATCCAGTATTGCAGCGTTTCCCAAATGAAAACAAAATACCGGGTCGCCAATCTCCTAAAATATGTAATACCTTTTGTCACAACCTATAAGTAAGTGTGAAGCAGGCTTTTCAACATTGGTTTTCTTAAAAAATAAATATCTAAGCCGATTGGAAGTCGAACCGGATCTAAGAATAAAGCTACCATCCTTTTCTCCAAAACTAGAGATTTTAGTTAACAAGAAACAGTAGCACACCACTCATTAATAAATTATTAGTATATTTGATTTCTTTAAAGGTTTATCAGAGTAAATTATTTTTTAATACTGTATGGACATATATATACTATTTTATTTTACCTATAGGTCGGTAGTAGGGATTCTGAAGTCTCGGGTTTTTCAAAGTCCCGGGACACGAGACGTGATAAAGTCAAAGTCCCGGGACTTCCCGGGACTTGGGACTTTTATTTCCCCTTCAATAAAATTATGAATTTATTAAAATTAAATATTTGTATGTATGTACTAAAAAGGGATGATAACGGTTCATGTATTGAAAAAAATAGCAATGAATTGGGTAAAATTATGACCGTTACTTCACAAATCACAATACAGCTTTTATACCTTTTTTGTCCTATTGAAACATTGGTAACTTTGTAAAATAGTGAAAAACATTTGTAAATAAAACAACATCAGGTATGAATGAGAACGGTTGGTAATAAAACATCTATAAGCCGCCTTGATTGATAACATAATTTTCTAGAAATAACTATTGGTTCCATTATTTCTTGGAATTCTGTGCGATTATCCCATGCTGCAAAAATAGTTAAGCGAACACGTGTCTAAGTTTTTTTTGTATTTCTGAATGTCTCTCTCTACCCATTAAAAATGGTTGTTTCGTATTACAATATATAAATAGATGTTATTTGAAACTTCTACAATTATAAATCAAAACAGCTGTTTCTTTTATAAGATCCCTGTTATATATGCATACTTAATTTTGTTAAAACCCCGGCCTTTAATCCTTAGCCTAAATATAATGCATTTTTTTCAAAACTGATCCCGCGGATAGACACCAATGTAACTTTATTTTAAATCAAAATTAACTTTTTAGGTCACATTAGCGATTGCTTGCAACCAATTTTTATTTGTTAGAATGGTTTTTTTCAAAATTAAAAATGTACAATTTGGCTGTCTTAAGTCCCGGGACTTTGTTGTTAAATGTCCCGGGACTTAAGACAGCAAAAAACCTTCAAAGTCCCGGGACTTTTGTCCCGGGACGTCTCGACACAGAATCCCTAGTCGGTAGTATAGATAGGCCATAACAAATTTAGTGAGTCACGAAAGAGAAATATTAAAATAACCGGGTCGCGGGGAGGAAAGTTTGGGAAACGCTACAGTATTTTATATAACAAATAATCACATTAACACCCTAGGAAATACCAGTTAGCTTGATTGGGAAAGTAAACACATAATTGGAGTATCTTGACACCCCTTTCCTGCGTACGTTCTTTAAAAAAGGATGGGTGCCACCCTCTGGCCTAGCCTTGTTGGATTTATCGTATCAATTAGGTAAATGTTTACACATTTAATGGTTCAATTTTGTATTGTCCCCGACATTCTTCGGTGATCAATTAAACAGGATTTTCTCACTTGTTAGACATAATTGTTTTATCTCCCAATATCGTTCTGGCGTATTTTTTCCATATCCGTTTCCCGACTTATCTGGCACAACACAACTATAGCTTCTTTTACCAGTTTTGTTTCCTTGCTTTTTGATTTATTTATTTTTGTAATATAATGATCATGTCCGATATCCCAACGTGAGCTTTATCAGGAGTTCAAGTTTATTAAACTTGACGATGTACATTTTTGTGTCAGATCAAAAGATATCAGATAAAATTTCTGAGATCGAATATAAAATAAGTAATAAATTTGACTATTAATTTAAGATTTCGACTTAATCTCCTTGGTGGAATTTCAATACTAAATGTAAATGATTCAAATTTGATAAAATTTAAATTTTAACAAGATTATCGTAAAATACTATCGTATTTTGTCGTCGATTTGATGACGAGCGACGAAGTTTAAACGGAATATTTTTCTTTGATTCTGCGATAATTTTGTAGACATTCATTTTTAATAAAAAAAATAGTACCTAATGATTTCTATTTGTGCGTTTAACTTTCCTTAGGTATATCTCAAATGATTTGACTTATTATTTTTGTGTATGTATTGCCATAAAATTGATAGTGTTGACAGATTAAAAATATCAAAGTATTTTAGTTCTACAGTTTTTAATATTTTTTATGCGTTGATAGCTATTTCGGCTTTCGCCATCGTCAGAACTATGTAAGTTTAAACATAGTTCTGACGATGGCGAAAGCCGAAATAGCCAAGTAAATGCCAAATCAATTAATTGATAGTGTTGTATTTCTTAAAAAGTTAATACAAACAGTTTTGATCGAGAATATCATGTGTGTAAAATGAAAGGTGGCTCGAAAAAAAAGATTTTTAATATTTGACATTGTTTATTTATACCAGTATATCGAGACATTTGTACTTTATACAAAGTAGTCGATGTTAGAATATAAGTTAACAGAGAATCAATAATACAGAATTGTTGAAAATTAATTTTATTTTCAGACTAGCATACCTGTCACACAAATTAATTTACCTGCCGAATGTTAGTTGGGTGTATTGCAAATTCTTACGCAAACTAAAACCAATACATTTGCCAACTCTCCCACCAACTTACGACATCCCTACTTAAGTTGAGACAAAAGGTATTTAGGCTATTCTCATGAAAGATGGAGGTGTGCTGGACCGGTCCTTAGACGTGCAGGAAAGACACCAAACATCGAAAACGTTTCAAGGCAAAGCGAAAACCGGTCCCATTTGATAGCCAGTCCCTAAGGATTCTAAATCGTCGCTTTTAACCTTTTTTCATTCGTCTGCACACACAGAATCGTACAGTTTCACTATCACAAGGACTCTACTGCTAAATGTATATTCCTTTTGTCTCACTCTAGTTGTACAATACTTAAATTCTCGTTTATTCTTTGATAGAATTCCTTAAATTAAAATGTAGGTCAAATAGTTTTACAAAAATCCAACCCAAAAAAGTTTTTACCGACTAACATTCTATATACCAATACTAGATTAAAGAGAGTAAATATACAATTTGTTAAAAAAAGTAACAATTAATTTAAATATCATTTAAATTGTGCTACTGCAAAAAATATCAAGAATTATATATATTTAAGCAAAGTATATAAATTTATATTTAATAAAATTAGTATATTTTTAATCACGTTGTATTCGATATAAAATCAAAATTCAGCGAACTTCTTTTGTCAAATTTATGGCTGACAGAGAGTCGGAGTCGTGGTTTTTATGGTGAATTTCAATTCGTTAAGACGGACTCTTTTGTTATTAATCAAATTTAAAAACAAAAAGTTATGCATTGTATAGATATAAAAATACGCAGACTTTGAAGACGATATAAAATTAGAGAGATAGAAATACAATCTGATTGCACGGCAACTAAGTTTTGTAGAAACCTGCATAATATGTAAACTAAAAGGTGAAGAAATGATTATATAAAAAAATACCGAGAAAATATGGCCGATATACAAATATCTACTGTGTTGAAACAAAACTTAAAGTCATAATTAAATTCCCGTGGTTGTATCTATAATCACTATATTTTATAATATAACTAGCCGGTTCCCGGCAAGCGTTGCAATGCCACTCAAATAAGGAAAGTGTTTTAATTGTGTTTATTGAAATGCACGTTTTCTTTTTCTGTCTGTTTGACGTTTGCTGCCAATTGTCTATAGTACGATACACGCGTCACCTACTGTAAGTTAATTGAACTATAACCTTCGCGCAAGTGCAAGCATACGATGTCAAAATTAACTGTACGGCAAACAAACAAACATTGTTTTTTTATATATAAGACCTACTGCAACGTTCCTTCTAAGCTGCGCGCGTAGATGGGAAGCCCCCGCGCACTCATTTCGGATTGGCGCGCACTACAAGACAGTTGTTCAATCAATATTTGATCGGTCCGCGCAGCTATCCCTTCGGCTTAGAGGGAACGTAGTAAAATTAACTTACAGTAGGCTACTGTAAGTGAGTTTTACTATGCCTATAACCTTCCCGAAAGTGCAAGCAAAAAGTTTGCCAACGTTTTATTGCAATCGGATGAGTGGTGTGGCAACGCATAAAGTACGAAAAAACAAACATTCATTTTTATATATTAGATAACAAGATGTAATTTATTCTGTCAGTTTATTTTGTGACCTCTTCTTTTTCTGCTATATTTTATTAAATTACTTTTTTATCGATGATAATGGAGATTGTCCCGATTAGTGACTTCAGGAATTCATGTTTAATTAATAATAGAGAAGCATTAATCAATAATATTATCTAGTTAGTATTTATTTATGCCGCTGCAGGGTTTAGTAGTCCGCGAGACGGATTCGATTACAAACATACAGCTTGTTCAGGTAAGCAATTAATAATTATGATGTATGTTCACAAATGACCTTGGAAAGTACACGATGTAGTCGTGACATTAGAACTGTTTTATTGTTTTTGTTTGACAGCTTATGTCACATTGCATTGCAACAGAATTCGTGTCGAGACATCGAGTTTATAAATTAGAAACTTTTTTAATTCATCTGTTAGCCGCTTATTTATATTGAATGTATCGATGGATCAACAAGAATAATTATGTGTTTAGTATACATGGAAAATTCTTCTTTTTCAGCTATCAATACTCCGTAACGTCCACCCAGTCCAAACTAATATAAACTTATGGAATTTTTATTACCAATGAGTTTCTCAAAAAAAATACGAATTAGAGTTAATTATGTAGAATCGTTTGCGGTTTTTCCTCAAGCCGATGATTTTATCTACAATTTTTTTTAGGGTATAAAATATTTCGAAGGTACGTACATTACTTTATTTAGCTTCAAATTGGCTATTAAATTAATTCAAAACACATTTGGATGTATCCTATGAAATATTTAAACTAATTTTCACATAAAATATGTATGTACCTACAAAATCATGCCATAACTATTATGTAAAAAATACTATTGATTTTGTTTTAACTATTTTGAATAATATTAGGCCTGCAGTGGCCCAATTGGTTAGTGCTTGCTCTACCGATCACGCAGGTCTGGGTTCGATTCCCGGTAAGATCACAGTAAATTTGAGAATTATTAAATTTGAAGTTGTGATCGAAGACTGGGTGTTTGTGCTGTCAAGTCACATAGTTAACCACTAGTCCTGTTCTAGCCTTATCCTTCTTACATTACTTATTATAATCGAAGCCAATTTGAAGTTATATTTAATTCTAGTCGAAAATCAGATTTTATCTTTTTATCAGACACCCGTAAAAAGCGGTTATTAATTTGAACATCGGAATCGATATGTTTTGTTTTATTTATCATATTATTTTTTTGAAAAAGGAACAACTTGGAAAGGTATTTTTAAAACACGTCACAAATTCTTTAAATTGCATAATTTCAAATGACATTCGAATTTATGACAGCAATAAGGAATAAATCCAAAGACAATAAAACTTGTATTCATTTTACGGATGAATGCAAAGTAACATAGACACCGTAAAACGAGCATTAGTCTTTGGTGTCAAGTTAATTAAATCAGAAATATGTATCTTTTTCAATAGAAGCTCGTAAATTTTACCTGCAGTTTATTGGAACTAGCAAGCGTGAATATCAGGTGAAGTCACGCGCTACAAATGCAAAATAATAAAACATAGGTACATAATATTTATTAGAATATCGCGTATGCTATAAGTTATGAACAGTAAACAGAGATTGTGTAAGCAGAGGGAAAACGAGAACAGTCGCACCACTTAGCAAAATAAGGTCACAAAAAAGATCGCATATATTATTTCAAGCGACGCCATTTTTTAGCAAACTTTCTGAAGGTGTCCTAGATATGACTACGATAATTTTATATAGATTTTTTTTTAAGATATGAATTTCGACGGAGTTACGTTACTTTAAGCCTTTAATGTAAAGGTCAGCAATTTGAAGAGGTCTGTTATTAAAACTATTGAAAACTTAAAAAAATCTTATCAACATATCGACTGTGGAAAGGAAAAAGGACGTAACCCTCAATTTTCCAAAACAGCTTTTTTTCGATAATCACAATGTAAACTTGACACACATTCTATCAAAAGGATGGAAGCTGAAAATGCCGAATTAGTATCTAAATTTAGCTTTTAAGTTTGAAAAAGATGACCTTGTAAAAAATAAAACCAAGAAAAAACATTGAAATAAAGGTTTTTCCGAGACAATTTCTTTAATTAATATTAGATTATGTCAATTAAACACCAGTTTAGAAGTATCCGTGCACTTCAAGATTGTGTATAATTCATAATTTGCAAGTCACAAAATCATCAAAACACGTTTTTTGAGCCTCCTGTAAAATTTGATATGTGTGGGTTACGTCCTTTTTCCTTTCCACGGTCGATATATTAATCAGTCGATAGTGCTCGTATTAAGCGAAACCGGTCCTGATATTTATTTTAAAAATTTGAAATTAGTATGGACAAACATTGTTTTAATTTTTAATGTAATACCTTTCTTCCAAGGATACACAGTAAACACATTGAAAATACATATTATTTACCCTTTATTTAAAGGTACTGATTTTATTAATTTTTAATCCCGGTTTGTCCAAACATGCGTGTTATTAAATTTCGAATTTCTATTGAGTTTGGGATGGTGAATAGTAAAGTGACAGAAGAATAGTCCCCGAAAATCCATATTTTTCATGGAGGAATTGAAACGAGTTATGTCTTTGTATACAATGTTAAATTGAAATATTAATATGCGCCAATTAGAAAGTATACAATCTTCATAGAATTGCGATATTCTTTGCACGAATAAAAACGGATTAACCCAGTTTTGAATGTCTAAGTATCTTAAATTACATTTAGAATCATTTTTAACATCATCATTAATTAATTATGACGTAATTATCATGTAACGGCGATTCATCAATGTTATTACATTCAATAGAAACTGTAATATATCATGTGATGCAGTATTTATAGTTAATACTACAGTATGACTGCAGAATAAAGTGACCGCAAAGTAGAGCAGAAATATAAATATGATTGATTGTTGATTCGGATAGTTATGGTTCGTGGAGGGATGTATGTAAGTACATATATTTAAAATTTTGCTGATACGTTCAAATTGAGAACACGTTAATTGCCAGTGCGAAAAAATGCATGGCCACAAAATGAAATGCAAAGTTATTGTAAATACCGTTTTATACAGGTTAAAATTCATGCGAATCGAGATTACAAAACCGGTACACAATGGAGACCACTGTGTGTCATGGAAAACGGTTTATGCGAGATTAAATAATATTGACTTTATTTCGTTTGAATTCGCTTTGTCGGTTTGTAAATAAAAATGTAATTCCTCATTCGCACGGGCCGAGTACGCTGCCGATATAGTGAACTCGGCCGAATATAAAAACAACCTGTATTCGGTGTAGTGAGTCGACGAGTGACGTGAAGCGGTGAGTGAATAGAAACCTTTTTTATTTCCTGGGCTGATGGGGTTACCCCACCAAATTTTCGACGAGTGTATGGTGGGAGTTCATTGAAACAGAAAAGTTTCTTTGGTTTATCCATTTTCTTGCCCATATCCATTTCTTTAGTGTCTTTAGCTCCGTTCTTCTGCGTACTTCTGACGGGTTGCTGACAGTTTGCAAACAGTTTTCGAATTAGAATCGAATTGAAAGCTCTTAGATTCTAATTCGAAAACGGGTTGCAAACCGTCAGAAGTACGCAGAAGAACAGAGCTTTAAATGTATTTACCTGTCAGTAGTTCTATCATCGCAGGAATAATTCGATTCTCATATTCTTCGAAAAGTTGTATTTCATTTAACGACAACGACTATGCTACGTGTGCTGAAACGCAAACTACGTAGAGCAGTACAACTCAGGATACCACCGATTTTTTATTACAGGAAAAACAATGCTGCGGTCCGTTGTGATCGCGGCACAGATTACTGCTTCACTTGTACAAGCTTTGACGTGTTCTTTTAATTACGCCGCCAAAATGACATTTAAACTAATCGAATTAGTGCGAACTAAACTTTGATACTACTCGTGTAGACTATTCTTAAAAGACTTTCATAGTTATTGTGGATGTGGTATTCGTATATCACTTACTTGGCCAGTGATTTACAGAACTCAAATGGAGTGTTTTTTTTGTACAGTGGGAGGTTTTTTTATTGTAGAAATTGTATTTACATTTACTGAGAATGCAGAGTTGAGCCTTGAATTTCATATTGTAAAGAAATATACATTTTCATATGTTGCGACTGTTTCATTCATATATGACACTTGCGTGACGCAGTTGTCACAAGCATACACTGATCGCACATTTCTGCTTCACCTGCCTGCATCTACCAATTCTGAATTGCCCTGGGCTGCATCGCATGCATATCAGCATACACTTAGCCCAATTCATGATAGAACGATGTTAAATTGAATGAAACGCACGTAAAATGAACTAATCGTTTACAAACTCATGTATGTGTACGCTTACTCGGTCAATATCGCTGCTCGGCCGAGCGATCGGCCGAGGACGCACTTTTGGTGTAAATGATGCATAAGAGTGTGAAATAAATATTCCAATAACAGCGGTCACATAATTTTAACTTAATATTCAAGCGAATGTGACAGTACAATGATTGTAAAATTATGCATATCGGTAGATATTCAAATACATTAATTGGCGACCTAAAAACAGTACAAACACATCGACAAATAGCCAATACTATAATTTGATGTCTAATTGTGAAGCTACTAGAAGAACTTGTAATATAGGTACGTGTTAAATCTTGTAGCCATGAACATCGTGTATGGGTATACGCCGCATGCGGTAACGCACTCTTTGTGCGTATACCCTAAATTTGGATGTATAATATATCTACCCTACATTCTACAACATAATTCCATATTTTATTTAACGTATAATATTTTGACTAAACTAAATCGTTCACGACTTACTTTCGATGGATTCATGGAAGTTCATTTTGATATAAATTTTAAAATAGCTTAGATTATTCCACGTATTGTGCTTCTATCTTGTGTATTGTGCTACTATAAAACTATCATTATTGTTTGTTTGTTTTTCTATCCTCCGCTTCATACTTCCGTTTTTATTCTTATAATATGCCAGAATAGTAAAATAGCGAAGCATGGCACATGACGAAGACTCGTATACTGAGCTCCGAGAACAGGTGCTTGCGTCGGATAATGGGGTGAGGTGGTTTGATTTCGTGAGGAATTTGGAGATTAAGGAACGTACAAGAAAGCGTCACGTCAGTAGTTAAGGATAGACGTTGGAACTGGCTGGGTCAGGTGCTGCGGATGCCTCCGGGAAGCCTTTATCGTCCCTGCCTCAAACAGTGGGATTCCGGGTTGTGGACGAAAGTTAGGTACTATCCATAGAATGTACTCGGCGGAACTGAGGGATGCTGGCATGTCGAGGGAGGAAGCAAAGTAATTGGCGGGAAACGGGAAACATAGAGGTGGAGAAGCGAATATGGTAAAAGGAGAAGAATTTTTTACAAATGAAATCAATGTTCATTATAGAAAGCTCAACCTAACCGAATATAGAGATAAAATCATGTCCGATTAAAAAAAAAACTAGCCACGTGTATCACTTCATTGAAATGCATGCGCAGAAAATATCATTATATTATATTATCTATCTTTTTTGTGTGTATTGATTTCAATATATTAATTATAAGAAATTTAATGGTAGAGGTAGGACTACACAAGTGACCTTCGAAGAAGGGGAAGAAGACCCACATATGTATACAAAACATACGTAAATAACAATTTATCGAAATTTACAAAAAAATGATTCTCAATTATTTTTTATTTACATTTTATTACAATTTATTATTTTCACCATGTCCGCTCCCAATGTGGAGGATATGGACTCCTAATGGAGTTTATCTCAACAGAAGTGTTTCTACGAGAACTGATTGTTACTCAGTTTTTCAACCTCTCTTTTTCCGAAGAGAGTAGGAATATAAGGATAGGGCTAGGAGAGGACTAGTGGTTAGATAATCGCTCCCGGTACGCCCCGTTCATAGGATGGGATAGCTGGGAGGGGGTAATTCAAGACATCACATACATCCATGTTTTCGAAGAGAAAGTCATAAATCGATTGAAAAAATAATTTATAAAACTGTCCATACTGCAGAAGCCGAAGCCAACAACGTTGACCACTCGACCACACAGGCGAATATTCTTAGAATTAAAATTATCATTATGGAGGATTTGATCACTTCCAATGTGAGTAATGCAGGTATTATGTGTACTTGTTACTAGCTAGTACTATTTTCAGTACGCCTACGAAATGAGAGCAAATCATACAAAGTGTGGCGCCTGCTGGCAAACGAATCGTTGCAATCTCCCGAATGAAAGAAACTTGTTATTATGAACCACGGAAAGCTAAAAGCGATGCAACTAGCAAATGCAACAAAATAAATTATTCAATGCGCGTGCCACTATTATTAGCGAACCTGCAGGAAACGAAATGTCTGCCCAATGATGTGATGAGAGAATAATAATAAAAAAATAGTCCGGTGATAATATTGTGGTGGGTATTGTGACTATAGACGGCAGAATTCGCCGAATGCCAAAACCGGATCTCCACAAAACTCACTCGACTGTAAATATGTTTCCACAATGCGAAATTAACATGTTGTGCAGTGCAGCGATGGCTAACACTTTGCACTCTCGTAGTAGGTATCTATCTACAATCACTTATTGTGTATTTTTGGTGTATTCGATCTACGAACAATTCTGTCCGTTTTCATAAATGTTTTTCTTAAACCAACGTTTGCGTGAATCTTCCATGAAATATATAGATGATGTGTTTGTTACATTTATAATGTTGTGTAGTACAGCTAAGCTAACTTTCTAGTTTTTCGTTTCATTAGGGTGTTTAAATACTTAATATGATTGTCACCTGCTGTGGCCCAGTTGGTTAGACCTTGTTTTACCGATCACGCAGGTTTGGGTTCGATTCCCGGTAAGATCACAGTGAATTTGAGAATTATTCAATTCAAAGTTGTGATCGAAGACTGGGTGTTTGTAATGTCAATTCACATTATTTCCTCTCCTCCCATCCTCCTGGTGCTTTAATAACTGGGTGTAGCATTAGCGATTAGTTAGCCACTAGTCCTGTTGTAGCCTTAGCCTTCTTTCCCTACTACTCACTTTGAAAAAAAGTAAGGTTGAGCGACTGAGTAACAAACAGTTCTCGTAGAAAAAGATCCATTAGGAGGTCATATGCTCCACATTGTGAGCGGACATGGATAAAACAAACAATATCATCCGACATGCCTGTTATTTTTACATCCAAACCCAATTTATGACGTTTTTTTCTGTCGGCTTAATCAAACTCATTTAAAAAATGATAATACGAATATTAACACAAATATTTCACCTCCGTTAGCAAAGCTTGTTTTGATTGATTTTTTTGTATTAAACGTTGTATTTTCTTTCCACCAACTAAGCAATCCAGCAATTGCAAAAAAATATCTTAGCACACATAGTAAATTATTTTTTCAATCATTACATTTTTTTTCTAATTCTTGTCAAACATTAATACGACTCGTGGGTTATCAATCACTGAAGTGGCATATCATTAGAGAAATACTGAATTAATTTAAAGAATCGGTTATTTTTTTTTATTTGCTTATTCATTTTTTCACAGATTTTAATTGAATTTCATGAATCGAAAACCAGGTGTTGTTGATGTCTTGCAATTCATATGGAATGTTTATATAGTTTTTTGAGAGTGGGCATGTTTTCGAGGCTTGTAAATCTTAATTTTAGATTAAATGGATAGACTGCTAATGTTACGATTACTTAGTGGAAGTAATATAGCAATATGTTCCGTTCCCTTGTTATGCGCACATTGCCAATATTAGGGCATCCAAACCCGGGATCCGGGATCCCGTTCAATTTTCTGATCCCGAAATTCCGGGATTGAGATGGCCGCGATCTTCTGCGAGATTCTGGGAAAAAGTATACCAAATCGGAGATTTTAAATTCCTCGGTGAGCTAAAAAAAACGAGTTTCCGTGAGATTCCGGGAAAAAGTATAGCGAATTGAGGATTTCAAATTCCTCGGTGAGAAAATCTCAATTCCGGGATTCAAAATAAGTCAATCCCGGGATTGGATACCCTATCCAATATAATATGTATCATACAATGTTTGCCTAAAATATGTTCAAGAGTAGCACCTGTTTTATATAGCACATCGTCAAAATTTATTTATTTAATATTGTAGTTATTAACACGTTCAGACTTTTGACGAGTATATATATCTCAACTTTTTTATAAAAGATAAAAGTTTTAACTATACTGATATATAACTAATTGTGCAATGCAATTCGCATGACTACAATGAATGGACAACAGCAGCAATTTCAATCGGCAGTTGTGGAACACAATCTATCCATTTTGTTTTATTGTTTCATTGAACATTATAATATAAGTATAAAAAATCAGATAGATTTCTACACTCGTGCCTATAATTTGTTCAGAGATTATCATCATCTACAATATTCAAAATCCGTGACATAGTTTAAAGGCGGGTTAATCTTGCAAATGCAATAAATTACCATATGAAAGATACTTACTTACATGCAGTTTTCTTATAGACAACAAGACTCGTAAAAAGCGATGAAGTCAGAATTAAGATTTAATACAGATAATAGTCAAAGCCATATTAGCTTAAGAGGATATAGTACCTTTACGCCTGAAAACAGAGTAAATCGATCGTTTTCCATCGACGAAATCTCGTGAACCGTTCACTTAAAAAAAATTTTTTTTCAATAATTACATTTTCCAAACGCTTTTTTACATTATTGCATTTTTTTTTTATGAAAATAGTAAAAATGTCAAGATTACACGGTAAAACATTGACTTGGATTTTTTTCAACTACTTTACGCGAAGATCGTTTTCAAGTTTATTATAAGATACCGAAGTTTGAAATCTTAGAAAGAAATACAGATAAAGATTGGTTTAAGAAAGTGATTTGAGCAGAATTTCTAATTTATCGTATATAATGATTATACAGCCATTTGAAATGTACCATTTTTCCCACTTTTTCTGACTGATTTTTAAAGCATAATTGTATCATATATACTTCTAAAAAAAATTGAAATAAAAAACCATTTTATTGTTTACATTAAAAGCAAAAAAAAAATAATAATAATGATAATACCAATAAATGGTAACCATTTTTCGGAGATGCCTTTTCTTACCTACTATGCTTCAGTTTGAGCTTCAGTCTGAGATCGTACGTGGTATGGAGTGGACGTGTCCAATGTTTTATTAAAAAATATTAAATCACTGGTCAACGAATATTTAGAGGTAATCAAAGCAATGTTTTTTTATTCTGCCAAAAAAAACGTGCTATATCGGTTGGGGTTAGGGTTGCCCAAAGCGCTGACAAATAATATTATTATTTATAATACAATAATGTATTTTTCATTAGCGATGCTTCTAAAGACCAGTATTACTTTAGCTTATGGATGTCCAACCGGTAGATCGCGATCGACCGGTTGACTCCAAAGCATAATTTGTTTGATCCCGAAAGCTTCCGTGAATTTGGAAAAAATATACAATTTAAATATAAAATATACAAAAATTGAATTATTTGTAAGCATATACCTAATATATATCTAATATATCCAATTGTATGTATTTGAGATTGTAAGATTGAAGAAGGGAAAAACCCTACTAAATAAAAATTGTTACAAGAATCATGGTAGAAGTCGATCGCGAGAAAACTTAAGATTGAAAAGTCGATCTTAAGAAAAAAAAAAGGTTGGACACCCTTGCACCCTTTAATGCAGCGATTTCCAACCTTGGAAGCGTGGACTATTGTAAAAAGAAGCGCGAACAGTCCAAAATATTTATTTACCCTTTAAAACGTGTCTTTGTTACTATATGAAAATAAAGCACGGGGAGGCGCGAAGATATTTTTTTTCAAAGGGAAGCGCATTAACACAAAAGTTGGAAACTACTGGCTTAATGGATAAGTATTTTAAAATAATTATTTGGCAATGCTTTTAAACAGAGATTCTATCTATAGATATTTGTATCTAATAGTAATAATAGATGAATAAAAGCATTTTTACATTAGTATTTATGAATCATTTCTATGTTTCAAAAGTTTTATGCCGCTTACAGATGGGGAAGATTTTCGCTAAAAAAACAAAGTTCGTCGTTTAAACGTAAAAAAAACACATTATTATTAGAAACAAAAAAATATTGGAAAATATGTTAATATGTCACAACCCTGCATGTCGTCGAACATGCAAATTGCCAGTAAAGAAAGTTCTCAAACATTATATAAAGAATTACAAATATATCTATGCATTCAATATAAATTATTTGAATGACTACTTTTGATCTGGTCTAATATTCATTTAGTTTCTTCTTTATTGAGTTAGACTATAGAATATTGAAGTAAAACTATTTGCATTCAATAAAATATACACCCAATACTTTTTTTACTCGATTATTTTGGATAAACCGTTACGTTTTTTCATACATTTTTGGTACTTTTTTTACACGGATTTGAAACCGATTTATCAAATTATATGAAATGAGCTTTTTTTTACGCGCCACTTTCTGGAACTAATGTATCATACTGAGATTTTGGATCTTAGATTCAAAAGGTCAATAGAAATATATAATAGAATCCGCAATACATTTTAGATGCTATTAATAAAAAATGTAAAGAAGTCACTGTGCGACATGTTCAATCGATTTGTTAAGAACGATTACTTAACATATAATAATTTAAAAATATCGAAGTTTTTTGTCTCACACGATAAGACATAGTTAAGATAATTTTCGGATTAAATTCATGGTCAACTATAGCGCGAACCAGAAATAACTATCAATTGCAACTTATAATTCTTTTAGAACTAAATACTTTTCTATTTTAATCTTATTATGTCAATATTTTTTATGTTTTAAACTTTTGTATGCAACAAAATTATTTTTCAAAACTGTATTCATCAATATCATAACAAATCAATATCATAAAAAATAGGTTATACAAAATTAAAAATAAAAACTAATTCAATATATAAGAGAAAGTTTGAGAAATTTGTATTGTATGGTTTGTTTAGCGTCTCTTGTTACCTTTAGCAAAAGCCGTCTCATGATTTAATTTATTAGTACGATAGCCTACATGTAGCAATACCTCATATAAAGCATTTTCAAGGAATATATAATTAACGTATAGTTTCAGTTACATATAATTGTTGCAACAGATATTTGGGGAAGTAAATTAGATTGTCAGTCTTGGCTATGAAGATAAATAAATACTTATTGATTTTCGTCGATATCTAATATTAATACAAATTGTTTTATATGAAAAACCTTTATAACTGTCTAAATACCCATTCGTGTGTTAGGTGGTATTGTTATTTTTGTAATGAAATAGAAAAATGTTTTGCTTGTTTTGATACTGTAAAAATACGTATTGTGGTGGTTACTTATTTAAGTCAGTGCAATATTTATGCTGTAGGTCAAATTTAAGTTTTGCATTCCTACTGAGTCGCCTTAAGGCATTATTTTATTCTAATATATTACACACATATATATATATATACAGTAAACATTTTTCTTCTTTAATATATTCTGCATGCTTATTTAATATCGTGTTTTATTTTACATAACAAGTAATTTAGAAAAAACAAATAGAGTAGTGGTCGATCACCTTTGTCACGCGTACCACTACACTAAGTTGCACAAATAAAAAACATCATGGTTAATCAAAAAATATTCAAACTTAACATTGAGTACACTCAACTCTCTTTATACACGGTAGATACGTTCGACAAAAAACCGTGTAGTAAAAAATTGAATATTGTTGCCTTGAATTTAAAAAAGTATTAATTACACAAAATATTATTCATGGTATTAATTAAGAAAAAACAATATTATTCATCGCTACTTGATTATGTACGGAGACTTTTATGAGAGACTAGTCATAAATCGCTTTCATCGCTAAAAATGTCTAGCACGTCTAATGTGTTGGGATTTATGAAGCCTTTGGTATGTTATTACTATTGTGTGACTTTCGTGTTATTAGGAAATCCGCTATCCACTTCTGTGATTTTTGTTTTGGGAATCATGTTAGAACAAATAATTCGTGTAAAAATATGTTAATCGTTCTTTTTAGTGGACCGCACTATTTTTAAATCATTATTTTAAAAATTGTAACACGTTTATCGCCTCATTGATAACATTAAGAAAATTAGTCGAAAGATGTTTCAAATATAATTTCAAATACAAATTGAATTTAGAAAAAGGGAATGATAGTATTTGATGTTTTATATGAATTCAGTAAATTTAAGTTTTATTACAGTGTTTTATTTGAAATTAAATATGTCTACATAAAACTGTCATACTTTAATTATATTAGTATGATTTTAGTTGCACGCGAAGTGAGGCACATTAAGATGCCTGTTACGTGGCACTCTGGTGCATTTTAGGTTGCCGACCACTTTACTAGACACACCTCTGGAATCTTAGAATGCTATGGAAACTGTTTTCAAGTGTCATTTTACTTATGAATTGTCGTGTATTGAGCATGCTACGTAAAACAGTAGATAAAAATAACTTCGTTGTACTAACACTTTTGCAATTAAAAATGACAGTTTAGCACTATTGAAGTAAAAAATGATAAAAGAGTAATTAAGGATATACAGTCAGGACAATTCGGATCTACAACGAACGAAAAAATAAATTCATTCCTTCCTGAAATATTATGATGAAAAGACAATGAATGCTACAGGCCATCCTCAACGCCCAAAGGTCAAACGAGTCTTGTCCAAACATAAAAGTGACTTCCTTACCTCCTAACACCACAAGGTCCACAAGCATACTAAAGCTAACTTCAAAGTCCATTATTTAAGAATCACTTTTGCCCAAGAGATCGAAGGGACAGAACACGATCAAACATTCGGTACTAAATATCTCTTCCGATAAGAGAAAGCAATTCGGATTCGAAATATTTGATTGATTTTAATTATGACCATCATTCGTCCGGGTCTTATTTAAATGACTTTAGTTTTTCGACAATACCGCCTCTACGGTAGTGGGTACCTAAAAACGACAATTTGTTTAAACATAAGGTCATTCTCGTTTTAAGCTCGTTTCAAAGCGTACAAATCAACAAATCGCGCGTAAAAGCGCATGTGTGTAAGACTCGGGAATGTCTAATGACCTTTTGTGAATCTCCTTTATGTATAATATGCTGGTTTCTGTGTTATTATGATTCATATCACTTTTTTTATCAACATTTTTTATTATTTCTCTTGCTGACATAACTCAACGTACTATTTTAGTATTTGGAAGTATTTATTATTTATATTATAAATAATATGCAAAAGAACTCGGATACACTGGCGGAAATAAATTAACGCAACCGTTAATTAATTAAGAAGAATTAACAGAGATCTGCATACTGATTGAAGCATCACATTATGCAATGATAAATTCGTCCATTTGGATTTCTATAGCCCCCCCTCGCGTAATTGTAGGCCCTGTTTTAAATTAAATAAAACTATGGTTAAATCGTATAGAATGTTCAAAATAACAATTCAATAAAGCCGAACAGTGTTGCAAATTGTCTGCAAAATGCCACTGACCAGTGTTGCAAGTTGCGCGATGTAAATGCCAGCCCCGTTGCAGAACTTTGCCTGATCACAAATCGTAGAACCGCATATTTTTACACAAACATCTACTTATTAAATAATACACCTGCGTTCCGTTCGCAAATTATATCGAAACCGGTTTTGCTTTCTCGATCGATCACACGTTTTTAACATTGCCGCGATTTGTTTAATTAAAAACGGCGGGCCCTCAATGTTCGCGGGTAATATGTACCTGAAATGCCGCGAATACCCAACTGTGGCGCCAACGGTGGTAGAACGGTGTTTAGTTGCAAAAGTTGCAATGGCAATTAGATACTAGCTATGCCTAGCTTTTAAATCTTCGTGCAAAGACTTCTTTTTCAATCATACAACTTTAGACGCAATGTTCTTTTTTCATATTTCGGCTAGACAGTAACATGATGGATGACAGAGGGTTAATGCATGATCCAAATTAATACAAAATATATAAAGCAATGCGTTTCAATTTCATTTACAATTAATTAATTTGAAACTTTATGGCGTGTGGATTGTCATCACGTGTTTTTAAATCATTTTTTAATAAATCTTATATATGGTAGCGTGGACGTTTCAGATGAGATTATTTTATTCTAAGTTGGCGGCATTCTGTCTAGTTTTCTTAGTAATTTATTAAGGATAAAATATCAATTTGAATATTTAAACAAGTGGTTTAATTGTGGTTAGCGATGATTATGCAAAAGTAAACATGTGACCGACCTTTAAAAAAGTTGTATGACAGATTGATGACTATTGATTGAGATAATTTTAACCACCAAATACTTGTGCGGTATATAATCATCGTCATGGATAAACATTATCAATTAAATATTAAAATAATGCATCGTAGTATTATTTTAAGTGCTAACCATAGATTATCTTAAAATAAATATAAACTAACCTTAAATTATTTTAATGAATCACCAACTTAAAGATAATATATTGATGAATATATATTATTTTGTTAAATTCGTATGAATATTATGTGAATCAAAATCGTTTAAGTGATACTTTACTAAAAATAACTGAACTTAAGAGGATATAGTACCTTTACGCCTGAAAACAGAGTAAATCGATCGTTTTCCATCGACGAAATCTCGTGAACCGTTCACTTAAAAAAAATTTTTTTTCAATAATTACATTTTCCAAACGCTTTTTTACATTATTGCATTTTTTTTTTATGAAAATAGTAAAAATGTCAAGATTACACGGTAAAACATTGACTTGGATTTTTTTCAACTACTTTACGCGAAGATCGTTTTCAAGTTTATTATAAGATACCGAAGTTTGAAATCTTAGAAAGAAATACAGATAAAGATTGGTTTAAGAAAGTGATTTGAGCAGAATTTCTAATTTATCGTATATAATGATTATACAGCCATTTGAAATGTACCATTTTTCCCACTTTTTCTGACTGATTTTTAAAGCATAATTGTATCATATATACTTCTAAAAAAAATTGAAATAAAAAACCATTTTATTGTTTACATTAAAAGCAAAAAAAAAATAATAATAATGATAATACCAATAAATGGTAACCATTTTTCGGAGATGCCTTTTCTTACCTACTATGCTTCAGTTTGAGCTTCAGTCTGAGATCGTACGTGGTATGGAGTGGACGTGTCCAATGTTTTATTAAAAAATATTAAATCACTGGTCAACGAATATTTAGAGGTAATCAAAGCAATGTTTTTTTATTCTGCCAAAAAAAACGTGCTATATCGGTTGGGGTTAGGGTTGCCCAAAGCGCTGACAAATAATATTATTATTTATAATACAATAATGTATTTTTCATTAGCGATGCTTCTAAAGACCAGTATTACTTTAGCTTATGGATGTCCAACCGGTAGATCGCGATCGACCGGTTGACTCCAAAGCATAATTTGTTTGATCCCGAAAGCTTCCGTGAATTTGGAAAAAATATACAATTTAAATATAAAATATACAAAAATTGAATTATTTGTAAGCATATACCTAATATATATCTAATATATCCAATTGTATGTATTTGAGATTGTAAGATTGAAGAAGGGAAAAACCCTACTAAATAAAAATTGTTACAAGAATCATGGTAGAAGTCGATCGCGAGAAAACTTAAGATTGAAAAGTCGATCTTAAGAAAAAAAAAAGGTTGGACACCCTTGCACCCTTTAATGCAGCGATTTCCAACCTTGGAAGCGTGGACTATTGTAAAAAGAAGCGCGAACAGTCCAAAATATTTATTTACCCTTTAAAACGTGTCTTTGTTACTATATGAAAATAAAGCACGGGGAGGCGCGAAGATATTTTTTTTCAAAGGGAAGCGCATTAACACAAAAGTTGGAAACTACTGGCTTAATGGATAAGTATTTTAAAATAATTATTTGGCAATGCTTTTAAACAGAGATTCTATCTATAGATATTTGTATCTAATAGTAATAATAGATGAATAAAAGCATTTTTACATTAGTATTTATGAATCATTTCTATGTTTCAAAAGTTTTATGCCGCTTACAGATGGGGAAGATTTTCGCTAAAAAAACAAAGTTCGTCGTTTAAACGTAAAAAAAACACATTATTATTAGAAACAAAAAAATATTGGAAAATATGTTAATATGTCACAACCCTGCATGTCGTCGAACATGCAAATTGCCAGTAAAGAAAGTTCTCAAACATTATATAAAGAATTACAAATATATCTATGCATTCAATATAAATTATTTGAATGACTACTTTTGATCTGGTCTAATATTCATTTAGTTTCTTCTTTATTGAGTTAGACTATAGAATATTGAAGTAAAACTATTTGCATTCAATAAAATATACACCCAATACTTTTTTTACTCGATTATTTTGGATAAACCGTTACGTTTTTTCATACATTTTTGGTACTTTTTTTACACGGATTTGAAACCGATTTATCAAATTATATGAAATGAGCTTTTTTTTACGCGCCACTTTCTGGAACTAATGTATCATACTGAGATTTTGGATCTTAGATTCAAAAGGTCAATAGAAATATATAATAGAATCCGCAATACATTTTAGATGCTATTAATAAAAAATGTAAAGAAGTCACTGTGCGACATGTTCAATCGATTTGTTAAGAACGATTACTTAACATATAATAATTTAAAAATATCGAAGTTTTTTGTCTCACACGATAAGACATAGTTAAGATAATTTTCGGATTAAATTCATGGTCAACTATAGCGCGAACCAGAAATAACTATCAATTGCAACTTATAATTCTTTTAGAACTAAATACTTTTCTATTTTAATCTTATTATGTCAATATTTTTTATGTTTTAAACTTTTGTATGCAACAAAATTATTTTTCAAAACTGTATTCATCAATATCATAACAAATCAATATCATAAAAAATAGGTTATACAAAATTAAAAATAAAAACTAATTCAATATATAAGAGAAAGTTTGAGAAATTTGTATTGTATGGTTTGTTTAGCGTCTCTTGTTACCTTTAGCAAAAGCCGTCTCATGATTTAATTTATTAGTACGATAGCCTACATGTAGCAATACCTCATATAAAGCATTTTCAAGGAATATATAATTAACGTATAGTTTCAGTTACATATAATTGTTGCAACAGATATTTGGGGAAGTAAATTAGATTGTCAGTCTTGGCTATGAAGATAAATAAATACTTATTGATTTTCGTCGATATCTAATATTAATACAAATTGTTTTATATGAAAAACCTTTATAACTGTCTAAATACCCATTCGTGTGTTAGGTGGTATTGTTATTTTTGTAATGAAATAGAAAAATGTTTTGCTTGTTTTGATACTGTAAAAATACGTATTGTGGTGGTTACTTATTTAAGTCAGTGCAATATTTATGCTGTAGGTCAAATTTAAGTTTTGCATTCCTACTGAGTCGCCTTAACAATAATCCGGTATATATTTATCAACTAAGAAGATCATTGCTAAAATTAATATTAATGTTTGTCTTAGCTTCAATGGCCGCTTGTTTTAAATTAATGTTATGGTGTTAACTGTCAATTGTCGATGATGGAATAATGATATTATTTGCAAAAATAAAACACAATTATATTGTACGGATACAGATCATTTTATCAAATGATTAGAAACCTATTTCGCTCATCATATCAATAAATGTAGTGAGCAATACATAATCTAATTAAAACGTGTAAAAATAGTGTTTTCTGTAAACGTTTGTAAACGCATCGGTCGCCATTTTCCAATATGGCAGACAAACCATCAGTTCAATCGCCAAAGGAAGTGGAAGTTGACGAAGTTGACGGAAGAGTATTTGATACGAACATTTATGCAAACGTTCAACTCTTGGATATCTGCTGTAAAAAGTATGATAAGATTAAATTGTTTCTTTGTTGTAATGAATTATTATATACTTACTGTTTTTACAAAATAACAATTGCAGTTTCATGTATAATTAATGCATTATAATGTATTCATAGATAATTGAAAAAAGGCATTACTTCACGATAGTGTCTAGGTCCGGATTGAAGCATAAGCATTTATACGTCTATGAATTCCAATATAAGTATTACTAGAACCGGGATCCCGGTATACCCGCTGTTTTTTTTTTGTTTGTATAAGTGCCAATATAAATATATATTTTTTAGATTCAACATCAAAAGATTTTGTAGAGAATTTTCATTTATTTATTTAATTAACATTGTACAAGGTTGACAAATTATAAATTTAAAACTTTTACAATGAAGAAAAAAAAATAGTATAATTTAATATTAAACGCAGTAAAAAAAAAAGTGGCAAGGAAGTCAACTGAGTAAGCTCCGACGAACTCTACTTTAATACATAAAAAATAGTATTCGTCGGAACTCACCCACGTCTACGTGGAATATGTCGACATCCGAAGCAATATTGTTGAACACCGTTAAAGCTCTCCCCAGTGGCATCCCCATTGGCAGGCTGGTTCTACACCTTGGGAGAACAAACAATTCATGTCCACGATTTCTCAAAAAATAATCAGGAACATTTAGATGAGCAACCAGACAACCATTTCCTACCATATACATAGTGGCGGATTATCCCATAAGCGCAAGAGGAGCGCGCTTGGGGCCTCCAAATCTTAGGGGCCTCAAAATAGCATAAACTAAATAAAACATTATATTTTAATTTCAGTTTTCAATATTCATTATTATTCTCAGAGAGATTTGTAGCGCTTTTATGTTATTCGACAGGGCCTCAAAAATTGATTGCGTCTGAGGCCTCCAAAGTGTTAAATCCGCCACTGCTGATATACATATGTAGTTCTTTGGTATTCCACAGGTCAATACTGTTCTTAAATGGACCCACAGATCATTTTTATAAACAAACGTATTTTTTTATACCTTGCGTTCTGTCAGAGATCGTTTCATGCAAAAATGTTACGTATTAACCAATTCGAAATGGTGATGATCCCAATTGATGATATTTTATTTCATTTTCGTAATATCGGTTTTAATATTGACAATACCGACCTTGTATAAGAAATACAGTCGAACTCAGTTATTACGATCACTGAAATAGAGGAATCTCGGATACAGTGAGGAAACAATCGTTGACATTTTAGTTCATGGTTTTCTCCGTACATTTATTCACTTTTATAACGAGCTACTTCTCGGGCATACCGAGCGAAAATATCGTCAAAAAAATTCATTACATGCAATAAAATCTGACCGATACCGCCGGGTTGGATTACGTTTATGACACTAGTACTAGGGTATCCAATCCCGAAGCCTTTTTCCAATCCCGGGATTTCGGGATTGATTTATTTTGAATCCCAGGATTCCGGGATTGAGATTTTCTCACCGAGGAATTTGAAATCCTCAATTTGCTATAATTTTGCCCGGAATCTCACGGAAACTCGTTTATATATTTGTTTATCATGTCCGCTGTGGAGCATGAGAAGCAAACATTCAAAAAGTGATTTGTCACAAATTTTGAAAAATGGCGTTTGATATCAGTTCTGAATTAGGGTATTCAATCCCGGAGCCTTTTTCCAATCCCGGGATTTCGGGATTGATTAATTTTGAATCCCGGGATCCCGGGATTGGGATTTTTTCACCGAGGAATTTGAAATCCTCGATTTGCTATACTTTTTCCCAGATTCTCACAGAAACTCGTTTTTTTAGCTCATCGAGGAATTTGAAATCTCCGATTTGCCAATTTCGTGTAAATTTCGAGAATTTGCTCAAAATTTCTCAATCCCGAAATCCCGGGATCGCGGCCATCTCAATCCCGGAATTTCGGGATTGGATGCCCTAACTAGTACCTAATTGGTGTTTTCGCCGACAACATTGAAAAACTTAAAACCCTATTTTTGTTTGAATTGCGACTTTTAGTGTTATGTGACCGCTCCAGATACCAACCTTCGTTTGATGGGTATGTTTGTAAGCATTTAAAAAGACCTATCCTCTGATATATCTGAGTATTCCTGATAACGATCAAATTCTGTCGATCCCATACTCCTCGTAATAATGAAGTTCGACTGTACCGGTATTAATAAATTCGTCAAGTATTGCCATCCCTAGTTGCGTCTCAGGGTATGTCAATTTGTGTATCGCCTTTGTAAATGTTTATATTTACAGGGGAATGGGATTGCATGATGTAGCTTCCATTGGTTCAAGTCAGAACACCAAAGTCAATGGCACATGCGCAATCAATTGCCGAGGTAATAAGTAAGACTGACCGCGTGCACCTGACGTTAAATCCCGCCCCGACAGATGTCCCGGTTCTTATTACAGGTACATCCGATTAATCGTTCCAGGCAGATGTGATTTAAGAAAATAATTTACACATTGGGTACGACATGCAAAAGCACTATGTATAAATCAAAAATTGCCATCAATTTCTGGAGAAACCGGTTTCTGCACATCCACTCAGCTGCCTTTCCTTGAAAGGTGTCTTTTGGTTCTGGGATATGGTAACTAAATGAAAGGTTTTTGATTTCATCAATATGAAATTGAAACTCGTTACTTTGTTAAAGATAACAAGTGGAATAACGATGATATAAATTTTAATTTTTTCGATGGATTCTGTGGTAATTTTGCGGAGTTAAAGTCGGAGTCAAATTTGTAAATAGAGTCGCGGTTTTTTAACTAAAATGAACCATCGTACATTTTTCCAGTAACTACTAGGACACGGGTTCCCAACATATGGGTCGACAACTTATACAGTACTCTAGATACGCTATTTAAAGTATACCTTTTTCAATTGCATCGGGGTCACATGACTTATAAAAAGGGGTCGCCACCCGTAGAAGATTGGGAACATATCTACTATGATCTCCAAGCCCGGGATCCCGTCCAATTTTGTGATCCTGGATTTCCCGGAAACTTGCGCGGGAGTTAAGAAAAGATCCTATTTTTTTTAAGTTTGACAATTCGGCGGATTCATGGGTTTTTGAAATCGTAAATCTTAGAAGAGCTTAAAAAATTGTCAGTCACGAAATCGCGGGATTACAAAAAGGGGTCCGGGATTGGATGTCCTAGTACCTAACAACTTAAACGACGAATGGTTAGTAAGTTTCGCTTTATAGTTTAGCTATCGCGAGTTCTAGGATAAACATGCTGATAATTTTAACAACTAAATGCATGCGTTAGTGTCCCACTTAGAAACAATACCTGATAAATTGTTGGTATTATTTTTCCTTGCATGCCGTTTCCAAAATCCTTGACTGTACATATTATGTACGTAATACAAACATAATATATTCATATTAACATCGATTGCAAACCAATTGTTGTGTGACCACGCTCTAGTTGTTTGATAGATTTCAGAGACGACAAATCTCTTCGTATATCCACTGATTTATTTCAACTGAAGAAATCATGTTTGATAAAATGATAAATAACGTATTTCATCTTAACTTTTCAGGAGCAGCTGAAGCAATACAATGTATTTCATATACCAATAAGAATTGCACGACTATATTAGACGCTGGCAAAATTAATATCTACAACTTTAAATATTAATAAATACTATTAAAAAATATATATATAATTTCGGGGCGGTGGTGCAGTAGTTAAGTCGTTGGCTTACGTGACATTTTATATTTTAAGTTCCAGTACGAACGGCATTTCTTTCAATCGATTTTTCCTCGAAGGCATGAGTGTTTGTGATGTTTTAAAATTCCCTTACAGAATTTAAAGCTAACCACTAGTCATGTCCTATCCCTATCCATATTATCTTGAAAAGACCAGTGAGATTCGTCACGGAAGACAACGACGTTGACCACTGTGGGTTGGCCCGTTTATTGTTTTTTTTTATACAAATTATTGTTCGTTTATAGTAAGTTTTTGTATGCAGTCAAGTGATTGTCACTCGGACACTCTGTATTATAATAGAAGAAAAGAAGAAAAAACAAATATAAACTAAGCCAATTATATCGTTAACCCACCTGGAAAATATAAGATGTGCTGTCAAAAATAAAATTTATTTTTGAAATGAGGTCATTTTGCCTTCTTAATCCGAAATAGCTGATGAAAGAAAGACGTTTATAAAAATAGATAATTTATTTAATTTAAATATAACATTTTTCTTATTGAAAAGCCGAAAAGTTTGCACACGTATATTAATAATGCAGGTAAATAAATTAAGATTCCAAAATATATATGTATCGCCAAAAGCAGAAACAATGCCTTAGTCTCTCAATAACGTCGCCATCTTGCGTGAGCATTTTAGAATTTGATTTACTCAAACAAATGAAGACGATAACGTAATACCTAATATATGCCACGTCAAGTTATAAAACTTTGCTTTACCATCTTTAAAAAACAGATGTCATATTTAACCACACTTCAACACGTCATGCCAGATGTATGCTAAATAAGTCATAAAGAATTGATGTTAATTTGTGGGGAATATATACTCAATTAGCACCATTTTATATCAACAGAATTTAAATTTAGAACGGAGATTTCCACAACCATGCAGTGTGATTATATGCTACCAACTGTAGCATAAAAATTATTAACATTGTGTTTTAAGTACGTTGATAGTGCCGTATTGTGAACCCCAGAGAATGGAGTTCAGTTAACAAGATGAATTGCTCGTGATTACTGATTAGGGTTACAGAGTTACAGTTGAATTTCTTCATAAAGCCGACACTGAAATCAATGACAGAACTTAACTGAGTTCACACGCTTTGTTTAACGCTTGTAAATTGTACCACTTAAAATAGACACACTCGGATATTTTAACTGAATATATGGTATTGAACGACAGTTTAGAGGTTGGTTTGTATGGCAACATGGACAAAAGCTCAATTCAGTCATGCAGGTAAGATTCGTAATGGTTTTTTGATCAAAGTTGTGGCGGTCTGCTGTTATTTGGCAAATGTAGTCACCGCAAGCTCTGAAAACATGAGGAGAGAATTGGGATTCATCAAACACCAGCTACAGAGTTCCTACAGGAATCTGTAGACTAAAAAAAATACAAATCCTAAACATTGTGGATCTGTGAAATTTTAATTTAATATTGAATACGTGGTAAGTGGTTACACGATTTATAATAAGCTAACGATTCCACTCCAATTATTATTTATTCGTCGTAAATGTTGTTTTGAGTTCATAAAAAAATACATAACATCCAGGAAATTTAGGTGGCAATACTGGCAACCCTGCTCATCGTATAAAAACTTTCCATACTAAGGTTAATGAATGATAGAATCAATGTTTTTTTTCCAAATTCAAAAACATATTTCATAGACAATAAATAGGACACAAAATATGTAAATAATTCATAACTCCAGGAGCCCGAAATGAGAGTACATACTGTATATAAAATGTTGTATCAATAGCAATCTCTAATCAGAAGTAAACAATCAAACATTTTTCTCAATATTGATTGACCTAGGCCTGCTTTATGCATAATAAATAAGTCATGTTTTGATTTTGTACCGCCATTAATTTGATTTATTTGTTTGTTTACTTTTAAAACAAAATCGTTTTTGTTTATAAAACTGTACGTAACATAACATAATGATAAAACTATATGAATGCTGACATATTTCATTTTATTTGATATAAAAGGCCATAGATAAATTAAATGGTTTCAATTTTTAAAATATATACTACAAAAATACATTACTCAATCAACAAAATAATTAATAATTAGATAAGCAAGTTGTTAAGAAATACTACTGTGTATTTCAGCTTAATTATCGCCATGCCATTAAATTATATAAAACACATCATTTAATAAATCAGTTACTTTTTAACATATAATAAATTAGATAACAATTAAATTGTAAGAATGCATTAATTAAACTTTGTGGAGAATCTGTTAATAAGTTGTTGAAACTAAAACTAATAAAAACGTCAACATTAGAACAAATCAAACCGATTTTACTGCCACGGGCAAGAAAGCCATTGGGAGATAGTAAAACTGTTCTTTGATATTATGAAAGCCATAAATTTAAATAAGATAAACTTTATTATGAACCCATTTTAACCGTGTTGTTATTTGATATGACAAATCAAAATAAATTATATAGTATTGATTTTTTAAATGTCTACATTCCCAAAGCAACGAAAGTATTCACTTTTAATGTGTTCATTGTCAACTAATGATGGAAAAACATTTAATTTAAAAAAAAAAAATACATCAGGACTGCTTTCGCTCTCCGCGAGCATTAGCAACAGATGAAATACAAAACGATAGATGATTATATGTGCAAAATGAATTACGTACTTTAATTTGTATGAATAACCCTGAATCGTTTTATATTTCATCAGTTGATTATATATTAATAAATAATGCGAAATTGGTACAAAATGTATTTTATTTTTCATATATATACTTATAGCATTGGCAATTATTTCACATTTCTATATATATTTAATTAAATTAGCTAACTTTGTTATTCCATTGGATTGGTTAATTGGTGTTGTCACACATTTTTCGCGTTTTTTGAGAAACATCGGTCCGAACAGATTATTTTAAAAATGAATTGCCACAAAGTTACTTCAGGATGGATCAAACATATTTTTTGTTATCTTTTCATTAAATTTTAACGTACTTTCAATTTAAATTGCCAACGAAAAAGATACCGGAAAAATAGACATGAATAAATATTCCAAAGGGTTTATTTATGTATTCAATAAAGTATCATAAGATTGTGACCTTTTTGATAAACTTCAGTTATGTATTATACTTAGTCAGTTTTTCTTATTCATAGTGTGTTATCTTCTGAAATTTCAAGATATGTTTATGGTACGTATATAAAAAAAATGAAGAAGTATTTTTCGATACCGTATAGCGCAGATCCGGAACGTAAAAGCATTATATTGTCACTTACAAGTGACAATCGGAACCACAATGACAAAAACTCCCATTCAAGTAGACATGGGTTGACTGCAGAACCCTTTAAAATATTGACGTACTCTGAGATCGGCAGAAAAAAACCAATTTCGAAGTAAAGAATCTAGTCTATTTTAGTAAACCAATTTCCGACTGATCAATCCTGATAAGACACATCGAAAATATTTCTTAAAAACAATAATTATTATTACGACTATTCGATAATGCGTTTTTAATGCGTTTATCTTTATATCGATCGGTGATAAGAGTGAGATGAGATAAGTAATCAAGAACATCCATGTTATCATAAAATTGGTGTCATATCGAATAGTATGATGCTTGTGTTAACATCACCAGTCCTTGTATTTAATATGTAGTGTACAAACAACAACATACCACGGGAAAAAAATCTAGTAACTACAAGATGGCGTCCAAAAATCATCTCGCATACGAGTATTTAAACTTTCAGGACAATATAAATCATAAATGGTAATTTCATTTGCATATTTATTAGAAAATTTAAATTAACCCTCCAGAGACGAGAGCTTTTTTCCGATAAAAAAAATATTTTCTAAGCCATATTGAAGTCACGGATAACTTTTATTCCTATCCAAAATTAAAAAAAAAAAAAACGCAAAGTCGTTGTATAGAAACCCCGCATGACTATATGATCATGCTCATCCTATTATTACCGTGTAATATTGATTACGGACAGTAGTAAGGACAAAAGTGACCGTATGGGCTTGCAAACATTCGGGGTTGAAATATAGCTAAACGTGATTTTTTTAAAAATATTTACAATTTGACCTCTTTAGATCATTATAATTTCAAAACAAATATATTAGCAAAATAACTGTAAATAATTTTATGTTTTTATAAAAAAATATCTAACAGTTTCAAAAAGTAAATTAAAAAAAACGGAAATTCAAAAAATCACATGTGCTTTTGGAGACCGTTCCTGTTCCTACGGCTGATGACTTACTGTAGTTCGTCCCTTCTTAACCAAATATGAGCAAAAGCAACGATATTCAGGTAGAAAAAGTATGAATAGTGGGATCAATAGACAACGGTGTTTTGTGTGACCATATGGTGACGCTCGTCCTTGGAGGGTTAACTTTGATTATTCCACGTATTGTGTTACTAACTGTGACACGTGTTTCGCCTCTTTCAGAGGCATCTTCAGACTTACTATCGCAAAGTTTGCTTAAGTAATGAAGCAAGATTGATTCTAACATTTCAAAATTATAAAATTACAAAATGGAGGTTTGGGTTTTTTTCCTTTTAATAGGAGCAAGGAGGGGGGTGTAGAATCGAATCATTACTTAAGCAAACTTTGCGATAGTAAGTCTGAAGATGCCTCTGAAAGAGGCGAAACACGTGTCACAGTTAGTAACACAATACGTGGAATAATCAAAGTTAATTTAAATTTTCTATTAAAATGAACTTCCACAAAGTTACCGCCGAAACCATCGAAAGTATATGCATATTTATTTTTTAAAGAGTAAAAAATAGCAATAAAATTAATTATATTAACATAATCGCATCATATCGACTGTGTAAAGGGAAAAGGACGTAACCCACACATACCAAATTTTACAGGAGGCGCAAAAAACTTGTTATGATGATTTTCGGCTATAGGCAAATTATGTAATATACACAAACTTTAAGTGCACGAAGACTTGTAAACTGGTGTTTAATTGACATAATCTAATAATAATTTAATAAATTGTTTAAGAATAGCCTTTTTTTTAAGTCTATTATCCTGTTTGCAATTTCGACAGGCTCAACTTTTTTCAAACTTAAATGTTAAATTTGGATACGAATTCGGCATTTGCAGCTTACATCCTTTCGATAGAACGTGTATCAAGTTGTATACATTGTGATTATCGAAAAAAAGTTGTTTCAAAAAAAACTGTGGGTTACGTATTTTTTTCCTTTCCACGGTCGATATGTAAAAGATAATGATATTTTTCCTTAGTAACAATATTACATAATATTATGTAACGTCCAAAGTTCAGCAGATCTTGAAATATTTACCACGGTCAAGAAAATCTCTATGTAGGTAAAAAAAAAATGAAAATTATAATTATACCATATTTACTCTAAAATCAACTACTTACATTGGTTCTAATTAAGAATGTATATGGTAGATTTATTCGATTTTTAGATTTTACAACACTTGTGTCTTGTCTATACAACGTTTATTTCAGAGCAACAGCGAAAGGCGATAAGTTAATAAAAAGAAACCGTAAAATGTTCATATAATGAATGACCCCCGTATTGGAGTTTTTTTGTGGAACACAGTTTTAAGCGAACTATCTTCTTGTGAGATCCGTTTATGTGTTTTTTATTAATGCTATTATCACACACATCCGTCAGCTTTTTAGAGTCAACGACTGTGGCTAATTGCAATTACGCAGTATATTATTCCCTTTAATTTATGGAAATATAGATATTGTATAATGTAACGCCACTTAAAAGTCTTTGTAAACAATCACGGTCAAAATCTTACAATAGATGTGTTGTTTCGCGAACTGTTTAAAGAATAAATTAATAATTATTAGGTACGTATGATCTCATTTATGTCATAGAATCAATTACATTTGTTAGTTTGGATACATAAATAATCCATTTTTCATGACGGATCATTTCAATTAAATCGGTAAAAGGAGACAATAAGTGTGCAAACTGGATTGTTGACAAATAATAGCTAACGCTGCGAGATTCTAAATTTGAATGATGACTCCCGCGGTGTATTTTCAACTGTCACATTTCATAATTCTGGATACTTTATCTTACAACTAACGATCAAAAAATAGATTGGTTTGATGCATATTATCAACATCGAAATATTAAATGTAGATCATAAATAAGTTTATATTGTATCATGGATTATTGTTATTAAAAACTGTATTACTATATTATACTAATGAAATAACAGTATATTTTTTTTATATTCCGAATTCATTCAAATATATATTTGAATTTAATAATACACATTAAGTAATGCACATTAATCATATGTAATACATAACCGCAAAAATTATTATGAATAATAAGGTAAAAATTAAATTATTCACATGGATTAATCAATAATAGAACCTCAATATAACAGACTAATTCCGTCGAGGGGTATTGTCCATTATAGCTGAAATCCATAAAAGTATGTTTTATGAATACGTGTATATAATTCATTAAAAAATAAACGGCACAATACAATATGTACACATGTTTGATAGATTCGGCGGTAACTTAGTTGGAGTTCATTTTTAATATAAAATTTAATTTGATAACTTTGCTATTCCACTTTTTGTGCTGCAACTTGTGACACGTGCTTCGCCTCTTTGAGAAGCATCTGTCCGTAAAATCGAGATTCGACTGTACTTTACGTAAGCGACGAATGTTTATTAAGGTCTTTTCATTTTATAGCTATCGCGAATTCTATAGTGAACCTGCTGAGAATTAAAAAAAAACTAAATGTATCCAAGATTCTTATAAAATTATCAGGAATATTGAAATTCGCATTTTGGCCTCGTTTTGGCCGAAAAAAATATATGGCCAGGTAGGTACCCCCTGGTGGCCATATTGTTATTTTATTGACATACGAGAAAAAAACTAAAGCAGCCAAGCTTATTTGAAATGTTTTTTTTACAATAGAAATTTAAGTTGGTAACATAGTATAATTAGTCATAGGATGAAAAAGTCTGTTTAGAAAATTTGGCAGCAGTACAATTTCTAAATAATGTGTCTGGCTGCGAGGAATTATTGTCGAAACGGAAGTTCTGGAACAGAAATTTATCCAGAAAAAGAATCATTATCACGAGCCATAAAAACGAATAGCCAACTACTAGCTGCGATATCAAATGTTTTTTTCCCATTTCCTTTCCTGTTTCAATCATAGTCATGTGCTCGAAATGATTCACTTTTTATTACTTATCTGAATGCATGAATAATTTTTATGAATTGAAAATAATAAATGTTGAAATCTAATATGAATTAAAAACAAGGCAATATATTGTTCGAATTTCGAAAGTGGAACAAAATTCGCGCCTAGTGTGACCGTCTTCCGCTTAGAGTTAAACTTTTAACCTATCGGGTTCAGCAAGTTCCTCTGTTATTGCGATAACCTCTATATCACGATTTTCTTTGATAAGTCAAACCAATAACACCAAGCTCCAGGCAAACTAAGTTTATAGGTATTTTATATACCTAGTCAGTTACCTTTCTACGTACACAAGGGAACCTTATATTGAATTATGACAACACTGATCTTTTACAATATTATTACATTGTAATCTATGTTGGCTATGCTAATTTCTGACGTGTAATTTAAGCTCGATTAAAATAACGATTTGTTATTGATGTTACATTACTTTTGTCAAAAAAAAATGACAGTGAAACCCCAAAATTATTCCCAATGGAATAGGGGTGTATTTTATGAAATATATTTTTTAACTTCATCGCCATTGACAATATCTGTGTCGTACCTTCTAAAAACATAAATTTGGGGTTGACATATTAAAATGAAACATGAACTTTTATTTCAATAAGTAATTTGATATGTAACACAATATGAACAATTTAAATTAACTATGACCAACAGTGTAACTGTAATAATATTATATATATCTTTCACTAGCCAACACATGGAACGTGTAACAAGAATTCGCAGATTTCCGGACACGACACATTATTTTACAGAGACAATAAATTTGCTTCCTATTTTAGGATCAAGTTTTTTTTTCATTTAGCATTTAAAATTAAGTTTCCGCATTAAAAAATTCCAAATACACTAATCTGTTTACAAGTCGCGTGCGTCAATTAAATTTACAGATCAAAGTAACATTTTGCTACAAATTTGTTGAACCGGATTAATAAAACATTGCAGTATCATATATTATGTATGTGTATATACTTTCAGGGATGGCCACACTAGTAATAATTTTACACTTTTGAGTTACAGCCGAAAAATATTATGGCGATTTCCATAAGTAAGCAACAACATAAAAACTGGCAAGTATAACATAAATAAAATACTTGTGTCGTCTATAACAGTGCTCCGCAACCGCTGTGCCGCGACACACTAGTGTGCCGTGGGGCGATGCTAAGTGTGCCGCAGCGTATTACTTCAGTGAAGAAGAGATCAAATAATTTTTAAGGTGTTTACTGTCAATACTTGGTGGAATGGCATTATAATAAAAATAATAAAACATTTTTAGTAAGTACTTATTCTACATAAAATTTATTGGATCAGTATCATCAGTGGAATAAGTACTAAAAATGTTTTATTACGTTTATCAAATAATTTATTCAAGCAATGACCAAATCAGAGTTGCATAATTGTAGTACTGAGGTGGCAACATATATTACACAATTGAGAACGATTGTCTAATGTTATTTTTGCATATACCATAGGGTAGATGCATATTTTAAGTTGGCTACGGAAATCTGGAGAAAATTTTGGTGTGCCGTGGGAGACAAAAGGTTGCGGAGCACTTATATTCTTTTTTGAATTGTTTGAATTTTATACTTTTCCGTGAGTTTTCTCGCTAACGACCCGAGTTTCGCCTTTCGGCATCTTCAGGCATTCCAAGTGCACGGATGTACTTGAACTGACGCGTAGTAAACAGTTTGTATCGTTTATATACAAAAATATAAGTAGATCACTAAGTTAAATGGATATTAAAATGTAAATTAACGAAAATTCAATCAATTCAAATTTGATATTGAAATTCCATCAAGCACCCTCAGTCGAAATACTTACTTATATTCTTTATATTGACTATGGTGTTAAAATATTTAACACAACATTAATACTATACTTCTTAAGGTCGGTTTAATGTCGCTTCCAATAAATACTTGTTTTTCTTCAAATTATAGATTTAATTTATTTAACATATTAGTAGGTACGGTATCACAAAAACACGACCTTTTGACGAAAACAGATGAATACACTTAACTATTTTTACACGAATTATTTATTCTAACGGTTGCCAGAAACTTACCCCAAACTCCCCATAATACAATCAAGTTGTGATGAAAAATATCATTTTTTTTAATCAAAATACATATCGACTGTGGAAAGGAAAAAGGACATAACCCACAGTTTTTTCAAAACAGGTTTTTTTGATAATCACAATGTATCAAACTTGATACACGTTCTATCAAAAGGATGCAATCTGCAAATGTCGAATATTATCTAAATTTAGCTTTTAAGTTTGAAAAAGATCACCTTGTAAAAAATTAAAACCAAGAAAAAAGACTGAAATAAAAGTTTTTCCATGACAATTTCTTAAAATAATATTAGATTATGTCAATTAAGCACCAGTTTAGAAGTCTCCGTCTACTTAAAAGTTGTGTATAATTCATAATTTGCATATGGCCCAAAATCATCAAAACACGTTTTTTGCTCCTCCTGTACAATTTGATATGTGTGGGTTACGTCCTTTTTCCTTTCCACAGTCGATATTATTAAAAAAGTTGTGTGTAATTTACTTTATTGTTACCTTTTCACACGAATTTCTATACCACAATGTTTTTGTCCAATTAAATAACACTTGTTTTTTAAATTCAGAGAAACAATCCTTAATTTTATCTATGAATACTATCACTTTATTGTTACGGTTTTAAAAAAAGTTTAGTGATTATTATTATGTTTGCAGATAATTACCTAGTTCAATTTTAACCATTGGTTTTTTAATCGAATTGCAAGTACCCAAATGTTTCTAAGAAATCCTTCATTCCTATCCTGATTATTTCGCTCCTTATGCGGATCATATGGCCTCCTAATGGAGGTATCTCAACAAGTGTTTTTTTCTACGAGAACTATTTGTTACTCAGTCACTTAACTTTTCTTTTCCAAAGAGACAAGTAGGGAACGAAGGATGAGGCTGGGAAAGGATTAGTGATTAACTAATCGCTCTCGCTACGCCGAGTTATTGAAAGATCGGAAGGTTGTGCGGGAATTTTTTGACATCACAAACACTCACGCTTTCGAACAGAAAAAGATAGAAAAAATGCCGTTCGATTTCGAACCCGTAAGATCGGACACGGAAACCAACAATGCTAACCGCTGCACCATAGGACCTGACTTTCCTATAATGATACACATTCAAAATGGTGGAATATTGGCAAAGCAGACATATTTGCCATGATCTGTTTATTAAATTACTCAACAGTAAAAATATATTTTTTAAACCTTTAAATATGTCCGCTCCCAATGTGGAGCATATGGACTCCTAATGGAGTTTATCTCAACAGAAGTGTTTCTACGAGAACTGCTTGTTACTCAGTTGCTCAACCTCTTTTTTTCCAAAGAGAGTAGGGATAAAAGGATATGGCTAAGACAGGATTAGTGGTAAGATGATTGCTCTCAATACGCCCCGTTCATAGGATAGGATGGGTGAGAGGGGGGAATTCAAGACATCACATACATCCATGCCTTTGAACAGAAATTTATAAATCGATTGAAAAATCAATTTATAAAACTGTCCGTACCGGGATTTGAACCCGGGCCCTCCGTAGCCGAAGCCAACAACGTTGACCACTCGACCACACAGGCGGCTATTCGAAAAATTATATACCGATGTCGATGTCGATTTAGAACCGACGGGGATCGAAAAAAAGCGATCGAAGTTTTGACAATCCATGATAATGTACTTAGTTATTTCAATTGCTAACATTAAAAAGAAAACAACAACAAACAAGTTGCGGACTTCTGTCTTCTTCAAGTCACTGTACGTCATAAATACACAAAAGCATGTTACGTGGTGAATTGCCTCCAAGAAACGGTACTCGAAACTTCTTGGAAACTTATAGTTTGAAATATCATCGGATGTTGCTGAAGGCAGTGTAGTTCGACACAGCTCAATATTCCGACTAACGCTGGCTGTTTTCGAAGATTTCAAAGTAAGCCAAGTTTAGATTGTGATAAGAATATCATTCTGTTTATTATGTTGACTGAAATAAGTGAGAAAATCATATAAGTTTACCCTAGTCGTACCTAATATGGATAACCATTGCACACCGAATATATGAGACATCGGGAAAAAAAGGCAGCAGTTTTCATAATTCTAACTTTTTTTTATAGATAAATCGTCTGAATAAAGTTATTTTAATTTTACTAGTTTCATTTATATACATTTTTTTAATCTGTGGCCGGCGGACACATATATGCGCATAGGTGAAGTATCTGGAAGCTAAGAAAATTAAATTTTGTAAAGATATCTCAATTTGCTTACAAATTATAGTGAATTTAGTGAAATTATATTTTTTGCGAATTTATCGCAAAATTTTATTTCGCCAGGTGAAATTTTATAAAAAAAAACGTGCGGTCGTTAAGCTGTTAAGGCGACTCAGTAGGATTGCAAAACTTAAATTTGACCTACAGCATAAATATTGCACTGACTTAAATTAGTAACCACCACAATACGTATTTTTACAGTATCAAAACAAGCAAAACATTTGTATATTTCATTACAAAAATAGCAATACCACCTAACACACGGATGGATATTTAGACAGTAATAAGGGTTTTTCATATAAAACAATTTGTTATTGACGAAAATCAGTAAGTACTTTTTTATCTTCGTAGCAAAGACTGACAATCTAATTTACTTCCCCAAATATCTGTTGCAAAAATTATATGTAACTGAAACAATGCGTTAATTATATATACCGTGAAAATGACTTATAATGCTACATATGAGTTATTGATAGCAACAGTAAGCCATCGTATTTAATAAATGTAAATCAGAGACGGTGTTTTGTCAAACGAAATAATAAAAGAAATAAACAAGATAAACCATACAATACAAATTTCTCAAACTTTCTCTAATATATTGAAAGAATTTGTTTTTATTTTTAATTTTGTATAACCTATTTGTTATGATATTGATTTTAATATGAATACAGTTAAAAACATTCTGTTGAATAAAAAATATTGACATAATAAGATTAAAATGGATAAAGTATTGAGTTCTAAAATAAATATAAATTTCAGTTGATAGTTATTTCTGGTTCACGCCATAGTTCTGACAGTGGATTTTCCGAAAATTATATTAACTATGTCTTATATTTCTTGTTGGACATCTAAGCTATCTTGGAGAATATTTGTAATCATTTTCAAAAAAAAAAATATATATATACTGAATTCACGGAATAAAAACATGTTTGCTATCAGAAAACTTAGTTATTCCACTGATTACTTAGAATAAAGGTAAATTTCATTAACTAATAATAGCTTTAAGATAGTTGGTATGAAGACGCTTCTCGAAAAAGCCAAAAACGTGTTACAATTTGTAAACAATTAGTGGAATGACAAAGTTTATTTGTTAATTTGTTATAAAATGATTTTGTCTTTAGTGAATGCCGAAACTATCGAAAATATTCATAATCCATGCATGTCTTTAACACAAATGTTATGATGTGTTTATTTTTACTTCAAGTTTTTATATAGCCTAACACTAATTCAATAAGGAAGAAACTAAATGAATAGTATGCCTGATCAAAAAAAGTTATTTGTATAATTTATATCAATTGCATAAATATATTCGTATTTTTGTATAATGTTTGGGAACTTTTTTTCTCTCGCCAATATACAAGTTCGACATTCAGGGCTGTGACAAAAAAACATAATACTAATAATATTAAAAGTAATTCAAACCATGTGATTGATTTGAATATGAATGTATTGTAGGTATAATATTGTTACATAATTTGGTAAGTTATCGAAAAAATATGGTTTTCAATCATTTAATATAATAGATAAATTAAAGTCGTTAAGTTATATCGGCTGCATCGGACTAACTTTGTTGGGTGGTACAAAAAATGACTTAAATGTATGAATTAATATATTTCACAAGTTTATTATGTATCCATACATATGTATATATATTTGTCATATATCAATTTCGAATATTTTCTAGCATTCTGTTTTATTCAATTATAACTTAAAAAAAACAAGTTTGACGGTAGAAAAATGTATTCAATTAAAAAAACCAGGGCTGTGGAGTCGGAGTCGCGGTATTTTGGCCGGAGTCGTGAAAAATGAGCGGCTCGATTTTTTTTTGAAAAATATATTTAATGATGTGTATGTAAACAAAATAGTCAAAAGAATTAACATTTCATACTTGGCTGACTAAAGATGATCTGATGGTACACATATATATAAGTTAAAATGAAATTATTGAAAAAATTCCTGATAAAAACTCTACGTTGCAAAAAAACATGGTTTACCATCTGTATAATGATTCTTAAAAAATATTTACTGTTAATATCTTACCTTATCTAATAATTTTCAAGTTTTTTTTCGATTTAGATGACGAACTTTGTTTTTTTAGCAAAAATCTTTTGAAATATAGAAATGATTCAAAACTACTAATGTGAAAAATCTTTTTATTCAACTACTGCTACTATTATATTGAATAGAATCTCTTTTTAAAAGCATTGCCAAATAAATATTTCAAAATGCTTATCCATTAAGCTAAATACTGGTCTTTAAAATAATCGCTATTGGAAAAGACATTATTGTATTATAAATAATAATATTATTTGTAAGCGCATTGAGCAACCCTAACCCTAACCGCTATTTTGCGCAACAACTTTTTTATCGCAAAATAAAAAATACATTTCTTCGATTCATTTGTATGACCAGTGTTTTAAGTTAATGCAGAGTAATATGTGGCAGTGCACTCAGTACAAACGTCTTTCTCACACTGACTGGATTTGCGAAATTTACGGCAAGAAAAACACATCCCCGAAAAATAGTTATTATTTATTGGTATGACAATTTTTTAATTTTTTTTTTGCTTTTAAATGTAAACAATAAAATGTTTTATTATTCCAATTTTTTTTAGAAGTATTTAAGATCCAATTATGCTTTAAAAATCAGTCAGAAAAAGTGGGAAAAATGGTACATTTCAAATAGATGTACAATCATTATATTACATAAATTGGAAATTCTGCTCAAATCACTTTCTTAAACAAACCTTTATCTGCATTTCTTTCTAAGACATTAAACTTCGGTATCTTACAATAAACTCTAAAAATGATCAAAACGAAAGCAGTTGAAAAATTCTGTGTAAACTGTTTGCCTTTTATTCTTGAAAATATGACTATTTTCATGAAAAAAAAAATGTAATAGTGTAAAAAAGCGTTTGGAAAATGTAATATTTGAAAAAAAAATTTTTTTAAGTGAACGGTTCACGAGATTTCGTCGATGGCAAACGATCGATTTACTCTGTTTTCAGGCGTAAAGGTACTATATCCTCTTAATCCATCCCCGCTCCCAATGTATAAGGCCTCCTAATGGAGGTATCTTAACAGAAGTTTTTTTCTACGAGAACTGTTTGTTACTCAGTCGCTCAATCTCACTATCAAACTCGATTTTAATTCATAAAAAATTTACACGTTAGTCTTATTTGTTTTAAATTTAACTTACTATTTGCGCAATTGATAGCTCTACGCCAGTGTTCTCACGAGAAATTTCACCGTGGCCACATTATAAACATCAGTGGTCCTATGGAAATGTCTCGTGGCCGCACCAAATTTTTGTTTTGAAGTATGATAACTAATAGCAGTTGCATTTACTGAAAAAACTTTACAATTGGTTAGTGGCAGTGGTGTAGTGGTAAATAAATAGGTACCAGGTCGGTCATTGATTTATTCCCTATTTTTTTTTATATCCGTCCGAAGTTAAAAAACCACAAGTTTTAACAATTGAATCAATAAAAAAAACGCGCAATTTTTTTTTAAACTCACTTATTGTACGATGGATTTGATGATAAAGATACAAAAACTTGATATAATGCTTTTAAATATATGTATGAAAATTAAATTTCAAGTCAAAAAGGTGGCAGGGCGGCGCCCTGGCTCATTTTCAGGTGCCAGGCCGCCGACCTGGCCCCACTACACCACTGGTTAGTGGTTACATGAGAACCACTGCTCTACCCGTATCAAGTCTATTTTCGACAAAATACGGAGACTACCATCTTTGTTTCCAGAGCCCTCAAATCAATATCGGTATTTTATATTAAATACTGGATTTAAAAAAAAGTTAGAATATTGCAAACAGTTGGAATCGCAATACCAGGTAATTAAATCCAAATAGATACTTACTTCGATGTTTTATAAATAACTTACGGTTTCTTAAAATAATAATAAAAAATATTAATCGGCTCATGAAACATTCTAGAACATTCTAGAACCTGTCAATATTGATACAACTTTTAACAGTACATATTCAATTTATCGCGAACAATTTTAAGGTGATAAAATTCAATACATACACACAAAATTCGATTTTGGTTGACATTCAATATCAAAATACCGGTATTTTTGCATTTTTAACGCCGGTACTAAAAAAAAACATCGGTAATACCGAGATACCGGTGTTGCAGTCCCTAATTGTATCGCGTATTCGATGGTATAAAAATGACGCGTTCATAAAATTCAGTAATACATACAAAGGTTGTCACGTGGAAAGTGTTCCTGTTTTAATCTATTTATACATTAATTTATCCAATAATTATTCTGATGGATTGCGTTTGTGCCTGTTACAAATGAATCCTAATTTTTTTAATTAACAGCCGTAGTGTTACTAAAAATTAAATGCTTCAAATATGTATCACGGCTGATATTATAGTAAAAATGTAGTAATGTGTGCTTTTCACTTTTAATATGTTCACTATCAATTCTTGGTGGTAGGCAAAATCCCCACAGAAAATAATCTAGAAGTGTTAAATCAATGCCAATTTATAGGCCCATTGCGCGAAATTATGCGCTCTTCGAACGTTTCCTTCAATAAATTGATTATGTCCCGCTATGTCTTGTTGAAACTACAGCTCTTCCACATAACTGCCATTTAGTTAGGGAACTAAAATGTGAGTAAGCATGGACCTATAGCGCCCTCCGTTGCCTGTAACGTTCTGGCCGGCATCATTTTCGAAGAAATATTTTTTACAATTTGCAAGCGTTGTTCTGGCGTAAGTATATTCATAGTGAAATGGCAACATAACTGATCCGTCAAATTGGCTGTACATGTCTGGAAAAAGTGTTGCTAATTCAAAAAAACACCCGAAGGTATGCAATGTGTGAGGAAAATTAATTTTCAATGATAACTTCGGTTGTTTCTATCATTCATGAATAGAACATGTAGTACATATTCAAAATAGTTTAGTGACAATGATGATAGATGGCAAAGTCTTCACTGAGCAATTTCATGTCGAGATTTTAGTAAGCATTGTTATTTTTTTCAACATCACGACCAATTATGATGCTGTGTCGCACTTTCCGCCGTTTCGTGAGAGAGGTAAACCTACTTGGGCCGATTATTAGTTCTTAGTTCCATTGTTGAATTCTGTATAATTGCATCACAGTGTGTCACGAAGGCAACAGCCTCGTGCCATTAGATGGAGAACGGACACGTATTATGAGGAGCCTAAGAAAAGGGAAATTAGCTGGCTGTGAGAAAATTCATCTACCAGCGGAATAATCAATGAGCATGCATGCATACTGCATACCTACCTCACTGATTTCGTGAATCGTGAAACAGTAGAGGCAGTATATAAATGATTTTAGATTAATTGAGGACTTTTCACTCGTCAAATCAAATAAAACAATTGTTTATAGTCAGTCACGTGTTTCACTAAAAGTCTATTAATTTTAACAAAATTTCTTGGTAAATAATTATAATAAAATCTTCATCAAAAATAGCAACGAATTAAGCGAATTATTATTTTATTTGTTTTTATGTATTTTTTTTTCATGTCTGCTCCCAATGTGGTGCATGTGGACTCCTAATGGAGTTATCTCAACAGAATTGTTTTTACGAGAAATGCTTGTTACTCAGTTGCTCAAACTCTATTTTTCCAAAGAGAGTAGGAATAGAAGGATAGGTCAGGATAGGACAGGACTAGTGATTAGCTAATTGCTCTCGATACCCACCGTTTATAGGATAGGATGGGTGGGATGGGGGTTTTCAAGACATTACATACATCCATGCCTTCGAACAGAAATTCATAAATCGATTAACGTAACCGAAGCCAATGACGTTGACCACTCGACAACACAGCTCTTTTATTATTATTAATATTCTGGAAATATTGCCAACAAACAAAATAACAGTGGTTGGTATTTTTGTTTTTTTTTTGTAAATCTTATTATAAAGTTACATTTGTATGCTCTCCTACAAAATTCCAAATGGATGTATTTTTAAGATGATATTTAGATTTCGCAAATTTATATGTGCAATATTAGTTTAAAAAAAAGCAATTGTGTAAATACCTTTTAAATGTTACAGCTGATTGACCAGTGGCGGATTAAGCACACGGGAGGCCCTAGGCGCAATAGAATTTGGAGGCCTTGTTTTTTGGATGACATAAAAACTCGGAAATTCCAGGTAAAATAATTAAAATCGGAACAAAAAGTATACGGGTTGCATAATATAAGCTATTTTTGAGGCCGATAAGATTCGGAGGCCCCAAACGCGTTTTATTCGCTTATATGGTAATCCGCCACTGGCTAATTCTATATCGGCACAGATAGTTGTGTTATTATAGATAGAAATGTGTATAAATAAAAAAATGTCAGTATACTGGAAAAGGTAATAAGTAAAAAAAACCTTGTATCGAGATAATCGTTATTTTCGATAAGTATTTACAAATTTACCTACACGTTCAAAAACATTGAATTATTTATAGTTTTTTTTTGTAAAAAATAACTTTGAACGAAATTTAATTGATGCATATTATTTAAAAATACACAGAAGATGACTGAACTTGTTTTTTTGTCAGAACCAGAAACATTATAATCTTTCTATATGCATTTATAACTTAAAATAGCCGGTTTTTGACTTAACATCTTCTGCCAGTATGACGACGAAATATATTAACTACAAATTATGTATACTCTTAAAAGATCTCGAAGGCAGTAAAACAGGGAATTTATTATTAATATTATATTGCAACGGCTACGAAGTGGTCGTTTTGTGTTTCTTAAGTTTCAGCTACGTTTAAGATGTGTCGAGGATTCGGGATTTGTTATCACAGCTGTTGTAAAGATGAGGATGGGACACAAGTGGTCTTTTTGTAAAGAAAAAGATTTATGATGGGTTTAAGTTAAGCGTGAATTGCTGTTAATTATTGCCCCCATGGTATTGCTTGCCATTCAAAAGTTAATATTTAAGCTACCCATGTAAACAAAAAAGCCGAAAAGAAAACAAAATTACTCCACACGAGCGTTAATATATTTTACACATTCAACAACCCGATGGCATATTCTTTTTAAGTTATTCCAACTTCAAACATTTTGACAGTTCGCTACAATATTTTTAGACATTTCGAACACTAGAATTATTACTTTAACAATTCAATATAGAAAGGCGAAATAGTATCATCCCGGATTTAGAAGTTGGTAACGGAAGTTATGAACGAACATTTGACCTTCTAAGAAAAATATTTCCGAATGTTTAAAAGAAGCATTTACCTGGAATTCGTCGACAGACATTAACTCACCAATGCGTTTTTTATGTTGGTATTTTTACAACTCTGAAACAGTGTTTTCGAACAGACCTTGATTTTTTACAATCGAACAAAGACTTTTATTTTAAGTATCGGACACCGTTACATATCGATTTCCTATAAATTGATTACGTAAACGAATTGCATAAGAGTTAATACGTGCATTTTTATCCATATCGCATGACAATGATTAAGATTCACATTTACTTTTGTGTATAACTTAACCGTAATGAATTAAATCAACACTTTTTTTACATGATAAATACGTTCCTCAAAAAAACAGTGTAAAAAAGTTGATATAATTCATAGAAAAATTGAAGATGGGTTCCTAAACATTTTAGTAAAGAAAATCGTGTAATAAATATAATAATGAAGGCACAATACGTAAAATACTTTTGTGTAAACGTTGCGATAGTCTGATGATGCTTCTCAGAGAGGCGAAACACTCATCACAAGTTGTTTCACAAAAAGTGAAATAACAATTTAAGATTTCGACTGAATGTGCTTGGTGGAATTTCAATATTAAATTTGAATCGTTCAGATTATGTACATTCACACAGATTTTGTCACCAACAACCCAGGTTTCGCATTTCGACATCTTCAGACAGTTCAAAATCATCCGTGCACTTGAACGTCTGAAGATCAGTCAAGAACGTTCAAGTGCACGGATGAACTTGAACTGTCTGAAGATGCCGAAATGCGAAACCCGGGTGACAAAATCTGTGTGAATGTACATAATCTGAACGATCCAAATTTAATATTGAAATAACAATGTTATCATATTTAATTTTATAATAAAAATGAACTTTCACAAAGTTACCGCCGAATCTAACAAAAATATTACACAATTATCGGGTAAACCGACAATTTACGCGAAATACGAATATAATATTGTTATAAAAGAGTCAATTGGAAATTAAAACACACCTTAGAGCAAATTTAAGAAATGTCGACGAATCTTCCAAACTGTACTCCGAAATTCGAGAATAGCATTGTTTTTTTGCGGCATTTTGCAAACGTTCGCGTAGAAAAAGAGCATCATGTTGGAAAACATAATTATCTATTATTATGATATGCGATTTAAAAATATTGACAAATGTTGCATACTTGAACACCATCCCATATTTAAATATCACTCGAATTGGGATTCGACGTTTGCCATACCACAACATTTCTGTAAATTTCACAAATTTGTATCAAGATTGTAGTATGTAGTTTCATGGATATGAAACTTTATAAAATAGCGCGCCAAAACTGTATATAACATGACATTCTTCTTTATCAAATACGCCAGGTGATCTGAAGAACCCCCGTATTATTTATACATAGGGTGAATCATAATAACACAATGGCATCTCAGGTAAATGATTAAATGCTTATCGAATGTTTCGTTATTTTACCTTTTCAAGATTTACAGACCGACACATAGTTTGTCAGATTCAGGAAATTAATATTACAAACAGAATAGCCATCTGCAAATATTAAATTCATACTCAATAGAGCATAGCGAATATTTTGTGTAACACGTCAGTTTTTGTATAACCCCTGAGAGGTAAAATAAGCTAATGGTATTTTAGGATGCGTTAATATTTTCCTTATCTTAAAATATCGTAAAAGTGAAGTGAGCTCAGTAAGAGACGTTATGGTTCAATAGAAAAGTTTTGTCATTTTACTACTTGCCTCACTTCACTTCTAAGCACTCGTATACAGGTACAATAGCATATCATTTGTTTTACAAAGAAGTTACTATAATAAAAAAAATCTATTATACGAAGGGCAGTTGCCTCGTATTCTTACACAAAAAGTTCAGGAATGACAATCCAAATTATACGATTACTAATTATTATATTCGTTATCAATTCAGTACTAATCAATTACATTACCTGCAACCGGTGAAAGCTTCCGCATAACACACCATCTTGATTTCCACTGAAAAAACAAACACTTATAATTAGGCACCTTCATAGACAACAGGGAGTGCATATTTACTTAAACATATTAACAGTAGCGCGATGTTTTAAGCTAAAAAACATTCACTCACATACCTACCGCATATTTTCAATAATTTTTGAATAGTTTTAAAAAATAGGACTGAATTTATGAATATTAAAAGTTTACTTATAAAATGACATACAGTTAATTATTTGTAAGTTACATTAGTGGTATTCAGTGGCATTAAAGTATTCACGCCGTTCGTATGTAGCGGCCACCAGTGTCCTTACGGTACTGAAGCGGTTAAAACAACACCTTTCGAAGATGTTTCTTTTAACGAAAATGAAAAAAAAAATACTAACGATTGCTGGTAAATGATACAGACCTTTTTTGCCGCATAGAATGTTTAAAAAAACGATGGAATTTAAAAAGGAAACAGTAAATAAATACTTCATTCCTAGAAGATTTTTCGCAAGTCGCTCGACTTTAATATCATCATTTTTAAGTACGTACTTTTTCGATAATATATTGATTCTACACAACTTGTTTCATGATTTATCACTTTCGCAATGGCACCAACTTTACTGTACCTGGCATTAACAGTACCCCCCTCCCCGTTAATTATGTCCCCGTCGATTAGTAATGATTTTTATGTTTCCTAAATTGATTCAAATTTATATTCTACAGAAAATATGTACCAACTAATATTAAAGCATTTTTAAAAGAACGCATTGAAGTTTTATACCTTTTTTCCATCTCTGAATTTGACCAGACCTTCAATGATAGAATCCTGATTGTTGGTAGAGTGTGTTCCTTTATTCTTTTCCATTATTGGAGTTAAGAAAAACAGCCAATTCAATAACTTTTCATTGATGTATTACTTCATCACTTCCGTATCACCAAACACTTTTGTTTAAAAACAATTCATTCGACTCAATCAATGCTAAAATGTTAATAAAAATTTCAACATAAATAAATGTATTGTTTAAGCTGGATGTTATTCACATATTTCACACTAAGCATGCATCGGTTACCGACAAATATCAGATGGTAAAGCTACCATTGTTACAATATTATGGGCCAAAAGGACTATTGTGGACTATTTATACGGATACACCTGGTCGTAGAATGGCGTGCTCCAATTTGTAGAGAACGGTGAAAAAGATTACACGGACAACAAAGTTTCCAACTTAACAAACATAATCGTAATAATACAATGATACTACGATTAATTAGATACAAAACAGATCAAATATACTAGGTTCGAATTCGAAGCATATTTGTGCAAAGTAATCATACTAATTATGAATAATGTTTTATTTATTGATATACGCGAAAAAACTTAAGCACTTCACGTATACATACTACAAAGTCGTAATATATGTATTTTAAAAGATATAACAGTGCCGGTGCTACGTGCAAGTGGAGCAGGCGACTGCCTGTAGCGGCAAATTTGGAGAGGCGGCCAAATATCTAGCGCCGACCTTGAATAACTGTAATATAGTAGTATCAAAAATAAGACTCCGACCTTAACTTAAAAAAAGCTTTTTTTAAGTACTCGAAGTTATTAGTTTTTTTCGAGTCTTACTCCAGTTAAAACAGTCTGATGCATTTTATAAAATGGTTGAAATCTTATTTTTGTCTAGAAATAGGAACGCCACTGCTTTTATACAACACTTAAATAAGTTGTTGTGCTGAATACAGACTTAGATCATAAATACAATTTTGCTTCCGTTATTTTTAAAAAGACTGCCTGCCTCTTCATTTTACCTATTCACTAATACGGAGTCCTCCTTACTATGTTTCATAGAGCGTCAAGAATCTATATTACTTACATACTATATAAAGGTTTTTTAAGGGGGAAATTTGCTTTATCTCGCCGGAAATCAAGTAAATCCCATAGAAAACAGTGCAATTCTCTAGAAAACTTAATTGCGTATAATAAAACATTGCTGTAATCAAAGAAACTGATAATTCATGCGAATTACGACATTTTTACGAAAATTCGTCGGCATATTTCAAATCTAAATTATCGGATTCACTGATTGCCATTTAAGGATAATTTAGCATTTTCCTATTTATAATTAAATTTCATACAGAGTTTCATTGTTATTGGCGGCATTTAGTTAATTTTCAAGTAGAAAAAGAGCAGCATGTAGTAAGGCATAATTATATTTTATTGAATGATGTATAATATATTTCTATACAATAAAAAACTCTGGTCGCATTAGATATGTCAGAAAATTGGCGGGAAAATATATTTCTTTTTTTAAATATATGGCTGGTTGAAAAAAATATTGATCTAATACGTAATTTGTTTACTACTACTATGCAATTACAAAATAACAGATAATGAAAACTAAACCAAGAACGACGATTGATGACTTATGACAGTAAATCAACATAATTGGAATAAGACATTTTCAAACATGTACCAATATTAATTATAAGACGAAATGGTATTATTTCCATCTTAAAGAGTTACGATTTTTTGAAACCTAATAATTGTCAAATTATTTCACAAATGTCTTTAGCCACCCATGCTTCTAATTTCTGTTTTGTCCTGCGGGAGAATTAAATTGTATAAATTAATTGTGGCACAATATAACGCAATCAACGTCCACTAACTGCAGTTAAATAATAATCTCACAAAATTAAATATTTATTTGTTCTTCGGCCACAAGTTTTTGGTAAGTATTAACTTTCGGGAAAACCCCCCAAAACACTTTAAAACTTTTCCCACAGAAAAATTACTTTCAAACGATTTCAAGTATAGGTCACAAATCACAAACCACACAACGAAATATATAAAAAATACTTTATTTACATTGAGTTATCGAAAAAAGCCGGAAACATAATAAATATATTTCAATATCGAACACGCATCTTCTACCACACACGAAAACAGACAGCGCGCAACTGAAATGAACAGAATTTTAAAAACCGACCAGTGCTGCCATTACTCTAAGCTTAATTCTCTGTTTTCTAAAATAAAGAATAAACCTCTATGTGCTTTGATAATAAAGACCTATATTTTTTTATTACTTTACGTACATTGAGTAATTTTTATTACCTACTATGTCTGTACCAACTTTTTCTAATTATAAAATTTCACTTAGCACTTTTCTTCGTATTTAGTTTCTATTTTAATTGCTTCCTAGATAAAATTATAAATTATGGTATTTTACGGTCAAAATTGTTAAAATCTTCATTTTTTTCTATTATGGATGATTTAATTATAAAGTCATCCTTTTCTTATATTAATTTTTAATCACAAATTTACAATAAGTCTGCAAGCATTGCAAGCAGTGCAAAGTGTGTGGCGTACACAGTCGCCGCACTATCCACTCATTCAGTTGTAGTTTATAAGGCGCCATCGGCTTTTCGCACACAGGTGCAGAAATCCTCAAGACCTTACTATAGAGGTCTGCACGGGAAAAAACGGGAAAAGAAGACTCAGGCCCAAATCGGCCCAGGTCGGGTAGGGGCCCGGCTCTGTGCAGACTTTTACTTTACTACAAGTACAACAGTTAAAAAAATGTCAGACAATCTATTACGTGCGAAGCTATGATTACTAAGTTTAATCAATTGATTCGCTTATTAGTATGAGCACATTGCTTTTATTTTACAATTGAATTTGATTTTTTTAAAGGTGATTAATTTAATCAAACAATTATTCGTTTACGTTTGAACAATAAGTGCACATAATCAACGAACACCTTCTTGTACGTTTTAGTTACTTGTGCATTATAACCAGGTTTTTCATTTGTATTGCTTTGATTTAATATTATTGGGTGGGATGTTTTTTTTTACATCAATAGACAATGAAAATGTCAAAATGAAAGATTCATCTACACCCCTTCATACTATTTTTTAAATATTTCTACTTTCTTCATAATATTGTGCCTACTAACATTATTATTATCGATTTACAAATTCGTATAATTATTTGTATATCGGAGGTAATAATCATTCAATGTTTTATATTGATTTAATATTTTTGTTTTGTGGCAATATATATTAAAAATTAAAATATACTTGTCATATCGAAGTCCGCATTGTCGTCCTACGAACTTGCCTTGCTGTTATAAAATCATATAAATCATTTTTTAAAGTTTCACATTATTCAATATGATGAGCCAGGGGTCTGCTTTCAGTCGATATGAGGCTCTGCAATTAGTTATCAGATTATCTATACTATCTGCTGCTACATATTTCACCCTTAAATGGGTTGTCAATCAAATGGATCCAACTAGTAAAAGTAAGAATAAAGCTAAAGTAAAGGCTCACGAACGTTTACGAAGGTATGTATCATTGAAATATGTTTTATTTCTTAATAACTGTAACACAGACTAATTATATGAATTCTGTGTCATTTTCTACAATACTAAATCGATTATGAATATAACAATATCTACTTTAAAGGCTAAATTCAGTATGATAATACGATGTCATAACACTATATGATAAGTAAAGTGACCAACCGTCCTCCTTAAAGGTGTTAAATAGTGATAAGTAAGGTGTCGCATCTGTCGCTTAGCACACAATATTTAAGTCAGCGACACTGACTGTCAGTTATTGAATGATGATGAATAATTGCTTTATCTTCTATATTTAAAAGCAAGGTAAAAGTAGAGTATAACGTGTCATGGATTATTATTGGCGGCGCCGCCATAATGGATAACAGAGGCGATGTACTGGAAAATATTTCGTATTTCGCATAATTTATCAGTGTTCTTCGTAATAATGTGTGGTTTTAACGCGATTATCAAGCTTTAAAAAAATATTTTTAAATCGTGGCGTTGTTTTTAGCTTAGTTTGTGAAGTTTTTCGCCGTAATAGTCCATGACACGCCATATTCTACTTTAACCAAAAGCAATGTCCAAGACAACCTCTATTTAAAAATAGATCGGTGAAGATTCCTATAATATGCTAATAGAAAAAGTGGTAATTATAGAGTATAGCTCGTCATGTATTATTACGGCGATAAACTTCACAAACTAAACTAAAAACAACGCCACGATTTAAAGTTATTTTTTGAGAGCTTTATAATCGCTCTAAAACCACACATTATTACGAAGAACACTGATAAATTATACGAAATACGAAATATTTTTCAGTACATCGCCTCTGTTTTCCATTATGGCGGCGCCGCCATAATTTTTTTAGTAATATAATAATTGTTTAAGTAATATAATAATAGTAATATAATAATAATAATTGTTTTTAGCTTAGTTTGTGAAGTTTATCGCCGTAATAATCCATGACGAGCTATACTCTACTTTTACCGAAAAAGTATCTTTATCCTAGAAATTTTTAAGAATACAATCGCATAGAGCAGGGTTTCCCAAACTAAGAATAGTTGTTCCGAAAAAAATTGGATTTTTTTTATACGCTGCAACACAGTTTAAAAAAAATCTTAAAAATTCCGCCTAAGTGTTCCGTTATATTTTCCGGACTTGCGAAGTGTTCCATTCCAGAAAATGTTTGGGAAACCCTGGTATAGAGAAGGATGTTGGGACACCAGATATCCTATTTTTTCACTATCATCTACTGTAAGACTTTCATACCGACTACGGCGGCAAATGATAAGTTAAAAACATGAGATGTTGCATGACACATGCTGTCGCCTTTGAAAGTACATTCATTAAAAATCATCGGTAGAGTGCTGTCGCTATCGCAGACATCGAAAAGCCAACTTTAGGATGAACAGTGCTTTTTTAGTTCTGTCCTTGAAAAGTGTCCTCCTTTTACATATTTGAAGACTAATCTGAAAATCTCTATTCGATTGATTCCAAACTTAGCCAATTCCTTGCTTGCGGCTTGAAGAAACACTTAACCGTCAATAAACATAAGCAATCATTAGATAGATCAGCTTCTAGTTCTAAAGTAAAAAAAAAATTCAAACTTATAATTATTCTAAGATGAAAAAGAGTTGCAGCTACAATGGAGGGAAAACTTTTATACCACAATTTAAGTTTTCGTATTATGTATTGCCAAGTTTTGAAAAAGTTTCACAATGCCAAATTTTCTACCGCCAAGACAAAATGCGAGGCTATTATTAAATTATTTTTTTTACCATGTCCGCTCCCAATGTGGAGCATATGGACTCCTAATGGAGTTTATCTCAACATAAGTGTTTCTACGAGAACTGCTTGTTACTCAGTTGCTCAACCTCTCTTTTTCCAAAGCGAGTAGGAATAGAAGGAAAGGGCTAGGACAGGACTAGTGATTAGCTAATCGCGCTCGATACACTCCAATCATAGGATAGGTTGGGTGGGAGGAGGGAATTCAAGATGTCACATACATCCATACCTTTGAACAGAAATTCATAAATCTATTGAAAAATCAATTTATAAAACTGCCCGTACTGGGATTCGAACCCGTGACCTACGTAGCGGTAGCCAACGACGTTGATCACTCGACCACACAGACGGCTAAATTACTGTGATAAAATACTTACAGTTTAAAGATTTTAAAATACTTGCAAGAAATTGCAGCATTTGTAACGGTTTTTTCTGATGCATCGAATCATAATGAAATTAAATTATATCCAATATTTTGATTTTACCAAAGGCATTCAAGTAAAAAAATATTTTTTAATTCATTGAGGGCGAAACTGCCGAAATTTCATCAAACCATTTATATAGAGTGATTAACGAAAACAATTTGAAATCTCAAGTTGATACCCTTACAGCTGACAACACCAACACAAATTTTGGTGGGCGATCACGCAAAGGGATGAATAATGTATACGTAAAATCACTAAATTTACTCCAAAAGAAACAAAATAGGAATAGTTTGTAATGCACATATTTTTTCAAATGGATCAACAAGGCATCGTGTGCTATACCAATTAATGCAGAAGTAATAATAACTACAATTTATATATGTATTTAAGTTGTTTGGCTGTGTAGCTACTTTGAAAGAATTTTGTGTAAAGGCAGATGTTGAATATAAAAACTTTTATTATTCAAAAGTTAGATGGTTTGCTTTAGCATCTGCTATAGTGGTGTTCTAAAGTTATTTGACCCTCTCTGTTAATGTTTTTTTAAGTTTAGACATGTTCTGGAATCGTTTCTCAGAAAACGATTCCATAATATGTCTATGATTCGATTTTTTGGATAGTTAAAAGGGTATTGACAAAAACAATTTTATTTTAGTATTATGTCTAAATAAAACAATATTAATTATCACCCAAAATGTTGTACAGAAACGTTACTAAACAGAATATACCACTATGCTTCAGCATGCGTACGAATGACAGATATGGAAATATTGACATACGATACCACTTAACGAAAATTAAAATTAGGAGTCTCATGTTTTTGCTTTGACTGCAGTGCAGTCATCTTAACAATCTGGCTTTCAAAGGTCAAAAATGCAAAATTTCGTTTAGTGCCACAATTCTAATAAAGGTTGGTATATGTATGTATAAGGGCACGTGTTCCCAACCTATGGGTCGCGACGGGTTTTCTGGGGGTCGCCAACTTTTTTCGATTTTAGATTTAAACAACAAAACTAAAACTAGTCAACTAAAATTACCTTATTGATAAAAAATGCCCTTTTCAATTGCATCACGACTGTGGGTCACACAGTTTTTATAAAAAGGGGTCGTCACCCGAAAAAGGTTGGTAACCTATGTATTAGGGCTTGTACAAAAACCGGTTTTCGAATGTCAACATTGTTCTTAAACCGGTTTTATCCGGTTTTCGTAGTTTTACAAAAAATGGATAATTCAATTGAAAAAGAGAAAAAGTTGTTTTTTTTTATATCGTCGATGCATATCAAATATGGTCTATATGACGAAAGTGCATTCCGAGATAATCGATAAAAACTGCTTAAAAAAAGAACGAAACAGAAAATAACACTTCTATCATTGGGAAAAATTTTCCAATCTCCATTGATAGAAGTGTTATTTTCCGTTTCGTTATTTTTTAACAGTTTTTATCGATTATCTCGGATTGCACTTTCGTCACATAGACCATATTTGATATGCATCGACGATATGTTGTTTATTTATATACATAAATAATATTATTATTACAACAAGAAATTATTTGGTCTTACTGCTCAGAAAATATGATATAAGAAAACGCAAAGCGTCCACTGATCGTATTGTAACAAAATTTCCTGATATCGAAAATACCCTTTCGCTGGGTAATGATGTGGGGCATATGGTCTTTAAGCCATCAAATAAAAGATACAAATTTTCTGTCCTTTTGTTCATAGACATGTTTATGAAAAATTTGGCACAACCGGTAACGAAGTTGAAAAACCAGTTTTTCGAATGTCGCAATTTTTGCCAAAAAAACCAGTTTTTGAAAACCGACAAGCCCTAGTGTGTATCCGCATTAGTCACATTTCAAAATGTACCAATCTGTAATACTGAATTTTTATCAACGCATTCTATGATATATAATTCTAGAATAGTGATCTGAAGTGTTATATTAACCTGTTAATCCATTGAATACAAACAACCGCCAACTACCGAAACCTAGCTGATGTTGTTTGATTTGATAGTTATGTTATTTAAATTTAAGTAATGTAATAACTTTCTTATATACTTTTATTTAGACTAGGTCTTAATGGGAAATCAGGGCTAGAAGTTCACAATTTAACCGATTATGAAATGATGATTGCTGCTCATTTAGTTATTCCTGACGACATAAAAGTAAGTGAAGTAGTTAAAATGTAAACCTTTAAGTGCTCATATAAGAAAAAATCTCGCACATCTTTGAAAATTTCATGAGAAACATTTGTTTCTTTTTAATATGCCAAAGATACAATTATCAAACCCATTAGTAGTTAACAGAGTCAATAGCTTTACGCTTAATAACTTTTTTAGAGTTTATTATAAGATACTGAAGTTCACGAATTATTGATCATCTTTCACTGGGAGTACTTTTCTCATATCATTATAAAATCAAAATGCATTTTTTTTTTACTATTGATCAGGACTGGTTGCACTGGCATCAATTTAAATTGGTTACTATGAGCGTATTTTACTTTTACGAAATATTTATATTCACTTCATACTATTTTTCTTTCAGGAAATGTTTGTATATTTTGAATGTGTATTTCCAGGTCAGTTGGGGTGACATTGCCGGCTTGGATGATTTGATCCAGGAACTGAGAGAAACTGTGATTCTTCCCATACAGAGGCGAGAACTATTCGCTGGTTCCCATCTAACGCAACCTCCGAAAGGTGTCTTATTACACGGACCTCCAGGTAGTTAACGTTACACTATTTACTTTCAAAACGCAATATTTTTTACTTGTGCATTATTTATATTGTTGGTCTAAAAATAACAAATTTATGCAGTCAATCGAGATCGTAACAATCTTGAAAATAATAACTATACATAAAAATTTAATGCATCTTAACAGCTTAACGACCGCATGTTTTTTTATAAAATTTCACCTGGCGAAATAAAAGTTTGCAAACATAATTTTACTAAATTCAATATAATTTGTAAGCAAATTGAGATATCTTTACAAAATTCAATTTTCTTAGCTTCCAAATACTTCGCCTATACGCATATATGTGTCCGCCGGCCAGCAACCTTTGTTTTTCAAAGACTCAAATACACGTCCACGGTCGTTAAGCTGTTAAAAATATGGTTAATCACTTGCTGTTTTTACAAAAGAATATTTTTGAAACTGTACAATTGAATATATTAATTGTTTTAGGTGTTGGCAAAACGTTGATTGCGAAGGCTACAGCTAAAGAAGCGAAGACTCATTTTATAAATCTGGACATGTCTATTCTCACTGACAAATGGTATGGCGAATCACCTAAGCTGGCTGCTGCTGTATTCAGTTTGGCTGTAAAGCTGCAGCCGTGCATTGTATTTATTGATGAAATTGACTCGTTTTTACGTTCCCGAAACCAGAACGACCACGAAGCAACGGCAATGATGAAAGCGCAATTTTTGAGTTTATGGGACGGACTCAACACGGATCCGAATTGCACTGTCATCATAATGGGTATGCAATTTCTAAATCACCGAACAAAAGCTAGAATAAATCAAAGGATTGTTACCTTTTGTAATTAATTACCTCCGAAGATAAATTATTCAATTGAGTTTTGTCAAACTTTCTTTCATATTGAAGGTGCTACCAATAGACCATCTGATTTGGACAAAGCTATTCAACGTCGAATGCCAGCAACTTTTCGGATCGGTCTCCCGGACCTTACTCAGAGAGAACACATCCTTTCACTGATTATCTCAAATGAACCGGTGTCGGATGACATCAACTTGAAAACAATCGCCAGACTTACAGAAGGGTTGTCAGGTTCAGATCTTCACGAATTGTGTCGAAACGCTTCTGTTTACAGAGTTAGAGATTTCATGAAAAAACAAAACAGTCGAGTGAGTATCTTGAAAATATTTATTTAATGAAAATCAAAAAATCACATGAGATAAACTCAATAAGAATTTTTTAAAGTCACTTGAGATCAACTCGAGAAGACGGGACATCACAAACACCCATGTTTATGAACTCAAATATAGAAAAAAACCTAAATTTGATTTCAATCTTATTGGGACTTGAACCTAGACCAGCCTGACCGCTAAGACAAAGCCTTAGCAACATACCTGAAATGATATGCGAATATTACTTTTAACTCAAAACATTTATTACTTGAATTGGCATTTACTTGGTAGAAAAATAAGCATTCTAATTGCACACTGGAAAGATTTTTTTTTTCTTCACATTAATTATTGTGCCTGTGTGGTCAAGTGGTCAACGTCGTTGGCTACCGCTACAGAAGGCACGGGTTCGAATCCCAGTACGGGCAGTTTTATAAATTGATTTTTCAATCGATTTATGAATTTCTGTTCAAAGGCATGGATGTATGTGATGTCTTGAATTACCCCCCTCCCACCCATCCTATCCCATGAATGAGGCGTATTGAGAGCGCTTAGCTAACTACTAGTCCTGTCTTAGCCCTTTCCTTCTATTCCTACTCTCTTTGGAAAAAGAGAGGTTGAGCAACTGAGTAACAAGCAGTTCTCGTAGAAATACTTCTGTTGAGATAAACTCCATTAGGAGTCCATATTGGGAGCAGACATGGTAAAAAAAAAATATATATATTTTACCGTTGTATTCAATTAATTATGATCTAATATATAAAAATGAATGTTTGTTTCTTCGTACTTTATGCTTTGCCACACCGTTGATTTTATTGACCTTATTAAAAAAGCATATTATACTTATTAGTGATTTTTGTTTCAGACTGCCAGCGTTTCACCTTTGCCAGAAAATTCCGAATCTACCTCGGAATGCCAAGAAGCTCTCCGCCCTATAACTATGGATGACCTTTTAACATCGTTTAAGAAATTCAAAGAGTCCAATAATTTTGCATCAACTACCTGGCAATTACAGTAAATTTGGTGAACATTCTTGTAAATAGTTAAATATGATCATTAAATATTTATATGCTAGTTAGTTTAGGGCGATGTTGACTTTTTTTTAGTGGAATGTTAAAACGATCTTTATGTACACGGCAAGATTCAAGTTATCGTGAGAAATAAAATTTGAACAGCGAAGAATTGTGTGTGGAATTTCTGAACTTAAACTGCTGAACAGCTGCAGTGATCTTTGCTATTGGATATATAGTAATGCAAAAACGTGCAAACCTTCGTATTATGCATTTTTGTTTTTTGTCTCTAGCTAAAATACATTTTCTAAAAAATGTAAATACATACAAAGCTATATTGCCTATACAATTAACAATATGAACCTCTGAGAGGTGAAGTGAGCCAACTTATAATTTATGAAACAATTAGTTAGATGTGTTATAATATTCTACATGTCTTAAAGTATCGTAAAGGTGAAGTGAGCTCAGTAAATACCAGGCCTTCGAACCAGAACTGAACCGAAAACCAAAAGCTGTTATTTTTTCTGGAACGAAAACCAGAACCTAACTGAAAAAAAATATCATATTTTTTCAGTTCAGTGCATAATTTGGGCAAATCGGTAAATTCCTGGGTTTCTTGATTCGAGCTGAACTGAAAACTGTTATTTTTGCCGGAACGCAAACCGATATATAGCGAAAAAATAGCGGTTCGAAGCCCTGTTCGAACCGAAGCTCGGTGAATACACTTGCTGTGTATTTACCGAGCATTTCCATTATTGGTATTGAGTTAAAATGTATTGAATATTTTTTTTTACTTGTATCTATTACAACGGTATTCTGAGCAGAGGATCAAATGGTTTTTATGAACATTGCAATGTGTAACCGTCTACCTGCAATGGATACAAAAGAGTCGTTTTAGGGGCTGATCTGGTCCGTGCCACACGGCTATGAGTTCTGCATTCTTCTTTCTCAGTTACACTTGTCCCGTGCTCTTTAAAACTATTACGAATATTTACTATTGTTCTAATAATTATAACGTTGCATAAATGCCTAAAATTAAAAAAATCGCGAAAAAAAAGTAACTTGGTTCATATATTGTATAACATGTGAGAGAAAGCCGCCCGCTATGAATACTTTCACTGTTATCATACCTTAGAAGTTTTTAAAATATAAATAATAAGGTCATTATTATTATCAAAGCATTTCAAAGATGTTCAGAGCAATTGTGTTTGCGCTTTTTTGGTTTTAATTTTAGCATATTTTCTGCCATGTTTTTTACCATAATTTTGGTAACAACCTCGACATCAGTTTATCCACTGTAACAAATTATTTTATGCATGGAAAGTCAATGCGACACAAGATACGACACTGTACGACTTACTAAATAATTTAAAAAGCGAGCAGTCTCCAGCGCAACAACCTCTGAGGACTGCGTGCAAGTTGGCTGGCACGGTGGATTTGAATAAATCATTGATTGCCTCCGTGACGGACAACTTACTGTGGCCAGGATATAAAAAATAATATACATCATAATGAAAATTATATCTTATTAACTACTACTTAAAAAACAAAGAATAATTTTAAAAACTTGTTGGCGATCGATGTGTTAAACATTGGATATCTAAAAGTTATTTGATATCTAGCCTTTGCGATTTTTGAAAACATCGTTATTCATTTTCTCTATATTAAAATGACTTTCAAAAATCATTTGTTAAACTTGTAAAAATATATAAATAATAAAAATACTTTTTATATACCTGTGATATAAGTGTTAGCCACGTTCCCCAGTTCTGTCGGTGTTATCTGACTTTTCGAGATTCGAATAGTCTACTCAAAATAAGCTACACTATCGAATATCACTTGAAATTTTAAGTTGTCTAATAGATATATATTCAAACAAAATTATATTATATTAAAAAAATCTCAATTATTTTTTTTATTCATGCTCCCAATGTGGAACATATGGCCTCCTAATGGAGTTATCTCTAATCGAAGTTTTTTTCTACGAGAGCTGCTTGTAACTCAGTTGCTCAACCACTCTTTTTCGCAGAGAGGAGGAATAGAAGAATAGAGTTAACAGGACCGGTGGTTAACTAATCACTTTCACTACGCCCCGATCATTTTAGGATTTGATGGGAGAGATGGAATTTTTAGACATCACAAACACCCTTCAAACTGCCTGCCCTCAAACAGAAATCAATTGAAAAAAGTCGGTTCCTACTGTGAACTTATGAGATCCGTCACAAAAGTCCACAACGTTCGTTTGCTACGAACCCGATTTCTTACAAAAAATTATTACGAAGATTTAATATATTACTGAGGTTACGAAATTCCCAATAATAAATACAAGCTAGTTCTTGTGAGTGTCGGTTAAGTTTGTGATAGTTTAGAAGTCTTGTAAAATGTAGCATCAAGTACATTGATGGCGGTAGACCTTTTCATGTGAGGAAGCTACACTATTTTTGTTGTGAACTCATTTCGGAAACTTCTAATGTAATAATTTTTAAAAGTGATATAATTTACTTAGACTAATAAATACACAAACTTTTTTTTGTGTTGGTTTAGGCGATTTATTTTTGTAATCATTTGTTTATCTATATAAGACAAAAGGTCGCATTTAATGGCCCATAATTCTTAAGGTTGGCAAACCTCGTTTGAGAAGAATATTCTAGCATTGTTGATTTATTATTGATTGAGTTGTATTGAATCAAATTCTTTAAACATAAAAGCATGAAAAAAATGTTCGATTTCCGATATTTAAAGAATCATAGCTCAAAAATGAACATTAGCTTCAAATAAATCACCGAGTGTCGTAATATGAAATGCTAAGTATGAAAATTAAAAATCTAGAAAATATTAGCATATACTAAAACTAGTCTCAACATTATTTAGGTATTTCTTTCAGGTTATTAGTCCATAATCCATTTGTGTCATGTGGACAGTTCGAATCATCGTTTTAAAATTAAGAAGTGTCAATTATGGCATTGCCTATTCCCAAATATGTATATTCTTAACCTTTCATGAGTACCGCCAGATTTGTGCGTCCAAATGTTTTGTTTTTTATTGAATTGTAATTATTTCTACACTTATGGATAAAAAACATATATATCTATGATTTTTTGCACTCACATTATTTTTGTTATATGTTGCAAATAAACAAAAGAATTTTTAAAAAAAGTTAATACTTGTAAACAAATCGGTAGCCACATAATATTGAGTGTAAAATCCCATATTAACGATTCCCTCTGGTTTACTCAGTTAGCTAAAACTCTAATCTTTTTTACCTTAAATGTTGATATTAATCAATGTTGATTTTGGACAGAATTCCCCCTTTTTTGACTTTCAGATTGGATTCATTCGTTTTTACTTTTTTTATTGTAATCTCGACCGCCAATGTGACTCAAACCGACAAACTACGCTTTTTCTCATTTAAATATAGATTGTATATAGTATTTTAGTATTATTAGTGACAAATTTAGATTTCTATCTTCGTTTTGCTTTAACTTAAAAATTCTTTGTAACATAGTGGATTCAACTTTAAGTGTATGTAATACATCAATGAATAAATAACGTAATTTCGGAGACGGCTCTTCAATAACGTGAAGAAGATTATCTTATTATCATAATAATAGTAATCTTTAAAGCTGTTGTTTTTTTATTTTTATCTTTTCAAATTATTATTTGTCAAATATGGATTTGAAAAACAATGTTTGTACATTTGCTTAATCATTATTTAATATTAGTATTTCAATTCGTTCAGTGTTATATTATTTATTGAGAGTGCAGCATTTTTCTGTTATATAAAGCAGATTGCACAATGTTTGACATATTTTTTTCTATAATTATTAATGGCACTCGAGTGCAAGCTTCCAAATTGACGCTTTCATATACAATAATGTTAAAGTATGGAAATTACTATAAAATTTTTTGATTAGTCCGATTTGGCAACACCAATTAAAACAATAACTTTAATATTATTTGGTGTCAAACTTTGGTGGAGTGTCATTATAATAACCTGTGTAGTACATAATACACATTTCAATTATCTATCACAATATTTTGTTAGTAATTTAATGTGCGAGCTTATCATCTTGATTCAGTAGCCAATAATAAAATTACAGTACAGTAAAACCCCCATTTACACTAAAGTCATGTCATGTAATTTAGAGTTGCGTAATTGGGGGAGGAAATCTCAAATGGAAAAAATGCAAAACTAAGATTTCGCTTAGTTTTGCGAAAAAAAAAATGGACGAAATATTTAGTTACTAAGTGATAAAATGCAAAACGCGCGCAAAAATCAGCACACAGACAGTCGCCCAGTGATGCTTGTATAGCCAGGCACGCGTTGAATACACAGACGCTAGCCAACATTTGACTGTATGCAACGACAATGTAATGCGACCGTTCAATTGGGGGATTTGCGGCGAATATTTCAAGCCAGCTCTTAATCCAGAGTAGTGTAATTGGGGGTTCCACTGTATAATGTAGATTTTATGGCAACTACTGGTAACTAGGTTTATTTTACTGAATTTCTTCTGATTTTATAAGATTCTTTTGCGATGATAATATCTAAGCATGCCGCGATTAATATGATAGTTTGACATTATTGTCATTCCATCCAACCGTCCAAAAATATGTATTACCGTGTTTTAAAGATATTATGCGTCCTTTGTTTTCAATAATTCATAAGATTGAAGGAAGGATTTAAAAAAACTTATCCTGCTTAAACGATCTTCAGAAAGAAAAAATATTTCAGTTAATGCGCAAATATCTAGAGTACATATTCTATAATGCAGATTATAGCGTTGCCCTATGTATAGGCTATTTTATTGAGTAGGATAAATAAAATGTTGAAAATTGTGTTGTTTTATGAAATGATGTACGCCAACCTTCAAAATATTAGTACTTAAGTCGTTGACAAAATATGTACAAAATATTGTGAAACCGAAGATTGTAATTATTCTATATGATGATGTTTGAGTGGTTCACTAAATAAACTATTACAACAAAGAATGTATTTTAATTGTAATACTGTTTTATTTTCATCCCGAATTTGGTAAATATGCTTTACAACAGTGTTCTGGAACCTTTTTGGTACCGTGGACCCCCTACAAAGTTTCTTAGGTTTCGCAGGACCCCAGTGAAAAAAATCAGAAATGCATTTAAATTTGAATCTCTTTTTGAGTTAGAATACTAAAATAAAACGATTTAATTATTGAAAAGCTTAAGGAATAATTTTCTTGTTTGTGCGTATTCTTTAAATAAATATCTTCTGTTTTATGGAATTTTATAGGGCCATACACCTGCATGATTCTGCAAGTCTTCTTTTTTGGGTTAAATTCTTGTCATTACTTACTTTAGTAGTTTTTTATAGTCCACCATTCGAGGCTTAATTAAATTTTCTGTAATTATGAAATTCCCTACTCTCTTCGAAACGAGGAAAGTTTGAGTGAATGAGTAACGAGCAGTTCTTGTAGAAAAATTCCTATTAACAGCTTAACAACCGTGAACACGTATTTAAGTCTTTGAAATCCAACGATTGCTTGCCGAGGACGCATATACGCGTCCTACGTCATACATTCTATTCTATTGAAAAATCATTTGGTTAGGATCGATTTTAATTTCAAATGTTAACGAGAGATGGTAACATACACATTGACGCAATATTTAACAAAAAAAAATAGGTTGATAATATTATGACCTATTCAAACTTAGTGACAGGGGTTCTCAACTTAAGTTTATGAAATAAATTTAAAAAATATTCCTTTAAAATATATTCTTTTATGTTACATTACCGTAGCAAATATAAATTTGCTATAATGTAATATGTATAAAAGCACTTGTCAATTTGAAGAGATATTTCACAATTTCTGGAAATGTAAGCTGTGTCTTATATCTCATTTCATGGGCAGAACAAACATGACATTTTTGTTGATACTTTAAAAAAATGATTGATAGAGGATTTTTCAATTTATCCGATAGCATGTTTGTTGGATATACAGCACGGACATGCGAAGATGTGGAAGCAACAGGTGAAATATTTTCAGCATCTGCAGATTCCACTGAATCTTGCAACAATTCTTTGGCTTTGGCCAAAAGAAAATCATTGAATTTAATTTACTATTAGGGCTTAGATTTTGAAATGCACGGAATAAAATGAATAATGCACATTGAAACAAATAAAAAAACTTTCGATGGTTTCGGCGGTAACTTTGTGGAAGTTCATTTTAATAGAAAATTTAAATTAACTTTGAATATTATAAAATTACAAAATGGAGGTTTGGGTTTTTTTCCTTTTAAGAGGAGCAAGGAGGGGGGTGTAGAATCGAAATAAAACAAACAGATAATGATACTAATGAGTTGTAATCAATCAGATTGGGATTTTTCCTTTTTAAGTTATAATTTTAAAATGTTAGAATCAATCTTGCTTCATTACTTAAGCAAACTTTGCTATAGTAAGTCTGAAGATGCCTCTGCAAGAGGCGAAACACGTGTCACAGTTAGTAACACAATACGTGGAATAATCAAAGTTAATTTAAATTTTCTATTAAAATAAAAAAACGACTTTTTAGTCCATTACTATTTTACTATTGTATCGAACAAATCATGACCAATAAATAACTCAGTCACTCTTCAATAATTTCAACATTATAAAGAAAATGAGTACCCCTGAAACACCTTCGAAGGCTTGATTATCTCTTGGCGGATCAAACTCACTCCAGTCTGCTGGTATATTTACATTATCACTCTCACTGGATGAAAGTAAATTCATCGCGCGCGGTCTAAATGTAAAATCTACATTTAAATCAGAATCACTGTCATCCGCGTTACGTGTTAAGAACCACTGGGAATCTCCGACAATGCATGCATGCTCAAAATTTTTTAAATATCATCTTTTCCGTCCTGTTTTAGATGATTACAAATAAAATGTATAAATCAAGATTACAATCATAAAAGATTAGCAAGAGAAGAGCAATTTTAAGAGACGTTTTAACCAATAGTTCAGAAGAGATTGAAATACAAGATAATACACTGATTTCTTAACAGCAACTAAAAAGAGTAAATATAATCCAATGATTTTTCAGAATGAAGGACACAAACTTACACGGGGGTGACCGGTAACATCTGCAACAGGGATGGCATGAGAAGCAGAGGTTTTTAAGCTGCGGGTATTTGTAATATGACATAATATATTATAAATATCTTGAATGTTTGTTCGATAATATTTGTATGCTGACTTCATCTTCGTTCATATACATTATTGTGTATTAGGTCAGAAAATATCGCTCAATTTGGAATATTTGCATATATGTAATAATTTTAATATGAACAAAAGGATGGGTAAGAAAAACTTGTTTTTTTGCACTTCTTCAGCAAAACAAATATGGTTTCAAGCAAAATATTTACTCACCAGTAAATTCTTGAGAACATTGTACTTTTCCATGGTTCAAATCGTTCTAGCTATCCGGGTTTCTCCTTTCGGCATCTTCAGATTCATTATAAATCTTTCAATTGAACACGAAAACAAGAGTCGCAATTGTGTATTTCCCATTAATTCATAAATGATTGTTATATTATCCATAATAAGTACTTTTTTAGGATTTTCTAAAATACTGGTTCCTCGATTTAAAGAATTTTTCCAATTAAATTATAATATATATCAAAATAAAAGCAAAGAAAACAACGTGAAAAAGTAGGTTTTGCTTATTTTAAAAGAAGATCTTTTAGTAGATTTAGGCTTTTTTCACTACACCACATAAGTATGCAATATACAGATAAAGAACCGCTGCTTAAATGGCATTGATTTGTTCGGCAAAGTATCTGGAAGCTAGAAAATTAAATTTGGTAAAGATATCTCAATTGGTTTACAAATTATAGTGAATTTAGTAAAATTACAATGTATTAATTGATTTGGCATTTATTTGGTAGAACTCCATTATAACAGATTTAAAATATCAAAGTATTTTAGTTTGCGAATTTTTCGCAAAATTGGCCGGCCGCCAGGTGAAATTCTATAAAAAACGAGCGGGCATTAAGATAAGATACTCCCATAAGGAACCCATAAGCTCCATAACAGACATATGAAAACAAATACCAATCTCGTTGTGTTGTACAACAGTTGATGACAGTTCCTCCGTACGGCTTTTTGTACATGTTAGTTCACTTTGAAGGAGACGAATTTGAGGTCCAGTTATTACTGTTCTATTATTTCTTACGTACATAAGCTTTGATTTTATTGTACAATAATTTATACTTTGTAGTGACATAGTATTTGTTAATTTGCTTGCAGATTAATGAATAACGTGAAGTGCTAAACTTTTCTCTAGCCCACCCAAGATTTTAGTTCACGAACCGCCACTGCTACTAATAATACATCTTGGTGAGAACAAGATGTCCCATTATAGAAATAGAAAAAATCAAGAAAGGTCATGTGTAGACCAAATATACATATATGGAGATGTCGGAAAGCCCTTATACCTATTCTACAGACCAGCGGGATTCCGGCATCCTGAACAGGTACTATTCATAGGACGTACTCAGCGGAACTGGAGGATGCTGGCATGTCACAGGAGGAAGCAAAGCAACTAGCGAGAAAGGAAAATCTAGAGGCTCCGCATGGTGGCCATATACTCCACATAGGGAGCGAATATGGTCAAAAAGAAGAATAACAAATCAAAGATTTAGTTTTGTGTGTCACACTAAATAATAATATAAAATAGTTTTTCAAAATATAAAACATACCTACTTTATTTACAACTAGTACAACTTTTTAATTTTGGTGACTAATCATTTAATATTTTATATTGATTGAATATTTTTATGCTTTGGCAACAGTTAATCCAATTGATATGAGTTTATCATATTCAAGTCTACATTATCTTTTGTGTTTCATACCGAATTGTCTTGTCTGTGCTATAAAATCTTTGATAAATAAAAATTCCTGATCATTGGTGTAAAGTTTCACATAATTCAATTCAATATCATGAACGATTTCATCAAACATGACACTGTACAAGAAGTTATTAAGATATCTGTGTCAACTATTTCTACATATTTCCTCACAAAATGGGTTATGAATCAAATGGATCCAACTAGTAAGAGTAAAAGCAAAGCTAAAGTAAAGGCTGAAGAATGTTTACAAAGGTATGTATCGTTTAAATATGTTTGTTTTGCGTAACACTAAAACATACATTAATTTTATATGAATTCTTTTCCATTTATTACAATAATCATACACTGTGAATAATTTAAGATTTCGACTGAAGGTGCTTGGTGGAATTTCAAATTAAGCCATTCCCATGGGCTTATCCTTTTCGCCAGAAATGGCTTTAAACTCAATGATACATTTATTTCTTATATACACACGAGACATTCATTTACGTAGCGTCAGTTCAAGTCCATCCATGCACTTGAACGCCTGAAGATGCCTAAAGCCGAAACCCGGGTCGTTAGTGACAAAATCTGTGTGAATGTACATAATTTGAACAATTCAAATTTCATACACTGTAAAGTTTATTATAAATATCACATAATATCTACTCTGCGAGTTGACTATAGCATGTTAATCATGAAAAAACACTTCATACATATATATAATAATTGACAATATATATTATTCCATTGAAAATACTGCTCTAAAACTTTATTTTTTGTTATCTAATCTAAACGTTTAAATCGGACCGCCACGTTTCAAAATGTTGCAAACTTGTGATTGTGAATATGAGATAATGATTTTTTTATTATCGATTGAATTAGTATTTACTTGGTAGAACTCCATTGTAGTAAAGTGAAAAAATAACAAAGTATTTTAGTTCTACAAATATTATTCTTTGTATAGTTGATAGCTATTTCAGTGTATGCCTTCATCAGAACTATGAAAGATAGTTCTCAACCCCTTCAGTTTTGCTTTATTTTTTTACAAATAGAAATATCAGCCTCAGATACCGATATTTAAATTTCCAAATTAAGGACTAGCTAACAAATACCCTCGTTGAGTATGTAGTCATTGATGCTGATTTTGTTTTAATCAAAAGTTTTTCGAATGAATTTCATGTTAGTGTGTCGAGGCGAGAAGGTTAGCACTTCATTACCAGTTTGTAATTGAGCCAAGCGATTGGTCTAAAACAGCCATACTCACCTTTTTTTTCCTCCGGCCGCATTCTGATTTTTGCTTCTCAACGTGGGCTGCAAAATATTTGCAGTAAACTGTAAATATAACACATACTATACTCCACACATATGTATGTATTATGATGTCAAAATAAAACTATTTTATTTTATTTTATGTAATTTATTTTATGTAAACATACATATGTATACATTCATGAGTATTAATGTATTTTTCATAGTAAAAAATAACAATGCTCAACAAATTAAAAATACGTAAAAAGTACACAAAAATACCAATGTATCCAAAATATTAAATCGTTTACTTAAAAATGAATGTGAATTTTGATATTGAGTCAAACTTTTAACTATCTTTTAAAAATATTTGGTGACTATAATCATAACATAAGAACTGATTGGGCCGCAGGTTGAGTATGGCTGGTCTAAAGCATGAATAAGAGTACATTTTAAAACAAAAACTATAATCAAAATCAATGTCTTGGAGATTTCCATCTCTGAGTAAAAAGTAATATCTTTAGTTTTCGAAATATAAACGAAAATAGTGCCTTCAACAAAACACATTTGGTAAATGCATCAGAAAATACAAAAAGTTATAAAATATGTATTTCATAAGCTTGATAATAAATAATAATTAGAATATCATAAAAATGTATTCTACTATAATTGTAAAATTTAAATGACTTTCAATAATTGATCTACGAGACATCATAATATTGCATTTTTTTCTAGTCAAAACGAAAAAACGATATCTCCTTTTATTAATTGATTTGGCATTTACTTGGTAGAACTCCATTTATAACATTAGAAATAACAAAGTATTTTAGTTCTACAGTTTTTAATAATTTTATGCGTTTATAGCTATTTCGGCTTGCGCCATCGTCAGAACTATGTTTAAACTAATATTTTGCTCAGCTATATATACTGGCTCTGAAGAGATACACAATGCATCAAGTTATTCACTCTAACATCCTAATTATAATGACAATATTACACTTATCAAATGTGATTCTAGTTTTTCAAAGAACGATTAACAATCTGGGTTTATTTCTTAAAACATTAATTAGGATAAAATTAAAATGATATTTATTATTAATGACATTACATAAAATTTATTAACTATGGCTTTATTGTTGAACAACAAAAAGCAATATGGGATTTTTAAAAGTAAATTAGGATAAATTATACTAATATTTATTATTAATTACAATAGGGGTTTTAACAATGGTGATGGATTAATAATCGTATGTTCGTTTAAGATGTTTTGTTTATGCCTATTAATCTCAAGTTGTTCTAATAAATTAAATTTTTGACCCTTATGACAAAGATGCAAAACGGTTGGCTCTAAGCTTAAGCTAATGTCATGAGACTCGGTCAAAAAATGGTTTGCAACTTTTTGTACTTTTATTTACCTACGTAAGTCTACACTGTATATTTCGTACGTTTACACTGTTTTATTAGCACATCAAGTCAGCCAATGGACGTTAAAGCACAATATAATATACTCTACTAATATACTACAATATAATATACTAATATACTATATAGCGAGCATTGACCAACTGGTCGTGCTTATTAAATATATCATATGTGATGGACGCTCACATAAAATTAATTTGCAATTCAATGATTTTGGTTTCATCAAAATTTAATAACAATTTTATTTTGTGTCAGTGAAATTTTTATATACGTTATATTATTAACACATTGGTTACGGATGACTCGTATACGAGTCTTTTCGCCGGTCTGACTTACGCGTTGAAATATATACATCCAATGCGACAAATGTTTTAGATTCTCTATGCAGATGGCGTAACAAATGATTGATGCATCATTTAAAAAATAAAATATTAAAATATATGCACAAATATTTTTTTTATTCGGTGATTTCGGCGATGAAAAATCAGCAGACAGTTAAAATAAAACTTTAAAAAATAGGCCACCAAAATATAAGCAATTGTAGGCTAAAAATAGGCTTTTATGTTTTCTAATTTTGTTTTGAAATAAAATAAACAGGAGTAAATGTTTATTTGACTTGTTATTTATTACGTTTTCGATGAAATATATAATTCTATGTCAAATACCCAATTTTCTATATTAAAAAATACAAAAGATGAGTATCGCTAATAAAAGCAGGCTAAAATATATAAAGTATTATGCAACAAAGTGTTGCACAACTGGTGTCCAAATTATTTTTTTGAATGTCAAATAGTTTTAAAGTTATACTATTTTTTCAAAAGTACCTAATTTTTTGCAAAATTTCGCAAAAATGCCCCGATGCGAATGAGTTAATACATAGAATAAAATGCACATCTCGTTGTATCAGTAACTCATTTTCATCAAAATCATCACATCAATAGAATATTTATTTATATCGTATTTATGATAGAAAAAATGTAATAATTTTCTCATATACTTTTATTTAGACTCGGTCTTAAAAAGAAATCAGGGAATGAAGTTCTCAATTTAACTGATTATGAAATGATGATTGCTGCACATTTAGTTGTTCCTGAAGACATAGAAGTAAGTGAAGCAGTTTACGTGAAATTCTTTTAGTGATTACCTAAAAAACATCTTGCACTTTTCACTGTCAATTTTTTGTGGAAATAAAATGCAACATTGTGCATTGAACTAATGATCGGGGGGTTGTGCTGGCATCAGTTGAAATTGGCTGCTTTGAGTGAATCCGGTCCTGATCATTTTATCAAATAGTGGAATATTTATTTTCATTTAATGCTATATTTTTCATGAAGTGTTCATATATTTTGAATGTTCACTTCTAGGTCGGTTGGTCCAACATTGCTGGCTTGGATGATTTGATTCAGGAACTGAGAGAAACTGTGATTCTTCCCATACAAAAACGAGGGCTATTCACTGACTCCCGTCTAACGCATCCTCCGAAAGGTGTCTTATTACATGGACCTCCGGGTGGTTAATTTTACACTTTTTGATTTCGAAAAACAATATATTTTTTTTATCTACAGAACATTTTAGATATTAGAACAAAAAGCTAAAAGATATTAGAACAAACTTAAAAATACTGACATGTGAGGCTTGTAGAGTGTGCAGAAATCGATAATGATTTTAATTTGTTAACATTATTTCTTATTGAATAACTATGTTTATACTATCATGCCATGTAAAAACAGAGTTATTACAGAAATGTCGATATTAAATTAAGTATGGGATATGATTATGTGAAGATTTTTTTTTAAGCTTTGGGTGAATATGGTTTAACGGTTTTTAAATACAATCATTTTCTATAAACATATATAAAATATATCAATATTTTAAGAATAAACTTTTGATAAACTAATTTCAAGAAGCAAAAGCAAAATATTTAAAAGTGCAAAATTTAATATGTTTATTGTTTTAGGTGTCGGCAAGACATTGATTGCGAAGGCTATAGCTAAAGAAGCGAAGACTCGCTTTATAAATCTTGACATATCTATTCTCACTGACAAATGGTATGGCGAATCACTTAAGCTGACTGCGGCCGTTTTCAGTTTGGCTGGAAAGCTACAGCCGTGCATTGTGTTCATTGATGAAATTGACTCATTTTTACGTTCCCGCAATCAGAACGACCACGAAGCTACGGCAATGATGAAAGCGCTATTTTTGAAATTATGGGACGGACTCACTACGGATCCGAATTGCACCGTCATCATAATGGGTATGCAATTTCATAAATCACCGAAAAAAGATAGCCTTAACGAAAGGATTGTTTCGTTTAGTAATTACTTCTTGGGATAAATTTTGAGAGGTTTCATCTAACATTATTATATGTTGTATGTTAGGTGCTACCAATAGACCTTTTGATTTGGACAAAGCTATTCAACGCCGAATGCCAGCAACTTTTCGGATCAGTCTACCGGACCTTACTCAGAGAGAACACATCCTTTCTTTAATCATCTCAAATGAACCAGTGTCAGAAGACATCAACGTGAAAACAATCGCCGAACTCACAGAAGGGTTGTCAGGTTCAGATCTTCACGAATTATGTCGAAATGCTTCTGTTTACAGAGTTAGAGATTTCATGAAAGAAAAAAACAGTCAAGTGAGTATCCTGAAAATATTTATTTTACGAAAATCAACATATATTTTGACATCAAAAAATCATATGAGATAAACTCAATGAGAATTTTTTCAAGTCACTTGAGATCAACTCTTGAAGATGCGACATCACAAACACCCATGTTTATGAAGTCAAATATAAGAAAAACCTTAATTTGATATAGATCTTACTGGGACTTGAACCTAGACCGGCCTGACCGCTAAGACAAACCCTTAGAAACCTACCTGAAATTATATGCGAATATTGCTTTTAACTCAAAACATTTATTAGTTGAATATGCATTTACTTAGAAAAATAAACACATTCTAATAGCACGCTAGAATGTTATTTTTTTCTTGTCATATAATTACTGTAAATATTGTACTGTTGTTTTCAATAAATTATATTAATAAATGAAAACATAGGTTCATAGGAAAAAGAAAATATGATAACATTTGTAATCGGGTGGCAATAGTTGTGTACGAGGATTATCAAAATCGAGTAAATAAATTGTGTTTAAAAATGGCAAACATGCAGTGAATGCATAATAATATCAACTGTAGAAAGGAAAAAGGACGTTACCCACACATGTTCTTTTTTCTTGGTTTTTATATTTTACAAGGCCATCTTTTTCAAACTTAAAAGCTAAATTTAGATACTAATTCGGCATTTGCAGGTTGCATCCTTTTGATAGAACGTGTATCAAGTTGAATTTGAATATACTGTGGGTTACATCCTTTTTCCTTTCCACAGTCGATATACATACAGTAATTCCTTGACTAACGTGATTAGCCGCCTGTGTGGTCGAGTGGTCAACGTTGTTGGCTTCGGCTACGGAGGGCCCGGGTTCAAATCCCGGTACGGACAGTTTTATAAATTGATTTTTCAATCGATTTATGAATTTCTGTTCAAAGGCATGGATGTATGTGATGTCTTGAATTCCCCCCTCTCACCCATCCTATCCTATGAACGGGACGTATTGAGAGCGATTAGCTTACCACTAATCCTGTCCTAGCCCTATCCTTCTATCCCTACTCTCTTTGGAAAAAGAGAGGTTGAGCAACTGAGTAACAAGCATTTCTCGTAGAAACACTTCTGTTGAGATAAACTCCATTAGGAGTCCATATGCTCCACATTGGGAGCGGACATGGTTAAAAAAAAAAAAACGTGATTAATTCGTTCCGAAGGTTTTCGCGTAAGTCAAGTTTTTTTTTCTGTGGCCCTCATACCTGTTTTGTACTATTGAAGTATGAGTGTTATAAGGCGCGAGACTTTTTATTTGTCTTTCAAACCCTTCCCATGAAAATTCAAATTTTAAAATCCCATGATTTTACGATTTCCCAAAATGAGCACCATGAGACTTTTTTTTTTTAGCTCTTCTCAGACATTCTTATTTCTAAAATAAAAATTTACGTATTTTGGAAAATTTGCATGTGGCCCCCCTAAACTTTACTGTGGCTCCCCTAAAAAAATATCTCTGTGGCCCCACTGTTGAGAAACCCTGGTCTAGATCATTGTTTCTCAACTGCGGTTCATGTGGAACGAACGATAACAAGTCAAAATGCTAAAATGCACAGCTCCCACAAAAAAGATAAGGCGAATGAAATAACGCTCTAAAAATTTTGTCACTGCCACCTTAGGTCAGGCACGGGCAAACTGAGGCCCGCTGGCCGCGTATTTTTCTGCAGCCCGCGAGCAATATTATATTTTTTTAATTATTAATTTAAAAAATTCATGTTTTTATCTTTTAGAGCATTTTTAAAAAAGGATTGAAAATAAATATAATAATCATTATTTTTGGATCAACCTATAAATGTGAATAAATCTTCAATCATGAACCTCAATAAAAATTCTTTACGATCAAACATCACTGATGAAAATTTACAAGTTTTAAGAATCTTAACTACAAAATTAACAACTGAATTGTAACTAGACGTAAAACAGTTCCAATCCTCTCATTAGATTGTTTTTTTTTTTAGATAAATAGTGTACATAGAAAAATGGTATTTTACTTGCGGCCCGCCGCTAATTTTGAATTCCTGAATTTGGCCCTACATCCGAAAAGTTTGCCCCCGCTGCCTTAGATGATACTGAACAATTATTGGCTTAAAACGCAATTTACCGAATTGTGTCGCTTAAGATCTTTTGCCGATCATGAGTCAAATATATTATTTTTAACTTGTTCTGCTTAATCATGTCCTGTTTTGTAATGTTTGTTTTAGTCATATTCTATTGAGCAGTGGATCTTAACCTTTTTAGTGACCCACACCCCCATGAATCTGAAAATATGTTCTCGCACCCTATTAAAAATTTATTTACGTATTTGTAATACATTTAATGTACATTTTTTTATATATGTCTAAATAGAAACTTCTCCCGCACCCTGGAAATGCATTCTCGCACCCCATCACTGTTTTTAAGTACCCTACTCAGAGAGAACAAATCCTTTCACTAATTATCTCAAATGATCCGGTGTCGGAAGCCATCTACCTGAAAACAATCGTCGGACTCATAGAATGGTTGTCAGGTTCAGATCTTCACGAATTATGTCGAAATGCTTCTGTTGACAGAGTTAGAGATGTCATGAAAGAACGAAACAGTCGAGTGAGTATCCTGAAAATATTTATGTAAATATTAATATTTTGAAATCAAAAAATCATATGAGATAAACTCAATGAGAATTTTTTTAAGTCACTTGAGATCAACTCGAGAAGACGGGACATCACAAACACCCATGTCTATGAACTAAAATATTAAAAAAACCTTAATTTGATTTCAATCTTACTGGGACTTGAACCTAGACCGGCCTGACCGCTAAGACGAAGCCTTAGAAACCTAGTATAGAAACAGTTGTATTCAATAAATTATTATAATAAATAAAAATATAGGTACGTATAAGAAAATGAAAATATGAAAACATTTGTTATCGGGTGGTAGGTAAAAGTTGTGTAGGATTATCAAATACGATAGTAAACAAATTTCTTAGGGTTTAATTAATACATAGATAAGACAAAAATAATATTTTTAACTTTTTCTGTTTAATCATATTCTGTCTTGTTCTTTTGGGTCTTAGACATGGAACCATATAAACTGGCTTAGATGAGATACACAATACATCTTTTCAATTATTTTAACATCCTAAATTATGTATAAAAATACAAAGTAATTAATTCGCATCATGTTTTTCCAGGAAAATTTTAATTTAGAAGATTATGTATAATCCAGGGCTGTGGAGTCGTGTAAAAAAAAGACGACTTTGACTTCGACTCCGAGGAAAAAAATCGTTTTAACTTATATATATATATGTACTAGCTGACCCGACGAACTTCGTACCGCCTCAGAATCAATAAATGTTGTAATAAAAATAATAAAACATTTTTAGTACTTTTTCCACATAAAATTTATTTGATCGGGACAGGTTTCGCTCATCGCGAGCATTATCAACTGAGTTATTATCATCTGAGCATTATCACCTGTTTATAATGCTCGCGATGAGCGAAACCGCCCCTGATCAAATAAATTTTATGTGGAAAAAGTACTAAAAATGTTTTATTATTTTTATTATAATGCCATTCCACCAAGTATTGACAGTGAACACCTTAAAAGTGAATAAATGTTCTGTTAACTTGATAACTTGAAGCATGATGACTACCGAGTCAACCTTCAGTTGTAAATTGCGCGGCGGCAAGCCAGGCAGATCCAATAAATTTAAAAATTAAGTTGCATAGTTGGTTGCTTCGTCTTCGTTTGTTACACGGTCGATAGATTTGAAGGAATGCAGTGGACCAACGATTTGATTTTGAATTGTGAAATTTAAATGATCCACATCTTTGTTCTTCGCCGCAAGAATTGCTCGTTCATTCAACCAATTGTGATTTTTGTGATTAGATGTTCGGGAACATTTTGTTGATGAAGCCGTCCTTCGTTGAGACGAAATTACTAAAATTCGGCGAAAACGAAATCAATCCGTTCGATTCGTCAACAGGAACACGGTCGTTACCGACAATAGTCGAAGATCGTTTTCTAGCTTAAAGCATGTTTCTCTTCTCCTTCGGGGCCGAGCTAATAATCCTCAAATTCTCATGACTATTAATTTACATGCTCCCAATTTATTCTTACGTGGGCAAAACTATGAGCAAAAACTTTTATTTCTAAAAACTTATACCTCGCTTAAGAGGTATGAGTCACCAGTTCCAAGGGCCGTTAGATTGATCAACGCATTGCCTAGAGAAGTGGACATTTTTAGTGATAATATTTGTGAACTGTTTGTAAAGTTTTACTATTTTATTTCTTGATTTTTTATGTTGATTTTGATGTATTATGTAGTTTTATTTTATATTTTGTCTTATAATATTTTTCAAGTACATGGCAAATTGACGTCAGCTGTTATGTCATGTACTGTAATTTTAATTTTTAACAATAAATAAATAAATAGTCAGTAATTGCTTGGAGAAATCTTCGGCAGATGGATCGTTTAGCAATGCAACTCGCATGTTTGTCGTCAGCTGAAGTTTCTTCACATAGCACCAGAGTCAATGATTTGAAGCAAGCGTGTATTTCATCGGCAGCGGTCGATCTTGGAATGACTGGTGGAAATCGCCAGATAGTACAATCATTGCGCCTCCGAAAGATCTCGAGTCATTGCACAGATCTTTCATAGTTCGATTGAGTGCTTCCAATGCGCATTTGTGCGCCATTGTCCATTCATCCCAGGTGATGATTGTATTTGCTACCAAAAAATTTGCCATTGCCGAGTGTTTCGCCTTCTATCTACGTGGCCGCTATTCCAGAAGAAAAAACTGCTACAGCAATTTTTTATCTCGCACGAACAGTGGCCATAATCAATGATATGAGGAATGTCTTTCCAGCTCCACTGGCCGCATCGAGGAAAAATAAGCCACCATTTCCATCATCAATTACCTTCATTAACGTATCGTAAATTTCCTTCTGTTGAGGGTTCAACAGTGGTACATTCGTTCAAACTGATTGGTTCAATGCATCTCGATCATATTCACGTTCACGTTCCGATTCTCGATTGAAAGCGTCGTTCATTCCACGATCTGGCGTTGTCATTCCTAACTTGACTAACAAACTGCCGCACATAAGGAAACACATGTTTTCGATCAAAAGCAAAGCCTGGTTATGTATCTCTTCATTCATCTCGAGATCGGGATTCCCTGAACTGACACGAATTCGATGTAAAATGTATTCGGACATGTCATCCTTGTACTTGTTCCACAGTTCACGGGGATTTGATGGGAAGCATGTCAAAATAATGATAGAAAATAATGTGCGTATCTGACTTAGAGATTCAGAAACAATTTATTCAGCGATTGTCATGTCCCAATGAGTATCATTTTCAAGCAAATCAAGCTGTTGACATGCAAGTAGAAGCATTCGTCATTTTTCGGATGAACTGTGTAAATTCAACCAAGAGCATCAGTAGTCATTCGGATGATCAGGAACCGCATCGCCTTGCTTTCGACGTTAAAATTTCTTCGATGTAGCTTTCCAAGTGTAATAACGTGGCATCTCAAAGTAGAGCAACGTTCGTGCAAACAGTTATACCTAATTATAAACATAACCTTATTTCAATATTATCCGATTTTCTTTCGTTTTCATTTCATATCATCGATTTTTTTATTCTGATCCATACTCTAATTTTAAAATCATTTAAAAGTCAATCGTACGCAAAAGAAGCAGAAACAAATGAATATAGGAAAAATTGCCACCTAGCGGATGAAATCTGCAAAGACATTTTTATTATTTCAAGCTGTTCGCCATTTGAAAACTGTATGAGAATATTAATTTTCTTCATAATTTATTTTCCGTGTTATTTTTCCGATGTTTTAATGCTTATTCTGCTATTCTAGGCGGATACGAATTTAATAAATCAAAGATCATTAAAATCAGCCAAGTTATAGCCAAGTTATACGTGGTGTAACAAACCCCACTTTGTTTTATATATATAGATTCCATCAGATCATCTTTAGTCAGCCAAGCATGAAATATCAACACTTTGGCTTATTCTGTTTGAATACACATCATTAAATATATTATTCAAAAAAAATTCGAGCCATTCATTTTTCACGACTCTGACTCCGGCCAAAATACTGCGACTCCGACTCCACAGCCCTGGTATAATCAAAGAGAAAAGTAATAATTATAAAACTAAAATAGGTTGATTTTATTGACCTTATTAAAAAAGCATACTATACTTATTACTGATTTTTGTTTCAGACTGCCAGCGTTTCCTCGGAATGCCAAGAAGCTCTCCGCCCTATAACTATGGATGACCTTTTAACATCTCTTATGAAATTTAAAGAGTCCAATAATTTTGCATCAACTACCTGGCAATTACAGTAAATTTGGTGAACATTCATGTAAATAGTTAAATATGATCTTTAAATATTTATATGCTAGTTAGTTTAGGGCGATGTCGACTTTTTTTTAGTGGAATGTTATTTTTAGTGGAACGATTTTTATGTACACGGCAAGATTCAAGTTATCGTGAGAAATAAAATTTGAAAATTAGTGTGTGGAATTTCTGAACTTAAGCTGCTGAACAGCTGCAGTGATCTTTGCAATTGGATATAGTTATGCAAAATCGTGCAAACCTTCGTACTATGCATTTTTATTTTTTGTGTCTAGCTAAAATACATTTTCTACAAAATGTAAATACATACAAAGCTATATTGCCTATACAATTAACAATATGAGCCCCTGAGAGGTGAAGTAAGCCAACTGGTATTTTAGGAAACAATTAGTTAGATGCGTTATAATATTCTACATGTCTTAAAGTATCGTAAAGGTGAAGTGAGCTCAGTAAATACACAGCAAAAGTGTATTTACTGAGCTTTTCCATTATTGGTATTGAGTTAAAATGTATTGAACATTTTTTTTTCACTTGTATCTATTACAACGGTATTCTGAGCAGAGGATTAAATGGTTTTTATGAACATTGCATTGTGTAACCATCTACCTGCAATGGATACAAAAGGGTCTGCATTATTCTTTCCAACGGTTACACATGTCCGGTGCTCTTTAAAACTATTACCAATATTTACTATTGTTTTAATAATCATAACGTTGCATAAATGCCTAAAATTGCGAAAAAAAAGTTACTTGATACACATGTGAGAGAAAGCCGCCCACTATGAATACTTTCACTGTTATCATATTTATGAAGTTTTTCAAAATATAAATAATAAGGCCATTATTGTATACATTTTGAAATAACAAAAATTATTGTTACTGCCTATAAATCGAGTAAAAAAAAATTTAAATACTGTAAATCTATTGTGGACCTGGTGGAATATTTTTATTTTATTTTGTGGACCAGAAAAGGTTAAATTAACAAAAAGTCATTTTTAATTTAGCAACGGCGATGTTCATTATCAAAGCATTTCAAAAACGTTCAGAGCAATTATGTTTGCGCTCTTTTTGTTTTAATTTTAGCATATTTTCTGCCATGTTTTTTAACATAATTTTGGTAACAACCTCGACATCAGTTTATCCACTGTAGCAAATTATTTTATGCATTTAAAGTCAATACGACACAAAATACTGTACGACTAACTAAATAATACTACCTAAAAAACAAAAAATAATTTTAAAACCTGTTGGCGATCGATGTGCTAAACATTGGATATCTAAAAGTTATTTGATATCTAGCCTTTGCGACTTTTGAAAATATTGTTATTCATTTTCTTGATATTAAAATGACTTTCAATAATCATTTGTTAAACATGTAAAAATGTACGTTTTATATACCTGTGATATAAGTGTAAACCACGTCTCCCAGTTTTGTCGGTGTTATCTGATTTTTTGAGATTGGAATAGTCTTCTCAAAATAAGCTACACTTTATCGAATGTCACTTGAATTTTTTAAGTTGCCTAATAGATATGGCCTAAGTTGTTAATGTTAAGTTGTCTAATAACATATGGCCTCCTAAAGAAAGTCCTCTAATTGAAGTATTTTTCTACGAGAACTGCTTGTAACTCAGTTGCTTAACCTCTCTTTTTCGCAGAGAGGAGGGATAGAAGAATAGACCTAGGACAGGACCGGTGGTAAACTAATCACTCCCACTACGCCTCGATCATTTTAGGATTTGAAGGGAGAGATGGAATTTTTAGACATCACAAATACCCATGCCATATTGAGTGTGCAGCATTTTTCTGTTATATAAATCAGATTGTACAATGTTTGACATATTTTTTGTTTAATTATTAATGGCACTCGAGTGCAAGCTTCCAAATTGACGCTTTCATAAACAATAATGTTAAAGTATGGAAATTACTATAATAATTTTTGATTAGATTCCGATTTGGCAACACCAATTAAAACAATAACTCTAATATTATTTGGTGTCAAACTTTGGTGGAATGTCATTATAATAACCTGTGTAGTACATAATACACATTTCAATTATCTTTCACAATATTTTATTAGTAATTTAAGGTGCGAGTTTATTATCCGGTTACATCAAAAAACCTGAAATTTGAATCGTTCAAACTATGTACATTCTCACAGATTTTGTCACTAACGACCCGGGTTTCGCCTTTCGGCATCTTCAGGCATTCAAGTGCACGGATGAACTTGAACTGACGCTTAGTAAATGAAAGTTTCGTGTTTATATAAGAAATAAATGCATCACTGAGTCCAAAGCCATTGCTGGCGAAAAGGATAAGCTCTCATGGGAATGCCAACAGATTTGAGTAGTAAGTAATTTCAAGAATTATATTATTTGTTTGCCGGGTCGTTTGTGACAAAATCTGTGAGAATGTACATAGTTTGAACGATTCAAATTTAATATTGAAATTCCACCAAGCACCTTCAGTCGAAATCTTAAATTATATCAAAAAACCTTTTGGACACTTGATTCAGTAGCCAATAATAAAATTACAGTACAGTAAAACCCTCATTTACACTAAAGTCGGAACCGTGTTATTTGGAGTAGTGTAATTGGGGGAGTGAATCTCATACAAAATTTGGGATTTTGTTTTTTCCACAAAAAATGGAAAACTAAGATTCCCCTTAGTTTTGCAAAAAAAAAAAAATGGACGAAATAATTAGTTACTAAGTGATAAAATGCAAACCGCGCGCAAAATTCAGCACACAGACAGTCGCCCAGCGATGCGTGTATAGCTTGGCATGTGTTGAATACACAGATGCTAGCCAACATTTGACTGTATGCACCGCACAGACGGCCGTCTCGTAGCAACGACAATGTAATGCGACCGTTCAATTGGGGGATTCGCGGCGAATATTTCAAGCCAGCTCGTAATTCAGAGTAGTGTAATTGGGGGTTCCACTGTACAATGTAGATTTTACGGCAACTACCAGTAACTAGGTTGTTTTACTGAATATTTTATAAGATTCTTTTGCGATGATAATATCTAAGCATGCCACGATTAATATGATAGTTTGACATTATTGTCATTCCACCCAACCGTTCAAAAATATGTCTTACCGTGTTTTAAAGATATTATGCGTCCTTCGTTTTCAATAATTTATAAGAGTGAAGAAAGGATTTAAAAAAACCTATCCTGCTTAAACGATCTTCAGAAAGAAAAAATATTTCAGTTAATGCGCAAATATCTAGAGTACATATTCTATAATGCAGATTATAGCGTTGCCCTATGTATAGGCTACTTTATTGAGTAGGATAAATAAAATGTTGAAAATTGTGTTGTTTTATGAAATGATGTACGCCAACTTTCAAAATATTAGTACTTAAGTCGTTGACAAAATATGTACAAAATATTGTGTAACCGAAGATTGTAAATATTCTATATGATGATGTTTGAGTGGTTCACTAAATAAACTATTACATCAAAGAATGTATTTTAATTGTTATACTGTTTTATTTTCATCCCGAATTTGGTAAATATGCTTTACAACAGTGTTCTGGAACCTTTTTAGTACCGTGGACCCCCTACAAAGTTTCTTAGGTTTAGCGGGACCTCGGTGAAAAAAATCAGAAATACATTAAAATTTGAATCTCTTTTTGAGTCAGAATACTAAAATAAAAGGATTTAATTGTTGAAAAGTTTAAGGAATAGTTTTTTTGTTTGTGCATATTCTTTAAATAAATATCTTCTGTTTTAGGGAATTTAATAAGGCCATACACCTGCATGCTTCAAGTCTTCTTTTTGGGTTAAATTCTTGTCATTACTTACTTACTTACTTTTTTATAGTCCACCATTCGAGGCTTAATTAATTTTTCTGTAATTATGAAATTCCCCACTCTCTTCGAAAAGAGGAGAGGTTGAGTGAATGAGTAACGAACAGTTCTTGTAGAAAAAATCCTATTAAGATAAGATACTTCCATTAGGAGCAGACATGGATGAAAATATAAAATAAAATATGAAAACATTTAAAGTACTAAATTAAAAAGTGCAGGGGGCTACTTATTTTGGTTGACCTTGACCACTCCTCTTTGTGTTAATAAAGACCAATAATTTTTATTATTGTATGTACCACAAAGTAGCTTTTACTAGATGTGTCAATTTTTTACTATTCAGATAATCATTATTTTTTTCTTTTGAGTTGCTTCCTAGATAAAATTATAAAATATAAAAATTAAAACATCAATTCATTAGACCAGTGGTTTCCAACCTTTATGTTACTGTGCCTCCCTTTGAAGATTATAAAGACCTTATAGTAATAGACTCCCTTATAGTAATAAAGACGCGTTTTAAAGAGTAAATAAAAATATTTTGGACTGTTCGCGCCTCCTTTTGCAATAGCCCACACCTCCCAGGTTGGAAATCGCTGCATTAGACCTTGATAAAAAGGAACGAAATTTTAATTTTTTAAACTTAATTTCAATTTGAATACATGCTCAAATCTAAAAGTCATCGCACATCAGCCAGCCGATCATTTATTGCAGTGGTCTTGTCAGGTTTACTTGTGAGTAATGAATTAATTTACTTATTTGTATGAGCAAATAATTCTTATCCCACTATGAAACTTTAATTAGTTAAAATAATTATTAATTTAATCAAAAATAATCAAGAAAATTTTAGAGCTGTAGAGGAAATATCTATTTAATAATCATTGATATTAATTTAAAAATGTAAAAAAATATAGTATTTTTCAAGAAATTTGTACTCAAATATATTGAAGTGCATTATATAAAAAAATATAACATCACCTGTGGCTCACTCTTTAGTTTATAGGTTTCAAGGTTAAAAATAAAAAAAATATTTTTGGAGATTAAATATGGGGGGTGGCAAAACCTTTTGCTACGCCACTGCTCGTGAGCTTGCATTCGGTAACTAAGATAAGAGGCTTACATTGACTATAGTACCAATCAGTGGCGGCCGGTGACAGCTTTCATCCATGTCTCTCGATGGTAGTGTATTGAATGGTCATCTGGCTATTGCTAAGGGTTTTGCTATGTATTTTAAATCAGTTTACTCTAAAACTCCATCAAAATACATCCCTTTCCAATCGGAGTCAGTACATTCTTCTTGGCCTACTCTTGATATCAATAATCTTAATGTGTCCGATATGCGGTATGCCTTCTCTCGTCTTTACCCAAAAGCTTCAGTGGGTCCTGATGGTATTCCCCCATGGTTGCTTAAAGGCTGCAAATCTATTTTAAGTACACCTCTATTGTATCTTTTCAATTTAAGTTTAAGTACCTTCACTTTTCCTAAATGCTGGAGCTTGACTCGCATAAGACCAGTCCACAAAAAAGGCTCTCTCTCTGAAATCACAAATTTTCGTCCAGTAGCAATTTTATCAGCACCGGCTAAACTTTTTGAATCTATTATACATAGGTATATTTATATGCATGTTGATTGTCAATTAACTGATTCTCAACATGGTTTTAGATCAGCACGTTCAACTACAACCAATCTAATTGTGTATACTGATTATATTTCGCAATCTTTGGATTCTAACTGTCAGGTTGATGCTATTTATACGGATATTTCTAAAGCATTTGACCGTGTTGACCATGATATTCTCTTGGATAAATTGAGTGCTGTAGGATGCTCAAACAGGATGATTAGTTTTTTTGTTTCCTATTTGTCAGATCGACGCCAATATGTTGATTACGCTGGGTGCATATCAAACGTCTTTCCAACATATTCCGGGGTTCCTCAAGGATCTAATCTTGGCCCAATTTTATTTCTTATTTTTATTAACGATATTATAGAATGTATACGTGGAATAAAGTATCTGCTCTTTGCTGATGATTTAAAACTGTTTTTACGTATCAGTAATGAGTCTGACTGTACTATTCTGCAACAAAATATGAATAATATTTTAAATTGGTCTATAAAAAACAAACTCGACTTCAACATTTCAAAATGTTTTTGTATTTCCTTCTCTCGCTCAAGATTACCCATCACATATAACTATGTGATATCTAATGATGCTTTAAAGCGTTTGTCTGAAGTTGTTGATCTTGGTATAAGATTTGACTCCTCTTTCACCTTTCATTCACATATAACTTCTATTGCACTGCGTGCAAGCAAACTTCTTGGGTTTATTGTTAGACAAAGCAAACCATTTGAAAACCCAACTGTGTTTCGGACGCTTTATGTTTCTTTGGTCTTAAGTAAGCTTGAATATGGATCCATCATTTGGAGCCCATATGAAAGTTCATACAAGCTGAAATTGGAGAGAATCCATAAGAAATTTCTAAGATATTATTATTTCAAAAAATTTAAATTCTTCCCCTTTGATAATTCCTTAAAGGAATACTACCCCACCAAATTTCTTTTAGGAATGTTATCATTTCACTCACTTGAAGCTCGAAGATCGTTTTCAAGCTTAAAGCATTTTTCTCTTCTTCTTCGGGGCCGAGTTAATAATCCTGAAATTCTCATGACTATTAATTTACATGCTCCCAATTTATTCTTACGTGGGCGAAACAATGAGCAAAAACTTTTATTTCTAAAAACTTATACCTCGCTTAGGAGGTATGAGTCACCAGTTCCAAGGGCCGTTCGACTAATCAACGCATTGCCTAGAGAAGTGGACATTTTTGGTGATGGTATTTGTGAACTGTTTGATAAATTTTTCTTTTGTATTTCTTGATTTTTTATGTTGAATTTGATGTACTGTGTATTTTTATTTTATATTTTGTCTTATTACATTTTTCAAGTGCATGGCGAATTGGCGTCAGCTGTTATGTCATGTACTGTAATTTTGATTTTTAACAATAAATAAATAAATAAATAAAAATATTAGGGGTGCAAAAAAAGATTCACTTATTTATCTAAGAAATCTATTATTTGCTTCATAAATTATAACAACACTAACTCTACACAAACGCTTAGGTCTTTAATCTAGTAATTTGGGATTTTTCAACTGAAAAATTATTAACACGTTATTAAATGAACACGATACCTATGCAGAACAATCATTCGTTTTATTCAATAGTTTCACATACTAAATTTGATATTAATTATATCATAATGATAATATTTAGTGGAGATCATTGTTGAACAATATACATATGAGAGAAAAGTATATTTTAAACATACGAACATAGGAACCGCATACACAGCTGAAAATATGAAATACCTTTAAGCTAACCCTGAAAAAACTCAATTTTATCTTCTTTAATATTATTAACGATCATAACTATAATGTTATAAATAGTAATTATCAATCAAAAAGTTAACATGGTAGCTTTACATATATTATTGTTACAGTGCGAACTGATTGATTCTTATTGGAATTCTGGGAAAGGCACTGCCCAAGTAATCCTAAAAATTCTCAAAAAAATCGTATAGGTCGCGCGATTCATAACTAGCGAGACGACCCAAGCGTTGGCATTGCGATACAGTATTGGGGAGTGCAAAAATATTGGGGATTAAAAAAATACCCGCGCATTCATATTTAAATATTGCCGAGGAATACATTCTCACGCGTTTTAATTAAGAATTTTAAATGAGTGAATGGTATAAATGTTATGCTTGAATATTATTTCATGAAATATAACCGCCCGTGAATATACAAGGGGTGCATTGATCCAATGCCACATTGACCGGCGGCCACTGTTACTAATAATAAATCTTGGTGAGAATAAGATGTCCCATTATGGAATTAGAAAAAAATCAAGGAATACCAAATACACGTATATGGAGATGTCGGAAAGCCCTAATACCTCTTCTACCGACCCGTGGGATTCCGGCATCCTGAACTGGAGGATGCTGGCATGTCATAGGACGAAGCAAAGCAACTAGCGAGAAAGGGAAATCTAGAGGCTCTGCATAGTGGCCATATACTCCACATAAGGAGCGAATATGGTCAAAAAGAAGAATAACAAATCGAAGTTTTAGTTTTTTGTGTCACACTAAAATAATATATAAAATAGTTTTTTAAAAAATAAAACATATCTACTTTATTAACTATTATTACAACTTTTTTAATTTAAACTACTATTTAATATTTTCTAATCATTTAATATTTTATATTGATTGAATATTTTAATGCTGTGGCAACAGTTAATCCAATTGATATGAGTTTATCATATTCAAGTCTGCATTATCTTTTGAGTTTCATACTGAATTATCTTGTCTGTGCTATAAAATCTTAAATAAATAAAAATTCCTGATCATTTATGTAAAGTTTCACATAATTCAATTCAATTCAATACCATGACCAAGTTCAGTCAAAGTGAGGCTCAACAAGTATTTTTGAAGCTTACTGTGTCAACTATTTGTACATATTTCCTGATAAAATGGGTTGTGAATCAAATGGATCCAACTACTAAGAGTAAGAGCAAAGCTAAAGTAAAGGCTGAAGAATGTCTACGAAGGTGTGTATCGTTTATATATGTTTGTTTTGTGTAACACTATAACATACATTAATTATATATGACTTCTGTTCCATTTCTTACAATAATCATACACTGTAAAATTTATTATAAATATCACATAATATCTACTCTGCGAATTGACTTCAGTATGTTAATCATGATTTAAAAAAACACTTCATACATATCGACTGTAGAAAGGAAAAAGGACGTAACCCACACATATCAAATTTTACAGGAGGCGCAAAAACGTGTTTTGATGATTTGGGGCCATATGAAAATTATGAATTATAGACAACCTTAAAGTGCACGGAGACTTCTAAACTGGTGTTTAATTGACGTTATATAATATTAATCAAAGAAATTGTCTAGGAAAAACCTTTATTTCAGTCTTTTTTCTTGGTTTTAATATTTTACAAGGTCATCGTTTTCAAACTTAAAACCTAAATTTAGATACTAATTCGGCATTTTCAGCTTGCATCCTTTTGATAGAACATTTATCAAGTTGAATACATTGTGATTATCGAAAAAAAAAGTTTTTAATAAACTGTGGGTTACATCCTTTTTCCTTTCCAGAGTTGATAAATTTAATAATTGGCAATGTATATTATTCCATTGAAAATACAGCTCTAAAAATTTGCTTTTTGTTATCTTATCTAAACTTTTAAATCGGACCGCCACGTTTAAAAATGTTCCAAACTTGTGATTGTGATTACGAGATAATGATTGTTTTATTATTGATTGAATTAGCATATACTTGGTAATAAGGTGAAAAAATAACAAAGTATTTTAGTTCTACAAATATTATTTTATGTATAGTTTATAGCTATTTCATAAGTGAAGTCCTTCATAAGAACTATTAAACATGTTTCTCAACCCCTTCAGTTATGCTTTATTTTTTTACAAATAGAATTATGAGCCTCACATACCGATATTTAAATTTCCAAATTAAGGACTAGCTAACAAATACCCTCGTTGAGTATGTAGTCATTGATGCTGATTTCGTTTTAATCAAAAGTTTTTGGAATGAATTTCATGTCAGTGTGAGTCGAGGCGAGAAGCTTAGCACTTCATTAGCAGTTTGTAAGTGAGCCAAGCGGTTGGTCTAAACCACGAATAAGAGTAAATATCAGAATTAATGCCTTGAAGATTTCCATCTTTAAGTTAAAAGTGACATTTTCAACTTTCGAATTTAATATCAATTCTTATCAAAATTAAATATCAATTTTATTTTGTGCCAGTGAAGTTTTTTAATGTTATATTATAAATACATACAGTAGAGAAAAAAATGCACATCTCGTATCAATAACTCATTTTCATCAAAATCATCACATTAATAGAATATTTATTTATATTTACGATAGAAAAAATGTAATAATTTTCTCATATACTTTTATTTAGACTCTGTCTTAAAAAAAAATCAGGGAATGAAGTTCTCAATTTAACTGATTATGAAATGACGATTGCTGCACATCTAGTTGTTCCTGAAGACATAAAAGTAAGTGAAGTAGTTTACATGTAGTTCTTATAGTGATTACCTAAAAAACATCTTGCACTGTTAATTCTGTGGGGTTCTTAAGGTGGGGTCAGTTGAAATTGGCAGCTTTGAGTGAATCCCGTCCTGATCATTATATCAAATAGTGGAATTAGTTTTTTTTACTTTTACAAATATTTATTTTCACTTAACTTTTCCGTTTCTAAACTCAAGAAATGCGACCCCAATACCAACATTTTCTTAAATATCTATTTTAATATGGGTGATACAATGTTTATAATTAAGGTATTCTTATATCATAGTTTTTTGGACCTTTTGTAGTTTCTATAAATACGCGATAACGCTTATCAGGTGATTAGCGCCCGCGATAACGATTGTTCGTAAGATAACTTAGAACGCTGAGAACACTCCTCAGTTGTAAATTCATATGTGTGCTGTGATGACGTCTTTTTTACGCGCAACTTAAAATATGATTATTTATTAAAAAACCACAGATTTTTATAAAAAAAATGTATGAGGAATGATGCAAAGAGATATTTTTAAGCCCTTGGACTATTTTGTTTTTTGAAATTCATAAGAATAAGGCCAATAATGAGGAAACCACTGGGGTCAAAAAAGACCCCCATCGGCTGACAAGTATTTTTCTAGTCTCCGAGCCGCAAGAGTTAATGCTATATTTTTCCTGTAAGAAATGTTCATATATTTTGAATGTTCACTTCTAGGTCGGTTGGTCCAACATTGCTGGCTTGGATGATTTGATTCAGGAACTGAGAGAAACTGTGATTCTTCCCATACAAAAACGAGGGCTATTCACTGACTCCCATCTAACGCATCCTCCGAAAGGTGTCTTATTACATGGACCTCCAGGTGGCTAATTTTACACTTTTTGATTTCGAAAAACAATATATTTTTTTTTATCTACAGAATATTATTGGTCTAAAAATTAAAAATGTATGCAACTAAAAGTTATTAGAGCAAACTTAAAAATACTGACATGTGAGGCTTGTAGAATGTGCAAAAATCAAAAATCTATATATTAATAGTCGATAAAATAATCACAAATCACAAATATGTTCGTCTTCATAATGTCCTGGTGTCGTCTTCTTCTTCTTCTCCGAAATTTGTATTTGTTTGCCTACTGAAACATTTGAATTATTCTAAAAAATATATATATTTATACATACTGCAGGGCTGTCGATATATGTCCCGGAGTCTTCTTCTTTTTCTCCGAAATACATTTGTTTGCATACTTGAAAAATTTTCATTATTCCAAAAATTATAAAATATGAATACTGCACGGCTGTAGATATTGGATATAGCAGCTCAGCAGGGCAACTCAAGTATGATTTTTATGAATATATATGTTATTGTATCTTTCTTCTTTCTTCGCTCCCTATGTGGAGCATATGGCCGCCACGCGGCACCTCCATGTTTCCCTGTCTCCCGCCAGTAAATTTTCTGACTATTTATAAATGCAACAAAAATCCCCCCTGTTTTAGGGCAACGGACTTACAGCTGGTGATTTTAATTTGTCGAAATTACTTCTTATTGAATAACTACGTTTATACTAGGGATTCCAAATATTCGTCATTATGAACTATTTGAATATCGAATAGTAAAACTGAAACTATCCGGATAGTTTGTAGTATATACATTATATACATATCGACTGTGGAAAGGAAAAAGGACGTAACCCACAGTTTTTTTAAAACAGCTTTTTTCGATAATCACAATGTATACAACTTGACACACATTCTATCAAAAGGATGGATGCTGAAAATACCGAATAAGTTTCTAAATTTAGCTTTTATGTTTGAAAAAGATGACCTTGTAAAAAATTAAAATCAAGAAAAAACACTGAAATATAGGTTTTTCCGAGACAATTTCTTCAATTAATATTAGGTTTTGTCAATTAAACACCAGTTTAGAAGTATCCGTTCGTATAATTCATAATTTGCATATGTCACAAAATCATCAAAACACGTTTTTAGCGCCTCCTGTAAAATTTGATATGTGTGGGTTACGTCCTTTTTCCTTTCCACAGTCGATATATATACATACTAAAATAATACATTAAATAGTACATTAAAAACGAGCTTATTTTCAATAAAAGTCATTTATTCAAATTTTAAAAATGCATATTTGAAAAATAAAAGGGCATTAAATGTTTCATATTTCAAATTTGTTTATAACAGTTCCTGCCGTTGAAAATACTCATTCAGTAGCGGTTGACGTTAGCTTTATTTACTAAATAATCGTATAACTCGCACGAAAATAGAGATGTTGCACGATCAACATTTCCTTGTTCACTGATATACATTTTATAATAATTTAAGACTAAATATTTTCCCACTTCTGTAAAATCTTAGATAGAGACAATACATATTTATATACACATTTCAATACGTTCCATTGTATTACAATATTTAAAATTTGCGGTTGCTTTGGATTACTCTTATGGTATTTCTTTAATGAATGAAATTATGGCATTAAAGGTTTCCGAATCCGGAGTCTGAGCCGATTCGTCAAACTCAGTATTATGATAGCACCCGAGTTGGGTGAAGGCAAAAACAACCACTACCTGGAGTATTCATAATTATTCTTTGAATGTGGAAATATTGTTATGTCTTTCATAGATTTTGCAAAATATTTCATTAAAAATTATTACGAATGCTATTTGGATATTTCCCCAAATATCTGAATATCGAATAAATAAAAAAGGGCCGAATAAATTCGGATATCCAATATTCGAATATCCGAGTTGGAATTCCTAGTCAAGGCAGTATAAATTAGGAATTCCAACATTCGAATAAGTAAAGAAGCTAAGTAAAAACACAATTATTACAGAAAATGTCAAAATTAAATTAACTTTAGGGTATATAATAAAGTAAAAAAATTGTAATATTTTAATTAAGTTATAAATTACATAAGAATTAGAATTAGAGATTAGAAGAATTGATAGATTTTTTACATTTGAATTAGAATCAATTTTTAGTTTATTTGTAAACATTGCGATGGTCTGAATCTGAAAGAGGCGAAACACGTCAAAAAAAAGTTTCAATTCATTAGCCAGCCGTATCAATCAAGAAAGAATTTAATGAAAAAAGAATTGTCGACTTAATTTCTTAGAAAAATCATCAAATTGAGTGTTTATTTAAATAAAACAAATATTATATTTTGAGTGAAATTTTAAAAAACTTTTGAAGTTAAGGTGAAGTAATTTTTATTTTGGGTAAAGATTTTTTTTTAAACTTTTAGTGAATTTTGTTTAACGGTTATTAAATACAATCATTATATTAATATTTTAAGAATAAACTTTTGCCTGCGCTTATTTCAAAAGGGCAAAAGCAAAGCATTTAAAAGTGCAGAATTTAATATCTTTATTGTTTTAGGTGTCGGCAAGACATTGATTGCGAAGGCTATAGCTAAAGAAGCGAATACTCACTTTATAAATCTTGACATATCTATTCTCACTGACAAATGGTATGGGGAATCACTTAAGCTGACTGCGGCCATTTTCAGTTTGGCTGTAAAGCTACAGCCGTGCATTGTGTTCATTGATGAAATTGACTCATTTTTACGTTCCCGCAACCAGAACGACCATGAAGCTACGGCAATGATGAAAGCGCAATTTTTGAGTTTATGGGACGGACTCACCACGGATCCGAATTGCACTGTCATCATAATGGGTATGCGATTTCATAAATATCCGATAGCCTTAACGAAAGGATTGTTTCGTTTTGTAACTTCTTCTTTATATTTCTTGGAATGATTTTTGAGAGGTTTCGTCAAACATTATTATATGTTGTATATTAGGTGCTACCAATAGACCTTCTGATTTGGACAAAGCTATTCAACGCCGAATGCCAGCAACTTTTCGGATCGGTCTACCGGACCTTACTCAGAGAGAACACATCCTTTCTTTAATCATCTCAAATGAACCAGTGTCAGAAGACATCAACCTGAAAACAATCGCCGAACTCACAGAAGGGTTGTCAGGTTCAGATCTTCACGAATTGTGTCGAAATGCTTCTGTTTACAGAGTTAGAGATTTCATGAAAGAACAAAACAGTCAAGTGAGTATCCTGAAAATATGAGATTTTTTTTAAGTCACTTGAGATCAACTCGGGAAGATGAGACATGAAAAACACCCATTTCTATGAACTCAAATATAAAAAAATCTTAAACTGATTTCGATCTTACTGGGACTTGAACCTAGACTGGCCTGACCGCTAAGACAAACCCTTAGAAACCTACCTAAAATTATATGCGAATATTACATTTGACTCAAAACATTTATAAGTTGAATTGGCATTTACTTAGTACAATTTTACAATACCCGAATGGTGTCGCTTAAGTTCTTTTGCCGATCATGAGTCGATATGTAACAGCTTTATAAACATCATGATCGTTCTATAGATTTGCCGTTTTGTTCATCAATAGTTTTTATTGCCTGTCTAAAAGTGTTTTGTAGGTATTACTTTTTAAACGTACACATGTATTAAAGTGATTTCACCTTGACCTATTGGTTGAATGATGGAAAGATCTCTCACACATCAACATAATATTTATTATTATTTTAACACAATATGTGACAAGTCAAAAATATACATAAATAAATAAAAAATATTATTTTTAACTTGTTCTGCTTTATCATGTCCTGTTTTTTCATGTTCCGTTTAGTCATATTCTGTTGAGCACTGAATCTTAACCTTTTTAGTGACCCACACCCCTTTGAATCTGAAAATATATTCTCGCACCCCATTTAAAATTTATTTACCTATTTGTAATACATTTAATATACACTTTTTATATATGTATGTATGTCAAAATAGAAACTTCTCCCGCACCCTGGAAATGCATTATCGCACCCCAGGCTAAGAACCACTGCTGTTGAGTCTTGTTCAGTTTAGACATGAAAACATATAAACTGGCTTAGAAAAGATACACAATACATCTTCTCACTTATTCTAACATACATTGAAAAATACATGTTGAAGTAATAAATTGACTTCATGGTTTTCCAGGAACTGTTACGAATATGGGATTTTCAAATAGTATTCCAAGCAAATTAGAATCTAAAAGAAAAATAATAATTGTAAAACTAAAATAGGTTGATTTTATTGACCTTATTAAAAAACCATATTATACTTATTAGTGATTTTTGTTTCAGACTGCCAGCGTTTCACCTTTGCCAGAAAATTCCGAATCTACCTCGGAATGCCAAGAAGCTCTCCGCCCTATAACTATGGATGACCTTTTAACATCGCTTATGAAATTCAAAGATTCCAATAATTTTGCATCGACTACCTAGCAATTACAATAAATTTGGAGAACATTCATGTAAATACAGTGAAACCCCGATTCTACGTTTTCCAAGGGACCGTAATAAGTCAACGAATAATGTGGGAAACCGATAATGCGGGAAATCTTCAAATAATACCAAAAATGTTTGATTTTCAAATAATTTATTTCACTGTTTTTTATTAAAGAATATATAAATTTATTCTTTAATTGCTTAATACATACTAAGTTGCCTATTTGTAGTTTGGCACTTAAATTTTGACAGACACCCTTCAAACTCACGTACTTTTTTTACTATCTACATATGTCGACTCGTTTTTTTCCTAGATTTTTTTCAACACCTTAAATTGTTTTTAGTTAATCAGTGAGAGGTTTAGTTTTCTTCATTTATTCATTTTAGTTTTGATTTTTGAGCTAGAAAACTTGCGATGAGATGCAACCAGATGTAAGACTATTTATAAGCTAATCAACAAAAACAGTCAACCGCGGTAGTAATTGGGACAGGACGATAATATTTAGATGATAGATCGAGGAAATCGGAAAATCGGAGAATCGGAGAATGATTAACGTGGAATTATTAAGTATTGTTATTACGGGGTCTTGGTCAAGTAAAAAATAAACGATCCATGCAAAAAAACGAAGATAACGAGAACGGAAGATCGGAGTTCCACTGAAAAAACGCGAAAGGAGATGCGATGCAAGAATATTTATGAGAAATATTCAACGAAAACAGACAATATTTGTGACGGGACCAAAATATTTAAACGATAGATCGAGGAAAACGGTTAATCAGGGAACCATTAGTGCGGAATTATTTTACATTGTTCTTATGGGTGTTTGGCCGGGACCGTGAAAAATAAACGATCCATACGGGAAAACGAAAAATGCGAGAATGGTAGATCGGGGTTCCACTGTAGTTAAATATTCATATGCTAGTTAGTTTAGGGTGATGTTGACATTTTTTAGTGGAATGTTAAAACGATCTTTATGTACACGGTAAGATTCAAGTTACCGTGAGAAATAAAATTTGAACAGTGAAGAATTGAGTGGAATTTCTGAACTTTAATTGCTGAACAGCTGCAGTAATCCTTGGAATTGGTTGTTGTATTAAGTATTTTTGTTTTTAAATTCAAGATTTCATCTGAAGGTGCTTGTTGGAATTTAAATATTAAATTTGAATAAATTTTTGTCTAGCTAATACAAAATGTAAATACACACAAAGCCATATTGCCTATATTTATTTAACAATATGAACCCATGAGTAAATGAAAGTGAGCCAAGTGGTATTTTAGGAAACAATTAGTTAGATGTGTTATAATATTCTACGTGTCTTGAAGTATTGTAAAAGTGAAAAGAGCTTTATAAATGCACACTGCAAAAGTGTTATCTCCCTAAATATGCAATAAACCAAAACATTAAGTCAGATAGAACATTCATGTAAATCACAGGTTCCCAAACTTATTTGACCCATAGCCCTCCTTTCGAACACAAAATTACACAAAGCCCCCTGGAAATTTACCTTTTTTAAAATAAATAAAACAAAAATGTAGTGAATTTATTTTTTTAAATACTTATATTGTTTTAAATAAGATACGCCGATACTTAAATTGTTGAGTAATTAATATTCATTAAATAATCCTAATGACAAAGACGAACCTGATGAATGTCACCGATATTTTCATATTTTGCAATTTTTTATTTGCAATACAATTTCATTAAAAATTTATTCAACTAAGAGAGTATTTTTTTTATTTTTAGAAAGATATTTTGGAAATAAAACAATTCGAAAAAATAAATTATTAAAGTAATTATTGCAACAAAATAACAACAAATAAATTGCATATGTAGATTGCTACTATTATTAGTGAATAATATCAGAGAAAATGTAAAATTAGTTTAATTTTTAATGCGAAGGAAGAGCCTGGTGTTTTTCCATTATTTTTTCTATATTTGGCTCTATTTTTGTCAACTATTTGCAGTGGGTTCCTTTTTTTAGTTAAAAGACTTGCGAGTCAGCACCCCTGTAAGTTCGAACATCGAGAAGTTTCCCTTCGGTGTCGCACTGTAGAGAAAATGGTCGATTTGCGGCATTCATCAAGAGATGTCCACGTATATTTGTGGATGTCTCTGTGGGGAATATTGTACCACTGACGGTGAGTTCATTCACGGTAGCAAACTCAACGAGCCTCTCACCATTGTTGTTGGCTTCACTGAGGCCATGCTTTCCCATTACTGTTTGGCGAAGCAGTGGATCAGCTTCGACTCCCCGATTTAAGTCCCCCATCACGATCACACGATCTCCGTGGGGGATTGTGGATATTGCTGTATGGAGAGAGTCATAGAATGATTCAGTTGCCTGTGTGTCGGCTTCCTCGGTTGGAGCATAGCACTGGAGGACAGTTACCAAGCTATCAGTCGTCAGGAAGGTGGCTTTTATCAGTCATTCTGAGAAGGGTTCCCATTTGACAAGGCAGTGGCCCCTGGCGATGATATTGCTCTTGGCTTGAATATAATATGACAAATCCACCCTCCAACAACTTTTTTCCGGTGCCTTTCCATCGCACCTCGCACGGCCCTAAAACATCGAGTTTGTAAGTTTGCATGATGCGAGTGGCGTGTAGGCCCTTTCCTGGGGTTCGCATAGTGCGTACATTGTATGCATTGTATTATATCACATTTACAAAGAAATCTTAATGTTAACATAATATTATGTTTATTAAATATCCATTTGTATCAAACATGGATGACAAAAATGTTTAGTTTGCAGTTTGTTAAGGTTTGCGAAACAATAGGACGTTATTTTCGCTTTCGGCGAAACAGGCCTGTAGTGAAACATCGGCGGTTAAAGCCTTCGGTGATGTATTCAACAACTCTAAGTAATTGGTGATTTGTGGAATGTTTGGTTCGGAAGCCGTGTTGCTCATCCGGTATGAGTTTTTTTTTCCGATACAAATTCTTCCAGTCGGGATTTAATTACACGTTCCAAAAGCTTACCCATCGTCGGGAGTAGGCTGATGGGTCTGTGATTTTCTGGAATTGCAGGTGGTTTGCCTGGTTTGGGAATGAGAATGACGTCCGCGTCTTTCCATGCGTTCAGAAAGTGTTGGACGAGTAGGCATGCATTTATGATCGATTTGAGTGCTTCGACACCTTTCTCGGGAAGGTGTTTAAGCTCGTTATGTTTTATGTGATCGTTGCCGGGGGCTTTACGATTCAATAAAAGTTTGATTCTAGTTTATATCTCGCCCGTGGTTGCGGGTTCGATAGATGTCGCGGATGGAGATGTTGTGATCTCTTCAGTGATTTTAATGTATTTAGCGGATATGTTTTCTATGCGGTTTTTAATCGCAAGGTCGTTGGGGACGAATGCATTCGGAGAGAATTGTTTCTCGAGTGATTCCGCGAAGGTTTCTGCTTTTTCCGCGGCTGTATACACCGGGCCATTCCTTCCGTTAAGCGGTTGAATGGGACATTTTTTGTGTCTGATTGCCTTGCTGAGGGTCCAGAAGGGGTCGCCTCCTTTTTCCAAGCCCATGAGATATGTGTTATAAGAAGAATTGCTGTGTTCTTTTAACAACATTTTAATCTCCGCGATGAGTCGGTTTTTGTGCGTTCTCGCTATCGGATTGGCACGTTTTTGCCATTCCTCTGCTGCACGGTTTTTTCCCCTGATTAAGTTTTTAATTCTAATCGGGATATCGGGTCTATACTCGTTCGCGGGAACGGAGGTCGTGGCGGATTCTTTCGCGGCGCGAATTGAATCCGTCAGATCGGTAATTGCTTTATCAATATCCGCCGCACAGGCGAGATTAATTGGGCTATGAAGGTTATTTATAATGTGTGTGCTGTAGTCTTCCCAGGATACTTTGGTCTTGGTATTATTCGGCACAATAGCGAGAGGATCTAGGGGGTCACCGAGGTAAAGAAGGACCGGCCGGTGGTCTGAGTTATTTTGATTTTGCCGCTTATAAGTTTAAATAAGCTCTGTTCTTCTGGGTACTTTTGATGGTTTGCTGACGGTTTGCAAACCGTTTTCGGCTTAGAATCTAATTCAAAGCTTTGATCACATAGTTTGGACTACAGTTTTGAAGGCTGTTTCTGTTCTTTAGCGTCAAAGCCACATTCCAACCGTCAGAAACGATTCATGCTCGATACCGCAAACTGTTTTGGAGTACCAACCTCCAACCTCAGAATGGCGAATTTTGTACAAACGACAACTTAACCGACTAAATACCAAATGTCAAACTGACAGTTATACGTCACTGATGTAGATTATATAAAAGTTTTATTAGTCAAATATTTAACATGATGGTAAATTGTCAAAATATTTGGCTGAAAAACATTGTTTTGTTTAACTTGCAAAGCATGGAGCATTTTAAAACGAAATTATGGGAAACATTTGTACATGACATCGCACAAAACCGATATTCGAGCGAAAATTTCATTTTTGTATCTGTCACCTAGTACGTATTTGTCATACAGTTTAACCTAAAATGGTTCACACAAATATAATTTTCACATCAATTAAGTGAAAATTATATTTGTATTTCCCATTGACGTATTTCATCAAATACGATTATGTTCGAAACGGCGATACGGTTTTAATAGCACGAAAAAAAATAAAACAATAAGTTGTTTATGAACAATCAAACATTTTCCATAGTCTTATAAAAGCGTATTCGCTAAACTAAGAATAATTGAACGTCGATAGTTAATTATTTTGATTTTGCCACTTGTAAAAATCTGGCTACAGACCTAGAAATTGCTACTATGAAAAAAACAATATATAATTATTTAATATACTGGCAACACAACAACAAAAATGCCTGTTCTTCTGCGCCACTTGCAAACTGGGTTTGGCGGAATTCGTTGGAATGCGGTTGGAATGTTGGTTTTGACGTTTGCGCAATATTTAACATGATGGTAACTTGTCAAAATATTTGGCTTAAAAACATTTTTTTGTTTGACTCGAAAAGCATGGAGCATTTTAAAACGAAATTATAGGAAACATTTGTACATGACATCGCACAAAACCGATATTCGAGCGAAAATTTCATTTTTATATCTGTCAGCAACAATGAATGACAACGTTTAATACTCTTAATATATACTTTAAAATTTAGAGTATGAATAGGCAACTATAGAACAGGCAACGTGACGTCAGTCTGGCAATACCTAAGTTTTATAAAGGCTCGGACTATTTTCAAATTAGTCCGAGCTAAAACAGATGCTATTTTGCAAAACTCTATTTACACTGGGGCGCAATCAAGCACGATTAAAAAACGTCAGTTTGACATTTGGTATTTAGTTGGTTAAGTTGTCGTTTGTAACAAAATTCGCCATTCTGAGGTTGGAGGTTGGTACGCCAAAACAGTCAGCGACTTAGAGCAAGAACCATTGCTGACGGTTTGCAAACGGTTGGAATGTGGTTTTGACGCAAAAGAACAGAAACAACTGCCAAATCACAATCCAAACCATGTGACCAAAGCTTTGAATTAGATTCTAATTCGAAAACAGTTTGCAAACCGTATGCAAACCATCAGAAGTACACAGAAGAACAGAGCTTTGGCCACATTTTACAATGTTGCCAAGAGACGCAATGGTACATGAAATAGTTAGACCTACATGATCTTGACCAGTGGCGAATTAAGCACATTGGAGGCCCCAGGAGCAATAAAATTCGAAGGCCCTGTCTTTCGAATAACATTAAAGTGCTGCAAAACTCTTCGTAAAATAATAATTAATATTGAAAATAAAAATAAAAATTTAAGGGTTTATGTAATATATGCTATTTTTTAAGTCCCTGAGATTTGGAGGCCCCAAGCGCGCGCCTCTTGCGCTTATGAGATAATCCGCCACTGATCTTGACAGGAAAATAGATTATTCCATACTGATTTACTAAATCATAATGTACGATTAAATATTAATATATATTGTTAGTCCCACATGATATCTATTTACACGATTAAAACTAAGTAAGCGTATTGTTTCGACAATCCCCAAGCGTCAAAAATTATCGGCTATGTATAGACAAACTATTTTATTTTTAATATGAACATTGGAAAAGATTAACTTATTATAGATTTATAATGTTCACAGTGAAGAAAAAACAGAATATAATTGAGTATTCAAAAGCAGTAGGTTTTTTTCAATTGGCAAGTAAGTCAATTGAGTAAGCATCGACAAACTTTACTTTAATACATTAAAAAAATAGCATTCATCGGTACCCACTAACGTTCACGTGGAATATATCGACATCCAAAGCAATTTTGTTAATAACTGTTAAAGCTCTCCCCAGTGCCCCATTCGCATCCTCATTATGAGAACACTTTAGAGCTGGAAAGAGCTGGGAGTGGATAGTATTCATTCAGAGTGTCTTAAGTACGACCTGGAGGCGCTTCTGTACCCCTTGCAAAAACTTCTCAGTAAATTGTGGGAGTAGGAGGCAGTCAGAGAGACTGGGTTAACGGTAAGGTGGTAGCATTCTACAAAAAAGGTGCCCCACTTAGCTGTGAAAACCATCGTAGCATAACGCTGTTCAGTCTTGGTGAGAATAAGGATTTAAATTATGAGTATACTCAGAAAAAATCCTAGCTGGCCAATTTTGCACGGACCAAATACATAATCTCAAATTTCTTCTTCAGTACAGCAACAACTTCAACAGCTCGCTGGCTGTTGCTTTAAAGATTATGAAAAGGCCTTTGATAGTCCACACCGGTCATCCTTTTGGAATGTTACTATTGTATTGAATTCCAACTAAGATTGTTATTATAAGCACGAAGACAGTGAGTGCTGCATAAAGATCGACGATATAATTTCTGAATGATTAGGTGTCAACTGGGCTTAGACAGGGCTGCGTATTAGCTCCGTTCCTCTTTGTTATAATCCTCGACTTCATTCTGAGAAAGTCAATTCCACTTGGCTACGATGTGGCCGTTGCCTCAATCTAAGCTTATGCAAACTTTAGTATGCCGAGGACGCTGTAATATTTGACATATTATGATAGGCTGCAGAGCACCTCGTATTACATAAGTCTAACGTCAATTTTAGTAAGACCAATGTGCTCTGCAACAGTGTCTGTGCAGACCCAGACTACTCTTTGAAGAGCGCTGGGCCAAACATTGAGAAAGTCGACAGCTTAAGGTACGTGGGGGTACACATCACAAAAAAAAACAATCCGCCTAGAGAGCTCGCGATCCGATTAAGGATTGTTGTAGCATTCTTTGACTCGATGTGGAAAGTCTAGGACTCACGGTTGTAATCGGTCAGAACCAGGTGCCTCTTGTTCAACGCATGTATCTTGACAGTGCTGCTTTACGGTAACAAGTCATGGAAAATTACGAAAGTGCAGAGTAACCGTATACTGTGCTTGGAAAACAGATGCCTGGATCGAATACTAGTAGGTAGGGTAGTCTGACTTTATCAAGAATACGAAGATAAGAGAGCAGACTAACCAGCTCATACTACGTTCAAATTAAATAAGCAACGAGGAACATGTCATGGATATATGCTGCGGATACCCTAAGCAGTGGTGGATTATCCCATAAACGCATAAGACACGCGCTTGGAGCCGCAGAAAAACTTAGATTGTATTTACATGGAACCTTGTTATCGGAAAAACAGGACCTCCAAACCGTGTTGCGCCTGGGTTTTCCCAATTGTCTAAGCTGTCACTGATCCCAAAACCGCCTGAACCTTGTCTCTTTTATCAACTAGATAGATATACTCTATGAGATGACCTATGAGGAAGCAAAGCCACAGGCGGGAGATAGAGAATATTAGAAGAACCGTGTAGTGGCTATATACTCCGAAAATAAAGTGGATATGGTTTAAAAAATATATACATAATTCCTATAACAACCTTTTTTTTTAAAATCCTGAAAAAAATGCTACTTGTACCTAGCCCAATCTTGAAGTCATGTTCAACATACGCGTTACGTCGTTTCACAAAAATAATATTTTTTAGGCTATTAACGAGTATGGAAAACTTTTTTTGAAGTATGGCCGTATTTTAGTTGATAATTCGCATATAATATCTATGGTATTACATCGCCACCTAGAGTTGTGCGTAAGTAACTGTGCTAAACAAAGAGACTTCTCTCTCTTTCTATCTTCATCGTCGAACCACAATAAAGATCTATTTATGTTTCTTTCTCGTTTGAGAAATTGTAGGTAGAGTAAAAGAGACAAGCATGTAAATTTTAAACGTCGGTATCATCTCGTGCAGCTGTTTCTATCCGGCTATGTCCTACTGCAAGCGCAGGATGGACGCCATTAATGCAAGATAGATCCTTTTCATTGTGCTGATTTTAAAAGCACTTTACCACTTTTATAATCAATTTGTAGTAGTAATGTTTAGATATTTAATAAATGATGGTTTAAAAGTTCGCTATTTTGCCAAATTAATGGGAGTGCCGGTGCGTAGCTCTTCCGGAGGAGTTGACTTTGCCATTGCATGGAAGTCTCCCAGAACGTGTGGTGTGACAGTTTCACTTTTGTGATATTTCGTCAGTATGTTGAATAAAATTAATATTATGTTTTGTATCAAATTTTACTTTCGATAATCTCGCGAAACGATTAAATCCATATTACTAGTGCGTATACAAGCTGATTTTACCAAATGAACTAAATGTGTGTTCAGTTTTTCTTTACAATGGGATCTCTCGTAATTACCGCAGGACAAAGAATGTACGTTTTCTCCTGCTCTTTTGCTATTCCCGATGTGATGTGAACTCGCGATCGCGATCGGCCGCCTTACGCGTTTGCAGTTTTATGGGTGTTTGCTTGAGTTGTCACCGCAGGAAGCGAAGGAGTTCGGAAAAGCGCAAAGTCGACCAGTCCGGTCAGTCGGTGGCTCCTTTACATGTTAACATCGGCGACTGCGATAAAGCTCTACTGGACCAGACTGCTTTCGATATACCCAGAAACCTGGAAGACAAGAATTCCGTCGATAGGGCCTCGGTAGGGGCTTCGTGTGACTCCGAGACTTCGAGTCGCTCATCGAGAAACCCCCGTCCCCCGCTCCCGAGAGATTATTCGTCCCAGCAGACATTCCTCGACCACCTGCACCGGCTCGAGGAGAAGCAGTTGTGTATTTACAAGTTGGACACCAGCGTGTTCAATGGACCTAGAAAACGGACCAAATCTAGTTTTAACAATGACACTTTTGACTCTTTAAATCAAGTGTACAACCATGATTGCTCCGACTTCAAACAAACGTTGACTAAATCCAACGGACAAAACATTATATCCATATCTCGATGTGCTAACAAAACTAAGAGAGACAATATTATTAATAATAAATGTGATGGCTTTCCATCAGATCTCATAAATGCGAAAACGAGCAGCAGGGACAGTGCGACAATGGCCAATGCAATATCAATTCCTTTTAAAGTTATAGTGAGTGGAAATAGAAGACGATATACTCAAGATGGCTTCAATCTTGACTTGACCTGTATCCTTTTTCTGTGCGTTTTCCTTTTTATTTTGAAACTTTTGCACAATTACCTCTGATCTGTGTATGGTCATATGCTTAGGAAAGTTTTATCAAAAAATAATTTCAAGGCCATTTCAAAAGTGTAGAAAGTATTTCTTCTATATGTCACTGTGTACTTCTTTAACCACATTTCAGATATAAGTATTCACGTTAAAAGCTACATTTAGTAAGGTATTTATTTATACAAACAAATGAATCTTTTACAGTCATCTTAGGAAATTATTAGCCAATAATCATACAGAGAAAACAAAACGAATTGAAATTGTATACATTTTTACAGTAAACATAATATAAACATTATATAACTTCTAAGTATTATCTGCCGTCACATATAACTTTTCAGTGTAAGTATACTTTTTGTACACTTAGTAATTTTAATATTTAGTATTTTTATTTCATAGAAATAGACAAATCTCATTGATTGTTTATTTATAACCTTGAAAGCTTGTGCATTAGTCGGACGTCATATTGCTGCAAGAAGTCATTAATTGACAATTCGGTCAACACCGAGCTGTATTAACAAATGTTGCTTATTTTTTATTTTGTATAGATTTAGTGAAGTCACCAAGTGTCTTAACATCAACCAATATTGTCCAATGACACCTTTAAAATTGTTTTTATCGTACAAGCTTGTGTCATTCTTGCGAAATACATTTTAAGGATTCCTCGCATCAAGCCGACGACATGTTATATCTGAAAGAGCAATAAAGGTCTCAGAATGAATATTTAGCACTTGAGGGTAAACGGGAATCCTTAAATTTTTCTGTTTAACCATTTGATAAATATGCTTCACAACATTGACCTTTTAAAAGTGACATTAACCACTCAAACAACGATGTTTTCACCCGACTCGACATCAATTATTAAATAAAAATATCTACAAAAACTGTTCTTAAGACGGATTCAACAAAAATCATACAGTTGACATCAGGGTTTTCAAAACCATTGATAATGCCATTATAAAATGTAAACGATTATATTGCAGCTCATTTAGGGGTCTTTTTTGCGACACTATATCTCGCTTTGCTTTTAATTAATCGTAGATTGTTTTTGACATTATGCGGAATATATTTTTTGATTTTGTTCTCGATTTAATGGTATAACACTCAATTGTATTCTTTTTTTGACAAACCTTATTGAGAATTCATGGAAACGCCATGTTTTAAGGTGGTTAACATGGGACTGTTTTCGTTCAGAAGAGATCGGCAATTCGTCTAAATAGTTTTACTCTTTCGAATATTTCCGAAAATATTCCAACTAAACAAAAATCACTTCATACTTATAGCATATTAAATGTTAGAAAATAGGAAAACTGTTTAATGCATTGTATAATTTATTATTATTTTCAAAAAATAAATACTCATTTGTACTAATTCCACATTTGTTTAATATGATCAGGATCAGTTTCGCTCATGACTAGCATTTTCAACTGATATACAGTGCTAGTGTAGTAAAATAAGTAAACATGGGCGAAATCGGTCCTGAGCATTTAAAATAAATGTGGAATTAGTACAAATGAGTTTCATTTTTTTTTTTTAATATAAGTATTGACAGTCTTAAACACCTTAAAATTGTTTTTTTTTTTTATTTAGACAATTGTGACATGAGTGTAAATATTTAGCATTTAACAATCGTATAGCTCTTCGATAGATTCGGTGGTACCTTTATGGAAGTTCATGTCTAATATAAAATTTAATTTATTTGTAAGCATTGCGATGGTCTGATGATTCTTCTCAAAGAGGCGAAACACGTGTCACATTTTGTAGCATAACAAGTGGAATAACAAAGTTATAAATTTTAATTTTATATTGATCGTATAGCTCAGGGAATTCCAAACTTTTACTGCTATGGAACACTGCAAATCCGGAAATTTTAACGGAACACTTGGCTTTTTTTAGGTCGGGTAATTCATAATAGTATAAATACAAAAAAATGTTAATAAAACACATTTAAAAGAAATCCTGCTTCGCATAAAACGGAAGTAAAAAAATAATAACTTGTTCTGAAACATTGGAAGGATTCTTCTGACAAACTCACTAAAAAATAATTTAATGACATTTATATCAGAATCGCCGAAAAACTCAGTCAGATAATTAATCGCGCTGAATTAATGGATTCTAAACCAATGAATCACAATTGTTAGCTATTGAAGAACATTGAAAAATATTGGTTTTTTATTTATGTGTGTGTTACTTACTTATTTAGGTTCTGTGGAACACCAGTGTTCCGCGGAACATAGTTTGGGAAACTCTGGTATAGCTGATCACTTAAACTCGGAACTCTTAAAATACAAATATAATTGTTTGTCAGATGCAGAGCTTTATTATTCTACAAAATAATCTTATGATGAAATTTTTACTGTATCAAAGGTGGATACGGAATATTTTTATTATTTTATGTCTTGCACAATTTTTCCTGAACCTATAATACGTAGACATCACCGACAGTCTGATTGCGATGGGGTTTCCAGCCGTAAATCTAGAGGGAGTGTATCGAAATCATATCGATGACGTCTTCAGGTTTCTCGAAGACAAACATAGGGACCATTATAAAATTTACAATCTCTGCTCCGAAAGATCGTACAACTCGAGTAGATTTCATGAAAGGGTGAGCTTGTTTTATATTCAAACAAATAAAAAAAACTACAAATGCTTGCATCCCAAATACAAGTCCGTGTTGTTAAAATAACTTTAAATATTATCGTGACTGACCTGACATCCCCTGATTCTTCTAACAAAGAATTTGACTTATGACTGATTAATCTAAAAACAACCATGCTGTTTATGATGGACAAAAAAATAATATTTTTAACTATGTCCAATTTGTAGCAAGAATGTAGTCAAGATTTTTTTTCTACGAGAACTGTATGAATTGGGATTAAAACCCTGAGAACGCTACAACCAAAGCCAATTATGCTGACCACTCGATAACGGAACCGACAAAGATATATTGTATTGCAACATTTATGTACCAGAAATTGGTAAAAGATTTTATATGAAACTTTGTTTGCATGCTGTGAAATATTGAAAAAGGATTAAAATTATTCAAAGAGTGAAATTTATTGAATGTTTCACTCTGCCAATTTACAGGTATCTGTGTACGCTTTCGATGATCACAACCCCCCCAAAATTGAGCTTATTCAAACTTTTTGTAAAGATGTTCACGAATGGTTATCGACAAACCAGAGCAATGTTGCAGCCGTCCACTGTAAGGCCGGAAAGGGCAGAACGGGTAAATATTATTTTATTGACTTCAATCTTTATTATTAATATTAAAATTTGAAATAATCTTTCAATATTCTTTTAAACATCATAATATGAATTACTGTATTCACTCACAGAATTCCGTCTTTCTTTTCAGGAACAATGATATGCTGTTATATGTTACACAGTGGACAATTTACGACTGCTGCAGATGCTTTACATTATTACGGACAAGAAAGAACTCTCGACAGTAAAGGTGCCTAATCATTTAACAAAAATATCTCATTGAAAACAAGTATACTTCCAGTCCCTTTCATTTTACACTTGCGGACTGGTAAAATATATAAGTCAGGATTGCAAACGTTTTTATACTGGCAGAAATTTTCGGTGGAATGACAGTCGATTGTGAGACACTACCGGATTACTACTACTGGACTACTGTTCAAATCAGTATCGAATTTTGGGCATACCTGCCACATTGTTGGCTTAAGTAGAATTAATGAGACTCTTTTATAATAAAATGCTATACCTTTTAAATATTGTAAAACTTCACCATATTCCTAAGTTAAGAAAATTTTATTTCATGTTTACTATCAGGCAGGGTAAGGCGAGAGAGAGAAATCAGCAAAAACATTTTCGACCTTTCGTGCAGAGCACTTTTTCATTTTAATCGTTTTTATTACTCACTAGATATTCTGAAGAAAAAAATTGTCTGCATAAAATTGAATATTGCATCAATTGCACTAAAGTGGAAGGGTGTACTGTAAAAATCTATTTTCCCAACCGTTGTTTCAACTAGTACTAGCAGTTATTCAACCGAGAAATAAACATTATATCTGTAATATCATTTCTTGTTTTCAAAGACAAATATTTATTTATTTTAATGAATAATTTTATGTTATTTGTAATTGACCACATTTTTTAAAATTTCACAGGTGTCACGATACCTTCACAGCGTCGATATGTAGAATACTATGCTGCACTTCTGAAAATGCTGACGCGACCGGGCCCCACCATCAGCCTGAGTGTAGCTAACGAAATGCCCTGTAACGCGGTCGGAGGAAGCGACGTAGCGAATCCCAATCAGTACATCCCTCCCGCTCTGCTCATTGTGGAATTAAGAATGCAACCGCCGCCCACCCTCAACGGCGGTCAAGGAATGTTAGAGTTCTGCGTCTCTGCTAATCATTCTTCACAAAAGGTAAGTCAAAAAATCTTTGCGATAAGATACAAAAAAAAATATCTGGTCAGGCAGCGGTTCCATCACTACCGACTATTTAAGTTATTTTCAACAATACAATAGCTATTTAAATCTTCCCCCATCCAGAATACCAGAACAAAAAGGTGATACTTACAAATCCATGACAACTTTCGTAACAGTCTATTAAAGTTCTGGCTCGAGAGTAAGCCAATCTTCAAAGTCATAACTGAGTAGTTTTTAAAACCTTTTTTGTGGATACGGTTACAAAATAAAACAGTCGCGATGGACAGCAATGGTTCCTTGTCTTGACAGAAAAACAATCATTAAAATTTAGCTATTCACTTTTATTTTAAAAATATATATAGATGCTGGTTCCATCAATGGTATGAAAATCAACTGCTAAGCAACATCAAGCCAAGAACCAGCTTTTCTCATATATGTAGTTGCAACACTCAACATCAGTCATAATCTTTCTAAAATGAAGTTTCATATAGCTCTTTATTTTATCTTCTAGTGGAGTTCTATCATGTAAATACCAATCAAATCAATGAATTATATTACTATTTTAATGCTGTTTCAGGTATCGTTGGGTAGTCACGAGGCAAGAAAAGGCTCACCCTTGGTTTTGGTACCGCTGGATCGGTGCACGCCGCTTATCGGCGATGTGAAGGTAGAAGTCTACTACAAGCCCAAGTTGACCATCGGCAAAGATAGAGTGTTTCACTTCTGGTTCAATACGTTCTTTGTGACGAACGAGGTGCATGCTATCCGAGAAGAAACCAAGGATAACAACGGTAAATTGCTTTTTGTTATTTTAACTAGAGTAAAACAGTCTACAGGACTGATTTATTGAGATCTCGGCTAACGTGAATTGTTTTATTTTTCAGGGACTACTGTGGAAATTTACAGATTGACTTTAGACAAATGGCAGTTGGACGACGCCCACAAAGACAAACAGAACAAATTGTATAGTTCAGATTTTAAGGTGAGAATTTTGTCGGCGATTCTTTTCCTTTTATTGAAATTGCAGGCAGCGTGTTCTAAAATTTCTCGAGAGCCTATTTTTATGTCACCTGTGTACTGATTGTGATGAAGAAAAGAGAATAATAAGAATATTGGTGTTACAGGTGACCTTGGTGCTACAGCGAGTTCCACAAAATTCTGCATGGCGACTGCACGAGCCGGCGGTGCGAAACCAGATCGCTCAGCAACCCTCTCCCTCCCCTTCGCCCTCCAGCAGCGGCGGGGAGGAGGAAGAGGAGAGCGCCGACTCGGCCGAACAAGAGGAGGGATGGGACTCTGGTGAGACGCTCTCTCCCTCTCCTTTGCGGCTGCGCCCTCGCAGGAGAGCTTCTCTCTTTCCTCCCTCTCTTTCACTCTCCCTTCAGCTCCCCTTGCCACCCTTCAGAAGGAGGCTCTCGGCTCCGGATCGCTTCCTCGGGAAGCCTTCCAAACGATAATTCGACCGCGGTGATCTCGTCTTTGTTGAATACCTTCTCAGTTATTCTCATCGCTTGAAACATTCGCTTTAAGTTTATGTCTTTTGAACGGTATGTATAATCCATCACAGTGTACTGCGTATAACCGTAACTGTATTCAGAATTTAATGTTTATGTCGGTGATATCTCTTTTCATTCTCCCCCAAAGGGTAGATGTGATTGGCTACAGTTCAACACACTCTGGTTAAAAAACTTCCTCAGTATAACCGTCGACAATAGCAAAAATTCTTTACATGTGGTAATGAGGCAAAAATATTAACACTTAATTTTGTTAATTTTACATAGTGTGAGAAATTATACAATGTCTATTTTCAAAGTTAATCATTACTTATGGATTATCACTAGTGAAATATAACATTTTTATCTATCTCTTACCGTACCTATATTTTGGAGACCGTGACATATTCAAAATGCTAAACCTCTCTTGATCAATTATATGGCGTTGATCGGAAACATTTATTGGATTCCTTCTGTCGCATGTTGAATAGTGAGATTGAATAATTAATTTATATAAATCGAGCATAAGTCTGATGGGTATCTATTTAAGTTACATTTGGATACGTACCCGACCCTGAAAACTGATACCGTTGCTTCTTTTTAATTTTTCAACACTTTATCTTCCTCCGTCTAAATGAATTCTTATACAGTACGGCAAGTTATAAATTATCAATGCCATCTTGTGATAGTTATACTGGACGATGTCAATCTTCTACATTATGCATATCAAAATGAATTAATACGGAATGATACTCTTGATCTATTTCACAGCTGTAGCTATGGATAAAGTGAACAGTCACCTCGGTGGGGTGAATTCGCAACGCAAACGCGGGTGCGACCAAAAATAAAAACGGCAGCGCATTGAAAGCGTAGCCGCCGAATACTCAGTTTCTTACAAACGTGAAGAGTTTTGAGATATTTGTAGATAGATTATTATTTACTATCCCAGCAGTAATAGAGCATTCATATTGTGAGTTTAATTAATGACATTTCCGTAAAACTCTTAAATGTTTGCATCATTTTCCAAGTGTTACGTCTCCATTATAGCTGCTCAGTTTGGAAGATGTTTTGGTTTATAATTCTCGGTATAGCCATGCACTGTATGTTCACAATGTGCAGAGAATATACACACCGCAGGCTACTGATATTCGTTCGGTTAAAATTTCATTTGAAAGTGCGGTTTATATGTTAGAAATCCTTTTAATGTTTCTTTAATTGTTATGATAAATATTATTAGTTCAACCTTGCTGGAAAATCCATTGTTTGAGTCCATATAACATCAAAATCATTCACTTTTTTATGCAAAATGAATATGAAATTTGATAAAAAATTCCAGTAGTTTCTTTTAACAAAATACTGTATATTGTGAAGGCGAGGCATGTTTTATAAGAAATTTCATGTGCAATGCAAACTGATTTTGGAAATGAATTATCTTAATGAATAGTTTATAAATTTTATTATATAACTTGACCCCTTTTTCATTATCGTGAATTTAATAAGCGTAGAGCAGGTGTATGTTTATTTGTTTAGCTGTTGATCAAAATTCTTTTTTTGAAAATAATATTGAAACCAAAAAGATTCTTCTTCTGAAGATACTATCCTGAAAAATTAAGCGATAAAAATCGCTGTCGTCTGACCTCAGACTCAACTTAACTAAAATGCTATATGTGTGAATTCAAGCAATTATCAAATTTCATATTTATATCATAAATTGAAAATTTATGTTAAAAGGTGGACTAAAATTAATTTATTTATAAACTGAGGGGATATGATAACTGTGGAGATCTTTTCCAATACTGACTATTTCCAAAGCCGACGGAGGCTTCAGGAATATGAATATTGTATTATAGATGATGAGCGGAATGAGAATTTAGATGCCGCAAAGAAATAATATCGGTACTGCGAGTATTATTAAATACACAACTTGCAAATTTCTATCCGTAGATAGGAAATCAATTTCTTTTTTAAAGCCAATAATTTGAAACATTAGTAACTATTTTTCAAAACTGAATATTCCCTAAAATAGTCAGAAAAGGGAAAAGATTATGTTCCTTCGTATTGGAAACAGTAAATTTTGATTCACATCACTCGGAGCGGCACCAAAATGAATAACAGATAATATACACTGCCTAGTTAAGCACAGTTATGGTATCTGGATTTTTTAAAATATTTAATCCCCTCCCCTAATGAAATCCCTAATAATTAATAATCTGTCTCTGGTAATTTGTAAAAAGTACTATGGCGCAGCTGTTAGCATTGTGGACTTCTGTGCCAGACCTCACAAGTTCGAGTCCCAGTACGGACAGAATTTTTTTGGTTAATTTATCAATTTCTGTTGAAGGCACGGGTGTTTGTGATATCCAAAAGATCCCTCCCTCTTTTTCCCATCCTTCAACAACTAGGCGTAGCGAGAGCGATTAGTTAACCACTAGTCCTCTCCTAACCTTATCCTTCTATCACTACTACTCTCTTTGAAAGAGAGAGATTAAGCGACTGAGTAACAAACAGTTCTCGTAGGAAAACTTCTGTTGAGCCACATACTCGGCATTGGGAGCAGACATGGATAAAAAAATGTAAAGATAATAAAACTGTTTCGTATTCCCTAGTAATTGAGTTTTTAGTCACCGGAAGAGAAAAAAATAAGTGAATTGATAGCATTCAAGTGTAATTTATTTATTAATAAAAACATTGTTTTTATTAATACAATGCCTTTCCACCAAGTATTGACAGTGAACACCCTAAAAGTGATAATTTATTTATTGTTTAAAAATTAAAAGTACATTACAGCTGACAGCAATTCGCCATGCACTTTACAATTATGAGAATTAATGAGAATAAATAAAAAAAACACTACATAATACATCAAAATCATGAAAAAAAAGAGACTAGAAAATAAAAATAGTCAATTACCATTACGACTGATAATGATAACATTGCAGTGCTTAACGAGGCGGTGCACGAGTCATTTGTTCAGTTTTTGAAGTAGTCAGGGTGTGGTAAAGAACCCGACAAATGAAGACGGGGCCACGATTTCATTAAGTTACACTTTATTTATGTGCCTTAGATTCTTTTCTACATACATAACTCGGATAATTCAAAGAAATGAAAGTATTCCGTAGAACTCGTTTCTTTTATTATAAAAAAAAATGTTTTTATAATTTGATTTATAAAATGATGTACATATTATGCTGTAAGATTTTATATACTAAAATGGATATCTGTCAGTTTGAACATGCAATCTCTACGGAGCAGCAGACTTATCAGATATGCACGAAAAAGTCTGCTTCTTTTCAACGTATTCTCTTTATTTCACATTTCTTGTATCTATCATTAAACACATACAATATTTATTATAAACATCTGCATACTGTGGTCGCTAATTACTGTAATTCAATTTCATACGTTGAATGTTTCCTTTTTGTACCAGTCGAAATTTTTCATACCAGGGATTCATATCGCTCACATGTCTCTTCAATGTCATATTGACCTTCATTCGAACAGTACTGCTGAATAGATTTTTAATATTTAAATATATGTTATTGAAATAGTCAAACTTCTTTTATTTATCATTTTAAAATTTCATCAATCTATTCTTTGCTTCGATGAAACTGTGAATGCGAACGTAAACTTATTCACACCTGCGTCACCCTCAAAATATAACGAAGCAAACGATGTACATATTTTTAATCCATCTCTCGTTTCTGTGATATTCATCACTATCTCAAAATATTCTAAGGGATACGTTGTTATTTTCCTTTGCTATGTGATAATTTGATAATTATAACTGACAAATAGACAAAATGGCATTCACAAGAAGTGTGGGACTCCAGAAAACCTTTTTTATTTTTACAGTATCGCATATTCTCAATATAAAATTAACACGGTTCTTTTAAAAAGTACACTTGTAAAGTTCTATCGCTAAACATAATTCTGAATAATGTGACGAATATTTGGCATAGCAACAGAGACTAATTTTTAACTGAAATCGGAAATTTTGCAACTACAGCGGAAAGCAATTATTATTATTTGAATGCACATTACGCTGCGGAGATAGTGGATGCGATTCTACATTTATCACTCTTAAAGATAATGTGGAGGAAATGAAAATTGATAATTGTGATATGTCCCTTTTTGATAGCCGGTGGCGTATCAATTAGGATGATTTAAATACTATAAATTATCACAGTCAAAAATGAACTCGCTTATCTGTGTGATGAGTCGTCAATGTTTACGGGCTACTCATTTAAAAGTCATCTGCGATGTAGCAAATTGTGTCGCAGTATGTAATAAAGAACGTTAATAGATATACAATATTTAAATTCTCATGATTTCACTCACGCTGGACAAAAATATGATGCATTCTAAAGCTTCAAGTCGGTATCTGCTGCTGCTGGCTTGCTATAATTCTTTCCTTGTAAATTTTTACAACATTTTACCAATATCACTATTTCAGAACTGATTCGCTGTGCAATTATTCAAGGGTTGGGTCTTAATGTATTCCCGAATTCTACTGTCGGTAAGGCGTGGAAAACCACCGCTTGCGATTTGTTCAAATGACCACATCTAAAGCCAGTTAAATTCTTAAACACTAAAGTAAGCTTTTCTCTGTAGAAAGTTTCATTTTGAGGCTTTTTTTAAATTATGTATTGAAGAATTAATGTATTGATACATTATCCCACATTAAAGCAAATGCAAAGGTGTCGCATGCTTCATAAAAAAATAATATTAAATTGTAAATCCGGCCTGCCAAGTGAACAGGCCACTCGTGCTCACCGTAAATTGAATCTTTAGCACGGTGACAGATATATGTACACCTGTTAGCGATTAGAGAATAGCGATAAGCGTTTTTGCACTATATGTACCCGTGCTGAGGCTATTGTGTTGTGACATGTGACAGCGGTGGAAGGCGTCACGAGTAGCGGCGGACGAGGGAGGGGAAGAGAAGGCCTGCTGCTGGGAGAGTATCGCCTGCTCTCCGAACCAGATCTCCAGTTGGACGCGGAGGGGGAAAGGGAAACGGCGGTGCCTCGGCCCGACTCGGAGAGGACTCTCCGGGCTTGACTGATCCATCACAGTAAAGTGTCGTCCGCCCTTTTTGTTTGTTTCCACCCCGTTTGCGTGTGTATCCCAGTCGCTTGACGCGCTTCAGCAGTCTTCCTCGGTTCCGTCCGGTCACGCTTTCCATCCGTCGTATGTCTTGTGTAAAAAAATCTCTAACGTTCATTTCTCAAATTGATTTTCAAGTATTAAATATGTCCCAGTGGACTTTGTTAATTTGCTTTAAACGAATCAATCAAATTGAAAGTCTGGAAATATAATGAATGTCAGGATAATTGACTGCCTCACATTTAAGCTAAAATATTTTCCTATATTGCCATGAATTGTGGCACTTGCACTATGGGAGTGAGTAATAATATCTAAAGAACAACAATTCATTTATTTACTCAGGTCGATTTTAATATCCTTATCTACAATTACGTAAAAATTGGACGGTTGAATTTATTGTTTGAATAATTATTTCTATCATTTTAAGCGAGTTGATAAATGCAAGAATAAGCATGGTAGATATAGATTCTCTTTTAACCTCATGTTATGATCGCTGTCAATTTTTTGTACAATATGGTAATTCAGAGCGTATTTAATATTTACACTTTACATAGTGTGACCGGCCCGGCCCGACTGAGGTGGACTGTCTGTCGCAAAATTAAAATTGAATAAAAACTTTCGAAGTCAAATCATGGCTACCGTGTTAACAATATTAATACAGGTTTGGGTATTCTCTTATTGGTTGAATTTTTCGTTTACCATTTTTGCTTTTCTGCAGTACCTAAATCCTAAATAAATAATGTAAATATTCAGGCTTTGTTCTTTTAACATGCCGCACTCGAAAAGAGTTACATATTGCAGATTAAATATAAAACAACACCGCCGGCCGGCTGCCAACGCTTGCGCCGGACGGCTTCAGTCAACTTCACCAGTTTATGTGACGCACGGTAGAATATTCAGACCGACATTTACATTACAATTAACAAAGCCGGCAAGTGAAAACAAAACAAATAGCTGTCGACTCGAGTAGCTCAATCTTACAATATTTGAATGCAGCATTGATCATTATTTAAATTTGAATATGCTAAGTCTAGTAACAGCACGGTCATTACGGTGATTTAACAACCCCTGCTGCATTTGCTTAAGGATTTCTTTTTTAATACTATATCTAGTTTATGACTTACGGTGAATGAACTATGCTATTTATCGTACTGGTTGTTGTGTCGAATCACCTTCACCTTTCTATTCGACCGCAAATAAGATCTCACCATATAATTGATTCAATTTTAATTTTAATTATTTGAATACAATTACAGCCATTTAAGCTTTATCGAGTTGACTGAATTGGCTGTAAAATAAAACATCTAGTCAGGCATATCGATGAATAAATGAATCACGTCACACTCGCGTATTCAAATTGTAAAATTATTTTTTATCTGATAAGTAAGATGGGTCATTTATTCAGTCGACTAACTAAATTTACATTTTGTGTGTCTATGGTTGCGGTACAACTTTGGTATTTTTAAGTTGGCATTTCTATCTAACTCTGGCAATATTAATCAATGGTTCCCAAAATGCTGCTTCGGAATTTCAACCGTGCATGATAAATTTTGTCAGTGATGTGAAATGTCGTACATACTGTGTCATCCGATTATCGACTGCAATTTGGGAAATATTATGATGTATTATTAGCAAATATCATCTGCTTGTTGTTTTCCTTTTATTAATGCTTGTTATCATTGCCTTTTGTCATTCCACATGTTTTGAATTTTTTTCATTCACCACAGAGCACTCTTACTTTTGATTTCTGACTTTTTATTTATAGGAAAACCCAGTTTTTTTCACACCATTAACTTGTGCCGCCTCTCCTGCTCAATGTCGATTTTGAGATGCTCTTTTTATCTTAGACTGAAAACAAGTTAGACAGGCTGGTGATTTAAAAAGAAGTTTTTTTTTACTTTGATGTGATTACTAGAATACTCAATTTCAACTGTTTGTTTTACTACACTTCGCTGTTCAATCATGTTTTCAGCCTGTTGAGATGTTTATTACGTTTTATTTTTTGTTTAAACATTAGATAAATATTCTATACTTGTACATTATAAAAAACACCACATCATATTTTTTAAGTAGATAAATTGACATATTCGTTTGAGATATACATTGACTACCAGTTTGGGATGGGTTTTTTTTTATATTCCTTATTCTCAAATATAATCTTTAGTGCCTTTACCTGTCATTCTCACATTTAAAAGAAAATATTTCTTTTTCTCTTCCAAATTCTTAAATTGAACAAAACTATCGACTCAAATATTAAAATATTTGTCTCGGTATTCATTTTTTAATTTTATTTCCGCTACTCTTTTAGTGCACCTTTCTTATGAATAAAAAAATGTAACCATAACATTAATATCAAAAACGCCAATACCAAATCAGTAAATCGTGTTGAATGCTTGTATACTGTTGGACATATTAGATATGTTCCATTGTTGCCTCGGTACCCCAGGTCCGAAGTGAGCAGCGGAGCTTACAAATAATAAAATCTACTAGCGTATTCAATAACTACAAAATGTAGTCGCTTAATATCACATTGGATCAATTCCTAATTTAATGTTCAATGCTTTATAACGATACTGATGATGGGCATTATTTCGTGTATCAATATTCTCTGTTTGTCATAATTTAATTTTTAAATGGATTTACTAAGCACTGCTCGCATCAATAAATATTTTGTATTTAACCCTCTCACTCTCAAGGATGTTTTAAGAGTATGCTAAAAGATTCATTTTATTACTCATGGTCCGAATGTTAAAAAAAGCATTAGATTTATATATATTATGTTGTGGACAGTTTCTACCAAGCACTAAACTAAAAGGGCCTTTTGTTTTATTACTAAATTTGTGAAAGTCAATAAATGCATCAATTATAACTTCATTTTTCAGTCAGTTATGGCCCATAAATTATCAGCTGCTCAGGCATTTAGTTTTGGGCGCATATCAGATTTGTTTTTAAAATTAAAATAATCATTTCATAATTTTGAATGAATATGGCTTTGTGTGTCTCATTAAACGATAATAAAGATCAATTTACGGATCATAAAAATACAAGCCTTTCTATATACACCACATGAGAATAAGAGGGTTAAGATTTGTAATGATTAAGTTCTGCCATGTCTATGTCCATTCAATCAATAAAGTTTTGCCATTGATTTTATTATGTGTAACTAACTCATCGCATAAATATTTGAATGTAAGTCTCAAATGACTGTCACAGTGTGTCCCTCATTAGACAACAAAAGGTGGAAGTTGATAATTCAGAAATAACATTAGCTCTAATATGAGATTGATATCTTTCTGCGATGATGACTTTTGTGACGAGTCATACTAAAGTCATCCTCAGGAATGCAGATCCTTCAATGTCGCCTCTGTGTCGTATCGCTTATTCGGACTGTGAATATGGGGCAGATTGCTCACGTTTGGTGGTTTATGTGTTGCAGGAGAATCTACATACCTGTGATATGTGCTGGGTCGCCTGCAGCGTAGCCTACACCGCGTGCCCTCCGGCAGTATTGTGCCGTCGGGCGAGGCGCTCGGCCGTGTATTGGATCGCGTGGTGTCGCTCGCCGTGCGATTCGGTCGCTTTTACTGTGGATCATATTGTTTCTACGTTTCATCGTTGCCGTCTCGCAGAAGAATAGTACAGTTTGAGTGTTTTGATATGTAAATTTTCCTCTATAGAACTTAGTTTGTTTTATGACTGGAGCAAGATTCTGAAATGTATGTGTTATTGACTACTATAACAATTGTATTTTCTCAAAGTTTAAGTTAAGAAATCTTGAAGATATAAAGTGTACCATATAGTTAGGTTAAATAGATTATTATCGAACGCTAGTGAGCTTTTTGTTTTATCGCTTTTTTAATATTTCGATCACACCATTGATCTCAGAGATTACGTAATATTTTATTGGATTTTCACATATTAAATCATATAATTAGTTGGAATGCGTATTTGATTCGTAACGAATATCGAATGATTGCAGTACATTTGTAGTTTACAATATATCTTTGAAATTCTATCGTGGACCTTTATCAGATTGAAAGATGAAATCTTTCGTATCGTGTTGACTTGTTATTCGAATCCGTACCTGTCCGATCGCTCGTAGATAATTTCTTTTACCAAAATCCTGCGCGCGAGGAACTCGTTTTCGTCAGGCGCGGAAAGGAATCGAGGCCAAATATTCACCGTTTGAAAATATGCACCCGTAACCTTCGAAATAATATTATTTATTTCAACTTTTCGCTTATACAAATCATTTCCTAACGTGATGCTTCTTTCAGTGAATAATATCATATTATTTGTAATAATCGTGCATCAATACGGATTGCGTGTGAATGTCTATGGGAAATATGTGTTAATATTTAATTTTACTCGTTCAGTAACTGTTGTGATTGTAATGTAGTTTAATTATTTGCTGTTGATTTTCGTACTAGCAAAGAAGACAGATTTTGATCATTATCCTGATTTGTTTTCTTTAACTTTATAAATTAAGCTTATTTTTATACTTATTTTCTTATTATGTAATATTATCTGAAAGGTGTATACGGCGAGTCGTATGGAAATTAGAATATTACTAAATGTTTTTTTCTATTGAAAACCCATCACCTCCGAGTATAAATTATCTAATAAATTCTGTCTGTCAGTGCTATATGTTATGTCATTTTAAAGATGGTATTTTTTTTTGTATCTTTAATATTACACTGATGTAAACATTTCATGAATATCCATCTACGTGCATATGTGTGTGTTCAAAGTATATATTATTATTATTATGGATGTAAATATACGAATTATTGTTTGATTTTTTACAGTTGATCTAAGGCACTAATTTTACTAATGCGGATTACATATTATTTATTTTTTAAGAGTTGTTTCTGATAATTACCACACACACACGTATGCGCAATATTTTAAATAATTAATCAACTCGCCTGATGTGAATTTAATATTTCCAAAAAAAACAAATCGACCGCTTCGACTTAAGAAATTTTACTTAAGGCAATGTGATCTGTTGAACACTTCACCGCGTTCAGATCTTGGCAACGCTGCTGTATGTATTTTTGAAAGGAACGTTTGCTCGCATTTACTGTTGACGATTCAGTTTAAGCGATCAGAAGTATCATTTTTTTTTTTTTATAGAATCCTGTAAAATCTTTATGACCATTTTCTTTGTCTAGTTGTAAAATGATAACAATTTTAAATCATTCGGTCTCAAATATATGACCCTGAATCGATTCTTACGCAATCGTTAGACTCGTCTGCCGTCACTCTTCAATAGTAAATGTCCTCATTCGGTTTCGCGAAGACTTTCAGTATTTCCATAAGTAAAATTTCACTCACATTAATTTAAAACAAACAATAGTCATCGCGTGCTGTTTAACCTAGGGAGTACAAATCAAGGGAAACGAGTTATTTGATCTCAAGAATATTAGTTACTTTCTTGCCAATGCTATATGATTTTGTAAAATTACTGAATACAATCTGCCATTCTCTTTTGTCAATAAATGTTAATATGTTAAAATTTTCCGGATCGGTGTCATTAATTTCCACTTTTATGTCGTACTTAATACATTTATAAAAAGTTGGCACCTCTCATTTTGCTAATTGAGTACATTTTGTTTTGTCATCCGATGAATGAATAAGATGTTGAAATAGGTAAAATGCTGACCGCTAAGCGTTTTAAGTGAATGTTCAACAATTAGGTTATCGTCACATATTATATAAATATATATATATAATTTATCAGTAAATTATATGAAAATCTTTTTTATCAATACAGAATTGATACATTGAATCGGTTCATATGTATAATAAATGTGAGGTGAAACGAGTGCCGCCGCGTGAAGTTTAGTTACTCAGTGCTGTAGTATGTGCTATGACTGGCTGTGATTTATTCAGCGACGTCGCCAGCGTAATTATGAACTCAAAATAATGGATTGAAAATATCACTACGGACGTGTAGTGTGTTATAAACAAAAGTGCTATTTGTGAATTAATTTCTAATAACAGATTTCTTTATAAGTACACATTGAAAAAGGTAGACGGGAGCGCGACATCATCCGATCGCATTCAAATCAAACTGAATTATTTTCCATCGAATGCCGCATTCGACTGCGATTCATATTCTGTCTCGTGTCTCGCGCGCCGGCGTGAGACTTTTCTATGATTTCTCATGGCTGCGATGTGATTGATAATGTAACAATTATGTACCTAAAATATTTCACAGTAACAATTTTATTTTTGTCAAATGAAACCGTGGATTTCGGTCAGATCAATCAGTTCAGAATATTTAAATACTAATTGGTGTTAGATTAATATTAAATAATTGTGACGGATTGTGTATTTTAAACATTCGGATGGTTCAAACCTCTACTCACTGATCGCCTGTTTAACTAAGTTTAACTGTAGAGATCGATTGAGAATGTCTGCTTTGCGGTCTCTCCACACATCTTGACGCAAACACTTTTTTTACACATATTTTTGTACACATTGTTAGTGGACATGCTGAAACAATCGTCACTTTTTTAAATTAATGATACACAAATAGCGAAAGGAAAAATGATAACATAAGCATGTTTGTGATATAAAAAAATACCTAATGCATTATTATCATAAAATACAAATAAATAAAGGTAAAAAGTGGTAAAATAAATACTGCATTAGGATTTATATAGTAAAAGATATTTTATTTCTACCCTTCCTGCTACTCCTCATCCGTTATTCAATTTTTTTTTATTTCTTTTCTGAATCAAAATTAAAAATGTTGGGATTAATACAAGAAAATTATTTATACCATGTCGAACAGGGTTTTTTTTTGTTACAATATATCTTGGTGTGGGATTGACTACAAATGAATTTTTCACCAATAAATTAAGAGGCCCTGTCCTAATTATACTTATAAACTTGTAGAAATGAATCAGACTGTCGATCTTTTTTTGCAATATAATATTGTTGCTGGAAGTATATGGCCCAAGGGATTATTAGCGAAGTGCATTTGTGAAGTGCGTTATTCGATTAATGCAATTCATACAAAAATAGAGGCGTTCATCTGACATTAACCTTTTGACCGCGGCTCGGATCCAAATCGGTTCAGATTGGGCTGCTATAGCAGTCAACCGCGGTCAAAGGGTTAAAGGTGGAAATTTCCAGAGAAATGATGAATTGGATGGAGTAGAAATTTTCCCACAATGTAATGCAAATGCATCTATAATAAGTATGTTTCTAATGATAAGTTATCTAAAAAATATTCAAGCGATAATTACTTTTTGAACAGCAAAGCCAACCATCATACGACTGACTACACGCGGGGTCCATATTTCATTAAAAATGGTCTCGTGTGCAGACTACGCCCTCCCGACAAAATACACGACACAAAACTTGCACCAAAATTCCACCCCACGTAGGTTTACCAGGTGCTAAAATAGAAGATCTGGTCGCAGTTGGTTAACAGTCCTTATGTGATTCTTTGGTCAAAAATAATTTTAATAGTTATTCATTTGATAAATCCGGGTGGAGTCCGATCTAAGGTCTTAAAATCCAGTCAGATGGTAACCATCCGATAAAAAAAATAGGGCGCACCAGGAGATTAGCTAACCACTATACTATTACCTATTCTCATTCTCTCTGAAAAGATCTGTTGAGATAAACTCCATTAGAAGTCTATGTGCTCAGCATTAGAAGCGGACATGGTTAAAGTTGAAGTGACTTAAACCATTATTAGTTATGCCAAAAGTAGATAGTCTACACCAGTGGTTGGCAACTTACTACCCGCGGGTATTTGAATTACCCACTACAACACCGAGTTACCCACAAAGAAACATAAAGTCAACTATATATTTACCAAATACTGAAAAAAATTTAAAAATAATTCAAAATCAAGGAAACCGTTAATAAAATATTATATTTGTATGTTTTTACACACAGATGTGTGTATTTATTTTATTTTATAAAAATATTTAAAAAATGTTAAATAATTTTTTTACCGGGTCTCAAAAAGTTGTCGACCACTGGCCTACACCAACCATTAACAGATATATCGTCTCCTTTCTTGCAGAATTTGGTAAGTAACAAAAATGAGCATACAAAGAGATTCTTGAATATCAATCCTTTATCTGAAATAACTGCTTTAATTATACCAGTTTGCCCAAAAAGCATTTATTTTTATAGACCTTCCAAAGATGAGCGTGACCTTATGGTAGCAGTAAGCACCGTCGTCTATTGATCTCACTCTTCACTCAATTTTGGTTTAAAAAGATACTTACTGTCTTCAGCTTTCATCATCCGTGAAACAGACACAACTACCAAAAGTACAGTCAAAAAGAGATTTTAAATTTTCATAAAAATGGACTCTTAGTTATTATTTTATCAATACTGTAAATTATTTACACTTTTACTAATATATTGATCAAAAGTAGTCAAATTGTGAATATTTGACGGTTAGTTATCACTACCCCTACGGTGCTAAAAAATACTTCTGGTATGTTGCTGTCATTTTAGGAACCAAGTGAAAAACATGTTTTTTAAAAATATGTCAGGATTTTTCCATTCATCAAAGGGCGGGGATGGTAAGTGTTAACCTTTTCAGTACCGCGATGTTTTAAGCTAAAAAACATTCACTCACATACCTACCGCATATTTTTAATAATTTTTGAATAGTTTTAAAAAATAGGACTGAATTTATGAATATTAAAAGTTTACTTATAAAATGATATAAACAGTTAATTATTTTAAAGTTACATTAGTGGTCTTCAGTAGCATTAAAGTATTCACGCCGTTCGTATGTAGCGGCCACCAGTGTCCTTACGGTACTGAAGCGGTTAAAACATGTTTTTTCACTTGGTTCTTTAAGGGTCAGCAACATGTCAGAAGTATTTTTTAGCACCGCAGGGGAAATGTTAAATGAGTAGCTTATCAATGTAGAACAAACCCCATCTACAATATTTTACAGGAGAGCCGTTTTTCATACAAAACGCAAACTTTAAAACCAAAAATCTATATGAAATGACCAGCTTTTGGTGAGTTTTAAATTTTATCACTACAATAAAAACATGAATTTCGTTGAAAATGGCGATTGTCTTACTTTGATAGTAAGCTACTCATATTTCAACCCTGAATGTTAGTGTGACCAATCTCACTCACTCAGAACTATCAATCTGTTACCAACTTCTGCCAGAACAGTGACAATAGCACATTTTTGTATGGAAGCAACCTGACAGATGAACTCAGTTTTTTTCCCAAAAATATGAATGAAAAAGTATTCAGGTTTTTCAATAAAGGAGGTCTTTAAAATATTTAGATATATTTATTTTTATGTTCAATTTTAACAATTCATGTTGACCGTGGATTAAACAATACAGATGTCAAAAGATTAATTCATCATTCCATCTAATTTTATTTTTGATATATGAATGCATATTAGGGTTGTTTATTGGTTTTGGATTTCTAAAAAAATCAACCAGGTTAAAATGATAAAAGTTCAATTAGGCACCCCGCGAGCTCTGCCTCTGGAACGGAAACTGCCACGCCCTCGAGGTCTACCTCCACATTTGCTGGTGGCTGGAGGACTCTTAGGTCTTAAAGCTTCAATTCTATCAGTGCAACCGGTTGTTTCACGCCCTTCCATGAAATATGATGAATACAATTCAGGGTTGAAATTTGAATTGGTCAAATCGTGGCCGATTGTCACCCATCCGGGCCTGATGGTGGAATCTCGACCAAATATATGCAACCTAAAAAGTAGTATCCACTGTATTAAACATTTTTTTTAGCAACCTATACTTCTAACCAACTCGAGTGTGCAATTGGTTTTATTATCAAAATTAGTTTGTCTAGTAAATTAAAAATGGCAATTAATTTTAAATGAAAACCAACTAAATTAAAACCCTAGTCTTCTAATAACAAGAGGCATTTTTCAAATGTCAAATTTTTCTCGGTTGAAAACATTTATATTTAAATATTAAAATGTCATCTCTGTGGTTGAGTGCTCACGAATTTGACACCCAGTACGGATTTTCAAAATTCCCTACCACCCATCTCACTAAAATGAGGCGTAACGAGTGATTAGATATTCTTCTCCTTTCGAAAAGAGAGGTCAAGCAATCGAGTAACACGCAGTTCTAGTAGAAGAACTTCTGTTGAAATCAATACTATTAGGAGTCGACTATTTATTCCACAAAAAATAAATATGTATATAAATATAAAACAACATTCATAGTACCTAAAATGGTTCTCAGATATTTCTGAGAACCATTTTAGTTTTACATTAGTTCTGTGTCAGAAATGCAAGGCAGTGGAATCTTGGCAGAAGTGGAAGTTGCGTTGTGGAGTTTTGAGTGTAGTCCGAGATGTACCCTAACTTATTTTTAATAAAGAAATTATAATACAAAAAGTTATGTAGAGTAAATATTAAAAAAATATACAGACTGAGCAGACTCGTTATTTTTTCAGTTTATTTTAAAACTTTACATTTATTTAAAAATAGAATTTAGAGTGACTATTTGTAAACTCAAAAGTTGAAGTTGCGTTGGTTTTTCATGACTTTACAGCCTTGTTACTGACATCAACTTATACAGCAAGATTTTAAGATGTTTGCATGTGTTAACTCGTTGGGTGCTAACGACACGCCTAGCGTGTCGGTCGATTTATTCAAACATGCCACAATTTGCTTTGGAGTGATATTATTATTATTTTATTGTTTTGCAACAAAAAAATAATAATAATATCGAATCGGTAGTGCAAGCCTGCAGAAGTCGTGTTTTTTATTTTTGTTTTTTTCACATAAAGGTTGGTTTACACTTTCGCTTAGAATACGTTTACTACATAAGTTTCAAATTTTAATTTACATTCTTTAAGATTCTTTGAGTATTGAAGTGTTCTGTCTAGAATTTTATACATAAAAAGCTACAAATATTTATTTTTAAAGAAGTGAGTCCGTGGTAAAATATACCCCAGAAGGAATATGTGCAACTAAATGGAAAGACCGCTGAGAAGTTCTGACGATTTCGTCAGAAATTTCACGGCTGGAGTGGCTACGATAGTCAAAGGCATACTTGGCATGGCTACGATAAACAAATGCATACTTCCCATGTAGAAAAAAAACATGAAGATGTTATAAAAAATAGGGATTCATTTATTTCAAACAATGATACTAAATTCTTATTATATGTACAATTTTCAAAATTCAACTAAAATATAATTATTTACAGGCTACAAGTTATTGAAAAATTAGTATGCCCCCCTCCAAAACAAAAAATTAAAAGAGTCCATCTTCCTATTTTCTGCAAAACATAACCAGATGTAATTTTACTCACGCAAATGAAAGTAATTGTATGCTATTTTTTAATATTGATAAATGTATCTATTGTTTGCTATGTATTTATGTATACAATATTATATAAATCAAAACGCTAACATGCAATTAATTTATTTACAAAAATCTTGCATTGTAAACGCTCCTTTATGCAGGCGAAGGTTATTCCTAAGTACCATAAATTATCCGGAGACCGTGATATTTGCGAACGAGATGATTATTATTATTAATATTACAAAATCAGCATACTCCGCTAAAGTCTGCATTGAGTGTGTTAACTTGGTTACAAGATATCATTCTTTTAAAGATGGCACTTGTAGAATTTAGAAAATTATAAAATTTATCGATCTCGACACTTTGTAGGCAGGTTTTTTTAGTAATTAGCGCAAAAAAATATTACTTCTTCTTCTTAAACTTCTAAACCAAACAATATTTTCGGCTGAAATTTTCAAAGAAATCATATGTGACATTTAATCATTAAAAATAAAATAAAAACATTTTGAATACATCATAATTTCACTACTTTTCTAAGCTGAATATAAAAACCTGTTATTAATTTAGTAGATAGCACTCCACTTGTTATCAATATAAAATATTCTGTATAAAAAATAACACTTATCCATACCATACAATTATATAAATAATTAGAGTATAAAATCCTCATTCCTACAAATTAACAATCACTGGAAGTGTGAAATCTGATGCCCTAAATATTTAAGAAACATGTGTCGCCTTTTTAAAAAAAATACTGTGTGAACGAACATTCAGGACATAATAAAATATGAGGTTTATTGCTTATTGTCAAAAAGGGTCACTTGCCGCGGCAGTTATTTTGAAGAAACCATTAAATTACGAGTCAATATACCAACAAAACCGACAGTACGCGATAAACGTATTTTTACGTTTCCCGCCTATAATATGTTAAAATATGAAAAGATTGGTAATTGAGGCTATTATTTTCAAACCCGGCCCGTTCCGAAATTGGTGAAAGAGGAACCATGAATGTAATTTAGTAAATAAAAATACATTTTTAAAGTATTTTTAGAAAACAGTCTCAAACCTGGCAAAACGTACAAAATATTATTCCAAAGTAATGTAAAACTAAAAATACTTTTAAAATGTATATTGTTTTACAAAATGAAATTCAAGATTCATTTTTCAACCGATTTGGAATGAGCTGGGTATGTAAATCCTCAATTTATAGGTACTCGTTATTGATGCTACATAGTCCAGTGATTTAATAAGTGGCAGAAGTTTTTGTGAATAATAATAAAAAATTACCTTCTCCTTCCCAAACAGAAGTGCTCCATAATATGGAATATTTCTATAGGCTTCTCTGGGCTTCCATATTCAGCGTCTTCCGATATAATCAAATCAATATCAACATTTGCGTGAATAAAATCCCCATCAATCGACCTCCGGACGGTTCCTTTGATACCCATAAGACAGTGCTCCTTGGTGCGTTGAAACACAGCATTGTGCTCCAAGTTTTTTGAATGACCAGGATTGTTAATGTTGGTGCGTATCCAGCAGATGTCTTCGCACCTTCTGAATCCCCATTTTTTTAAACAATCTCGTCCTATATCCACACCTGTAACACCAACTGACTGTTAATACCTCATGCCTCAGTAAAACATAGCGGTCGACAAGATGAGATTGACTTGCCTTCTGAACTGCCACACCAGAGGAATACGAAACTCCTCGGCTGTGCGACTTGAGGAATATCGAGGGCGAGAACATCGTTCCAACTCCATTCCCCGCCCAGAGGAGGTTCAACGAGGATTACGTCAAATTTATTTCCCATTTGCTTTAGATCCATTGTCTGAAATTATTTGTTACTAATTACATTTTCCATACATTAGATTAGAAAACAAGCATTTTTTCTATCATTCATAATTTGCTAAATTAACTTAGTAATTATATGAACGTTAGTGGTAGGTATGGTAATGAATTAAATAAATAACCATATGCAATAAATCTACAATAAAAGAACATTTTTTTTTTCAATTTAGTTTACACAACCAACAGCATGGTTATTCCACAAGATGTATAACGGATATTTCACTTCATTAGCAAATTATTAATTGAAGGCAAGTCTTCAATCGTTTTAAAACCGCAATAAACATTTATGAAATTACCTTGAGATCACATTTTAAATACATCGGAGGAACTGCAGTCTGTGAGATGAGATCGTCTTTCAATTTGATCAACTCTCTTAGCTTCGGATATTCTTCAAATCTATCAGCCAATCCGACGTCTCTAATGAAATTTTGTGGCCTCTGTCCTGTGTCCACGAAATGTTGACAGTAGTCATTATGCGGGTTGAAAGATTGAGTACCCTAAAAATTTTAAAGCAAGATGTGACATTTCTTCCGTACATTGAAAACACTCAAGGCGATCAAGGATTTTTGATCAGGATCAAGGATCAAGGATTTTGCAAAAGCATAATATGCTCATCCCCCGATTTACACGGTCAACAAAAAATTTATTTGAAAACATTGTGTTACGAATTGATCTAAATATGGTATGTGTTCTAAAATTGCAAAGAAACTTGCAAAACTTTCGCACACAGTATGAAGAAATATACAAAGAATTTACAACAAATTAATTGTGGAATTCAAACCAGTTATGAAGACATAACAGACAGTAGCAAAAATGAGTATGAATAAATTCGAGTTTTGTCCCAAATTTTAACCCTTTGATTAGTATTGCCATTTTATTTTTATTATCTGAAGCAAATGAAGAAAAGAATTTTGTAAAAAGGTTAATATTTGTAAACAAATCGGTGGCCGTATAATATTGAATGTAAAATTCCATTTCAACTCTATTCCCTTTCTGGAATCAACATCAGCGCCGCACTAAATCCCCACAGATGAAAGCAAAAAATAACTATGCCCGAATTGGAAGTAATAGCTTATAAGATAAATGAATGATAGGTTGCATTACATTTGACCATGTTATATCAAAATATGTCTGAAGGTCTGAGGAAGCCAGAATGCACAATCTTAATAGAGACAAATATAATCAAGAAGACCTCAGTAGCAAAATTTTTGTGGATCTCCAAAAGGAACTTTCCATATAAATACATGGTAAATAGATATTCGATTAACAAACAATTCGGGTCTTCGTATGGATTATTAAATATGAATCGTACAAATTGTGTACACTTCACACGTTTTGTCACTAACAATCCGGGTTTTGCCTTTTGGCATCTTCAGACATTCAAGCGCATGGATTAACTTGAACTGATGCTAGGTAAATAAGTGGAGAAGTAATCACATTTAAAATTACAATTTCTATATATATATGTCTTTGAAATTATATCTTTTTATGTGATTAACCTTTAGAGGAGTGTGAACGTACATGGACGTCAACAGGATCTTTCGCTAAAGGCGTATGGACGTACTTTTAACATATCACAGTATTATCTGTCTGTGAGCGACTATAGGCTCTAAATATGACTTGCATAACAATCTGTGTACGTTTGAGCACATTTCTATACCATTTTAAAATAGATTTCAGCTTTAAAAAAGGAAGAATTAAAATTTTTAGTTTTTGACAGGTTGCCGTGTGACGTCTTAACGGACTTTCGTGACAGATTCATACATCGCAAACTGTAGAATTACGCGCGTAATATTGTTATTAAATTTCATGCGATTTTTGACAGTTTGTCTGTGTTTTACTGTATAAGACTGTGTTATACTATGGTTTTTTTAAGTTCTTTTTACCGTTTTAAGTGATTTGAAGTGCTTGTTAATTGTCCGAACATATTTTCGCTGTAATTTATGTTTTATACTGTATTTAAAAGTGTCTATATTGTGTTTTTTGTGTTGAAATTTGTTTCTAACGCGATTGTATCGTATATAATCGTATTTAAACGTAATTTTAAGGTAAACGAATTATTTTTTATTGCTATCGTGCTGTACTTTGTAAAACGGGTTCCTTTACAGACGAAATTGATATAATTTTCATGAACTATGAAAATGAAGAGGAAACATCGAAACAGTGGCGTAGCAATGCGGATGCGGCAGAGACGAACCGCCCCGGGCGGCATATTTTTGGGGGCGGCATTTTCGAAAATGTACATCCAATCATTTTTTTATGTAATTTTTTTATGCACGATATTGAATTAACGCAACTTTTGTTTACTCGATGTTACGCGATTTTCTTTACAGAAGAAATAGTGATAGGAATCTAGGAAAAACAGTATTTCATCAAATGAGTCTGAGCGAAATTCAGATTAAAGCAAAATTCAATACGTTCGTTCGTAAAAAAATCGTGAACAATTATATTTCGTAGTCGACAGTGACAGCAGCGAATAACTCCTGTAATTGAATACAAGTATGCATGTTTACATAATATGTATATGTTTCTTATTGTATTTTTATGATCAATAAAGAAATTATTTTTTTTATGTAAAAAAAAAAAAATCGCGAATTTGAAAAACAATTTTTGTTTTTTCATACATTTTTGAAACTTTTTTTGCGATATTTTGATTTTTAGAACCGATTTATTAAATTATATGAAAGTGAGGTTTTTTACGCGTCACTTTCTAGAACCAATGTATCGCGCAAAAAAAGGATTGGGCTAAAATATTTTAAATAAAAAAAAAATTAGGCCACCTGTAGTAAAAACTCCTAGTTCATAGATAAAAAATAAAAGTGATTTTAAAACAAAATTAGAAGAAATTTTGGAGCGGCAAATTCAAGTGCACCCTGGGCGGCAGGATCCCTTCCTACACCACTGCATCGATAACATAGATATATCGATGGAATATGATTCTTCTTCATCTGATGACGACAAGGAGACAGAAACAGAACCTAGAGCTAAGCTCTGCCGGGAAGAAATGAGGATTTGGAACAGTTCTACTTGCACTCCAACATTTCGTGAATTTGACAACTTTGAAACCGGAATCAAAAATAAATTGAAGTAAAAGACGAGCTGGAATTTTTTCAGCTTTTTTTACAAAAGAAACTTTAGACACGATAGTCATAACAAATATTTATGCCACAGCTGTTTTCCAAAAGTTGTCCGGAATCGCCAAAATAAAGAAGTGGACTAAAATGCCAGTGCAAGAAATGCATGCAACATTATTTTGATGAGTTTGCTTGGAAAAACTCGATAAAAAATACTGGATTGTATAAAAGGCTAAATTTTATATTAGCATATCAAAAACTTCAGGTTTCGAACCACCACTGGGTTTTATACAATGCAGTTTATATTCATTTTTATATTTTCATTTCAAGAAATATTTAGTATTTTTTAATTTAATATTTAAACGTATTTGTGAATATGTAAGGTTTGTGACCCCTGGGTACGCCAAACAGTTTTTCAAGGATAAAACCTATAAATTTTAACTTATATTTTTAAAAATATTTTTACATCATTCCAGCAATCATAACACATATATTCATTGGAAAAAAGTCACACAGATTTACTCACTCCTCTAAAGGTTAAGATGCCGAAAAGCGAAACCTGCGTTCGTTAGCGACAAAGCGTGTTTGAGAGTACAAAATTTGAACAATTCAAATTTAATATTGAAATTCCACTAAAATCTTAAATTAATGAATGGATTATATTGGTTAACTAATCACCCAATGTATTTTTATAAATATAAAGCCTTTCCATCAAGAATTGACAGTCAACACCTCAAAGGTAATATTTAATATTGTTTCTAAAAGTAGCATTTGATAGTATAGAACAGGGGTCACCAAACTTTTTGAGAAACGGGCTGGATGGTTTTTTCAAAAATGTTGGAGGGCTGGACGAAAAATATTCTTGATGGAACCCTTTAAAAATTTTCAAAAAATCAATTCTTTGTCTTTAAAAAGAATATATTTAAGATCAGGGGCCACAATAAAATCTTTTGAGGGCCAGATCTGGCCCGTAGTTTGGTGACCGCTGGTATAGAATCATCAATTCATTATCCATATCCCAATGTTCTGGGACTCCTGAAGACAAAAACATGGAACAATTTTACAGTCTAATAGAAAAGTGTCGTAACCCACCAAAACAGAATATTTTCCCAGTATATAATGCTATACATCTAATGTATAGTAGTGGTGGCCAACCTTTTGCAAACCATGCCCCAATTTTCTGTTGATGAGTTCTGACGCGCATACTACTCGAGCACTTATTCTACCTTCATATGTTACTTCAAAAGCATTAGTAGGTTGCAATGCGCTACTTGTTATCATCCAATGCGCCACGGTTCGACCACCTATGATGAATTGTAACAGAAATGTGTACTCACTTTGAGGAATGTCGATGAATCAGTATAAACTAAAGCATTTGTCTGTTCACTGGTTGTTTTAGAGGTTCCAAAAGACTTATCATTAAAAATATCGTCAGAGGCATGTTTTTTGTTCGGTACATCTGATTTTGTACCCAAAGCTTGACCCAACTCGCAAACACTTGAGACGCCCAGCTGAAAAAAATGAGAAATTGATCAAATTTTTGGTAAATTTGCTACTCTTTGTCTCCCCGAAATTTTACTGAATCCTGAATCCTAACAATGCGAGTCTATGGAAAGTTTAAGGCAACAAAATAAATGGTCAGAATTTAAATCATCTTTTGGTCGTAATAAAATTCTATTTTTGGTCAGAATAAAAATGTTAACGGTCAGAATAAAAATACTAACGGTCAGAATAAAATTAATACTTTCGATGGTTTCGGCGGTAACTTTGTGGAAGTTCATTTTAATAGAAAATTTAAATTAACTTTGATTATTCCACGTATTGTGTAACTAACTGTGACACGTGTTTCGCCTCTTTCAGAGCTCCGAGCTCCGAGATTATTTGGCTTACCCAAATTACACAAACCCTTGATACCGATTCGTCCCGTGGTATCTTTTTGTAGTTCTCCATCTTACAAAATCGCCCGTGAGTTAAATGACGTTTTTAATTCTTACAACGTGTTTAAACCGAAGTATACAGTTAAGAATAGCATTGACTTCACAGAAAAAATCAAAGACATACAATTAACTAGTAATTGTAAATTAGTATCATTCGACGTAACAAATTTATTTACTAACGTACCAACGGAAGAGTGCAAAAATATAGTCAGCGAAATTTTAACTTTTTCGGATATTAATAGCAACGTCGTTAAAGAAATGCTTAGACTTTTTAATATTTGTATTGAACAAAACTATTTTTTGTTTAATAAAAAATTTTACAAACAATCGGTAGGATTACCTATGGGTGGTCCTATTTCACCTTTGCTCGCGGATATTTTTATGGATTATTTTGAGAATAATCTCTTTAAGTCAAATCACACGTTACTTAAAAATGTAAAAACTTGGTATCGTTATGTAGACGATATCTTTTGCATTTGGACAGGAACAGATAGACAGTTAGATACCTTTTTACGTCATATAAATTCATTGCATACAAATATTAAATTCACACTAGAAATCGAGCAGCAAAAAACCTTAAATTTTCTTGACATAACAATAAAGAAAAATAATAGCAACAGATTAGAATTTGCCATTTACAGAAAGCCTACTTATACAGATGTCGTCATTCACCATCAATCAATTCACCCGTGGTCGCAAAAACTCTCATCATTCCATGCAATGATTAATAGATTAGTTAACATCCCTCTCACTAAAGTCAACTTTGAATTAGAGTTAAACATTATTAAACAGATAGCTGTAAATAATGGTTACAACACAGACGTAGTAGTTAACTTACTTAAGCGTAAGCAAGTTAAAAAACTCATTTTAAATAATATTTTTTCAGGAGAGAAGAAAGCAAACGATAATATTAAAAACTGGCGTAGAATTATTTATTTAGGAGACATCTCGTCAAAGATAGTTAAATTTTTGCCAGACAATATAGAACCCGCGTTTTATACAGTAAATAATTTAGGTAAAATTTTATTGAACAGTAAAGATCGCGTAGATTCATCGTCACAGAGTGGTATCTATCGACTCTCTTGTGGAGACTGTCAAGCGTCTTATGTTGGACAGACAGGTAGAAACTTTAATATTAGAATTAAAGAACATATAAGATGTCTAAAAAGTAACAATTTTTCTGAGTTTGCCAATCATTTAATAGAAAATAATCATAATTTTAATCAGATTTGTAATTTAGAAATACTCCACCGAGTAAATAAAAAGGGTTAAAAGATGAATAGTTTAGAATTTTTAGAAATTAATAAAACTCTTAACAAAAAAGAAATATTATTAAATAATATTCTTAATAGCACAGGCGGTTCCCCGTTACTCAAATTGTTTCCAATTAATAGAGTAATCACAAACCTAGCTGATTGACTGCAGCTCATTAGTTTAATAGTTTGTAATGTTTAACGTCATTAGTAGTATGATTAAATTTGTTTGCACTGTTTCGATTTTATAATCCCCTCTTTGCTTCCCTTAAAAAGGAAAAACCCCATTCTGATTGTTTACAACTCATTAGTATAATTAGTATCATTATCTGTTTGCTTTATTTCGATTCTACACCCCCCTCCTTGCTCCTCTTAAAAGGAAAAAAACCCAATCCATTTTGTAATTTTATAATTTTAAAATGTTAGAATCAATCTTGCTTCATTACTTAAGCAAACTTTGCGATAGTAAGTCTGAAGATGCCTCTGAAAGAGGCGAAACACATGTCACAGTTAGTTACACAATACGTGGAATAATCAAAGTTAATTTAAATTTTCTAGAATAAAATTATTATACAGTCAGAATAAAATCTATTATACAGTCAGACTTTCATAAACATTTTGATTGCGTCGATGTTTCAACACTTCATGTATGAAAAAATTACTGCACATTCGACATAAATTTTTTAATTTTTTTTTTATTTCAGATTCCTGCTGTTTATTTCGGGAATAAATATAATATTCCCAAATATGCAAGACCTATTCGACATTTTTCAAAAATATTATCTGGACCGATTTCGCTGCGAAATCGGTCTAGATAATCTTTTAAAAAAAAATGTTGAATATGCAGTAATTATTTGAAAATATTATCAGACAATATTTTTTTTTAATTTCGAATAAGTAGTGCATATTTGAGCAAATTGTATTTATTCCCAAAATTCACAGCAGGAATTCGAAATTTAAAAAAATATATCTGAACTGATTCCGGGCAAAATTTCCATCATCCTCTTGCCAAATTGCCTGTATCTTAATTTTAATGTCATCATTTAATTTCATCGTGTAATTTGCTAATGTTTCATGTGAATGTTCTTCTTCTGTTTTAAATACAATAACATCAGGTTTATCAATGCAGTATAAAATATATAGTCCAGTATAACATTGCTGCCCTCTTCTTTTTACAGTATTACAGCAATAATAATACTTTTCCCCGTCGTAAAGAAGATCTGTTAACCGTTGCCAAAAGATGGGAACTAGTATATTATTGTCTCTGATGGGAACTGTCAATTCATTCTTCGCAATACTAGTGATTTATTCAATGACCGTGGCGCTAGTAGCAACGCTCGCCCATTGGACGATTTGCCGGAAACAACTTCACTTTGCAGTTTTGCACCAAAAGCATCGCAATACGATGACATCATTATCATCAAAAAAATTCTGAATAGTTGTCAAAATAAATATGACCAATTTCATTTAGATTCTGACCATTTAATATAAATTCTGACCACTTAATATATATTCTGACCATAAATTATTTATTCTGCCCTCTGTTATTCTGACCGATACATTATGACCAATGTAATATAAATTCTGACCAATGTATTAAAAATTCTGACCGATATTGAATTAAAATTCTGACCGTTTAAATACGAGCCAAAGTTTAATTCAAATACGAATACAATACTATGTAATTGAGGAAACCAATAACTCATGTGAATTATAAAATATATTTACAAAAATTTGTCAGCCATATTTCAAATTTTTTCTATGGTATGTTCTAAGAAGTTCCATTGACTTTTTCATACGCAAATTATATTCGTATTTCGAATAAATTATCTGTTTCTTTAATTCCCATGTATGATAATTTGGTATTTTCATATTCGTAAATAAATTTCCTACAGACCTGCGTTGTAATTAGCGGGATTTATTATTTTCCAGGTAATAAAAGAGTAGCATGTTGTAAAGTATACAGCGGAACCCCCAATTACACTACCCCGAATTACGCGTTGGCTTGAAATATTCGCCGCAAATCCCCCAATTGAACGGTCGCATTCCATTGTCGTTGCTACGAGACGGTCATCTGTGCGGTGCATACAGTCAAATGTTGGCTAGCGTCTGTGTATTCAACACTTGCCAGGCTATACACGCATAACCGGACGACTGTATGTGTTGGATTTTGGCGCGCTTTGAATTTTATCACTTAGTAATTAAATATTTCGTCCATATTTTTTTTGCTAAACTAAGGGAAATCTTAGTTTTGCATTTTTGCGGAAAAAACCTAATCTCTAATTTTGTATGAGATTCACTCCCCCAATAACACAGTCCCGACATTAGTCTAAATGGGGGTTTTACTGTATTTATCAAATTCTTTTTAGTGTTTTGAAGAGTAAAGTTTATAACAAATCTAGCACGGTGTGTATTCATGTTGCACTCATGGTGCTCGTTGACTGGACTTGACCCACTTAGTTTGGAGATATCTGGTCTATATTCAGGGATACACACATTTCAATAATTCGTACCCCATTGGTAGGTCCTATAGCAATTATGGTTATTGGTTAATAAAAATTGACTAGTGTCTATTTTTGAGTTATGGTGATTTTAAATGTATTATAATTTTGCAAACCTTCTACGGCTCTCTTGGAATTCTCATTCACTATTATTTTGCGGCGTAGCCAGTCGTAGCAGTCATGCGATTCATGAAGGCCCAGCAAAGAGAGATCCAGATTCCTACATACTGAATACTACAAACTCTTGCGTGACATTTGCATGAGGGTCACAAATTTCTAGATACGCCACTGCTAGTATTGTTTATGTTTTGGCAATAGTGGTATCATCTTATATTGACATTTGCACAAGATATTACATTTTATGAAGCCGTCTCGACTGGTACATATGTATTCAATTATTTAGAATAAATGAAAACGGATACAAATATAAAAGTATACTAGAAAGTTATGACAGAGGAGGCATCAATGTCGTTATATTCAATTAGAGTATTAAATTGAAATAAAAGCTTATAATATTTACCGTTTGGGCCAGCAATTTCTTTCGTTTCTTTGATTTTTCCCTTAGTGCTTTTAGCATATCACCCATAGTAATACGTACCACTCGTTACAATTCAGCGAATCAGGTTAATTGTGGAATTATTAGATCTCTATATTATGGCACTAATTAAAGTTTTATGCGGACGACATTGAAAAAATACTGTTTTATAATAAACAATCAGGTTATAGATATTGGTATATTATTATTATCTGCGTTACGGACGCATCAGCCCATTGTCAATAAATTAGTATTGTCTCTGCGATGAATGACATTTTCAGAATATGTCAGAATATGTCGAATATGTACAGAAATTTAATTAGGAGTTGTGCATTTATGCAGTTTTATTATTGCCATAGTAATAAACAGTTCATTGAAAACTTTATTCTTCTTACAAATCTGAACGAGAAAACTACATTTCGTATATTTTAAAGTGATAAAAACATCACATTAAAAAAAAATGTTTGAATATGTACAATTTCTAAAAAAATAATTGAGATTAAAAATTTCATTGCTTATCAACCGCATGACCACTTCAGTGGATACTGAGTAGCCATATTCGTTTAAATTAAAATGTCAATATTTTATAATATGGCGGAGATAGGTTGACATATTATATGCAAATTTATTTTTGGTTTTTACGAAAAGTATATTTGTTTGTTGTTGAAGATATGTAATGTGAATTCTCCTAGTTTTTAGTGATTTATCAAAACATATTTTTTTAAAATCAGTAAGTACTTGTCAGTTTCTTTACCTCTTGTTTTAGTGTTTTGCGTTATGGTCATAATAATAATATATTCCATCTGAAATGATTAGTATTCATCGTTCGATCTCATTTTACACCGGTAAAATTAAATAGAACGCGTTTATCATCACAAACACTTTGAACATTTGCACCAACTGGTATATCTTTTGTTTATGTGACCGCGAATCTTTTTTTTTACCTGTTCAGGTGGAAAGCGAGGATGGGCGGCCATGTCTACACCTTCTGGAGGCGCTACAAGTGCCCCCCAATGTGCCTGCACTAACATCTCGATTATGCAATTGTTTCACGAGCTAAAACAGCAATATCCCGGAGTCCCAGATCATGTCGTCTCTAGTACAATATCTTCCCACTGCCACGATAGGTCTGCCTGTCAATCTAGGCTAGAGTGCGAAGCCAAGAAGTATATTAGCCATTTATATCCGTCATCTTCCTTATCTTCTTCAAGAAAGGAAGACAACAGAGACTTTCTGCAACCGCAACAATGTCCAAACCAAGTGTTAATGTTGAAAGAAGTGCAAAAAGCGCAAAGTATCATAATAACTACGCTTCATCCGCAGAAAGCCGTACAAGAAGATATTCAATATTCTTCTCGTAAAACAAAGGAATACATTGCAATCAATAATGACTTGAATCAAAACACACTCGGTACGGACGTGGAAGAAAACATCACCGTTCTGAACAGTGTTCTCAGCAAAACGGGTTCTACAAAAGTTAATCGTGCCGGCGATAAAGAATGTGAAAATTTAGAAAGTTCAAATAAAACTTCGGAATGTGATCTTCGTTCGAAAGATAGTGTGGAAAGTTGTGTAACTTGCGTAACGGAAAATAAATGTTATAAAATCCTCAAAAGCAACAAAGTCAAAAGTGAACTCAACAGACAGTTAGATAGTCATAATAATACAATTTCTGAAAGTCTCGATGAGCATAATAATATTAAAACGTTAAGCAAGACTACGGAGGAAGACGCTAAGCTCAGAAGGCCGACTACTTTAGACTTTTCTACGGCACATCGACCTAGTAATTTTCAAAACCAAACCAAAAGTCCGCCTTCAACCCGAAATGATGACTCGGAACACGGCTGCGAGGAAAAATTTTCAGACGACCATCGGAAGTCGAATGAATTTACAGCTGACGCCCACAAGCCTAACAGTGCCCCTTCTGAAGACGTCCACAGAAGGCAGGACGACTCTTATCCGTTGAATGTTTCAGTAAACTTAAACTGCCGGATGGATATGGTCCCGCAGAATTCTAGATCTAGGCCTATTCAGTTTTTCGAACCCTGGAGAGAAGATTTTTCCAGTCCGGGATCGTACACTTCTGTCAATCTCACGGTTTGCACTCCGACATCGTCGGAAAAGAGGAATCCTCGCTCTCACTTCAATGCTAATCCCGGAGAAGGCAGGGCGAGGGGGTTCGAAGGGCACGTCCAGATCACCGTAAGTCCGGCTTCTTCGCAAGCTGCGCCTCAAAATATATCGGTCACTCCTACTCAGAATCGTTATACTGCAGCTCCCGAAGTCATGACGGATAACCCGGTAACATCAGCTATAGGTAAGTCAAAATACAATGCCTTAATGATTATTTCTACCTAATTGAAAAACCTTACTAGAAGAAAATTGCCAAGAGTTCTCTTCTAAATTTATTAAAACATAATTATGCTTAAAGGATCATGAGTCACACCTATGAACTGCATACAAATGTATAGTAAAATTTCAAATTTTGTAAAAATTCTAGAAATATTTTTGATCCCAAATAAATGCATTTTCTGACGATATCGTACATTTAAAATCAAAGAGATGACCATTATTTTCAGTGTAGTAAGATAATACTTTTTTGTGAATTATAGACGACCTGGTGAGGCGACAAAAAGAGCGTCTAGAGCGTTTGGAAAGTGCATTAGCAGGCGAGAGGGCGCGACTGTCAAGTATGCAGCGGGAAGTGAGCGCTTTGCAAGCGCCCTCGCCTGCGCCGACGCAACTGCTTCGACCTGCAGTCCTCCGCCTCAGACATCTCTGTCAGAGACTAGCCCGACAGCTGGACAGGGCGGCTGCCACTGCAGGTGCCGACAACATTATTTTATACATCGATTGACACTTCATTAATCTGCTTTTAAATAATACTAAGAAAACATAATTCAAGACTTTGATTGTAGTAAACAATTATAAACAACTATTAACGAAAGAATAACCGCAAAGTGGCAAAAAAACTGCCAACAATTAGTACATAATTTAATGTTTATAAACAAGTAACAACAATAGCCTAGTAACTAACTAGTCACTTTGAAAGCTCCAAACTGAATTGTGGCGGCTGACAAAACTGGCTTTCTAACAGCTTCATATTGGAAGGTCTATCAAATGTAATAACTAATATTGAAGAATTGTTTATATTGTACTTGCCATTTACCACACAAAAAAATGATTATGCAGTTAAGCCCGTCTTGATTTCATTGAATAAAATAGTTGTTTATAATATTTTCTATGGATTCAGCAGTAGCTTTGTGGAAAGTCATTTTTAATATAGAATTAAAATTGATACATTTGTTATTCCACCCGCGACACATATTTCACCTCTTCAAGTTTTTTATTTATAATGTCTGAATTCTAATTCCTTACTTAAAAATTAGGAATTGAGAGTAAGATTAGTAATACTAATCTTACTAATATTAATTACTAATCGTAATAATAATATTTAGGTATTGGTATATTTTTTAATGAATTTTAGAATATTAACAATTCGCGATAAGAAATCCATCATTTGGCAGACTCGTCAATTTGAGGCTGTGAGGTTCGACAGACTAAATATTTTTTTCCTAAATCGCATGCGTTACATAACTAGTGATGACAATAACCGACTGCTAACTTTTTACCTGTGAATTTTCATTTTTTGATAGCTTCTTTTGGTGAAACAGATGAGGAGTTTTATGACAATATCTATACCGGACAGCGGCCTACAGTGGGACGCGGGTCCGGCCGGGGGAGCTCTTCGTGGCAATGTCACGTCTGCACATTCCGGAACCACGCCCTCCTCAACAAGTGCGAGGAGTGCAACATGCCGCGGATCATCCTAGGTAGGGAGGAAACCCCCCGCCGTCCCTTACCGTGTGACCCTAACAATTTGACTGTTGTGGCTTCTAGTCTCTCTGATAACAGGATGCTGTTTGATATTCCCGACAATTCAGCCGGCGCTGAGCGTCTCATCTTGACCGCGGAAAATCAGATCGTTAATGCGGATTCTGAAGTGCATGCTAGCTAGCGGCTTTCTCGTTTTGTTTTTATTCAGTGCTCCATTTGAATAACTCTTTCCACTAACAGCTGGAGTGTTGTGACTATTAATGGAAATGACATTTACACGATAGACTGCTTAATAAAGGTGAACATAAAAAATTTATAAGTCTGCAAGAACATTGTAGAAATTATTATCCAATTCTAATGCGTTTCCCCGCCCCTTGCCCCGGCTCAAATGCAGATCTGAACTGTAGTTTCGTGTTAAGAAAATTTTATTTTAACGGATTCAAATTATTTTCTCTTGCCATTGATAAACAAATTAAAAGTCTCGTCTCTTACATTTTCTTACAAAAACTTTACAACTCCTAAATGACGATGCATCTTAAATATCTCAAATATTTCACGTCTTTTATGTTGTCACTAATCAGTATTATTGAATATTTAAATATATAATAGTCGACGGGGCTTATAATAGCAACATAAGTTTTAACTGAATTTTTTACAACGTTGACTGAATATTTGGCATTGCACGTTAATTGAAAGTCACTCAACTCACGGGAAAAGACATTTCAAATATCTCAATGAATATTTAATCGAAACAATCGTCGTTTGTCGACCTTGCCAAGACTTGAATTTAAACCTTCTGATTGTAATTAACACGGCAGTAATAGGAGACCCTATTTTGAATATCCCTCTGTCCTTTGAACGGTGGTGATATTTCCAAAAGAATGTTTGTTTTCACCATTATTATTGCAGTGTTTATCTTATTTTGTGAAAACGTATGTGTGCCCTGAAGCATCATATGCAGTGATAATATCTTAATGTTCTTATATTGTTGTATATACCGTTTTTATGAATATAACATTTTTATACATTTTGGAAGACGTATCAGGAACTTACAAAAATCTATGAAGTTTAATTATACTATACACTACCATAGTAATAAATGTTTTCTCATCTATTGTAGGATTTTTTAATGATATCCATGTTTCTCTCGCATGCCGCACTCATATTCCTTTGATTTGATAGCTTCGTGTGTGGGTAGTGCAATCGAGGTTCATTTTATTTGATCCTGTGAAAAATTGTAGATTATACTATATATTTGTGAACCTGTGGACCTCTAAAATAGACCTAGCTTAAACCCTACATGGCAGCTTTAATTTTAAGTTCATAGTTGCAACCAAGTGCCGATGAAAATTTATCATACTGCACAATAATGATAGCAAAAAATGCCAAACAAAAATATCTACGTATGAAGAAACCACATTTCAGAGTAAAATCATTTCATGAGAACTTAGAATATAGACAACCCTCGACATTTGCTCAATTCGCTATTTCACTATTTAATAATACAAAAACTCTTCTCTTCCATGCGGTCGCTCCCATCTTCTCCGCTCCCCGTTACCTTCTCAAATACATAAACAAGTTTAGTCTTGCGTTAAGACGCATGCAGATGCGTTGTGTGTTTTGCTAGTTTATTTTTATACGTATGTGTAAAGGCTTAGGAAATTGCAGTTTGATACAACCAAAATGAAATTAGGAACTCATAAACTTCACATTATTGAGACACTGATGTAAATAATTAGACCTTCTGAGAGCAATGACTTCAATCAACCATTGGTAAAATATAAGCCGGTCTATTATATGTTCAATTTTGAAAAGTAAAATCAAGAACTTTCTTCGAAGGCTGTTTCCAAAAAACATGGCATAGTGACGGATGAAATGGAATGATCTCTGTTCGCTACCAACGTTCACACATTTTCAGAAACTGACTATTTGCGAAAGTCAAGGGCGAGTCGAGAAATGACATAAATGAAAAGTTAAAGTAAATTATGCCAGACCTGTTGGAACTATGATATTTCTAAATAGTAAGAGTAGCAATACATTGCTTCAACGTAAGCCGTAGCAACCCCTAGAATACAGTTAAACCACCCTCATTGAAATTTAAGTATTGCATTCTTTTAAAATAATAAAAATGTAAGTTATTTAGTAGCAAGGTCAATTTGTAATGTTAACACCAACAATTAGGAAGTTTCAAAAAACCTGCTAACTAAAAATAATCCATAGTAAATTTTGTCATTACAAGTTATCATCATAATTAATATAGTTTTCTACACTTTGTACCCTATAACGTGGTATTAATGTGAAACAATTTTAAATATTCGGTGTTGGATAACATTTTACCTGTGTTGGCGAGTGCCTTTCAATTGACAATGTGAAAAGGTGAAATTGTGCAAGGAAAATATATTTTTTTTACCCATAGGATTATTGTATTCATTTTTATTTATCGTTGAGGCACTTATCCCTGAGATAGAATTTCAATAACGGATAGCACAATGAGCCGCAGATGAACAAATAGATAGATTTTAAAAAAAAATTAAATATCACCTGGATATAAAGCCTCATACAAATATTTTCTTACGTTAATCTTATATTTTTTGTTATTTTATTATTCACTATTTTATCTTCTCTGCTTTCTTGAATAGTAATATTCTTTGTAATTCATGCCTTTTAAATATTGTTGATAGTCAAGTTATGTAGGTAGTTATTTGTCCTCGTTGAATTTCTTATTATATCTTCATTTAAAATTACATTTAGAATTCTACAAGGTAAAACTTAATATCAAAATTGTGTAAAAAAAGCGTACAAGATTTAATCGCCACTCACTTTTTTTAATTAACTTGATATGAAAAAAGGCATTCTTAAAAAAATACTTCTCTTTATATGGGTTGAACATATCACCATAAAAAAATATGTTAATTTTGCCTGAATTCACTGTAGTCATTTGATAATGCACTATGGTTTTGATCTGACGTTGTGTGGTCAAGGTTTTATACCTTCAATATGACACTTGCATACATTGTTTTTTTATATTGATCTATGGGTTTTTATCTAAAAGCTTATTTATGTCCTTGATGTTTTCATTACTTCCCTATTTACTTCACAATCTTGAAAATTGGACCCAGAGAAAATGACTAGGTAGACAAAATACTTTGCTGTATCAGTACGGCGATACTAATAAAAGGGTTTATAAAAGTTTAAATTATCAGCATGAATTAATAAATTCTATGATTGATGAAATGATGAAAATATTTAATTTGTGCAAAACACGATGAAAATTTGTATTGATACAATTTTTTTAGAATTTTGAACAGTCACTGTACCAGTCCATCATATTATCTACATTAAAAAAGAGAATTATGGGGCTGATTTACAACCAGTTCTTCCTGAAATCCACCATATGCTCGGCATTAGTAACGGATAGAATTTTTGTGTGTTTTTATAAACAATGTATTCAACTGTGCTGGTTACGCCATGTTTAAAATCATGGATGTTTCTAAACCACAATAGCTGTGTCATGAAATGAATTATTTGCTTGATGAAGAAATATCTTTATAATCCTTAATATTCATTTAAAAAATTCAAGTATACCGAGGCCTCTTTTAACATAGTATTTTTTTTATTTTTTTCCCTGCTGAAAGTATTTTAAAAATTATTTAGTATTGCAGCTAAATGATTGCCGATTCTCCAAATATTTTGAAATTGAAAAATCATACAAGTCACTCGAGATATGACATCACACACACCCGTGTCCGACTATTTGATATTAAGCTTGCCGTTACCTTAACCCAGACCCACCAGATCGTTATTTATATTAGATAAAGCTCTTACCACTAGACCACAGATTTATGATATTAGATTATTTTCCTGCATGCATTATATTTAAGTAATTTATTACTTAAGAGTCAGTCAGCCAAAAGATCTTAATGAGTGAAAAAGATTTAGAAAACCCCCATACGAACACTGATTGGGGATGTTCCGTAAACAAAAGTGTTCATTTTTTTATCAGGAATTGTTCGTAATGTGATCTGAAATCTGCAGAGTTAACTCAAACTTGCAAAATCCCTCACTGAATTTTTAAATTTACCCGAAAGTGACTGCAGGTACTTTCTATGCACAATATATTTATTGCTTTCTTTTAGGACATTTCCTGAAACATCCTCTTTGATTATGTATGAAAAAGAAATCACTTGCATGTATTTCTTCTCTGTTTCATCCTAATGATATTACCTTGTCAATATAAAAAATTGCTCAAATTATTTCATCATGATTTATTCAATATCACGAAAAAACAGTTTTTCACGTGTCATAGTCTGTAATAAAAATATTGAACTGCTATTGATTAGTTTTAATATTCATAGTTTTATGTTGAGTAGTGAGATTAAATTGGTTTGATGATCTAGGAATCGATCATTTATCGACAATGACAAATTCTAAATAAAAATGTGCCTTTTCATGTGTCTTGTTATCGGATAGTCTTTGTATAGTAATACTAGGAAAACTTATTTTAAGAAATTTAATACCTAATACTGTTTGAGAATGATTTTATTGTATTATATAAAATAAAACAATGTTTTTGATGTGAATTTTTTACTCCTACTAATTATTTACACCATGTTTTTTTTTAGTAATTGTTTTTATATTTTAACAAAATAATAAAAAGAACAATACTATTACTATCTAACAAAAGGCAATTTTTAATATTATATATCTGTATTCTGCGAAGAATACGTATTGATGCTTTTTTGGTGGTACGATATGAACATGGTAAGAAAAGATTTTATCCAGAATACTGAAATCTAAATAAATTTTCATACAGAACAGCAAGATATGAAAAAATTTGCGATATATGTTTACTTACCCAATACAAATAAAAGAAATATAAATATAAAAAAAATGTAATAAAATCATGGGATAAGGTGGTAAAGCTTTCACGTGAAACAGCGATATGAAAAAATGATTAATGGGAAAACAATAGATCAGTGTTCCACTGTATAGTAATCTATTATTTACGAGACAAAATTCAGTTAATATTAAAATGAAATTGCATAAATCTAGGTTTAGGATTAAAGGTGATGCTCAAAAAACAAATGGATAAGTAGGTATTCTCATAATAAAATTATTCGTGAAAAGATATCCCAATAAATTTCTCGAAAGTAATAAGCATTTCAATATTAAATTTAAACTATTTTTATTCTGACGTCAATTGACTGGTCCTGATCATTTAAAATAAAAATGGAATTAGTACAAATGAGTGTTTTATTTTTTGAATATAATGCCTCCATCAAGTATTGACTTGGGAGCGATGAGGTAGGTACAAAGTGATCCCAGACAATTTTGCAATGCGAATGCACTCCACTAGGAACACAAAGGTTAAAAGTGATTCAAATTTAGTAATCATAATTGATGTTAAAAGTAATATTTCGTCAACTCTATGTGATTGTGCAACTTAACCACTTGCTGGTCCAATTGATTGAAACAAATGTTCCGAAAAGGATCATATAGGTGTCCATTTTAATGACTTTAATGTATTAACCCGAGTATATTCGGGCGTAACCACGAAGAGGTTAATAATTGGTGTTTAAATTTACTCATTTAAGGTAGGGTCGATTAATCACAATTGCAAATCTTTATTTCCAAGAAAAAGGATATTTCAGTAGAATTGAAATGCCTGTGGTTAACCAATGATGTTAACTTATATAAAATGATAATTTGTACTAATTCCACATTTATTTAATATGATCATTTATTAATGGCTGTCATGAGCAAAACCAATCAAATCCTAATCATGTTAAATAAAAGCGGAATAAGTATAAATGAGTGTTTTATTCTTTCAATATAATGCCTTTCCACCAAGTATTGACAGAGGACACCTTAAAAGCAATGTTAACTTATCCAAACTTTCTTGCTTTCATTTATTTGGAAGAAGATGTGTATGTGTGCTTAACAAAAGCTAAGATTTCGATTATACAGGGTACTTTTTAGACAAAATTATTCTATTAACAGCTTAACGGCCGCACGTTTTTTTATAGGAATTTCACCTGGCGACCGAGCAATTTTGCAAAAAATTGTAATTTTACTAAATTCACTATAATTTGTAAACCAATTGAGATATCTTCACCAAATTAATCTTAATTTTCTAGCTTCCAGATACTTTTCAATATAATGGAATGTAGGATGCATATATGTGTCCGCCAGCCAGCAACCATTGCTTTTCAAAGACTTAAATACGCGTCCAGCGGTCATTAAACTGTTGATGCATTACGAAAATTTCACACTTCAGGGAATATGCTGCCTGTGATTTGAAGAAAGCGACCACACTACTTTAAAATCTTAAATGTTGCCAAGATCCATTCTACGAAAAAAGCTAATTTAAATTATTTACAAGTATATCTAGTGCACAAACCGCTAATTTAACCGCAAATCTCTGAGTGGTTTGTGTAAGCTGTCCTTAACTATGCTCTATTTATCAAAACTAAGTTGAATACCTAAATTTACAAATTTTAAATAGATAAATTTAGAAACATAATTAATGAAAAGAAAGTAACTTAAACTCTTAAGAAAATATAACTTTCAACTCAATGGATAAACTTTTTTGAAAATTACAAAACCAAATAATATTCATAACTAAATACTGTCATAATCCAGTGAAGTAGGGAGGGGTCCTACCGCCCGGAGCGGTCTTTAAACTCGCCGCCCCTAAATTGTCCTCTAATTTTGTTTTCAAATCACTTATATTTTTTTATATATAAAACTAGGAGTTTTAATTACAGGTGGCTTAATTTATTTTTTATTTATAAATACAATTTCTCGAAAAATATTGTATGTATTTTTAAAAATGCCGCTCCCAAAACTGTGCTCCCCGGGGCGGTCCGCCCCTGCCGCACCCCCCTTGCTACGCTACTGCATCATCCCAAATAATTTAGGATGATTGAAAAGTAAAACAGACTTAAATGTTTAACGAAAAGATTTTTATATTTGAAAAAGTATTATTTCCCAACAGGGATGCTTTGTAGTAGAAAATTGGAAGAAGTAAAAAATAAATCTTTGATACATTTTGATTGAATATACCAGTAATGATACTATTGTTAATTAATTACATAACAAAAATAATGCTAAAGTTAACAAACATTTCAGTGCGCCCAGATGACAGGATTAGAGTTCAACTAACTTGCGGACCTAATAGTAAGCGTGGTATTCTTTCATACTGAATGTTTTTTAAAAACCTTTGTCCAACTTCTAAGAAACATAATTATACACTTGGTAAATTAGTGTAAAATCCGGTAACAAAAAAGATGAATTTTGTGAAGCAGGATATTTTTATTTTAAGCAAACGTCTTGAAAAGATGGACCGAAACTATCTATATCTTTGATAAATTTAACTAGCTCCTCAAATGAATTTAACATTCGCGGTAGAATATGAAATCTTTCTATAGTAAAAGAAATTGACTAATTGGATCCATTGCATAGAAACTTGCTATGAATTGATTTTACGTTAATATACAAATTGTGTCAAAATTTTCGTACATCGCATATTAAACATATTGTATAATATGTACTCAGTTTGTCGTTGGCGATAGATAGTTTTAAGAAAACCATGTTTAAATAAATGTTAATATGATGATATAAATGTTATTTCGATGGATTCTGCAGTAACTTTATGGAAATTTATCTTCAGTCTGAATATGCTTCTCAAAAGGGCGAAACACGTTTAAAAAAAATTAACACTAGCAATGGAATAAAAAGGTTATCAAATTTAATTTTATATTAAGAATTTTACTACCTAAATTTCGACCGAGACAAGTCAGGCCACATTATCAATATGTAAGGCATAAAATAAAAAAATCCTGTTCGTCGATTCAACTAATCCAATTCATTACACGAGATTTTACGTTTACATGTCATGCAAGGACAGAAAAGTCTTCTGGGGAGGTTTCGTAAACATTTTCCTAATTCCTGATCATATATTTTATTGGTATTTTTAACACTTATATTCCAAGATTTAGGACTAACAACAAAATACTAGTTTTTTATGTAAATACAAAGTTGTGTTTTTAAATTGCTGAAGTTTCATTTCATTGGTACAAATCTGAATAATAACGATTGATAAATCACAAGTGTTTTACTTATAGAACTGGTGACATTTGTACAATGAAACCTTTCAATTTCTCCAAAAATACCTTTCAAGTCTAAAAGGAATGATCGATAAAAAAATTGTTATACAGCGATTAGATTAAAAGATGTCTAATATTTGTACCCCTTTTCACTGTTCCTGGAGTGCTTTTCAACAAAGATATAGTAAAGTAATTTTTTTGCAATCTATTTCATTCATCATCATCCAACATGATAATTATATAAAGTCAAAAATGTTGAAAGACTACCTACGGCCAGTTTATTGTATGCAATCAGCATTTCAACGAGAATATTAGTTACCATTGTCATATTGATAAATAAATCTACCGAACTTACCCTGTGTAATATATAAATCGATCATCACCTTCTGGCTTATATAGTATGTTATATAATATATAAACAACTCCAGCACTAGGTAATTGTAGTTTTTTTAAGTATGATGTAACTGGCTTGTGCTCTTATTACTCTCCATTGAGATTTATAGTTTATTGACATAATTAATTGGTATTTTTTGTGTTTTACTAAAAAACATTGTACATATTACACAAGTTAATTGGGAAAAACTTTTTTTTTATCGTCAAAACATTTTATTATCAACTAAATAAAAAAAATGTGGAATTAAGTACTGTACTATTTTCAACTAATTATAATGCTTAACAGTATACTGTTATTGCTTCATTTTATAATAAGGAAAAATAAATTAACTAAAAGTTTTCATATGAATGGAATGCAATATATATTTGGTTTTTCAACGCTGTAATATATTTGTACTAATATCAAATTGAATAAGACATTGTCGTGAATATTAAGCTATCTATGCTTTTTTATAATATTACATAAAATAATTTGTTTCACGTTTATTAATCATATACAAACATTTTGTTTCAGAAGTGACACGTTCTTGGATATTATGAGGTGAAATTTTAAGAACCGACACTGTGTTATATTCTCATTCGGTATAAAACCGCATTTGGGTGCTTATGTTAACATTATCATGTAAATATTGTTTGAAAATACATCATATTTTGATAACAAATGTTTTTATCACTGCATCTGGAATAAACTGGCGAAGATGGATCCACTCGGCAGGTGGTAATTACACTTGCTGTCAAATGATTTACGTAGGTACACCCATTGACTGCAATTAATTTAATCAATGAAATTTGAAATGATCAAATATAATAATAATGGATGTTTCCGAAAAAACAGATATAAAAAAAATTCACAAGAATTATGTTTATCTGTATATTATGTACATCTATAATTTTTTTTAATTTGCTCGCTGTTCTGTATTTTAGTTTAATATTTATGGTGAGATTAACAAAAAAGTATTAGTTAATCTAACTAGCAATGATATTTATCCTAATTTACCTTGAAAAATCCCATATTGCTTATTGTTTTTCGAAACACTAAAGCCATAGTTAATAAATTTAATGTAATGTAATTAATAATAAATATCAGTTTAATTTATCCTAATTAATGTTTTAAAAACCCCAGATTGCTTATCGTTCTTTGAAACACTAGAATCACATTTAATAGGTGTAATTGTAATTTGAATTAGGATGTTAGAGTGAATAAAATGATGCATTGTGTATCTCTTCGGAGCCAGTATATATATATAGCTGAGACAAATGTGGATTTGATCATAGTTCTGACGATGGCGAAAGTCGAAATAGCTATCAACTCATAAATATAAAAAACTGTAGAACTAAATACGTTGCTTTTTTTACCCTATTATAAATACTGAAGTTAAAATTTAATTTTGAATTATTTGTGTCCACAAAAATATTCTTATCGATGAAAATCTGTTCAACTCGATTTTTTTACCAATAAACAATAAAAGTATTAAAATGTTATTGTGTGCATTGTAGCATATATGTGTTCAGGCAATTACTGCTGAAATAATCTTTCAGAGGTTCAGATGTTGTAAGCCGTCTCTCCTTTCAGATTCTAATTCAATTCATTCTTCGTCAGCTTTTTGTATCGTGCAGATTTCATCCACAACCCGCATGACCCGGAAGACCTATTCCGCACTACATGCTTTCGTAGAAAATTGTTTTGGTACGCAGACTGCTATCCGGAGCAAAGTACAATGCCATACGTGCGCATATTGTAAAGCTTAAGAATTCAGTTAAGCTTTCACTGTCATGCAGAGTCACTTCTAGGACATTGTGCAGATTTTCATTAATGGCTGTGTCCAAGACTTGCGCTGTGATCAGGGCTGTAGTCTTCAACTGCTCCGAGAGAGATACTCGTTGCTATTTGATAGATTTCAAATAATATATCCTATATTAATTCGTTGAGACACCGACATTCCATTATTACCATTTCCAGTTATTTAGCGGGCAACTCCCTGGGTTACCGACAACAGCTAAGGATATTATTAAATATGTTAGAGGGGTAATTTTTATGTTACTTAGAAGACTTCAAAAATTTTTAATAATAAAACAAAATTTCCTAATGTAACCTCGGTTAATATTTTTTTTTATTGTGTAATAAAATGATAATAGACAATACACATCAGCATGCTTACTGATATGGTGCGTATGACAATCTTCATTCTTATAAATAATAAATTGATTTGTTACATTTTGTAAATATCTTGATTTCCCAAATCGTAAAATAATGCCTCTACACTATTTATAATATAAGATGCAAAATATTGAATATTAGGGACATTATGAATATCAGTTGAACAATAAAAATTATCTTTATAATAAACAAAAGATGCATAAATTTACGTGTCAAAAATTATAGAGAACAATGCTGGATTTCTGACAGATTTGTCGGTACTTCATGTAGAGATTGGTATGTTGCATGACATAATTAAAAATGACAGTTGGCACCATCAACATATGTTTTGCCTTGTATAGTGGTCATGCACAGGTAAAAAGTTAATGACAGATATTTTTAATTTACTCAACGTAGGTCTTATCAGAGGCTTCCCAAAATGATAACTAAATCGAACTATCTCTATTAATTAAGTCAAAAATGCATTTATTTTCAAAATGAAAAACAAACAAATTAAAAATAAATATCAGCAATAATGTCTCCCTAACTTTAAGAATTGTTGTTTAAAAATATTGGTTGACACGTTTGAAATATTTTCTATGAAAGACCTTGGCCATATACAATAATATGCACACTAGAAATCATTGTCAATTTAAGTCCTGCTATAACTTTATAAATCTTGGACTTGGTGACTAAATGCTGTGAATAAAGATCGGACAAGACCAAGAGAGACTTATCATGAAAGTAAAAAGCCGGTTTTAGGTTACAATTGGTTTCTGTAAATTATGTCAGCAATCAAAAGCGTTATGGGTTTGTTAGGAAAGAGTAAGATCATTGAAAACATCGATTCAGACAGTTATAATATAAGAATTAAATACTCTATGACAGTGGTGGTAAAAGCTTAAGAAATAATTATATTAAATAGCAGTACCACGTTCCAAATTCTGTTTGATCTCGACAGTGTGTTCACCATAATATCTTTCAAGTTTCTTGTTGAATTTAGCATTTCTTTCATTGATGTAATCAATATCTGAATCGTCGTTGTGAGTTCGTCTGCGTGAGAACTTCTGCCGTCTAGATATCTGCTGTTCTAAATCTTCTACCATACTATCGACAGCGTCTTTTTTGTCTTCGTGTAAGCCTTGCAAAATTACATTTGGTCCGCCATAAAATGCATCACCGTATTTTAACTTTTCTTTTTCATATTTTTCAAGATTACGATTTGGCATTTTCTTCACCAAACGACCGTACTGCCTTATGGTGGCCTGTTCATATGTAGAGAAGCCTTCGTCGGGATTTTTCTTCTTCTTTTTCCGTTCGAGTCTTTCTGCTTCCGTAGCAGAGACCTTCAACAGTTTGCTTTGGTCGTAATTTTCACCTCTGGATTTAGCTTCATCTCTGGATTTTTCATCTTGAAGTAGCCACTCAGCCTGGCGTTTCAAAGATTCATGATTTGTAGGTAATTTATTACGCGCGTCTTCGGCAACTACTTCCTGGTGATTGTGATTTCTAGCCTCGTGTCTAGCAGAATGTAATGATCGTAATCGTTGCAGTCGCTCAGCTTGTTTATCAGCAAATGATTTTTCAGACGACGCAGAAGCTTGAGCTGAATCACCCATGACCAAATATTATTATTTTCAATTTGTTATAATAATAGATACGATAGAATATCTATTTGCACATAACAAAAACAAAATCACAAATAATGCAACATAAATGTCACCAAACGTCACTTATCTGACATATGCATAGATGACCATAGATAATAGATGACATGTTGACCAAACACCACATAGGTATAATATAAAATGTATCAAATACAAAATTTTCTCAAGCTCTATATCACTGTCGTAAAAAGACTACGCAGTGGAGTGGCCAACTCAAACTAGAATCATGCAATGTACGATGGCTCAGCGAAAAAGGGGCCCAAATTTCTTCCTACTCAATTTGACAAATTACGTGAGGATCTTGTGTGACGTTTGCACGAGGGCCCCAAATTTCTAGCTACGCCATTGAGATTATTAAACATTATTACAAATTAAATGTTAAGGTGTAATTAAAATAAGCATTGATAATCACTAAAACGGGGGCGTAGCGAGAGCAATAAATTAGTTAACCACTAATTCTGTCCTAGCATAAGTATACTAGTCTATGCCTAGCACTATCTTTTTATTACTACTTTCTTTGAGAAAAGAGAAGTTGAGCAATTGAATAACACGCAAGTTACCGCAAAATGTATTGAATAATATAAAGCAGTTCTTGTAGAAAGTCTTCTGTTGAGATAAACTCTATTGAAAGTCCATATGCTCTACGTTAGGAGAGAACATGGTTTGAAAAATGAGATAAAGGTAAGCGTTATATATTGCAGTAATATCAACACATACATAATTATATCGACTAAGGTTCCGTCTCTTATGTTTTGTTGGTAACGACCCAGGCTTAGCCATTCGATATCTTCAAGTTCGAGTTCATCTGTGCATTTGAATGATGCCTAAAAAATTCGTAAGGCAAAACCCAGGTCGTAAGTGACAAAATATCATAAAAAGTTCAAAGTAACTTTATGGTCTAAAATATTAAACTATTCTCAGAGACAATCATAACTACTCTATGGCATACCAATGCATTGTTTTTGACATCTGTGTCTATACTATGTCGTGTTGATATATTAATTGTGTTATTTTAATATATTGCTATGGCGGTTCCGGCGCAAGCTTTCGTGAATCGTAACAAGAAGCATTTCCTTGGTATTCCAGCTCCATTAGGATATGTCGCCGGTGTTGGAAGAGGGTGATTATGCCGGGCTTTGAATTATAACTAACCTAACCTTATGTTCGTTTGACATTCGTAATCGATTTAAATGTGTCACTAGTAATATTATCGTACTTATTAGGCGGGATAATAATTATTGTGTACTACTGTATATTTATCTCTTAATACCTCCCTCATATTTTGGTTATTAACTATATATGTTTCATTAAACATTTATTAATTATGAAAATCAGATTTTTTTTAAAACTTAATTTCGTTTTATCATTTCAGAGCCACCGGATTTACGACTCGTTCGGATATTGGTCCCGCTCGTGACGCAAATGATGTTTCGTAAGTAAAACAAGTGTATACGTATTATTTTAATTTAAAAAAATATATATATTATATATTTGGCATTACAACTAATGCTAATGCGCTAAATATTTTAGGTAAAGTTTAAAGATCATACGAGAAAAACTTGATGAGAATTTTTTGTGAGGTCACTCGAGAATTGACTTCATACATGCTACACTCATGTACGCGCAAGTAAATATTGTCATCTACTATTAACCCTTTGATGAGTATCAACGTACCCGTACGTTGGAGTAGCTTGTCATCTATTATCTATTGCAATTTTCATTTTTTCTTGAATTTTTGTTATTTCTTCAGATATGTATACTAGATACATCCACCAGTGACTTTTGGCCACCACTTGGCTTTGTAGGGACAGGTCCCTACAAATAAGTTTGGTAAAATTGTTCTATAGCGTGCCACAGATTATTTTGGCCAAAAATTTCACAGTGTAAGCTAAAAACAATGCCATGATTTAAACTCTTTTTTGCGGACTTTGTAATCGCAATAAAATCACACATTATGTAGATCAATGTTTCTTAACCTTTTTACATCCGCGGACCACAAAAAAATGAAAAAATGTTTTGCTGACCATCAATATAAGCTTTAAAAATGGATACTAACTATTTTTATATAACTAACTGTAGAAAATTTTTGTGGCTCACCCAAAAATCTTCGCAGACCACTGGTGAAGAGAATTGATCACTGATAAATTATGTGAAATATGAAATAGATTTTAGTATGAAAACATTGCCATCGTATATGAAATGTTCTGAGCTATGTTCCTTTATCCACTTCTCCGGAACAGGTAGTTGCCAGGTGCAAATTATCATTTTTGTTACATACTTACTAAGGGCGCATGATGATAGCTCCGCGGGCTAAGCGTGTCTGTTAAAAATCGCTGATCCAGATCAGTGCTTCCCAACCTGTGGGCCGCGGCCCCTCAGGGGGCCGTAGGATTTCTTGCGGGGGCCGCGAAATTCAGTAGAACGTACAAAAATCTATATATTTAAGTCTATCAAATCGGTGTTCCCCATATTGGGGGCCACGGAATTTCTTAAGGGGCCGCCGGATCGGATAGAATTTGGATTCTGGGGAAAAAGTATAGCAAATCGAGGATTTAGAATTCGGCGGTGAGCTAAAAAAAAAAACGAGTTTCTGTGGCAATCTGAGGAAAAAGTATATCAAATCGCAGATTTCAAATTCCTCAGTGAGCTAAAAATTGAGGAGGGCCGCGGATTTTTTTTTTAGGTTTAGAGGGGCGTGGAACGAAAAAGGTTGGGAAGCACTAATCTAGATCATTCTTAACGTGGGTGTTCCATGCTTAACCATTTAGCTGCTGAAATCCAAATGGGCGATTTAATATTGCATATTGCAATGATTCAATTAGTCGTCTCATCAATATTGAATATTGATTGACGAGTTCATCCTTTTCAGTGTATTCGAGTTTTTCGATTTTAAAATAAGTGTCATATATGTAAATTGGAACTTTTGTCAGGAAAGATAAAAATAATACCTGGTGTAATTTCGTTTTTACTTGAGAGGCGTTGAAATTTTGCTAGTAAAGTGTCAATAGGTGTAATAAGGGTAGAAAACTCTTATTTAGATCATCTGAGCTATTATGCAATATTTCCATGTGTTGATGATGTTTCTCGATGGAATTTCAGTGATGATAGACACGCTCCACCTCCAACCAAGCGAAAGAAAAACGATGAGGAAGAAGATGATGAGGATTTGAATGACTCCAATTATGATGAATTTTCAGGATACAGTGGTTCACTCTTTTCTAAGGTAAGGCATCATAAACGTAAATACTTCTTCTCTTCTTTGACAATTTTCGCTCTCAATGTGGAGTATATGGCCGCCACTCGGCACCTCCATGTTACCCGCCAATTACATTGCTTCCTCCCATGACATGCTAGCATCCCTCAGTTTTGTCGATTACATCCTATGTATAGTACCCAAGAGTCGTCCAAAAAAAAAAAATTACCCCATTTGCATGCAAAATCATACTGATCTATTTATTTATTATTGCCACAGAAGAAACTAAATAAAACTATAATTAACAATTTTTAAAATATGACACAAACCTCAAAGTTCAATTATCTCAAAACTAGTTTTTTTTTGTTTGTCTCACGGTGGCATAATAATGTAATACAGCTTTATTATGACAAATATTACATCTTTTATTACATTGAAAGTATTTCAAATCACTCAATTGCCAATAACTGCTAGATTGACATAATAAAACCTTATTTCAGTGCTAATCATGCATTGCTGGAATACTTCTGCCATAAAAAACCAGTGTATCTTTTGTAAAATGCTCGCTTTTTATCATTTATTTATTTTAAAATAAAACAGCTTTTTTTTACACCACTGTTGGTAACTGCATAACTGCTATACAACTTTTTTTCAACATTTTTTGCGGCACCCAAATGAAGTTTGTTCGAAACAATTTTATCCTTCTACGAATGATTCAAAAAAGTTCAATGATCTACTTAAATTACTTTGTGCAATTTCTAATACTCAGGATATAATTCTAGTATTTTCTACGTTGTGACCAACGTTCCCTCTAAGCCGAAGGGTTAGCTGCGCGGAAATTTCGGAGGCTGCGCGGACCGATCAAATATTAATTGAGCAACTGTCTTGTAGTGCGCGCCAACTCGAAATGAGTGCGCGGGGGCTTCTCAACTGCTGCGCGGCCGCGCACGCGCGCAGCTTAGAGGGAACGTTGGTTGTGACTATATTATTGTTTTAATTTTATTTGACAGGATCCATATGACAAAGATGACGCTGAGGCCGACGCTATATATGAAGCTATTGATAAACGCATGGATGAAAAACGTAAAGAATACAGAGAGAAACGTCTTAAAGAAGATTTGGAGAGATATCGACAAGAAAGGTAGGCTTGCATCCGACCAAAATAAATCTCGCCTTCTGTGTTATAGTTTGTATTAAATATGAAATAAATTCTTACTTTATAGACCCAAAATACAGCAGCAGTTCTCAGACTTAAAAAGAGAGCTAGTTTCTGTATCTGAAGACGAGTGGGCTTCTATTCCCGAAGTGGGTGACGCGCGTAACAGAAAGCAACGAAACCCACGTGCTGAAAAATTCACTCCCTTACCTGACAGCGTACTGTCCCGAAATCTCGGAGGAGATTCATCCGCTTCTATCGATCCCGCTTCCGGATTGGCTTCGATGAACCCGGGTGGTTTAACTCCGGGAATGCTCACACCCACAGGTATTAAATTTTGGCATGAGTGTTTCATTTCTGTTTTTGACTTGTCAGAAAGGAGGTATACTCACTAGAAAATTTAAATTAACTTTGATTAATCCACGTATTGTGTTACTAATTGTGACACGTGTTTCGCCTCTTTCAGAGGCATCTTCAGACTTACTATCGCAAAGTTTGCTTAAGTAATTACTTAAGCAAACTTTGTGATAAAGTTAATTTAAATTTTCTATTAAAATGAACTTCCACAAAGTTACCGCCGAAACCATCGAAAGTATTAGGTATACTCACATTTATTTTGATTTTACAGGTGACATGGATCTTCGTAAAATTGGACAAGCGAGAAATACTTTGATGAATGTCAAACTATCACAGGTATTTAATATTACTTTTATCTAAACCATTATTACGATTGTGTGTGTATATTTCATTGTATTTCACACTTTTTAAATGGCCTTCATATTTTAGGTATCCGATTCGGTAACAGGCCAAACTGTAGTGGATCCAAAAGGCTACTTGACAGATCTACAGTCAATGATTCCAACGTATGGCGGAGACATAAATGATATTAAAAAGGCACGACTTTTGCTCAAATCAGTGCGTGAAACAAATCCCAATCATCCTCCGGCTTGGATTGCCAGTGCCAGGCTGGAGGAAGTAACCGGTAATTATAATATTTTTCAACTTGAATAATGTAGTACTTGTGCTGTCCACAGTTATCTGACTCAAATTCAAAGTTTTTTTAGCCATGTAGTCTATGTTGCATATGAGGGGTATAAAAGCATAACCGCCACTATCCATACCTGACCGTTTTTGAGATAACGATTGATTAATGATCCTTTACTCACTCTCTATGCCCTACAAACTTCAAACCAGTGCAAATTCGTCTCCAAATCATTCAAAATCGACATCAAAAGTGTTGATTAAATGCATAACCGCCTCTATTACACTTCAGTGAAGTTCAAAAGCGCCACATTCGAAATTGACCAATCACGATACAGTAAACACATACTAGCGCAAATCGTATATGGCCGCCATGCTTCGTTGCCATACAAACGTTTTGTGATCGCTTTGCAAATAATTCAAAACTTATAATTAACATAGAAAATGGATGTTAATGTATCACCTGTGCCTAAAACCAGTGCAAGAAAGCGCGAAGTAAACAGGGATCAGTTGAAACGGAACATACAAAAGCGCAAAAGGTAATAATTATTCACTTTATAAAACTGATTTTAACTGTCATTTGTTAACACACTAAGCGCCGAACCCTGGATCAATTTTTAATAAAATATTTTTTTTTATAGATACTCACCGAAGACATTGCCAGATCTACGATTAATTGGGAATTGTCAACACAAAAACAACAAAAAGCTTAAGTGTAATAAAATTGGATCGCAAGATATTAGAAAATTTCGCAATGCATTTTATTCGAAACATGAAAAGCATATCAAGATGCATTCATTTTGAAATTTTTAAAAGTTAAATCGCCTCGACGACACTGCCCAAAACAAAATATCAGAGCGTTGCAACAAACGCACACGAAGTTATACATGAGAAAGTCCACAAGGCCATTTTTATTACTGCAGGTATGCCAAAAGTTTTTTTAAGTATTCTGGGCATTGGAGTCCATAGACTGCGATCCATTGCGAAAACTTTCCTAATTTCTGGCAAAATTTTCCAAGATAAACGAGGCAGAGACAGAGTGTCTAGCAAAAATTCCGAAAAGAAGGCAGCAGTAATGAGGTTTATCGAATCATTCAAATGCATAGAATCGCATTATTGTAGGACTGCAACTGCAACTCGTAAGTACATGCCATCTGAATTAAATATTTAAAAAATGTGGAATATGTACCAAAATTTGCAAGGAAATGATGAAGTTCTCAAAGTACGGCATTGTTTCTTTAGAAACATTTTTAACCGTAATTACAATATCGGGTTCAAGACGCCGAGTACCGATGTTTGCTCTAAGTGTCTTGAACTATCAGTAAAAATTAAAAATGAATCCGACGACCATGAAAAAGCGATGTTGATGTCGCAAAAACATTTGCATAAGCTGAAAGCCAAATGCTTTTTTGAATATCTTTTTTGAAAACAATAATAATATGGTAACTCTTTCTTTTGATTGCCAAAAAAATCATGTTCTACCAAAAGTACCGGATCAAGCGGCATACTACAGCCGACAGTTATATATAAATAACTTTACCATTGTTCAGAAAAATGAGCAGAACGATCTCAGAAAAGAAAGTGTTTTTTTATACACTTGGACGGAGGACAGGCATGCGAAAGGAACCAATGAGATTGCTTCAGCTGTTTTCCATCGCCTCAGTCAAATCGAACTCGGAGACAATATTAAAATTATTCGATTAATGGCAGACGGCTGTGGCTCGCAGAACAAAAATTCTGTAATGCTATCGATGTGTACTTTTTGGCTAATAAATAAGGCTCCAAGAACGATAAAAACTATCCAGTTAATATTCCCGATACCAGGTCATTCATTTATGCCAGCGGATAGACTCTTTGGACTAATTGAAAAGGAGATAAAAAATAAACAGGAGATTATAGATCCATCGGAATACAAAAAAATATATGAACATTTTGGAAATGTGTTTGAACTTGGTCTGGATTGTCCTGTACTTGATTGGAAAACGGCTGGAGCAGCCATATTAAAACCTCCAAGCCAATACCATTTTAAATTTGCACCTTGCAAAAGGTATTTCATTGCCAGAGTCAAAGGTAATCCTCGAAGGGCACTACTTAAAGGTGAAATAAACTACAAAACGGAATTAGGCATGTTTAAATCCTTTTCCAAGAAAGGCAAACATATCTCAGACATGACGCCCTTAGTCATTAATCCATACAATGTAAAATTGAGTTCTCTGAAATTAAATGACGTAGACAAACTTATTGAAAAACACTTTGGAGTAAATTGGAAACGGTAGTTTGGCGATGGACATCTGAAGTTTTATTAAGATATAATTGAAAAAAACAACATTTTTGAAAGTCATGAAGAGGTTGCTGAACACGTAAATGTTTTGTGTGACTATTACCCAGAAGAAATTGGACAAACGGTGTAGTTGGTCTAGGTGCTTCTCAACTTTTTTCATTCCACTGCCCCCTAAATCTGAAAAAAATAGTCCGCGACCCTCCTCAATACAAACCATGTTCTGCGGCGGCCCCCGGATAAATTCCGCGGCCCCCAATCTGGGAATAACTGGTCTACAACTTTGTTTATTTGACAATAATTAATTATCGTTACACTATCTCATTTCATCAACACATAATTATTTTTTTGTTCTTGAAATTGTTACTTCTGTTTACTCTCACGACTAATGTTTTGATACTTTTTTTTTCAATGTTTTTAGTTTTAGACACCATTTTATAATGCAAATAAATATTTTTTTTTCCTTGAAAAATTAATATTTTTTTATAACTTAAACTTTTTTTTTAAGTTTCAACATTTCAAATTAAGTAATCTCAAAAATTGACGTATTTTTGCGTTTTTTTAGCTTGTAATATATTTTTTAAAAATTTTGTTTGTATAATATACTTTTAACCTGTTTATTTTGTTTTTTTTTATGAAGAATATAAAATAATAAATATTTTAGTCATATTTATTACTTTATTTTGAAGTTTTGGTCTTGAAGTGGTTAAATCGATAAATCACGCATGGTGAAGTGCAAATCCGCCACATTCACAAACCTTCAACGACAAAACCGCCACTTTGCAAATTTGAGCTGCAAAACCTCCTCTATTGAAAAAATGATTGTCTTTTTTGAAGTAACGAAACTAAAATTGCTTGATATAAAATTACCAAACTAAAAACAAATCTAAAAGGATGTGAATATAATTCGAAATCGTTCAAAAAAATGTAAAGGGAACATTTAAATCGTTTTTTTCGATTACTGAACAATTTGCATTTGTGCTTGTAGGCGGTTATGCTTTTATACCCCTCATATAGACTCTATATGGCTTTTTTTTCGATGGAAGTTTTTCTACAAGAACTGCTTGTTATTTGTTAGCTCAACCTCTCTGTTTTTTAAGAGAGCGGGGATAAAAGGATAGGGCTAAGTTGGAAAGGACTAATGGTTCGTTAACCCTTCTCATTACATCCCGTTTTTAGAAATAGGATAGGTGGGAGGGGAATTTCAGACTTCACAGGCATCCATATATATTCGAAAAGAATTTCGTAAATTAATTGAATCAATTTACGAAACTGCTTGTACCAGGATTCAAACTTTTCAGTTCCGTAACCGTAGCCAATGACATATCTATAAAAACCACTAAAACTATTTTGCAAAATTTGCATATCAAATCTGTAAGATGCATTCATTATTTATGTAAGAGTTATTGCTGATAAATTTCTGCTGTCATAATAGGCAAGGTGCAGTCGGCTAGAAATCTAATAATGAAAGGATGTGAAGTAAATCCGAGCAGTGAAGAGTTGTGGCTGGAGGCAGCCCGTCTGCAGCCCAGAGATACTGCCCGGGCTGTCATCGCCCAAGCTGCCAGGCATGTCCCTACGAGTGTTCGAATTTGGATAAAGGCTGCCGATTTGGAACAAGAGACTAAGGTACTGCACGGCTTATCTAAAAGTGAAACGTATTCTGTTACGATGGACATTGATGTAATGCTTTTCATAAATGTCACACTAAAAGTTATTCCTTGTAGTTTTTGTCAGTGGGAATGAGTCTAAAAATTGCAAACTTCCATGAAAAAGGGAAAGATTGAGCGACTGAATGATAACCAATTCTCGCGAAAACTAGTTTTCTATTTGTGTCTATTGTTCCACATCGGGTATTGACGTGGTAAAAATATTCATTGTCATATTAGAATGTTTAATGTATCCAAAATTTATTGGTATATTAGATGCATGGATCATCTTAAGATGCCTAATCCAGATGTTATTACTGGTTTTTTTAAAAATATTTGTATTGATAATATTTTAGGCAAAGCGTAGAGTATTTCGCAAAGCTCTCGAACATATTCCAAACTCGGTCCGATTGTGGAAAGCCGCAGTCGAGTTGGAAAACCCCGGTGATGCTAGAATTCTTCTGTCGAGAGCGGTGGAATGCTGTCCCACTAGCGTCGAGCTTTGGCTGGCTCTCGCTAGGCTTGAATCATATGAAAATGCTCGGAAAGTGCTGAATAAGGCGAGAGAAAACATTCCTACCGATAGACAGATCTGGGTAACTGCTGCTAAATTAGAAGAAGTCAATGGTAAGTCATTGCAACACAAAATCTTGACTGATTTAAAAATCAATTTCATTATGAAAGGCGATTGATGGTCAATTTCCACTGATTTTGATGACGTCAAGTATCTGAGTACGCTAATATTTTTATCTGTTATGTGATGTTTTAAAAATAAATAATAAGTGTTTCAATAATATATTTTTTTTACTGTTATGAATTGAAAAACCTAAAAAATGAGTTTTATTAACATTTCTGGATTCGCGAAGTGTTCCATTGCAGAAAAATTGGGAAACCCTGCTATATAGCATACTCTCATTATAACTGAAGTAAATTAATTAACTATCATCTTTTGTATTAATTGTGTACATTTAGAATTGTTTCTTTTTGTGCAGGAAATAATGCCATGGTCGAAAAAATTATTGACAGAGCCATCACATCGCTGAGTGCAAACGGTGTCGAAATTAACAGAGAGCACTGGTTCAAAGAAGCTACCGAGGCTGAAAAATCTGGTGCAACACAAACATGTCAAGTAATTTTGTAGATTAAAATTGTCACATATGTTTTTTTATTTTTGGGTTGCTATGGCAACGACCGACTATAATCCGTTCTGACAACTCGAACATAGTTTGTGTGCGACATCACAGATGCCACATTAACCCTCCAGAGACGAGAGCTTTTTTCCGATAAAAAAAATATTTTCTAAGCCATATTGAAGTCACGGATAACTTTTATTCCTATCCAAAATTAAAAAAAAAAAAAACGCAAAGTCGTTGTATAGAAACCTCGCATGACTATATGGTCATGCTCATCCTTTTATTACCGTGTAATATTGAGTACGGACAGTAGTAAGGACAAAAGTGACCGTATGGGCTTGCAAACATTCGGGGTTGAAATATAGCTAAACGTGATTTTTTTAAAAATATTTACAATTTGACTTCTTTAGATCAACATAATTTCAAAACAAATATATTAGAAAAATAACTGTAAATAATTTTATGTTTTTATAAAAAAATATCTAACAGTTTCAAAAAGTAAATTAAAAAAAACGGAAATTCAAAAAATCACATGTGCTTTTGGAGACCGTTCCTGTTCCTACGGCTGATGACTTACTGTAGTCCGTACTCTTCTTAACCAAATATGAGCAAAAGCAACGATATTCATGTAGAAAAAGTATGAATAGTGGGATCAATAGACAATGGTGTTTTGTGTGACCATATGGTGACGCTCGTCCTTGGAGGGTTAAGTAACTTAGGGGCATGTGTACTGGAATATGTGAATATCCTTATATGAATCAGCCTCCAGTCATCTAACAGCGTTCTCCAAGCCCAGTTCCAAAGGCAACAATTACCAGTTTGTCTAAACTGTTACATATAAAATATGAATATTTTCATGATGTGATGTGTGATCCCATAGGGAGCAGTTCTAGGCAGTTAGAAATGGAGTATAATAAACTTCTATTATATTCTATAAAAAAAAATTAATGTCAAAATAAAATTCCATATATGCTTAAAAATTAATTTAATTATATTAAACTGTGAATTTTTATTTCAAGGTTATAGTTCGCGCTATAATAGGACACGGTGTAGAATCTGAAGATCAAAAACATACCTGGATGGAAGATGCGGATCACGTAAGTGAAATATTTAACGCCAAGATTTATATTATACTACTATAGCTTCGAATTAAGGTTACAGATTTTTTTTTCTCTTTACTTTCAGTGTGCAAATCAAGGCGCGTTTGAGTGCGCGAGGGCCGTGTATGGCCATGCACTCACAGTGTTTCCATCGAAGAAGTCAATTTGGCTGAGAGCAGCTCACTTGGAAAGATCTCGGGGCACTAGGGCGTCCCTGGAATCCTTACTTCAGAGAGCTGTTGCGCATTGCCCCAAGTCAGAAGTTCTGTGGTTAATGGGTGCCAAATCCAAGTGGATGGCCGGTAAACATGAATTCTTCTCATTTAACTTAGAAATTATACATTATCGAACCCGTCATTTACGTGTTTTACGCCAACGATGTTGACACTCAACCACGCAGCCTAGCAAAGAAATTGTGTTTCAATATTTTCATGTTTGTTTAGGTGACGTCCCAGCTGCTCGAGGCATTCTGTCTCTGGCTTTCCAAGCCAATCCTAACTCTGAAGAAATTTGGTTGGCTGCTGTGAAACTAGAGAGTGAAAACCAAGAGTATGATCGCGCGCGTAGATTGTTGGCAAAAGCGAGAGCTTCTGCTCCGACACCGAGGGTATGTTATGTTATTTATACCATATTACGGACATATTTCCAACCATAAAGTTGAATTAAGAATAATGTTGACGAACAAAGCAAAATATTTGTAATTTTAATTGTATGAATTGAACAGGTTTCCAAAAAAATGATTTTATGGTTTCTAGGTTATGATGAAATCGGCAAAACTGGAATGGGCACTAAATAATCTGGATGTTGCGCTGGAGCTGTTAATAGAAGCCATCAAAGTTTACCCTGATTTTCCCAAACTAGTAATGATGAAAGGACAAATCGAAGAACAACTTAATCAATTAGAAAATGCTCAGTCCACGTTTAATAGCGGGGTATGAATTGAATCTCTGTTTTTAACCATATTGACTATCACTTCCTTCTCCCCCGCCAATCGCTTTGTTTCATCCTAAGTGGTGCCAGTAACTCGTAGCTCCTCAGGGTACATCTTCTGTACAATTAAATCTATCCTTTTGGAAGGTGAGACCTATATGATTTCAAAGCAGAATCTATATAATATTGTATTATTTATGAAATATTTTCATTCCAGTTGAAGAAGAACTCTTCGTCTGTACCCTTATGGATTCTTTTGTCAGCGTTGGAAGAAAAACGAGGTCTCATAACAAAGACAAGATCTGTATTAGAAAAGGCCAGGTTGCGAAATCCCAAAATACCTGATTTATGGTAAGCGATACAACTGACAAAATCGTCATTTAGTAATTAATATTCTTTAATAAAGTAAATTGTGTGACTTAGTATCAAAGTACTTCTCATATGAGAGGTTGACAAATTGGTTTGATTCATTCAGATTAAAACAATTGCAATGTTTGCAAATAATTGCAGTATAAAAAATAATCATTACCTTTACTGCCAAACATTTTTTTTTAAATGCAAACCCTAATATTTCTGGTTTAATTTTAATAATTATGTGTTTTGTTTTATATTCCAGGCTAGAAGCTATTCGTGTTGAAATTAGGGGAAAACAATATGAAATAGCAAACGCTTTAATGGCGAGAGCTCTACAAGAGTGTCCTAACTCTGGTTTACTTTGGGCAGAAGCCATTTTCCTAGAATCTAGACCCCAACGTAAAACGAAGAGTGTAAGTACAAATTAACTGCTTGTTTCACGCTTTTCATAAAGCTCTGTCAGTGTTGAATACATGTCAGACATTCTACGATTATTTTGCAGTACTCTACAACAGTTTTAAATTCAAAATCAAAATGGAAACATACATAAAAAAAACATTTTTTTATTTGCTATAGGAATACAAATAAATCATTTTTATTTTTCAGGTTGACGCTCTCAAAAAGTGTGAACACGATGCTCATGTGCTGTTAGCTGTATCTAAATTATTTTGGAGCGAAAGGAAAAGTCAGAAATGCCGAGATTGGTTCAATAGAACGGTGAGTGGTTCAGGTTTTTTTAGTCTGAGAAAAAAAAACATTCATATTCAGCTGATCTAAGATATTTGATATTTTCATGTAAATGAGCTCTTTCATCATCAATCATTTTGTCATATTTTGTTTGGTATGAAAATAAAAAAAATCCATTGTTGTGAATGTGAGTATTCAAATATAGACAGAGCAGTTGTCTACAACATATAGCTCAATTTGTGAAGAAGTTTTTGATGCTAAAAAATTGTTTATTAAGATTACCATGGTGAAAGCTTGAAAGCCATTTGACCATTGTGATTTTTTTTCATTCATAAAGTGCGAAAACTAAAACAAAACACATGAAAACATTTAAAGCGTTTTGCTTGAATTAAACTATTTGTAGTGCAATGACTGCTGGATCCTTATGTGACATTGAAAATTGATGTATTTAAAGACTTGTGGAAGAAAGATTGCAAATGAGCTCTGTTGCCATCTGACCACCGATATGCACCGACTGAGTCTAAGAATGTCATTTTGCATTTATCTCATTTTCTTCATGAGGAAGTTGAAACAAAACCTGAATGTATTATAGAAGCAATGTCAAAAAAATGCACCAACCTAATACATTAATTTTTCAGGTAAAAATTGATCCAGATTTCGGAGACGCCTGGGGCTTTTTTTACAAATTTGAGTTGATGCACGGCACAGACGCGCAGCAGGAAGACGTAAAGAATCGCTGCAAAGCGGCCGAGCCTCATCACGGAGAACTTTGGTGCAGGATTTCCAAAAACATATCTAACTGGTGCTTGAACTTCGAACAAATCTTGCTCTTGGTCGCCAAAGACATACCCATCCCGACTTGAATGAACATGATTGAAAACCATGATAATTTATATTTGAATGGAGATTTATTTTGTGCATTTGTATATTAGAGTATTATATAATTGTTGTTGGTGGCCATAATTTATTTAGCCGGTTTTCAACAGGATGTTCCATTGTTGTTCGCATCACACAATTTTTCTTTTTTTACTGTGAATATGTGTGTTTAAATAAAGATTTCAAACCATTTTTTGTTTTTAATTTACTGTATTTGTTCAATTTTGTATCTAACATACCAGAATACAAATAAAAAAAGGGAGCGACTGTGTTAACTCAGAATGGAGTATTATTTCTGGGATTGGATGCGAGTCTTGTTTTAAGAAACATGTCAATCATCACAAACCATTACTATTAGAATTCATCTATTAATTGGTAAGCAGTAAATGAAATACAGCTAAGAAATTGAACTCAGGCCCACCGCAACTGTACCGCGAAGATCTATGAAATTGAGCTCCGTTTATTATGTGATGAATAAACCTGTAGATATGATTCTTTAACCATATTGATTCACAATGGACTATTTCAATGGAAAGTATTCAACAAGAAATTACTTGTTAGCATTCGTATGGTTTTATGACGTGATGAGGTGTTTATGAATGGTTGAAAACATTACAGACATCCATGTCTCTATATACATAATTATGAACTGATTAAAAAGTAAATAGATGATAATGTGCTGCGCCACTAAGTAGATGAAAGATGAGTTTTTCAACTAGTGAGAAGAAATATTATTTTAGACAATGGAAGAACAATAACTAAATAATTTAAATTGTAGCATATTTTCATGGTTGTGAAAATTATTATCGCTGTTATTTCATTTTCAACTAAGTATGGACTGGTTTTAAATATTCAAGAATGCAACTTTCTTCTACTGTGTATGCATAGTGGAATTTATCCCCAAATAAAACAATATTAAATTCTTGTGTGTGGGGGAATGAAACATTATTTATATTTCAGACTATCACTGTTCAGTATAACTAAATATGAAAAAAATTATCAAGACAACACAATAAAGCCAGTAAGTTACGAAGGAGTCTGCATGGTCTGCATTCAGCGGGGCAAGGCACTTGAAAATGGTGTCGGATAAGTATCATTAAAAAACATTTTTTTGGAAATTGCGTGTTAGTACAACACTAAAATTATTGATTTTCCTATCTGTCACACAATTGGCCCACACTGAGCATGCCCAGTTGGTAATCTACAGGTAACATCTGACTTTTCCGGTTGCCTTATGGAAGTTTAGCTGCCATATATTAAAATTGTTTGGTTTTGCTTACAGCGAAACGTAGTTTACAACTTTCTATTTATTGCACAAAAACATAACAAAATGTAGTGAAAAGGTTGCAGCAGCGAAACATACCCGAAAGCTATATTTTCGAGTGATAATGACTCATGTTTATGTTTCCGTATTTTTGATATCGAATGTCATTTTACATTAAAACAATATCTAAATAAGTAAACACAATAAACTAAACATGGAGGAACTATTATTAGAAATAATGAAGGAATCCAACGGGATAAAGGGAGCCCACCTGAGAAAAACCTGCCAGACCGCATATGGTAAATAAGAGTTGTTATTTACAATATTGTAGTTTTATATATTGAATTTTCTCGACTGTTTTAATTTATAATTGTCTTCGATGATACCTTTAACTAGAGTCGCGTGATAATGGTGAATAGTAATGAATATAGAATTCTTTTTATAAATAATGAAGACATTCTGATGCTTTGAATCCCTTTTCCAGATCTTCTTTGCACCCAACAAGGAACAACGAGAGATCCTTCTTATGAACTCAGACGAGTGTGTTTCATTCCACTCCAAGTGGCTCTTGAAAGCAAGCGTCCTAAATTGGTTTCTCTCTCCTTGAACGGATTTCACGTAAGACAATTTGATTGATTAAAAATAGTAGTGTTTCACATTAAGGTGACATTATATTTGATGGTTTCATTAAATTGCAGAAAATATTGCGAGACGATCGCTTCCACAGAGGAAATGAGCCAGAAGATGATTCTTTGTGGCTTCCATCCCAGTTGCTTTGTGCAACATCATCGATGGCCAATCATCCGCAAGAAACTCAGGTGCAATTGAGATTAATTTAACACAGACAACATTTCATAATCTTCATTTTAAGGATCTGATTTTTATGATATTTGATTATTGTTTATATAGGTGCACATCTTGCGAGTTTTACTTGCCTTGGGACTACGCAGTGGCGGAGCTCTCAACGGTCGCTTAGTCTTGTGGGTGGCAGGACGATGTGCGGAAGCAGCTGCGGCACCCCCTGTTGCAGCTTCTGCGCGAGCAGCCGCCGCCATGACCATCCGAGCGTTCTGCTTGTCCCTCGGTAAATCTATTGAAATTTTCAAACTCGATGTTGATGAAAATACTGTTACTACATTTTTAACAGTAAACTGTGTGCTCTTATTTTCTAAGGTTTTGTCTAGGGATTACTGTGGATATTGAAATTAATATATATTTATAATTTTAGATGAAGAATGTCAAGAACTTCTGAGCGAAGGATCACCTTTGGTGAAAAGCAAGATTTCAGCCGTTGCCTGCTTCAGTGAAATCATTCCAGTGATGCAATACCTATGCAGTAGACTTTGTGAAACACAACTGTTAGTATATCATTTTAAGTCGATGCATAATAAGGGTATATGAAGCCCTATATTTTTTTTAAACAATAAATTATTTTATTAGTCGAGTTGATGTAAATAAAAAATGCACTTAAAATACTAATTAAATATTGATAACAGATAATTCCTTAGCACAAAAAATTTAAATGTGATGAACATTAAATTTGATGTCAAATCAAATATTAGATTTCACATTGAACTCAATTCACCCATTTGTGCCTGTCTCAATTGAGTTGGTTTGTTCTTTGCCATAAGTATGTGGAAGTGATCATTTTCTGTATTTATTTTAATTGACATAGACTGTTTTTAAGGTATTTGATAACTTTATTTTTCCCTTGGTTGTGTCACACCTAATAACACAACCAGTGGAATGACAAAGCAATAGTTTTATACTCCTACAAAATATAAAATAAAATGTTCCTCTAGTTATAATTCTTCAACAATTTTTTTTATTTCTCTCATAATATTTTTCAAGTGGTATTATTAAATATAATGAGGACCTACACACCATACAGAAATATTTATACATATAAATATTACCACGAGCGTCACCTATTTCATTCCTTTGGGTATCGTCCCAATTAATTATTTTGCTTTATATTTTAATTATTGCACTTAATTGCTTTCTGCCTGACACGGCAATAGAGTAAACGCATGCAAGCATTCTTCAAAAAGTGTCTAACATTATCGATTGCTCCACAAACTAGTGACGAGCATGTTAATTATTTTAATACAAAAAATATTCAAGCCACTTTGTTATTTTATATTGCAGATTCCTAATAAAATGCCTGTTTACTTGTTAATCACTTTCATTCTTTTAAATTCCAGAACAACGAAATCCAACGTCACTGCAATATTTTTCCTAGAATGTTTACTGACATTGATGACCAGTTTGCCAGAGATAGTAAACAATAATTCTCACTTCACAAATTTTCTGTGGCAGAAGTTTTGTCCAGCCTTGATTTCATTTCTCGGTACGCCTAGGGTAGACAAAAATATTAAATCCAGGTAAATTACATCTTTCACCAAATGTAAATGTAAATAGTTTCATTCAAATGCCGCGTTTAATTTAGTTTAGTGAAAGTTAATACTTATATTTTAAATTTTATTAGGGATGAAGGACAGGGCGTTGACGATTCAGGGAGAGGTTCCGGATCTTTGGCGAGCGCTCCGAGCTTTAACAGTCAACAGGCCAAAACCGTTTATAGGTAAGTTACTCTGAAAAGTCTCGTCTTATATACTTTATGACTCTCTTTAAAGATTTTTCCACATATATCACAAAAATCCAAACCCTAGTTTGATGATGTAAATATGCAGAAACTGTATGAAAGAAATAGATCAGAAAACTAAATACTTGGTAGTTTTGGCTTTATCAAATTCATTTTATTTCAGTATCGCCGGTCAGCTGATACGGTTAGTTGGATGTGTGGCATCATTGAGACCGGTGCTGGAGGCTCTATACCACAGAATGTTACTGTATCCGCCTATTTCCCATCGAGCGGAAGCGTTAGCCAGCACCAGAGACCTTCTGGGAGACCCTAACAAACTTTGTTCGCTTTTATTACTTCGACTGACGAGTAATAATATGGAACATCACAGTGACGATATGGCCCTCGTGCGTTTGTAAGTTAAATTCCTTAATAAATAATTGAATTAAAGTTGACATTGCCAATATATCACTGAATGGATGTTTCTGGCTCTTCTATAGTCATAGATAAACACATTTTATTCATTTTCAGTCTACTATGTTGAAACAGATTATTATTCGCTCATATTTAAGATTTGACCGCTGAGGAATGGCCAGTAAACCTTGATTGTTGAATATAAAATTATAAGAATATTGATTGTTTCCAAAATTTTAGAATAATGGATGCTATTGAAGAATGCGCAATCAGTTGCACTCCGAACGTTCTATTGGTCAGTTTGGAATGTGTCGTAGGATTATTAGGAGCGCTGGAAGAGTTGTGTGAAGGAAAATATATTCCAATTAACGCTACAGACATCAACAATAAATGGCCAAATTTAGAAGACGCCGATTACAGAGGTCCACTCACCTATCAAAGTTTGGCGAGGCTTCCGAGCCCTTACAGGTGACAATTATAATTGAAACTAAATTAAAAATTGATATCTATTACGATCATAATTTAACATTACATATTTTTTAGGGATCTTGTGGCTGAAATGCAGAATAAATTGGAAAGTGAAGCGTGTGATTCATCAGGTACGTTATCATACTTCATAATTTTTAATATTCTTAACACTCAACTGTCAAAAAATAATCTAGACAGGAATCTTGAATTGATAGAAATATGAATTGTTAAATAATACTATGTGTGCAAAAATTTTGTCATGTGTGCAAGATAAAACGTTTTGAACGAGTTATATTGTGGGCTTACAAACGAACTTTCCTCCGAGGTGTGTGTGTGTGCTCGTAACTCATCACAGTGTGTACAAGAAGCAGTATCGGATGTTATTCAGACAGTATAAAAAATATTTATAGGCTGAAAAAGTTACCTCAGTACAAATCAATTTATTTCACTTAAAACTGAGTCGGTTCGAGTTCATCCGTGCACTTCAATGCATGAAGATAAAATGATTAAGAAATCTACAAAAATTGAATGATTCAAATTTCATATTAAAATTCCAACTAGCACCTTCAGTAGGAATCTTAAATTTTAAGTAATTGTATTTCACTAATAAAAATATATGGATGCTTAAAGATACTTCAGGACCCGAAGACAACAGCTCAGGCGGAGAAGGAGAAATAGATTCAGACGCGGACAGTGTTTTCCTCCCCTCGCGACATAATTCAAATATCCAGAGTGAGAATGTCGAAGACACGGATAAGAATACTGAGAAATATTCTAACGGTGAAATCCCATTTATCAAATCTGTTCCGACAACTCTCAACTTGGGCAGATGCAATGTTACAGAATACAATGTCGACGTTGAGAGACAAAATGCCAAACAGTTTATAAAGACACTGCAAAACATCATGGTCCCCAAGCTGCTTTCGTTCAGAACATGCGTGGAGGTAATTTGTACTATATTTTTTAACGTTGTTCCACCGTTTGAAATATATGAACTCATGAAAAGTTATATTTCATGTCTTTTATCGTTTTAAGGTTGATCAGTGCATGCAAGACTTTGCATCAAAGTGTTGCCAGTTTAATGCGGCGCGATCGCAATCTTCAGCTACGATAATGAATGCCGATGGAATTTACTTAGCCACATACTCCGCCCTTATGCTTAATCTAAAACTTATTTACTCCGGATACTATAAAGGAAAGACTGTAAGTTAAAAGTTTGTTTGATTTAAATTAGAAGAGGCTAGATATTATTTAGTCACTGGTGCTATTTTATCTACGGTGATTTGCTGTTTTTCTTTTGACAGACATCGGTGCCTCTCTCTGAAGATGAATTCGTAGAAGAAGTTCACGGAAGCGGTGTACTCGTATATCTCTCCGCAACTTGGCTCTGTGAAGTGTATCAGCAGATAATCACCACATCAATATTGGAAGCCGGCGGATTTCAGCCTCTCGCCCAAGAGCACAACGCTTTAGTAAATCTTCTCATTGGTGATTGCTTACATTTTATTCCTAATTTACTATTTAAAAGTTGGAGAGTAAGCGTCGGTAGGTTTTTAAACGACTTCACAGCTTTGGTCATAGCACCGTTACCAAAGCGTTTTCACGATGTAGTATTAAAAATAAATTATTTTTAATTTTTAAGACTTCGGAGGCCTGGGCTTAAGCCAAGTTATGTGTGATTGGCAACGACTGAAGGAGGTTTCTACTCCCAATACTAATATTGCCGACAATCCTGAAAAGACTGCAGCTTTGAAACTCGCCAGAAGGTATTTACATTTCTTAGAAATATCCTGATGATAAACCTGTTTTATGTCTAACTAACTAAACGTACAATTTCAATATTTATTTTGACAATATTCAGAGTTCTGACGTGCATGTGGGATTCCATGGTCACTTTATTGAGTGCTCCGCTGATTGGAAAATATTCAAACTCGGGAGGCAATCTGGGTTCGAGAGTCAAGTTACACAAACTGCTACCAAGGAAGACTAGATTTTCATCAAAGAAAGACAAAGTCCGAGATGAACTTGTGGCGTTGTCATTGGAAGGACTTCACAAGGTAGATATTTAAATATTCGTGTAGTGTTCTCTATCAACTTACAAAAGGCAGCACTGTAGATTTGCAAAACAAATAAAAATCTGTGTAATCTATTCTCATCTGGAGTTCAGATCTCACGAGCGTTAATTGTAAATCTTCCAAACTTGAGTGTTTGTTTCGGATGCATGTTGTCAACTCCTCGAAACTCTACAATAAATATCATTTTTCTTTTAGGCTGCGAGAATAAGTAACATTTTATGTCTGCAAAGTCGATGCAGCAGCTTGCTGTCGCTATTGGCCAACTCTGCATGTTCCGAACCACCGTCGACAAAAATAATCTCAGCACACGCATTGTCCCTCGATGTTCTTATTTCTGGTATGTTTTTACCACTGCAGCGCTGAGCTGCTTTTATATTTATGTAATTAACCGCATTCCATATGTATTTATAAAATTTCAGAAGGATTACAATTTATATTCGGCTCGTCACCTAATGTCTCAACTTTGCTAGCAATTACGTTAACTGCTGAATTTTTAAGTAATTTTACTTTTGAACGCAATCGTAGATCTGACAATCAAAGAGACATTATAATATATGAAAGTATTGATGAACACATAATAACAATCGACAAAGTTTGTATTGATTTCACTACTATCTTTTAGCTATGGACTTTAACAACAATTGAGGCTATTATTTGCAAACCCGGCTCGTTCCAAAATGGTTGAAAAATGAATATTGAATTTCATTTTGTAAAACAATAGACATAATACTTTTATTTTTGATTTTAGTTCAATTTGGAATGATATTTTGTATGTTATCAGGCCAGCTTTGAGACTACTTTCTAAAAATACTTTAAAAATGTATTTTAATTTACTAAATTACATTCATGGTTCACCTTTCACCAATTTTGGAATGACCCTGGTTTGCAAATACATAATAGCCTCAATTGTGATCATCGTTTTCTAAATAACGCATACATTTCATACCAGCTGTTCACTTAATAAATTCAATCGACTTTATATCTCATTGAATAGCGTCAATAAACTGGGAGAAAGGTAAATACAAATAGCTTTTGAATCAAGCAATATTAATTGTTAACTTAGGTGATTGCCTTAAAACAACTTCTGTTGGGATACTCCATTGGAGTCTGTATGCTCCATAGCGACGATTGAAAAAAAATATAGAATATGAATAATTATGTAGTTTATTTCATTCCAGGCGGACTCGAATTAGGATCTCGTTCGGAAGACTGTTGGAGATATATATTTGAGGCCTGCCAATACGTCTCACGTTTGGAGCATACATTATTTGGCCAGCAATGCAACACGACGACGCCGTTAATAACCCTTCAAACGGGCCGCAATAAAACAGTCTCCTTCACCCAAAGCTCGCAGGGAAATTTCCTCAGCGATAGATTGCAGCAAAGTTTTAATTTAAGTCCAACGCAACCGGACAGTGAAACTTGGTGATTATGAATTCTATCCATTGCGCTTCTGAAAACATTGCAATACGTTTACAGTGTTAACTCACTTCACGTAATATTTCTTCTTTCAGTATTGATGTTTACAATTTTCTTCAGTCCAATATTGACAGTCCGACGGCGAATAGAAAGATGTCTGTAGCTTCCATTATTGAAAAATGCAATCAGGAGGTAAGTTTTCAAAGCCGGTATTTTGGTATTGAAAAAAAATCATAAAAACGAAATCTCAGAATTGGTAATACCGGTTAGATTAAAATCTGCAATTGAATTTTTTTTAGGCTAACAAGACAAATCAATCGGGCTCTATAAGCGGTACTGACGCAGCCAAAGTATGTTGTGCACTGTCACAACATGTCGATGCGTTGTTCAGTGACGCAGCGAGCAAGCTCAATTTGCCTGCATTGTGTGGATTTCTTCAACAATTGTGCATAGCTTCTGAAAAGCAGGTTTGAATCTTTTTATTTCTAACTATCGATACAAGAAAGCACTACAAGACTATGATACTGTCAATTTGAGATACTTTGACTTAACAATGAAATTAAATTACACTTTTTGCGGGAATTACAACGAATTCAAAGCCTAGAAAATATTTTTTGTGGATATGGTATCTTCTAAACGTGACCCTTTGTCACATTTTTGAACTTTAGTCCTAAAAAAAGTTGTTATGAAGTAATATTCTTAAGAAGTTTATATTTATATTGTTTCATTTAACAGTTATGCGCAGAGGGTTCGCAGTCTGTTCAAGCAAATGTGAGGTGGTGGAAAGGAATCGGCAATACGCGATGCACGATGGGAAATAATACGGGAGGCGGCGGTCTTCTCAGTAGAGCTGGCGATGTCACTCTGCAGTGTTTGAAAGCGCCGAGGCCTCTCGCACATCATATGGCAGTGTGGACAATAGTCGGACCGCATTTTATGAAGGTATTTTGTGCCACGTTTGCTTGATGTCGGCCGCATTTAGTTTACTGTTACTTTAATTTAGTCTGAAGATGTAAAAAGAACTGTTATCAACCTATCCTACATATTTATATGTACTGCTGTTTTTATGTTTTCAGGCATTTTAAAATAATTACGGCACAGCTGAGTAGTTTGCCAATTTTAATTGAACACATGAATCTTCTCAATTTACCTTTACACGAATATAAATATAATTAAATCCGTAAAAAAATTATAAAATTTTCAGCGATTAGAAAAAGATGGTTCTTAAAAATTACCCACCATTTAAATCAGTAGGCGTTCCTATGTTTATAACCTTTTCACGATAATCGCATGTTGTTTTAAAGATCTTCAAGGATGGTATTAATTAGTTATGTGATTATATCCCAAACTAATTGAATGTCATTAAAATCAAATTTCAGGCAGCATGCAGTAAAGATCGACGGATATCAAAAAAAGCTATACAGTGTATACACGATGCAGTAACTATGCTGCTCAATGAACAGACAGAGTTGCCGCATTTCCATTTCAACGAGGCTTTGCTGAAGCCTTTTGAAAATCTACTGTGCTTAGAATTATGCGACAGCGATGTCCAGGTTGGTACGAGTGATCATTTCACACACTGAGATTAATAGGTAAATAGTTTTTTAAATCGAGATATTTTCGATAATTCTCAAAACTCATATACATTGCTAGATTTGCTAATTTTTTTCTAGTGCAATTTGGATTGTTTCAAGAGTTGGTACTCATTTTAATTGTTGAATTTATTTTGACTGCAAATAACCCTCGCTTCACATTTTTACAGGAGCAAATAATTTCATGCATCTGCGAATTTGTCGAAGCGAATCAAATAGAAATACGTTCCGGTTGGAGACCTTTATTTGGAACATTACGAGCCGCACACAACTCCAACCAATATTCTGCAGTATTAGAAATATTCAGAGTATTTTTAAACACCGATAATACTCTAGTGTTCGCCAACGCTGCGGTCGATTGTATTTTATGTTTACTCAGTTATATTAAAGGCTGCAACACCAGTTTATCGACGAACAGCAGCTCAAACTTAAAACTGAATTCTCTGGAAACGCCGAAAGCAACATTCAATTCGAATCAACGGAGCAGCCAAAAATATGATAAGATCGATTCGATATCTATGGGAATCGATCAACCGCAGTTAACAGTGGAGATTTGTAAGGAATCCCTGAGGTATATAGAGAGTTGCGCTGAAATACTAGGAATGATGTACAGTATGCCGAAGTGCCCGACATTCAATACGGCCCACCGAATGAACATAGACATGCCCTTGCAAGTCGTTGATGCGCTGTTTCCGAAATCGGCTCTTCACGTGAAACAGTTTTGCGAAGCGTCCGACGCGCAAGATACGAATGTGATATCATACAGGATACTTTCGACGAATTTGCCATTGACAAAAACAACATCCTCGTCTCTGGTGAAGTTGGACCGTCCGAGTGGGATTTTAAAAGTGTGGCATCTCCTCGTCGAAGGATTAGTTTCGGCGTCTATTAGCTGTCCTCAACAGTTTCAGACAGCGGCGTTGGAAACGTTGTTTAAAATATTGCAAGATATGATGGTCATACCCGGTCCCGTTTTCGGTTTGCACAGTATTAATCACTTACTGCTGCCGGCTATGCAAAATTGGCTCCGACAAGTCAACAAGGACGGCCTCGATTGGGAAAGCTTCGCTCCTAATTTCAAACAGTGCTGCGGGATGGCGACCGATTTGATCGTAAAATATTTACATCACTTGCAGCAAGGGGCGAATACGAAAAATATCATAAGCAATCATCAAAATAAAACTAACGGCGGAGATCATCGAGAGCCGACGAGTTTGAGTGACGAAGAGTACGACGCTCAGAGTGAAATCGCCGAAATCAAAGCGGTGACGTTCGCTTTGAAGCAACTGCTTTTAATATTGGTCGAGTGCATCTCGCAACCTCACGAGATCATCGCTAGATTGGGGGCTTCCTGCATCCGTCACATAATCTTGACGTCAGGATACTTACTGTCGGAGCAGCAGTGGGAAATAGCATGCGCCAGTTTGCACAGGGCTTGCAACGCCAGCCTCGCTCCCCTGCAACAGTTGACGTTGGCGTTTGAAGAAAATTCCAATAGCTTCTACGGAGATCTGGCAATAGTAAAAGTGGCAGCGAGATGCGACAGCTCCATCAACGATAACGTCAGATTACACTCCATGGCGCAGCAGGTGTTTTTTTACGATTACAGTAAAGAACATTCGTTGAACGTGAAGAACCTGCAGAGCTCCAACAGATACCAAATCCAAAACCAATCGATTCCAGTGAAAAACCTCGTTCTGACAGACGACAGAAGCTATATTTTTCTTCTTTATCCTCAAGACGCTGCGAACGTGTTGAATCCAGACGTTTACATTATTCGCATTCCACACAAAAGCTTAGTGATAGGACTTTTGGCTCATCAAATTTTAGTCCAGATCATTGCTACAATTTTACTTCAGAGATCTTCAAATATCATTCCGTTAAATCATATCTTGCTAGACACGTTTAAAACGAGCGGGCTAGTTTTAAATAATAGGTACGCTCTGAGTTCTAGAAATATCGACATTTTACTGAAATGTCTCGATATGTCTTACAAGCGTTCGATAAGTTTCGATTTGAGGCCGGGCCTCAAATTCCTCGTCCAAAAAGTGTCAAACTTGGAATGCGCCGCCAATCTGTATAAACATACGACCGCTTCGTGGATAATTAAGCTGATGACTTTGACCGAGATGCATCTGCAAGGCGTGTCTGTGAAAAAAATTACTTTATCCGATTTGTATACGTTAGTCGATAATGAGAACGCAACTTTTAAAAGCCACATCAGAAGTGCGATGAACAGATCTATGGATCTTAAAAAATCATGGGAAATGCTTTGCGATCTGTACATAAATACAATTGAAATCGATTCAGTCGCAGCAGAACTCGCCAATAGTGAAAAATCGGTCAGCTTAAACGGTATAAACTTTGATTCTCTCGATGAAAATTGCGCATCGGACAATGATCAGTCCGAACTATCGGAAGACTTGAACAATCTCAAGAACAATGATATCGATGAGTCAATAGAGACAGAGAACCGATCTCCAGACGGTTTTGTCCCAAAACCGTTCACTTTTAGTGATTTTCGAGAGCAACCTGTCAACTCTGTGCACGCGAGCGATTGCGAAAATGACGAAAACCCTCACATCAATGATGACAGTATAAATAAAATTGAAGGCTTTCAACCCAATTTGAATTTATCCAACAGTACTCAACACGGTATCGTTCAGAATAATGAAAAAAATAACAGCTTTAAAACGGAAATGAAATACGAGCTCAAAAGTTACCAAGCTAATACTGTGAAGGCGAACAGTGTTCACGTGGAGCCACTTCTGCCGGCTCAGCCGATTCCGCCAGAAATCGAACAAGAGAGAATACACAGTATTGCAAAGGTGATTAATAAACTTTTTATTATTCTCTTGTGACAGTTTTCAAATCCTGAGGCACTTCAACGTACTAATTTTTCAATCAATCCATTTTTGAAATGTTCAATGTTGAAGTATGAACATTTATACCGTTCGGGATATAAAATTGAGTTACACATAAAGTGTAAAAATAGCAATATCAATTATAATTTTAATAAAATGCATTTATTTGAAGTAACTGCAGAATTCATGTTGTAATATATTATTCGGCTAATTGTTCATTCTACTTTTACAGGACACCGAAGCGAAGAGAATCGCATTGGCTAATATATTGGCAGCTTACCTAGAGTTAATTTTGTCGTTCCCGAGCGGCCAGTTTGAGATGACGGCGCCGATCCTAGAATACGGTTACTCGAAGTTGTCCAAATTCGCTACGGACTCTTTACTTCTTCAGAGAATAGAAGCCTTTTCGAATAAGAAAGACACTGTGTAAAAAGATTTACGTGTTTTAATTTAATAGGCCAAATTGAGTTTGCTATCTAATATGTTTATTAACCGATAAAATGTCTCTACCAAGAGGAAACTTGAATATATCTGCTAATGTATTTCCCATTTGCCAAATATTAAATATATATATGTGACTTTGAGGCTATGATCCTCCGCAAAAGGATACGCGTAGCCGAATATTTTGAATAAATGTTAGAAATGGATGTAACTATGTGGCTTAGTGGGAACATTAATTAGCTTTACATATTTCCGATTCACGAACTCTGCTGTGAATTATTTTTTCCTCTTCTCCATCGAAGCTAGTTTTCCTAAACCTGAGAGCCTTAAACGAATGAGATAGAGAATTTCTCAAATTAGCACAATGAATGCAAATGGAATATTTGAAAAGCGTAGAATGCCGTTTTTAAATATGTACTCCATCGAAGCTTCCTCTTTGTATACAGGGCATTTTTAATGTGCACAGCCACGGTCCAGTATAAAACACAATAAAAATTGAAACTTGACAACCTAGATTTAACAATTAAGCGTATATGAAATGAAAAATATGTTTATTTTATTGAAAATTTTATGAAGATAATTCAGAATTCATAAAGAATATCAAATATTTGTAAATTAAACTAATAAATTAATTTTAAAAATTCAGTTTTATTTATTGTAAATATCCGCACAGCCAACGAAATATATCTGTTCAACCGTAATCATCTCGAGGTTGAATCAGTCCCGTAGGACAGCCATCGCCACCTGTTCAGGAATATTACTATCCGAAGAGTTTACATCGGTCGACATCAAACTTTTAGACAATTCATCTTCTTGGATATCATCGTTATCTTCAAGACAGAAAAGTAAGCCGTCATCTTCGTATGTTGAAAAGTAGAATTCCGGTTGATTCCATAATGATGAATCATTCAAAACGAAGTGACTCCGCTCTTTCATGTGTACTAACAGTTCATCCATGTTATTTGAGAGGGTATCGCAGGAAATGCAATGTAATAGATGTATTTGCCGCCGTAAAAAGTTTACTACTTTTACTTTTTCATAAAAATTTAATTTCTTTGTGATCTCGTTAAAGTTAAAGTCGTGCTCGTCGGTCATGTGAGAAGTAATATTAGCATATTTGTCAGCAGAAAACTTACAAAACAGGCAAATAATCGTGAGGCTGTCCTTTTCTTCCCAATCGGACCAATTAGTATCACTGTCGGAGCTGGATTCTCGATAGCTCTTCTTCGATGTAACGCTGCACGAGCTTGCGACGGATTTTTGTTTCTGTCTATGTAAGCCGACGTTTTTTAAATAAGATTGCCAATTTTTACCCATTTCTAGGTAATTGCTAATGAAATATTTATCGTAAACTTTGTTACTCGGATTGATTTTTTTATGAACCTTTTTACGCATGTGTTCTTTTAGTATCATCCTGTCTTTGAACACCTTTTCACAATAAATACAAATACAATTATCAAGTTTTTCAGATAACAATTCTATGAGTTCACCTAAGAAGATGAGATTTTCTGATTTAGCAACGTAGAAATTGTGTTTTTCATAGAGGTGCAGTAAAAAGTTTGCCCTCGTATCTTGAATAACAGTTCTGCAAAAGAGGCATTCTCTGTTATAAGATTTGTCGTCTCGCTCCAATTTTTGGTGCGCCAAGATTTTTTCCAAACGAATCCTTTGCAGGTCTCGCCGCAATTGATTATCTTGAGGAAGTACATCACTTAAAAGATAGTATTTTTCGTCTTTGGAAATTTCTCCATCAGGCGTTTTGTCTAGTAGCATAGTGGAACAAAATTCCGCTAGTTCATTTTCTGAAAACAAGACAATATCTTTATTACTGTATGCTTATATAAAAAAATACATTTATTAGATTTCTAGGACACAAATACGATACGATATAAATAATATTTCTCGAAAATACTAAGAAAAATGGAACAAAGAATATTTCTATATGTTCATACATTATGCATTATCAGCATCATAATGTGACAAGCTATATTACAGACAAGATAATCAAACTTCCCCCATTAATAACTGTTGGTCAACGCTCAGTCACTCTTTGCAAGGCACCCTAAGCATTTTTAAAAACTACAGTTTCAATTTATAGAATTAAACATACAATCATTTTTTTCTTGCACTTTTTTAAAATCTTAATGAGGGAAAAACTACATCACCAGTCAATGTACATCACCAGTCAATAACACATTTGACAGTTAGATGACAAAAAAACTTTGGTAAATATGTCATGTAGTAGCACGTCGACTAATGCGGCGAAAAACTTCACAACTACGCTAAAAACAATGCCACGATTTAAAGTTATTTTTTGAGAACTTGATAATCGTGTTAAAACCACACATTATTACGAAGAACACTGATAAATTATGCGAAATACGAAATATTTTGGAAAACAGAGGCGATGTACTGAAAAATATTTCGTATTTCGCATAATTTATCAGTGTTCTTCGTAATAATGTGTGGTTTTAACACGATTATCAAGTTCTCAAAAAATAACTTTAAATCGTGGCGTTGTTTTTAGTGTAGTTGTGAAGTTTTTCGCCGCAGTAGTCGACGTGCTACTATATGACATATTTACCAAAACTTTACCAGCGAGGCAAAAGTAGAATTGATTCCAACTGATTTTTGTACATGATTCAAGAAATCAATAACATTGCGCCAAAATTTTCTATTACCGTCACGAAATACGGTCGAAAGGGAGATAGCAATACTTATTATATAAATTATGTAAAGTAAAAAAACGGAGTGCATACATAAATGAAACAGAGTTAAACCATCGGAATCGTTTTCAAGTAAGTTTATTATTTACATTTTAAATATGAACTACCGAAATCTCGGTATAAGAATTAAGATTACAGCATTGACCAATCGCTAGGGATCCCGGGATTGGAAGCTTTAGTCGGAAGTGTTTTGACTGACATTTTTTTGTTACTTATAAGTCTTACACACTCACCCAAAAATTTGGCCTTCCAATAAACAAAGTAGTCACGAAGAAATGCAATCTGTTCTACATCAGCTATTACCAATCGATGTTTAAAGTATAAGTGAGTCAACAAGTCTTGCTGATTTTCTGGTAACAAATAAACGGTATCGCATAACATGCATGTACATTCGTGACTGGGAAAAAATAATTTATCTGACGATATAATTTGCGTATCCTTTTCTAGATTATCGTTGAAGGTCAACGGACCAATAATATTTGATATTCTAGCTCCACTGTCCATTTTGAGATTTCTACTAGTACTGACGAAGAAATTATTTAACTTATAATTGTGAAAAAGAATCGATTCATTTTTTCCAACCCAACCACACTAATAAACGTCAAATCAAATGTCAAAACCACGATATTTTTTCCAGTTATTAAATGGCTGCTCACATATATAAATCTATTGACGAATACGGTTTTACGATATGGTAACATTCAATTTTATAATTAACGTTAAATTTCATTTTTTTATTAAATAGAAAATACTCTTTGAATTTCGATAAAACTAAAAATGAATAAATGCTTCTTTGAGTAAATCAAATCACTAAACAGAAATTAATCATTACTAAAAAGAACAGTTGCTCACCATAGATAAATTTTATTCCTATGATCTTTCCAAATATGAGTAATCAATTTCTAATTAGTACCTACTATTATTGTTTTTATCTTACCCAGTGGCGGTTCTAAGTATCAGGCCAGGTGGGCTCAGCCCGCTCTGAAATTTTCAGTCAAAATGTGTAAAAAGAAAATGTGTAAGAGCATACAGCAATTCAAATGCTGTATGAACAAAGCAAAAAACAATTCCTATAATTCATTTAAAGGTAAATACATTAGTTTTTTTTATTTTTTTCAACAGATTTCAGATTAAAATTGTTATATATTTTATATCAGTATGTAAATAATAACAAAATAACACAGTGTGAAAATGCAATATCTTTATTTGACTTTAAAAAGATGAACACTGAATAATTAAATATCTAGTTTCATTTTTAAAACACATCATACTTAATAACATATTAATAAAAAAGCTACCGTTTCATAAACGATTAAAATGCATCGAACTTAAAGGATCCTTATATGTATTTATAAATGTATACACAAAATACATAAATTATTATATGTCAACTATATGAATTTTCTATTACATTTACTAATTACATTATACTATTCATCAATACATATATTACGTACAATCCAAATTGACATTTGATTAAAATTATTAGTCAGGATTTCAGCCAAGCATATTAAATATATTTTATAAATTATATGAGCCTTCAAAACAAAACTTATTTATTTACAACGTCTTTAGCATAAACTTCCACCATAGTTTAAGATTTGATTATATTTTTTACTATCAGAGGTGGTCACTGCATATAATGTAGTGATCTTATTATTTATTATGAAATAATGGTGTCAAAGGGGGTAAGGGAGGTTGTAGAAAAAAGTTTTTATTTGCCCCTACCGTATATATTAAATGTGACTGCTTTAGTTTTACTGAGTTATCAATATTAATAACTTCTTTGACAATGGTTGTGGATAAAAGTTAAGGAATTAAATATAAGAATAAAGCCTCCTACAGCGTTAGATTGACTAGACTCATAAATGCTATTTTGTTCATTAAAATCATTTGTATCTTTTAATTTCCTGAAAAAATACACTATTTAAATACCAAAAATTTTCAGATTTTATAATGCATACATATCGATTGTGGAAAGGAAAAAGGATGTAACCCACACATATCAAATTTTACAGGAGGCGCAAAAAACATGTTTTGATGATTTTGGGCCATATTCAAATTATGAATTATACACAACCTTGAAGTGCATGGAAACTTCCAAACTGGTGTTTAATTGACATAATATAATATTAATTAAAGAAATTTTCAAGGAAAAATCTATTTTTCAGTCTTTTTTCTTGGTTTAATTTTTTTACAAGGTCATCTTTTTCATACTCAAAAGCTTAATTTTGATACTAATTCGGCATTTGCAGCTTGCATCCTTTTGATAGAACGTGTATCAAGTTTGATACATTGTGATTATCGAAAAAAACCTGTTTTGAAAAAACTGGGTGTTATGTCCTTTTTCCTTTCCACAGTCGATATGATTTTAAATAAGTTATACTAATAGAAAATTTTATTTTAAAAACAATTCATGGCTCTGAAGCAATGGCGGATTACCACATAAGCACATGAGGCATGGGATTGAGGCCTCCAATCTTAGGCGCCTAAAAATAGCATATATTCTATAAAACCCAAATAATATTTTAAATTTGTTTTTAGTAATATGCAAATCTGTGACATCATTCATGGATAAAGTACATAATGAGTATGTAAAAAAAAATATGTAGGACTATTGAAGTGGTATCCTATTTATCCACTTTGAGATATTTGCGTGTACAGCAATAACATGTTTCAAAGATCACGAAAACAATCCTTGTGGAGATAAAACTAAATCCGTGTTGGTACTGTCAATGATGGCTTTCAAGAGCATCATGTCATCAGGGGTGATTGACCAGCCACTGAGTTGGCCCAAACTTTGTAGCTTCGGACAGCGATCCATCAGTATTTCCACAGTTTGACTGGTAAGAAGTGGAGCAAGCGGAAACCATATTCCTTCAAGATTATCCAGTACTCTTGGTTGCTGCAATATTCTGTAAAATATTGTAATAGTAAATGAGTAGATTCCTTAGAGTTAATGATCCATAAGAATGATGGTAGGAAGCTGACATGGAAAAAAAAGATTCCTGTTGAATTTATTGAAAATATTCTTTTATCGATTGAATAGGTTTTTATTTGGTAGTACTCTATTACAATTAGGTCAAAATAACCATTTATTTTTGTTCTAATTTTTTTTTTATTAAGTTTATAGCTATTTCGGCTCATCACCCTCGTCAGAACTTTTCTAATGAAAATTTTATGTTTAACACGTTGGATGCTGAAAACGCGCCTAGCGCGCGCACCTTGTTAACGGAGCTATGCGCTAAGTCACATTCACACAACTCTGTTTATTTTTTATTTATATTATCACTCGAGTAAATACAGATGTTTCCAAAGTCTCCTTACGTCTCACCTTTGACAACAAGTGAATGCACTGTGACAAAAAGTGTGTATTTATGTAGTATGTATGTATACAATGAATTTTTTGAGCAGTAAACGTAATAAACTACTTAATTGAACTATGTATATGTCAATGCCTATATCAACATATTATATAAAAGATTTCTATGGTATTAACTTTTTTCCGGCCCATCATACATATGACATCATTTGCATTTCAATTGCAATAAATTAACAATAAATTGATGTCATATTTTTTCTACATGGTAGCATCACCAAAGATCAGTCGAAAAACTTGTGACAAAATAAATATTTGTTACAATGTGGAATTTATCCAGGATTTTTTAAATTTAATAGCTATGATAAATCATTCCTGGTGGTAATATTGCAGATATACTATAAATCCACTTCTTTATAAATTTTTGATCTTTTGAGTGTGGGAGTAAAATTTGCATTTTTAGCTAAAATGGACAACTATTGAAATCACTTTCTAAGAAATATCGATAAAGGTAAGTTTAAAATAATTAAATATTTGTTTCCACAAGAATTATATTAGTAAGTTGAGAGCATGGCTTCATACTATCGCCATCATTATGATAAAACTTAATTTTGTTTGACCATATATACTGGCTTGTAAGACAATATATCATCTCACCTCGTCTAACATCCTTACTTGTATCTAAAAAGTATTTAAAGTAATAATTTTGGTTAGTTTTTTTCCGGGAGCAGGAATATAGGCGGTATTATGAAATAATTATAATAACGAATTCATGGAAATTTCAATGATTATGTCTAATTACGAGACCTCAATAAAATTCAATTATGAAGTTCTATCAAGGAACTCAATCAATGTATAAAGGTTATTTTGTTTAGGTTTAATTGGTACAAAATATGTATAATATAACGAAAGAAACATTTGAAAAACTGGAAAGTGCAGACATCAAACGCTATAAAAATTATTATATCAATTGAATAGATAATATTGGGCATACTAGTCATATTTGAAGCTTATTAATTAATGAGATTAATGAAATATATTACAATAAAAATAATAAAAGATTTTTAGTACTTTTTCCACATAAAATTTATTAGATCAGGACCGGTTTCGCTCATCGCGAGCATTATCAACTGATAAGAAAAATACAAAAACAGTGATATTTATACAAATTTAAATTGAAATAAAAAGAAAATTTAAATTTGTATAAATATCACTGTTTTTGTATTTTTCTTATCAGTTGATAATGCTCGCGATGAGCGAAACCGGTCCTGATCTAATAAATTTTATGTGGAAAAAGTACTAAAAATGTTTTATTATTTTTATTATAATGCCATTCCACCAAGTATTGACAGTGAACACCTTAAAAGTGAGAAATATATTACCTTAAGAAATCATTATCATTCAATTTTACTTCTTCGCCAATGATTATTTTTTTAAGTTTAGGACAGCATGTCAGTAAATATTTCAACGTAGATGATCTGATAGTACTATGGAGTATTTCAAAATGTTCCAATTTCTGATATTTGACGTCTTCTTCGTGTGTTATAACATCCATTTTGAAGCATTCCATTATTTGAAGGTTCTTGCATTTATCTGCTATGTGTGTCAAATTAAGGGAACCGGTGGCCAGAGATAACATTAAGGAATTCAATCTGTGCCCGCATCTCTCAATTAATTGATGGAATTCATGACACGGCACCTTATTTAGCTTTATTCGATTGACGTATTGAAATTTATCGATCAACAATATGACGCCCATTTCGGGTTCTTCCAAGTAAACAGTCTCCAGGTTGGGACACACCTTTAATATAGAGTTCATGGTTTTTTTGTCAGTTTTTGTGTCATGGATGTATTGTAAGTTACTTTTAAAAGAATCAGGGTATTCCCTACTGTTTACGATGTGGTGAATCGATTTGCCCACAAATGAATAGCAACCGAGATTGGTCAAGTTTGGCAAGTTTACTATCAACAGAGCCACGTCCGTGTGGCAGACATTTTCTTCTCCGTATGAACCTATATTGACAACGGTGAGAGATTCTCTTATAGAAGGGCAGCCCGAGCACAAAGCGTGTATGCCGATTTCAGTGATGTCAGTGTCACCTGATACGTCCAGCATTTTCAAATTTTCGCTGTACTCTCCGATGCATTTAAGCACCTCGTCGTTGGCAATATACGGTATGTTCAAAACGTTCAAACAGTTCAAAGACTTGATTAAATCATACAACACGTGCAACTGGTCATCTTTTACCCAAACTCCTTTCATATTTAACGCGTTCAATCCAGTTCCTTGTTTAAAGATTGTGTCAAGAATTCTATTGTAATAACACACGGGGAACAGCCCCGTGGCTAATGTCTTAACATTGTCCTGGAGCAGTAGTTTGAGTGCGAAAAATCTCGCCGTCGGTTCCAAATAGTCAGAATTTAATATCAGGTTTAATAGATCTTGATGGATATCTCCGGTAGCACCGAGCGTTTCAAAGTAAGAAGAGATGACAGCGAATGCGAGAGACAAATCATCCTCCGCTTCTAAAGATGTCAATACATCTATGAGTTGTCTAGCCAAAACGGTTAATGAAATTTCACTCAGCGTGGGCACTTCACATTTAGGAGACATCTCGTTTGTGTAACACTGAATCTACCTTCTTTCGAAATGTTTCTAAGCACAGTTCTGCATTTAGTCAAGAAATATTCACCACAAGTAAATTATTAACCTGAGCATGGACTGAGAAAATAGTAAAATGAAACCTGATGCGTTTAATGACCTAGAAAACAATTCTAGACGTCAGTCTAAATTCATACACATCTCTTGGCGACGTGCCAAATCTTTCCCACTCACTTTACTATGGTGTAACATGTGCTAACTCAAGTAAACACAGATATTTTTGAAAAATATTTACCAGTTGCAAAGATGTAAACAAATGGATTGCAGAAAAAGCACACGAGTCACTATTTTTTTGAACAATTAAGTTTTGAGCTATAAGATTATGCCACTTGCAATAATACTATTTTAATGCATCATCTTGAAAACATTTTAAAATCTAAATAAAATCCTAAAATGACTCCTCTGTTGAATATTTCATCGGTACACTGGCTGAAGGCGATAAGTCAAAAACATTGTTTTGAGATAATCATGAAATTATACATACATTATACTTTCGCATACTATTTATATGGCGTACCATTTTTTATGATTGATTGGAACGACTTGATTGAAATTTTATCGAGCAAATATGGCGAACACATTTAAGCAAGGTAAAAGCTAAATACTTTCTACTACAAAAATAAATTGAAATACAAGGTGGAAACAACAAATGGAAATACTGTTATTTGTAAATTCTTTTCAATGTCTATTGTTGTTAACACCTTTTATTTCAATTTATTTTTGTATAAATAGCACTGTTTATATATTCTTATGAGTTGACAATGCTCGCAATGAGCGAAACCGGTCCTGACCTTTTAAATTATGTGGAATAAAGTATTAAGGAATATTGTGTTTTTATTAATATAATGGCTTTCCATCAAGTATTGGCAGTGAATCCTAAAAGTGATTTATTAGTATTAGTTTTCTTTTTTTTGAAAATTTAAATATGGATATAAATTTGGGCCCCTATACATTGCATAGACCTCGTGGTATGGTGTTTATGCTGTTGCTGGGATTTCTACATATAATTATGTGACTATTTTGAATGTTTTCCTTCTGTAGACATATTATGTAGTTTACATATATAATTTAATTAAAATGAAGTAATTTTTTCTCATTTCTTTAACTTCATTTTTTTGTTTGAAATAGTGAATGTCCCAATCTATGATTTCGGAAATCTGGGAACCACAATTATAAGATAGTGAGGGGTAAATTGAATAAAACAATAAATTCGTATTTATATATTATAATATAGTAAAAATAATCACAACAAAAAACTAAAATTATCAATGGCATGACACGTTACAATACAATAAAATATATCAATAAAAACAGTCAAAAGATATAGTCGTCAGTCAATTCATGGAAACTTGTTTTCTTGGTTCCCATCAAACTCGCGAGATTTCTTGATTTTCATCTTCTCCATTCTCATCCGGTACATTTTGTTCTCATCTGCACACTTCGTTGTTATAATATTCCTGTGGTAGATTTAATAAAATTTAATTAATAATATGTTCACTATATCATCACACACAATTGAAAAAGTGCATAAAGACCAACAAATAATGTTAATAGAAAGCAGGAATTTGGGAATCAAATTAAAATTTTATTATAGGTGCATTTTGTGTTTATATTGTATCGTTTAAGTCAAATTGTTCCACAATGCTGGTTACAGTAGTTACCTAAATTATTATGTTATATATCAGGAATGGCAAACTTGTGGTGAAGTGACACGTGAAGAAATATTGGTGACAAAGGGGAAAAAAATTCTACCACTATTTTGACAACATTTGGGTCAATGTGCGTTTGTGAACGATTATTTTCTTCAATGAATTGGAAAAATTGTCTCAGTAATGATTTATCTGCAGCGTGTGTAGGATTAAAAGCCACTACCTATAAACCAAGAAGTGATGTATTGTCTTCAGACTTGAGACAACAGTCTTCTTACTAGGTTGTAAAATTTAAAAATCATATGGTACCTTTTTATATGTGTATATTCAATAAACCTAATTATGTGAGATAAAACTATGAAATAGGAAGTGTGAATCTTTTGACTTTTTTCAACACGGGGGGGGGTATCATTGCAGAAAAACTGCGGCGAAGCTGGGTAGTACAGTTTTTATATATATGTTCAATTTTCTTACCGTACTAAATTTTCTTGGACTTTGCTCATTTCAGTGACTGTCACAATTATGTCTGTAATTTTTTTAACATCTAATTGCATTTTGGCAGGCTTGTTGGTGAATGCCGGTGAAGATTTTCCAGTCAACGAATGTGTTGCCAGCGTTCTGCGAGATAAATACATATCAACATTAGTATTATTGAAATTATTATTTTCGATATATCAACTATCCTACGGACCATTCTCAGAGCTCACGACTAATGTTAGAGGTCGAGGTTAACTGCGCCGACCGATCAAATATTAATTGAACAACTGTCGCGCGCAGTAGTGCGCGCCAACCCGGAATGAGTGTGCGGGGGCTTCCCAACTGCTGCGCGGCCGCAGCTTGGAGGGAACGTTGCTCACGACCGGAATTCAATAGTAAACATTGATAAACTTTCGCATAGTTCATGTATTAACATGTCAAGTCTTCGGAGTAAATTATTTTCTAACAAAAGTTTCTGAGTTTTTTGTCTTATGATTTTGGAATAATGAGATAATGTCAATGCACTTAGCAAATCAAATATCATAAATTATGTTCAGCACTTAATTCGGCATTCGTTATATTTTATATTACAGTTACAATACTGAACACAAATATTTATTTTACAAACGAATTATAAAGTATACGAGTACAATAGGATCTAGTTAAGGAAATTGCACTGCGTTCTGTCTTAGATGTTCATAAGATATGAATAATAAAAATATTACATACACCCGAGCCTTCTATTACATACATAAACATATGAGCAAATGAAGATTCCGGTCAGATTACTCATGGTTTACATCAAATGTAGATTGTATAAATTATTATTGTCAATTACCTTCTTGGAAAAACAGCCATCAATAATTTTCTAGTGGCATGAGAATAAGAAGTCCAATTAATTTGTCTAAAGATGTGCCGTGGAATCAGGGTAGTTCCGCTACCTATGGCGATCTGAAAATAAAACATACAGCATATAAATATTTGATATTCAACTGATTCTCTAGCAGATCAGAGAGATTATTCATTTCTAAAAATATATGATTTTTATTATTTTATCTTCTGCAGTGCAAAGCTTTTCAGATTTATCACTTAAAAGGTGTCTGATATACAAAAACAAACACAATTCTTTGTGCTAACTTCTAATTAATATATTTAATGATAACGACCGTCCGAGAATGTTTACAATGAGTGGAACTGACCCTGATTATTATGTATAATTGTGGAATTAGTACAGCAAAATTGTGTTTAAGACTTGATAAAAATATCCAAAACTTAATTTCTTAGGATGTTTTAAAATCTCTTTTTTGGAAATCAAATTTACCAACATTTTGAGACTACAGTCGAACTCAGTTATTACGATCATGGAATTAGCGAGATCTCGCATGGAGAACTCGAACGTAATGAGTAAACACTTGTTTTTTTTATGCCATTTTAGACATTTTTGTTTATGGTTTTCCCCATACATCTATTCGCTTTTATAACGAGCTACTTCTCAGGCATTCTGAGCAAAAATATTGTTAAAAATTTAAAGCTTTAACTAAAAAATACAACAAACATTAGGTCAAATCAGTTGAAATTACTCTACAGCTTTATATTTATGTAATAATTATAAAGGCACTTTGGAATATTTGTAGACAAATACATGTACGATAGTTATTTGTTCGTTGGGTCGGCAATATAGAAAAATTCATTTTATCCGTTCTTACCATATCTGATTCTGAATTTCGATGAATGCTGGGGCACGGAGCGGGCTGATCTCGTAGAGCTTCATCGTTTTGGAAACCTTGCACGTATGTGGTATAAGGTTGCACGTCAGTTTTCACTGATGTGTTTACAATTCGATCTGTCGAATGCCTATTATTCATTTCTCTAAGAACCATGCTGTTTCCGTTGACACCTTCGTCCATCACTTCCATATTGTCTATGTATTCCATTTGTGTAATTGTTTCAGTGTCGACGTTCATCACTGGAGTGGATTGCCTCCCGAAGTGAGACATTTCCACCATGGTCCTCTGCATTGATTCCATTTGGTTTCTTAAGTCGTTTACAGTTTTATGCAAGTATGCAACTTCAGCTGTCAGCTGATTGTGATTCTCACAGAGCAATTCAATATTCACACTGTCCCCGTTGCTGAGTTTAGTCTGCGTCTGCTGATCGAAAGTCATCGGCGGAACAGACAGTTTAATACTTCTATTCATTTCGACGTCGTTTCTCAAATGCTGAAAAACTTTCTGTCTTTCTTTAAAGTTGTGTAAGTGCGAAGGTGACTCTGAGACTTCCTCGTTTCTCTCGGATGCGTATGAACCCATATCGATTACGAATTGTCCGGGGGAATGAGGTACATTTGCAGAAGGTCGTCTCGGTACACTGATAAAATCAGCAATTCCAGGAATATTATGTCTGTTTGGGTTATTTTCTTTAGGGTTTGAATATTGATTTAACTGTTTAGGATTCTGCTTAACCTGATGATGGGGTTTTGAACTATTTCTCCACGGCCTGTTGCCTTTTGAAATAGATCTCTTCAGATTCTTCTCCTCCTGAAAATGTTATATTGAAGATCAGTTTATGCAGTTTATAAAAGAACGACACACACTAAAACACGATTAGTCTTTGACCACATCCGGATGTTCATTTTACAGTTATATCATTCACTATGTAAGGTTTTCTTGACGAATCAAATATTATAAATTTATATTTTCATTGATTAAGATTTTTTGTATAGAAAGGGATGAAATCTTAACCTAATTTCTACTCACATAATATTTTCTTTACACCCATAGTATATGATTGCTTAGTGTTATCCCAAATAGTGAAACCATGTGAGATTGTCATTGCTGTGAGTTAATATTGAAATGACATAATAACTTTTATCCAACTTAATATTAAATAAAAAAAGGAGTTAAGGAGAGTGAAATAATTGAAAATATAACAGTGCATATTAGCGCATTAACGCCGGCATAAGGGTAGATAATGCTTGGTTAAGCTTACGTTTTCAGACTCACTGTCACTGGAATCTGGGTGCCAATCGGAGTCGCTGTGCTCTTCAGGAATAGCTTCAGGGGCAGTTGTACTCCCTGCCGGAGGTAGATTCTAGAGAAACAAAAAGAAAACACAATACGATACAGATCCTGCGTGATTATTTAATTAAGACAGATAAGGGACACAACTATACTGTTGGGTATAGGCAGGAGCAGCCCTGGGTCAATCAATATAAAATTTCCAGCACATATTGTTAGCATCACATTAAAATGACTTTATAATATCGAAAAATGAACCTAGTTTATAATTATAAATGTCTGTTCTAATCTCGTGTGACCATTAGTACTTATTTTTCCAGTAAAGTACCGGTTCTGTTAGATCAGATTTAATCATTACAGATTAGGATTAATAAATCAAAAAACAATAATTTGGTTTATATTTATTGTTTTCTTTCAATTAAAGACGAAAAAGATAGCAACATGTTGCTGCGCATATTACAAACTCTATATTATTCTAAAGTATTTTAAATATATCATCATGTAAAATTATTCATAAATCTTCAAGAAACACAGGTAAAAGGTACAGTTTTTAATAACTTACATTTTCTTTGATGATTATTGGCTTTTTCAGTAGTCCTATTTGTTGTGCGGCTTCCTGCAACAATTTTATCTCCATTTCGAGGAATCCCCGATCAGCTGAAATATGACGTAATTAATAAGTATGCAATCCGCTTGAGAATTCTTCTGTCATTATTATTTATTTCTATTACTAGGCCATTCGCAAATATGAAAATTAATGAATTATAAACTTCAGTAAAGCATGTTAACAATACCTGCGGTGCGCATAATCAATATAAATTAATGATTTATCAGAGTTGTAGATACATGTGGTATAAAAATAAACCACTGGATAATTATAAAATAAAAGGTTTCGAAATGAAGAGCTTGTTGCACTAGATACGGCAATCTTTGACAGTAATTAACTATTTTGACAATCAACAGTAATTACCCGCGTGTATAATCAAAACATTAGCCAGCTGATATTATTTTTTCAGTCAAATTTAAGGTTGATAACTTTTTTATTTACCTGTTATATAGATAAATACTTTCTGTCAACACTTCGAAAATCCTTCATGAATATAGAATAGCGGTCATAAAGCTATCAATATTTTATAATATATACATAAATAATTGTGTGGCATCACTATATATGTACTAAAAACATTTAACCTACAATATTCCAATATAAATTTAGTACACACCTACTTTCTATGTGACACATATTTTAACTATGTAGTATTTTTCATAATACGACAGCTCCCTCGTTTTAAGCACCCTTAGTAACGTTTCTTACTTGAAACGAATGCCTAACAATATAACCAATAAACATTTTTTTATCACGCAAAGCTAAATAATAGTAATGATTATGTGTGTTTTTGTTGTGTATATTATACAAATCAATTTAAAACCATCTTCCTCCTAACGACTTCTTAAAATATTTTAACAGCTACAGTGATGAAATTTTCTACTTAACCATCAAATGTAATATTTATAATCGTTCTCTATATTATATTGTTAATTTTAATAATGACATGATAAAGAATTTAAATGGCATGCTGATTTCAATTAGCGCGGTATTTTTATATCAACATTGCGCGGCAAACTGCACAGCTGTTGACTTGCGAATAATAAGTTATTAAGACTTACCAGATACTATAACAATGCTGGCCTTTCGCACCTTTTTGCCACTTTTTATCTTCACCACTTTCCCCGTGTGAAGATCCTGCAAACTGAAATTATTTGCCAAGTCTTCGCTGCTCACAAGAGTATATCCACTGTGCTTGTTTTTCGACGTTTTCCACTCAACTATTAACCACAATTCTTGAATAACATTCCCTTCAGGAAGGTACGACATTATTTAATATCAAATGTAAACTGTTTACAAGAAAGTAAAATTATCCGGAGAGATATTCCGGGGAGTGATTTAAAAGAATCTTATCCGAAGGGTCGCCGAGCTGATACTGATTTAAATCATGCAGGTAGTAATTCAAAATCTAACTTACTGCGTTTAAGTACAGCGCACTCATATTTCCACCCCTCCAACCTTTCTAAGAAAAGCATTAAGGTTGTAAAACCCCCAATACGGAACAATTCGTTGGGTGCCTTTGCCCCATAAAGAACGGTATTTGCCGAGCACATAATGCATTAGAAATCTCGGCCGTGAATAGGATTTTTTTTGTCTTGCAAGGGTGCAGAAAAAACTACCTGGTTTTTGCCACGATTTTAAAATGAAATGCATTTATCTATGTACCTACCAACCCAACTAGCATCTGCACATCGGAAATAGGAAAGGTTTCAACTGTATTGAAGACCGACTTCTAGCTCGTTCAAATGAATAGTTTCATAATAATAAGATAGGAAGTAAAATCAAACTTCATTTGGGACGGTAGAATTTTTGAGTGAATTGAAACTCGAATAAGAAAAATATTTCATTATATAGTTATATTCATATTGTAAAAATATACATTTCAAATTTATACAAGCATTACGATATGAACAAAAATTTATTTAGTTTAAATAAAACCAAAATTATTGAAACTATTGTGATAATTAATGCTTAAATTTTATAAGAATTTTTTCAAATGACTTTGAATAGCGTGATATAGCTTTCGATAAAACTGTAATAATTATGTTCTCACTATATTGTTTAAATAAATCAAAGTCACCATGAGTAGTTATAGTTATTTTTCGTTTTTTTAATGATAATCCATCTAAAATGTATTCCATTGCCATGAACGGCCACTTATCTCTGGCGGCCACCGATGATTTAATACAGGATTTACTCGGTGGAGCTAAATTGAGGAATCAAGGAGACGTAGATTGTGGAATGCACCGTGTAGTGGGCATACGATCCGAGTAGGGAGCGGATATAGTATTAAAACATCTCAAAAAATGTGAGATTTTCTTACTCAAAAGAACCAATTTTATAATGTCAGCAACAAAGCAATATAAATGGGTATCGTCGACTTTCTCGGAAACCTGTCACTTTCATTAATTAACGTTCAATGTACAGTGCTGATTAAAGTCTTCTTAGCACTTAATTCACCGATTTTCGTGTTATGCTGTCCGCATGTGGGTACTTACCACAGTTTGGTAATTTCATATTTCTAAATCTAGATCATTTTTACAGTCATTTCTTACAACTCAAATACCACTAGATTTTTGAATTCGCCACGCGATTATCTGTCCTTCCGGTCAGTGGTTGATAAAGCACAAGGGATACTTCAGGCGCAATAAATTTTGAAGGCTCTGTTTTCCGGATAATGTCAAAAAATTTCATGTAAAATAGTAAAAATATAAAACAATCCGAACAAAATGAATATGTGTTATTATAAGCTATTTTAAGCCCCTAAGAAGCCACTGCTTCCGGTTAAGATCTACAAACCGCTGTATGGATAAAATAGGTAATCGTAAAAACGACTATGGATCAATAATTGTGAAAAAAATCATCCAGCATTAAATTGACGACAGGTGTAAATGATGACACTAATCGTCTGATTGCGCTAAATTTGGTACCTGTATTTTCATTTTACAATATTAAAAGGTGAAGAGTCGGAGTCGCTCATTTTCAAGTCCACAACTCTGTATTAAACAGTACAAAAAGAACGTTTCAGTTATGTTAAATACATAATTAATTAATTTAGCCTACACCTAACAGCAAAACAGTAACTAGGGACATGTAATCTTACAAGAATATGTACATGCAAACTTATCCAAGCAAGAGTAAAATATTTATATTGTAAAAAAGATCTTTAATTTCTTTCAATTCAAACTTGATTCTCATAAAATAGTTCTTCTGGCTCTCTATTCATCTGTCATAATCAGCTGTTTTGTAGAAGCGGATACATTGATTCTTTGATTTAAAACAGCGCAGTGGAACTATTTACTCACAAAATGATATCATAATAAACTGCATTAAATATAAGCATAAGATAATAATATTTTTTATCACGCTATACATAAGGATACGGCAAAAGACATCTATTAATTTCTAAGCAATGATTCGTAATTTAACTAGATTATAACAGGATTTCATTAAATGGTGGTATCGGCTTCCCCCAGGGACGCCGCTACAATTGTTTTATGGGGACGCAAGTTGAACAGCTATTGTTTCGGCTTGTATTAATTATCTGATTAGTATTTAAATCAACTTTTCGGGTAGGCAGTATTTGATATTAGATTTTTTAAATCTATGTCTCCGCTCCTAGTGTGGAGCATATGGACTCCCAATGGAGGCAGTTCAACAGAAGTTTTTCTACGAGGTCTGCTTTTTACTCATTCGCTCAACCTCTCCATTTCATAGATGATTATGCTCTGTTGTTATAGAATGGTAAGAGTAGGTAGCGCTAATTGTCACACATCAAAAACACCCATGCTTTCGAACAGAAATCGATTTTTTAAAAACGCCGTTTGTACTAGGACTTACATACGTGCAGTGGCTTAGCAAGGGGGGGGGGGGTGCGGCAGGGGCGAACCTCATTTTCGGGAGCGGCATTTTCAAAAATAAATATAAAGTTTTTCGAGAAATTATATTTATACTTAAACAAATAAGCTGCCATTAGCAAACACTCTTAGTTCATAGATAACAAAAAAATAGTAAAAGTGATTTAAAAACAATTAAAGGAAATATTGGGATTGGCAAATTCAAGTACCGCCCCGGGCGACAGAACTCCTTCCTACACGTCACGGATGGCAACGACGTTGATCTGACACTGAGCCACGGTCACGGCAAATATTCGATGGTCAGTATTTATATTAAATGATCCGAACGTATTTATATTGAATGATATATCGGGCCGCTAATTATTTTGATTTAACTTCACCCCCCATTTATTAATATCCACTTTTTTCGAAACAACGAAAAATGGAAACGGTTTCCATTCTCTGATTTTTGGAATAATTTTTATCAGAAAATGTGGCAAAAGCATTATTTGTGTAAATGTGGTTTCAAGTGCTCGGCAACATTTTCTTTATTTTAATTGAAAAATTTTATGATTCTCGTTTGATTAATCCGTAATTGAACTCCACTCTTTAGAAATACTAGTACATAATGTGAAATTTTAAGCGAATAAACTTTTCACAACACAAACTGATTTTTCCAAATTCAACCGTGTCAGGATGAAATATGCTTAGAAAAAATGTATTTTTCTAAATATTTTTATACGAATACGCGCAAAAAGTAACGCTTGTCGATAATTAAAAAAAAAAACCCAAAAAAGTAGAGCCGGGCAGTTATTATATTTAACAAACATAATATACTGACCAAATATTACATTAATACTGACTAATCGCTTAATAAAATACTAAACCATTAATCCCTTTATATTTATAGTATATACTGACCATTTTTTTTCGTTTATGCGAGCCACTACTTCATTATATGATGGATAAGAACAGATTGAACAGTAGGCTGGCTTTTTTGGATTTATTTATATTTGTAAGATAAGTGTAACAATCTATGCTGATTTTTCAAAAATATTAATAGTACCCAATCCTATTTTTACGATTTCGCTTTTACGCGAGTTTCTTTTCTTTAACGCTATTTACTCGTTGTTACGCGATTTTTTCAAATATCAAACTCGTCAGAGCACACTATGCACTTTTCTGTCTTTTATAATTTGAGAAAGAAAAAGCTTCCGATTTCACAAATTTAAGTACCAGTACGAACAGCAGTTTCTTCAATCCGTTTATCGATTCATGTTCGATGGCATTGGTTTTTTTGATATCTAAAAAAATTCTCCCACCCTTTCAATTCTAAAATTGACGGGTAAAGCGATAGTAAATATTTAACTACTAGCCGTATCCTTGCTCTCTTCGAAAAAAAGAGGTTGAGCAACTGATTGACAAACAGTTCTATGTATGCTCCACATTGGGAACGGACATAGATTGGAAAAAAACTATAGTTAGAGTTTCGGGGGGTTTTTTTTAAAGCACTGTTGGTACATATTAAAATAATATTATAAAGCCGTACCTCAGAAAAAAGCCAGGCCGAGTCGAAGTTTGAAAGAACAATCAAAGCATTGTCATGCGAGACCTTTTTTCGTGATCCCAGCAGTCATAAATTAAATTAAGGGTAGAAACAGAGACGTGACTATAACTGACGATTCTTTTAAAAAAGACAAAAGCTAGCTAGTTTACTATTTTCAACAATTTGCACGCGAAATAAATAATTATCAAAGTAGCATTTCATTCTTTACTAACCCTCAAAATCGATCTCAATTTCATCCGTCGTACTTTTGTTACACCTCACTGATTTTTTAAATTTTCTTTTAAGCAGTTAATGTTGATACATTAAAAACTACATATTGTGTGGTTTAACTTATGACAACATGTAATATAATATTATAGAAACTTTATATGGTTTTTCTACCGATGTTGGTATTAGCTTAGAATGAATTATGTAAATTATGTAAAAAATATATATACAATACCTCGGAATGGATAGGAGTTATTCATTGATTACCTTATAATATTTAAATTAATGGTTTGGGTATTATAATCAAATGACATGTCATTATTAAGTAATTATAAAGTCTAATGAATTCTTATAAACCTATTGTACCTTAATCTGTATGGAAAATAAATCGCTATATAGCTTATGCTGAAAAGTCCTATTAAAAACCAATTATTATTCAATTTGAAACAGATGTCGAAATATAATAACGAAATATTAATTAGGAATATAATAATTTGTGTCTAAGTATATTATTATTAAATATTCTGAAAATCGTTGTCAGGGGCGCACACTTTTTATAAAATTAGAAAGCGATATGTATTTTGAAATTTTATTACCACAATAAAAGCTCAAATCCTACTTACTTTCGCAATCTTCTTCCAAAGTGTTGGTAAACTTATTATTACAATTCTTTTCATATATGCAATGTTCTGAAAACGCGTGAATCGTCTGTCTCTGTCTCATATTAGCCATTAGTTATTCTGTTTTTTTTTTTCATTCAAATTACTATGCCCGTTTCTGTAGCCAAATTAAAACGGCATTTGTTCGTTTTTATGATCTTAATTTCAATAACAATTATTCACAATCAAATATACAATTGAATAAATAACGTAAATTATATTTGTTTTGAAGTACGTAATTTCTGAAATGAAAAATTAACATCAGGTTTATTTTAAAAGTATTTTTTTTACGAAGTCATAATATTTTTTTATGGTTGCAGTTAAAATTGTTGGCCAGCCCGAGTATATATATCCCTATTACACACCTTCAATGTTATTATTTATGACGATGCGTCGTCGTCCATCTTATTAAAAATTCATCAAATGTAAAATATTTTTGTTACAACTTTTTTCATGTTATTAAATAGTATTGAGGTACCTATTTATACTTTCCCTGATTATTTTAAATAAGAATTATTTTGACAAGCAACTAAGCTTTCCAAAAAAACAGAGGATCGGGTGAACACCAGGAATGTAAGGGATAAAAAGAACATTCATAAGGTGAAACAATTTTTTACTCAATAAAACAGAACAGTACAATAATAATTTAGATTTTAGACATTATAATCTCCGAGACTGACTTAAAATACAATGTCCGCAAATACTTGTATTAAGTCGGAAGAACTAAATAAATTAGTATGTATCTGAAAAATGTGATGATTTTTACCTAGGGCCTGTGTAAGTTACTGAAATCATATCCAATTCCGACTTCAACTAAAACTCGGTTTTTATAATGTAAAAAGTTTTTTCAAATGTATAATTTTATTGCAATCAATAATGGCAGTCACGATTTTACTCATTTTGAATGTATTTTTGCCAGCCTTTATAAATTAGTTTACAACGTAAAATCTTTTTTAAAAACAAGCAATCAAGTCAGTTGACTGCCAAAATACCATAAATCCACGACCTTGAATTTTTGTCATAATAATTTACTTTTTTGTATAGTGTACAAAACAAACTGTAAAACATTGTTCTTCCCAAATGAATAAAATCATTTTGCATTTTTTTGCTTCTGAAATATTTATTCACGATAAACTAACTCAATTTATTCTGTCACACCTACAGGAAATTATATATTTTTAAACTTTGTTTATCTCTAATCAATTTTATTTAAATAGTTTCTAATATACCTAGATACAATTTGTATCACATCATCAAATAAAGCACTATAAATACGCATTATTTGATAATATCTAGTAGTCAAAACAATCAAAATAGCTTTCTAAAGAAGTTTTGATACGAAAATGATTCTAAAATTTCTATTAATTTTCTCAGAGCTCACATATCAGACAATAATTAATATTCAATTTATTTATATTGTGCAGTGGCAGATGCACATGAGAGCACCCAGGCGCAATAAAATTTGGAGGTCGTTTTTCGAATAACATCAGAAAATTCCAAGTAAAAATATATAAAATCTGAACAAAAATTATTATTTTATACGCTATTTTTGAAGCCCCTAAGAAGTGCGCGCCTCATTTGCTTATAGGGTAATCCGCCACTGATTGTGTTTAATTTATAATCTTTGAACAAAAAATGTATTTTTATTTGACTAAATTGTTCATTAGATTCATAATAATCAGGTAAAAACCTGTTTGTATTGTTTGGCAAATTTCAATAGTTTTCTATTATAAAAATCAAATTGATACACAAATTGTAAAAAAAGAAAATAATCCTCCAGCATTTGCAAAATCGTATACATATTGAATAAGCGCAGTATTAGGTGATGATTAGGCCATAATCATAGACAAACTGGTATGACACAAACATTTCGGACGACTACAATCTCTAAAAGTGCAAGTGGGTTAAACTACAGTGAATTCAAAGAACATTTTAATTTTACGACCCCTCTTTCACACAATTCGAAACTCTGACAAAATACTATTATTTAATTAACCGCTAGTCAAAGGAATTAATCAATGATAAGTTTTATTAGGGAATTGACAGATTGTGTCTACGGTCAATATTTATTTTTTTTAGCTTCGTTGTGAAAATTTCAAACCGTAGGAAGATTCCGTCATTTCCCTCAGTTTCAATACAATATGAATATTTCTTAATCTTTATCTTCTCAGGGTACTTTACTATGTATCCTCCAGCACCTGCTGTGGATTTAAAGCCCGTTATATTGGGCATATCCCGTGACACGGCAGTATTAATATTAAATGGATTACATCAGTGTATCTAAACATTATTAATAATGCTGCTGGAATCCAAGTAGGCGATTGCATTATAGTATATAGTGATGATGAAATCAGTCATTTCTCTCAATCCTCATGAGACAGACGATTTAATGTCTTTGCAATAGTGTATCTGAGTTCTTCTGCATTAAAAACAGTTCTGTATAAACCAACGTTAAAATTTTAATGAATCGATTGCATGAAAAACACACAAACGGTAATGCAATTTTGAAATTTCCTTTTTGCTGAGGTTTACGTTGAATCCTTCTATTGCGGTAAAGGAATTTGCTTTTTTCTTATTGGATATCTTCAATACGGTATAAAAGCAATGTTAGTGAAAAAACTATGGCAGAACATTCTTGTTTTTACTTTAAATTGAATAAAAGTGTTGAATACCAAATCTAAGAAATTTCCTACTATCCAGGAGTAGTGGGTTAAGTTAAGCATTAAAAGTAGACACAGCTTATTAGTAATATTCTCTATCAGATATCAATAATCTATTGACGAAATATAATGGCAATTTCTCAACAGACAACATTATAAATTTTATAGATGTCCACAGGTACAATACGGCATTTGTTTTACATATTACTTATATTCTAAATTAAATGCATAATTTGGCTTTATAATAATATATCTCTGGTATGTTTTTAATAAATTTCTCATCCAAGATGAATTTTCATACGAGGCATGCTTACGTTCTACAAAAATGGAATATTTTTTTCAATAGGTACAATAATCGACACCATTTTAATTGTGCTTTTTCAATATAAGTTTTGCAAAAGTTAATAAATACATTATTTTATGAAGTGCCACGAAGACTAGATAAAATTTTTCTTAAATATTATTAAAACTAGACATAGGATATAATATTTATTTTTTCTTAATATAATATAATATTTAATATTAAAGTTAGGTAATTGAATAAATTAAAATTTTATATTTCTTACGTGTAGGTACTGATTTTTGATATCACTAAAAAATCTCGACATTTGTCCTCGGTTTATTTTTTATTTTATGACAAAATATATTTGAATATGAAAAATATGTTTTTGTAATTTTATAAAGGTGTCAAAAATAATTTCCTTATAATAATTTATTATCTTAGATATTTGAAAATGATATAGGTAAGTAATACTTTTGGTGACGAGTAAGAGTTTTAAAAGTAATGTAAAATACATATTTATAGAATGCAATTTTTAAATGATTAAAATGAGCTCCTGAGAAGTGAAGTGAGCCAAGTCGTATTAAGGAGAAAATTAGATGTGTTATAATCAGTGTTTTTTTTTGAAAAAAAGAGGTGGCGGAACTCTATTTTTGTCAAGCATTTTACTAAAACTTTTTTCCAATCCATGTCCGTTCCCAATGTGGAGCATATGGCCTCCTAATGGAGGTGTCTCAAAAGAACTTTTTTACGAGAACTGCTCGACAATCGGTTGCTCAACCTTTTTTTTAAAGAGATTAAGGATAGAAAGATATGGCTAGGACAGGACTAGTGGTTAACTAGTCGCTCTCGCTTTGCAATGTTAACTTTTGGGAAAGAATTCAAATATCACACCCCCACGCCTTTGAATAGATTTTCCTTGGCTATTATATATTAAACAGCTCGAATTTTTGGTGTTATTACTTTTTCGTGAAATAATAATTTAAAAAAATATTTTCAGTAGCTTAATATAAGCAAAATATTTTTTTTTTTTGCGAATATTGATTAGAAACATTAAAATGCAAAGAAAAAAGGTGCAGGAACGCCGTTCCACCGAGTTGCATGAATATAAAAGCACTGGATATAATATTCTACAAGTCTTAAATTATCGTAAAAATTAAGTGAGCTTAGTAAATACATACTGCAATAGTGTTTTCTCCCTAAAATACAAAGCACAAAAACACTAAATAAAGATGTGATTGTACTTGAAAGTCCAATAGAAACGTTTTTCAATTTTGCTTCTTGGATCACTTCACTTCTCAGGGACTTAAATATTAAATACAGTTTTATTATAGTGAGTTCAAAAAAGAAAAATAAACGTTTGAAGCCCGTAACTATTAAACTCTTGGATATTTTTATAGTCAGAGATTGACTGAAAAAACCAAAGCTTATAGCAGACCTGTAGGCGTACACTAAAAATTGAGGTTTGTTCTTGCATCAACAGTGATAATTTATTTATTTTACATTTACAACAACGAAAAATACTAATAATTTGTAGAGTTTTACATAGAGTAAAACAAGTATTAATTCACTCTTGGGAAAACTCTTGAGGTTAAACCGCAATTCCAAATAATGTATTATTAGGATAATTTTATATTATCCAAAGTGCATAAATTTTTGAATTATTAAATTAAACAATAGACTTACAATTAATTTTCTAATCAAAACAAAAGAATTGAAGGTGTAACAAAATATTAGTCAATTCTAGAAGAAACACGGAATGCTCAAATTCTATTGATATTTGTATTATAATATTGATAGCGTCTGCATCAACCTGCATCAACCGCCATGGTGCATGATAAATAGCAAAGTATAAAGAATTTTATAACATTTAAGAGATGTTTAACATCAGCACTCAATTGTCCTTATTAAAAAATATATTGAACATAATTGTTTTTATTCTGGGAATAGTTATATATTACATATCATTAGGGTTCATTGATATTAGTCTATAAATACCACTTAATACTATTGATGTTCTGGATATTACGGAATGATAAAATCTTTCTCTTATTTAACCGAGAGTATTAGATTTCAATTTTATTGCCTTTAATGTATTTACTTTACAAAAAAATATAGGTACATATTTTTACTTATGTCTGTGGCATAATTAACAAACAACTCCGACTAGAGAAATCTGATGATGATTAAAATACAATTCACCAGTTCTTCTGGTCATTTGTCTCTGTTAATAATAAAACTATTATATTTTTAACGTAACAGCGATAAAGTGATTTTATATATATTTAAAGGGCTTAAAATTTAATTTTAAATGGACATTTGATTGAATTCTTGAGCAGTAGACAATAAATAGCATCGTTTTTTTAAATCTCTTCTTTTTTACGCATATTTTTACAAACCTCAAAAGAGGTATTTATTCATAATTGATAAATAAAAATAGTCACAAAGGTGAGCGTCATAACTGGCTTTCACTCTTTATCAGCATTAGTTTTCACAGGCATAGATTATAATAACTTTAAAATGAATAATCCTACAAAAGAAATGATCTTTGACAGTGCTGCTACGGGACACGATGTATAATTTGACAATCTATCGAAATAGTCAAGGTAATACTTCCACAATAATTACTTTAAAAAATAGATTTGATAAATATTACAAAACCTTGAACTTTCATTAAAATGCACTTCCGATTTCGGCCATTTGCGACTGCAACGCCTACTCCGTGGGCGGCTCATCGTTTGGTTAACAACGATACGTGCCTACTTACTGCGATTCAGTACTTCGAGGTGCTAAAGCGTATTTACTACGAACACGTCAATATTCTGATATGAAATCCTTGCTGTAGCCAAATTCCTGTTGAATTTCCTTCAAACGTCGGTGTGAATTCTCGATCCGATATTTTTGCAAGCCTGCGCGGCGTAGTCTTGCGAGGTGGCGCCCGTCAGTGTTTTGTCATCGTCGATTGTGAAGAATGTGGCTTCAAAGTTTTTGTGATTAGCGGTCATATACAGCGGAGCCAGGTTGAATATGAGCTCGGTGGCGTCAGGGCGGCCGAGAGTTTGAAGTTTTTCAATCAGGTTTCCTAAAATATGCACATTATCGATTCATTATAAGATATCAAATAATATATGGAAACAATCATCGTCAGTAAATTTGCCAAGACGGAATCGGAACTTACCAACGTTACAATTAACCGTGGCAAACAGTTTTAAAGTATGCCAGACGTCTGCTTCGGAATCGAATGCGGCTATTGAATCTTGATTTACACCTAGAACACAAACGTCTCGAATTCTATTACCCATTGATTTGATAAAAAACTAGTATTTTCAATCTGTTTTTCGTATTATTTTAGGTTATCAATTGATCAAATAATTAAAATCTATGACTTTCAAAAATGATTGCAACATTTCACTGACCTGTCAATATCAATATTAAATATCACGATGTTACAAAAACCAACCTAAAGAAACAGCTAGCATGCACCAGTGAGCTCCGAGTTCATGAGGAGGATCTAAAAGCGAGGCGAGTCTAGCGAGAAGGTTTTCTCCGATCTCCCTCACGCTTATCCGGGGTCCCCACACTAAAGATTCCCCAACGGCTGAACTATCTGAAATGTCAATCACTACCGACTTTAGAAAAATAAGCGTCGTGTCATAACCGATTATATAATATACCAGGTTTACAGAGATGTAAGAATATTTAAAAAATGCTTAGCATTCATAGAAAATGTACCGTTTTACTTTAACCTTTATATGCCCAGCAGTCCCGTACAGGACCGTTGATTATGGTTCATTTCGCTATCGGATTACACTGATTTATGATAATATTATTCAAGATATGAATATTAGGTTACATAAATAATGTCTTTGAGATACTGATCCATAATTTTATTTTCGGTTTCGATAAATATTTTTGTCATACGAGTAATATAAACATCTGCGTAACAAGGCCCGAGAAATAATGTGTCCGTTTTGTAATTTTAGGCAGACCGTAATAAATCAGTTCGGACACAAATAAAGCTTTTGTAATGCTTTTTTTTTACTCAACCAGGATGAATAGTTATAGAGATATAATTTTTTTAACGGATGCGTTTGTCGAATATTTCGCGAAAAAATGCTCGGGCAGTGTGTTACTCCTTTTGCGCACAGCGCGCGAGTGGATAAAGGTTAATAAAGATAAAACTTTTAGATTTATCTAACAGAAAGTCTGAGATCTTTATTTACCAATTAGGTTTACCTAACGATTTGGGGGCTCATGTTGATACACAACAATACCATATCAAATGTAAACGGTAGATTACCAAATTTATGACTTAAATATAATGAATTATGTAGTATGTTTTGTCAAAGTAAATTTCATTAGTGTTCAACAGTTTTATGTTCACTCGTTTAATTTTTTTGAACCCCAAGTATGTTTATTATATTATGCTATATAGATATATTCATTACTGATCAATTTGCGGAAAATAAACTTGAGACGATTGAGTAAGTTTTAACACAGTGTACGAGAAGGCTAAAGGGAGTAAGATGTAATCCATCACTTACCGAAACATAATAAGCTCTGCAATGTTTCTTTTTTACCAGTGAACGGATTAGACATAGGAACGGACGCAAAATTGTCGTCTTCCTCGTGGTGAAGCATTTCCATGATTATTTGACTAGTCGACCAACAGTACGGTTCTTCGCAGTGCGTTCTGAGCTGTTGAGCGGACAGAGCGGAGCGCTGCAACATCAATCCCGGGGCGACTCTTCCTATTGCCTAAAATTATCAACAGTCGCACCAGGATTACAGTCAAACTGCCGAGTATCGTACGATCGACATCGAGAATTACGCTCACCTGTTTGATGCACACGAGGACTCTTTCTAAATGGCCGAAGCAAGTGCTCCCTGAACTGGGAACGCCCCTGACTTTCAAATCTACGTATTCCATACCGGCGGGTCCGCACAGTGTGACTAGGCATTCGGTGTTTCCCCAGCACAACTTGGAACCGTGCCACCATTGATAAAGATCGCAGTCGCCACCCCAACCTCCAAAAGTATCCGATATCCTTAATGATTCTACATCATCACGGAGCTCCACCTGATAGAAAGTCAGTATTCTTATGACAATAATATAATAGATGTGATAGAATCTGGCGAAATTAGATTTCCGCCGATGTCAAAATTATTTATAAATTTTAAGAGAAGGCAGTCTCAATTCATATTATTCCACTGATTGTATTAAAAATTGTGACAAGCGTTTCGCCTTTTTGAGAAGCATCTTCAGACAGACAAGTCATTTTCTTTTGACAAATCGACAGCCAACTAAGCATGAAAAATCAAATCCACTGACTATTTTCAATTATGGTCAATTATCAAAAAAATTTCAAGTCGGGTATCTGTTATATTATATTTACCTGAATATGTGGAAAAACAGTGGAAATAAGATGCGTCAGTCCTCTGGACTGGCAAAGCCTCAGTCCTCCGTAGCACGAGTCGGCTCCCTGATAACGAGGATCGTCCGGATCCCAGAGACCGTCTAAGGTTTCTACCAGATTGAAGCAAGGAAACTCGTACTCAATTTCATCGTCGACTTCACACTGCAAAATATTAAGTGATTATTCATGAAATCCAAATTACTAAAAATGAAATGACTTTGTGTCAGTAAAAAGATTGCAGTTGTTCAATAATGACAATCTTAATAATAAAAGATAATTCATTATCGAACTCTTTGGCATCGGAATCCTTTTTTAAACAATGATTTTAATAACTTTTGAGTAAAAATCTAATTTCCGTCAATTTGAAAAGTATTTACAAAGCATAATTTAAATGACCATTTAAGATTTCGACTGAAGGTGCTTGGTGGAATTTCAATATTAAATTTGAATTGTTCAAACTATGTACATTCTCACAGATTTTGTCACTAACGACCCGGGTTTCGTCTTTCGGCATCTTCAGGCGTTCAAGTGCACGGATGAACTTGAACTGACGTGTAGTAAATTTACTAAACGTCAGTTCAAGTTCATCCGTGCACTTGAACGCCTGAAGATGCCGAAAGGCGAAACCCGGTTCGTTAGTGACAAAATCTGTGAGAATGTGTACATAGTTTGAACAATTCAAATTTAAATGACCATTATACAGCATTACATTTTAGAACTGTCAAGTTTTTAAGAAATATCAAATTGTACACCTACACTACAGCCGGTATCAAATAAATAACTACCATAGTACACAGACGCATCTCCTGCAGTAAACCTAAAAGTTGTGATGCATCACAGTATCCGAAATGTGCTTGGAAATCATGGGCTGTGTAGACGCCCAAGACTCGAGCGCCTCGCAAACCTCCCCTTCCTAACAACGCTCCCAAAACACGCGCCACCCACTCACAACAGAGCACTATAACTTGCCCGACTGCCAAAATCTGGAAATGACAAGAAAACATTTTATACATTTTAAAATTTCATCATTTTCGTTTAATTATCGATCGACGGCAACAAAACAAGTCTAGTAGCATCATAAATTAATATTTGACTACATCTGCATGTTGGGTGTTTCTTTAATTTTCACTTGGCCTGTGAGTGATGATTATAAGCCACCTCTCTCTTTATACAATTCTTTACTGGACAGCTAGAGTTCCAAGGGTAGAAAAGACACCAAAACCTGTACTGTGTATTGTATTAAATGACGAATATCATATTATCTAAATGTCAACATTTTACAAACAGATGTCTGTTCCAAAAAGTTGGTACACTGAAAATACTTTAGACTATACAGTGACCGAATTGAAATGTCGAAAAAGTCAAGAATTTATTGTATTGCTTATTGTAATATTGATAAACATACAATTAGTGGAATACAGACATATTTATAACTTGATGCATTTGTTTTAGATTAACAGGGAATATCAATACAATGATTCACCTCGCCCATTATGTGGAGGTGATGAATAATGTCCGTGATGTGTTCGTCGCTGGCCAACAGGTTAACGTGGCAGCGGACATTGTCCATGAAAACTTTTCGATCCATAACGGGAAACGTCTCTATCGACTTGCGGACGCTGACCACCCACGATAAAGTTCCCTCCAAAAATCCACTCCAATTACCAACGGAGACCTATAAATTTAACAGACAATTCTTATTATTGTACTAAGCCCACATAGACACGAATTGATTTTTTATCCGACTTATTCCTATCTCAGAATTTCATTATATACAATATAATTCGTCTGCATAGTCCAAGAAGTTTCAGGTACAAGCAAAATGTCTTCTGTTGCTCTGAAAACACTTTTTTTTTAATTACTGATTTTATGTTATTTGAAATTTCTCAAATGTTACGAAAATGGAAGTTCCTGACATCTTGTATTTTTAAAAGACATCAAATTGGGTGTCGAATTTGAGAAACTCAATTTCAAAAAATGATCAGTTAGTGACTTATTCTCAATAATATCTCAAAAGGAGTTTTTCAACGGAAATTGAATCTCTAGTAGGACCAGTTTAGCTAGCCGCTTTTACGCCTCCGGGTAGCAAGGAATTTTAAAAGTTCATGACTTCGACAATTTCATAAACCGATGGAAAAATCAATTTATCAAATTGTCCGTACTGTGATTCAAACCCGTGAGGGCCGTATCCGAAGCCAACGACGTTGACCACTTGGCTAAAAACTTAGACATATAATTAGTCAATCGAACTTGTTATTTACAATCTATATATTTAATCTATAATTACTATTCGTCACTAATATCTATATTATGTATTAAAACTAATAAAAATTGAAAACTACATTCATTCTATGTTATGATGATTTAAAACACTTATTTTATCATCAATGATTATGACAGAGCTAAATTTCGAATTATAAGACTATAAACCTTACGTCTATATATATTATTTATACCTGGGGTTTGAAATAATACGGTATATATATTTTATTAAGTATTATGAAAGAATTAAGTGAATTTTATTTTTATTATAAAAATACTTCATGTTTAGTAAGAATGCATTACTCCAAAACAATATCCAGGAATTGCTTGCGGCTTGCAAAATCAGTTTTGTACAGACAGACACTGTCGATCCTTAGTAGAAAGGAGTCATATTTTTTTTGTAATATTTATCTTCCTCAATGACAAATCATCAAGACCGCTTTGGCTAGCCAGTTTTCAGTTGGAATTAGTAAAAAAAAATGTGTTTTATTTTTGTTAATTATTTTACATTGTCAAAACAATTTGTATTTTTAAGAATCTCTCTTTGATATTACCAGTCTGAGTGAACTCAATGAATTATTACACCTATCGATTGTTGTTCCTCGGTGTCGAGTGACACCTAAACTAGATCACAATCGATGCTTACTTACACAATTACTTCAAAACCCAAGAAAGAGATAATTTTTAGGTCTTAACTAAAGGTAATTAAATGTACATTACTTACTCTATATAATTCAATTTATTGCGACACTCGTATATATTTACCTACGCTATCGTGTGTGAACAGTAAAGCCGAGAGGCAAAAAACACTCAATGCAAATTTTATTATTGTCGATATTTCAACTTAACTGTCTGCGAAGGGGGGACTCGTGGATTAAGTCGTATTCGCTTCCAAATATTGTGGTCCTTTGTCTTCCGACTATACGAGTATCGTTGTCCTGTACAACATAGAACAAGATAAAAAAGAAAACTAAAAAGAAAACAAGCGTAAAAACAAACATCGCATCATCTGAGGACGCTTTCGGCTTCAGTAAAATATTTGATGATATTTGCTCGGCGTAAATCAAAATACAGTAAAAAATAGCACGTATTTCGAAAATATAAAGATGTTTGTTTTCTCGATTTCAAAAAGTGATATCTTCAATGAGTTTAATAATGTCTAATCCTCGGTCGAACCGGATTATAAAATATAAGCACTTTTAGTTTAAAATGAGTTCATTCAAATGTGATTTACAAAACGGCAGACTGTATTATTAAAGCTATATAGAAAAAACGCTTGCAAATATCTATGTTATTATAGCATTTCAATTAATCTTTGCGCCCATGTAAAAATAACCCTACTCCAACAAATTGAACAACAACTTGAACAAATTCATTAAGATCATGTTTAAAAGTTGAATAATTTTAGATAGATAATTTCCGAAAATAGGTTCAAAAGAATTTATCTGGAGAGGTTAAAAATACATTTTCAATACAAACCCGAGAGTTGAATATTGTAAAATAAGATAAATTTTAATTATAAGAAACGATAAAAAATCTACCAAGAAAATGTAACAGCAATTCTATCGTTGCGTAAGATATCATTTTGAGACAACGCATCCGTATATTTTTGAAATAATTCAATAGATAGAGATACTTTTTATAGAACGAAAGATTTATCTACTCCACCCAGTTGAAAGACAGTCGGAGCGGAGTGATTATATATTCTTGAATATTATATTTGCTGAGCAATTCTGAATACTAAATGTATTCGCGCAAGCGCAGCAACGGCAGTATACCGCTTTGAAACTGTAGAAAATATCTCTCATTCCATATTACATTAGATTGTTACCAAAAAGTAAGCGCCAAATCACTCAAAAAGAAAGGAAACATAATATGAATACTGAGCGAGTATAGTAATTCCTCAGCATAACAGCGTTAGTTAATTGTGTTAGTGACCTGAGTAATCGAGCGCTTCACGGAGGACAAATATGTTTTCAAAGCTCTCACTCCGACGGATGTTGATGCATTACAGTCCAAAGCGAGTACCTTAAATAAAATAATGATGTAAATACGTAATAAATCTAAAATGATACGCTTCAAGACACGACAGTTTAAGAAGTATCGTTATAATATATGACCTCGAGCCTTAAAAGGCATAAGGGAAAATAATATACACAGTAATAAAACCAAAATCTTACATAAGAACATTGATATATAAAAAAAATCAATTCAATGGAGCGAGCGGTGAGATGAAAAAATTTAATATAATTTAGACAGGTATTGAAAGGTTTTGTGACAAAATGAAACAACTGGAGAAGGGGGGGGGGGGTCAAAAGATAACAAATAGTTTGTATTTTTTGTGGATGATCCCTTGTATAGTGACTGAAGGTCGATGATAAATTTGATGTGTGTCGATACCTGATGATGAATCCGAAAGAACTGACTAAACATTTGCTGTATATCTTGCAATAAGTTCTCCCCTGCCGGATATACGTAGTCTCCCTGTAGCGTTTTATGCGCACGTATATCGGCATGACTTCCGACCAATATTACATTCCCTAGCCCGCCTGAAATAAAAGTGCACATGGTATTATCTCAATCATAAAGATTATTATCATGGGAATAATGATAATAGTCTTAACTGTTTATTTACAATGGAGATTTTTTTATTTCTTCTTTTACTCTTGTACTTCTGCTAGTTAAGTTGAGCTAGGTTTCCCAGTAAACCGCAAATACCTTTACTTTCTCGAAGAAAATAATATACTAGTGAATCGTTTGTTTCACCGGTTACACCCTACTGAAGTTTTTGACTCTCACCACTCAGCAAAAGAGCGAGGCAAGAATTTTACAGAAAACTGCATGGTCTCTATTCTCTGAACTAATCTCAAAGCCAAACAATTTAACAAAGATATTTAATGGAAGCGTCTCCTTTAGTTAAAAAACACTTGTACTGTGTGACAAAAAATAACATGGAAAACATATTTATTTCTCATAACAAGAAAGCCAGCGAATCTCTATCTTCACAAGTTATACAATTTGTACACACCGGCACCAAGTATAGTTTAATATTATTTTCCTCGATGGCTGCCACAGACGAGATATCTCATAAAATTGTTCGTCCTCAACACGCCAGTTATGAGTTAACTCGTCAATAGCTAATTAAATTAATAATTGCAAATTATAGCCGGGGTGCTAGGTAATTATGTACTTTTCTCTACGGCAGTTAAAAGGTTAGTAAAGAATAATAGATTCTGAATGGATTTTTAGTTTTGCGTGTAGTTACCTATTTTGGAATGATATTTTGTATGTTACCGAGCCAGGTTTGAGTCCATTGTCTACAAACACTTTCAAAATATATTTTTTTTTACTAGATTACACTTACGGTTCATTTTTCAACAATATTTGATCGAGCTGGATTTTCAAATAGTAGCCTCACTCGGTTCATATTAATCATATTAATCAACTAGCCATCAATCGTTCCAAAAGGATTAAGTGTTTAGATGAAGAGTAATCATTTTAAAAATTCTTACCGGCTACGTTGCATGCCGACATCTTGGAAATGATAAAATTTAGCCAAAACGTACATTGCTGCAATTGTACATTATAAGGTTTCTCTAAATTGAACATTATGACATAAACTGTCATGTGAGAGTATTTATTTCTATTCAATGTAATATTTGTTCTATAGTTAGAATTAGAGTATCCAAAACTGGTGGCGGGGCTGGATTCAGTGAGCGATTTTCCTATGTTAGTGATGACATTGTCATTTGCCGCCGTATATTTGGCCATCTCGTTTGTGTTGAACTTTTTAAATGATTTCTTCGCCACCATGTTGTTGAATACGGATGACGGTTGAGGTATCACGACATCGCTGAGGAAATGGTGATAAATTTGGAAATATGATTCTTGGCCTGAAAAATCCCACACTGTTATGTCACCCACACCGTTCAGATCCATCTGTAAAAATATATGAAACGGTGAAAAAAGTCTTAATTTATTTTTTCAAACTCATTCTTAATAAAATTACTGTATTGACTATACAGAAAAATCAATAAGTTGATATTTATTTTTATTATATTTATATAGCTTAAAATTAGTGCTTTAATAAATGGTAATGATTTGATAAATATAGATTAACTATGCAATCATCAACTCAATATAAAAATCAGTTTCAATAGTCATTTTTACCTGTTCCGAGACAAATGAGTTTTGTTGTTCGATATACTGTAATGCAAACAGTCAGGTAATCAATAAAATGAAAGTCAATGACAAGCCAGCTTGCGATGGGTGGACTTCAAATTTAATCCAAGTGAATGGTAATAACTACACGACAAATTTTAGGGTTTAGCGGAAACCTTACAAGAGTCTGAATAATCTAGTAAATGTCTTCTTAGCTGGATGGCTGCCACAGACAAGATATCTCAACGTTGTTTGTTGTTCGTGTTCAACACGCCAGAGACGAGTTATCTCGTCAATAAATAATTAAATTAATAATTGCAAATTATAGCCAGCGTGCTAGGTACATCGTACGTCACTTGACAGTTCATGCACAAGACTAAGGTCTACAAAAATTGAATTGGTAATTGAACAACTTAAAAGACTTAAAGAATATATAGGTTTCAGTTTCTTTAATACCTGATGAACTTCGACTCCTTTCGTGGGAACGTAATTTGGCATTGTGCAAGAGTCGAAACTTAACGAGTTATGTCTGGGAGTAATGTCCATTTCTATCTGTGACGTCTGGCAAGGAGACGAAGGTCTGGCTGTTAAGCGTAACGAGACAATACAAACATATAAATTACACTTTTTAATTTAATAACCCTTTCAAAAAGAAACTTAAGTATCATATTGAAAGACGGTGAACTCACATCTGGATGTCAAAGATGTGGATCGTCGAAATAGTGCGTGGAGAAGTCCAGCATTTAAAGAAGCGGCCAGTGCCGTTTTCCCGCTGCCACTGTGCCCCATTAATCTGACTTGAGGTCTGGCGAGGGGTCGGCAGCCAGGAAGAAGCTGTCCTCTCAGCGCTAATGTGCTCGTTCCGCCAGCCCTGTGGGAACATAATCCTTTAATCGTTATTAATGAAAACTGATTCAAAATTACAAAATAATGTAAAGATTTCTACGCGGCACAGCAAAAAAGCAATTGTAGTGTCAATGACGTGATAATGGTGTTTCAGTTAGGCATTTGAGAAAAGTAATGAAGGCAAAAAAGTTTCACGGAACATAGGAGGCCATCTAAATAGACCGCTCTTACTAATTATCCAAATTGCAGTTTTTTTTTTGCCCAAGATAATAAATAACCAATAACCTCAATCTATCAAGCAATTCTGCAACATCATTGTGGCCATACTTCACCGCTGTTATGTCTGCTCTTATTCCGTCACCGTTTCTTTGATCTAATTTGCATCCGTAAAAACACAACAATCTGAAAATACAGTCACCGTTAATGTTTACATTTTGATAAATAAGATACGATTTCAATACTCAATGACTAATATTTTTCATTTGCTACGGGTTTGTATAGTTTGATCGGATAACTACTACACAGACTAACCTAACGACTTGTATGTGTCCATTTCTAGCGGCTACATGTAACGGGTAATGTCCTCGTGAATTGGGACCTTGAATACTTCCCAAAGCACACAGAGCACGTACCACAGTATATAGTCCGGATGCACAAGCTAAATGCAAGCAACTGTTACCTCTCTAAAATTAAAAACCAATAATAGTCACATTTATTTTAACTATTTAATTAGCGTATTGATAAAAACTAAATATTTCATCGCCAATGTTGAATAACTCTACCATTTGTCAAAAAATATATCGTTCAATAGGATTTTTGATATTTTGAGTGAAATATTTGAAATGTATTCGTTGATCAATCAAGAGCTACTACTTATTTAAAAAGTGTTTTATAAACAAATGCTAACTGAAGTGTATCATTTTAGCCATTTGAGGGTTAAAACAAGCAATCCTGCCATGCTTCCAACCGTCTCATGATTACATCCTATGGATGATCATCACTGGCCTTCCAGGACGGTGGAATACATGCGTTTGGAAGAAGAAATCTCCTCTGGGTTATTACGATGTGTGTAAAAACATATGAAGAATATTCATAAAATCCATCAGTAAAATCCATTTTGAACAGTTTTTTTTCTGACAAATGTAGCTTTTCACTGTTGACAAGAATGTAATCTAGGGGTGATAATCATTGAGAAGTAAAATAATCAGTATTTTTAGTCTCCTTTGATAAATTTGTTCATATACAATTTCTTCTATACGTTTTGTAAGCCACTCAAATAAAAAGAATTTTTCTCACAAATCCATCTCATTGTAGTGTCTTTCTTTTGACAACAAATTAAGTGATTGTTTTTCCTTAAACAACAAAATGCTGATTATATGTCAATGATTTTCACACCTGGAATTTTTAATTATTTTCTAATAATTTACATCAACAAAGCAAAACCATAAGAATTAACAAATTTGTAATATTGGATATTAAATGCAGTGCTGTTATTCTAATTTGTGGGAAAAAGCTATTCTTTGAAATTCAAGCTCATTAGCCGTCGGAACAGACACTACAATGTCAATTTAGAACATAGGATTATGAAAATTAAAAACACTGAACGTTAAGCCTTCGAATTACAGCACTGAATAAATATTTTATTGTATAATATATAAAAATATCACTAATATATTTTACATATAAAATAATAGCTACAAAAATATTAACACAATTAAAGTTACAACGCAATTGCTTAAATAATAAAAAAATTCAGATATCTATCTAAGTTACAAAGATGAATTGAAAAACGCTAGAAATTTACATAAATATTGATCCTATGGAAACACTGACTAAGAGTTAATTTATTTTCTTCCGATTCCTGATTATGTCATTGTTAAATTTATGGATAGTGTTAAATTGCATGAATGTGTACAAAAAAGATTGAAGTAATTCTTACAGAGTCCTTAATATCACAATCGGCACCATAATGTATAAGCAACATGGCAACATCAGAATATCCCCCGTTCAGAGCTCCTATCAGCGGTGATTCCGGTATCCCGACATCAATATTTGTGCCGAAATCAATCAAACATTTCACAGCATCAAGTCGACCAGCCCTAAAAATATGAATTGATAGAAATTCAAAGCGGTTTGAAAATCAACGAGGATTACTAAAATGGCAACACTTATTATATATCTATTTCCAAAAGACAAAAAATATTGTGCAAAGTCTAAATATTTAAAATGCCATTGAATTAAAATTACTCTGGTGGTTTATGAAAAATTTTGCTTATCTTGAAAAATTTAAAATAGTTTTCCGACCAAATGTTTAACTGTTTGTAAATCCTTAATGGAAAAAGAAAAACAAAAAAATCACCATGTATAATGTAATTTAAAGTTAAATGTAAAGTTTTGTTAAGTTAGTAACCTGTGAGTTTATCACAGTGTGGAGCATTCAAAAAAACATTATGCATGTAAGTATAATTGATCAACCCCTTTAACTGTTTGGGATACAAATAAATATTTCAGTGGGCACATCGATCTTTGACTTTGATAGTTACACAATGGCTATCCTAGATAGACATAATAATATATAAGTAATAATAATATTTGTTTATTTTTTGCATGTGTTTACAGAATTTATATACAACCATATATATAACATCATTTAAACAAACATTACCTGGAGGCTGCGTAAAGCGCAGCAGCTTGCTGGGAAAGAGAGGGAGGTGGATGCAAGGACGGAGCAAGTAACTGATGCAGGACAGAACTCTGTCCACCTCTGGCTGCAACCACCAGTGCTGCTTCTCCAGACATGTCTTCGATCTACACAAAACCGATTTACTTTGATAAGAGGTTAATATTATGGATGGGAAGCATACACAAATACATAATGCTTCTTTTTATTTTGTTTATAATGAAGCTAAATATTCACAGTTTTTTTGTCATGCCACGAAATCTATTTGAAAAGCGATAATTTAATTCCTCACCCGAATTTTGGAATATTTCATCAGATTGGCAGTTTTAAAACTAAAAATATTTCCAATTGATTCTTTAAAATTAAAATTATACAATTTATAAAAAACTTACTCAGTGTTTTGTCTAATTCTTTGTGAAATACAAATCATTACTTGGAATAACTTTTGATTTAATGCGACCTTGCTAAGGGTTAAATTCACGTGAAAATTCCTTAGACTTTTTAAAACTAAACTTGTTTCACATAGGTAAGTCTAATTTAATAATAGTAATAAAATCAATTAAAATACTATAAGTTTGTCGGGTGCCTGATTGACTGGCTAACGTTGTTTGCTTTGGTCGCAGTGCTCACAGATTTGAGTCCCAGTACGGGCAGCATCATTTTTCCAATCGATTAATGAATCTCTGTTCAAAGGTATGAACGTTTGTGATGTCTAAAATTCCTTCCCACCCATTCGATTTGTAGCGAAAGCGATTATCTAACCACCAGTCCTGTTCTAACCCTATCCTTCTATCTCTACTCTTTTTGAAGAATAGATGTTGAGTAACTGAGTAACAAGCAGTTCTCGCAGACACACTTCTGTTAAGATAAACTCAATGAGGATGCTCCAAATTGAAAGCAGACGTGGTTGCAAAAAAAAACAATTCACAAAATATTTATTATTTTAATTGAATATTTAAGATTCAAGGTATTTTTATGCTGTGCTTTTTTTTATTTTACTTTTATCACAAAATTTTCAGAAATATTTAGCACATCGGAAAATTGTTTATTTTGTCAATATGTAAAGTAAATTTGGTTCCAAAAAACATAAAAACATCTCCCTGTTTATTTGGAAATATTTATTTTTTAGCTCGTAACACAGATTTTTTTTAATGTTTATCCAAGGGAAATCACAAAATATTATATTAGCGATCATTTTCATTTGTGACAGGTAATGAATATAAATAATTTACTGCGAAAGATTGTACCTGCAAATTAGTAATTAACATCGGTAAACTAACAATAATTCATTTCAATCAAAGCATTTTTTTCATTGTCGATTTATTACGTTTGACGTCAAATAAAAGAAAATTCATACGTTATTATTTTTCCGATTCAGATCTTCCATGTGTGGATACTTGTAATCATATCACTAGAGCGCATATTTTAAAATAAAATAGCGTTTTTAATTATTTCTACCCCAAATCTTATAAGAATTACATTCTATCCCGTATTTATCGGAAGTCATAATACTACTCCCAGAAATCTAGAACCTGGATAATTTAAACTCAGCGAAATTGACAGGCACGGTCGATCGGGGTTGCTATTTTGTTAAAAACTGGTTTCCATATTTTCCGACAACTAGAGAAAAGCTTTATATTCAAATCCCCGATTTAAATATTCTAATAAAATCCCAGCAATAAAGTAACATTAACAAAAATATAAATTTCGTCAAGATTGCAAAATACTATGGGAATATTGTTCTTTTCCAGCTGTATACCAAACATTGGATGAAAAAGAATCGAAATTAACCCCTTCCGGTCACGCCCGAGTATACTCGGGCATTGAATGTCCTCAAAACGGACACACGATATAACTCGGGAAAATTCCATTAAAAAACAATGAATTCTTTCACTAAATATGCATGTTTAATAAATATAACACTTGTGTTTGATATTAGAGCATAATAAAAAATATGTGATCCTTTTTGGAACATTTGTATAAATCAATTGGACCGGTAAGTGGTAAAAAATATATTTTTTAAAATATTGAGAAATGAAACATGAAAGTTTTCAAAGAAGTTGCCAATTAGATTTTGGTAAACTGAAATGAAAATTAAAAAAAAAATCTGACGAATAACAATCAAGCTTGGTCGCTTCACTTGCTATTATATTGCAACACAAATCTGTTTACGGTCAAAATGCCAATGGGTAACCTTATTCACTTGTCAATTGTTATAATGAAAAATTATACCTTGACTTGTACTTATTGTTATATTTTATTGAAACCATATCCGCCACTAATGTGGAAAATATAGACTCGATGAAGCATACCAAAAGTTATTCTACAAAGTTACTTGCTGAGTAATTTAGTTACTCAGCCCCACTTTTTTGAGAGAGGAAAGATATACAAATGGTAGACTAAGACAGGACTAGTATTCAACTTATCGTTTTACCCTGTTTTTAGAATCGGACGGGTGGGAGATATTACCATAATAATGAAAAATATGTCTTACTATAAAAGGGGACGTCTGTATTTAGCGCTTATGTATAATAAATTGTTTCACTATTTGTCACTGCTATATTTTAAAAGAATACATTTCAATCAAATTAAATTTATCATAATCATTATATTTTAGTTACGCAGTACATTTATAAAAAAATCATTACTTGACAAACTGAATAGCACATGTTTTATAGATATAAGTTGCTGGGTCTTATATTGATTACTACCAATTAAAAAAAAGTAAACTACGGCAACAGCGTGCTTTTACTTCGTGCTTCATATCAATAGTTACTTCAAATTTTATTTACTTACCGTATCCTCCAATTCTCGAGGTATATTTACTGTTATTATATCGACTGTGGAAAGTAAAAAGGACGTAACCCACAGTTTTTTTCAAAACAGTTTTTTTCGATAATCACAATGTATCAAACTTGATACACGTTCTATCAAAAGGATGAAAGCTGCAAATGCCGAAGTAGTATCTAAATTTAGCTTTTATGTTCGAAAAAGATGATCTTGTAAAAAATTAAAACTAAGAAAAAATACTGAAATAAAGGTTTTTCCTAGACAATTTCTTTAATTAATATTAGATTATGTCAATTAAACACCAGTTTAGAGATCTCCGTGCACTTCAAGGTTGTGTATAATTCATAATTTGCATATGGCCCAAAATCATTAAAACACGTTTTTTGCACCTCCTGTAAAATTTGATATGTGTGGGTTACGTCCTTTTTCCTTTCCACAGTCGATATGTTTTAATCATTTTAGTACTTTCGTTTTCAATAAGTACCGAAAGATTTATTTTTTTATTAACAATTAAGGCATCTCTGGTGTTAAAATATTTGTAATTTACAATTCATTAATTTTTCCATCGACATAGCACACAACCTGTATTTATTTGAATTATTTTATAACGTATTTACTAAGTACAATAAAATATTAAAAACATAAAAAGAAGCCAAGAGTTTTCATTATTGATTTATATAATAATTATTTTTCAAACAAGCACCTGCAGTTTTTTCTCGATAAAATAGGTACTCAACATAACACATTCACTTACGTGTCATATGATCAAATTTATTTAAACTTCTTCATTAACAGTTTTAACAACAATAACATAAGAGAACTATATTATACATTTCAACAATAATATGTGAATAACAACTTTAAGTATACATAAAAAATATTATTACGGAGGAAGTAAACTGATTTGATTTAATTAATATTATTAAACTGTCCGCTTCGATAATAACAAACCGACACATTATGAATAATCATACAGTACATGATATTTTACATATATTTAAAAAATGAATATATTTATTTCAGACGTCAGTATATTTTATTTCAAAAGGTATCAGCCACCATTCTAAAACACATAAATTTGCAAATGTTTTCAATTAATATGAGCCTGAGTGCTGATAATGCGTCCCATGAGTTTAACTAATGAAATAAATAAAGTGTTATTTCAGAGATCTCGCACGACCTATAATTGTACATATTATTATATAACTGTGAAGGAACAATAAATAATTTCAAATGCTAGGTGGTGTGAAGACGTATGTCTGACTGACGCTGACGACTCAAACAGTTAGTAATCTTCAAGTAAATTTATGGAATCTCCATAAACTTTAAATAATAACAAGAAATATTGTTTACAATTTTCCCGCGTATTTGTACATTTTTAACAATCTCCAGTACCCAATCGCCCATCCCGTTTTTATCTCACATATCTATATATATATAAATAGTCAACCTTATTAATTCGCAACTTATTTATGTAAATGCAATGTTCATAGAAATCAATTCAGTAGAGTTTTACTTTCACAGGCAAAAGATATTTTTTTTGCAGGATTTGAATCAGGCTTCTTCATTATGCTCTTCACACAATAAATAGCATTGTCTTTTGAACTATTTTCGACATCTGGGAGATCGCCCTTAGCAATGAGGTCTTCAAAATACTGAGACAATTTTTCAATTTTCAATTTTAGCATCGACTCTGGGTAAGCCTATGGAAGTCATAAAATTAAGCACTGGCGGGCTTTGTATATCAAACATATCGACTGTGGAAAGGAAAAAGGAAGTAACCCACAGCTTCTTCAAAACAGCGATTTTTATATAATCACAATTTATCAAACTTGATACATGTTCTATCAAAAGCATGTAAGCTGCAAATGCCGAATTAGTATCTAAATTTAGCTTTTAAGTTTGAAAATAGATGTGCTTGTGAAAATTGAAACTAAGAAAAAGGACTGAAAAAAGGTTTTTTCTAGAAAATTTCTTGAATTAATATTAGATTATGTCAATTAAACACCAGTTTAGAAGTCTCCGTGCACTTCCATGATGTGTACATTTCATAATATGCATATGAACCAAAATCATCAAAACACGTATTTTTTGCCTTCTGTAAAATTTGCTTTGTGTGGGTTACGTACTTTTTCCTTTCCAACGTCGATATGTAGACCGTATGATTAAATCACAATGCTTAAAACGTGCAGTGAAACAATAAAAATGTATTGTTGCAGTCCAAAAAGACTTTGGGCATTAATTTAGCGACACCCATATATTACTTTTTCTTTGCACTTACTATAAACTATTACTAAGTGGCAGTGCTACCTGTCAGCATTCCTTTAATACGCTTGATACAATCGACGTCCATACAAACAGAGAAAGAGGAAATGTGTGTGCGCTGTGCGTACAAATACACGCAGCTATAAATATTCATGCTGTCAGAGAATAAAGCGGGAAACATACTACGACACGTGGCGCCACGTAAGCGTGTTGGATGAGATCATAGCTACATATTTGCCATTGTATTGTATGGAAAAGGAACGCACTGCCGTCGCGTCGCGTTGGATGTTGGCAGTGCGTTCCTGTCCCATCCTGTCCTGTCCTGGCAAATATGTAGCTATGATCTCATCCAGCACGCTTACGTGGCGTCGAGTGTCGGCAGTACGTTTCCGCCTTAAGTGTGACCATTCATTTCGTTGCACACGCACAGATCAACCAAGCAAATATTTAATGTAATATGCATAGTTAACATGCAATTGGTGTGCGTTTGATCGTTGCATTAAATAATGCACATTGACAAATCAAAAATCTAACCACCCAACCTAAGCCCACCTCAGTGAGACGACAGTAAGCTAATTTATTTCAATCATGTTTGCGTGATAGCTTATTGGGAGTTAAATTATGGTAAATTTATTGTTTTGGTTTATGGTTGACAATAATACCTCCAAAAATGTGACAGCATCCGTATATTTTTTCCTTATGTCATTTTCTAAAAGATCAATATTGTAATATGTAGAATTGTTTATCTTATCAGATACTTGATCAAATGTAATTGTGTCCTTTATCACAAAATGGTAGTGAGAAGCCTGAAAACAAACAAGACTATGCTGTAAAACGTTTCATATAATATTTCACAAAAGACACGTTCTAAAGTGTAAATAATTATTTTGAAATGTTCGCGCCTCCCAGCTTAGAAATCGCTGACTTAGGGTATATTTGTTATGGATCTTTCCTTTAATTGTACTAATGTAATTTTGAATTATGTATATACTAACTTGATGTATGTCCACGTCGGTGTTTATTCCCAAAGACTGTTCCATGACTAAAATCGAATCTAAAATATATTCCATTCTCTTGATCGCATCAAATTCTTTTTTCTTTTTGCCAAATTGTTTGACTGTCGGTAACTTATTTTTCTTTTTGAATTTCTTTACAATATCACCGTGTGCGCTATCTTTCTCTATTGTAGAATTCTGTTTCCCCGTCGCTATTACTTGGTGTTTTTCTAATATAGTCAATTGTTTTAGCGGTATTTTATTTTCGTGTTCACGTTTGAATAGGGAACATTCAATGTTTGAGTCAGTATCGTTATTATCATTAGCAGTATTTGAATTTTTAGAATACTCACCAGAAAATAAAAGAAAAGGCGTTTTTCTAACTTTAATGTTGTTAATCGGACGGATTTTTCTATGAAAATCGTATGCCGTTGACTGTTCAGGTATATTCATGTTATTTATTAACTCTGGTACAGACCCCTTAGCCGCCTCCCACTTCTCGTCTACTGTACACAATGTTTCGATTTCACTGTATTTTAAATCTAAGTTATATAAGGGAATGTTATCAATATAAGCATCTTTAGAGGAAGATATTGTCGACTCCGTTGCACACATAGGCAAACTTTGTACAGTGCCTATATCTGAATTTAAGATGACCATCGTTTCAACTGTCGCATGTTCCTGATTCGAGAAAGAACTCGTCGTTTCCGTCAGCTTTATCGGTACATTGTATCTTCCAGGCTTCATGTAAACTGCGCCAGCATAACACTTCGACTGTAAACAACACAATGGCTCCATAATGTCATGACTCGTGTGTACATTGCAATTGTGTCCGGTGTTTGGCCAGCTAAAGTTATTACTTAAAATATTTTCAGAATTAAAATGATTGACTGATTGGAACTGCTCTTGAATTGTAGATTCATTGAGACAACTTCGGTGTGATTGATAATTTACACTATTGCCTAATCTGACCGTCCTGTGGTTCTGATTACAAACCATAACATTATCCGCTCCAGGGGACACGGACGGGTTACTGTTCAACATTCGAATCTCATTAGTCGATGTCATAGATGATGGTGCATCAAAATCGCTTGAGCACATCGCTTTATGGTGTAAATTTGAAATGTGTTTATAGTTATTGAGTTCACTTTTGATTTGTTGGTTAAATACTGCTTTGGAAGAATCGCCCATTCCGTTGATAACTTTTGGGTCATTTTCAATAATTACATCTTTGTTTTCACAAAGATTGCTTTTGGAATGTATTAGGTATTCGCCACTACAATCCAAACCTCCAAATGAGGGCTTAATTGATAACAAGGTATTTGCGATCGCCGGGTTTGTCGACCATTTTGCTGCCAGTGGCGTTTCATGTGAAACATTCTGCCCGTAAATACTCTTCCATGGATTCGGTGATTCATAATATTGAGAAGTCTTCATTTGCGATTTCGGTTGAAGCTTGATTCGATTTTGATTTTGAAGAGAATAATTTAAATTATTCTTGAACGCCTGCTGCTCTGCCCTAAAGCCTTCATCCAAAGATTTGAAAGTTCGGTAAATATGATCTAGCATTTTTTTGGTAACAAATTGCCATTCGACAAAGCATTGCTGTATTTGCGGATTGTAATATTTTTGTTCAATTCTCACGAAACTTTCGTGCTTTTCACACATAAGCTCTTTTATTCCTTTCCATCCGTCCAGAATTCTTACGAATGCGAAAATAAAATTCTTCATCACCCAAGGAACACCTTGGGAATGCAATTGGGCCACCGCTGAATCCGGTTGCTGAACATTCGATCTTGTTTTCTCGCAAATAGTCTGGATGTTTTTAAAGCACGGTCTGTATTTATTGGCGATTGCAATATTTTCAGCGACGCTGCACGCTTCCACTGCGAGATGTATAATTTGACGAGGAATGGTCTCGTCATACTTTTCGAATCCATACTTCAAAGTGTTGTGTTCCAATTGATCTGAATTGTTTACAGTTTGTGATGCTTTATGTTGTTGGGAAATATTCTGTGGCGCTGTGTTTGATCGTCTTTCAACAGTATATCCTCGTCGGTTGAAGGTGTCGTGTGATTTATTTGTGTTGTTCACAGTAAATTCTGCTGAAATATTACATAGCTCAGATACCATGCGTTCGCCTTTTATGAGGAAATCTAGGCTAGTCAAAGAACTCGTTCTCATCAATCCTTCAGAATTTTCATAGCTGGTATTATGATCAGGACTGCAGTAAAGGTTTTCATTGGCATTCAGAAGTTTTTCTTCTACAGTAATTTGAAATTCACTTTCCATTATTGACTTGTTTAGTTACCATATACAGGCATGCATTACCGGATACGTTTTTGGTAAACGTTTGAACAATGTTTTAAGCCACATAGTCGCAAAAATGTTTCCTAAAATGTTATAATAGTGTCAAAACCATGAATAAAATGTAATTATATTGAGAGTAGTACCAAAAATGAATGACACAAGATTCGGAAAACACTTACCTACGACCACCCAGTCTAATCTGTTATCAATCAATTATTGAGTAATATAATTTTCTTAAATTCGATGGCTACTTCTGAACCCTTAAAAGCGATTCCAGCACACGTTCACTCCCTTTTTATTCCGCGTAAATTGTGATACATCAGCCACCTTTAGTGCGGAAATATCGAATGGTATATCGATAAAATAAAACAACACAATTAATATTAATGTTGATATTAAAATCGAGTAAAATAAAATAGTTAAAAAACCAGAACGTGATACATCCACGCTGCGTTAAATATATCGCCGTCTTCAGTATAAAAAATACGTATTTTCGTTTGCGATAAATTGAGAAGAGGGAAATGAAAAAAATTTAATGCCTAACGCACTTATCCGAATTTTCCAATGTCGGGATATAAGCACGAATTAAATTAAATGTGATATCAAATACACTCAAAGAGTTAATAAACATGACTTTTATTCTTTCTCGAATATGGATACACATTCATGAAGTTATGGTGAACATATGAAATAGAGATTGGCCTACAGTTTCATTACTAGGAAACGCATACGCGGTTCTTCGGGGCAACAAAAAGTAAAAATATCCTTTTCTTCACATGTTGTGTCAATTAAAAGTAAAATTGAGACTTTCTAATTTGTATTCGATATGCTGTCGGTGTGAATTTTTTTTATATCGGAATGGTTACACAAAGAGAGTTTTTTTCAATGGGACCACATTCCTGTATAAAATAGAAAAAAGTGGTCATTTATTTTATAAATACGCTACTTTTTATGTGAGCCTGATCCTCTAGTCCCTTATTATAACATTTGATAATAATAATGGGTTAATTTATATTATTTTTTTCGAATTAATAAAATATGTATAGAAAGCTAATTTGCTCTCAAAACAGAAAAATTTAAAAGAAAAACAGCTGTTGTTGAATTCATCGTAGTATTGAACACAAGTCACTATCTGTAATAGCCGATATAAAATATTATCCTACCTTGTAATTAATCCAGGTTGAAATTTTAGACCTTTGTAATTGAAATGAAATATTTCATTCCATATAAATATTGTTAATTATATTCTTACAACTGATACAAGTATTTTCAGCGATGCACAAGATACATTTTTCAGTGTTACAAAATAATAATCAAGTAAAACTTTGATGTTCGAAATGGTTTTTTGTTTTTTATTCAAATAATCAAAAGCATTTTTTTTATATTTCGAGCATTGCAAATGTTTAAAAAATCTTTTATAATTTATTTATTTTAATTTACTTGCAACAATATTTTATTTTTTATTTTTAAGCAATGTTTAAACGGACCCCCACGTAGGATAAACAACCAATTAGTGTCGTTCCTAGGCAGAGCTTAAACTAGCACCCTTGCTATTTTTAAAAATAAAAATACAATATGCTTACAGCCATAAGTGTCGTTTATTAAATTATTTCTCATTCTAAGAATACGTATACAAATAATATAGAAATTCGAATCCTCTACTCATCGAAGTTAACAAAAAAAAAAATTATCCCTTAAGTGCTTTTAGGCCCCAGGTCATTTCCGCTCGAATTTACGCCAAAACTGCCGCCTATGTCATATTTTAGGGTTTTTTCGTTAAAATTTACCCATTGGTCATAAAAAAAAATTATCCATGTCCAATCCCAATGTGGAGCATATAGCCCCCTAATGGAGGTATCCCAAAAGAAGATTTTTTCTACGAGAACTATCGCGAGCATTATCAACTGATGAGTAAGTTAAGCAGTACAAGCTTCATTGATTACTTTTAAGGTGTTCACTGTCAATACTTGGTGGAAAGGCATTATAATAAAAATAATAAAAGATTTTTAGTACTTTTTCCACATAAAATTTATTAGATCAGGACCGGTTTCGCTCATCGCGAGCATTATCAACTGATGAAGTACTAAAAATCTTTTATTATTTTTATTATAATGCCTTTCCACCAAGTATTGACAGTAAACACCTTAAAAGTGAAAAGTAGTATTGTTTAAAATAAATTACGATTCTAGCAATGATACGAACAACCATATTAATAACAGTTCTTACTTAACTAACTATTTCCATTATTTGAGATCACTGCCAATTAGGGATTCTGTGTCGAGACATCCCGAGACAAAAGTCCCGGGACTTGTCGGGTTTTTTGCTGTCTTGAGTCCCGGGACTTTGTTGTAAAATGTCCCGGGAATCGAGTCTGATTTAAAATGTGCTAATAAATTGTACATTTTAATTTTTAAAAAACAATTATTGTGGTTAAGAAACCCAAAAGGACTGATGTGTATTGAATGAAAACAGCTATAAGAGGGAAGCTCAAAAAAAAAACGTAACTGTATACAAAATATAGCTGTAGCAAAAACAAATTACAAAATATTAAAATGAAATGTTCATACCTGATGTTGTTTTATTTACAAATGTTTTTTCACTATTATACAAAGGTACCAATGTATCAATAAGACAAAAAAGGTCTTAAATCTGTATTGTGAAGTTACGGTCATAAATTTACTTCTAACTGCGGCTGGATTCATTGATATTTTTTCAATACATGTACCGTAATCATCCCTTTTTAGAAAAAATCAACCGTAGGCATTTCATATATCCATTACATAATAAAAACAATAATTATTAAACATTGTATTTAAAAAAAGCGATTTATACCAGTGCGTACATTTAAAAGGCGCCGAATGTATGTAATTAATTAATACATGCATAGATACAAATATTTTATTTTTAATAAATTCATAATTTTATTGAAGGGTAAATAAAAGTCTCGAGTCCCAGGAAGTTCTGCGACTTTGACTTTATCACGCCTCGAGTCCCGGGACTTTGAAAACCCCGAGATTTCAGAATCCCTACTGCCAATGTACGTTAGCCATTGAATTATTAATGGATACTTACTTGCCTATGGCTGATGTTTTCGATCTCTTATACAACGCAATTCCAGTGTATCACTTATAATTCTTATGCAGTATGATGTGTTCATTATATTATAACTATGAATGTTGGAATAAAAACATGTATCGGTAAAACTATGCAAATATACGACTATACAAATGAACGAGTTTAGATAATTTAACTTCGCAAATAAAGGCTGAAAATGCTGTTGATATTGTAAATGATCGAGAGTATCGATTGATTTGTATTACTATTGTTTACTTGATTCATATATCCTTGAATTAATACATACAACCGTGAAGACACATTGACAGCTCTAGTTCTTCTGTGAAATGACATCAGGATTATAATCCGTTTCGTGGTCTATTTTGATTCTATGCGAGTTGATAACAATAAAAATAATCACCATGAAGCGGATGCACAGGTACGTATTCATCATGATTACAGCAACTGACAGCATCCGCATCTGTGACTCAATTTTGGTGAGCACGATAAAGTATAATATTTACGTTTTTTTTTCAAAATTAAAATAAGAGTCTTACTTTTACAAATTCACAGCATCTCTGTTGATCACTGAGTTAATATCCTTTTGTTAATATCAATGATATTGATACAGATACAAATATTTGCTTAATTTAGACAGTAAATGTTTTGTCGGTTTTTCAATATGACATTATGACGCATTTTTAATACTCAGATAGTTGAATAGTCCACGCTAAGATTGATTTGTATTTAAAATCAATATTACATTCATATTGCATAAATGTACATTTTTTAAATGACACATCGTCTCCGTTCTGACAAAAAGTCATTTTTTGAGTTATTTACTTCGAAATGTTTCTCTTTTCAAACTTTATTGTACTCTATCAGACACACAGATGTGTTTAAATAAAAACAGTTGATTAAACTGTTTAATGACCATCAAATACTTAAAATCTTGCAACATATAACTAGTATTCACAGCTTAATTAAAGGGCTTGTGCCATAATACGACGTTAAAAAATTGTCATATCACAAAGCTATACTTTAACTCACGGGTTTCCAACCTATGGTTCACGACCCCCATGGGGGTCGCTACGGCTTTTCTCGAGGTCGCCAACTTTTTTCGATTTTGGATTTGAACAACAAAACTTAAACTACAGTTAACTAAAATTACCTTATTGAAAAAAAATGCTTTTTTTCAATTGCATCGGGGCTGAGGGTAGCATGGCTTTTATAAAAAGGAGTCGCCACCCGGAAAAGGTTGGGAACCTATGCTTTAACTCGTTTCACCTTCAATTCTTGGCGGAAATTCTTTATATTCGTCAAATAAATGACAAAAATTTATGATTATTAAAAAAAAAATTCAGGAAATCGGGTGAAAATTTATTAAAATTAGGGCATCCAATCCCGCACCCTTTTTTGATCCCGGGATTTCGGGGTTCGCATTTTTTTCGGCCTACGGCAGGGATGGCGAACCTTTTTGGGTCCACGTGCCAAAAATCCTCAAATATTATTTCTCGATTGTGTGGCGTGCCCAAGCAGTAAAAAAAATAACAAAATAGAAAAAAATAAAAAATGATTTCAGTCATAATCAATAAAAATACACATCAGTTATTTATCAATGAGATTTTTGCTGTTGTACATTCGATGATAAATTCGGAATATCCGGTTCATATTTCGTCACTTTTAGTAATAAACACGACCAACTGGATTCATCAGTCATTCTATTTCTTAAACTACACTTTATTAAATTCATTTCTGAAAATTTCGTTTATTTTGGGAAACATTCGAAAATTAATAAAACGGAATAAATTAATAATTCACGGATTATTTAATCAAAATTTTAATTTTTTTAACTTGGAAATCGTTCGCGTACCATCCAAATTCTTGAACGTGCCACCTCGGGCACGCGTGCCGTAGGTTCGCACATCCCTGGCCTACGGGCTTTTGGGATCACGGGAGTGATCACTCACCTTTGTTCCCAAAAAATCTAGCGAAAAAAGAGACGAATTGACAGATTCCAGAATTATTGTCAACACGAAGATCTTTTTGTTTGTTTAGCTCTATCATTTAAAAAAGTTACTTCTGCCAGTGAATAAGCATTGCAGCCTTGTTGAGCTTTTCTTTTTATTTTTAGGTCTATTTTTTTTAAATATAGTGGATCTCGAAATCCCGAGATTGGTACTGGATTACGGAATCGCCAAATTGGTCTGGAACTTAGGATTGGAAGCCCTAATTATAATGCCATTTTGCTGATAGTATAGTTTGCTTCCATGAACAATGCTGTCTCTTACCGTGCAGTCTTCCATTCCATGTGATTTAATGAACTGCAAGACGGTGGATTCTCGGCATACCAAAATTAAACAATGATTATTTATTCTGTATAAATGGTAAAAAAATGTTAGAGTATAAATAATGGAACAATGCATGAAAGAATACCGACTGTGAGATTTTTCGTTATCATATTATTTAAAAACAATTAATAAATTTAAAACTATAATATAATATACAATAAAACACAGTTTTAATAATAATTGTATTTATTCGTATTTTATTTCAATACCCTACAATAACTTACAACTGCATTTCCAGTTACAGATAAATATACTTAAAATATGATCTGAGCATTACCTGAATAAAATTTCGAAAGCGTGTCAAAACGGTTTTTCGAAATTAAAATTGTGTTATTTTGTAATACGCTCTGGGGTATGTGTAATTTTGAATGCTCAATCTTCACATAAGCTATCATCTTTGGACTTTTTGACGCAGAAAATACAATGCAACGAAAAACAGTTAAAATAATTATAAATAAGCAATTCATGTATTCACCGCTTGATTACCTCAAGGTGTTGACATCACTTGTGATTCGTTATAGTTTGATGGCGAGAATCGATATGTCACACATTTGCAATCCGTATTATTTGATTAATGGCGGTGGTTGCTTAATAAATTGTATAATCACTTTGATAAGCCGTGATGAACTTGGTCCATTGTGATAAGTATTTCGTTGCGGTACTGACACGTTATTTTATTTTCATAATGACTAGTTAGAGTATTTAGTGTAGCCTAAGAGAGAAGAGGAAATAAAGTGCACCGGTGAATGCCGCTAGGGCCGCAATTTCTGGTAATCCTCGTGGAGCAGAGTTGCAGTTATCATCTAAGCAAGAGCAGACTTCTTGCCTGCCTCCGAATCCAGATCGTTGGTAGCATCGACCCTAAAAGAAAAAAAAACACATTAACATACAGTAGAATCTCGATATAACTCGGGTGCAAGAGGGTTGAAGCCGAAAGTCGGTTATTTAAAAGTAAGTTTTTCGAATGTCTTTTTTATTAAGATAATAAACGGCACAATACAAGTCCAGTGAAGTCTCCATAAATGGATAGAAAATATTACGTGTTTTTAAACAATGGTGAAGTAGATATGAAAATGTTTTCTGCTATATCTACCTGTTATGTTATACTCAAAAATAAAGATGAATAAACGAACATTTTTTTTCCGAAAATACACTTAAATGTAATGGCAGTTAAAATATAAAAATTCATGTTTGATTGTAATTTACAATCTAAGCCCATCGAATGGATTAACAAAACCATCCTTTTCCTAAGAGTAGATAAATTAAGCTGCTGTGCATCTGTGACAATCAGCGGCCAGCGTTGTAAACGTCAGTGATACGTTCAGTCTATGAGCAAGGCTCGAATGACTCGAATTTGAGTGCGAAAGATATGACATTGTCAAAAAACTAAAATGCTTGGACTTAAACATATCAACATTAACAGGAATATTTTTTAAATTTGACCAAATGTCCATTATATTGATGTTATACTGTACTACTTCTACTACTATCTATCTGTATCCTATATATACTAGTATCTACTTATACTATTATACATATTTTTCCACCTGTCAATAATTATTCAACACACAATATTTACTGTACGCATTCACAGTTTTGTATTGTGCGTTACAGTCAGATAGCTAAATCGAAACAAACATACGTCATATTATGTATTTTTCCAGTAAATTTTGGTAACTTACTTTTTTAGTTGTCGTATAGAAAGATCATTTAGTGTTTTACATATATTATATATAACAATTGAGAAACTTGAGATCTCCTTCTAGTTTCAATGTTTCATCTCATCATTTTCATTAATTTACGAAATAATGTATCTGCATTTTTAGGTATCTATGAAGCTGTTTTCAATCTGAAATTCTCTACTCCAGTTCTCCATAATTCTGTGATTTAATTTCGGAAAAAAATATATGCAATAAAAGTTTAACCTTGGTAGCTGGTTGCTTCCATTGTTTTATTCTTCACTTATCGTAATATCGTTATTCAATGTTACAAGTTATAAATTGCATTTTTGAGAAATGAATTTTACACACAGGTGCGATGTTTTGTGAAAAGAGATTTTTTGTGCATGTTCATTTTTAGCATGGTCCACTTTCACTGATAAGTCTGATAACTGAATCCAAATAACACTCATGTATTCCATATTGGCAAACAGCAATTAACATAAATATAATATGTAGAAAAACACCGGGATAAACGCTCATTTCGTTGCTGACAGCGGATAATAAATCATAACGTTATCATATAACAACCTATTGACTTGCAAATAAATTTAGAACCTATCGAGCTCATTTGTTTCTAAAAGACGATATTACAACAAAAACGCCCGCATACCAAAAAATAATTTTAAATTTAGAAAACGTATTGTGAATATTTTAGCAAATGTTAGCCTGTGTATTTTTAGCAGTGGAATCTCCAATTCTCCAATTGATCCTGGTATTGATCTAAGGAAATAATCGAATTTTAACTCATAAAAACATAATAAGTCTGTCTAAATTATTACTACTGCGTTAATTTAGTATTCAATTAAACGTTAGTAAGTAAATGTTTATGAAAATGATAAGGTTTAATGGCATCTTGATCTATCGCTCGCCAATGTATCACTGTCCCTGTTGATTGTACTTTTAGTCAAGACCCGAAAGATTGTAATTGTAAAACTGTGAGATAAAAACATAATTTTGTTGATCTATTTTACAAAATTAAGCGTTTTTTTCCGGTTTATATGCACTTTTCTTTTATATTGCAGAAACTATTGCTGTCCCAAATCATCTGGGATTTTCTCTCATCTAGAATGTATCGATATGATAAGTCTCTGTGATACTTCGTTTTCGTGATCGACATTTTTATCCGATATTATATACACTCAACTCTTTTTAACACGGTTTTTACACTGTTTTGAAATAATGCGGTCCACTATAAAGAAATCCACAGGAAGCCAATCTTCAATTTTTCGATGAATTATATAACTTTTTGAAGGTTTTTTGTGGTACGTACAAAAATATACTAAAAAAAAAGTCGATTGTGTAAAAAATAAATATCGGTCAATAACAATGGTCCCTAGCCGCTTTCGGTCATGATATTCATGTATGTATCGTTTATTTTTATTGGATACTTAAAAAATGATCTATCAGTAAAAAATAGCCATTAAAAACAATCAAATCGATTAATAGTGCAATCAATAGAGACTTCAAGAATGAACTATTTTTGTTTAATAACACCTCCACTGGAGATACCTGTTTGTGGATATTTCGTAATAGTAAATATTATGACGTGAAAAAATAATTGCTTCGAGCGCCAAAAATACTACGAATACTGCCCTGCATACAGGCCCGCGCCTGGCGGACGTGCGGCCGATTTTAAGGGCGGCCAAAACATACGAGAAAAGTTAATTAAATGCAGTGCGAATATCATAAACTAACGTTGCTTGTCTTATTATTTTTTATCACGAAGAAGGCTCAGATATCAGTTGAACGATGTCGGTCTTCTTCAGCTAGAAATTCCAATATTAACTAGATACTGCTATTTTTTTTAAATGGTGAATACATTAGTTAGTGAAGAAATGATGTTTTAAATTATTGGGGGACTAGTTATACATATATAATACTTATTATAATGCCTACCATTCAGTCTGCTACTCCCACATGTCCCGTTAAGACACCAGAGTTCATACTTATCGTTAAATGGATTGACTGTTAGTATTTTTGCTATGGATTCATTGGATATTACTTTCGATTGTGCATTCCGAATTCTATACGGTACGATTTCTCACACTCTTCTGTCTTATTATTATCTGCTTCTTAAAAAAGTTTAAACAAATAGTAGTGTCGTGCTCTTGGTACATTATATATTATAAATATTATTTTTTAAATATAAGTAAACAAATACAAAATACTTTTTTTGAGAAACTTTTTATTTGCGTTTTATGATTTTGTTTTATTCGGGTTGGTGTTTTTTAGTGATCTATCGCAGTGTATCTTCCCTGGAAATTGATTAACGGGTAACATTTTGGTTTTTATATTAATGAGGAGCAAACATTCAAAAAGTGTTTTGTCACACAAATACAAAGCTTGGAAAATGATGATTTCAGTGTTGCAAAAGTGACGGCTTGTATGAATGTGTCAACTTTATGATTTCATTTTAATATGACAAAAAACCTTTTTGAACACCAATTTTGATTTCCATTCATAGGTTTTATTATGGGCTATCAGAATTGATATGAAACGCCATTTTTCAAAATTTGTGACAAAACACTTTTTGAATGTTTGCTCCTCATTTATTATTGAGAGGGGTGGCCAAACTCCCAGGCGCGGTCCTGTCTATATGTATACATGGGCATTATGTATGTACAACATTTTTTTTATACGAATTCATAGAATAGCTATGTACGTCACCGAATTACATTATTTAAACCGGTACACACAGTAGTACACAAAGGTATTTTTTGGTCTCTCTTTTCACATGGCTGAACATATTGAAATCTACGACACTCCTTGGCGCTCATAATGGTTCGAGGTTCGCATGGCATTGGAAGTTGTAATGACGGAGAGATTTATATTGATTTTATTCATTTAACGTACAGACTACAATCTCAATAGATCGGTTTTGACAGTATTCACGTGTGTGTTGTGTTTTGTGTTATTGTGCAAATATGTAAGTATTACCAATTGGCGTGACATAAATAAAAGTGCAAACGGTGTGACTTATTTATTGTCGTGACTGCACCACGTCAACATCATTGATTAATTGGTGGCCTTTAACATCCACGATCTCGGGGGCAGTATGCCGTTGCACAGGACATGTCACATGTCTCGGCGATCACGTCTTATTATGCAATTATATTCATATGTTCTACAATGCACGTGACAACTAACAAATAATTGGAACTGCAACACTTTAGCTTCCGGGATAATGACGTTTATTGATAAACATGATCAAAAATATAGATTTTGATTTAAATGTAATCACGAGAATAATTGACACCATTGCATTTTTGACAACGTTATAGCTAATACGTATTATTAATAATATTATATCTACTTAATAGGAAATCATTAATAAATGCCACCCTTTGACTCGTACTAGGATATACATTAATATCAAACCAATTACATATTGTAAAATCTTATATTGCTTAATAATTATTAACTTTTAAAAAAATCAACATAGAGGCACTATCGAATCATTTTGTTTTTCAATATTAATTATTAACATGTTTTAATCAGCTTTTGATACAGTATTTCAAATAAAATAATAAAAAAAAAATAAGCAACTGCTTGGAGCTTCATATAATTTTATTGTTTACTCTCTGCAGTGGCGGATAAAGCACTTTGGAGGCCCCAGGCGCAATAGATTTTGGAGGCCTTGTTTTTCGAATGACATAAAAGTGCTGCAAAACTCTTTGTAGAACAATAATGAATATTAAAAACTGAAATTAAAATATAATGATTTATATAATTGATGCTATTTTTGAGGTCCCTAATATTTGGAGGCCCAAGCGCGCGCCTCTTGCGCTTATGGGGTAATCCGCCACTGACTCTCTGTGATATTGAATCTAAAAAAATGTTTAAAAAATAATAAGCAACTGCATTGGAGCTTCATATAATTTTATAACTTATTTTCTGTGAATGTATGGGGATGTTTTTTTAAAGTTATAAGTAATAGAAAAAATATTCTCTTAAACAAATGCCTATATCACAATAATTTTAGCGTTGTTTTCTCTTCTAACTATTGTTGGTGTTCTGACTCAACCGTGTAATTTTTTATAATGTTTCAACGGGAGACATAAACTTTTAATATTATCAACTTATTCATTTTTTTAATATTTAAAAGTTTTAATTAGTTCTGGAAAGCATAAAAAATGATTTAACCTTTTAAACGAATCTACTAAGAACTTTTTTAACATCAACCTTGGCCTCAAAACCGAACCGAATGTATTTGACGACCTTCTTCAAGGAACAAAAAAACGATTGATTTAAGCGTATACGAAAAAAAATATTACATTTAAAGAGACTAACAAACAACATGCAGAAATGAGTTTAATAGAAACAACATTTTTCAGATCGCTGTGGCCGAGTAGTAACGTTAAAGATTTAAAAAAGTACAATTGAGGCCACAGAATGTAATTTGTATTTTTTTAAATATATAGATAAGTCTATATTTCTTTCTTTATAATATTTCAGATATAGTCTCGACTCTCGAGAACCGTTTTAACAGGGCTGTGGATTCGTGTAAAAAAACACGACTCCGACTCCAGCTTTAAAATAATTATCGACTCCGACTCAATAAATCAATTTATAACTTTTAGATAGAGTTACACATATGGATTGCAATACCGGACGAATATATCAAAAAAGGTATTGCAAATATGAATACCGGTTTACCAAAAAAATTTTGCATTGATATGCACGAGAAGAGATCTAGATGAGCTGCACAAGTTGAACCGATCGGCTACGCCGATTTGGTGGCTAATAAAGTAAACTATCGATTTTTTAAGAAATGTGCAGCGTCATACGGAGAACGAGTAGACATTAACTCATAGATATTTTTCGTTTATTTTGAGGGATTGATTTTTTGCATCCTACCAAGTCTTTTTTAGTTGCTTTTAAGACCCTCCCAGTCAATGAAAAAAACTGTAGATACGTTTAACATTTGTAACACCACACCACTGGATATTGCGGTGGTGGGAGGAGCAGGGAAAGCAAATCCATCGTACCGAAATATTTATCGATAATATCAAACAAAACTTTAAGAACTAAATGATTTTTTTTATTGCCTAATTTTTTTCAGGTATATTCCCTCAAAGTGTCTTTAAAATGAGCATATAGATCACTCATATCCTCTAGCAAATTCATGCCTCTTACCTTGGATGCATTACAAATGTTTGATTTGATTATATGTACCTTGTAGTTGGATTCGTCCCATCCGCAGCCTCTGATGACACGGTTATCAGGTGGCATACCGTTCACCTCAAACTCGATGACCTGCGTAATCTTGCGGCACATCGTGTAGGTGGTACCTTTGTCCTGAAGGGCGCAGTCCTTCCTCATGGAGTCGGGGAGCTTCGCGAAGGCACATCGCGAGTCGTTGTGGCTGTTACATTCGTAGCAATGGAGGCCCGACACTTAAAAATAATAATCAATCAGTTAAATCTTACAGTTGTGGAAATAAACATTTGCAATTCTAATAGAGTTTTTGATTTCCATAAAGGACTGACCCCAGACTAGAACCTACCGTATTTATAAAAAAACGCGAACCAGGGCGGCTTCTGGCGACATAATCACATAACACGCTTACCGCATTGTTTATAATTTTGTTTGTTTGTCAATGTTGCATTCACGATAAATTTAAAGAAATCTATGAAATCCATCACTTCATCTAAAAAATCTAGCAAATTCTTCTACTTGTCTTCTTGAAAATAATAAAAAAAAACACAATAATATCATAATTAGTAATGTTTGTATATTATGAGCCATCGAGAAGTGAAGTGGTAAAACTTTTCTATTGGACTTTATTATCACGTATTTACTTAGTGTTTTGGTGGATTGCATATTTTTATTTCATGTAAATAATACTTTTGCGGTGTGTATTTACTGACCTCACATCACTTTTACGATACTTTAAGACATGTAGAATATTATAACTTATTTTGTATTTTTCTAAAAACGCACGTGGCTCTTGGGGGTTCATATTTTTATAGTTTATCGTTTATAATAAAAACTTTTAAATCTTTCATGGCCGAATTTGGTTGTTTACAATCATTCTTGAAATGCTCGATTTGTTGTATCCTTCCCAATACTCTTTTAAAATTTCTAAACACTTATCGAGTACCCTCCAAATTTCTGTTGACCTGGGCCTCGGTCAACAGCTCCACCTGCCACCACCCCTTTATTAGATCATGCGTATACTGTCAATATAATACAAAAATACTAATTAATCATTTGATGATATCAATAATTGTATGTGTAATTAATAAAAACAATCTTCAAGAAATATTAATTGAAATATATATTTAGACATAGACAGTGCCAGAAAATCTTACATTAATTAATCGTTAATAATTGTACAAACAATAGATAATGTAGTTCAAACATCTCTATCTCTATATTTTACCAATAGTTTTGAAACATTTTTCGAGTATTCTTGTTGTTATCGATTGGTTTCAAATTCAAAATAATGATCAAATGCATGACTCTCTATAGTAAGAAAACAAAATTGTATGCCTATAAGAATCACAATTTATTTTTTGTATAACAAAACATCACAATTTACAACTAGAATGGCACGTTAAAATAATATTTTCACTGATTAATAATATCAGGTATTTAACTTTGGTCTAAATCTAAATTTTTCCTAAGACTTGTATTCACTATGTATGAGAACGGCAAACCGTGGCGTTTGTTTCATGCGACTTTTTCTTCTAAAAAATAACACTTTCTCCATTAATTGATATTGACACGAGCACTTCAAGGAATTAACGACTATTTGGTGGTGTATGGAGGTGTAAATTTGAAGGTCTTGCTCCTAAAATTGATGATTTGCAGAGAGAAAAACGCAATTTAATTTCGCAGGAAAAGTGGGGCGCTCTAAAAGATCTACTGTATCTACATACTGTTGATTTTTTATATTCCCAGAATGCGACCCATACAAATTTCATGTCCTGGGAAATTCTCACTCGTGGATTTTTTTATGATATTTATGAACAGTTATAGATTTTGTATAAAAAAATATTATATCCGTAAAACATTCGTATCATATATATGAGTACCTTAGTTTCAAAACCTACCTAACTTCAAAAACCAAAATTGTTGACAAAGTGCAAAAAACTGCTGTGGGCTTTTTGGATTTCAGTACATTTTGAGACTAAACACGTTTTTAAAAATGCGTTTTCTCTGTATTTAGAGAGGTTTTAAAATCTTAAATTTATCGATCGTGTAGATATTGAAATAGAGAACAAGTTGGCATCAAAATTTGATAAAAAATCAAAAATGGTCTTTAGGTAGGTTTCAGAATTGAGGTCCTCATATATATTTTTTTAATTGATAAAAAAAGTTTTAAAATGTGCCTCGGTTTACAGCAAATAAGGATACACACCAAACGAAGTACTGTAGCATTCGTTTATATAAATTAATAATAAGCAATACCCAGGGTCGGCGCTAGGCATTTGGCCGTCTCAGGCAAAATTGTATTTTTCCGCCCTAGTCGTAAAATTCCCTTACCCAAACGTCATGAAACGTCACACTCTAAGAAAATTCGCTAAGCGCTGCAAACTTTCATACAAAGTTTGTGTGAAATTTCCACCGCTCTACGAATTTGCTTACGTTAGCGTGACGTTTCGTGGCCCTTGGGTAAGGCGGTAAGGCGCACTTGGCCTCCTTTACAGGCAGTCATACCGATCCTGATGGTTATATAAAACGTTAAGACATTCCACCAAGTATTGACATCAACTGATATTAATAATTATTACATTAAACATCACGAATATTTTATTTCATCACACAATATTCGAATCTGATCGTTGCACAGAAACTTTCAAACGGTAAAATTTTGACAGTGTATTTATTGTACTGGATGAATGCCATGTTACTATTTTTAGTTCATTACATACTTCCTTTTCTGAGTTATTGGGCGCAGAATGTAATATCAACATCTTAATTCCGAGCGAATTCGGGTACTAAATGAAGTGTTTATATAAACAAATACCTGATTAATTATGCATGATATGTTTTTTCAATAAAAAAATACATACATATGTTTCTTTGATACTTTTAACTGACGTGTTGGACACTTAATAAAATATTCATAAGCAGGACCAATAAAATATAGTCAACTGTTCAGCATTAGGAAAAAGTTTTAAAAAGAAAACAAAAAATATTCTACATATACAAAAATAATTTATTCGTGTGTTCTAGTTATGCCGTAATCTCAGTGCTTTATTCTGTCATCTATATTTATCATGACCATTTCTTAATATAGATTTGTCACATTTCTGGCTGTCTCTCCTTGTATTTATTAATGTAAGCCACTAACCAAACTTTAGCTGGTCAAATCGTCATCAAAATTATTATTTTGTATAAATCAAAAAATTAAATTCTGTGATCTTAATGTTGATCAAATATAATTTTTAGATGTAATAAATTTCATTGGTTTATTCGAAGCTTGTCGCTTATTTGGCTTATTCGTTAGCTTTCCTCGTATGGTTTATTTTTGGCTTAATTATGCAGTGAATTTATGACGATTTGAATATTATATAAATCTATAATCCGCATATACGGTAGTATAAGTTTCAATCTTAAAATTATTTACTTTTGCAAACATGGATTAAGATATGTTTTAAGCTATATACACTATGTTGTTTCCGCTAATGTTATATTGCAAAAAATAACGTTTTTTCGATGCCTCTTACATGCAAACTTAATTTAAAACGTAATGGGCGATCGAAGTCATCCGGAAAAAAGTCTGTCTGGGTAGTTTTCTTTTTGAAAAAGATATATCAAATGACTATACATAATTAGATATTGTCGTTGCTACTTCATGTTAAAAGCTGCATTGCAGTTGATTGCATGCGCTATTGCTATGGTAACTATAAAACGTTCATAAACTTAAACTTTTATTGGAACATGACATACTTGTAGTTTTTAGTAAAACTATAATATAATACGACGCATGATTTAGTATTAATAAAATAAATGTTTTTCTAACAAATAAAAATTAGCTGTACACGTATATTTTCTAAATTTTCTACTTTACAATAAAATCAAAAATTATTAAATTTATTTGATGAATTTATAAACTATTTCACGTTATCTATATTTACGTTTTGCCATTACTTTATATAATATTTCTTCGGTAAAAAAAAGTTTAATGAACTACTATTTACCTTTTTTTAAACAAACTTTAAGATTTTGTTTTGTATTTGAGAATTTATTAACTGACAAACATCTTATCAATGTTTCTCAATGTCCAAAATTATTATGTGTTTAAAATAATACATTGAAATTAATTAAAAGTTATATTCATTTGATTGAATTTTGCATAATTAAAATTTGGAAAATTGTGTAAAGCTTTACAGAAAAAATAATATAAAATATGTATTGAAATTAATTTCATTTGCACCTCGTTATATTTTATGATCGTAGACTGGCAACCAGTTAAATCAAGTAAATTTTTATTAAATAAAAGTACTTTTTAGGGATTATTATTTTTTTAAATTTTAACAAACAATCAATAAAAATCGTATGTTAATATTCATTCGATTTTTTTAAAAGATTTGTTTACAAGTATAATATATATATTATTCGACCTCAGCAGAGATAAAATTTGACCTTTCTTCTTTATAAATGATAGCGAAATATATTTTTAAGTATAAATAAGTTTTAATATAATATTTATGTTTACTATTGAGACATTTGTGTTGGACGTGTGATGTTCTTAAATAAAACATTTGAAGTGAATTGATAGTGACTATACGAGAAATCAAAAATTTTGATTTCAACTTTATTAAAACCATTTTATATTAAGATGTTGTTTTCGAATTCATAAATTATAAAATGATACATGCTAAATTAGTAAAGTATGAGTGTAGTCGAATCAATTGACAGTGAACTATTGGTCACACTATTATTAAATTCGTGTCAGAAAATTTATGTTAATCAACAACCCGTGAAATAAACTATCCCAACAAATAAACTCAGATAACATTAGTTGATATTGCAACTTAAATATCGCTTCCAAGCACCCTATCGCTTGATCTTTGCACTTTAAATTATATAATCCACACGGCACTTCGATAAGAAATATTGTTATAAACATTACAAACCAACCAATAGAAAGCACATACATTGGACTGAAGGGCGGAATTGTATCATGAGTTTTTCTTTACCTTCTTTCTGTAGAATGCACAGTATCACGGCCAGCGAGCAGCCGAGCACATGAGAGGTTTTCATTTTTCAATGCGCGGGAAACGATGCTCGGAACTAGGCGGTCTGTCGTTGACTAGCGGTCCGCTATCGCAGCTCAGAAGCGATCCACTTCGCGGACGTACATACATATGAAAATTGCCCCAATAATGTACCACTCCATTTGACGTAACACGCTTTATAATTTAATATAATATATAGAGCACGAATCGTTCATCTATGGGATATGGCCTCCGTTTGAACTATGCTAATGAACCTAAGAGGCAACAAGAGAAGCGCGAATACGACAATCATTGGACCGTTCTCTTTCAGTTTGAAATATATATCCGCTGAAAAATCTTTCGCTCTTGCGTTAGCGAAATTATCAATGAATGCTTCATTATGGTCACCTGATTAAGATCTATAATAGTTTTAAATCAAACTTAAAACTTATAAATATAAGTTAATCTACAACCAGGTTTCTAAAATTTATTTGAGGATATATAAAAAATATGTACTCATATTTTAATCGAGTTCTGCGTGGAAAATTTTCACAATAGTTTATCATTTTGTTCTTATTGATTAATCTACATCTCAAATGATATTAAATACTTCACAAAGTGAGAGATTATCTCTACCGAATGGATGATTTTCCACGATTTCATCGGGAAAGTTTGGCACATATGACTAAGGCAATGAAAAGAAACAACATCACAAACACTTATAATGCATTCCATAAAATTTCATCGTTCAAAATTTTATTTTTACCTAATGGGGATTTGATACCAACTGACCAATTTCGATTCATGTTTTCCGCTATATAACTGAGGAGCAAGCAGTCAAAAAGTTATTTGATGATTTAAGTGTCACAGTTTGCTTGAACGTGTCAACTTTATTATTTACTTTTTTATATGAAAAAAACTTTTTCTGAACACTTATTGTGATTTTCATACATAGATTTTATTATGGACTGATATAAAACGGCATTTTTTAAAAAAAATGACGAATCATTTTTGAATGTTTGATCCTCATACTATTGTTACTACCTAATACCCTCCCAGTAATAATGCTTTTAAGGGAAAACGTCGAGTGTCTACAATATCAAAATATTTACGAGCTTGAAAGTTTTCTTTACTAAACTGTCTTATAGTGAGTATCTAAAGTGTTTGTTAAGTTTACGTATAGTTTTTAAGTTCATCTTTGTGGAATTTTAATTCTATGACACAACGAACCGTGTCTAGCACATCTATAAAATTCCATCTAGTGTATTCTAATCTAAGCGCTTTCGTTCATCATATTCATCGGAGTTTTTCTACACGATACAAGCGGGACAATTCATCGCTGTACCTGATGATTTTCCACTAACATCATTACTGGGCCCCTATATCTGTTGTAAAATTTTCATCTCGTGACTGTCAAACAATTCAGCTTATTCCACAGATAATGAACACCACTCGTTCACATACGCTAATAAAATTAATAACTACAACTTCCATTAAAGTGAAATACATTTCACACAGTTAAATAAATTTCAATAGAAAAATCCTATTCGTTGACGATGTTTTATGAATTTTCTTTGTATTGACATAATTTGTAAAATAATATTCATTTCAAAATTTTGTACCATTCAACTCTTAAAATATTTAATAACAAAGAGTTAACTATCTAATACGATATTATAATTAATTCATTCGCCAGGAAAAAAAATCTTATCTTGGAACCACGGTGAAAACTATGTATAACATAACAGCATTGAAAATTAATAATCGACTAATATCTTCATAAACTAGTCATCCCGGAATTAAACCAGCTATTTTATTTATTTGCTACATTTAATTTCTTTTATGACGAAAAAAAACATTTTACATAAAAATAATTATAGTATTAGAACAGTGGTTCCTGTGGACCCCCAGGGGACCGTGAGACCGCTGAGGGGGTCTGTGACAAATAAAAAATCATTTGGGGGTGCATTGACAACGTCAGGGGGTCTGTGTAAGAATAAATATTTTTAAAAATCCTGACAGCTTTTTCATTATTATCAAAATTTAAAATAAATAAATTGGTACTAATTTGAACGTCCTTTGTAAAATATAATTATAGTACATAGGAAAACAAGTAATGACAATCATGCCCTGTGCAATCAAGCTGATTGCAGTTGTCTTAAATCAGGTTTACAGGAACACCTTCCGACGTCCAAACAACAATTTAGTTCTGATTTATACATCGTGTGAAGTGCATTCAATGATTTTTTCCTGTTTTAAAATAAAGTAAAATCATTTCAAATAAGGTTAATTTACAGGCTTAATCCTGTAATTTAATTTACAAGATCTCCTATACTATCTTATCCTATCCTTACTACTCTTTTGAAAAGAGAGTTTGAGCGACTGACTAACAAACAATTCTCGCAGTAAAACATCTGTTAAGATACCTCCATTATGAGGCAATTTGCTCCACATTGGAAGCAGGCATGGAAAAAAAATACCATTCAAGTCATTAACTTTTTTATTTCACTTGGGGTCCACGGTCAGGTTTTTGCTATGAAAGGGGTCCACGAGCATAATAAGTTTGGGAATCACTGTATTAGAAGAACACAATGTTATACCAAATGCATTTTTTGCCAAATTACTTAAATAGGTTATTGCTCATTGTCGTAAAGATGGATTGTTTTATTAGATAAATTATTAACAATAAATAATCAATATAATGTTAGAATACCATTTTTTTTTAAACGGTTACACCACTAATAAAATCATTTCCTTATAAGATATTGCTCAAGGAACATTTTTTTCACTAGGTTTTTATAAGTTCAGACAAATATTCTTAAGAAACCACTAAAAGGAAGTAAAATTTGATTATTATGTTAAATTAAATCTGTCTAATTGATGATGTGAATGCACTTTTTCACTTTATGGCGTTAACAGTTCGCTTAAACAATTCACCCTTGGTTTTGTTTATAAACTATACGGGCATTCAAGAATTATTAATAATTAAGTTATTCGCTTTTATACATAAAAGTTTAATACAAATGCAATAAAAAATCTAAGCCTCGAGGTGTCTCTAAATATCTTCTTGATTATTTAATTCAATTTGTCATACATGTGACCTCTTCGAATACATTTATTTGTGGATTTGTTTTCAAATGTGTGGATGCTTGTGGTGTAGAAATATCCTCCAACTTTTATTGAAATGCTCTATTATATCGACTGTGGAAAGAAAAAAGGACGTAACCCACACATATCAAATTTTACAGGAAGCGCAAAAAACGTGTTTTGATGATTTTGGACCATATGCAAATTATGAATTATATCCAACCTTGAAGTGCACGGAGACTACTAAACTGGTGTTTGATTGACATAATCTAATATTAATCAAAGAAATTGTCTAGGAAAAACCTTTACTTCAGTCTTATTTTTGGTTTTAATTTTTTACAAGGTCATCTTTTTCAAACTTAACAGCTAAATTTAGATACTAATTCGGCATTTGCAGCTTACATCATTTGATAGAACGTGTATCAAGTTGAATACATTGTGATTATCGAAAAAACCTGTATTGAAAAAATTGTGTGTCCTTTTTCCATTCCACAGTCGATATGTTATCAATATGCTACACATTGGTAGCAGACATGGGGAAAAAACAATCAAATCAAATTATGAAAACTTAACTTCAATCATTATTAATTTATTTAAATAGTGAATAATTAGATTTCAAAACCTTATTATTAAACATACCAATGTAAACATTTTAAGCGATATTGCTTTTTTATTTATTGAGAAATCTTATCATTAATATTATCTAACTCCCTTCTGTGCATTAATTGTTGTTTGTAACGATTCCAATTGAGTCCATGGCGCAGCGGTCAACGTCGTTGGCTTGCGAGGGGGATCTCACAGGTTCGAGTCCAAGTACGAACAGCATTTTTTCAATCGATTCATCTTAGAAGACATGGGTGTTTGTGACGTCTAAAAATTCCCGCCCACCCTTCCGATCGTTAAGCAACGGGGCGTAGTGAAAGCGATTAGTTAACCACTAGTCCTGCTCTGTCTCCTATACTTCTATCAGTGGCGGTTCTAGGTACTGGGCTAGGTGGGCTAAGCCCGACCTGCATTTTTTACTAAAAACTTTAGATGCCTGAATAAAAATGAACAGCAATTCGGCCGCTGAACAACATAAATACATTTATAAGCGTAACTAACCTTTCCCAAATGAATACAATATCTTTGTTTTGATTTTCCTCTGTCAATATAAGACAATGCTATGTCTACCTACAATAATATTCTCGATTGTGTTTTGCATTACAATTTTAAACTGAGCCAGCATAAAAAAAAAACAATAACCCTATAAATACTTCATAGAGAACAGGCAGCGTGACGTCAGTCTGGCAACACCTACGTATTAACGAGTCAGGGGCTGGAAAGATCTAGCCCGTGCTTTTTCTCTTACACTGGGGCGCAATCAAGCACGATTAGATTTTTTTGTATTTGTATGTACGGAAACGTCATCAAACTCACACGAGTGTTCGTCAAATTATCAAACTTCTGTCATTCGTTGGGGGCTAAATTGAATTTGCCCAAGACCACCCATAAATTCAAACACAAATACCAATATCGTTGTATTGTATGAAAGTGACAGATATTGACTTTCAGTGACAGCTCTGTATTGCTTTTTGTACTTGTTATTTCACTTTGAAAGAGACGAATTTAAGGTTATTTTTTTATTATTTCTTACTTACATTAGCATTAATTTTATTATATAGTAATTTATGCTTTGCAGTAGTGTCGTAATATTTTTTTATTTGCTTGTAGATTAATGTATAAGATGAAGTGGAAAAATACACAATTTCATAAATAGTATACAATGCTAACTTTCCTCTAGCCCACCCAAGATTTTAGTTCAGGAACCGCCACTGACTTCTATCCTTAGTACTGTCTTTAAAAAAGAGAGGTTGAGCGACTGAGTAACAAACAGATCTCGCAAGAAAACTTTTGTTAAGATACCTCAATTAGGAGGCCATATGCTTCACATTAGGAGCGGACATGGGTTAAAAAGCCGGTATTGCTCTTTAAACAATATGTAGTATCATAATAGCGACTATCTCCATTAGTTACTTGATACTTGATATCCGGAAAAATGCCCTTATCCGATTTGATTCATCTCGTCTTCTATTAGTTATTTTGTTCACATTACTATCGTCTATACCAGTGGTCGGCAAACTTATTCACCAAAGAGCCAAATATGAACATTACAAACGATTTTAAAAAAATATTGGGAGCCAAATCTGTCTATTATTGTCCGCACTTTGCCGACCAATGGTCTATACCAGCGAGACTCAACCCGCGGCCCATTCAGATTTAATGTTCCGCCCAACGCAATCATAGTCAAACATCTGGTATGGGTTGCAAAACTCTACGTAAAAGATTGAATATTTTGGATACATTTGTATTTTGGTGCACTTACATTTATGTTATGTCACCATATTAGTTATAGTATGTGGTATATTTACGTATAACTTTTTAAATACTTTGGCCCATGTAACGTAGCAAAAACCAGCATGCGGTCCAGATTTAAAAAAATTAAGTATCGCTGGACTATACACAATATAAACTCTTCGAAAAAGAGTCGTTGAACAACTCAGTAACGAAGAGTTCTAGATGTAGTGTTTCACTTTGTGTAAAAATTTCCCAAATTTTAATTGTGTTTATAATTGATATCGTTTGCCACTTAGATTTATTATTCTTTGATGATGATTTTTTAATTGTTATGGGTGTTAAGCATTTTAATTTTGTGTAATTATAATGTAATTTGCTAATCCTTTAAATTGTTAATAGTTGCTTACACCTTTTTATTTCAATTTAAATTTGTATAAATATCACTGTTTATATATTTTTCTTATCAGTTGATAATGCTCGCGATGAGCGAAACCGGTCCTGATCTAATAAATTTTATGTGGAAAAAGTACTAAAAATGTTTTATTATTTTTATTATAATGCCATTCCACCAAGTATTGACAGTGAACACCTTAAAAGTGAGAAAAAAGTTCTGTTGAAATACCTCTATTAGAAAGCCACATGCTCCACATTGGGAACGGATATGGATTTGAAAAAAAATCAAATAAGATAATGATATGAGATTACATGTAGGTACATCAAAGTTATCTAATCGAATTTTATGAGTAAGGTATTGACGAAATGAACAGATTAGAGTGTGCGTCTCGTACTTTATTGAGGCTACACATTTATTAGATGTAGAGATGATTATTTGGGCTTACAATCTGAGAAGATTACCGCACAGCATCACAAACGATGCTTTAAAAGGATAATCATTCGCATCCTGTAGAGAAGTAACTCGTACAGGACGCACGGGTCTTCCCCCGCACCACCTATTTCCAGTGAAGCACAACTGCATAGTTTCGTAACTCACTGGGGCCTCAATCCATTGTTATCCCCAGTGGAATAACCGTCAAACAACGGGGCCTGTGCGATGCATTAAGGCCCTTGGGCTAGCTAATACGTACTAAAAAAATATTTTTTAAAAGTCTCTTCCATGAATTAATTAGTATATGGTGACGGTATTTTTCGTCTGTAACTGCAAAATAAAATTATCTGTTCTTTGTTATTATCGTCAGTTGAAAAATCTCTAAAAAAGAGCATATTGTCCCTAATCCGACAGGTGGGAATTTACAACTTGAAGGCATCCTTTTTGCTAATACGTACGTGATTTAATAAATTGGTCCCTGTCATGTTATTGTTATTCCCGTTCTATTCTATGGCGTCCAATGATCTTATTGATGATTAATTTATTATTATCATAATATATTGACTGAACGTTTTAAACATTATGGAAGACCTTACATCTAAAACATCCGACTTAGCTCTAGGTCAGTGATTCTTAACCGGAAGGTGCGGCGCACAAAAAAATCCTTATTATACGAAAAATGGCAAATTATTTCCAAACAGCAAAAATCCATTTAATTCACATTTATGCATGTTTTACTATATTTTATCATAGTAACAAAAAAATATTCTTCCGATAAAATCCAATTTGCTTAGCTTATATTTAATTTTGTATTTTTTGAAAAATTCCAAGTGTTTTATTGCTCCTGGTAAGCAGACACATCACGGTCAATAAAAGTACATTTTTACGATAACAATAAAAAAACGCAAAAAATAATAACATTATATCATTTAACAAGTATCCCCAAATGTCTACTAACCATTTAACAAGTACCCAGAAAATTCTACTACTAGATATAATGATTTTAATCAAAATAAATTATATGTTAGATTATAATACAGCAGTGACGAAGAGTAATATTAAAAAAATTATCACCTTTTAAGTTATAAACATAGTTTATTACATATTATTATAAAAAAAATATTAATTGCTATTGTAAAGTAATAATAAATAATATTTTTACCCCACGCTACCTTTTTTGTTATATATTGATATTTGAGAATGTAATCAATTGTACAATCGTCGATAAATGCGAATTTTAATTTTTTGGAACCTATCTTATATATGTGTATGTATTCCATACATCGATTTACGCGAACTCGCTTTGCGCGACATTTTAGGAAACTTATATACTGCGCTAATCGAGGTTGGGTGTATGTATAGAGCAGAGGTGGGGAACCTTTTCTTCTCTAAAGGCCGCATTCATTTTTCTGATTGGACATAAGGCATAATAAACATTGACTAGGACGGGATTGATTAATTTTCAATCCCTTACCCTACTATTTACCCATATTATCTCCAGACCTCGTTTTTTTTTTAGCTCACCGAGGAAAATTGAAATCCTCAATTCGCTATACTTTTTCCCCAGATTATCTCCAAACCTCGTTTTTTTTTAGCTCACCGCGGAATTTGAAATCTTCAATTCGCTATTTCCGAATTTACATAAATGTACAGAATTGCAGAATTGGACAGAAGGCCACAGGTTCTCCATGTCTGGTATAGAGTATTCTTTTTGATTTTTGATTACGGAGAACCGTTAATATGTCATTTTAGCTGTTTTTTCGCTCATCGTGTGAGCGTAACATATAAATACGTTTTTGTGACAATTCTGCCAATTCTTGCATTTTTTTTTTGGAATATTGTTGATTAACCAAAAAGGTTTGGAATAACTAACCTAGATCATATTAACTGGCACTCATGGTTGCCATTTATACAACCAGGAGGAAAGCAAAAATCATTACCGCCAGCTTTAATTCAAATCAACCGTTTACGGAAGAACAGAACTATAATTCGTTTTGCTTACATTTATTGAATCCCATGAAAAAATACATAGCACAACGTATAAATACAGTCGTCACGGTGCAAAATCAATAATTTTTGATTGTTGTTTGATATACATATTTAAAATTATCAAATCAATAAATATATTTAGGTACATACTTTATTGTCAATGATATACTGCATTTTTGTGAGTAATACGATAGTCTAATTATTGTAAGATATTTCGATAATTATTCGACAAAAAGAACAATTGAAGATTAAATAGTGTGACTATAAAATGGTAGTTAACTGTGAAATGGTACATGATAGCATGGCATCTCAGATAAAATGCGAGGCCGTTCCTAAATTTTGAAACTGAAATTTCTAACAGGCTGCTCCTCAAAACGTCAATATTTATTAACCACATTGTCTACTAACACAACATATTAGATTATTAAAGGCACGTATAAATGTTTTAAATGCTGTTAAAAAAGAGTTGAGTGTATTTAACATTTTGTTCGTTCCTTTTTCACTACGCCATATTGTATATTTCTAGAATATCATTGGATGACTTAATATGTTGAACTATTCATGTCAACAAGAATTTATCATACAAATAACAATAATATATAATGTTTCCTCTTAGCACTACAAATTCTTCTGTATCGATAATTATTTTTTTATATTTAAAAAAAATTATGGCTATAAGGGCATACAAATTATTTGAATCGCGTATATAATAAAACTTTGAATCGTGATTTTGATTTATAAATAGTACACATAATATATCATTTCCATCAATAAGATGTTACTGCACTAAACCTATGGCCTAGAAAATGTATTATTGTGTTGTTTTGTGAGGCCAAACGCTAAACACTGCGTTAACTCAGGGAGAATTAGCAACTTCTAACAACACACTATTTGTACCCGCTGCTAAATATTTTGTGTAGTGTTTCATTCAAAATATATTTGTACATAAATTATTACTGATAAATGCATGAGTCCCTTCACACATCTGTCATGATGTATAAAAACTGAAGTATCGGAATTAATGATTTTCAACAATCTACTCAAAAAAAATCTTCCCATAAATATAAGATGATGGCTGAAAAAATATTATTTTTGTATCACCACTAATGTGACATCATAAAAACTATTCAATTGACATAATGATCCAAGTCAGTTATGGAAATCATACATCCAAAAGTATCTTAAACTATATGTATAGGTATTATTATAGGAACATGGAAAAGACGGGTGGTAAAAAAAATATATCACATAGAGAAATGCTGGTGTATATCTGAGTTTAAATATTAAAATGACAAAGACCAAAGAAAAAAAACATTTATTGAGAGTTAAAAATAGCTTGCCTACATATCGACTGTGAAAAGGAAAAAGTACGTAACCCTCAGTTTCCCCAAAACAGCTTTTTTTAATCATCACAATCTATACAACTCGACACACGTTCTATCATAAGGATGGAAGCTGAAAATACCGAATTAGTATCTAAATTTAGCTTTTAAGTTTAAAAAAAAAGAGGCTGGTGAAAATTCTAACCAGGAAAAAGGAGCTAAAAAGGGTTATTCTTGAACAATTTATTAGATTAACACTAGGCTGAGTCAACAAAAAACCAGTTTATTAGTCACCGTGCACTTCAGGGTTGTGTATATTTCATAATGCTTTTGCTTTTAGCCTAAAATCATCAAAGGACGTTTTTTGTGTCTCCTGTAAAATTTTATATGTGTGGGTTACGTCATTTTTCCTTTCCACAGTCGATATGATACAGTTTTACCATTTTTTTTGAAATAGATATTTTAAAAAGAATCGGGTGTCTCTTTTTTCTAGATGATAATTCTTGTAAGAATAAATATTTTGGTGCTAATAATATTTAAGTACTACGTTTTCTGTTTTGTTTTTGATATTACTTCGTTATTATTATTAGTAAAATAATTATTACGCGATATAAATTCCTTGGAAATGTAGAGCAACCTTGAGAGAGTGTGATACTGTATAATATACATCTTTTTAGATTTCGGGTTAGGGGTCACGAAAATGAATGATTTCGATATAATGTGAACTCAGTTTATTCGTAGATAGCATTTTGATACAAACGAATCATATTCCGTATTTTGTCACGCATGATTATAGTAAAGTAGACAGTGGCTGTTCCGACGAAAAAGTGATACAATAAAGAAAGATACCGAGAAGTGAAAATTTTGATTGATTACAAAAATAACAAGGTTTGTACTGTTTTTGATTCGTCCATCATTTTATTTTTAAATACGCAATTCTTTAATCAAAACGAATGGAGTTTTATAACAATATCGGCAGACCTCATACTATCGAATAGAAAAATGGGACTATATGTACGACTCAATTAATGCTGTATTTTTTGTTTGAAAGTGTATAATATTATTAAAATATATCGAAGGCAAAAACAAAAAGCACATTTACAGAATAAATTCGCTTTTAAAGTTGACGTGTTTTTCCATAATTTGATATCAGAAAAATCTGTACCACTGTCTTCTATTTTATACATATTTAGGTTTTTTGTATGTATTTTTTTTTATTATTTCCGAGATAATCGTCACATTTATCACAGTTTTAACTAAGTAATAGCTACTTATTTTTTTTTGTACAGTTGATTTTTGTGGATACATTACTTTAATAGAGACTTTACTCATTAAAAAAAACATATTTCAATCCAAAACTCACATTGGGCGAAACTAGATCTGATAAAATTATTGAATTTGTATATAAAATGTATTTTATTTTTATATTTTATGACGACTATATCAAACGTGCATTATTATATTTATTTTAATATAATATACTTTGCAAACTAGGTTCTATATATTCTTTTCTATTGAACTTGTGCTATTGCCAGTAACTCTGCATCTTTTTAAACATTTGTGATCAATACAATACCAAACTATTACACTGTAAAAGTTTGAGTTCAACAATATTCTATATAGCATAAATTTAAAAAAATCACTTTGTTAATATGTCTTCAGCTGGAACACATTAGCCTCCATCATTATCCGAATCGTTGGAAACGTTCAGTCAGTTAGCAGTTAGAATAAGCTACTTAACTTACTAATTATTCAATTTGTCGAATGAAAATAAAACATCACCGCAGACGCTACCAAAGTAAACTCTTACTTTTTTCTGTAATAAATTTATTGGTTGATTTATTTATTTTATTGTTTCAGATATTTAAGACACCGACAAAATGAATTTTCTTCAAGTAACTGCACTGATTTTAGCAATATTCACAACATGTATTGTACAAGAAGGTATGTTCCTGATTTTTCTATTCTATTTTATTTATTAAACGTCTATAGACGGTGACGTAGAGATGTATTATCAAAATAATTTAATGTAATGATTTGAGAAGCTACAAATCTATGGAATATCGATGTACTATTAATGAAAATGAAATATTTTGTGAGAACATTTTAACGTTTAATGGTCAGAGCCGTCAGAGGCATCTACATTTTATAACAATGCACGGAAATTATTACAAAACGTTTTTTTTGATGATTCTTTGTAGTCCGAAGCATCAACTGTTTCCAATGCAACAGCCACAACAGAACGCAAGAGGATTGTGTAAATCTTATAGACAGAAATAACAACACTATGCTTTATCCGATGCCATGTATTGGGAATTATAATGGACTACAGCCATTCTGCAGAAAGACTATCATAACAGGTAAGAAATTAATTAAATAAATACATAAATTTGTACAACATTATGTTCGAAAGGTCAGACTAGCCACCCCTGAGCATATTCTCAATAACACCCCCTGTAAGCTTCAATGCGTAATTTTACAAAAAAAAAGCTTAATATATTTTTTAAATCAACAACCAAAATACATTCAGAGTCCAAAATCGGTTCCTTAGTTATTTCAAATAAATGGTAATTTCGTTGTTGATTGGCATTTGGCATATAGCTTTCTCTGTGCCCTGTGTTTCAGGATCGTTTTAGGAGGGATGAAAACATCCATATATTTGGTTAAATACATTCATTGACTAAAAATCAATGGGTGAGTTTCCATTTGGAATTCGTGAACAAATGTAATTTCATTCACTTTTGTTTTATTTCAACATAAATTCTTTTTGTTTTCAGTGTTCAGCAAAACTGGCGAACAAGAAGTCCGGACATACAGAGGTTGTGGATGGGTTAAACACAAAAACCCTTGCTACAAGGCTGACAATGAGGCACACGCCGAAAGGAGTTGTCAGTGTTTCGAAAATGCATGTAATTCAGCGCTACACCAATCGTCAGTCTCAAGAAATTTGTTCGCGTTCATCATATTCTTCGCTGGTTTTGTGTATTCTTACAATAAATAAGTAGTAACGATAAATATGTTTTCTTTCATTATGTACTTATTAATATTATAATATTTCACTTAATGGTGTCAATGAAGTATACTTCTGATTTCATTTTATATAATTCAATATTAATTTATAAAATACCTACACATATTTTAACTGTTAAATAAAAATTATGAATAAAAAAATACCAAAATCTGTTATAAAATAATTTTGTTCCAAGTTATTCTCTTACATTCAAAATCAGAACTACAATTTTTGATTGAAAGCTAAAGTTAAGCTTATAAATTCTTGATTTAACTCACTTTGGAGATTTTTTTTATACACATGGGCTTTCTGCAATATAATTGTTTTATAGGTGGATTTTTTCACATATCCCTCCCACTTTTAAAGATTGCTTGTATCGATGAATTGAACTAAAATTTTTGACCTGAATTTATCAATCAAGTAAATTGTCTTTTCAACAAATATTACTATTCAACCGTCAACTCATTGCGTATTTTGTATTGTTTATGTTTATAAATTGATCTCACAAAATTTCACAATTAGTTCGGATCACTTTAAGGTGTTCACTGTCAATTCTCGGTGGAAAGGCATCGCATTAAAAAATAAAACACTTCTTGTACCAATTCCAAATTATTTATCTTATTTCAAAACCAGTTCTGCTAATCACGAGTATCGTCAACTGATGTAAACATACCTTGTGAATTCAACGTTCCCTCTATGCTGCGCGCGTGCGCGGCCGCGCAGCAGTTAAGAAGCCCACGCGCACTCATTCCGGGTTGGTGCGTACTACAAGACAGTTGTTCAATTAATATAACCTCTTGCCTTAGAAGGAACATCGCTTGTGATTGGAGTTTTTTGTATAAGTAACACTGCATCGTCTTATATTTTCATCGGTGGACAATGCTCGTGATGAGCGAAGCCAGTGCTGATTTTTAATAAATAATAAAAAATATCCAACCATGTTAAACCATGTCTGCTTACAATGTGGAGCATATGGCCTTCTAATGGAGGTACCTCTACAAAAAAAATCAGTCGCTCAACCTCTCTTTTTCAAATAAATCAGTAGGGATAGAAGGGTAATGCTAGGACAGGACTAGTGGTTAACTAATCGCTCTCGCTACGCCCAGTTATTTCAAAGATCGGAAAGGATGGGAGGGAGTTTTTAGACATTACAAACACCCTTGCCTTCGAACAGAAATCAATAAATCTGTTCGTATTTTCGTACTGGGACTCGAACCCGTGAGATCTGGCACGAAAGCCCCCAAACCCAGCCGCCGATTTATTTTCATTTCATGATGTACAGGAAAGTTTGGCAAATTGAATACATGTTTTTTGCGGATCTGGATGTTTTTGACCTAATTAATACAAGACGGAAAATTGAGATAACTCAAAACATGACGCTTAATTCGATATCCATATATTATTTATTGCCAAAACGAGAATGATATGAAGTATGTGTAGACTATAAAAGATTTCGACATTTTATTTATTTGCCAAGAACACTGAAACATATTTTTTTAAATAAATTTCTTCATTTAAATGCTATGTTGATTGATTTATTATGGTATGAATTAAATATTTATATCCACTGAAATAGAGCAATAGTAATATATTTTTATTTTTGAGACAAACGAGCACTTTCTCCTCTTTTAAGACACTATGTATATTTATTTCTATCAAGTATAACTTATAAGGCTATATAATATTATATCGCTTGCCTTTATAATGGCAGCACTCAGAATGTTATCTGACGTTTAAATCCGAGCTGTTTAAATCGGAGCTACAAACATTTTGTGAGTAGTTCGGAAAATTATTATCTACTTAGGAAAAATGCAATGCTGTACTTTATCATGTAAAATAATTGATAAAGAAACAAATAAACTTATTTTTGCTAGATTAATTTAATAAAAATAACCTCAATTATATGGCTATATAATAACTAAGGAGCATATCCTTTTCCGGAAAATTTAGGATTTTACGTATTATTATATCGCAGTAAATATGCTTTACAACACGCTTATGTTTTTAGGTAAAAGTAGAGTATAGCTCGTCATGGATTATTACGGCGATAAACTTCACAAACTAAACTAAAAACAACGCCACGATTTAAAGTTATTTTTTGAGAGCTTTATAATCGCGTTAAAACCACACATTATTACGAAGAACACTGATAAATTATGCGAAATACGAAATATTTTTCAGTACATCGCCTCTGTTTTCCATCATGGCGGCGCCATAATGGAAAACAGAGGCGATGTACTGAAAAATATTTCGTATTTCGCATAATTTATCAGTGTTCTTCGTAATAATGTGTGGTTTTAACGCGATTATAAAGCTCTCAAAAAATAACTTTAAATCGTGGCGTTGTTTTTAGCTTAGTTTGTGAAGTTTATCGCCGTAATAATACATGACGAGCTATACTCTATAATTACCTGTTTTTATACCTGAAAATACATTGGTAAATATGGCATATAGTAGCACGTCAACTACTGCGGCGAAAAACTTCACAACTACGCTAAAAACAACGCCACGATTTAAAGTTATTTTTTGAGAACTTAATAATCGTGTTAAAACCACACATTATTACGAAGAACACTGATAAATTATGCGCGGCGCGGACAAAATGGAAAACAGTGGCGCTGTACTGAAAAATATTTCGTATTTCGCATAATTTATCAGTGTTCTTCGTAATAATGTGTGGTTTTAACACGATTATTAAGTTCTCAAAAAATAACTTTAAATCGTGGCGTTGTTTTTAGCGTAGTTGTGAAGTTTTTCGCCGCATTAGTCGACGTGCTACTATATGCCATATTTACCTATTTCGTAATTAGCACAAATTATTTATTTACTTGAATCCAAAGAAGGGCTCTTTTTTGTTGTTGTATCAACAATCAAGTTTTCCAGAAAATTGCATTGTTTTTTGAGGGTTTTTAGTTGATATTCGGGAATAAAAAGAGTAGCATGTTGTAAAGCATATTTACCCAAACATCAGATCCCAATGAAATGATATCGAAAAAAAATCAAACTTAGTTTGTTCCACATTAATAAAATAGTAACTCAATGGTATTCAAATTCAAAGCATCAATAATTGTACAATTGTGCAATCCTTACTCAAATAAACAATTTTGACTCACTTGCCCTCCTCCACCCACCATTACTTTCCCATCCGTTAATTTTATTTGCAATTTACAAATGTTAGATGCATCTACAGTTTTTTTTTCTTAACCACTTGCCGATCCAATTGATTTTAACAGATGTTCTAAAAAGATCACATATTTATTATTATGCTTAACACCAAACACATATGTTATATTTATAAAACATACATATTTAGTGAAAGAATTCATTGTTTTTTTTTGTGGAATTTGTCCGAGTTTTCTTGTGGTGTACATTTTGACGACTTTCAATACCCGAGTATACTCGGGCGTGACCGGGAAGAGGTTAACTAGTAGCAACTGTCCAAAACTTGATGTTGTGCACGCAAGTATGCAGATAATCAATTCCTCTAGATCAGTCATTCTCAAACTAGGGTCTGCGGTTTCGGTGGTACCATGAGAAATGATTTCAATGAAAATGTGAACTAAGTATTTGGCGCCTTCAATTTACTTGCAATAATGTTTTTTTTTAATTTTTAAACAATGTTTAAACGGACCGCCACGTAAGATAAGCAATCGCTGTTCTAGATGAACTTAAAGCATCTATGAGCTTAGGTGTATTTGCTTTCTGTATGCCGAGTATATGACTACTTATGTAGTGTCTTTTAATAACTTCTATTATCCACAATGGTCGCAGTTGGTAGACTTCCACAGCTCTTCCCTTTTCTCATACAATAAAATGGTACTCCCAAATGAACTTCAGTGTGACAACTGTATTTGAAAAAATGATATTATTATCAAAAAATATGCGCATGTCATCGCAGTTGAACAATGATATCATATTTGTTTTACTCATTCAAAATTTATAACCCTGTGATAAGATACATTCAGAAAGATAACATAATACTCATTTGCTGAGGTATAATTGAGATATAATCTCAAATGCCAGATTATTATGTTTAACCCTTCAGGCACAGATGACAAGCAAGTAAGTAACGTGGATAAAATTTTTGCACATTCCTGATAGTTTGTTTTTTCCTATCTGTATATATGTCCAGGGCTGTAGCCCAGTGCAAAAACTTTCATAAATTGATTTACAATTTTGAATTTCAGTTTTTTAAAATACCAAGTGAAATAATTTATATTATGTATGACAAAACTTCAATCGAAATTTGATATGATTTCTTTTCCAGATTAAAAACCAACTACATGGACTAAAGATGGCTGTCAAATATACTTTGTCCTATTTCCCAATAAAAGGTCTTGGCGAACCGATACGCCTTTTACTTTGTTATGGAAAAGTTAAATTTGTGGACAGACGAATCACTCATGTCGATTGGCCCAAATTCAAAGATTGTAAGTCAGTTTTGAATATAAATTTGATTTATCCAATAGTCTATTTATAATAAATCATATTTATAATTTGATGTTTTATAAAATGCAGCACTATTCTTTTTTATAACAATGATAATATATCTCTTGCTTCTTTTCAAGCCATGCCCATGGGTAAGATGCCTACTTTGGAAATAGACGGAAAAGTCATTTATCAAAGCTTAGCGATCTCTCGATACTTGGGAAAACAGTTTGGCATAGCAGGCAACAATGATGAAGAATCTCTTGAAATCGATATAATGGCTGACACCATCAACGAATTTAGGCAAAGTTTGTACGGATTTCATTAAAAAATTTAGTTACATAATTCTATAAGCGGTCCTGTAACCGACTGGTGAACGCTATTTTATGTTCATCGTAAACAATTATGGTATCAACAGGGTTGGGGACAATTTCATAAATTGAATATTCAATTTGATTTAAACTCAAATGCTGTCTGGCAAATGAATGTCTGTGATGTTATAATTCCCTGGTGTCACTGTACAAATACAGTAGAACCTTGATTATCCGGGTTGGGGATGAAAGTAGTCCAAATAACAAAAATCTGGATAGTCGAAAACATAATAATTGGCAGGGAAAGACAAGTCACATAGTATCTATATTATTTTTAATATCACTTTCTACAGAGTTGCTGAATCTTCTTTGTGGATGGTTTTTTCATTGACACATCTAAAGAATTTCAACTCTCAACTGCCAAGTAGCGACAGTATTTTATATAAATTTTCTTTTGGAAGCTCATTACGGTTTCTTCATTATTTTCATCTGCTAGCAATGTTAGCCGAAGCAATTGTTTCCGATATAAACATTTGAAACCTTCATTCACAGTATTAAACGACGCAAATCCGCAGTCCCGTACGGGACCATTGGGGGTTTAAAGGTTAAAGATCAATTTTCGTAAAATCAACTCATCCTGATATGCTTCGTGAGAAATCCATATACTCCAAGTTGGGTTTGGACATGGTTAAAAAACCGATGAAGTGCACATATTTAAAATTTGCTGTAAAACAACTTTTCCATCGGCAGAACAAAATTGTGACAGAAACCTTATAGCGTTATCAGAACACACCAGACCACAGCAATCATCAGCTAATACGTCATATTATTTACTGTTTTTAAGATGTTGCTAACGCACACTATGAAACCAATGTACAAGCAAAAGCGGAAAAGTATGCTGTTCTCAAAGCGGAGACTATTCCCTTCTACCTGAAGAAACTTGATGGATTTGTTGACAAAAATAATGGACATTTCGCTCTTGGAAAAGTTAGTACAATCGAAAATAAGTATACTGGAGTATGGTTAGTATTTTATTAAGTGAAAGTTTAGTATAAATCCCACACCCTGACGTTTGGCTAGCGTTAAGACCCCATTTTAGAAAGTAAGGTCAGTATAGATCTATTCACTCCTCTAAAGGTTAACATAGAATATATTATTGATCTGTAATAGAAATTATATTACAGATCATTAATATAATTTCTGGCTATTCTTTATACATATTGACCATTTTATATGAAATATTGAATATCTAATATAAATATAATAATTTGATTTAAATACTGATCAGATAAAACTTAGGTTGGTCTGAGACATCATGCAATTGTATGATTTGCAATATAATTGTATTATTAATCGATTACTATCAAATTTCATGGAATATTGACATGTAATAATTAATTTCAAGTACATATCCACTAATTTATGTTGGATTTATAGATGTACAATTTTGAATTAATGTAAAATGTATTATAATGAATGTGTCAATTTTTGTTATACACCATTATGATTATGTGCCTAAATTTAACTGAGAAACGCTGTTCTATAGAAATTTAAACAAACCTAATTAGCTAACGTTGTGTACAAATGCATTTTTCATGCAAAGAAGATTGCAATTTGGATATCAGTTCCACTTTTGTACCTGCGAGGCGGTCAGAACAGAGAGGGGAAGTTTTTCTGTAAATTTGCAAATATATAAGCTGAAAGTCATTACAGATTATTGAAAATTCATATTCAAAGTTTTGCTTCATAAAATATAATTTAATAAATATGTAGTAAAATTATTTCAAATTCTCATCTCTGTAGTTTTTAGCTTCAAATACGTGGCTTAAAAATATCGGTTCTAAGCCTTACATTTTCTCTTATTAGCCATGTCTGCATTCTTTAAAAAATGATCTGAACCTTTATAAACAACAATAAAAGGAAATATCAGATTTATTTATTTTTCTTTTAGTCTATGTGCAAAAGCAAAAGTGCTTAAGTATGCATTTTGCAAATCGCAATACAATGTAAAGCTAAGTGAAAAACATTCTTAGATGAACCCAATATAAACATTAACAATCCTTTGTTTTTTATTCACTTTCAGTTGACATGGGCAGACATTTTCTTTGTCGGATATGAAGACTATATAAGCATGATGTGTGAGACAGACATTACCCAAAAAAATCCAAATCTCAAATCGTTGAAAGACAAGGTTCTTGCAATCCCTGAAATCGCTGAGTGGTACAAAAAGGATCATTTCTATGAATAGGTCAATCCTATAATTAGTTAAAAAATATAAAATTTTCAATTTTGTTGAAAAAATGTACCTGTTTGAATTATAGGATAATTTTATTGCTAAACTGACTACTTCATTAGAGATAGTAAATAATAAACATAATCTTATGTCATAGTATGTTTTTTTATTTCATATTCCGCCATATCGTCACAATAGGTTGGTTTGAATCAATCAACTTAACAATTTTGAAAAAGCTCTTACAAGTTTAACCATGATCTATTGGCAAAAAAAAATAATTTGAGATGTTTATTACATATTGACTTTTATATTATGACACATAGAAGTTGTGCCAATGGACCGCATTCACAGTTTTAGTGTGAATATAGTGCCTACAGCGCTCTAGGAAAAAAAATGCTTGAATATTATATTTGATTCACTGTTATTCAAACAGTTATAAAATATTTGTATCCCACGGGGATGGATTAATTGCACATGAGCTCCCTTCAAGACAACAAAATGCCCGATTGCTGTCTATCAATTGTCAACATACTGCAAACCAACTTCGGGCCGAGTTAATAATCCTGACATTCTCAAGACCATAACCTTACATGCTCTCAATTTGTTCCTACATGGCAGAATTTTTTTTTTCTTAAAACTTCTTCGTGTAGGTCATATAAGTCACCAGTTTCAAGGACTGTTCTGCTGAATGCATTGCCTAGAGAAGTGGACATTTGTTTAATTTTTTTTGTATTCTTTAATGTGTATTATGTATTTTTATTTTAATTATATTTGTCAAGTGCATAACGAACTGGCGTCAGCCGTAATACCATGTACGGTTATTTTTATTTTTAAACAGTAAATAGATACGTATACTTAGCTTCGAGAACAGATGCTTGGGTTGGATAATGGGGGTGAAATGGTTTGATTTTGTGAGGAATACGGAGATAAGGGAACGTATAAGACAGCGCCCTGTCACGTCAGTGGTTATGGAGAGACGTTGGAACTGGCTGGGTCACCTACTGTGGATGCCTCCGGAAAGCCTCAATCCTGCCTGTCTCTTCTTTTGAACGGTGGGATTCAGGCGCCCTGGACGTCCATTGTGTACTATCCATAGGATGTATTCGGCGGATCTGAGTGATGCTAACATGTCATGGAAGGAAGCAAAGCAATTGGCAGGAAACAGAGAAACTTGGAGGTGCCGCGTGGCGGCCATATGCTTCACATAGGGAGCGAAATAGTGGTAGAAAACCAACTTGATCCTAAGCCATTTTGCATACAAGGTTCAAATGCCCGAAAGGACAATTTCATACATTGGATTTTCAATTGATTAATAAATCTGGAAAGAAAAATGCATCTGTAGGAATGAATGTTCAATCCTCAAAAACAGCGCTTAGAAAGAGTGGTGTCCTTGAACTCATTGCGATTGAAGTTGTCCTCATAGTTTATATTAAGAGTAAATCCTTATGAAAAAGTCTATATAGATTTCATGTTTCAAGTAGGGAAGAGATGCAGACATATCTAAAAAATTAAAAAATTCAACAATATTTATTATAATAATGAATCCTAAATACCTAAAATAAAATCAACCTCTCACGTGTTGTACGGTTGTTTTTCAAGTTAATTTTTATTCTAGTTAAATATATATCATTCTCTGATAAGATAATACAAACCGAGACATATTGCAAGTAACGGTTGTTTACTCAATAACGAGTTTTTGATGTATTTATATCTGTTGATGGGCTGTGCTTTGATTATTTTTTTATCTGTAAATAATCAATACACACAACATTTTGAATCCATTATATAACAAAAGCATTATCTTGATAAATAATGGTAGTATATGTGTCTGAAAATCCAAATTTGAAACCATTAACATTACAGTTAGCTTGGAGTGTCGACCTGTTTCGTTTGAAGTAAATATTTTGGTAAGTAATTTCATTTAATAATTATAAATTAGTTTATAAAATCAATTTGATCATTGATCACATAACTATAATTTCTAACAACGTTAAAATAATTAATATTTACAAGTCTATGAGATTTCACTTTTAGGGTGTTCACTGTCAATACTTGGTGGAAAGGCATTATATTAATAAAAACAATAATCCTTTGTACTTCATTCCACTTTATTTAATATGTCAGGACCGGTTTCGCTCATTGCGAGCATTGTCAACTGATAAGAAATATAATTTAACAATATATATAAATAGCATTGTTAAATTATATTTCTTATCAGTTGACAATGCTCGCAATGAGCGAAACCGGTCCTGACATATTAAATAAAGTGGAATGAAGTACAAAGGATTATTGTTTTTATTAATCTATGAGATTTATTTAACTAACTGCATGTCAAGATTTAGGAGATAAAATATAACTAATTAAATGTTTAAGCAAATTTAGCTTTACAACAACTCTTAATATAATATAAGATCAAAAATACACCTATGTCCACTAAATCTCAAATCAATGAACACGTTAACTTCTAAGCTTGAAGATGGTACTGACACAGAAACATTATTCTCTAGAGACACTCCCACCGTATACACTTAAAATAGTTATAATCAGGACTGTGGAGTCAGAGTCGTGGAGTTGAGCTGTTTTAGCTGGATCACAATTAAATTGGTGCAGCATCAATGTTGTCATATTATATAATGAGCAGTGAATGTTTTAATATTATTTGAATTTAAGGCACTGGTAAAAGTAATGGTTTTATTCTGAATGCGTATTAGTTAAAAATGAGCAGTAAAGCACATCCTAACAATAACTCCTCTCAACTGTGTTCTTCTTCTTCACAATAACAGAAGTAAATATCTGTTCGGTTTTAACATCTTATGTCAATACAGTGTATCCAGAAGTATACATAGCTTAAGAGGAGGCACAGCTTAACAACATTGAATAAAAATACATGACACAAATCACCCGCTGTATTATTGTAAAAGTAATTATCTATTTAATATACAAAATAATGCAATTATTAGTGATGTTTGATAATTTGAATTAACCACATGAATTCACAATGTTTATCAATGTTTACAGATCTCTAAAGGATAACTAACTACGATACAATGCCTGAACAATATACTTTGACTTACTTCGCAATCAAGGGCGTCGCTGAACCGATCCGCCTTATGCTTTGTTATGGAAAAATAAATTTCATAGATAAACGTGTCCCTCGCAAAGATTGGCCAAAACTCAAAGAATGTAAGCCGACAGCTTTTATTTTCGATGCAACATTTTACCAGAGATTATTACTTTATGTCCAAATTGTTCGATTATGTTTTACAATGATTTTTTATTATTATTTACTCCACTGATAATTAATGTTTTTGATTCAGCTATGCCTATGGGCCAAATGCCTACCCTTGAAATTGACGGCAAAGTTCTCCATCAGAGTATGGCAATCTGTCGGTACTTAGCAAAGCAGTTTGGCATAGCAGGAAGCAACAATGATGAAGAGTTAGAAATTGAAATGATGGTTGAAACAATCAACGACTTTAGACAAAGTTAGTATACATATTTCATTGTCAAATTATTCTTATTTTTAATACAATATATAAATAGCTGTGATGTCGCAATATTAAATTCACCATATAAACCAGTGATGCACAAACCGCATGCGGCCTTTTTTGAATTTTGTAGCGGCCCTTAAATCTTTTTCTCATGTAAAACATTTATTTAATAAATGTAAGCAAGCTTTTTCTTCAATGAAGAAAAATAAATCGGTTCTTAGAAACAGGTTTATAAATATTATGTTGGTTATGAGACATGTTTTTTCTAGAAAATTTTTAATTCAGAATGAGTCTTATAATCAGTGATGTCTTGCAATCGCTGTCAAAAATCCAAAAGAAGATATTTTATTGGAAAACTTTGAAAACAATTTTTATAGAATCAGACACTGAATCTTTAGACAGTTCAGTGACTGATTTTTCATTGTAGGTATTAACTATTTATTTAAAGTCATCAAATAACTTTAATTTTCATGACTCGTAATATTATAAAATAATATCACATTTAAGGTTGATAAAAAACAAAATATTAAAAATAATATGGCAAAAATATTATCACGGGTAGGAGTTTGATTTCCTTTCTCTTTTGCTGATAAAATCACTGTGTCATAAAATTCTTACTAAAAATATATAATTTCATTTTCAGTCGTCGCTCGCGCTCATTATGAATCCAACGCGCAGGCCAGGTCAGAGAAGTTCACTACCCTCAAAGCGGAGACTCTTCCATTTTACCTGAAGAAACTTGATGATTTCGTTGCCAAAGGCAATGGATACTTCGCACTTGGAAAGGTATGCTGTTTAATCATTTTATACATTCAAAAACTACAAACAAATCTTTTCTTACTAACAAAAAAAATACATCAAATCCATGAATCGTTAGACTTAGTTTTACATTAATAGTGAGCATGACAAATTCACTTGACTTGGCCACAGCTACAAATGTTTCAATTACAACACAGTTCAAGATAAGATAGATCAACTGGTTAATTTCTTTATTACATTATCTATTTTCAGTTAACATGGGCGGACATCTTTTTTGTTGCATATGAAGATTACGTCAGTATGATGAGCTTAACAGATATCACAGAAAAATATCCTAACCTCAAAGCGTTAAAAGAAAAAGTGCTAGCGATACCCCAGATTGCTGATTGGTACAAAAAGGATCATCTCTACGAATAGATTGTTTGCAGACAAAATTCGCAAATCACTGAGAGTGAAAATTTTGAAAGAAATTTCACTAACTTACTTAATAACTGCAGAAAAGTTGCACAACGAATCTATAATAGTCATCAATATTGCTACGCATTATCGTTGTGTGTTATTATTGTCCATTATACTAATAACTTTATAAATGTACCAAATTAAAATATATAATATTAAATAGAAATTTCTTCATGAGAATATCATTTTATTAGAGTTGAATAATTGATAGTAAATTAATATTCAAACACTTTACACTTACTTTCAAAGTCCTCTGTCTACAATCAACACCGTTGTACTAAGTGACGCCGTACATGACCGACGTTTTCTTACTGTGAAAAAAAACTAGTGTGGTCTCGTTAAGTTAAGTTGAACTGCATCAAATCTACAGTCTGGCTAAACTATAGCATTTGTCGGTATCTATTGATCTTTTACACTCAATTACTTAAAAGAGAAGAAGAGAGTGCTTTCTCGTAATATCGTAAGAATCATTAATTTGAATTGAATAAAGTAATGAATTTTTTACCTTTCTTATTTTTTGATTTTCAATATTTTTGGCTTTGTCTTAAATTCTGCGCTTGATAGTATTGGCAGACATAGGTTTTCAATAAGCAAGAGTTATTCTCCACTCGTATATGGCTTTTTTCATTTCACGAGCTGATGTGCTTTCTGATAACAAGCCTATCCGCGGTCATTTTTCTGAAAGCAATAACATGTTTTGCATATTTTCATGAATTCTTGTTGTTCTCATCTGGGTGTTTTGGATCCAGCTCACTGGCAAGTCCTTCAATGAATTCAAATATCAAGTTTTTGGAAGCATATTATATTTTTGTTACTTTGAAATATTTTCTCAATCCGTCCACTTTTTCCCTAATCTATCTGATGAAGGCTGAAAACGATCTGATTTATTGATTAGTTCACAGTACGGAGAAGTTTTATTATTTTCTTTATATATTGTCAGACTATAGTTGTGCTAAATATTCTTTTCCCTTTTTAACACATTATTGGTTTGTTTTATTTTAATCAAAGCCCAAACAAAAGATGATATTAATAAATTTGAACTTATTTTATCTCAATAAATATCAAATTAAAGAACATACCTGACTTAAATCAAGCACCAATATATAAAAGAAAATACACAAAAATCTTTTAAGAATATATTTTATATTAAACACGTCTAACGAGATTTTATGCATCTTGCATCGTTCAGTGTGTAGTTTGATGTGGATAAAAAATTGTAAAAAAATCCGCATTTCTCTGGGAACCACCGAATATCTCTCGCGGACCATTTTGCCAACTGCTGCTTTACAACATGCTAGGTACTTTTTTCTACCCAAAAAGTTCCGAAATGCAAAAAATAATTCAATTCATCAGGAAATTTATTTGCAAATAAGGAAATACTAGAACACTAAGCATAAGAAACAAGAAAACCAAAATTTTTGCCAAATTACGATATTACCAAAATCCATCGCCATATTTCAAATTTCCTCTATGGTTTGTTCAAGTCTACTAGTCTATGGTTTGTTCTAATAAGATTAATTTGACATCTGGCAATTTGAAATTTTCTTGTTCGTAATTGAACTGCGTTGGTATTTACGGCATTTAGCAAGTTTTTGAATAGAAAAAAAGTAGCATGTTGTAAAACATATTTACCATAGTTTTATCTTTGCGTTTAATAATACATATATCACTTTTTGTACTTTGGTTCATAAATATCAATTGTATCCGTTAGTTGTTAATAAATCGGCTCTAAATTTAATTAAACATACTTATATGTACATATTATGAAAAATATATTGAGCATTGATCTAATCCAGAGGTGTGGAACCTTTTCTTTTCTAAATTCATTTATCTGATTCAACATAAGGTCGCAGTAAACGTTGACACTTGGGAATATTTGGCCAGCAGTTTTGAAACAATTTCATGCCAATTTCTAAAGCCCAGAAATTTGTGGATTTCCCAAAATTATCAGCGTGAGACCAATTTTTTTTAGGTCTTCCAAGAATTTTGAAATCCAAAATCCCAAGAATTTACGGATTTGCCCAAATTACCAGTGCGAGAGCTTTTTTTTAGCTCTTCCAAAAATTTTCGAATTCAAATTCTCAGGAATTTACAAAAAATAACAGAATTGGCTGATCAAGTCAAAAGGCCGCACCAGATTAGCCAAGAGGCCGCAGATTCCCCACGACTGATCTAACCCAAGCATGACAAAACTCGTTCACCAACAAGAATCAAATTAAAGTATTAAGCCACGGACCGCATTACAAAAAAAAACTTAAATAAAGAGAAGGTAAGTTATAAAATAACAATCGTACAAATGCAAGAATGTTGCAAATTAAATATTACGTACAAAGGCTGTTTAATATTTATTTTTTTTAAAAAACTCAGTATCGCAGAAAATATGCCGGCGGGCTGTGTGCTTGACATGCCTGGCCCAACCGATCCATGGCAACATTAAAATACTTGATATTTTTCCCAACTTATAAAACAAGCGGAATTTGCCGGCAAGGCGTATTTCTGTAAAGCTCATTGCAACGGTAAGTTTTACACTAGAATATTATTTACCTATCTCGTACTGCTTTCTATCTCTATACACAAGAGAGTTACGTATCACAATAAGCATATACGCTCCATTAAGTATTAACGACTTATTCACAATTACAATAGGTTAGGTGTCAAGATAATTTGGCATAAACTAAAGTTTAAAAAAAAAACAATTACGTTTTGGGCGAAGTAGCTTCTATTGGTATGTTGCAATTATTTTATTGAGAACGTAATATTTAAAAATTGACTCATTCATAATTGTATTGGTAAATTATCTTTATATAAAAATGTCCTTGAACTACCATCAATATAATTTATTATCGTCCGGCAAACACAGTTAGTTGTGTTGGTATTAACATTCCACCCATTCAACCAATCAAAAGTGGTTATTTCCTGTAGAAACATTTTTATTTTGTATGCATTTCAGTTAAATAATATAATCGATTCTTTCAATTATTGTAGGTAGGATTAATCATTATTTTATCTCGCATACTTTAAAAACTATCCTTTTTTAACAGATTGTCATGAACTTACAATGAACCAAAATGCCGACATAATTTGTCGTAAACTGAAGTTTAAAATATATATATTTTGAGCGAAATAGCTTCTAATTGCATGAAATTATTGTTATTGAGCATGTAATGTTTTTATAATTGACTCATTCAAAGTTATTATTGATAAACTGTCTTTATTTAAATGTCCTTGAACTAGCATCAATATAATTATCCTCCGGCAAACATATTTGTGTTGGTATTAACATTCCACCCATTCAACCAATCAAGTGTTAGTATTTCCTGTAAAAACAAGTTTTTTCATTGTGTACGTAAATTGTAAGTAGTTCAGTCAAATATTATTACAATCGATTATTTTCATTTCTGTTGGTAAGATTAATCATTATTTTATCTCGCATAATTTAAACACTATCTATTTACTTTTTTAACAGTTTGTCTATTTAAAATAAACCATTTTTAAATTCTTATTTATTAAAAAAAAAACTAATTAATTAACTTTTTTTTTTGATTCTTTACTTTTGATCAAAACGCTCCTCAATTTATTGGCCACACTTATTAGAAACCAATTGGAACTGATTAACAAGGCGCAAATGCCAAAATATCTGTATTATCTGTACCATTTAGGACAGTGATGCACAAACCGCGGCCCTTTTTGAATTTTGTGGCGGCCCTTAAATCTTTTTCTCAAACATTTTTTTCACGTAAAACATTTATTTAACCACTTACCGGTCCAATTGTCTTAAACAAATGTTCCAAAAAGGATCACATATTTTTTATTATGCTCGAATATCAAACACAAGTGTTATATTTTTAAAACATGCATATTTAGTGAAAGAATTCATTGTTTAGCTAACCACTAGTCCTGTTTTAGCCCTATCCTTCTATTCCTACTCTCTTTGGAAAAAGAGAGGTTGAGCAACTGAGTAACAAAAAGTTCTCATAGAAAACATTTCTGTTGAGATAAACTCCGTTAGGAGTACATATGCACCACATTGGGAGCGGACATGGAAAAAAAATCTTTCATTATTTTCCTTATGTAAAGAAGTATAGCTTCATATATTCACAAATTTTGAAAAATATTTCCCACTAGGGTAAAAGTTGTGGTGATTTTAACAAGACCACACTTTAACCAAGTTGGGCATATTCACCCTGTTGCCAATGTATTATATAACGTATATTTTTATTTCTCTCATAATACTTTTTGGTAATTTTCTCTACATTTTTAGCCTTATCAGATTCACCGTACGCTTTATTTGTTAACTCGCATTCCAATATACTTGTTACACACATTTGAACTGAAAAAATTTTATCAAAAATGATTTATGATCTAAAAAAAGATTTTGAAATCAAGTCAACAAGCAAAGCCGGTGCTGAATGTTTCAACCATTGGAATATTGTCACACTCTACCTCTAATGATTTGATTGTAAAATACTCTTACCTATTAAACTGAAACATACAATGATGCTAAATTTAATTTATATTCAAAAGTCGAAAGTCCATTATGTTGATTATGGCAAACATAACAGTCCACTTAGAATTTGAAGTTTAAACAAATGTTTCATCGCAAAAGTATTTTTATTATTTCATACTGCGCACATAATCAATCCAGTTTTTCAAACTAAATGAAACCTATCCAGTTAAGGATTACCCTATAAGCAAATAAGGCACCCGCATTTGGGGACTCCAAATCTAAGTTGCCTCAAAAAAGGCTTATATTTTATAACCCATATACTTTTTGTTCAGATTTTTATATATTTTCATGGAATTCATGGAACGTTCTTATGTTATCCGAAAATTAGGGTCTCCAAATTTTATTGCGCATGGGACAACCAAAGTGCTTAATCCGCCACTGAACCTATCCAATCCTTCTAGCACATTCTTATTACAGTGAAGCATCACATTCACCTACCATCTTATCACTGTTACATCAATCCTCTTCAAAATTCACGTTAATGTTTGTATTGTAGTTATAAATATCTTTTTTTTTAATACATGTTGAGTAAACTGATAAGGTTATGGAACACCACTTGTGCAAATAATCTTTAATTTGCTAGGTAATTGCTATGCACACATTATTTTTTATTATCTCTGTTAGTTATGATGTTTTTAGTGTAATTTTATCAATTTGTTGGCTATTCTAAAAACACTGTACAGTTTGACATTCTTTAGTAAATTAATTCCACTGACAGTAATTTAGTTGACACATATGATTTCAACAAGCCAGTTTTTTTTGACGTGTCATGGAATTAGAATGTATTGACATTGAAATCCCACAGTTGACGGTTCTAATCTGTTCCAATGAAGTTACTGATGTATATCCTCAGATAAATCAATTATTTTTTATGAAACGCAAACATATAATATTAAAAATATCTGTCTCTTTCACATAATTTGCTTTGTGATTCGCGCTCTGCCTGCACTGTGATCTGATTCAGAAGCATGTACCGCATCGCCCAATGGTGGACCTGGTTTCGGCGTATACTGCATGTGCCTCGGGAGGTTCTGAATACTGTCTTTTCTAATTCAGGTATTCGCAACCTACATGCCACATGCAGCCCATAAAGTTTTTATATGCGCCCCAAAACAATCATAGTCATTAGATGCATTTTCAAACATTTGGTATTGTTATCAATAACTCATCTAGGCGAATGAATGTTTTGGATACATTTGTATTTTTGTTTACTTATATTTATGTTACTGTTTGTTTATTCAACTGTGCAGCGCTTTAGTTTATGAGTGTAAAGCTGCACATGCGTACCTTTATTTGTACATATATATTCACCCAGTCCTCTTTTTGGATGGCACCGTTCCTTTTATTTACGCGATTCACTCAATGTTACGCAATTCTTTTCTTCAAAAAATAAATAAATAAATTAGCCAAATGAGATGAAAAATTATGAGAGTGTAATTTGTTTTGTATATATAACACTAATATTGTATTCTCTTATCAATTGATAATGTTCGCCATGACCCAAGCAGGTGAAAAAGTGCAATTAGCACAAATGAGTATTTTATTTTTTTAATATAATGCCTTTCTACCAAGTATTGACAGTGAACACCCTAAAAGTGATAATATTTCGCAACCAAAAGTATCAGCAGTGAATAACTACTAAAACGTGTATACGATTATGCATGTATACATATCGACTGTGGAAAGGAAAAAGGACGTAACATATAAAACAAATTTAAAAAATAGGTTTTATTTTGACATTACTATATTATGTATATTATGTGGTGTATTTATGTTACATATTAGTATGCAGCACACATAACGTAACAAAAATCAGTATTTGGCCCAGATGAAAAAAAGATTGAGTAATATCTGCCAATGACATGACGGATGGAATGAAGCAAAAAGATTGGCTGAAAATGTTCACATCTAGGCAATGTATTGATCATTCGAACAGTCCTTTACCCTGAAAAACAAGTGTTAATAAGAGAATATATGTATGGGGAGTGGAGTGTAACCCTAATATAGGTGAGCTTGCAGTGCCACATTATAATATGAATTAAACACAATGTTTATTTTCTTTTTAGGTATCAATCTCAGAATAAGTCATGGCTCCTAAATACAGATTGTCCTACTTCCCCATCAAAGCTCTCGCTGAACCTATCCGCTTGCTGCTTTCTTATGGCAACATAGAATTTGAAGACAGGCGTATTCCTAGTGAGGAATGGCCCAAGCACAAAGAATGTAAGAAACAATAACTCCAGACAATCAAATATTTTTAGTAGATGTCCCTTGAAATTAAAGACTCCGTGACCTAAATCAGTAGCTCTTGTTTTTTAAATCACCGTTTACTAGTTTAAAAGGGTGACCATAAACAGTCAAGACGCCTTTTAATCTTTGTCTATTTTTCCAGAATGGCTTTTTTTTTTTACCACCCATAGAAAAATGTTTACAGAGATTTGCATAAATTCAAATCATTATGCATGTGTACTCATTCCAGTCAAAATCTTGATTTGTTCTCTGATTTCCTAATGGCTTTATTAATTACTTTTTTTTTGATTATCAGAATTCCCGAACAAATGAAATATTTCGAGTAGGCTAAATATAAGGCGATATTACTTCAAATCCATCGTGGTTGTGATTTTTTTGAATTTTGCACAGCATTCAATTCTTATATTTTCATCCTTATCTCGTAGTAATATGAACTAAAATAATTAATTCTCCTGAATGCATCAAATCTTTTTTTCATTAAAAAAATGTTCTTATCTTCCAGCTATGCCTATGGGTCAAATGCCTGTTCTTGAGATTGACGACAAAGTTCTTCACCAGAGCTTGGCCATCTGCCGATATTTGGCTAAACAAGTCGGCATCGCTGGCAACAACGATCTTGAGGCACTCGAGATTGATATGATCGTCGACACCATCAACGACTTCAGGCAAAGTAAAGCTTTTGTTAATTTATTAATTTCTGCGCTATTTCTTTTTGACATATATTTTTATTTAACCATGTTCGCTTCTGATGTGTAGAATATGCAGTGGTGGATTACCCTATAAGCAAATGAGGCACACGCCTAAAAATAGCTTATATAATACATATAATTTAAACAAGGCCTCCGAATATTATTGTTCCTGGAGCCTCCCGTGTGCTTAATCCGCCACTGTGAATATGGACTCTTAGTAGAGTTTATCACCACAGAAATTTGTTCAATCAACTGTTGCTCGACCTCTCTTGGTCATTGAGAGTGGGAATGGAAGGATAGGGCTAATGGTTTTCGGATTGTATGGCCATCGCAGACATCCATGCTTTCATAAATCGGTGGAAAAATCAATTTATGAAACTATCTATGGTACTCCTTCTGAGATTTAACCTCGTGAGCACCTCAATCAATGTCAAAGAGAGAAACTTTTATAAGAATTTCAAATTCATTTAACCTCCTATTTAAGTTGGACAAATACTTCAAAATTCAATCATGACTTGTAAATATGTAATAACCAGTGTTCCCTCTAAGCTGTGCGCGTGTATTAGAACAGAGCGCACAAAAGTTAAACCAGCTATACCACCACCAGAATAAATTAATGGTCATTATATAGTGTTGTTAATTATTGTCATTATGAAAAATAACCATTTCGTTAAGTAGGTCTAAATACCATTATGTGGCGCACAAACTTTTTAATTTCCTTTCAAAGTTGCACAGCCAATTTATTTTGCGCACATAACCTTTGGAAAATTAGAGGAAACATTGGTAATAACCACCTTTTAGGTTTTAACTGTCGATTCTTTGTTGAAAAGCTCACTTTATTTACTTTTTGTGCAAAATTTTCGCCGGGGGTGACTTTTTGAATAATCTACACATCGTCGCTGTCAGACCAATATCTGATATATGCAAAAAGTTTTACTTTGAGATATTGAATACAAACTGAGTTTTTATTCGGCAATATTCTGGCTGATGCACATAGAATTTTTTTTTAGCGACCACAGTTCACTGTATAATGCTTAGTCACATAGCAGTCTTTTTTTATACATAATTTGATTAGTAAAACTAATCATAATAGTCGAAATCTTCAAAAAGTGCACGAAACAGATATTAGTTTGACAACGATGATATCTTTTTAATCTATAAGTGTACATATATATATATATATATATATATATATGTGAAATTTTCAGAAATTAACGTATGCTCTGTACGCCAAAAGGCGTCAACAGTTCATAATGGTTAAGGAGAAACTTTCGCCAAAAGGGGTCAGCGGGTCATAAAGTTTTAAGGAAATTTGATAAAACTGTTGTACCCCTTTTTTTCATATTACAGAAGTTGGAACAGTGCACTACGAGACCAATGAAGAAGTGAAGAAAACTAAAATGGCCGTTATCCAAGCTGAAGTTATTCCATTCTATTTGAAGAAACTCGATGCTATCGTTGCAGCCAACAATGGGTACTTTGCCCTTGGAAAGGTAACATATTTATTTTGAAAAATTTACTAGTTTAATGTACAAAAGAAGAGCAAAACAAATATTTTTTCACATTTTATATTGCTCTACGTTAATTCTTTGTAAGTCATGGTATTTCACAAAAGAATACAAAACTTTGAAGATTTCTAGGGTTAGATTAGTTCGATCTTGTCAAATATTTGAAGATAAGAAAGTCAAATAAACTAAAATTGAAAAGTAGAAACGAATTGCCTTGGACCATTACTTTGAATATTCCACGGGAATATGAATTCTGTCTGTCTTCCGTTCATTTTGTCATTCAATAGTTCTAGAAGACGGCTGATAACTATTCATAGAATGTACTTTGGTATGTTAGTACGTATGTACTTTGTTATGTTAGTATGTATGTACTTTGTATGTTAGTGACACTGGCAAGACTTGGGATAACGTAAAGGTTAGCAGGGGTTGCATATTCTTACGGGCACTGAGTAGTACGCATATCGATTGTCCAGTTGGACTACTCGATTAACCTGTTTTGAGATAATGAAAAAGGCAATATTCCAATGGTCACCGTAAAATAAGTATTATTAATCACTGGCCGAGATTTATATTAATACATTAAATGCGGGAAAGGTATTAATACCCGTTATCTCAACTGATGGTTAAATGCGGGAAGGGTATTTTTACCTTTTATGTTATCTGATGTTTAACGTCGGGTAGGGTATTTATACTCATTCTTTTCTACAAGCATTTGACTTTGTCTTGCTTTTGAGGTTCGATTGAACAATTTTACAAAAGTAAACACATATTTAAGAAACAGAGTTACCACAAACTACCTTCATTTTTTAGAATAAATAATGTTTATTTATTTTGCAAAATCCACATAAATTTGCAATTATATTGCATATTCGCTAGCATATAAGGTTTGATATGACCTAGATTTATAAAAATGAACACATTCAAGAAACAGGAAATTTTTTAATTTAAATAACGTATGTGTAATTGTTTTAATGTGTATTTTTAAGTGTTAGACATAATTAAAAATTAGTGTAAGAAGTTCTAAAACTTTTCGATGATTTTACTGGTGGTGCTATACTTGGTGAGTACCATATCGAAAAAAATATATATATATATGTTGGATATTTTAAAAGTTATGCCATTTTATGTAAATACATGTTTTTTACGCGCGACCTCGATTTTTTGCCCGCATTAGGGTATCAGCGGTGCGCGAATCTCGCCCGAAATTAATGTGTTAACAGGTGTTTACTGATTAGATGCTTGGATCGGGTTCAGTAGTAGGACATTATGAAATATTTGTCTAATGACCCAAAAATACCAACTTTTGTTGAATTCTTTAGAAGATTATTGCCATTAGCATATTTTTGGTGCCATTTTTAATCATGTGATTACTGGACACAATAGGACGCAATATTTTACACATAAATGATATTTATCTCCAATTTCGATTTTTTTGATTTCTCTGACTAATGAATTTAAAGATTAGATTATATCGAAAAGGAAGATGAATTCTTTTTTATTACAGTGGACAGATATCATCACCTTGGTATGTCACGGTTCCATTAAAGATTGTACTACAATACTGTTTTTATTTATTTTAGTTGAGTCTGGCAGAATTCTTCTTTGTTGGAATTTCCGACTACTTGAACTTCATCTGTCAACAAGACATCACAAAAGATAATCCCAATCTGAAGGCATTGAAAGAGAAATTCCTCGCCCTGCCTGCCATTGTAGAATGGTACAAGAAAGCTCCTAAAACTGATTTTTAAAAACTTACTATTAATAGTAATCAATAAATGTGCCTCGAAAGTTTCTGAGAAACTGCTTTATTATTTTTAATCATATACAATATTCTATAACGGCAAATAGTTTTATTTTCTGTTTCCAACAAAACACTTTTTCAATTGAAATAAATTTTTAATCTTTTAATCATTGTTTTATTACTCGATATTAATAAATTGTGATGGTGAAATATAATACAGTCCTATTCATTTAATTTCCTGGTGTTTCATGGTATCCATGAAATAAAAGAACAAGGTTGCCAAGTTCTTTGTAATAATTCTCAACACATTCATCATGTATAAAAAATCTTATTTATGCAGATATATTTTGATTGATGAAATGATTTCACAAAAAAATACTAGATAATTTATATTTTTTACAAAGATACCAATTAGTAATTATTAAACATATGCAAACCCATTTGCAGTTTATCCAAAAAGATTGGCTTTTATTTTATGTTTGCATTTGACATTTCTGAGATAATTCTAACACTTTGTAACAAACAAAAATCTCATCACAATATGAGATACGCCATGCCGTGGAAAGTGTGAAGCTATTGCTACAGTCCCACCACCCTTAGATACTAGTTAGACATATTAGAGTGAGAGGAAAGGGATGAACGAGTTCACTCTCTTTTGCCCAGCACCTCTTGTAAAACTTTCATGACGGCCAGTTCTATTTCATTAGTCTTATGGGTGGTTAGGCTCTCGCTGCTTTATTGCCAGTAAAATTCTAATAAAATTCATTGGAAACTACTTTTCAACGAATCGAACGCCATTCACGCCTAGTTACACGGGTCTTTGGTTAAGTGAGTTCGAAACCTATTGCAGACAGTTTCATAATATTGGTTTCTGTTGCAAGGTGTAATGAAAAAAATTCACTCCTAGAAATTCGAACCTAAAATCAGGACGTAGCAAGGGGCGATCTATTCATGCATACCTATTTCTAAAATGTATGATTTTGGACTGTTTAAATCTTGTTGCATCTGCCATCGCTGAATTAAGACCACGTTCTTTAAATTCATGATGGAAAACAGTGTTACAGTTGACAAAACCATTGAAACATCGGCGATATCAGCTGAAATTATATTTTTAGCACATGAACATGGAGGAGAAGGGTTTGATACCTTTAATGAAAATGATATAGATGAATTACTTATGGGTTATGGCATAACATTATGCCTTAAGTGACTATTATGTCATTAATTTAACTTTAACTATTGACAAAGAACCAGAAAACGATAAAAGAAATAGAAGAAGTTCCACTTCCCTTCACTGCGAAAATAGTTCAAGAAGGTCTCCAACTTAGAAATTCATTTCATTCTACATTATTCAAATTCTGAAAGCGCATTTATGTTTAAACAAACTACCAAAAAAATAAATCATCGAAAAAAGAAAATCCGAACAAACTTTCATCACTAATCAACACAGAACGATAGCGTAATTGACAATAATTCAATGAGTAAAGAACCATCGTCTTTTGATATTGATGAGCATACTATTTCCTCTGAAGAGAGTGATTTCGAAACACACTAAGCATTGTCATACAGTGAAGATAGTTTTACTTAAAATGTTACTAAAGTGAAACAATAACCAACAATTTTATTTTCTAATGAAAAATATGTTTAACTAATTTTTACAATGTGTTTTTCTCCTAATTTTCCTAACTTATTTTATATGATTCTTGGTATATTTTAACTTGCTGTTTCAAAGTTATGCGGATTTTAAAATTCATCAAACGTATCCCCACTTTTTCTATGGAAGTCAAGTCTTTTTTTATGCGATATATTGTGGAACGCATCTACCACATAAAAAGAGGATTGACTACCTATAAATATAATTCACCTTTATGAATAGAAAGGTGCACAAAGAATTCTTTCGAGGAAAATGTTTATTTTACCAAATTCAAATTTTTGTCTTTGACTCATTTTAATTATTATTATTTAATTGCATAATTTAAAACTAAACTTGAAAAGCAGTGAAATGCTTTTTATAAATTATCTTGAATAATATAGAGACATCTTGAATTTGGTACAATATTCTTTATTTGATTTGGTTTGGTTGGTATCAACATTTTTAGATTGCCATAAAATAGAATCTATGTTACCCCACATTTTATCAGCAACAATCTTGAGATGCAAAGATAAACGGTATAGTGGGTTCATTCTCAGATCAAATATTTATTTAATGGATGCAATATCAATTGCATAGATCAACATTTGTAATCAAGTAGAATTTAGCAAAAGAGAAAAATTTTATAGTACATGTATGCAAGTGTCCTGTCTAAACAATCATATGCGATTTTTCTCGAGATCGTGACGTGACGTGCCGCGCCGTACTCGCTCGTGAAGTTATTGACGTTATTGTTTATCAGCATTTTTTGGGTTAAAGTCCAACAAAACTTGTTTTAAGTTTGCGTAATTATTTTTCCGGGCTACTGCTACAGTGATCGCAGCTCATCGTTCATCAGTGTGAAAGTTTTATTCGTAATTACAAGTACTCGAGAATGGCTAACAGGAAAGTTTACGTTGTCGGTGTAGGAATGACCAAATTTGAGAAGCCTGGCAGAAGAGATGATTATGATTATCCCGAAATGGCCAAAGAGGCTGTAAACAAAGCTCTCGGCGACGCTAACGTTTCTTACAGTGATGTGAAACAGGCCTGCGTCGGCTATGTTTATGGAGATTCGACTTGCGGTCAAAGATGCCTCTATGAAATCGGAATGACAGGTATACCTATTTACAACGTCAACAATAATTGCGCGACCGGGTCTTCCGCCCTTGCTTTAGCCAAACAATTAATCCAATCCGGTAACGACTGCGTGCTGGCGTTGGGATTCGAAAAGATGGAGCGAGGCTCTCTGACTTCCAAATACACAGACCGCACGAACCCGCTAGATAAACACGTAGAAAAAATGATCGACATGTCAGGCATCGACGGATCTCCGATCGCCGCGCAGCTTTTCGGGAACGCAGGCATCGAGCACATGAAAAAATATGGAACAACACCGACCCATTTCGCTAAAATAGCTTGGAAAAATCATAAACATTCTGTAAACAATCCATACTCACAGTTCAGAGACGAGTATAGCCTCCAACAAATATTAGATTCGCCTAAAGTATTCGGGCCTCTTACAAAATTGCAATGCTGTCCTACCAGTGACGGAGCGGCGGCAGTCATATTGGCCAGCGAAGAGTTCGTTCTCAAGCACGGATTAAAATCTCGTGCAGTGGAAATATTAGGAATGGAAATGGCCACAGATCCTTCCTCTTCACTCTCAGACAGCAACATCAAAGTGGTAGGATTTGACATGACTTTGTTAGCAGCTAAAAGATTATTTAACAATGTCGGTCTAACACCTGAAGACGTCGATGTGGTGGAATTACATGACTGTTTCTCTGCTAATGAATTGATAACTTATGAAGCGCTGGGTCTGTGCCCGGTAGGACAGGCGGGTGCTTTTATCGACGCTGGCAATAACACATATGGAGGTAAATATGTGGTGAATCCAAGCGGAGGATTGATTTCAAAAGGACATCCTTTAGGAGCTACAGGGTTAGCCCAGTGCTCAGAATTAGTTTGGCAGCTTAGGGGAGAAGCTGACAAAAGACAGGTACGTCTTAAAAAAAACTTTTTTTTAACTATTCTCATAGATTCAATTGTAACGAGTTTGTAAATTGCACAATATTCATTTGGAAAATTGGGCTATATTTTGCTGATCTTGCAATCATTAAATTTAAAATATTGACATATAAAGTAGCTTCATTCTTAACTTGATAACCCGTTTACTACAAATTTACGATTCTCTATAGAACTGGTAATAATTAAAATCATCATGGCTGACTTATGACACATACCTAGTCTAGAATATTTTTCTGAAGATATAAATTCCTTACCCGGGCCCTGCCTGAACCCGGCTGGGTAAGGGCCCGTACAGACCTCTAGTGTGTGCGAACCATCAACTTCTTTTAGTAGTAAATTTTCAGCAAAGTAAAAAATGTGTGCAAATATAAAAATTTGGTGAAACAAACTTATTTTTATAATATTTCTATTTGCAGCCTTGTGCAGGGATGGAAAAATGTGTGCGGGCACATTTTGAGAGGTGTGCGCGCGCACACCTTAGGGGGAACATTGCTCAACACGCCAGAAACGAGTTATCTATCTGTCAATAACTAATTAAATTATTGCAAATAGTTATAAATTAATTATAGCTGGCTTGCTAGGTAATTACTATTAATTATCTACGGCAGCTAAAAGACTAAAAAAACAGTAAATTCCTAGAATTCATAAATTTTAAAAATGTGCATAGAATCAAGGCTGTAGTTAGGGGCTGGTGAATAAGTTGATCGTCTTGGCCGCTAGAGGAGCATAGGAACACCAAAATGGTCCCAGGAATTTTTAGAAAAATGCAAAATCTAACCCTTGCTCTAAGCTCCAAAGGGCCTCGCTACAGCCTCAATGGAAACAATGCTCGGTTGTACAGTTCTATTTTAAATAACGTTTTGTTATAAGCATATGTCAACTAGGTCAAAAATTCTCTGAAGGTCACTTTAGTTAAGAATTAAATATCATTTTAAAATTCCAAAGTCTGCCGAAAGTATTTCTTATTAAATGGACTGCATAAACTTTATTTTTTTCTAATATAATAATGTAAATGGTGAGCAGGTAGGTACCTTAAATTCATTACATGTTGAGATTTGTATGAGTTGATAAATATCCCTTGAGTCACACATAAAAAAAATTGAATAACAAGTATTTTTATTTTGATAATTTTTTTGAGCTAATAAAAAGAAATGTTAAACATAATTTAAATAACTACTTAAATTTTGGATTATATTTTCAATAGTTACAAAATAAAACAGGTTTTTAATATGGACTTGTGATTAGAACACATGTGAACTCAATGTGTTTGTTTTTTTTCCTTTGTTACTTTTAAGTCAGATGTGGGTGAATTATTTTTACTTTATCTATCTATTTTAACATAAAAATCACACTACAAAGACAAGAAACCGTCATTCAAAGCATGATTTCAAACAAACAGTGACTGGGCTGTTGCTGCATTGTGATCGCGTTAAACGGACTTCAGCAGCTATAATTTACACTAAGTATGGCTTAGACTTTGGGGAAAAAACTACAAGATTCAATCTAATATTTCAAACAAAAAAAATGGAAAAATGATTATTCTGAACTCAAAATATTCCCCAGCTTACAAAGAATTGATTGGCATCTAAATCTCCAAAAAAGACAATAGTGCATATGATATTTATCAACTCATATGTTGTATATGAGGCTATTATTTGCAAAACCTAAATAACTAGCTGTAAACCCGTTGCCCAGCAACGTGAGATTTTTGTTGCATTGTGTTTAATTTTATTTAGTTTAATTTAATTTAATTTATTTTATTTTATTTCATTTTATTTTATTTCATTTTATTTTAATTTATTTTTATTTTATTTTAATTTATTTTATATTATTTTATTTAAAAAAGTGGAGACTGGAAGGTCGAGGACACCTTACACTCAACTGTACACTCAAACGGACCTTATCGGCTATTAATATATAGATGGTGGAAAAATAAATCTTGTATTTCATTTTGTAAAACAATACACAATTTTATAGTATTTTTAGTTTTACGTTACTTGGTTTGAGACTGCTTTCTAAAAGTACTTTAAGACAATACCATCATGCTGGGCGTCATTACCACCAAAAAAAATCCTTTGCTCTTTTATAAGCATTTCATTATGCATTTCTTTTATTCGAGGCGGTAATTTTACTTTGCTTTAAGCTTAAGAACAGTGTTAGTATTTTGTTTGAAATACTGTTATATCAACCCGAGTAAAGGTTATAAGTCAATTCCCTTAAGAGTTCATTTTACAAGTCTTAGAAATATTCTACTTTATTAATAAATCATTTTAGATAAATAGAAAGACATTAACCCTCCAAGGACGAGCGTCACCATATGGTCACACAAAACACCGTTGTCTATTGATCCCACTATTCATACTTTTTCTACCTGAATATCGTTGCTTTCGCTCATATTTGGTTAAGAAGGGTACGGACTACAGTTAGTCATCAGCCGTGGGAACAGGAACGGTCTCTAAAAGCACATGTGATTTTTTGAATTTCCGTTTTTTTTAATTTACTTTTTGAAACTGTTAGATATTTTTTTATAAAAACATAAAATTATTTACAGTTATTTTGCTAATATATTTGTTTTGAAATTATGTTGATCTAAAGAGGTCAAATTGTAAATATTTTTAAAAAAATCACGTTTAGCTATATTTCAACCCCGAATGTTTGCAAGCCCATACGGTCACTTTTGTCCTTACTACTGTCCGTACTCAATATTACACGGTAATAAAAGGATGAGCATGACCATATAGTCATGCGGAGTTTCTATACAACGACTTTGCGTTTTTTTTTTTTTTAATTTTGGATAGGAATAAAAGTTATCCGTGACTTCAATGTGGCTTAGAAAATATTTTTTTTATCGGAAAAAAGCTCTCGTCTCTGGAGGGTTAAAGAAAAACATACATATATTGAAAATAAATACTTGCCTTAAAAAAACAATCCCAACTCAAATGGCTCAATAACTTTGTTGAAAAGATATGAGCAGATAAATGAAGACATTATTTCAGAATGTATAGTATTCAACAAACTCAACTAGGAAAATTCAGATTATATTACTTCTCTTAATTTATATCCTGCCTTTAATAATTCAGTTACATTAATTCGAATTTATTGTCAGCGACCAGTACAACTTGATTTCTCTTTGTTGTATTTACATATTAGCAGTGGCAGCCGGTCAATGTGGCATTGGATCAATGCACCCCTTGTATATGCAGGGGCGGTTATATCTCATGAAATAATATTCGAACATAACATTTATATCATTCACTCATTTTAAATTCTTCATGTATTTATTGTCTATAATAAATATTTTAGAAAATAAATACACGAAGAATTTAAGTGAATGGTATAAATGTTATGTTTGAATATTATTTCATGAGATATAACCGCCCCTGCATAAACAAGGGGTGCATTGATCCAATGCCACATTGACCGGCCGCCACTGCATATTAGTATCATTTATTTGTAAGAGGTAATAAACATTTAAGTACTAGTCAATTTAGTGCCTCGTATTTTGTATCTTTATGTAAATTCCTTTCATATTTCCATTACCAATTATTTGTTACACCCTTAATACTTTAACTTGGTTCAGTATAAACAGCACTGCATTAATGTAATATATATTCTTATCAGTCTAGTCAGAATCAAAACCGGTGCAAATCACATTGAATACATGTGGAATTAGTAATAGTGTGTATAAATTCTTAAATATAATTCTTTTCCATTGAGTATTGACAGCAAACAGCTCAAAAGTGATTACATTAAATCATTTGCTTACCTGTATATCTTTACTAGGCCAAGTTTAATACCAGCTTCTTAAAATTAATATATATTTGCCATTTTCAGGTACCAGGTGCCAAAATAGGTCTCCAGCACAATTTGGGATTGGGCGGAGCGGTAGTCGTAGCTCTTTACAAAAAAGGTTTCACCCCCGCAATCTCGAGAAGGTCAGCGGTGGCTGCTTCCCCGGAAGGCTTCCAGGCTCACAAATACATGCTCATATTAGAAATGGCGATGATGGAAGACAAAGACAATCTGATAGAAAAGGTCAGAGGAATATACGGCTTCAAAGTCAAAAACGGGCCGGGAGGATCTGAAGGTTATTGGGTTATCAATGCCAAAGTCGGAAAAGGAAAAGTCACCTACAACGGAACGGAAAAACCAGACGTCACCTTTATTGTCAGCGACGAAGACGTCGTTGAACTCATATCAGGAAAACTCAACCCGCAGAAGGCTTTCTTCCAGGGAAAAATTAAAGTTCAAGGAAATATGGGATTGGCGATGAAACTGACCGATTTGCAGAAATCGGCTGCCAAACGTATCGAAGAACTACGTTCCAAGCTTTAAGGAAGACTACAACAAAGTTCAATCATCTTTCTTCTGGTTGCAGTTATCGAATTAAAACAGTTAAAAGGTGAAGGTAGTAATTTGTTATATTAAACATTGATATGTTAGGTACGATAGAAATGATATTCCGACAAGTGATTGAAATGTGATAATACGAGTGGAGAGTTGCAATTAAACTCGTTACATGAAATGATATTCCAGACTTGGGACTTAAAAAACACCTCATCAATTTCGCCAATGAAATAATTAGACGTTCACTACACTGATAATTTGTAATCAATCTTTTTAAGTGCAATGACCTAAAATCATGAACGGGGTATCTGGATACACATTTCCTTACTGTGCGAGTAACAACTATTGTTATTTTAGTCTACTCATTTAGCGTCCATTTTATATTATCTATATATATCATATTTAAAAAGTATGCTGTATAAAATTTACATATTTTAAATATTCAATTTGAGAATTAATATTATTTATCATAATTAATTTGATACTCTGTATATTATTTTTTAGAGTATTTATGTTTCATAATATATTTTAGAATGGCTTTTCCTTTTATGAATATTCAAATTACGTATTTAAAAGATTTTTACGCATAACACTGCTCAAAATTTCAAAAAAAATTGTGTAGTGTAACCTTAAGTTTGCTCTTGAATTGACAGAGTAACTTACCTTGCATCGTTATCTATCGAGAAGACTTTGCACATAATTTTATCAAAATTGCTATGATAAGAACAAAGTTTATTCAACTGCTTGTTGCAAGTCACAATATTATATAAAAAATATGGCGCTGGCGTTCTGCTGCAGTATTGATGGTTTTTAGTATCACAATAAAATTCAACCATCTAAAGACGACCCACGACAGTAGCATAATCGAAATAATTATTTATTACAAATTGACTGGAAGGTGTGAATTTATTTTGTTTGCAAAACAAGAGCGTACTAATTAAATATCTGCCAAAAATGTGATCGATTTCTTGTACCTTCGGCTTCATTTATATAATCCCTTAAAATAAGCTCCAAGTTTAGATAATAAATATTTTGAAAAACAATTGTTGTTTATCTCCTTTTTTTTAATGTTGTCAATTGTAGATAATTATTTATATAATTGATCACTTATTATAAATTCAATTTTGTGATTAGATCACATCACTTTGTGTTATAATAAACATACCTATATGGATTATGTTGGAAAAATATATGATTTAGTTGTGATGGTATCCCCAATGGTGATGGTATGTCACAGATTAGAATTCTTTTTTACTATTTTTATACATGTATTGTTTCATAATGCAGATAATATGTTTGTACTGTTGAATATAATATGATAAAGAATTTTATATTAATTTGTTTAATCATTATTAACCCACTTTATCTTTTGTGTTCAAATTGAGGTATTAAAATAGCATTTGATAATGCCCTATAAAGACCTCGATTTCAGCCCAACGCTTTACACACCTGCAAAAAATAGTATTTTTAAAAAGTTTACTTTATTCTACTTTTTTAAAATTCAATAAATTGTATTGACTCAGAGTGGACTGGGGGCATCTAAAGAAAAGTTATTTTACAAGAACTGACATGGGATATAATTTAAGATTTCGACTGAAGGTGCTTGGTGGAATTTCAATATTAAATTTAAACGATTCAAATTTGATATGGGATACAGCAATACAGGGATTTTACAGATACTAAAACTGAATAGGACAAATATAAATGTTCAGTGATGACCATTCGACTGCACAACCGACAAAGGAGATTTTTGTGATGGTGTTTTTAATACCTCTCAATAGATCTTACTTCATATTGGTCATCGATGGGTTTGTTTTTCAAGTACAGCCACCGAGGATAGATTTTTATGTATTACATATGATTACAAATATTGAAAAAGTGGCTTAACTCTCATTTTTGATACATTTTATTGAATATCTTTCGCATATATATAATATGCTTTTCATTTACATTTAAATGCCATACAGTAATGTTAAATAACACAGAATCTCTAAACATGATCTATTTATCACTTTTGTATAGTTCTGGTTTTTGTTTTTTTATCAGAAAATGATCCGTCCCATAAACAAATCACTTTTCGGCAATGAGTAAAAAAATTGTTTGAATGTGTATCGGAAAGATTTTAATAAAGCCACTAAGAAGTGGTGGAGTCACAGCATTGATTGAACGAAAAAATATTTCCAACATTTAAGGCCAATTGATTGATCATTTTGTTTTTATCGCAGTATGTTTGTAAGTGATAACAGATAAAACCAGTGTTTTTCTTTGTAACCCATGTCCGTTCCAAATGTGGAGCATGTGGCTTTCTTTATCGAGGTTTCTCAACATAAGTTTTTTTATAAGAACTGCTTAACCTTTTTTTTAAAACAATATATCAAGCATTAGACAGCAGAGTAAGTCTATGGACCTGGTGTTCTTTTGTATTAGGACATTAACTTATGAGCAATACGGTACCCGTCACATAACAATAAAAAAAAACCTTAGATGTGGACAAAAAGCAAATGGTTTCAAAGAAAAAATCAAAATAAAATTTCGCAAATATTGATTTGAAACATTGAAAATGTAGAGAAAATGGTGCCAGTACGCCACGCCGTTCCACCGCGTTACATGGGAACAAAGTTCTAGATAAAACCAATAAAGAAATCACAGAAAAGGTACATTGTTATACCATTTCAAGGCCAGATGCAATCATGGAAACGCAGAATCTTGTATAATGTACATTCATCATGTATAAGAAAAAACTTGCGATATCGTATTCAACATTACCTCTGGACAGGAGTGGAAAAAAATAGTATTGAGTAAAGTTTATGAATAAGACCTGCATGATGCACATTATGATGTGATATCAGAGTGCACCAGCATTATCAAATTTATTAGAATCTAGAAACTAATTAGGGTGGGTCTCTAATGCTAAACATAATGATTGTGTTTGGTTTCTTCGGTTGGTATAACATAAATGTAATAATTACAGCTGTGTTTTACATACTTGATGTTTCAAAACCAGTGGCGGCCGGTCAATGTGACATTGGATCAATGCACCCCTTGTATATGCAGGGGCGGTTATATTTCATGAAATAATGTTCAAACATAACATTTATACCATTCACTCATTTTAGATTCTTCATGTATTTATTTTATTGTCTCCCCCGAATCCACATGATAAGCCACGGGTTCCCAACCTGGGGGTCGCCAACTTTTTTCGATTTTGGATTTGAACAACAAAATAACGAAAAAGTGTACCAAATCGAGGATTTCAAATTCCTCGGGGGGTCGCTTAGTCACATGGCTTTTAAAAAAGGGGTCGCCACCCGTTAGGGAACCTATGTGATAAGCCAAGTAAGCGTCGAGTCCTGGAACCGTGTTTTCACGTGATACGCTATCCTTTCAAATAAAACCATAATTGTGATATTTAGCAACTTTTTTTAAAAAGTCTCAACCATTATGACAGATGCTTAATCATTCAATTATTAATTTCATTAAAAATAGATACCGATTCTACCAACCAAAATTATATTTTATTTGATGCGTCCATTAGCCATTTCGATATGAATTTAAAATTTGGATAACCCACAAAGCAGTATCCTAGGGAACATCACTAAAAACATTTTGATACTAATAAGCAACAAAAAAAATAGGTCCGGTTTTCTTGTGAAGGTTCTAACCTTCAAAAGAAGAGACAGTTTTACTCGATTTGGGCCAGAGTCGAATATGCTTCACAACATTCTAACGCACTCTTGATTGATGAGATAAATCATAATAGGTAACTAAGTTAGATGGTGAACATATTTGACGTAACAAAACAAACGTGGTTATCTCCACCATACATGAAACTGAGTAAATCACCTTTTTTTATTTGCATAGTCAATGTTGTGCTATTTTTTAATCATGGTTTCCATTTACCAATTCGGTTTGAACAATTTTATTAGAACAGTTATTAATCAAAATTCATTAATAAACAAGAAATTTTTCAGATAGCCACGTTTGATTTAACTTTTGATATTTCTGGATTTGACCAGTTTCGAAACAACTTCTCTTGAAAATGAGCATTTTTGATTAGTACTGAAATATGTATATCTAGGTAAATCGAAAACAGGGCTGTGCCAAAACAAATTTTCACGATATTTCTTCATTGAATATCTTTTAGCTTACATTTTAAAATTAATACTTTTAGTCAGAAATTCATATTTTTATATTTTATTCACATTCTATATATCACTGTTTATGTCAGTTGTTCATTGAAAGACATTGAGTTATTTATTTCAAACAATACAGTCAAATAAATACTCAAAGGAGATGACTAAATTTGAAAAATATCACATACTTTTACTAATACTAAAAAAATCTAGGAGACAGTATAACCATATTTGAAATAAATATTATGATATAAACAACATGAGCAGTCATACCAACCAAAAATTAAACAACCGAAGTATAATAACAGTGAAGCACTTTTAGGGTGATTATAAGCACGGTGAACATATTTATTACAACCATAACATAGTTATTATGTGTATGTTACATGAACCGTAAAAACCAAATATAAAAATCATATTAAGTATTAGAGACCCCCCCTTTATTAGGTGTGAATTAGTGGTGTTCTTTTAGATACCTCAATAGCTGATTATTGGTATATTCTCTCTCGTTTATGCTGAAATAATTTAATTGTTATTTTCTAAGCTTAAACTTAATTATGATTACCCTGTTATGAGGCACTGAAGTGATAAACTCATGCTCCCAATATCAATTGGTAAAATATAAAGTCAAGTAAAATATTTGACGATCACAGAGCAAATTAAGTTCATCAGTACTTTGCTGAGAGCGTTTTAACTATTGTGACATGCCCTCACTATTCTGAAATCACTTAAGTTTCTTTATAAGAAATACAATTTAACCAGCATTTCTTAAATAATTATTTTAATGATCTTTTGGCCTCTAGAAATTAACTTTTGTATTTTTTGCATTTTCATAATGCACAACAGTCTTGTTCCTTTAGGAAAATAAATACATCCCTTTTTAAATATATATTACGCTATTGCATTTTTAGTATATATATCTCAACGCGAAGAGAAATTATGCAAAGTATTCATAATGGCTGTAAGAATTTGAGAATATGAGAAAAATTTAAGATGATAAATACTTCTTACTTTTGTAACGAGATTGTTTCACCTTTCAAAGCCGTTAGCTATACTGAAAAAAGAAACACTACACACAATTAATAATTTTACTGAATGTATTGTGTAGTTGCCTGTTTTTCAACAATAATAATAAAACTGAATATACTTAATTTCCTCACTAAAAAAAGTAATTGGTTTGGTGTTGGAAAACTCCCCCACTTCACAGATATGACCCTAGCTCTGTTCTTCTGCATACTTCTGGCAGTTTGCTGACGGCTTGCAAACTGTTTTCGAATTAGAATCGGATTGAAAGCTTTTAGATTCTAATTCGGAAAACAGTTTGCAAACCTTCAGAAGTACGCAGAAGAACAGAGCTATTGACACCAAGATATCAACCCCTGATGGAGGAGTTTGTGATATCATCACAGCTTAAGTGTATTTTGACAGCATGAACTCTTTCATCACACAAAAGAAAGATGCCGTTAATTTAAGACAGTGTGGTTGTAGATCTGAGATTGTATTGCCCCCGTAACGCTCGCAGCGATCGACAGGTAGCCTGGTGAGAAAAATAAAATAAAGTAAAAATTTAACAATTGCAACCTTTCACAAAGCCGTTTCTGAAAATGGAAGCACAAGGAGTGGTAAATAAAACACAATTTAAAAGGCGTAATTTGGGCATATATTATATAGTAACATATGGAGGGGTACGATTCTCTGTAAAATTTGGTTGTTATTAAATAAGAATTATCCGCAAGTATATTTTGATGTATTGCATAAATACCTTAATCGGTTGACGCATTAAACCTAAGCTCTAAATTATTGACAATATTATATATTAACACTATTACATTTTGAATGCAATAATTACAGGTAAACCGCTCACACCTTGAGATCACATGAGTACTTTTAACAGCCTACGAGAGGGTCGAGCTCCGCAACCACCGTAACAAAAATATCTTAATTTAAGAAAAGGCATACGACTAAGCTTCAATTAGAACAAGTGTAGGATAAACTTCAAAGAAAACAGGGTTAGAGTCGTCGAGACTAACAATAAATAGGATTATGTAATTAGTGGTAACTGACATGCTATGTAATGTGACGAGACGTACCGTGTACGCGCGGCTGACTCATCTCGACCCCCGCTAACGTACCAAACACTCCCTTATACGTAATTATATAGAAAACCTATTCTTTAGACTACCTTTAACTGTATTACATAAAATTTACCCAATGCTGTTGACAGTTTACACAGCACCTTCAAGTTTTGTACTTTCAAATCGATTAAAATATTTTTGACAGACGCATAAACGAGTAATATAATTTTTTAACAAATAATCTGAGAAAAAAATCAACAAGTAACATCATATTATAATATATATATATGTATATATAGTTCTCTCTTAACAATTTCACCGAGTAAATAATATTATGAATCTTAAAGCATAAGAATGATTATACAAGACTCTTTTGTACATTGTTTCGAATATATAGCATGACTTCTAGAGATTATACTTGTTTTACAATAGTACGTGGAACCACACTAGTGATAACTATGTTTTTAACATAAGTACTATTTCTTTGTGAGCAACGAACTTAAGCGATCGCTTCCGATCGGCGGAAACCGCCGACGGCTCTCGCGGAACACGCGTCCGCTGACCGTTTCACACGTCAACGGGAGATTCGCAGACCCGAGTCTCCCGCCCGATTCGGCCCGATCTCCGTTCGTCACGCAAGTCTTTCCTCTACGTAAATCTTTAAGTAGGTGGGATTTCGTATTCTATCGCCTCTGTCGAGGAAGATACAGTTAAAACAATAACGGAGAACCGCTGACAGTCCGACCCGGGGCGACAGTTAACTGGCCAGATTAATTAGATTTAATGCAGCCCGCGACCGCAGTGTTCACATTACGCAGGTATAAAACGGACTCGATTATCATTTTAAGCAGTGTTCTACACGCATTATAATCGAAGGTCACTCGCACTCCGACCCGCTGCCGCTCCGACCTCGGCCGTTCTCCTCACCGTTTGCCGCACCGTCAGCGTCTCTTTTAATGTCACTTTTAACTGTCGGAGGAGGGGGGTGGCCGTTTTCACTCGGCCCATCAGAGAGGGAAGTGTCTGCGACGGCGGGAGATGTTCGTTCTGCCGCGCAGGCTTCCTGCCGTCTGATGGCTTCCGCCTGCTCGGCGATGATCTTTTCTTTCTCCTTCAATAATTCTGCCTGCTCGGCAATGATCGCCTCTTTCTCTTTCATAAGCAGAAGTTGTCGGGCAATAATTTCACTCTTCTCCTTGACTGCATCCGCTTGCTCGGCGATTATTACATCTTTCGCCCGAAGGCGCTCCGCTTGCTCTTCTAAAACCCTGTCTTTTTCCTTTAAGCTCTCAGTCTTTTCTGAAACCAGAATCTCCTTATCCCTCAAGCTGTCAGCCTGCCGGGAGATGACCAGATCTTTCTCTTTGGAGCTGTGGGACTTTCGTAAGTGCGCCTGCGCATCTCTGTCGGTGAGGGGCAGGGAGGAACAACTGTTTCGTAAGGGATCTTTTATGTCTTCTTCGTCGGTATCTGTGGAAAGTTCGCACTCTGGAGGAGGCGCATCGGCGGCGGCGGAGGGAGCGTCGCCTCCGGGAGGAGGAGACGTGGAAGAGGTTATTTCATCGGAGCTCGGAGGTGTCGGCGGGTGTTGCGGTTTCAGCGCAACATTAGGTTGAAAAGTTCTCTCAAAGCGCGACGTATCATTGAGTCTGATCACTTTTTCAGGGTGTTGTAACAGAGGAGGCTCATGCGACAGGAAAGGTCGCTTGTTGGGATTGGGCCAGGGCCGGAACGCTGACAGCACTCGGCACTGATCGTAGAATGCCGCCGCCTGTATCTGAATGTACGGGTCCATCGTATACATGTACGCGCACAAGTCTTGCATTTTCGGTTTCTTTAATGGCACGTCTGATGGCTCCGATTTGCACGTCGGCTCCGTCACCTGAAATGTAAAAAAAACATCGTTAATGAAGTTTTAAGACAACCTCTTCTAAAGAGTATAATCAGCTATGGAATCAATAAGATGGAGTAAGTAGTCCGATATATTTTTGATCAATTACTTATTATTCAAATGACTTTTAAAAAATATGCATTCTACCTACATGTTACACTTGAAAAAATTGAACCCATTGGGGTAAGGGTAAAAGAATTTGGAATATGCAATACCATCTCTTCGCAAAGAACATCCTAGAATGGGTGGGTAAACCTACCCGGCCCACGGGCCAGGCCGGGTAGGGGCCCAGGCCCCTGCAGACCTCTACATGACACGATCAAGTGGAAAAACATTCAAACAATATTATCCCACAGAAATGCAGCTAACAGTGGACCATAATATCAATTAAGAATATATTATATAGGATGGCAAGTAATGTTGTTTTGATAATAAGCACATAAACATACTTTTTCCACAAGATTTCTTTACAACGAAAACATTTTTATGCTATAACCAATCATTCAGCAACCATGTTTATGACGAGAGTTTGTTCGAGATGTTTACATCATTTCTTAGTAAAAAAAATGTTTATTGAAAAGAGCATACAATGCGTTGTCTATTGCAAACCCTGATTTGTGAAACTAATATACAGGCTTGTGCATGTTCATGCAAAGCACATGGGCAGCCGAATTTTGGAAAGGCATTTTTTTAATAAAATGCAAATACTAGGTTCGAGATTTTAAAAAAAATTTGTTGCTCGCATGAGACTTGGTTCACATCTTATTTTTTTTCACAGATAAGGGTCAAGACCGCCCCGGTAGAACAATGTACAAAGCACGTCGCAACGATTTCGATCTTCTTTACCTCAAACTACCAACATAGACTGGGTACTGCGAATTTTTAAAACGCCAATACATTGGGTCAGTGGAGGTGGGATATTCTATATTATTGGAGTATCCAGAGAAGGATGGTTATTCACTAACCAATACTGGTTATTTACTCATTATAATGCCTTCCGTCTGCCACTACCGCCATCTAACCCGTTTAGAAAATAGAGTTCATAGTTGTGTCTGTTATCTTAATCAGGAATGATTACTATTATTTTTGCTGTCGATTCATCGAATATTTCTTTTGATACTGCATTTCAGATTATTCAGTCAGATTTTTCATAATCGTTATAATCAAGATCGAAATAATTAAAGTGAACATGTACATGACCCCAAAAACTTTCCCGCTTTCTAATATATTTGTTCATTTCGTTTTACTCGGGCTGGCGTTTCACGGTGATTTGACATAGCATATTAACTGTATAACTCTATAACTGAATGATAGGTATAATTATGATTTTATACTCATCAATGGGGGAAACCAATTTATATATGCACAGAGGCGGCCGAACCCCAGGCACGGGCCCTGTTAACACTTCTTAGGCGGGCCACGACCAAAGTCGTTTTTAGCTGATTGTACGTAGAATGCGGATCACGGCAAAAGTCGTTTTTAGCGTATTGTCGGTAGAATGCGGATCACGGCATAATATGTTTTTTTTATATCGTCGCTTGTTTGCGGGACACATAATATCACGGGTTTGTTTGTCGGCGTTAAATAAAATGCCGCAACTAATTAACATTAGTCCTAATTCTTTGCTAGATTATAAAGGTGTAATTACGCTGTAATTTTTACGGCATTAGATTTTACACTTCCAGTGGTAGTCAAGTTGTAGGAATGGCGATTATATATTATAATTATTCATATAATTATAAAATATTGATAAATATGCTATTTTGTTATATAGAATGTTTTGAATATTTAATATTTATAACATGCAGAGTGCTATCTACTAAATTGATAACAGGTTTTATATTCAGCTTTGAAAAAATGTGAAATTATGATGATATCGAAATGTTCTAATTTTATTTTTAATGATTAGATGTCACGTATGATTTGTTTTTAAATTTCAATCGAAAATATCGTTTGGTTTAGAAGTTGTGTTGATTTTAAGAATGCAATATATTTGTGCGCTAATCACTAAAAAACGCCCGCTACAGGCTTGAGTCTATTTTTTGAAGCGCCCGACTAAGAAGTGTTAATATGCAACTCGATCCAGAAAAAGAATTCACTAACAATGGGTACTCATTTTGTTTTTATCAGATAACAAATAAAGAAGAAACCACATGTACTGTATAGACCAGCCATACTCAACCTTTTTTTCCTCCGGGTCGCATTCCGATATTTGCTTCTCTACATGGGCCGCAACATATTTATGGTATACTCCTTTTTTTTTTTTTAGCTCACTCAGGAATTTGAAATCCTCGATTTGGTATACTTTTTCCCAAGATATCTCCAAAACTCCTTTTTTTTAGCTCACCGATGGAGAGCTTACTGGGCCGCACATTAGGGCTTACTGGGACACATGCGGCCCTATTTCTAAATAAATTCTATGAATTGCTTCTAATTATGTTATACAATAAGTAACAAGGGGCTTCTATTTTGATTCACAGATTATCCGTTCCCCAGAAAATGTCAAAACAGTAGTAGACAATTTAAAACCATCAGATGGCATAATTTTACTTTATTATCAACATTAACGGTAAGCGACTGGACAATAGTGTTACACCTGATTCTCTTTTTGCGTGGGTTTTCCAACACGGTTTCTTCGTATGAAAGATATCCCCCATGCAAAAAAAGATTTGGACGTATAAAACTTAATTGCAGTTTAAAAATGCTAACATTACTGTGTGCATATCCTCACAAGCATGGGCAACATGAATCAGTAGACAATGCGACATAAACAATATAAAACATAAATATTGCTACAAAGTAACATCTGTTGGATATAATTGTATTAGAAATTATAGTATGTAGTTATCTCCGTGCACTAGGAAACAAAATGTGGGATTGAAACTCAGTTGTTAAAAAGTAAATTTCTTTTAGCAACTTCTGCAGGACGGTCGATCGCAAATCAAAATTTGATAGATTCCGAAAACTATTATTTTCTCGATCCCTGCAAAAATAAAATGTTAAAAATACGAAAATATTAAAATTTAAATATTTTTAAGCACATCTAATCGCATTTTAAAAAAAATCGAGTTTGGAGAACGGAAAAAAGCCTAAATAGACATTCTTATGAGAATCATGTTAGCGAGTCGATCGCGAGAAAAATTGATTGAAAAGTACAAAGCTCCCAGCGCAAAAAAAGGTTGGGAACCGTTGTTCTACATCATGATTGGGTTGATATTTATCTTTCATCACCAGAGCAATCATACTTTTTCATTTTCTATATATATATGCTGAAATTTATGCGAAATAAGTAGCATCTGACTATTCTTAATTGGAATCTTGTTGGACTATTGAAAAGGAACAGTGACAGCAATACACTGACATAACGTTGGAGGACCGGACGAAAAATATTCTTAATGGAATCCTGATGGATTTTTTTATAAAAAAAACAATATTTCTTTTATTTAAAAAAAATAATATGGAAGATCAGAGAACGGATTAAAATCTTTAAGAGACGCATCCGGCCCGCGGGCCGTAGTTTGATGACCGCTGTACTAATTAATACTCGAGCAACTGTAGGTTTGATTTCATTAGAAATTCAGAACAGTTTTAATGGCAATGAATTTAGTTTTAAAATTTACAGCAGATACCTCAGAAAAGTCTGAATCCGACTAGTCTTGTTTTCAAATGAATTTATTTCACCAGTCTGGAAGACACATCACCGAACTTGGGAGGAAGTAATGGTGTTGGTAGAGGACATATAATCTTGGCCGCATATGCAGATATATGTCGAAGAAATTGATAATGCAGATTCCACTTACACTGTCTTTCAATTCGACATCATTGTCATAAAATAGAAGGTAAAACTGACATGGAATCGTTTTCTCGTGATAGTTAGTTCGATATGCAACATTTGTTTATGCGTATGCACGCACAAGTTGCAGGCGACGCTGTTGATTTCATTCATTTCAATAAAATCGTAGCGAATTTTTAATATTTGTTTGTTTTAAATTTGGGTATACTTAAATGAAACTAATCATTTCACAATACAACATTTGACAGTCCTTGAACGGAGTCACATCGGAATATAGAAATGAATTTTATTATTGCACTTGTTGAATGATTCGATAATATCCAGTCGGAAAAATATATGCAAATATTATAAACACAGAACCTTGACTTGACATTAACTGCCGAATTGGAATCGTATCTGCTGTCATCGCATAATAAAACTATTATATGAATTTTTAAACAGATCTATAATCATCGATGGAGCTGTTTGAATATGAGAAAAAAATTGCAGCACATTTGTACACAATTGATTGTTTTAAGAAACTAAGAAAACCTACCTATCAAGTATGCTTATGTGGTTATTTTTAGCTTTAATTTAGATTAAAATGGAAATTAAGTAACCAAATATTCACTTTCAAGGTGTAATGTCAACTGTCATCTATTGGTGAAAAAGCGTTTTCAAAAATGAAACAATCCGAAAACACAAACGAATCCCGTCGTGAAAGGCGAAACGCAACCGTTTTTGCGATGGGAGGTACTTTGCAATCTGAAGTTTTCTAGCGATCGACTCCCAATATGATTCTTATAAGAACTTTTATAAGGTTTTTTTAAAACAGCTTTTTTCCGGATGGAACGAGAAAATAATAGTTTTCGGGATCGACAACATTTTGCTTTGCGATCGACCGGTTGCGCACCTTTGCTGCACTGCAATAAAATTGTATTTTTACGTACAACATTTTTCCACCGGCAGTCCACCAGACATTTAAACAGTCCAGCCGGCTGCGTGGTCAACATTGTTGGTTTGGTTACGTAGGTAACGGGTTCGAGACCCGGTACTGACAGTTTATATAAATTGATTTTCAATTTATTTATGCATTTCTGTCCAAAGCCGATGGATGTATGTGACGTTTTGAATTCCCTTCCACCCATCCTATTATAAAAAAACTGGCGTAGTGAGAGCGATTAGCTAGCCACTAGCTTTGGCCTAGTTCTATCCTATCCCTACGCTTAGCTCCATTAGGAGGCCAAATGCTCCTAATTATGAGCGGGCATGGTTTAAAAAATATATGGACTTTCAGTCGCTATTAAAGGTGCAATATTAGTCAATAGAAATACGTTTCCAGACTTCCGAGTCGACAGCGCCAACCCACTTTTTGATTTACAATTGTTCAGAAGTCAGAACTCATTTAAGTCTCGAGTGGGTAACACCATAGCTCTGTTCTTCTGCGTACTTCTGACGGCCTGCTGACGGCTTGCAAACCGTTTTCGAATTAGAATCGAATTGAAAGCTTTTAGATTATATTTCGAAAACAGCTTGCAAACCGTCGCATCCGGCCCGCGGGCCGTAGTTTGATGACCGCTGGACTAATACTCGAGCAACTGTAGGTTTGATTTCATTAGAAATTCAGAACAGTTTTAATGGGTTTAGCTCTGTTCTTTTGCGTACTTCTGAGCTTGCAAACCGTCAGAAGTACGCAGAAGAACAGAGCTCATGTCGGATGGCCCACGGTTTTTTATTCCCGACAGTGCTTATCTATTACCATTCGACCCATATTTTAACCACTATTAACCCTATAATGTAAAAAATATTTTTACTCGACACTCAGTTTAATAATTTTTAATTTTTACGATGAAAAATGCATCTATTCATAATTTCTGATATAATTTCATCCTCGGAAAATATGATTTTGGTTCATAAAAAGGCGAAATTTTCGTCAACGACATCATTGTCACTGAAATAACATAAAAAGAGGAAGTTTAATACAACCAAAAATAAAAAGAATAATAATCGAAAATATTATACACTAATAGACAATATTATATCTTTCATTGTCGAAATTTTGTTTTCTTTTTTTCAGTATAAGCCATCGCCTTTAAAACTTAAAATATTCGAATATTGATGGACTACGAATGTACTTTACTGACGCCAGTGGTATACAAGAAGTCGATCAAATCATCGAAAAAGACATACACAAAAAAAAATGTATGAAGGCGCACCATTTAGATCGAAACGGTATGATAATATTCAAATTGCAAATGAGATTTTTTGGCTTAGTATTTATATTTTAGAAATAATTTACAGCGAAGAGAATTAAAAAATGTGACGGCATACATAATGTCACTGGACCTTCTATTCATTAATATGTAAAATCGTATCGAAATATAATTGACAGTTTAATTACGAAAAGACATAAAACAAAACCGTTAAAAACAGTTGTTATCTAAATAAACGAATGAGTATATATTTATTTTTTATAAATTACTGCATATTGTGCAGTTCTATAGATAATAATTGTTATTGAGGGCATCATGCTGTGGAGTGCGTAACCTATATGACCCACGCTATCATTACAAAATTAATCAATAAAACAATAAATTATGGTTCGTCCACTCGAGCTGCGATGATAAAGCAGTAGTAGCATTGTACAGAGAATTCATTCGTCAAAAATTCGACGATTTTCTTAAAAACGAGATTAAAATAATATCCTGTGCTGTTTTTTTTTTCAATAAGTACGATTCAATGAACGGGATACACGCAAATGTTTCAGGATGTGTATTAATCAATTAAAAACATTAATACAGATTGTGGGGTACATTAAAGAGAACTGGTTTTGCTTCTTGCCGACTGGATTCCAGATTAAAATTTGAATGCGTATTTATAATCATGAAATTGAATTTTCCAGTATATTATATTATTCATTGCATAATTACATTTCGCTAACAAGAAACACTAATAAATTAAGAATAAATGACCATCCAGATAGATGCTCAGGTCGCGCGATAATTCCATATACAGTAAAACCCCCATTTACACTAAAGTCGGGACAGTGTAATTGGGGGAGTGAATCTCATACAAAATTAGGGATTTGCTTTTATCCGCAAAAAATGCAAATCTAAGATATCCCTTATAGTTTTGCAAAAAAAAAAATATGGACGAAATATTTTGTTAGCAAGTGATAAAATGCAAAGCGCGACAAAATCCAACACATAGACAGTCGCCGGCTATACGTTTATAGCCTGGCACGTGTTGAATACACAGACGCTAGCCAACATTGGGCTGTATGCGCCGCACAGACGACCGTCTCGTACCAACGACAATGGAATGCGACAGTGCAATTGGGGTATTTGCGGCGAATATTTTAAGGCAGCGCGTAATTCGGGGTATTGTAATTGGGGGTTCCACTGTAATAATGTCAGCAGCTCGACGATTCTTTAACGCAGTGTTCATTGAATCTACACGCTTTAAAAAAAATAAAAATCAAATAGTAAGTGAAACAATATTATAAAAACGTATACTCAAAACAATAGGGCTACAGATACATATTATATGAAGCCTTGATGTAATGTTCAAGTAATATCATAACTGCATATACATTTTATGTAGAAAATAATTTCACTAAAGACAAGATTCGGCGGTAGGTAACTTTGTGGATGTTCATTTTTCATATAAAATTAGATTTGATAACTTCGTTACTCCAGTTTTGTTAAAAAATTGTGACACGTATTTCGTTTCTTTAAGAAGCATCATCAGACATAACATCGCAAAGTCTACGATTAAACTGAAAATTCTCCAGTCTGATGATGTTTCTTAACCTTTCCCTCCCTGCAATATGTATTTACTATAATTTGACTCAAATACAGTAAAACCCCCATTTACACTATATTCGGGACCGTGTAATTGGGGGTGTGAATGTCATACAAAATAAGGGATTTGATTTTTTTCCGCGGAAAACGCAAAACTAAGATTTCCCTTAGTTTTACAAAAAAAACTGTATGCGAAGCACAGACGACCGTCTCTTAGTAACGGCAATGGAATGCGAATATTTCAAGCCGGCGCGTAATTCGGGGTAGTGTAATTGGGGGTTCCACTGTAATGTGAATATCGATAAGAAATATAATAGATACGGTGATCAGAATTTATGTATTCCTGCGTAATATAATTAAGAATTATATTTAAAAAAATGTTATGATATAATAGTTTATCGTAATTATATAAAAAAAAAGGTTTCCCCCTACCAGACCTATCACTACACTAGTTTAAAAAAGGTTAGTTTTGATGGTATAATTACATTCCAAATGACATAATTATAAAAAATCGAATCCTAAAATAGTATACCATCATAGTTGTATCCAACATATACCGTAATTTTTATATGAAGATTACTATACTACATATTATATTAAATTGTATTCACTATAGAATACTGTGACAATTTTCACAAAATATTATTATCATAACCTACAACTCGCGATAGGACGGACATACGACTCTTTCGAATCGGTCTTCGCCCAAGATACAAAAACGATTATTTTTAGAATCCACACATCTTGGATACCGATATAACATGTCTGGAATTCGCTGACAGAAATATATCTGATTTTAGTATGAATATCTTCCCCAGCGGGCGGCCAATGACCCATTGTGTGGTTTTCCACTTACAAGTCAACATATTTTGATTCAAAGGCTCAAGTAAATTATGCCGGGTTAATGTGTTTTTTTCTGGCGAATCTATTTTATGGGAACGAAACGCACGCCGAAATGAAGAAGATTTTTCAGTGCATAGTATCTCTACCGCGAGGTGCGGGAATGCAAATTTAACTTGAATCAATTGCTGGCAATACGGTGAAAAAAGATCAGGCAGTACCGGTTTTTTGCATTCGAAAAACTTCACGCGTACGAAAACCGAGAACCAACAGAAATTTAATCGGACAATGCAAATGTTAAAAAACCTGAATTTAAAAACATAAATAATTCGCATATCTATTACTAGACCGATAAAGAAATCGGCATTGAAATTGTATAATCTTCGGAATCAAAATGACACGTAATCATCACAGACTTCTTCTACTGATTCTTATGTATTTTAAAAAAAAAACTACAAGAGTATTTATAAAAATACGAAAGAATGGTATCACAGTTATTCTCATTAATTATGCTATACGCAAGGTGTGTAATATGACTTTTTACTTCCAATAAACATTTTTAAATCAAATAGTATCAAAATAACGTTTAATAGAAAAGTCCATCCGTAAGTTTTCCAATGACAACCGGAATGTAGTAAGGCCTCTGAATAATTCTGATTAAATTTGGATTCTATTATATATAGATATTTAGAATTGTCAACATAATAAATACCGTTTTGGCGGCATACTGACATACTGGAATTCTCATTTTGCACTATCTTGCACATAAAGAAATAAAAAGTTGGCAAATTCACCCGATGGAAAAGGCTGAAATGACGTTCCTGGTAATCTGTGTGATTAGGCACGTTTATAGATTCACGGTTTTCAACGTATAAATTTTAACTTCCATTATACATTAACATTCCTCAGTATTTGTATTACCAAAGCGCTGAGTATTCGCGAGAATCGTTGTTTTTTTAAATTCCAAAATCTGAAAATTCTGGCCACGTTAAATGAAATCGTTGACATATTTCTTAGCTGAGGCACGCGTATTTTTAAAACAATTTTGTAGTAAGCGCCCGATTAAAATACACGTGATTTCAAAACGACATTATTATTTTTTAAATCATTCTCCTCACAATTTATTGTAAATACGCAACTAGATATCTTATAAAGCCTTCTAAATGCGAAGTTGGATGCACTGCAACAGATAAGATTCTAACGATTCACTGGCAACTAGGGTATCCAATCCCGGAGCCTTTTTCCAATCCCAGGATTTCGGGTTTGATTAATTTTCGGGACGGGATTGGGATTAGCTCACCGAGGAATTTGAAATCCTCGATTTGGTACTTTTTCCAAAACTTATCTCCGAGAGTCGATTTATTTTCCAAAATCCCTATCAGTTTTCGGGATTTGCTCAAGATTTCTCAATCCCGAAATCCCAGGATCGCGACCTCGCCAGTCCCGGGATTTCGTGATCCCGGGATTGGATATCCTACTGGCAACATAAAAGGTCGAAAAGCTCCGTATGAAAATTACAGTTGCGGGTAAAATTGACATGTAAGTGGCCCCGCGGCCAATATCATATCATGTCAGGTGTGCAATAATCCCTTGCACAATTTTCAGTGGTTACATTCCCCACCCGTGAATACATCGATGATGCTCACATTTTCACCCAGAAAAATATGGACAATTCAAAATTCAACAACATAACTATAACCGAAACTCTGAAGGGAGAAACGTGCGCGTATGTATTTGCGTTTGAATGTTTCATTTTTGTCGATAGATTTTTCAATGGATTCAAATACATTGAATATGTTTATCATTTGATCGGCTTTATCATCATTTTATCCAAACGCAGGTTTATAAAGAAGATGTGGTGATATTCTCAATTAAATGATGTACGTATATGACATGCCTGCAGTGCGCCGTAAGACGGGCGGCCAAAAGGTCATTAAAGTATTTTTAACAACAATTTTCTACTATTGGTTTAAGTTCACGTAAATGTATCATGCAAAATCTTTGGCCTACTAGAATATTGGAGTGGGGAGCAAAATGAATGCGATGAAATAGTACAGTAGAAATATCGCATATCGGAATGTGGGAAGCTGGAGGAAAAAAAACAAATTTGAATGTGCTGTAATACTGCTGTTACTATGTTTTTACTAGATGATACAATTCCAAGACAGAAGTGTTAATTAAACAAAAAAATACATTTAAAAAAAGCTTAGTAATCTGTTAATTCATATTTAAAGATGTAATGTTCATAAATATGTTATGCTTGTGGAAGGGCTTTTGCATGTTTAGATACTCGGAACGAAATACGGTACGGCTATGTACGTGCTCCATTATATTTTTCTTCACGTGTTCATTTATGTATTTAATGCATTATGTACAAAATTACAATGACGCGGCTCCGAGAGTATTGCGCCGTTTCCGCGAGTATTATTCTAATACAATAACATTGCTGGCAAAGAAACCCTTAGCAGGATTCCTATTCCTGCAGCGCTTGAAGAGCTCGCGCGAAGCTTGACCCCATTCCGAATGTTTTGTACGCACTCTACATACGTGGGGAGTTTTAGGGCTATCGCGAGGTCACTTCTGCCATGTGCCCTATTGAAATGCTGCTGTAATCGACTACGAGGTTTAAACTGATCATCAAGTTAGGGCAATCAAAAATACTTAACAAGAAATTATCGCTAATTTTGATTAATTAAGATCAGGGGTTGGAAAGCTTTTTCATGTCGGATGGTCGCATTCACCTGGTTTAACTGTAATATAATTAAGTAGCATTCACCTGATATATGTATGCACATTATTTTGTACATTAATGACAGTGAAATTTAAAAAAAAAATTCGATACTTGAAAAATTATAAACCCACAGTTCCCCCTTTTTATTTTGATCCTGGATCATTCAAACCGGTTAAATGAGATCGGTTTGTATTTCAAAAGAGTTCACGGAAGGTTTTTCAAATGCAAAGTGATAAATTTAAAAAAAAATTACCCTTCGGGTTCTTATGGAGTGCATTCGCATGGCAAAGTTCGTCTAATTACAACTATTCGCTAAATACCAATAATATCTAGCTGATATATATTTGAATCTACAATGATACCTCAATAAATGCAATGCAATTACGCCATTTTTTTATACTTTGTACCCTGTCACTCCTCGATCCTATTTCCGACGTTTCGGTACTCAAGGTGTTAAAGCGACAGTATCTTTATTATTTTGAAAACGGCAAGGAAAAGAATTTTACTAGATAATAACGTGTATCTCCTCTCGAAGAAAATACAGCAATATATTTAGTAAAGATTAATGTCATTATTTGGAAGAACTCTTCCAAAGAGATCAATACCCAAATATTAACCTTCGGAGTGAATAGATTTAAACAGACCTTACTTTAATTCACTGCGCTTTCTTAACATGAAAATTTTTCGTCTTTTTCCCAATGAATATATGCATATCATACTCAGAGCATATATATGCTTACAGACAGACACTCCTGTGTTGAGTTTAAAGTACTTTCATACTCATTTACAGAAAAATGGCGCCGACGTACATGTACGTCCATACTCCTCTAAATGTTAAGGAAACGGAAATACAATTACATGGCAACATTATCTATATTTCATGGTCACTGACATTATGATGTAGCTGTTGAAAATTCTGACCTCAAAGGGGGCAGTAAGTAGACCGCAAAAATTTCGAACAGACCGGCATAGAACATGCAGAAATTCTCTTCAGCTTCATATTAAATTGCAAAACTTTGTTTTAATCCACTACAAGACAATTACAGCTTAGCATATGCCGGTAACCAATGTTGGACATTTTGAGTGACACGCATCGTTTACGGATGATCTTCGCCCAAGAACGAAGAACATTTCTAATGGCTGCACAAATTAATAATATTCCATGATGTGACACGGCACCCGTAATGTAAAGCCAGGTTTTTTTTTCAGAATTTTGACTTGTCGAGCTAAAAAGGTTACCCATCACTGGCGAGAGACAATGCGAGATAGTTTAATGTTTCCTAAAGTATAACAGGTGATTTACCTTTGTGCTTCTAATATTATAATATATTTTGTAAACATAACCAACCGCATTTTGTAACCGGATATATGCAAGAGATATAACTGTGTTGCGCCAATAACTATATCGACTGTGGAAAGGAAAAAGGACTTAACCCACAGTTTCTTCAAAACAGGTTTTTTTCGATAATCACAATGTATCAAACTTGATACACGTTCTATCAAAAGGATGCAAGCTGCAAATGCCGAATTAGTATCTAAATTTAGCTTTTTAGTTTGAAAAAATGACCTTGTAAAAAACTAAAACCAAGAAAAAAGACTGAAATAAAGGTTTTTCCTAGACAATTTCTTTAATTAATATTAGATTATGTCAATTAAACACCAGATTAGAAGTCTCTGTGCACTTCAGGGTTGTGTATAATTCATAATTTGTATGTCACAAAATCATCAAAACTCGTTTTAAGCGCCTCCTGTAAAATTTGATATGTGTGGGTTAAGTCCTTTTTCCTTTCCACAGTCGATATGTAGTCATGCACAACCTTTTCCCTCAAAGCGAACCGCATAAACAAATATGATGGGTTTGGGCCGCAAAGAAAATGAATTTTAAGTACTCGTTTACAAAAAGTGTGTTTAGTGTTTATAATAAGTATTTATAATAATATAACCCAAAAAGCATTGCGATCTTCCGTCATTGTAAATTTAATGCCAATTTTGTAAAATTTATCTGAGAATTGTCAACTTTCTCAAAATAACATTTATATATTTATATTCCAATAAAAAAAAATCGAGGGTCGCCAATTTCAAATGGGCCGGATGCGACCCGCAAGCCACGGCCCATTGTGAAGTAAAAACTTTCACGATTTCGTACCCCACCCAAAATTTTCAGTCACGAACCGCCACTGATGACTATAAGGACATCGGTACTCGTTATATATTTTTTTAATTTGCATTCGGTATTTTTATTGGTCAGCTTAGCCCGATTATGGACAATGCGATAAGATAAATTGCACATGAAATATGCGAATTGCGCAACGTTAATCACAATGACTCGAAACTGACTACAAGCGAGTGAGCATTAGTTAGTATTGACGAAATACGAGACTGAATGACGTTAAAATTCCTATGGCAATATATATCTATTCTTTGATAATCCGGTCGGTATATATGTTTTTAGTCCGGTCCTATATGTTTTTAGTAACCAATAATAACATAAGAACAAGTTGTGGTCGATACCTGGTACCAAAGATGGCGAAGGCAATACGTTTACGTATAACATTCATTATATTTACTAATTCATGTATTGTAATAATGCCAATTCAATGGTGTCAATAAGAAATTAAATTAGAAGTAAGCTTAAAATAATTTAACTTCAAAGTTAGCATATGAATACTGACCGAGAGACATTGTTTGAACGTATTTTTTGGTAAATGTCTAGGCATGCTATTATTACATACGCCTATTAATTGTTAATTTGTACAGTGGATTTCAAAATTGCACGTCACTGACTATGAACATGATAAAGCATAAACAATAATAATTCAAACCATACGAATTAGATGTTTCGTATGTATATATTTGAACAACTTGAAATATTGTGACCAAAAAAATCTACCAATAATTCAGTCGTGTCTTTCCATATCTAAAGTAAAATAACATGCAGATTAATACTTCCGCGCAACATACATCATAGAGTCCTATCCAAAACATTTTCATTAATGAACACGGGAATAGACTAAGTAATTATTTGTTTGGATGACAAGAAAAATGGTATAGAATGGTGACAAAAACACGCGTTATCTAATCTTAGTCTGAAGGTTGTAAAAACAATTTTGTTGATAAAAGGCCACTAGGCATTGAAACATATAAGCGTGTAATGCTATGTATAGATATAAATCTGTAAATAAGCTCTTTTGTTTCATTTTCATTTGTCTTTTATGAAAATATCTAATAAAACGGATGCTTATCATATTATCTAACTGACATAAATGGGTTGAATTTTATGACATTTTACTTCGTACATTTTCTGCAATTCTTTGTTGAAATATGAAACTGAATGCTTTCGTTTACCGTATAGTAAGTGCCTATGTTACAAAAGCAATAGTCCAGATACATTTTCATCAATTTACATTGCAACTTAACGAAACCATTATATCCTAGGTACATGTTATTTAATATTTAAAATTAATGTAGACGGAGCGAAGAATGATGCGCGAATCTATAGAACAAACAAACTGAATATTTTTTCATATCAATAATATCATTTTCATAATTTTGAACATCTATTTATTGTCTATCCACAAAAAAAGATTGCTGAATGTGTATATGCATACTAAAACGTGCATATGGGAAAATTGAAAAATGATATGCACAACTCCATACCGTAGCCAATATTGGTATCAACATTTTTAATGGATTATTATTTACGTAGATGATTTTTGGCGGGAAACATTCTATTGGGTTTCAAAATGTCGTCGCCTGCTTTACGACGTACCCAAAACAACATGAAATCAACAGTGTGGAGCATAATAATAATAAATCAATCATACGGTGGATATTCTTTATGACACGTGTAAACTTAGTAGTTTTAAATAAAAATGTAGCGTTTAAAAGATTATAAAATCAAAAGAAAGAGCTTTCAGTAGAACACGAAAGAAACACGCATCCTAAATGACATGTATATGGAATACTCCAATTAAAATTGTCATTTGTTTTTTTAATTCATCGATCAAATTTCTGAACCAAGTAACATGTGTGTTTGTTTATTCTAACATTTTAGTGATAAGTACGACAAAATAAAAATGATATTTTTAGATTAGCGGCCGTGGAAATGAGGGCGAAACAACACCAAAACATTATAAATTACGTTTGTTACACGAATTCCCCCCGCAAAGTAGCCGCCGAATGCCCGTGACAAAAAAAGTAATTTTAATTGATGTCATAATCAATCTGCGAACGATTGAAATTGATGTGATTATTGGTATTATTTAAAGATTTATATTACTAATTATAAAATGATTTGACATCAATGACTCCTTGAGGTCGCAAGGCACAATTCTCGTACCAAACAAATGGTCAAATGCGTAAGCGAATGTGTCAAGTCAAATACGATGTCGCAGCATAATATGACAAGCGGTCTTCGTAAATAATGAATATTGATGAAAAATAATAATTACTGATAAAATATAAATGTTTGCGTTAAATGAAGATAAAAACAACTCTCAAAAAAATACTTGCACTCTCCATATGAATCAATTTATTTGAAAAACAAAAAACTACGATACATACCAAGTGTACTGTTTTTAGTACGGTTCAGAATAAATTAAAAAAAGTGCTAAGTATGTAGTGTTTGATCTCCATTAAAAAAATGGAACAAAATTGTAAACGTGTATAGTAGAAAATAATCCGAATTTACACGCTATGATTTCATTAGCACTTCCGCAATTTCACGCTCAAAAATATTTTCATGCATACCACATGCAATACGAAAAATTAATATTGTAAAAAGGTTACTTCCTAAAACAGTTGCTTATTCAAATAAGTGTCGATTGGTGTTATCTACAATGTTCGATCGGATAGGGCCTGCAGAAGAACGCAGTAGATTTTCCATTTAAAATAAAGGAGACTTCTCCTATGAACATTGGTTTCCATTTAGGATGTCATTTGGACGATTGTTACGAAACCGGAGAATCGAATCAAACCAAACGAATGAGTCAGATTGATTGTCTGGATGAATCGGTCAAGGTTTTCCTCGGACGGTATGGCCACAAAAGATAAGAATTTCCATTAAATATTAGCTTAGTAAACATATTATTATATATTTGATTCGAGTCCCTATTTTTACGAGCTACCAAATCTAAACGATAAACTTCAACAACTTAGTAGATTGATCACCTATGTAATGGAACAGTCGTTTAACAAGCATTTTAATACATATTTTAATAATTTACCGTATCTCCAAATCAACTCAACTAGCGAAAATATCAAAACAATATAAGAACACATAGCAGATTTATTTAGCATATTTATAATAGTATGCATACATTATAACGTAAACGGATGATTGGTAAATATTAATGTTTTTTTTCAGACACCCGATAAATAATATTTATACTGCCACTATCTTGCCAGATTGTCGATGTCTGGCGCCGTTCTGTTGCAGACGACGATAGCCTTACAATAATAATTATTTAAATTAACTCAAATGTATCGAAAAGATCGACACCATTTATGTTATTTATTATTTACACACTGCACGGTGCATGTGTGTCATTGAACTTTAGGAGATCTTCGGCAATGTTTACTCATACCTAGCATGCCGACAGATACACTCGCACTTACGTCCGTCCGGTTATGGATGGTGTAGCGATAAAGAAATTATGCCTTTGGCACGAATTGCATAAAAAAACAAACTGGATGGAATCAATTTTAAAATTTTCCACATTGTACACATTGACAATGTAATGTACTCGAATGTTACCGTTAAAATGGATATTTGTTATTTGGCTTCAATACTACACATTATGTAAACATGTGTAAAATCGATTTTATTAATGAAAAAGCCATAATACGGGGTCTATCTTGCAATAATATAACGCCTATGTTACAGTATTCAATGTTTGGTTTGGCAAAATGTTTTGCCATTCCCTATGAAAGACGAATATTTTCTGTTCGTGTCGAGGAATAACAACACAGTATGTACCGAGTTTGGGTAAATAAACAATAATACAAAAACCAGGCTGAGCTTCATTGGTTGTAATACGTTATTTATTGTCACGAAAAAAATGTTCTAAATATGAATAATTGTAAAAGCATAGTACCTAGTGAGGTCTGATTGAAAAAACAATTTTTAACTACCTGTTTATGTTTAAGGGTCGTTTCCGCAGGTCGAATCTGCGGTCGATCGTGTTGTTCTTTTAGGTCGTCCAGGATCTTCGCCAGTTTTTCGTTATCGGGTTGGTCTTTTGACACTAACAAGTAAGCTCGCCAATTGCTCGAGTCGAAGCCCCAATGACAGGTGCGATTTTCGAGCTCCCTGTGGGCGTGACAGACAAACTTCTGCGGCGAAAAGAGCCCCTGACACTCGAGACATTCGATACACCCGGATTCTTTTTCCGTATATAGTTCAGGTATGCATATTCCCTTACACTTTCCGAAGCACTCGTGGTAAACCTTGAATTGCAGCGCTCCCTTGGAGGGCCTGACCGCCGGGCCCACCGATCGGTGCAGCAGAGCACTGCACAGGCGTTCGGCGTCCGTTTTCGTTATTAAGCCGCACGATGGAGCATTCTTCGGGAGAATACCCGTCACTTTTAACTCGTTCAGCTGCTCGGGAGTACACCTGGAGCAATATATTTGAAGCTCGTCGCAGATGCGATTGATTTGGTCCAGGCTGAAATCTGTCAACACGCTCGTCAGGATCTGAGGTAAACAGAGCCGTTTTTCTCCGCCGACCACGAAGCACGAGATGGCCTCGCCTTCCAGCAGGGTCTCGCACCGCTCGCCTCTGCCCGGGTCGGGTGCCGATAGAAGAGGTTGGTGCTGAACGGCAAATGGCGGCGCGGGCGATTCTTTCAACTCTATTTTTTTAGACGTGGACAGCGTCAGACCGGGACCCTGCAGGCTCTTGGTAGCACTGTGCTGGTATGTCTTTAAAACAGTTTTCAAATGTGGAGTAACTAGCTCCATCATTTTAAAATATTCGATCACGAAGCACGTTCGCGCACCCTACACCATTTTTCTTCACACAAAGTAGACTCGTTTAAACTCGCGTTTTGTCCGATTAACGCCACAACCCGCGGCAATGGCCCCGGTAGCAGCGCCGAGTCATGTTGCCATTTCACTTCCCGTGCATTCTTTTCACAATATTAACACTATTACGCAATAATATCATGGTCCTGCCCTCACTTCTACACTTCAATCAAAACATGTCTGCCAAGCCGTCGCGACGGTGTAGTCTGCAGGCCCGAGCAAACCTGTTCGTTTCACTGCGTACACGCCCTGTCGCCTCAGTTTTCGCAAAGCAAAATTACTCGAAATCACACCGTTTCTTATTTTTTCGAGTTATAAATTCGTTGTTTTAAGTACATATTGTAGTTAAACGCTAAAACGTAAAAATATTTTAATATTTTAGGCTATATTACAGATTTAGATCGATATAAAACGTAGTTTAAATATTAAATATCGCTTCAGACTGGGGCGTGTACTCGGCGAATGTATCGCAGTCAAAGCAGTAGACGGATGCCTCGGCTACTGGAAAGTCTAGCCAGCCCGCTCCCCCCTGGCAAGTTGGTCACGTGACCGACCTTCCCGTCAAAATATCCAGAATGCCAATGCATTGGCGACCTCACCTCGCTCCATGTGCGCACCTTTAGTAATAATAGTGGGGGCAAAATTAAACGTCGATTTGTTTCCAGCACTCAATTTTGCCATCGTGTAATCTGTTGTCTAATCCGCGCACGTTTATAGCGTTCTCTCATTGTTTATTTACTGTGTTAGTTTCGCATTGTGAAGTGGGCATACGCTATATCGCTCTCGTCATACAGATACAAGCGTAGTAAAATACTGACGTCTACAATTATTCGGCTCATTCGCTGTTTCGTATGATGCAATTTACCCCAACCAACATTATTTTAATGTCCGATAAGTTTAAGAAGAGTAGGTACATCACAGAAACTGGTTTCCTATAATTAAGGTAGCTAGCTAAAAATATTATTGAGTATCAAATCGTGAATCATATATTAAAAACACATATTCAAGTATTTTTCTACTACAAAACAATCAGCACGCACCTACTTACCTACTTTAAATATTGTTTATTAATAAAGAAGTTATATCAGTAAACTTTGAGAACCTTGCCGAGTATCGTACCTATTCGTTGACAACGAATTAATAAAATTATATTCTCTTCTAATGTGTTTTATATTTATAAAAATAAAACACTTTTTGTTTGTACTCCTGCTACATTTATTTATAGTGGTCCAGTACCGGTTTTAAATATATATGTAATAATAAGTCTGACTAATGACTAAGTACCTATATAAAACAATTTAAAAAGCTTATATTTACCTACCTATATTCAATTTAATGTACCAGTATCGCAATCAAATTAGTGCTAGATAATAGTTTTCCCAGCTCGATGGTATTTGTTATCAAAAGCATATCGACTGTGGAAAGGAAAAAGGATGTAACCCACAGTTTTTTTCAAAGCAGCTTATTTTTATTATCACATTGTATACAACGCGATACACGTTCTATCATACGGATGTAAGCTGAAAATGCCGAATTAGTATTTAAATTTAGCTTTATGTTTGAAATAAGAAGGGCTCGTGGAAATTGTGATCAGGAAAAATGACTTATTAAAAAAGTTTTTTTTAAAATATTAAATTAATATCAGATGAGTCAATTAAAACCCAACTTATCAGTCTCCATGCACTTCAAGGTTGTACATATTTCATAATTTTCCTATGACCCAGAATCATCAAAAAACGTTTTTTTTGTTTCTCTTGTAAAATTTGTTATGTTTGGGTTACGTCCTTTCTCCTTTTTACAATCGATATGGAGATCTGGAGACAACGGGACTTAACCGTGTTTGTCTACAACTAGATTTATGGAATGCCTACATAAATTGACAATAATAGCATTTTTTCTTCGCACTGTACTACTAGACACCACTAGCGGCCCGTTTCCATAATACTTCTCTTAGAAACAACAATGGTTAAAATACTTCTAGTCAGCTAGTAGGTAATTTTAATAAATCTAATATTGTTTATCGTCGGTGGAAAACATCATGCGAAACTAAAAACACTATAGCATACCGAAGGATGCAGAACCGACTTCACTCCACAAGTTAAGAACATACGAATATGAGCTGATTCATAATAAATATGTTTTATGAAAACACTGTGCAGTGTGCATACAATCTTTCTATGCCAAATATTCGAAGTTGAAGCAGGGCTGCCAGGCGTCCCGGTATTCCCGGCTTGTTCCGGTCCAAGCGTCTTGTCCAGGCGTCGGGAAAGGAACTTTCAGAACATACAAAAATCTCAGTTTTAGATAAGCTTTCATTGTTCAGAAATAGCAGTAACAAAATTGTACAAATGTAAAAAATATATAAAAATACGTGTAATGGTATAGCCATCAAAACTGACTGGTCCAAAGTCCAACACGTGACAGGTCCAAAGCCTTAGGCTTTTGAGCCACTAAAAAGAATGTCCCTGTTTTGATGTCAATAAATCTGGCAGCCCTAGGTTGAGGAAGTATCAGCGGAGGTAACTTATTGGGTGTGCACTAGAGCAGTGCTTCCCAACCCTTTTCATGCCACGGACCCCTAAATCTCAAAACAATAATCTGCGGACCCCCGATTTTTTTTTATTTCACATGTTCATATATTATCACACAGGGCTGGGGAGTCGGTGTGTTTGAAAAATATTGACATTTCATGCTTGGCTGACTAAAGATGATCTGATGGAATACATATATGTAAGTTAAAATGAAATTATTTTAAAAAATCGGAGTCGTTAATTCATTAAAGTCGTTAATCGGAGTCGTTAATTATTGTAAAGCTGAAGTCGGAGTCGGATTCGTCTTTTTTTTAAACGACTACACAGCCCTGATTACCACAAAGAATGATGAAAGAATGAAAATCTTCGCTGACCCCAGGTTGGGAAGCACTGCAGTAGAGGTCTGCACGGGACGGGTTCGGGCGGGTAAGCGCTATTGAGATTCGGGTCCGGGTAAGGAATTTATTCAGAAAAATATTCCAGACTTTGCTCGTGTCATAAGTCAGCCATGATGATTTTAATTATTACCAGTTCTATAGAGGAGGGTTTACCAAACATTTTCTAGAATGGAGTACTTCGTAAGTCCGGAAAATATAACGGAACATTTTTAAGTTTATTTTTAAACTGTGTTGCAGTGTATAAAACCATTCCAATTTTTTTCGAACACCTACTCTGGCTCCGTGGAACACCAGTGCTCCACAGAACCTGAATAGGTGTTCCGTGATTCCTTGGCTTGGAAAAGCAAAACCATCATGCTTAATTTAGCTCGAGTAATCATGAAAATCTGACTGATTTTATCAGTGATTCTGATATGAAGCTTGTCAGAAGAATCCCCCAATGTCTCGAAACAAGTTATTAGTGTCTTACTTCCGTTTTATACAACCTATTTTTGCGAAGCGGGATTTCTTTTTAATCCTGCAATATAGTCAAAGTGTAGGAACAGATTCGACGTAACACCATTTAAAAATAAAAAGTGTTTTATTAATATATTTTGTATTATTACTATGAATTACCCGACCTAAAAAATAAGCCAAGTGTTCCGTTAAAATTTCCGGATTTGCAAAGTGTTCCATGGGAGAAAAAGTTTCGGAAACCCTGGTATAGAGAATCGTAAATTGTTGTAAATTTTTAAAAAATGAGCCTGGGCTGGGTCGGGCCTCAGTCTTTCGGGCTCGGACGGGATTTTTTGTAAAATTTCGGCCCGTGCAGACCTCTAGTGTGCACTGTAGCCAGATTTCGTAACCCATTCGAACCCGCATACAAAGCTGACTCCGAATATCATAATTCATTCACCCAACCCACTTTATACATAGAATCCCATATCATCGAACACGGGCGATCCCACATTCCAACTGGATTCTAGTTGGATGAGAATAAATCCAATCAGAAATGTCGATTTAGAAAACTAGAAAAAAAACCTTCTGGAGAAAAATACATTTTAAAAAACTGAAAAACAATTAAAGTTACCTAATAATCACTAATGAGTCGACTTTTTTTTCTTTTTTGTAATATTTGACATTACAGCTTATGCTAATGCGCCGAATTTTTTAAAATTGGAAAATCATACGAGATAACTCGATTAGAATTTTATTAATCATTCGAAACCAGTAATTTCGATTTTCGAAATAAGTTCTTAAACAATTTTGTGAATCTCGAGAATAAAAGATTTTAATGTAATATTCTTGAGGATTTTAAAGATTTATCATAGGTATATGAATTTTTAGAAATTTTGAAAACTTATTACTTACGAGACTAGGGTTCGAGCTAATGGTTCATAAATAAAAAAATAAAAAAGAATACAACAAAAAATAATACATATTTATGAATAAATTTCTAGTAAAAATCTATAACTTGAAACTACATACATATGAGTATAAATTCATTCTTGCAAATTGTGAACACATATTGACATGCCAGTCCGGAAATAATCTTACTTATTACTAGTGGTGTAGTGGGGCCAGGTCGCCGACCTGGCACCTGAAAATAAGCCGCCCTGCCACCTTTTTGACTTATAACTTAATTTTCAAGTAGGTACATACATAAATTCAAAATACTCTTCATAACATTTAAAATCATTCTATCAAAATTGATCTTCTATTTTTGGTTTATTTAAAAGTTTTTGTATTTTTATCATCAAATGCATTGTACAAGAAGTGGGTAAAGTTTTAAAAAAAAGTTTTTGATTGTTTAAACCTGTGTTTTCTTAACTTCGGACGAATATAAAAAAAATAGGGAAGAAATCAATGACCGACCCGGTACCTATTTATTTACCACAACACCACTGCTTATTACTGTGCGTTTTGTTATAAGATAATTTATTAAAAATATTTAATGGTTATTGGGCAACCTTAACTGATACTCGTGGCACTTTCTGCAAGTTAAGTAGCAATAGCTCTGTTCTTCTGCGTACTTCTGACGTTTTCCAAACCGTCAGAAGTACGCAGAAGAACAGAGCTAATGTAATCAGTGGCGGATTATCCTATAAGCGCAAGAGGCGCGCGCTTGGAGCCTCCAAATCTTAGGGGTCTCAAAAATAGCTTATAATATGTAACCCAGTTCAGATTTTTATTGTTTTACATGGAATTTTCTGACGTTTTTAAGATATCTGGAAAACAGGGCCTCAGAATCGTATTGCGCCTGATGGCTCCCATGTGCTTAATCCGCCACTGAATGTAATCCTCTTGTTGAAGATGCTTTACAATCTTTACACCCAAAGCTTTTTAGACATGTGCACATGTAGATTTATTCAGGCCCGCGCCTGTAGCGTGCAACGCACGCGGATGGTCGATTTTAGAGACGGCAAAAGCATTGGAGAAAAGTTTATTTTTAAAAAATGTAAAATATGGATTTATAATTATTATTTTTGTTGCAAATTCGTTAAATATTACGGAAATTAGCAGTTTCGCGCCCTCGATATATTGAATAAATATTTTTTGTTAACAAAGATTAAAGATTTTTAGCGGTAGGACATTTTCCTACACGACTGCATGTAGGTACATCAAGTCGCTCTTACGATTATCTAACAGTGATAACTAAGGTTCTCAAGGCGCAAATTTACAACGAAAACGCATCGTCAATTTGATGTTACCTTCTATCTTTACCTTGGCCATTCGTAATAAAGTAGCAACGTGTTTACAACAACTTAAAAATAATTGGTTCTCTCTATACCAGAGATGGCGAACCTACGGCATGCGTGTCCGAGGTGGCACGTTTGGGAATTTGGATGGTACGCGAACGATTTCCAAGTTCAAAAAAAATAATTTTTAAGCTTAAAAAATTAAAATTTAGATTAAATAATCCGTGAATTATTAATTTATTACGTTTTATTAATTTTCAAATGTTTTCCAAGATAAACGACAATCGTTCAAAAAAATCATTTTTTATTTTGTCTATTTTGTTATTTTTCTACTGCTTGGACACGCCATACAATCGATAAATAATATTTGAGGATTTTTGGCACGCGGACCCAAAAAGGTTCGCCATCCCTGCGCTATATTATAGAGCAGTGGCTCCCAAACTTGTTATGCTCATGGACCCATTTCAAAGCAAAAACTGGACCATGGACCCCCAAGTGAAATAATAAATTTAGTTTTAATGCCTTGAATGGTGATTTTTTTTATTCATGTCCGTTTCCGGTGTGGAGCATATGGTCCGTAATTGGGGTATGTCAACAAACTTTTTCCTCGAGAACTGTTTCTTACTCAGTTGCTCAACCCCTTTTTGTCAAAGAGAGTTAGGATATAAGAATGAGGCTAGGACAGGACTGGTGGTTAACAAATATTAACTCTTATGGCGACCTATTGGCCTCATGCTAATTTGATCATTTTTTTGGAAATATTTATTTTTGGAAAGTTTATTAAACTTATTAAATCTAAAAAATATATTATAAGTATTTTTTAATATTGCTATGCTTTTTTAACCACTATTCCTATTCTAGCTCTTTCCTTATATCCCTACTCTCTTCGAAAATAACAGGGAGGAGCGAAAAAGGTTGGCATCTCCTGAATAAGAGGAAGACTATCTTTCGAGGGGGATTATATTCAGAAAATTGGTAAATGGGGGAATGCAACCAAAAAGTTTGAGAACCCACGGTATGAATGCTTCTTAACAATATAAATTACAAATTACACTTTATTAAGTACAAATCAAAACTTACAAGCGATTTATTTTTTAAAGTATATGCTTCAATTTACATTTAAAAATATGATCGCGATTTCTTGTTAGAATCACATTAGAATTAAATAAACAGTATTGTGATTATGAGATTGTATTCCATTGGTTCATGGAAAAAAATGAGCGCTATTATAAAGCTCTGCCTAGGGGCGGCACATAGCCTAGCAACGTCACTGGGTCCACCAAATTATTGCAGTTAAATACATTTGAGCCAAGACAAGAAATATCTCTTTTTAACTAATATCTCTTTATAACTTTGTAATATGTAAACTTATCAGTGGCGGATTATCCTTAAGCGAATAGGGGTTCCGAACCTTAGAAACCTTAAAATAGCGAATATTATATAACCCATATACTTTTTGTTCAGACTTAATATATTTTTATTATTTTACATGAATTTTTCTGAAGTTTTGTGTAATATGAAAAATTGTATTGTGTCTGGGGCCTCTCATGTGTTTAATCCGCCGCTGACTTTTAGGGTTTCACTGTTAATACTTAGTTGGTGGAAAGGCATTGTATTAAAAAAATTAAAAATTCTGGGTACTACATAATTCCTAAACATTTTAACAATAGTCATATTAGTGTAACTTATTCATATTTCTTATCATTATCTATAAATTGTGCTCATATTTTTTTGTTAAAGTCTTATAAATAACCCTATGTTAATACATTTTTCAAAATGTACTCCCCAATTTTACCGGTCCTCGGATGTTAAAACGTTGAAGAGAACTGTCCTAGATCAATGGCCTTTATGGCTCCACATTATTATATATTTTTTTACTAAAATCTTGAACAAGTAGGAAGGTAAATTTAGTTTTTCGGTTTTTAACTCGACAACAGGGGTTCGCATTGCAGCAAACGTCCATCAGTTTTAGCACATTTTTCTATAAATATTTTTCAGTTATTTAACTATCATATAAAATGTTTTGTGGGGTTGGTAAACCCTGTATTAGATCATACCGAAAACCATTGAATATTTTTTATTAAGTAACCATTTTGCACATTATTAAGTATGTACATATTATATTATAATTGAACATAACAGAAGACATGCTAATTTTTGTCTTCCGAAATGAGCTGTTTTATCTATGCATTTCCTTTAATATTATTTGAAAATATCTACTAGTGAGCCTTTTATGATGAGCAGCTAGTTCATGCCATTGGTCACCAAATTTATCTGATATGACAGGGTTTCCCAAACTATGTTCCGCGGAACACTGGTGTTCCGTGGGACCTAAATAAGTGTTCCGCGAAAATTGGGAATGGTAATATACGCTGCTAGACATTTTAACATCTTCTAATTCATATTCAAAATCGAGTGAAGATGAATCTCCATTGATGCTTAAAACATCTAATATCTAGGTACAGACGGAGATTTTGAATTACAAAGAGCTTTTTTACTCATATGTTTATGTAACATGTTTTAAAAAAATATATATACATAATAAGTGATTTAATAACATATATTTTTTCAATATTTTTACTACGTATGTATTATAAATTACCCGACCTAAAAAATAAGCATTGTTCCGGTAACATTTCCAGATTTGTGAAGTGTTCCATTGCACAATAAGTTTGGGAAACCCTGTGATATGAGATGAACGGAGGATGGTCCTTGTTTGCACGTTAAAGGTTATCATGAATTGCACACATGATTCTCAATGACTATGAGGTTTTTTCACTGACAACACCATTGACTTTACAGGTCTTGTTATTACCATAGACAATTTATTAATGCCGCAAGCGTTTAAGTAGTACTGTCAGATACGTGTCAACTTATTTAATATTTATGCCGTTTCATCGATAGTCTACTGTTTTATTTTTAAATCTCAACTATTTTTTTCTACTTGTAAGTATAAGATATTTTTCAGTTACGTTTTTTGTATTATTTTCGTAGGTATTCTTATTTTTGACATGTTATTTGTATTTCTTCTATACTTATAAATGTTCTTATTATTTTATTTTTTTGAAAAATTATAATTTCCTTTTGCTGTCTTCAATTTACAAAACGATAGTTTTTTTTACCCGTAGGTACTTTTAAAGGTACATTAATGTATTTTAATTTTATTTCAACAGCAATTCTCTGGGTTGACTTTTTTATTTGAAAAAAATAACCTTGTATTTAATTTTACTATCCTTTTATTGATTCAATACCCATTTGACTGGAAAACACGTTGGCACTGTACACATGCCGCGATAACGAGTGAAATAATCCATTCAGAATTTAATACGTCAATTTTATACAATATAATAGAATTCTACAAATTGAAAGACATATGACCCAAGAATTATACTGTTTATCTGAAATGTCATGAACCAATGTTAAACGATATTTAAATTAATTTAGAAAATAACATTATCAACTGATTTGCATAGTAAAAATTGTATTGTTGTAAATTTAAAAACAGCATATTCAGGTATTTGATATAATGAAAGTAATGGAAGATTAAGAATAAAGAAAATGCTTTTTACAGAAAAGGGAAAAACAAGTTTGTGAATTAAAATTTTACATTGAATATTTATTCACACAGATTATCTTCTGAATCCATCGAAAAAATGTAACAATACTTTGTGAAAATTGACACATTTCACATAATTGTATAAATTTTTAATTTACTACTGTATCACCAATTCTGTTATCACTATTAAGATTCTGTATCTTCTTTTAGCTAAGCAGCACTTTCATTTACATCAACTAAAAACCACTCCTGGTTGAAAAAATTGCTATATTTTTTTTGAAAAATATATAAAAAGCGCAATGGCTCTCAAGCTTAATTTGGATGTTCGTTGTTTTTGCGTAATCACTGGTGCCTCTCAGGGTATTGGAAGGTCCCTCGCTATCGAATGCGCTCTAAAGATGGGGCCCGGATCGCTTCTGCTCTTGATCGCTCGCAACGAAGACGGTTTGCAGAAGACCAAAAGTCTCGCCGAAACATCAAACGTAAAAGTCGCCGTGAAGTCCGCCGATCTCTCGAAATCTGGAGCGGAAGAAATGAAAAAAATTCTTTCCGATTGTTTGAAAGAATACGACATTGGCGAATTCGATTTGAACATTATCATTCACAACGCCGGTTCCATCGGAGACGTCACTCTCTCCTCTATGCAGTTAGATAATATTGAGCAATGGCAACGATATTACGATCTCAATATTTTCTACCCTGTCGCGCTCAACTGTGTTTTTTTGAAAATGTTTGAAAAGTATGAAGAACAATGCGCCGTCGTCAACATAACGTCACTCTGCGCTATGAAGCCGTTCGCCGGACTGCCGATGTACTGCAGCGTTAAAGCCGCAAAAGAAATGTATTTCAAAGTGTTGGCTGAAGAGCGCCCGCTGCTCAAAGTGTTGAACTATTCCCCTGGTCCGGTTCAAACCGCAATGATTGACAACATCATCGATAATACATCCAATGCTAATCTAAAAGAATCCTTCACCTCTTTTCAAAAGGAAAAAAAGTTGCTCGAACCGGAACAGACAGCTAAAAAATTCCTCGATGTGTTTTGCAAAGGCGATTACAAATCTGGGGACCACATTGATTATTTTGATTAAAACTTCTATATCCATCTTACAATTCGGCACCATCTGACATTCCTATTTTACACAAAGTTTTTTTTTTATAATTTTATTTTCTTGTGATGTTTTGGCATCGTGAAGTATAACTAAGTACTAAGTATTGAATACATAATATGTATATCCCTTTCAAATTTGTTAAGATGACTTATATATCGATTGTTTATTTTGTATTCAATTAATTCTTACAATAACTAAGCATTATCTTGCCTATGAATAAATCTCTGTTTAATACATCATATGTTATAGTTTTAGTTGAAATTAAATTTTACAAATCTTTATATAGTGATAAGTGATATTTTTTTTTAGTATTGCTATTTTTCCTCTGTCATTCCTATAGTCTTATAAGATATTCCTATATTTGAATTTATTGTTGGAAACTAATAATGATATCCACAGTGATTTAGTATTATAACATTCCAATATAAATGGGACCAGCAATTCCTTATTATTGACAATACCAAAATAAATTAACGAATAATTCTTTTATACAATTTTTAAAATATATAAAAGTGAAAGTGCTCTGTAAATTGTACATGAGATTAAAAACGATTTCAATAAAAAACAGTTAACCTTTAATCAATTGGATAAAAATAATGTAAAATTGATCATAAAATGATCTGCTATAAAGTTAGAGGTATTTTATTGGTGGATTACTCCTTTAATTATAAAATTATTTTATATAGCTTTATTGAAGTGTTGATGATAAAATTCAATAAAATTTCTCAACAAACTTGTTCCTGATTATTTCATTATCGTAATAAATTGTACTACATATTATAAATCCTACATAAAACAAATACAGTTTAATCATGTTTTGCATTATAGAACATTTTTTTTATCACCATAATATTTAATCTCACTAGGAAGTAAATTATCTTCTATGAAAAATATGACCAAATTAGTATTGCAAGATTTCAAATAAATATTCATGTTTTGAAAATATCAGACTACATTTTACTTGCAGATTCGATTGTATCTTTTTGAATGAATACACAAATTCAGAGTGCTTCTTGGCGGTATTTTGCCACAAATAGATGATATTTTCAATTCTTGCAATCGATAGGTGTTAATACATAAAATTGTCGAGTTGCAGAATGTGTTTAAGCCCATTTGCTGATGCTTATTTCTGTCCCATGCAGATATCTGATAAAATCAAAAAAGGAGTTCTATAATCAATATGTTAATTATTCCATATTAATTATTTGAACAAACATTTTTTGTACATGGCTATAGACATCTACCCAAAAAGTAGTAAGGCATTTTAGTAGTCATTGACTTTTATGATGAACATTTCGTAAACTTGTGTTTAATAGTAATTTTATCATATACAAGATAATGAGAGCACATGATTTCATTGCAAGGGTAATGTTTACATGAATATTCATTTTGATTGTTTTGTATGTTCTGTTTTAGGACTGACAAGATGGTTGCAGTCGGTGGTAAATCTGACAGTTTCTTTTTATTTCTGATGAATCTTGCATGGCGATGCAGATTTTCACTCCCGGCTCTTCTCACTTGTTCACTGGCACTGATCGGACAGGGATGCGTGCTGGAAATCAATGTCAGAACTCAACGAATTAGAAATCAGCCATTTGAAGTGAGCTTATTTTAACGCTATTATGAATTGATATCCCTGTTATGAATGTATTATTTGAAGCTACAACCGGTTTGAAATTTGGTTCCTTTTCCTCGTCGTATATGAACGTATGATTTTTAAACAAACTTCGTGACATTCTAGGCAAATAATTTTGAACCAGCGGTTGACCAGCGCTATATAGTAAAACTAAAAAGCATTTTTTTTAATCCATGTCCGCTCCCAATGTGGAGCATATGGCCTCCTAATGGAGGTACCTCAACAGAAGTTTTTCTACGAGAACTGTTTGTTAATCAGTCGCTCAACCTCACTTTTTTCAAAGTGAGTAATGGGGACAGAAGGATAAGGCTAGAACAGGATTAGTGGTTGGCTAATCGCTATTGCTACACCCAGTTATTAAAGGATCAGAAGGATGGGAGGAGAGGAAATGGTGTGTATTGACATCACAAACACCACCCAGTCTTCGATCACAACTTTGAATTGAATAATTCTCAAATTCACTGTGAACTGACCGGGAATCGAACCCAGACTTGCGTGATCGGTAGAGCAAGCTCTAACCAACTGGGCCACAGCAGGCGACAAAGCAAATACCATAGTATAAAAAAAATCTCTTGGGTATAATGTGTCAAATTCAAAATTTTTATAATCTTTTGAAACTCGGTATTAAATATATATATATATTTTAACATTCAGCAGTTTTTTTTAGATTTAAAAAATAAGATAAAACTTCAATCTCATCTTTATAAGAAATCAATTTATTTGAATGAAATCGTTGATTTATTGCTTATTTTAAATAGACATCAAAACAGAGCTTGCGAAATGCTTGATGGAAAAGGGAACTAAATTTGGGAATAACGCCATACTGACGGAAGTGGTGGTAAATTATTTTAATAAGAATTTTTTCATTTTATTTATAGAGAAAATATATATGCTTAATGCTTGTTCCTTTCATATTATGTCTCTAAATATGGTTGTCTGTCAAAGCAGGATGACATGTCAGATACTTCCGGACACAGTGACTCGTCTGCTGACTCCTGGGAAACCATCTCGGAGGAAATTACTCATTGACTTTCATTTTAAATATAACTTTTAACATGTACTGTTTTAATTAGCATATAATAATTGTAACAATTGAAATCTTTCATTTATCTGTGATCAATAAATTATTTTTGTACCAATAAGTAATTTTTCCTGTGTGTCAATTTATTTTTTAAACCTTACCACACTGCACTATTTTTATGAGAAATATTTTTTTCAATCTGAATACAGTTGTAGCATTTTTAATACGTTTTGTTCAAATCGTTTTATGTTGACTAAATGTAAATATGGTTGAGAATATAAAACGAGTTCATATATCGTTTGATTATAATGGCAAGCTACCGACTCACAAAAGGCAAACATTTTAGGAAAATGTGGACCGTATGCTTTTGAAACAGAATAATCATTTCATTTTTTATGTAAACAGCGCTGGTTTTTTTTCATACAAAGCAGTTGATTTGATGCTGCATAACCGAATTACATAAAATTAAAACTATTGAAATTTTGAATCTATTTAATAAAACAAAAGTCTTGACACAACAAGAAAAATTACTGCTTACACACTGATTCACAAGAAAACATTTTGATTTTATGTAAACTTAATTCAGGTTCTCCCAACTGGCTTGGAATTCCGCCCTCAGAGAGAATTGCTGCCGGTTATTAACGATTTTACAATATTACACAATTCTGCGTAGTCGAGTGGTCAACGTAGTTGGCTTCGGTTGCGGAGGTCAGAGGTTTGAATCCCAGTACGGACAGTTATATAAATTGATTTTTCAATCGATTTATGAATTTCTGTTTGAAGGATGGATGTATGTGATGTCTTGTATTTCCCCCCTCCCACCAATCCCATTCTAAAAATGGTACGCAGCAAGAGCTAGTAGCTAACCACTAGTCCTTTTCTAGCCCCTATCGTTCTATCCCTACTCTGTTTGGAAAAAAAAGGGGTTGAGCAACTGAGTAACAAGCACTTCTCGTTGAAACCTTTACATTGAGATAAACTCCATTAACCACTTGCCGGTCCAATTGATTTAAACAGATGTTCTAAAAAGATCACATATTTCTTATTATGCTTAACACCAAACACATGTGTTATATTTGTAAAACATGCATATTTAGTGAAAGAATTCATTGTTTTTTTTTGTGGAATTTGTCCGAGTTTTCTTGTGGCATACATTTTGACGACTTTCAATACCCGAGTATACTCGGACGTGACCGGGAAGAGGTTAAGAGTCCATATGCTCCACATTGGGAACGGAGATGGTAAAAAAAATAAAAAATAATATACATTTATATACTATTTGAAATGCACCTTTTGAGTTAGAGATATGTATGTATACCTCTGAAACAATGATGATTAACCTTAAAAATTGTTTTTTCAAACAATTTGGTCGCTAGCTTTGAATTTCATAAATTATACATTAGAGAGAAAATACCGAATAAAAATTCGATTTGAATGTTAATATCTTTGGAAGGTGGTAATTATTTTCTGAATAATGGTGACAGGAGGAATGGAGCGAAAAACGTTGTAAGCCCCTGTGTCAATGCATATCTTATGCTGGTAAAAATGACTGGCAATTCGGAGACCTGCTAAGAAGATCCACAATATGTAATCGTTCAAATTATGTACATAAACACAAGTTTTGTCACTATCGACCCGCGTTTCGCCTTTCGGCATCTTCAGGCGTTCAAGTGCATGGATGAACTTGAACTGAGGTATCTGTATTACTATCCAACCATTTCTTTATACATCACTTAAATTTTTCGTCACTATAAATATTTACAATTTTTTTACAGAGTACATTAATGTTGATCAGAATTTCTTTTTTATTTTATTGACTCACACCTACGGCTTACGGGATACATTATAGGTTTTTAAGTTATCGGAATTATATATCAACGGATTAGACTTATTGATTTTCTAGTAATCTACCCAACAACATTTGTTTGGCTTCATTGAGAAACAATATACAAATATTGTGTATGTTATTCTACACCCGAGTGGTGCAGCCATGGGCCTACTTATGTTATAACTTTAAAGTTGTACCATATAAATGTGCAAAAAAATGATAATTTCGTTAAGTAAGGTTTCGTTCCATCAAAGACTTCGGTGTGATGAAACCATTCCTATGTTCTACTCTTCTTACCGAGCAAAACAATATTATAAAATTATTGTATTCAGTCCATATTACTACATAAGTTATTGATTGCGCTTTAACTGTGACACGACAATTTTATTTCTGTCGTTAATGGTCTATGAAAGAGATATTATAGGATTTTTTTTAACCAATTGCAAGAAACTATATAAAATTAAAACCTGTCAGATAACTTACCAAGGCAATATTGTTTATCAAATCGTTTCGGGTATCTTCACATTTACAATTATTATATGTGAATATTTTAAGACTCCGCCCTGATGATATTGGTAGTTTACTGAGAAATACAATAATCCTGTTAGCTACGTCCAGTATACTCGCATCACTCTACTTAGAACAACCTCATTACATACATTAGACTATGAAGTCATTAATAAAATGGGACAAATTAAATTTTCATTCCCCTCTGAATAGTTTGTCGATAAACACATAAACCGTCGAGTGATAAGCAAAGTAATCGTTCGCAAAGCCATCGGTATAAACATACAGATGTGTTTTTAAATCAATCTTTCGATATGTAAATGACGTGTTCACTGAACTTTTTACTAATCGAATTACTAAGATGTCGAGTGAAATGAATATTTATAATAATTTTTATTTTTGAAAGTGATAAAATTGTGCAGCAAACATGTTCAATCTGTATCAAACGATGAATCGCCATGCGGAGGGCAAAGAACAGAAGGAGCCCGAGACGACCGGGCATGACAGGTTTTATCAGGAGCGCTCGGGAAGAAGCAGCTATCGAAGAAAACGCAAGCCGGCTTGCAGGCGTGCACAGAGTGCAGCCGAGTTGAATCCGTCATCTATTGCCGCAGCCAATAAAAGAGCAGCTTTTCGAGCGAAATCAGTTTCTACAGAAAATGAAAGCGAAGGTATATATATATATATAATAGTATTCAATTTATTCAATAATATTTACCGTTTTAAGCAAAGTTGCTTTATTATTCCACAAGTTGTGTAACAAATTGTGACACATTTTCCGCCTGTTTTAGAAGCATCTTCAGACAAACTATCGTAAGGTTATTTATGACGAAACTAAACATTCATTTTAGTTCTTAACATATAAATTACAAGATGGAGGTTCGGATGATGATTTTTCCTTTCTATTGGAAGCAGGGAGTGGGCTAAGTACAAAAACTAAAGTAATAATTACACATTAATTCCTTGTACGAGGAAGGGTAAATCCCAAAGAAGAGAAATTTAATAATGCTGAGTCACCTGTCCTATTTCATATTATTTACTATTGACTCGTATGTAAATGGTTTTTTGATTTTCGAGAACTTAAACCTATTCATTCTCAACCCTTTATTATTTACTAGATGTAGTATTTCTACATTTTTATTGAAATTGTTTTCATTTTCAATTACATGATGCAAAGTCAGAAAAAATATTTTGATTCAGACACCTTATGTGCTCTTTAATTATTAAATTAAAGTTTCTGCCTTTCTGCCCTACCTGAGAAGCTTGACAGTCTCTAAAGAAAGGGTCATAGATACCACTGGGAGAAAATGATTCTACTCTATCTTACTATTTAAAGTAAACATTCAACTTGTGAATAACAAAGTTACACAACCTGTCGAAGAACAAAGTTATAAAATTTAATTTTATATTTGCTTTTTTTTCTTTCAATTTCACATGCTAAAGGTCTAAATATTGAATTTATTCAAAATATTATTCACATTCATTTGAATCTATTTGGAACAATAGGATTAATTTTGTTGACTTTCATTTTCCTCATAAATATTTTTATTATCATTTCCCCACAAATACAAATCATGGTACCTGATAAAAAGATTCTCTCCTTGCAAATATTTTGAAAATTTGTGAAAATATCTGCGTAGGCTGCCGTCATAACAATATGTATTTACAAATGTAGTATAAATATATTTTTTAAATAAATATTTAGTCATTCGATAGGACGAAAAACAGTGTGGTCATTTGTTAAATGTCATTTGTTAACTGCCTGTATATTGACAGCCCTTGACGTCTGCCTCTCATCATAGGCAGCTAAAAGGTTAAGTAATGTTTGATAGTATCTGTTAACATGCACCTCTGTACCTGCTGATGTCAGAATACACCAATCCTTCGATTTTCACATTTGATTGGATAATCAATATATAAATAGAATAGACGTAAAGTATGAAAGGTTAAAATGTAAAAATCTTTAGAACACAAAATAGTCGAGTTGTTTTCTCAATCACTTAATATTACATATCGTTTTCTTTTTCTCTCGCTTCAAAAGCTTAAGTGAAGAAAATTCTTTGACTAAGCAATCGTGAATCATCAATCAATCTTCCGTTTTAAAGATGACAGGAAAAAAAAATAGTATCTGGGGAACAGATAAAACCTCGATGTATTTACATTGTCAATTTTGTACTATTTTTTAGTGGTATATTTTAGTCTGATATGAACGAAAGATTCATTGCTTTATATATTATATTTGACATATTGCAAATAATATTAAGAAAATTCCTAATTTATATGTCACACACCAATTTCAGAAGAAGGTGTCAGTTGTGGAGTTAGCAGTGCTGGAGAAAAGGCTCCACTAGTGGCACAGAAGATTGATTCACTCGCAAAGTTATTATTTAATAAATCAATCATTGGGAGTCCCAGTGGCTCTTTGAAAGGATCACCGGTTGAGGAAAACAACATTATATTAAGGTAAACTATGATAAATAATAGATGCAATTTCAATCACAAATATCAAAGTGATGAATTTATGAATGTTATAGATTAGTAATTTGGCGAGATCAGGATTCAATATGTAATTGGTAACCATGGGAATGTTTTTTTTGCTACTGCAATTAAGAAGGTTATGTCGGGTTCGTGGTCAATGATGTTGGCTTCGGTTGCAGTGCTCACGGGCTCGAATCCCAGTACGGACAGCTTAGTTTTTCAATTGAATTATGAATTTATGATCGAAGGCATGGATGTTTGTGATGTTCAATATTTCCTAGATCGATTACCTAACCACTAGTCCTGTTCTAGCCATATCCTTCTATCCTTACTCATTCACATCCGATAAATAGCAGAATGAACCGCAAATATACAAATAAATCATAATAAAACCGTTGGTTTTCAAGTTTTTTATTGGTATTCTTATAATAAAATTTAAAAACCATGTCCGCTCTCAATCTAGAGCATATGGACTCCTAATGGAGTTTATATCAACAGGAGTGTTTCTACGAGAACTGCTTGTTACTCAGTTGCTCAACATCTCTTTTTTAAAGAGAGTAGGGATAAAAGGATAGGACTAGAAGATGACTAGCGATTAGCTAATTGCTCTCCCTGCGCATACTTTTAGGATAGGATTGGTGGGAAGGAAATAAAGACATCACATACATCCATGCCTTTGAACAGAAATCCATAAATCAATTGAAAATCAATTTATAAAAATGTCCTTTCTGAGAATGGATATCGTAACCAAAACCTATACGTTGACCACTCCACCATGCAGCCGGCGTAAAATTTATCAGCGATGTATGGTAATGCTAGAAAGCTCCAACTGAGGTATTGAATATATTTTTTTTACCATTCTAAATAACACTAATAATTCAATTCCCTCAATTCTTTATGGGATTATAATTTCAAATATTCAATTCTATCTTTCCATGATATATTACAGTTTTAAAAAAATACAATAACAATTTATTTATAACTAAAACTTCAGTCTAATCTTTATTATAACTCATGTTATTTTAATGAAATCGGTAAACTTTTGTTATCATAAATGGACATCAAAACAGAGTATTTTTTTCACATGCTATGCAAATTTTGAAGGGTTAACTAGCTTTGCATGAAATTTCAGAGATGGAGAAAAAACTTTTGAAAAGACTGCAGCTAGTAATATTTGTATGCAATATTTGGACAACACAACGAGGTATGTCATCTTCATTTTATAAATTTAATTCCACTGTGGAACTTATTCAACTACTAAATTATTTTGCCAAATCGTAACTAACAATTTATTTTTAATACTATTCATTTGAATTTCTATTTATGAAGATTCAGTATTCCACTTATCACTCACAAATAATTCAGAACACAAAATATAATTTAAGATTTCGACTGAAGGTGCTTGGTGGAATTTCAATATTAAATTTGAATCGTTCAAACTATGTACATTCTCACAAATTTTGTCACTAACGACCCGGGTTTCGCCTTTCGGCATCTTCAGGCATTCAAGTGCACGGATGAACTTGAACTGACGCTTAGCAAATAAAAGATTTTAAACGAAATAACAAATTTTCCCACATCTCCTCTTCTATACCCTATATAACCATAAAATCATATAATCATAAAACCTTTGCCGACAAACAGATTATATAATTCTTGAAACTGCTTACTACACAAATCTGTTGGCATTCCCATGAGCTCATCCTTTTCGCCAGCAATGGCTTTGGACTCAGTGATGCATTTGTATCTTATATAAGCACGAAACTTTTATTTGCTAAGCGTCAGTTCAAGTTCATCCGTGCACTTGAATGCCTGAAGATGCCGAAAGGCGAAACCCGGGTCGTTAGTGACAAAATTTGTGAGAATGTACATAGTTTGAACGATTCAAATTTAACAAAATATAATATTCTTTTGTATTTTGTCAACATCTTTTTTTTACATATTAGGTATGAATTCATTTCCCAATTAAATGACATCGGCTCTCGACCTGATAAACATTGGTTTGCCATTAAAGACTGCTCTATCAAAACAGAAAGATTGCTCACATTGGTAAGTTAACCCTAAAACTTTAGTTATTTAACTATTTGATTATATCCATTTTGCATATATTGCTCACAAATCGTCATTATCTTATTGGATATTAGTGTAAACAAGCTTTACTCAATTGAAATTCGCCAAATAACAATAACTCGAATATTGTATTTTTATACAAAATTTAAAAATCTACATCAATTGAAGTAATGTAAACTGTTTATTGTTCAAATTTATATAATAATAGATTATTATCCCATGACATTCATTATAATTATGTGTAGATTATACGAGGCCTCTCGAAACAAAGATGACGGTCTCCATGTTTTGTCAAAAATTAATTGGATATGTCTTCGTGTAGTGGTAGTTAAATTTAAAAAAAATGTGGTTCTAATTTGTAAATTTTTGAATAATTTAAACCAAGTTTGTAACAGCACTGTATAGAAAACACGACATTTATTCAATTGATTTCATAAAACAATGTTAAATGTATATAAAGACGATACTAATATGAATATTTAAGACTATTCATTTTTTCAAAAGAACTATAAGAAAAAAAACCGTTAAAATTGATTTGCCAACATTTTATGTTTATTAAAACTGCCACTTCGGTTTCCTGAGCCCTCATATCTTCACCTTGCTAACTAATTGTGTTAATTTACAATATAATTTGAATAATGTAATCACTATCTTCTGTTTAGGCACCCTTGACTGCAAAATGTCCAATAGAGCCAACAGAGAGATCCCGCAACATCATCATTGAACTCTTCCGCGCTCTTCATCACCCTTACATATATCCTGTATTGGATGTTGCGTTTTATTCTGGACATGCGCTGGCTATAATACCATTTAATCCAAAAGGCAGTTTGAAAGATCTTATTTATAAGGTAAAGAAATAAAATATTCGCATGTTATCAAAAATAGTTAAAACCAGCCTAGTAACGTATTTGAAAGACAAATTGAGCAAAAAATAACAAGTTATATATAATTAACTATATAGGCTTTAAAATAGAGTAAATTAGTGTTCTATAAAAAGAATAGGTAGGTGTACTGTCTGGTTTCACCTTGGTTGTATTAAAATCTCCAACGCAGACACAGGAAATACAAATATTTTCATCTCTCTTATTTTGGTGCTAGAATTAGGTCATTTAGACGCTGGTATTATTATTTTTTAGCTTGTTAATGTTGAATGATGAAAATATGTAACGCATAATGTAACACCCACAATTTGCAGTCCATCAACTAATAATAAAGTTAAATGTTGATAGTTGAAAATAGTACGGTTGAAGTAGAAATGGCAGCCAGAATGTATTATAAATATCTGTAATTCTAGATACAAATTACTTATATCCATTGAAGGTTGCTTAAGGTGGATGCGTATTTGGACCCATAAGAGGTGTAGTGAGCCAAGTGGTATATTAGGGAAAAAGTTAGACGGGTTGTAATGTTCTACACATCTTAAAGTATCCTAAAAATGAAGTAACCTCAGTTTATACACATTGCAACAGTGTAATCTCCGGAAAATAAAAATATGCAATCCACCAAAACACCAAATAAATTGTACTTAACACTTAATATGCGGTAAACGACAAAAGTCGTTTTTAGCGTATTGTTGGTAGAATGCGGATCGCGGCAAAAGTCGTTTTTAGCGTATTGTCGGTAGAATGCGGATCACGGCATAATACGTTTTTTTATATCGTCGCTTGTTTGCGGGACACATAATATCTCGGGTTTGTTTGTCGGCGTTAAATAAAATGCCGCAACTAATTAACATTAGTCCTAATTCTTTGCTAGATTATAAGGGTGGAAGTTTGAGCTAAGAAACAAAAAATCAACTGTGTTAAAGATTTATTTTGCGATCTCCATCGCTAGTTTAGATTGAGTCGTTTAACGAGTTGGACTATTTTTCATACCGCTTGCATTATTGTTTCGTATTTTATTATTCAAATATATTATTATCATTTTATGAAACGTTTTACTAACAATAATGTCCTTAAAAAACAATAAGTGACTATGAAGATTACGCCGACAATTTATCAGATAGTTCGTTCATGAAATAATAATAATCAATAAACGTGTTGGTAGATTGACTCATAGATTTGATGGTTTCTTCAAAATAACTGCAGCGGCAAGTGACCCTTTTTGACAATATGAAATAAAACTTATAATTTATTATGCCCGGAATGTTCACGGATGGTATTTTTTTTAAAAAGGCGACACATGTTTCTCGAATATTTAGAGCATCATATTTCACAGTTGCAGTGATCGTAAATTTGAAGGAATGTGGATTTTATACTATAATTATTTATATAATTGTATGTTATGGATTAATGTTATTTTTTATACAGAATATTTTGAATATTTCATATTGATAACAAGTGGAGTGCTATCTACTAAATTAATAACAGGTTTTTATATTCAGCTTAGAAAAGTAGTGAAATTATAATGTATTCAAAATGTTTTTACTTTATTATTAATGATTAAATGTCACATATGATTTCTTTGAAAATTTCAGCCGAAAATATTTTTTTGTTTAGAAGTTCTGTTGATTTTAAGAATGTAATATATTATTGCGCTTATCACTAAAAAATGCCTGCTACAGGCTAGAGTCTATTGTTTGAACCGCCCGACTAAGAAGTGTTAAAAGTCCAAGAAAAAAGTTTTACCATTTTACCAGTCTATTTCAAATTTTTAATCTTGGTCATGGGTGTTTTTGTTGTATTTTCTCTTCAAATTGATAGCATGTGATTTAAAAATATCTCCCGCTTTGTCTTCTAGTAACTGTAACGCCAAAAATATTTTTCAACTTTATTAAAAACATCGAAAAAAATAGCCCAGCTTTCTATAATTGGATTAACCGCCTTGATTAGCTAGATTTATTATTTTACAGACACAATGGCGTGATGAGTGGTATCGAAAACATGGTGATTGCGATGGTCGCAGCAACATTGCTGGACTGCCTCTCTGGCAGGTCGGGACGCTAGGTAGGCAAGTGCTCGAAGGACTTTTATTTCTTGCTGAGAGGGGGTTTCCGCCGTTTAGACATCTGCACAGTGCAAATGTCATATTACAAAATGGAGTTGCAAGGTATATTAAAATTTTCTGATTCAAATGAATAAACAAATCTAATATCAATGAAGTCATTATTGTTTTTGGTATTGTAGATCCATATTAAATTAAATAATACATACAATTTAATAATACACAGTGGCATTAAACCATTTATGATAAAACTAGTTCATTAAGAAAAGAGAAGTAAAAATGACTAGTATTTTTTTAAATATCACATCTATAAAAAATAAATACCTTTTCGCTCAAATTTTCTACCAATCTATTTTTATTTATATTATATTTTTTATGTTTTTTCTGGAACATATCTCCTAATTTTCTATAGATCATAAGACTCATTTTACGTCATTAGATATCCTGGAACCTATTCTACTTCAATTTACGCAAAATCTTTTGGATCTCAGTCACCGTGTAAATCAGGGTTCGAGTGTTTAGACAATTGAGTGTTTTTCATTAGAATGTACAACTTAAAACCTGATTTTTTTCAGGGTTGTATGACCAAGAATCATAATGTGGAATCAAGATGGTCAAAATACAATAAAAACATATTGCATATTTATTCGTAAATCCATTGACTTGTGTATAAATACTAAGTAATCAAATAAAAATAAGAATTTATAAGCAAAGCTTGCGATAATAAAATGATTGTTTAGAAAATGATAACTGTAAATTAATATCATTTGTTTTCAATTAACAGCCTTACATTAAATAATGAAATATAAAATACTTCAACTATTACAACTATGTCGCAGCGGTTAGCGTTGTCTCATGGGTTCAAGCCCCAGTACAAACAGCATTTTTTCGATTGATTTCTGTTCGAAGGCATGAGTGTTTGTGATGTCTAAAAATTCTCTCCCACCCTTATAACTGAGCGTAGCGAGAGCGAGTAGTTAACCACTAGTCCTGTCCTATCCTTACCCATTTATCTCTACTACTCGATTTGGAAAAGAGGTTGAGCGACTGAGTAACATACGGTTCTTATAGAAAAAGTTCTTTTGAGATACTTCCATTAGAAGGCCATTTGCTTCACATTGGGAGCGGACATGGATTTAAAAAATAAAAAAATTACAGTACAGACATCAGTGGACAGCGTTTTGTCGAATGCAGCGTGCATATCAAACACATGATCCAAGAATACAAGTGTCCCGAGTGGTCAGAGTATTTAACATACAGACTCGGACATGACGCATGCAACACCCCACAAAATGCTGTCCACTAAGGTACGCTAAAAGTGAATGATACGCAATCTAATAATTTCACTTGACTTGATTATGTATAGTTTTGAATTGGTGATCTGTTTAATTGTTCAATGAGGTAATACAAAGAAAAAAACTTTAAACAGAATATCGGGGTTGGAAAACACTCTTTTTGGATTGAACGCTAGAAATGTGCCTTGGATACCAGCAACATCACCATACCCAGAAGTCTTGGCGCTTGGTCACTTACTATTTGAAATGTGTGCAGGCTACGAATTAGACTGTCCGGCCCCAACTCAAGGTCACTTGCAACTGGATCTTGAGAGATATCCACAAGTAAGGAAAAATTCTCTAAACGTTTCCTTATTTTATATTCCGATCATATAATCTAGGATCCAAGATTGCCATCAATGACTTTTAAGCTCAGTGTAAACATTTTTATTCTTATAATTAAGTATTTCGACTGAGGGTGCTTGATGGAATTTCAATATCAAATTAGAATTGTTTGAATTTTGTACTTTTCCATGAGTTTTGTCGCTAACGACCCGGGTTTCGCCTTTCGGCATCTTCAGGCATTCCAAGTGCACGGATGTACTTGAACTGATGTCAGTTAAGATTTTTTTTTACAAACCCAAAAAGCAATGAAATCACCTTTATTTCATGGGCAGATCAGTTTGAAAATGGTCAAAAATTTTATCTGATAATTGAATAGATATATTTTTTCAGGTGGTGGAAATTTTGGAGGTTATATTCCAACCTAGAACTCCTAATCTTGCAGAAGTAGTACTGTGTGATCTTTTTAGAAAGATTGATCTAAGAGAAATGAAAGGATCTTGTTTGCCTGTGAGTGATTATTTAAAATTATCAATTACAACATTATAATTAATTATTTATATACTTTTATAGTCAGGCCCATAATAGAGGAAGTGCGTAGAAGAGGCAGCTGCCAGGAACCTTACGTTTAAACTATGCCTGTTAGCACACCGAGAGAAAGATTTTTTAGTGTAGTGCTTCCCAAAAAATTTCATACAATACAAAGCCCCTCTCAATACAAAACATATTCTGCGGCGGCCCTCAATTTGGAAAGCACTGGTTTAGTGTACCGAAAAGGGTTAAATAAAATTACAATCAAGAGTCAAGAACATAAATGGCCTGGCTTACCTATAAATGGAATGCTCTCTCTTTAGATTATTATAGAATACTAAAGGACTCTTAGTTTTTATTTGTTAAATATTTCTGTAATTAATAAATTGTGATATTTTCTTCGCTATATTTAAGAATTTTTAAAATGTATGATGGCATGTCCCAGATTTAACATTTTCCCTGAGGTCGATAGCTGTGCCCACATTACTTCTCGCTCTTGTCAAGTTCACAACATTTAATTTTTTACTAATACGTACTATATATTGTGCAGTTACAACAGTTGATTTATTAATAAAATCCATAATGGCTTCTATAGAATTTCAACCAACGGCTGAGCAGTTCATGCGCAGGCTTACTAGGACAAGTCGCAAGAGTGGAAAGGAATTTTCCAGGGTCAGGCGGACTAGGAAGAAATTTTTCAGGATTCTATCCACGCTCAGCGGGTTGCTCTCCGGTGGCTACACCCCCGCCGCGCAGGTAACGTTTGAATTTTTAAGTCCGTTTTGAGTAACCTCAACATTATTTTCACTTCCATCTTAAAGGTTTGCGGGCATGTAATTTGATCAGCAGTGACTATTTATCGGCAGCCTAACTTTTTAATGTTATTCACTTGATAATTGTAGGTATGCGTGATTATATAAAAATCAAACAATTATGACGGATCTATTTAATTTTCAGACGACACCATACGACCGACGATTTTGAAACATGTTGGTATTCGTAAACAACTATGAGGCGGTAGTAAAGAATCCTCGGAGAAAAAACTTCAGTCGCTTTATTAGAATCCAAATATGTAATAACTGTTTAATTATTTATTGTTGTGAATATTTTTTATTACAGAACAGCCATATGAAAAAATAATAATTATATATCTATAAATGTTTCTCTGTTCAAAACTAAATGAATAAAAATATGTTTTGCATAAGACAACTAATGCTTTTTATTGAAGAAAAAAGAAAACAACACCACATTTATTGCATACTTAAGATTTTTTATTGAAACCTTTTCAGATTATAAATACATACTTTCAATCGAAAAATAAATGTGCAAATTCATACGCAGTATAATTTATTTACACAATTCACACCTCAATATCAGCAATTTATTACTTTTTTCATCTGGAGTATCAACATAGAAGACACTTTATCGCACAACACAATTATTGATAGAAATAAAAACAATATTAGGATACTGTGCAGCGAGGAAGTTTTCTCCTCTCTCTCTTGTAAAAGAATATATGATTGTCTCGAAGAATATATGTTTTATAGAAACAGAATGATTTTGCTGAAATTACAACCTGTAATCGGAATGTGTTTGCATTTTTTGCGAAATACTTCTGACAATTCTGGCAGTTGATTTTTGTTAAACTCGGCTTACATAAATACAGAAAAAAGTCAATAAAATAAAAGACATTCAGTTCTTACATAAATAACACAATAAATAATTTATAGACTTGTACTATCTATAATATAGAAAATAAACTCTAACATATTTACTTTGAATAACGGCAATCTTCTGATAATAGAATGGAATTTGCGCATGCAATAATTTTCGTAAGTGATTTTAGTTTCCTGGTCAATTTAAAGTAGGCGTAATATGACGAATAATATTATAATGAAATAACAAAAATAAATAAGTGGTGACTTCGGATCTCCATATAAATTATTATCACAAAACAATGAGGTGTCGAGACTTAAAAATCACAATGTAATTCACTATTACTGGGTAATGAATAATTATTTAACTTTTTGGGTGCACGCTGAATCTATAATATTATGATTGTTACCTGAGATAAACCGAATATAATGAGTTTGACGATTAATTGAATGGTGTAGTAGTTTAATTTCATACAAAAAGTGTGGGGTAAAATCGGACAATAGAATTGCTATATATTCGATCTTGGAAGCATTTGTTACTTTTATCTATACCTTCTTTAAGGCTATGTTGTATTTTTGCAGAATTTACTCGATGTGTGCTAGCTATCTGGCTATAAAGAAATTGTTTCGATTGGTATTTACAAAGAAAATAATTCGATTCCGTAAAAAGGGGTGATACAGTCAAAAATGTATATAAAAAATTAATATTGAAATGTGTAATATAATAAAATGATACGTATTATAAAAATATATTTCAAAGTATATTTGTAGGATGACAATCTTCGATTTAAACATTTTCATCTATTCAAGTTAGACAGGATACGTTCGAAGATCATTGAAATGAATATAATTACTATGCAAATTCTTTTACGGAAAACAAAAGACCTGTAAAATTTGACTAAGCACTCGTTACCTTATTTCATTAGATATAGGCACAATCTGATTACGTTATAATAATAATTTAATGTATATATTTACAAAAAATGAATCTCAAAAATATTTTGTAAATTTATCTAAAACATCCTTTAATCTCGGTATTCAAATACTGTAAACGAGAAGACTCTCGCAGCTTATTTTCGTTCCATCGAGAAAAGGTTTTTTTGTCTGGAGGACATTGATTTACCGCGGTACATAAATTAAGATCTACACGTTAAAAATTAATATCAATCTCTAAAATATGCATGTCGGTGTTATTCAATTATTGTTTCTAAATAAATTATGAAAATAAAGCCTGGTAAAAATGCATTTATTTAACGGGGCGGAACATTAAGTTCGTTTGTACCAGGCGTTCATTTGTTCGAGGAAGATGAATGTGAGAGTGGTGTGCGGTCCCAATCGAGCGTAGTACGGAAGGAAACCTTTCCACAGTGAGAGCACTCCTTCTTTTCTTAAAATATCCACCACAACCTCTTTCATGCCCATGTTGCCTGCGGAATTTTGAATCCTGAAAAATAAATAATACAATATGCTTTTTAGGGTGTCACTGTCAATACTTGGTGGAAAGGCATTATATATATATATTATAAGAAAAACACAATATTCCTTTGTACTTATTTCTACTAATGGTAACTAAGGCTAGGCGCGCACTAGGCGGCCTAGCTGCGGCAGCCAGGCAACCTTAGCTGTCAGCGCAGGCGCTTTTGTATCGATGCTGCCAATCGATACAAGAGCGTTATAAATAAATAATAAATAAATGTTAAGATTATAATATTATGTATTAACAGTAACGTGTAGAACTTACTTTGTTTTTATTATATCCACCGGCATGGAAGCAACGGTAGTGATGAATCCGGAAACCATGGAGGCGGTGAAATGCAGTCCTATACCGTCAGGAATGTAAAGATTTAATATCTCTCGAGCCTGCCAACAGAATGAAAACAAAATGTAATTGCATAATATTCGTCTTCATATTGAATTCATCTGTTTAGCATGACTACTAGATGAATTAAGTATTTTCGTGTGAAAGCTCATTAGAAGACGCTTATTAATCTATTTCTATAAGATCATTGCCTCCTGCTACTGCTGACAAGTGTGTTGACAATATTAACACCTGCCTTATCAATTGACAAATGCATAAATGAAGATGAAGCCACTTCAGAAGTTGTCCGGTATTTTGTTTTAAATTAATTGAAATAAAAGGTAACGAAAATGACTGAATTGGTAAAATGGGTTTCATTTTTGTATAATTCTTTTCATGATATAAATCTAAGCTACGGGCTTATCTTAAATACCGTCTTTTTCCGAAAATAAGCCCTATCGTGATTTTCAGGATTTTTTGGAATATAAGCCCTCCCCCAAAAATAAGCCTTAGTTAAAATAATGTGAACGCCAACAAGTGGTGATTATTGCTAGTGCCACACTATTTATGTTTTCCAAAAATTATTGCTATGGATGAAACAGTAGTATTTCTAGGCCAAGAATCTCAAACTAAGGTTCACCGCAAGGGTTCCTCGTCAATCTACGTCCCTTCTACTGGTTACGAAAGCGCACGTGTTTCCTGTATTTTGGTGATTCGTCTGGCTGGCAAGAAAGCCTCACCGTTAATCGACAACTCACTAAGTCAAGATTGAACGCGTTTCAGGAATTAATATCCTTGAAAGTGAAAAAGCCTGGTGCACCCAAGCAGTTATAAAAAAGTGGGTTGATTTTATGCTGCCACCTATATTTAGGGGTTGCCTAAGAGGTTTACTATTTTTTTATTCAGCCAGTACAAACCGCGCTAAAGACATGAAAAACCTCCTTGCTGAGAGGAGGATTGATCAAATAATGATTCCAGCGGAAATGACTGCCTATCTCCTGACACTCGATATCGCAATAAACAAGCCATACAATGATTATTTGCGCATGAAAATCAATGAATACATTGAAAACAGAATGATGTGAAATCAACGTGGAAATTTTGTGAAGCCTGACCTACAAGATGTTGTGAATTGGGTGTAGAATTCATGGCATAAAATAACTGACAGTTGTGTTTCCAATGCACTACGAACAGGCTACTTAGACAAGAAATACTCATTTAAAGATAGCTATATATATTGCAGGACATGAGAGATTCGGACCAATGATTCAACAGGAAATGGATTTGGAGGAAATTCAGAACGGAAATCAGAATTTGATAAGTTATGATGATGTTTCAGAAGAAGATGACTGACTGTATTTGAATAAATTTAACGTAAATGTTAAATTGAGGAGCAAACATTCAAAAAGTGTTTTGTCACACAAATACAAAGCTTGGAAAATGATGATTTAAGTGTTGCAAAAGAGACGGTTTGTATGGATGTGTCAACTTTATGATTTCATTTTAATATGAAAAAAAACCTCTTTGAACACTAATTTTGATTTCCATTCATAGGTTTTATTATGGGCTATCAGAATTGATATAAAACGCCATTTTTCAAAATTTGTGACAAAACACTTTTTGAATGTTTGCTCCTCAATTCCTATATACAAATAAATATTGAATGAAAATATATAAATCTTCTTATTGTACTTAAAAAGTAAGCCTTCCCCCGATATAAGCCCTAGCTTGTATTTTGGACCAAAAAAAAAAGTAAGACAGTGTCTTATTTTCGGAAAAAGACGGTAGTGTATCATTTTTTATAATTCCCACAAAAAAAATCATTTGTAGAATAATATATTTCTTAGCATTGATTACTGCCATGGTCATTTATTACTGTTAAAATATTACAATACAGTATGAATATCGAATAATACCTGAGAATATGAAGATAGTTGAGCCGCATTGACAACCATCGCTCTGCCGATAGTCGGTGTGGTGCCTCTCCATAGAGACAATACACCTTCCTCCCTGATAATTCTTAAAAGTGCGTCAGCGACATTTTTGTAATTCCTTCTCTGGTCGAGCGGCAATCTTCCGTCGGCTGTCATTCGGATGAGGGAAACTTCGGCTGGTGTTCCCACAAAAGCGCCAACCGCACCTGCGCATACTCCGAGACCCATCTTGGTGGCAAAACCGGGCGGGGCTCCATCAGTACTGTAAATAAAATGAAACCGTGAAATTTTAAAAATACAGTTAATCTGTCCTATTTTACTCTGCCATAACTATGATTACATCATTTTATTCAGTTTTTAAATAAAAATTAAATTCATAAATATAAATGTTGATCTTTTTGTCAGGGGAAGAGCAATACTGAAGTCAGCGTTTCTGCAAGGGAACTTTTTTCAAATCAGCAACTCTCTTTGACAAAAACTTCTAAGTTATTCTTCCCCTAAACTTATTGAGCCCTAAAAGCATCACATTGACAGGTAAAGACAATCATTAAAAAATATTCTATGAACGTAACATAAAAATTACAGAAACTGAATTTAATTTAAGCAGAGGATAATTATTTATCCAGAATTAATTGATTGCAGTGGAACTGTCGGTTGAAGGTCTATGCAAAAGACCTTGTGTGTAAAAAGAGTAGACACTAATAAAAGTGATGCATCTTTTTTTTCAATACATCATGTTAGTAGATTTTCCCATGTTTATATATTTTTTTATAAGTAAAGATTACATCATTTTAATTCCTGAGTTATCGAGAATGAAAAAGTATGTTTTATTAAATAAATACTCAGTGCGTTAAGCCTTTGAGTTTTTCTTCGTAACAGAAACAATCACTTTTTACACGAAAATCGTATTTGTTCAAAATATCTATTTGTCATGAAAGCGAAAATTTATGGTCATAGTAACATCCTGACGTCTTCTGTTATTTAATATTCATCACAAAAACACAAATAATAATAAATTGCACCGATGTAACATGGTTTGTGACAGTGCAGTGACATAATAATTTCTTTCCAATGTTATTTACAAATCATTCGTTTACTTGAATAAAATAAAACTTTCAATGTCATTTCATTGTTTTTATGTATTTTTCCATGCAATGCTAAAAGGTAAATCAAAATTATTATTATACTCCGTAGATAACTCAATTAACCTGACGATCTCAAGGTCAAGACATTGTACAATGCATTCATTGTGTTTCAATGACACTTCAAGATACTAAACCGTGCCCTTTTGTTGCGTGTACAAAGATAGACAAATCTCATAGATTTTTTTAAAATGGAAAACTGTTATTCCACTCGTTCTTAGAAAAAATATTAAATATTTGGTATTACAGCTGTAATAAGCCAAATATTTTGAATTCAGAAAACCTTTTTTTTTAATCCATTTCCGCACACAATGTGGAGCATATGTCCTCCTAATGGAAGTATCTCGACAGATTTTTTTTCAAGGAGAACTGTTTCGTTACTCAGTTGATAAACCTCTTTTTTTTAAAGAGAGTAGGAATAGAAAGATAGGGCTAGTGGTATTGATCGTGTATGTACTGTTAATTTAGGATTGGTAGTGTGGGAGGTGATTTTTAGACATCACCAACACCCCCGACAGTGTTTGTCGGGTCCGTGTCGGAGCGTTCAACAATCACAAGTATAAATTGTTAAATTCTATATCTGATATTGACCTTCCTGGGACATGCTCTCAGATCGGCCCGACAGCTACGCCAAAGCTCTTACCGGCTAGACCACAGAGACAAATTTTAAAACCCCCAGAATATATCAAAGTTAATAATTTATTTTTTGAAGCTAATTAATGCACAACATTTGTTTAGTGCACCTAAAATTACGTCACAGATAATTTCAAAGGAAGTATTATTCAATGTATGCATTCATTTAAAGTATTAACCTTTAGAGGAGTGAATAGATCTATACAGACCTTACTTTATTTTACTGCCTTTTCTTAACATGACAATTTTGTGACTTTTTCCCAATATGTAATTCATACTCAGAGAATATATATGCTTACAGATACACTCCTGGGTTGAGTTTAAAGTACTTCCATACTCATTTACAGAAAAATGGAGCCGACATACATGTACGTCCATGCTCCTCTAAAGGTTAATTATTTTTGCTGATGACAATCATATTCAACCAACTTTTTAATACCGATAAAATATATTATTTTAAACAAAAAATGTTCATCAATTTCTATTACACAAATATGCACCGCTTAATTCTTCGATGCATGAAATATTATATTCTAATTAGATATTTTGAAATTTTAAATAATTCCTCGTTTCAGTTTAAATACAGTCCGAATGAATAGTGTTCAAGGTGCAATTAAAATATCTTCAACCGCTGATCAAAATAATTTAAGTGGAAACAATTCTGTGTGGATCATTTGCAAACATATTTCGCCAATATATTGTAAAAGTGCTTAACATTGCGTGTCTTATCTATACTAAAATAAACCTTTGTATTCATTAAAAATAATCGTTTTATATAGCAGCGAAAAAAACATCTGCATTGATCAACTATAGAGTGCTCTTCACAATTTAATTTCATATAAATTGATTCACGACAGAACAATAATTGATTTTTATTGATACAGCTGCTTTACATAACTATCAAATACCAGGGTGTTTATTTTCACAATTATCTATCTCTGATGGAAAATATAAAATCAGCTAACATTTGTTTTTCAATCTATTTGTGGATGTCTGCGATGCTCTGCCACCAATCTGATACTAAAACAGAACTCAGTGAGAGCTAGATTAGCTATCTGATAGTCCTGTCCTAGCAGTATTCTTCTAAAATTACTGTCTTTGAAAAAAGAGAGGTTAAGATGCTCTCGTTACTGTTAACAGCTTAACGACCGCTGGACGCGTATTAGTCTTTAAAAACCAATGGTTGCTGGCTGGCGGACTCATATATGCGTATAGGCGAAGTATCTGAAAGCTAAGAAAATTAAATTTGGTGAAGATATCTCGATTGGTTTACAAATTATAGTGAATTTAATAAAATTACATTTTTTTGCGAATTTTTTGCAAAATTGCACGGCCACCAGGTGAATTTCTATAAAAAAACGTGCGGTCGTCAAGCTGTTGAGATAAATGAATTTAAATGCTCAAATTTGAATGAATTCAAAAATTTGGGAGCGTACGAATAAATATTATATTTCATTCTGATTAAAATTCTGTAAAAATATTGGACGCATTAGATTTTGTTTTTGACTGGCCGTATACTGGTATACATTTTTTTTTTAAATCTATGTCCGCTACCAGTGTGGAGCATATGGAGGTATTTCAACAGAAGTTTTTCTACAAGAACTAGTAGTTACTCAGTGGCTCAACCTCTCTATTTTTCAAAAAGAGTAAGAATAGAAAGGATAGGGTCAGGACAGGAATAGTGGTTAGCTAATCCTTCTCGCTACACCCGATATTTTAAGGATTGGAAGGGTGGGATGGAATTTGTAGACATCCATGCCTTCGAAGAGAAATCGATAAATCGATTGAAAAAAATCTGTTCATACTGGGATTCGAACACGTGAGATCCGTCACAGACCCAACATACTATACATTGATATAAAATAATATAAAAAAAAGTACGATCTCCTATGTTAGCTGTAAAATATAATATAAATTTTCGGAGAGATATATCGCGACCATGAACTTTTCACCCGTTGGCTTATCTGGTGGGTAAAATTTTCATATTAGATAAAGAAAGCATGTCGAGTGCATAATATAAAATTATAATAACAAATTCAAATTTAAAAGGGTTTATAAATCATTTCTGAACAGGTTTCAAGACTGACATAAAATGCAATAAGCTGTATGAGTCACATACATACTTAATTATGACGAAATGAAGAATGAATACTAAAATAATATTATTATTTTTTGATAATTTTTACTGCATACGCAAATACTTGGATAAGTGCCAATGTGTCATTATAATACTACACTACAATGCACGAAAAAGATTAGCCAACATATTATCTAATCAGATTTTCATTTTAAATTCTTGTATGTACAGTGTTCCCCAACCTTTTTACATCTGCGGACCGGTAAAAAAAGAAAAAAAAAATCGCGGACCACTAGTGCAGAGCCGCATTCTTGATGTCTACTTTTCACTAGAAAGATTTCATACGAATCATAAATATTACTAATATTGGTGTTTCAGTGCGTTTTTAAAATTAGCATGCGTATTAAATTTACACTTTTACCCACAATTAGTTGGGTATATAATTTATAGATATTGAAAAAAGGACATAATTGGATAAAGGATATAATTTGAAATGATGTTTTCTTGAGACGTGCTTAAATTCATACCATATTATACCACACTCGGAGATCGGTTGCCGGCTTCACCACATTTGTTGGGTATTTCACTTTCCTTTATTTTTAAGTTCCTTGGTGTCACATCATCCTACCAATTATTATTATTTAACAATAAGTCAAAATACAAGTAAACGTGCAGACGAAAAAAGATCCTATATTTTTTATTTTTGCATGGCGAATTTTTTGAAATTTGGCATACTGTTTGCGGCCCGTCGGAAAATCTCTGCGGCCCAACACCGGGCCGCAGACCACTGGTTGGGGAACACTAATGTAAACTACAGAATTATACAGTTTTCTCACAATATAAAAACGTTTCTAATGATTTGAAGATTATATCTTAATAAAAAAAGGCGTACATTGTTTCTACCTGCGTAGAAAAATAGCATCAGATATAGAATACGTATAAAGCCAATTATATGGTGAGCTCTCATTTTATACAAATATAAAAGAGTTAAAAGATATTTTTATTCTAAAACTGATAACAGCATGCCACTGTATGGGTGCTATGCCTGCCATATATTTCATTCAATCTATAGTATTGGAAACATCGTTAGAGATGCCGACAATTGTTTTAAAAATACACTACTGATTGTTAAATTAAATCAGTCGTTGGTTTTTTATCTCATCAAAATAAAAGTCTGTAATGATAAAATGGAGTACTGCAATTTTACCCTTTAGTCAGATCAAAGAGCCAGGTGTAGATACCGAGGCGGGTAGTCGTGTAAGTGGCCTGTCGGAGAAGTCCAGCTGACAATCCGGTGTAGACTCCTGAGAGACCTTCATTCCTGAAAATTTCTGCGCCGACTGCGAAACTGCTTCGACCCCCGCCGCTCAACTGCATGCGAGTCTTGACCAAATCTAAAGGCTGGACAAAGACTGTTGCGGCCATACTGTAAAAGATGTCATATAAAACAGTCAAAAATATATATTAAAGATTTCGCTTAATCCTCTGAATTCATGAAGGAGAAATTTTAGAGATTCTAAAGGTGAAATTACTTAGGTGTTAATTAATTAGGTGCCACTTATTCAACGCTTGCATTCTGCCGGTACTGCTTTACGGTTGCGAATCATGGCACCTGACGAAGACTCAGAAAAACCGTATACGGAGCTTTGAGAACAGATGCTTGCGTCGGATAATGGGGGTTTGATTTTGTGAGGAATTCAGAGATAAGGGAGGAGATAAGGGAGCGTACAAGACAGCGTCCCGTCACATCAGTGGTTATGGAGAGAAGTTAGAACTGGCTGGGTCACGTGCTGCGGATGCCTCCGGAAAGCCTCAATCCTGCCTGCCTCTTCTTTCGACCGGTGAGATTCCAGTGCCCCGGACATCCGTCGGGTACTATCCATAGGATGCACTCGGCGGAACTGAGGGATGCTGGCATGTCACGGGAGGAAGCAAAGCAATTGGCGGGAGACAGGGAAACGTGGAGATGCTGCGTGGCGGCCATATGCTCCACATAAGGAGCGAACATGGCCAAAGAAGAAAGAAGACGAAAGGTGAGATATCATATCGGACAGAAAATAATGGTAACAGATAAAAAGACACGCATAGCGGCTATTATTTTGAGTATTTGATAAAGCGTTCATAACCAACACTAAAGCAAACATCCTTATCAAATACTTTCGAAGTAAGTATACAGGGCAATGCACTTGAATTGTCTAGAATTTGCACCTTTTCAAATACAAGTACTGTAAACCGTGTCAACTTTGCCCAATGCTGGTATCTTTGCCTACATTCATTTTATTTTTTTATTTGTGTCGCATGCTCTGTGGTTTAACAAAACTCTGCTTTTGGAAATGCAGTTAAGTAAACTGGTTACTTTAAATAAGCACTGCAAAATCTTACGCAACTAACGTCAAAATCTTGCAAGTCACAGCCATTTTATTAAAATATGAGATTTGATGTTTCGTTTACATCAAAAAAATTTGAGGGTGGAGCACAAACTATTCAATTATATTTCTACACGTTATAGTAAATGTTTTCAGGAATATTTATTTGGAATTGGATTTCAAATAGTTGAACTAGTGACTAGCCAGCAAGTAACTATTCCAGCTAAAGTACGATTAATAAGTCATGATTCAGCCCTGGCTTCATTTCATTTACAACGCAAAATAAAATAGTATTTTGCTTGACCATTTTTGGCGGTCTCAAAATGTCCCCAAAATTATCTGTCCCCCTCAGCCTTTTTGCTTCCTTAAGTCATATCGGTAAATATTGGTAGCCAACTATATATTTTGTTTCTGCTGCTCTGTTATTGAATGTAGTTCCAATTGATTTTTATAATGTGTAAATACATAATGATTATTCTATTAAATAGCAAGTAACTTATTTCCAGTTGAAAAAATTTATCAGTTATTTTAAACCGACTGCCGCTATGTGCATCTTATTATTTTGTGCCTAAATTGAAACGCGTGTGTACTATAAGTATTTCAAATGAATGCGCGAGAATTAATATATATAATATAAGAGTGTAATAATGGTTTCAGAAATAATGTGATAACTGAACATTAGGATCTAATAATTATGTCCAGATGGAGAAAATCAAAACTAACTAAATATGTAAAGTCAAAGAACAAGAAAATAGGCACAGCACATTCTAATCTGTGATGAAAATGTAAACAAATTTTGAAATACATCACGTTCACAAAATGTTTGGATATTGTTAGATAAGTTATTTTTCAACTTGCTAATTTGTCAAGAAAACATGTTTTGTGTGTTCAGTTTAAGAGGGCAAGGTTAAACAAATGGCAGGTACTGAGTTGTTTTAAATGATTTTTTTCCTACAGATGTGCAATTCGCAAGGTTGTATTTCAAATTTGGCCAAAGTGCCAGAAAATACGTCGAGTTGTTATAATATTTTTGGCTCAATGTACATTTTGTCATTCATAAAAATATAATAAAGATTTTCTTTAAGCCGTGTCCAGATTCAAAATGCATCGTGAATGCTACACAAGCGATTCACATTGATTCGGCATTAACTTGGTAGAACTCCATTATAATAGTGAAAAAATATCAACGTATTTAAAACTGTAGAACTAAAATACGTTGATATTTTTACACTATGATTTCTACATTTATACGAATCGCCATTTGCAAATTATTAAAATTTATATTAATGTTATAACGGAAATTAATCAGGTTCTTTCGCCTCAATACCACCTGCTTCATACATTTTGTAGAACAGAATATCATAGCTACTTTCAAGCGATATTATTTTTTTGACCTTCATGGAAGAATGTGACCTCAACGGAGAGCATATATCTCAAGTAGGTGGGGCAATTGATAAAGACGTAACATGTTATTGAACTCTTTATCAAGAAAAGAAAATAAAGGGTTGTATTGATATATTATCTCTTGAGAAGTTTATCAAGAAAACATCCGATTTCTAAAATTTTCAGTTTCATTTTTAATATTTTTTGATATTATATAATGAATAATCAATGACTTAATAGTTTAATCGATAACTGTTTGAAGGCATAGGTGTTTGTGATGTCTAAAATTCCCTCCACCCTTCCAATCCTAAAATGACAGGGCGTAGTGAGAGCGCATTTTATTATTATTTAATAAGTAAGAAATATTTATATTATTTACTAAAATTTCAGGATGACTGACCTAAGTAAGGAAACTGTTTAGTTAAGTTTCTATCCTTCTATCCTTACTCTCTTTACAAAAGAGAGGTTGAGCGACCGAGTAACAAACAGTTCTCGTGTAAGAACCTCTGCTGAGATACCTCCATTAAACAGGCATTGGTTAAAAACAAAAAGGGTTTACAATTGGGCATGCCCAAAAAATTGATTGCTGTGCAGAAGAAGTGCATACAAAAACTTTTTAATTAAAAAATATATTAGTTATTAGTTATCATTCTCTAGAAATGTTTTTGTTTATTTTAAGCAAGTTTGGTTTTTTTGTAAATTTATTAACTAAAACTAATTGTATATTCAAAAAGGATGTTAAAATTTTGAATGTGCAGCCACCCTCTGCTTTATGATAAGGTGGCCACTCCTGCAATACGATCTACAACTATATATCATCATTGAAAAATCCATATATCGATGCTCCAAAACATTGAAACCCAATAACTGAAATTTTAATGCAGTTCGTTAAAACAAAAAAAAAAACAAGGTAAATAGTAAACCCACCTTTAATGTGTTCATTTACAATACTTGGTGGAAAGGCATTATATCAACAAAATAAAACACTCTTTTGTACCAATTCCACATTTATTTATATGATCAGGACGAGGTACAAGGTACTTTTGGGAAGAATTAAACCGTAAGAATAGTGTTTTAATTGAAAATAATGCAATTAAATCAAAAATGTTTTGCAAAGAGGCGAACAATCATCACATCACACCTTGTTAGATATCCAGTAGAATAACAAAGTTAACAGTTTTATTTTTTATTTGAATTGATAGATGAATAGATGTAGTAGTAAACAAACAGTAGTTAGTGAAAAAATCTGTGAGAATGTACATAGTTTGAACGATTCAAATTTAGTAGTAAACGGTCAGAACCATTGCCCCTGTTCGACGAATGCATCTTGACAGAGCTGCTTTACGGTTGCGAGTCAAGACACATTACGAAAACAGAGAGTAACTGTATACTGTGCTTTGAAAACAGATGCCTGCTGTGCATACTAGGAGTACAGAGATAAAAGAGCAGACTAAACAGCCCCTTATTACGTTCATAATAAAAATTGATGGACCTGGCTTGGACATGTGCTACAGATACCCAAAGACAGTCTGAACCTTCCTCGTCTTTTCTACTGACCACTGATGACCATCCATAGGGTTTACTCGGCGGAGCTACGGGACGCTGGGAGGAAGCAAAGAGACTGATCTGGTGGCAATTTTCTCTAAATATAGAGCGGATATGGAATAGTAAAAACTATTCCATATCCGCTCTACTAATCTGCAAAACGGTTTGTTTTTCACTTTACTGTGTCACCTTAAATAACTTAAGACGCAATAAGGTTTTCAAAAACGTATCAATATTCTAACAAGGTTTGCTTATGGTAATAAAGATAATAAAGGTGGTATATTATGCACTGTGGAAAGTAAGTGTAAACAAGTGACATGATTCGCATTACAACAACACTGGGTTAAATATTGTGAAGTCTGTTTTGTTACTACATTCAATTTGAAAACAGTTATAACAGCTGCTTTTATCTTGAAATCAAGGTTAAATCTTATGATATTGATGGAAAGTTTCAGTTTGCAGTTTTCAATGTTTTCCAACATGTCAAACAAAATGAAAATGTAATCAAAATTATAATATTGTATCTCTATTTACCAAAGGGTACCTGCGTGTTGTGCAATTTAGGTGTTACTTTACCTAGCCATAATACATGAATTACTCGTAAAAATTTAAGAGAATAAGAATATAATTTCTAGTTACACAATTTGCTTTTCAATCCATCGTTATTGAAAATCTTTCTCCAATATTACATAATACATATACATAAACAGTGCCAGTGCTACGTGCAAGCAGAGCCGGCGACCGCCTGTAGTGGTAAATTTGGAGGTGGCCAAATGTCTAGCGCCAGCCCTGTTTATTCACATTTGGTATGGACAAGAGTGATCTGATATGTGAGCCGGTAAATATACAGAATATGCAGGAAAAATGTAAATTATGCATTTAAAAAAAAATCATGTTGTTACATGCATAATGAATGAAATTATCAAGTGAACTTTTGCGGTGAAAATAACAAACGCTGACTGAAAGACATGGTAAGGATATTTTAGCGAGTGGTTTGTTTGCACAATGAAAATAAAATCACACATCCATTACAATGTTTGATCAAATCTGTCAGTTAGAATTGAAGTATTTGACAGAAGTTAAGCTTCATTCTTAATTGCCACATAATATGATATATGCGGTGAAAATTTTCAGGAAAATTAAGAAAAATATTAAACTGTCAGAATGATTAAAACATAACAGGGACCTTCAATAATATTTTAACAAAAATAATGACAAACTTTTATAAGTTTTGGCATATGTATTTGTAGTCATTATTGGCATTCAAAAATTGGTTAATTTGCATTTTTTTAATTTAACATTCAACTCGTACGTGTAAATTCTTAATTTAGAAAGCTTCAAGGTACGTGCAAAGCTTCGTGTAAATTCAAAAATAGAGCACAACTATTGAAAATGACAGCCACGAATGACCTTCATGATCATTCGGCACATTGCGGCATTTGTTGTGTTTTTTTTATGTATTTAAATTTTTAAAATAAATAACAATACTCTCAATCTTCCAGTGGTGTCCTTAATTACTCTGTAGAAAAACAAGCTATAAATTTTAAAATAATCACAAATTAGCTTCCAAAGTTAAAAGGCAAGTTCTACATTAAGTCTGAGATTATAAAATATTTTTCAATTTATTACCCAGCGAGGCCACCGAATAGGAATTTAACTCCATTTGGAATTGGTTTATCAGGAACCGCCACCACAGACATTATTACTTTTATTAAATTATTTCAACTGCCCGCGGCAAAGTTGGTCTAATCTGGCGTTTTGCAGATAGCAAAGTTGTCATATATCAGTGAACTAATTCCCAGACATGGCTTTATGACGTCATCATTGCCAGATCAAGGTTTTTGACAATGAAAAATTGTATTTATAGAATATTATGTACTTCGAAAAAGAAGTTTTTTGTTTACTAACAATTTTAATTTTATGAAATTTTAAATTTATTTTTTGCTTAGAAAGGTTTGTCCAAATAAATAAAGCAATCCAAATGGATATGTCAAAGAAAAATCATTATTATTTTTTTAATATTTACATTTTTCGTGATGTTCGCAAAATTATTTCGTTCAAAAATATATATTGCTTTAGTTAAAAATCTCAATAACCAAATAATAATAAAAAGTACAATTCAACTTATTAATCTGCTCAAATTCAATGGTCATCTATTTATTTATGTTTAAGGCTAAAATGATAGGTAGAAAACCTTGACATTAGCTTTGATATATTGTCGCGAGATGCTCTTACCTGGTTAATTACATCGTTTTATATAACATAGTAATAATAAAATTTTATATTTTATTATGTATATTTTTTATTACGAATGATTCTTTTTTTATTCATATTGAAAGTTCTCTCTCGCTTTATAGGTGAGTTTGTGTCAGAAAACGATTGAGCTTATTAATCAGTAATAAAGTATTCCTTCATACATTTGTCCTGATTTAATTGCTTATCAATTTGCAAACAGCGGGTGTGTGTGTGTGAGCATGAGTGGGCAAGAGTATTCAGCTAACTTTGACAGGTGGCACTGACCCATATAAATAATATCTCATTTGTCAAGCATATCAATGAAACAACATATTAAATTTATGTAAGTATTTATTTTATATAAAAAGTGTTTCGAGCGTAATAGCCTAATAATTATTTACAAAATATGTACACCTAATAATAATAAAATAATTATAACAGTTCTTTTAAATAACAATGACTACAGACCTGTTTTTCACAAAAATAACACCAGTACATAATCGTTCGCTTTATTACCAAATAATAATATATTATTTAATCGGCATATTTACAAATAAACCACATGGTTTGAAAATATGACCTTACCACTTTTAACAGGCGTATTTAACTTAAGTGGCAATACAAAATTGTATGGAAATCTGACCTACAGATATAAATTAATAAATAAAAGATGTTTAAAATTACAGCATTTGTTCAAATAAATGGAGAATATACTTTTCAAAAATTATGGCTATCTTCTATTAAAAAGCTGTAAAATATTTTTTAAAAATTACTGACTTCTCGATTTGTTAATAACAAACAGTTTCACTCAGCGAGTGACCATTTGAAATGTATTGTTTTTTTTTTAAATTCTGATTCATTTTTTTTTATACTGTCTAGTTTCATCAGATATTACATAAAATAAATGATTTGATCAGTAAGGTAATTCATAAAAATACTTGATTTCGACTATATTATTCAAAAAACGTTTCATAAAGAGACATTATGATGTTTGTTTCATTGAATTATTGTAATCTTTGGATATTTCCTTATGTTTGCTGCCTTATGTAATACTAAGTAAATACTTATTTGAAAAAAATAAGGTTTAAAATGAGATTCCTATTTTCAAAAGGCGAGGCTAAATTAGAAAAATTGTCCAAGTTGATTTAAAAACTACAGCAAAAAATCACTTGTATTTTCAATGATGGTGAACAAGATAAATAATAGTTTTTTGTATTATTTCTTTAATACTGCAAAGTTATTAGGAACCATCTAGGTGGTTTTGGATAATAAATTAATAAACAGTAGGTTACATGTTATTAGATCAAGTTTAGTAATCTATCATTTGTTTAACAATAAATTTATTAAATTATGAGACATTAAGTATAATTCTGTTGGCACATTTTTTTATTAGTAACTACCTAAAAGTAGAATAACTACCAAAGGTCCCGTTCAGGTACAAAAAATATTGACATTATTTTTCTCAAAATCAAAGGACACTTATAGAGTAATCAATAAATTGCAGGCAAACTGGACGGTCGATACATTAATTTTAACTCTTTTTATTCCATGAAATTATTTATAGGAATTATAATTGTCATTATTTATTGTCATGTAGAAAAATATCCAATTACATATTAGAGAAAAGCATCAAAAGAGAGATTCAATAGGATCAGACTATCATAGGCAAAACAATTCTTATAATGCAATGTTAAAAAAACAATACCAATTCATTGAAAACAATTTGCACATTGCTTTGATACTGGTGAATGTAATAATTATTATCTGTAATCTACATAATACTATGTCTTTTAATATATCGGTGTTGTTTGGGATAATCCTGATAACTGATTTTTGAAACGCTGTTGCATACATACTTTCAAATAAAGATTGTATAATACATGTTTGCGCAATTCCTTAAAACTGATAATTATATTATTATTTTTGTTTGTTTATTTCATACACAAGCATTTGTTTGAATTTCCCTCCTGTGAATTTAATATTTTGCAGTTATCAAGTTATGTCCAAACAACACCGATATAAATCAACGATTCAACGGTAAGGTAGTTTAAAATTTTTCATAAAAATTACATATTTAAATGTAAATTTGAATTGTATTGCTGTCATTCTTTGTGGAACGATTATTATATTTATTAAAATAAAGCAAAAGAAGCCACAACTTATTTCACGGTTATTTCATATTATCAGAAACGGTTTAGGTCGGCAGCAAACCCAACCAAACAATGCAATTTATGAATTATTAATAGGTATATAGTACCAACAGAATTGCTTGTCTTGATCATATGAAAATGTTGTGAAATAGGTGCAGGTGCTACAAACAATAAACAATTGTATTGTATTCATAACTATTATTAAAATAAATAAAAAAAAATGCAAAATTGACTAATAAAATAGTGCATTGGATTTCAAAGCTGTAACGTGATTTGTAAAAAATTCAATGTATATTAAAAGAATCAAATGTGAAAAATATACACTTCAGATACAAATTTCAACATAAGACAATAGTCATTCACTTAGGTATATTACAGCACTGGGTACATTTCCTCAATTGAGTGAAAGCATTGTCAATAATTAATAATTACTATTGCTTGGAGTAGTCTTCTGTAATGTTTTTTTTTTTAATAACGCGGCTTTCTTTACTTTATTAGTGGCATATGATAAATATCTATTTACATATAAATAATTCTTGAGATGTACTTTGAGCTTTCGGAACATTATGCTTGACAGTCAGAAGATAAACATTACAACTTTTCTCTGCAAATATAAATATTTTTATCCTACAGTATAATTGAATGAAATTTTGGAGTTATGTATTTGGTAGTCTACGTATTTGTTTATTGAAAAAAATTTAAATTTACAAATAAGATACAAAATCAAACTAAATCATGTTCAAACTTTTAATACAAATGATGCATCATTTAAAAAAAAATTAAAACAATATTCAAATGTTTTATACTTTTTCCTTTTTTATATTCCATAAAATATTTCTCATCCAACCGAAATGAGATCAGAACACTTAAACTATATCGATCATTTGGAAGTAGGATAAAATTAATAATAATGTTTTCTACTCTATTTTGTACAAAATATATTACTTTGACGCTCGATCAATTCCGAGGAAATGAAACATATGTGTGATGAGCTAGTTAACACTTGAAAAATTCAACCAATTTTTGAAGGCTTGAAACAATGAGATCCTACATACTGTCATCCATATACGAAGTACATGTGTCAACGGTCAAAACAACAAAGAAATAAAAATCATCATTTATTATTATTGTCTATGATTTATTTATTTACGAAATTCGTTTGTCTCACTATTTTGAGAAAAAATGGTTTTGAGCACTGTTATAATATTTGTGCCCGTAAAGTTTTTTTTTACTGTAGACAAATCCTGAATGAATAAAGAGTTATTCTGAACTATTTTATGCTATATCGTTTTGAAACGTGTAAAAGATAAATCACATTCCGACGAATCTGCGTGCCATTCGAATTTAATATATAGATACAGTTCTGTTCCCCAGTTATCAAATTCACGCATCGTCTCTTCGTTTTCTCAATTTTCCTTCAGTCTGTATTGTTTTGGAGACACTCTCGACACAGTCGGCGAGAGATATGCCGTCCGCCGATGTAGAAGGAACAGCACCCTCGTCGCCCGCTCCTTCCGCGACTTTCGACAGGGCTAGAATATAGGAACACGCTATCCTGAGCACCGAAAGCTTTGATAGTTTTTGGTTGTGGGAATAGGCGGGGATAGAACGTCTTAGGGTGTCAAATGCGGCGCTAATCGTGTGCACCCTCGTCCGCTCCCTCGCATTTGCCTCAATTCGTCTTTCTCTCGTCATGTTTTTGTAATTTCGCTGTTCACGGGGGGGTGGAGGCGGCGGTGGCAGAACGGACTCCGATGGTGACCGAGCGAGGAGTGCATCGACGCTAAAAAATGCTCTCGAAACCCTCGCCGGTTCTTCTTCGTCTGGGGTAGCGGGTCGGACAGCAGGGTGAGGCGGCACTCTGTTATCCCATTCGACCGCCTGCCGGGGAGCTTCAGCCTCGTAGCGGATTCTCTTTTTAAGAGGAGCGAGAGGAAACGCGGCCGAAGACTCCAACTTGATTGGCTCCACGCATTTTCTTTTGTTCTTGGGTTGTTTGACAACTGTGGGGAGTCCCATCTTAAGGCCGGAGTCATCCGAATTGGAACGGTTGCTCTCCTCGGAGTCGTCATCATCACCGCCGGAACAGAAGCCCGCATCTTTATCAGGCGTGCGAGGCGACCTCACTTCTGAAACAAACGAAGAAAGAAAACGTCAATTACATCTTTCAATGGGGTTAACTGAGTATGTAGTTTGGAATGATTTGAACATATATGTAAGGTGGTACCATGATTCATACAGTGACACCACTGAATTTATCATTCCTTAAGCGACCTTTATCATATTTTTGACCAGTTATGACATTTATTATCGTTTGACAGCTATCTGAATTGGTCACTGAAAAAACGAGTTCATTGAAAGAAGAAGATCACGCATCTCAAAGATGTTTGAATGAGTATCAAGGGTTGAAGATTGCTAATTCATAGATAACAGAGTTTATACTTGTTCATGCACGCACTGAAAATGAATTACGGCATGGTAATGGAATACCACCGATATTCGCATGAAAATTGATCCTGCACGTGTCGCCTGAGAATGGATGCGCAATCATATCATTAACATCGAATGATTGCATTTGAAAACTCTTGAAGCTCGTTGTGTCGCGTCATGTTGACAAAAACTACGCTCCAAAGACGCAAGTTTGTAAGTCAGCAGTCGGGGAACTTTTTTAACCATTACCCCAAAATATTTTTGCTTAAGTCGATATTACCCCCTCATTTTTAAATATTGCCCGTATATCTCGCTGAATTGTTTATGTTTAAAGAATGGTCTGTAAAAATACTAACACGTTTATAAAATAGCAAATTAGAAAAATTTCTTTATCACCCCCAAAAATTTCATTTTTACCCCATTTGGGGTAATTTACCCCGGTTCCCCGACCGCTGGTGTAAGTACTTAAGCGTTTTAATTAAATTATATTTCCAAAGAAGTTTCGATACATCAGTTTCATTTTATGAAACTACCCTCGTATATTGTTTTCGATGTGTTACAAGACGAATGGGAAATAATGGGAGTTGCAAATAATTGGACATCGTAACCGCTGCCGCACCAAGAATGTCGTCTGAAATCCACATTCCGAATGAAGCGAATCATGCTTTAAAGCAATTATATTGTTGATTGGCCCACGAATTAAGATCTTTTTTTCTTATTATTTAGTTTAAATAATTAAAGTGTAATGCCGCCCCTGCTTCAAGATGAACAAAACAGACAAGGAGCAGCGCGAGGAGGGGGAGGGAGCGAGGCGTTTTGCCAGAATCGCTCCCAGATGTTCGAATACATTATGTTATCTCGGCTAGCTATTGGCGCCTGCTCGGGTTATTCCGTCACACTCACATTACAGTGGCAAATTTATTTTACAAACGCTTTGCCAAAACCAAATTAATTAATCCGCAGAATGTTGCAAACTTGAACAAAGTCGCTCGAGATTGTTTACGACCGCGTGCATCACTGGAAATACAGGATATTCTTATTATTTTGATTTGATATTATCATTTCAACTGCCAAGTTTACTTATTCACTTTGATATAAAAAATAGTTTATTACTTAATAATATTATGTTTGCATAAAACATAAGTAAGAAAAACATCTGTAGCATATTTATACATAAATTAAATGAATCCCGTAGATATATCTGATATAATATCACGCATAGATGAATGTAAAACCTACAAAATGTCTCGAATTCACTACCCGTGATGATAGATAAAGCGTTGGAAAGACGCGACTTCCCTGGATGAACGGGTGTCACAGGATCTGTGAATGCTGGAGGTGAACGACTGGCGTATGAGGATGGATAATCGAATTGAGTGGAGAAGATTGATTGAGGTTAAGGTTCACCCCTGCCTGTAGCGACAATAAGACTATTTTTTGGGAAATTCACGTAACAGCAAAGGTAGGCGGATCTGACGTTGATTGTAGACATCTTTTAAAGTTAAATTTGATGGCAACACGTGTACCAATTCAACACTTGAAAATGGTTTTTTTTATATTTTACTACATTTTAAAATCATATTGTTAGACTAAAATTTTAATATATAAAACTCGTAGATGAAAGCATTGTCTCCGAGTCAATTAACTGCATAATTTCCCCCCAGCACTATTTGATAAAACTGAGTAATTATTAAATAAATATATTGACGTAGATTCTTCATCGACAAGACGATGTAGGTAACGCAAGTTCGTCGGTTCTGGCGTCTGGAGTTTTCTTTTGTCTGGCGTGCCTGCCGAAATGCCTGGGAACGTTCGACGTTCAAAACGTAAAAAAAATAACAAGCCAAGTATAAAGTCTTTTGGAATGCCTAACACTAGCGCACCTGATGTCACATCCCATCAGGTGACCTTTCCTTTGACATCACGACATAGTCAGTAAGTTTATCTTTTGTGTCTACTTTGCTCTCGTTAACTCAAATGAATCAAAATCGGCAAACAGCGAATCGAATCTTCAATGTATGTTTTTAAATAACGAATAATATATTCTAAAAAGAAAATGAATTTCGATGACATTATTGGTGTATCATAAAAGAGGTTCCAAACTTCCCAGATTTGGCGGGATTGTCCCAGTAGTGATGAAGTCCAGAATCCCGTTTGAATGTCACGGATTTCCAGAGAAAGTTATCGACGAATATCACCTCAGAAATTTCGAATTGATTGAAATATCAATTTATGAAAATATCCCTCCCGGGATTTCGCAGCGCGACCAAAACCACTCGACCAATACCAATGTACTTTTTATAAAATGAATAAACCAATTAAAATTAAGATGAGCTAAAATTCCTACAATTAAGGCTTAATAATAGAAGAATTAATTATATTTTATAAAAAATATGTATAGCTACGTATCTATAGTTTGCATAATTTACTGGTAAACTTAAATATTTATCTGGGCCGTAGAGTCGTGACTTCAACTCTGACTCCGACTCGGGCATTTATTTACAAATGTTCTGACTCCGATTTAAAAAAAAAAAACAGTATGAGAAATCATAAAAACAGATGTAAAATTTTATTTGTATAAAAAATATCTTAAAATACATATTTTTTCGTTTTTATTTTAATTTAGGAAAAGGCGTCGGAATCATCCGTTTTTACGACTCCAACTCCACCCAAGACACCACACCACGACTTCACGACTCTAACTCAGATTCTATAGTCCTGACTCCTGATTAATATAAAAATAACCTAAATTTGTAGGACCTATTTCACGTTATTTCACACATTTATCAAATTTCGTGTTTTTATAATACCGTGTTAGCCCGAACATTAAAAATATTTTATTTCTGTTTCTCCTCCCAAATTTCGTACTCTAGTTATAACTAGAGTACAAAATTTGGGATAGCAAGAACTGTCTGCCGAATTTGAGTAAAGTAGTGTTTTTTTGTTAGAGGTATTTATCATTTCATGATGTAGCCATCTCGGAATTATAGCAAAATGAGTAACGTACAAAAAAATAAAATTTTGGTAATATTCAACATACACTCAAATAAATAAAACTATTCGAAGAAGATGTTATATGAACTTCGATATGATTAAAATAAATAAAATAGGTATTTTGAATTTTTCGAATAAACAGGTCACGTGGTTGGTATTCGAGTCCATGTTTATATCGTAAAATTTTTCCGGCAGACTCCGGAAAAATATACGAATCCACGACTTCCGACTTCGCAGCCCAGGTTCTCCTACCAGCCATCTTTTATTAATGATACTGCGGAAATTTCGGAAATCGTTCTTCAAATCACAATAACACATGCAGTGTAGTTGTGCTTATGGACGTATTTTGCAAAAATCAAATGTGTTGCCTATCATGTTTTGTTTTAAGATGGACTCGCATTGTTGCATTTATAAATTTGATTGGCATCGTAGTTTATGTATTCTATATCGACTGTGGAAAGGAAAAAGGACGTAACCCACAGTTTTTTCAAAACAGCTTTTTTTTCGATAATCATAATGTATACAATTCGATACACGTTCTATCAAATGGATGTAATCTGAAAATGCCAAATTAGTATCATAATTTAGCTTTTAATTTAGAAAAAATAGGAGCCTGCGAAAATTGCGATTATGAAAAAAGACTTAAAAAAACGTTTTTTTTTTAAATATATTAAAATAATATTAGATAGAAGTCCATTAGAAACCAGTATATCAGTCTCCATGCACTTCAACGTGTTATATATTTCTTAATTTGTCTTTCGCCCAAAATCATCAAAACACGTTTTTTGTGTCTCCTGTAAAATTTGTGGATTTCGTCCTTTTTCCTTTCCACAGTTGAATAACAACTTAAGTGAACTTTTTAGCGGTGAGAATTTATCGCAACATTATACATTTATTATAGGATAAAGAATAATTGTATGCCCGTTCATACCTTCTTAGTAATGTTTATATCAGTTTAGGTAGTGTGTTAAATGTATTGAATTATATTATAAAATGTATGTTGAAGTGATATAAGAAGGTTGGGTTTAGTTTATACAGACACGAAGGAACATCAATCGAACTCGACAATCGGGTGTAAAACGCTAACGAAGCCGAATTCCAAAATTTAATAACACCTTTTTATTTTACCTGTTATCCAGCCGAAAGTCGAACGCCGATCGGTGATCGAATGAGAAGAAAACAATAAAAAAAAATACTCCGCAAGAGACGAGATGAGTCCTTCACTTCACTCAGTTAAGGTTATGTACCAATATAACCTCCCGAGACCCGAGAACTTTAGTTACAAATTGTATAATTGTCTTTCTTGATATGACAGTGAGTCTTGGCATCTTTCGAAAATTTGTCCTCAGCAGAATTTATCCAGTTTTCAACAATCTTAACAGGATCGACTCGAAATTGTCTATCCATCTTGTGCATGGTCACCGACACTACGATTGCCAGCTCGTTTTTAGATGTTACGTGTGACTCGTTCATTTTTTTGTACAATGTATGACTTAGCCATCGAAGACGTCAAATGTTTATGTTAAACTTATATTCTATCTATATGTATATATATAGTCTTTGGAAATATAATATATTGTTATCAAGCATGACTAAATGTACTAGACCAGGCGTGGGGTACATGCGGCCTTTTGGCTACTCTGGTGCGGCCTTCTGGCCAATTCTGTAAGACTGTAAATTTATGTAAATTCGTAAATTCCTGATATATTCTGACCGTAAATTCCTGTTTCCAGACAAAGATTCCCTTGCCAATGTTTACTGCGGTCTTATGTCGGATCAGAAAAATTAATGCGGCCTTTAGATAAGAAACGGTTACCCACCCCTGTACTAGGCAGACCCGAAGATACAACGAAGCACCCACCGTTTAATGATTCTCAAAAATATCTCTATATCGTTGGCATCGTGTTTTCAAGATGCAGTTAAAATGACAATTCGTGAGTTTAGCCTGGCTTCTCTGTCTTTTCAGCCTCCAACGGGGTTATTCTCAAATTTCTTCAGATCTAGACACTAATTAAAGGGGTTCTTACTTGGAGGTTGGTTTAATTTAATGGTTGGTCCATCCGTCAAAAGCCAACGACTAACAGAATTTTCTTTTTTTCTTTCAAGCCTTTTATGCCCACTCGCTATACATACGTATTTTAATTGTAACGTAAGCATGCTGCTTAACCGTAACCGTGACAACCAAATTAAAAAAAATGTCTAGTCAGGCATGCCTAAACTAAACCGGGTCATATCTAACGTTCCCTCTAAGCTGCGCGCGCGCGGCCGCGCAGCAGTTGGAAAACCCCCTCTCAGCAATCATTCCGGGTTGGCGCGCACTACAAGACAGTTGTTCAATTAATATTTGATCGGTCCACGCAGCCTTTGAAATTTCCGCGCAGCTAACCTCTGGAACATTGGTCATATATCTTGTGTGGCCCTTTCGAGGTTTTCAACTTTCTATACACTTAAAAATGAAAGTGTATCGTAAAAGGATTTAAAAAAATAATTAAATTATCTTGAGCTGTTTGCTTATAATATATAACAAAAAAAATATTAAGGTTCAAAACATTAGTGTGAGGCCCATCAGAGACATGCATTATTTTATTTGGCCCGCTAAGTGATTTCAGTTGGGCATCCCTGGTCTAGATAAATAGATTCTTAATAAATTTGAGGATACCCCCCCGCAGGTGAGTTAAGGTAAACCAAACTGTTTATCATATTATGTGACTTTCACATTCAAACTGAGACCCAAGATTTTTGGCAACATATTTTTCCTGTTTTATCCGGTTGTTTATCTTAATAGAAAATTTAAATTAACTTTGATTATTCCACGTATTGTGTTACTAACTGTGACACGTGTTTCGCTTCTTTCAGAGGCATATTCAGACTTACTATCGCAAAGTTTGCTTAAGTAATGAAGCAAGATTGATTCTAACATTTTAAAATTATGAAATTACAAAATGGAGTTTGGGTTTTTTTTCCTTTTAAGGGAAGCAAGGAGGTATCTTCCTCTTTTCCGTTTATTATATTATACCTACTTAGGATATGCAGTTCTTAAATATCATTTCTTTAATTGACTTTAAAATTGAAATAAATATACTCGAGTAACGGTTTGCAAATTTACACCGTCTATTTAAAACTGATTCCAAGATGGTTTAGTTTATATGGATTGTAGTTGATTCGCTATGTGTACAAATTCGTAAAATGGAATAGTATGTATATAATATGACATCACCAACAAGTTTGCAGTGATAAAAAAGACAATTGGATTGTTTAGCATCGCATAGAAATGATTCTTCACCCAAGACGTACTAATGAGCGGTGAGGTCAGAGGATGGTGCGCAATCAATTCGGACCTGGATGAGTTAAATACACGAGAGGTGTGTGATGGTATACGTCCTGCATGTGATGCAGGCGTGAAACGTGTTAGCGCGGCAGACACGGTGGGAATATTTGGAGGTGTGCGCCAAAGAAGAAATGCCGCCGCCAGTGATTCCTGCCTTGCACTAGGAGACGCACTTTTTCACTCTGCAGATCAGTGGCGGGAAAACATAAGAGTAACCGTGATTTTAAAGATATTTTTCCTCCATTGTCAAAACGTGAACGCCGCAAGTTTTCCTTTGGGCGTTTCTCTGATCTAACCTGACAATTCATCAATCAGCAATTTATGAATTTTCTCATATGATTCCGTATTAAAAAAAAACGATTGAACAGCTGAGCTTCCAAAAAGCTCTGATGATATATACGTAGATTACTAAAATTATAACTCACGTAAGATTGAGATGGTGGTTGGTTATTCTAGTCGCGATTATTATATGCAGCGAAGAAAAGTTATGCGGACAGGTTATTGATGTATAATTTATAACTTAATATGGTAAACTTGTACAGAATAACTAAAGAAAAGCATAATTTATAGCGTTGAAAAGATAGCTTCATACTTTGAATACATATTTATTAATAACTAATAAAGACAATGATTTCATTGAAGATGACTTGAAAATTCATCGCCGTCGGCACCAATAGGCGTGAAATCAAAGTATGTATTTTTAAAAACTTTGACGTAAGTATAATTCGGCAGAACACGAGTTTATTAATGAATATGAAACGTAATTTAAAGACGGATGCTTCAGTTGTTTACTATTCTAATTTTGAAAAAAATATTTCAAATGATAGGTTGGGAAATCGTTCAGGTAAATGTTGCCAATAGAAAAAAAATAAGGACATGTTTGATAGCAATTTCAATCGGATTACTTGATCATGGTTATTGCACGCCTTTGGTAATAAATACGCGACGGGCGGGCTTGTTTGGGATCGCGCTTGACACGGGTTCTGGCGCGGCGATCGCCGATCGGTGAGCTGAGGAGTCTGGGGCGATGCGTCGCGACATGTTGGTTTGCCGCCCGCAGACGCCCGACGCCCGATACGGACCAGCAGGGACTTGGAAAACTAATTGGGCTCGCGCTCATAAGCTAGATTGAAAAGTGCACTATTATCGATTCTCTGGTTTGGTACGGAACAACGCTTGGAGTAAGCATCTGAATTTTATGACAATTGTTTCCATCACAGGATCGGAGATGATTTTTTAAAATTATTCCACTCCGGCATCGAAGAATGTGCTAGAACAGTACTTCCCAAACTGGGGGCCGCCGCAGAACATGTTATGTATTCAGGGGGGCCGCGGATTATTTTTTTCAGATTTACAAGCAGAAAACTGCAGCTCGCGAGCCACATGCGGTTCTTTGACCCTTTGAGTGTGGTTCTTCCAGAAAATACCACATACATACAGTGCTATTGAAACTTCGTGTCCCATGCGCAGACATCGGGGCGATCTCATCGAACGTACCTCAATTTGATTGAGCACATTTTTAAACAGAAACCAGCATAGGAGTATCCTTATCAAGTTAATAGCAATGTATTTACCTATATAGTTTTTGTCTACAAAGTTTGGCTCTCATTTTTTTTTCAACCGTTCTATACTTTGGCTCAGTTACTCATGAGTTTGCCGACTACTGTGCAAGACGTACTCCGAGCTTATAGAAATATTACGAAGTAAATAGTAAAGTTCTTAGGTATATTGCCCCTCACCATTCAATCCTTAATCACATCTGTCTCAAAATTAAAAGTTGTTTATTAGTCCCATTAACTATCTTTCTTCCTTATTATTATTTGATTGTTTTTTTTTTACTTGTAAATACCAATTCTTTGTATTTAATTAACCTTTATTAATATCTATATATTTGTAATTATTATTTATTGTTGCCTTTCAAATTGTACCTAAATAAAATGTATCTTAACTGTATCATTGAGGAGATATCATCTTCGGTGTGATGCAGAAAAGAAAAGAAAAAAGTATATAAATAAATAAGAAAATTAATCGACGTTATCATTATTGATACAATAATAATAAATGACCGAGAGCAAAATATCCTACATCGTTATCCTATTATCGCTTAATAACAATTTTACCACAGACAATAAATGAATATTAAGAAGCGAAGTGATAAAATAATCAATAAAAATATTCGTAGAATGTACATATTGCAAATTCTGTGCTCCGTCTCCGCTCTCCTGTTCTGAGTAAAAACCCATTCCATTGATCTCTACTGCTCCGAGCTCGCTCCAACACTGTGATTTTAACGAGGCGTAATCAAGAATAGGATTTACAAATTATTTCAGTCACGTTGATATTTATAATTTCATTACTAATATCGCCAATACATTACCGCCTGTGTGGTCGAGTGGTCAACGTTGTTGGCTTCGGCTACGGAGGGCCCGGGATCAAATCCCGGTACGGACAGTTTTATAAATTGATTTTTCAATCGATTTATGAATTTCTGTTCAAAGGCATGGATGTATGTGATGTCTTGAATTCCCCCCTCTCATCCATCCTATCCTATGAACGGGGCGTATCGAGAGCGATTAGCTTACCACTAATCTTGTCTTAGCCCTATCCTTCTATCCCTACTCTCCTTGGAAAAAGAGAGGTTGAGCAACTGAGTAACAAGTAGTTCTCGTAGAAACACTTCTGTTGAGATAAGCTCCATTAGGAGTCCATATGCTCCACATTGGGAAATGGTTAAATAAAAAAAATAAAAAATTATATATACATTTTTAGTAATCATATGCACTCAATAAACATTTATCGTAAGATAGGTTGTTACTTTAATGACTTTATATAATACTACATTAAAGACTGATCGTCATCCTTCCAAAATTTGGCGGAATTATTTTATAAATATTCTTTCATTGTTGTATAATATCTAATGAACTAATAGTTTTATATAGAAGTATAAAAACATATCAGCGGCGATCTGTTAAGTAGTGGAATGCATGTACATGTAGTTTCTTTAAAATTAAAATAATAATATCTTGTCTGATTCTGAGCGTGAAGCTTTACACCTGATGTGCTTGAGAGTGGGGAATACTTATGGCGCCAGTAACTAACAGAATCGAACTAGATCCTTTTCTGGAACATTCTGTGATATATACTTTAACTAGATAAGTAAAATACAATTGTTTATTGGAATTTACGTCATCTTCGTTGAGTATATTATCTATCTTCAATACATAAATATCAGAATCGTTTATACGTATGTGAATAAGAGTAATATGGTAAATAAGTCTTTATACAACTGAGTATCAATTCACCAATATTCGCGTCAAATAACAGTCTTATAATAACTTATAAATAATTTAGAATTAAGATTGATTGTGTCAATAATTTATTTCGAAAAATATCTTAGTTGATTCTCCACGGGAAGAATGCCAGATTCACCAAGAAAGAAGTACATGACTTTTATTTTATGTTAGTGAAATAGATGAAACTTTTATAGATCGTAGATACGTATTCTGTTTCATCGTCTCGGGGTAAGAGATGGAAAGATTAATCACCTGTGTCTCATATAGTGCGATGATTTTGTCTTGTTAATTTTAACTGTCACACCCTGGGAATACAATCACATAACTTGAAATAAAAACGATTTAAGCTGTTGCATCTTAATTAGTTTAATACCCAGTGATAATTAGACCAGTCACATATTGCTGACAGATAAATTAATAGGAAACGGAAGCCAGAGTGGATAGTTGGTTAATTGGCATTTCATTTTCAGATGTTTGCGGCCGACCAACAGGTGCGCAATGAACGTTTTTTTGAGCCGAGTCCAAAAAAATACATGCTTACTTTTCATAGCGTAAAACGTTTTTCTCTCAAATGTTAATATGCTCGTGCTATTATTACCGACAGCTGAAGATCGAAATATCTAATATATTAGCAACACATTGAAGATAATCTAATGGTGGAAATATGATGGTGAATAAATATTAGAACATATTTTTTAAGATATAGCGATAAAAAGCATTGTGTATTTTTATCAGGTAGATTTTTTTAATGGACCTCAATAAAATGTATACAACTTGGATTGCAATGCTATTCATAACATTGAAAATTGAATGTAAATCGTTGGACTGCAGGAAGTTGGATAGTATTGAAAAAAAACAAGCCAGGACGTCAGCGTATCGATCATGCGATTAATAAATTAATGAGTAACAATCTTTTTTATTGACTGAGCCACAAGACTAGAGTAATTCGATTATCATATTGTAAAATAATGAACAAATATAATTGTCTATATTTTTATAAAAATAAAATATAAAAAAAACACATACATTTCGATTAAATATATTTACAATTAGTTCGCCTATTAACTATCCAATTAATTTCTTATAACATTCTGGTATATACATTGTCTATGGTTGGTTACGTCTTATGGTTGGAAGCACAAATTTTTAAATCAGTGTTTACTTATAAAAATGCAACTACATATATGAAAAAGTATATCGACTGTAGAAAGGAAAAAGAACGTAACACAAACATATTTTTTTTTACAGGAGGCAAAAAAAACGTTTTTTGATGTTTTTGGTCTAAAAGCAAATTTTGAAATAAATACAACCTTGAAGTGCGCGGGGACTGTAAAACTGTTGTTAAAATTTAATTTAATAATTTATCTAAGAAAGACCATTTTATACTTAAAGCTATATTTAAAGCTAAATTTAGATACTAATTCGGTATTTGCAGCTTGCAATATACAATCTTTTGATAGAACGTGTAACTAATTGTATATATTGTGATTATTGAAAAAAGCTACATTTAAAAAACTTTGGGTAACATCCTTTTGAATTTCCAGTCGAATTATATAGAAAATACTCGCTTTAACTAAATAATCAAAGACAATAAAAAGAAGAAATATCATTTCAATGAATGAGATAACTTTTACAATGAAAAATAATACAGGTATGTACGACGTCATAGTCGTAGATTATAGTGGTAAAACAAAGAGATGAACGAAACTACAATAATGAACGTGTTATCCTACATTTTACGAGGCCGAGTTGATTATATGAATTAAATACCAATAAAAGGCTATCTCTAAAAAGGGTTAAACATTTTGTTCGACTCAAGTAGAGATAATCGCTGCATCTTAGGAGCAGGGTTGCCACAAATTATGTGTTTATCATAAATGTAGTATTTTGTTCAAAGTAATAATCAGCCTAACTAAGTTACTTAAATGTACCATGTGGCATGGTATTTTATGTTATTAAAAGCTCAAGTAAAACAACCAGTTTTACAGAACAGGATTTCGAAAATGGCCCAATCTGTAGCGAAAGGTAATAGTGCAAAATACTAAATATAAATACCTACATAAACTGCGTATAAATACATACATACATTATATAAATTCATATACAATATTCCTAACTAAAATTAATGTGTATTAAAACTTACCATGTTTCTACAGGTGATTCTTAAAGGTAAGGGCGAAAATATCTTTTACATAATTATTGATTATGAAAGATATTCTTAGCTGCTTATATAATTTTCTCAACTAATGAGCAGGTTTCGTTTAAATGGTGCATTCTATCCAAAACCGGTTTGACGAAGAACATTATTCATAACTATAATGATGGTTAAACTTAACAATATCAAGTACGTTTACTGCTTTAATTGCAGCTGTCATTATATAAATCGATATCGTAAATTAACCATTGCCATTTTTGGTTTCTTTACATGCAAATTAAAACTACGTAATTTGAGTTAAGAATGAATGAATGACACAATAGTCAATGAGTAAAAAAATAATTAATTGGTAACCCTACAGCACACGGGGAAATGTGCGAGGGTCGAAGGGAGAGGAGACAGGTGGCGCCGGGACACCTGTTGGAGCAGGTAGGCCGACCTCACACACCTCGTACCGGCTTAACCATCGCACAGTGGCGCATCTACGCAGTCAACGAACTGCATTGTTTATGTAAATTTTTATTTTTATCTAAGTGGTACAAAAATGGTGCCGTATTGTTGCAATGCTTACACTTTCTGTTTAGGGGCTTGCGCTAAGTGAAAACGGAAAAAAAACGTTGCTCTTAGTTACATACAGCAATTATTAATATATTGTCATGAATATAACTGGAACCTATCTCTATAACGTAGCGGAATGTTAATTATATCGGTAACCGTTTGTATTCTATGTCGCATACAACGTTCCCTCTAAGCTGCGCGCGTGCGCGGCCGCGCAGCAGCTGTGAAGTCCCCACGCACTCATTCCGGGTTGGCACGCACTTCAAGACAGTTGCTCAATTGATATTTGATCGATCCGCGCAGCCTCCACGCAGCCTTTGAAATTTCCGCGCATCTAAACCTTCGGCTTAGAGGGAACGTTGGTCGCATATATATATATATATATATCAGAAACATGTTACATTATTAAACTATGTTTTTTAATCTGATTAATTTTCAAGTGATCCAAGATGAAGAATCAATATTTCTATTGTATATGTTCTCTGTATGTATACCGTAATTTAATTAATTTTTAACCACAGAATTAGGCGTCGAGTATGGAAAATTATTTTAATTTCCTGTTAGCATTAGATGAACGTGTTAATTAATTGTTTTTCTGTAAAATATCTAGATACTATGTCCACGTATACAATTCTTTTAAATATCTTTACCCCGGAGGCATAATATCGTGTATTTTTTTTAGCAATTACCAACATTATATTTGTTTTATACTCCGACTCCAGCTTTGAAATAATTTAATTTTAACTTATATATATATGTATATCATCATATCATCTTTAGTCATTCAAGCATGAAATGTTAACACTTTTGACTATTTTGTTTAAATACACATCGTTAAATATATCCGCTTATATTTCACGACTCCGACTCCGGCCAAAATACCGTGACTCCGCGACTCTGACTCCACAGCCCTGGTTTTTATATATCACCTTCGTGTGATTAATAAAACATAAAACAAAAAGTGAATTAAAAAAAATAGTTTTATACAAAAAATATCACTAAAAGAAAAATTATTTTAGCTCTCCTGTTAAGTTTTCTAAATATACATGTCTCATACTTCCGGGGTACAGATACATTTTATTAAACATTAACAAAATGTTATTTTATTATATATTTATTTGCAGAGTGCCGCGTAAATATGTGGAAAAGATTGATGTGCAGTAGGGGAGAAAATATGGCGGAGCACTATTATTCACAATAATACATAACATATAATGTGTATAGGGTTAGTGAATTGCGTTTCCCAATACACGGTTATAATACAATAATATTTGACCATCAATTATATTAATTGCAAGTATGTGTTTCATTAGTAGTACGCCACTGGAAGTGTACAAAACAAGCCAGAAACTGACACCGTTTCACCTGTTTTCGGTAACGTAACTTAAGGTAAGGTGTATCACGCACACTTGCACATTATTTTCGCCTGGTGTCGTTATCCCCCGAAATATGCTTGAATTATTTATTATATTGGAATGCATTTTGACCACAGAGTTGCTGCAGCAAGATATTTTCATCTTAAAGGAAAAGTAATGTTTCTTTGCAGATAAGCAGCATTTAAATTGTGTATCGAATTGCTTCCCAATGCTAATATCGGTAAAATGTAATGTTGTGTTTCCAATCAGAAATCTCATTCGAGAGAGAATTGTTTCAGTCAACTACCGAGTTTAATTAAAGAGCATTTAAAGAGACGGTCAAGCGTCCAATGTTGGACAGACAGGTAGAAACTTTAATATTATAATTAAAGAACATATAAGATGTCTAAAAAGTAACAATTTTTCTGAGTTTGCCAATCATTTAATAGAAAATAATCATAATTTTAATCAGATTAGTAATTTAGAAATACTCCACCGAGTAAATAAAAAGGGTTTAAAGATGAATAGTTTAGAATTTTTAGAAATGAATAAAACTCTTAACAAAACAGAAATATTATTAAATAATATTCTTAATAGGACAGGTGGTTCGCCATTACTTATATTCTTTTCAATTAATAGAGTAATCACCAACCTATCTGATTGATTGCAGCTCATTAGTTTAATAGTTTGTAATGTTTAACGTCATTAGTAGTATGATTATATTTGTTTGCTTTGTTTCGATTTTATAGTCCCCTCCTTGCTTCCCTAAAAAAAAGGAAAAATCTCAATCTGATTGATTGAAACTCATTAGTATCATTATTTGTTTGCTTTATTTCGATTCTACACCCCCCTCCTTGCTCCCCTCAAAAGGCAAAAAAACCTAAACTCCATTTTGTAATTTCATAATTTTAAAATGTTAAAATCAATCTTGCTTCATTAAGCAAACTTTGCGATAGTAAGTCTGAAGATGCCTCTGAAAGAGGCGAAACACGTGTCACAGTTAGTAACACAATACGTGGAATAATCAAAGTTAATTTAAATTTTCTATTAAAATGAACTTCTACAAAGTTACCGCCGAAACCGTCGAAAGTATTAATCCGTCTCTATTTGTAAATTTTGTTAATTGTATATCTATCAACACGTAGTAAGGCATTGATAGACAATTGCATTTAAATATAAAACATACATCATATATACAGGACTGCTTACCATACGATAAATTAGGGATAAAATTTGTAATATCAATTTATTTTATTTTTAAAGGTGATAACCGTAATATAAAATTATGTTCAATTGATTGAATGAATTATTAAAAGTGGATGCACTGCAGAAATTTCTAGATTACAAAGAAAATAATAAAACATTGAAGCATTGTGCTTCTATGCTTTAGATCAGGGGTTCTTAAACTTATTGCGGTGACGGGCGCAGTTGAGATTTAGGAGTGACGGGCACAGGCCGTATTAAAAAAAACAAGATTTACATACATAGTATTAAAAAGTAGTAAATATGTATGTATTAATTTTATTATTGTTCCCTTGACAGCTTTACATGTGTTACATTTAATTTATTATTTATTTTAAATCAAAAAATAATGCATTTATTTACATTTACAAAAAAATCATAAAAATAACAAAACACATTTAGTACGATCCTTGACATTTAATTTTTATTTGATACTTTGCCGGGAGCACAAAAATGGCTCCGCGGGCATAGGGTTAAGAACCCCTGCTTTAGATGAAATGTGTAATATGTACTACATTGTACAATGACTTATTCATCAATTCTTAACATGAAAATCGATGTAGATTTTCTTTGTAACAACTTGGAACGATTGGGTAAAGCGCTGAAGGATTATAAGTTGTTTATTTGGCTATCAATGCAACTCACCCTTAGTTGTTTGGTTATCTATGCAGGTGTAGGGTAGTGCCAGCAATGTGGCAGATGAATAAAACATAATGCAAACACGAGCCAAATAAAAAAACGGTATTATTATTATTAAAAAAAACTGAATCCATCTGGCAAACCAGCTTTAGGATTATCAACGGAACTTCTGTTTTCAGTTCAGTATATAATATAGACAGCAGGAAGTCAAATTTGGCAGGGTTTCGGTATAAAAACTAAATAACAAATTTACGCGATAAATTGTGTGGCAATGTCGAACGAAGAAAATGTGACGGGTTTATTTTTTTACTGCTAAACTAATAGTAATTTACCGGCAATGTAGTTTTCTCTAAAGAATATTTTCTCTAGTAAACATAGTATTGTTAGGTTAAACCCTTCCCTTACTATGCAAAAAAGCACAAGCGCCTGAGCTGTGTATCCGTATCATATGTAGTACTGCTGTAGTAGTGTTATATAATTGTCATGATTCACTCCCGTTTGCCTGATGTGTAACGGATACACAGCTCAGGAGCTTGTGCTTTTTTGGCATAGTAAGGGAAGGGTTAACTAGAGACACATATTTCTTTAAAACGAAACAAGGCAAAATGAATCTAAGAACGAATTTGTTAAAAAAAAATGTCCTGGGCGGCATATATGTTTACTGTATGGATTCGACTCCCAGTACAAATATCTTTTTTTTTTAAATTGATTTCTGTTCAAAGGCGTGGGAGTTTCTGGTGTCTGAATATTCCCTCCCATCTTTCAATATGAAATTAACAGTAGATTCACTATGTTAAATAATTATAATAATTAAAGTTGACAACCCTGCAAGCACAGATGCGCTCGTTTGGACAGTTGCAAGCCAAATATAATAAAATGTCGTGAATAAAATTATCTGTTTGGCGGGCGAACGGTTACAACACACCGTGCGGCGTGCGTAATAAAACCGAACAGATGGTCGGAAAACAGACTCGCGGGAAAGTCGGGAGATGAGAGACTAAATACAATTTTACAGAGATGTTTATATTCTACAATAAAATGACTTATACATTCTATGCGTTTACTTCTATGAGTCGATGATTTCATAATCACGAGATCTCGTAGACCCTATATTATTGTGTGTTGTGTTATGACAATTTGCTTAATGTTTACAGTACATACATACTTCGTTGGACGCTTTCGGTTTAGTAGGTACTAATAAATACGCAGACTTTTTAAATATAAAATTAAACATTATTTTTATATAGTAGTTTGAGTAGCGGTTTTTTTTCTCGGCTCCAAAACCGTGAAAATAATATAATATTGAACAAATTCAGTACACGTGTGTGTGTGAAAATAAAATACATAAGTCAAAAAGATCATGTTTTAAATTAGACATTAAATGGTTATTAATAAAAACACAATATTCCATTATACTTCATTCCACTTTATTTAATAGGTCAGGACCGGTTTCACTCATTGCGAGCATTCTCAACTGATTGTTGAGAATGCTTGCAATGAGCTAAACCGGTCCTGACCTATTAAATAAAGTGGAATGAAGTATAAAGGAATATTGTGTTTTTATTATTATAATGCCTTTCCACCAAGTATTAACAGTGAACACCCTAAAAGTGATTGAATGGTTACTTTACTTACCTACCTATTAAGAATCTTAAATTAACTTGCTAATGGTTATTTAGTAATCTACAAGCAAAATTTAATTTTATAAACATTTTTTTCCTATCTCTCCCATTCAGGGAAGTCGCGGTCTTCCAGCGCTCTGTCTTCCTTCAGGGTTGGGAAGAAATGCATTTCCAAACATTATAAGAACGTTTGTAGAAAAACCAAAGCCCCCTATAAGACTGCTATGAGAAAAACACATGTTGAGATAAACTCACATATGTTCCACATTGTGAGCGGAGATGGTACAAAGAAAACTCATTAATTAGATGCTTGAAGTTACCTACTATCACGATTGATTCTTACTTTCCGTGTACACATTAGATTTGGAAAAAAATAATATTAATCATCATATACCACAATATTAAAAGAAAAAAATGTGCTATAATGGTGCATAATTAAAACGAAATTATCTTGCGTGGGAAAAATATTTGTATGCAAACCACTCAATTATCACCGTATTCTTCTCAATCATAAACATTTTTTTCATAGCACCACACTAAAGATTTACGAGTCATTTGAATTACATACTCGTAAAACCTCTACACTATGTTATATTATGCTTTATGGTGTCGTGAAGGTATTGTAATGTTTAATACCTTGATAGCTTTAGTGAGCTATCATTTTTATCAGTATCCGGTCATTGGCGCATCCGGATTAGCGGCAAGCACCTATGACAACACTTCCTTCTTACGTTTTCTAACGAGCTTATTGATCAGATGCGCCAAAAAGTAAGGTCGCGGTCTAGCAGTAAATTGCGAGACGATTTTTAAGACACATATTGCAGGAATTAATTTATACAGTAAAACCTAGACAATACGGAATAGTGCAGACGATTTTGAATAAATAATCTTGTGTAATTTTGTATTTCATCTGTTTATAATGCTGGCGATTAGCGATACATGTCCTGATTCATAATATATAATGTGGAATATGTACAGCAAGTGTTTCATTATTCAATATATTTTGTTTTCACCTTATGAGTTATAAAGCTATATTAGTATTTGGGATGATTTAAAAATGTCATATGTCATTGATAAATATATTTGTCTCCAGAACTCTAAACTCTTTTCAAAATAGGTCGACAAATAATAGAATAATATATAGCAAGAGCATCCGTATACATCTGGTATTAATATTTAATGTTGTCAACTAACAATATCTAATGTTTGCATTCTCTAAATATTGAAATCGGTGTGACTCGAATATCGTTTTGTAATAGTATACAACGCAAAACATACACAAGACAAAGTGTGTATGTTTTGCGTTATGTATTATGAATCAAAAGAAGCAAAGGAATGAAAAAAAAACTTTCAAATAATTCAAGAATACTGTTAAGAAAAGATGAAACAAAATGCTTGATTATTTATTGTATATTTCTATGGGTAAACCAGCTGATAACGGACATTATCTAGGAATCTACGAAATTGGTAATTGAAATATTCCATGATTTTAAACAGTTATTGTTTGAAATTTGCATGTTGCAATTCAATCTCAGAGGGGAAGTCTGCCAATAAATTAAAGAAAATAGTCTGAAAATATAACGTTAATAATAATAAAATTATACATAAAAAAAATACTTCAAAAAAATAGCTCAGTCTGCTCTTTTTTATTTTATTTTTTGTAACTTTAACGAAATTTATGTTTCAAGTCTTGAGATAAAAAAAATATATCACTAGGAACAAAGAACTAATCAATGATTACGGTATTAATTCAGTGAGTAGTCGTACAGTGATTTTAATCATAATATATCCATAAAAGGAAAGGTGTCAAGACTATGAAGTGCAAATCAGATAAAACCATAATTAAAGCACTTGGACATAAATGAATTATTATAATGTAACTAGCTGACCCGGCATGCGTTGCAATGCCACTCAAAGAAAGAAAGTGTTTGTGTATTAATTATGTTTATTGAAGTGCTTTTGGATATATTTTGTTTTTTTGTCTGGTGCGTATATGAATAGATCTTAAGGTTTTTCAACGTGTGAGCAGGCCAGATACAGCTGTCCATGTGTGAAGCATGGATTTTTTAAATTTAGTCCACACACAGCGATTGTCCAAATGCGAGTCGCAACGGAAACTGCAAACATTTTAATTCGAATGGCCTATCTGTCGGAATTATTGAAATGCTTGGCAACAGTACACCGTTTCCTTTAAATTTTCCATTTAAAATTGAAGCTTAGATGATACTGTTCATTAATTTTTCACTGAAAGCCTGGTACCGTTGCAAAGTCGTGGTGGATTTATATTTCGGAGAAGAATAATAGGTACGCCAATTTTCAGTGTTAAAACGTGCGGTAGCATGACTGGCAAATCAAGTGAGTTTAAGAATTCAGTTGGGTAATTGACAACTTCGTCTTGATCAATTTATAGTATCGATGGATTTATACGTTGTTTCTTTGCCTGGTATTTCGTTTGGAATCCTGAAGTTGATGGCATTACCATCGTTGTTTTTGACTGCTAATATAACACATTCACTAAGCCACTGATGATTTTTGTAATTCTGTGCGATATTTGGGAAAACTTTGTGCATCAATTCGCTAACGGTTCCTGTAATTTTACAGAAGCTTGGTGGTAATGTGTGGATTCATCGATTTCTATTTTTCATTACCAATATCTAACAATTGTTTTTTGAAACGTTTAGCGGATGCATCGTATTGTAATTCTACACGCATAGACCTAGTAATTTACTTTAGTTTTGGAATAATGTTTTAGTTTGCTAACAATCATTTTTCGTAGTAGCAGAAATAAACCACGTAAATTATTTAATTTTCGGAATGATGTTTAAGTTTGCTAACAACCATTTTTCGTAGTAGCAGAAATTTCGTAAATTATTAAATCTTTGGAATAATGTTCAAGTTTGCTAAGAATCATTTTTCATAGTAGCATAAATCGACCTCGGCGCATATATCGACAGCCCTGCAGTTTTTAAATTGTAAATTATTGAATTTTTGGAATAATGTTTAAGTTTGCTAACAATCATTTTTCGTAGTAGCAGAAGTTTCGTAAATTATTGAATTTTTGGAATAATGTTTAAGTTTGCTAACAATTATTCTTTGTAGTAGAAGATTTTAAAATAAAAATCTAAATATAGTTCTATAAAATATCCATACCGTCATTAGAATATTCCTAATGTATGTAAGAAATTAAAAAGATTTTCAACGCCGGATGCAAAATAAACCCATACCTTCCAATAATCGAATCAATGACACTGATCAAAATCTGTCAAATCAGCTCCAAAAAATCTTTGCCCAGCCCTATAATTATAGCTTCGAAAAATCTAGAAACCTAAAAAATATTTAATTTTTGGAATAATGTTTAGGTTTGCTAACAATCATTTTTCGTAGTAGCAGAAATAGACCTCATGGCATATATCGACAGCCCTGCAGTATTTAAATTGTAAATTATTTAATTTTTGGAATAATATTTAAGTTTGCTAACAACCATTTTTCGTAGTGGCAGAAATAGACCTAGTAATTTACTTTAGTAGCAGAAATTTCGTAAATTATTGAATTTTCGGAATAATGTTTAAGTTTGCTAACAACTATTTTTCGTAGTGGCAGAAATAGACCTAGTAATTTACTTTAGTTTTGGAATAATGTTTTAGTTTGCTAACAACCATTTTTCATAGTAGCAGAAATTTCGTAAATTATTGAATTTTTGGAATAATGTTTAAGTTTGCTAACAACCATTTTTCATAGTAGCAGAAATTTCGTAAATTATTGAATTTTTGGAATAATGTTTAAGTTTGCTTACAATTATTCTTCGTAGTAGAAGATTTTAAAATAAAAGTCTATATATAGTTCTATAAAATATCCATACCGTCATTAGAATATTCCTAATGCATGTAAGAAATTAAAAAGATTTTCAACGCCGGATGCAAAATAAACCCATACCTTCCAATAATCGAATCAATGTCACTGATCAAAATCTGTCAAATCAGCTCCAAAAAATCTTGAAATTGTAAATTATTTAATTTTTAGAATAATGTTTAAGATTGCTAACAATCATTTTTCCTAGTAGAAGATTTTAAAATAAAAGTCGAAATACAGTTCTATAAAATATCCATACTGTCATCAGAATATTCCTAATGCAAGTAAGAAATTAAAAATATTTTCAAGGCCAGATGCAAAATATAACCATACCTCCAATAATCGACTCAATGACGTCACTGATCGAAATCTGTCGTCCATTTCAATTGTTTGAAATTGGAACGACGAATTGTCAGGAATATTGAAAAAAAATTCTAGATCGGGACACCTTTCACCTAGCGGGATGAAATATAGTTTACATTTGATTCTCATATCTAGCAAATATACATAAAAAAAATCATAAAAATCGGTCAAGCCATTTCGGAGGAGTTTGGAGACAAACACCGTGACACGAGTTTTTTTATATATATAGATATGTGTCACACTGGTTTGAATCTGGAACGGGTTTAACTTGCTGAGATAGAAGTAGGTTCAATCAAGTGAAAATAATATTCGTGATTATCTTTTTTTTTATTGGCAACATTGACGCTTTTGATAAAAATAAATTTATATTTATAAATATCAAAGAAAATTTCCATCGTGTCGGGTGGCTGTGTAAAACACACCATTTATCAATGCGAGATCAACTATGAATTATTTCTTCAACACAATACAAATTATGTAAGTAACCGAATATGACTGTTTATTTTTTTTCAATATGAAATGACATAGAAAAACAAGTCATTGAAAATCACCAAGTTCGCTGAGAAATTTGTGTATAAATATAAATACAACAAAATAAAAAGGAGGATTTCAGAGTGGTTAATGCAGCGATTTCAAACCTGGGAGACGTGGACTATTGCAAAGGGAGGGGCGAACAGTACAAAGTTTATTAACCCTTTAACATGTTTCTTTATTTACTATATGAAATAAAGGATGGTGAGGCGCGAAGATATTTTTTTTCTTTAAAGGGAGGTGCAATAACATAGAGGTTGGAAGCCACTGAATTAATTAATAGATATAAAAAAGCTTTAAACAACATGATTTTTAGATTTTTGAAAGATTTACACTGCGGTTCCAGCCAATACGATCGGAATAAATAAGAAGTCTTCGAAAATTTACAGTCGTACACAAGCAACGTTCCCTCTAAGCCGAAGGGTTAGCTGCGCGGAGGCTGCGTGGAGGCTGCGCGGGCCGATAAAATATAAATTGAGCACCTGTCTTGTAGTGCGCGCCAACCTGGAATGAGTGCGCGGGGGCTTCCCAACTGCTGCGCGGCCGCGCACGCGCGCAGAGGGCAACGTTGCACACAAGTCGAACACGTCTTACTAACTATGCTTTTTGCATGAAATATAGTCAAACATTTTTCAAGCAAAATCTCTCATAAAATCCGTTCGTGCGTGTTGCAGCAAATGGGTTGAGAAAAGTTTGTAGCTGTCATCCGGCATCAGAGTTGGCGCCCATCTGGCGGTCGGCACTCATAAATTCTACATCTACATTTATATAAAACGACATCACGTCGCATCACCGGGTCGACCTTTTTATTATGCCACCTGTCACAGCGCGAGAAGATATTCACTCAGCGGATATCTCTCAAGTGATCACGGTAATGTTAATACTCCTGCGAAACGTCACGCCGCTTAACAATATCAAATGGCGATTTTCGATAACAATGTTTTGAATATAATATCGACTGTGGAAAGGAAAAACAACCAACACATATACAATTTTACAGGAGACACAAAAACGTCTTTAAATTATTTTAAGCTAATAGCAAATTATGAAATGTACACAACCCTGAAGTGCAGGGTGATTAATAAACTGGTTTTTTGTTGACTTAGCCTAATATTAATTTAATAAATTGTTCAAGTTAAATTGCCGCCTGTGTGGTCAACGTTGTTGGCTTTGGCTACGGAGGGCCCGGGTTCAAATCTCGGTACGGACAGTTTTATAGATTGATTTTTCAATCGATTTATGAATTTCTGTTCAAATGCATGGATGTATGTGATGTCTTGAATTCCCCCCTCACCCATCCTATCCTATGAATGGGGCGTATCGAGAGCGATTAGATTACCTTGCCTAGCCCTATCCTTCTATTCGTACTCTCTTTGGAAAAAGCAACTGAGTAACAAGCAGTTCTCGTAGAAACACTTCTGTTGAGATAAACTCCATTAGGAGTCCATATGCTCCACATTGGGAGCGGACATGGTTTAAAAAAAAAATGTTCAAGAAAAACCTTTTTTAAGTTTTTTTTCCGGGATGCAATTTTCACAAGCCTTTCTTTTTTTAAACTTAATAGCTAAATTTAGATACTAATTCGGCATTTTTAGCTTACATCCTTTTGATAGAACATGAGTCAAGTTGTATACGTTGTGATTATTGAAAAAAAGCTGTTTTGGAAAAACTGAGGGTTACGTCTTTTTTTTTCCACAGTCGATATGAACTATGGAAAATAATTAAATTACCGTGAGCCTTCTTTAGCGACTGAAAAAACCACATGGTGGAATCTAGTTTTTTGTCATTTATAATGTGTATTATAAAATACGATATTTAATAATTTTTCTGAAATACCATACAATCTCGACTATGAATTTGTTCACTTGTATTTGTATGCTAATTAAAACGCAAGTTTCTGCTAATAAACAGATTTTATAATAGGCCATAAATAAAAAAATAGTAAACGAATACAAAATGATAATTTAAAACGTAATAATTTTGACATCATTTTCGATCGATCAATAAAATCAAAATGAATGTCTTTTTACAAATGTGTGCAGAAAGGGACAATTAATTTGATAGCGTATTTATTGCATGTGATATGTACCCAAATTTGCAAAGAATAAAATGTGAAACATTTGGGAAAATAAAGCTTTTCAATTGCAATTCATTAATACAATATATGGTTTATGTTAAATCCCTTACTAGATCGACGCTGATCCATAATCCATCGCATCGATCAATGCAAAAACGATTGTGTGAAATGAAAGATACATACTTCATTACGCCAGAAATGTCAATCCTTATTCTGCCGTAAGACACATCGCCAGCAAATGATATTACTCTACTGGATTTTTCAAACTCAATTTGGTTGACAGACATTAAGATTTATTTATTATATACACTAATTGTTGGTTTTTACTTTGTTAATGATAATTTATACCTAATTGGCTTTTGTTGTAATCGTTTTCATTGCTAAGTGGTCTTCAACTTTTTATTTATAGTTTATTTTCCTTGTATTTTGCTTCAATTCTTTTGCTAGGTTGTAATACCAATTGTTTGTCATACCTTGTTTTTATCACTTAACTTTTGTATAAATATCACTGTTTTATTGTTTTTCTTATCAGTTGACAATGCTCATCATCAGCGAAACCGGTCCTGATCTAATAATTTTTATGTGGAAAAAGAACTAAAAATGTTTTATTATTTTTATTAAAATGATATTACATTAAGAAAACTATTTGATGAATATGTTCTGTGAGCTTTATTGTCACTTTTTAATGCATTGAAATTATTACCGTCGAAGCCAAACGATTAATAATTTTATGACCTCCAACATTCATTATTATAACTGTTTAAAAAAAATGCAGTTTCATATGCTTAAACGTCACATTGTTATTAAAAATACATTTTTTATATAGGGATATTCGTAGAGTTTAAAGGGTGGCAATCAAGTTAATCTGCGTGCATTATCTCGGAGGGGGAAGAAACTAAACGGAAAAGTCAGTCGCGTGCTCACAAAACACCGGTTAGTTAACCTAACACTGAAAGCAGGATGGCAGGAAGTGTAAAATTTGCACCCTCTGTTTATTAAAAAGACCGAAGTGAACTTGAAAAACACACTTTATTATAAATAACACATCCGTAAAAACTAAACTAAGCAGATCGAGTCGTGTGAACAGAGGAAGCGTGTGGGCCCAGTCCCACACTAAGGAAAAAATATGTTAGGCGGTACTTGACGTTTCATTTATGATATAACGAAGAAGGAAACCGATTGAAAATCTCACTTAAACGTTGCTTCCTGTTTTTAATACGAAGCTAATGATCGAATGATTTAGATAATGCACCAGATCATTTCAATACCGCCGAGAAAATTCATTTGATCAAACGATTATTACTTTAGATCACGTTGCCAACGTGCGCATCAGTTTAATGGCTTATTAAGACGTCATGACATGATTTTAAGCTATCCCAGTAGATCTTAATTATGCTGAAACATAATATTTATAATGTTTCCAATACGTTTCCAGTGGTATATAAAAATAAGTATTAACGCAAATTTAATTAATGTACATTAAAATAAATATGCCGAATGCGTGGTCGAGTTGCCAACGTCGTTGCTTTCAGTTACTTAGGTCACGGGTTCAAATCCCAGTACCGTCAGTTTTATAAATTGACTTTTCAATCGATTTACGAATTAGAGTTCGAAGTAATTGCTGTCTTGAATTCCAAATCTTAAAAAGGGGGCGTAGCGAGAGCGATTAGCTTACTACTAGCCCTGTCCTTCTCTTTAGAAAAAATAAGTTGAGCACATGAGCAACAAGCAGTTTTCGTAGAATGACTTTTGTTCAGATAAAATCCATTACTAAAACAATATTAATATTGCAAACTTATGCATGCGCTAGGTGTCCATAAAAACCAGAAAGTTGTAAATAAGTAAGTTAAGCAAATAATACTTTTTAGAGGGGGAAAACAATGACATGTGAATTTTCTATACCTGAATCATTTAAAAATATTTTTTCAATTAAAACAATATGTTGGGTTCATGGTGTTAGGTTATTTGTTTTTTTCAATCCATGTGTGTTCTTTTGGAAACAACTTTAAATTTTTATAAAAAGTAGAAAATCACACATTTAAGGGTTAACAAGATATCTTCTTTAACAATACTGTCAATTCATTGCTTACGAGACGGTTTCGTTCCACCAGGTAAAAAATTAAAATCGTCGTGGATTGAATTTACATAAAAGTATGTTTATCATTATTTGCTATTGATTTATTCTTTTATCGGAGTTAGTACAATACAAATGATCGTTAGTCGCGAAGTGAATTTACCAACAGATTAACTAAAGCTGATGACGTTCTGACATGTCAGTTAAAGATAGTGTATGTTTTTAAAGGTCCAATGTTACCAAAAAGCGACACAAGGCTCCTGATAAAACTTATGGAAGACAACAAAATTTAAATGAATCAAATATATTAGTACTATGTGTATTTCTTTATATAATAATATGCACGAGTCGCACATTCCACGAAGAATCACGCGACTCCTAGGATAGCATTAACAGATGGGATTTGTGAGTATTTTTACATCGAGAGCAATGTGAAGAGGTTCCAGCGTTCCGTCAGGGAGACGTTTGAGTAAACAGTTGCACCATATGGTCGGAAAAGTTGAAGTTATTTACAGAGGCGACTGACTACGTACTCGCGACTGCCACAGACGAAAATACCACTGGCCACACAATGGTTCAATCAACACATTTATGCCCCAGACCTACAATAATAATAGTAACTCATACTGTTCCGATTATCAATGCGTAAATTGTATTCACAGAAGTTTTTTCATTTTTTTTAAAAAAAGGTTTTGAAACGTTTGGTGATTACCGTCAATCGTACCATGGTGCCTTCCCAAGATATTTTTTTACAAATAATAACAGTAAAAAAACTAAAGGAGAACATATTCAAAACACTTCGCAATGATGCTATCCGCCGGTGTCAATGTGTCGGAGAAAAATTCAAGAATTCATATCAAATATCGACTGTGGAAAGGAAAAAGGACGTAACCCACACATATCAAATTTTACAGGATGCGCAAAAAACGTGCTTTGATGATTTTCGGCCATATGCAAATTATGAATTATACACAACCCTGAAGTGCACGGAGACTTCTAAACTGGTGTTTAATTGACATAATCTAATATTAATTAAAGAAATTGTCTAGGGAAAACCTTTATTTTAATCTTTTTTCTTGATTTTAATTTTTTACAAGGTCATTTTTTCAATCTTTAAAGCTAAATTTAGATACTAATTCGACATTTGCAGCTTGCATCCTTTTGATAGAACGCGTATCAAGTTTGATACATTGTGATTATCGAAAAAAACCTGTTTTGAAGAAACTGTGGGTTAAGTCCTTTTTCCTTTCCACAGTCGATATGAAAGTAAAAATTATATGAAATAGGTTTTAATAAGGTCGAGTTTTCATAGTTTTCTTAATTTTTCGCGGTATTTTCTACGTTATGTATAAATAAATCAATGTCATTTTAATCAACGTTTCTATTCCCGCGTACATACATTTATTTGTTTACATATCGACGTTGGAAAGGAAAAAGTACGTAACCCACACATATCAAATTTTACAGGAGGCGCAAAAAACGTGTTTTGATGATTTTGGGCCATATGTAAATTGTTAAGTATACACAATCTTGAAGTGCATGGAGACTTCTAAACTGGTGTTTAATTGACATAATCTAATATTAATTAAAGAAATTGTCTAGGATAAACCTATATTTCAGTCTTTTTTATTGGTTTTAATTTTTTACAAGGTCATCTTTTTCAAACTTAAAAGCTAAATTTAGATACTAATTCGGCATTTGCAGCTCACATCCTTTTGATATTACGTGTTAAGTTTGATTCATTGTGATAATCGAAAAAACTGTGGGTTACGTCCTTTTTCATTTCCACAGTCGATATATATTTGTAAGTGGGTTTAGTAATTGAAAATAGTATTCATTTCAATGCAAAAAAAATGCATTTTTGTAATGCTTTTCATTTTAAACATTTTAAGCTACACAGTTACACAGAAATACATTTTATCCGATGAAAAAAGTATAAAATTACATATGTATAATAGATTAAAAAATCTAAATAGGCACCCGGTCAGTATAATACTGGACTTTATAAGCACAGCAGCTTACTGTTTTGATTTTTCCTAAAGCTCTTTTAGATATCAAAACATTTTTAAAAAAATCGTTACATTGCAACATAAAAAACGATACGCACAATTTTGTACATGTACATATTGTACATGTAAAAAATACCCAATATATTCCAGCCATCGTAATTATTTGTCAAGTGAAATGACCTATTTATAATTAGCCTCGGTATTTGAATAAGGGTGCATCAGTGCGCCAGGTGTAACGGGCAAACAATTGACTTTAATCGCTCGGGATCCAAGGGTGGGGCCGACGGAAGACCCCGATCAGGTGATCCACCTGTTTTGGGACGGAGGCACAAAAAATACCTGGCATCTGCGTAATTATCGCGGCACTGCCTGCAGGGTTGCCGGTGAATAGGGGAGCGAAAGGTGTCACAAAAAATATCATAGTGCCGTTGCATTGCACCAACTGCACAGCATTAATATGCATGCGTATATTAATCGAGCAGGGGTTGAAAATGTCATTGAGTCAAATGGCTTCGACGCTAGCTGTCACGGCAGTTATTTAATTACGTTCAATTATAGAACACAGCAGAATGCTAGCGAATACGAACACAATGAATGATACAGGAACAAATAAATATAATATCTATGTGTTTTTATTAATAATTGATAATTTATTATATTCAACAGAAAAATGTCAGTTGTCATCTGAGGGTGGTGGAAATTGATATATCTTACAGAATCTATGAGAAAAATTTGGAATCATTCTTCTAGATCACGAGTTCCCCGCCATTTTTAAGTAACGACCCTTGCCGCATTTGCAGGGACACATCAAAGATAGATTTTTTTAAATATGTATTTTACAATTTCAAGATTGACTTAGGACTCTTAATGAATTGCCGTTAATATTACATCACATAAAAATGCATACCAATTTTTAATCAAATAGTTTGAGTCCCCAAAGATTAATTTCATAAAAAATAATGACCAAAATAATAACGATGTTTTTAAATAAGATGTACGTTTGATATATTATTTAAAATTGTATTTTTTTATGTGCGACATAAAGAAAATGGAGAGTTGAATGTACGACATTTCGAAGATGAATAAACTCTATTTTTGCAGAGTTCTTAAGCTGAAGAAAGTTGCGTAGTTTTTTTGGCGTCGTAAAAAAGCAACCATAACTCGAAAAGTTTAAATATTTAGACCCACATCGAGGAAATGAGCGCCTCAGGGTGAAAGATGTAAAATGTTTAGGGCCAGAAGCCATCAGCGAGATAAGGTGTAATCAAGGCAGGTAAAAAATTTAAAGACCCCAGCATCACGTACGTTTGCAACGTAACCTATAAGACCTAGAAAGAGAGCCGAAAACAAATTTTAAATCACCTTATTAAAAGCTAACAACATCCTCTTAGTCAGGTGTACATTTTTGCGTAGAAAAAATAACACAACCGGACTGATACAGGTGCCCTTTGCAAGGTATAATATATTAAAAGTCATCGAAATTTCGTCTCGAATTACAAGAGATGGTTCCAAGAAAAAATATACATTCGAGCTGTCGAAAGATTCTACATTTGGGCAGGTGCAAAAGGGTTCGATGCGGTTTTATGCACGTTGAATTTTTGTACATTTTTAATACTCAATTCGTCATAATTGGGTAAACTTTTTATATATTCAATCCAAATAAACTTATTTAAATATACATATCATAATTTAAAGGTAAAGTTCGATTGAGTTCACAGACTCTATCACAAATTATGATAGTTTAATTTATGGTGATCGAAACGTCATGTTGATGTGTACCAACATAACAATAAAAAATAAACGTCATTATTTGATTTAGTAAATGTAGGTTATCTGACAGATGTCTAAAATCTATTATTTGGGCAACGTATGCCGTGACTAACATGAATTACATACATTGAAGCATTATTGTGATACATATAATATAACGGTAATAAATGGACTGACAAAAAACTGGCGTATAAATTGATACCACAAATTTTATTTAACATCAGGTGATTGTGTATCGAGACACGGATAGTCTTTCATTATTAATTTTATACCCAAAAGCTGGGAACAATTGCCTTGCGCGAGTTTCCGGCATAAGGACGACCACTGATCCATCTGCTGACGCCACCTTTCATTTTCAACAGCCGAAGTATTCTTCAAGATTGTACTCGATAAGTTTTCATCAGCGAACACCTTTTGACAAAACAAACGTCTTTTTATGATTGAGTATACATTACATCATGCCACATGTTGTGCCCGCGATTAATTTACATATAAACAAGGAAACTTTTGGGACCGGGCCATATTTTTCATAGCGTTTACTGGAGTTTTTTTGAATCTCAAAATATATAAAGTAAAAAACTGAAAGGATTTAGTCAGTAATATATATTAAATAATATGTTGTACTGCGTTATTTATTATATATTGGAAATTATATAGGTACGCAAGTGTATATGATTGACATTTTACCTTTAAAAACATTGTTGACAAATAATATTAAAAATATTACCTTTAGTAGTATTTTATTAATCATTATATTAGGCCAACATTAATGAGATGCAATAATATTCCCTATTACATATTACTATCTATTACACCAAGGTTTCCCAAACATTCTCTGGAATGGAACACTTGGACGCAAGTCCGGAAAATATAACGGAACACTTTTTAAAATGTTTTACAGCGTATAAAACCATTCCATTTTTTTTCGGAACAACAACGCGGAACATAGTTTGGGGAACCCTATACTACACCAATGTTTCTTAACCGGTGTTCCGCGAAGATTTTTGGGTGGGTCCTAAAAAATTTCTGCAGTTCAAAAATAGTTAGTTTCCATTTTTCAAAGCTTATATTGATGGTTCGCGGTTGTAAAAAGTTTAAGAAACATTGTACTACACGACATGGTTGTTAGTTTGGTTCAGTGAGATATTTGGCGGCCATCTTAAATTGATCAATACATACATCAATACTGTAACGGAAAAGGGTCATAAGATATAGCATATTTTAAGAATCATAAACTATTACATATCGACTGTGGAAAGGAAAAAGGACTTAACCCTCAATTTTCCAAAAGAGCTTTTTTTCGATAATCACAATGTATACAACTTGACACACATTCTATAAAAAGGATGGAAGCTGAAAATGCCGAATAAGTATCTAAATTTAGCTTTTAAGTTTGAAAAAGATGACCTTGTAAAAAATTAAAACCAAGAAAAAACACTGAAATAAAGGTTTTTCCGAGACAATTTCTTTAATTTATATTAGGTTATGTCAATTAAACACCAGTTTAGAAGTATCCGTGCACTTCAAGTTTGTGTATAATTCATAATTTGCATATGTCACAAAATCATCAAAACACGTTTTTAGCGCCTCCTGTAAAATTTGATATGTGTGGGTTACGTCCTTTTTCCTTTCCACAGTCGATATGATAAATAACTCGGAAATACACTGAGATATCTGGTGTATATTATACAAGAAAATATACTTGATTGGAGTGTTATTGAAAGACAAAACCAATAAACATAGAAACTGTCAAACAAAACTTGTAAACTGAAATTCAGATAAGGCGTATGCAAATGAATAACATATTGTGCTAGGGGCATGTGCTATTTACACACTCTGGGGGAAAACGTTTAAAATAAAATGTGCCTGCAAAACAGCTGGAAGCACATGGCGGTGAGCAAATAGTCAGTTTACAGAGCAGACGAGAGATAAGCAACATAATGCTAAAGTTGTAGCTGACATGTTTACAAAGAGTAAACAACACAATTTGAAAAGCAAACGAATCCATCTCTAATCAATGCCTGTTGTGCCAGGGGTGCCAAATTAACACTCGGAAAAATCTATATCAATCAATTATTTCAATATCATCACCATCACTTATATTTGGAACGTTCTTTAAGTTTTCTATAGCTTAAATACAATCAACTCTTTCATTTAAGAGAGGGTAGGTTTATAACCAGGGCCGATATTAAATATGTATAATGCTATTAAGAGCCATTTATGTTTTGTCCGGAATGGTTTATATTCATAAAAAATTCACGAACTATTATTTATTAGTAATGAACGAATTTTAGTATCATTTTCACACGTATCGTGAAAATATTGTCTTGAAAGAATAGTTTGATATCAATCGTATTTTATTTACAATCGTAGTTCTATTATTTATCAATATTTCCAATTATAAAACCTAAATCCAACAGGAGTGAGCTTCTATGTGAGAATATAAGTAAATTATAATATAGTATTGGCATCGTTGGTAGTCTCAAAAATGTCAACTCGCCTCTTTACTTCGACAAGGATATTTTACGACAGTTTCATATCGACTGTGGAAAGGAAAAAGGACGTAACCCACACATAGCAAATTTTACAGGAGGCGCAAGAAACGTGCTTTGATGATTTTCGACCATATGCAAATTATGAAATATACACAACCTAGAAGTGCACGGAGACTTCTAAACTGATGTTTAATTGACATAATCTAATATTAATTAAAGAAATCGTCGAGGAAAAACCTTTTTTTCAGTCTTTTTTCTTGGTTTTAATTTTCACCCATCTTTTTTCAAACTTAAAGTTTTAATTTAGATACTAATTCAGCCTTTGCAGATTACATCATTTTGATAGAACGTGTTGGATACATTGTGATTATCGAAAAAACATGGGTTACGTCCTTTTTCCTTTCTAAAGTCGAATTATAACCCATCAAATATAATCGATCCAGATATACAATAAACCTTAAATGCTGCTTCACTTCCTAATCATGTGGAAAAAAACAGCGTTGATATTCTGACTTTGAACCGTGAAACGAACAAAGAACTAGGAAATAATCTAAAATATAAATAGGTGAAACGTTATTAATTAGTCATTAGTAAGCTTAATTGAGTAACAAACTGCTTCCATAAACTAAGGCGTAGAATCATAATAGTTTGATCATTGTTTTGTAATGCAATTGCCCAAAGACACAATATAATAGATTAACAACATGTGCCAGAGTTATTAAAAAAAGGCAATCTCAGCCACATCTGGCAACTTTACCTATCATGAAGCATTTCAATCACATTTATTACTAGCTGAAAAAATCCGAGATAATTATAGGTATAGCGGCAGTGGTGTTCGTGCAATTGGCCAAAGTGGAGTCTCAAAACTGAATATCGATTCAAATGAATGAGGTCCAACTACACAAATTAATATTTGTTTTAATAAAATCAGGATAAAATACCTTTAAATCGTGGTTCTCATTTTAATCTAATTTAATGCCACAAACGAAATTATTGAAATTTGCAATCGTTTATGTGGAATGTAGATGAAAAATCAAACTTGCTTAATTTTTTTAAAACCTAAAAATTGTCTTTAGATCCTTTATATTATCATTTTGAATATGCATATGAAGGTCACGTAATCATTATACATAAATCACATTGGTTAACTAACTTTTCTATTGTTTCAGTGTAGTAGAAAAAATCAATTTGGTATTTATATTACATATTTGACTGCATCTAAGCAAAATATTCCTTTCAAATTCATTATAAAGTTAAAAAATAACAAATTATTTTAGTTCTACAAACATTATTTTATATTTGTGGTGGACAATTTAATCAATAAACACGAATTCATTGTCATCAATTACTCACTAATTATTGTCATTGGACCTTAATAATTTTCCTGAGCGAAGTTTGAATTAATCATTATGTGTAATAAGTAAATCTAATATATAAAAATGAACGTTGTTTGTTCATATTGTATGCGTTGCCACACCGCTCATCCGAAAACTTTTTGCTTGCACTTATGGGAAGGTTATAGGCATAGTAAAATTAACTTACAGTAGGTCTTATATATAAAAATCAATGTTTGTTTGTAAACAGTTCATTTTGAAAACGTATGCTTGCACTTGCGCGAAGTTTAAAGTACAATTAATTTACAGTAGGTGGCGCGTGTGTCATACCATAGACAATCATCATCAAACGTCAAAAAGACAGAAAAAGAAAACATGCACTTCAATAAACACAATTAAAACACAAACACTTTCTTTCTTTGGGTGGCATTGTAACACTTGCTGGAAACCGGCTAGTAACTAATAAAAACTTTCGGTTGGTTAGGTAATAATTGAGGATATTTGTTACCTGAATAAATTATTCTTGAAAACACAATCAAATTATTGAAGAACTCTGGCATTTCGACATTTTCCGCGGCAGATGCGAAAATTACTGATAGCAAGACGACGGTTTGCTGGTAGGGTTAAAGGTGTCCTCGTCCAGATGTGACATCGACAGGTGTTGCCTCTTCGCGAATTTATTGCGCATGGCAATTGGCACGCGGAACCATCATTATTGCTTTTTATCGACAATCACTCGGCATTATGTTTTTATACTAATTATGTTGGTAGACTTTGTCTGTTTCAAGATTTAAAAAAATTCTGTACTATATTTTCGCAAAAACGGTAATATCGACACTATTTAATATAAAATTGGTTTTTGTGAATAGCACTCGACTCACATAATAATATGTTCTCCAATTATATGGCATAAGTTCTTTCCTTTTTGAAGTATGTATATACTAGGGTATCCAATCCCGGAGCCTTTTTCCAATCCCGGGATTTCGGGATTGATTTATTTTGAATTTGAAATCTCCGATTTGGTATACTTTTTCCCAGAATCTCACAGAAACTCGTTTTTTTTTTTAGCTCACCGAGGAATTTGAAATCTCCGATTTGCCGTTTTGTAAAATTCGAGAATTTCCTCAAAATTTCTCAATCCCGAAATCCCGGGATCGCGGCCATCTCAATCCCGGCATTTCGGGATCAGAAAATTGAACGGGATCCCCGGATTGGATGCCCTAGTATATACATATCTATCTCCAAAAAGATATAAAGGTAAAATTAATTATATTTCACTGATACCTATAATAAATTGATTATGTGCATATATATTATTAACATTGTTATTTGTTAATACATATTTTTAGGGTTGGTAGTTATTTCTTAATTAATTTAAGGCATAGTGTTGTTTTTTTAATACAATATTTGAGATCGACGACATGAGGTGAGTGTGACGCCTTTTCTCATTTTAACAATAAAATTATTTGCTTTATTGATGCTAAAATTTCAAATATTTTCGTTTGTAATTATAAAATAAGAGAAAATGTCAAAACAAATTTTGCTAGCGAATACGCCGCCTTGAATATATTGTACTTATATATTTATTTTGATCCTTCAATAACTGGGCGTAGCGAGAGCGATTAGTTAACCACTAATCCTGTCCTAGCCTTATACTTCTATCCCTACTACTTCACTTTAAAAAATAGATGTTGAACGACTAAGTACCAATCAGTTTTCGTAGAAAAAATGTCTGTTGAGATACCTCCATAAGGAGGCCATATACTCCACATTGGGAGAGGACATGGATTAAATATGTGTGTGTGTGTGTGTGTGTATTATCGATTGTAGAAACTATGTATGACACCTGAAATGCTATTTTTTTTTACTACGTTTTCCTTCTTCTGTAATCTAAAAGTCATTTTCTAGAAATATATTACACAAGATATGGTAGCTAGGGGTTATCAATCTTACTATTGTTGTGGGCGCATTCAAACTTGCAAAAATTAGGGGCGGGCGAAATCCGGACAAAAAAAATAACCAAATTGAAGTGCAATCACTAAGCTGTTGTTACAAATATAAGCAGCTTAATTTTGTTCATCAAAACTTTGGGCGCATATAAATAGTTCCGCAGGCTCACATGCAGTCCGTTGAGAAACCCTGAGGTGGAGAAAAAGAAAAAATAGATTTCATCACTAACTCAAAATACGTTTCATGAAAGTGTATGCTCGAAATATGTTGTACAAAAAAGTTCGATACTGCTCAATAATTGGCAAAGCTTGCAAAGTTTTTCGTACATTTACCTTATGTTTGTGACACGTGTAGAACAATAGCTTATCGTTTGTCGGCGGCGTTAGGAAAAAATCTTAAATTTAGCGATGTGTATCTTCACTCTGCTGAGTAATATCTATAAATACATAGGCAAGACAGACAGCGACGTTGACTTTGTTGTTGCCAGCAATCGAAAAGACAGTCGCCACCTTGCCAATCGACTGACCAGCTGTTTTGCACTTTTATACTGATTGCAACACTAACGAAATAATAATACTAATTAACAGCATCAGTGGTGTAGAACGCTGTTAACAGATATGTTTATAACATTGTCTAGTAATAACGTTTTAAGCTATTCAAAATGAGAAATCGCGAACATGTTGTCGAACATAATATTTCCAATATATATGTAATTTAGAACTATTATGTTTGTTCAAAAAATTCTAAATTGAATTGGGATAGATAATAATATAGGCATTAACGTTGTTATTGTTTATCAATGCTCCCCATTTTGTAAAACACATATTTTTTTACTATCGATTGTTTAAATCAGTGGTTCCCAAAGTGATTCCTGTGGACCCCCAGGGGTCCGTGAGACCACTGAGGGGGTCCGTGACAAATAACAAATCATTTGGGGGTGCGTGGATAACGCCAGGGGGTCCGCGGAAGAATAAATATGTTATTATATTAAAAATCCTGACTCAAACTCTCTTTTCCAAAGAGTATTAGGGATAGGATAGAGTTTGAGCAACTGACTAACAAACAGTTCTCGCAGAAAAACATTTAGGAAGACATTTGCTCTACATTGGAAGCAGATATGGAAAAAAATACCAGACAAGTCATTAACTTTATTATTTCACTTGGGGGTCCATGGTCAGGTTTTTGCCTATGAAAGGGCTCCACGAGCAACGTTCCCTCTAAGCCGAAGGTTTAGATGCGCGGAAATTTCAAAGGCTGCGCGGAGGCTGCGTGGAGGCTGCGCGGACCGATCAAATATCAATTGAGCAACTGTCTTGTAGTGCGCGCCAACCCGGAATGAGTGCGCGGTGACTTCTCAACTGCTGCGCGGCCGCGCACGCGCGCAGCTTAGAGGGAACGTTGTCCACGAGCATAATACGTTTGGGAATCACTGGTTTAAATAATGTTAAAGTTTGAAGTGATGAGTTGATATTTGGTTAAAAGTGACGAACTTATAGGAAATATGTACTGCTCGAAATATTTAAGATGAAATATAAAAATATATTATTTTAAGAAAATAAAAGACATTAGAAAACATTTCAAGATTTACCTTAATGTTCCAATATAATACACTCAACTCTTTTTTACACAGTAGATACGTTCTACGAAATGCCGTGTATAAAAACTCGTGTAAAAAGTGATAGAATTCATAGAAAAATTGAAGATTGGTTCCCTGAATTTTAAAAACTGTGCTATTTTTAAAAAGAACAATATTGTTGCACGTATTTGTATAAAATCGTGTGAAAAGGGTAATAATGAAAACCTAACCAGTAAATTAAATTATTTATTATATCGATTTTTATTTTTAAAAAATAATGCTATTCATCGCTTCTAAATTATACAAAGGGACTATTATGAGGGACTGAGCGTATATTGCTTTCATCGCTAGAAATTTCTTATAAAATATACATATTGAACAAACTAAAATTACCTTTATAAATAGCATTGTATCGATGTATTTTCATATCAGTTGGAAATGCGAAACTGGTTCTGGTCACAATAAATAAACGTGGAATTGGTACAAAGTATTTTTTTTATATAATACCTTCCACAAAGTATTGATAGTGAACACATTAAAAGTAATCTAATGCTTATTGTAACATTATATTACACACATATATGTACATATCGATCGTGGAAAGGAAAAAGGACGTAACAAATTTTACAAGCGACAAAAAACGCTTTTTGATAATTTTGGGCCAAATGCAAATTATAAAATACACACAACATTAAAGTGCATGGAGACTGATAAACTGGTTTTGAATTGACTTTATCTGATATTAATTGAACCTTTTTTTAAGCATATTTTGCTGATCGCAATTTCCACAGGTATCTCTTTTTTCATACTTAAAATCTGAATTTAGATAATTATTCGGTATTTTCAACTTACATTCTTTTGATAGAACGTGTATCAAGTTGTATACATTGTGATGATAAAAAAAGCTATTTCGAAAAAACTGTGAGTTAAGTCCCTTTTTTCTTTCCAAAGTTGATATGCATTATTTAGAGATTTGTACGTGAAACATCTCTCGGTTATTTATTACGAATCGGCGTTCGGGTGTTCAAATTCTGAAATCATTAAAGTGATGCTGAAACTTCGGGTCCTGTAATCAAATCAGATCTGCGCGAAAAATAATCGATCGCCGAGTCGGTTTAGCAGCGCGGCGGGCAAGGCGAGGGTGCCGATAGTCGCGCGGTCAGGTGGGTCGCACGCGGCGAGAGTGCCGGAGGAGTGTAGACGGCGCCGCTGCATGGCGCCAAGAGAAGCCCGACCTCCCCCCTGCGATTCCCTCCCGCTCCGAGCGATCCCGCCGCGCTTCAAGACGCCAGATGGCAAAACTGACGCATTATATTATTATTACTCACCGCGACGGACAGTGATACTGGCACTGATTGGCATTGCATAGTAGGTAGCGTCTTCTTTTTATGTACTTACTGTACTTAGGGGTACCAGTTGAAAAAAATAAAGATAAACGACTTAAAGAGGAGGTCATTAAAATACGTGCTACCTTGATACATTACATTTGTGCTGTCTAGATATGTTTGATTTTTACCATGGCTTTAGAGCAGGGCTATGTGTGGGGTTGGAGTATGGTGTTTTTCCCGGAGCCGGGAGCGGAAAAATCAATATGGGTTGTTCAATCGTCGGAAGTTATTTATTGTACTATTCATCATATTGGCTGATTACTACAGTGGTGTAGGAAGGGGTCCTGCCGCCCGGGGCGTTCCTTAAATTTGCACCCCAATACTTTCTCTAATTTTATTTTTAAATCACTTCTACTAAGTTTTGTCATTGACCTAGAAATTTTTACTTTTAATATTTGTATGTATAAATATAATTTCTCGAAAAATATTGTAGTTATTTTTTAAAACACCCCCCCCCCCTTGCTACGCCACTGGATTACTATGTATATACTAGAATTAATCCAACTATTACAATGCTCTGATAGTATATAAATATATTATTACGGAAATTATTGAAAAAATCAATTCGGAATCGGAGTCGTTTATTTACCCGACTCCACAGCCCTATATTGGATTCGGGTATTCGTTTTACACATATTTTTTATGATTTTTTAAATATCAACTAGGTATAATACACTTTTTTGTATTTTAATTTATCTTTAGAAGGAGGAGTTGGGGTCGCTCGGTGTTTTACGACTCCGAATCTAGCTCCACAGCCTTGATTTTAAAACTAGGATTTAAACGTATTTAGTTGTACAACCGCACTTCATATACAATGTATTCATGATAACCTACCGAGCCACAGTTTTAAGATCTCTGTGAACGAATGTAATTATGTATTTATTAATTAAGAAGCTATTCAGTGTCAATTCACCATCGTCATTGGAGACAGAATAAATCACTCTGTGTGTGAGAAAAAAATAATCTTACGAATAGCTAATTTAAACAAATATTCTTATTGAATATTCTTATTGGTTTTTTTACATTCCACCCGAAACATATTGGCCAGTTGGACCTCAAAATTATAATTTAATCTTCGTAAACGATTTTTTATGTCAGCAATACGATAGTTAACTGCTTACATTTAGGGCGAATGCTCCAATTTTTTATTCATACATTACTTAGTCATAGAAATTGCAAAAAGATTTATCCGGGAATGGTGTTGCTGCCTACAACAAAAATCGCCCAAAGAATAGGTAGAAGATATTAGAGAGATATAAACCGTAATACCTACTAAGTACTTAGTACATAATGTAAATTTATTTATTGCATGCGATATATTTAGTGATAGAGATAATTATTTTTACGACGCCGTGCCAACCCAAAACCATAGTTTTTAATTTATTCCAAATTTCTATTAATTAAGTTTTTTTTTACTAAAAATAACAGAATGCCGTCGTATTGTTTTATTTTTATCAGTTGACAACACCATCGTTATTTGAATAAAGAACGGTATGTAGATAGTTTACTCTTCTTTTTTTTTATTTAATTACGAATTAAGCATCATTAAAAATACAAGGATTAAAACATTCCTTTCTTAAATCTGAAATTAAAATATGCCAATAAGTTACATATTGAAAAGTTTGTCAAAATGCATCTAGCTCATTGTTCAATTCAAACGAAAGAATCTTTCCCAGGTGTATAAACAGCATTTAAAGTCCATCTCCTTATTGGTAATCGCAGACATTTAACCAAGAATGGTACGAAACAAGAACGTTCAAGTCTGCAGCTTCTGCAGCGAGTTTCTGGTAATGGAAAAACCCGGAATAATGCTAATTTCTCTTCGGCATCCGCGAACGGCCTTAAAAACAATAATGTCATAAAATGGCGCCTAGTTTTATAGACAAATTTTTGATTGCAATTGTATTAAAATATGTATGTCAATTTAATGTGTTGACCGAGACGGTTGGAGCCAACCGAAAGATATATTACAGTGGTTAATATATTAACCATATTTCTTATAATATAATTATGATTTCCAAACATAATTATAACACATTTAAATAATAGCTACACCAATTGTCTGGATTCGCTTCATATGTGAGTAAATAACACTTTAAATAGAATACTATGTGTGCGGTGTAAAAATTAATGGAATGTTACTTATGTGTCAAAATGATACAAATTTTTTGTAACAATGTTTTCTCGGATATAAAATACATAACTTGAACCCATGCCCAAAATATAAACATTTTCTAATTTAATAAAAAAATTATCAGTGCTTTACACAAGGAACGCGCTTAGCGACCATGCCTGAAATGTATGGGAAATATTCTACAATTCACACCAGGGCCGGCCTCGCGAATCAAGTTAACGTTTTCAAATGTATTATGGAGAAAATTTTAAACTTAAACATTTTCTTTTCGTAGTTATTTATTAATTGAATTGATTTTCTAAATTTTAAAAAATTCCGAAGTCAATTATTCCGTTGTCTAATTAAAAAATTGCATATGCACCTTGTACGATAATACTGATGTTTTTTTATTATTATAATATTGTAGCTGACGTCAATCTCTTCATTTAGTTAAAAATATTTTGTAATTTAAGATTTCGACTGAAGGTGCTTGGTGGAATTTCAATATTAAATTTGAATCGTTCAAATTATGTCAGTCAGTTCAAGTTCACCCGTGCACTTGAATGCCTGAAGATGCCGAAAGGCGAAACCCGGGTCGTTAGTGACAAAAACTGTGTGAATTTATATAATTTGAACGATTCGAATAAAAAATATTTTGATAATTGTGGGGCTCTATAATGCAAAACGTACTATTTCCAAAATGAGCGATATTGAGTTAGTTGTGCAGATAGGGTAATTTAAGCCTAAGGAATCGATTGGTCATGTTAGTTTTAATATAAAATCTCTAAAACACAGTCGTTTTCAAATTGGAAAACATATTTTTATTTTGTTTGTGTTATTCGTGTTTGACTCTACTGAACAGTTCGAGTTTTGGAAATTGTACGTTTTGCATTATAACCCCACAATTGATGTATCTTTAGAAGGATGAGAAAACGGTCGAAGAAAGCCACATTCGATTTAACGGAACTTGACAACACTCCGACTCCACTCCCTAACAGTCACAGATGTCGCAACTCGGTCCCTAAGTAGTATTATTAGTCCATTGCATTTCTTTTCTCATGCACTTGTATACGTAGGTGGCACTTATAAAATTATTGGCTCGAGCACGAGAAGCGATACGAGCAAGTGCTCGGGCACCAACTGTGGGAAACTGATTGCTCTTTGAACGCTGCATATGGGCGTACACGTCCATCCGTCTCAATGGCGATAGTGTGCGTTACCCATCTTGGGAGTACTTGCGCTGGCGTTAACACATTTCATTATAATACATTTCGACTGCTATTAGTGCTGTCATCTGAGAGGAAACATTGGTGGCTCCAGTAACGCGCAGACTTTACAAGAGGTGTATGCAATATTCACTTAAACATGAGGGTTGCAATCAATGTTTTCGCCAAAGTGTGACCGCACAGGCCGCACACAGAAATATTTTTAAAAAAAAGGTATTTTCCACTAAACTAATTTTTACCAAACTCACTTTTACTAAGCTCATCAAATCTTCCACATTTTTATTCCATATCTAGCGTCAGTGAGTAAAGTATTACATATTTGCGCACACTTTATATTTTGCTGAAAATTACTGCTCACAGAAGTTGATGGTCCGCACACACAATAGAAAAAATAGAGGGAACGTTGGTTGCAATCCCGGAATACAACTGTACAATGAAAAACGAAGTATGTATTATTTAATTTGTCAAACATTATAGGCACATGTTGGTCAACAGAGCGATGGGGTCGTTAAATTGTACCACAGTTATTAAAAATCAAATTAATATATCTATAGTAATATAATGATCATATGCCCCACATCATTACCCAGCGAAAGGGTATTTTCGATATCAGAAAATTTTGTTACAAAACGATCAGTGGACGCTTTGTGTTTTCTTAAATCATATTTTCTGAAGAGTAACACCAAATAATTTATTGTTGTGCGTTAAATAAACAACATAAAAAAATTGAACTTTTTGTCGCTATTTTATTAGAATTATCCATTTCTTGTAAAACTTCGAAAACCGGATAAAACCGGTTTTCAATACTAAAATTCTAAACTAAACTTCAATTCAATACTAAATTCAATACTAAACTTCAATACAATATTGACATTCGACAACCGGTTTTTTCAAAAGTCGGTTTTTGTATAAGCCCTAGTTACTTCCTTTTTCCTTTCCATAGTCCATATGTATATTGAAAATCGCTAGATATACATATCGACTGTGGAAAGGAAAAAGGACGTAACCCATACATATCAAATTTTACAGGAGGCGCAAAAAAAGTGTTTTGATGATTTTGAACCATATGCAAATTATGAATTATACACAACCTTGAAGTGCACGGATACTTCTAAACTGGTGTTTAATTGACATAATCTAATATTAATTAAAGAAATTGTCTCCGACAAACCTTTATATCAGTGTTTTTTCTTGGTTTTAATTTTTTACAAGGTCATATTTTTCAAACTTAAAAGCTAAATTTAGATACTAATTCGGCATTTTTAGCTTTCATCCCTTTGATAGAATGTGTGTCAAGTTGTATACATTGTGATTATCGAAAAAAAGCTGTTTTGGAAAATTGAGGGTTACGTCCTTTTTCCTTTCCAGAGTCGATATATTGTCAAATGTGTTGGTTTTCAGATACTCTATGGTAGCTGTAAATCACCGATCGGAACTGAGAATCTAACAGTAGACCGCCACTTAATAAGCGAATCACGTTCGTGGTCACCAGTACCGATAGCTTTGTAAAGAAGTAGCGCTTCTGCTGTAAAATACAGTGATGGCGCTTGATTACAAATTTAACACGTACGTAAGTATGTACCAGTGGCGGAAATCAGTGAAGATAGGCGCCACGCACATACATGTAAGTCGTGCATCCTAAGTTTCCAAGTAAGGCGATTCATAGTGATGGTAAAGAAAAACTGAATTACCACTTATTATCTTTACCCGCCGTAATGAACGTACAAGCAGTATGTCTAGACCAGGATGGGGAACCTTTTAATTTCTAAAGGCCACATTCATTTATCTGATTCAACATAAGGCCGCAGTAAAGAAAACATTGACAGTAACTAGAGTATTTTTTTCTAGTCGATAAGAATTGTATCTCATTTTCAGTTGTTTGTAGGTCTGTGGAGAAGAGTTCAAAAAAGACGACTCCAACTCCAAAGAATTTTTTCAATCACTTCATTTAAACTAATATATATGTGTGTATTCCCCATCAGATCATCTTTAGTCAGCCTAGCATGCAGTGGCAACACTATTTTGGTTTGATTACATGTCATATATATTTTTATTAATGGGTCCACAGCCTGGTTTTTTGTGACTTGTCTGACTACACAGAATTACCCGACCCACGAATTATTTAGCGTAATTCACAGCATCGAATAAAATGAGAAAATCTTTAGGTTATTGAGAAAATAGGGTGATGGTAACGATTTAATATTAATTAATAATACATAATTCTTTACCCAAAGTTGTGGAATACGACCAAGTTAAAAAATAATCAGGTACTTATTCGAAGTGCAATTTTTATGTCATTTCAAGTTTGACAAGTTTTTTTGTGGGCTGTCAGCTCATTTACGATATGTTCTGGCATTGTTTATAGCTTTTGGCGGGATGAAAAGGAAAGACATCTGGCGGCAGCGGAACATGAAAGAGACAAACCAGAGGAAGTCAGACCATCCTTCTACGAAAACGGATCGGCGAGGAAAACACTGAAAAGGCACACATGTTCATTCGACATGACAATGTTTTAGTGCTATAAATTACGTACTAAAAAAAGTAGGTACACACTTAATATTATTATATTATGTTATATGACTTTGTTTGAAGAGCTTTCTATAATGTTCTGTAGTTACAATGTTTTCAACACAATATAGCCACATCTGCTTGGCAAGAACCGAACATTTAAAAAAATACCAACATTGTCTTATTTCCTGTGACAAAATTAGGAAGGCAGTGTTTTGTTCGGGTTAGCAGATAAGGAGAGTTATAATTTACTGCACATACCTACTAGTAAATAAATAACATTTATTTTAAGATTTCGACCGAACGTGTTTGGTGGAATTTCAATATTAAATTTGAATCGTTAAAATTTTGTACGTTTACACAATTTTTGTCACTGGTGACGCGGGAATCGCCTTTGGGCATCTTCATGCGTTCAAGTGTACGGATGTACTTGAACAGACAAATTTAAATAAATAACATGTGATGAGATGTCGGTTTGAATTTTCTTTATAATTGTTGAAATACATTCTAACTTTCGTTACCTTATCATTGTCATCAGGGGTGGGATGGAGGGGGCTCGGGGGGCTTTCGCGAGCCTTTTGCTAAATTTGAATTTGGCTGGCGAGCTCTTTGTTAAGTTACGGAAAATAATATTCTCAGTTCAAATTTGATTCGTTCAAATTATGTACATTCACACAACTAACTCAGTTCAAGTTCATCCGTGCACTTGAACGTCTGAAGATGCCGAAATGCGAAACCCGGGTCGTGAATGTCAAAATTTGTGTGAATGTACATAATTTGAACGATTCAAATTGAATATTGAAATTCCACCAAACACAAAAAAGCATAAATTATATCATTACCAATTACTGCAATTTCTGACATACATATATAATATTACCTACTTCAGTTTAAGTAAACAAGCTTTTTCTGCGTCAATTTTAGAATCTGAAGTGGGTAACAACTTTTTTCAACTATTAATATTTACGTACTAACGTACTTTAACAAGCATTTGTGAAAGTAATATCGTCTGAGGATGCCTCTGAAAAAGGCGAAACACGTGTCACAGTTTGTAGCACAATAGGTGGAGTAAGTTATTTTATATTTTAAATTAAAATGAACTTTCACAAAGTTACCGCCGAATCCATCGAGAGTATTATTAATATTTATTATTTTACGGTATATTTTATACTATTACATAATATAATCATATAAAGTAACATTCAGTTGATGCGTATAATTGTATACTAGTGTTTAAAAAAATCCACCCTTTTCTATTAACTCTCGCATGATATCGACTGTGGAAAGGAAAAAGGTCATACATAACCCACACATCAAATTTTACAGGAAGCGCTAAAAACGTGTTTTGATGATTTTGTGACATATGCAAATTATGAATTATACACAACCTTGAAGTGCACGGAGACTTCTAAGCTGGTGTTTAATCGACATAATCTAACATTAATTACAGAAGCTGTCTAGGAAAAACCTTTATTTCAGTCTTTTTTCTTGGTTTTAATTTTTTACAAGGTCATCTTTTTCAAACTTAAAAGCTAAATTTAGATACTAATTTGGCATTTGCAGCATGCATCTTTTTGATAGAATGTGTATCAAGTTTGATACATTGTGATTACTGTAAAACTGTGGGTTGCGTCTTTTTTCCTTACCACAGTCGATATGTTTTCAAGTGGACTTTTATTGTAACTGCAATAAAATTTGGATGCACATAAACAAAAAATATATACACATCTCTGCCATTTTCGTTCGGAATGAATCGGATTAGGTATGTTTGAATAAAGAATATTGAGAAAATTAATGTCGTAAATATATCGTAATATAATTGACTGAATTATATGCAGGTAGGTCTTCAGTGGCGAGTTGAAGATGAAATTTAATACGTAATATTGAATTTGCACCGCGGTCTGAAAACAGTGGGCGTATGCTTTCCAATCCTCGCGACACATGGGCGAGAAAAAAAAGTGGACAGTCTATGTCGAACGGACATCCTGTACAAAATATTGTATGCAGTAGGTAATTAATATCTTTTTGGTGAAACCTCCCGCACCGCACTATGTCGAAATAGTCCTACCTATTTTCGTGTTTACCTACCGCGTGCGAAGAAAGTGAAAAATCATTTTTAGAAACGTCGCCTCCTACGTAGAATAATGAAAAACGAAAATACCACAAGAAGGAAACTTGACGATGAAAATTTATTCGCACAATCGTTGAGTATTGGGTCCTGTGCGGGAGTAATAACGTTCACTGGGGTTTGTAAATATTATTTGTCGCCTGCTGTGGCCCAGTTGGTTAGAGCTTGCTCTACCGATCACGCAGGTCTGGGTTCGATTACCGGTCCGATCACAGTGAATTCGAGAATTATTCAATTCAAAGTTGTGATCGATAGGTGTTAGTGGTGTCAATTCACATCATTTCCTCTCCTCCCATCCTACTGATCCTTTAATAACTGGGTGTAGCAATAGCGATTAGCCAACCACTAGCCCTGTTCTAGCCTTATCCTTCTTTCCCTACTACTCGCTTTGAAAAAAGTGAGGTTGAGCGACTGAGTATCAAACAGTTCTCGTAGAAAAACTTCTGTTGAGATACCTCCATTAGGAGGCCATATGCTTCACATTGGGAGCGAACATGGATTTAAAAAAATGTTATATGTCGCCTGTGTGGTCGAGTGGTCAACGTCGTTGGCTTCGACTACGGAGGTCACGGGTTCGAATCCCAGTACGGACAGTTTAATAAATTGATTTTTCAATCGATTTATGAATTTCTGTCCGAAGGAATGGATGTATGTGGTGTCTTGAATTCACCCCTCCCACCCATCCTATCCTATGAACGGGGCGTATCGAGAGCGATTAGCTAACCACTAGTCCTGTCTTAGCCCTATCCTTATATTCAGACTCTTTTTGCAAAGAGAGGTTGAGCAACTGTGTAACAATCAGTTCTCGTAGAAACACTTCAGTTTATATAAACTCCATTAAGAGTCCATATGCCCCACATTGGGAGCGGACATAGTAAAATATATATATATAGCCACGTTTGTTACGTTGCTAACATATTATACCGTAACTACATGTTATTCGAGAACGAGAAATCAGCAAAACCTTGTTTGTTAAGATTTTACATATTTTCGATATCACCCGTTCCCGACAGCATGAAAGCATAATTATTGGAGATGTTAGGTAGTTTTAACATTTATTTTATGTTTTAGTAATAGAGTAATAAAAAATATGTTTTAAACTCTTGAATACCAAGCGGACACAGGTGTGGGGAACATATGCAAGCGAAGACGGATGTCCAAGACATTTAAAAAATCAAAAACTTGGTATTCTAATAGAATATAAGCAATAGTTTGATGAATTTGTGTAGTGCTATCAATACTGAGTCAATATAGGTTTTTAAAATATCGAATTCGAGTGTTTATTAGGCAAAATTATTTTTCTCAAAAATACGCAGTATCTCTGGGGCATGTTAATGATTTATTTGCGCGGTATTCAAACGGTTAATAACAAAGAAAACAGGTGCGTGTGGCGAATACTGAGGAAAGGTAGTTAGACTTTGTCTGGAACACGGAGGTAATAAGGCAGACTAACCAGCCTCTTATTACGTCCAAAATAACAAAAAAAAAATGACGATGAGTTTGGCATGGACATATACCACGGATGCCATGAGAGTCTGAACCCTGCCTGTCTCTACTACCAATGGATGAATTCCGTCGTCGTGGTAGGCCACTGATAACCATCGGTGTATGCAGTGGTGTAGTGGGGCCAGGTCGGCGACCTGGCACCTGAAAATGAGGAAGGTGCCCTGCCACCTTTTTGACTTGTAACTTAATTTTCAAGTACGTACATACATTCAAAATCGTTTTTTTTTATTGATCTAATTGTTAAAACTTGTGGTTTTTTAACTTCGGACGGATATAAAAAAAAAAAGTAGGGAAGAAATCAATGACCGACCTGGTACCATTTATTTACCACTCCATCACTGGGTGTATGTACTTGACGGAGCTACGGGACGCTGGGATGACCTCTCAGGAAGCAAAGAAACTTTCGGGGATAGAGAATCTCAGAGGAAACATGACGCGGTGGAGATATACTCCGAATAGGGAGCGGATATGGATAATGTAAAAAGACTGGTTACATCTTAAATGCAAACCATTTCTTACTTTGTAAATAAGTTTCCGCATGTGAAGCCCCATTTCTTAGGTTCATATTTTCCAACTGTTCCATTATTTTTGAATTTTTATAACGGTAAAAACAAAAGGAAGTCGTACATTTTGAAATAACATAACAATACTTTACATTGCAGAATATAAAAGAATTACACCTATATTTTTCGATTTAAATAAATATTTAGAAAACCTATGTTATATTAATCATATTATAATATTTAAGCTCGTAACTATTCAAGAAAATGATAAAACAATCACAATATCAAAACGTTATTGAGATTGGTTTGATTGATGGTTCCGCATGAAAATTATTACTATCGATCCACTAATATTTTGCTTATGAAATTTAAAGCATTAATACATACATACTTAGTAAGAAAAAGACAAACTAAATAAGTATTCAAATATAATATAATTTAATTATAGATTGCATTCAGCGAATTGTTTTATTTGACTAGGCATTCATCGCAAAATATGTAATTTAAATTATAAAAACGGTCTACATTAAATATTGTAAATTTAAAATAAACATGAAAAGGTAGATATTATTTATTGCCAAGTAATTTCATTTTTGGATTGAAGGTGGTCAAATTATTATTTTGAATTTAAAAAAAAAACATATTAATATGTTTCATTTGTCATCGACGACTTTTGTGACGTTTTATAATGTAAGAAGAAATATGGGCGAATAATATTATTGTACTATTATATTATGTATATATCAATTGATGGGTAAAATATCTGTGTACTGTGGATCATAATATAAAATTTAAAGTGATATTTTAAATTACTCTAAACAGACTACAGACGTATGAAAACAAGTTTTAGAACGAATCTTAATTATCTGATATAGATAAATAGTTATGCTAAATTATTAAAATTTCAAAGAAGGAACATAACATACGAGGTTATAATGATTTTGGAATACTAGTACATATTTTCTTGGTACATGAATACTACATTTGATAAAAAAAACTATCTAAAATAATTGAATTATTGTATTTACCTGGTGGCTCCATTCCAGAGCGTTTCACCAGCTTCACCCGCTGTACCCTCGTTAATATCTTCAGGCACATTCAGTTGCCTAACATCCAAACAGGTCCACCTATCTAGATTGACATCATCACTTTAGTTCAAAATGTTCATAAAACACTTAATTTGATTTTCAACACTTGCTTGTCACAAATAACTGATTAGCTAAATAATCTTCACTGTTTGTAATGAATCAGATGTAACACAAAACAAAACTGTTTTTGGCGGGTAATGTCTAACACCCAATTCGCAAATAAGCATCAAATCCAAACATAACAATAGTTCGTATATTTTGAAATAATGTATGAATCTGATTATGTTTTAAATAACTTAGTCTTGAATTAAATGTATAAACAATATTATTGATGAAATGTTTTATCATTAGGAGCATCCAATAGGTAAGTTAATATTTTTAAAATTCGAACTTTCCGCCAAGCGTGTTCAACAATGCGTTACGTTCGCGATAATAAACGTCATTCGATTCAAATACGGAACTGCAACGAATCGACGCAATGAACGCATCCGCCGACCGCGAACGAATGTGTTGTTGGCGCGCTATGCAGTGTGTCGGCGCCACTGGCTTACGCGAGGGGAAATGGATGTTGCTGAAGAGAGAAGCGGTGGATATCAGTCTGTGTGGATGATGTGGAAAAGGGGCTGAGAAGTGAATGATGAGGGGCGAAGAGAAACGGCGGGCAGGCGCCGGCCGCTGTCGCCAGCCGCCGACTGTGGAGCCGCCGATCATACAATCCATTCATGTTCATTTGCAAGCGCGTCATTTGACAAGAATTCTGGAAAAGTAATATTATAACAATACAATGCCGAGTTCATGGTCATCCTGCTCCAAAATTTCAATTATGCTAACATAATTATATCATACCCATACAGTTAGTACATTTTTTTAAAAGTATATTATATTAATGCCTTCCTTGTTTGGGCTACAAACAATATTGTATTTTTTCAATAATATATAATATACATAAACATATTTTTAATTACAGTGGCATTTGTAAAGGGGTTAAATTTCTAAATGCGACAATAGAACACCAAGTGGGCATATATTATAAATAATTATTCCATCCATATTAGATTCAAATTTGGGTAAATTGTGTATATGAAATCACATTTTCTGACATAAATTATGTACAACCATTCAAACGCTCAAAATGATTGTTCATAAATAAGTGAAGTATTTGAATTTTGGTATCCCTAATAATAAGGTAAAAATAAACACAGCCAGATAGAATGACGTTATTTAAGAAACAGAGTTTTACTTGTCAGTTGGAAGGCGTTTGCATACATCGTTCATCATTTCATTCCAACGTAGAACAAATTTGGTTTCACACTGAAACTTATGGTCCTGATCATTCTATAAAATTGTTGAATAAATTGTACTATATTATTTATTATTTTTATAAAAATAATGTATATCTTAGAAAATCTTATACATAAGAACTCAAATTTTGTGAAGAATGTATTTAAATTACAGACGGACGGTTTTTTTTACGGAACACGTGTAGTGTATACCAGTTTACCGCAAGATATACAAGCAGGACTGTGTAGTAGTCGGACGATTTTAACTGGAGTTGGACTTGAAAAAAAACCAATAACTTATTCCTTTCAAAAATGTGCATTAAAATAACTAGGGTCAAAGGTGGTGCCAATGCATGTTAATAAGCCTAAAAAATAATTAAAGTGTTTTAAGCTAAGGTCTGATTGGGAGTCATCTTATTTCTTGTGCCACAGCCCTACATACAAGTACTTAGGTGCCATATTTTTGTTATAAATCACTTTTATTCGCCTTTGTGGTCGAGTGGTCAACGTCGTTGGCTACCGCTACGGAGGTCACGGGTTCGAATCCCAGTACGGGCAGTTTTATAAATTGATATTTCAATCGATTTTTGAAGTTCTGTTCAAAGGCATGGATGTATGTGATGTCTTGAATTCCCCCCTCCCACCCATCCTATTCTATGGACGGGGCTTATCGAGGGCGATTAGCTAACCACTAGTCTTTTCCTTCTATTCCTACTCTCTTTGGAAAAAGAGAGGTTGAGCAACTGAGTAACAAGCAGTTCTCGTAGAAACACTTCTGTTGAGATAAACTCCATTAGGAGTCCATATGATTCACATTGGGAGCGGACATGGTAAAAAAAATAAAAATATATTAAAAATAGCAATTATATTGCCATATGACGTGTTGTGTAACACTTTATCAAAGTCCCGCGACGAAAGCAATGCACGTACTGGCAACATTCTGTGAGAGAAAAAACCTCGGCGATCCTCTCTTGTCTTGTCGTCCGGTAAACAAGTGCCCATGTGGAGGGCGAGGGGGGCGGAGTCCGCCCGTTGATTCATCGCGGCTATCACTTGCAGATTGCACCGGAGTCTTTTTCAGAGCGACTCCACTTGACACTGCGTTCGGAATTTACGCAACCTCGTGTGTATGTGTGTGCGTTGCAGTTACCATCTGGGTAAATTGCCTTTATCATTTTTCGCCAAATGGTCGCTCTCGGTCGCAGATGCGGCCTTATTATTTCCGGGATGGAAATTTATCGAAAGTGGGCTGGAGAAATGGATTTTTTTGCAGTTAAAGAACTACCTAATTTAGCGCCGTAATCTAATTTCTTGTTTATTAAGCGAGAAAACATTGAACGCATTGCACTTTATTCAGAGTAGGTAACGGCTGGAGTATCTGGTATGTGGTTATTTTATCAAAAATAATAATATGTTCGCGAGATCGTTATCAATAAAAAAAGTAAACTGTGAGCTTGCAAATTGGAAAATAGATTGTGGACCCCTGACCTACGTACATTTATAACGATACAGCAAAAATAATACGTTCGTAATGCGATAAGCCTACCTAATCAAAGACTGAAATTATCCTTATTTTAACCTCATAGAGTTTTTTTTCTGGAAGGAAATGTAAAACAATATTATTATTTATTATCCATCGGGAAATTGGGCAAAAACTTTTATAGGTGAAATGAAAATCTTGTAATAGTCAATAGATCGAAGTAACCCCGCTATATTATTGCATTCATAATTATTATAAAATTCAATAGGGCCGGGTCGAAGATTTCTGCGCCTAACATTCTAAGAACCATGATGGACACTAATCTACGCTAATGCATCAGTGGGACCGTGTCGAAGATTGGAGTCTACCAATCCACCGTGGTGAAGCATTTGCATCGCATGTGGATGATTTAGTGGTACGCCATCTGGATTCTTCATCAATTGTCAGCGACAACGCGCGACCACATGTGGTCAAGTCTACCCGACACAAAAATGAATTGATTTTAGATGCTATTAAGCATTTAGCATTTTCTCCATACCTTGCTCTTTCTGTATATTGTTCTGTATATCATATATTTACATAGCACAACGCCAGAAGAATTTTACTCAAGATGAATAACTAATTTGATGAAAAGGTGGCGATGTAAGCTACTTGCTACACCAGGCACAGCCGCCCAGTGCAGCGTGTACCCAATCAAACTCTTCCCGTCACCCAGGGGTATGCGTACCACACATTTGAGAAACACTGGGTTAAATAAAACATGACATGCTATTTTTTTGGGATACAAGTTAAAGGAAAATGTGTGTATGGAAATTCTGAATTCATAGTATGAAAAAACTCAAAACTTACACAAGTTGAGATACGTGCTTGTAGAAAATTGACGACGACATATTGTGTTTTGACATGGCGTCAGAGAGTGTACCAGGGAAAGCCAAGGGAATTTCCGAAAGATAATTTCGATATTCTCTTTTATCTGTGGATAATTTACAAGGTATGGGTAGAAGCAGTGGTGTAGTGGTAATTACTTTTTTTTTACATTCAAATTATTTTTATTTTTTACATTAAAATTAAGTTACAAGTCAAAAAGGTGGCGGGGCGGCCCTGGCTCATTTTTAGGTCCCAGGTTGCCGACCTGGCCCCACTACTGGGTAGAAGTGTCTTCCAAGCTAATGCTTTTAACCAAGAGGAGACTTTGACCAGAATGAGTGTCGGAAAAATTTATTAAATCAAGTTATTTTGAAAACTGAAAAAATACCCCATGATCAGAAATGGAATTAACTGATGTTTAAATTAATAGTACAGCTTATCTATTTAGTACAATAAAGAGAATGTTTTAACATTTTATTTTATATTTGCACTATTTTTAGCGCCTGAGAACAGATTAATAAATTCCAGCCATTTATTATGGGACAAATTGATTCTATGTTATATATATTTGTTAGGTTATATTAATACATATCACAAATACCGAGCGAAGTCGGATGGAACCACTAGTTAATGTATAAAGATTGCACCAAGCTGTCGCATTCTCAATGCGACTCTGGTAACAACATAATAATACATTACTACATACGCATGCACGTACATACATATTATTATACATTGCCTAATCAAATTATGTCTCTAATTAAAAGCGTGATTGTTTCAATTCACTGCATGCTTTGTTTACTATTGGTTATACTTATTTTATTCATTCATATTTTGATAACATTGAATGATAAGGATATCTAACGCGCATATATGTACTTATTTGTATTGTGTCCTACATCTTACATAATCTTAGTTTTATTCACATTGACTTCGTTTTACACACAGTAATTCTGGTATTATGGGCTTGTGTACTTGCACAGGGAAAATAAATGTAGATACATAATTTAAAAATACAACCATCAAAGAATTGAATCATCGAGATTCAAAAACCATTATGGATATTTTTTTATGAAAATTACCTGTGAATACCATCATTTCTTTAGCTTTAATTCTACATAGTTAAGCGGATGAGAGCTTTTTATTCTGTTTTATCTGGTGAGAAATCATTCAGAAAACTTAGATCATTTGCAGAAACCACTCCGTTTGAGAACTTAGTTTTAAAAAGCATTCAAAATGATATTGGCCAAATGCCGCGATTGAAATTCATACAAAATACAATATGGCCACAGACCCACATTACTAAGCTAACATTTTCTAACACAATGCTAGTGACATGCAGCTATGGAAAGCTGGTTTTTAAAATACAGTTTTTTTATTTATTTTAATTCCGAGATCGGATTTTTACAGCATGCATATTGACTTTCAAGACAATAGCGTTTATGTAAATCTCCCTAGAGAAAAGTTTATTGACTGAATAATAATAAAAAAAACATGACATTGAGGCTGATGAATCCGCAAGAAGTGAATTTAAAAAATCTCAGAAATTTAACATTAACTAATACGACAATTTACGATCTAATCAATGCTTTTGAACCGAATACTTGGAAATTAGATGCAATTGTCAATCCGTGGAGAGCTGGTGAAGATAATATTAGAAATATAAAAGAAATTATTAATTTGAAAATAAATGTAAATGATTTCAGAGATTATATCGATAATATTTAAGAGATAATTGCAATGAACTTTCTGAAATGGTCAAAAAAGCTAAAAATATTATTAGTACAATTGCAATAAGCTCTGCAGAGGCGTAACGAGAAGTTTAAAAACCGACCCAAAACATTATATTGATGCAGATATTTTTTGTTACACGCTATCTGGATACAAATTAAAATGCTGTACCACATTTGCTTACACATATGAAAATAATGCCAGCAAATAATAGATTTAATGCTAAGGATGTATGGACAGCAGTTTTTCGTCATTTACTCAAAACCTCGAAACAAATATGACGGCGGCAAATGACATAAGATGGCCAAAACAAAGCCAAAAAAAGACGAACTGGTTCAGGCAAAGCAGATGCATCCATCTCATTACAGAACTGAAAAAAAATATATTTTCTGAATAAATAATTGTTCGTCAATTATCTCAGCAGCTTACATACTATATGCAGTGCCGCGCCGTGGGTATGTGGCACCCTTGTGTAAAGTGTTTGGCGCCCCCGATTTTCATAAAATATTTAATATTGATTTTTAATTTTTAATGAAAGGGTCCACGACCTATCGAACATTTTTTAATGGGACCACCATGCAAGACATTCTAAAAATTTTGAGAACCGCTATGCTAGAACATAATAAGATTATTCATGTATATCAGTGGTTCCCAAATTGGTTCCTACGGACACCCAGGGGTCCTTGAGACCGCTGAGGGAGTCCGCGAGAAATTAAAATCATTTGGGGGTGCGTGGATAACATCGCGGGGTCCGCGAATGAATACTGACACGACTGAGTCCCGAGCAGTTAGACGAGAGACAGAGAAATCCGTCTCTCCCCATAACGTCTCGGTTTGGTGTGACGCAGTCAGTCTGTGACAATTTTTAGGAATTAAATATGGGAACAATCAAATTCAATTAAACAACGCTCGTGAACAGTAAAAGGTGGAAATCCACCGGTTTATTTATAATCAAAAAGGGTTTACAGTAAATTTCGATAATTCGGCTAGCCACACAGGAGTGCGCTCTAAATACATGTTAATAATTTTGTCATTCGGTGTGAAGCTCGCGAGCCGAGCCTCCTAGTACCGAATGACAGTCGACTTGCAGACCGGGCCTTTCAGTAGGTCCTTCGCCTGGACTGAGGGTCCCTAGTATTACAATATTTATGTTCCCTTACGGGGAGACATCTATGATTTGACTTTTACAAGAGAAAAAAAAACACATTCAGCATACCATTTCCTTAAAACTAATTTCGCACTCGGCGGTTTCTTATAGCAGTTATTGATTTAGTAGTGGGCAAATTTTATTCAGTCTGGTTTTGAAGTTAAGATCTGCACACTCACTACGCGTGTACAGATCTGCTTAAAATTAATCCCTACGCTAAATCTTATGAGTTAATATGGACGTCAAGCCGTACCATATATCTAACTTAGGGGTGCAGAACAAAATTAATATTTAACTAGCAACGTCACAGTCCTCATGACTAATGATTGTTTGGATTTATTATTAATCAGTATGCACGCTAAGTCGTGTCATACATTTAATTCAATTTATGATATCCAGTGAAAATTTATATACAAAGTTATGATTTCTTAATTTAACGATTCTAATTCAATTCTTATTGGATTTGCTAATACGACTTCGCAACGATTTGCGGGACTCCCACAGCAAGGAACCGAGGTCTGTTCGTGAGGAGGATTTCCATATCCGCCCTCCCTTACTGTGTGCGTTCACTTCCAGTGACCGCAAGCCGTTTAGGCCGGAGCACATTTTATCGACGGCACTCTGAATACGAGTCCGTCCAACCGCCCGTTGGTCAATCGCATTAGCTAAATCTCCTATGAAGTTACTTACACTACGTGTTTAGATTTGTTCGAGTCTTAGGGAGGGTTGGCGGAGACCAGACCTCCGTCCGAGGTCGGCTCCAGGCACGGTGTCAGACCGCTTGAAGGCGTCGCTATCGAGTGACGTAATCCAACTGGACGAATTGGATTTTAGGTTTTACTATTGAGTGTCTGCCGAAACTTCGACAGACATGGGTCCCAGACAAGTGCGTTTGTCTAGGCGGGCTATCTGCCCCCGGAATTATACGTCCACCGCGCCGTATCACTCGGATTCCCGTGAATCCGCAATGATAGTGCCTCCCTAGTACTCAATACAAAAAACACCCTCCGACGTCGACCTAGCTAAAATTAAACTAGTGCGAGGCCGGCGAAACCTGAGACCCTTTTCCGCACAAGTCCTCGGGGCTGTCTGATCCTTTGTTACTTAGCTCCGCCGACCTTGCATCGTGAATCTATGGAAGGCGTGATGACAGCTCTTCCTGACGTCTCGAGACTAAGTGTCCCGCAGACTTGACCCCGTGACCTCTCAATGTTAACCAGTGACAAAATTATGTCTGACATTTATATTTAAAAATGACTCGAATTATCACACCTCCCATAGTTCACCCTTATTACTAACATTTGCCGTTATGACGGCGGTGATCGACGATTATCGATGACAGATTACACAGGAAAAACAAAATACACAATCAATTTAGAAACAAGAAAATACCTAACATAAAATAAACATACAACTTTATACACGTCCTCAGCGTCGCTTGGTGTCGTTTGCTATTGGTGTTATTCAGATACTTTCGCCCTCAGATAGGCATACATTATTGAATTTACAATTATCATCATTAGGTGACGGACCTTTCTTTTTCTATTGCAACTCAGGGTAGCTAATTATCGATGCGTGGGGCCCGCGACGCACCGCGGCGCGAACGCACGTAGTTTCGCTCGGCCGGGGTACTGCGCCCAATGAAGCGGCCAATTTGCCTAATAACTCGTAGTTGATTACGCTTCCCTAATGCGAAGTAGTTTCGACGTCGCCAAGAAATTAAGCCGTGACCATATCTAAGGGTGTTTTTATCCATCCCTGTCCTCTGGCGACGGAGTTGGAAACTAAACTCAAACTAATTGAGACGTTGCAAAACAAAAGTGAATATCGCATTGTTTTTGCGAATTCTAGTTATACCCGTGGTCTCGTCACCGAATTGAAACAAACATACTAAAATTCAGGCCTTGCCAATATAGTTAAATATTGAAACAAACAAAAAAAAAAATCGGACTTTGCAAATATAATTAAATATTGAAACAAACATAAAAAAAATCGGACTTTGCAAATATAATTAAATATTGAAACAAACATAAAAAAAAATCGGACTTTGCAAATATAATTAAATATTGAAACAAACATAAAAAAAAATCGGACTTTGCAAATATAATTAAATATTGAAACAAACATAAAAAAAAATCGGACTTTGCAAATATAATTAAATATTGAAACAAACATAAAAAAAATCGGACCTTGCGAATATAATCAAATATTGACTTTTTCAACGATTCCTATCCTTAGTGTTTTGCAACCGAAGTGATAACACACATGAAATTCAGACATGGTCGCAAGATTAATACTGACTTTTCCACACTATCGTTAAGCCTATTTTGTGCACTCGAATTGAAAACAACCATAAAATTTTGTCATGGAAAGAATTGAATATTGATTTCGTTAATCATGGTTACATCTCTTGGTTTGTAAGCGAATTGAACACAAACATAAAATTTAGATATGAAAAAAAAATGGAATATTGATTTCTCGATTTGAAACCAACCAAAAGAAAATTCAGACATAATAATAGAAGTAAATATCGACTCTTTGCAAATCGTGATTATGCTGGTTGTCTTGTAACTGACTTGAAACCAACCACAAGAAAGATTTAGATGTCGCAAAACAAAGATTACTTATTGCACAATCGTAGTATACTTTATTATTCCTGGTTTCCGGTACGGACTTGAAAACAAACGTGAAACGTTTAGGCGTTGCAAAAAAGATTATTTATTGAACCATCGTAAAATATTTTATTATTCCCGTTGGCCGATACTGAATTGAGAACAAACGGAAAACGCTTCGGCGTTGCAAAAACAAGATTAATTACTGAATCATCGCAAAACATTTCATTATTCCCGTTGGCCGATACTGAATTGAGAACAAACGTAAAACGCTTCGGCGTTGCAAAAACAAGATTAATTATTATTATATATTTCACGATTTTCCGAAGACCAAGCGCCGCTGAGTGTTACACTGGACCGAACGGAGAGCATCCTCCGTGCGAAGTCGGTCGACAAAATATTCACAGTATACAGTTAGACAGGGTACAACACACAATAAAATAAGACAATGAATTTAAATCAAAATTAGCATTCCCGTACTCTCCTCCGGCCGCTGTTATTGCCATTTCGAACAAGACGTGACACACGATTTTGCTAGGCTGTGTTTAGAAGAAACAACATTTAATACATGAAGGGGTCCTGTCGACACTTAATAAAGTGCGGCTAGGAACAAAGATTTGACCGCGATTTTACACGCGTCTTTATTTCGATTCTCAGTGTCGAGATCGAGCAGGAAGCTACAGTTCTGGCCGCGGACCTTAGGTTAAAGAGTATTGACTCAGAAACAATAGGCCGCGACATATTTATGCAACGTATAATAGTAGACGAACCTTTGGAAGTTCTCAGGAACCGGAGACAGCTTATCAGGAACAATTTCAGCAAACAAAACGGCTGGCGGCAAGCGATAACACAAGGAGGTAGCACAGAATTCAGCTCAGCTTTGCACAATGTTAACTATTCGAATTAATTGGTCAAGCTGAGAGAATTTCTGGCTGTATTTAATTAAAGATGTCGCGGCGGATAATATCGGCGGAAGAGAGCACGGGAGCAGAGTAACGCGTAGAAGTCGGTGAAGATTTGGTAACTTTTGCAAAACTGACCTGCCTTTTTGTAAAGGATTTGGTCCAGCTGCGTCCTCGGCCGGGGTCAAAAAAAACGGTTGACCCGAGCAAATCTGCTAACCTCAGCATCTGCGTCTCACGCCGATTGGCTAAGATGCTGACCTCCCGTGGCTCTGCCGAAATATCTCAAGATGGCGGCAACTGAGATTTTTCTAGAACAACGATTCCGCTGAGCGAAAATCGTCTCTAGTGATCTTAATATGACAGATAGAAAATCAGAAAAATCACTGTCGTGTCAGAATCAGTTTTCCGCGAAATATTGCTCTTACAAGCGATCTCATAACTCGTTGCTGAAGCGAGTTATGAGAAAAAGAAGAAAAATTTTCCACCTGAGCGAGTCAGGTGTACCGGTTAATCAAAGCGGAGATGTCATCGTCCGCGAAAAAGTAATTACTGAATTGAGTCTGATTTTTATAAAAGCCTGAAATCGATTTAAGTGCAAATTTATGCTAAATATTTTCTATGGTGAAAGTTCCTGAAGGGATTTGGCTGAAAATTCGAAGGAACGTCCGTGATAGTCGTTCGCTTCCATGAAACTAAAATTTCCCACCTTCCCCTCGTGTGTTCGCGCTTCATATCATATCGAAATTTTGATTGACCGCGGTGGAGGGGAGGCCGCCTGCGATCGCACGTATGACCACGCGAACCTCCACGATTGGTCGGGCGGGGCGTGGCTTATTTTAGTATCGAACGGCAAACGCTACGCACCGAACGCGTTTCGACATTTCGTCTCGCCAAAATGTATGGGGAAATCACAGTTTATTGAATTACTAATAAACCTGTTATCCGATTGCAATTTAATTTACAACACCGTTTCGGACCATCGTCCTTTACGGCTCGAAAAAAATTCGGCGCCGAAGCTCGGCTCGGGCGCCGGTTCCGCACGATTTTAATTGGCGCAGGTGAGGGCTTGGTGGAGTCCAAACCGCGAACATGATTTTAATATTAGTTTATGCAGTGCATACTAGGACATGGCTAGTGTCGTAAAAACAAAAATTCTCAAACGAATTTTGTCCCTGACGACCCTGGTCGAGGTCGCCGCGGGATTCATTTGTTCGATCGCAATTGGAAATTGCGTCGATAGAATTCAGCGAAATTTCTTCAGGGGCTAGAACAGCCTATGCTAGTTGTACCTGTAAATTATGGGGAGCCTCCGTTGAGGAGGAGGAAAACGGCAAGCGTTTCCATTTCCCTCTCTCGCCGCACTCGACCGCTATTTCGGTCGAGCACCGCTCGCGAGCGAGAGACGGTATTTCTATTTGGCTCTGTGCTCCCACGTACTCACTTACAAAGCAGTGGGTTTGTCTTTGCACTCAATAATCCGCGGCAAGGCCCGCGGATTGCTAAATTCTTAATATTTGCTTACATTGGCGACTTTGTCCATTTGACCTTGAATAATCGAAAAATGATGTGATTAGTCTTTCTCTCTTCCTCATTATACCTATCAAGCTTTGCTAACAACCGTATAAGGAAATGCAAGTACAAATCATGCCAAAGGACCGTATCGTATCAATACATATAAACATATTCCTGACACCTTTTTCATTATTATGAAAGTTAAAATAAATAAATTGGTAACGATTTTTACGTCTTCAGTAAAATGTAATTGTACATAAGAAAACGAGAAATGACAATCGTGGATTTAATCGTCAAAAATAAATCATCTAATATCATCCCATCAGATTCACCCATTTCAATTAAATAGAATGTGTTTTTGTATTTTAAAACAAAATTTATAATTTTAATAAATATGTACTACATAAATGTCGTTTTTATAAACATTTTTAACATCACCATTTACCTTTCAAGGCATTAAAATCAAACTTATTATTTCACTTGGGGGTCCATGGTCAGATTTATTCTTGAGGAGGGGTCCATGAGCATAATAAGTTTGGGAACCATTGATGTAGATGTTGTATCGTTTATTATCAAGTAATTTATATTTCATACTTGTCACTGTGCAATTGTGATTCCCACGATAAAATTTCTTCAACAATAATAATAAAACAGATTCGTAAATAATGTGGTAAAATATTAGTCACATAAATGGAATGAATGCCCATTATTTGTGCTGCTGTAGACTGCTGTAGCTCGCTGTTTAGCATTCCCGACTCGTACACATCACCATATGGCCAATATAGATACATAAACATAACAATCTAGTGTAGTTACTTTTAATCAAAGCATATATTGTACATATAACTAAATGTATTATACATTACAAATCTTCAAAGGACTGGAACAAAATGAAACTCGGAAAATTGTTCGTATTTTTAGATTGCATGTACAGTAAAACCCCCATTTACACTAAAGTCGGGACCGTGTAATTCAGGGTAGTGTAATTGGGGGTGTAAATATCATTTTCAAAAATCGGCTTTTTCCGCAAAAAATGAAAAATTAAGATTTTCCTTAGTTATGTAAAAAAAAATATGACAAAATACTTCGTTACCAAGTGATAAAATGCAAAGCGCGCCAAAATCCCACACATAGACAGTCGTCCGCTATACGTGTTTAGCCTGGCACGTGTTGAATACATATACGCTACCCAACATTTGACGACAGTGGAATGCGACCGTGCAATTGGGGGATTAGCGGCAAATATTTCAAGTCAGCGCGTAATTCGGGGTAGTGTAATTGGGGGTTCCACTGTATTGTTAAAACATCAGGTGCACTCTCAGTAATGTCTAACACACTCTAGACCAGAGGTTGGCAACCTATTATTCTGGGCGGTCACACAAAATTGCTTGCTTATGACTAAGGGCACTATATCTTGACTATGCTGGATGGATGTGTTGTGGCAAAGCCCCCTATAAACTGCTATGGTTGTGGCCATAAAGTAAATTTAAAATAGATTTCAATTTGAATTGTCTAAATCCTGTACTCTTCCATGGGTCTTGTAGATAATGACCCGGGTTTCGCCTTTCGGCATCTTCAGGCTTTTCAAGTGCACAAATGTACTTGAACTTAGTTCAAGGCGAAACTCGGGTGGTTAGCGACAAGACTCATAGAAGAGTTCAGGAGTCAGACAATTTAAATTTTATATTGAAATACCATCAAGCACCTTCAGTCGAAATTCTAAATTATATAATAGATTCGTTTAATCGTTTTTGCCTACAGTAGCTTCATCAAAATACCGATCAGTAATAAAATACACAAAGACAAATAATTTAAACAGTTTTTTTATATGTGGCTATCATTCATTGTAAGAAAAGACATACCACCTAAGTACATTATCCCAATAAATCAATATCCAAATATAAATTAAACAATACAAATTAAAAGTTTTAAAAAAATATCATGTCTGGTTCTGAAAGTAATTGTAATTACTGTGTTTTTATTTAACAGGAGACAATAGACGTCACGCGGGTTCAAAATATTATAAAAAGGCAGTAACTAATTAACCACTGTGTTTTAGGAGGAATATTTAAACAACAAATTATTTTGAAGAAGGATTATTAAATAAAAAATACGTAATTCAATGTACTTTGGCGGGAACTTCGGTGTCAGCACCTGGTTGTCGGCCTCTGCTTAACACGATGCACGCTTTATTTTGTATAAAAATAACTCAAACAAAAGTCTGAATCAGATTTTTATTCAAGGGGAAATTTTAAAAGTTTCATTTTAGTTATATTATATTATTGTCGCCCGCTGTGGTCCAGTTAGTTAGAGCATGCTCTACCGATCAGGTGTGTCTGAGTTCGATTCCCGATAAGGTCAATGTCATAATTGGATTTTTTTCAATTTTAATTTGAGATCTAAGACATGGGTGTTTGTGAAGTCAATTCTCCTTAAGTTAATCTCATGTGACTTTAAAAAATTCTCATCGAGTATATCTCGTATGATCTTTCAACTTCAAAAATATTTGACGCATTGGCGTAAGCTGTAATGTCAAATATTTTTTTAAATTAAAAAAATCTATCAAAAAAAAAGAAAAACTGTCATACGGTACTATTTCAATAATTTAATACAAATACAAATTACCTATGCCGGTGCTGATAACATGTATGTATGCATAATATGAGGGAAGTACATAGTTTCATTTCTGTTACATATCTACCTAGTAAGGATTGTCAGGTGACCAGGCTTCAGGCAAATTTTCCCGGTATCCCTAAAAGACTTTTCGGGCAAGTTAAATGTTTCGGTTTCACATAAACTTCTTGGTCATCATAACACTTCTCGTTGTTCAGTAATACAGTGGGTTGTCGCGATTTGGATAAATGATATCTTCTTTCAATTTATGAACACATCAATCACTAAATCTTAATGCTGAATGTATTCTTGAATGCTGTGTAAATTTTGTAGTGAAATGTATAACTATGACATACAATTTAAAGCATCAATAAAAATAGGAGATTATCGTTTTCATATACATATTGATTTATTTTTCCGACACGAAATTTATCACAAAATATTTTGGATAGTGTAGGTAGACCGTAGGTCTTATAATTTAAATTTAAGCGCCTTGGTTTGACGTCAATAGATTTGCCAACCCCTTCATCAGTAAGGGAAGAAAGTGCACCCTTGATTGCTACTGTAGGTATGTCATATTCCTTACATGACTTTTCAAACGAATCAGAATAATAAAGAACATAGCAGAGGATACAAAACAATTGCCTCTCCTTGTCAAACGAGTTGATTTTATTCAAATGGTGAAAATTCTTAAAAAGAGATTCAAAATCAGGATTAATACTTCCAGAATATGTCAATGAGCTTGTTGAAAAATTAGGATTTGTGACAGAAGAGAAACGAAATACTCATCTTGTGAAAAAAAGTAAATTAAAATTTCCCAAAACCGATTACCCGATATGTATTTTACTTTTACAGCTCAAGGTTCTGGTGGTTCAAATCTCTTCATTTGAAAATGTCTTCAGGTTTGGGAATAACAATTGACAATTGTTATAATAATTATTAATAATTTAAAAGTACTTCGCAGAGCCGACGGAACCCCGTTTGAGTAACACTGCAATACACTATCATCTTAATTAATAAAGGAAGATACACACAGAGGTATGATTAAAAATTAGTCATGTAAGCAAATATTTAAGCTTAAATATGAATGATAAGGTGAAAATATCGTGATGGTTGTTTTTTTCAGGGCTGTGGAGTCTTTTTGTGGCTTATTAAAAATATATGTACATATTCAAATCGCTAGGTTAAACAGTGGCGACACTTCACACTAATTAATAAGTCTACAAAATAATTAAAGTCGTGTTTTAAGCTATGTTTGGTGTCAAGCCGTCTTATGTCTTAACGGCTCTACAGCCCTGGTTTTTTTTATGATGGCGCCAAAGAATAAAAATGGTTTTAATTTATTATAATGCATATCTGAGAATAGCGGCATGATTATAATATTAGAATTATTATGATGATATTATTATTAACCTGTTCGCACGGTCAGATTCACTCATATCTCACAGAAGGTGTTGTTTACAAAATCACACCACGGTCTGGTACATTATTATAACAATACTCGATGTTTGTTTTTTCACCTGTAAAATCAACATGACTAGGCGCCGTGGGCTGGCGTTATTGACTTGGTGTTATGTTAAACGCACCATCTCTGACCGCCAATGCTGAAAAACTTCACTCAGTGAATGCTAGTGTGAGAATTGACACCTCGGAGTTATGACTCGAACAATTTTCTGTTTGTTAGCGGGATCACAAAAAACTCTAGTGTTTCACAAATTTTAGCGATTCCAGATTATCGCTGAAATCCAAATGTATGTTTTGATTTTATAACACACCTTCTAAAGGTAATTTGCTTCAATATGAACCACATGTTCTTTTCCAGTGACTTTAACTGCAATTTGCTAAAAATATATCACAAGCACAAGTCGCTCAACCCTTTTTTTGGAGAAGATAAAACAATGATATAATACAATATCAAGGTTAAGAAACGACTAGTTAGTTATCCCTTTTTAGGATCGAATTAGTGGGAGGGAAGTGTAAATTTCAGAGACATTGATGTCTTCGAATGCAAATCCATAAACCGACAGAAAACCCAATTTATAAAGTTGAAGAATGAGGGGGCTCGCGCGAGCCCCTTGTTGACTTTTACTAAGGCCGGCGAGCTCCTTGTTAAATTAAGAGATAACAATATTCTCAGATCAAATTGGTACCTAACTGCAATTTCTGACTTATATATTATCTACGACAGCTTCAGTATACACACTAGTACATGTTTAGTCATTAACATTGATTAAGTTTACGGTGAACTGTATATTTTTACATATTATAAGTGTATTTAGTGACAATTGATTGCTTATTCAAATATTACATTTAACTGCATGGGAATGTTTAAAAATGCACTCCTTCCCTGGACGTATACAAGAACTTACGCACTTGGGAGGCCCCAGAAGCAATAAAATGTGAGACCCTGTTGTTCGAAAAACATAAAAGCGTTGCAAAATTCGACACAAAATAAGAAGAAATATTAAAAAATGAATGGCTTTAAGATTTGGAGGCCCCAAGCGCATAAATTTTGCGCTTATGTGAAAATCCGCCACCGAATCCGCGTAAATAGCACGATATCCGATCAGGGATAGCTGGAGCAACCTTTAAATCAGTGGTTCTTAACGGGGGCGGTACCACCCCCCCTGGGTGGCGTTTTTATTTTTTTACAATTTGGGGGGCGCTATAGGATTGTGAGGGGGCGATTGAGGATTTCAAATTCGTGAGGTTAAAAAAAACGAGTTTCGGAGATATTTTGGGGAAAAAGTATAGGGAATTGAGGATTTCAAATTCCTCGGTGAAGGGGGGGGGGCGTTAGATAATTTTGGATAATTTATTTCTGCAAAAGGGGGCGACTCTTTCAATACGGTTAAGAAACACTGCTTTAAATCAATGCATAAAGTCTGGGATCCACGGTTGTTCTCGGTCAGAACCATGTGCCTCCTATGCATCTTGACAGTTAACCTGGACGATTTTCGATGGACAGTGGAATCCCCAATTACGCTAGTCCGAATAACGCACTGGCTTGAAATATTCGCCGTAAATCCCCCAATTGAACGGTTGCATTCGATTGTCGTTGCTACGAGACGGCCGTATGTGCGGTGCATACAGTCAAATGTTGGCTAGCGTCTGTGTATTCAACACGTGCCAGGCTATGCACGCATAGTCACCCGATTAATACTATACTGATTTACTCGAAAACCCCCTAGACTGGTAATGTGATGACAATCCAGCGCTGAATAGCGGAGTGTAGGTATATTTAGTCTTGATGACAGTAAACTTCTAACTACATTCCAATTCCAATTTAATAATACGGTTCAATTTACCAAGGCATATGATTTTGTTAATAACGTTCGCTATTTGATAGATAAATTCAATTTTTAATATAAATTAAAGGTACTAGTCGAAATGATGTCTTTATTTTACAGTAGGTATCGTAAACATATTACAAGCAGTGCCATACTATTTATGTACATATATATAATTACTATTTATTTGTAAAATGGCGCCTACATTTTTATTTAGTAGGCAATTGGGTAATAACAAATCTTAGAATGTTACCTATAGTTTCTACGGTATTTCATACTGATTGAGTAATCTATTTTTTTTTTAAATTAAAACAATATTATTTGATTTGGAATCTTTGAGATTTAGATAATTTGTGCTGTACGGAAAAAACTGAAAACAAATAACATCTATTAATTTTTCAATGAATAACGTGTATGGCAATGAATTTATTTGACAGCTTGTTTCGTTAGTTGTCTATGCCTATGTTTTAAGGTTAATTTCAATTTCGTTCGTACTACACTAACAGTTATTCAAATTTATTTTTATAATTAACTTCCTTCTGTTCGCTTTTCTCTTAAATTCTTAGCAATGGCAGATGATGCAGAAAATGTATGTTATAAGTTTATTTCAATAATTGAAGCGCAAGAAAATGAATAAATATAGCGGCTTTTTTTGAATTGCTTATAACTTTTTGAAAACCGATGGATGACTAAAGTAATCAACTAATGAGGAGAAAAATAGCGAAACACCTAACATATTCTTGCCCTGTGGTATTATTTTGTTTTAATTTCAAATAAATCATCTTTTACAGGTACCCGTCTTGGCTGTAAAGGAGCCTCTAGATTTGATTCGACTCAGTTTGGACGAGAGAATTTATGTAAAGATGCGAAATGAAAGAGAGCTTCGAGGGAGGTTACATGTAAGTTTTCATTACTTAATTATAAGGTAAAATTGCCATACTTCCGAGCACGGACTATTGGGGCGAAAAACTTCACAGACTAAGCTAAAAACAACGCCACGATTTAAAATATTCATTGAAGCATCCCGGAAGCACGTTAAAATCACACATTATTATGAAGAACACTGATAAATAAATTGGTAAATATGTCATTTAGTAGCACCAAGACTATTGCGGCGAAAAACTTCACAAACTAAGCTGAAAACAACGCCACGATTTAAAATATTTTATTGAGGTCTTGATAATCGCGTTAAAACCACACGTTAAAAAGAAGAACACTGATAAATTATACGAAATACGAAATCTTCGCCTCCATTATTCGTAATGGCCGCGCGCGCGACAATAGTCAAGGTGCTACTAAATGACATATTTACCAATTTATTTATCAGTGTTCTTCATAATAATGTGTGATTTTAACGTGCTTCCGGGATGCTTTAATGAATATTTTAAATCATGGCGTTGTTTTTAGCTTAGTCTGTGAAGTTTTTCGCCCCAATAGTCCGTGCTCGGAAGTTTGGCAATTTCACCAATTATGATGAAAGTGTTGATAAAAACCTTCCGAAATCGTGTAGGAAGAATGATGGCGCTCCGAGGATACAGATCAGTGTGTTGTTGAGGGCATTGACACTTACAAATGTATGCTTGGGTTTTCACATATTCTTTTTATCCATGTATGCTCCTAATGGAGGTATCTTATCAGAAGTTTTTCTACGAGAACTGTTTGTTACTCCGTCACTCAACCTCTCTTTTTCAAAGAGAGTATTATTGTAATCATTGGAGTTGTAATTTATTCAAAACCTTATTTTTTAAGAAAATTAATAACTTGTTGATCAACAAATCCACTTATAGAGACTTCCATACGTTCGAAAACTTTTAAATTTTTAAATTTTAATGTCCCTAACTACACAGAACGGCTATTTAAAGCGCAGACAAATAATTAATTATTATTCTCAGTGCTTCAAAGATTTGTACAAACTCGAAAAAAATGCATCGTTAGACCTTAAAATACAATTATTTTAAAATACAATTATTTTAAAATACACTCGCCACTGCACAGTTATTTGCTTGTCTTGATACCTACGAAAATACCCAATTATCATAAGTGGTGGGAATGTATATGCATTTTTATTGAATCGAATTTACTTAAAATTATGCACCTCACTAAGTTTATCAGGTAAGCCGACAAGTAAGTGGACAAGAAACCAATAAATTAGTCATAATTGTTTTGGGTATGCTTATGCGTTTTTTTTAAATATGCTCACGACAGTTTGTGTTAGGTCTTTATTATTCGATATATAATCAGAAATGAATTTTTACATATTCTTTAGCGAAGTAACTTTCGCATTTGAATATTTTTAAATTAACAATTTTTTTTTGAGATTGCTTTATAGCATATGTTCCCAACCTTTTCTGGGTGGCGACCCTTTTTTATAAAAGCCATGTGACCCGCGGCCCCTATGCAATTGAAGAGCATTTTTTTTCAATAAGATAATTTTAGTTGACTAATTTTAGTTTTGTTCAAATCCAAAATCGAAAAAAGTTGACGACCCCCAGAAAACCCGTCTCGACCCATAGGTTGGGAATAGACTATTTACTTTACTGTATATGGATCAAGTTGAACAAATATAATAAGATGTTATAAATAATTCACAAATTATGTACTTTACCTTTATGGAATGCGAGCCAGAGGTTGACAAGTGATGATTAAATGACACAATTAAACCATAGGTTCAAAATTTCTACCATTTTATATTTTAGGATCGAATTTTTTTCTTATTTTCATTCAAAATTGCCGTCGTTGGTATTTTCCGAAAATGCGATGAATTCTTTCCATGCTTGGTTGAACATCTTATCTATCACTTAAATAAATTATATTTTTTCTAGGCATATGATCAACATCTTAATATGGTTCTGGGCGATGCCGAAGAAACCGTTACGACTGTTGAAATAGACGAAGAAACATACGAAGAAGTCTACAGAACCACCAAAAGAAATATACCAATGCTGTTTGTGAGAGGCGATGGGGTAATCCTCGTATCTCCGCCTGTTAGAGTCGGTGTTTAAGACAATAACTCAGCGCATCACTTTTATATATTTTTACAGCTTCCTTATTTGAAGAAAACAAAAAGTTACATGATATTAAAATATGTTGTTTTGTGGTTATTCGAAATTTGAAAGAATTTGCTGCTCAGTTGCAAGAGTAAATAATAATACCCCCTTACCGAATACATTCCATTTGAATGTGTTATTTGATGTTGATTATCTGTTGATTGAGAAAAATTCACAATTATCCGGAAAAAAAATGCATATTTTGGGACTATTATGTGCTCCAGGGTCGATTTTTTTTTTAATCAGATCTCTGAAGATTTAATTATTTAAATGGGATACAATCTGAGATCAATGGAAAAGTAGCGTTGCATGATCTTAATAACAAAAGTAATTTTACTTAATAAAATACACCATGATCAATGTTTGTTGTTAAATTTTAAATTGAATTATCGAAGTGTCATTCTTGGCCGATACTATTTCTTTGTGGTGTTAATTATGGAGGTCAACACTTGCAAGATAATTGTCATTTATTTGTATTATCCTGGTGTAATATACAAAGCTATTATGCCATTAAAACGTTTGGTCTGTTTTGATAAATTCTAAATAATAAAATGATAACAATAAAACCTTTTAATTTTTCACACCTTAACACTTCCAAATCCTTCGTATTGATATAATTTGGGGAGATGATAATTACATTCATATTTTTCTTACTAATACATTTCACATTATTTCATATTGAAAATATATTGCTCTGAAAAATAGTATCATTAATGATGTATTTGAACATAATATTATTACAGTTCAAAATTAATTGGGAAATTTTAAAGAAGATTTATTTGATTTGCTGTTGATCAATTGATTGTCGTCCATTGGTTCTATGACGACGCCAGTCTTCACAATAACCGCAGGTCGTGTCAGTTTCCTGTGAGCGGTTTCAGGTATGAAAGTATTGCCAATCGGGGCACGAATAGTGCATTCAAAATCTCTGACACTAGTGAACGGGTACGGCAGCTCAGATACTTGATGGGGTTTCAGTTTTAATTCTTGCGATTCGTTTATGATTACGTTTTCTTTTTTATCATCCTTTCGCGGGAGTTGAACTTCGGGAGCTTTGAAAATCTTTCTCTTGCGTCTGCCCTTAGCGTTGGATAAATTTTTCCCAGCCCACGATCCCCAACCGGGGAGCGATATATCTTCTTCAATTTTAGGCTTGTCTTTGTCGATTTCCGTGGCTTTATCTTGATGAAATTCGGCAACTATATCGTCGTCTTCGAATGCTTCCGCAATCGTCATCTTCTTTTTATCATCTTCATCATCGTCCAAGTAGTCCCCTTCGGTTTCCATATCTGGCAGAGCTGTCAGTAAATGTTTCGGTTTGGGGGCGAAAAATAAATTAGGGTCTATTTTATCAAGAATTTTTTTCTGGGATTTGTCTTTTTCTACAATTTTATTTGTACCGACAGCGAGACTTTTTATCTTATCATCAGACGCTGCAGATTGCAGTCGATTATTAGCCGATTCAGAAAGTTCTTCATCGAGTTGAGGTCGCTTTTTAGTATTTTTGAAACTAAGATCAAGGTGATTCGTGTTAGCTTCTTGTTTTCTTTTTTTCCCTTTCTTTTTCTTCTCACTGTACAATTCTGGTATTATAGCATTTAATTTATCAGTAAATTTGTCCTGCAATTTTGATTCCATTTCAATAAACATATGATTCACTGATATTTCATCAGTTTTATGATTGTTTCCAGAACCATCCACTTCCAGGTCTGCTTCCACCACCCATTCAGCTGTAGACTTTACAGCTTCACGGTTTTTTCGTTTATTTCTTTTTTTAACTTGTGATTTTGATTCAACTGTTTCATTTGTCGTTGAATCATCAGGCAACACAACGCTACTGTGATCATCATTTAATGATTTCTCTGTGTCATCATCATCACTAACATCACCCGTGTGATTATTTTTTATTTGGTTTTCATTTGCATTATTTAAGTCATCCCAATATTTTTTATAACTACTCACATAGCCGGTCACTTCATTAGCTTGCTCCTTGTTGGATAGCCAAGGATTAAACGGATCAACGTCTCCATTACCGGGTGCCAATTCTTCTCCGTCATCCTCTGAATTTGTTTCATCATCTCTAGGAGTGATTTTTTTTGTTAATTCTCTGCTCAAAGATAACTGCTGTGCCAACTCTTGACGTGTCTAAAAATAAAGAATAATATAAGAAAAATAAATTTATTAATAAGTTTTTAAAAAAATATTTGACATTACAGCTAATGCCAATGCGCCAAATATTTTAAAGTAAAAAGATCATATGAGATAAATTCAATGATTTTTTTTGTAAGTCACTATAGTTCAACTCGAGAAGAATTGACATCACAAACACCCACGTCTAAAGGTCTCAAATCTAAATTCGTCATTGACCTTACTGGGAATTGAACCCAGACCCGCCTGATCGGTAGAGCAAGCTCTAGCCGACTAGACCACAGCGGGCGACAATTAGATCAACTAGTAATATTTGTACAGCAGGTATCTGCTGGTTAATGTCAAAGTCAAGAAAAAAATTACCTCTTTGTCATATTTTGCTCGAACCAATTTATTTTTGGCCCACTGTCCCGTACTCTTATGTCTTAGAGTCACTCTTTCCTGTGCCCTGGTTTTTTCTAATTGTTCCAGACGCTTCAAAGCTTCTTCTGGATCCGTCTTTTGTAAAGTCTCGAACTCTTTCAATTGTAGTTTAATTCTCTCCTTTCTCAAGACTCTGAAGTGGACATATAAATCATTATAACTTTATAGACAAACTTTATAAATATGTTACATCAGTGCTGGCAAAACTCATAAATGGTAAATTTTAAAAGGGTGACAAACCCGCCTTAATCGTTCTAATGCAGCGGTCGGGGAACTTTTTTAACCATTACCCCAAAGTATTTTTGCATAAGTCGATATTACTCCCTGATTTTGAAAAGGAGAAAATCAATGTAAATTTAAATTAAAAAAAAATTATTAAATTAATTTACACGGAAAATAAAAAAAAATGCATGAAAATAGTAAGTATGTAATAGACAAACAAAATAAAATTCTCACATTGGAACAAACAAAATTTAATTGAAAACTTTCCCCCTTCAGGTTTTTTTAAATTTCCTTATTACCCCCAAAAAATTCATTTTTAGCCCATTTGGGGTAATTTACCCCGGTTCCCCGACCGCTGTTCTAATGTGAAGAAAATTAATACTTGAATCAGATTTAAACTTTTATTACTTGGGCGGAAAAATACAATCATGTTTCATCAAGTTCTATAATTATACTAACAAATATAAAGTGCTCAAATATGCAATACTTATTCAATGCGAAACCGGTCCAGATAATATTTTTTAAAAATGTCGAATAAGTACTGTATATCTTTACTTATATTTATTTCCGAAATAATATTCTTCCGCTAATTTTCCTTGCAACTGGCAACTACCTGTTCCGTAGAAGTGGAAAAGGAACAAAGCGAAGCTTTATATACGATGGCGATGTTTTTACAATAATGTGAGATTATCAAGTCTGCAAAAAAAGACTTTTAATTCATGACATTGTTTTTATCTACATATCGACTATGGAAAGGAAAAAGGACGTATCCCACACAAACCAAATTTTACAGGAGGCACGAAAAACGTTTTTTAAATGATTTTTAACCCAAGTCAAAATATTAAATAGACATAACCTTGAAGCGCATACAGTCTAATAAACTGGTGTTTAATTTACCCTATTCGATAAAAAATAAAAAAGTTATTCAACAAAAACCAATAAAATTGATGGTTACGTCTTTTTTCCTCGACAACAATTATCGGCCCAACTGAACTTAACCCTCCAAGGACGAGCGTCACCATATGGTCACACAAAACACCGTTGTCTATTGATCCTACTATTCATACTTTTTCTACCTGAATATCGTTGCTTTTGCTCATATTTGGTTAAGAAGGGTACGGACTACAGTAAGTCATCAGCCGTGCGAACAGGGACGGTCTCCAAAAGCACATGTGATTTTTTGAATTTCCGTTTTTTTTAATTTACTTGTTGAAACTGTTAGATATTTTTTTATAAAAACATAAAATTATTTACAGTTATTTTGCTAATATATTTGTTTTGAAATTATGTTGATCTAAAGAGGTCAAATTGAAAATATTTTTAAAAAAATCACGTTTAGCTATATTTCAACCCCGAATGTTTGCAAGCCCATACGGTAACTTTTGTCCTTACTACTGTCCGTACTTAATATTACACGGTAATAAAAGGATAGGCATGACCATATAGTCATGCGGGGTTTCTATACAACGACTTTGCGTTTTTTTTTTTTAATTTTGGATAGGAATAAAAGTTATCCGTGACTTCAATATGGCTTAGAAAATATTTTTTTTATCGGAAAAAAGCTCTCGTCTCTGGAGGGTTAAGCAGCTTACCGCCTTTTTCCTCGCCAATTTCTAAATGACTTGTTAATAAATGAAGACATACTATTGCACGATGACAGCTAGGAATTTGAATGACAATGAAAAATGTGTACAATAATCATTTAAGAGATACAAAAAATAAATCTAAATAATAAAATATTAATATAGTATTGTAATAGCTACTACTTTATTATATTATCTCTAGTTGAATATCCAGACCGTCTTTCGACTTATTCATGGCCTTGTATTCCGCATGGTACTTCTTCCGGATTACGTAATTCCACGTCCATAATAATATTATCATCAATATCTCCATACAAGCTGTTAATCACAGAGGACATCTTCAGAATATGCGCACATCAAATTTGAGAATGTAATATGGAAATAATGTTGGTTATAATTATAACATCATGAGTACTAACAGCGTGTGCGAGTGAAATTTAAGCACATTGAATTATGGCAACTATTGCAGTTTTACTTTTAATTTCAAAACATTAAGTTGAGACATAGTTTATCATACATTATTCATCAAAAAAGGAGAGGAAGTATATATCAGTATTTAATATTTATTCCATTTTACTTGCAGTGTAATCTGAACTGTCCTTAAAAGTTATTTGCAATTTAATAAAATATTATGTGTCAGAAAATACTATAAATTTATTAAAGTAGTGAATAATAAAAATATTCGCCCATGAAATTGATTTGAATCGTAAATACAAGTGAATTTAAATCATTTTTATCAAAAACATTGATACTACATGACACTTAACCTAAAAGCCGCACGGTGGTGTTTTTGATAAATATACCAAATATTATGGTAATTTTCTCAATTGAGATTAACACGAGATCATTGATCTATGATTTAAAGCATATTATGGTAGAAACAGGCTTGTTTTATAACAATTAAAATACAATTTACGTTAACCCTTTGTAAGGGTGACATACAAATTTGAATACGTAATATTAAACACTTGGCTTCCTTAAGGACTTTACCGGCGGCGCCGCCATAATGGAAATCAGAGGCGATGTACTGAAAAATATTTCGTATTTCGCATAATTTATCAGTGTTCTTCGTAATAATATGTGGTTTTAACGCGATTATCAAGCTCTCAAAAAATAATTTTAAATCGTGGCGTTGTTTTTAGCTTAGTTTGTGAAGTTTTTCGCTGTAATAATCCATGACGAGCTATACTCTACTTTTACCGTATTAAGTTGTATACATAGTGATTATCGAATAAAAGCCATATTGAAAAAACTGAGGGTCAAGTCCTTTTTCCTTTCCACAGTCGATATATATTTTACATATAACACTTCGCCAAAATAATCCATGACACGCTAAGAGACAACTTAACCGTTTTATTTTGTAATTTGTAAGAAAAAATATGTACCTGTGAAACTTTTTGCTTTTTATTTTACTCTGTCTACGAGCCTTAGCTTCTTTGTAAGATTGTCTGGCTCTCAGCTTTGCAGCTTCTCTGCGATGTTCCAGCATCTCTTGCATAGTCAGAGGAAACAGATCTTCCTCTTTTTCCACCTCAGCAGGTGCTATTTCCTCCAATTTCTGTTCCAGTTCAGATTTTAATATGAACTTCTCCAAAAGCTTCTTTGAAGTCTTTTCCGGTTTCTCTTTTTTCTCTAAAGGAAATCGTTGATGCTCAATAGCTCTGTTTCGTGTAACAACAGCATCCCAACGGTTTAATTTTCTCTTCACATCTTCGAATCCAGTAGATCTTTTAATTTTCTCAGCAACATGTTTTTCAGCTGGCTTATCGAGTGTTCTATTTAACTTTTGCGCTACTTTCAATTTCTTTCCTGTTTCAGCATGCTCAGTAGAACTTTGAAGGATTTTGATAATATCGTTTACAGCTACTCTTCCTCCAGTGGTGCCGGATCGTGCTACATGAAACTCTGACTTATTTTCAGAATATCCTGTTCTACTGGGTTTAGTAATATGCTGGGTTTTATCCAATTGATTGATAGCTTTAATTAGACGAGAATGATTGTTGATATCATCTTCCCCTTCATCCAAATCGTTATAGTCTTCAACACTCATCCTGGTAGTATTTTATTACGATCTCACTGTAGTATTATTCATTAGAACAGAGTAATTGTTTATATTAAATGTTGCGCCAACGTGCGCAGATGTAAAGTTAGGTTATAAAGCAACTACTGACAACGCCTGTCAAATTTTGCTGTCTATTATTTTATGGCTGTTCAATTCATACACAGCCACCCCTGTTAGAAATGGAAAACACCTGTTTTGAAATGACAGAATAAGCCCGGAAAATTAAGCAAAAAAACGTAATATTACGAATATTTTGCTAAAATAGTATTTTAAGTCGTTTTCCCAACATACTGAAGTCCATGTGCACACATAAATGTGAGCAATTCGCCGAGTATCATAAAAACATTACCGTTTCCAAATATTTTGTTTCGGATACAAGTATAACTACATGTAGCTAATCAAACTCATAGACTACTAAATATGATTTACAATAACAGCGTTTCATAACATTCATATTAACCTTCGAGTACCTATATCTTGAAAAATCACACGGGTTCCGGAGCGGGGTACAATTGTACCCCCCAGAATTTTTCTCATTTAACGAAGTAAAAATTAAAATAATAAATGTCAGCAGTTCGAATGTTGATTTTGAGCATGCCCTGTCAAAATTAAGAGACAATTTGTCTTTTTGAATCATCCATATCATATTGCGTTGACGATACGTCAGGCGTATAGAAGCGGCGAGAGCAGACTGAACTAATCGTAAAGCGACGTCGTTCTCCCGGCGCGGGCGCAGGGTACGATGACATCAGGTGTGTGGAGTTTGCGCTCGGCACACGCACACACTCAAACGCAACGTGTATATGTGACCCAAATACCATTTGTTAACGAAAAACGTGAATATCTATTTTATTTTCTACAATTTTTCAGATTTTTTTTTTGCATTGTATTCAGTAGGATATGTTTGTAGATTACAATAAATATCAGCTAGATATTACCGATATTTAACAAATGGTTGGTAAAATAAGAATTTAGGGGCACAATTGTCCCCGCTCCGAAACGCGAAGGTTAACTTTTAATTTGTGGATAGAATAAGTAATACTTGCTACACCACTGCCCCTGAGGTAAATTAAATATATTTTTTAGGAAGCACCTAATATTAAGTCAAATCTAAACTACAACTAAGTAATTTGTTAAGTACTTTTGTTTTAATTCCATATCGACTGTGGAAAGGAAAAAGGACGTAACCCACAGTTTTTTCTCGATAATCACAATGTATCAAACTTGATACACGTTCTATCACAAGGATGCAAGCTGCAAATGCCGAATTAGTATCTAAATTTAGCTTTTAAGTTTGAAAAATATGTATGACCTTGTAAAAAGTTAAAACCAAGAAAAAAGACTGAAATAAAGGTTTTTCCTAGACAATTTCTCTAATTAATATTAGATTATGTCAATTAAACACCATTTTAGAAGTCTCCGTGCACTTCAAGGTTGTGTATAATTCAGAATTTACATATGGCTCAAAATATGTTTTTTTGCGCCTCCAGTAAAATTTGATATGTGTGGGTTACGTCCTTTTTCCTTTCCAAAGTCGATAATTATTTACTTTAGATTAGGATAGGTTTTGCTCAATGGCGAGCATTATTGACTGATCTACAGGCAGCATAGTCTTGCGACAAACCATTTTAAACTAAAAATACAGTTCTATCTAGTTTGTAAATTCTGCACTGAAGCCCTAAACAATGTGGTAAAGAAACACCTTTTATAATAATATGCAGTGATTATTTTACCATGTAATGCGGTGGAACAGAATTTTTTATCGGCATTTTAAAGTTTCTAATTAATTATCAAGAAAAAAATGATTTGCTTAGAAAACTTTTGTTTTTTAAGATTCAGGTAAGTTCGAAGATAAGGTGTTTGTGATATCTAAATTCTCTCCCACCCTTCTAATCCAGAAATTAATGGGGCAAAGCGAGAGCGATTAGTTAACCACTAGTCCTGTATAACCCTATATTTCTTTCTATCTTTGCTCTCTTGAAAAAAGGAAGGTTGAGCAACTGGTTAACAAGCAGTTATCGTAAAATAAAGTTTTGTTGAGATACTTCCATTAGGAAGTCATATGCCACCCTTAAGCAACATTGGGATAAGTCGAAAATACTAGTTTTGAGATAATTGAACTTAAAGATTTGTGTTGTACTTTTTTAATAGCGAATTATGGTTTTATTTAGTTTCTTTTATGGTTTATGATAAAATATAATAGTAGATTTTTTGTATACTATTATCTGTATCTAGTTATTTTACTAATCACGCTTTGAAGTAACAGGGGAAAAAATGTAAATTCTTTTTAAATTAAAATATTTAATTGATTCATCACAATACTTTACTTTTCAGCTATCGATTGGTATATTTATCTTAAAATCAACTTTTTTCACTGTTTCTTTATGGTAGAGGTCTGCACAAGACTGGGTTTGGCACTTGGGCCCCTACCCAGCCCGTGTAAGCGCAATTGAGATTTGGGCCCGGAATTTATTTCTTCAGAAAAATATTTCAAACTATGTTCATGTCTTAAGTCAGCCATGTGGTAATATTATTCGTATCGTAAGAAATAGTGGATCGTATATTGTTGTAACTGTGTAAAAAACGCGTTTTTTTCGGGCTGAGGAATGTAAATCTGGGCTTCGGGTAACAAGTGTGGTATAAGATTCGGGCCCGGATCAGGTCTTTCAGGCTCGGACCGGGTAATTTTGTAAAATTTCAGCCCGTGTAGACCTATACTATATGGTAACGATATAAAACAGACCAATTCTGTGATTTTCATTAAACAAATTCACTCCACTTATTATCGAAACTAGATGTCATCTTATGCTATCAATTTGACATTTACCCGGTACCTTATTAAACTTCAGGGGAATGAATAATCTATACCAGCGGTCGGAGAACTTTTTTAACCACTAGTCGTGTTTTAAGCGAAGGTCGGAGTTCTTATTTCTAGACTCCAGAGCCCTGGCATATACATATTTAAATTATTTCTAATTCACAATAAACTTTAAATGTTTAATTCATCCTCAGTAACGGCATATATAGCTATGAAGCAATTTTCAACATATTCCCCATATCTACGTTAATTTACAGCATAAACAAGTATCTCAATTTTTGTCAGTTTTGAGTTTTTAAAATAAATTCAGAATTTCAATAATACAAAAATGTTGGCAAATAATATCGACTGTGAAAAGTAAAAAGGACGTAACCCACACTTATAAAATTTTACAGGAGGCGCAAAAAACATGTTTTGATGATTTTGTGACCAAAGCAAATTATGAATTATACACAACCTTTAAGTGCACGGAGACTTCTAAACTGGTGTTTAATTGACATAGCCCAATATTAATTAAAGAAATTGTCTAGAAAAAACCTTTATTTCAGTCTTTTTTCTTGGTTTCAATTTATTACAAGGTCATCTTTTCAAACTTAAAAGCTAAATTTAGATACTAATTCGGCATTTGCAGCTTGCATCTTTTTGATAGAACGTGTATCAAGTTTGATATATTGTGATTATCAAAAAAAAGCTGTTTTGAAAAAACAGTGGGTTACGTCCTTTTTCCTTTCCACAGTCGATATAGTCATGTTTGGCACGAAGGAGAGGGTGGCATGAATGAAAATGTTTTTGCTTCCTGCCTTATTAACTTCTTCACAGATATTGCGGACAAAACCATTTTCGTGGTGTATTATAGCGATGGATGTTGTAGAACAAAAAGCATTTGTCTCTTGAAAACTTGTACTTTTTGAGATACCAGGAAGTGGAAAATTCACAACAATATACTGCTAAGCACTGATGCACAAACCTTGGTAGATTACCAAGCAGTCAATATTTTGACTTTATAGGTGAATCGTTTAAGTTGATAACAAAAAATGCACTATTTGATTACCTGAAAAACACTTAGGGATTCGGGTGATTTTAGAGCACGCTCTACTAAAATAAATATAGTGAAGTCAGAATTCGCGCACCAGGTACACTGACACTGAGAGAAATTCAATTTATTTAATGTTTTTGATGTACAGAAAAATCTCATATCATTCTTATAATACAATATTATGCATAATTTATATATTTTCGTTCAATAAAGTCAGCTCAATAAATCTTTAATAAAAAAAGTCAACCCGCCGAACGCGCAGACGGTGAAACGCACACACACCCTTCACTCGGCGTTATAGTCAAATTTCAAAACCTACATAACATGGCGTACAACGGAAACAATTAAGGTCGAGGGGGGGGAGTCAGGGTGCGACGAGAGGGTCATCGTCCTCTTCATATTCGAGAGAGAGGACAGAGGCCCTCCGCTGCTTCTTAGCCCGCCCCCCTGAGCTGCACTCGCTAGAGTCACTTTCGTAGTGGCGCTTCTCCCCCGCCTCGCTTTCGCACTTAGTTCTATTGTTTGTTTTGTTTTCGTCCACGCCGTTCACAGGATAATGTCTATCTTCATCCCCGGATGGACGGGTTCTGCTATCGGACGCGTCTTCCTCCCCACACAGTCGCTCCCTCTCCTTGGAAGATACTTTGAGAATGAGGTCCGGCTCGGAATCGTAGTCTTCCGCATCGCCACCTCCGTTCGTAAGCGGCCTTCGGAGTTGTTTAGCGGCCGATAGTTCCCTGGCTGCGGCCGCTGCTTGCTCCTTCGACGCCCTCAACTCTTGCTGTAGAAACAGAATGGTGCTCTGCATTCCTTCCACATCTTCATCTAATTCCTGGAGGAACTCGTCTAATTCTGCAAATAGTTAAAAGACTGTCAGTCAATTTAAAGACAAAAACCGATAACCAACTTGAACATTGTTTACGGTAAACATTATATATTTATCAGATTTAAACAAATAAGGCTGCACAATCTGTCATGATTAGGATTATATATCTCGCAGGATTTGTTTTTTACATTAAAGTCATGTAAAATAACATGATTTTTAACTAAAAACTGACTTAACAGCTACATCAGTTAAAATAAAAAGACAGATAGGTCAGTTTATGTTAAAATTATAAGAAAATGCATATCTTTCCATTAGTGATTTCATCGATAAAACAGTTTTATAATGAGAGGTCGCCAACAGTGAAATTTTGCTTGAATGCAGTCATCATATTAAAGCAAATAATCGTTTTGAGCAGATATTTAAACAAAAAAAATAAATTATGAATTGAATAAAACCATCGATGGCGAGTTAAAGTGAAAAAATTAAATGAAGCGCATACCCGATTGAGATTTTTTAACTTCCTCGCTGAAGCTCTTTTGCAATGCTAAGTCTCCTTCAAGTTTTGCTATTCTACCACTGGTGGTCATTTTTCCTAGATCTTCGTTTTCTTGATGCAGCAGCCGGCACTTCGCCATGAGCTTCTTACCGGTGTTGGAGTCCGGTGTGAACTTCCACGCGGAGAATTCATTCTGGGTCTCTTCTAGACGGCTCCTGGTGCCCGCCAGTTCTTGCTTCATTCGCATTACGAGAATGTTAACGGCCGGATCCAGCATGCAACTTCTCGTGCCCCCCACTATTCCTGCCGAACTCACTTGAGCGGATTTTAATTCTCCTATTTGGGCCTACGAAAACAGTTAATTCATTAATCAATTAATTCAAACGGTCCAGTGCAGCTGTTTTTCTCCATTATTTAGAATACACAGTAAGGATGTAGACGTAGTCAAGCTTATTATTACACAATAAATTGGTTTCTGTATAACGTATTTATACCTAGGAAGAGTATTGAGGGAATTACTTGGAAACTCGGCTCATTCCAAAGTTGTTGAAACATGAACCATGAATGTAATTTAGTAGAAAAAAAATAAATGTTGAAAGCATCTTTAGAAACCAGTCTCGAACATGGCTTGATAAAATAAATATCATTTCAAAGTAATGTAAGACTAAAAATACTTTGTTTTTCATTGTTTTTCAAAATGAAATTCAAGTTTCATTTTTTAACCATTTTGGAATAAGCCGTGTTGCAAGTAAGACCCTCGAATCTAACCGAAAAACTTTTTTGTCATTGAAGCAGAAGGATACAGGTTTAATATATATAGAAAAAAAACAAAGTTTAAGATTTGAATGTTATTTAAAAAAAAAACCAGGATATTGGGACAGTAGACGAAACTGATTGTAGTATCATGTCTAAGAGCATAATTTTAAATGCACCACCATGCACAAAGCGTAATTTTAGATGTATGTTTTCATTTCCATTTGAAACCAGAAGAAATGTAACAAAGTAAATGAAAAGTTTATTAATTTTAGGTTGGAAAGACTGCGATTTGGTTAACCAGAGCGGAAGAAAACAGTTGTTACAATTAATTGTATGCCTAGAATGTCTGAAAATTATTACCACATAATCTTGTACTTCTTGTTCCTTAGCAGCGAGTCTTCTTACTAAAACTCTCTCTCTATGCTGTGATTCAGCACATTGTTGTTTAAATCTGTCGTCTTGTTCTTTCATTCGCTCCAGTGAACCTTAACAATAAAAATGTCAGCAATAAAAACCCTGCGTCAAATATAGAGACAACAATGTTTAGAGTTTCAATCCGAAAAAGAATCCACAGCAGTGTAAATTTGCACAAATGAAAATATTACATTTAGACCGATATTATTTCATTCAACATAAGTCAGAATTACAATTCACATTCTCCGAAGTGTGTTTGAAGAATTGAGCGAGACACTGATGTAGTAATATAAATCACAGAAAACAAATACTCCATTTTGAAAGTCCTTGATAAAACATTGTATAGATTAAAGATGAGAGGTGAAAAGTGGATAAATGTTTCACGTAACCATAGCAAATAACATATTTAAAATCTGTGAACGAAATCAACATTGAGGATACCCAAAGGTGTACTCGAGGTACATATACTGAAGAAAAACGCAAGGTGTAAAAAATTAAGTATGTATTTAATTATTACGAAGACCTTTTAAAGGGTTCAGAATACATAAATGAGTATAAACATCAAGGCGACAAAGACAGTTCTCGGTTTAAACCTAGTTTAATAACTTACGAGGTATTTATTTGGAGCCAATCAAGCAATAAAATCGAAAAGATATCTGCAGTTAATTTGTGATAAACATTTTAAATAGAAAAAGAAAATAATTAAGTCTGAATACATTTTTCTTCATGTGAAATAGTGTAGGCTGCAGGAATATAAATTTGACTGACAACTTAATTATGAATTATTAAAATTGATACATTTATGCAGATGAATGCTTTATTAAATGCAGATAGAATAAATTGGGCACAGAGGTAAGTCTGAAAAATACTTTCCGGGAAAGCGGTTTCAGATAAGAATACAATGAATCCTGAAAAGATGCATCTCTTATCAAGCCTTCCTCAGATTAGTGTCTTAATACTCGCGTTGTTCGTTTTATTGTTTAAGTTGGCTCAAAAAATACCAGATAATTTTATATGCAGAAGAAAAATTTCATATTTAAGTTACATAGATTATCACAAAATGTATTCAATCCTAAACAGTAATTAAATGTCGAATATTAAACATAACAGTGTTTCAATAAGGAAAATATTCATTATTTGAGAAGCTTATGCATACTTAATTTGTATGCTAATATAAATCATAATAGGGTAAAAATAAACAATGTATTTGGTCTATAAGAAATGTCAAATAGCAATTAATACATTGCTACTTCTTTTTTACCATGTCCCATCCCAATCGGAGTTTTTTTTAAAACAAAGTTCAATTTGTCAACCTCTCTTTTCCGAGATAGTTCTATTGGAAATGGTGATATTTTTACCCTATTACAATTGAGTACTACCAAGAAAAAGCCACTTCAATAAAATATACTATATATTATATAATCTGCCCAAATGAAAGCATCCCGATAAAGTATTATTTGTTAATCAAAAAGAAATAAGTGATTTAAGTAGTAATAGCAGCCGAGCAACTGAGATCTCGCTATTTGGGCAGGGAATGAATATTTATTTAGACCTCTCCCCATTGAATTAACACAATACTTTTAGCACTCAAAAGAGGGTTTCTCTCCAAAAAGGTAATTTATTTAAATTTTATAAAATCAGTCAACACCATCAAAAGCCATATTTATGGAGTGAAGTTGAGTTTTTCTTTAGGAAAGTAAAATAAAAATTCCTGAAGCAAATTGATCTGAAAAAATACATTCATAAATTAATTTTTCCCGAAACTCTTAAAAATAAAATAGCAACATATCGAGTTCCACGAGGACTCGCAAATATTATTTTTAAGGACGATCTGGAAATACTGCCCCTACCCTAGGTCAAATTGAATAGAATTACAGACTGTAAAATTGTTCTGAGCTAAATATGCCATCACAGCAACTATATTTAAAGAATAATCAAAAAATTCGTCATCTACGGAGGCACATTCTTCCACTGCAGTCATTCGATTTGACAATGGTTTCAGGAAAATATCACCATTTTTAACAACTTGTTAACACAGTGGACTGCGGTATATGCATTACACAAGGCAGGAGAATTATCAATGAAACAAAATAATCAATTTTGTGAATCAAATTGTTTATGAACAGGTATTTTTTTGGTCAAGTGATTTACATGTAAAGAATTGTACTCGTAATGAAAAGGAGTGATGACCGAGTAATCAGTAGCGTACAGCCTTAACCAAATCAAAGAATCAAATTGCATGTTGTAAATATTGTCAGTGTAGAAAAGGGAAATTCAACCATTTTAACAAAATCAACGACTATGTGAAAAAACAATATTTGCACCACGAATGTGCAAAAATGGAAAATTTATAGATACTTTCTAGGCTTCGCTGTAAAATAGGTGATGCAGCAGCGATTTCCAACCTGGGAGGCGTGGACTATTGCAAAGTGGGGCTCGTGCCAACAGTTCAAAATATTGATTTGCCCTTTAAAACGAGTCTTTATTACTATATGAAATAAAGGATGGGGAGGCGCAAAGATATTTTTTTCTTCAAAGGGAGGCGTAGTAACATAAAGATTGGAAACCACTGTGGTATTGTGGTAAATTAGCATTTAGGTTAATTTGCCTACAATGATAATATACGAGAGGTGTTTCAGTAATCTAAAACGTTTAAAGCATTCTCTCGCTAAAAAGTTTGATTAATTGATGATTCTTCTTATAATTTATGACAAACTAAACTCTTTTCAAAATTGACAATTCCTCTTTTACATCAATCCGAACGATTCGCACAGGATATCAAATAGCGAAACTTTTGAAGGATTCATAACATAAGCAGGTGAAGATTGTTCTAGCTAATTCTGTTCTGGTATACGATCAGGCTTTAGTGAGATAACAAAAAATACAGGTTCACCGAATCGTTAAATTATTCAGTTCCATAGCGTTAGGCACAGACAGATAATGAAATTCTTACAATACGAATTTGTAAACATTAATATTTTTTTATGGATTTGGCGTTAACACTGAAAATTTATTTTGATATTTATTCCAGATTTTTATTTACAGTATGCATCCAAAGTCTGCAGATAGTAAAGTCTGCGATGCTAATTAGGGATCTCCGAAACAATCGCATTATTTTTGTTAACCTTCAACCTTCGAATGATAATAAACTTAAGATATAAAATGAAGTCAGACAGGAAATTTTGTAATGACGATTTCCGATGTATTGGTATTTAAATTTATCGATACACTCTTTACAATTCATAACAGATGCAGTAGCTAACTGGATCTGTTAGGAATTGATAAAATATATTCTGGTGTAATTTATTTTGATCAACACATTTAAGCACTGATAAAATGTTGCCGTTTTGTATATTTCAGGTTTTTTGTCAAACTGTAATAAACGCGGTGTCCAGAAGCAACAATGTTCAATCAGCAACGCTACTAGTAAATGATGTTTTTGTCATTCAATTCATAAATTATTACTTCTTATCTTATCCACATCGCATATAAAAGAAACAGAATATAATTTTTCTGTCACTAAAAACCCCTTTAAGTTTCCATCCAATTAAGAGTCAAAATATGACCTTATAATCAATGCTTTCTACGCTTTTACAATAAAAGTGTTTTTCTCTGTTCGGAAAAAGTGAATCTGGCCATTTTTGATTCCAGGCTCCTCAATTATCATTATAATTTTAAACGATAATTGAACATAATCATGTTAAATGACTTATAATATACTTATTTATTGTTAATATATATTTAGTTTTGTTAAGTTTTTACAAAATTTGAACCTATCAATTTTGCTTGTAGACACCTCAATTAATTTTAAATTATGTTCTGAATGTATAGAATTTTTTATTGCAAATAGGTATCTGATTATATTATTATTTAAGATATCGACTGAAGGTGCTTGCTGGAACTAGTGACAATACCTATGTTGGTGTAGAAAGTTTCGACAATCCTGATTTATTCATTTTATATTTTCAGAACATACCAAAAAGAAAAACGTGTGTATTTCATTCATGTTAATGAAATTTAACAAGTTATAAACGACTGAAATAAATTTAATTATCTGCCAACGCAACCGAACATTTGGTGTATACTGATTTTTAAAATATTATTTGCATTTCGCAAATAGAAGGCAAAAAATGGCAAGAGTCAGTACAGTACTGAATTTATTAGTAGGGAATGCATTTTTGACATCTGCAGAAATCCTACTTGACCAACGTTTTCAAAAACTCTATAAATCTTTCCCCAGCAGACAACTGCTGATTTGAAAATATAGCTAAATCTACCAGGAATTATAACTATTCATTAGATGTTAATATTGTAGGGGTCTGCATGGGCCTGGGCTCTTTTTTGAAGAAAATTATTTCGAACTTCATATGTTCTGATCATGAGCCATGCAGCAATGCATTTTCATAACAAAAAAATACAGATAAAATGTAATGTTTAACATTGTCATTAATATCTAGAGCAATGTTTCTTAACCTTTTTACATCCCCGGACCACCAAAAACTCAAAAAAAATGTTTTGCAGTCCACCAATATAAACTTTTATAAATGGATATTAACTATTTTTGAACTGCAGAAAATTTTCACAGACCCCCGGTTAAGAAACAGTGATCTAAGGTATGATGTCACCATACATATATTTATTTTGGGAATGCGAAGCCAAGAAACCCATAAAATTGTGTGAACTTATTTGAGCAAAATCTGACCAATTTATATTATTGTAACAATTAACCATTTGTGCATATTATTCAGCACCTATCTGTCATTCATTGGTTTTAAATGGTTCACAGGTTGGTCTGCTATAAAACTTAAAAAAAGGGTTGAAAAGTAGTGTAAGCTAGTGCAAAAGTAAAAGAAATTGTATCACGGCCGGTTTGATGGTTCAAGATCAGCAAACAAGACTAAGGTGGTGTTTTTTTTGGTTTTTCCATTTTATTACACAATAAACAAAAGTTAGAAAAACCACGAATGAAGTGGGTGAGCCATGTAACGTTTGGCGAGTTTTTAAGTTTACTTTTATGATTTACAGTTCAGTAATATATCATATATTGTAGATTTAAAAAACATCAAAACTTTCTGAGCCTAAAAATATAGAACTTTTCTTCAGGTAGGTTAGTGTGTGCGGTATTAAGGTCCGGGCCTGAATTGGCCGGGTAATTTCATAAAATTTCGGCCAGTGCAGACCTCACAGTCAACTGACATTTTGGATATTTCAAAATATGTTCCAATCTTTATACAAAGTAGCAGCAAATTTATCAAAAATCCTGTGTTTTGCTCTATAATTTTTGTCACAGGCAATAGTTTAAACCGGTTGTTGGCAGACTTTCAAGTGAGAAGAGCCAAGCTGTCAAGTCAACAGCATAACAAAGGATAACTTAATATGAAATTTTCTCATGTATAAAAACGGAATCAATATATTCGCAATAAATGAATCAAATGTGATTATTGGCTAGAGGGCTCATATATCTACGCAGCGTGACTGTTTAATTGACTTTTATTCGATACGTAAAAGCTTGTGAGATAAATCGACAGTCTCGTCGTTTTTAGAGGTTAAATGACAGCTTTTTTTTGCAATAATTTCAACTACCAATGTCACATAAAAAAATTGATTTTATTTGCCACGTTGATTGCATTCTGAATATCGATACTACTTAACCTTTTCGGTACCGTGATGTTTTAAGCTAAAAAAACATTCACTCACATACCGCATGTTTTTAATAATTTTTGAAGTTTTAAAAAATAGGGCTGATTTTATGAATATTAAAAGTTTACCTTTAAAATGATATATATAGTTTAATATTTTCAAGTTACATTTGTGGTCTTCAGTGGCCTTACAGTATTCACACCGTTCGTATGTAGCGGCCACCAGTGGCCTTACGGTACTGAAGCGGTTAAAAACTAAAACAAATGATAGTGCTTTATCTGAGACCTTATAAAAGACAATAATCAAATATTTTACAACCTTTTTGAGAGAATTGAGAATGATTGTAAGTATGAATACATTGAATAAAATTCCTAGAGTGACGGAGTAGTATTTTAATTAACTTGACCTAGATACGGAGCATTTGATAAATATATAAATCAAAGCCCTATCTGTTGTATGATGTGTAACAGCGGAGAGAAACAATCATCCGCAATACTAAGAGTAAACATTTCCCATAACCCATAAATATATCAGAAAACTAAATATTATTTTGAAACAGTGGCTAAAGATACACGATTCGTATGATAGAGAATTATATACATAGAAATAAAATCACCAAATATACCATGAATAACTTGATCATATGCTACTAATCAACTCCGTACTGATCAAAGTATGCATGCCCCACTCTATGACTTGAGGTGAGTGACTTCACGACCCTGTGACACTTGAAAACAATCACTTTTTTGCCAACATATTGATTTCACTTAGCTCTACATTCCGCAGAGATATAAAACACTGAATAACTTTCATTCAACATTTTCACGACGGCGTGTCACGGGGGCTCGATTGAGCGCGATGCTACGCCGGCCTATGCTACATCACTGAACACTTTTTCGAGGCGGATTCGTATGGCGCCGGTCAACTTACACATCACGAAAATTATCACATCTTTGATCACAAAAATTGAGTGCCGTTTCAAGAACACCTCAATATTATTTTGACACAATTCTAAACATTCAAGTTACGCTTCCGACCGCGGCCGACGGTTTCACATATCGAAGGGCATTAAGATTCGGCGAGAAGGTTGCCGTCAAATCACTGGGAACTGCCCGACTCGCGACGAACAGGAGATCATCCGTACTCATTTTAAAATCAATGGTGTGGCAGGTTTAATCACAGAACAACAACTCAAGTCATAAAAGAATCAGGCAAACGCAAATTGATTAGAATTCATAAGCGATAGGTCACATGTGTTCTCAGAGCGTTCGGGAACGACACTGCAGCTGATGTCAATAATATGGATATGATCCACAAATTTGCAGATTTTAAGTACCTTCGAGGTTTCGGCTGTGGACCTCCAGATGTTCGATATAGAGCTCTTGCGACCGCCAAGCGTTCCGAAGCGCTTCGGCGCCGGCGGCTTCTAACTGGGCAGGGCTGAGGACGACTCTGGCGGCGGCATTGTTGCTCGCAGGAGGGACCCCGCTTCCGAAATCCTCTGACATTCTCTTTGGCGCAAGAGGATTAGAAGAAGCTGGACATCAGTCGAAATATTTTGATTACACCACTGTAAAATAAACGCACGTGAGAATATTTTTAGGACAGGAAATATTATCAGCAGCTTTCCAAGACTTCGTTCCTTAAAAAGTCTTTTAAATTAATACGGAACTTCATTGTTTACAATCCACATACATATCACAGGGACTAAATGCATATTTAATTGAAATATAATGATATTCGATATTAAATAAGACCAAATTGACAACTTTACTGAATACGCGACAGTATTACGACCGATATATTGAATGTTAGTAAATAAGTCATTGGTAGCGCATATGAAAAGCTAATTGTAATTGAAGAAGTTTAATAAACGCTTACCCGGCTCTAACTTATTTTAATAATTATTCCTTAGGAAATACATGATCACACCAAAACGAAAAAGATGCCGACGCCATTTGCTTCAGTCCACTTTTTATGCCACAGACTAGAGAAATTATAGGTCTGACCATAAACTAATTTACTACATACTATTGTAATCAATGAAGTAAGTATGTAGGATAAGAGTAAAATACAGTAAAAACATAAGAAAAAAATTTCCGCTCTGAAGAAATTTGGTTTAGCTATTTTATTTCTCTTCTCGTTTACAAGAAATAGAATTCCAAAAAATTCTTGCAGTGTTATTTACACATACTGAGTACGTATTTTTAACAGTATTAGGTACACGGATTCATATAATTCAAATTACTTAAATAAATAAATTCTTCAAATTAACTTCATCCTAAAAGAAAGGATATCTTATGAATAAATATGGTCATTTTTGTATCCTGATTCCTAACTCGTCTTATTTGAAAATTACTTACTACTAAATAAGAAAAAAGTTTTCAATTTTAAGAATTACACTACCAATACCAAAAGATTATGAGCATATTCTTTAAATATATTTTTAACACTATTGTTATAAGTAGGCGAGAGCGTCGGATAAATTTTTTACAAATTATACTTTTTATATTTAAAATAAAGCCTCTTTATTACTGAAAATATTATTATTACTTATTCAGAAATAGTGAAAAAAATATAATCGTACTCGAAATTTCACAAACTTGTTTTTAAAATGATTAAAATCTTATTTATTTAAATTCTCAATTGAGCAGTCACATTTCTGCTTTTACAGGCGAACAAAATTATTCCCACTTTTAGGGTGTTCACTGTCAATATTATTCCCATTTAAAATTTAAATTGATGGTATATTATTTAAAATGTTTCATTATATTTTAAGAAATTTCTTTTCACGAGGATTCAGTTTAAAATATTAGATAATCTATATTTATTATAACCATAATGTGTAAACGTTACCATAAAATATTGACATTTATCTCTAATTTCATTAAATAAATATTACCACTAGCTAGTTATTGTAATTGTTTTGTGATTTTTTTTATGAGGTTTACCTATTGTTAAGAGATAAAACTGATAATCATATACTGGTCGCAAATTTTGAGATAAGGTTGATTGATATCACTTTGACATTTGTATAATTAAGAAAGACATTCTTCTATTCATTTATTACAACTTTGTGTTTCAATCTGTACCACATAAGTATATTACAGTATTTAAATATCGAAATAATGGCAACCAATAAGAAAGTTTTAGTGAGCAGCTCAGAATTTCCTGAAGTTGGCATGAAAATACTTCGAGATAAGTAAGATTGTTAAATAATAATTTAAAATAAAATCTCTACTCCAGTAATCTTTATACCGTTTTCTTTGATAACGCCCTCTTGAGCACATTATTTATTGGTGCATACTTGTTTTGATATTTTGAAGAATTTGCATGTCCGTACATTTTATATATGACTTGAAGCTGGTATTTCAGTCTGTAGAGAAATAAGAAATATGTAAGTAGTTGGCATTTAGTATGTAATATTTAGTTACTACAACTACAACAAAAATAATCAAACAAGTAATACTGTTAATTCTTTATGTTGTGAATGTGGTTAAAATAAAGCATTATAGACTAGCAATCACCAAACTTTCAGACCTCGTTGAACACTAAACTCTCAACTTAAAATTTTGCAGACTATAAACATTTTTTTTATTACGAAATAGTACTTAATAATACTCACTTTAATATACACAAATTATTAGTGTGATATTTGTTACTCCGTGTTCAAAATAAGTTTATGGAATCTGTGTCTTAAAGATGTTACTGTAACTTCACGGACCAACAAAATTTTATTGCAGATCATCAGTAGTCTGCTAACAGCCTGTTATAGCATTTAAATATGAAAAAATGAGCCAGTTAAAATATGAAAATGTATTGAACTAGCCTCAAATGTGAGTTTTAAGTAAAAGTGGAAAAACCATGGACCTAAAATATTCATTTATTTCAAAATAAAACCAATCACCATTTTCAACTAAAGTTGCACAATTTATCAATTGATAATACTCGATATTTGAGGGAAACTGGTCTTGTTGTAAAAAGTAATAAACTGTTTTTTTATAATAATTCAAAAATCCTTCAATGTTGTGTAATCTTATTTGTAATTAATATAAATACATCATATCTCTAGTAGTTGTTTAGATTCATTTTTATCTATATTCAATTGATATGAATAGTGTTTGATTTGCAGGAATATGATATGATAATATATAAAAATAGGTAAATCATAAAATTTAACAATTTTCTATGAATTCGGCGGTAACTTTGTGGAAATCCATTTTTTATATAAAATTTAAATTGATTACTCTGTTGTTACACTTGTTCACTCTTTTTAAGAGGCATCTTCAGAATAACTCTTTCATAAGATTTTAATAATATTTATTGATTCTAATTCTATGTTTTCAAAGAACAAATTGACGGGTAGGACTTCTTTCTTTCTATTGATTGTAATAAAAGGGCAAGACCACAGGCGTATATTCAGGGCGTATTTCAGTGTGCTGCACACCCTAGAACCCAATAACATGAAACTATATATTTAAATAACATTTATAGATGGTAGAATATTATCGTTTTTGTCAGACGCAAGGCGACCGGAATAACAGCCACACGGCCACCCATCTAAACAACCCGCACAGCTGCATATGTAAGACAGACCATCCCAGGCGTTGCGTGGACTAATGTTTTTGTTCACAGTTTTAACGTTCAAAGGCGACCTTTTAAGTGACAGCTCGCTCATGTTTATCTCAGGCTCGAATTTATCGAGCATACTTTCAAAACATAAATTATTCCTTATAGACCGATAACCCTTTATTTTTATTTTGGCATACCTAATAATAGTTTATTATATTAGATATTTTTAATACTTTCATTCTGAGATAAAATTGATTATAATTACAATTGGTAAACAACGTCCGCCCCAATAGGCTTAGGCTTTATTTCAATGAAAATAGAAAAATTATTATCGACCTAATGCAGAAGGGCATATTTTACTACAGCGTAATTGACAAATCTATGTCTCAAAAGCAAATTGATGTATAAATAATAATAAAATTTATTTTAAAAATATCGTTTTATACAGCACATCAAACAACACCCACCGTACGTCTTTGAGAAAGACACAAACAATAACAAAACTTATAACAATTTTGATTAGTTGTGATGGGAGGGTAAAATCCATTTGGAAATATATTTAATAATGGCGAGTCACCCATTCAATTTAAAATGTTATTTACTTATAATTGATAACTAATATGGGCTTAATATTGTGTTGAGAGTATTTCAATTTTATTAATTTTATAAAAAAATATCTTTTCGAAATGATTATACAAAATGAATTGTATTCTAATTTTATCATGATCTCATTAATAATGGATAGGTGTTTTGACAAATATTTTCTTAAATAAATATCACTTACGTATCATACAGTAATTATGAGTTCCTCAATGTTTTATTATGCCTCATTTGAATTGTGTACTTGGCTTATGTCTGATATTTTTTTGTTTAATTTACCTCATCGTTGTCTCTAATGTAACTATTTTACAAATATTAAAACACATATACTTAAGGTTCCAGGTGCTTCAAACCAAAAACAATGGATTTGATTCAGGTACAATGGATGCCTTTAAAAAAGAAATTGAAGAATTAATTCCTGGTGTTGAAGGAATAATATGGGCTACAAAATTACAGCTAGGAAATGAGTTATTGAATAAAGCAGGTGTGTAAGCTATATTCCAAACACTGATAATATTTTTTCTGACTTATTCCAATATTTTTTTTAGTATTATTATTACAATCGTAAAAAAAGAAAAACACATATACTTGACCATATAAAATGAATTTTATATATGATTGCAAGATTTTTTAAAAACAATTTAATCATTGGTATTCTTTTAAAATTTTCAAAATCATTGGTTTTCTTTATGAATAAGCCGCGGCCCGAAGTGGCTTTTGTTGCGGCCCAAAATAACAAATACTTTATCACCAAATTCTTCATTGAATATGATAAAAATCTGTGTTTGATATGAGAACAAATTATGCAGTTGCAAAGGTATATAATATAATCTGAATTGCCACTGATAGAAAATTAAATGCTATGTTTTATTATTTAATATAATCATATTTTCACGGGTATAGATTTGCGAAATTCCTTTCTATTTTTAGATTATTATTTCTAAATCACGCATTTTAGTTTTAGTTCTTGAGAAATTTTGTCAGTGCACGACGTTTGTGAATCGATATTAAACAATAGCCGTATATAATAAAACAATCTATTGAAATCGTGTGCTGATTTATCGGTTGTCTTTACAGAAAAAATACAATTCATACAAATATCCACTTAATGCACAGTGGAAAGTGATTGAAGTAGCCGATAAAATTATCTAATCTTGAAATTAAAAATAATACATAAAATGTATATCTCGTCTAGTATCTATAATAAATCATTATTATTCAACACTTTTCACTTATTATTCTTGGTGCACAAGTTTTTCTTTCAAAAAACTTGTGGACCATTGTTTTAAAGCTAACTGTTCTTTTTGAAGCTCTCAAATCATTGAAACTCTTAAAACACATGCCTTGAGTTACATTATTCTTGGCTCTCAAATCCCATCAGGGCGATATCTAAACATTGAAAAGCTTCAGAATGTGTGGGACCAATACTCCCCTAAGCCCAAATCACCTCTTAATCTTCTTGATCTTATTCCACTGAGCCAGATTTTTCTTTAATTATTTATTCATTATTCCAAATCGTTCATCCATGATCATTCTTTACTCGGTGACATCTTTATTGTGGAATTTAGCACTTATTAAAATGTTATGTTTATATGTTATACATATAATGAGTGAGGATTCGGGTATTCTGGTATGGGCTATTTTTTAATATCTAGTCCATAATATCAGATCCAGGTCAATTTGTCCTACCGCACCTAAAAAAGTTTCAGTAAAATTAGGAAAAAATTGGAAGTAAAATTGGGGGTGACAAATTTAATAACCGCTCCTGGTTGGTGAACCCTTGCTACGCCACTGCATCCATCTCCCATCCAATTCTAAAATCAGGGAGCAGGGGAAATGATTAACTAACTATATCACTTAGGAATACTCATAACAAATTCATCCTTTTTTATTTTGTCTCTAATTTACAAATAAGATAATATTGTAAAATCTGACACTTTAATACCATGGATAAAACAAAACATGATCAACATGTTTCATTTTACTATTATTAAATGTGAAATTAAATATATTTTTTAAAAATCTATTTCACATTCAGGTAACCAACTGAAAGTCATCGGTTGTATGTCTGCTGGCGTGGATCAAGTTGATGTGAAAAATGTTAAAGCACGCAACATTGCTATTGGAAACACTCCAAACGTACTGAACGGCGCTGTTGCAGATTTAACTGTGGGCCTTATGATAGGAGCCGCCAGGAGATTAACGGAAGGGATTCAACAAGTGAAATCGTGAGAAATAAAATGAATATTTTTTACTGTTTATCCTGCGGGGAGTGAAATAAATATTTAACAAATAAATAAACTTAAATTGCAGCGGAGATTGGGAATTGGGCCCGCAGAAGATGCTCGGGCAAGATATAAAAGGAAGTACAGTTGGGATTGTTGGATTAGGTGGCATCGGTCAGACTATTGTAAAACGACTAAGAGGCTTTGAAGTGGGAAAAATAATTTACACTGGGCACAAAGAAAAACCTGAAGGTTAGTTAATCATTCAGATTAAAAGGAAAAGTTTTAATTTACAAAATGATGTGTAATCAGTGTTGAATTGACATCAACTGGCCAGAGATCCGTTATAATAAAATAAAAGTAGTGTATTTACCAAATTAAAGGCAATTATAAAGCATAGTTTATTTCTATTTCTGTCATTGTCAGATCTATATACGAGTTCTGTTAGTTGGGTGATGGCGAAATAGTTCTTAACCCGTTCACTGTCCAATCTTTTCCGCGAACATTGGCTCGGTGCTCCGTCGCTTAATGCATAAAAAATGTCACCGGTCGGTTAAGCGTGTTGCACACTCATCGTTTATATTATACATATTTTTCAAAAATATAAACTATTGCAGAAGTTATGTGAGCCCGTGCTCCGGCAGGTGTAGCTAGGTTAGGTTAGGTTAGGTTAGGTTAGTACCTTTAGTCTGAAATCTATAAATCAATTGAAATCAATTTATAAAATCTTTCTGAACTGGGATTTGAACCCGTAACCGAAGCTAACGACGTTGGACACTCGAGCACCCACCTTTCAAATCATTTTATAATTGACAATACTTTAATATTCTTCTTTTTGTATTTTCTTTATCTACCTTTGAACAAAATACTATGTGATTATAGTAATTGCTGATGACCGGTGCAGGCTTTAGGCATGAATGAGGACACAGTTAGCTTTGAATTACATATATTCTAAAATATTAGGGTAAAATTTTTAATCAAGGATTTGCAGTAAATGATATATCTTAAATCAGACTACTTTTTAAAAGAAAGGCAATATAGGTAAACAGTATTTAAATTAACATTTCGACAACAAAATAAAATATTCAGTGTAAGTGCAGCTTTAGCGTAAGAGAGCGAGAAAGACGTGCAAACTGAGTGAGATACAGTGAGCTACAGCCGGGAGCGTAAACCGCATCTAGGGCACCGCTGCAAAGTATGCGTGGACGCATCTCACGCGTCCTGGGCACTGAAAGAGTTAACATTGTTTCAATCAATATGTTAAATTTTCTTTCAAACACCTTAACTTTACTTTCTCTTAAAATACTAGTTTTAAATTGATCAAATATAATTTGTTTTATATTGCTGTGAATTGTTTTAAAGGCATCGAGCTAGGTGCTGAATTTGTGACTTTTGATGAACTGTTGAGTCGGAGCGATTTCGTTATTCTCTCGTGTCCATTAAATGAAGACACAAAAAACATGATGAATGCAGAAGTCTTCAAAAAGATGAAGAAGACATCGATATTGATTAATGTCTCGCGAGGGGGTAAATATGTCGACATAATTATTTACAGATGTTGGCATAAATAAAACACTAACTGACTTATTGTGTAATATTTTTTTTTTGATAGGAGTGATTGATCAGGATGCTTTGGTGAAAGCGTTAGAAACAAAAGAAATTTGGGCTGCTGGACTAGACGTTACAACACCTGAACCGCTACCCAAAGATAGTCCATTGGTTTCACTACCGAATTGTTGTAAGTATTATTTTGTAAAAAAACAATGATATTCAATAAACTAGATAGAACCAGAACTGAGTAAGTACTGATGAAATGTAAATATAACTACAGAACACTACCTTAAAAAAAATGTTTCAATACTTTTGTGGTATGACAGAACATTGGAGGTACACAGAATGATTTTACACACTGTGAATGCTCACTCATTAGTTGTAATGGATTTCATCAACTTTGATCCATATCCGTTGATTCCATACCTAAACAATTCGAAGTCACATTGGAATTGTTTTTATAAATAAATTTTCTCGGCAGATCATGGACAAAAACAGTTTATATTCATGACACACATAAATATCATTTTCTATACATACCTCCTTTATATTTACCTTTTAAGACTATAGTAAATCAATTTTTTTCATCATAAACTTATCTGTTGAAATGGACAGTTTCAAATGCTCTACATTGGGAGCATACAGCACATGTGGCTTAACAAGACTTTGAATAACGTTTATTGAAATCAAAGTTTTTCTACAAATGGAAAAGTGTCTTCTTTTATTAATTAATAATAGCTATGTGTTGAATTTTTTAGTTTTGACGCCACACTTGGGAAGCGCAACAGTAAATACAAGGAATGAAATGGCTCAGCTTGCAGCTCTTAATGTTGTTTTGGGTATTCAGGGTGAACCTCTTTTAACACCATTATAATAAATTTAAGTTCCATGAATTATTTTATTAACTCTTGATGGGTTTCTTGTTGTGTATAAAATGTAAATCAGTAAATTATTTTTCTAATAAAAGCAATTATTTACATTTATTTTTTATTTTTTATAATAACCAATGTGTTTTCTGGTCTAAAAATCTATTTATGTTAATAATTTCATATGTAGGTGTTTAACTCAAGGTTAGTAGCGGATCAACCCAAAAGCGCTTGAGGCGCTTGCTTGGGGCCTCCAAATTTAGGGGCCCCAAAAATAGCTTATATTATATAGCCATATACTTTTTTTTCAGAATATAATGCATTTTTATTATTTTATATGGAATTTTACGAAAAACAGGATCACTTTTAATTTTTTGTTGTATTTTTTGTACGACAGTTTTAAAAGTGTCTTCTTATATTGATAAAAATACGTCATTATAATGTGCATAACAGCGTAATATTGTTATTGTTGTTAAAAAAAATCATCATACTATATTTCAATACTATGCTATTTTCATTCATTGTCATTTCATATTATTTCAGCGAATACACACTCAATGATAACACGAGGTATTTCATTGCAACTGAGTAACAAGCAGTTCTCGTAGAAACACTTCTGTTGAGATAAACTCCATTACAAGTCCATATGCTTCACATTGGGAGCGGATGTGGTTAAAAAAAAAAAACATTGTAAATAATGTATCAATTCTCTTATTCAAATCCATACTCTAAATTTTTGAGTATGGATTTAGATTAGAGTCTTAAACCTTGTCATTCATCGTTTCTAACAGATACGAAAATAAATCTTTCGCTCCAATATCGGTTTTGTGCAATGTTATGCACAAATGTTTCCTATAATTTTGTTGTAATTTTACAATAAAATTTTGATAATAAAATACCTGATGCTATTTTTCAGTGTGTATTCGCTGCAATACTATGAAATGATAACATAAAAAAAATATAAAAACATATTTTTATCAATATAACAAGATACTTTTAAAACTTTAATACGCATTTGTCGTACAATTTAACCCAAATGGCTTACACAAATATAATTGTCACATCATTTGATATGAAAATCATATTTTTATTTCCCATTGAACCATTGACTTTTTTATATCAAATGCGATAATATTCGAAATGGCGAATGAGGCTTAAATCATGGGTGTCCAACCGGTACTTCGCGATCGACTGGCCGATCCCGAAAGCTTCCGTAAATTTCGAAAAAATATATAATCTATATATATAAAAGAAAGTGGGGTTTGTTACACCACGTATATCTCGAGAATAACAGCTCGGATTTTAATGATCTTTGTTTTATTAAATTCGTATCCGCCTAGAATAGCAGAATAAGCATTAAAACATCGGAAAAATATCACGGCAAAGAAATTATGAAGAAAATTAATATTCTCATACAGTTTTCAAATGGCGAACACCTTGAAATAATGAAAATGTCGTTTGTATGCAGATTTCATCCGCTAGGTGGCAATTTCTCCAAAATTCATTTGTTTCTGCTTCTTTTGCATACGATTGACTTCTAAATAATTTTAAATTTAGAGTATGGATTAGAATAAAACAAATCGATGATATAATATGAAAACGAAATTAAATCGGATAATGTTGAAATAAGGTTATGTTTTTAATTAGATATGATAAATTTTTTGACAAAAATATTACGCTGTTTGCACGAACGTTGCTCTACTTTGAGATGCCACGTTATTACACTTGGAAAGCTACATCGAAGAAATTTTAACGTCGAAAGCAAGGCGATGCGGTTCCTGCTCATCCGAATGACTACTGATGCTTTTGGACGCATGTACACAGTTCATCCGAAAAATGACGAATGCTTCTACTTGCATGTCAACAGCTCAATTTGCTTGAAAATGATACTCATTACAATCGCTGAAGAAATTGTTTCTGAATCTCCAAGTCAGATACGCACATTATTTTCTATCATTATTTTGACATGCTTCCCATCGAATCCCCGTGAACTGTGGAACAAGTACAAGGATGACATGTCCGAATACATTTTGCATCGAATTCGTGTCAGTTTGGGGAATCCCGATCTCGAGGTGAATGAAGAGATACATAACCAGGCTTTGCTTTAGACCGAAGACATGTGTAACCTCATGTGCGGCAGTTTGGTAGTCAAGTTAGGAATGCCAACGCCAGATCGTGGAATGAACGACGCTTTCAATCGAGAATTGGAACGTGAACGTGAATATGATCGAGATGCATTGAACCAATCAGTTTGAACGAATGTACCACTGTTGAACCCTCAACAGAAGGAAATTAGCGATACGTTAATGAAGGTAATTGATATAATTTAAGATTTCGACTGAAGGTGCTTGGTGGAATTTCAATATTAAATTTGAATCGTTCAAACTATGTAAATTCTCACAAATTTTGTCACTAACGACCCGGGTTTCGCCTTTCGGCATCTTCAGGCATTCAAGTGCACGGATGAACTTGAACTGACGCTTAGGAAATGAAAGTTTCGTGTTTATATATATAATTCTTGAAACTGCTCACTACTCAAATCTGTTGGCATTCCCATGGGCTCATCCTTTTCGCCAGCAATGGCTTTGGACTCAGTGATGCATTTATATCTTATATAAACACGAAACTTTCATTTGCTAAGCGTCAGTTCAAGTTCATCCGTGCACTTGAATGCCTGAAGATGCCGAAAGGCGAAACCCGGGTCGTTAGTGACAAAATTTGTGAGAATGTACATAGTTTGAAAGATTCAAATTTAAGGTAATTGATGATGGAAATGGTGGCTTATTTTTCCTCGATGCGCCCGGTGGAGCTGGGAAGACATTCTTCATGTCATTGATTATGGCCACTGTTCATGCGAGATAAAAAAATTGCTGTAGCAGTTTCTTCTTCTGGAATAGCAGCCACGTAGATAGATCAACCGCTGCCGATGAAATAAACGCTTGCCTCAAATAATTGACAAACATGCGAGTTGCATTGCTAAACGATCCATCTGCCGAAGATTTCTCCAAGCAATTGCTGACTATCTATTTATTCATTGTTCAAAATTAAAATTACAGTACATGACATAACAGCTGACGCCAATTCGCCATGTACTTGAAAAATATAATAAGACAAAATATAAAATAAAACTACATAATATATCAGAATCAAAATCAACATAAAAAATCAAGAAATAAAATAGTGAAATTTTACAAACAGTTCACAAATACTATCACTAAAAATGTCCACTTCTCTAGGCAATGCGTTGATCAATCTAACGGCCCTTGGAACTGGTGATTTAAACCTCTTAAGCGAGGTATAAGTTTTTAGAAATAAAAGTTTTTGCTCATAGTTACGCCCACGTAAGAATAAATTGGGAGCATGTAAATTAATAGTCATGAGAATTTGAGAATTATTAACTCGGCCCCGAAGGAGAAGATAAAAATGATTTAAGCTTGAAAACGATCTTCGACTATCGTCGGTAACGACCGTGTTCCTGTTGACAAATCGAACAGATTGATTTCGTTTCCGCCGAATTTTGACAATTTCGTCTCAACGAAGGACGGCTTCATCAAAAAAATGTTCCCAAACGTCTAATCACAAAAATCACAATTAGTTGATTGAATGAGTAATTCTTGCGGCGAAGAACAAAGATGTGGCTCATTTAAACTTCACAATTCAAAATCAAATCGTTGGTCCACTACATTCCTTCAAATCTAGCGAACTTTCGCAAGGTGCGCGAAACATTCTTGCGCAGACTGTACATATAACATATTCTTTCAACCAAAAAATAATTATTTCTGCTTCTCTATGATAGTGTCATCAGAAATAGTTTGTAGTATCGACCAAACTATTTTTTTTTTCGTTTATTAGAGATTCGCGCCGCAGCACACCCAGCATCGCCTCGCGGCACACCGCTTGCGGAGCACTGCTTTAAACGACTGAAAAACTGACATGCAATATTGCGAAACACTCACCAATGACCAAAGTTTTGGTAGCAAGTAAAATCATCACCTGGGATGAATGGACAATGGCGCACAAATGCGCATTGGAAGCACTCAATCAAAGTATGAAATATCTGTGCAATGACTCAAGATGTTTTATAGGCGCAATGATTCTACTATCTGGTGATTTCCACCAAACACTACCAGTCATTCCAAGATTTGCCGCTTCCGATGAAATAAACGCTTACCTCAAACCACGACTCTGGCGCTATGTAAAGAATCTTCAGCTGACGACAAACATGCGAGTTGCATTGCTAAACGATCTATCTGCCGAAGCAATTGCTGACTATCGGTAACGGGGGTATTCCTGTCGACGAATCGAACGGATTGATTTTGTTTCCGCCGAATTTTTGCAATTTCACTTCATTCAACAAAATGTTTCCGAACATCTAATCACAAAAATCACAATTGGTTGAATGAACGAGCAATTCTTGCGGCAAAGAACAAAGATGTGGATCATTTAAACTTCACAATTCAAAATCAAATCGTTGGTCCACTGCATTCCTTTAAATCTATCGACCGTGTTACAAACGAAGACGAAGCAACCAACTATCCAACTTAATTTTTACACTTATTGGATCTGCCTGGCTTGCCACCGCGCAATTTACAAGTGAAGGTTGACTCGGTAGTCATCATGCTTCAAGTTATCAAGTTAACAGAACATTTATTCACTTTTAAGGTGTTCACTGTCAATACTTGGTGGAATGGCAATATAATAAAAATAATAAAACATTTTTAGTACTTTTTCCGCATAAAATTTATTTGATCAGGACCGGTTTCGCTCATCGCGAGCATTATTAACTGATGATAATGCTCAGATGATAATAACTCAATTGATAATGCTCGCGATGAGCGAAACCGGTCCTGATCAAATAAATTTTATTTAGTGGGAAAAGTACTAAAAATGTTTTATTATTTTTATTACAACATTTATTGATTCTGAGGCGGTACGAAGTTCGTCGGGTCAGCTAGTCTATATATATAAAACAAAGTGGGGTTGGTTACACCACGTATATCTCGAGAATGGCAGTACGGATTGTAATGATCTTTGATTGATTAAATTCGTATCCGCCTAGAATAGCAGAATAAGCATTCAAACATCGGAAAAATAACACGGCAAAGAAATTATGAAGAAAATTAATATTTTCATACAGTTTTCAAATGATGAACAGCTTGAAATAATGAAAATGTCGTCGTATGCAGATTTTATCCGCTAGATGGCAAGTTGTTTCCAAAATTCATTTCTTTCTGCTTCTTTTGCATACGATTGACTTTTAAATAATTTTAAATTTAGAGTATGGATTAGAACAAAAAAAATCGATGATATGAAATGAAAACGAAAGAAAATCAGATAATATTGAAATAAGGTTATGTTTATAATTAGGTATGATAATTTTTTTGACAAAAATATTACGCTGTTTGCACGAACGTTGTTCTACTCTAAGATGCCACGTTATTACACTTGGAAAGCTACATAGAAGAAATTTTAACGTCGAAAGCAAGGCGATGCGGTTCCTGATCATCCGAATACTACTGATTCTCTTGGTCGCATTTACACAGTTCATCCGAAAAATGACGAATGCTTCTACTTGCATATCAACAGCTCAATTTGCTTGAAAATGATACTCATTGGGACATGAAAATTGCTGAAGAAATTGTTTCTGAATCTCCAAGTCAGATATGCACATTATTTTCTATCATTATTTTGACATGCTTCCCATTGAATCCCCGTGAACTGTGGAACAAGTACAAGGATGACATGTCCGAATACATTTTACATCGAATTCATGTCAGTTCAGGGAATCCCGATCTCGAGATGAATGAAGAGATACATAACCAGGCTTTGCTTTTGATCGAAGACATGTGCTACCTTATGTAAGGCAGATTGTTAGTCAAGTTAGGAATGCCAACGCCAGATCGTGGAATGAACGACGCTTTCAATCAAGAATCGGAACGTGAACGTGAATATGATCGAGATGCATTGAACCAATCAGTTTGAACGAATGTACCACTGTTGAACCCTCAACAGAAGGAAATGAACGATACGTTAATGAAGGTAATTGATGATGGAAATGGTGGCTTATTTTTCCTCGATGCGCCCGGTGGAGCTGGGAAGACATTCCTCATGTCATTGATTATGGCCACTGTTCGTGCGAGATAAAAAAAATCTGTAGCAGTTTCTTCTTCTGGAATAGCGGACACGTAGATAGAAGGATGCCGAACGGCTTATTCAGCGTTGAAATTGCCGTTAAATCTTCAAACCATTGAAAAACCGATATGCAAGATTACGAAACACTCAGCAATGGCAAATTTTTTGGTGGCAAATACAATCATCACCTGGGATGAATGGACAATGGCGCACAAATGCGCATTGGAAGCACTCAATCAAACTATGAAAGATCTGTGCAATAACTCAAGATCTTTTGGAGGCGCAATGATTCTACTATCTGGCGATTTCCGCCAAACACTACCAGTCATTCCAAGATCAACCGCTGCCGATGAAATAAACACTTGCCTCAAATCATTGACTCTGGCGCTTTGTGAAGAAACTTCAGCTGACGACAAATATGCGAGTTGCATTGCTAAACGATCCATCTGCCGAAGATTTCTCCAAGCAATTGCTGACTATATATTTATTTATTTATTGTAAGAAATTAAAATTACAGTACATGACATAACAGATGACGCCAATTCGCCATGTACTTGAAAATATAATAAGACAAAATATAAAATAAAACTACATAATACATCAAAATCAACATAAAAAATCAAGAAATAAAATAGTAAAACTTTACAAACAGTTCACAAATACTATCACTAAAAATGTCCACTTCTCTAGGCAATGCGTTGATCAATCTAACGGCCCTTGGAACTGGTGACTCATACCTCTTAAGCGAGGTATAAGTTTTTAGAAATAAAAGTTTTTTGCTCATAGTTTCGCCCACTTAAGAATAAATTGGGAGCATGTAAATTAATAGTCATGAGAATTTGAGGATTATTAACTCGGCCCCGAAGGAGAAGAGAAAAAAGCTTTAAGTTTGAATACGATCTTCGACTATCGTCGGTAACGGCCGTGTTCCTGTTGACGAATCGAACGTATTGATTTCGTTTCCGCCGAATTTTAGGACGGCTTCATCAACAAAATTTTCCCAAACATCTAATCACAAAAATCACAATTGGTTGAGTGAACGAGCAATTCTTGCGGCGAAGAACAAAGATGTGGATCATTTAAACTTCACAATTCAAAATCAAATCCTTGGTCCTCTACATTCCTTCAAATCTATCGACCGTGTAACAAACGAAGTCGAAGCAACCAACTATCCAACTGAATTTTTAAACTCATTGGATCTGCCTGTCTTTCCACCGCACAATTAACAACTAAAGGTTGGCTCGGTAGTTATCATGTTTCAAGTTATCAAGTTAACATAACACTTATTGATTCTGAGGCGTAACGAAGTTCGTTGGGTCAGCTAGTTTAAATATAAATATACAAAAATTTAATTATTTTGTAAGCACATACCTATCTAATAATATGTATTTCGCATTTAAAATAAACATTTCTAAGTTTGAAGAAGGGAAAAAACCATACTAAATAAAATTTCTTATAAGAACCATGTTTGAAGTCGATCGTGAGAAAACTTAAGATTGAAAAGTCGATCCCAGGACAAAAAAGGTTGGGCACCCTTGGTTTAAATAGTACAAATAAAAAAAAACAATAAGTTATTTATGAACAATAAAATATTTTCCATTGTATTACAAAGGCGTATTCGCTGAGCCAATAAGAAATGAATATCGATTTTTAATTATTAACAGACCTAGAAATTGCTACTCTAAAAAAAACCTATATATAATTATTTAATGTACTGGCAGCACAATACAAATTTGGCTGAAGGCCACTTCTGGGCCACTTGCGAACTGGTTTTTTTTGGCGGAAACCGGTTTGAATGTTGGTTTTGACGTTTGCGCATAAGAACAGACATTTCCGCAGCTAGACGCTGCTGGGCAAAGTTGCCACAATCGACGGTTCATATTATCGTTTCCCATACAATATATCCCATGTTTATTTTAGCACATTAGGAGATAATCAAAAGAAACTGTTTGAAAATTAGAGACATGGATTTTTATTTCTTCATCATTCTTATTAATTGTAGAGTTACATTTAACACCCTATTTAAGAAGGAAAAGTGGAATTCATATAAAATTTGCAATAAAACTGACTATTTTCCCTTGAATTTTACACATAGGATTATTGTGCGTCCTTAGGGTTGCCAGGCGTCCCGATTTACCGGGACTGTCACCGGTTTCGAGTCTCGTATCCCGGTGTCCCGAACAAACCTCTCGGGACGTCCAAATTAGGGCATCCAATCCCGGAATCCCGTTCAATTTTCAGACAATTGACACGGCCGAGATCCCGGGATTTTGGGATTGAGAAATTTTGAGCAAATCCCGAAAATTGACACGAAATTGGAAAATTCAAGATTTCAAATAGCAAATCGGGGATTTGAAATTCCTCGGTGAGCTAAAAAAAAACGAAATTCTGTGACAATCTGGGAAAAAATAATACCAAATCGAGGATTTCAAATAACTCGGTGAGCTAAAAAAAAAAAAAAACGAGGTTCTGGGACAATCGGGGCAAAAGTATAGCTAATTGAGAATTTCAAATTCCTCGGTGAGAAAATCTCAATCCCGAAATCCCGGGATTGGAAATGGGCTTCGGGATTGGATACCCTAGTCCAAATGTCCCGGTTTACGAGTCACGCTGGTGTTTTTGGCAAATCGGTATATTCCTGGGTTTTTGTATTCGAAAGTCTTGGACAAATTCGGCAAATCGGACAAATGTCCCGCTTTGACTTACAGGAAATCTGGCAACCCTATGCGTCCAGTTTATCGCACGCAGGATATTTTGACTAATTCAGAGATAAGACTAATTGTATGAACGTAGTTTAGTACTATAGTGGAAGTCGAAGGAAGTTGAGTTCTATAGAGCGCTAATGGTACAGTAATTTGACGAGGACCGGCCTTGTGTCTTTGTGGCAAGTCCAGCAAAACATCCGCACAATTCATTTATACCAAAGTTGGTCAATATTAGTCCTGATGACAAATATTGGATATACTATATTTTCGTCACCACCGGTTCTCCTACTTTTTTATAGTACGGAAATATAACAAATTTGTCATTTGCGTTCCAGCCATTTTCATTAACACGATATAAGCACTAGGTGAATATATGAGAGGCCTGAAATAATGTTCCGCTCGTAATAATATGTCCTTTCTAGAGGAATAATATGTTCCTCCACTATGATCGATGCATCGACTTCGTATGCTCACTTAAAGCAGTTGTCAGAACACGATTTCTATTCGGGAAATTGCAGCTTTTTAAAATCAAAACTACCTTCTTGAAAGTTGGTTTGAAATTCTGCAAATGATCCACAATGCATCTATTAAATACGCTAACCGCGAATGCTCCGTCTGTCCTTGTATAAAGCATTACATCGGCGTTATTAACACAATAATATATTGTAAATTTATGTAGATATAATTTCTGCTTGTAATAACATGATGTGAGAAGTTTAGGGCATAGGAAGACAATTTGTAAATCCATGGTACCTAATTACAATAATATTGCTATTTGTCTTTTTTTTTGTTTGCAACATGTTTGTCTTTTTTTGATTATATTCATTTTTTACTGATACTGCCACATTTAGAGCCAACACGTGTGAATCGAAACATATTCCTCATTCAAGGTTTCGTAAAATATTTGTTTCACCACAGGTGTCAGTCGATTATCTGTAGTTAAAAATAAAAAAGCATATTGCAGTGTGGATAAAAAAGAAGATTTTACATACATTCCAGTTTTCAATTTTATCATTTATTCTTTTCCTTAGTGGTGCAGGAGAAATAAAATCCATAAAAAGATCAAAATTTAACTCGAAGGGTACTAAATACTGTGGTCAATATTTTGTAACTATTTTCAGATTTGTATAAAGTCTTAAACAAATTTGGACAAACACAAATCTTATTCACTAATCTTTAAGAAAATATTTTGTCCCAGATTTTTCTTAATGTTGTTTACAGTATTAATTATTTCACGATATTTTGTAACTTCACGTGTAGCCACAAACAGGGCCGGCTCGAGGATTTCTACGTCTGTGTGCGAGGCGCCGAAAGCGCAAAAATTAAATCTGAATGAGTGGATAGTGCTAAAACCTGCCTTTGCGCTTTTGTACGCCGCACGTGCGCCTGTGTGCGCCGCATTTTTAGCACACGCCACGAGCCGGCCCTGGACACATGGTTTGAATACGAGGGTTTCATGAGTTTAATGACCGAAAATTTGAAAAAGTGTTTAGCTTGTCTTCCCCTGTCAGCTTCTTGCGAATATAAAAGTGATTAGTTTTCCGTTTGGCATCTTCATGCCCACATATATCTCCCAATCTTCTTTCTGGCATGTGATGTGTTGTCAGATTGGATATTTTGAGATACACAATTATGAATGTCGGCACATAGGATTTATTGTGTATTAGTTTATTTAGAAATTGGAACTAAATATTTACATAAAAAAACAGTGTCTCATGTGAAGGGAAAAAATCTGAATCGAATGGTATAAATAAATTATTTTGGCAAAAAAAACGTCACATATGACATATTGTGAGGGGAACGACGATGTCGAATTATTAGTTCGAATCAAAGAAAGTAATTCTTCACACTAAATTTGAATTATTTTGATTCAATACTCTTCCATCAGCTTTGTCGATAACGACTCTGGTTTCGACTTCCGGCATCTTCCGGATTTTTCAAGTGCACGAATTTCCTTTAAAAAACCTGAATATGCTGTAAGATGAAACCCAGGTCGTTATCGACAAAATTTATGGAAGAGTACAGAATCAAAATAATTCAAATTTTATATTGTAGTACCATCGAGCACCTTCAGTCGAAGTTCTAAATCTTCACATTAACTTTATCCTAATAAAAAAGAATCTCTAATAAATAAATGTGAACATGTTTATATTATTATATTGAAAATGAACCCGCTGTATTATTGAAAATATTATTATTACCTATCCAGAAATAATGAAAAAAATATAATTGTAGTCAAAGCACAATTAAATTACTGTGGAACCTCTCAACGAGTCTAATTCGTTCCAGAATCTTACTCGTTATGTGAAATACTCGTTAAGCAAAACAATTTTTCCCATATAAAACAATGTAAAAACAATAATGTGTTTCATATCGAAAAAAAAATCATTTTTTTATAATTTTAACGTTTATTCAAATAAAATTACATACTTATAAATTGTTAAGGAGCGTAGCAACCTGGAATGCGATTTCGATTTGCCAAAAACAATAAAAAAATCGATTAGTTTATTATTTATGACTTATAATTAATTATTTTTTAATAGAAGACATTTGTTTTTGCCGACGCTTCAAAATTTGGTGAAAATGTGACAGCATTATCATTGAATAACTTTGTAAAACGTATACCCACATCCTTATTAGGGTGATGCTTCTCAATGTACGATGCAACAGTTTCCCATGCCTTCAGCATTTCTCTTATTGCACCACACGATTGTTGCTCTGCTACTTCCTCCTCCTCCACTAACAACCTCTCCTCCATAACTTCTTGCTGTGAAAAAAATAATAAACAACCTCTCCTCCATAAACTTTTTGGTAGTCTGCTCTTGACTGTGCTCTTCCACAAGCTTATCAATATCGCTGTTATCCACCTCCAGCCCCATGGTATTAGCCAAAGATACAATCTAGTTGACTGTAAACACCACAGGTACTGTTTTAAGCACCTCAAAATCACATTCGACAACGCTCCCTAGCCAAAGCTCCTTCTTAGCTGAAGTGAGGGTCCTCTTGGTAACCCCTTCCCACGTCTTGTCAATCATCTTGAGGCAAGCAACGATGTAAAAGTGATCTTTCCAAAACTCTGCGTCACTCGTTATGCGAAATTTCACTCGTTAAGGGAGCATTTTTCTCACAATCTGTTTTGCTCGTTATGTGAATATTAATGGTACTCGTTATGAGAGGTTCCACTGTATTCACAAATATGATTTTAAAACGATTGAAATTACCTTTCGGCAAAACAAATTAAAATTGCTCAATATCTGAACGAAATTGTTCCTGTTTATAATTTTGATTCATTGTTTATTAATTGTAATATTTTATGAATTTTCTTTCCACAATGATTCACTTAACTATACTAATCTTTCAGATAACATTATATTATATTATTATTAATTATTACTATAATGTGAGAACTTTAACATTAAGATCTATTTTCATTAGATAAAAATTCTGACAATATCACTAGCTTGTAATTATAATTGTTTTGAAAACTTGAAAATTTTATGATGTTTACCTACTGCTAAAAGAAAATACTAATACTCATATACTGGTTGCAAGTTTTGAGATAGGGTTGATTGATATCACTTGAATATTTCTATAAATAAGAAAATCATTCATTTATTACAATATTATATTTCAATTTGCACCACATAAGAATATTACAGCAATCAACTGAAAAAATAATGGCAACCAATAAGAAAGTTTTAGTGAGCACCTCAGAGTTTCCTGAAGCTGGCATGAAAATACTTCAGGACAAGTAAGATTATAAAATAATAATTTAAAATAAAATCTCTACTTTATCTAATCTTTATCTTTACAATAATGACCTGTTGAGCTCAGTATTTATTAGTGCATGTGTTTTGATTTTTAGAAGAATTTTATGGGCGTACATTTTACCTAGAAGCTGGCATTTCAGTCTGTAGAGAAATAAAATATAGTCAGCTTTCCGGAAGTAATAATTAGTTACTACAACATCTAATGAAAAATAATCAAACAAATAATATTGTTAATTCTTTACATTGTGAATGCAGTAAAAATTAAGTGTTATACTATAGACTAGCGATCGCCAAACTATCAGGCCTCATAGAACACTAAACCCTCAACTTTAGATCTCGCAGACGATTAACATTTTTATGTAATAATAATCACAAAATTTAGATTATTTTATTATAAAATAGTAATAATACTTATTTTATTACAAAAAAAATGTTAGTGTGATATTTGTTGTCGCATGTTCAAAATAAGTTTATAGAATCTTGGTCCCAAAGATGTTACTGTAATAACTTCAACCAATACAATTTTCTTGCGGATCGTTAGTGGTCTGCGGACAGCGTGTCGGTGACTGCTGTTATAGACCATTTAAAATATGCAAAATTCTTGCACTGGCCTCAATTGTAGGCAGCTTTAACCTTCGAGTTCACGTTCTAAAATTCTTCTTATCTCAACTATTCACTAAATAACGATAATATCAATGAAAATTCCATGTAAAATTAATATAGAAAACTGAATTTAAAATATATGGGTTATTTATCATACCTATCTATTTTGAGGCCCCCGAGGTTGGCAGACCCCCAGCGCGCGCCTTATTTGCTTATAGGGTAATCCGCCACTGCCTAGAAGATAAAACCTATATTTATCTTCAAAATAGATATGTATTGATAAAGTTAAAAAAGCTAACAAAGTTAAAAAGTTTACTTAAAAGGTAACTTTGTGGAAAGTTCTAAGCCGTCAAAGGACAAAATGACGGGTAAGATTTCTTTCTACTGATTGTGATAAAGGGGCAAGATACGAACAATAACAGTACTTATTACCATTTTGATTAGTTGTCTTGGGAGGAAAATATAATTGGAAATAAATTTAATAACGACGAGTCACCCATTATATATAAAATGTTATATTCTAATATTTGATTACTATTAAGGTTTCTTAAATCTTCTATTGTGTTAAGGTATTTCAACTTTATTAATTTTATAAAAAAATATTTTATCGAAATGATCAAATAGAAAGAATTGTCTTTTAGTATTAATGCTTAAAAATAAATCATTAATCGTGGATGACTGTTTTGATAAATATTTTAAATATTATCACTTATATATCATAAAGTAATTATAAGATCCATGATGCTTAATTATGCCTTATTCTAATTGTGTTCTTGGCTTATGTCTGATATTTGATCTAATAAAAAATATCTTAAACAATTTTTTTATGTTTGTTTGATTTACCACATCAGTGTCTCTAGTTTGATTATTTCACAAATATTAAAAAATATATACTTAAGGTTCCAGGTACTTCAAACCAAAAGCAATGGATTTAAATCAGAGACAATGGATGACTTTAAAAAAGAAATTGAAGAATTAATTCCTGGTGTTGAAGGAATAATATGGGCTACCAAATTGCACCTAGGAAATGAGTTATTGAATAAAGCAGGTGTGTAAACTATATTACAAACAATTTTCTGACTCATTCCAATATTTATTATTATTACAACCGTAAAAAAAGAAAAATATATATACTTGACCATATAAAATAAATTTTACATATGATTGCAAGAAATTTTCTTAATAAAACTTCTTTTATTATTCCCGTGATGACTTCTATATCATTTTCTACTGCATAACTAGAACGTACTAATGGCCTTTTCAAAATTTTGTTACGTGATTCTTTCAATTTTAACACATCTATAGAATTTCGAGTTGCCGCCTGTGTGGTCGAGTGGTCAACGTTGTTGGCTTCGGCTACGGAGGACCCGGGTTCAAATCCTGGTACGGACAGTTTTTATAAATTGATTTTTCAATCGATTTATGAATTTCTGTTCAAAGGCATGGGTGTATGTGATGTCTTGAATTTCCCCCTCTCACCCATCCTATCCTAAGAACAGTGGGTATCGAGAGCGATTAGCTTACCACTAATCCTGTTCTAGCCTCTATCCTTCTATCCCTACTCTCTTTGGAAAAAGAGAGGTTGAGCAACTGACTAACAAACAGTTCTCGTAGAAACACTTCTGTTGAGATAAACTCCATTAGGAGTCCATATGCTCCACATTGGGAGCGGACATGGTTTAAAATAGAATTTTAGTTCTCTGCTTCCATATAGCAACTGTCTCAACTTTTAAAGCTGAAAACTGTTTCTTCATTGTTTTCGTCTGTTAGCAACAATTGTTGATTCCATGACGTACGTAAACATTAAAAAGTGGACGCAATTTTCCATGGCTCTATAAGTAAACTATTTCGGTCATCCGTTTTATTTATTTATTTAATTAACATTGTACAAGGTTGACAAATTATTAATTTAAAACTTTTACAATGGAAAAAAAAATAGTACAATTTAATATTAAAAGCAGTAGAAAAAAAAAATGGTAAGGAAGTCAACTGAGTTAGCTCCGACGAACTCTACTTTAATACATAAAAAATAGTATTCGTCGGAACTCACCCACGTCTACGTGGAATATGTCGACATCCGAAGCAATATTGTTGAACACCGTTAAAGCTCTCCCCAGTGGCATCCCCATTGGCAGGCTGGTTCTACACCTTGGTAGAACAAACAATTCATGTCCGCTAATAACACCCCCATTAAACTCGTTAATGGGGGTGGCCGACGGAATGGCAGGCATTATAATGAGTAAATAACTAGTATTGGTCAATGAATGAGTTCGTCCTTCACTGGCTACCCCAATTATCTGGAACATCTCTTCTTTGCTTACATATATTTGCCGATTTAAAAAATAGCAGCTTCTAGTCTATGATAGTAAATAGTAAAGGATACTGAAATCGTTGCAATGTACTTTGCACGTTTTTCTATTTGGGCATCTTTGATGGAACAATTTAGACCTGACCCTTTTCTGAAAAAAATTAAAAGGTAAACCAACCATAAATAAGCAATTTACAGCTTTGTAAATTTTGCACTGAGTTATTTCATTATATTTACCTAGCTCCTATAATCGGCATGTCACCCAATTTTAGCCTTTTAGCTGCCGTATATAATTAGGAGTAATTACCTAGCACGCCGGCTATAATTTGCAACTATTAATTTAATTAGTTATCGACGAGATAACTCGTCTCTGGCGTGTTGAGCACAAATTTTATTACGAGATATCTTGTCTGTTGCAGCCATGGAGTTAAAATTGGGGTGCAGGGAAAATGATTAACTAACTCTAGCACTTATTAATACTATCATAAATACAACCATGTTTTATTTTGATCCTACTTTACAAATTAGATACTATTTTGAAATTTAACACTTCAATAGTATGTTTTGTGGATAAAACAATATATGATCATGTTTTATTTGACTATTATCAAGTGTGAAATTCAATGTTGTTTTTTAAATATATTTTTTTCTTAAATTACTTCGCATTTAGGTAACCAACTGAAAGTTATCAGTTGTATGTCTGCCGGCGTGGATCATATTGATGTAAACAATGTAAAAGCACGCAAAATCGTTATTGGAAACACACCAAACGTACATAATGGCGCTGTTGCAGATTTGGCTGTGGTTCTTATGATAGGAGCCGCCAGGAGATTAACAGAAGGGATTCAACAAGTGAAATCGTAAAAATAAAATTAACATTTTTTACTGGTTATCCTATGGGTTGTGAAATAACTATCAATACTTCTCATTTTTAGGGTGTTCACTGTCAATACTGTGGAAAAGCATTATGTTCAAAAAATAAAATACTCATTTGTACTAATTCCCATTTTTATTTGATCAGCGGATAATGCTTGTCTTAATAAATAAAAGTAAGAAGGGTACTACTCATTTTTTGCCTAAGGTCACTATGGTTTTAATTTGCAATATTGTCAGTTTTCCTTCTCGATTCTTTCTGAAAATTAATAAGTATCGTCAGATTTTGAATAAACAATATTAGTTGTAAATCTGAATTTTATTTTTTATTTACAAATTCCAATCATATATTTTCTTAAAAAATAAATCCATTCGGAGAATTGATTCAGCTTAGACCTTCGGGTTTATTCAATAAGTAAGTATGCGTTTGATTGTTCACGTCAGTTAATTTTTGATAATGCAAAAAAAAATCTTCACGTTGGGAGCAATAGGCTAAAACATATTGCCAGCATTAATACTTACTCCAATTAAATAAACTTAAATTGCAGCGGGGATTGGGAAATGGGCCCACAGAAGATGCTCGGGCAAGATATAAAAGGAAGTACAGTTGGGATTGTTGGATTAGGTGGCATTGGTCTGACTATTGGAAAACGACTAAGTGGGTTTGAAGTAGGGAAAATAATCTACACTGGGCACAAAGAAAAACCTGAAGGTTAGTTAATTGTCATTCAGTTTAAAAAAGAAAAGTTATAATTTAAAAAATAATGTGGAAATAAATATCAGTGGATTGATTGAATTGACATTAATTGTCCAGAACTCCATTATAATAACATAAAAGTAGTGTATCTAATTAACAAATATTAAGAATAGATGATGGTTATTTCTGTTTTGATTGATATCTATACATCAAATTCTGGGGCTGGTGGAGCCAAGCTCCAATTTCCCTTTCATCTGGTGTATTTTTTGTTGCTTTTCCCGCGTAGCGTGTCTGCGGCAGTCATTCAGATTTTGGAGATTGGGGTTTTAGCAGATGTTGATAGCCAAACATGTGAATGTGAGGGATCGGGGGGGGGGGGGGGGGGGGGGGGGCTAAGGAGGTTTTAGTAGGACTCTCTGCGGTCGCGTTTGTGTGATTGTTATATCTATATACGAGTTCTGATGATGGGTGATGAAGAAATAGTTCTTAATATTGTTTCATAATTATTGTGAAATTAAACACTTTCCTATTTTTACCTAGAAATATCAATATGTTAAATCCTCTTACGACTGCAGAGCGAAAAATCATTTCGTGTTTATTTTTGCATAAGTACGGCATGATGATTTTTCGCCCCGCGGTCATAAAATGCCTAACATTTTAATAATATAAAAGTAAAGTTCATTCATTTCGTTTATTTATCATTTGTATCATATTTTTTTGCTAGTTATTTGTTACACAGATAATATTTCACTATGCAGTCGTAAAAGGGTAATGATCTCACACTAATATATCTCTTGAAATACAGTCAATCACCCTATAGGAGAATAGGCACCTATACAAAATTTCAGGTTTTGTTCTTTCAATTGTATTTTGTGAATTGAATGAATTTTTTTTCCGAAAAAAACATTTTTCTTTTTGCATTCACCTTTTCGCTTTTCCAGTCACAGAAGACGTCTGGCAAGGTCTGGTTAAACTGACAAATATTTTTTCAATGCACGTATTTAAATATGTATTTATAATATGATGATACATTTATGAAAATTCTAATTTGACTTTGAAAGTTTGGTGTTTTATAAAAGGATACGCTACAAGGTGAGCCGCTATACGTGGGACTGCCGCATACGCTATAGGAAACTTCTGTACGAGGGAAAAGGGGTTTACTGTACTATAATTTAATATGGATACAAATAATTTGTTTTATATTGCTGTGAATTGTTTTAAAGGGATCGAGCTAGGTGCTGAATTTGTGACTTTTGATGAACTGTTGAGTCGGAGCGATTTCGTTATTCTCTCGTGTCCATTAAATGAAGACACAAAAAACATGATGAATGCAGAAGTCTTCAAAAAGATGAAGAAGACATCGATATTGATTAATGTCTCGCGAGGGGGTAAATATGTCGACATAATTATTTACAAATGTTGGGATAAATAAATCTCTAACTGACTTATTGTGTAATACTTTTTTTTTAGAAGTGATTGATCATGATGCTTTGGTGAAAGCGTTAAAAACAAAAGAAATTTGGGCTGCTGGACTAGACGTTACAACACCTGAACCGCTACCCAAAGATAGTCCATTGGTTTCACTACCGAATTGTTGTAAGTATTATTTTGTAAAAAACTTGATAGAACCAGAACTGAGTAGGTACTGATCAGATATAACTATAGAGTATTAACTTAAAAAAAAACTGCAATATTCTTGTAGTACGACGGAACATTGGAGGTACACGGAATGATTTTACACAATGGATTTTATCAACTTTGATCGGTTTTGCAACTATCTACGTTTATTCCATACCTAAACAATTGGAAGTCGCATTGAAAATTTTCAAATGTTTTTTATAAATATATTTTCTTGACAGATCATGGGAAAAACCAGTTTATAGTCATGACAGACATAAATATCATTTTCTATACATATCTCCTTAATATTTACCGTTTTAAGACTGTAGCACAGTATTTTTTTATCAAAAACTTATCTGTTGAAATGGACAGTTAGGATTTCAAATGCCCCACATTGGGAGCATACAGCACATGTGGCTTAACAAGACTTTGAATAATGTTTCTTGAAATCAAAGTTTTTCTACAAATGGAAAAGTGTCTTCTTTTATTATTTAATAATGACTTTTGTGTTGAATTTTTTAGTTTTGACGCCACACTTGGGAAGTGCAACAGTAAATACAAGGAATGAAATGGCTCAGCTTGCAGCTCTTAATGTTGTTTTGGGGATACAGGGCGAACCTCTTTTAACACCATTTTAATTATATTAAGTTTCATGAATTATTTTTTTAACTCTTGATGGATTTGTCGTTCAAATGTTAATCAACATGTTTCTAATAAGAGACATTAAGTACACCCAGTTTCCTTTTTTGTGATTTTTTTTGCGCTATTTCGCTTTTACGTAATGTTTTTGGATGGCACCGCTTCTTTTTTTAGATTTACTAATTGTTATGCGATTTTTATGCAAAAATTCTATACAATCGATCGTTCGAAAAATCGCGATTATATGTATCTGTTTGTTAATGTATTTTTATATTAAATAAAGATTTTTTTTATCCTTGTCTGCTCCCAATGTGAAGCATATGGCCTACTTATGGAGGTATCTCGACAGAGGCTTATTCAACGAGAACTGTTTGTTACTCAGTCGCTCAACCTCACTGTTTTTCAAAGTGAGTACTAGGGAAAGAAGGATAAGGCTAGAACAGGACTAGTGGTTGACTAATCGCTATTGCTACACCCAGTTATTGAAGGATTAGAAGGATGGTAGGAGTGGAAATAATGTGAATTGACATCACAAGCACCTAGTCTTCGATCATAACTTTGAATGGAATAATTCTCAAATTCACCATGATCTTATCGGGAATCGAACCTGAAAGCCGTAAGATCTGCGTGATCGGTAGAGCAAGCTCTAACCAACTGAGCCACAGCAGGCGGAATTAATGGTTAATCGTTATATATGAAAAAAAATCTTTTTTTAGCGAATTCAAAGAGGAAATTTTAGTTTTTTGGTAACAATTTACTAAATTAAATGAAAGTAAGGTTTTGTACACAATGTTTTACAAGTGTTTATTTTTTGGATTAATAAAATAAGTTTTTATCATTCTTTCACGTCTTATGTTTATTTTAAAATATATAATCAAATTTTATAGCTTTGTTATTTAAATAATTGTATCAATATAAATGAACCTACATGCCTATTAGAATTTGACTATAGTGCAGTTTTAGAAAGTGTGGAATTGCAAGCATCAGCTATTATACTTTGACTGAAGTAAAAGCAATGTTTATGATACACCATAGTATTCTCTCTATTTTCATGTAAAAACAAAGCATTACAAGCGCATTTAGTTATTATCTATAGAGATGTGGTTAGCCTAAATTGATAACACTGTCTGAATAATTTGAGATAAGAATACTTGCATACTGCATTTATAAACAAGAAAAATATTTCATCAGTCATTTCATTCGAAGAATCAATTCATTTAAAGTAATGCTATGCTCAAGAATTAAAAATAATGGCATTAAATAAGACAGTTTTAGTGAGCAGTTCAGAGTTTCCAGAAATTGGCATGCAAATACTACGAGAAAAGTAAGATTTTTAAATAATGTTTCTTCTGTCTCTTTACTTCTAAGTATGTTCATTAAAGTGTCTCTTTTATTGTCTCTCAGTTAAAAAAATGATTATCGTAATAAGCATTTATTTTCTGAAAGGCATACCTAGTTTCAATTATAGTTTCGTCAACAAGAAAAACTAAGACGGTATTGCCGCTGAAATAATCATAAATTTGTAAAAATACGAATGTAAAATATTATATGAGAATACATGGAGACCATCAAAAACATTCAACAGTCTGAATACGAATTAAGGAATAACTAAAAAGACTTCGTTGTTGAAGCAATATTTTCAATTACCTTTTTTCAAACTTTATTTGAGGTGTCAGATAATTCAAACCAAAACCAATGGATTTGACATAGAGGCAATGGACGACTTTAAAAAAGAAATTGAAGAATTAATTCCCGGTGTCGACGGCATTATATGGAGAACTAGATTGCATCTGGGGAGTGAGCTATTAAATAAAGCAGGTTTGCAAAATATTTGGGATAACATATTGGGATAAATTTTTAGTTTGATATTTTTATATACTTTCACTTCTAGTGAATTGATAGTGTTCAACACTATCAATTTTTCCAAAAAATTTCATGTGATTTTTTAGAGTCTAATTTTTAAACAATATTAATGGATTATAAAAAAGCGTTATTCTGGTGAAAAATTTATAAATATTCCATGAGTTCTCTGATCTGTAAATCTTTTTATATTAATATTTTCATATGTAGGTGGTCAACTCAAGGTGATCAGTGTAATGGCTGCAGGTGTCAATCATATTGACGTGAATGAAGTAAAAACGCGTAAAATTGCTATAGGAAACACCCCAGAGGTACTGAATGGCGCTGTCGCAGACATGGCTGTAATGCTGATGATTGGTGCCGCAAGGCGTATAATGGAAGGGATTCATCAAGTGAAATCGTTAGTTGTCTTACTTTGATAATAAATTCAGCACATAAACCATCTTATGAAGACTATCCTTCATGTGTATTGTTGTTGATGCTATAATATCCATCATGTGTTAATTTGTACAAACAGTACATTTTAGTTCAAATAGCTTAGTTTTTTAGATATTTAGTATCCATGTTATTGGAAATCGTACAAAAAATATTTGAATAATATTGCATGTTACACTTGTAAATATGATATATATCGTCGGTATACTGGCAGAAAACGTTACGTCAAAAATGTGTGTTTTGAGTTATGAATTCAGATCGATAGATTTAAACACGCTTAATAGTAAAAATAATAAAACATTTTTAGTACTTTTTCCACATCAAATTTATTAGATCAGGACCGGTTTCGCTCATGATGAGCATTGTCAACTGATAAGAAAAAACAATAAAACAGTGATATTTATACAAAAGTTAAGTGATAAAAACAAGGTATGACAAACAATTGGTATTACAACCAAGCAAAAGAATTGAAGTAAAATACAAGGAAAATAAACTATAAATAAAAAGTTGAAGACCACTTAGCAATGAAACTATTATGACAAAAACCAATTAGGTATGAATTATCATTACCAAAGTAAAAACCAACAATTAGTGTATATAATAAATAATCTTAATGTCTGTCAACCAAATTGAGTTTGGAAAATCCAGTAGAGTTTAATCCAGCAAAATTGATTCCTGCGAAAAGAATAAAGGCAATATCAATTCTTACAAAATAAAAGCAAACTGAGAAAATTTAAATTCTAAAGAAATAAAACAGTACAAAAAAGGAAATGTAATAGGCTAGAATTATGTTAATGAAACGGATATAACAAGGGTGATGATGCAAATACAAGCTGTTCATTTAATAAATTAGAGTCCGGCAAGAATTTATGTCTATTTATTTCTAAGATCTCTTGTTTATCAAGTTTTAAAGATTTATTGTTAACATGCAAGATTTTAAAGTTTTTAGAGATATCAAATGTATGCTTATTTAGGAATAAATGGTTCCCAAATGAAGATAATTCATTCCCTTTACGTGAGCAGGCTAGATGTTCTTTAAATCTGATATTAAAAGCTCTTCCCGTTTGACCAATATACCTGGCTCCACAAGAATCACAATCAATTAAATATATGCCACTTTGATTAAGAATGTTGAGTTTATCTTTAGAATTTACTAAAATGCGTTGTAAGTTAAAAGAATTATAAAAAGTGACATTAAAAAGGTTTTTGTTGAATTTCCTTGAAATCTTTTCTGAAACACTACCCAAGTAGCTCAATTTCAACCACTGTTTCTCAACAGCTGGTGCATTAATCAACAAACTAGAGCTAACATTTAGCAAAGCTAGTTTTTTGTGTTTTTTAAATAAAAGACGATCTATTAAATCCGAATCATAACCATTATTCATCGCAATTTGTTTTATCGTATTTAACTCAAGATCATAACTAGCTTTAGTCATCGGAATCAACAAGAGACGATGAATAAAGCAATGAAAGGTTGCTAATTTATGCGAGATATGATGTCTGGAAGAATTGTTAATGATGTTATCGCTGTATGAATCTTTTCTAAATATACTGAAACAATGCCGATTATTAATAATCTCGATCGTTAAATCCAAAAAGTTTATTTTATTCAACCCCAACTCCATTGTAAATTGAATATGCGGGTTAACGTTATTTATAAGTTTTAAGAATTGATTAAGTTGTCTCTCTGTACCTCCCCAAAGTACTAAGATGTCATCTACGTATCTATACCAGTAAATGACATTTATAAAGAGATCAAAATTACTGATTTTAGATTCTAAAAAATCCATGAAAAAATCAGCTAAAATAGGAAAATGTATAAATATGTATAGGCTAAAATGTATAAATATCACTGTTTTATTGTTTTTTCTTATCAGTTGACAATGCTCATCATGAGCGAAACCGGTCCTGATCTAATAAATTTGATGTGGAAAAAGTACTAAAAATGTTTTATTATTTTTATTATAATGCCATTCCACCAAGTATTGACAGTGAACACCTTAAAAGTGACGCTTAATAGTCACAAAAAACAAGCTGACTCACATTACATTAATTTGTTTTGATATTTAAAGAAGTTATATGAAAGCAATATAATAAAAAGCAGTAGTAATATGTATCTCTTGAAGCTCGTTTTCAAGTTTAAAGCATTTTTCTCTTCTCCTTCGGGGCCTAGTTAATAATCCTGAAATTCTGACTATTAATTTACATGCTCCCAATTTATTCTTACGTGGGCGAAACTATGACCAAAAACTTTTGTTTCTAAAAACTTATAACTCATTGCCTAGAGAAGTGGACATTTTTAGTGACAGTATTTGTGAACTGTTTGTTAAATTTTACTATTTTATTTCTTGATTTTGATTTATTATGTAGTTTTATTTTATATTTTGTCTCATTATATTTGTCAAGTACATAGCGAATTGGCGTCAGCTGTACTATGTCATGTATTATACTTTTATTTTTTAACAATAAATAAATATGAACTTAATATATTTCACTTTTAAGGTGTTTACTGTCAATACTTGGTGGAAAGGCATTATAATAAAAATCTTTTATTATTTTTATGAATATATTTCATTGGCAGTTATTACTGGTAGGAAACTAAGTATAACTTAATGCTTTTTAGCTGTACAGATTTCTTATTTCTACAGCTACCCAATGACGATTAGACAACTTAACGTTTTGGAGCTGGTCAATTGTAGTTCAATTATTTGTCTTATTACCTATTAGTAGCCTTGCTACATGATATTTGAAAAAGTCAATTATCTCAAAATAAGGTTTTTTTTACTAGCAAAGGGTTGCCAGAACTCACTTTTTTCTGGTGTCCAAAGATAATTTTCCAGCATCTTGAGGGCTATGCTCAATATTATGATAATGCATAGTGGAACATTGTACTTATTTAACCCATTACGTATGGATAACGTGTGACGTGCTACGCATGCAGATCAATTTTAGTGGGTTCAAATATTTTTTCATCTATTGTTTTCCGAAAAATTGTTTTTAAGCAAATTCAAAATAATACATACCTGTTTTGATTTTTCATTTATACGGTGTATTCATACTAAAGAAGTAACTGGCTCTTCCGCTTGTTTGTACCTAGAAGTGTTTTCTTTTATTTGCGTTTAATTCAAGATCACTTTGTATTTATATGTTTATTTTAAAAAGTTTAAAAAGTTATATTACAGAGGGAATTGGATAAAAGGGGCCCAAAATATACTCGGACCGGATATAAAAGGTAGTACAGTTGGGATTGTTGGATTTGGTGGTATTGGACAAACCATTACACGAAGACTGAGCGGGTTTGAAGTAGGGAAAATAATCTACACTGGGCCTAAAGAAAAGCCTGAAGGTTTGTAAACACTTGGTAATCTTTGAAAAAAATTGCACGTAATTGTCAATGTATAGACGCACTAAACTTTACTATACAAATGTTTTGTAAAATACAATCAAATGTATTAGTGGCAGACTAGATGACTAGTTATTAATTAATTATTAATTTGACAAAGAATTTATGTAAAATCATTATGTTTACAACTTGATAAATGTTTTGTCAAAAGGATGTAAGCTGCATATGCCGAATTAATATAAAAAAATTAGCTTTTAACCCGTTCACAGCTAGAAAAAAAATAAGGTATTTTGCCCTGTAAGCTAGCAATTTTCTAAAAACTAATAAAGGAAAAATTAATATTCATTTTGTGAGTCCTTAAGAGATGTCAGACCCTTTTTCAATGATGCAAACTCTAAAAAATATTTATTGACGTCGTAATAATGACAACACACTGGGGGGTAGCGTGTGTGGTTAGTAGGTATGCGACATACCGGTGGGTCGTTAGCTTTAGAGTGGTTAAGCATGAAAAAGAAAGGAGTTTGAAAATTGCGACTAGGAAAAATGACTTACAGAAGTTTTTGTTAAACAACTAATTAAATTAATATGAGATTGAGTAAATAAAACACCAGTTTATTGGTCTTCGTATATTTCAAAATTGTGTATATTTAATATTTTGACTTTGGCCTAAAATCATCAAAAAACATTTTTGTCCAATCTGAAAAATTATTTCTGCGTGCATGCTCCTATTGCATTTCTACATTTGTTATGAAATTACTGTCCTAAAAGTTATATTAACTTTGTATGGAATGTTAACCATTTATTGAAAAATAAAATAAAAATTCAGAATTTCTTTGAGAAGTAAACTGGAAAGTTGTAGTTTCTTTTCGGTAACTTTCTAAGGCAAAATGGAAGATACATTATTTATATATATTCTTTTAAAATAGAATAAAAAATCATTAGTTTGCGATAGTATTTATAGAAACATTATGTCTTGTCCCAAGAATACATTTCTAAGGGTGTAATAGAAATATTCTTTACGATTATTTCTCTCAAAGATCTTCTCTAATGTATTGGTATATTTTAATGTATTTGTACATGATGAAATATAATTTTAACACGAAACTCATTGAGACAATAAAAAGATACAAAGCTTTGCTATGGAAGAGATGAAAATCAAAACATATAAGCATTGTATTACTGTCAAAATTGTTTTTAAGGTGACAAGCTTGGTGCTGAATTTGTGACGTTTGATGAACTTTTAAATCAGAGCGATTTCGTTATCCTCTCATGTCCGTTAAACGATTCTACAAAAAACATGATGAATGCGGAAGCATTCAGAAAGATGAAGAAGACTTCGATATTAATAAATGTTTCTCGAGGAGGTAAATACCTTGTTTATCTTCATAGAAATTGGCATAAATAAATCACTTACTGACTTATTGTTTAATGCTTTTGCTTAATAGGAGTGATTGATCAGGATGCTTTGGTGATGGCATTAAAAACAAAAGAAATTTGGGCTGCAGGACTAGATGTTACGATACCCGAACCGTTGCCTAAAGATCATGCATTGGTTTCATTATCAAATTGTTGTGAGTGTTATTCTTCGAAATACCAAACTACACAATGCTTTACCCCATTATTATTTAGTTGTACACGTTCAAATCATCAAAAACTTTTATCATTAACTCTTTACACCGTGTCATGGTTAACATACAAATATCATGCAATATTATTTCAAAAATGTTTTAATAGATCATTATGCATACTTTATTCATTGATTTCATTTATTGTATGTTACAGTTTTGACGCCACATTTAGGTACTGCAACTATTAATACCAGAAATGAAATGGCTCAGCTGGCAGCTTTGAATGTAATACTGGGATTACAGGATGAACCCCTCCTAACGCCTATATAAAGAAATAAGTAAAGCATCATGGATTGGTCTTTCTAAGTGATTTTATTATCTATGTTGTTATTGATTCATTTAAATTAACTAGATCTGAAACAGGAACAAAGCCAATCCTTCGTTTAAATATAAATATTGCGAGAAGCACACCGCTTATAGGTTTGCTCAGTTCATAAAACATACTCGGCATCATCGATCCAAATTAATCTCTGTGGATGATTATTTTCATATTTCTTTCACACAATTGTTTTTATCTCTTGTTATTACTATTACTCAATTTTCTATAAATAACTAATTGTTACCGGTATCGATTTATATTTTCATTATTTGTTAATTTTTGCGATGAATGAAACCAGTCTTGACCTTTATTAAAAATGTGAAATAAGTACAAAAAAGTGTTTTATTTTAAAAAAATACTTAGGTTAAGGAAGGGATTCAGTGTAATAAAAGTTTTAATATTTCATTTATTTAAAAAAAAATTGTTAACAGAAATTTGAAACTTAGTTAATGGACATAAACAACTTTTATCAGAATATCGATACTTTGATGAAACTGATAAGAACAAATTATTATTTAAAAACCATATCTCAGTTGATATAGAGAGCTAAAAACCAGTTTCTAGATTCCTCATCAAACTAAATTCTCATATCAAGTATTTGAGGAAGTTTGCTTCTGTCTTTGTGTTCATGATAAAAATGCATAACTGAAGATTTTAAATTATGACTAGCTTTATTTTGATTCATAATTTTCAGGTTTTTTTTCTCACAAGACATTAATGTTTAATTCTAAGAGTTTTGTGATAAATTTCTGTGCAACGCTTTTAGACAAGACTATATATATATTATGTATGAGAATGTATAATAACTAAGATGCTTCGTGTAGCATCCATGTTAGAAACTATAAACAGTTTATTTCAAAAACAATACAGAGATAAAACAAATTTATTTGGCAGAGTTGGTGCACATATTATAATCCACTAATTTACCTTTCTAGAACTGTCAAGGATTTCAAAATACATATATGTATTTCGTTGATGTGATCCACCAAAAGTTTATTCGTAACACACTGTTTGTTTAAGTTTTGATTTTAATATACATAAGCATTTAGTAAAACTTTAAAACTTCAGTGTTGTTGTATATGATTGTAGATTTACATATTTTTTTTAGCTAATTTATTTTACTATCATTATCAATTGAGATTAAACATATTTTAGCTCAAGTATTTTTTAAAATATTGTCTTAAGCTAGTTAATAATATTTTATGAAGAAACTTTCATGATTCAGTAACTGCCAATTTCAAGTCGTTTAGAAGTGGATCAATGTGTTCTTCGAGGGACATTATGTGTCCCGTATTACAATTATCGCTACCGATAAATGTCAACACCAATGGAAGTTTATTGATCTGTATCACCTGAAAAATATCAAATACTATATTAAAATGCAGTACCTATATAAACTCTATGGATTTAGCGGTAGCTTTATGAAAATACATTGACAATACAAACTTAGATTTGATAACTTATTCCACTGAAAGATTTAAATAAATTAAAAACGAAAAATACTTTTCCAATAATATAGCTATATATAAAGGTAATATAAAATATGATTCGATAACTACGTTATTCCACTGTGTGTGTAAGTAATTGTGACACGTGTTTCCCCTTTTTCGATAATAACCTTCAGACTAACTCTACCATAGAAAGTAGAAAGCAAAAATTTCAACTGTCATTTTGTAATTTATACATTGAGAATGAGATTGGATATATATTTTTTTCTTATCCAATGTCCGCTCTCAATCTGAAGCCTGTGGCCTCCTAGTGAAGGTATCTCAATAGAAGATTTTCTACGAGAACTGTTTGTTACTCAGTTGTTCAACTCCTCTTTTTTTGAAGACAGTAGGAATCGAAGGATAGGGGCTAGACCAGGCGTGGGGAACTTGCGGCCTTTTGGCTACTCTGGTGCGGCCTTCTGACCAATTCTGTAAATTTTTGTAAATTCTCGTCATGTTCTGACTGTAAATTCCTGTTTCCGGCCAAAGATTCCCTAGTCAATGTTTACTGCGGCCTTATGTCGAATCAGAAAAATGAATGCAGCCTTTAGAGAATAAAAGGTTCCCCACCCCTGGGCTAGACAAAACTAGTGGTTGACTATTCGCTCTCGCTACGCCTTGTTGTTTTAATTTTTAAACATTACAAACAATCACCCATACTTTCAAATCAATTGAAAAAATGCTGTTCGTACTGGAACTCGAGCTCGTGAGATCCATCATGGAAGCCAACGACAAGGGCCACTGCGCCACGAACTTTATCATCAATCAACATCTTTAAAAAAAAATAGCCTTAAGAAGCTTCTAAAAGAGGCAAAACACATGTTACAATTAGTAACACAATCAATGGAATAACAAAGTTATATTACCTTTATAGACCAGCTGCAATATTGGAAAAGTATTTTTTGTATTTTAATTTTAAAAACTCTTAATTACCAATGTCTCTGATGTATACAACATCATACACTTCATAAATATGAAAATGGTATGTTAAGTAATAGGGCCCATACACCTAGGAACAAAGGTCCCGAGACATGATCCTGAACATCTACGTAATGTCTCAGGAACTATGTTCCAGAACAAGTTCTTGAACACACTAGTGGTCACAGAAACGTCACCCGTTGAGGTTATGGTCAGTGGTGCGTCCAAAAGAACGTTATTTGATTTTATTAGATGCAAACAATGCGAGTAAAGTTAGTTATTAATGTTTATAAGCTTTCTACAATGAAAATACAATTATTTTATCCACGATTAAAGCTTATACCATAGATAATTCCAATATAACTTATTATTATCTATGGTTTATGGTGACAACCGTCACCATAGGAAGACATTTTAAAGTTGAAAATAGATCTCTAAAATGACGTCCGATGAGTTGATGTATCCCACAATACGTTACAGCTTTGGTATAAAGTCATGACGAAATATACTTTGATAGTTCGTCTACAGCTGCACGCGCAGCACACATGTTCCTTGGGTTCCGCGTTTGCGCACGCGTCCAGACCATGAACATGGGAACCTATCTCGGGTCATGTGAAATGTTCCACGATACGGTGTGAACACGTGAACTTTGTGTTCCAAGAAATTTTCTGGAACCATGTGTTCCTAGATATGTGGCTACCTTTATTCACAGAAAGCTAGTTTTGTTATTATCATATGGGGTTGAGTGATTGAATCACAACCAGCAGTCGCTAAATGTGACACACAACTTAAACTAAAACAAAACGAGGTTGATGATTATAGTTGTCCCTACACCTTGATTGTATAAATTTTATATATCGTTTAATTTATTTCTTTGGTATTCTTTAAAAGTGAATGAAGCTTGTTATTTTTATTTAAATGAAGATCAATTCAAATTTCGGAAGCAACTATCCGACAACCTATACATGATTAATTCATAAATATGGCAATTTAAAAACGTTAGCATCAATTTCACAATTATTTGAAAAATTCGTTACTCTTCAGCTTGAGAGAATTCAATAATCGTGAATTCATAAGTATGACTGGTGTAGTCACAATAAGCCTTTTCATTTAACCGTTGCTTACTTGCCTTAGATGTAAGTCTGATATTCTCTACATCGGGAGCGATGTTCCCTCTAAGGCAAGAGGTTAGCTGCGCGTAAATTTCAAAGGCTGCGCAGAGGTTGCGCGGACTGATCAAATATGATAGAGAGAACGTTGATTGGGAGTAATCATGGTGAAAAATGAACATTGAATAGTAACACAAACATACCTGATAATTAGAATACATGCAGATTACAGATTTGTTTTTTCCTAATCCCAGTTTACTTCCTTGATCAGTCGCCATACCAAATGTAGATATGAAATTTGGCCTCAAAGCCGGCTGTGGGGCTCTCTCTGTGGCAACTCTTACAAGCGGAACTCCATCCCGATCGGTTATCAAAATACAATGCAATCCATTTACCCTGAAGGAAAAATTGCATGTCAAGATCAATGTCATCTCTTAGCGAAGAAGAGAGGTTAGCTGCGCGGAAAAATTCAAAGGCTGTACAGGTTATTGAAAAAAAGCGTGGCATAATTTTATTCTTTTTGCAAACATCAATGTCACACTTTGTGTAAAATATAGTGTTATTTGTTTTTCTTTGCATTACTAATTATTTAGAGAAATATATGTATTTTTTTTTACCCCGGTCAGCTCTTAATGTGGAGCATATGGCCTTCTAATGGAAATATCTCTACAGGTTTTTTCTATGAGAACTGTTTGCTACTCAGTCGCTTAACCTCTCATTTTCCAAAAAGAGTAGCAGGGATAAGAGGATAAGGCTAGGACAGGACTAGCGGTTAACTAGTCGCTCTGGCTACTCCCAGTTATTGAAGGATCGAAAGGGTGGAAGGAAATTTTCAGACATCACAAACACCCATGCCTTCAATTAGAAATCGATAAATCGACTGAAAAATGCTGTTCATACTGGGACTCAAATCCGTGAGATCCGGCACGAAAGCCAACAATGCTAACCGCTGCGCTGCGCCATAGGACCAAACAATATATGTATTAAAACATTAAAAAATAACAAAATGTTTTTTTTTTTTGATAAAATAAAATCAAGCCCAAATTAAGAAAAAATAGCCAGAAAGAAACAAATTACCAATCGCCAATAAAGTTATTAACATGTTTCATAAGTTTATTTGAAATTTAAAAATTTTGCACACAATTTCTAACTATTTACTTACAAGTATATGTTATATTATATACTTCATCTATTTAAATCAATTTCTTGTTCTGATAATAGGAAAAATATAATTCTACTTAGAATATCTAAATATGCAATCTGTTATTCATTTCGGAAATATCAAAAAAGCTCAACGATGAAATCGAGTTAACCGTATTACGAAATATTTATGCAAAAATTAGTCACCATATTTTAAATTTATTCTATGGTTTGTTCTAATAAGTTACATTTGGCATTTTATGTTGACATTCTCATACTGACACTGTAGGTAATTTTGCCATAAGCCCTAGCACGGACTATTGGGGCGAAAAACTTCACAGACTAAGCTAAAAACAACGCCACGATTTAAAATATTCATTGAAGCATCCCGGAAACACGTTAAAATCACACATTATTATGAAGAACACTGATAAATAAATTGGTAAATATGTCATTCAGTAGCACCAAGTAGCACCGACTATTGCGGCGAAAAACTTCACAAACTGAGCTGAAAACAACGCCACGATTTAAAATATTTTATTGAGGGCTTGATAATCGCGTTAAAACCACACGTTAAAAAGAAGAACACTGATAAATTATACGTAATACGAAATCTTCGCCTCCAATATTCGCAATGGCCGCGCGCGCGGCAATAGTCGAGGTGCTACTAAATGACATATTTACCAATTTATTTATCAGTGTTCTTCATAATAATGTGTGATTTTAACGTGCTTCCAGGATGCTTCAATGAATATTTTAAATCGTGGCGTTGTTTTTAGCTTAGTCTGTGAAGTTTTTCGCCCCAATAGTCCGTGCTAGGGCTTATGGCAAAATTACCGCATATTTACCCTGAATTTGATTAGTATTGATAAAATTTTCTGGTTCCTCGTAGAAATTAATAAAATTATTTAATTATAAACGAGTCAATACACTTAAATAGAAGTCATCAGCATTACAGTACCATATAATGATGTCATGTAAAAAGAGCGGTTTGCTTTCAATTCGGGTGGCATGTGTAGTGTTATCAAAAAACATTCGGTGTGTAATATTTGTGATTCTTAGAATAAAAATACAGAGCACCAACATTACACTGGCTATAATTGAGAAAAAAAAAGGATAACCTGTCGAGCAGCTGATTCAAATATTTTCTTAGTTCTTCCGCCATATCATTTCCTCTGTTGTCAAATATTTAAATGACAATTTTGCAATTTAGGGACAATGATTACTTGACAATCTTGACAGATTGATAGATTGACAGATATTTCAGTCTATGGCTTTTTCTAAAATGTCTATCATAATAATAGACAATAATTGTCAATTTAAATGTTGCTAGGTTTTTAATTATAAAAGTGAGTAAATAGGTAATACCAATTATAAGGTCAAAATTGGCAGTGATCGCGAGTTTCTGAACAAAGACCGAGGTCTTCTATTTCTTTAACATCTTGGACCTAGGCCAGTAAACAAAATATAAAGTTAACTGATAAAAAATAGTTTGTGTTGTGAACCTTGTGATGGTGAGGAAAGAGATTAATTTATTATAAAGACAACATAGTGTGTCGCATACCAGCATTTATTAGAACGTTCTTTTACGTTTGTGTATAGTTTAAAAATGACTATAATCACTTCATTTGATATTGGTTAGCTAGGTTCGGAAAGTCACTGTCTGAAATAAAATAACATAAAACTTTAACTGAAAACAAACGTAATTTAAGAAAAAATATATTATGGTCATATGATTCTTTATCCAATAATTTTGAATTAATTGAAGATGTTTGGCCCTATTTTTTTTAAAGATACTAATTTAAACAAGTTACTTCCAATGTTCTTGTGACGATGTGTAGGCCATTTTGATATATTCACGCCGCTTAGTTTAATTTATGTTGTTTGCCCGAAATAAAATACAGTATGAGGTAAAAGTATGCATAGTAATAAATCAGGGGTTACCAAGCCCGTGCCCGCGAGTGCCATGGCACCCGTCGAGCGATTCCAGCGCGTCCGCTAATTTGGCCAAATCGTTAAATTCCTGGGATTTTGGATTTCAAACTCTCGGAAGAGCTAAAAAAATGAGTCACGCTGATAACTTGGGCAAATCAGCAAATTCCCGGGTTATAAATAACCTAAAAAAATGTGGTGCTCGCCGCCCTACCAATATTTTAGATTGCGCTCTAGGGTCCAAAAAGGTTGGTAACCCTTGTAGTAAACAATTACCAATACATTAGCATTTCCAAATATTATGATAATATTTAGATTTGTAAATATAAAAATTGTTGTTATTTAAATGCCTACACGGTGAAATATTCGTAAGAAGTTGATATAAAATAATTTATAAATGCATTTTTATATTAATACAATAGTGAATTTAATTACCAAGCGATACAATCACTTATGAATATCAAGCGCTTGTGCAAATATGCAGTCGTCTTGAGAGCATAATATTTTGGTCTCTAATGGTTGTGAAACTGGTTTGACGTTTGCCGTAAAAGAACATTCCTCAAGAAAATTGTAAATGTCTACATGACTACAATGTCAGCTGAGTGGTGATGGAGACGTTGTTGAAATTGGTTGAAATGTGCAGTCATTTTTATACAGTTATTTACATTTTTGTGTTTATTTCGGGGTGATCGATGTTTCGTGTGTTGGATTTTTTAAACATTACTCGGCTCAAATTGTTTATAATTGCCGCATATCGAACTTAAATTGAATGTGTTTCACAAGGACATAATTATTTTCAAAGTATGTGCAACTGTGTGTGCCTCTGGGAATGAGCTGTTTATTGGATTAATACAGATTTAAATGGAATCTTCCGATAAAATTCAGGTAGGAATTGAAAACCGTTTATCTCAAGATATTTTTCCGTTCATTATAGTATGTTATATTTCCCAAAAATGATACAACCTAACACATACCTACGCTCATTGAAATCGTTTACAACAATTATACTAATAAAAACAATAATCCTTTGTACTTCATTCCACTTTATTTAATATGTCAGGACCGGTTTCGCTCATTGCGAGCATTGTCAACTGATAAGAAATATAATTTAACAATGCTATTTATACAAAATTGAAAAGTTATACACAACAGTTGGCATTGAAAAGAAATTGCCAATTACATTAAAGTGATTCTAAAATAACACAAAATTAAAATGTTCAACACAACTAACATATAATTAAAAAGTCATCCCAGATTCATAAATTCAGAATGCGATTGAAAGTAATTACAAACATAATTAAAATTTGGGAAATTTTTGACAAAGTGATAAAATGTTACAATAATAAAGTGAATATGCTTAATGATATGAATATGCTTAATGATAGTTTTATGTTTTCCCCGCTTCCAAGTAGTTGGTGTGTTCATTCATCACTTAAACAAAATCGACAGCCAGGAAGATTCTGAAAAACAAATTTTTCAAAGACCATATCAATTCTAACAAAAGAAATCTATATTTATTTTTTATTTTTTTTAATTTATATAAAAGAATAGTTAACAAGGGCTAATGCAATGGATAAAGTAACGGGGAACTAGCAAAAATTATTTGATCGTTTAAAAGATCTGAATCACTTTATCCATTGCATTAGCCCTTGTTAACTATTCTTTTATATAAATTAAAAAAAAATAAAAAATAAATATAGATTTCTTTTGTTAGAATTGATATGGTCTTTGAAAAATTTGTTTTTCAGAATCTTCCTGGCTGTCGATTTTGTTTAAGTGATGAATGAACACACCAACTACTTGGAAGCGGGGAAAACATAAAACTATCATTAAGCATATTCATATCATTAAGCATATTCACTTTATTATTGTAACATTTTATCACTTTGTCAAAAATTTCCCAAATTTTAATTATGTTTGTAATTACTTTCAATCGCATTCTGAATTTATGAATCTGGGATGACTTTTTAATTATATGTTAGTTGTGTTGAACATTTTAATTTTGTGTTATTTTAGAATCACTTTAATGTAATTGGCAATTTCTTTTCAATGCCAACTGTTGTGTATAACTTTTCAATTTTGTATAAATAGCATTGTTAAATTATATTTCTTATCAGTTGACAATGCTCGCAATGAGCGAAACCGGTCCTGACATATTAAATAAAGTGGAATGAAGTACAAAGGATTATTGTTTTTATTAATATAATGCCTTTCCACCAAGTATTGACAGTGAACACCCTAAAAGTGAACAATTATACTGTCAAAATAATTTGTAGAATCCCTGTCATCTTTAATTAAGTTCAATTTCATCAGGCTTTTATGACCATTCTTTTTTTAAGGGATTAGTTGATCTTGCATTTATACGACAAGAATACTGTTATGTATCTTTTAATGATCTGTCACTTCGTCGGAAGTCGTGATTTGTGCCATCTTTATTTTTGTTTTGTTAGATATGTCATTATTTTTGGCAAATAATGGCCGATTGAACACATTTTCTTGAATATTTTAAATATGATAGGTATAAACATGTATTATTATTGTCAAATGTTTTTGATTCTGCAGTAATTACTATTGTATTGTAACATGCCTATCGATAGTATTGGTATTACTTAACCACGTTCAACGAATGCATATTTATTTACTTAATTAAGTTTTGTTCGATGGTAAATGGGAATAAAAACAAGCAATAAAAATTGTTCAAATACCAAAAAACTGTTGTCAGCCCAAATGTTGATTGGAACGTAAGTTGTGTGGGCAAGAAATGTTAACATGAGTAATGGAAAAGTTACTTTCTTGGATTCTTTTGATTTAGATCCTGTTTGTTATCAAGGTTATCTTTCGGAAGGCACCGATTCGTTTAATTTACTTTTGTGTTTAGATAGATAAATCTTAGAAATATAACATGCAATGAAAAGTGTGACGTAGCAGGCAGAGGCGTGACTAAAACATTGGGGGCCCGTAAAAATGTTCAGTTACATATTTTGAAGCATGCCGGATTTCGGTAAACAAGTAAATGAATGCGCCATTGTCAAATAATCTTTAAATAACGATAAACTTAAAAATGAAAAAGAAAAACTAATGTTTACTATTAAAGCAGGTATCTCGGCGTGTCCTGTGTTCATCCTCTAGTTACACCGCCTGTTTCAGGTTCGCGTTATGTTGTTACTACGAAATTTTCAGTTCGCTTAGGTATCACAAAAATTAAGAAGTTTTTTTTAAATTTAAACTCTTGATTTATTTGCAGTGGCAAAACTAGGGGTTCAAATACACTAGAATTGTTAAATATTCTTAAATGTCGATGATGATTTCAAGACTTCAAAAAATATAAAACGTTTCTAGAACTAATAATGTTGTATACAAATTGAAGAGTTTGCAGGAGGGGTGGGGGAGCTTAAACATTTCTCTATAGCAGCGCCCGGCAACCTATGTCATGCGTGCCAACGGTATTACATTTTTTAGATTATCTAACCCACGGTTTCTCAACTGGGGGGCACAGAGAAAAAATAATTTTAGGGAACCACGGGCAAATCCATAAACTCACAGGTTTTTAAAATCAAACAAAAAAAAGAGAGAGAGACCTAAAAAAAAGATCTTACGTCTTTTAACTTTTGGAAATTCGAAAATTCCTGGGTTTTTGAAGTTGGCCATCTAGGAATAGTTAAAAAAAGGTCTCGCGCCTTTCCATTTCGGGAATTCCGCAAATTCATGGGTAAAATTTTGAAATCTGCTATCGAGAAATTTTTTTAAAGGAGTGAAAATTATTTCAGAATCTTTCAATCCCCGAGTCTCAAAAAACTTGTACGGGTTGGTGGCCACGAAAAAATACGAGACTCAAAAGGAGCCACGGGCCCAAAAAGTTTCAGCAACTATGATTTATCCCGTGGTGGGGAACCTTTCCTTCTCTAAAGGCCGCATTCTTTTTTTTGTTTAAACATAAGGCCGCAGTAAAGAAAACGTTGACACCTCCCCTCCCTTTTTTTCGACTGTCGAACATATGATGGGTTGATTACGCTCTTTTTCCAAACGCTTGTGTATAATCTTATGCTCAAAGTGAATATTTTGATAAAGTCGAAAGGCCGCATCAGAATAGCCAAGAGGCCTCAGGTTCCCCTCCAATGATCTAGCCAAATCAAACTAAAAAATTCGAGGTATTTCACTATTGAGCTCGTGTGTCGATGCTTGATATGTATTTTTTTTATAAAAGAATGAAACTATGAAATTAAAAGAATTACATTCAAGGATACCCCACTCCTCATCACTTCTCTATGGGATGAGATAAATGACTATACCAACGAACACAGACACGTTTTTCCTCATTGCATTAATTAATGTTTCGGATCGCTCAATATAACCCAATGACCAGTCGATGGCGTTGATCTTTAACTGTCATCTCGATGTCGGGATTCCCAATAATTGCTGTATCAAATGTCTTCCGCATTTTTATCGCTGATTGCTGAGATTGAAGAATACAGCGGCTTGAAACCTCCTTTGTCATTCGGATGAGGGTGATTCGATGAACTTTGATTTTATGTTCGCAAATGATTAGTTGGTTGAAATACACTCAATTATTTTTTAACACGGTATATACGTTACAAAAAAAGACCGTGTAAAAACGTGACAGAATTCATTGAAAAATTGTAGATCGGTTTTCGGAATATACGAAAAACCGTGTTGTTTGAAAAAAGAGCAACATTGTGGTATATAAAATCGTGTAAACAATATATAGAGACTCAATAAAGAAATTACACATATTATCATCTCTGTTTGATTATATATAGGGACTTTTATGGGGGATTGGACATAAATCGCTTTCATCGCTAGAAATGTATGACACGTCTATTGTGATAGGATCTAATGAAGCCTCTTGTTTGATATTATTGATTTTTTTTAAATCCGTTATTCGTTTCTGTGTTTTTTTTGTTTCTGTGAATGGTGTTAGAATAAATAATTTGTGTAAAAATATAGTATTTTGTTCTTTTTAGTGAACTGTGTTACTCCAAAACTTATGAATAAAATGACATTTGAATTGAAAATGACGGCGAAATAAATGAAATTAATGCTGTGGATACAATAATAAATTCTTCTTGGTGCGTGTTTACTCTATTTGGAATACTGCAACGGCGATTCGAAAATACTTCTCCGATAATTCAAATTTTGAAAAACTCAAGTATTTCACTTACGTAATAAAATAAAGCTTATATAAAAATGTTTGAAATCTAAATGCAAATGCGCCAGATATTTTAATCGCTTGATCCAACTCAATTTTTTTTTAACAATGTCAGTCAAGACGAGAAAAGACATCGTTAAAATTGATTGACCTTGCCAGGACTTGAACCCGGAATCTTCCAATGTGATAGATAGCATGTAATGAAAATCCCCCCTTTAAGTTTATATGAAAGAGCGATATGACTACTAAAACAACTTTCAATTAAAAAAATATATATAAATAAATAATTATAAGTAATAATTACATTGAATCTTTCCACAACTAAAATCGATAAATCAATTTTTAGACATGAATCTGTTTCGCAGAGTTGGTGTCATACATTATAAATAACCTTTAATAATTTTCATTTTTAAAATATCTATTATGAGAAATCGGTATTAGCATTTTGTCGGTTATGAAATTGCGATGATTCGCGTTATTAAAGGCACGATTGTCGTAAATGTCGAAACCTATGGAGACCTGTCAAATTGAGATGGTTAGAATTGTAGTAATAATTAATGTATAATTTTCTCGCGACTAGTATAATATTTGAGCGGTAAAAGATAACAATATATTAAGATACGTGATCGTATAGCAGTGACACGAGGACTTTCACGTCCGGTTCGAACTATCGCAAAGATGACATCAGTGTCACAATACCTACAAAATAACGTTTTCCCGTTTGATACGGCTGCTATCAACTGAATACGAGTTTTTTTTCCTTCTGAACGGCTCTGTTCTATCGACATCGGAAAACATTATACGACACGTATTTATATACGTAACTTGAAAACAGCTGAACCGATTGAAAAGATATGAAACTCAGTTTTATACTTCCGATCGAACTGCGCAAAGTAACTTTTATTTGTTTGATATACATACATATCGACTGTGGAAAGGAAAAAGGACGTAACCCACACACATCAAATTTTACAGGAGGCGCTAAAAACGTGTTTTGATGATTTTGTGACATATGCAAATTATGAATTATACACAACCCTGAAGTGCACGGCGACTTCTAAACTGGTGTTTAATTGACATAGTCTTATATTAATTAAAGAAATTGTCTAGGAAAAACCTTTATTTCAGTCTTTTTTCTTGGTTTTAGTTTTTTACAAGGTCATTTTTTCAAACTTAAAAGCTAAATTTAGATACTAATTCGGCATTTGCAGCTTGCATCCTTTTGATAGAACGTGTATCAAGTTTGATACATTGTGATTATCGAAAAAAAACCTGTTTTGAAGAAACTGTGGGTTAAGTCCTTTTTCCTTTCCACAGTCGATATGTAAAAAGAGCGAATAATAAAAAAAATATTGACTTAATTTTAATTGCTGGGGAATGTTTTTTTAGAATTAAACGAAAGACGTGTTTTTATACATCAGTCGCGTAGTTAGTAAATTCACGTCGGCTCCCAATGCGCATCACATGGGGAATATCTCAACAGATGTGTTTTTAAGAGATCTATTTGTTTTTCATTCGACCGACCTCTCTTTTTCGGATGTAATAAAAATGGGGAGGCCAGCAGTCGGCTGGTCGCAATCGATCATTAATCCATTGAAAAATCGATACATGGCTGTCCCTACGAAAATTTCTGCACACCACAACCGTACAATACGAATGTCCAAAAACGTTGACAACTCTGCGACAGGCTCCGTAAAAAAATAAACTAAGCGAAACCGGTTACCAATGTTGATTTAAAACTGTTTAAAAAAATACTTCTATCATATATTTTCAAATATCTTGGATGGATAAATGAGTCTTGTCCGGTGGTCGTTTTTCGTTTTTTCCTTTTTTGAATAGTGTATCCGTTTCACGACGGACTGAACCACGTTTCGATTCGAGTTGATGAGACGGCAACCCCGAGGAGATTCCTAGAATCGCCAAACGTTAACTGAAAATCTCAGAATTTGGCCTTCACGTGAGAAATCTGGCGATCGGCGGTTTTGTTTATGAATCCGGCTTTAGTATTCTGAGTGATGTGCATTAAAATAATGTAATTGTACCTCTTCAAGATATGGCGTCGAATATCAAATTAAAAACAAATCGCTGCCTCTGGAAAATTTGTATTATAGACGTCACTGTATGAAATTGTTCAACTGTTCTGTGTAATATGAATTTTTAGAATCAAGAATGCGATTTGAATTTTTAGTTTTATTTCGAAAGTAATGATCATCTATGTCAATACAGATTACTCCAAAATAATTACAATATTTTATTGCTTGGACGAGATTAAAAATCTATTATTAAAATTAACTTGGAAGTCGTAGATCGCAAAGATAAGTTTTACGTATCGATTATATTGTATGGAAGGCAAGTACCGGTATAGCGCAAGTATTGCCCTTAACAGTGTTCATAACAACATATTAATTACTTTTATAGTCTTATAACATGTATTATATACGTAGGGTTGCTTTAAACAAAATTAAATCTTGTTTTTTGTAACACGCCGAAGATTATCTCCTGAATGATACATTTTGAGTGCATTGTAAACGGCAACAATAAACTATTATGTACAGGTTAAATTATGCATATACGATACAATAATATCGAGCATAAACTTATTTTATATTACAGGTTATCATTTTTATCAATCAAAAACAGCCAATGATAGCCGGATAAACCGAGCTATATATAGGCCGGGGGAAATGGGGCTAGTTGCAACACGGTCAAATTAACAAAAAAAAAATGTTTTGAGAGTTACACATTTATAGTCAGCGTATAATAAGCCATCGCTTAATATTAAATGTGTATTTTTTTAATTATTTAAATATAAAAATATTTAGCATTGCAGCTAATACCAATGCGCAAGTCTAAAGATCGTGCGAGAAAAACTCGATATTTTTTTTTTGTAATTGACTAGAGATTAACTGGAGACGAATTGACATCATAAACACCTTAAATCTAAATGTGACATTGACCTTACCGGGAATCGAAGCCAGACCCGCCTGTATGGTAATGTTCTAACCCAGTATTTCTTAACCTTTTTGGGCCCGTGCCCCCTTTTTATTTTTCTGTGGCCCCCATACCATTGTTTGGTCTTATTTTTTTAGCTCTTCCGAGGACTTCAAATTAAAAATCCCAGGAATTTGCAGATTTGCAGAACATCGATTAATCTAAAATAATATTTTTTGACTTTGACGTTTTCTGGCAGTATACCGATGATATAATCCAAAGCCATATTTTCTATGATATAAGGATAGTCTTATGATATAATTCTTCGCCGATCATCGTGACCGAGTGGCAACGCATACCATAACAGTTAACTGTATCATAATATTGATGTTTGTTATATTTTCATCCATTCAAAATTTACCCAAACCTGAAAACGGTATATAGATAAAAGACAGCAAACAGCTAACAAAAAGTCCTGTTCTATTATCATCGCTATGCTCATATCATCTCTGAAATCAAAGTTAAGTACCTGGCGCGCACTCATTTCTCGTTATATATCTTATTTTGAAGTACTCCACTGGTAAATCAGTAGCGGATATGGCTTACAAATGTTTATCTTTGAAATTTAGTACGCCTTTGAGGCTTGTTTCAATAAGCACTTGAAAGAGTTATCTGAGTGGATGTTTCAATAAAAAATTCAATGTATTCATTACAAATAAAACTTAATTACCACCAAAAGAGAGGGTGTATATGATGAACGTCGGCAACTTTATGCTATATCGGCTGTCGCAACTAACCCCTGTGACTCGGGATTATAATACCGGTATTGTGGTATTTCATATTAAATATCAATATCTGTATTATAAAAAAAGTTTAGATAATGCAAAAATACGACCAATTGGGAACGGAAGAATAAATAAAAATCGGTACTTCATGTAAAATAATGTCATTAAATATATATCATTAACGGGTAATTTTCTTAAATACTTAACGGTTGCCTAAAATAAAAATACACCATTAAAAATGATCATCAATTCTGGAACCTGTCGATATTGATACAACTCTTGGTTTTTATTGAATATTTCAATTGTTATTTAGCAAACACTTTTCTTAGAATATGTGTCGATTTATATGTGCTTAAAATTCGGTTTTGGTTAATTTACAATACCGAAACACTGGTATTTTTGATTTTTAAAACCAGTGATTCGGTATTGAAAAAGCATCTTGAATACCGGGATCCCGGTATTGCGATCCTACTTGTGTCATCTAGCCCCATATTCCCCGTCTGGTGATCTACAAACAAAAAAATATAGCACGAATTCAGAAATTCAGTCGGGAGATTCACTATCACAGTAATCCTCTCAATGCATCTGATGATAGTATTAATTACATTTTTCGTTGTTGTTATGATACAGATAACACTCATAGCAACAGCTTGATTGTGACAAAAATAATCATATTCCAAAAATAGTGTTTTGATTGTCATATTACTCATGTGTTATCAGATTTACCAGGGAATACGTCGCTGTCGCTGATTGATTTTCATCGGTCCCGTACCTGATTATGAAATGTAATAAATATTCATGTTTTGTTGTTTGTCGTACTGTGAAGTTACTTCGGAGAGATGACTGGCGGACGGGAAATGTGTTTTTGCATCTGGTCATCGCACATGATCAATTAATTTACTACTCTGACTTGATATCAATCGAAGCCAAGTTTGATATATGATACTCGATATGAACTAAGTGACCTGCAACTTTTTTTTGCTCTCTCTCTCTCTCAATTAACATAAACACCGAAAACCGTAAATACATCAATTAATCTTTTGCGGTTGCCACAGCAGTATAAAACAGCGGATATCAGTGGGTCGACCAATTTGTACTTTTCGATGGGTGATAGGTTTTTATAGGATTTGAATTAATAATTGACGTTCCTCGGCGGGATTTTGATTCTAGAATATGTTAGCGAAATTCATATTTTTTAAATTGTATCGAAACGAAAGTATTTTTTGCAATCCATGGTGTTATTTTTCATTATCAGATATCGACTAAAATGAGAATTCATTGTATTCTTATTTCACCAACACTGAAAGTTTCCGCGTATTCCACGGATTATAATTTTACACGAGATTCGACAAAATTTACGGCGACATAGTAGACTGTGCATAATGACACGACTCGTAATTTATTTTTGAACGAGTTTCATTTATTGTGAGAAAATTTAAATTTTGTAAGCCAAGAATAAATCCCCACTAAATAAAGTCATTACGACCAACAGCAGTTTGAATGATACTCGAAGCACAACAAGTAGGTAGGAATAAATAAAAACACCGCTCACTGTTTCAGACATGTTTTATTAGGAATTTACAATCATTAAATTTTTAATCACAAACAAAATATCTAACAAATAGAATTTAAATTATTACAACTACACTAAATACCTAGCTTGCACAAACGATTTTATAGAAGTTACGAAATTGTATGCTCAAGTCCGCGCGCGACAGAAAACGAAATTAATTTTAAATATCGTCGAGATGGAAAAAGATGAGTTCTTTCATCTCGACGTCGGTCTTCCCGATACGCCATTTTATGAATCGCGTATCGCACAAATCCAAAGAAAATCACAAGTGATGTTAAATCTACCGCCGGGATTTAATCCCGGCAGCTGGCACATCGCCATACGTCCTACAAAGCAAGAACGAACAAAACGAAGATCGCTTCGGATATCGAAAAAAAACAGTGTTGCCATTTAAGGTCATAAACAATCAAACAATCGATATTACTGGTTACATGGTGAAAAAAATTAAACACAATTAATTTAACTAAAATTTTTAAATCTTATTGCATATAAATCATACCGTATCAATATACGTAAAAATCGTCACGCTCGCGTAAACAATTATTAATACGCCTCTGGTTTCGACAATCCGGACCGCGGTGTATGTAGATATGATAACACAACAATTCGGCTCCGCATCGCAGTTGTATGTATATCCTGTACGGGGCAGAAGCAGGTCGCCGACCGACCTACAGCGGCTGTTAGGTCAACCAGACAACCCGATTCGACATTCGACTCGATTCTATCAAGTCTATTCTTATACCATTCCTCACAAAACAGCTTTGTATCTACCTATAAATTCTTTCATTAATTCGACACGAAGGCTAACTCGCTTCTGTCCCACACTTTCAATAACCAACATCGCTTAAACAATTGTTTTGTCAATGGCGCTTTTGAAATCAACGCCCATTGGATATTTTTAATTAGCAATGAAATAATTAATAAAATAAGCGTCATTGCATACTGTAATCAATTTTAATATTTTATTTGATATGTCTAGGCATGTATGTATATTTAAAACACACAAATACTTTGATGGCTAAAATTGTCTTTTACGCCTGTCAACTTTATGATGATGTTAACAATCAATGAGATTTTTTTAATATACAATATGTGTAAGAAGAGTAGAGTGAAGTTAATTTTACGCGGTAGTCATGAAACAAAGCGATCATTAATCAGTGCACGCGGTTTGTAGTTGAAATCTGAACCACCAATCAATGTAAAATTTAGAAATATTACAAAATATGTAAGAGATAAAAAGCTTTTGAACTGCACTTGAGAAATGAGGACTATGGCGTCTGCTTCTTCAATGTATGGGTCTGTTAATAGATATTATGGTATTGTGTAGTAAGTATTTAAGACATTTGATAATCGAATATGGCGCTAAGTTTTGATTCAGGGTCTATCTGAAATATGAAAAACATCTGGACGTTTTGCAATACGGCGTTCGATGACCGTCACCTATTTTGATAATCCTTTTTCGTGTACAGGTTTGTTATGGTTTGTTATGATCACTTTAAAATCATTCTCAAACCGATCCGTTTGAAGCTCTCTTGAACAATATTTATTTTTTGTTTACCTTGGGCATGTTTTAAACCTTGAGCAATTTGTGAAATGAGACCTAAACTCATATTCCATAATCTCGAATTTTCTAACACAGACGTCGATCGCCCTAGCAACGAATTATCTAAGGAAAATGTTATTTTTAATTTTATTTTAACTGTATTCATCTATATTCTATGGTAAAGATTGTCAATAGTTTCTAATAAACGACGCGAGAATTCTTTTACATATTTCTATTCAAAAACAACGCTGAAACCGTGTGAAAATAGTTGGATTTCTATTCGAGTGAAATGAATCGCTTTCTTTACAAGCTGCTATAAAATTTACGAGGTAAGCATTACTGGCAGTCGTTTTTTTTTATTGTTCATCGATATTGCAGCCATAGTGTATTTAAATTTACCAAAAAAATACGCATAGAATGCCCAGAAAAAAATGTCCGGCGAAAAGTAGAGTGATTCAAAACAAAAACAAAACGACTTGAATGATCATTGACATGCCAAGCACTGCTATATACAATCATTATTGTCAAAGATCAGCTATTTTTACAGGGACATGGAATGAAATCGCTTTTTATACGTTTATTAGGGTAAGTATCGATAATGTGTAGTTTATAAAGTCGGCTGTTATGCTTACAGAAATATATGCGAGATTCTTGTACCGATTGTTTCATGTATCTTGCCGCTAGTTTTAATACAATTATCATAAACAATCATGTTCAGATTTATTTATCATCATTACCCAGATGTATACATACAAATTAGGTAGTAGTAAACAAATGTTTTATTAAAAGTAAAGATAAATTGGGCCTTACGCATACGTTTTCTTATATTTTATAATACACTCGACGGTGGGCTGCCAATACGTTAACAAGGGACTCGCTTAATCTCTAAGCAACTCTCGGTGTTCTGGGGAAGGAGTGAATTTTTTCACTCCTATGTATTTATATGAAATACTTAAATAAGCAATCGATTCTTACTTTATACACTTATAATATGTAACAACGTGCAATTTACCGTAAACTTATCAATGTAAATGGCTAAACATGTACGTACTCGTGTGTATACTGAAGCTGTCGTAGATTACATATTAGTCAGAAATTGCAGTCATATACTAATTTGATCTGAGAATATTGTTTTTTTCTTAATTTAACATGGGGCTCGCCGGCCTTAATAAAAGTTAACAAGGGGCTCGCGCGAGACCCTCCGAGCCCCCTACAGCTCACCTCAGGATACACTTTTCCTACAAAATGTCTTTTGCTATCTTTGTTTAAAAAGTTTATGTCAGTTGTAGATTATTATTTTTATTAAGCATCGTTGAAATTTTAATAAACTGATGAATGTATGGAGCTATTCAACGTGTTTTCTTAAAGTTTCTGCATTGCCCAGTTACGCCCTGGCATATGGTAGGTGGAAAAAAATATCATTATGGTGTTTTTTTTTATGCGGTCCAAATACTGCTTATCTTGATATTGCACCATGCACCGAATAGCGTTTGCACGTTTAACAAAATGATATTCCAAATAATGATTGATCCATATTTTAAACCGCTGGCATCTTGTCTGATTTTTGTGATTCATCTACTGTCATTCAAACAAAAACGTGACGGATAAAAAAAAAGACATGAACAGAACGAAACCGCAGCATCCGCTTTTGAGACATTTCCGTCCGCAATAATTTTGATCGTATTACTTTCGCCTCGAGTACTCACCTCTGGTCCCCGCCTGTTTGTATAGTAACTATCTATTGTAAATCTGATTTTGATGGCTTTTCCCTCGAACGGATTCACAATCGACACAGTCGAATGCGGTTATTCCGAACCGGGGTCCCGCGAACTGTTCAAAGGTGTGTCGCCCGATTAATATTATAATTTAATCTCTACGTTAAACAAAGACACACCGGTGTTGGTCTTTTTTTTAAATTTATTTTTTTGAATCTTTCAAATTTAATATTGATACGTATGATATTTAATATTCAGTCGAAATCTTAAATGCTATTTATTTTTATTTAACCCTTTTAGCCTCAGGGCTGTTTTCCCTAAAAAGTACCTTTTAATTTGGTTCAAATGATCATCTATTATTTCCAAAAAACAAACAAAACAAAAAGTACAGTCATTATAATAACATATAAGAGTACATTTTAAAAAATAAAAATACAATAATTTATTTTATTGTCCTACATAAAAAAAAATATTATAGCAAAAAAGTTTAACAAAAAAAAAACTTAAAATGCAAGCCCAAAGTTTACACCGGGTTTGTTGAATGTTTTTTGGAGGTTTAAACCGGGCGTAAGGAACCCAGGGCCGTAAGGCCGCATGCGGACTTTTGGCTACTCTGATGCGGCCTTCTGGCCAATTCTCTAATTCTGTAAATTTATGTAAATTCGTAAATTCCTGACATATTCTGACCTTAAATTCCTGTTTCCGGACAAAAATTCCCAAGTCAATGTTTACTGCGGCTTTATGTCGAATCAGAAAAATGAATACGGCCCTTAGAGAAGAAAAGGTTCCCCACCCCTGGTTTAAACAGTACTTTTTAATCATCTTACCTTATATACATATATTCCACACCATGAAAGCAGAGGATTGAGCGTTATGGCGGTATCAAAAATGTTTAAAACATTCGAGTACATGAACCGCATGTTTTATTTAATTGATCAAATGAATACACATGTTCTCTATTTATAAAATCTTTTTCTTTATCATGTTCCTCGTGAGAGTCAAATCACACCACCTCTGCCTTCTATAAACTGTCCTGAAGAAATCTTCAGCATGATTAATTATGAATAAAATAAGATTTTTATTAGTCTAATTACTCGGCTGCGTGGTCGAGTGGTCATCGTCATTGGCTTCGGTTACGGACGTCATGGGTTCGAATCCCAGTACGGATTTTTAATCGATTTATATATTTCTGTTAGAAGCCATGGATGTATGTGATATCTCAAATTCCCTTCCACCTATCCTATCATAAAACAGTCGAAATTAGAGTGATTAGCTAACCACTAGTCCGGTCCTAGCTCTATAATTCTATCCCTACTCATTTTCTTTTAAAAAAAACCGTTGAGCAACTGAGTTACAAGCAGTTCTCGTAGAAACATTTAAAAACTCCGTTAGGAGTCCATGTGCTCCATATTGAAAGCAGACATGGTTTTAACCCTTTCCTTACTATGCAACAAAAAAACACGCGCTCCTGAGCTGTGTATCCGTTACACGTCAGGCAAACGGGAGTGAATCATGACAATTATACAACACTACTACAATATTTATATTATTGCATTACTCAATGCGTAAATGTATAAGGCTGGAATACCTGAATATTAGGCCGAGTATTTATTATATATATGTACAGAGAAATGTAAATGATTAGAAGGTATGTGTACTATTTACACATCTTAGTTAAGAAAGGGTTAAAAAATATATGTAAGAGATGAATTGCAGTCAAATTTGAAATGGAAATCAACTGTAAGTCAATTATTCAATTTACTTCTTATTTTTAATACAAGATAGTTTTATTGACATCATTATACATATCTGTAGTTTATGCTGAATTTTTTCACATCCATTTTTGAGATTTAAAAAATGGCTACGAAAAGGTTATCCATTACTGTTTTTCAGACTTGCCTGTTGTTTAACCGTGTGTGCGCATGTACATATAATATTACTATTGGATCGGACGGGTAACCGCCGAGTACTGGTTTGACAGCTTGTATAGCTGAATGGTGATATGCACCCGGAGGCAGTCATTCACTGTAATCATCAGTTACAATAATCGTTACTTCGCTGTTGGAGTATTCGCGTATTTTCTTTGATCATTTTTTTCATATCATTATTTATTTATCTTTATAAAACGTGGTGTATTTCCCCAGTTAAAAAAACCACCACTCAAAAAAGCACTGTAACATTTTTTTTACCTTGCTTATAAAACAACACTGCTAGCTTGCTTAAAGAGTATTTTTTTTTTAACCTCATACAAAGGATTAGTAACAAACAAAAAAATCGTTTATTGTAAGTGAGGAATAAAGAAACGAACATAATTTTCAATTTATACAAGTTGATCAATTTCAATAGCTCTGTTCTTCTGCGTACCTCTGACGGTTTAAGACGGAGAAGTACGCAGGAGAACAGAGCTAATGCTAAATTATTTTTTTAAACTAATTATGTTCTATATAATTTAACATTTCGACTGAATGTGCTTGGTGTAATTTCAATATTAAATTTGATTCGTTCAAATTATGTACATTCACACAAATTCTGTCACTTACGACCCGTGTTTCGACTTTCGGCATCTTCAGGCGTTCAAGTGCACGGATGAACTTGAACTGATGCTTTATTTCTTATATAAACACGAAAAATTCATTTACTAATTTATGTTCTATATATATTTTTGAATCTAGTCTTAGGTAGAATCTAACATGTTTGAAAATGATTGTTTCGAATGAAAGAAGAAATCTACCCAATCAAATCACTGAATATTGTCGATGAGTCGTGAGTTTCGTCGTCGTATTCTGAAAAGGGCTTCGAATATATGTCAAATTTTAACCATCGTGATAAATGTAGCCACAAAATCTTTTATTTGGAACATGCGCGATGCTTTCCATACAACAAAACGGAGGCGCACTTTACAATCATTGTAGCGTACTGAATGCATATATTTTTTGGACGAATTTCTCCGTTGGTATTATCATTATTTGACCAGTGCATTGCAGTTTGATTTGACTGGGCAAGCGAAGCCGGTTCCGTTTGGTTGGTACACTTGCTTTCGAAGGCGGATGTGATATTAAGGTCTCTCTAGTCGGCCTAGCAGGCTCGTGGACCACATCTCGTTTCTTGGCGTGCTTCACTCACAGCCAGAGTTGGAAATGCCGTGCATTTTTGGCCATTAACTTTAATACCGAATAGAAAACATTCGACCACGCATATTTGGTAGACTACGTTTCGCAATGAATGATTTAAGCACGATGGCAATGTGCAGATAACAGACGCATGCGTTCGTATTAACACGTCTAGATTATTAAATCTCACATATTTAGGCTTTATATATATATTTGATATACAGAGCTAACAATAACCTTGGCGTCCGGTATTCTTGGTATTACCTCAATGAGGTTTATTTAACCCTCTAAGGACGAGCGTGGCCATATTATGGTAACAGTAAACACTGTTGTCTATTGAACCCACTAATCAAAACCACCACTAAAAGCACATGCGGTTTTTTTTTTAATTTCCGTTTATTTTGAACGGACTTTTGAATTTTTAGTTATTATTTTATAAAAACTTTATTACTATTATATGTGCAGTAAAAACTAGGGCATCCAATCCCGGGATTCGGGATCCCGTAATCCCGTTCAATTTTTTGATCCCGAAATACGGCTGCGATCCCGGGATTTTGGGATTGAGAAATTTTGAGCGAATCCCGAAAATTGACATGAAATTGGCAAATCAAGAATTTCAGATTCCTCGGTGAGTTAAAAAAACGAGGTTCTGTGACAATCTGGGGAAAAGTATACCAAATCGAGGATTTCAAATTGCTCGGCGAAGAAATCCCGCGATCCCGGGATTGAAAATTAATCAATCCCGAAATCCCGGGAGGAGGAAAGGTTCCCCACCCCTGATTTAGTCACACGGGGTTTCTTTACAACGAATTTTTCCGTGTCTTCAATATGGCTTTCAAATATTTTTTTTCATTGAAAAAAAAAACTCTTATCTTGATGGGTCAATTCGACATCAACTCGCGGAGAAGAGACTTCACGAACGCACGTGCGTAAGATCTTAACGTTTAATTAATCAATGACCTTGCCGGAATTTGAACCCGTATCTAGCTCATTGTTAGAGGAAAGCTCTTATCATTAGATAACATATGCCGATTTAAAGTTATATTGAACTATAATTCCAATCTAAATAATGGAACGGTGGGCTGAAACTTGCCAGTATCCTAACAAAGGGTTTGTTTAATCTCAGTCATAATGTCTTTACAACAAGGATGATGCAAAACCCGTTTTGCGAGATTATTGCAGGTTAGTTGCATTAGGTTTGATTGATATTTTTATACATACATTAGAACCCCTTTTTCCTAATTGTATAGTATCTATTATATCACTTTTAGGGGTTTCACTGCCAATACTTGTGAAAAGGCATTATTATAAAAAATATATGTACATTTGTACCAATTCCCATTTGTATTTATTGAGTTCAGGACCGGTTTCGCTCACGACGAGCACTATTAACCCTCCAGAGACGAGAGCTTTTTTCCGATAAAAAAAATATTTTTCAAGCCATATTGAAATCATGGATAACTTTTATTCCTATCCAAAATTTAAAAAAAAAAAACGCCAAGTCGTTTTATAGAAACTTCGCATGACTATATGGTCATGCTCATCCTTTTATTACCGTGTAATATTGAGTACGAACAGTAGTAAGGACAAATGTGACCGTATGGGCTCGCAAACATTCGGGGTTGAAGTATAGCTAAACGTGATTTTTTTAAAAATATTTACAATTTGACCTCTTTTGATCAACATAATTTCAATACAAATATATTAGCAAAATTACTGTAAATAATTTGATGTTTTTATAAAAAAATAACTAACAGTTTCAAAAAGTAAATTAAAAAAAACGGAAATTCAAAAAATCACATGTGCTTTTGGAGGCCGTTTCTGTCCCCACGGCTGATGACTAACTGTAGTCTGTACCCTTCTTAACCAAATATGAGCAAAAGCAACGATATTCAGGTAGAAAAAGGATGAATAGTGGGATCAATAGACAACGATGTTTACTGTGACCATATGGTGACGCTCGTCCTTGGAGGGTTTTAACTGATTCAGTTATATACAAATTAATTGCCAGCGAGCTTAGTGGGTTGAGAGACAGGACAAATATCACGACGAAGCAACTTATGGGTCTCAATTAATGGACACGAGATTTTTTTTGTTTCGAACATAAAAAATGAATTTCTGAATGCATGTTGTTTCAATGTATGTATAATATTTTCATAAATAGCATTGGATATCTTCTTTCATTGTGATTATCAGGATCATTTTAATATCCATTCAATCCTGATAACGGAAGTACTACAATTACCGTATCTAAATAAATTGCGCAGTAAGTAAGTTTTTTAAATCATTAATATTCGGTCGCTAATAATTATTTGTTACAAAATATTGACCGGCGATTTTACTTCACACGAGTAGTGAAGTAATATTGTTTACACTTTATATAACATGCCGATAATATTATTATTTCCCTGTAATCGTATTCAATCGAATTATGACGTAAGTATCAAGGTTTACCGGATAGCCTTTGCACGACAATGTTTCGGTATTTGACGAAATAAGAAGTTTTGTAGTAGCTCTAGCTGTTTTGCATCACTTTCTGTAGCATTTGGATGTAGGGTGTAAAAACAAAGATAAAGATAGCCATCTCGTGTTTTTCCTGACTAACAACATCGATATTTTAGCGTGACTGTTTTGTTTTTTTTTTTCGGAATAACGTATTTGTACAGTAAGACTAATTTATAGAATAGTTTTTTTGATGATTAATAATATTTGTTTTGCTAATGCCGCCGTTGTCACAAGCCCTTAGCAAACCCTCCTTCTATATGACGGGTATGTGTTTAGTAATCTGTATTCTACCGGTTGTTGCGATTAGGTTATCCAATCCCGAATCCTTTTTCCAATCCCGGGATCGGGATTTGCTCATCGAGGAATTTGAAATCCTCAATTCGCTATACTTTCCCCCCGGATTATCTCCAAACCTCGTTTTTTTTTTTTAGCTCACCGAGGAATTTGAAAACCTCGATTTGGTATAATTTTTCCCATATTGTCACAAAACCTCGTTTTTTTCTTTTTAGCTCACCGAGGAATCTGAAATTCTCGATTTGCTCAAAATTTCTCAATCCCGAAATCCCGGGAATCGGGATCAGAAAATTGAACGGGATCCCGGGATTGAATGCCCTAGTTGCGATATATCGAATGCTTTCATTTTGTTAACGTATTAACTGAAAACGGTATAAGGATTAGCGAGCATCACAGATGTGACGTTGATACGATTGAAAAATAGTTTTTACATTGATTGAAAACAAGTAAATGTAAGTAAGCATTCTAGCATAAAAACCAAAAGCGCCAACCTCTGGGCTACTGCGGTCGACAAATTTTTACTGTTAGATCAAAATATTTGCTAGTAATCATGGTATATTAATATTTTCCTCTACGGCAGCATTTCAATGCGGCGACTTTGTGTACGCATCCGGTTCCCATGTTTTTTTTTTTTTAATTTGAATGATTCGATTGCATAAAATGTTCGACTCGATTACAGTGGGCGAATTTCAGCTTCTTCCAATAATAACCTCTTGCATATTATGCGATCCGGCAAGGAACTGTGACCCACCATTTCGGCACAGTGCCGACGCGGTCACCTATGTGCTTTCTACTGTGACTGACATTATTTTTTATCATTGCCCCAGCAGCAGAATCATACACTACTTCCGGTTCGATTATGCGCTCGCCCATCTTTTTATTCGTCTACTTGGTAAATACTTCGAATGCTATCGTTTGAATACGAACACCTTGATGATTATTAGTGATGTCCATTACTCGACCTTTTAAGAAATCGGTATTCGAGTATTTGAAATCAAGTACTGTGTAAATATTATATGTATATATAATATACATATTTCGCTCGTTATATTATGCATTCCAATAAATAATAAATCAACGTTGCGTTGGCGATACTTGAATTTCGCTCTTGGACACGCAGATTTGCACGGTTAAAACCAATTGCCGTTTGTTTAACGCTTATATTAGGATCATGAAAGTTAAGGATTGCTTCGAAGGCTTAGAATGCGATAGTTTTTTATAAAAATATACAAACTTGGAGCATTTATCAGTTTCGGAAATATTACGTGTATTATACTTACTCAAAAAAAAACTGTATATGTGTCGCTAGACCCCCGTTATCCTTCGCAAATAATTTGTTTTCGGCAATTATTTTCTTTATCTTTGTATAAATTTCAGTGAACACATTCAACCTATTATAAGATTAAAAAAAACAGTTTGAGATGCTTATTAAATCTGCGGTATGAGACTGTGTTAGTAATTGTATATATATATATATACATACATTAAAATGACGACAGTCTCCATCGAGTGACTTTATCTTTACGGTAAAAAGTAACGAGGTAATTATTTATCTTTGAGAGAAATCCCGTAGCCAAAGAATTAAGTGTACGCTTTTTTGTTGGTTCCATTATTTACACTTTGCCGATATTTAATTTTAAGGATGTAGTATAAGTAGTTTCGACCGGTGGGATTCCGGCGTCCTGGACGTCCGTCGGGTACTATCCATAGGATGTTCTCGGCGGAACTGAGGGATGCTGGCATGTCATGGGAGGAAGCAAAGCTATTGGCGGGAGACAGGGAAACATGGAGGTGCCGCGTGGCGGCCATATGCTCCACATAGGGAGCGAACATGGCCAAAGAAGAAGAAGTATAAGTAGTATAATGAAAAAAATTGTTCATAATAATATATTGTTGAAACTCTTTTTTTCCTCGAAAACTATTGCAAAGATCGCTGCTGGTAAGTTATGCAACATACCCGACAATACTCGAATATTTTCTAGTATCACCAGTACATATTCAACAAATCAATACTTACGGTCACATCCTTAACGTCGTTGCCGTATGCATCCGGGATGGATTTTGAAATTTATTAACTGTCAATAATAATTCTCGTACGCGTAGGTAAATTCAATGACGTTTTTTTGTTGTTGTTTTTTTTTTTATTAACCCGTCGATATAATGTATGTATTTCCATTATGTGGCAATAGTTATAAACGTATGTATGTATTTCATATTGAGCAGGGAATCCCCGAGTGCAAACGCGGGAAAGTCGATGCAAAATTTCTTTTTTCATTGTTACGTCAGAAATCGGAATGACATGCTCAATCAGTGCGTGAACGGCGAGAAAGTCATTGAACGCAGCAAACGTAAAAAGCTGAACGTACTCCTTTTTTTTTTTTACATCGTTCTCTTTAAATAAGTTACATATCTACGTAAATTTTATTTTAGAATTCGCAAACTTTGAACTTGTACCAAGTATTATATATTTTTTTGTTTTTTATCCGTTTATGCCTTAGTCACGCCAAGTATGTAACCACTATTTCGACGGTGAGCCAATTGTTTGATTCTAATAATTATTATCACCGCGGGATTTTGTTTCAACCGCGATTCTATTATTGTAGTCGATTAATCATTTTAATTAAAATCAATTCTGATGTATTCCATACACGACATCTGCTATCGTATTTAATTGAAAGTGTTGTCAGTGAAGTAATCGCCATCTGACGAGTGACAACATCACACACGAAAATATTGAAATAAATACAATGAAAGGGCTCGAGCAGAGAAGGGCGTAATGTTCATTAATATTCCCGTGAATTTAGGGCCAATCGATATTGCTGCCGTATTTATTTTTCACACCACTAAGCTCCTGATTAATTGGCTCTAGTCTCAGCCCGACGAAACAACGAGTGCCAGCTTCTTAATACGGAGAAGAAGACTGACATATCTTCGGTAATTGTCTACAACTTCGTATCTCAAAAAGAACAAGTTTTCAGGAGATACATAAATGTATCGCTTTTTATCGCTATTAAACACCAATGGAATAGTTTTTGTCCTCGATATCTTTGAGAATGTTAATTAGGAAGGAAACAATGAAGTTTCCATCCATGCCATCCTCTACTTCACACTAAACATAGCATATGACCATATTATTTGTTAAATTACTGTTTTGCCGACGTTTTTGTACAAGGTTAAATAAATAAACCAAGAAATATTTTCCTTTTTGGGATACGAGTCAACGAAATATATGTGTGTATTGAAATTCTGAAAATTCGTCACATCAAAAAACTGTTAAAAGTTGAAATACGTGCTTGTAGAAAATTAACGACGACAAATCTTTCAATCGAATACGAAACTGCCAATAATACAAGGCGTGCTTTTTATTTTAATCTTCGTCGTTGAGAATCGTGGTCAGTTTGGAAAAATAAGGATCTTTGGATAAGCTACATTCATCAATATATCTGAATTGAAACGAATGCCAATTGCTTTCCAGTTGTTTTAGCTGGCACACTGCCCAAAACTATTGTCTCCTGGGGGTTTCCGATCCACGCAGTGTTTCTAAAGAATCGTATAGTACGATCGTTTAGCTGACAGAAAGGAATTTGGTTCTGTTGTTCAATTACTGCGTTTCTCTGAATTCTTTGCCAGCACCACAAATCAAATGTGTACATAATTTTCCGTGTTATAATATATTAGGGGTACCCAAAAGAAATCCATTTTTTTCAAATACAATAAAATTTTATTGATATATTTTTACAGGCACACGGTAATTATAAAATATAATCGCCATTATTATCGTGGACTGTTTTTGCCATTTTTCAGGCAACTTTTCAATCCCCCTTTTAAAAAAGCTGGAAGGCTTTGATGCAAAAAACAAATTTGAATGGTTTTCTACATCTTTCACGCTATTGATTTTTTTCCCCTTAGTGAATGCTCTAAGGACCTAAACAGATAATAATCAGATGGCGCGAGATCTGGTGAATATGGAGGATGATTTAAAACTTCAATATTCAGTTCTGAAAAATTTTCACAGGTCATCAATGCCTTGTGTGGGCGTGCGTTGTCGTGAAGAAGAAGCACTTCTTTTCGATTCCCATTCTGTTAACTTTTCCTATTGTTTTTAAGTGTCTTTGCACTGTGGACCACGGAATATTGAGTCTTTGTGATAATTCCTCGATACTTAGACGAAGATCAGATTCCACTATGGCCTTCAGCATGTCATCGTCGAATTTCAAGGGTCTTCCCGATTTCGGCAAATCTTTCAAGCTTCTATCGCCCGATGTTATTACCGCTCCATAAATTTTAATGAGATGTTCGGCCGTTTTTTTTGCATTTCATCCTTGATCAAAAAAAAGGAGCATGCAGTGTCGTAAATGTTCCTTTGTTGCTTTTCAGGCTTGCTCATACTAGTACTATAGAAAAAAAAACTCACAGAGATGTTCACTTCACGGTGTCCGGAGACAAACTGATCTCAAACAAGGCATGCAAAAAAATGGATTTCTTTTGGGTACCCCTAATACTATGGCTGTGCAGTGCGTGATGTATCGCGGTTATTGTGTTTACCAGGGCTGTGGAGTCGGAGTCGCGGAGTCAGACTGTTTCTACCGGAGCCACTCCACAGCCCTGGCATTTATTTACATTGCAGGCGTGTACGAGAAAGTCGCCAAATCACTTTTTTTTACTAATAGAAAATTCCAATCGATCACTGTGTACCTCAATGATCTATTATACTTCCGTTATTGGTTGCACTAAACTGCGTATTTAATAACTTTGAATTAATTTTCGCATCTTAATGAATGCTATTTTTCGTGATGTGTATTTGTTTTTATTCTTACGCAGAATACAAGCCTATTTTCTTTCATATCGAACGCTCATGATTTATTATCAATGAATCGTAAGAAAAAAAACAGTTATGTCTTACTCGATATTTGAGAATGGGAAAAAAAATATTCTCATGTTTATGGCAGCCATATCCAACGCCTGGGCGTTACCTACACGTAAAAAGCGACTCAAGGATACAACAGCACACTGTTCTGCTGTTTTGTTATCTGGTTAAATAACTATTCTTGCTTCGCAATTAAAACTGCTATTGCAGCATCCCTGACATCATGCCCTGTGAACGAACATACAATTTTAATTAAACAGGTGGCTTTGTCTGAAAGTATACTCACGATTTTTTGTGTGTCCTAAATAAGGTAACAATTTCAAATAATTTATATTTTTTAATCCGTATCCCGCCCCTGTTCGGAGCATTTAACTACCACACGGTTCCTCCGTGATTCTCAATCGCCCACCAGTCTCTTTGCTTCATCCCAGGTCATCCCAGCTTCCCGTAGCTCTGCTGAACACATCCCATGAATGGTCATCAGTGACCTTCCACGTAGTCGGGATCCACTCGGTCGGCAGGAGAGAGAGGAAGGGTTTGGACTCTCTTGGGGCATCCGCAGCACATGTCCAACCCAGGTCCATCGTCGCTTTTTTGTTTTGTTATTTTGGACGTAAGAAGGGGCTGGTTAGTCCGCTCTCTTTTCTCCGTGTTGCTGAGAAATTTAGATCACTCCTAGTAAAGCACGTCATACGGTTACTCTGTGCTTTCGTTAGGTGCCATGAATCGCAATCGTAAATTAGCAAAGTCAAGATGCATGCGCTACATAGGAGGCACCTCACTTAGTTAAATGTTGCAGTTATTCCTAATCTGTTCGTGAGCTGTAACATAATACAAATAATTTTAATTACGTTAAACCAGTGTCATTTAACGGGGGGCTTCAACTCTCCTTTGTGGACTTTTATATCATATGTATTTTCTAAACTATGGGAGACGTAATCTCCAATAAGAAATCACTACCAAACCCTATAATATTGCAAGAGCGTTCATGTAAGATTTATTCTGCATTAAAAATAGTTGGAAGGAATTGGCTGTTTTGAAGATATCCATTGCATGAATAACGTAGTGTAATTTTTACTCTAGTTGAGGGAGTTGAGCGATTTCAATGTGCTAAAGAAACGGTGCATCAAATAAAGTCTAGTTGCGAGTCCGTGACCTAAGGGCAAATCCGGTCTTGCATCACGCGACCTGGTTTCGATATGGTCGTCGTAAAATTTTCATGAACGTAATAATATTGCCGGTCTACATATTATTAGTCCACTACGCTCGTCGCTAATCTAGGTGTTATGTTATATTTGGATGCTTTCTTTCCGGGAACACGTTGGCGAGGTGATGGTTTGTGTGCGCGACCGGGGCGTGCGAAGTGTCGCGGAGCCGGGCGGGCGATGTGGCCCACAAACCTCGAACGCTCTCTCCGTCGCTCGGCATCATCCATCCACTCGACCGCGCTCGCGGATCTAAAGACGCTCCGTCGCGGGTCGGGGCCATATTTTTGAGGGCACACTGGCTTGGGCTACATTCGTAATGCGTTTGATAATATCATTGCTATGTAGATGAGTGCCCTAATATAGACATTTACAATTAGATAGGTGGTTGCGTCTTTCTGTGTATAATTGTATCTATGTATATTCTCACCGATGATTATTCGGTTTTGATCGCTTAGTTTTTAAACTCACTACCTATTTAGAATCTCACAGACCACTTACTTATGAGTTATGACGTAACAGTATTTAATAGTAAAACATTCAATATTTTTTTTAAATAAAGACAACACTACGTCCGCTGTGGTCTAGCTGGTTAGAGCTTGCTCTACCGATCAGGTGGGTATGGGTTCGATTACCGGTAAGGTCAATGTCAAATTGGATTTTTTCAATTTAAATTTGAGATCCAAGACATGGGTGTTCGTGACGTCAATTCTCCTCGAGCTAATCTCTTGTGACTTTCTCATTCAAAAATTCTCATCGAGTATATCTCGTATGATCTTTCATCTTCAAAATATTTGACGCATTGGCATAAGCCGTAATGTCAATTATTTTTTTAAAATTTATAAAAAGAAAGTTTTATTTTAAAAATTATTAATTCGTATTATATGATCCCCCGAGAAGTGTAGTGAGCCAAGTAGTAAAATGGTAAAACTTTTCTACTAACCACGTCTTTACTTGGTGTGTTGTATATTTTTATTTTGCAATTGCAGTGTGTATTTACTGAGGTCACTTCATTTTTACAACACCTTAAGACAGTAGCTTCCAACCTTTGTGTTACGGCGCCTCCCTTTGAAGAAAAAAATATCTTCGCGCCTCCCCATCCTTTATTTCAAATGGTAATAAAGACACGTTTTAAAGAGTAAAAAAAAAATTGGACTGTTCGCGCCTCCCAGGTTGGAAATCGCTGCCTTAAGACATACAGAATATTATAACGAAATAAACTAATAGTTTCCTAAAATACCACTTGGTTCACTTCACCTCTCAGGTGCTCATATGTATGATGGTCCCTGAGAAAGTTTTTTTTTTCTAATATTTCGCATTTCCACCAAGAATTTGATCTTCAAAGTGATGAATTAATATATATTTTTTTATTATGAAATTTTGAATACCCTTGTTTAATTAATACAAATTTATTCGTGTGATATTTGTTACTGCGTGTCTTCAATAAGTTTATGGATGTTTTGGCTCATGCTGAAACAACTTGACGGACCAACAAACCTTTCTTAAGTACCACTGGTTTAAACTATTTTTCTTTATTTTTTAATACGAGGATATTTTGAATGGTTCAATTTTTTTTATTTAATGTTTTTTTATGTTTTCATATTCATGTAATTTGAGGGATAAGGTATATTATAGGAATTGATTTAAGTATATTACCAATTTGCATTATATTATTTTTTTCTTAGCATAATGTGTGAAATGCAACTTTGAAGTCTTTAAAATTAAATACATGTATACTGTTTTATCTGTTCAATTAAATGTTAATATTTTTGTAAACGTGACAAAATTTGCCTGCGGCTTTAACTTTATTACAAGCCTCATTTTTTAGTCGTATATATTATTAAATATATGTTACGATTTTTTATTAAAAAATAAACGTACAACTTTGGTGCTGTTAGATTAATATGTAATACATATTTATTTACGATACCTGTGTCAATATAACGTGAATTGTATATTTTTATTACTCATTTCCTTCTTCAAATAGCTATCGAGAATAATTCATAAGTTACTACATTTTTTTTTTATCGGCGCGCGTGATATAATTATTATATTTGCATTTTTTACAATTAATATGTATCGCTTCGTACCTATGCATATGGATAACTGTTTATGCGGTTAGACTTTCCGTTTATTGCTTTCTGAAACATGAATGAAAATCAAAATTAAGAAGCAAGAATGAAACGGCGAAATTTAAAATCGCCGTGCTCAATTATGTTGTTGAAAAATGTTAGAAAATTTGTTAAGTCAACAATTAGGAATAATTAACGTCGGATGAGAGAATAATACAGTCGCAGCGCTCGCGTGCACCAGCCTAGACGGCGTCCACCTGCGCGCTCCACCCGGATCTGTCTCCCTCTTCTCTCGTCCACCTGGTGCCCCCCTCGCCGGCGGCCCCCCTTTCGTGCGAAGCGCCCGCCGCGTGACGTCACCGCCGTATCGTCACGGCCGCGACGCTGGAACGTGACGGCCCGCCGACGCTCAGTTCCGGTTGCATCTCGAACCTTTTGACCAACGCGCAGAAGTGCATTCGACTTCCGGGTGATCTGCGGAGAAATACGATCACACCTAGAACAATATCCCGGCGGATTGCAATTAATACGAATGGCGATACAGTTTCCTCGTCGAATATTTCTTGGGACTCTTTCTCCAGTGGGCGTGCAAACTGGAACCTGCGGAGGAGCGGTATTGAGTGTGAATATTTCATTGGTCGTTTAACGCTCACAGATACACGATGTACACATTGCATTCAGTTGCCTTATTATGTATTGATATTTTTTAAACATTAAAACCGAATGCGGTTACCGTGTTATTAATCATTATTTTATTGGGTGATCGATTGCAGCGTCATGTCTGTCTGCTGTTTAATTGCGTGTTGATTTATTTCATCGCGAAAACAACCGACTTTTGTGCATCATTCGACTTAAAAAAAATCTTCCATTAGAAGTTTTTAAACCGATACAGGGTTGCTGTTTTATAATAATATATTGACGATTTGCAAAGCAACTTGTTAGCAATGAAGCTGTTTAAAATAATGAAATTTAGATTCCCGGCTGATGAAGGTAAGCTCGATACCATTATTAATAATTATCCAAACCGTTACAGAGTAAATAAAAAATACTGATTACTGAAACTCAACGTTAATATTGTAATTGCATATGTGTGAATTAATGAAATTTATTGAATGTTTGGAAACACTTATAGCATACATTTCTCCATGTATACCGGAGGATTGTATTTTATAGAAGTAGTAATGATAAAGCAGACGATTTATGAAAATAGTGTTGCAACATTGAAATTTCAGTAACAATTTTTTTTATAAACTAAACAAGAATACTTAGGTACTGTAAATGTACAAATATTAAGCTTTATGTCTTATAAACTATTTATGAAGATTATCAGAGATTGTCTTAAATGGTGGATAATTATGACCTTGAATCTCACATTAAATCTGGTTTCAGAATGATACAACTTCATTGATTGAAGTGGTTAGATTAAAAAATGATAAGGAGCATAATCTTATTTATATAAATTAACACGATGTAAGTACATCCACCATTAATGTTTTGACGAAATCGTGGGTTTTGATTAGCCCAAATGGATAATTCCATGTTTTTTTTTCTAGAAATAATACGAAGAGATGTAAAGTGAAACCGCATTGCATGCACTTTATTTCGGTTTTTACGTTTTTTCCAGCTGCTTGCATCTAAAATATTCAAAATTTAGTTTGATAACTTTGATGAGTTACAAATTGTGACACGTGTTTCGCCTATTTATGAAGCATCTTCAGATAGAATATCGTAAGGGTTACGAATAATGTTTATTATAAGGATGGCGAAACACGTGTCACAATTTGTAACACAGTGGAGTAACAGAGTTATCAAATTTAATTTTATACTAAAATTAACTTCCTCAAAGTTACGGCCGAATCCATCGAGAAATATACATATTATGTCATTATCGTTTGATGAAGTACAAGACCAAACATTTTTTTTTATCAACAACACAGAAAAACAAACTGGACTGATTTTTTTAAATATTAAAAAAATGCCTGTGCCAGCAATCTACGTTCTCTCTATTTGCAATTTCATTGTATTTTCAGGTCCGTATGTTATAAAAAATCTACACACATAATTATATGTGTTAATATCATGTATGAAGTTTATGTGCTTAAATCAGTGACGGATTAACCAGGCGCAATACAATTTGGAGGCCCTGTTTTTCGGATAATATAAAAACGTCATAAAACTACACGCAAAATAATAAAAATATAGCAAAATTTGAAAAAACCATGTGAGTTATATACTGTAAGCTATTTTTGAGGCCCTAATCGCTTATAGGGTAATCCGCCACTGGTTTTAATATATGGAACAAACAGAATTCACGGGTCGAAATTGTAATTTTTTAAATTTTACTATTTTGATTCCGGCCAACATCTATTTTAGCCAGTCAATGGGTGTTATATTCACGTCTGACAACCCTACGCTACGATAGTTCGGCGTTGCAAGTAGATTTGGTGGTCGGAGCGAATGTCTTGAGCATTTGAACCGGACCTACGCCGTTGTATGTCATTGAACACGGCTCCGTAAGGTCGGCACGTGAAATCCGATTGACGTGAAGCAATTGACCTTTCGAAACACAAAGTCGGCGGTCGCGTACCTGCTTCATCTTTGCAATGGAAGACCGCGGCGGACGGACGGATCGTTTCGACATTCGTTGCTTCATTCCTCGATAATTCAGGATTCAGCGCCATAATAAAATCTACACTACATTGCATAATACGCCAAATTGTATAACATTATGCCGTGAGATACAAGCGTAAGTGGCTAATACGGCGTACATCGTTCCAGACCACCGCCGTAAAGCCAGACTATTTTTATACTTGCTAGTAAGTTGCTATGAAACAAAATAAACAACTTTAAACTATTATGTACGAAACGTTTTATAACCAGCGGTGGGTTGCCAACACGTTGACAAGGGGTTCGCTCAATCTCAAAGTGATTCTCGGTGTTCTGGGAAGGAGTGAGTTTTTTTTATCACTCCAATGCAATACTTTGCATTGTTACTTATAATATGTAAAAATATGCAATTTACCGTAAACTTATCAATGTAAACGGCGAAAAATGTACTGCTGTGTGTACTGAAGCTGTCGTAGATAATATTATGTAAGTCAGAAATTTTAGTTATTTACTAATTTGATTAGAGAATATTATTTTCTCTTAACCCAGATAGTCCTGAAACTTTTTTTTTCTTGTATTGATAATATTTTTACAAATTATTAGGTTATATACTAATAGTAATATGGGAAAAATAATAAAAACCACGTATATATCATATTTTCCGAGAAAATGGGTGTTCTTTTAAAGGAACGGTAGGACAAAGGACTACCAAAAAATTTTTTTTTTAATAATTATATTTTCACAACACATTTCACATTAATAACTTTATTTTCATTTACTAAAGCAATTAAAATTATCATAATAAAAAACCTACATATTTGTATGATAATTTTCAAAACAGTGTTTAGGGTGTAGAGCGACATCGCATTTCCTACACTGAAAATTTGCATTTTTGTGGCATATTTTACACCTTGTTTGTATACTTTTATAGACAACTAAATGTCCTATATTGTCATATCTCGAACAACTATGTAGACTTATTGGTGTCTTTATAGGTCTTCGTTTTGTATCTTTTTTGTAGCTTTCAAGCAGACCTTGAGTTATATTTCTTCTGAAAGATAAATGATCCATTTTTCCATCAGCTTTTCTATATAGCTGCCATGCATTTTGTACTGCCATATCAACACAGTGTGTGATCAGTGGGAAGTACCATTTTTTCCCCCGGATTGAAGTTCTATACAAGCTTATATTTTGATCACATCGATCAACTCCACCCATGTTCTCATTATATTTTTTTATGAGATATGGCTGGTCGATGTTTATTTTACGTTTTTGTTGTTTGGAAAATCTTTGGACTTTTTGAACAGGATGTATGGAATTTGCATTCGAGCTGATAGCCACAACATTATTGTCATTCCATTTGCACAGCAAAATATTTTCTTTGGTAGATTTATAAACAAAGGTGCCCCTTGCCTTTTTTTGTAGCTGTTTAGAGTCTAGTAAGGAACATCCAGAATTTCGGTTCCCCCGAATTGTACCAGTTGCATTTATACCTCTATTACTAAGGTTGTGCATTAGAGGAATAGAAGTAAAAAAGTTGTCAAAATAGAGATGAAATGTATAATTACATTCAAAATGTTTCAATAAGACATCCGAATATTCTAAAATTACACTGGCACCCAATCCAAGTTCCTTATATTTCTCTGAGATAATTGTAGACGCACCTTGATAAGGTTCAAACCAATTGACGTAGCCTAATCGCAAGGTTCCAACCCAAAATTTATACCCCCATCGAATTGGTTTCCCCCGAATAAACTGCTTTCCACTATGGCGTCCATAATATGGAACCATAGCTTCATCAACACTGTGATTCTCTTCTACAGGCGCATATTTCAAAAACTTTTCGTTCAGACAATTCATGAGAGGTCTCACTTTTGAATATTTGTCATCCTGAGTTAGATTGTTATTATCGTTGCAGTGTAAATGCTTCATAATAAACGTAAATCTGTCTCTTGCTATAGCATTGTAAACAATTTTCATGCCTGCATCTGTAGTATTTTCCCAATACATTCTACGTCTCGGTACTCGTACATAACCACTAAATAATAGTATTCCAATAAAACATTTCATTTCATTTATAGTAATATCACCAGTCATATTTTTTTGAAATGCATATAAGTTGGAATATTTTACAAGAAGTTCAAAAATTTCATCATCAAATAGCTTTTCAAAAAGTTTCGTAGGTGATTCATTGTTATGCGGACCTTGAATTTCTTTCCACTGCTGTGATGATATACTTATATCTTCCATTGACCATTTATATTGTTGTTTTTTGCTTACTATGGTATTTCTTGACGTATGCGAAACAGTTGAAGTGGAATAACGAAATCTTTTACTTATGTTACTCAGCGGCAAATCATCATCACTTTCTGAATCTTCCACCAAAACATCTACATCAACTCGAAGTTGGTTTCCATCTAAATTGTCCAAGGTAACATCATCTTCTTCCCCAGAATCTTCATCGGTAATACAGTCATTCGCATTCTCTGGTGGCAAAATGAAAATTTCATCAGGAACCTCCAACTGATCATTTGTCTCCAATTCTTCCAATAACATAAATAATTTGGTCTGCCCTGTTCCAATGCTAAAAAATAAAATCAAATTGGATTCACACAGTACATAGTCCTACTGATCTTTATAAGGAACAGTTAATATATACTTCAATACATTGATAAAACTCCGGAATATATATGTTAAAAGTTATGTCTGAAGAAGTTTATATATCCCATAATAAAATTACATCAAAAAATTTTCATAATGATAACTAATAAAATAAAAAAAAATACCTTGACTTATCCATAGTGGAGTATTGTTGTAATAAAGATATGAACAAACTTTAAAACGTTCGATCAGGACAAAAGCCCAACAACAACTGACAAAAAAATATGCATTGTCATTGTCATACCATCTAGTGTTGCCATAAACAAAAATTTTATCAAAACTAATGTTTTCATATGAAAAAATATTTAAATTTGTAACATGATAAAGAGTGTTCCTTTAAAGGAACGGTAGGTCTATCTGGGTTAAATTACCAAGTGGCAATAAAACGAAAAAGAAAATAATACTTATTAATTTTGAAACTCCCTTAAAGAAAAACACTCTTAACCGATGTATTTTTTACATTTAAAAAAAACTTAAGTCACAAAGAGTAATGAATTTTTTTTTAACCTTTTTATGACATTTTATTTACTGTAATCTGAACGATTGATTAGTATAAAAAATGCTGAGTATCTCGGTTAATATTCCATGAACAACTGAGTGCGTTTATTATATTATTTATTTAAATTGACGTAATACTATTGTGTTTTATTAAATTGTATCGTTGTTAATTAAATTATTTGAATAAACTATGACGCACTTTAAATGTTATCAAAGAGTGGATCCGAGATTGTGTAATTTTTATTTATTATTTTGTGGTGGGTTTAATTATAGAATTTTGCACTGCAGGCGGATCTAGGACAGACTAAATTTCAATTATTACCGCTGACGATACGAATTGAAAAACGGCAATGAATTTCAATGATTCGGCTGTAGATATTTCTCATACTATTATAGGATTTTATCATTGAAGTCGATTGTTGGAGTGAATGGCGAATATGTGCCAAGGGCAAACGGGAATGTTAGAAACATCTTTGAGAGAATATCATTTGCCTGGAAAAAAAGTAACCACTCCACAGCTGAGGCCACTGTAATAAATTTACGTAAAAATCACAGCTCTAACAAATAAAATGGATAATTGATAGTTATTAACGCGTAATTGAATATAATATGTGAGTTGTTCATGTTTATTTTTTATATAACATTAAAGAAATATATTTGTTATAATAATAATTTAGAATTTATACTATAAGGATTTTATATAATTTATTGAAATTTTAATAAAATAAATTGGAAGGAACTAACTCTTAACCCTCCAGAGACGAGAGCTTTTTTCCGATAAAAAAAATATTTTCTAAGCCATATTGAAATCATGGATAACTTTTATTCCTACCCAAAATTAAAAAAAAAAAAACGCAAAGTCGATGTATAGAAACCCCGCATGACTATATGGTCATGCTCATCCTTTTATTAGCGTGTAATATTGAGTACGGACAGTAGCAAGGACAAAAGTGACCACATGGGCTCGCAAACATTCGGGGTTGAAATATAGCTAAACGTGATTTTTTTAAAAATATTTACAAGTTGACATCTTTAAATCAACATAATTTCAATACAAATATATTAGCAAAATAACTGTTAATAATTTGATGTTTTTATAAAAAAATAACCAACAGTTTCAAAAAGTAAATTAAAAAAAACGGAAATTCAAAAAATCACATGTGCTTTTGGAGGCCGTTCCTGTCCCCACGGCTGATGACTAACTGTAGTCCGTACCCTTCTTAACAAAATATGAGCGATAGCAACGATATTCAGGTAGAAAAAGTATGAATAGTGGGATCAATAGACAACGGTGTTTTGTGTGACCATATGGTGACGCTCGTCCTTGGAGGGTTAATTTCACCAAGTATGGTTAAAATGAGAACCCATATCTGTTTGCTCCCGGATGCTTATCCAAAAGTAAATATTTTGCATATGGCGATTGTAGTCGGCCAGTTGAGGGACGGGTGTTTTTTTCGAAAGATATATTGAAATAATGAATATATGTTTAGTCCATTAAAACAAGGTATTTTATAAAACAGGTACCAAATAATGTAATCAAGTGAAAATAAAAATGGGTAATGTCGTTCCACATGTAAAATAAGAACAGTTTTCCAAAAATGGCAAAAAATCCAGTACTAAGCTACCAAAAATCAGTAGTTAGTCTTTCATAGGCATGCACTTTTAGGAGTCAGTTTAGTACAAATATACATCTTCATGTGGTTAACTACCGACACATGTTTAAACAATTCTTTTTATTTTTAGTGTCAACACTATTATTCATGTTTAAGCTAAAAGGCTCACCCTATTATAATTTGTTTAAAGACATACCTATCTAATTTTCATAACAGCTGAAATACAATGCGCCTGAAAAATATAAAAAAATGAGACGTCATCACAGAAATGCTTAGTTAAAAAAAATAACAATTGCTATTGATACTGCTAGGACTTGAACCTGCAACCTTATCGCTAATTGTAGCCTCTCATCGCTAGGCTCATGTTTGTCTGTGCCACTTTTTACCACTGTGGTACCAGAAGCTGCAGTTCATCATCTATTTTTTTTTTTAATATTCGGCTCCAATAGTTTTGATTAGTGATTTGCCGGGAGTTTTGGGACTGTATCATTATAATGTACACCGGCAATTTGTACTCTCTTGGTGTATAATTGAATAATACGTTTTTATTAAATTCTCACAGCCGATTCCGTAGGTGTGTTGATAATATAATTTTTGATCCGCGTCCTACGTCACCCGATTAATATCTCCCCACCGCCGGCCGCTCGGTGTTGATGTTTGACTTTTAGAAAGCGGATGTTTCCAATAACATTTTACTCTCGGTTTCTCGGTTTGTCCCAGTGCTGCGATTCGAGAATCAACATCATTCTCTAGCACCGAACCATGTTCGCCGTCTGCTCTCTCAACGCCGTCTAATCAAATAAACATTTGTTAAATGCAGTGCGACTCGTCCAGTGCCATATTGCTGTGCCGAAGTGTTCATTCTATGAAAATTAACTGGGATAAACCTCGAAAAACCATATATTATGTACGTGAGTGTTATTGCCCCGAATCCCAGCTTGATAGTAGATTGCGAGCTTCGCAGTCGCCGTGTATTTGATTGAAATTGTGATGTTTCCAGCAGGCGCAATAGAAAGTACACGGATGTGTCTACTCTAAATTGTGCAATTCTTTTTTAAAACGTTCGAACTGTCTGTTTTAACTCGTGGATTTATATTCTTGCATCTCGTAAAAAGTTGCCGTGCATTGATTTCAGATTTAAAAACAATTATTGTTGTGTTTCGTTACGATTTTGTATTATTTATGTTTCGGACAAAAAAATTGCACCAGATGTTTATTTGGTTTTTATATGTGTGATAATGAGGCGGATGTGGACTCTAATTGCTCATCGTAATTAAGAATTTAGATAAGATAGAATAATGCATGTCGCGGTTCGAGGAAACTCAGTATCGATTACAATATATATTTTTTTGTTTTTTTTTTCAGAGTAATGTTGACTCCTTTGGCGTGTCGACCAATGATAAAGGAAGCGGTGGAATGGCTCTGGAGACGAACGAAGACTCCAGCTACGACTCTGACTTCGAAACGGACGAGACGTGCACGTCGCACGCGGACGTCTCCCGCACGCCCAGCGCCGCCGCCGCGCACCAAAACGTATCGAGGAGTTCTTCGACCGGACACTCGGCGACGCACCTCGACGTGTCCAGGACCGTGAGCGACACTCTGGGGGCGGAGTTCGCCGAGTACGTCAACGCGGAGACCCTCCGCGAACAGCAGGCGGAAGCCGCGTCGCACGACGAAGCGGCCGCCGCGCCCAAGAAGGTGCCGGGATACACCACCCGAGTCGAGTTCGCTCTCAAGTTGGGCTACACGGAGAAGCTCGTGCAGGTCGCCCTGCAAAAGCTGGGATCTGAACCCAGCCAAAACGAGCTGCTGGAGGAGCTCATCAATCTGTCTTCGCAGAGTTTGCGGGTCGTGGAATCACCTACTACTTCTTGCGCCTCTGACGATGGGGCGGCACCCAATGACGCTCCCGTCCCTCATTCTGGGTCTCACTTGAAACCTATTGTGATAGACGGGAGCAACGTTGCTATGAGGTATGTTTAGATTGCAATATCAATTTATTCAATTGTCATTTTTTGAGTATGACAGTGCTAATGTTAATCTTCTTCACTGTGTAATTGGCAATCACGAATATTGGTCGGCTTAATTGAACCGAAATTCTAACTACGCAAAAAGTATCAGATATTTTACAGTTCAATTTTGTATTATTTAATTTCTGATAATCGAAAGATCGCTGCATAAATTTAGATGTATTTGATCACTAATGATTTTCGTGTTGTTTATTTTCAGCCACGGCAACAAAGAGGTATTTTCCTGCCGAGGAATCAAAATATGTGTCGATTGGTTTCTGTCCCGCGGACATACAGAAATTACCGTTTTCGTTCCGAAATGGAGGAAGGAGTCTAGCAGGCCTGATAATCCTATTTCAGAGCAAGAGATTTTAAGCGACCTGGAGAAAGACAGGCTTTTAGTGTTCACGCCGAGTCGGTTGGTTGGCGGAAAGAGGCTGGTCTGCTACGACGATCGCTACATCTTGAAACTGGCGGCTGAAGTGGACGGCGTGGTGGTCTCCAACGATAACTATAGAGACCTGGTCCAGGAAAGTCCCGATTTCAGGAAGGTGGTGGAGGAGAGGATTCTCATGTTTTCCTTTGTGAATGACCTGTTTATGCCTCCCGATGACCCTCTCGGTCGCTCCGGACCCACCCTCGACAACTTCTTGCGAGTCGATCGGAAGCATCGTTCAGAACCGCCGCCACCCTGTCCTTATGGTAAAAAGTGCACTTACGGTAACAAATGTAAGTTCAGTCATCCGGAGCGCGGTAACATGCCCCACAAATCTGTCACCGAGCGCCTTTCTGAATATGCCCAGAAACATATTCAAGCGAGAGGAAATTCACGCGATTCGACTTCAGGGTGCGACCTCAAGACTCACAGTTTGCCTCTCGGTTACGACAGTCAGGCGGGAATGCCTCGAAAGACGCCTCTCGGTCGCGCTAGATCTGCCGCCCCCGCTCCGCCACCTTCCGATCCACACTCCCAGGCTTCTATGGTGTCCCATTTCAATCGAGCTCAAACGGAACAGCGGCAGGCAATCGGCGGTTCCTTCGATGCCCTTTCCATCAGTGGTATGGCGGATCCTCCCAAGAGCCACAGCATAGAAAATATCGCGGGAGGTCTGCACGATTATGGTTTCGGGTACGGAGTCGGCCCGGGGGCGAACGTCAATCATAACCAACTTAAGTATCAGCAGCGAAACCCTTGGGGTGGCGGACCTCTTTCCGATGAATCTTCCAGGTGGGCGTTTACAGAAAACCAAGAAGTGTCAGAAGCAGGTGGAAATTTGCATCGTAAACTGCACCGCCAGTTGACTCTGAACCCGTCCTATGATCCACGGCTCTATCGAATGCGTGGGGTAAATCAAAATGCTGGTGCAATGGCACCCCCGTGTCCGACCGCCAACGCGCCGTGGGGTGGTCACCAGACTGTTGCGCGGATTGCGTCAGCACCGGCGGCCTGTCCGGCCTGGCCCCCGGCTGCCGGTCAAGCCGGCGTCAGCGCATCCGAGCCTCATTTGCACGCTCCGATGCAGTCTTCTAACGCTTCCGGCGCTTGGGCTTGGGCTCCGCGCCGTGATGCGCGCAGCCATCTGTACTACCATCTCTCCAGCATCTTTCCAGAAGACCAGGTCCGCAAGGCGATGGCTCTTTATCCTGATGAGACCAACCCTCAAAAAATTTGTGCCGCCATTCTCAATATGTTTCACAAAACCTAAATTGCTCAGCAGCGTCAATGCATCTGAGCGTGGCCAGTTATATGAAGACTTTGTTGTCCATTTTTTTTTTTGAAATTCGTCATTAGCGAAATTGTGTTCCTCCCGTCACTGAAAATTGCTATATTCAAGTGAATCATTTGCAGTGATGAGATTTTCATTGGAAAAAAGAATATTGTCCGGAATTGATTTTATCAGTTGTTTGATTGATCAGTAATATATAATTTAAACCTTCTACAATATATATGTGTTAATTATTAAACGGGCTAAGCTTTGAAAACATTATTTGCATTAAATGTGTTGCTGCGTTATTTTTTTTGGTATAATAACATTCATTATTAATGGGAATGGAGGGTAACAGAGTCCCTCTGACTCGACTGAATTGAAATTATGTTTTATTGAGAGTGAATTATCTATGTCATGGAAAGGTTTGCGAGAGACTTCTTTCTTGTAAACATATATATATCATTGTTACATTATCGAAATTTTTAAATTAAACAATCCGGTTAAATTAAGTGAACTCGGTGCAATGCTTTTTATAATTTTACATTTTCTCAATCGAGTGATGAATGTTATGCCATCTTTGATAATTTTATTAGTGTTGACAATTTTAAATCCTTAATACATTGAATTTCTATGACTCTAAAAAGCTATAAATTACTGTTTTTATTTTATGTTTGCGTTCATGTTTGTTTATTATCTAGGCTTACAAAACTATTAATAATATGACAATACAATTAGTGTTTTATTAAGTTTAATAATATTGTATTGTTCTTTTATAAGGTATTTGTTGTAGATTCATTTAGATTGGCCATTCATTACCTATTTATCTGATTGATTATCCAGTGTAACTAATAAAGGAGATTCTGATGACAATATGAACGTGTCAGAATCTATATTATATCTGTTGTTTTCGAGTAGTCATGTTTCAGGTCGCACGGAAGACGTATGTGAAATATGTAACGTTGAATGCAAGTTCTACTGGAAAAACTGAATATCATTCTGACAGCGATCATCGTTCTCCATCTATTGAAATGATGTCTGCCAGTCTCGATCGAGACTGGCAGATGAATCACTTTAAAGAGGATCAGGATTTATTTGATGTCAATCTTCTGTAATGAATTGCCAGTTTGATAACTGCACGGGGTAATCTATTAATTTTGTCCCGATGAATCGATCCGTCGATCTTATTTATATTTATTCGATTTATTATACTAATCGAACGAATTTAAAAATGCTCGAGCACAAATTGAATTTCGTGTGCACGCTCCTCGGACTTAATTTTTATTTTATCCTGTTAAAGTTTTTTATTGTAGCGTTTATTAGGACGAATATCATTCAGATTTTAAATAAAATTATTTTTAATGAAATACTATAGAACTGAAATTTTATTCAGTTGAATATTTTTTTCTCTTATGAGATATGCATAACAATAAAATTGTGTGGGCGTCGTGAATGAGAGCTCTTAGCCCTAGAGATAGATTTAGGGTGCTCGCAGAGTGCAAAGGACGCTCTTCATTCACAGCGCCGTCGTCAGCTTCACATTGAAGCTGATCTATCAATAACAAAAAACTTTTATTGAACGACATGTAATGTGACATGGTTGTCTTGTGGATTGTATTATATACACGAGCTCTTTTGGTACTGTGTACTAAAAATTGTATTTGTATTTTTGTCACATTCCTCTCGGTGCGATGTCGTGTACATTCGTATTTGTATGCTCGGTGTACACGCAGCGATATATTGTAACGTAGACAAACCCCGCTGTTTGATTTTGATAAAGTTGAACAAGTTATTGTTAAAAGATATTGCCATGCAAAAAATACAGCGTAAGATACGAGTATCTAATATTTTATTTATTGTCTGTCGCAATATGCATATATTTTATTATGCAGACTTGGCTTTTCAAGTTCTGTTAAGCACAAAATAATTATTTAGTAATAATGCTTTATTTAGTTAAAAAAAAAAAGAGCGTAGTCACCTGAGGTGAATATATAATTGATTCAAAAATTTTAAAGTTTAAAAACACGGGTCACCGGAGACGGTTGTCCACATTTTGCAGAGAGTTGTAAATTAAATTAAAATAAAACTTAGTGAGTTTTATGTTCTCTGCAAATTGTAAATTACTTTGGTGGCCCTGTTTTCCAGAAATCAATTCTTTTTGATTAATGTATTATACTATTTTAATTCATACATAAATTTAACACAAGTGATACTGTTCAGCATATTTTTAATGTACGTGGAATGTAATCTTTCACAAGTTTGAAGGTTGTTAAAAAGGACGAGAGACAATGAAATATCTTTTAATCTAACATTTATCTTTGTACGAATGTTACTGTAAGAAGATTATTTGTTAATGTTGACTGCCTTATGTATCTAAACTAATTAATAAAATGAAATAAAAACAACTTTTAATATTTGCACACTATGTTTTATTGATTGTATTTTTCTTTTTTTTCTTTTTGGATTGGTTTTCAGTCGACCTGTTTATATTATTCTTAATTCTATTTATAACTAAAGGTTTAAAAAATCCCTTTTTTACATTTGCAGAATTTTTATTAGTCAACAATTTGATGTAACTTTGAGAGTCGTCGACATCTTTTGTTGGAATATCGCATGATTTGTTAGAACTAGGCGGTGTGAAGACTCTTTCCGTCTTATTACTTCGGTATAAATAAACAATTTCAGGTTTAATAATTGGAGGATTCGAATCTTGTGAATTTTTTTCAGTTTCCATTTTATTAATAATCTGACAATTAATAGATGGTTGATCATAAATTTGGATATTTTTAGATTTTATTTTATTCAGAACATTTAAAAGATTGTTGAATGTTCCATTAATACAGTCTTTTTTGAAACAAACGGTACTGCTTTCAAAACCAAAAGTAGATTTCAACGCCTCCTTGAGGCCAGGAATGCAGAATATAGGAACATTTTTTGATATAGCTACAGAAACTAAGTGGGCTGCCAGAATGTGAGGTATTTTTGCTTCTACCAATACACCTGAACAATCATCATCGCGGAGATGTTTAGCGATCTCATTGATTCCAAATTTCACCGATTTTCTGAAAAAGAATAATGTGACGATTATTGATAGATAAAACATCCTAAAAAACACCCCTGCCATACTTGAACTTTGGTCAGACTACTTAAAAATACTAAAAGTCAAAGACAATAATTGTCATTATTAACAGAACACTGTCATTTCCCTCTGAGAAAATGATAATAGAAATTGTTGATAACATAGGTAAGCTTAATTATTCCCAGAGTAGTAAAAAATTCTTACTACAAACATGGGTAAATATCATCGTTGAGCTTTCAAAATCCACTATATGCATATTTTTAGAAAATCGGATTAAAAAAATTATAATAATTCACCGCATCCGCAAAGAAAAAAAAAGCTTCTGATATAAGGCGTTACAGAATTGCTTTAGGTGTATGTTGATTTTGTCGAGCATAGCCATTGTAATTCATACTGTATTTTCACATGTTTTGAGACTACAAAAACGTTTTGAAAAAAACAGCAGATTTTGAAAGTGCAATGTCGATATGCTTTACAACATGGTACTCATTGTCTCTCCGAAAGTTTACTAAATCCCGCAAAAAACAATGCAATTCACTGAAAAGCTTAATTGCGAAAACCAAAATATCAAAAATCCCAATGTTAGAATCGAGGAAACCATGTGAATTATGAAATATTTTTACGAAAATTTACCAGCCATATTTCACATTTGGTCTATGGTTTGCTCTAAGACGTACTATTTGACATGTTATGTTGACTTTATCATACTGATATTATATTTGTATTTCCCTGATTCCAATGTATGATAATTTAGCATTTTCATATTTATCATTGAATTTTTCAAAGCTGCATTATTATTAGCGGCATTTCATTGGTGCCCGGGTATATAAGGAGTAGCATGTTGTGAAACATATTTACCCTAACTTGTATTTCAATTCACACATTGAAAGGTGAGATACTGTCACAGTTAATTACCTTATGTCAGCAATGTTGGCTCCACTCGCAACTTTATTTGGCTTCACTTTTTGTTTTTCCTTCAGTTTGTTGATCGATATTTTATTTAATTGGTCGAATATTATCATTCGGTCGTCATCCTCAACTAAAGGCCTGCAAATAGAGATAGAATAAACTGTAAAACAATAGGTTCATATTTCCCGACTTGTGAATTCTAAATGCATCAGGTATTTTAATGAGAATTTGTGAGTGAATATAGTGATCGTTGAGTGGAAGTTAAGTATCTTAATCTAAAAGATGTTTCATAACAAACCAATGTATAACACGTGATGACGAAAGGACATTCCGAATGGATTTCAATGATTTCTTTTTTGCCGAGAGTGTTTTACTTTGCTGCTTTTTAGTCAACGTAGGCGCATCCGGAACAGAAGACATTTAAGAAAAACTGGCTTGCTGTGAAACAGTAAGGAGTAACGAATGCTTGAAAATCATATAGCAAATTAACCTAAAATTTTGACAAGCTAACTATATACAAATATGACATTTGAATAAGTGTTGCTAGTACAAGGAATACGTGTTTCGTAAATGAAAACATTTGTGATTGGCATCGAAAATATATAAAATTTTGGGAAATTATGAATACTGAACTTTTTTATTAATAACGACCCCAATAAACTGATATCGGTTATATAGTTGACTGTTATCAGTGGTGAAAAGTAATTAAAAAAAATGTTACTTATAGTTTGAAATAAATATATTTGGTCCCCAACGTAAAAGATCGATTTATGCGAGATGAGGTTAATTATGTCTGTAAACTGAAAAGTTGATTTAAGCCAGGGGTGTCTAATTTTTTTGTGCTGGGAGCTACTTTTCAATCTTAGGTTTTCTTACGGTGACTAAGGCAACCAAATTTTCCTTTGAGATACACAAGTTAGTCCTTGATTTGAGGCTATGGCTGAGTTGAGTAAATACATACATTGTAAAATTCTTACGATGACAGAGGAAAAAGAATTGATCCCATGAAGAACAGTCCTGTTGTCGAGTGATCATTGCAGGGACAATACTAGAATCACTGTTTGTGTTTCCATTCTAATCAAAGTTACTAAGTCGATGGTTCGAAAACAAAGAAGAAGCTATTTTATATTGATTTTCAATTAATTCATGAATGAAAAATATTGCATTGAGACAACCGCTAATCAGCAAATACAAGTTGGCACTAGTGATATTGTACTTAAATTCAGACTATGAAAATTTTTTGAAAAAATCACATCTATGTAAATACAGCGTAACCGCCAATTACGCGATGGCTTGAAATATTCGCCGCAAATCCAATTGCATTCCATTGTCGTTGCTACGAGATGGTCGTCTGTACGGCGAATGTTGGCTAGCGTCTGTGTATTCAACACGTGCCAGGCTATACACGTATAGCCAGGCATCTGTCTGTGTTGGATTTTGGCGCGCTTTGCATTTTATCACTTGGTAACTAAATATTTCGTCCATATTTTTTTTTGCAAAACTAAGGGAAATCTTAGCTTTGCATTTTTTTGCGGAAAAAACCAAATCCCTAATTTTGTATGGGATCCACTCCCCCAATCACACTGTCCCGGCTTTAGTGTAGATGGGAGTTTTACAGTACATATATTTCAAACTTCAACAAACCAAGAAGGTATGTAATTAATCAAGTCAATTATTTCATATTTAGTAAAGGTGTTTGTAAATAGCTTTGCTGAAAAAAATTGTAGTGATTAATTTTTATATCAAAATAAATTTCAAATCAGCGCCAAATATGTCAAAAATTATGAAAACAGGGTATAAATAAAACAAATTTTATTGTAAATTGTATATTTAAAAATATTCTAAAACTGTATTTTAGAATCAGATTGTAAAGTCTTTTCAACAAATGAAGCACGCTCCTTCAATAGAATAGTCTGTTCATTGTTTAAAAGGTTTTCTTTTTTCTCAGAATGCTTTATGAGAAAATGGTTGATAAATAATTTTAATCCTTCCCTAAACAGATGAAGTTTTGGTGAAACAGAAACCCTTTGGAACACCTCCAAACATGTTTGTGGGCTTTTGTGAAGTAAAATTGCAAGTAATATTTGTCTCATCAATCGGAGAGTAGGCTTATTCAAATCAGAAAATTGGACAACCTGAAATGGAAAAAAATTGCAAAAATATAAGAACAGCAAAACACAAGATTTTTGTTTAAAGCCTATTTCAGACTGTCCAAAATAAGTGTTTACGTGCAGGAATAGCACCGCAGTGTAAACAAAAAATATTGTCTGCAGTTGAAAATACGTCTACCGTTCATGTTATGTATCTAATTTTTGACAAAGTAAACCAATTGTTCGGTTACTGATTGAATAAACAATATGTGAAAAGATAGAAAATACTTACTAGAAAAAAAAATATTTACCTTTAAGATCGAAATGGGTAAGCCTTTTTCTATAAATAAATGTGTCAAAAATTGGGCCAGGCTGGCAATTTGGAATGCAGATATGGTGTCGAGTTCCTTGAGTTTGTCCCAAATAGCATATTGTATGAACATCTGAAACGAATAATGAGTTATTTTAGAATGATTTTATTCGAAAGAAGCCAAACAGAATCAGAATATTCGAGAAATATTTACCTGAAATTTCCGATCATAGTCGCAAAACTTTTGAGCTAAAATAGAATAATATGGATTGTATGTTTTCTCTTGCAGGCAGCATGATATAAGAACGTGAATTATTTCTCTTTCCTGCTGGTTTTTCAGTCCAAGTAAAAGTAACTTTTCAAATGCATCCATGTAGTCCTGGGAATAATAAAACAAAAAAAATTACATGTAACAAACTTATATTACTCTTCACTGAACTAAGTAAGCGGTTGAAACACACTAGCGGTTAAGATTGTGTACTTAATGCCGAAACGTTTAATGTTGTAAAGAATCTCTTAGAATGTTGTTCGCGTTTGCTGCCCCTGTCAGCAGATGGACTTCCTGTCATTTACTGCGCACATCCACTGGCATCGATAGAGGTAGAGAATCTTGGAGGAACTGTGTGTTGGCCATATGCTCCAAACATGAAGCAGATATGGATAAAAAATATGAGTAATTGGGTTCATTCTATTCATTAAGACCTCGGCGAGAGTAGATTTGTTATATCGTGATCTTTTTACATTTGTCAGTTAGTTTATTAACAGTTAGTTAATGTTGAAACAGTAAGGAAGGTATATTTACCTCAGCTGACATGATGACACAAAAAATGTTGCGTCGCAGATCTGTATTGATGCGTTGGCTTCTCGCTAATTCGAGTAGATTGGATTGAGCTACATCGTTTTGTTTATTACTGCCGCTAGCTTCACTGATCTTCTCTGGTTTGACATTCCCTTCCCAGGCTGATCCGACTACCCACCATCTCCCCCGCTCGTCAGCTACAACAAAAGTTATGCTTACATGCACCATCAAGTTATACGAGCTGGATATCGCAACCTTACATGCGTTCACTTTTGGGAAATAGTGATAAAAATTCGCCTTCTGCGTTGGAAAAATTCGGGCGCCGCAACGGTGCTGTGTAGTTGATACGCATGAATGTTTAAAAATGAACGAAATAAATAAAAATTAGAACAAAAGAATATTCATGTACAATATACATTAATGTTTAAAAAGCCTTCTTTACTGTGATTTACGGGAGTATTCAGGTATAAACCCCAATGTTTTCTGAACTTGATGAATCCTTATAACTTTTAGTATTTATTCAATACCTTAATGCAGCTATTTCCAACCTGGGAGGCGCGAACAATCGAAAATATATATTTACCCTTTAAAACGTGTCTTTATTACTATATGAAATAAAGGATGGGGAGGCGAGAAGATATTTTTTTCTTCAAAGGGAGGCGCAGTAACATAAAGATTGAAAGCCACTGCCTATATGTATTTAGGAGGGATACCTAAAATCTAGTAGTAAATTTTATGTTATATTTATATTCAAATTCAGCTGTGAGAAGTATAATGTGATTATCATGGATAAGAAAATGTTTACAAACAGTGACACTTGGATTTAAGTGCGTAAAACATTAACAGGATATTCTATTGTATATTGGTAGCAATGTCTAATATATAAATATATATAACACATAAATATACTTTGGTGTGTTTAAGATTATTTAAATCAAAGAAGGCAAAAACAAAAGAATATTCTACATTATACAATTGCTTGTTCTTACAGCATACAATGGAGCAAAAAGTAAATCGAACTTTTGTAACATACCATTTAATAAGTCATCTAAATTAATATTCAGCTGGACAACATAATTTCCTTTCCGGATTATTCCTTTGAGGGCTTTTTTCATTTCTTCAGAATATGATGGGTCGTAGTTGGGTATTTTGCTCATGTTATTATTTTTAATTGCCATTAACACATCCAGCAAAAATTTTACTCTCGACCTAATAAACGTTTACATTAAATAATTAGAAATGCGATGCATAATATCAGAGTAAATGGCACTATAAAGCCACATTCCGAGCGTCAGGCACGACATTACAAATATTCTTATGTGCTGTTAAGCATGTTGCTGTTTTATTTAATAATTTGAATTCCATCAATGTGTCATTGTTAGTAAAATAATATTGTGCAGCTATGGAGATCACTTTGCAACTTTCTATCATTTATTGGATTCTTTATTATTATAGTGGTGGCTAAGTTAAACTCGAACCTTGTTATGGCCACTATATTTATACTACATCATCCATTAATGGTCAACTAAAACCGAGTTGGATATTATTTGCTTTGAGTAACGAGAATGTTAAAAGTATTTTTTTTTAAACCATGTCCGCTCCCAATGTGGAGCATATGGACTCCTAATGGACTTTATCTCAACAGAAGTGTTTCTACGAGAACTGCTTGTTATTCAGTTGCTCAACCTCTCTTTTTCCAAAGAGAGTAGGGATAGGAGGATAGGGCTAGGACAGGATTAGTGGTCAGACTGCGGTTTTGAAAAGAAAATGGCAAAAAGTATCCACCTACCCATCGGAAGAGGTATCTTTGAAATCTACAGCCATTTCTTGAGTTGTATGAATAAACACTTTTAGAGCGGCAGGGTCTTCTTTCCTAAGAACGGCTCCTACATTTCTAAGGGCAACTAAAATGCATTCAATATTTTTTTCCGACATCTTCTCGACTAGTTTACCAAGAATTTCATACAATAAAGATCCTTGGAATATCTAAAAAAAAATGAAAACATACTATGCAATATTCATTATATATTTAATATGATTTATTGAAAACTCCTCCTTTTTTACACATATATCAGTTTAATAAGCTAACAGTTTAGTTGGTATAAAAAAATAGCATTCCACCATTGACGTGGACATCACCAAACATGTGTGAAGTTGGCAGTGGAGTAGTTAAACTAATTGTTTTACACATCTTTAAATAAAGCATTATTTTAATTATTCATTGTCATTCTGTATACAAATATTTGTTCGATTTGATTTTGCATCAGTTGAAAAAACCTTTTTAAGCTCTGTTAGACAAGTGTTTCTAAGGTGTAGAATATGTATACATGTACATCTTATAGTAAACAATATAAAATGTAATGCTTTAAAAAAAGTGGTATGTACCAACATGAGCTATTGTTAAATAGTGTTCCAAGAAGAAACGATTTATCAATATTATCATACATTTGTTTTAGTATCAGCTTGAACATCCTTTTCTCAAATATGTATAAATAATAATACTAACTATTCTATGTGTAAATTATAATATGATTACCTTGAAATTATAGAATTGAGAAATACTAAGAATCAAATTGTCGAGTTCTTTGTTCGCTAATTTTTGCTCCACAGAAATCATTTCATCGAATCTTTTCACAGCTGTCTGAAGAAAATGTGCACCTGAATAACAGACATTGGCAATTATTAGAATTGGAGACTGTATTTTAAGCATCTCAAAAGCCCTGGTGAAAACCTCCGAAGATAAAGGAATCTTATTTGGAAAGAAAGTGTGCACCTGTAAACAAACCATGTACTCATCCCTTGATTAACGCGGTAGGTACGTTTTTCACAAACCTGCGTACATAGAAATAGGGTTAAAAAGGCAGGGAACTCATTTTTTTTTAAAATATACATTTCATTATATAAAAAAAACATCAGGACTGGGTTCGCTCATGACGAGCATTGTCAACTGTTCACTATGAGCAAAACCAGTCTTATTAAATAAAAGTGGGAATAAGTACAAATGAGTATTTTATTTTTTGAATATAATGCCTTTCCACCAAGTGTTGACAGCAAACACTCTAAAAGTGGTAAATAAAGACACAGATCTCATTTTAAATTTGAAGATGCATTCCAGAAAATTCGCATAAAAAAAACCCACAGTTCTTTATACCGAAGATTCATAATTGCAGTAGAAACATTTATTTATAGAGCAACAAAGTTTCATTAGGATTAGGTTAAAACTTGGACCAAAATTAGAATCTATTTTCGCTTCTATCATCTATCATCAAAAGAAAAACTGGTCAGCTCAATTCTAAAATTAGCGGAAATATCCGTGTGATCTTGAGTAGATTTTTTTATTAAAAAATGCATGATAATAGATTACTTTTTAATTTCGAAAAATTCTTTCTATATTTCTTCAAACTGTAAACAAGTATTTCGCAGGACTCGTAGAACTTGAGTGCAAATTGGATCAATTTTGTTATTTCCGATTCAGATATTAAAATATGCCCAACTAATTCATCTTTGGTTATTACCTCATCAGTAAACAATTCATCGATATCATTATTATTTAAGTCTTCAAGCCACCTTTGGCCACATCTGTCTCCAACAAGCATTTGCTAAAGTCTTAAGGTATGCCAAACTAACATTCACAATCTTGGCTGCATAAATTGGGGGATGAGTGTAAATGATTTATTGAAATATGGAATGCAATTTTATTACCACGATGAAATATAATATATATAAACATTAGAAGATACTTTTTGATAGCACTCAACTTACCTATCTCAGATCCAACGTTAGCGTGTAAAATGGCAATAAGCATAGTGTGCTCTATTGCCATACGATCGGCGGTGGTTGTTGGCTGAACAATAGATGTCATCCATTGAGAGCAAAAAGCGTTGTTAACAGCATTTCTACTGTTAGATGAATACAATTTCTCAAGTTGAGTGCTAGTCCAGTGCATATTACTCTGGGCCACTTTATTTAACAGACCTTTAGTGAAAAACGTCAGAATTAGAATATAAGGCTGATAAAAATATAAAAGAAATAATATTTCATAAATTTTGTATTGTTTTCTTAGTTGAATGATATTGTAATGACATAACTATTAAAAGAATCTGTTTTCTAATTTTTCATTTGGTGTAAGTTACTTTTGTTACTGAAACTTGGAATAAGTTATATTTGAAACTCAACCTCTGTTTTTCGAAGAGAGTAGTAGGGACAAGAAGGATAGGGTAGGACAGGACTAGTGGTTGACTAATCAGTTATTATAGGATTGGAATAGTGGGGGGGGGAGGTATTTTTAGACATCACAAACATCTTCAAAAGAAATCGACTAATCCAGTGTAGGGGAACCCGCGTCTTTTTGGCTACTCTGATGCGGCTTTTTGACTTAATAATATTTACTTTTATCAAAAAATTATACGCAAGCGTTTGAAAAAAGAGCGTAATCCATTATATGTTAACCATTATATGTTACAGTTAAAAAAAAGTGAGGGAGGATGTCAACGTTTTCTTTACTGCAACCTAATCTAATGTTGAATCAGACAAATGAATGTAGCTTTTAGAAATGAAAAGGTTCCCCAACCCTGGACTAATCTATTGAAAAAATAATCGCTAACTTTTGACCGTATGTACCACAGAGACAGCCGTCCGGCTGTGTGTGCAGCAGCAACGAAAATGGAATGCAACCGCGCAATTGGGGGATTCGCGGTGAATATTTATATTCGGCGCGTATGTTTTTTATTCATATGTGAAGAAATATTGACAATTCAATAAAAAACATGAAAATGACAATTGATATTAGACTACACAACATTTGGATGCACAAATTATGCGGCGATACTCTTTAAAGGGGTAAATTTGGGCATTAATAATTCATCTTTGTTAAGTAGCATAATAAGTGTACTTTAGAAATACACCCATATCCATAAGATAATTCGTTATTGGCGCTTGTGTGTTTAATTTGTTATTGATGAAATTATTGTATAGAAAGAATGAGTTAATATCAATTAATCTTCTTATGATTGCATTTTGTTGTATATTAAAAATTATACACTACCTTTTATCTGTCTTTTGAGTTGCATAATTTCTTTAGAATCCTCAGCGTTGCCTTGATTTCTGAGATGAGGCGGGACATACTTTTGAGCTTCACTCTAAACAGAAATTCATAGTAGAGTAGATAATTTTATTTTCTTATATGTATGGCATATACATGTATAATAAATCAAACTACAATTTAATGGTACAATGTAGTTGAACTTACAGTCACAATATTTCCTTCTTTGTCACGTTTTCGTCCGTAAATATCTTCCCAAGAGCCTTGACTCTCATCATTTATTTCTTCTTCGGCTTTATCTGACAGCATTTCACTATCGTAATCCATTTCTTCATCATCAGAGAGCGAATCGTCGGTATCCTGCTCTGGTTTGGCACCTTTTGTTTTATCCAATTTACTTTTAAGTTTCGGAGACACTTTAGATTTTTGATTTTCAACGACTTTCTTATCTTTTGCTGCAACCTTTGTCGTCTTCGAGTCGTCTATTATCTTACCCTTTTTATTTGGTCGGTTGGAATTCAAATCACTGTCAATCTTACGTTTTATAACATTTGAATTTGTTTTATCTAAAAATAAAAAGAAAGAATAATTAACTTCAAGGTGATATTACTAAAACCAGGTTTACTAGAAAAAATTAAAACTTACAATCTTTATATCATTAATGACTAATATCTTGATTTTTCTAAAGAAATTTCTCGTTATTTGATAAAATTACAGCTTTTCATTTCATATTGCCTTATCGAGCATTTATAATTTGGTATTCGTGTTCATATAAATTCTTCAAACGAACAGTTATATGTACCTGAGTAAATTAAGTATGGTTAAATATCATTTTATTTGGGAGGAAAATAATTATGCTGGTAAAATATCTCTATTTACCTTTTTACTCTCAGACAACTTTGCCTTATGTATAAAAAAATGCCTCTTTGAAATGGAACAAGTATTTTTAAAATAAAGAATGTTACATTTAGTAAAATAATAAATTTATTGTGGTATATCAAATATGTGTAAAGTAATGATAAAGAATATCAGAAACAATAATATTTGGAAAGAGCGTAACTTTAATTTATTTTTGAACATATCGAGTGGAACAATATGTTTATTGTAAAATAATTAAGTAACATTTAATTAAAATAATCTGAAAAAATCTGAGAAGTACAATGAATTAAATTTCATATCTGTGTGATTGTAGCTAAAAAAATATAATGCCGAAGAATTGTACCTGTCTTATTATGTTCACTCTTCACAGAGCCACAAACGGCATCTTTTGTAAGTGGTTTCAATTCAGTATCAGAATCGCTTAAATTTTCGAGATACTTGTCTAATATAGGACACCTGACGAGCTCAGGTTCGACGTGCGCCGTTACATCGTTGCCATAAGAGTTAATAACTTTTCCGTTGACGATAATTTGCTTGTTAGCGGAACGGTGTTGGCAGTCTTCATCGGATGAATTAAAGCAATCCGAATTATCGCATTCCTCTTCATCACAATGCATCGCGTGTTCACCGTTCTCTGAATCTTCATCCGAAATAATGCCATTGTCACTCGATGACATTTCATCGTCACGAGAGAACGTTTCGTCCTCTTCCGAGAGGCTTCCGCGATCGGGCGAATCGGGAAACGAAATTGAAGGTTGTGATGATTTACAAAATTTATTATTATCTTTATCCGAGGACTCGTTATCGTTACATTCTGAGTTTGAACCATTTTCGTTATCTTCCATTATTGGTGTAAGATTACCCGGCCTAAATATACCGTCAGGAAATGATGACATCCCTACAATTGAACGTATGTATTTAATACAAAACTATTGAATAGATATGTGGGGTTCGTTTCCAAAAACTGATTACAGTAGACTTCCACTTACCCGGGACAAACGAATCTGAATAAAGCCAAACATGTTATTGGATAAAAGAGAAAATTTAGATAAGATATTTTTGTCTTGAAAGTAATTAAAAAATGTTTTAAATGATATATTTTGAGTTTTTGAATAGTACCCAGTTGAAATCAATTTCCAGCTAAGTTACACCTGCGGAACGGGAGTATTCTCAAACTTATTAAGATCTAGACCAGTGGTTCAAGTGTGCGGCCACCGGAGGAATTCGCTTTAGCCACCGACAGCTTCATAGTAAATATTGATATTTATAATAATGTCCTTTATTGTATATAAACTTGTAAGTTGATTCATTTTTTTAGAAAATGCAACTGCTATTTTTATCACACCTCAAAACAGAAATTTGGTGCGGCCACAAGAAATTTCCATATGCTGATGTTTATAATGCAGCAACAGTAAAATTTTAATAGAGAACCACTGATCAAGCCACTAATTAAGGGCGGTCTCTAATACTCTTGTCAGTCTCTAATGTGATTTTTGCAATTGCTACTTGATGAGCTCGTCTTAACAGCTTTTGATTTTCAGCTTCAGATTTTGATTGGTCTAATAAATCATAAAAGATTGACTATAGCAATATATTTATTGTACATTTAAGTTGTACCAACCATAAAGCCAAATACAATAGTCATGTTGATTATTAGAGTTTCCCCTTAATCAGCGTCTAGATTCAAATACATTTGAGAATAGTCCGTAGGTAAAGAAGAAGTCTTATTTATTCTCTAACGCATATTTTACAGGAAAAATGATTATAATTTTCAGACCATTTGAAGTAACAGATACATAAAATATAAATATACCATAACATTTACATTAATGGTCATTTAATGGTATTTTGGCATTAATTGATGAGTCAGTAAAATTAATAAAAAATGAACTCATTTTTGGAATGGAGACCCACATATTAAAATACTAAATATTTCACTACATTACATGACAAAATAAGGGTTATTATTATGTTTTATTAGCTTCGAATGTCAGTACATTGTAACTGATTGGTAGATATTTTACAAGAGATGACAATTAACACGTTGATCGCCAACGCTGAATGATAATTCAATGATAGGTCTTTTTGCATGTGACTAGTGACCCCAATGACAATCAAAGTGTTAACCGAATAATTTGAGTAAATCGGTACTGTGATGGCAAGGTGTTATAAATAAAGTTGTTGTCATTTTCCAAGTTTCATCCGCAAAGTTCAAAAATGTAACATTGTTTAATGTGACGTTTTTGCCATTTGACAGTTGAACATCAATATTGTTGAAAGAATTATGTTGGTATGCTTAGTACGCTTCGTGGATATTGAATACTTAAAATTATCTAAAACACAACTTTGAACCTTAAAAAGTTCAATCTTTTAAAAACCTGTTTTTGATTACCTGTAAAATTGTGTCAAACAGTAGATATAACAATTAAACATCACAGTACAGTCTTTATCTACACATATTTACAGTAATTTATGTTACATAAACACAACTAAATACTACCAACTAATAATTTTTATTCATTAAATGATTAATGCTGAATATTGAACAATCAGTTATGGTGAACATATTCAACATTACGCTAAATATAAACTGTTTCAATTGTCATGTTACTGTAAAATGGGGTTTGTTTACGAAAAGATGCAGCTTTAAAAACTCCAAGTGAAATAATAATTTTGTCAATATGACAATAGCCACTGTCACCGAAAACGGAAATTGTCTGAAATAAATATGCCATTGCATTCAGCTTAATGTATTTACACTGGTAAAAGCTACTTTAATAAATTTGATTGATGAATAAATCAAAAACATTAAACTTGTAAAGTGTACGACAAAAGACTGTTCTTTTTTGATAGTGACAATTACCTGAAATAGATTTCACTACTCTTTGCTATATACATCAATGTATAACAAAATGATCCACTTGAAAAAAAAAGTGACATTCTGGGCAAATAGACAATAAATACATGAAGAATTTAAAATGAGTGAATGGTATAAATGTTATGTTTGAATATTATTTCATGAAGTATAACCGCCAAAATGACATGTCATATTTGTAACATTATTCAAGCATGCAACCGAACATTTAGCAAGTTAAATGTAAAATATAGGCACAAAAAATTCAAAAACCTTTATATATCATTTCCAATTCTTCCTCAGAAAAGTCATTGCCATCTCCATCGTCAGACAGCTCTTCGTCGTCCATTGAATCTTCGCCGAGACCAAAATCTGATTCTGCACAAATGTAAGCAAGTGTAAGTGAAAATCAAAATTTTGATTCAGGATATACTTATACAGCGAGCTTGTGCTGCAAATTCATCTTATTCTCGCTTTATCACATGTCAAGTGAAGGGTATGCTCTTTTATCCTATTTGCTCATAAAAAAGTGAGGCCGTGTGTTGGAGACAGAGAAACATCCACTGCACACCAGTGGCCGATTACCCTATAAGCGAATGAGGCGCGCGCTTGGGGCCTCAACAATAAATTTTAAAATATAAACCATATATTTTAATATTTTACTTTCCAACGTTATTATGTTATCCGAAAAACAGGATCCTCCCATGTGCTTAATCCGCCACTGGTGAACACCAATGTTAAACAGACATATTTACATAATTGTTTTAAACTGAGAACCAACTAGGGATGTGGAGTAGTGAAAAAAAAACCATGACTCTGATATATTAACAAATGGGCCGACTCTGATTTAAAAAAAAAAGTATTTTCTACTACTACTCACATTAAAATAGATTTCTTCGGATCTATACTATTTCAAATTATGTAAATCCTTTCACGGCAAATCAATACAGATTACAATTTGACTGTGTGGAAAGTGTGAACGATAACTATATGCAAATAATAATACTGTCGCAAGTGAAAATAAAGCTTAAGGCGTACAGCATAGCCATAGCAAATAAGTTCTAGGATGTAAATCATAGTCGATGTTATATTGATCGATAGATATTTTTTTACTTATGACAGAAATAGAGCTGAAGCCCCATTCATCGCTTTTTCAAAGCCCTTCAAATAAAGGCGGATGCGTACATCAAAATCATCACGGTGGGGATTTTTATTTAGAATTGTAATATCATTTATTTTAGAAATAATTGAACATAAACATCTCACAATGCGATAGAAATATTTCCTCAACAAAAAAACAACTGTGAGCTGTGGTTGGAAGGAAAATAAATAATACAATATTTACCATCATTAAGGGAGCTTTCATTATCGCTTTCATTATCGTTTTCATTGTCACTTTCACCGGAAGAATTCGTTTCCATTAATTCTATTTTTTTCTTCTTTATTTCATCAATGCCGATTTTATTTTTCGGACTGCAGATTTTTTCTCTTTGTAAAACAGATTTACTTTGAACAGTGTTGTCTTTTGTACTCGTTAGCTTTTTAGAAATCTTTTTTTCAGTCTTTACCGTGTCAAAAGAATCGTCATCAGAATACATATCATCATCAGAATTTTCCTCGTCGTCACTATAATCATCTGAATCGGAATCGCCATCCCCAGCTGAATCGCAATCATTTTCCATAAGTTCACTGGAGATGACGCCCTTTTTATTTTTCGTTTTACTGTGTTTCAATTTTGTTTGGCCGGTTGCGATTGCCATGTCTTCTTCAAAGTCTGAACCGGAACCTGTGTCGGCCAGATGTTTTTCTGCAGCTACCGCTGCAGCCATTGTTCTTTCATCACAAACTTCTAAAAGATCTAATATAAACTGTTAAGGAAAATAAATATAATTCTCCTCAGAATGACATTGTTTGAAAGAGCATTAATAAACTTTACTGTCTAATTATTATGTAAGAATAAAAAAACTTGTCGCTGTTACTTGAGAAATGGTCCATCATGATTATCATATAGTTTATGTGATTACTATGAAGTACCATTTTATTCGGGTGTTATCATGATCATCGAATACGATACATATATAATGAATTATGTTAGAGATGCCTATAGTCTTTTCATATGGTGGAAACCCACATTATATCCGACCAAGTTGTGCAGTCACCTCATTTAAATGTGAAATGAAAAATAATATTATAAAAATAAAACATTTTTTGTACATTATTTATTTTAAGATTAGAGGCGGGTTTGACAGTCAATAATGCTAGCGGTAAGCAAAACCGGTTTTAGTATTTAAATAAATAATGTGGAATAAGTACAAAAAAGTGTTTTTAATATACAAAATGACTTTCGCCCAACAATCAAAATAGCATGATGCGCATCAAAACAAAAATATAGACAATCGAATTGAAAATCCTTATTATAGTAGGATTAGGATGAAACTAATTTAAAAACAATTAACCCTTTGTACGACATTTTCTCACCCGTGAGTCGCATGTGTATTGAATTCTTCGATGTTGGCGGCTAAAGGGTTAACAAAGCTTAAAACACTATTAAAGGCAGTCTGTAATAAATGACACCTTCAATAAAATAGTCATCACTCACAAATGCATGATTTTGAAGTATACAGAAATAATCATAAAAAATCTCAATCTGCTAAAAATTTTCATAATTTTAGGCGTACAATTCACCTCTAGACAGCGTTGTGATGAGAAGGCAATTTAAATGATGTGATTTATTTATTAAGACATATCCAAAACCTACAATTTGTACAATTCTCCTGTATTATAAATGTCATACATTGAAAATAGCCAAGTTTGGTTTGCGTCTACAAAGTCACAATTTTATCCATCACAATATATTCAATAATTTAAACAAAATAAAAATCCACCATTTTCTTTCTATGATTGAGGTTAGATATGCAATTGACCATTTTCATTCTCAAATGCATATCTAATAGAGAACCATGGCACCTGACGAAGAATATTGAGAGTAAAGTGGTTTGATTTTGTGATTAACTTAGAGATAAGAGTGCGGACTAGGGATAACAAAATTACAATAGTGGTCATGGAGAGATGTTTGAACTGGCTAATTCATTTGTTGTAGATGTCTCCGGAGAGCCACATTCTGGATGCCTCTTCTTCCAGCCGAGTCTGGCATTCTGGATAGGTTTTCTCAGTGAAACTGAAGGATGCGTACATGTAATGTGAGGAAGCGCCGCAATTTGCTAGTGACAGGCTACTGAAGGTGCCACATGGTGGTCATATTATCCATAAAGGAAGCGAAAATGTATAAATCCAAGAAGTGTCTTATTATAGTAAATTATATTTATTTATATTGTAAAAGGATACAACCGAGGCCGTCAGATGCAAAGCTTTTGGCGATATTGCCTGATTTTCTCTTCTTCAATTTAAGTTGTTTTTCGAGTTTTTTTATAACTTTATCTTCTTCCTGATTTGCTTTGAGAAGCTGATTGCTGCGCTGCTTCTTCATCTCGTCCTTGAGCTTTTCCTCTCGTTTATTGGCACCTTTTGTTTCTTCTAGCATGATATTTTCACTGGTTATTTTGTTTTTCTTCTCTTTCTTTAAATAAGTAAATTATACATATAAATTTTCTGGCAAGGTCAATATTGAATGTTGTTTTGTTAAATGGAATATTTAGGGCATTAGGTATGGGTATTTGTGATGTCATATCTCCTCGTGTTCATTTTGGACTTGTTAAAAAAAACTTATTTATTATTTATTTCATATAAAAATATCTAGTAAATCATCTCTTATTATAAGAAAAAAATATACACCCGATTAACCTTGTGCAGATTATCTGTGCATGAATTAAATTTAAAGAAATAAAAAAAAATAAGATCATATAAATTTTCAAGTAACAGAAAAAAGAAATCTTATGAAAGCATATCAAACGGATGACGACTTAATAGTTGCACAATTTTTACAACTGTTAAGTATCAAATGTTACATCTTCAATTCAACCCATGGATCAAGCAGATATCTCATTAATAAAATGAGATTATTAACGATCTTCTTAAAAGCCTATGATTTAATTCAAATAAGGAAAAAATGACAATATTAGATGCGATACATGCGGTAGTTAAATCACGGTACAGAATAAAGAAATAGAAAAGTGAAATATTAGAATTATGTGAGCTGATGGAAAATTTCAATGGCTTTGAAGATGTAAGCATACAAACTATAATCATAGATTTTTTAAATTAAATAATCAGTATTAAACATATTGAAATAGATATCTGAAAATATTTTGAAACTACTAATATATGGCATTTTATAAATAAAAAAAACATGAATAACATTTGAATTATGCATGTTTTTCGGTTATCTGTGCCACCAGCCCCTACCATTATCCAGGATAATCAGTACACTGTTTATAAATTGATTTACACAAATATACACGATTGTATGTAAGTTTCAAAACTGCTTCCTTACCTTGGAAACTTCGACGTCTTCCAGTTCATTTTTAGGGAGCTTTACAAATTTCCCGATTTCTTCATCGGTTGATCCATGTTTTTTACTTTTGTTGAAATATTCTTTCTTTTTTGATTTTTTCATGTTGCGTTTTTCTTTTCTTATATCTTTGCGTGTTTTTACGGCTACCACATTGACCACTTCCTTTTTGCTTTTATTTTTCTTGTTTTTGAATTTACCCATTTTAGTTGCTATTATTAACGCGCAGATCGAGAAATGCCACGAATGATTATTCTAATTGCGACGAGTTTCGATGAGGGTCGAATTATATTAGGTATTAAAGATGAGATGGGTTAATTTAATGTAGATCATATTTATAGGTTATGTACAACACCGAAAGCACTGATGTTCAAATAATATTTTGAATTGATTGATATCAACATGTAAATTTCAGGACAATTGAAAAATTGATGAGTAACTGTTCCTCATTGATAATTTTGTATGTCTTCTTAAAGCTTTATGTTACTAAAAAGTCAAGGTATAGGAATTCCGAAGGGAGGCTGTCAAATTCAAGTTTGTTACCACCAGTTAAGTGTTCTCACCGTATAAACATTACATTTTTTCATTAGTAAAATCTATTCGATTTTAAATTTAGGCGCAAGTGCATACAAGCTTAAGGGGTCATCATTGAATAATAAAAAGTGAACCAAGAATAAAACTTTTTGTTGATGAGTTTTATTTGAAATTTCATTTTAGGATCCATGGCGTAAAGATAATCAATTGTTGCAATTTATTTACAATAATATACAGCTGGGAGTCGATAGAACTTTATACAGAAAATTTTCACACATTATCTCGATAATTTGAAAAATGTCTGAACCACGCAGAATGTCTATGAAAATTAAAAATATAATTTTGTTTTTTCCTAGCCAAGTTTCACCTGTCAACAAAATCAATGTCTATGCAATGTTTATTATGAAGAAAAGTTGGCTAAACTGTGTGTCAAATTGGAAAATTGTTTGTAAACGAAGCTTCTGTCACTCGTGACAACAGGGTAATTTCGGTTTCACCTCCGGGAAATCGCAATGTCTGCGTCAATTTCAAAGAAGAGTTCAAAAATTGATAAAGATGTAAACGAAAACCACTGTCCTAGTTCTTCAGATACCAATAATTTGGAAAGCAGTCGATCCGTCGAAGAGTTTTTGGAAAAAGAACGCCAGTGTGCTAGCTCTCAGGAAGATAACGTCGATATAGAAAATATATTCGATGAAATAAATCGCTTAAATAAAAACACCGGCCGCAGTCTAGATGAGAATGACGGGGCTTCAAATAAAAATATCGAGGATATTTTATTCGAAGCGGAAAAGCTCGTCACCGCGAGTTCGAGAAATTACAGCAATCAAAAATTATCTCCTAGGAGTTTAAACATAAGTAAGCGATTGATGGTGAAGAAGTCGTCTTCCGAGCAGAATTGTCATTATAATGGAAATCAGAGAAGGCATACTGTCGACATTAGCTGCAATGGGAACAAAATCAGTCATGTGAGTACAATAACGCATCCACATTAAAATACAGTCTGAAATTGTTATTCTATCTATTTAAAAAAAATTGGTATGGATAGACAGTTGTTTGTTTTTGTAGCTTGTATTACAGAATACTTACCTTTATGGGAAAATTGACCTATTCGCATTTCGCAGCGGCTATAGTTTTCTTTAAAAAAACCGTGATATTTTACTTATTATTTCACCATTGTTTTGAAATGTGATTAAATGTATTAAGTCCTTTTGCTATAAAAATATTTGAGTTCGAGTTATAAGCATACTTTAAAAAAATAAATATTATTATATCGACTGTGGAAAGGAAAAAGGACGTAACCCACACAGATCAAATTTTACAGGAGGCGCAAAAAACGTGTTTAGATGATATTGGGCCATATGCAAATTATGAATCATACACAACCTTGAAGTGCACGGAGACTTCTAAACTGGTGTTTAATTGAAATAATCTAATATTAATTAAAGAAATTGTCTAAGAAAAACCTTTACAGTAAAACCCCCATTTATGCGATCTTCGGGACCGTATAATTACGGACCGTATAATTGGGGGTGTGAATCTCATACAAAATTAGGGATTTGGGCTTTTCGGCGGAAAATGCAAAACTAAGATTTCCCTTCATTTTTGCAAAAAAAAAATATTGTCGAAATTTTTAGTTACTAAGTGAAAAAATGCAAAGCGCGCGAAGAATGCCGCATATAGTCAGACGCCCAGGTATGTGTGTATAGCCTGGCACGTGTTGAATACACAGACGCTAGCCAACATTTGACTGTATGCACCGCATATCTGCCGAATGCATAGTTGGCCTTGTAAATCAGTCGTTCGAGGACCATTGTTTGAAGTGCTTTTACAGTTTTGCGGTGTGTTCAATCTTTCGCACTTTCAGGTAAATACATATTACTAATAACTTTTTACTTTATCTATAACATCAAATTAATTTTAAATCTTTAAAAAACTTTACTGACTGCTCGATTTACTATTATATTAAAATATTTTTCAGCCATGGAAAAAACGGAATTAAAAAAAAAAAGAAAACGAATTTCTATCGAAGAAAAATATACCATTTTAGAAAAACTTAGCAGCGGAGTGAGAAATTATGTTATTTCCAAAGAATTTAATATAAATGAATCTACAATTCGATCGATTAAAAGAAATGAACGTAAAATTAGACAGTGGGTGTCTATCGGTTCACCTGATAGTATAAAACAAGTTTCATATATAAAAAACACTCTAATAACAAAAATGGAAAAATGTTTGAAAATATGGATAGAAGATTGTAATAAAAAACATATTCCTCTGAGTGTCCGAATTATAAAACACAAAGCATTAAAAATTTATGTATATTTGAAACAAGGAGAGACTGATGATTCAAACTTAGCTCTCGAAAATCATTTCGAATTTAAAGCGAGTAATGGCTGGCTTAACCGATTCATCAATCGATTTTCCCTGCGCAGCATTAAAATGAGCGGCGAACGTGCATCTGCCGACGACGAAGGTGCAGAAAAATTTACACTAAAATTTAAAAAAATTATTGATGACGAAGGCTACACACCCGACCAAGTATTCAATGCTGACGAAACAGGCCTTAATTGGAAAAAAATGCCAGAACGCACATTTATTTCCAAAACCGTTAAATCTGCACCCGGATTCAAAGTTGCCAAAGACAGAATAACTGTTCTCCTTTGTAGTAATGCATCGGGGAGTTGTATAACGAAACCAATGGTTGTCAATCATTTTTTAAACCCACGAGCAATGAAAGGAATCGATAAGTCTAAATTGCCCGTTTACTGGAGGGCAAATAAAAAAGCGTGGATTACGGGAATTTTATTTCGCGATTGGTTTTTTAACTGCTTTGTTCCAGAAATGGAACAGTTCACGTTAAGAAAAAATATTGCATTTAAAATATTGTTACTGATTGATAATGCTCCTGGCCATTGTACGGATCTTTGTCATCCAAATGTCAAAGTAATCTTCTCTCCTCCAAACACTACATCTATAATACAACCCTTAGATCAAGGAATAATCAAAACTTTCAAATCGTATTACATACGAAGAACATTCGAGTATATTATGGAAAATTCTGACAATAGTCCAAATACGACACAAATGCAGTTGTGGAAAGATTTTTCTATTTTAAATTGTGTAAATTTTATTAATTTGTCTATTAATGAAGTTAAATCGTCCACATTAAACGCTTGCTGGAGAAATATTTGGCCTGAAGTGGTCATGGATGGAGTCAGTGTAACTCCAATATCCTACGACACTAATCGGATAATTACTTTAGCAAACACCCTGGACAACATAAATGAGTCTGATATCAGTGAAATGATTAACAATGATTCGTTAGAATTGGACGAGGAAGAATTGGTTCTTCTTACAAACGAAGAAAACGAAACTGATATTAACAACCGAATCAACAATGGCTTTATGGAATTGGTTAAAGAAGAATCAGTTGCACTTACAAATGACTCCGTACAAAATGACAATAAAGAAAACGAATGTCAAGCCGAAGGTTTGACTTTAAATAATTTAAAAGAAGTATTTCAACTGAAAAAAAAATTAGAATCCCTCATTACTAGTATTGATCCCTCAACTAAGCGCTCTGAAAAATTTAAAAAAATATTCAAGTTCTCTTTAGCACCGTATTATAACATACTGCAAGAGTTGGAAATTATTGAAGAAGACGAGGAAATCATCTCAGTAATAAAAAAGCGTCATCGAAACCGAACATTATCTGACAGTGAATGATGTATGTTTTTTTTACTTTTTAAAATTTTAGTCCTAAATTAAGTACTCGATATAATTCGATGTAGGGTAAAACCTACTATTATTGGCCATCTTCAATTATTGGCCACTTGCAGATAAGTCTAGTTTTATAAGATATGAAACTAACATTACCACTCGTTGACTTAATAAGGAAGTTCATTAAGTATTCCTAGATATAGCAAATAACTATCATTTAAAGCATTGTTAAATGACCTAAAATCTGATTTAAAGCTTACTGTTGGAGCGTTGTCGCGAAACAAGTGAGATTTGTTGTAAAAATCACAAGGATTTGACTTCCGTGTAAAGGTACGTTGAACATTTATATGTTCATTAAATGAATTTAAAATTAATTTGAGTAGTTAGACTTTAGTGTATTTATAAATCATTCACTGATTGAATTGAAAAAAAAAAGATTAATATTTGATATTCAAATTGCTTGCATTTGTCAAATGAATATACATACATGAGTATCAATAAGATAATAAAATGATGTAAGCATACTCTGTATGTAAATTAAATACCTATATGAATTATATGTCTTCAATATAATCAAAAATATTGGCTCTATCACAATACAGCAGAATCTTTCCAAATTACTTAGTCAAATTAATGTTTTGCTTGTTTCCATTCTCCAGCGCCATTCTCATAGTTTTTTTTGTAATTACTTCAGATATAGAAACTTGAAACATCCATCAGAGATTTTTGGTTATTAAATTATTTTTACTAAGTGTTGCAAATGAGTAAAAGATTTTTAAAAAGGTTAAGATTTTTAAGCAAATCGGACGCCATATAATATTGAGAGTAAAGTTCCATTTGGGATCTTCACATGTACATAAATAGGTACATAGTATTTTATATATAAAAAAAATACTTGAAATAATATTTGACATTCTTTTCAGATTGATTCGTATCATTTTGTTTTTTAAATATTTGGTTTCGATTCAGCTCAATTTACTGAAAACATATGATTCTTACATTAAAATGACATTAAAGTTTGCATTAATCACTTAACGTAACACTTTATATTGATGTGGGAACATAAAATTACATCATTAGTTTTTATTTTATTTAATATTTTTTTACTGCAATTTTTGGTATGGCCAATAATTGTATCTTTTGGTGGCCGATAATTGAAAAAAGTGACCAATAATTGTAGATTTCTGCCTTTTTTTTGCTTATTTTTTTTCAAGTGCAAAAATGTATATGTTTCGATAATTGATTATAATATGTAAATAAGCAATTTGACATATGTTTTTTTAATTCGCATTCCTAATGATACGTGGCCAATAATTGCATGTTTTGCTCTATGTACTATTTCAATAAAATTATGCTAGATTATTACTTTATGTAAAATACCCTTTTACAAATATCAAATTACAGTGTAAAATATAAATAAAATAAACAAGTTAAAAAAACTACATATGTATTTCTTTTCCCGCGACGCGCATATGTATAAATAAAACCAAAAAAAGTTTTCAAAATCAGTTGCAGTTTTTTACCATGAGAAAATAGTATGCACATCAAATTAAATAGATTCTCTGATTTAAATTTCCATTAAAAAATATATATTGAGTTGAGCTCCCCTGCTGCAGCCGCCCAGACGAACAGCAGCAACGGACGTAGCAATGGAATGCGACCGTACAATTGGGGGATTTGCGGCGAATATTTCAAGCCAGCGCATAATTCGGGGTCGTGTAATTGGGGGTCTCACTGTATTTCAGTCTTTTTTCTTGGTCTTAATTTTTTACAAGGTCATCTTTATCAAACTTAAAAGCTTAATTTAGATACTAATTCGGCATTTGCAGCTTGCATCCTTTTGGTAGAGCGTGTATCAAGTTTGATACACTGTGATTACTGAAAAAAAGCTGTTTTGAAAAAACTGTGGGTTACGTCCTTTTTCCTTTCCACAGTCGATATACTAGCCAGTACCCGGCAAGCGTTGCAATGCCACTCGAAGAAAGAAAGTGTTTGTGTTTTAATTGTGTATATTGAAGTGCATGCTTTCTTTTTCTGTCTGTTTGACGTTTGCTGCTGATTGTCTATGGTACAACACACACGCCACCTACTGTAATTTAATTGTACTATAACCTTCGCGCAAGTGAAAGCATACGTTGTCAAAATGAACTGTATGGCAGACATACAAACATTGATTTTCATATATAAGATTTATAACCTTCCCGGAAGTGCAAGCAAAAAGTTTGTAAAAGTTTTATTGCTATCAGGCGAGCGGTGTGGCAACGTATAAAGTACGAACAAACAAACATTCATTTCACTCTGATCATGATTGTCTGACTTTTATTTCATACGTCCAGTATTTTTTCGTATTCGAAATTATTCTTCTATGATTACCGTTTCTAAAAAGATGTGCCTGACTAAAAAACTGCCTAAAACCAATATAAATAGTAAAAAACATAAATTAATGTTATTGTGTTCTTACTGTTAATAATCTGTAGTATATGGGAACCTTAAAAATATGAATTCCAGAATATAAGATATATATTTATTCATCTACTCTTATATGACTTGACACAGCTAATAGATTAAAACCTCGTTAAAAAAGACTTTCAAACCTAAAACGTATAATCAATGTATGCATAACCATCAAAATACTCTTAGCATTTACATATAACAGTTGACAAAACATAAAAAAAATCGTACATTATATAAACACGAAACATTCGTTTACTAAGCGTCATGTCAAGTTCATCCGTGCACTTGAACGCCTGAAGACGCCGAAAGGCGAAGCCTGGGTCGTTAGTGACGAAATCTTTGAGAATGTACATAAATTTAATATTGAAATTCCACCAAGCACCTTCAGTCGAAATCTTAAATTGTACAATATTCGTTGAACATCATGAAATAATCACTTAAAACTCTCTTTGTTAATAATTTCGCATTCGAGATTATTATTATTTCTCTTATTAAGAACACTTAATAAGAGAAAAACCGTTTAATATAAATATAGAATGCTTTTCCATCAATTATTGACAGTGGACACAGGAATTATGTACGTAGCAGTTTACGCATAATATCTTTATTCACATGCATTTAAAAATAACCATAAAATAATGGCTTACTAACGTTATGTAATATAATTCACAATGTACTTTTGCTGTCTAATATCACGAAATATTTTTTTGACGTTCTATAAATAGTATAGTATTAATTGAAGTGAAAAGAGTACAGTTTCTTATCCCAAATAAACCTAATCTAAGAACATCACATAAATAACAAACAAACAATCACACCTAATGCACGAAACACATTTAAATGTAATGTAAAAATTTAGACCATACGATTTGACAGATCTGAAATCGAAAAAATCGAACATCAAATTTGAATTGTCGAATTAAAAAAAATTCGAATTTGAATTTTGTTTGAACGGCGGCCATTTTTGTTTTGGAATACTCGGGAGTTTTTGACTGGTAAAAAACATTGAAATCTACGAATATTTTAGTTTTTCGACACTGTTTGTTAATTTTAATACGCCTATAACCTTCCCGGAAGAGCAAGCTAAATTATTGTCAAAGTTTTATCGCAATCGGACCTGTGGCTTTCGAATCCATAGACGCCAAAGATTCAAAAACATACATACAAAAATTCATTTATATATCGACTGTGGAAAGGAAAAAGGACGTAACCCACACATATCAAATTTTACAGGAGGCGCTAAAAACGTGTTTTGATGATTTTGTGACATATGCAAATTATGAATTATACACAACCTTGAAGTGCACGGATACTTCTTAACTGGTGTTTAATTGACATAACCTAATATTAATTAGAAATTGTCTCGGAAAAACCTTTATTTCAGTGTTTTTTCTTGGTTTTAATTTTTTACAAGGTCATCTTTTTCAAACTTAAAAGCTAAATTTAGATACTTATTCGGCATTTTCAGCTTCCATCCTTTTGATAGAATGTGTGTCAAGTTGTATACATTGTAATTATCGAAAAAAAGCTGTTTTGGAAAATTGAGGGTTAAGTCCTTTTTCCTTTCCACAGTCGATATATATATATATATATATAAGATATAAGATAAGACGTAAGATTAAGCTTATTCATTCTTCTAAAATTTCAGTTTTTGACATAAAACCATTTTACTAGTGATTTCAATACCGAATGAATAAATCAAACATGGTATTACAAAAAAGGTAAAACAATGCAAAAAAAAAAATATGACCAATGACCGGGCAAGTAAATCAAAATTGATATATCATTATCGTTAATGGGTGATTTTCCTAAATTACCAATTTCTTAAAATAATAATACATCATTGAAAGGATCAACAATTCTGGAACCTGTCAATATTGCCACAACTTTATTAAAATATGCAATGGTTTTTATGCATTCTAAATTTGATTTTGGTTAATTTTATACATACAAATTGAAAATTAATTTATACAAATATGCTATTGAAATTTTGTGTAAAAACTTTTACTGAAAGCATTGTGAAACAATGAACAGAAAATGTATATTACAATAAATTTGGATTGTTTAATACAAAAACAAAAAACAAAGACGTGTAAAAAGTGTAAATAATTTTATTGAGTATATTATAAATATTAAATAAACATAACATTAAATCCTAGATTACTTAAAATTATCATTTAATTGCAGAATATTTTTTCTCTAAAAAGAAGTTGTGGTGCTTATGCCTTGTTGGCTGCTTCAGCCATTACCCTCAAAGCAGCCAAGGACTCCTTTGCAACCTTCACTATATAGCTTGCTGGTAATACAAATCCGTAGCGTCCAGTGTCACTCAATTCAATGGTGTACGAGTATTTTATCTTGGCGACAGCTTTTGCCCAATCGTCAGATGCACCAGCTGCAGGGTATAGCACAATACTTGAAGCTCCCACTGTGTATTGCGATCCACCGGCCTTGACAATAGCCTGTAAATAAATAAATATTTTAATGAGAGAATATTTATTATCCTAAGGTAATAAAAGTTTGACTATCATACATTGAAATTTCAACGTGTTCAATGCTGAATTATCTAGGATTAAATTGATGATGTATTAAAATGCAGATAGAAACCGATCAAGATGATGAATAATTCTGTGCTGAAAGGCTTAAGAGATAAAACGATGCCCGACTATTTTATGAAGCAGCAATTGCATATGATGAAAATGCACAGTGTATGTAGTTGTAAACATACCATGCATGTTTTCAGCATTGAATCGCATATATCATATTGTTTTGCTGTATACTAAAATATAAAAAATGTAATACGATTTTCTCTTCAGATTCAGATCTTTATAGTTGATTGTCTCATATTAGAATTTTCGATGCTTAATATGGGTGTTCTTGCATAACCTTTCGCATCTATTACTATGCAAAACACATCCTACATTAATACTTTCGATGGTTTCGGCGGTAACTTTGTGGAAGTTCATTTTAATAGAAAATTTAAATTAACTTTGATTATTCCACGTATTGTGTAACTAACTGTGACACGTGTTTCGCCTCTTTCAGAGGCATTTTCAGACTTACTATCGCAAAGTTTGCTTAAGTAATGAAGCAAGATTGATTCTAACATTTTAAAATTATAAAATTACAAAATGGATTGGGTTTTTTTTCCTTTTAAGAGGAGCAAGGAGGGGGGTGTAGAATCGAAATAAAGCAAACAGATAATGATACTAATTTTACTAATGAGTTGTAAACAATCAGAATGGGATTTTTCCTTTTTAATGGAAGCAAAGAGGGGATTATAAAATCGAAACAGTGCAAACAAATTTAATCATACTACTAATGACGTTAAACATTACAAACTATTAAAACTAATGAGCTGCAGTCAATCATCTAGGTTTGTGATTACTCTATTAATTGGAAACAATTTGAGTAACGGGGAACCGCCTGTGCTATTAAGAATATTATTTAATAATATTTCTTTTTTGTTAAGAGTTTTATTAATTTCTAAAAATTCTAAGCTATTCATCTTTAAACCCTTTTTATTTACTCGGTGGAGTATTTCTAAATTACAAATCTGATTAAAATTATGATTATTTTCTATTAAATGATTGGCAAACTCAGAAAAATTGTTACTTTTTAGACATCTTATATGTTCTTTAATTCTAATATTAAACTCGTTCTTCTAAATCTAAATTCTAAATTAAATTTTAACATTATTCGTTACTCAAATTGTTTCCAATTAATAGAGTAATCACAAACCTAGATGATTGACTGCAGCTCATTAGTTTTAATAGTTTGTAATGTTTAACGTCATTAGTAGTATGATTAAATTTGTTTGCACTGTTTCGATTTTATAATCCCCTCTTTGCTTTCATTAAAAAGGAAAAATCCCATTCTGATTGTTTACAACTCATTAGTAAAATTAGTATCATTATCTGTTTGCTTTATTTCGATTCTACACCCCCCTCCTTGCTCCTCTTAAAAGGAAAAAAAACCCAATCCATTTTGTAATTTTATAATTTTAAAATGTTAGAATCAATCTTGCTTCATTACTTAAGCAAACTTTGCGATAGTAAGTCTGAAGATGCCTCTGAAAGAGGCGAAACACGTGTCACAGTTAGTTACACAATACGTGGAATAATCAAAGTTAATTTAAATTTTCTACATCCTACATTATTTATCATAGTAGCCAACCCAATAATATTTATATATTTTTAACTACCAACTCGCTGTATATTACCATCAAAATATATGCTAAAATTGTATTCCAGGTACATACTTTATGGTGACGTTAATAGCATTACAAATATCCACTATAGCTGTGAATAAACTTCAGACATTAACCAACGGAAAAAAGAGCAATGATTAATATTTTTATTATTATTATTATTAACTACATTATCCTACCTGAGCTGCATTTTTGCCAGCTATATCCAAGTCATTATGGTCTTCAGGGACTACTTTATCATAACCCCATGGGTACAATATGTATTGTCCATAACTGTGGTATGAAATAAATAATTTGAAATTGGCAGCTGACTTCAAGATGAAATCCTGAAAAAAGAAAAATACGCTTGTTTAGTTTATGATTCAGAATAGTTCTGCATAACAGATAATTATTCTATTAATTATACTAATAAGAAGAGGAGCTCTTCTCTTTGAATCTTTTACATCTAAAAGTATGGCTTATTGATCTCTAGACGTCCAGATCGGTGGCAGACTCTTTACCTGCAGAAAAAGTACTTTCTATTTGGCATCGGTTGGACTGTCTAGTTAGTGTTGAATGCCATATAGTTTAAATATCTTAGATTTTTTTTTACTTATTCATTTGTTGTTTCCAAAATTTACTGATTGAGCGTAAAATATGGCTATGTTTCAAACAGATTTTTCATAATTAAATTTAAAAAATGTTATATTAAACTACACTACATTTCTACAACATTCTAAGATTTTATTGAAATGATCTTCCATCTAACTGTGACTAAAAATATTTAAGTGTCATTTTTTGTAAATTGTTTGATGATGAGTAATTGCTTAAATTGAAGATATATAGATAAATTTCTCAATTAATGCCAATAGTAATAACACATCATTTCAATAAAATCCAATATGTTGTTTTTTAAGAAGTCATTTTAAACTCTAACAAATAGCATCATCTAGTTTGCTTCATGGATATGAGACACTAGATTCTAGGTTTAGCTGTATAGCTTTCGACTCTCTTTTTTTGTTTTTCATTTGTTAACTTTAAATCATGAATTCATTAATTATTGTCAGATTGTTTTCAACATATCACTATTTTTCACAAATTTCACATTTCAGTGATTTCAATCTATTTATCGATCTACAACACATCAATTTCATTCACAAATATATATTAAACTATCCTAATATGCAGGTAGAAGAGAGATTATCAACAAAAAGGGTATATTTTTGAATATGCAAAATGTAATATTTAGTTTTTGCTGCCTCGTTGACGATAAACTAATTTCTCATGCATGGGTCTTTTGATATTCTACTGAACTGTCTACACGTGTTCAAAAAAGGTTTGTTGAAAATCTCAGACACAGTTATTTATTAATATTTTTGCAAAACGTAATACTTACTGCTAAAGCTTTACTTTCTGGTTCGGAGAAAGCGGCATCTCCTGCATACACCTCACTACAGGGATAGTTGGAAGTACCTCGTCCTCCCCATTTATATCTATACAAAAAAAATATTAGAATTTAGTTGCAAAATAAAAACAATGTGCACAAGTGAGTAAGGTAAATATTTTATTTTACCCAAAATTTCTGTTGAGGTCAATTCCAGCGCAGCTTCCAAAGCCTCTTCTGTTCTTCCTCCACAATCTGTCACCGGTGTGTGTGTATTCATACCCATCAGGATTAACCACTGGCAAGAAATACCTGCAATTCCCAATAAGGATTGGATTATTGAAGTTGTGCCCACTTGAAATTACATTTTAACTTTACGGACATAATGTACCTTACACTGTATATTTAATTTCAATTTAAAAAAAAAATGTGTGATATTACAGCTAATGGAAAATCATACGAGATAAAGATGATAATTTTTAAAGATCTTAGACATCATTCATTAATTTCATCAAAACTAAATTGAAAAGATCGAAATTTGATAATGATTTTACTGAGAATTGAACCCAGACTGTCCTGATGCTAGAGCAAAGTTGTCACCAACGAGACCACCAAAAAATCAGCTTTAACAAACTTTCAGCTCCTGAAAAATAAAGTGAAACTGACTTGGCTGTATTTGATACTGGGCGCCTCATTTATACTCCCAGTTTGATATCATTAATTCAAATAATTTTATCAATATTATTAATGTATTTCTTCTTTCTGTCTCATAATTTACAAAACCAATTAAAACTCTGATAAATCGGTAAAATTTGTTATTTCTGAAACACACCAAACGTTTTTTAGTAAAGAGGAAAATTGATGTTGATATACCAGTCAATGTTTCGTACTGTCTCCGACTCGCTGTCGTAGTTCTCCACAAACTGGTTTATGATGTATGTAACGGTGGCTGGGCTGATCCACTCCCTGGCGTGGATACCCCCATCGATCCACACAGCTTTGTTGCTGGGATTTCCGTTTGACACCCTCAATACCTATTGGAAACACATTTATTAAAGACAATATTGCGTGATATATAATCCCGATGCGTCTTCAAAGAAACTGGCAATAATTATTAAACTTATAAAATGGTATTTATATCCATTTAGATAAAGGTTTTGTAACATTCTTAGGACCACCGACACCTTCGAGTATCTAATCTGAAGTGTCACTATTAAAAAATGACGAATTTTTAGTTTGTGACAGATGTATAAAAACGTATTTAGATATACATCACGTTATAAAACTAAAATGGATATAAAATTTTGATGTCAGAATAGGATGTATATACTTAGTATATTATTATATACCAGTTGACAGTAACAGCTGTCAAGATTCGTTCAATGCGCGTACAGAGAGAGTGTGTTTGCTGTTGTGTGCTGTGCGTTATAGACAAAAAGATAATTCAAGACAAATACATATTGTAATATTATGCTTTCAATGCAAAAATTCAACAGCTACATTTAATTTTATCTTTTTCATAACATCATGCTAAATTTTTGATTTATATTTTGAAGATTGAACATGTTTCGCAGTAAAGGTAATATTTTTAGAAATACCATGGAAATCATAAAGTTTTTAGTATAGTACCCATGTTGATAATATGTATACATGTATAGAATTATTTGCTTACTTTCAAGTCTCTATTTTGGTATGATTTTCCAATTGTCATAACACTGCAGAGGGACGGATACGTAATAGCCAAGTAATCGAGGAAGCCATGTATATCAGCCAGTCTATGGTATTGTTTCCATGTTAAGCGATGACCTATAAGAAGAAACAATCAATGAAGTTCAGGTCACGCAAAAATAAAAGGGATGCAGCTTAGTGTGAAGTATGAAAATAAATATTTAATGGTAATGAATTGCATTCGGGGAAATGTGGAAAGTATAAAATATTCACCTTATCCATGACAGCCTGTCTTGAGCATCAATGTGATATTTACAATGATATTGCAAGGTATTCTTTAGAGACAAACAAAACATATTCGTGCATAGGGAACAAGAGAAATTTTAAGAAGAGTATTAGAACTTTTCAATTGACCAATCTTTTTTGCATGAATGGATACAAAAAGATTCTTCTATGCTCTTAAGAATAAAACTTAAAATTATTGCGTGAGAACGAATCAATTGTAAACGGTTATAAAGTTCGCTTATTTTGGCATGCAGTCTTAAGGTGTTTTAAGGGGATGCAGAAGACTTGTCATGCATTTCTTTTGTGGAGACAGACCCCAGTTGGCAGCCGGCCAGAATTCCATACTATCGTCTAGCGAATTATATCCCATGTACGCCCCCAGCATCGCCATTCTTCTGTTGGCCGGCCGCATCACAGGCATTGCGAGGTGGCCCTTGCGCCTGTAAGTGTTCCAAAAACTGTAAGCCCTCGCTGCAAAGCAAAACGTCAAGTGCTCACGTGGCTGAATGGACTTCCCCTTTAGTGCTCTTCACCTAAAAATTTGTCATTTTGGAAGCCTGTTCATCGTTTAAATCTTGAAAAATGAAAAGAACTACATATTTGTTTTTACAGCTGCTTGTTTTTACGGAAAATATGTTTGGCGGTTGCATTTTCTTCATTCACCTATAATTGTTTTTATAACATGTTTTGTAAAAATACAAAAAAAATAATACACAGCTATACTTACCCTTTTATAGATTTTTGAGACAGCCATGATCTGAATCTTTAAATTTATTGAATGTAATCTGTTGTAAGAACAGGGATCCCAACCAGTGTGTAATTGCTGTCGTAATTAAAGATTTTTGATTCAAGAAATATATTATAAATATGCATCTTTTCCGTTAAATTTAGACTATTTTTGGATGGGGGAATTATATTCTGAACAATGGCGAAGTTGAATGGAGCAAAAATTAAAGAAAATTCATAAGTTCTTTTGGTCGTAGATGGTTTCTATCTGCTTAATTCAGGAGTTACGATAGTTTTCCACCAAAATAATTTATTTATAACATATGTGTACTTTCTAGCTATGGCGAGAAGGAAATGCAATACTGGTCGAACAAATCAAAACTGGTATTATAAAAAAATACATAATTGAGAAGTAAAAAAATTACATTGCAATGTTTAATAATAGGCGATTCTTTTGCATATACCAACGTATGAATGAAAGTTATTAAATATAATGCGTATTTGTAGATAAATGACCTTTGTGATAATACGCTTACCTTCAAGGGCAATGTCGTCAAGGATGCCTAAGTCAGGAAGTGGCTGTGTGGCGACTCGTAAACTATGCTCCATATATATATTATATTTAATTGAAGATGAATTATATTTTGATTTTGATCAATTTTCGATACCGAAATACACAACTGTATTCATTACCAGTATCTCGATTTCAGTATAAATAGTATTGCTAGACTTAAAAAGAACCTCTTGGTTTAGGAACATTGTTTTCTCACCTTTTCTCTCCTGCAAATCTTGCTCTTCGTCACTGAGCGGCGGATTCTCGTCGTCGATATACTTCTGGAGGTCGTCGATAACGATGTCGTAGCGAATTTTGTGATCCCTCATGATTTGAGCTATCTTCTCAATTTTGCCCTCCTTAACAAGGATATCTACGGCTGAGTGGTTTCCGCCCCAAGCCGCCACCTCTAAAATAAAAATAACTTTTATTGATATTCTGTTTCTTGTGCTTAAGCAATAACATTGTTATTTTTTTTTAAATAGTGTTATCAACCATTTTAGAACAGTTGAGGTTGCTTTTTTGAATAAACCATAGTAAATATTTTAGTTTACCTTGTGTTCTGGTAAGATTCCCTAAGATGCGCAGTTTGTAATCATCGTTGACTTCAGTGTTCCATACCTGTGCCCCGTAATATGTCACCCTAGGCTCTCGAGTATTGTCATATTCTTCAGATTCTTTCACAGCCTCTTGCTTATACACGTATGGTGCCTGCGGTATGTTTACTGGAATTACTGAAAAGTAAAAAAAGGGTTTCATTTTTTTAATTAACAATTATAGTTCTTGCCCCTTTGACTTCTGAAGCATTGAGCTGCATATTATATATAAAAAAATATTAGGCTATTAACCATATTGATTGAATGAATGGATAAATGATGACCATGTCCTAGATTCTAGTATGATCAGATGGTATACATATATCGCTTTTAAGGTGTTCCCTGTCAATACTTGGTGGAAAGGCATTACAGTAGAACCTCGATTATCCGGACTAATTGGGGATGAAGGTAGTCCGGATAAGGAAAAATCCGGATAATCGAAAAAAAAACATAATTTACACCGAAAGACATGTACAATCAGTGTAAATAATTTGTATCTGTCTAGATTAACATAAAGCTTTAGTAGTAAATTATTTTTTATCAAGAAATTCAGTTTTAATTTAAAATTAGTTTTTGCTTAAATAAGCTAGCTGTTCTTTTTGAGGCTGCCAAATCGCGAATACTTTTAAGACATATAAATTATCCTGAGATACACTCTTCTTGGCTCTCAAACCACTTCATGGCGACATTTGAGCACTGAAAATCCTTAGAATGAGCAGGACCAATATCTCTTTTGTTGCATATTTCTTCTTTGTCTTCTTGATCTTGCTGAGACAAATATTTCCTTAATTATTTTCACATCATTCAAAATTTGAAATCCAAGATCGTTCGCATAAAAATTTAACCATTTGGTAACATATTGTTCGACAGATTCAGTACATAATGAAATTTGTGCTATTGCTTCTATATTGCCTCTTGTAACAATTTCTGGTGTGTTACTTGAACTTTCTGATAGTCTTTTCAAGAATTTGTTCCATGATTTTCTCACTGTCGACAAATCTAAGAAATTCCAACTCTCAGAAATTTTAACGTTAACATTTCATCGATCTGGTTTAAGCATTCTATTGATAGGCGAGATTATGCATTATCTAGTAATAATAATGTTTTTCCTCTTTTATCTATGCAGTTTTGATATTTTTTACTTTTGGAATGATTTTAAAAATTTCACCATTTATCGTGGTTTTTTTCTGATGGTAATATTCAACCGGAAGATTTCAAACAACGAAAAAAATGGTATGCACTCCATCACATATGTAAACAACGGTGGAATCAACTCGCCACGAGAAAATTAGCAAATTCGTAAAAATTTTGTTCCGGAAAACAATCCGGATAATCGAAAAACCGGTTAATCGAGGTCTACTGTACATTAAAAATCTCATTTGTTCTAATTCCAATTTTATTTATTTTGTATGTTCAACAGCGGTTTCGTACATGACGAGCATTTTAAACTGAAGGTCCTGATCATATAAAATAAAAATGTAATTAGTACAAATGAGTGTTTTATTTTTTGAATATGTATACATATTTTAATTAAGTTAAACGGAAATTATTGAAAAAATCGATTCGGTGTCGGAGTATTTTTTTTTACCCTAATCCTCAGCCCTGCATTAATTTCAATTCACGTGCATATTTTTGAATTGATAATTTTCCCTATATACCGTCTATTGATGTACTATTTAATAACCAGCCATGTTTTTTATTTCTAACCAGGAAATCATTCAAATTTAAATAACGTAACATGCCAGAGCAACGTGTGTTGATTTAATTTAATATTTTTTGTGCCCATGAATGCAATGTACTGTATTAGAATAGAACGGTTAAAATATTACAAAATTATTCCGATGAAATGATGAAAACGTAGTTTGCCTAATACTTAATAACTTGCACAATGATGTGTCGCAGTGTTCCTCAAATGGGGTCCGGTGACTCTGCCAAGGGGTCCGCAAGCGGTTTAGCCAAAATCATACCCATAATTAAACTAATAAACATGGAAAAAGAAGTTTCAAAATTGTATACTTAATATGAAATTGAAATAATTGAAACCAAACTCAAACACGTTTTTAAAAGAAGATTATTTGTTTTCATTTGAAATAAATGTGCATATTTCAGTGCGCATTTAGCTGTGAAACTACATAAAAAAATATATTTCGGGTTACTTTTTATTTACCTAAAACAAAAAGACATTTTTAAAAGAAAGAGTATTTTTGCTCACTTATGTCAGGAGATTGAAGGGTTTATAGTTTTTCATGGTTAATTTTAATTAATAAATCGTTTTTTAAAGTAACTTTTTTTATTTCTTATTTTAAAGTAATTAGAAGACAAGGAACAATTTTTGGTTCCATAATTAAGGTTTCTTCAAATTACTTCTAATTAATAAATCTTACAGTCCATTTGTAAAAGCATCAATGCTGATTTGTAATTCATTTGTAAAAGATTTCACTATTGGAAGAATATTAAGTCGTTCGACTATGAAAACAGAAAATCTTTTACTGTGCGTAAAACTATCACATATTAATTTTACTCTCGTTGATATATACTAAATGCTTTTACGAGACAAATGATTTTCAGTAATGACTTAAATTGGACAGTAAAAAAGAAATATACTTTGACAAGGTCTTGAATGCGCCTGACCATTTTGTAGTAGTAAATTGTTATGTGTCTTAACATATATTTTTTAATCTAATCTAAATCTCTGTGTATTTCTGCAATTCACACAAAAAAATGTATTTTTCACCAAGGGTTCCGCGAAACTTCAGGCACTTTGTGGGGGTCCGTGATAACAAAAAAAGTTGTGGAACACTGATGTATTGGGCTTTCCGTCAATTATCGTATGATTTAGTAAACAACATTAGTTGGTATTACTTAATTTATTTTAGCAGGTATATGAATATAATATGTCAATATTAGCTTGATCAATAAAGTTACTAGTTTCATGTGAAGAGACTCGATTTTTTTCTTTTGTATTTTCCTCGTCAGGGATCTGCTTCGAAAAGTATTAAACGTACCCAATATTACTAATGATAAATGTCATCATATTTATGAGTACTAAATCGTATTTTGTCGTTAATACTTGAATCAGCTGAATATACTTACTGCTGAAACTAAACCGGCGTCTACAAGTATTTGAAATAAAGTACAACGTGATTAACATTACTCATATTGTATCCCTTTGATCATCTTATTCTGCCATCAATAAATGTCATTAATGATTCTAAATTCAAATTGCTAAAATTTATAAATTCTAAAATTTTTCACAACCGGCTTAATTCGATTCAATGTGTTTAAATAATGTTATAAATACACCTTACTTCTGTCCGTATAGCAAACACAGTGTTCTATATTCAAAACATAGTTTTATCTGTCTGTATTGTCTTAACTTAACTGTATTTTAACTAACATAATTAAAATATTCACCGATTTAAATTATTGTTTTCCACAATCGGCTCCGTCCTACTTGAGTGAAGTGAATGTTCGAATTTTAAAATGTCTCGTGGATGTATTGTCATTCAGTCGTTTGAATGAAAATAAAAGTTTTCTAAATTCGAAATTTAAACCGATTTAATTTTAAATAATATATTCATGGATTCGAACAATTATTGTTCTACTCGACATTTACAGCTATGTGTCGGATTATTATTAATTGCCGTGTACATATATTATTGTTTTGGAAATTAATAATGTTTATCGTAAATGATACACCACAAATCATTGTCCACAGTAAGCGGACTGAATGAGGACGATTTCTCCTAAGATTCTACCGGATGTACAAACTCATTCAAAAGCTTTGATCTAATAAATAATTTTGTATTGTTTGGCCGTATATTATCATGGACATTTCTAACCACTTGCTTGTTTTCAATAACTAATTCGAAACCGGTTGCCTTCTATGTTGTTGAGCGTTGTATGAGTGTCTTTAATTTATTCTGTAAAGTATCCAACATTGAAAATAACATTTGATATTTTGTATATTGAAGTTTTTATAAAATAAGTATCATAGCCGAAATAGCTATCAACCAATTAATATAATTCATGTGGAACTGAAAAATTTAATATATTTAACTTCTTTTCATTAAATTGTATTATAGGATTAGTATTTAAAACATTCTTTGAGGTATTTAAGTTGATACTGTGGATGTTTTCGGTCTTAAAATAGGCTGGATGGCTTGCGATTTCTTTGAACAATAATTTACTATTTTATTCGGTGAAATCTAATATAATATTCATAATACAAATAGGTTAGAAAATGTATTATATTTTTTAACTATGGCACCTTTTAAGATCACAAGATCGATTATCATAATAATCGATCTTGTTAAAAAATCTGGAATGATTGATTGGAGACTATCAAATTTCATTATAATACATCTTTAGCTGTGAGATTAATTAATAATGAATGCATTGTTTGAGTTAATCTATAATTAAAATATATATGTATGTATATTACTTTAAACCTGCTACATAACGCCTTCGTTTCCATTTTCCCATAGGTATATCCAGTGCTTTTTTCCCAAGTAACGCGTTGGAATGGCGTTCCAGCACCCTTTTTCTAGAAATTTTGTTTGTTTCAAATCAATATTCGCAAAATTTTATTTTTATTTTCCGTCCAAAACTTTTGATTTTTTTTATGCCGAAAGAAGTTTTTTTAAATCATGATCACGCTTTGAGCATATCGACTGTGGAAAGGAAAAAGGATGCAACCCACACATGTCAAATTTTACAGGAGGCGCTAAAAACGTGTTTTGATGATTTTGTGATTGTGTGCTCTTTAGAAAAGGGACGTCAAGCATCTGAGTAACAAGCAGTTCTCGTAAAAAAACTGTTGAGCTGCCTCCATTAGAAAGCCATATCCTCCACATTGATAACAGACATGAATTAGGAAAAAGCACTCGGTATATCTTTAAATGGTAGGTTATTGCTAATAAATATAATGATTATTTGTCTCGCGGACATTTATATAGTAACTATCGACAGATTCTTGTATTTGTCAAAGATTCGCGTCTTTGTTAAATAATTTTTTAAAACACGTTTTATAATAAGACAAGATCATTTTGGTCGATTGTTCGCCATAAGTCATATGAAATATACAATTATTAATTTTCCCGTTTATACCGTTCTACGGGGAATTAATTGGATATTTTTTTATTGTTATTCATCATTTTGCTTCGTTTGCAGCATCTTTACGGAGAATGTATTATTTTTTTGGATTTGTTTGTACAAGAGAATCAAGGTTTTATTTTGTAAACTTGTTTTAAGCAAGAATTTCGACACTGTAAACAAAATAAAACGATATTGTGTTTTTTCTTCAACTTAAACGACTAAAAAAATATGTAGCATTACTAATTAGTCCTTCGAGCTACTGAATTTTTATTTATAAGAAATGGCACACATTTATTTGTTAGATTCATATTCACAATAATAGATTCATAGACAAATATATGAATTCTTAAATAATATTACGAAGAATACACGTTACCAAAATGGTATATAAAAAATAATTACATCGTTTTTTGAAAATGTATATTAAATCGTTGGTATTGAACGCTTGAGGGTATATTTGTATTTTTGGTAACCGAGGAGTTGAGAGGATGGAAGAACATATCACCTCGCGGATGGAGAATTTTCACTAAAGACAAAGGAGACTACCTATGTTCTGTTAAAAACATAATTTATTGCTGCTAAGACTCTTATTTACCTATTTAATTAATACATTTTTACTGTGTCTATGATGGATTGTAAATTACTTTTTAAATTCCTGTATGCTTGTATATTTTAAACTCTTGTATCCTGTATTAAAAATCGCATGTATGTGAACAAAATTATTTGGTAAAAAAGCGTCGTCCTTTCAATGTTTACGAAATTATGCATCTTTAGCCGTGTTCACAATAATAATTGTGCATTTATTTATACACCGCAATAAATCTCACAGTGAATTTGTTTACTTTGACGACCACCTGTATTTTTTTTGATTTCCGTAGATAAAAAAATAGATACTTAACAAAAGATACATTTCCGGGCCAAGACAACTACAAAATATAAATTATACTTCTTTTTACCATAATTGATTTCAACTTGGAGTTAATTTGTAACCTGTTATGTATTTTATATTTAACACACTCGGTTATTGGAAGTCACTACATTTTTTTTGTAAATATATTGTTAACATACAACTACGATATCCACTAAGCAAGCACTTTGATTTGATATTCATATAAAATTTAATGACTAAACAACAATCACTCGGTCACAAATGACACTTGATAATTTTAAATATATAATATTTATATCCTACGTTCTTTGGGATGCTTTTCCGTCAATATGGACGATGGGCCGTCAAAGACGATGGCGTCGGCGTAGTCCTTGGGCGGGACAGGGGAGTACTCCCTCTCGGGCGCCCCCAGGACGAATGCCTGGAGGCACAGGAACAAGACTACCGCGACTTGGCTCTGCGAGGGGGCCATCTTGACTAACACGGCCGCGATGTGACAGCCCACTTTATAGCGATGCGAGATTCCGCGATGACTTCGGCAAATTTAACAGGGTTGTCGCAGTAATCTTTATTTCAAGAATACAAAAATTGTTCGATGAGGGTACCAATATTGGTTTATTTAATTCAAATGGGTAATATCAATACTTGCGCTTGATCGTGACGAAATTAATAGAATTAAAAAATTGTTAGTGATGACAGTATTGTAACTATACTCTGACCCTCCCCATCTGTAAAGTAAACAGTTTTTTAATTTGCTTGTTAGTAGTTGAAAATACCATATTTTAATGAGCACGATATAAAACGGTTTTGTTTTGAAGTTTCTCTACTGATTGAATTTTCAAATAGTTTGCATAGGAACATGTATACATACACTATTCAGCAGGCATAAACAAACCGCGGCTCGTGGGCCACATCCTGCCCGGCTGGTATTTTTCTGTTTCCGTGAGCTAAAAACGTATTTCTGAAAAAAAAAACGTTTTTTTCTAACTTAAATAACACGGACATTTGTCGCATTTGCCGGATTTGTATATCAGTGTTGAAAGCGTAAGATATTAGAACATATTTTACTACTAAGCATAACGAATATGGTGTTAATTTAACTTCGGATGTAAAAAAGAAAACAATGCTGCATTGATTCAAAATTTATCCAGACCACAAAATATGTTCATGCAGCAAAACAATGAAAAATAGTCTATATATGTAGAGGCAAGTTTTCTTATTGTTCATATAATAACCATTTTCTGACTGTGATAATAAATATTGTGCATTTAAAAATAGTATTTTACTTGCGTTCATTTTGAAACTGAATGTGGCCCTTTTAAACATTGTGATACTTTTTAAAACATTGATTTTTAATTTCGAAAATGAGAATATTGTAGGCTTTTTAACCGCTCTATAATAATCTTGATAATATAACAATAATAATGCTCAACGGTTTTCAATATATTGATAAAGAGCCGCAGAAAAAAATGAAATTTTCTTTTATAACGTTACACATATTATCCAACGGGAAACGTTTGAAAAGTAATATTATAGATTATGTGTTTTTTTATTTTATCTGTTAATCAGTTGATAATTTTCGTGATGAACAAAAACGGTCTGATCGTTACTAAAAATGTGGATTTAGTACAAGAAGGTTTAAGTATACACTAGCTGTAAGCCCGTTGCCCAGCAACGTGAGATTTTTGTTGCATAGTATTTAATTTAATGTTATTTTATTTTATGGTATTTAATTTAATTTAATTTAATTTAATTTAATTTAATTTAATTTTATTTTATTCTATGTTATTCTATGTTATTTTATTTTATTTTATTTTATTTTATTTTATTTTATTTTATTTTATTTTATTTTATTTTATTTTATTTTATTTTATTTTATTTTATTTTATTTTATTTTATTTTATTTTATTTTATTTTATTTTATTCTATGTTATTTTATTTTATTTTATTTTATTTTATTTTATTTTATTTTATTTTATTTTATTTTAATTTATTTTATTTTTATAGTTAGCAGAAATTTCGTAAATTATTTAATATTTGGAATAATGTTTAAGTTTGCTAACAACAATTTTTCGTAGTAGCAGAAACTTCGGAAATTACTTAATTTTTAGAATAATGTTCAAGTTTGCTGACAACTATTTTTCGTAGTAGCAGAAATTTCGTAAATTATTGATTTTTTGGAATAAAGTTTAAGTTTGCTAACAACCATTTTTCGTAGTAGCAGAAATTTCGTAAATTATTGAATTTTTGGAATAATGTTCAAGTTTGCTAACAACCATTTTTCGTAGTAGCATAAATTTCGTAAAATATTCAATTTTTTGGAATAAAGTTTAAGTTTGCTAACAACCATTTTTCGTAGTAGCAGAAATTTCGTAAATTATTGAATTTTTGGAATAATGTTCAAGTTTGCTAACAACCATTTTTCGTAGGAGCAGAAATTTCATAAATTATTTAATATTTGGAATAATGTTCAAGTTTGCTAACAACCATTTTTCGTAGGAGCAGAAATTTCGTAAATTATTGAATTTTTGGAATAATGTTCAAGTTTGCTAACAACCATTTTTCGTAGTAGCATAAATTTCGTAAATTATTTAATATGTGGAATAATGTTTAAGTTTGCTAACAACCATTTTTCGTAGTAGCCGAAATTTCGTAAATTATTGAATTTTTGGAATAAAGTTTAAGTTTGCTAACAACCATTTTTCGTAGTAGCAGAAATTTCGTAAATTATTGAATTTTTGGAATAATGTTCAAGTTTGCTAACAACCATTTTTCGTAGTAGCAGGAATTTCGTAAATTATTGAATTTTTGGAATAATGTTCAAGTTTGCTAACAACCATTTTTCGTAGGAGCAGAAATTTCATAAAATATTTAATTTTTGGAATAATTTTTAAGTTTGCTAACAACCATTTTTCGTAGTAGCATAAATTTCGTAAAATATTCAATTTTTGGAATAAAGTTTAAGTTTACTAACAACCATTTTTCATAGTAGCCGAAATTTCGTAAATTATTGAATTTTTGGAATAAAGTTTAAGTTTGCTAACAACCATTTTTCGTAGGAGCAGAAATTTCGTAAATTATTGAATTTTTGGAATAATGTTCAAGTTTGCTAACAACCATTTTTCGTAGTAGCATAAATTTCGTAAATTATTTAATATGTGGAATAATGTTTAAGTTTGCTAACAACCATTTTTCGTAGTAGCATAAATTTCGTAAAATATTCAATTTTTGGAATAAAGTTTAAGTTTGCTAACAACCATTTTTCGTAGTAGCAGAAATTTCGTAAATTATTGAATTTTTGGAATAATGTTCAAGTTTGCTAACAACCATTTTTCGTAGGAGCAGAAATTTCGTAAATTATTGAATTTTTGGAATAATGTCCAAGTTTGCTAACAACCATTTTTCGTAGGAGCAGAAATTTCGTAAATTATTGAATTTTTGGAATAATGTCCAAGTTTGCTAACAACCATTTTTCGTAGGAGCAGAAATTTCGTAAATTATTGAATTTTTGGAATAATGTCCAAGTTTGCTAACAACCATTTTTCGTAGTAGCAGAAATTTCGTAAATTATTTAATTTTTGGAATAATGTTCAAGTTTGCTAACAACCATTTTTCGGATTTTAAATTATTTAACAATTATTTCCAATAAAAATCAAAAGATCAAATCCAATTTTTCAATAAAAAATCAGTTGCACATTTTGTCCAAGTGTATGAAAAAAGCAAAATATTATTCTATGATATATCCATATCATAATTTGAATATTCTTAATGTATTAAAGAATTCTAACAGATTTTCAAGGTCAGACGTGAAAAGATTTATCATTATGATTCAATTGATCAAATCCGCTCCAAAAAATATTAGTCTCACATCGACTCACACGATCAAACGATTCATTTCGATAGCCCTATAATCATAGTTTGCAATAGTCGAATTAAAGTCTTTGATTATTCGAATATTATGATGTATGGTGATACAATACTTTAGCTCTACACCAAGAAATATCAAATTTTCAAACGTGGCGATATCAGAACATTCACGCCCGGTTTAAAATAAGCCGCTCCCATTGGATAGAACAACATTTCAAAAATGTGCTGTTCAGAATAAATCGAAATCATTGGTCTGTACCTTACTGCGGACGTCCTTACAGACGGACCTTATCGGCTATTAATGTTAAGATTATATATATAGTAAATTCCTGTATATTTTTCGTGTTCGAATCAAACTTAAAATACATTTAATATTTACAGGGATTTAATCAGACTGCAAGAAAAATCCAACAACTCATCAATCGATTATCATCATAATTGACAATATTAAAAATTGACAATATTAATAATTGAATCCATACCAATTTACGGCATTTTTTGTGAATCAATTTTGTTATTATTTTATAAACTAGGCTAAAAATATTGAATCATATGTCAAGGATACTGCGTATTTCAGATGAAGATAATTAATTCTACCATTCTTCGTGGTACGTAGCCTTTGACAGGCTTTAAATATAGTATGGCCTCGTCAGCATATATATTTATTTATTAAACAATTCGTAGTATGTTTTACTTACATATTCCGCTGAATTTATTTGCCAGATGACGTATACAAATTTATTTATGATTTTGGGCAGCCCTGCATCTTCATATTGCGATTGTGGGTTTCGGAGTTCGGTATTTGATATTACCACTACGTGAGGCTTTGTGAAAAAGGTAGTTGTATCATTCCACCCTATCACGATTCGTGCCCTTTAAAATACCGATGAAATTTAATATAGTCTTTTTTACGATATGGTAATTTGAATGCTAATGCTATCTATGTAGATTACTGAGACTTTTGCCAGTTTATCGATACAACTATTAATATAAAAGATAATTCACTATATTTACTCCTAGTTTTACCGTGTTATGTACTTATATTATAATATGCATTTAATCGAAATGTATCTGATATCCGGATCCATGATCGAGCGGTCAACGTCGTTGGCTTCGGTTGCGACGTGCGATGCTCGAGGAATTGTGGCAGACATAAATAAAACAATTGACGTTTTGTTTCTTGTAATAAGGCACGATGAAATTTTGATACCTCATTTTTCATACATATTTTTTCATTTGTTTTATAAAAGTTTTTAAATATTTACCCTCGTAAAAGTGAAAAAATCATTTCAAACGTTCAATTAGAAGAGATGTAAAATTGAAATTTACAAATAATGGATATCGTATATTTAGCTCAGAAAATACGTACAAATAAATATAAACTCAACTCTTTTTACACGGTATAAAAAAGTGCTACAATTGATATACAATTGAAGATTAGTTTCTCAAATTTAAGGAAACCGTGCTATTTGATAAAAGGGAAACATTGTGGTATAGAAAATTGTATTAAAAAAGCTAATAATGAAGAATAAATAAATAAATATGTACACAATATTTATAATATGCACTTTTATTAAGAAAAATATTACTATTCATCGCTACTTGATTATATACGGGAGCTTTTATGAGAGTCTGGACATAAATCGCTAGAAATGTCTGACACGTCTAATGAAGCCTTTTGTTTGTTATTACTGTTCGCTATCCGCTTCTGGGAATTGTGTCGAAACAAATAATTCGTGTACGTATATATAATATAATAATCTATATTATTTTTAAATCATCTATTTTTATGTATTATGTTGATTTTCAAATTAAATGGCCCCCTTCTAGGACAATTTCTGGATCCGCCACTGGGCCCACGGTTGAAAAGTCGTGATGTAGATATCTTTTTAAAACCTTTTTTTATAGTGCTGATTCAAAGCACATTTGGGTGATATGTCCCTTTTGCTTATATCCACATGCTTATTCCCATTGCTTTTATTTTGTTCTTATTTGAGCAATGCACCGATATCTTGAACATTCTTACGAATAGCTTAAAATAAACACATTTTTCATTTAAAACGATATTGATTTTACTTTGTTATTCATGTAAATGTTCAATTGAAATTTCACTAAAACTCGTTTATAGATGTATTAACACACCTGTGCTCTAACCAATATTTATTATTTTATATATTCTGTAGATTAGTCATCTTCACTATTCTTATAAACGTCGTAAAGTTGCGTTAATGTTAAATAATAATAAACAAATGAACATCAACTCTACAAATGTCATTGCCGTATAGAAATGATTAGACCTAAGGCATTGGATGAAATACACCATGATAACTTAACATATCGTCGATGCATATCAAATATGGTCTATGTGACGAAAGAGCATTCCGAGATAATCGATAAAAACTGTTTAAAAAAATAACGAAACGAAAAATAACACTTTTATCATTGGAGATTGGAATTTTTTTCCCATTGATAGAAGTGTTATTTTCCGTTTCGTTATTATTTAAACAGTTTCTATCGATTATCTCGGAGTGCACTTTCGTCACATAGACCATATTTGATATGCATCGACGATATGTTATATACGTGATATGTTGAGTATTTAATTCGTTATTACAATTTATTAAGTAAAAACGGTTTTAAGGACGCTATGTTGTTGTATAAGATTGTAGAGCAAACTTATTTGTAATCAAATTATGATAACATGTTACTTATAAGTGTGAGAAAATTAATTTCGGCTTTATCTTCCGTGCCAAGAGTCTTAGGATCTTATGTTAATGTCGGGAGCAACGTTCCCTCTAAGCCGAAGGGTTAGTTGCGCGGAAATTTCAAAGGCTGCGCGGAGGCTGCGTGGAGGCTGCGCGGACCGATCAAATATTAATTGAGCAACTGTCTTGTAGTGCGCGCCAACCCAGAATGAGTGCGCGGGGGCTTCCCAACTGCTGCGCGGCCGCGCACGCGCGCAGCTTAGAGGGAACGTTGGTCGGGAGTAGGATGATTATTTGAACATTAAATAGTGAAACATATAATATATCAATTTGCTGGAGCGCACTGAGAAAATAATGAAACTTCTCTGTGAGGGTGTATGGATATAACACGAAACTTTATGCAAATGACTATACAATAATTGAAATACTCACTTTTTATTAGTTCTAACCTACGAAAAGAAATGTAACTGACAACATATTTTTTTCGACCAATATGAGGCTAGATTGAAAATTCTTGTGAATGTCAAATTTATTCGTTAATATAGTTGACATGAGTTGCATCTTTTGTCGAAATGTATACTCAGCCTGCCAACGGTGATGCTAACAGTTAGAGCATTGGCGTCTTAACGATTTTTCGTGGTATAGAAAATCGCGTGAAAAATGTAATAATAAAAACTCAATAAAAAAATCTTCAAAATATTATTCATTCTATTCATCACTACTTGATAACATACGCGCACGTTTACGATATCAAGCGGACATGAATATACCTCAAGTTGTTGACTGCTCATCGTTTATTTTTTACCAATTTGACAATAATGGCCATTGTGACATAAAATTATACCAATGATCAACCGGAACGCAACAATTTCCAGAAACAAATATCAACTTTTTTTTTGTTTCTGGGAATCGCGGTTGAACAAATAATTCGTGGAAAAATAAAGTATTCGTTCCTTTAAGTAGAACGTGTTATTCCAAAACCGTGTATAATAAAACAGTGTAAAAGAAATGGGTGTATTGAACCCGCTCGGTAGATTTAGGTGCCGTTTGTTTCTGATTTTTCAAGAATAAAATGCAAAAACAATAAGTCAACAATAATTTATGATATTTGTTTTGATAATATATCAAACCAAAATTAACTGATTATACTAATTCAAAAATGCTGCATTGAATGCTAATCTAAGACGCATAATGGTTTTGATTCTCGAATTAATATTTTCATACATATTTAATTTAAGCGCACATATTATATAAAGTGGTTTAATATATTATGTTTTTTTTTTTCATTTAAATTAATTATGTCGGCGTGGGTTTCCCAGTTTAAATTTAACTATCCTTGTTAGAGAGACGTCAATTGTTTTCCTTATGAAGTTATTTGCGATTCAATTTCATGTTTCATCTTAATGATGTTAGAAAGAAACTTTATTTATAAAATTAGCGATCGATCAACTTTGAAGTGTAGACTATCAGTTCTTGTTAGATATGGTTTATTCTTTAAAACATATAACACATGTTTCTGTAATCATTCCATTTTTTTTATAATTATCTGTACGGGTTTTGATTGTTGCGTGCTTCATCAATTGACATTGCTTGTGATGACCGAAACCTTTCCTGATTATGTAAAAAAAATACACACCGATAAAATCAATAATTATACTAAAAAGGCAATATTTCTTTAGGAAAACATGTTTTTAGAAAACGTGTTAAATAAGCGAAAGCGTTGGATTTTCACTTATTAAAATTTCTTTGTGTAATTTAAATAAACAATTATATTTCTGATTATGATTCAGAGGCGTAACCATGTCATGCAAATGCTCTTAATTTATAAGGGGTTTAAAAATGCGAAGGAATATGAATCACAATTATGTCGGTGGTACTAAATACTTTTTTCCAATTGTGTCTGTTCCTTATGACTACCATATAAAAACCTGATGGGGAATCTAAACAGAAGTTGTTCTACGATAACTACTTGGGGATAGAACATGACTGAGGATAGATTGATGAATCGTTCTTCTGATGTCTCGTTTTAAGGATCGGATGGGTTTGTAGGAATGAAGACATCACAGATATCCATTCCTTCAAAGACATCAAAAATTGTATAAAAAAAATATATTATTGTCCAATCTGGGATTTGAATCCGTGGATACCGTAACTGAGAATGACGATATTAATAACTTGGCTTCAGGTCCGTCAGATAGATGCTAGTCCAGTGGTGGGGAACCTGCGGCATTTTGGCTACTCTAATGCAGCCTTTTGACTTGTGCTAATTTTTTAAAAAATAAATACACAATTTTATAATGCAATATATTCACTTTGATTTAAAAAAATGTCAAAAGGTTTCAACGTTTTCTTTACTGCGGCCTTATGTTGAATCAGATTAATGAATGTGGCCTTTATAAATGAAAAGCTTTCCCACTACTGTGCTAGTCCATATGAAAATATAAAAAAAATGTGAAAATTAGTTGTCAGTCAGAACTTGATTTATCTCCGTACGTTACTTGATATTTGAAAAAATATACAGTTATAGTGACTCATTTTTCTATTTATTGGAATTTATTATTGTACAACAGTATTCACATTTTTTTTATTATTATTTTTATTTGATTCATCATAAAAATTCCAATTATTTTAACAGCAACAAAAGTATTCGAATACTGAATTTAATGTATGTATACTTGTTCTTAACATTATAAGAAGCCGTCCGTACACAGACACAAGCTTTATGATATGAAAAAAGTGACTTTTTACATCATTATTTCGTGCTCGTCGAAGTACATGTAAAAACTATGACGTCAATATTTGTTTTTTGCCAGTCAAAAAAGAAGATTAAATGTTTTGAAAATGGTCTTTACGGTATCTCTACTTTTCAGATTTTATTAAACCACGAATACCTGGAGTCTATTTTTAAATTCAAACTTTAGAGAAGAATTTGCGACTTTAGTCAATATTAATATCCACATGGCCGTATCTTGTACGTGTTTCCTCACACAAAATGAATGCCAGGTAAACAAAAACTCGTTTAAAATTTGTCAAATGACGCTGGAGAATTTCCGTAGTTTGTATTTTTCTTTTATAGTTGTAAAAAATTCGCCCACGCATAATATGTGCACTAGGGTTTGCAATACCGTTAATCTCGGGAATTACCGGATTCCGATTATATGTAACACTGTCGAATGATGGTTGAAGTATTAATTCTATTTTTCGATGATTATTTCTTGACGGATAATATATTTTTGGCGAAAACAAACTAGTATAATAAAAATAATAAAACATTTTTAGTACTTTTTCCACATAAAATTTATTAGATCAGGACCTGTTTCGCTCATGATGAAACAGTGATATTTATATAAAAGTTAAGTGAGAAAAACAAAAATGTTTTATTATTTTTATTATAATGCCATTCCACTAAGTATTGACAGTGAACACCTTAAAAGTGAACAAACTAGTATGTTTGAATATCAAATGTTGATGGGTTATGTTCAGGGCTGTGGAGTAGCAGTGTTTTGGCTGAAGTCGTAGTCGTGGAAAATAACGACTTGGAACATTTAGAAAAATAAACAATGATGTCTATTCAAACCATCATAGTCCTTAGTGTTGACATTGCATGCTTGGCTGACTAAAGATGATCTGATGGAATACATATTATATATTAGTTAAAATGAAATGATAGAAAAAGAATCTCTTAGTCAGAGTCGTTTTTTTTTTTAAATTTTAAAGCTGGAGTCGGAGTCGTCTGTTTTTTACACGACTCCACAGCCCTGGCTATGTTATAATATTATATCGGATAAAAGGGACAGCTGCAGAAAAAAAATCGTGAAATGATGAAAATATCCTCGCATCCTCTTCATTTTTTTCTTTTGTGGATTTAAAATACATAACAGATTTTTTAATTATAAATATTTTAATAGCAAACATAGTTGTTCATATAAAATGGGTGGTTCACATAAACGGTAGGTGTGTAACACTTCCCCTACAGTGCTAAAAAATACTTTATGTATGATATGTTGCTGGCCATGTTTTTTAAAAATACACGTCCTCGGTTTGTACCGTCCATCAAAGAGCGGTAAGTTTTTTTACTTGGTTCTTTAAGGGCCAGCAACATAGCGTAAGATCATCTTAAGGGAAGTATTAATATAATTGAGGATATTACTTCCAAAGTGGTTAACAAATGAATCTTAAATTTCATTTTGAAAAACAATATACATGTAAGTATTTTTAGTCTTACATTACTTTGGAATGATATTTTGGACGTTGTCAAGCCATGTTTGAGACTGATTTCTAAAAATACTTTTAAAATTTATTTTTATTTACTAAATTACATTCACGGTTCATGTAACAACAACTTTTGAATACGCCGGGTTTGCAAGTAATACCCTCAATTATTCATTTTTATTTGAAAAGTTTCCTCTCCTCCCATCCTTCTGATCCTTTAATAATTGAGTGTAGCAATAGCGATTACCCAACCACTAGTCCTGTTTTAGCCTTATCCTTCTTTCCCTACTACTCACTTTAAGAAAAGTGAGGTCGAGCGACTGAGTAACAAACAGTTCTCGTAGAAAAAATACTGTTAAGATACATGGATTAAAATTAAATAAAATTGAAAAGTATTGTAGTATAGATACATTAATTTTTTTAATTCTTCGATAAGTAGTATACATTTTATGTTAATTAACATTGGTTAATTTGTCTGTTGGCTACATTTCGTTATCTCGGTATCTTTATTGTCGAATCCCGGTGTCAAAAGACAATATCGGAATTGCTAACCCTACTTGGCACTGGCATTAAAGAGTGTTAGATTAATACCGATTGAGAATCTCTACAGATACGATGGGATGACTTATCTGTTGTAATCTGCATATTAACGAGCGCATGGAAAGCAGTTAGTGGTTACAAGTAGCAATTATATGTAGTAGACGTGCAATAAATGTAATCAATTTTATGAATACATTGCCACTGATAACTCATTTTTTCAATTTATTTACCGCTCGTAATATAATACTAATTTAAATATTATCCTTGTCAATTGGTTGCCACCAAATTATCATACACAATAAAATGTTGGGATATAAACTACAGAGTCGAAGCGAGGTTATTTGGCGCCCTAGGCAACGGTTATTTTCGCGCCCCCTTTTTGACAAATCGTCCTATTTTATTTTGAAATAATGAAGATCATTAGAAATGTTCTTTCATGATCCCATGTCCGCTTCCAATGTGGATCATGTGGCCTCCTAATGGAAGTATCTCAACATAAGTGTTTCTGCGTGAACTGTTACTCAGTCGCTCAACAGGTCATGTTCGAATCATATAGAATACGATAAATTATTAAAACGAACAAATACAAACGTCGAAATAAAATAAAACGTACTATTAGAGTACATACATATCGACTGTGGAAAGGAAAAAGGACCCTCAATTTTCCAAAACAGCAATTTTCGATCATCACAATGTATACAATTTGACACACATTCTATCAAAAGGATGGAAGCTGAAAATGCCGAATAAGTATCTAAATTTAGCTTTTAAGTTTGTGAAAGATGACCTTGTAAAAAATTAAAACCAAGAAAAAACACTGAAATAAAGGTTTTTCCGAGACAATTTCTTTAATTAATATTAGGTTATGTCAATTAAACACCAATTTAGAAGTATCCGTGCACTTCAAGGTTGTGTATAATTCATAATTTGCATATGTCACAAAATCATCAAAACACGTTTTTAGCTCCTCCTGTAAAATGCGTGGGTTACGTCCTTTTTCCTTTCCACAGTCGATATATAAAAATAGTTTTAATACTCCATTTATGCGCCTCTTAATAGTTTGCGCCCTAGGCGGTTGCCTATTTCGCCTGTATGGTGGCGTCGGCTCTGAGTATCTATTTTCATTTTTGAAGTTTAAATTAAAGATAGCACGAGTTATTTGTGTATTATTCGAAATTTAAATTTAAAACTTCTCAGTATGTTATTACAATTTAGCCCTCGAGAGGTGAAGTTAGCCAGCTAGTAAAACAGTAAAACTCTTTTCTTGGACTTTTAGTACAATCACTCCTTTACTTGGTGTTTTGGTGGATTGCATATTTTTATTTTACGAAGATAACAGCTATTGCAATGTGTATTTACTGAGGTCGCTTAACTTTTACGATACTTTAAGATGTGTAAAATATCACAACGCATTTAATCTATTTTTTCTTAAAATACCACTTGGCTCACTTCACCTCTAATGGGCCCAATTTATCTTTATCGAATAAGTGGTCGAAAACAAATTGGTCTGTATTATCATTAACGATATAATTAATAATTTCGTGTGGTTGACTATCACCAACGTAAGATGTATAAATCCAAGGCCGGCTCGAGGATTTCTGCGCCTGTGTGCGAAAAACTAGATCTAGATGAGTGGATAGTGATACAATTTTAGTACGGCGCCTATGCGCGTGTGTGCGCCGGACTCTTTGCACACGTCACGAGCCGGCCCTGTATAAATCATGCAATGCAAACTAACGGCCAAAAAAATCAAGCAATATGACGTAGTGATTTTGTACACTTCCATAAAATTCTTGTTCGAGTGCATTCGCGCACTGATCAGTACCGGAAGATGCCGAGAGGCGAAAGCAGGGTCGTGTTCGACCAAGAATTTTATGGAAGTGTACAAAATCAAAATGAAAATAATTCTAAATTATTATTAAATTTCCATCAAGCACCTTCAGTCGAAATTTTAAAATATGACGTAGATTTTAAGATTATGTATTTATCCCATTGAGATATTATACAGTGCCATCAATATTTATTTTTTTGATTTATGTGTGCAATCTCAAATATAGCACGTAATTATTTTACTAAAAACAATAATGGCTTTACCCCTAATATTGAATCTCTAAGTCTATGCCCAAATTAAAATGTTAACAAGATTCTTTTATTAGATTTTATTTAAATTTTTATCACATGATGTTCGAGTCAGTCGCGGTGTCCATATGCTCGAAATCATAAACACAAATGGCATAAAATTATTTTTCCAATAAATCCTATATCATGGCTAGTACAAAGATTGTTGTGTGTTTTATTTCATTTTAATGTTATATATCTCTAAAAAAACACCTTTATACTATTCTGATTAAAACCAGTCATTCATTGTATTGATTAATTAAAATTTTATCAGACATTGGATTATATGATTACGTTTGTTGTTGTCGCCATCTAGTTATCGCCGGCAGTTGAAGAAAGTATTATTAATTATTGGTCTCATCTCCATTTCGATAGCATTGACATTCGAGTGCCGCGATCCGCGATTCATGTCCTCAATTCCCGTGCCCCCTCCCTCCATCTTGCAAACTCGTCCATCGACAATAAATAAACACTAACAAGATGGCGGTCCCGTTATGGCGGCTTCGCGCGCTGAATACGAAATCGCGCGAAACCGGAGGGACGGTCGCGTTTGTAGGTTTATCGGCTTCAACGCTCGCGCGCCGCGCGACGCGGAAGGATGCACGCGTGATCGACGTCTTTCAGAAATTGATCGGCTACCGTTATCAACTCAACGAATACCGTTCAGCGGCGTAACTGGGCTTCGCACTTGTTGCCCGCCAAGAGTTAAAAATCTAATGTTTAATGCCAGCTGTCAATGATTTTTGAAACACTCTCCATTACTAAATGTTTTAAAAACAGAACAAGTGCTGCCTGTTTTAATAGTTTTTAAGAAAACTCATCTTCATACTTTTATAAATTAAGGTTGCAGTAATAATTTTCATAACTTACAGTCTCTTAAAACTTGTGCGGTTTTGAGTTTGATTAGTTTTTTTCTCATAAAATTAAAACATCGATTACAGCTATTGACGTTAATGTGTTAGTTACGTGTTGACTTGCGACGTTCTTGCTTGAAATGTTGGCGGTTTGAAGTTCTATCACCTACCTTGAGTTTTCGCTTTCACACGTCGCAATTATTATTGTCAGTATGTTACAATAGCTTGTTTATTTCCATTGTAATTTGCAGACGCGGCACAACATACATTTTTTTTGTTATCTAAATGCAAATAATCTTTCTTGGCAGTTTTACTTACTGTATACAGAAATTATTGTTATTTTAAATATTGTCTATGCTTTTAATTCGTTTTGCGTTACGCTTTCACTCGTCCTGATCCTTCATTGATTGTAAATTATTTACCGCCTTAATTTCTTCTGTTCCTACTTCCTACCAATCGGTAGTTTGTCTCGTCCTTTCACAATTTCAGTAACGACATAGTTTTAAAGTTTCTCTTCTGTATCTCTTTTTCTCCCGTTTGTTAGTTTATTATTAGTATTGACGAACCTTTTTTTTCAATTTACAGAATTATTCAGAATTGAAAAGCTCGGAAAGTAATGAAAAAATTATCAATCATGGTTCTTCATCAAAAAGTTCCGATTGCCACAAAACTTCCACTGAAAAAGTTGTTAAAAAATATACTGAAAGTAAACATGAAATTACTAACAGTAATAATTTTAAAAATTCTTCGAGGATTGAAAATGATATTACCGAACGAAGATTTATCGCTCTGCAGGAAGAATTGAAAGATACAAATGAAAGTCTCAAAAGTATACAGGTTCAATACGAAGCACTTGTTAAATCCTATACGAAAACCAAAAATGATAACAAAGACTTATCTTACAATAATCGCGTTTTTGAACTGAAAGTGCTGGACTTAGATGACGCGATCTTGAAAGCAAAAAAGGAGGTAGAGATTTCAAAAGCAGATAAAGTGAAGTTGGAGGCAAATCAAGAAAAAATCAGAGAAGAGACTAACAGGCTAAAAGATGAAAAAAAGGATCTTGCATTTCAAGTGAATAAAGATAGAGTGACAATTTTAGATCTACAGAGACAGTGTAAAGAAATGGAAGCTATTCTCGCGAGAAGACATCCGGATTCAGTTTCTGCACTTATTGGTAAGATTATTTCTTTTTACCACATATTGTTTTAGTATAATGTTTTCTTTTGTATACATTTTTTATCATTTTACGAAGCATTTTTTGCATATCCAACAGTTAGATCTTTGTTTATATCTTGATCTTAGGGTTGTCTTGTAAATATTAAATTAAATCAAATTATAAAGAAAAGCATGTGGTAACTTTTCATATCAGGGCTGTTGAATCCGACTCCGGCATTTACAAATGGCCTGTTTTTTTACGACTCCGACTCCACATCGCTTCTTAATTAATACGAAAGGTCAATATAAATTATAATGTTTCACTGTTTTTTTTTCAGTTGCATCAAAACACCCAGCTTTGGAGAAAAATACTAAGAATTTACTTGAAAAACGAATTGGCCACCTCGAAAAGGAACTGAAAGAGCAAGATCAAACATACCAGAAAACACTGTCGACTGTTCAAGATAAGGTTAACGCAATGCGAGATAATTATGAAACACACATATCAGATCTAGAGAAACAAGTTGTCAATTTACAGTTAATAAATTCTGAAATAAAAGATTCAATAAAACCAAAGAACTGTCTAAGTGTGGCCATGCAAACTGATTATCACATGTCATCGGTTGGAATCCAAACTATTCCTGTTAAATCTCAATCTGCAAAGATTACTAAATCCCAAGTGACTACTGCAAGTAATAACCTTCAAGTGAAAGAAGACACTCACATGTTGGCTACCGTGAGAGGACTGAATTTAGAACTGACACAAAAAGATAAAGCAATTGCTAAATTGAACCGGGAGCTTGATGATTCCAAAAAAACGATTATGAAATTACAAAAAGGAAAAGAAGGTATTGTGTTAGATATTTTGAAATTGAAAATTATACGAGATTAGCTCTATGAGAATTTTTCATAAGTCAGTCAAGATTAATTCCAGTGATGTCTCAAACACAGATTTCTTAGTCCTCAAATTTTAAATTGAAGAAAAGCTTAATATGAAATTGACCTTACCGTGACTTGAACCCACACTCACCTGATCGGTAGAGCTAAGCTCTTACCGACTAGAACAGGGTTCCCAACCTTTTTTGACTCTCATACTGCTTGGTAGTATTACGCTAAATTGTACTACCATATAAAATGATTGTATTACATGAAATTTGTTTTTGCAAGTATTATTATATAGTATTTGCATGGTGAGAAATGTGAAGACATGATAAACGCAATGGATCTTTATGGTTAAGAAATTTTGTGGAAAAAAGGTTATTTGCGTAGTCACAATTATAATATGCTCAAAGTTTAATAAATTTATCTACTATTTCGTTCTACTTATATTACTGATAAATGGTTTTAATAAAAACACGAAATTACAAAGCAATTGAAGCGCTTACTCAGTAAATTTAAAAATGCACTACAAAATCAATTTTGGATCAGAGGGAAACGGTATCGATTGCGGGATTTTCGATCATCAACTGTACATATTGATGATGACTATGATATATTTTTTTGTAAATCATTCATTCCTGCATCTCCGCCATTACTGATGTTTTTTTCGCACACCATCAATCACCAAGTGGTATGCATACCACTGGTTGGGAAACCCTGGACTGACCGCAGGAAGCAACAAATTAATAATCATATTTTCATGATGTGGGAAATATGCTTACATAATTCATTTATATTATTTCAACTGATCGATCCTTTTCCATTTCAATAGATAAAACCTTGTTTATTTTTGTTATTTTGAATATTGATTTTATTATTTTTCAGGTTTTGGAAAAGTTCATGTTGCTGAAAAAGTCATTGGCAAAAAATCAAATGGAAAAATATACAATTCTAAGGTTATGAAGCACTCTATGGATTCTTTGAATGTGGACTTGCATGGAAATAAAGAAAATGATATTTCACAGAATATTGAAATCCAAAACTTGAAGAAAGATCTAAATACACTTCATTTAGATTATGAGAATCTAAAAAAGAAGAGAATTGCAGATGTAAGCACTGTTTGATTTTTTAATGATTTGCTTGTAAACATATCATTTAATAGTTTAATATGAATAGCCTTTTATTTTAGCTTTTTGCCTTGCAAACTGCTCATGAAAAGGAGCTCATGAATTTGAACGTAAAAGTTATGCCTCTCCAAGATGATGTTGAGTCTCTCAATACGACAGTGGAAATGTTAAGGAATCAAATAAAGCTTATGGATGAGCAACTGTCGGTAATAGTGATGGAAAGAGATAATTATAAATACAGGGCCGATCTTTTGAACTTGAAGCTCGTGAAGTCTATTGGGTCGGGAAGCGATCGATCTACTAAAAGCAGCAGCAAAGAATCCGATAAAGATTACGATTCTTTAAAAATGAAGGTAAACATTGAATAACTAGAATTTTTTAAAAATCCATGTCCGTTATCAATATGAAGCTCGTGGCTTCCTACATTGTCTACCCGATAATTGACATGTAGTCTTTGATTTTTCTAAATGTCTCATAAGTCATCTTTTGAATTTGTATAAATAATTGTGCAAGTAATCCATCTATATGGTTTCTTTGGAATACGTTACATTATTTTACTTTTGTAATGATAAGGTGATAATCTATAGTAACCCCAACAGATGACACTAGAAGTTTGTATATTATAATAAAATAAATAATTTTCAATTTTTATTCTTGAATATTGTTTTAGGTGGTGGAATTGGAAAAGCGGTACGAAGGAAGAGAGATCAGATTGAAAACACTCGTGAATTCTCTGGCCAAATTAAAAGATTCACAATTAATAAGCACTAATAATTCTGATTCAGGATTTGTCAGTGAACGTTTATTGCAGTCCGGTTCCTGTCTTCCTTACTGAGGACATTACGCTATTGTAAGCTATCTACTATTCAGGCATATCATTATTTTTTTACATTCCGGTTATTTACTAAATAAATATTAAGATTTCAATTTAAACCTTTGAAGTGTATGTGGCTGAATATTTCATTTGTTATTATTTTAGATGTTTCAATTGTTTTTTCATGGAATTATAATTGGTTGCCCTTGCCTTTTGTAGATCATTATAAATAAACTATTTTATTACTTTCGATGGTTTCGGCGGTAACTTTGTGGAAGTTCATTTTAATAGAAAATTTAAATTAACTTTGATTATTCCACGTATTGTGTTACTAACTGTGACACGTGTTTCGCCTCTTTCAGAGGCATCTTCAGACTTACTATCGCAAAGTTTGCTTAAGTAATGAAGCAAGATTGATTCTAACATTTTAAAATTATGAAATTACAAAATGGAGTTTTTGGGTTTTTTTCCCTTTTAAGAGAAGCAAGGAGGGGGGTGTAGAATCTACACCCCCCGTAAAAACACGTGTCACAGTTAGTAACACAATACGTGGAATAATCAAAGTTAATTTAAATTTTCTAAACTATTTTATATTTAATTTAAATTTATCATCTAATTAATAAGTAATCAAAACATTATTTTTAAGATCAAGTGTGTGCTTTGTTAATACAATCATTATCCGGGTCGCACAAACAAATACATGTCCTTTTTATACTAACGCAAAAGTGTACGAAAAATATTATAGAAAAAAATGTATGTGGTTAAATCAATTCCATGTCTTTCACACAAATATGTATGAAAGTTCAATGAGATTTCATATATCGTATAAATAAAATGTAACTCTATGCAGAAATATTTTATTTGAATCTCTAACAAGAGCCTGGTGTATTTGTTTAGTGGCTTTCAGGATCTATCTTTTGTCTATTTCTTGACCACGGTTGGGATCACAGTGTTTGAATTTTGCAGTTGTTTTCCATATTTTTTTGTTTTGAACTGTGAATTGTATATTATAATATTCTTTTACTCATTATCTCTTGGCCTGTGAATCTCGATTAACACATCTTATCTTGTAAAATGTGTTTCATAATTATGACTACTTCATCAGATACAAAAGAAATATGGTAAAAATATAACAGATTTTATTGAAAATGTGTTAACAAACTATAAAATGTATATAAAACAACTGGAGAGTGGTTAATTAATTGAATACTAAAAGAATTGTATGAATAATGAATAAGGTAGACACAATGTTTTCATTGGTGGTTATCTTGGGGGGTCTATTCTAATGTCCATAAAGATCTTCACATTTATTTTGGACGGTCTAAAATACCTTTGATGGTTGGTAATAAACAATCGTGTTGGTTATGTTATGGTTTTCATATTTTATCTGCCAAACGCTTCACCGGTTCTTATAGTCGATCTGTATGCATAAGATGTCGGGGAAAAGTGGTCGTTCACTGTTGATACTGTTGAAATAATAAAACAAAACTCTGTTTTTCTTACCCAATACCGTAAACTACGTCATCATATGCTTTTAACAGATTGATCAAAACAACCAAGTATATCGACTGTGGAAAGGAAAAAGGACGTAACCCACACATATCAAATTTTACAAGAGGCGCTAAAAACGTGTTTTGATGATTTTGTGACATATGCAAATTATGAATTATAAACAACCTTGAAATGCACGGATACTTCTAAGCTGGTGTTTAATTGACATAACCTAATATTGATTAAAGAAATTGTCTCGGAAAAACCTTTATTTCAGTGTTTTTTCTTGGTTTTATTTTTTACAAGGTCATCTTTTTCAAACTTAAAAGCTAAATTTAGATACTAATTCGGCATTTTCAGCTTCCATCCTTTTGATAGAATGTGTGTCAAGTTATATGCATTGTGATTATCGACAAAAAGCTGTTTTGGAAAATTGAGGGTTACGTCCTTTTTCCTTTCCACAGTCGATATGAACCCTTTGAAAACAACAATGAACATAGCCGCAGTTCATACATTTGTGCTATACTAGCTAATACAATTGTCCGAAATAATTGTCTAGATCCGTATGGCTATGAGAATAGTCCCCGCAGGTGTCCCACTGGGATATAAATCTTACAAAGGCTTTGAAACGTCAGGTGATTACTACTGATTGAAACAGTATTTCTTATCAATTAAATAATCATACGCACGATAAACACGTAAGTCTAAGATCCTATATAAAAATATTTATATTCTATAAATGAATTATCTGTATTGATTAACTTATGAACTATTGAGAAATTATTGGAAAAAAATTGTCAACAGATTTTCTTTAACTGTTTTATTCAAAACTGGTTGATTAAAACTGTTGACATGATGCCAATGAATTATTTAAATAATCTAAGGGTCAAAATACTGTTGGTAATTATGTCTTGAATCTGTCTTAATATTTAAAAAATAGTTTTATTGTATTGAAATAATTGTATAAAAAATCTTGATTTTTAATTATTTATCTAGTTCAGGCATGCCGAACATTTTTCTTGTAGCAGGCCGCATAAAACAAATTATGATGGTGTTGGGCCACAAAGAAAAAAAATATTACAGTATAATTATGTGACATTTGTTTTTGTACATTATTTGATATCTTTTCTTATAAACTGATAATTTAGCCGACACTCATCGCAGTTGATTGGTTGTGTTTAGTGCTTCCAATCTAAGGATCTCGACCAATTTGGCGATCCCATAATCCTATAACACTTAAAAATCTATAAATATAAATAAAAAAAAGGTCAACAGCACTGGAACACTCACTGGCAGATGCAACTTTTTCAAAGGATTGACCTAGAAATAAAAAGATCTCAGAGTTGAAAATAATTGTGGAATCTGTTAATTCGAAACTTTTTAAAATGATGGAGCTAATAGTGAGTAATCAATCTAAGGATTCCGAAAGCCCGAATCCTAAAAAAAATGCGAATCCCGGGATCCAAAAAAGGGTGCGGGATCGGATGCCTTTGACTTTGTTTTTACTACATTTCATTTAAAAAAGAGCAATTTGCAGAAATGTGTAATCCAAAATGCAATTGTAGTGCGCAATGCCAGTTATATTTATTTTGGAAGTTTATCTTCAAAAATATATTTCTGATAAAACTTAAGGTTCTCGAGGTGCAGAAAGTGCCCCAAAAAAGTCTTCAATCCGGCCGCAGGGTGGCCACGCCTGGTCTAGTCTATACAGGTGTAATAATATAAATTGGAATGATAAATTTGCTTGTTTATTTGAGCATGTACTGATTTTTTTCTCTAAAATACGAGTTATATTTTTATAGCCGATAAAAAGACTGAGTTCTAAAGTTTTATAATGTGAGGACGAAAAACTTGTAATGCTTCAATATCATGGTTATTTTATTTATTTTTAAATTAACTGAGCTGTAATTAAATAAAGATGATATTATATATTAATTCTTATTTCAAACAATTTGTCGAATACAGAAATGTTCCTAATTTTGCTTACATTTTATCATTTCTACAAAGCTTTCATCAAAATTTGTTTGTTTGTAAAAAAAATATTGATAAATATTTTCGATGGATTCGATGATAACTTTTTTCTTTTTAATACAAAATTAAATTGAATAACTTTGTTACTTACTCCACTTGTTGTATTACAAATTTTGAAACTTGTTTTGCTTCTAGAAGAAGCACTGTCAGACAGAATATCACAAGGTTTAAGGGTAAACTATTTATTCACTTATTCATATACCTTGCCTTAGTCTATTTGTAACGTTAAAGAGACGAAACACATGTCAAAATTTATAAACCAACAATAGTTGTAACAATGTTATCTAGTTTAATTTTACACAAATTGATACGTCACAATATGTATTTTCAAAAAATGGCATAATGTTTTTATCTATCAAGTTTACGATTTTCTAATCATTACGTTTCCTAAAGAAGACAATGTTGTACCTACCACCACCTATTACTGCTCCAGACTCATACGGAGTGTATCGTAAAATGTAGCCTCATTATTTGTTGCAGTTTTTTTCCAGGAATCATCAAGTTTGGTTGCATGCATTCATTGCAAACAGTAGGACAATGATTTTTGTGAAAAAATGAACAAATGTCATTCTTGGATGTATGTGGCTTTTGGGCAGCGGGTTGTGTAAAATAAAATAGAATATGAATATTGTAAAAACTTTTATGAATCAATATCCTCGCTCTTCATAGGGCACTGTCAATTATTTTAATGCCATCTAATTCGATCTTGATACAATCAAGTTGACATCGCCAATGGGATTCACAAATCCAAATATCTTTACTATATCTTTCCTATATCTTTAATTAAAAAGATATTCTACACGAAATTTATTTTTATAACATACCGAAGTGGAACAACATCACATTTCATCTCTGCTGTTTTTAAAATATGCACAACTTTTCAGTTTTTGTCCGTCAATAAATAAACTTTGAAAGAAATGTAATGATAATTTTTGTAAGTTTATTCATGAATTGTATTCTTCGATATAATTTAAAATTTATATAGACATAGTCCATGATATAGATGTAAACAATAAAAAATCAAGAAAGAAATTATCTCAGGCTTACTTTTGAAGACCTCTCAGATTGTAAATAATATAATGAAACATAATATTTGTATAATAGTATATGTTATATTTCAAATAAAATATTATTTCAACTGGTGTGCAAGTATCCTATGTACACAATAATGATTGATATCTATTCTTTATGGTTTAAATAATTAATCACTATGGTTTCTATTTCAAACAAATATATTTCAATGTGTTTGCAATATCCCTTCTGTGGAATTTAATGGCAAAATAAGGACCAATTAATATAATTTTAAGGGTGCAGTTTTACAGATTGATTTTTTTGAAATGTTATTTATGTACCTATATTTGTATTTACGTGTAATATAGAAAATTATCCATGATTCTACATTTACTGCAAGCAGTGTATATAATATAAAATATAAAAAAAGATTTTTTTATTTATAAATAAAACATTTTCTGCAATAAACTAATTTTATTTCATTTTAAACAATTATAAAGATTTATTTGTTCATTAGATTCTTAACACAATGTATAGATATTTATTTTAATACACAAGAAGATCATGCAGGCTAGTTTATAATTTGAAAAAAAGTGACATGTTTTGATGATATATATTATAATGTGATAATAAATGGTATATTTAATTATTGCATATAAATAATAAATTAAATTGGTCTAATGGTTCAGAACATGTGTATCATTAATAGATTTAATAAAGTTTTTTTATAATTTAATACTAAGAAATTTTTAATTTTTGTTATACAAAATTACATTTTTTTTATTTTTTTTGAATTATTTTTTATTAAGTTATAATTTTTGTACTCTTACGTAGCTTAAATATTTTGAATTATTTAAGTTTATAAAAGTTATTATTTAGAAATATCACTAGATTGTTTTATCGAGAGCCGTTTCAGCAGGTGGGTCCTTCAACGTTTCATTTTGTTAAGTTAAAATTTTACCTTCACCATTTGAGCATAGTTTTGGAGGCAACCAAACATTCTGTAAGAAAAAAAACAAATAGTTACAGATTTTGTTATTAATTTGATAGGTAGATTCAATTTAATTAATATACGTATAAGAAAGCTAATCTTTAAATTATTACATTCAAGATTCTACTTAATTACAAGATTATTTTTTATGATTGAAGAAACTATACTTTCAAAATGATGATCCAGACATCTCTAGATTGAAAATGTACATTAAACTTTCAGGTAGTGAAATTGTGAAAATACGACTTACCCTAGTTTTGGCTTGCAATCTTTTTTGTTGGAAAAGACTTGCAACAGAATTGCACAAAGGCATATTGTCTTCAGAATTTGTACTGCTGTTTCACCAAAAGCAGATTTATTTTTTACGTCAAAAGTCTTCCAGGTTGGCAGCTCTCCGTTTCGATGCTCCGCTACTCGGATTCGCTGCACACGAATTGAATATATTTGAGAAATAATTTTTCTTTCCGAGACATTCCTCGCGATTCTTGTCTTTTGACTGTAAATATTTTTGCGATTGTCAGATAATCGTTCTCGAGATTCGAGTCGGTCTACTCGATGGCGTGCGTTAACTTCCCGTTCAACCCTGGTTTGAGCAAGATCACGTGGTTGAAGAGTAAATCTGTCTTCAGAAAGTCGTCTATCGACAGACCTCACCGCTCTAGCTTCACTCTGTACTCTCTGTTCGGCAAGATCACGTATCGCAACTATCAATCTTTCTTCAGATACTCGTCGATCAACAGAGCGAACGGTTCTAGTTGCACGTTCAATTCCAGTTTGTGACGCGTCGCGTACTTCACGAGTCGATCGTTCATTAGAAAGTCTTCGATGGACAGAACGCATATCTCTAGTTTCACGCTGTATCCTGGATTGTGTTCTATCACTATCTTTTAGAGTCAATTTAACTTCGGAAAACCGCCGATCAATAGACTCTACGTCTCTTGTTAAGTGACGTACTCTGATTTTCTCCATAAAACGGAGATTTCGAGTCATTTGTTCATCAGAAAGTCGGCGACCTACAAAGCGAACATCTCTTACGTTAAGTTTTTTTGACAGCGCATGGTCACGTGCTTCTCGAGTTATTCGTTCTTCAGGTAGTCGGCGATCGCTGCTTCGTACAATTATAACCTCTCCCTGTACCCTTGCTTGTGTTTTATCACCCGCTTCACGAGTAAGCCGTCTTTCAGAAAGTCGTCGGTCTGCAGAACGAGCATCTTTGGCTTCACGAGTCAGCCGTTCTTCCGAAAGTCGTTGAGCAATAGAGCGCACAGTTCCAGCCACTCGTTCTTTTCTGGTTTGTGAAAGATCACGTGCTTCACGAGTCAATCTATCTTCAGAAAGTCTTAGATCTACAGAGCTAACGTCTCTGGCTACACGAGTTAGCCGTTCTTCAGAAAGTCTTCGATCAACAGAGCGCGCAGTTCCAGCTACTCGTTCTTTTCTGGTTTGTGATAGGTCACGTGCTCCACGAATTAGTATGTCTTCAGAAAGTCGTCGATCTAGAGAGCGAACGTCTTTGATTTCACGAATTAGCCGTTCTTCGGGAAGTCGTCGATCAACAGAGCGCACAGTTCCAGCTACTCGTTCGTTTCTAGTTTGTGATAGGTCACGTGCTTCACGAGCTAGCCTATCTTCAGAAATTCGTCGATCTAGAGATCGAACGTCTCTGACTTCACGAGTTAGTCGTTCTTCAGAATGTCGTCGATTGACAGAGCGAGCATCTTTAGCGTCACGAGTTAATCTATCTTCAGAAAGTCGTCGATCGATAGAGCGCACAGTTCCAGCTACTCGTTCTTTTCTAGTTTGTGATAGGTCGCGTGCTTCATGAGTTAGTCTATCTTCAGAAAGTCGTCGATCAATAGAGCGCACAGTTCCAGCTACCCGTTCTCTTCTGGTTTGTGAAAGATCACGTGCTTCACGAGTTAATCGTTCTTCAGAAAGTCGTCGATCAATAGAGCGAGCATCTCTTACTTCACGAGTTAGTCGTTCTTCAGAATGCCATCGATCAATAAAGCGCACATTTCCAGCTACTCGTTCTCTACTGGTTTGTGATAGATCACGTGCTTCACGAGTCAGTCTTTCTTCAGAAAGTCGTCGATCTAGAGAGCGAACGTCTCTGACTTCACGAGTTAATCGTTCTTCAGAAAGTCGTCGATCAATAGAGCGAACATCTCTAGCTTCACGAGTTAATCTTTCTTCTGAAAGTACTCGATCAACAAAGCGCACAGTTCCAGCTACTCGTTCTCTTCTAGTTTGTGATAGATCACGTGCTTCACGAGTCAGTCTATCCTCAGAAAGTTGTCGATCTAGAGAGCGAACGTCTCTGACTTCACGAGTTAATCGTTCTTCAGAAAGTCGTCGATCAATAGAGCGAACATCTCTAGCTTCACGAGTTAATCTTTCTTCTGAAAGTACTCGATCAACAGAGCGCACAGTTCCAGCTACTCGTTCTCTTCTAGTTTGTGATAGATCACGTGCTCCACGAGTCAGTATATCCTCAGAAAGTTGTCGATCTAGAGAGCGAACGTCTCTGACTTCTCGAGTTAGCCGTTCTTCAGAAAGTCGTCGATCAACAGAGCGACCATCTCTATCTTCACGAGTTAATCTATCTTCAGAAAGTCGTCGATCGATAGAGCGCACAGTTCCAGCTACTCGTTCTTTTCTAGTTTGTGATAGGTCACGTGCTTCATGAGTAAGTCTATCTTCAGAAAGTCGTCGATCTAGAAAGCGAACGTCTCTGACTTCACGAGTTAGCCGTTCTTCAGAAAGTCGTCGATCAACAGAGCGAGCATCTCTGGCTTCACGAGTTAATCTATCTTTAGAAAGTCGTCGATCGATAGAGCGCACAGTTCCAGCTACCCGTTCTCTTCTGGTTTGTGATAGATCACGTGCTTCACGAGTTAATCGTTCTTCAGAAAGTCGTCGATCAACAGAGCGCACTGTTCCAGCTTCTTGTTCTCTTCTGGTTTGTGATAGAGAACGTGCTTTGAGAGTTAGTCTATTCTCAGAAAGTTGCCGATCTAGAGAGCGAACGTCTCTGACTTCTCGAGTTAGCCGTTCTTCAGAAAGTCGTCGATCAACAGAGCGACCATCTCTATCTTCACGAGTTAATCTATCTTCAGAAAGTCGTCGATCGATAGAGCGCACAGTTCCAGCTACTCGTTCTTTTCTAGTTTGTGATAGGTCACGTGCTTCATGAGTAAGTCTATCTTCAGAAAGTCGTCGATCTAGAAAGCGAACGTCTCTGACTTCACGAGTTAGCCGTTCTTCAGAAAGTCGTCGATCAACAGAGCGAGCATCTCTGGCTTCACGAGTTAATCTATCTTTAGAAAGTCGTCGATCGATAGAGCGCACAGTTCCAGCTACCCGTTCTCTTCCGGTTTGTGATAGATCACGTGCTTCACGAGTTAATCGTTCTTCAGAAAGTCGTCGATCAACAGAGCGCACTGTTCCAGCTTCTTGTTCTCTTCTGGTTTGTGATAGAGAACGTGCTTTGAGAGTTAGTCTATTCTCAGAAAGTTGCCGATCTAGAGAGCGAACGTCTCTGACTTCTCGAGTTAGCCGTTCATCAGAAAGTCGTCGATCAATAGAGTGAGCATCTCTAGCTTCACGAGTTAATCTTTCTTCTGAAAGTACTCGATCAACAGAGCGTACATTTCCAGTTACTCGTTCTTTTCTGGTTTGTGATAAGTCACGTGCTTTACGAGTCAGTATATCTTCATAAAGTCGTCGATCTAGAGATTGAACGTTTCTGACTACTTGAGTTAGCCGTCCTTCAAGGTGTCGTCGATCAACAGAGTAAACAACTCTTGCCTTTAGAGTCAATTGTTCTTGAGGTTGTGGATTTACAGCTACACGTTCTATTTCATTTTGTGACAGAGTGCGCGTTTCACGAGTTAAGTGTTCTTTAGAAAGTCGTCGATCACCGGTGTGAACATCTCTATTCTCTCTAGCCAATCTTTCTGCGGAGAGTCGTCGGTTAGCAGAGCTCGCATCCATAGTTTCACGTAATCTAGTTTGTACTAAGTTGCGTGCTTCGTTAGACAATCGTCTCTCTGCGAAATGTCGATCAACAGACCGTACCGCTCTAGTATCACCTCTCACACCCATTGTAATTAAATTGCGCGTTTCTTGAATTAGTCGTTCTCCAGAGAGAAGCTGGTTTCGTTGATTTGAAATATATTTACTATCGCGATTGTTGGAAACATGAGAGTTTAATAGTGACTGTCGATCTACTAACTTTATATGATTCCGTCGTTCGTCTTGAATTAATTCCCTGAAGGATGGATTGTTACTGACGCAGCGATCATTACTAAAACCACATTGCACATTTGAAACAATGCGACGCGCATATCGAGAATTCAATGGTACTTGTCGAATAACTCTGTTCGTATTTTCTTTATTTAATTGATTCTGAAGGTTTATCTCGCGACGAGCAGCCCCAATCCTTTGAACATTTAAATGTACATCATGACTTAGTGCCGTTCGCTGCAGTATTTGGTTATCGCGCCGTTCAACTGATCGGCGTTCATCTTCTTGAGTAGAAAGTCTCTGAGAAATGCGATAGACCGATGTTTGCCTATCGATGCGTCTGGACTCTTTAGATCTGTCACGGCGGCTAAGATCAGCGATTCGGCTTCGCTGAGAATCTTTTCGAATTCGATTGTCCGTCATATCACGAAAAATTGATTTTCGATCAGATTGCAAAGCGCGTTCTGAAACGCTGGTACCTTTTCCGGATTGAATCTCTATTGACTGACGGGTAGCACTAATTCGTGCATCGGAACGTTCTCGCAAAAGCTGAGTGCGTCTGGTGGAATCTTCGGCTTGTCTATTTTCATTTGCACTTTGTCGTCGGAAGAGCGATGCAGTCGGAGCGATCCGGCGTAATTCGAACGAGCTTCGTACGAATTGCCGTCGGTCCGCCGCGACCGCCCCTGATGCTTCTTTGTTTGAATTTCTTTCCCGGTATATTCTGCTGTTTTCCGTTCCGAGGTGGTATCTAGAAAGCACTACCTTCGTTTCTTTCAATCCGATGTTATTTTTGACCGAATTTTCTTTGGCTTGAATGACGGTATCGTTATCATTGCCCGTCTTCTCGTCTCTCTGACAGAAACGTTCGTCAGTTTTCATTCCGTTGCACACATTTTCTAAAAAACTTCTAGATGGATGGATTGCGAGAAGCAGCAATGCTCCTATTGCCACGAACGCGTCTTTATGCATTGCGATGCGAAATTAGCACTGCGATATTACAAACACACAAATGATTTTAATTTTTCAGAACTTTCCGAGTCTATAAGAGATACTTCACACCTTGGTGAAGAGCTGGAGTGATATGCCGCTGAGAGAAGATCCCGGCTCTTTTATACTGTAAAATCTAGTACCAATTTCACACTCTTCTTGGCAGTTAGAAATTCCAATTTTCATCCACCCACGCTGAAAGTGGTTTTAGATGCCATTATTTTCATCGATGGAAGAGCTCCCTTAGAATGTGCCGCAAAATGAACTGCTCCTGCGCAGTTTGGGTTGCGGTGTAAAATTGTAAAGACATTTTCCAGCGCAGCAGGTGCTTAGAATGGGTTTTCGTTCATTTAAAGGCTCGATGTGATTGAATTTATTGTTCACAGGCGTTTAGAGCGCGGTAATCTAAATCTGTGACATAATACAATTTGTAAACCGTAGATTGGACCAGGAATACACAACTGTGGGATGCAAGCTGCTGGACGCTAAAAAATATTTGATGTTAAATCTAACACCAAACACTTACAAATGTTTGGTATTAGATTATTTCATTTTTAAAATTTAATGTCGTATGAAATATTTTAACATTTTAGTACTTCGCATCCAATAAACAATCTTGGATACATAATATTATCATGAGTAGGTAGTATAATAAATAATTTAATATAAATATTTAATTCATGTCTGCTGTCAGTGGTGATACTCTGAGATGAAACTAATTGTAACTAGGTACATAAGTAAGTTGGTGCATTAGGCTTAGACGAAAATAAAAATAACAGGCAAGACTTCTAAGTGTTATAAAAATATGACATGGACGGTAAGTATTCTAAATAGTTACTAATAGCTATACCTGATATTACATAATATATCATGTAAATATCCTTAATAGTCCTTGTTTTCTCGGTGTTCATTTACATGAAAAATTACCTTGTCCGAAATTGTATTACAGCGAGACTTAGTCACCTCTTTCTGTTTCCTTTTCTTTGACCAACATATTATACCCACCCGGTAATAGTAGGTACTCTCTAATAGTAATTATAGTAATTAAAAATATTATACATTTTGAATTCTGATACTCAATATTGGATGTTGTATACGGTTTCCCTGAAGGACTTTGGCCATCCATCGCGCTGGGCCGGCCCACTTACCAGTAGATAAAAGCCCCTTGCGGTTCCAGTGTAATATTTGTTTATATGCCTTATATTTATTTATCATCGTATAATAAATTTTAAAAGAACATACATATGAAATGGGGTTTTTATGTCCATAAATAAAATTGTAGAATCGCTGACTTGTTGTTTTGGCGCATGTGTCGCCATTTGCTATCGAAGGCTGTTGGCTGCTGATAAATTTGGTTAAGTCTCAGTTGGCAATCCTGTCGCCTGACTACGTCCGGCGAATGGCGATGACGTCAATCCATTCATCAATAGAACTTCGAGGGGGAGAACATTTTCACTACGCTGTGCTAACAAAAATGGTTTTTAAAGAACACCATTTTGAAATGTTTTTTACTGGCTTAAAATTAGATATGGGTCTTTAATAATATGAGGCAAAAATAAATGCTTGCCATGAGCTAAAGCAGTACTGATCTAAAATAAATATTGTGGAGTTACTACAAAAGATTTTTACTTTTTAATATTATTTAAGCCCCATTTTTTTATATTATTACCTCTCTCACTCCAGTTGTGACCTCAAATCATTCGGTAATTGAGTCACCGATTCTCAAACAGCATGCACTGTTCTCATGCAGGTCTTTGGTGGGATCCCATATGCGTCCAGTATCGAAGGTCGAAGTGGAATATCAACTTATAGTCAACGAGACAAGAAGCAAGAGCGCTATTAAATTCATTGCTCTGCTCGAGGAGACATTGAAGATTGTGTGTTTCGTGCGTATATGTTACGACCTTCCAGGGAGGAAGCCCTCTTGGTTTTTTAAAGTATATTTGTATTTGCATTATGAGACCTCTTTTTTCGCCAATGTGTACTATTACCTTCCCAAGAATGTAAAGAGCAGTTATACCTCGGTGACTATTACATCTAACGGAATCATCTTCCTTATATAATATTAATCAAATTATTACTTTTGATGGTTTCGGCGGTAACTTTGTGGAAGTTCATTGTAATAGAAAATTTAAATTAACTTTGATTATTCCACGTATTGTGTTACTAACTGTGACACGTGTTTCGCCTCTTTCAGAGGCATCTTCAGACTTACTATCGAAAAGTTAATTAAATTAAATTTTTCAGTGTTCTTCTTTTTAACGTGTGATTTTAACGCGATTTATCAATGCTTCAATAAATATTTTAAATCGTGGCGTTGTTTTCAGCTTAGTTTGCCGCAATAGTCCATGTGTAAGTAAAGGATAATTTAAAAAGTATGGCGGTGTACAGTGAGAATATGTCATAGTTTGGATAATTTATTTATCAGTGTTCTTCATATTAATGTGTGATTTTAACGCGATTTATCAATGCTTCAATAAATATTTTAAATCGTGGCGTTGTTTTCAGCTTAGTTTGTGAAGTTTTTCGCCGCAATAGTCGACGTGCTACTAAATGCCATATTTACCAAATATTATATATATGACTATGTTTGCCAGAAACATTCTATAGATTTCGATTTATTTACAAAATTGTGTGACCATTTATAATAAATGTTCATGAATGCTTCGAAATTGTAAAAATGTGACCAAAGCACGACTGTGATAAAAGCTAGGTTTCCTGCAGGGTGGCAACTGAAGAAAATAATGCGCGGTATTTTTTTTCTGCGTTGTGTGGTCCGATGTAGATAATAAGAAAAATGTTTACCATTATTCAATCAAGCTTGAATGTTATTTTTTTAACCAAATAAACAATTCGTGTAATAAAAACTACCTACGTGAAAATAATGTTTCGTTATATATTATGATTTCGTTTACTAATTAAATACGAACGATAGTGCATGTGTGAAACCTCGATTATCTATGACTTTATTACAGCATTCTAATGTTTTGTGTGCACTGTGCAGTATAAATGTGCTGCTATTAATTTTTATTGCCATTAAGTTATAACAAAATGTTGAAGAATAGTACAAAGAGAGATATTCTTTCTGAGATCTTATTTGTATGTATGTATACATATTTACGACAATTAAAAAATCTTTTCAGTTCTATTTTAGAAGAAAATAATATTCAGTGACCTAAATGGGAAGAGTTAAGACCAAACGGTAGAAAGTTTTAGTGTGTGTAAGTGACATAAAAAAACAAAACTGAATGATAAATATTTATTTCTCAGATACAAGAATCAGGCTTAATTAATATTAGTTAATTATTAGTAATTTTAGTAGTCATCATAGTCGAGACGTTCTTTAATGAAGTCTATAAAAGATGAAACTTTAGTGTAAACAGATGGCGCACCTTTTGTCCCGCAGGGGTTCATGCCCCAAGACACAATTCCAATCTGGAAAAAACAGCACATTACTTCAGTTGTTACAGTTAAAAATTCAATGCATAAGACAAAATGTTTTATTTATAATTTAACTTGCATACCTACTTAGAACGATATTCTTACCTGAGCTCAACGGAGTTTTACTATGTTAATGCCAATTTAATCAATAAAATATATCGATGGCTTAGTTCCATGATGCTACAACTAGAAATTGGTAGCTTTGAGATTAAACTGACTAAAGTTTTGACACATCTAAGCCGAGTTGTAAAAAAGTGATCATTATTATTTTTCTCATATTTTTAATAAATAATTGAATAATTTATCTCAATTAAATTGAACTTTATCGCAACGTTGACAGAATCGGAAACGATATTTCTAGTTTTATTTATATAAAACTGAGAGAAGATTGTTTATATTTCTTTATTTTCAAATGTAAACATCTGCATACCGAGATAAAACTAGAGACTTGTTCTAGTTTTTGTGGAGCTATAATAGAGGTGTTCGAATATAATGGTTAATATAACTCAAAACATCATATTTTTGACATATCGTTCTATAGAACTAGACCATCAATATAAAAGGTTAGTGGATAATTAAAGTTAATTTTCATTTTTTCTGGATATTTATCGAAATAATAATATTTAAAATAAGAAACACACGTCACAATTTGTAGCATAAACTTAATTATAAATTTAAAATGAATTACCACAAAGTTATCGTCAAATCCATCAAACATAATTTGAAAGAATAATTGTGCTTTGTTTGTATACATATTAGGTTAATGAATGAATTAATTATATATAATCTATATTGTATGAGAGATAAATTTATAATATTTAATAATGAAGTAAAAAAATATAGAAAGTGATTATATCTTTTGGTTTTTTTTCTTTTTAAAAATCTTTTTTATACATATTTTAGATTTTAAGGAATGTAAATAAGAAATTGATAATTGAGTTGAATGTACAATTTATATAGATTTCAAATTGTATTACTTAACAGATTTCACTGTACACATTTTTACTATAGTAACAAGACCATCTAATATTGTCGTTTAAATGAAATTTATTCGAAGTTCAGGTGGTAGGTTTTTAACTGAATTTTGAAAACGTAGTGGGTACATCTGGAAAAATAAGCATGTTACCCGTAGACGATTTCCATGAAATGTAATCGTGAATAATGAGACGTAACATTAATCCATTTATATTTAAAAACTTTTCATTTTTATATATTAAAATATATTTTATCGGTTCCTACAAACATTGAAAGTTATCTTACAGAGCAAAAGATTTTTCCGCTCCCATTTTAGAATGAAGCTGTTTTTTAAGATAACTTACTATACCTTAAACTTAAGAAAACCTTTTTGTTTTCTGATTTCGGAATTGACAAATAGTCTCTTCTTTGATAAATAATCTCAAGTATCTCACAAAGAATCTAAGAAATGAAGACTCCTGAGTATATGCAGCATACAAAGATATACAACTAAATAATAATATACATATATCTAGCATTTTTCTGTGTCTGTACCAACGGCGAAACCACCTCATAGCAGAGTCATGAAATGTATCCAAAAAACGGTGGGCCCAAATTTTTACATACATACATGCTCAATATAACAATAGGCCTTGCCTGACATTTGCTTAAAGGTCCAAATTTCTAGCATCGCCTCTGGTCTGTACGTACCTGAACTGTATTGTTTCCTACTTTCTGGACTAGAGGGCCTCCCGAGTCTCCATTGCACGCTGATTTTCCTCCAGTTAGAGGTCCTGTGCACACGTTTGACCTTTCATCCAGAGGGTTTTCATCTTCTTCGCTTTCTCGAAATGCTTCAATGGAATCGTTGCATTCTGACAAACAATCAAATTGTCAAGTAAAGCATTTAGAGTACCTATTCACATGATTTTTATACTAAGAAAGTTACTTAAGAGAAAGTTATTGCATTTTGTCAATTTCAAGTGTTGTAACATTCCGAATAAGTTAAGTATGCTGCCAATAGATGCACAATAGAGCATCCAATACCGAATCCTTTTTGTGATCCCGGGATTTCGGGAAACACAGTTTTTCATCATTCACCATAATATCATGCCACAATTGCTTGAGATCATTGCCGGAAAAAGAGGGTAATTAAGAAATTCTAGAATTTTTGTGAATTCGAAGTGACGATTTGACATATTCCACAGTTATTCAAAAGTGTGAGACCTTTTTAAACATTTTTGCAACAGTGAATACCGTAATACTGAGATTTTGGGATCGCAAAATTGGCCGAGAACCCAGGATTGGAGGCCCTAGTGCACAATGCACATGAATTATAATATTATTAAGGTACACAATAACACTGTAGCTACCTGAATAGTGATTATTGACATTATATTATTCGAATATAAGTGCAGTTGCTAGAAACCAACTTAATAGAATATCGGTAAATATTTATTCATCCTTCCACGTCGTTGGAAAGTTTTTACCCATGGGCCGTGACCCGTGACGTATTTTGTTTAAACAAATTAAAGCCGCTATGTGTTGTTGGAAAATAATAATATTTTAATAATTTTATTATATAATAGTATTCTAACCGATGCTTGAATTATTTGTAATGTGCCAATATTCTAATATATTATCTTAATTTCAATGACTAATACATTTATTTCATCAACATTTAACATGCATAGTGGTTTATCTTTACGGTGGATATTAATGATATTATATTACCTTTGAACGTAAGAACAGGCAAATCAATCTCTTGCAGAAATTCTGGAACCTTTTCTCCACGTCCAGATTTACGGAGACCCCATCCTGACAATGTTGATTCTCCTTCGGGGGTTGAATCTGGTTGAGGGAGAGTTATGGGGCGGATTTTAGAACTGAACCTTAGAGGTCTCTGAAGTCTCAGCAGTGCGATGTCGTTTGGCGCCACTCCACTATCATGAATTTTTTAAAATTATAAAATCAAACCATGTATTTTATAATTACAAAACTACGTGTGGCATGCCCTTTTGGGACATCATCTGAAGGTGGACGAAAGATTTTCGTACTTAGCGCGAGATATTCATGAACGTTAGGGTTGTCGATCATTATTTTTATTAATTGGAGAAAGTTTTATGGCTTAGTTTACTGTCCATGGAATAAAATCACGGTACGGTCGCTTTTGTAATTTCATTTTTCATATAGCCATTACCACTTACCCTTTGTAATCAGGATGTACAACTTTCTCCGCGACTCGAATTATTTGTGTCGAATCTTCCTTTCCTTTTAGGCTATGGATTCCTGCAAAAACATCTAATGGTATGAACCAGCTTAACAACGACTCGCCGACGCAATGAGCTGCTGTAAGTATCTAAAAAGAAAATGATTTTGTAAATTACTATTATTCTCTTCAATTATTAAGATTAATAATTACAGTTTCTACGACTATTTCCTTACATGGTTTAAGTTAATTACTTTTGTTATCTTTAGAATTACATACGAATTAAAGATTCACGCAGAGGGGGTGGGACCTAGCGGAAAGAGTGGCAGTCATGGGTCTTAATTGTACCGGATCCGTAGTCCGTACAATCATCTTTTTGTATTTATGTACTAAACGATTTTCCTCCTTCGAGATCATAAATTTTAAATGAGGGTGCGTCAAAAATGGGGTGCGTCAAAAATGGCGTGCCTCGTATTTTATCCGAGAGGTCTTAATTATATCTATATATTAGGGGAAGCCTCGGATTAAGCACACGGGATACCCCACCACAGGTGCAATATAATTTCGAGGCCCCGTTTTACGGATCATAAAAACGTAAGAAAATTCCATGAAAACAGCTTAACGACCGCGGACGCGTATTTAAGTCTTTGAAAAACAAAGGTTGCTGACCTGCGGACTCATATATGCGTATAGGTGAAGTATCTGGAAGCTAAGAAAATAAATTTTGTAAAGATATCTCAATTTGTTTACAAATTATATTGAATTTAGTAAAACTACAAATTTTGCAAAATTTTATTTCGTCAGGTGAGATTTTTTTTTAAAAAAACGTGCGGTCGTTAAGCTGTTATAAACAGAAAAATTAATTTTCAATTTTGATTGCAAACAGATTATTATTGAGAGAATAAAATTTACATAAAATATATTTATGTATCTTTGTTTATGTAAAAACTTAAATCCACCATAAGAAAAAGATTTTGAAATGAAACAACATGAAATAGTTATTACAGTAAAGATTCATAAATAAATTAGTAAATAAAAATATACACAGTTGAATACATAATATCTGGAACAACCGGTGGGGAATTCCTCCCTACCCAGTGATGATTTTTAGATTCAGGGAGAATAATTATTGCCAAATATATATTATTTTTCTGATTTGTGAATATTATTTGGAGTACACTTTTAAGTAGTTTGGGTAAAACTATCATTTAAAGGGGGTGTTACACTATAATCTATCGTGAAAGGGGAAGAGGGTGCGAAGCAACAAAGTTGGGAGCACCTGGTCTAGGAAAAAGATAGATATATAATATATGAAATCTAATTATAAGAAAAAATTCTTGGTGTTGATTTTTGTTTATTAAATTATAAGCTTACCCAATATTCATTTATGATTGACCCCCCACAGGTGTGAGAGTGCATCCAAAGGATCTTTTTCTGCAAGGAGATTTGGTAAGGGTGTGAATGCGGCTCTGCTTCATGACCTCCGACGATTTTACTACCTTGATCCGATTCTACTGGAGAACCTTTAAGTAAAGATTTTTTTTTATTAACATTTAAAATTACAGTTAAAATATGAAAATGGTCATATAGACACTAAAGCAGAGTTCAACAATCTGTTTATCAAGGTGGGCATATAATATAGCCATGGATTTTTTTAAATGATAAAGAGCACTATAGCCACTATCACTATATCTTGATTTTTCTGGATAAAAGTGTAAGGAGCTCAATGTAAATCATACTGGACCTTTTTAATGGAATCATACAAATCAATTGGAAGTTATGATTATGTAAAATAATTTCTCTCGTAATTGTAAACATATTAGAAACACACATTGATATTTTTATAAATCGTCTGAGGGTGCTTGACGAAACTTTAATGTATAAGTTGGGAAAAATATTCCCATAAGCAATAATGCGTTCGACGGCTTTCTGTAATTATGGGTACAGGTAATCCTAAGCATCAATTATCATTATATTGTAATTAGGAAAGCTATCATAAGGATGGATTTCTGATTATTAGAGTTGGGGTTTTTGTGGGTATGATTTATTTATGAAAGGAAGTATTCTTGGAAGACTTTATGAAAATTGAATTAGTCTAATTGCTCATGAAGACTATGGTAATTCCATCTGTTGTATAGGGTTCCGTGATTCTTTATGAAAACTCTACGTACAAAAATCCGCTCACCATTTAATTTCGTGTGAAGGTGAAATATGTAGAAATTAGGGTGATTTAAAAAAAAAAATGGTCAAACTATTTAGCCGTGCCCGTCTACGTTTCGGTGTTAAATTTCTACCGCTTCATCTCTTTCATCCGTCATTTATTTTCAATCTGATAAGCTTAAATAATCACTAGATTTTTTCTTGTTTCACATTATTAATTATAAAGAAAGAAACTCACCGACAGTTAGGTGAATATAACTAAAGCACAGAGCTGCAAACACAATTGATTGATTCATTCTAGTGCCGCCAATTATTTTGGATTAAGCACAATTAATGACTTCAGTTACATACATTATTTGCTTTATATATAATAATGCGGAATTTACAAGATAAATGATGATTGAGTTTTACTACAGTTTTAAGTTTTTATATGCGGGCAGAACATGTGATCTCTAGATTAGACGTTACAGTTTTTCCAATGGGGACAATGTTAAAAGATAGGTTTCAGTCCAATGTCATAGTTATCTGTAATTTTCGCAGTGAACCACTTTATATAGCAGATTGTATATTTAAAAATAATCTAGCATAGCTACAAACATTTATATAAAGTTTTCAACCATTCAATCCGATTCTATCTGCCTGGTTTCGCTTACTAGGAAACAGACGACTTGGGATGGGATTGTAACTGTAAGGAATGAAAAGTTTAATTGCGCCCTGAAGTGAGCCAAGTGGTAAGATGGTAAAACTTTTCTTTTGGTCTTTTAAGGACAATCACGTCTTTATTTGGTATTTTTGTGAATGATTGATTTTTTTTATTTTAGAGAGATAACACTATTGCAGTGTATTTACTGAGCTCATTTCACTTTTACGATGCTTTAAGTCACGTAGGATATTATAACGTATCCAACTTTTTTTTTCTTTTTACCACAGACTCTATTTTTTCTTAATACCACTTGGCTTTTTCTAGCTGTCAATTTGTCATTCAGTTGTTCTTAAATAAACTCACGATTGATGGCGTCAAATATAAGATATTTAATCACATAATCGATCTTCACTTGTGTTAAGTTTTTAGCTTACCCCTGCTATAAATATATATCATTATCAGTGTCAGCGCTACATGTAAGCGGAGCAGGCGACAAAATGACTAGCCCAGGGGCCATGAACCGTTTCACTCTGAGAGAACTGCAAACTTCCATACAGTTGATATAATAATTTCGAATTCATTTAGAGCTGTGTCTGCCAAATTCTTTTTACTTCACGGCACACTGGTGAATGGAATTTGTTCCGCGGCACACCGAATAAAAATGCCTTGAAAAGGCAAGTTATTAATACGAATAAAGGAAATCATAGTTTAGGTAACTGTTTTAAAAAATATGTTATCAACGTATATATGTACATGGATGGTAAAAGTTCTGATAGTGAGAAGGACGCAATTGGTTTTTAGAAAAAATCTATCAAAAGACGGTTCTAAATTTGATAAACAAACACTTAACTCCTAACCTAATACATGTAGTGTAACAAATATTTATTTTTTGTTTTTAAAATTGAAGACAATTCAAATGCATATGCATTATTTAAAATTATCAGTTTATATGTAGGCTTCTTCCTTCGTGACACACCTTGAGACTTCTTGCGGCATACAGCTTGGGAGACTCTGACTTAGAGCCCCGTTCATGAATATGTGCCGAAAGCCGTTCGACGAAGCAGCTCAATTTCAAACTCTCTCAGAAAATTATAAAAAAGCATGTTGCATGTTGCATCAACATAATATATAATATCATAAACTTTCAGTATTACTACAGTGGTGGGCTGCCAATACGTTAACAAGGGGCTCGCTCAATGTCAGAGCTATTTACAGGTTTCTGAAAAAGTGGTGGATTTTTTCTCACTCTTATACAATTGAAAGCAATACTTATTTGATTTATCGAATGTTACTTAAAATCTGTGGCGGTTTGTGACCAAAAAACTTGGGTGGGCTAGAGAAAAGTTTAGCATTGTATACTATTACGAAATTTGCACGTTGCCTGTTCTGTATGAAGTATGTATAGGGTTATTGCTTTTTTTATGCCGGCTCGGCTTAAAATTATAACACAAAACACAATCGAGAGTATTATTGTAAATATACATAACATTGTCTTATATTGACAGAGGAAAATCAAAATAAAGATATTGTATTAATTTGGGAACGGTTATTTACGTTTAGAAATCTAGTTATTTTGGTCAGCGGCCGAATTGCTGTTCATTTTTATTCAGCCATCTAAAGTTTTTTTTCTACACATTTTGGGTGAAATATGCAGGTCGGGCTAAGCCCACCTAGCCCAGTACGTAAAACCGCCACTGCTTAATATAATTATATTATTTAACATGTAACAATAGCCATTATACCGCAAAATACTGTATAGATAAGCTGTCGTCCTTACATAGTACATTTATATTTCAAACATTTCAGGTAAGTACCACTGATTTGGCAAGGGACTCGCACCAGTAGTTTAATTAATAATCGCTTTCTTTTCTTGTCATTTTTAGAAAAATATCAGGACTCGCATTTGTGATCCCACAAACGGGTTTCGGAAGTGAATTCTGCCTACGGAATACTGTCCTAGTGCATAGCATTCAAAAGGGTTAGTAAGTATGTAGGAAAATAAAATACAACAGCAGTTTTATGTAGTCACTGTATTATTATTGATTACTGTTTAACTAAAGCTGGCGGAATGAACAATTAACTTAAAAATAATTTCACAGATATATAATAACACTATAGTTTTAACAAAAAAATAAAGATTAGTTTCCAGTGGGATGATTTCGTTTGTTTTGCTGAGTCAAACCAATTCTGTCGTGAATTTCTTTTGTCGATTTTGGTCCTATGTTCCACGTAGGAGGTTTATTGAATGAAATGTTCATATCGTGATTCGAGCCTATAGTAGCGTTGGCTATATCTCTCTTCATTGCATCATACTCCTCCAAATCATCAAGCTTAAGTTCAATACTAGTAATCGGACGCCGAATCATTTTATCTGAAAATAAAATACTTATTAATATTTTGGGGATAATTTATTTTATAATTTAGGCAACCCTACAAACTTTTTATCAGTGTCATTTTTGGTTTTTGAATGTTGGTCAAACTGGTACTAACGCTTGCGAGATCGTGACAGCGTTGGCGTGCTGGTCATTATAGAGATCGCTTATTCATTATTGAATATTGTTATTGCGAAGTTTTTAATTTATTATAACACAAGAAACCCATTAAAATAACCAAAAATGTTGTATTTAGAAGATTACCTCGAAAGTAAGTTCCCCAATAATTACTCCAGACCCTCACTGTACTAACGTCAGGGCGTTTTCTTCTCTACAGTTTAACCAACATTATAACTTATAATGCCGCTCCAAATTTGAAAATATATATTCATATTGAGTACATTATTTTTTACAGATTTTTTAAAAATTTTAATCTTCAGCATGGGTCTTAATTACAATAGAAAAACTAAATATGCGTCACAAGATAATGAAAACGCTACGTGATTTTTATTAATATAACGAAAGTGTTTGTTTTTCTTTTGGTTTTTAATCTTATTTGAATTATGTTTTCAATGATTTTGGAAATTTGTTTTCAGTGATCGAGCACCTACCTCAAGAATTACGTGACCGCTTCACAGAAATGAGAGAGTTGGATTTGACTGTTCAAAGTAAGATTTACATAAATACGTTGACTTCAAAATTTATAATTTTATTGTATTTGGTTTTATACCTTCTTATTACAATATGAATGATTTTGTGTCATTCTTTTGTCAGTGTAATTGGTTAACAATGCTCAAGATAGCTTTGGGGATACCATAGAAGAATGAGATTTTCTGTTTTCAATTAGAAATGCACTAACTTGTGTTTTATGTCTAAATAGAATACATTAATTCTCAGTTGATATACGAGTATATTGTATTTCTACATATTGCAAATCCAATTTGTTTATAATTTATATATTTTTTGTAATATAATATAAATAAATTGTAATTGTTTTTACAGATAATATGGATTCATTAGAAAAACGTGTCAGGTTATTATTTGGCTCTTGTAGGCGAGGAGACATAACAACAGAAAATGCAAACGAGGAGTTTCGTGATATACGATCAACATATAATAAAACCCTCGAAGACGCTGATGAAAAACTTCAGTTGGCTAACCAAGTTTATGAATTAGTCGAAAGATATTTAAGAAGATTAGGTATGCTAGACATTTTATCCTATATATGTTTACAACAGCAATTTTTTTATTGAATTCATAGTATGCTTGCATACCTGCCGCCATAAGAAAGAAAATACTCAGCAGCAAGTCGGCAATGAATTTGTATTATTTCTATTTCACCAATAGTATTTTTTTTAAGAAAATTGATTTATTCTTAACAACTTAACGACCGCACGTTTTTTTTAAATAAAATTTCACCTGACGAAATAAAATTTTGCGAAAAATTCGCAAAAATTATAATTTTACTAAATTCACTATAATTTGTAAGCAAATTGAGATATCTTTACAAAATTTAATTTTCTTAGCTTCCAGATACTTCGCCTATATATATGTGTCCGCCGGCCAGCAACCTTTGTTTTTCAAAGACTCAAATACGCGTCTACGGTCGTTAAGCTGTTAATAAAAAAATCAAATAACATAATTTTATATAAAAAAAATGTATTATAATTGAAATCGAACATCGTGTATCATTGTTCAGAATACATGTTTAGCTGTAAGCTGTCTTTTCCCTTATAACGACAGTTTAAATAAAAGAAAAACAGCCTTTATCAATTGATATATTTAATAATTGATGTTATTGCAAAATTATAGATCTGTAATAAAGTATGTTAAATATTTTTCAAAGTATAATAATCCAATCGCTAGATTTCTAAAGGACGTAATTCATTTGTTGCGTTTTTATATTACTAATTTCGACAATAAACCCCTTGGATTGATGTATTTTCCCTCGTAAGAATAGATACTTCAATAATCAGCCAGGATAGGATCTACGACAGCATAACGGCTATTATATTTTGTGTTCATATTTAATAATAATAGAACCTAAAATTAAATTGAGGAAATATTCAAATACATAAAATGAATTAAAATACATTATTCGGATCATTATTTTAAACGAGTCTCGTGAGCAAAATAGTATTTGTGGCAATAAATAATAGACAATAAATTTGTCAGAAAATAGAATTAAAACACCTAGGTAATGGATAATTTGTAGCTAATTGTTTTAAATATTATTCAAACATCTGAAAATGATTATCAAAGGATTGAAACTCATGTGATAGTAACACACACTGTGATATTTACAATGTTTTAGTTTTATATTTTTATACAAGTAGTGGTTATATTGTCTATTGACGCATGTTCTTTGAAGAATTGTTTGATATTATTCAAGATATATTCAAGACAGTGTATCTTCAAAAATGTCAATGATTGAAAAACATATTGTCCCTGATTCTGCTATATCAAAACTCACAATAAACAAGGTACGTTGAAGAAATACCAATTACAAATGAACTGCTTTTCTGCACAATGACAACAAGCAAGTCACGTGTCAATGTGTGCTAGAAAATGAAAAATTTAAATCATTTTAGAAATTATCAATAATGCAATAATGGAATTGCACATGGTAGATATGACAGAATCAATGACGATATTAAAATACCCTCGATTTTTTTTTTTAAATGCCTAGTTTTAGTCTGAGAGTATCCATTTTGAATGAATAGGATATTTTTTTCAGACACTGAACTGTATAAGTTTAAGTGTGAACTAGAAGCCGATAATAAGGGAATCACAGAATTGCTTGAGAAACGATCGCTTGAACTTGACGCACCCACTACCCTTGGGCAGAGTTCACAGACCAGTCACCACAAAGAGAATAGGTAAACTGAGGCATTTTTGTGTTAAACATGTTTCTCTCTACGCTAAATATTGTACACTGAAAGAAATTGTCACAAATTTGTCCACACTTTTGGCCCGACTGAAATCAAAATTGTAATCCCTTAAAAAAATCTACATCAAATTTTCGAGGGAACTTTTCTCTATAGCGCTTGCGTCATATATATATGGATATTCTTGTCTATTAAAATGTTTTAAAACACTAGTATATATATATATTTAATATGCATGTAGTGTAAGATACATATTAAAATTAGTTCAACCATAATTTTAAACAATGGACGTACAACTATATTATCAATGTGTTGGTCATTTAAATTGTTAATTATTGCTGAGAATATTGATAAGATACATTCTGCTTGATGTATTCAGTTGTATTTACGTATATATAAGGCCAAACAATTTGGTTATAATAGCAAATCAATTCCAAGTGTCGGATAGAATGTATGAAATCTCAGATAGAATCAATTTTATCAATTTAATTGCTCCTGAATAATTTGGATTAATTAGAACACACAATATAATGGTTTAAAAAAAGATATGATACATCGATAGTTAAGAAGTATATTTATGACGTATAGAAATATTATATCTTTAACCCTTCAAAACCGTATGACATACACAGCTTGCGCATCAAAACCACTTTCTCAGGAATGGATCCACTTGCTATTTTTTAAACTGTTTTTTAAATAAGTGTGCACTGGTCTTACTCAGACTCTGCTTTCTTATTTACTCACAATAAAAAACTCGACATTCACTTATTTTATGTTGCAGTTTCATAAAAAAATATCAAACACATTTCATAGTTTTATAATTTTTGAATTACATTCAATAACATCTTTTACAATCCATATCATATCGTATCATATTCAATAAAAACTTGGAAATTGTTACGTCATTTAAGAGGTTCACTATTTTATAAACAAGTGAAAAACTTTCACTGATTTATCCAAAGTTCGGTTAATTAATCCACACACGAATGATGAAACTTCCCTTTACCATTATCGATTAACTCATGTTTGTAAACAAAATGTGTCCTCACCTTCAGCCATAATTATAACCGACCTTGTCTGCGCGAGACTCTGTTCAATAATAAGGTAAACTTATGTGAAATGGATTTATATCAGATACAGGGTACGAGCAGAAAAACGGCGGGAAAGTTGGGGAGGCAGTGGCAGTACAGCGACGGGAACCGCTTTAGCCCGCGGAACCGATTCGTCCGCAGCAGGACATGGAATGGGAGGAGTCGGAATGGGGTTAGGAAGCGGTGTGCCATCTAGTGGCGGATTAGGATTGGGCGGAGCGAGTCGAAGTGCAGAAGGACGAACACTTGTTGCCGCTACCGCTCCCCTCGCCCTCTCCAGAACTGATTCAGCCATACAGGTCTGTTAATGTTTGTAAATTTGAAAACATTGCTCGGTTTCACCGTCTATTCATAACAAAAGTTCATCGAATTCATTCAAATAAACCATTAGATTAAAGTTGTATTTATAAATACTTTTTATCCTATTTTGATGTTAAATATTGAACAAAATAGTAATTGTTTTATCTTTTGCAGGCTGCTTTGGGAAGAGGGGTAACCGAAGCAAATAGCCCGAGTTACTCTTTAGGTCATATGGGAGCAGGAAACGCTATTGCTGCTGCCGCCAGTCAGGCCATTGCAGCTACACAGCAGGTCAATATTTCACTATTTATTCATAATTTGATAACCTCATTTTTGAATGACATACGTTATACATATGTGTGTATTTCAATCAGACAAATCAACAGCAAACAGACTTTGTAACTAACAAGCATGGGAATGATTCATATCAAACACGTCTTTTTTGTCAGCTCTTACAATTACAAATAACAAGATGGCATCTTAACCAATGCTGCCTAATAAGTAAAACGAAAGTGTTACCATATAAAAATAATACATGTTCAACATCAGTTATCATTAAATTGCTCCATACAGAATTAGTATAAAATGGACACCTGGATAACTAGAGTCGACAGAAATTTTTTTTGAGAATAAAACAAAAAATATGTTTGGAATTGTTATTATAAAAAAATGAATTAGCCTCTATGCATACCGTACGTAAAATGTTTCTATCGTCAAATGAAGACGAGTGCAAAAATAGAATCTTTTAATTACTGCAATGCTTTTATATTGCTGTCTATGTTTAATCATACAATACAAATCTAAGCACTTGAGAGAGAACAGGAAAACAGCATTTCAAGATATAGTTTGTAAGCAATCAATATCATATAGTGTCATTCTTTTCATTCAGAAATTATTGTCTATGGTAACATTGTCCGTATGTGATGAAACTTGATTAAACAACTTGTGTAAATCATTGCCATTTGCATTATCTATATTTCCTTGTATTATATTGATAACCGTATTGCAGATGCAGCAAGGAAGGCGAACTGCTTCTTTAAAAGCTTCTTACGAGGCGATTCATTCAAACTCGTCATCGAATGCAGGAGTTGGAGGAAACGAACTACAAGTTGGCCGCGAACTGGCGGGTGCAGCGCAGCAAGCGTTGCATGCGGCCGCAAACAATTTACACGAAATGACTTCTTTACCGCTCTTACCTTCGGCTGCTTCACATGTTCCCTCATCGTCGTCAGGTTCTACTAATAAAAGACATAAAAAGTGAGTTTATACATATTGTCTCACCCTCTTTTCACTCTTATTGAACAATCGATTGTCTTCAAATCATTGCATTGATCGAGTAATTTATATTTCTGTTAATAAGGTGAAAATTGACATGGAGATAAGAAAATATCATCTTAAATCCAATTCATTATGAGTAATATACAGTAAAACCCCCATTTACACTATATTCGGGACCGTGTAATTGGGGGTGTGAATGTCATACAAAATAAGGGATTTGATTTTTTTCCGCGGAAAACGCAAAACTAAGATTTCCCTTAGTTTTACAAAAAAAACTGTATGCGAAGCACAGACGACCGTCTCTTAGTAACGGCAATGGAATGCGAATATTTCAAGCCGGCGCGTAATTCGGGGTAGTGTAATTGGGGGTTCCACTGTATCCCTTTTCATTCTAATACTTCCTGATCATTCTATGGCACTTATCTTATAAGAATTTGAACATTTTAACATTCAAAGTTGTCGAGAACAACATATATTAAACTAAATGTCATTAGCAGTGATAAGCATACCTAAGTGTGATTGTGGCTTGTCAGAACTTCACATTGACTAATGTGAATATTATGATGGAAATACATGAACAGCATTTTGATGCTGCTGCCGGGAATCGCATCTCGGCGAACCCCAATTTTTCATACAAAACTCATATCAAGCACACACAGCAGCATTTCGCTGTTGGCCTGACATCTGCAGTCAGCTTAATGCCGAGTCCCGGCAGTTGATATTCTGCCAAGTCAAGCATACACTTGCCGGCTGCCCTTGTATTTCCACCGACTGATTTTTTTTTATTTTTTCTACTGATGTTTTCTTTATTTTTTTTATTTTAATAACAATTTTTTATGTTTTAATAGGAAAGCGAGTTATGGAGGATCTTCGAGTAATATGCTTCACTCACAAATTGCATCTTTGGCTTCATCGGTTAGCCGATCGTCGTCTCCGACTCCAAAGTAAGCAGTGACACTTTTTGTTTTGAATTGGGTTAGCTAATTACTAAGTCAGCTCCCCGTATCGTTCACCCTGATCCCTGTTTTTTTTCTGGCTCAGATGCATTGAAGGAAATGTAAACATCACATATGTTCGAACACTAATTGTCAGAACTATATTAGTTTATTTGTCAACTGGTAAATTCAAATTTATTATCAGTTATTTTGTCACTTTATGCAGCAAATACTTATGTATTTATAATATATTTGAAGTATTGTATTTTAGAATATTTTTGATATCTTTTTAGAATAGCGATGCTCAAATAAGTTGAATTTTCGTTTTACTTTTGCACGTATAATTTTACATTATTCATCCTTAATTTTGTAACGTTTCGTTTTCAGTGTTGGCAGCGTAGGTGTATCGAATGCAGCCCCCATAACTTCTATGCCTTTGGAGGAGGCATTGACAGACGGCGAATGGACTTATGATCCTAACGAACCTCGCTATTGTATTTGTAACCAAGTCTCGTACGGAGACATGGTCGCCTGTGATAATGAAGATGTGAGTATTTCTATTGCTCATTTTTTTATTAAATACAATGACTCAATTAATTGCCAAGTTCGTATTTATAAGAGGCCTCTCTTGGACTGTATGTAAAATAAATGCTGTGGTTTTATTTTTAGTGCCCATATGAGTGGTTCCATTACCCCTGTGTCAGCATAACAGCCCCACCCAAAGGAAAATGGTTCTGCCCGCAATGCCAGGCTAACAGTCGGCGCAGAGGAAACCGCAAGAACTGATAGTTACTGAAATAATCCACTTCCTCACTGCTGGCTTTGTCTTTTTCTACGACACAGTACCTACTTTTTATTAGGAAGAAATCCCTCAAATTTAATCCGAGATTAATATTCGCCCCTTAACCACAAATTTCGTAGTAAATGTATAAATATCCAAGTTATAACGGTTACTAAACTGTTTTTTTGTCCAAGAAATATGTTCATCTTGTATACTCTTGCCAATAATTTGTCTTGTTTGTCAAAAATAAACTCTTATTATCGATTTGATGTTTAACTAAAGTTATATAATCAAATTTTATTTATGTGTATTGAATTTGGTGAAAATAATGATTGAAATTCCTTAATATTTGTGTTTTAATACTACTTTATATACGAATCCGAAAATCTATTTTCCAACACGGCCTCGATTAAAGCCTTATCAAGTGTCGTTTCCTTTTTATTAGTCAGTGCTGAAATAATTTAATTTGTTAAGAGTACTCTTGTCACGAAGAAATAATTACTGCGTAATGTAAACAAGGGATGAAATATTTTTTTTCTTATGGAAATGAAGAATAAACATTTTTGTACAAAATTTTATTTATTGTTTTATTTTATTTTGCATTTTAGAGTTACAAATCTTACAGTATCCCGACGGATCTACGTAACACCTGGCCACTTTCACCCTTATGTTAAAGGGATTATTGGAATCGAAAAGACTTAGTTAAAACATCTGACTTGTTCATTACTATCTATTCAATGCTTGAATTCAAATTCATTCAATACGACATTTCAAAAAAAGTGATTTATCATGGATTAAAGAGTTGATATTATCCATATCGTTGAAAATTACGATAAACAAAGGCTTTTTCAACAAGGAAATTATTTTTCCTAAAATTCATTAGTTTACACCTGTTCATATCGCTTCGTTAATCCATATATTGAATGAAAAAGTTTTTAAATAAAAAATATTTAGTTCAGTGAATTGATATTACAGTTATTATATCCACCTGATATTTTATCTTGAATTGGCAACACTAAGTCAATTTATTAAAGCATATCCTTGCATCATTCTAAATATTTCTGTGACTGCTCTTCAAAAAAAACTATTTTTCGAAGAGTAAAAATAATAACATCGTTTAATTGTTCAATTTGATTTATTTATGAAATACATTGTAAATTAATGCATCTACTGGTTTAAGATACTGCTGTAATGACAAAAAAAACTTATTGCAAACTGTGTTAGCTTGCGACGTTAGTTGCAATTTTTCCCGACATCTTTACCGTGGTCTTGAATAATATACCATATTGAACAGTCGATAAAAAATCTTAATCTTTTCCATCAAAAGTAATTCTAATTTTTTTGTAAACATGTGAATGACCAAGCAGTGATAATAAATAAATTGACTGGTGGCTTCGCATGATCACGTGGGCCTCTTCAGAAACAGAATGCACCACTTCTTACATCACGGATGCTGCAAGAATAGTTATGTACATATTTTTTTTATGCATCTTATGATTGTTCTAAAATGTCATTAAATTTTACTATTTCATTAAAAAATATTTATTTTAAATTAAGCCTCTCTGGTCTGGTTGTAGGTATAAAATAAAAGGTTTTTGTTTCGTTGCATAAAACTGATTTTATATAAAAAGTAATAAAACATCACTCAAGCTGAAAAAGTAGCATATAGGAGTAGCAAAAAATGACTTAATAATGATTTAATTTAAGTACAGTCATTAAAAAGAATGTGTTAGTATACCTAGTCACATATGAAAAGAGTGCTTAAAATAGCACTTTGCCAACTGTCATGCAACAGTATTAGGTATAAATACAACCTTTCTAGATACTCCTGTTTACTATGTCTTGAAACTTGACAGATATTTTATATGAAGAAAACTGTACAATGTAAAAAATAATTAAATCTAAATATTTTAAGTATAAATAAATATAATAAGAATTCAAAATATTTACAAAGCTTAACTATGAATATGTATACATCACCGGGTGTGAGTAAAGGTATGATAACATGGTTTTGGCAAAAATAATCATGTTTATTATGTGAGGGCATGAAATAATAAATTCAACAAAAGTTTTCTCACTCAATACTGTTCCACAATTCAGTCAGAAAACAATTATCTATTTAGAACAATCACGGCAGGCTTCATAACCCTTAGTTGTCAAGCAATATTCAACATTTTAAAGAATTATTAAATTTTGGTACAAACAAATCGTGAGAAAAAATAATATTTTTTTTGTATTGATTGCTTAAGTGTATTTAAGGATAATCCTATAGATATATGACTGTATAAATTTAAATATATATATACGCTATGAGTACATAAGAGATCACTCAAATAAAGGTAAGCAAATAATAAAATAAATGAAATTCCATCGAGTCTTCTAATGGAACTAACTTATCAACGGAATTTGTTTTTATGGAAACTGAATGTTCTTTAATGACTCAATTACATCTTTGTTCTTTCTTTGACAGTAAAATAAAATTATGACATCATTATTCTGGTAAAAAAGATATGTTTCAGTTATTTATCATAAAATGTTTCTTTTTTACTGGCTTGCTATATCATCTGTTGAAAAACACATCTTATTCATTATAATTTTTATATTTATAATTAGTATTTTTTACGTATTATAAAAAAAATATCTAGAATTTCAGTTGACAGCCAAGGCTTCAGATATTTTCAAATCATATGAGATGAACTCAAATGAGAATTTTTTAAAGTCACTCGAAAACATACTTTGCAAGTATCAATGTAAAAGATCACAATCTCAAATTGATAAGTTATTTTGCCAGGATTTGAATCCAGACCTATTCAATTGCTAGGGTAAAGTTCTGACCACTAGACCATAGAGGCCGAAAGGTTAGAATTTTCCGGCTTTATATCTGAGGTAAAAATTGTTTATTGATTTTTTACATACATTCCAGTAATTGATAAAGTTTGCTAGTTAAAAATTTGAAAATGGCTTAGTTGATAAAAAAATTCTTCTTTCCTCCAGGTTTCAAAACTTCAGATATTCAAAAATGAGGTATTTTTTAGTCAAGAAAAAAGAATCATTTACATTTTTTGACATGTAAAAGAAACGATTTATGTGATTGAAAATAAAATTAACTCAAGCATTCTGATTGACTTTATGGTGACCATGATATATATTATTATATAAATATCAATTAGTGGTTAAAAGATGATACAATAAAATTATTCACACAATTGAAAACGTCAAGTTCTTTAGAAATCTGGACAGCAAGCAGATACATAATGATCTATTTATTTAATTTGATCTAGTATGTATCTATTATTGTGTTTGTTTTAAAGCCCATGTCACATGGGATGCCATTTGAATACATTGAAACTAATACTGTGGAATTAAAAACAATAGTGTAAAGATTCTGATTATAAGGTGTTGATTTCCATTGAGTAAAATTACAACAGCAAGATTGAAGTAAAATTTAGGCTCTGTTACCAAAATTACGGAAGTCTTATGAAACAGTCAGGTAAGTGTTATTGTCATTGTATTTTAATGACTATTGATTGTTTATTATAATTATTTCCAATATCCAATAATTATATTTAATACAACTATATTAACAACTATCTATAAAAGTAAACAATAATTAAAATCCACAAATTTATTTGGCAAAAGAGATTTTGACGCAAGAATTCAGTTGACTTTGACGAAATCTTAAATTATCGATCAAGTATTATAATCTATCTATAATTTTAATATGCCAATTCGGTCAAGCGCAGTTTTGTAACAGGGGTATGGTCGGTCCTCGAAAATACAAAAAATGAAATGTTTTTAGCTCAGAATTTTCATCAATATTAATTTAGTGTTCCTTTTTCTGACTTTGGCAATTTACAATAATACAATATTTGGACATATTCTTGACATTGGTTGTATGTTTTTAAATATCACGAAATTCTTAATAGATATTAAGCAGTACTGTTTTATAAATTTCAATCTTAGTGTCACTTAAAAAACATGAAGAAGGTTGTTATTAACAATATTCTGTGAAATAATGTAGACATGGTTGAAGATGAAGATGTCGTTGAGCCGTTTTGTTGGAATTTGTAGTGACACTGTTTTGAAGGATCTTCAGTTGTTTCAGAGAACTTGGGGAAATTTCTTATTTCAATAGGCTGGAAGAAAAATAAAAATATTATTTCACCAAAAATAAACAAGTTAAATTCATGTAGGTAGCTATTTAGACATAATATTCGTTTTTCTTTAGCGCAAATTTGTGTATCAAAAAATTTATTATTGTCTTCCATCAAAATCATTTATAACTAGTTGGTTTCAGAAGAGCAATTCTTGTAAAATTGTTTCTATAATTTATAATGTGTTTTGCGTTATTTGAAAAATGTAAAAGATAAAAATATGTCTGTTACTGAGAATATTATTATGCCTTACAATTTTCAAAGAAAAATAAAAAATGGTTTGTATTATCTAGTCCAAAGTTTCCCAAACTTATTGAGCAGTGAAACCCCCCGGTAAATCTGAAAATGTTACCGGAACACAGCTTATTTTTAGATCGGATTATTCATGATAGAAAAAATATTGAAAAAAAATGTTATTAAATCACTTATAATTTTTTAAAAACATTTTACATAAAAATATGAGTAAATAAAGCTCTTAGTAATTCAAAATCTCCGCCTGTACCTAGATATTTGAAGTTTCAAACATCAGTGGAGATTTACCATCACTCTATTTTTATTATGAGGTAGAAGATGTTTAAATGTGTTGCAGCGTATATTATCATTCTAAATTTTGGCGGATCACCTATTTAGGTCCTACGGAACACCAGTGTTTCGCGGAACATAGTTTGGGAAACCCTGATCTAGTCCGTATTTAATTCAATTTTTGGATGGCATTTAATATTAAATACCTAGTTATGTATATTAAATGGTCAATATGTATAAAGAATAGTAAGTGTTTACCTTCTTGATTTGCATTTTAACTTTAAGGCCAGCTTTATGTTGACAAAAAACCCTAACATAATCAAATTTGAAAAAATAAAATACTATTTTTGACCTACTTTTTCATTTATTTAATATAATCAGGACCCTTTTCAATAATGTGCATTTTCAACTGTTTTAACTGAAGTATTGACAATGAAGACCTTAAAAGTTAACTATCCACATTTTTAGTCACTGGTCAATACCAAATTAAAAAGTAATACTAAGCTTTCTATGTTTATACTGACTAAACATAATATTTATTACTGACCATTCAATTAAATATAAATCATAAAAAATGCTTACAACAGCCAAGGTGTCATCTCTTTTTCGACAGAAAGTCATGTGCGTTCCTTTGTAGAGTGTGTCCTCAATTCTCCTTGTCAAAAGTTCTTCACTCCATGGAATCTCATTCAAATGCGCAATAAATGTTTTATTTCTGAATTCTGGCGGTTCTTTAATTACTAATTGTCCTGTTAACAAGTAATAATGATGAGTAATTCATTTAAAAATATACATGGTCATAATAATTATCAAACAATCTCAATAATGAATAATAAAAATGTGTCGAAATAATAAAAATATATTTACCTAAAAGACTGACACCTTGGTCATCTCCTTGAACCCCTAATTCCTTTGGATTTTTGTCAGAAATTAATTCTAGTAATTCAGGGAAAGCTTCCAGTGACCTAGTGAATAAAAGATAAAAAACGTTTATATGTTTAAATAAATTACAGACCAATCAAACGATTCTGAGCAATTTAGTTTTTATAAATACATTAAATTTCAAAAACAATTTGATGATTTACATAAACATAAAAATATTTACATAAAAAGGAATATAGACAATTTAGTATGAAAGAGAAAGAAATTAAAATTATTGTATCCATTTGACACTGTTCAAACATTGCTGTGAAACATTAAAAAATCATTTTGTCCTCATACAGGAGAACATGACCAAGTGTAAAATAGTTAAGTGCTTAAGAGAACTGTTAAGAAGTTAGGAATCTCGAACCCCCTCATATTGTATACACATTTTCAATTAAGTTTTTTGACATTAGTCAAAATGTGTTTGTTAGACATCAAATAGTTATATGATATTTTTAGGTGAAAAATGTAATTTTTCATGTATGACAAAGATTAATAAAGTTGAAATTACTCACCCAAAAGCTAAGAACATATTTTCTACTTGCAACATATCGCTGCCGTAGAACTCTCTGACACCAAATGTCTCAAAGAACTCTTTCACTGGAGTCATGGAATAACATCCGGCGAGTGGTATGCGAGGATAATGAAGCACAAAGGCCAAACACATCTCTTGTTTAGACGAATAACCTCCGAGGGTTGGTCGTGATCGTCCGCTAGTATCATATGTGCATTCAGTTACTAAAGCATCTCCCGGTTGGACATTTCTCTCTTCGGTCAACAGTCTAGATTGCTGGTTTTTGTAGTCATAATGATCATCCTATATAAAAACAAAAAATCAACAATTTGAAGAAAGAACTAGGTTATTAATAATCTCAGCTTCTGTACAGAATATAATGGATAAATTTGGTAATGAAAGATTGAAAGAAAATTCAGTGATCACAAGAAGAAAATTAAATGAAATATTGTTTCAGCGTTTGCTACGGCATTACTGTAATTTTCGAGATATTTGAATTAAGTCTCTTAACAATAAATACTATTTTAGTTGACCACTATAAACACACAAATAAATAATAATAAAATTGAATAGATGTGTTTATTTATATAATGATTTAATAACTCATAAAATTGTTTACCTCAGCTATCTTCCCTAATTCTTGTCCATCTCTAATGTGTCGTAAGGAAAGTTTTCTTCCAGCATTATGAGAGTGTAGTAATACAGACACAACATTAATGCCATCTTCTGGAAGCATCTGTAAACGATATAAATATATTTTGAAAAATGGAGCCGATGGGTTTATTAAGGAAAAAGTTGATGTTGTCTTATGTTGTCAATAGATGGCAATAGTTGAGTTAGAGTAGTGTGTTATGACTGGCTGTAGATACCTGTTTAGAAGTATGTTTTGTTTGTCATCTATAGAGAAGACTATGAGTAACTATTTGTTTCATTGGGGAGAAGGAGACAATACACAATTTTACACTTATTTATCAATGTAGTTGAATATATTAAGAACTACAGAATGTTTGATATATTTAATTTTAAGTATTGTACATTTTTAAAAATCTTAAACGGAATACCCTAAAATACCTCATTCATTTCTGATATAGCTCAATATCATTAGTAAAAGATGGTGACTCTTTATAAGTAAGAATTACTTTACTGGTATTTACATTGATAGTTAATTAAAAAGTAAAAATTCGATAGAAATTATAAAGAACACTCACGGAACTAGTACAAGGCTCAGAGCAGTATCCCGCAGAACGATACACTTTTTGATCAGCTGGTAAAACATGGAGAGCAGAAACAGCAATTCCACTGACTAAAATTCCTGCATCGTGCGGCCGCAGGTCGCTTGTGTATAAAATGGATAAGCCAGAATTGTCCACAACTGAAAATAATACAGTATTCGATTCATCGAAGTAATGATGTTGACATATAAATCTTAACAACTGTAAGATGAGAAAAACATTTTTTGATGGTTATATTTACAATCAAATTCTAAAGTGCAAGTTTAATGTGCATACCAAATGTGGCAATATGATTTTAAAACTATCCCAATTTATGTTAAGTAACCTCTCCAGGCTTATGTTGGGGATTATTGTGTTTGACAAGTCTTCTTTATTTATTATGCTATGAAAAAAACATCACTACTATAGTAGTGTTATAGTGTACTGTAGTAGTGTTATATAATTGTCATGATGCACTCCCAGTTCAGGAGCGCGTGCTTTTTTTTGCATAATAAGGAAAGGGTTAACCTTTGAGCTCCTAGCGGGGTGAATTTAGATTGCAAAATTCTTCTTATTTCAACCATTCTCTAAATACCAATAATATCTAGTTAATGATTGTAATCTTCAACGATACCTCAATAAATGCAATGCAAATATTACGCAAATTTGCCTGGGGTCACTTTCTACCCTGTAGCTCCTCGAAACTATATTCGACGTTTCGGTGCTCAGTGTTCATATTTATTATGCTACGAAAAAAAACAACTATAACTCAACTATAATTAAAAGAAATAAATATTTTTTATTCTTTTATTATTCTTACCTTTTTGTAATGATGGATTTTCATAATGTATTTCAAGCATGTAGTATGTGACGCCGTTAGGATCTCCCAAAGGTATTCCAACGTGTTCAGGAAACATTTCACCTGAAATATGCAAATAATTTTTGGTATGGAGCAAATTTATCTGAAAATCAAATTAACACTCCACGGAAAACTTTTCACTGTATGCTAAAGCAATCTATAGTAGGAATTTGCATTAATTTATTTTGACAAAACTAGGGATACCAGGTGAGTTAAATATTTTTAGTGAATACACTTATCTAAGATACCTGCCTGTTATTTTAACCTTTTGGCTGCTGTAGAAAAATGTACGTCTATACCTAGCACGCCGGCTATAATTTGCAATTATTATTTTAATTAGGTGTTGATAACTTGTCTCTGGCGTGATGAGCACAGAAAATTTAACGAGATATCTCGTCTGTGGCAGTAATGCAGTTAATAAAATTAACTTACTACTCTGATGACAAAATAATTTTATTTAATCAGTGAGAAATACGACAATCCATAATGGCCCGATTTTTCACTTTTTGAGTTATACTGACATTTAAATTCTTAAATAACCATTTCAAGCATAATAAAACCAAGTCAACTGTACCCTTACATCATATGTTTTACAAATAAGTCCATGGACTTGGCCTGTTTGTCTGTAGTTTAAAAAATGACCTTATGACTTTGGTCATTAGTCAATTGACAGGCTTGACAGATCTCTCAAAACCTTGCAATTTGGAAGAGTGTATACTAAATATCTTCAATACATAAAGCTATTTGTGTGTAGAGAAATTAGTTTGTAGCTAGAAAAACATGCCTTAGCTCAAATTTCATGTACTCAAACTATGATTTTGGGCTTGGGCCGTTTGTCTTTTGAGCCCCTCATTTAACTTTTATTTTTTGCTTGTTACAAATAATGAAAAAACCATCAATTCATCACCATAAAAAAATCATCATACTCCAAGAACGTGTTAGCACCAACGTCTTATCTTAACCATATTAAAAGGATGATGTGTATAATAAATACCTTTCGATCCAACAGCCCATGCTGCGATCGGTGACAGACAAACGCTCCACTCCCGCGGCATATCAGGTCCGTACGATCCTGTGCTAGCAGCCCACAAGTCCCACTGTGCAGAGTCTGCAGGACTTGAAACAGAGCACTCGTACAGCAGAGCATGTCTGGCTGCAGCACCAGCCCAGGGCCGGTAACCGACGGCGTGATGCTTGCGCCCCAGAGCAGGAGCTTTGAAAATTTTGCACCAGAACATAGTTGCCATGTTTGCGGGAATCACCAGCTGAAATAATTTGTTCAATAAGAGTTTGATTAGAATTTTCATAATCTATGGTTAATATAGATTGATTTGCTTAACGGGCGGGGCTTAAACAAGCCCTGTGTATTTTTCATACAATCTCGGGAGCATTTTTATATTATAATCTTTTGTTGGATGCTGCTGAAATCTGAGTAGGCAATTGCATACAGCGATAATAAAAGCAGTCATTTTTGTCAATCCTTGGGAGAAGGGCGACTTCATTTCTTTGCGCCAGTGTGTCCGAGGTGATCTGCATTAAAATCAGTATAGTAATAAAAAAAGCCTCTTAAAACAATGATTTCGTTTATTTAATTGGTAGTGTTGAATAATTGTACTGTGTTAAAGGAGGTGATCGCTTTAAAAAGGTTAAATATATACCTACTCGAACAAAAATTGGAGATAAAGTTATTATTTATTTTGGGTATTTGCTTCTGAAGCACCCCTCAGCTAAAAATAAATAAACTGTATTTATGATTAACAATTCTTACGAATGAAATAAAATCCATGGATTTAAAAGCAGTGGCGATTGGAGAAAGGTAATCACCGTAATCAATCATAAATGACTATCATACTTACGTCTTTGAGGGTAACATCCCACCTCTGGAAGTCAGATTGTTTCAATGGGGCGCGTGTGGGAATATTGTTGGACGGAGTGGTTGTGGCAATTTTGGATGGTAAGAGACGGAGCGGCCTTTTGCCGGCCCATCCGTTCCAGCCTACTCCACGAGGGTCTCCGCTGCCCACAGACCATTGCACCTCCACTGGATCAGGCTATAAAAATATGTCCATATATAGGGCTTGTCGGTTTTCAAAAATCGGTTTTTTGGCTAAATTTGTGAATTCGAAAACTGGTTTTTCAACATCGTAACCGGTTGTGCCAAATTTTCCATAAACGAGACTATAAACATAACGACAGAAAATTTGTATCTTTTATTTGATGGCTTAAAGACCATATGCCCCACGTCATGGGTGTTTTCGATATCAGGAGATTTTGTTACAAAACGATCAGTGGACGCTTTGTGTTTTCTTAAATCATATTTTTTGAAGAGTAACACCAAATAAAAATTTCTTGTTGTGCATTATTGCATATTGACACTATTGTTTAAGCCCTATTCATATATTGACACCTTCTCATTTTTTTTCAATAGAGAATATATAATACGTCTTTAAAAAAAAACGCCTTGCATATTATAGATCAGATTTATAACTAGTATTCATTAAAGAAACCACTTGTTCGTAATGAAAAAAATAAAGAAAAACATAATAATTTAATGATTATTAAACAGAATTGTTTGAAAAATATTGAATTTAGAACACCAAGTGACAAAACACGGCGTGGATCTTCAGCTGTTTTTCTACGCGAGAAAATTAGGATACAAAGGGCATTGATTGAGATAGGTCACGTTTGATTGTTTGTTTGAGTAATCTTTCTTTCGCCTGGGATCAACATCACTTATAAACTCAGTGAATTGTACAATAGTGTCATTGGTGACATTTATTTTGCATAACTATCAGGAGATATTCTATCCGAATATTATCACATTTGGGAGGATTGAAGTAACTCGGGTTTAAGAATAACAGTATAAAGGGTAACCCACTGATGTCCCAGGCGAAAGAGAAGACGAAATAACAGAAATTGAAAGCTAAGTTTTTATTTTTATTTTAAAGAGAATCGCGTAAATCTATTAATTTTAATTTCGTGTATAAATTATTGAAATAATTTTTCATTTTGTTTTATTGTTTCGGCATACGGTTGCTATGAAGATTCAGTTAAAAGTAGAATCAACACAGGACGCTTCTTTTCTTCAATGGCATAGACCGCATTAATGTTTTTTTTTGTATCTTTACATTTGTGATCGCAAATATTATTATTTTTTTATTTTTTTGCTTTCAGTGGAAGTTTTGGTTATTAATAATGAATGTCAATAGTCTTTTACCTAATAATTTGTATGAAAGAGATAATTTTTTTTGTGGATCAGCACTAGGTTGCTGTACCCAGGAATATCTTTCTTTTTTATTTTATTATCATTTTATTATTATGTTATTACGACCTTAAGTCAAAAATAGATTCGCCCCCTGAAACCCCAGAAAGATGAATAATGTATTTTGTTTTATTTTAGTTATATTATCATTATTACTATAATATTATTGTTTGTACTTAATTGAATAAAGATTGTTATATAATGTACTACACATGTTGACTGAGACCCGAGTCTTTTATTGTTTATCTTTGCTTTCTTATAAAAATAATTATGTAACCAGACTGTTAGGGCTACACCAAATCTGAAAGATCGGATTAGGGGAGTTTTCCTCCCTTAGCTCTCTCTATCCAAAGAGGCTCTGGCAATGTCAATATCATCTGGTTGCATATCCAAAATCGATTGGAAAAATTAAGACATGGATGTTTTATTTCTAAGATTCGAACTCATGACACTCAAATAAAATATTAACGGTAAGATAGCAACAACAAAAATATGATGATACTGTTTTAACTGTACGTACTTTAGCTTCGTCGTTTGTTATAGTTTTGAGCTAACAATAAAACTTTGAGTGTCTAGAAAATTTCGTCGAAAAAATTCACACCGTTTAAATCAGCGATACAGCGATACTATAATCGTTATTGTCTAGGCCGCATGACAGTTTATGTGAGCCGCAATATATTAATAGTAATACGTAAATATACCACATACTAAACATAATACAGTGACATAATATAAATGTAAGTACACAAAAATATTAATGTATCCAATGTATTTGGTTACGTTTTTTTTTTGGTAAACAATAGCAATGTTTGAAAAAACATCTGATGACTATGATTGTTTTGGGACTCATATAGCTTGAGTACCGCTGACTTAATGTTTAAATGCACCACTCTCAAATTTATACAGGAGAGAATGAAAGAAATATTATTTTAGTGACTATAATAATCAACCGAGAAGCTTTAAATATTGTATCGGCCAGAATTTTATTAATGACACCCAGTTTAATTGTAAATGTTATTTAGTAATAAGTCTTATTAATATATATATATCACTAGAAAAAAAGAAACTAAGTTTTAATATTCCCGTTAATATAATACAGTTTTGGTGAATCGTAATCAGATGTTGCTATTTATCAGGTATCTTACTGACTTCCAGTCAATCAATATATTCCTGGATGCACATTATCTGCTTAGTCTTGTGAAACTTTTATCTGACTTTGTAGATTTAAAATTGTTTGGTAGTCGGCAAATAATTTTCTTGATATAATATGTTACTGGGCATAGCCCGAAAAACCATAGTCATTAGAATTAACTTAATTCGTAGGCGTTTTTGTTGTTAATATGTTTAAAAACTAAATTTATTTGAATAAGGTGCCTTATATTTTTTTATAACTATTTACTACGTCAGGTGTCAGAGATTATCAGTATGGACTGTCTCAATATAATATTTATTTGGGAGTCAATCCAATATATATGGTAACATTTATTGTGATACTGAATAGATACAATAAAACTGTCATTTTCCAATGATGATATACACATTTGACAGATGTTTTGATTGCGGGACCGAGTGTAATAAGCTTTCAATTCACTTGACAGTTGAAAAGCAATATTCATTATGTTGAATGCGGATATGGTATAAAAAATAACATAAAAGCAATCACAGTGTTTCTATCGAACCAAATCGATTACAATTAATACCGTTATCGTTCATTCATATGAGTTAAAGCATCGGCTATCGAGATTCGATTCGGCCCTGTGCGCCAGTTTGTAGATGGTTATACGATTTTTAAAAGGCATATCGTGTATCGAAATAATTTGATAACATATTGAGATAATGGCTTCGTGTTGCGATGATCAATTTTTAGGATACCGATGTTCCTGCTTTGTATTGTTTTATATTGGGCCAACCTTTTAATACTTTTAGTAAAAAGGAAATAAAACGAGTTGCTTGAATCGGATACAAAAAATAACAAAGTATAAAACAATGGACTTGGCCTGAAATTGATATTTGATGAAAAATATTGCGAAATATTTTAACTTTCAGTCAGTTCACGAAGATTTTAATATATTATTCAGTTTTAAAGTAAACTCCGATGGTGGCAGGGGTGGGCTCGCGCGAGCCACTTGTTGAATTTTACTATATTCTCTATTAATGTTGAAAACAATATTCTCAGATCTAATTAGTATATAACTGCAATTTCTGACTTATATATTATCTACGACAACTTCAGTATATACAGGAGAACATTTTTGGCCATTTAGATTGACCAGTTTGCGGTAAATTGCATATTGTAATATATTATAAGTGAATTAAAGTAACAAACGAATGCTTATTTTAGTATTGCATATAAATGCTTAGGAGTGATAAAAAATTCACTCCTTCCCCAGAACACCGATAATTGCTTTGAGATTAAGCGAGCCCCTTGTTAACCTATTGGCAGCCCACCGCTGGATGGTGGTTAAGCAGTCAGTAAATTAGAATACTGGAAAATTCCACCAAGTTAACAACCGATTCATATAAGCAGCGGATTTGGTTTTAAAAAATATATATATTATCAATGAAATTACAACTACAATCGTAAATTCGATTATATTATGTAGAAGCAGCTTTTGCAGAGACCAACGATTAACTTAAAGGACAACAAAATACCGTGCTTTCTTAATTGGTTATGTTAAAATAAGATTGAATTTTATTTACATTTTCATTTTGCTCAATTTTAAATACTGAAATACTGGAATTTTGCATTTTTAATATTGTTATTTCGATATTGAAAACATGGTCGAAATATTGGAATTCCGATTCTGGCTACACCAATATTGAAGTCTTTATAATAAGAAATATACTGGAATGGCAATATCAGTAAAAAAATATCTCATGTTGCGTGTTGCACTTGATGTGTGATGTCCAACATAGTCATTCATAGCTTTCATGGGATGTAATCGCTATGGGTTGGAATTTTTAATTAATGCGAATGTTAATTTTCCGATAAAAAATGAAAATAAACGTTTGAGTTGTATACGTATGTAACTGATGTTTTCTTATTATTCTGAATAAAATAAACTCAATGAAAGATAAAAAAATAACTGTGGTATTATTATTCACCACATTTGATGGATGAAGTCTTCTTGTTGGGGATGTTTGCAAATAACAAAACAATGAAAACATATTATAAAAAAGGAGTAAACACTTACAGTGATGATGACATCATCAGGGTCACAAGTGTCAAGAGGGCGTCTGAATTCAATGACCAGATGAGTATGATTTCTTAGTCCGAAGACCAGCTCGTAGTCCTGTGAGTTGTCAGCCATTGGGATGCCGCCCATCATATGGCAATCCTGCGAAAAAATAACAAATAAATTACTGAAACAACTGAAAAAATCAAAACATTTGAGCTTGAATTTTAAAATATAAATATAATAAAAAACTTTACTTTTGTACAAAAAATGTGAATGAAATGTTGAAAATAAATCACATCATATTGAAAGTTTGTATTTATATATCTCGCGAAAATATAAATTGATTCTATATTGCTTATATTATAAAGTCCAACTCAACCTTTAATAGATTTACATCAATAAATACATATTTGTTGATGTTATATTAAACAATTAATTTGATAGACTTAGTAAGGAAGTTTCATCTACAGTTCTACACAATGACATAGTTTGTACCGTCAGCGGTGGCGCACAAAATAATAATTATATTACGAATAGCTTCTGAAAAATTAAACATAACCTGTGATAATTTTTTCAAAAGTGTGTGTTTTTGATTCACAATTTGTTAGTTGGTTTGTTGGAAAACATTTTAGCGGTCTTTCGGTTTATATTTCGTATGTCAGAATATGCCATTCCCAGTCAGCTGTCGTTTCACTTATGACGGCAGATTATCAGCAAACGTAAAAGTTATATATTTGAAAAGGGTCTATCCATATTAAGAAACATTCAGCGGACACTGCTAGACGGGACGTCATCCCATAACTTCTTTGTGAATTTAAAATCATCTCACTTTTGTACGAACTCACATGCATCTCTGAATAAAATGTTTTAAAATGTTTTAATAAATAGTATTTCGAGATTTTTTTTATGATATACGGAAATATTAATACTATTATAACTAATACTTTCGATGGTTTCGGCGGTAACTTTGTGGAAGTTTGTGGAAGAAAAGGGTTTAAAGATGAATAGCTTAGAATTTTTAGAAATTAATAAAACTCTTAACAAAAAAAAAATATTATTAAATAATATTCTTAATAGCACAGGTGGTTCCCCGTTACTCAAATTTTTTCCAATTAATAGAGTAATCACAAACCTAGCTGATTGATTGTAGCTCATTAGTTTGTAATATTTAACGTCATTAGTAGTATGATTAAATTTGTTTGCACTGTTTCGATTTTATAATCCCCTCTTTGCTTCCCTTAAAAAGGAAAAATCCCAATCTGATTGATTACAACTCATTAGTATCATTAGTATCATTATCTGTTTGTTTTATTTCGATTCTAAACCCCCCTCCTTGCTCCTCTTAAAAGGAAAAAAATCCATTTTGTAATTTTATAATTTTAAAATGTTAGAATCAATCTTGCTTCATTACTTAAGCAAACTTTGCGATAGTAAATCTGAAGATGCCTCTGAAAGAGGCGAAACACGTGTCACAGTTAGTAACACAATACGTGGAATAGTCAAAGTTAATTTAAATTTTCTACTATTATAACTAATCGGTTTAAGCGTTCATTTTGTTCTTAACAGCTTAACGACCGCGGACGCGTATGTGAGTTTTTGAAAAACAAAGGTTGCTGGCCGGCGAACTCATATATGCGTATAGGCGAAGTATCTGGAAGCTAAGAAAATTAAATTTGGTAAAGATATCTCAATTGGTTTACAAATTATAGTGAATTTAGTAAAATTACAATTTTTGCGAATTTTTCGCAAAATTGCACGGCCGCCAGGTGAAATTCTATACAAAAAACGTGCGATCGTTAATGAAATTTGTTATAAGGGCAGTGTTGTATTTTCATAGAGATGAGGGAAGAATTGTTCTGATTTAAGAATTCGTGGAGAGTAAACTTGCAAGCTGCCGAATATTACAGTAAATAATAAGTAGATTTCAAGCCTTACAGTTTATTTTCTTTACACGTCTGGTAATGGGAGTATCAAGTAAACTCTATAATATAATGTTAGAAAGATAGTTTACCTCCAGTAGAAATGGTATCATTAGTTATAATCAAATTGATGAGATAGATTGAATATAATATTCTTTATCATCAAGCTGTCATGTGGTTTTAGCAACCAGTGTGATGTATGTACTTGTAAAATTCCATGCACTTGGATGCCTAAAAATAACAAAAAAGTAAAACCAGAGTTGTTAGTCACAACATTTATGGAGGTTTACATAATTTGAACGATTCAAAACATAGGCAGCGACATATTATTACAATTCTTGAATTAGTAGAAAAAAAATAAGAATTTTCATCAAGAAGATAGCACTATATAAGTAAGTTTATATATATATAAGAATTAAAACTACTTTTACTTTCAATATCTGCATTTATTATAATTGTCTCACAGAGGAAAAGTATTTTTTAGGTTTGTTGTTCTCCTCTGCTTTGTGATTTTAGTTAAAAAGACTTGGAGATAGAAAGAAGGCTGATTTTTTCGAGGCGATAAGTATTAATTAGAATTTCTACATATAAACTGTGAAGAAAAGTACGACATGCTAACTGTGTGTCGATTTTATGATTATAAGCTGTTTATTATTCTTAACTGGCACTGCAATGAGTAAAGTCTAAAAGAAATGTTTGCAACTGGCTTCCCAAGCACAGATTTGCGAGTTGAGTTCGTAAATTAGTATGATCAATGACCATAAACACAATACATCCCACAAGTGAAGTGAAGTTAACAGTGGTTGTTGTTGAACACAAAAGACGGGAAATCCGTTTCAGAAAACGGTTCTACGAAAGGCTTGTTGAATGTTTAATACTCAGCAATAATAATCAGGTTATGGTATTTCGGGAGAAATTTCTCTTTGACGAAAAGTTTTCCGTTTTCAGTTTCCATGTAACCAGAGGAAGAAGTTTCTGTGAGAAGTTTTAATACGCATAAAACTTCACCACGATCAATCAATACATAACTTTTTACGCGCTGAAAGCTTTTAAAATTTGAATGTTTTAAAAGTGTTATCGAACGAAAAAAATGTTATTCAATTTAGTGAATTTTTTTGTTAAAGAGATAAAAGTGTTAATTAATTAAGTGCCTTAAAAAGCTTTTGAGTTAATAGCGTAAAAACAGTGATCGATCATCCTTACTTCGTGTTACTGCCAAATACTGTTTATGTGTGATATACAAGTATTTTGTTACGTAAGTTTTGGATAAACACTTCACTGTATATAGCGATAAAAATTTGAGAATTATTTTTGTATAAATAATCAACACAACAGAATTTTTTAAATGTATATAAATACAATAAATTAATTCTTAACGTGCGACAAATGTAAATATGTATCACCTTTAAGATGCTTACTTTCAATTCTTGGCGCAAAAACTAACAATTATATATTCTGGTTTATTTCATGTGCTTAAATTTTCCTTCCTAATCAATACAAATGTTGCAAAAGAGTCTGAATACCAATAATTTATTCAACGATGTATTATGTTGTGCTCCAACCATGGGATGCCAGCGTGAATTTGGTTTAAGCAAAAACGCTTTTGGGAGGTTGAGAATGACGGAAGCTCATATCATCGTGACGCCTATATAAACCATATGCTGGATATAGGCAGCAGATTAAAAGAGGGAAATTAATTTACAGCATCTATAATTTCATCACCGTTCTAGCGGAAGTTGGTAAGTAACAACCATAAGTCAATAAAAAATGATATCAATTCTTTGTCTGAAATAACTGTATAGTTGGTGCACATTTTTGCCAGCATTTATTTCAGTCATAAACTCAAACTCATCTACTCATAAACTCATAAACAGTCATAAACTCTTTTTCCAGGAAATTTTGGAAATAAATATACCACAATTGCATAGTCTTCAGCATTTATTTGTATAGACAATTAATATGAATGCTAGTTTAAAGGCAAACTATTATCCCTGTCTGTCTATTAATATTAAACTCTTATGTGAGGCAGATCGGCATTAATGCATTTATATTTGAATATTATAATTATCAACGTAACATAAAATGACGATGGTTTATCTTAAAAAGTAATTTTGTTTATTTGCTGTTTACTCAGAACTATCAATCTGTTACATACCAACTTCTGTCAGAAAATTGACGATTTGTTGCTTTAATATTATATGAGAAATAGAATAAGCTCACATTTTAATCACTAGAACGAATTGAATTTAAAGCAAACAACACAGCCGCATAAATATAATGAATTATATATAATCCACGATCACCTGAGAAACAGCTGTACATATACAAATTTGTTTATAATCTCTGAAAGCTGAAATCTCGCGTTTTCAGAAAGTTTCAAACAATACTTTAATTTTTGAGCGAAATATTAATTATACCCTGATAACTCGGGTAATCAAGCCATGACATTTCTCTCACGATTATATTAAATAATGATAGCTGGCGGAACGAATTTCGGAAAATTACTTATTCTTTGTAGATGTATATATATATACTCATTACTATGGTATCATGAGAATGTAATTCAATACGATACTTATTATTTCGAGACATATAAAATTGTTCCCATGACTATTTTTGTGTAGACATTATCTCGGAATGATTGATGTCGTCAATTATTGTTTTTAATCACCGTTTCAAGAATATTTGAACAAATTTAAATAAGATAATATGTTTTTAAATAAAAAAAATAGTTTGAGACTTGAGTAAGATTTGCATTTGTTTTTGGTTCACAGTTCTAAGTCTAAATAAATATTTGAGTTTTACCCGCCCATCAACCCTTATTAAGCTTAATAAAATATTTAAAAATTATACTGTGTTCGAATAATACGTCGTTTTCTAGGACGAAGCGTATCCCATGCAGAGTATAGGAAATCTCGAGGGAAATAAATTTGAGAACGATGAGCCACCTGCTCCATTTAAAGCATCAATTTTAAAGAATTAACTTATTTTAAGTGCCATTAATTTTCAACAACTTTACGCGTTATAACGTTGGAATAGTGTAAGTGTTTATGTCAACAGAAACATATCTTAATTATTCACAAACTGCCCCCTTCGAGCTAACTAGTGTTTTACTTGTCTGACTAACGACTACCCCTTACCTGTATATGTTGTCAAAATTCAGAAAGTTTAAAGATATTCGAGTTACAATAACACAATAAACAGATGTTTTGATTACACCTGATCCCAACTGGGTGCACAAGGGTTTTCTAATGAGCACTTTAACATTGTGTATTTAACAAGGACTTTTTGTAAATCAGTCGCTCAAACTTTATTTTGAGAAACATTTAGGTTTTAAGCATATATTATATAGGCTTAGTAGTTTATTTTACAATTGGATCAGATAAAAACATTCATATACATTTTAAGATTTCGACTGAAGGTGCTTGAAGGTGCTTGGTAGAATTTTAATATTAAATTTGAATCGTTCAAATTATGTACATTCACACAGATTTTGCCACTTACGACCCGGGTTTCGCCTTTCGGCATCTTTAGGCGTTCAAGTGCACGGATGAACTTGAATTGACGCTTAGTAAATGAATGTTTCGTGTTTATATAATAAATAAATGTATCAACAAGTTTAAAGCCAAAAAGGATAAGCCCATGGGAATGCCCACAGATTTGAGTAGTGAGTGGTTTTAAGAATTATATGTATTTGTTTGTCGGAAAAGGTTTTATGATTATATTTATATAGGGTATAGAAGTGGAGATCCCGGCATGTTTAGTTAAAATCGGAAGGCTGTTTTATTTAGTGGAAGGCTGTACATTTATTTATTATATAAACAAACATTTTAACATATAAACATATAAACAAACACAAACACGAAACATTCATTTACTAAACGTCAGTTCAAGTTCATCCGTGCACTTGAACGCCTGAAGATGCCGAAAGGCGAATCCCGGGTCGTTAGTAAAAAAATCGGTGTGAATGTACATAATTTAAACGATTCAAATTCATATCCATGTTTTTAGACTTCGGAAAAATTAATGTACACGAATTTTCGGGAAATCGACCCCTTAATTGAAAATCGCCAGTGAGGCATTTTTTCAATGTAACTTTCAGCTGCAGTATTCGGTTTTTTCACTTCCTTATATTATGTGATAACGTCTATTGTCAATGGGCTATCTGGTAAGCTGATATTCGGTCATTGTTATACTGTTTTAAAGCTTAAATACTACTGTACTTTAGAGCGGATTTGGGCAAAAGTTATCCACTATCGAGCTATTTCTTTTTTATAAATATTAACATGAAAGCGTGAAGTGGGTACGTAAAAATACACTTTTATTACATTGTGAACATTTAATATTAAAATAAGATAAATTACGTTTAAATGATAACATTTTTTGAATAATTTCCGTAATCAGTTATTTAATAAGCGGGTAAATCTTACAAAATTCATCTAAATTATTCAAGAGAGAAATTTTCAGTTTAAATCGCTATGCTAATTGTTGTCTGTGGGGGGGTATGTTACAACCGTGGAAAATAAATCTTATTCACACGAAAGTCTGGGACTGTGAGTCAATTACCTTTTTAGAATAATGAACTGTGTTAATGGCTACATGATATAACCATTATCATTCAATGCTCAAGTTCATTGTTTTGTATAATTGTTTGCCTAGTTACCGACACCGGCAATTTGCCGCTTGTCGAACATTATTGCCATGTATAAAAATATATCACACCATCAATTTCAAAAACCCATACCATGGCAATAAAAGTGTTTTTTAATTATTTCGGGGTGTAATAAATAAATGCTAGCAAATATAGCACGATCGTTTCGTCCTTTCCTTACAGCTCAACCCGTGAAGATATTAAAATATTGTTTATTACGATATATTTAAACAGATAGTCTTATTAACCTTTAGAGGATTGAATAGATTTATACAGAGCTTACTTTAATTTACTGCCTTTTCTTAACATGACAATGTTGTGACTTTTTCCCAATGAATATATGTAATTCATACTTAGAGCATACATATGTAAAAATAGTAAGTAATAAAAATAAATAAGTAAAAATAGTGTATTATATTTTTCAAAAGTCAGTTTTGTTTTTGGTATTTTATGCGCAAGCCCAGGATTAATTTTTATAATAAGTCACGAATGCTGAGCATTAATTACTGTTTTGTAGAAAAGGGTTGATATACAAAAAACCAGTTTTACAATTCCAATTTTTCATAAAACCTGGTTCAACCCGGATTTCGAATTTTAACAAAAAAGAAAATCGTATGGCAACAATTTTCAATATAAAAATACTGAAAACACAAAGCATCTTCTGGTCGTATTTTTTTATTACGGCAATGAAGTAGGTTGAATAGTTTTTAAGTCTTCTAATAGAAGATGCTTTTTTGAATCGTTTATGTAAAATTCGACTATCAGGGTTTTTGAGTTTGATGTAGTGATGTAGTAGTATCCGAGTCGAAATCCACAAAAAAAATATTTAGCACATTCATTGATGTATACTGACTATTTAATTAAATATGTTGTAACTACGACAGTTTCTAAACGAAATATTAAAGTTTTCTAATAGATTAATCAGCATTTATTCAAATACTAAAAACTGGGTTACCTTGTTGAAAAAAACCGTCTTTCGAATGTCGGTTTTTCCTAGTAGTGTAGTACATAGAAGAAAAAAACGTATACGTGTCCCCCAAAGTATAAAACAACTTAATTTTTATTGTCCTTTTCGAAATGGTATTTTTTTAAAACATTACTTTTATACCAATAGTTTATGTTGTATCTGTACAGTGATGTTGCTTAAAGTTTGCGTGGGTTGTGAATGTTAAGTGGTTTTTTTCTGGCTGTATTCCACACAGAAAACCAGGCATCAATGAAATCTTGACATTAAACCTTTTTTTATTCCCACGCCATAAAAAAAGTTTTTGCAGAGCGAAGGGATGAATGTGAATACATTAAAAATTATTACATTGATATCTAAACTTTATAAATTCTGTAAAAGTTTGTCATAAATTTTAAATTTTACGATTTTTTTTAGACTCTTTCTGCAATATAATTATTTGAGGATTATACAATGAATGCTGTGTTTTAAATAATATTTGAAATATAAGTAGATGGTGAACGTTATGAAAATTAATTAGTTTGGATAATATCACTTAAGAAAATTATATGAGAGATATTTATTCAATTTTAAATTTTACTGCATCCATTTTATTTTTAATGTTATGTCCATACAACTTTGTCTATACATTTAGTTAACACCAGTGTTATATATAATAAGTTTTCAAAAAAGGTATCACATTATTATATCATTTAAGAGAATTTAGAATAAAAACAGTCTCCACCACTTTTCTAGTAAAATTAGTTTGTAATTTGTTTTTAACTCACTACCCTAAGGCGAAACATTTAATTAACTGGAACAAATGGCAAAGCATAAGTTGGAATTATCGAGATTGGACCATATTGTTTGGATGAAATGATTATTTATACAATATAAAGAAAAGTTTTTCGACGTGTTTATTTATATGAATGTTGTACGGTTTTGGATAGATCTGAGTATGACAGGCTTTTAAGGCCTAATCTGTTATTGCTGTAACTCTTTGTATAGGTTAGGAAGTTTTCCAGCAATAAGCTCGTATAATTTAAAAGCTTAACAAGGGTTAAAATAACATCGCTCGTTCAAAATGCCACTGTAAACACTTGGAATATTTTGGTTTACTCGATATGTCAACAGCTTACATGACAACTTACATTATATTAATGTATACAATAATAAAATAACATTTCATCGTATCCCAATGTGAAAATATAGCTAATTACGGAGTTTCTTAATTTATCTTGATTGTAAAAGAATTGGTCGTAAGCTAGTAACTAACATACGACCAATTCTACTAGCAGCTAGTTGATAAAAATCTCTTTTTAGAGATATAACGAGGAAAGTGAGGGAAGGAGGTATAAAAAAATAATTTACATACTGAATACAAAAATAATGTATGAATGATTTCATTTTTGGATTTGAACCCGTGACACCAACAACTAACGTTGACTTGATCACCGGTTTCGTTTGTCGTGAACATTTTCAACCTTTTCCGGTACGTTAAAAATATGTTATATTTATATTTTTGACGGGTTCAGCAGTTACTTTGTGGAAGTTCATTTTTATTATAAAATTTAATTTAATTTAATATGACACATGTTTCGCCTCTTTAAGAAGCATCATCGGACAGAACAACGCAAAATTTAAAAATTCTCAAAGTGGAGAAACACTTGTCACACTTTATAACACAACACGTGGGCTAACAAAATTATATATATATTTATTTATGATAATTTCGATTTAACACGAAGTTAGCACTGAAAGTGTAATGTAAAATGTGAATGTAATGTAACTGCGTTCGTGAAAATACATTAGACAAAAAAGTAAGTTTTTAAATCTTACAATAAAATTATGATCACGTTTAGTTATATCTGTACTATCCTGCGGTAGCGACATTATAGGCATTTCCGCTATTGGTCCTAGATGAGATTTTATGTCGAAGACTTCATTACGGTGCCTACTGAGGATTTCTTACAGCTACCAGCATCACTATCCTTGCGTATCATTCTCGGCTCTTATTGTTCTGTGGTTAGGGAGGGTTTTTTTTGAACCCTATTATTTTTACGGGTATCACTGATAAGCAGGGCCGTAACTGCAGAGGCTTTGCACTAAATCCTGTTCCTTTATAGGCTCGAGTAAATTTATATCATTGCCATCTAATTCGTAGCGATTTATAGAGACCAAGGTATCCGATAGCCTTAAATAAAGTCGGGTAATATATTTTCCATTTAAAAATGAATTAGATGTAATAAAAATGATCGCTACGCTCCGTTGTAAATTATTAGATAGAATAACAATGTGATTCTGTCAGACATTAATCATGTAAATTAATCAGGCTACTAATACTTTCGATGGTTTCGGCGGTAACTTTGTGGAAGTTCATTTTAATAGAAAATTTAAATTAACTTTGATTATTCCACGTATTGTGTTACTAACTGTGACACGTGTTTCGCCTCTTTCAGAGGCATCTTCAGACTTACTATCGCAAAGTTTGCTTAAGTAATGAAGCAAGATTGATTATAACATTTTGAAATTATGAAATTAAAAAATGGAGTTTGGGTTTTTTTCCTTTTAAGGGGAGCAAGGAGGGGGTGTAGAATCGAAATAAAGCAAACAAATAATGATATTAATGAGTTGCAATCAATCAGATTGGGATTTTTCCTTTTCAAGGGAAGCAAGGAGGGGATTATAAAATCGAAACAAAGCAAATAAATATAATCATACTACTAATGACGTTAAACATTACAAACTATTAAACTAATGAGCTGCAATCAATCAGATAGGTTGGTGATTACTCTATTAATTGGAAACAATGTGAGTAGTGGCGAACCACCTGCCCTATCAAGAATATTATTTAATAATATTTCTTTTTTGTTAAGAGTTTTATTGATTCCTAAAGATTCTAAGCTATTCTAACATATTTGGCGTTACAGCTTATGCCAATGTGCCAAATATTTTAAAGTTCATACGAGAAAACTCGATGAGAATTTATTATAAGTCACTCGAGATCAACTCGAGGTAAATTGACATCACAAACACCCACGTCTTATGTCTTAAGTGCCCCTTGTTAACGTATTGACAGTATGCTCTTCACTGTGTAGTCATATCATGTTATACATTATTATAATTGTTTTAATTTAAAATTTCGACAGAAGGTGCTTGATGGAAATTCAACGTTAATTTAGAATTATTTTTATTATGTACACTTCCACAAAAATCTTGGTCGAACACGACCCGGGTTTCGCCTCTCGGCATCTTCCGGTAATACTCAGTGCGCGAATGCACTCGAACTGACAGGCAGCGCAAGGCTTGCAAGATCATAAATACAAGTCAAGTGTATATAATGAAAATAATTCTAAAATAATTGTTTTAAATAATTCAAATTTACTATTGTCGGTAAAGTCTGGTCCTTGAGTATTTAGTTACGAAATACATACTATAATCCGTCAAAGATCAGGTGGCTGGTGAAAAGAGTCCCGTACACAACAAGGCGAGCGCTAGAAATTTGATGAACGACCTCTACACAGTAACGCAGTTACGCTTTTCAACACTAGAGATGTGTCGAAAAACGTTACGTATAGGTACCGGTACCGAGCATTGTTGCCGTTAGTAAAAAAAATATATATTCCTAAATACAATGTTTGTTTAACAAATATAAATAATTCTGGGATAATTTACCAACAATCATATTTCTCTGTTTTATTTTTCAATATCTACATCTACTATCTGATTTTATCACAATATGAGCTCAAAATTTTGTTTCGTTTTTTTTAGATTTTGTTTGTATTTGATTTTTCGATGTCTGTTAATAGTTGGAATTTTTGTACAAAGAATGAAAGTCCATTCACGCGTAATAAAATGACTCGCGAAGAAGAATTATTGAAAGCGAATATTTTCAAGAAGAAGAAGAAAGTATCAAAAACTCAATTGATAGTCGGAGAATTAAGCTCTCAGTGCTACATAAGTACGTAATATTTTATTGTTCTTAGAGTGTTTTCAGCATTGTATCAACGGCCTAAACAAGCGATTTCCAAATTGTGTGGCGCGATAAATTTAACTGATGTATTTTTCATTAAAAAATATACTTTCATTTTGAAACATGGCAATAACACGTGAGGGAATTTTAATTTATCAAAGTTTGCGTGAATACAGAATATTCTTCTAACCAGGTTTCAAACTCTTATAGTGAAAAAATCTAATACATAAAAATGTATGTTTGTTCGTATTTTATGCGTTGCCACACCGCTCATCCGATTACAATAAACATTTGACAAACTTTTTGTTTGCACATCCGGGAAGGTTAGGTTAGGTTAGGTTAGGCATAGTAAAATTAACTTACAGTAGGTCTTATATATAAAAATCAATGTTTGTATGTCTGCCATACAGCTCATTTTGACAACGTATGCTTGCACTTGCGTGATGTTTATAGTGAAATTAATTTACAGTAGGTGTCGTACCATAGACAATAGGCAGCAAATGTGAAACATACAGAAAAAGAAAACATGCTATTCAATAAACAAAATTAAAGCATACACACTTTATTTCTTTGAGTGGCATTGCAACGCTTGCTGGGAACCGGTTAGTAATATATAAAACTGACAATCTATATATTAATAGCCGATAAAATAAGTTTTCACTTTTCACTTTTTACTTTTCACTTTTTACTTTTCACAAATGTGTGCGTACTGATGTCCACTTCGCCCAATGATAGCGATTTATTTTGAACATATTTTGAACATCACATTTTTCGGCCAATTGGAATGGACGTCTTTTTATATTCAAAATTCAAATTTCCTGGCTTAGAACTAAAGCATCGTAATTAATATTGAGAGAACTTTATTTCAAAATTTGCATGGCTACGAAGTTTTTTAAATAATCAAATGAACTGATTCGATTTTTTGAAACTATAATTATAGGGCTAGGAGCTGATTTGACAGATTTTGTTCAGTGTCATCCATCTTCTATATGATTGTCACCGATTTCCCCTCCCCCTCCTCATCCCCAGCCCGACTGTCGACATTTTTTTTATTCATACTAGAAGTATTTTTTCATTACGCTGAAGAAGCACATAGTTTTAAATGTGAAAAAACGCTAAACTTTATTTCACATTTTATTTCTGCCGCGGGTCGGATTCGAAACGTGGAACTTTGCAATATGAACGGAACGTCTTACCGCTGAGGTAAAGGGCAAACTTTCAGGTGCGACAAAATTAGATTATATATATTAAGCATTCGAAAAAAGAACTATTTCAAACTTGACTTTGATTGTTTGTTTGTATTGAAAATTCAAAAATAGAATATGTCAAATACTTAGTGTGGCCAATTCAAAAAAAATGATTCCAAGATATTTTTCTTTTTCTACGAAATATATTTGTTTGCACACTTGAAACCTTTGCAGGGCTGTCGATATATGCGCCGAGTTCGATTTATGGTACTACGAAAAATGATTGTTAGCAAACTTGAACATTATTCCAAAGATTTAATAATTTACGAAAAATGGTTGTTAGCAAACTTAAACATTATTCCAAGATATAATAATTTACGAAATTTCTGCTACCACGAAAAATGGTTGTTAGCAAACTTCAACATTATTCCAAAGATTTAATAATTTACGAAATTTCTGCTACTACGAAAAATGGTTGTTAGCAAACTTAAACATTATTCCAAAATATAATAATTTACGATATTTCTAATACTACGAAAAATGATTGTTAGCAAACTTGAACATTATTCCAAATATTAAATAATTTACGAAATTTCTGCTACTACGAAAAATGATTGTTAGCAAACTTGGACATTATTCCAAATATTAAATAATTTACGAAATTTCTGCTCCTACGAAAAATGGTTGTTAGCAAACTTGAACATTATTTCAAAAATTAAATAATTTACGAAATTTCTGCTCCTACGAAAAATGGTTGTTAGCAAACTTGAACATTATTCCAAATATTAAATCATTTACGAAATTTCTGCTCCTACGAAAAATGGTTGTTAGCAAACTTGAACATTATTCCAAATATTAAATAATTTACGAAATTTCTGCTCCTACGAAAAATGGTTGTTAGCAAACTTGAACATTATTCCAAATATTAAATAATTTACGAAATTTCTGCTCCTACGAAAAATGGTTGTTAGCAAACTTAAACATTATTTCAAAAATTAAATAATTTACGAAATTTCTGCTACTACGAAAAATGGTTGTTAGCAAACTTGAACATTATTTCAAAAATTAAATAATTTAAGACATTTCGGCTACTACGAAAAATGGTTGTTAGCAAACTTAAACATTATTTCAAAAATTAAATAATTTACGAAATTTCTGCTACTACGAAAAATGGTTGTTAGCAAACTTGAACATTATTCTAAATATTAAATAATTTACGAAATTTCTGCTCCTACGAAAAATGGTTGTTAGCAAACTTGAACATTATTCCAAAAATTAAATATAAACGAAATTTCGGCTACTACGAAAAATGGTTGTTAGCAAACTTAAACATTATTCCAAAAATTAAATAATTTACGAAATTTCTAATAAAAATAAAATAAATAAAAATAAAATAAAATACAATAAAATAAAATAAAATAAAATAAATTTAAATTAAATTAAATTAAATTAAATAAAATAAAATTAAATTAAATTAAATTAAATTAAATTAAATAAAATAAAATAAAATAAAATAAAATAAAATAAAATAAAATAAAATAAAATAAAATAAAATAAAATAAAATAAAATAAAATAAAATAAAATAACATAAAATAATATAAAATTAAATTAAATTAAATACTTTGCAACAAAAATCTCACGTTGCTGGGCAACGGGCTTACAGCTAGTCTATATATTAATAGCCGATAAAATAAGTTTTCACTTTTCACTTTTTACTTTTCACTTTTTACTTTTCACAAATGTGTGCGTACTGATGTCCACTTCGCCCAATGATAGCGATTTATTTTGAACATATTTTGAATATCACATTTTTCGGCCAATTGGAATGGACGTCTTTTTATATTCAAAATTCAAATTTCCTGGCTTAGAACTAAAGCATCGTAATTAATATTGAGAGAACTTTATTTCAAAATTTACATGGCTACGAAGTTTTTTAAATAATCAAATGAACTGATTCGATTTTTTAAAGCTATAATTATAGGGCTAGGAGCTGATTTGACAGATTTTGTTCAGTGTCATCCATCTTCTATATGATTGTCACCGATTTCCCCTCCCCCTCTCCTCATCCCCACAGCCCGACTGTCGACATTTTTTTTATTCATACTAGAAGTATTTTTTCATTACGCTGAAGAAGCACATAGTTTTAAATGTGAAAAAACGCTAAACTTTATTTCACATTTTATTTCTGCCGCGGGTCGGATTCGAAACGTGGAACTTTGCAATATGAACGGAACGTCTTACCGCTGAGGTAAAGGGCAAACTTTCAGATGCGACCAAATTAGATTATATATATTAAGCATTCGAAAAAAGAACTATTTCAAACATGACTTTGATTGTTTGTTTGTAGTGAAAATTCAAAAATAGAATATGTCAAATACTTAGTGTGGCCAATTCAAAAAAAATGATTCCGAGATATTTTTCTTTTTCTTCGAAATATATTTGTTTGCACTCTTGAAACTTTTGCAGGGCTGTCGATATATGCGCCGAGATCGATTTATGGTATGAAAAATGATTGTTAGCTAACTTGAACATTATTCCAAAAGTTCAATAATTTACGAAATTTCTGCTACTACGAAAAATGGTTGTTAGCAAACTTAAACATTATTCCAAAATATAATAATTTACGACATTTCTGCTACTACGAAAAATGATTGTTAGCAAACTTAAACATTGTTCCAAAAATTCAATAATTTACGAAATTTCTGCAACTACGAAAAATGGTTGTAAGCAAACTTAAACATTATTCCAAAATATAATAATTTACGAAATTTCTGCTACTACGAAAAATGGTTGTTAGCAAACTTGAACATTATTCCAAAGATTTAATAATTTACGCAATTTCTGCTACTACGAAAAATGGTTGTTAGCAAACTTAAACATCATTCCAAAATATAATGATTTACGACATTTTTGCTACTACGAAAAATGGTTAGCAAACTTAAACATTATTCCAAAAATTAAATAATTTACGAAATTTCTGCTACTACGAAAAATGGTTGTTAGCAAACTTAAACATTATTCCAAAAATTCAATAATTTACGAAATTTCTGCTACTACGAAAAATAGTTGTTAGCACACTTAAACATTATTCCAAAATATAATAATTTACGATATTTCTGCTACTACGAAAAATGGTTGTTAGCAAACTTAAACATTATTCCAAAAATTCAATTATTTACGAAATTTCTGCTACTACGAAAAATGGTTGTTAGCAAACTTAAACATTATTCTTAAATATTATTATTATAATGCAACAAAAATCTCACGTTGCTGGGCAACGGGCTTACAGCTAGTGACTATTTAATTTGTTTGATTGATTTATATATATTTGTTAAAGGAAAGTATAAAAACAGCCATACCATCGAATGAAAAGTAATCAATATATATCGAGTATCGCAGGACATTTCTACCCAGGACAGTGTTATATCATGGGATTGTTAGCACGGAAGCACGTAGTCGAGTACCCAAGACGTGGTATAATTACGTTGGAATGCCGGATTTTAGACAAAATGGTCCGTTTATTGCCGCATAAAAAACAATATAGCTTTGACCGAAGCCTGACTTTTCGACAAGGCGTTTTGATTAGGATTTTTATTCGAAAAAGGCACATCAATTATTTTAAAATACAGCTGATGAGCTGACAGTTTATAATTCTAAATTTGAAACCAAGCAATTCGTACTGTTTTGATGGATTTGGCGGTAATTTTGTGGAAGATCATTTTTGATACCAAATTAAATTTGATAACTTTGTTACTTTCACTCAGTGGCGGATTATCCCATAAGCGAAAAAGGCGCGCGCTTGGGGCCTCCAAATTTTAGGGCCCTCGAAAATAGCATAACTTATTTATATATATATTTTTAAACCATATTTTTAAAAAAAAAGACTAGCAATCTTTACCATGTCCGCTCCCAATGTGGAGCGTATGGACTCCTAATGGAGTTTATCTCAACATAAGTGTTTCTACAAGAACTGCTTGTTAATCAGTTGCTCAACCTCTCTTTTTCCAAAGAGAGTAGGGATAAAAGGACAGGACTAGGACAGGATTAGTGGTAAGCTAATCGCTCTCGATACGCCACGTTCATTTTAACTTATATAAATTCTTATATTTTAATTTCAGTTTTCAATATTCATTATTATTCTACGAAGAGCTTTGCAACACGTTTATGTTATTCGAAAAACAGGGCTTCCAAAATTTATTGCGCCCAGAGCCTCCAAAGTTCTTAATCCGCAACTGCTTCCACTTGATTAGTGTATGTCACTGGTCACATGAAAAAATACCTTTAATTAAATTGTCATTCAGCGCTGGCATTCACGCTCGCCCTTTGCATAAAATTTGTTGGCGATCAACATTTTAATAATCAAAATAAAATAAAATTTGATAGCTTTGTTATGGACGTTGACACGTGTTTCGCCTCTTAAAAAAGCATCACCAGCCAGAATGTCGCAAAGTTTACGATTAAACTAAAAAAATGACTCTTATCCATTGTTAGCACTGTAATATTGTATTCTCTTATCAGTTGAAAATTCATCATAAATGCATCATATATTAAATGGCGTCCATCGGTATATTAACGTAATTATAAAAGTTGTAAAAGATTATAAAAGCTTATCGATAATATTAACGTAAATCTATTATATAAAAACAAAAAAATAGGAGACACTTCTACAATGTTTACGTAAAAAATATGTTGACAATGGAATAATTATTATGCAAGCTCGATTTTGTTTTCGGCTTCATGAAGTGAATTTAAATGACAAAACAATGTATGACATTGTGACAATTAGGTATTCCAATGTCAGCAAACCATGAAATTAAGCAAAAGGTTCTGTGTTAGTTTTGCCACGGGTTGATATCATATCGACTGTGGAAAGAAAAAAGACGTAACCCACACATATCAAATTTTACAGGAGGCGCAAAAAACGTGTTTTGATGATTTTGGGCCATATGCAAATTATGAATTATACACAACCTTGAAGTGCACAGAGACTTCTAAAATGGTGTTTAATTGACATAATCGAATATTAATTAATGAAAACATCTTGGAAAAACCTTTATTTCAGTCTTTTTTCTTGGTTTTTATTTTTTACAAGGTCATCTTTTTCAAACTTAAAAGTTAAATTTAGATACTAATTCGGCATTTGTAGCTTGCAACTTTTTGATTGAAAGTGTATCACGTTTGATAAATTGTGATTATCGAATTATCGATTACGATTATTTTTTTTACCAATTATTAATTATTGATAACTTTTGACATCCAGGGATCATTAAAAAGCATTGAAAAAATCCATGTTTTATTTAAAGCTTTTTATTTCAATTAATATCTTATTTCTCACTCTTAGCTTTTATGGGGGTAGTTATTTTAAAAAATAGATTTTTTTAGATTCCAAAGTGAGAAGACAGTCCATAAATAAAAAAGGGTAAAGAGATTGTAATAAGATTTTTTTTCTTATCCAAATGGTTATTTTGTGGTATGTATCATATATAAACACAAACTAATGTAATTTCTGTATATTATGCATATTTTTACTTAGCGATAATGGGCACCAAAATTGCAGACCTTGGGCCAAAACACTAAATGAATTGAAAAAAGGTGTTTAAGGTTAACCAAAAAACCCCTATTTATTTTTAAAAGAGTATAATTTCTTGCCTTGTTAAATAACAACCCCAATGAAAGCTATGGGTGGGAAATTTGATATTTATTGGAATAAAAATCTTTAAAAAAACATGGATTTTTTTAATGCATTTTAAGATTTCCTGGATGTTAAAAGTTATCAATAATTAATAATTGATAAAAAAATAATCGCATATTTAAATTAAAATATATTTAATGAATACAACAATTTGTTAATTCTACTACCTGGGCTATCAGCAGTTCATTATTAGTTATTAAAAATTGTATCAAATGTGAAACCATTTATATTTGAGATGTGGATACATGCTTTGAAATATTTATAAAGATATAATTCATTTGTGTTCTTTAAAGACATTTTAAAATACAAAACTGAATTTCCCATTAGGAGTACATATGCTCTACATTGGTAGTGGACATGGTAATAAAATATCCATATGGTTCTTTGTGGTATATATCATACATAAACACAAACTTATGTAATTTCTGTATATTACGCATATTTTTACTTGTGGTGTGCCGTGGAAGATAAAAGGTTGCGGAGCACTGATTTAGAACACGCAGCACTAAAATTGAATACATAAAACTACTGTTAATGTTCGAAAATATAAATAAATCTCTAACGTTTAATTTTGTTGTAATGTAAGACAATACAAATATTGATAGAAAGATATGTTATTAAAAAATAGCTAGCGAGTTGAAGACCGGTACTGATGTTAATAAATAGATTTGTAATTAGTACAAAAGAGTGTTTTATTTATTTATTATGAAAAACATTAATATCGGATATTATAAAAATATATTACATGGCTAAATTAAACTGGCATAACCCATTAACAAAAATATTTCCATCACAAATGTTTCTACGTAGATTGGAATAGATGGATTAATATGCAAGTTTCCGGTCGTCTTTTCTGTTGAAATTTCAAACAGATCACGCCTAATTAATTATACTCTTCAAGGCAGCGGGCGGGATTGAATGATATTTTGAAATCACTTATATTGTGTCATTCGGAGTATTAAGTTGTACAATGGCTCTCAACATTGCGGCTATAAATAATTAGGAGTGGTGAATGAGCCACCGTCTCGGGTCATGTCGTGCGCAGCAAACCGAGCAAGCGATAAATAATGGCGAATTCATTTCTCAAATCGAGAATTTCACAGTCATTAGCGGTGGAGCATTTCCCTGGTTAATTAAAAAGTTTGTTAAAATTACTCCCAATTAAAATTGCTTTGTTTACACGCATATAAAAAGGAATTAGAAATGCTTGAAACCCAAAGACACGATGTGGCGTTTTGATAAATTATCAGCGAACTTTAAAGCAGGGCTGTGGAGCCGGAATCGGAGGGCGTTTAGTTTGGGGCATTGTCCGGATTCGGAGTCGGAAAAATCTTACGACTCAGACACATTAAAAAAAATAACTAATGTGTATTCAAACCATAGTGTTGTCTGATAAAAAAAGGCGACTCCGACTCCAAAGATTTTTTAAATCAAGTCATTTTAACTTATATGTATATATACCATTAGGTACCCTAGCATGCAGTGGCAACACTATGGACTGCTGTGTTAATAAATATGCACATCAAAATATATATTTCAATGATTCGCTCGTTTTTCCCGACTACAACTCCACAGCCCTGATAAAAATATTATTAGAAAACTAAAATCATGAATTTGTTTAACCTTTAGAGGAGTGAATAGATCTATACAGACCTTACTTTAATTTACTGCCTTTTCTTAGCATGACAATTTTGTGACTTTTTCTCAATGTCGCCCGCTGTGGTCTAGTTGGTTAGAGATTGCTCTACCGATCAGGTGGGCCCGGGTTCGATTCCCGGTAAGGTCAATATCAAATTGGATTTTTTTCAATTTTAATTTGAGATCTAAGACATGGGAGTTTGTGAAGTCAATTCTCCTTGAGTTAATCTCATGCGACTTTCAAAAAAATTGTCATCGAGTATATCTCGTATGATCTTTCAACTTTAAAATATTTGACGCATTGGCGTAAGCCGTAATGTCAAATATTTTAAAATATATATATATATAAGTAATTCATACATAGAGCATATATATGCTTACAGACAGACACTCCTGTGTTGATTTTAAATTACTTCCATACTCATTTACAGAAAAACGACGCCGACGTACATGTGACGTCCATACTCATCTGAAGGTTAAATATGGTATTTAAACTCAATCCTAGGTAATAGGGAGAGATTAATGTATAATTATTCTACAACAAAAAAAAAATATAAATTTTAATACGTATCCACCAATTATACCAATAAAAATAAAATAAAACTTATATTAATTGGTAGCTTTAAAAAAACCTTAATATCGTATATCCGTTTCGAATTTAATTGATTTTATCGGATAAATAAATTATTTTTAAAAGATCCAATAAATTGATTATTTATTTAAAGAAATTGCGGAAGCGTTCGACAGGTGTCGTTATTATTTATTACACCCAGCTATACAGGTATTTATTTATCATTCGTTATAAACCACAAGGGCCGCATTGAGATTGTTCGGAATTACAATATTCTACATGCCGTAAAATATCGTAAAAATGAATTGAGCTCAGTAAAAATATGGAATCCATCAAAACACTGTAATGTAGTGATTGTACTTAAAAGACCAATATATTTTTTTACCATTTTACTACTTGATCACTTCACCCGTTCACTCGTTTTAAATGGGACTATTAGAGGTGAAGTGGACTAAGTGGTATTTAAAAAAAAAAAGAGTTACATGCGTTGTAATATTCTACACGTCTTATAGTATCTTAAAAATGCAGTAACCTCGATTAATAAACATTAAAATAGTGTCATCTGCGTAAAATAAAAATATGCAATCCATCAAAACACCAAATAAAAACGCGATTGTACTTGTCCAAGAAAAAAGTTTTATCAATTTACTATTATAGTTGGCTTATTTCACCTCTCGAGGGTCCGTTATTATATTATGTTAACTTTAACGTATGCTACATATTGGGTCAAAATTGAACCTTTAGAGGAGTATGGACGTGATACATGTACGTCAGCGCCATTTTTCTGTAAATCAGTATAAAAGTAGTTTAAACTCAACACAGAAGTGTCTGTCTGTAAGCATATATATATGCTTTAAGTATGGATTACATATATTCATTGGGAAAAAGTCACAAAATTGTCATGTTAAGAAAAGGCAGTCAATTAAAGTAAGGTCTGTATAAATCTATTCACTCCTCTAAAGGTCAATAACTGTTTTTTTTAAGGATTTATGTTGTTATTTTTGTATAATTTAGGAGGTTGATAGATTTTGTATAAATAATCATCAAAAATATAAAAATAACAAATGAAATAGAAAATATTAATTAAATTTGATTATTCCACGTATTGTGTTACTAACTGTGACACGTGTTTCGCCTCTTTCAGAGGCATCTTCAGACTTACTATCGCAAAGTTTGCTTAAGTAATGAAGCAAGATTGATTCTAACATTTTAAAATTACAAAATGTTTTTTTCCTTTTAAGAGGAGCAAGGAGGGGGGTGTAGAATCGAAATAAAACAAACAGATAATGATACTAATGATACTAATGAGTTGTAATCAATCAGATTGTGATTTTTCCTTTTTAAGGGAAGCAAAGAGGGGATTATAAAATCGAAACAGTGCAAACAAATTTAATCATACTACTAATGACGTTAAACATTACAAACTATTAAACTAATGAGCTGCAATCAATCAGCTAGGTTTGTGATTACTCTATTAATTGGAAACAATTTGAGTAACGGGGAACCACCTGTGCTATTAAGAATATTATTAAATAATTATTTATAATTCTTCTTATTATTCGAAACCATCGAAAGTATTATAACAAATGAAATATAATTAATATTTCTAATTTATCAACGCGGGAAAATATCGCTTCCATATTGACGTAGATCGGAGTTGGTCATGATTGATGATAAACATTACGATTTAGTACAAAATTCAACCAGCAGGCGGTATTATCATTTTTTGTAACGATCCTTAGTGCGGCCCATTAATGCGCAGCTGTCGCGCACAGGGTTGCCGGCAGGTATTTACGAGCAGCTTGGCCCTGAGAGGTAGGATTATTAATAGTATCAAATTGGTCCCCAGCTCCTGTGATGTGCCATAGTGGCAATTCTGGCAGCGGAGTAGCCACACTCGACTAAAGCAACCAGCACGTGGCCACAGTCATTGACAGATGTTGGCTAGACGGCTTTATATAAAAAAAATACAATACTACTGGATAATTTTTGTTGAGAGTCGGATCCAGGATGTTTATTATGTAGAATGCTTAAAATGCGATTCATAAATATTTAGTTTGAACACATTTTCAAATACTTTATACGAAACGATGCATTTTTAAAAAAAAATATCCATGTCCCCTACCAAGCTAGAGCATGTGGTCTCCTAATGGAGGTATCTTAACAGAAATTTTTCAACGAGAACTGTTTCTCTTTTTTTCAAAGATTGTAGTAGGATAAGAGGGATAGGGCTAGGACAGGACTAGTGGTTAATTAATCACTGTCGCTTAGCCCAGTTGTTGAAGGATAGGCTTAGCGACGATTAGCTAACCACTAGTCCTGCCCTAGCCCTATACTTATATTCCTACTCTCTTTGGAAAAAGAGAAGTTGATCAACTGAGTAACAATCAGTTCTCGTAGAAACACTTATGTTGAGATAAACGCCATTAGTAGTCCATATGCTCCACATTGGGAGCGGACATGGTAAAAATTAAAAAAAGTTTAAACTGTTTTATGTGTAACTTCGAGAGCAATGATTATCATGCACCACAAAAATTTAAATATTGTAAAAATACACGAAATCAATCACAAGTTATACAAATGCGCAAAATTTTGACAACTGATTAAAACATTAAAAAATCATATTTTTCTCAAAATTGATTCATTCATTTAAAAGGATGTAAGTGAACGAGTTAGAGGAACGTGTATTTTTTAATACGTTATTCATCATAAATATAATCAAAAATCGACAAAAATGGTCCATAAATAAATACACCATCAAATTTTTTATTATTAATTTTGCTCTCTTATGATTTTTAGAAATGTCAGTTACGACCCTTTTACTGAATAAACTCACATGTATATTTATTTAATATTTCATGACCCATACGGTGCGAATTGCATTGTATGATAAATTAAAGCACACACGGAAACGTCAAACGAAAACAGACGTTATTTCAACTTAAATAAAAAAAAAGTTTTCAAAAGCTCACAAGAGCGCGGATTCAACGTTATTTGGTAAAGTAAACATTCGCAGCCGTCGCCGTTTGATGATTTTGTATGAATCTGCGGTATAGGGGCGGCTGGCTCTTTGCTTATTTTTGAGTTCGCTCCTGTAAACAACATGTGAATGCGAAAACAGCTGCGATATCAAAATAACTTTTGTGTAGTGCCACCCTTATGAACAGCTGTTGATTAAAAGTTTAGCCTGAATTCTTAAAGTCAAACGTCTGTATGGATCGTCATGAAAACGTTCCGGGAAACATTGTTATATTGCTTAGGTGAAAAGAGATGTACAGTAAAACCCCCATTTATGCGATCTTCGGGACCGTATAATTAGGGATAGTGTAATTTGGGGTGTGAATCTCATACAAAATTAGGGATTTGGGGTTTTCCGCGGAAAATGCAAAACTAAGATTTCCCTTCATTTTTGCAAAAAAAAAATATTGACGAAATATTTGGTGACTGAGTGACAAAATGCAAAGCGCGCGAAAAATCCCGCATACGTCAGACGCCAGTTATGTGTTGAATACACAGACGCTAGTCAACATTTGACTGTATGCGAAGTTTTGCGGTGTGGTCAATCTTTTGCACTTTCAGGTAAATACATATTACTAAAAACTTTTTGCTTTATCTATAACATCAAATTTATTTTAAATCTTTAAAAAACTTTACTGACTGCGCGATTTATTATTATATTAAAATATTTTTTCAGTCATGCAAAAAAACGGAATTAAAATAAAAAGAAAACGCATTTCTATTGAAGAAAAATATACCATTTTAGAAAAACTTAGCAGAGGCCTTGATTGGAAAAAAAATGCCAGAACGCACATTTATTTCCAAAACCGTTAAATCTGCATCTGGATTAAAAGTTGCCAAAGACAGAATAACTGTTCTCCTTTGCAGTAATGCATCGGGCAGTTATATAACGAAACCAATGGTTGTCAAGTCATTTTTTAAGCCCACGAGCAATGAAAGGAATTGATAAGTCTAATTTGCCCGTTTACTGAAGGGCAAATAAAAAAGCGTGGATTACGGGAATTTTATTTCGCGATTGGTTTTTTAACTGCTTTGTTCCAGAAATGGAAAAATTCCCTTTTAGAAAAAATATTGCTTTCAAAATATTATTACTTATTGATAATGCTACTGGCCATTCTACGGATCTTTAAAATCCATCATTGGAACCGAATATTTTCTGACAGTGAATGATGTATGCTTATTTGTATTTTTTTTATTTTAATCCTAAATTAAATACTCGATATAATTCGATGTATGTACTATTTCAATAAAATTATGCTTGATTATTACATAAAGATAGTGTAAAATATAAATAAAATAAAACAAGTTAAAAAAACTGCATATGTATTTCTTTTCTCGCGGCGCACATATGTATAAATAAAACCAAAAAAAGTTTTCAAAATCAGTTGCAGTTTTTCACCGTGAGTAAATAGTATGCACATAAATTTATTCTCTGATTTAAATTTCCATTAAAAAATATAGATTGAGTTGAGCTCCCCTGCTGCAACCGCCCAGGCGGACAGCAGCACCGAACGTAACAATGGAATGCGACCTTACAATTGGGGGATTTGCGGCGAATATTTCTAGCCAGCGCATAATTCGGGGTAGTGTAATTGGGGGTTCCACTGTATTGTATAAGCACACCAAACGTCATACATATATATTATATTGCAGTCTATCGTGGTTATTAAGAAGAATATGGGACTGACTGAATTTTCTCGTTATATCAGAGAATATGTATTTTTTAAATGCTTACAAACATACCCATTACACGAAGACATGAAGTATCTGAAGCGGTCATATAGCACAAAAAGTCGCAATTCAAACAAAAATACACAATAAGAATTTATTAACACACCCGTTACACACATTACATTTTCCCGTCAATCCAATTTTGTAATAAAATTTTAAATTTATGCTTGTTTCATTGTTTTCACTGTCATTGACGATACTTTTGCTCAGTATACCCGAGAAGTAGCTCGTTATAAAAGTGAATAAATGTATAGAGAAAACCATAAACTAAAATTTCAACTATTTCCGTGATCTAAATAACCGAGTTCGACTGTATATTGAATAATTTACTTTTATTCAATCGTCCAAAATGTCTTTAGATATCACAAGATACGATTTTTTAAAAATATTTTATTAGTTTACGAGGACATATTTATTGTTTGATAAATATTTTTTATCTTTAAATAAACTTATAACCACGTCCGCTCCCAATGTGGAGCATATGGACTTCTAATGAAGTTTATCTCAACATAGTGTTCAATCCAGTCCAGTCTCAATAAGTGTTTTATGAGAACTGCTTGTTATTCAACTACGCACTGGTAAATTTTATTCACACATTTTTTTTCCATATCCGCTCCCTAGTCGGAGCATATGGCCACCAAATGATTCCTCCAAGATTCTCTGTCCCCTGCCAGTCTTTTTGCTCCCTCCCATGTCATCCCAGCGTCCCGTAGCTCCGCCGAGTACATCCTATAGATGGTTCACACAATACTCGGGTAAAATAATTATCATGTGGGAAACTTTATTGTCTTCCCACCCCATGTTTCAAGTCGTTTCCCGAATTAAAGGGGATGCGGAAAGAAGAAGTGGGTTGTAATTGAATAATTCCCACGTTAAATACCCTCAGAAATTAATCTTGTTAAAAATATAACGATAATCTTCTAAGAGGAACGAATATCAAAGAGACAGGGACAAAGACAAACTGAGAAATGGTTTAGTGTCTGGAAATTGCTTGCGACTTTGTCAGATAAATATATTTCAACGAAAGAATCAAAAATATTTTCTCAGAAGTACCGCAAATCCATGGTGTAATATCATATAAATTTTCACAGGCCTTCGTAGTGCAGGGTTGACCCAAAGGACTACTTTGGAAAATATGACACAATGCATACGATATATTGACGGTAATTATTGTTCCACAGTGACCATGTTGCCTTCAATGTAATAATTTATAATTGGCGTACTCTAGTCTATAATAGTTACAATAATGCATTCACACAACGTATTGTCCATAATATTTAATACATGTGTAGATTAGTATAGCTATATGAAATGCGATTATATTTAAATGCGATTGTATTGATATGTATGCCTATGCAATCCATGTTTTACAATAGATTTCATCTATACTTACGCTTTTAATTGACGTCTATTTTGAGAATACAAAGCCTCTTTTGTATTTATTAGTACTATATTTTAATTTCTGCTCGAAGCATGAAACTTTCAGCATTATTGGTTGAAAAGAAGATAACATAAAGCTTCTTAGTGTTATCACATTACCAATGAAACAGAAATGCCAAATTATAACAAAAACAACATTTTATAGGCTTTTCAGATTAACCTTTTGTCGTATGTATGTGTGGGAAAGTTAATTCACATATACACCCAAAAAACAGCGACGTTAACAGCACGAATTTATTGTAGTTAAATATTGCAGACTAATTTCATACATTATCCTGTGACAAATAAACTGTCATTTAAATGAGTTTAAAGTGTAATATGGTCGATTGATTTAGATTTCAATCAGAACATAATAAATTAATCGGATAAATGTAATATATAACCATTTTTTTTATAAATATGTTGTGAATTTTATCTGTAATTTAAAATACATAACTTAGTGCAAGCGAATGAACTAATCAATCAAAATTAAAAATTGTCAATTAAATTTGAGCACATCCCTGTTTGTTGCGGTCTTAAAGTAGCACAGCTTTATAAAGCAGCCCTAAAAGTTTCATATATTTGAATAAAGGTTTTATTTATTTAACTTTTTTATTGTCAATACACATAATATGTAGCTTATATAAAATTAAAGCGGCGCACTACTTTGGATATAAAATTTCTTAGGCGTTATGATATTTATTTGAATATAAGTAGTTAAAATACTTTTTATGTGCAAGTAGGCGAGAAAATATTTAAAAAACGTATTTCAGACTCTTAAAAATATTTATGAATAAAATTCATTCGTCGCTACTAAGAAGGGACTCTTATTTATATCACGAAATTTCAAATAGTGGTACGCGTAGAGTAGGGATTCTGAAGTCTCAGGGTTTTCAAAGTACCGGGACTTGAGGCATGATAAAGTCAAAGTCCCGGAACTTCCCGGATAATCCCGGACTTCTGTAATGGATATATGAAATGAAGAAGGAATGGTAACAGTACTTGTATTGAAAAAATATCAATGAATCCGGGCGCAGTTAGAAGTAAATTTATGACCGTAACTTCACAATACAGCTTTTAGACCTTTTTGTCATATTGGTAACTTTGTATTATAGTGAAAATATATTTGTAAATAAAACAACATCAGGTATGAGCATTTAATTTTAATATTTTGTAATTTGCCTTTGCTATATTTATATTTTGTATGCAGTTACGTTTTTTTTTTGGGCTCCCCTCTTATATCTGTTTTCATTCAATACACATCAGTCCTTTTAAGGGTTTCTTGACCACAAGAATTGTTTTTTATAAAACACAATGTACATTTTTTTAGCACATTTTAAATCAGTCTCGATTCCCGGGAAATTTTACAACAAAGTCCCGGGACTTAAGATAGGAAAAAACCCTACAAGTCCCGGGATGTTTCGACACAGAATCCCTAACGTAGAGCCAATGCACACAGACAAGCACGAAAATTTGATAAAGTTTATATTTATCATTGCAACGCACCTGTCTTTTGTGTTTGGCGTGAGACGAATATAAATCAGTTCGTTTGAGAGGTAAACAATTGTTTCATGTGTAAAAGTTTAACATTTAAACAATATTGCAGCTAGGGTAAGAACTATCATCAAAATTGGCAGTCATAATACTAGATGAATCATTACAGGGATTGCAATACCCGTGAATATATATAAATTAACGGTAATAATTTACGGTGTTTCTTAAACCGTATTGAAAGAATCGCCCCCTTTAGCTGAAATAAATTATCCAAAATTATCTAACGCCCCCCAAAAAAAACGAAATTATAAAATTACACAATTCTCCATGACGTAGTACTATTATTTCATGCAATGGATTTCCTTCTACAAATAAAAAATGCTGAAAAGTACAAATAAAACGTCAATAATAAAATAAGTACAATACTAAAGTCTTTTAATATCTCAGAGGCCCCCCTGAGTGCATTTTCCACTCGCATCGCACACTCATTTCTGCAGCGCCCCCCAAATTCTACAAATTTTAAACCCCCCCCCCCAGACTTCTAAACGCCCACCAGAGGGGCGGTATCGCTCCCGTTAACAACCACTGCTGTAGAGGTCTGCAAGGGATTGATTCGTCGGTAACTTTGTGGAATATAAAATTTAAAATAACTTAATATTATTATGATTATTCCACGTATTGTGCTACTAACGGTGACACGTGTTTCGCCTCATCGAAAGTATTAAGATAGCCAGTACGGTAAAAAAACGCGCTTTTATGTCTGAGAATGCCACTGAAAGAGGCGAAAGATTTGTCACAGTTACAGCACAATACGTGGAATAATCTAAGTTATTTTTAATTTTATAGTTAAGACGTTTCTTAGTTTATTTTTTGTAACTTGTAAACAATATAACTTTTCCATATTATATTTAATTTAAAATAGTTAAACAGTTCCATCAGATTTATCTAGTTTTAAAATTTAGGTCTGAGATATACCATACATATTAAATATGATGAGATGGAGAATTAGAGTGGCAGATGGAAAGCGAAATGTTAACGATCTTAGGGATGCAAAGTTTTAAGGAAACAAACAGACACTGAGAAACTTTGGAGGCGATTGTCAGCAATAATAATTCCAGTCCTCCAAAGAGGCGGACACTCCTAAAAATTCCGTAAAACTCTTTGTATTTTTGAAACGCTTTGCAAGATGAACGTTTGTTGAATTTCAATCGCCTCTCACGCATCTTTAATTCCCTAATCTACCGTTCGCGCGCCTCGTTCGCGTCCGTAAACAATGACTTCGTTGAATAATAAAAAAAACTAATTCGGCAACAAAAATTAAGGGGAAATCCCTCTCAAAAGTAGATTACGCAGAGCAGTATCGCAAAGTTACCCTTCGAGGCATCGGGGTGCGTAATAAATTTTTAATGTGACTCACATAGTCAGTTAAAAGTTCTCAATTTTGCTAATTTGAAATAATGAATTGATGTAGATACAATATGTAGACCTTTCTATCCCAGAAGGTGGTATACGTATAAAATAAATAAATTTTAATGGATTACCTTTGTTTATTTTACAAGCTAGGCGATAATAACAATTAAATAAAATTTAAAACGGTGTGTAAAAAGATTTTCCTTCTCTCTAGATTGACGTTCAATATGGAGCCAGTAACGTTTTTTGCATCAGTAGCAGCAAATATAACAACTGCAGCTTTTCGCAAGACACATTTTCACGTTCGGAAGAACCTAGTTTAAATCACGGTTTCTCAACCGGAGGCCACAGCATGTTCTAAGGGGGGCACAGAGAAAAAATAATTTTAGTGGACCACAGTAACGTTTTGGAGGGCCACGGGCAAATCCGGGAAGGGCTAGAAAAATAAATGGCCTCGCGTGTTTTCATTTTGGGAATTTCGTAAGTTCATGGGTATTTTTTTTAAAATTTGTGAGCAAAATGTTCAAAGAATTAAAAATTATTTTGGAATCTTGCAATCCCCGAGTTTCTAAAAACGTATTTGTAAAGGTAAGGGGGCTACGGAAAAATATGAGAATCAAAAGAGGCCACGGGCTCAAAGGTTGAGAAACTATGGTTTAAATAACTGTATTATAGATTGTAGACGGTAGGAGAATTTTAATTTGCATTTTGTTTCAGGCAGTAATAAATCCAATTAGCGATCAGAAGATTTGATGATTAAACACCGGCAAGATTATTTATTATAACTAAAATATTAAAATACTACCCTTAATTACTTATAATTAATATTAAAATAGACGGTCTCCAAGATTGATGATCTCCAAGACAAATGGTTGATCGGACTAAATGTATTTTAAAATGTTAAGAAATTAAAATGTACATATAATAAATACTACACTTCGCTAAGCTAAGTTTTTGTTTTAGAACGTACCAGTAAATTAAATTAAAAGAACTGTCATTCTATTATCATTAAAATGGTGAATTTATTATGCTGAATACCGATTAAGTACAAAAGTTAACTACGTAATGACATTAATAAACTGAAAGAAAACATGAATACAACTAATCTATTTAATTAAGATCATTAAAACTCATTAGGTAATCAGTGCGGAAAATCAGTGCAAAGAAATAAGCTGATAATCATCTTAAAATATGGCGTAGCGTAACAATTCATCATCCAAATTAATACTTAAGAAAATGCCTTAAATTTTTAGCTTTTCATACAGATTATAAAGCTATATTGTAGCCCACTTAATAAATAATAATATAAAATAAATGTTAAACGAGTTTTTTTATTGACTGCTGGTAATTGAAAACATCGTTACTTAACATTATAATTAAATCTTGGCATGACGGCAATTGAAAAAACAAAATTAATGCTAAAACTACAATAACAAACGTTTTTAATTATACAATATTTCGAAATTATATTTGATGTGTGTTTAATAAAACATCTTTATGTAGTCAATTGAAAAGGACTTTGTTCTTCAATACAACACTTCTAACAATACAAACATTGATCTGAAATCTCACTGACAATACATATTTGAAATTGGAACAAACAATAGAATAAACAATAACTGAATACCACAGAGATAATTAATTATTCATACGCAAGTTAAATAATATTTTGAAAATGGAACTTAGTGTTTGCATACCTACGAGAATAATATAATAACATTATGGAATATTCTAATATACATGAGTTATTAGTGTTATAATTGGACAAGAGGTGGCTATTGTTTCGAACGTTTTTTTTTTCGAAAAAACTAATAAGCACGTACTAATAAATTTAATATGATTATGAAATCGACGCCAGTAAAACGACCTTGAGACAACATGAGACAAACAAATGTAATCTTGTAAAATTCAGAAAGGATATGCAAGTAGAAACGTGTTTGAGTAACCGCAATCGGCAATTCCCACGGTGCATCTCACTACTACACAGACCAAATAATAATATTTTGTAAGGATTTTTTTTGTTATTGATTCAATGGCGGAGTGGATTTTGGAAGCGCGGCCGTGCGATCCTGCCACAGGCGTGCGTGCACAACTCGGGGAAAAGGGTTGTGTTTTATAAGTCACAGATTCACTATCATAACTTAAGGATTATATTTAAAAAAATCAGTTTTAAATATTTTACTGCTTTGATTATTAGTAATAGAAAAAAACACATCTACTTTTAATTCAACTAATTCCTTATATTTCCGTGAAAAATTAAAATATAAATTACATTTATTATATTTCAATATCTGTTGGGAATATGGCACAATGTAGTATTAGTCATTTTGAACACTTTGGCCAATGAGTGGACTTCCCTAAATTTTGATATAAATGAACATGATGAAAATGAAAATGAAATGTCAGCTGAAAGATGGAACACAGCACACAACGTCATCAGTCGGGTCCATGGCACAATGGTCAACGTCGTTGATTTCCATGCTGAACCTCACGGGTTCGATTCCCAGAACATACAGCATTTTTTCAATCGATTTCTGTTCGAAGACATAAATGTTTGTGATGTCTAAAAAATTCCTCCCACTCTTCCAATCCTAAAATAACGGGGGTAGCGAGAGCGATTAGCTTACCATTAGTCCTGTCCTAACCCAATAATTTCTATCCCTACTATCTTTGAAAATAAGAGAGGTTGAGAAACTGAGTAAGCAATTCTCGTAGAAAATATCTGTTGAGGTACCTCCATTATGAGGCCATATGCTCTAAATTGGGAGCGGACATTGATCAAAAATAAAATTTTATTAAGACCGACCGACTTTAATTGTTATTTAAGTAACACGTGTGTATTAACACAAACTGTATTTTATTGACAAAAATATGGTATTTTTAGAACAAATAACCACCCCCCCCCCCCATCCCGCTAAGTTTAAAGAAATATTATGCTACCTAGTTAGTTGCTGACGTTGGTAAGATCTAGTTACAAAATTTGTGTGTACGTTGATAGATTGCTACCTCGCGTACGCCATTGGTAAGAATCCTGCAATCCTGTGGGAATAGGAAACGATTAACAAATCACACGGGAACATTTTTTAATTTCCCACGAACTGGTGACTACACTAGAACGACAAATGGCGTATTTTTCGGTTTCTCGTGGCTACAATTAAGCTTTATTTAGAATTTCTATCCAAATCTATTGTTGTCATCTGGGCGTGAATATTTATTCAATCTGTCAGCAGATAATCAAAAAGACATTTTGGTGACTTATGTCTTGAAAGGACGTTATTGTGAGATGGTAATAATAAAGAGGATACGATTATGAGTTGATAATAATACAGGCTTAAACTTTTATATGTATTCTTGCATTGTTATATTTAATGATATAATACGACCATGAAATAATACATTGTAAATAAAATAGCATATCTATAAGAAGTTTAATTTATAGGGAAAGAGAGAAAAGAATTAAACATATGGCGCTTGATTAACATATCCAGTGACTTCCATAAAATTGTTTGTCGATAACGACCCGGGGGAAGTGTACAGAATGAAAATAATTCAATTCAAATTTAACATTAAATTTCCATCAAGCACCGTCAGTCGAAATTCAAAATTATATTCAGTGACGTTCCACGGCTATGTGCCGTCACTAGGCAGAGTTTAAAATAGCAATCTTTCTTTTTTAATTTCTTAATGGCTTAAGAGTATAAGTGACATTTTTTAAAATTATTTCTAACTATTCTAGAAATAGATATACAAATATACAACTATAGAAATTCAAATTTGTATTTAAAAAAAAGTTCCCTATGCCTAGTTCTTTTGTTTAAATTTGTCTCTAAAGCGCTTTTATGAATCAGGCAATTTCCAGTCACCTTTATCAATTTACGCCAAAGATGCCGCTTATAGTGTTATGTATACTCAACACCATAGTATACTATGTTTATATTCTATGACATTCTATTTTCAAAGGTTTCATTCTAGAATGAAACAATTGAAGTATGAAACTATTGTAGTATATTGAAAAGAATTGCAACCTGTCATCTCACTATTTTTCTTCTTGACTATAAGATTGATTTATAAAGTGTAAATTATGTTATCAGAATAAAGTTGAACCAACATATAAAAGTGTTTCAGTAAAAATTATAAACATAACAATAGTACCAACGTCGACAAATGTCAAATTTAAAGAAGATTTTTGCTGTAATGTTAAGTACTGTATATCCATTGGTCATCGTATTATTACCATTGAAAATGTAATTTTTTAATAAAAAATATTGAGACATCATATTTATGAACCAAATTTGTGTGTCGAAAATATTAAATCATTTTTAAAAAAATGTGATAATTTGCCGCTCCCTAAGACTAGCCGCTTCTAGACAACTAGTGCCTACTCGCCTTTTTCTATCCTATCGAATTCATTTTTTCAGTTATATTTCAAGATTTTCATCGTTACTAAAATTGAAAAAAAAGTTTTCTCATAATTAATTAATTAAGCTTGACTTAGAGACGCAAGAAACAGATATATTTATCAACTAAGCTTTCAAGAGAGTTTGGTCTTGCATATTAAATTTAATACCTGGTTCAATTTATGACGTAAGTACTTTCAAAGTGATTTACCGCCAATGATATGGCTATTAGCAAAGTTTGATTAATTGAGGTCACCCTAAAGTTGCTCGAAAATCATAAAATAAAGATTTGTCCACTGTAGATATATATTGAACGTCTACATATATTATTAATATAGTTTTGATTGCTTGAAAGATAGACATGTTAATTAAAATACATTAGTCTATATTAATTTTAATTTAAAAACAATTACATTGAAAATCAACTCCTAAAATAGAATACATTGGAATATTAAAACAAATGAAAACTGTTTGGAAATGGAATTAATGCATGAATGACTGATTACTTGTTTGTAACTTTAATTTACACAAAATGGACTAAGCTTTTAACTTTGAGAATTTCCATATTTTGGAGCATTGTTTCGATTTGATTTAAACTGAAAAACCGTCTGTGTTTAGTTGGAGGACAGCATCGTTGGTCGATCGCTTTGGTTTACTTGTGATGGTTATTTAATATTTTTCGTTTGATACTATCTGACTACTATATAATATTAAATTAAAATATAAAATTCTTACGAATTATTCAGGTTTTCAATGAGGAACTTCATCTTATAAAATAAAGCAACAATGCCGGCGAATTTTCTTTACGTCTTGTTTCGTATCTATATCAGTTGACAACCGCTTTATTGCATCTAATAACGCTCTGTGCATTGATACCCCTTACTCAAAGGCCCTAATTATTTTTACCCTGGGTGACCTTGACTTTAAGAAACTAATATTTTCAGACCCAGTCCGCCACTGGTCACATTAGTAACACAATCTGTGGAAAAACAAAGTTATCAAATTGAACATTATATTTAAAACGAATTTCCACAAAGTTACTTTAGAATCGTTTTAATTGTTTTTGAATTGTCATTTGAAAACCACCTGTGAGCTTTTACAGGTGTGACTAAATTATAAATCATTTTCAAAACGATAAATTAATAAGATTTTGTTAACAACATAATATACAATACAAATTCTGTTATAGAATAATCACCTAAAAGTTTCTTTTTGCAGTTTATCATTACGTAGAGAAAAGTACCAGTTTGGCCAAACAGTTTATTTGAACGTGACCTTGCAAATGACATTGTCGAATTGAGAGTAATATGTATTATGTAGTTTATTTGGCTCAGAGATAGTATAACGCTACAAAAAATGAGATACAAGTTGATTGTTAAGTAATAACACAAGTTAAAGAGTCGGCATCTTTAAAGCTTTCTTCGCGTACTTGCTTACAAAATAATGACGTCGTCTGTCACTTTTATAGCAAAAACCAATTGAAGTGTAAAATATTGAATTTGACGGCCGTTTGAATTTCGAACGGCGCCAAAAACAGATACGCTCGAACACAATAAATCCACTCAATAATATCGTAATGAGGGCAATCAATTTCTTATTCAGTTTTCAACTCTGTGAATTGTCTTTGTTTGGCAGATTGCGAATAGATGTCGTCGACGCATTGGATGATTTTCGCCTTTAGGGAAAAAAAAACTATCATGAGGCAACATTCAAAGAGAGCTTTCTTCAGCGCCTCTTTCTACAAAGTGACTATTTACGGATAATATCAAATCCGTTATCTTTGTTATATTTCCGTGACGAACATTATTATGTGAGTTATTTTGATAAAATGTAATCATTTTTATGGTATTGACTGTAAATTCTTGTTGGAAAGGCATTGTATTAAAAAGTAAAACACTGTTTTGTACTTATTCCACATTTATATGATGACTTTGATATTAACTCGATGGCTGCCACAGACGAGATATCTCGTACATTTTTTTGTGCTCAACACGCCAGAGACAAGTTATCTCGTTAATAACTAATTAAATTAATAATTGAAAATTATAGCCGGCGTGCTAGGTAAATACGTACCTTTTAATGGAGGTATCTCAATAAAAGTCTTTATACGAGAACTATTTGTTTAACAGTAGCTCAAAGTCTCTTTTATTCAAAGAGAGTAGCGTTAGAAAGGATAGGGCAACGACAGGACTAGTGGTTAGCTAATCACTCTCGCTACGCCATTGTCTTGCTATGTGCGATTTTTGTCTAGGTTATTTTGAGACTAATTCTTTAAAGTTAGAATTAATGTTAATTTGTTGTATTCAGCATTAAAATCGCATTTAACACAATTCGCTATGATCCTTATATGAGACAATAAACGTAATGACGTGAGGTGGAACTCTATTATTTTTACATAAAATATATATATAAATTAAACAAGTCACACCACAAGCAACAAAGACGCAGACAAAATAGTAAAATTGCCGATAACAAAACAGAAAAACACGAAAAATATTCTCACGGCGTTTGGCATCGACGATATTATTATTTTCACGTCTGGCGTATACGAAATATTTATTTATTCATCATAATAAGTTCACAAATAGAGCTATTGCCTTCAGCGAAACCGCAGACGCACATGCGAGACAAAGAGGTATTCCGTATTCACCCAAGGGGTGGGATGGCCCTAAGTGTATCTATCAAATTTTGCTACCAAACATGCTATAAACGAGTGCCGACCAAAAAGTCGATCGCAATTGAACGATCGATTTTTACCCTATTTTAAATTCTCGCATATTATGAAAAAACACTAGTGAGAACATATTTTATGAATGACTTTGTTGAAGGCACATTGTTACGTTTATTTATGTTTTTGAACCGTGTTTGTTCACAGTGTAGAGCAGTGTTACTCAACCTTTTTGCCCCCTTGGCCCCTTTTGAGTGTCTTTATTTGTCTGTGGCCCCCTTACCATTGTTTTATCATTTTTGAATTTTATGTGAATTTATGAATTTATGATTGCAGAAATTTTCCCGTGGCCCCCCTAAACTTGGGCCACATCGCTCCCGGTTGAGAAACCCTGGTGAAGAGCATAATGTGGAGTCGTTATGCACTTTAAAGACTTTATTTTTAAGAAAACTGGTTTTTATTCAGTCGCTCAAATTTGAATATAAGTATATGACACAACTCCATATCTCATCTGCCTGATTGACGAAGTCAAACTTCAGACAGATGATAAGGACACTGGCCATAACTAATATTTTTTATAAGGATCATACAGGCACTGAATAAAGGAAAAAAATGAAAACAAATAAAATTATCAAAAAACACACGAGAAGAAAGAGTAATAAAGCAAAAGCTCTTATCTTCGTAAAATATGAAAAACACCAGTCAGTTAGTCTGCATATGACTGGATAAAAACTAGTTGTCGGCATTTCAGAAATCCATGCTAATCTAAATACCAATTTAAGGGTTGATTAACGATATTAACCACGCAAGAATGCTCAAAACGGTTGATTAGTTGGTTCAGGATCGGCCATAATATTACATAACCTGTAGTTGATTTGATTTTACTAAACTATATTAAATATTTGTGTTTTTATTTACAATTAGATTTTAAAATAACACAACTCAGAATGGTCAAATTGAATTATTTATATAAAATATGACGGCTCAAACTTCAAAAATATCTGTTATTATATTTTACTGGTTTGTTATGAATTTCTCTTAGAATTAATTTGTTCATTTACTAAAAGTAAGTTTCTTTGAAGTTTCTTCATTATTCATAAAATATACAGTCCAAATTTTAAGATAATTATATTTTTGTATTTCAAGATGTTGAGATGATAAAAAAGGATTATTTTTAAATAGTCAAATCGATCGCAACAGTTGACAAGTTGGCCAATATGTATGGTAATATAAATCTATATGATTTTTCATATATAATATATTTTTTACATTCCATGTGCTTTCGTTTGTACATGTTCCGAGGAGTAAAAAACAATTAAATGTTCAAAGAGAAAACATCCTTTATATTTGAAGCAAGAGAAATCGAGATTTGAAATGTCAGAAAAATACCTCCGGGATACATTACATAACTAAATCAATATACAACATTTTTTTTTTAATATTTTCAAAAGAGTTTGTTGAAAAAATATATATTAAGCTACCCATGTCAGACCAGAACCTTAACAGTTGGTGGGCTTTATTTTTCACATTTATAATTTAGTGCTTATAGAGCTTTCCGTAGGCCTTGGAAAAAAGAGTTATTACTTATCACATATCTAATAAAACAGCGGTATTATGAAGTCTTTTTTTAAGTATCGGGAACATATGTTCTTTTTGAGTTTTTCTTTCGTCATTAATTCAGAATATAAAAAGAATTACCTTTAGTAAATCCAGTACTATTATTGGTATTTTTTATAAAATACTCAATTTTCAAACATTTCAAATAATAATTTTCCTTTTGGGTCACCGATGGTCTTAGCTTTGGACAACTAAATTATAGTATCGAAAAAAAGAAGATTATTATATTCTTTTTTAATAGTAAAATGACACATTTTTGATTCTTATGTAAGGCAGCCATAAGGTATTGGTATTATACCATAAATATTTTATTTATTCCATAGACGTATTTGTATAAAATAGATTGGTAAACACCATTCTAGTTTCAAACAATAAGTTGAATTCAAAATTAGTTCTCGGAATCAGCCACCAATGGTGGTGGTGTCGATATCATCTTTGGTGGATAAAAACGTTTTATTGTAATTATGTACGCACCAGGCCAGAATAACATATTATATTATATTATTTGTAGACGATTTTTAGCAATTTTGCAACAAGAAATTATAAGGATATTTATAGTAAACAACGAAGAATTTATTGTAGAAATTGATACAATGTTGAAAATATGCCGATTTATTAATTTTATATGTTTTTTTTAAAAAAATATATATTGCTGGTATCTTAGCAGGATGCTAACAGACGTTCGTCCGTTTGTTAGCGGGCTAAAGGTTGATGAATGGCTTACAATAAATTATCATAACTTTCCCTGAATAAGAGGGTTGAATTATTAGGCAGTAACTAATCATAGTATACATAAAATATAATATTAATATGAAATCCCGATTATACGAACCTGTAATTCACATTCTCTCAAAATTTATGTCTCGTTTCATTTTAGTGTATTCAATACGTTTTTATAGATTTTAAAATCAGTTTTTGATATTTTTTATTAACTAGACTTGCACATTACCTCCTCAAAGCCAGCATTGCTTAAAATTGAAAATTGTGGAGCATATAAATTGATAAATAGTATTTTAACGTCAATTGTATTGTCTTTGCAAAAACGATTGTAAAAATAATGTAATTTAAAATTTATCACCGAGTAGAATTTTTCCATTTACAACACAAATTAAATTTGAAAATTCTTAAATAAATGAAATTCGTAACAGGTGCTAGCCACCATTGCTGTTTGAAAACTATTACGTTACCTTTTTTATAAAAAGAAATATTTAAATATAAAACGTAAAAAATAATTAAAGCGCCTAGTTTTAAGTAAATAAATGTTATTTATCCACCCCCGCCCACTTCAAAAGACTTTAATTTACATTTTTAAGAGAATAAGTCACCGGCCTATTAAAAATATGTTAATTTTTCGTATTATTTACAGAAGAATTCAGTGCCGTAAAGGTAATGTGTTCAATCTACTGTTTTAGTCTTAATTAAACAAAATAATGTGAAAATATTTCAAAAGTTTTTTTGTTCAAACTTTTACGAACACTATTGTTTTAATTCTGATACAGTCATAAGTTTTCCAAAACAATTTGTTTTTAGTAACACTAAAGAAAACTCTGCAGTATAAAGTAGTGCATAAGAAAATCATCGAGTTTTATTTTTATTTTATATACAATTTAGATAGTTATATCCAGTGCTGTGGAGTCGGCCTGTTTTAACTGGAGTAGTAAGTGCTCGACAAAAACCGATAACTTTGAACCTTTTTAAAAAATATATTTGTGTTAAATTTGAAAGGGTTAAAAGTGGAGCCACTGCATGCTACTAAGCCTAAAAAATCATTAAAGTTGTGTTTTAAACTGTGGTCGGAGTCGGAGTTGTCTCATTTCTTAACGAATCCACAGCGATATGCCCACACACATTTTTTCATCTCCACACAGACCCGCACACAGAATTATTGTATTTTTTTTTGCTCCAATACTTTTACTAAACTCACCAAATCTTTCACATTTTTCATCCACATCTAGCATCAGTGAGTATATTACTACATATTTGCGCACATTTTTTATTTCGCTGAAAATTGACTGCTCACAGAAGTTGATGGTCCGCACACACAATAAAAAAATTTAGAGGGAACGTTGCTCCACATCCCTGGTTATACCTAATATAAATATATCTGTAGCAGTAACTACTCTTAATTTTGTGTAAAACAGATTTTCTCAAAGCATGGGCGCTTTTTATGTAAATGTAAGGATTAACCAATTTATTTTTCTCATTGGTTGTATCGGCATATTATAAGGATTCTTTGCGCGAGTCATGTCCAACGCGCCAATAATGCGACAAGCCAATAAGCCAAGGCATCGAATAAATGTGTAGAAGCTTCACACTTAGCAATGAAAAATCAACTATGTATAAAAAAACCTTGTAGCCTACGTAGGAGGTTGAATAACTACAATTTTATCGCCAAACTCGATAGAAGACGGCACTATGAGATGAAGACAGAAGTTTTTTTACCCTAGGAACCACTTTAATTTATTTTTTATGTCCGTTCCTATTGTGGAGCATATGCCTTCTTAATTGAAATATCTCAACACAAGTTTTTCGACAGAAATTCGTACTTTAGTCGCTCAAACTTTTTTTTTCGAAGAGGGTAAGATGGATGGATAAGGAAGGACAAGACTAGAGGTTAATTAATTTATTTGAAGATTGGAAGAGTAGGAAAGAAATTTTAGACCTTACAAACATACGAATAGCTGAAAATATACTGTTTGTACTAGGAATTGAATCTATGAGGTTTGCCACAGAAGCCAACGACGTTGCTACGCAACGGGCCAGACATATTAATAAATAATTACCTCTCTTAAAGGAAAGTGTAATTGTTAATAATAATGGTGTTGGGTCATTTCTTTTGATAACTACAAAGAAGCTCTCAATTAAGTTAGGTATATTTTTCTGTATTACTAACTATATATAGCACGTGCTTCGGTGGTTTGAGATGCTTTACTAACTAAATAAAATAAACTTTAAATGGATTGTAATAATTGCCGAAAAATTACCTAACTGATATGTGATGTATTATATGAATATGCATTACGGCTGGATCGTTCGTTAGAATGTTTTTACTCAACTACCGTTTATTTTGTTCTTAATTTAAATTTGAACAATGTAAATTTAGAATACCTTTATTGAAACTCGAATCTAGCGAATTTAAATTTAGTATATTTCTAAATTTAAATACGAGATGACAGCTGATACCTTTGTTAGAAAGGTTGATTAGCATTTTTGCTTGAGATTTGGACCTTACTTATTATTCGCAGACGCCTCTTGTTTTAACGATTAATGGTTGATAGGGGTAAGGTGTGAATTTCTGCTAACAGAAATGTAATATTATACATATTTCGATGATAAAAGAGTCTGCTACATCGCCCGAGATAAAATAAATTCATGACGGAGATTGTTCAAGAGTAATAACGACGTGAAATTATACTCTGCCAGCTGAAAATAATTTAATGAAATTTGAAGTCTTTCAATATTATATTATGATTTTATATTGCAGCTTAAAACCATCGGATATCAGTCGGTCGCCTTAAATTGAATTTCTCTGGATTACCGCTTAAAATGTATTCAATATTTTTTTAAAGGGAAAAACTTTTGAGAATTTTAATATCGTTGATATAAATAAAAACAGATATTATAAATTAAATAAAAACACCGTGGACGTTTGAGAGAACAAATTCGAAAGATTTTTTTTGGAATTTGAAACATGAGAGTTATTTAAAAATCATTTTATAAAGTCCATTCTAGGATTTGATCCGCGACGACCGTAACCGAAGCTAACGACATTGACAACTCGACCACGTTCCCGTATGAATAAATATATACTTAAAATAATAGAAAATTTGATTATGTTTATTTTTAAATTATATAAAACACAATGAGGGCAGGCTTTACTGAATAAAAAGAAAATAGTGCACGGAATTTTAAGTATAAACTTATTAGGTATTTAACCTAGACAAATAAATAATTTTTACGATTGGAAATTTATCTAGCCCGAATAAATCACAGTCTATATATATTATGGAAGAAAATTAAGGCGAATCCAAGAGTATTTTGGATTAAAGGATTTTCCTACAGTTGTAAAAAAAACCCTAATCTATTACGATGGTGGTATTTCATCAATGACTATTTTTTGAAAAACAAAAACTGCTTTCAATTTAAACAATTGAATAAAATCGATTTTCCGTCAACGTAGAGTAGATTAAACTCGAGCACGGCGGATTCTTAATAAAAGGATATTTAAATAAATAAAACAGTCTTTTGCAAATTTATTCCACATTTTATTTTTATATATAACTAGCTGGTACCCGACAAGCGTTGCAATGCCACTATAAGAAAGGAAGATTGTGTTTATTAAAGTGCATGTCTTAGTGACAAAACTTGTGTGAATGTACATATTTTAAACGGTTCAAATTTAATATTGAAATTCCACCAAGCGGCTTCAGTAGAAATCATAAATTAAGAGGGTACATTGTTGATTTTTTTACAGTGTAAAATATACTTATATATATAGGTATAAATATTTATTACAAAAAATAGCATTAATTTACTGTGATATTTATAATTTATTAATATTTCTTAAATAATATACATGCCATTGTTAGGAGATACAATAATAAATGAGATCGCAGAATGAGATAATATATTATTATTAGAGGCATTTCATTTTTATCCATGAATATTTTGAATTCATCAGACCGTGCCAATAATATTCTAAAGAGTTCCCAAGCAACCAACGTCTTTGATAAATGCGTACAAAAAAGTTACCCACCAATAGCAATTATGTTTTTTTTTTTTTACATTTCGAGACTAACAATATGTATTTTATTTCTCATTTTCCAGATCACTTACCTGTTTATTTTGTGACACTGGATTTCGCCGTTTCAAATCCCATTATTTCACGATGTCATTAAAAAAACAACTTGATTTAAGCACTATTTCATCTTCGGGTATGTGAATTGTAACTATGCTTGAATAATATTAAAATATTAAGATGACTTTGTGTTGTTGAAATGTATTCGAATTTTAGTTTTAGGTAGTGATTTGATTACAAATATATCATAAAAATAATAAAAGATTTTTAATAATTTTTCCATATAAAATTTATTGGATCAGGACCGGTTTCGTTCATTGCGAGCATTATCAACTGATAAGAAAAGTATATAAACAGTGCTATTTATACAAATTTAAATTGAAATAAAATAAATAGCTCTCTTTATATATTTTTCTTATCAGTTGATAATGCTCGCAATGAGCGAAACCAGTCCTGATCCAATACATTTCATGTGGAAAAAGTACTAAAAATCTTTTATTATTATGCCATTCCATCAAGTATTGACAGTAAACACCTTAAAAGTGTACAAATATATCATTATTGTAAGGCTATAAAAAAGAATAACACGCAATACAGTAAAATTTAAGATTTCGACCGAAGGTGCTTGGTGGAAATACAATATTGAATTTGAATCGTTCAAATTATGTACATTCACACAAGTTTTGTCACTAACGATCCGGGTTTCGCCTTTCGGCATCTTCATGCGTTCATGTGCACGGATGAACTTGAGCTGACGCATGCATGTATCGTGTTTATATAAGAAATAAATGTATCACTAAGTTTATAAATAATATAAACATAATTCTTAATATTACTCATCATTCAAATCTGTAGGCGTTCCCATGGGTTAATCCTTTTCGCCGGCAATGGCTTTAAGCTTAGTGATACATTTATTTCTAATATAAACACGATACATTTATTTATTAAGCGTCCGTTCATATTCATCCGCGCACTTAAACGCCTGAAGATACCGAAAGGCGAAACTCGAATCGTTAGTGACAAAACTTGTGTGAATTTACATAGTTTGAACGATTAAAATTTAAAACAATTTTATTAAAAGAAAAATTTTAAAAAATATACATCGAAATCCTGTTTTCACGTGCCCGGAATTTTCGGCTATTTGCGTATTTTGTTTTGCAATCCCGGTGTATTTTAGTTCTATTAGAGAACTGAGTGTATTCCTAAAAAATACATTTAGAGAATTAATTACGTTTAGATTTTCTGGTTTATTAAATAAATAGGTTTGCAATTGATTTTTCACGCCAGTAAATTTTCTGATTATTGAAAAATGCAACAAAAATCCCCCCGGTGAGGGCAAGGGCTTACAGCTAGTCGTAACTTAATGATACAGAAAAATCTTGGCTACGTAAAGTAAGTGATTTAAAACACAGGTAATCATGGAAACTTTTATTTTAAAGTAGAACTGTGTTAGGTGGTGATGATAGCGACATATAATTGTAATAAATTTATTTCTCACCATTCCAACGTTGTAACAGGACCACTGTACTAATTAGTGAAGTGCCAAATAGTATTTTTTTCAAAAAATGTAACTATTTGGAGCGCCCAATAAAACGTTAATTAGAATAAAGTTTCAAAGTCAGCGAACGGGAAATGTGCACATTGGCGTGGGAAAACAGCTGTTCTGCCTTTTATCGGCCTCAGAGAGAGACCGAACGTTGCCATTATGATAATATAGTACTGCCAGGAGATGCCAATCGACCCCGAAATGTCGCATTGAAGTATCAAACCGCTTCCCTTTTCACACGGCAATTCATTCGTCAATTATTATAGTGACAAAATTAACAACGGGCGTGATTAGTCATAGTCAATGAATACTAATTCTCAGGTGATTCAATTGGCCTGCCAATGATTATTCAATTCATTACTTTATTTTTTCAATGATAAACATATCAACGGCAGATGTATCTACGAGAATCGCTTGTGTTATTCTCTCGCCCATTTTTCCGAATTAAAATAGGAAGACGGTGCTAAGAAAAAAGCTTGTAGTAGCTCTGACATGCCCTGTTTTATGATCGGGCAGTTGAATGCGAATGTAAAAAATACAGCCGTCCATGTCTTTGAATAAAAATTCATAAATCGATTAAAAAAATACTTTATGAAGTTTTTCGTTTTGGGATTTCAATATGTTGCCTAATAAGATGAACACTGAAGCTCGTCGAACACTTGGCAGAAGGACTGGTCTACTTAATTTTATTTGTATCCATGTCCGCTCCCAATGTAGAGCATGGTAGTGGAGGTATCTCAAAAGAAGTTATCTATGAGAACTGTTTGTTAGTCAATCGCTCAACCTATCTTTTCCAAAGATAGTAGTAGGGATATAAGGATAGTTTAGGAGAGATAGGATAATCAACTAATCACTCTCGCTAGGCCCAGTTATTGAAGGATGGCAAGGGCGGGAGAGGAAAAAAAGTAATCACAAACACCCATGCTATCGAACAGAAATCGATTGAAAAAATGCTGTCCGTACTGGGACTCAAGCCCGTAAGATCCGGCATGGAAGCCAGCAACGTTAATCACTGCACCATAAGACCGAACCCATACTTCATACTTGATCGGATATGTAAACTTATATTAGCATAGGTTGCTAGGTTGATAGTAGGGCATCCAATCCCGGGATCCCGTTCAATTTTTTGATCCCGAAATTCCGGGATTGAGACGGCCGCGATCCCGGGATTTCGGGATTGAGAAATTTTGAGCAAATTCTCGAAATTTACACGAAATTGGCAAATTGAAGATTTCAAATTCCTCGGTGAGCAAAAAAAAAAAAACGATTTTTTTGAGATTCCGGGAAAAAGTGTACCAAATCGGAGATTTCAAATTCTTCGGTGAGCTAAAAGAAAAACGAGTTTCCGTGAGATTCCGGGGAAAAGTATCGCAAATTGATGATTTCAAATTCCTCGGTGAGAAAATCTCAATCCAGGGATCCCGGATTCAAAATAAATCAATCCCGAAATCCCGGGATTGGAAAAAGGCTTCGGGATTGGATACCCTAGTTGATAGGATATCAAAAAAATATGTTTACAAATCCAGCAGAGTTTTATAATAACAGTAAAAGATCGGCTTAAAGTACTTTGCGAAAATTGAAATAAAACACGGTTACAATGTGTTAACCGCGTAATCACACATATTATGCAGTTTTAGTGTGCGCCGGCTGATAATACGTGTCCTTGACTACGCCCAACCGTGAGCATGTATTTTATTATATTAGTTTTGAAAAAGGTTGACTAAATAATCTTAGTAAAATTTTAATGGTGATTAAAACTGCCTTTCCTTTTAGACGATATGTAATATAAAAGTTATAACATATAACAATGGTTATTTTAAATTTGTATACAATTCAATTTAAACGTATTCAATGGGGCGTGAAGCAATTATCCACCTTCTCTACATATATCAAACAAAAATTGTCTGTGAGAAAATATCTTTCATGTTTATAAATAAGTTTCTGTATGAAGTGCGACAATACGAATTTCATAAAAAAATGTTCATCGATATTGATGGTACAAAGATGAAACGCAATATTTCAATTAAAATTGATTACATCATATTAATAATAGTCAGCCGCGTGGTCGAGTAGTCAACGTCGTTGCCTTCGGTTACGGAAGTCCCGGGCTCGAATTCTAGTACGGACAATCTTTCTATCAATTTTATGTACCGTATAACTTCACGTATAAAAACAGATTTATCTATATAACATAAGAATAATATAATTTATTACAATAAATTTGTATTTTACATTGAAAGATTATCAATATAAAATATTTGACTTTTTGACATTGGTATTGCATATATTTTTTTTGGTATTATCCCGATAACGACCTAAAAATATGCAGAGTAGAAATTGAATTAACTACAACAATGTATTCAGACAGGTTTTGACTGCAAAAATATTCAATGTTATATGGGGCAGATCTATAAAAAATGGCATTCTAGTATGGAGTAACGCATACTTGTTCTGGCCACCAGAAACTATGTGCATATATTTTATGTGCTCCGAAAGATAGAGTGATTTATTCGAAATTGTAAAACTCAAATAGGGATGAAATTATCTATTATTTTTAATAATTTATAAGAATTTATTATACGATATATAGTGAGTTGTATTTTTTTGGAAGTAGAGTAAAAAATAAAACTAAAGCAGGAACAATGTTAAAAAATTATCAGCAATCATAACACTAAACATTGTCTTAATATTTTTGAATGAGAAAAGAAACAATTTTTTTTATAAACTTAAAAAATCAACGAGGCAAGTTTTGTTATTTTATGTGTGAAAATTTACATTTTGTGTATGTTCAGAAATGGGATGATTTTCAAGTACATTTAGTACCTCAATGCTGAATGCAACAGTCTCAACTGCGTCAAATTTACTGGAAAATATTGCATTAATTATTTCATATAAAAATAATTGAAAATACTTAAATTATATACACATTTCCCAACATAGTTCGGTACGCAGTTTGGACATGGCCTATACCTGCCATTATACCCAAGATATATCTAATATGGTTTTACTGAAAATATTAATACATTATCAGTAATTTTCTATGAAATATTTTAACTTATCAATTTTTTATTACCCATGGGCTGTAAACCTCGTTCTAAATCAATTCTTATTGTACGCCATTTTTAAGAAATGCGTAATAAATGAATGCTTTAGAAAGATTAATCCCCAGAGGAAAATTTCTAGGGGAGGTTTTTCTAGTTGTGAAAAAGAGACATCTTGTAAAAGGAAAACAACATTTGCTTGAAACGTGTATAATAATTGTTAGAATTTGAATGGAACACTTATTTAAAATTTAAAATTATACCACGTGGAGCAAATAAATGAAAAAACTCGTGTTCGTAAATGACAAGCAAAGGAAATGTAATTAACGTTTTCGGCTACTAATTATATTATGACGATGTATCTCTTTTAGGTTACGGTATTATTAACTTTTGTAATAATTAATTTGCCCCTGAATCGTGTATTATTAATTAGTCACAGAATTCAACTCGAAGACATAATATAAAATATAAATGTATTCTGCAATTTGATTTGGTATTTGTTTAATTTATTTTTTTGGGTATCCAGTAGCGTAATAAATTAAAACTTAGTTATAAAATTATTCATGTAACAATTTTGAATATTCACTGTAAACCATTATTCGAATATCAAATATTAAAGCTTTGTAGTATTCGAATCATAAATATAATGTATGAATTTCGTCATGTCAATTCAGTGTTTTTTTTTTTTTTACATATTTATGTCGAGACGTACTGATTCATAATATATACTAATTGCTATTACATATTTGACTGGAGCGAGTAATGTAGTATTGAATAAACAAAATAGATTTCAGATATATTGTCAAACCTAATATATTTTTTTATTATTCAGTGGTTTAATATATATGTGTAATACTTGAATATAAAAAATGAATATAAAAAAATACTACACTTGTATCCGAATATCTAAAAATAGATGAATATGTTCGAATATTCAATTGGAATACCTAGAAACCATTAAATGTAATTTTCTTGATTGACTGCGGTAGGTATCAATCAATCACTCCTATGATCTGTTTAAGTGAATATAAGATATGGGTAAAAAGTAAACGTGTAGGCAAATTTGGGATCAGAATATTGTCGATGGCCCTCGTTTGAGTTTTCGGTTGACCACTCATCAATGGTTTCAGTGAATACCAAAGCATAGAAGATTATAAAGCAAGACAGGTGGCGTGAGTCAATAGAGTCGGGGGTCCCTACCCAATACAGTTACGTATACTGCGGAGTGTGGACGTACTCAGTGCCAAAGGGATAGTTTTCTGCGTACAAATAATATACCAATACATTGTTACAAACACCACTTATGTTATTTGTATAAATTGAACGTATTGTAATATAATACAGAGTGATTCCATATTGTCATAATAATACATTTATCATTGTATCCCCATTATTATTTTTATATTATAAGAGAAAAAGTAACTATTGGTTAATTAATATAAAATTATATTCATCTTTGGCAAGGATCATTGGACTAAAACACGTTCCACATGTAGTTACTGAGGGAGTAGACTAACCAACGTAATAATTATAATTTTATTTTCAAAACGATATTTCCGCAAAGATTTATTATTAGCTTTGAAGCTATATTTAAAGGATTTCAAATAATTGTAGAATAGTATTAAAGGTACTAATTAATTATAATTTTATAAGCCGAAGCTTTGCAAATAATAAATGAGAATTCGTTTCATAGACTAAAATAACACAGAGAAGAAATGTTGATGTTGAAAGTTTCGATATTTTTTTAATGATTACGTTACATTTATCAAGTTAGTAAGTTAACGCGAAGAACATAAACACGGGTGGAATATATTGTCGGTATACTGGCAGAAAGCGATAAGTCAAACAATGGTTTTGAGATAATCTTCATTTTTGATAAACATGAAATTTAAACTTCTCCATTTATGAACTATAACGATTACTTATAGTTCTACATACTTTGTTAAATTCTATATTGATAACTAATTCAATCCACATATTCAAAAGCGTTAAGTTATTTATAGTTATTTTTGACAATAATAACTTTTAACGAAATTGACTTGATTGTATATTATTTTCAAATTATGTAATAGTATTCATATTCTCGGCTGCATTCCTTACTCAAAACAACCGGTTTTTTAGTTAACGCTTTTTGCCAGTATGCTGAAAATATTAGGTATTATGGAATTATTAACTGTCGAGATGCTAACAAATTCACCGTCGAAACTTTTATGATAATTTTAATTTTGGACAATGTATCTGATAAAATCAAATTTTTTTCAATTGCCGGTATATCACTCGAAAAACAATACTATTATAATTGTTTGCTTGAGAAAATGCTGTATATTATGGAATATGTTTTTTTTAAAAAATATATTAAAAGTGATACCCTCCTAGTTATTCAAATCCAATAATATTTCGAGTCACGCTTTTTCACTTAAACGTGGTAAAAGGTTGTTTGCTGATCAATTCTTTTATTTCCATATTCAGATATGGGGTAGTTGATGCCAAAGACATGTTTGAGTGGGGTTCAAACGCGCAATTATTATACAAGTAAAATGAATCCAACTTTTTGTCACATAATCTTTCGAGCGCTAGATCCAGGGATTGCAGTTATAACCGAAACCGATATTCTGGTTTGTAGTCGGTTTTTTCAACATCAAAATACCGGTTTTTCAGCCTTAAATGAAAAATATTCCATATTAGCATATTTTGAATACGAAAACATTCATTGTAAATATTTAAAATAAATGTAAAATTATTCAATAATTGTTCTTTTAACAAGAGTTGAACCGGAAAAAACTTTCACTGCATTTTTTATAGAATCCGATCGAAAATGATAATTTCACCATTGATGGTAAATATTAATTGTTACAAGTTATTGTCAAAAGTTTATGAACATATTATAAGTAAATGATTAAGTATCCGTATTTATTGTAATATAAAATTTCAAAATAATGCTATTATTTACAACTCTTTATAAATATTTAATTGTTTTCTTTATTAAGTTTTCAAAACTCTGCCGGCCGTTTTGTTTCCTTTTTTTTTTACATACCAGTAATAATCAACGTCGTTGGCTTTCGTAGTGTATCTCAAGGGTTCGAGTCCCATTACAAATAGCATTTTTTTAAAATCGATTTATTGATTCGAAGGCATAGGTGTTTGTGATTTTTATTAACTCCCTTCTCACCCTCACAATCTTAAAATAACGTAGCGTAGCAGTTAATCACTAGTCTTATCCTATCCTTCTATCCCTATAACAGTTTTATTACTACAAGAGTAACTTAAGTAATTGTTGTAAATTATTCTGTTGAGACACCTCCATTAGAAGACTTTATTCTCCACATCGAGTGTCGAAATGTATTTAAAAAATATATATGCGCTTTTGCTGGAAGTCAAAATAAGACTTACACATTAAGCAAGATAGTCAGTGCGAACTTCGTCATATGTTATTTACAGGCGCTATAGTAAGTATTTTCTGTTACATAGTTCAAAGAACGATATGTCTTCATAGCGTTTTTTTAAAAAATGGGTGCGTGTACTTATGTACGCGCGTCAGAAGTTATACTTCTTTGGCATCATTAAAAAACAATTTTTAATTGCATGCAAATAATTAATTACAATAAAATAATATAAGGACTGGAGAAGGATAGTCAACACAGTCAATAAAGCTCAGTTTAAATTTGAAAAATTAAATAAATACATATATGTTTTCTTACATTAAGTGTTACATAAATTCTCTCATTATGCGAAAGATATTTTTAATTATGTTTACTGCCATAGCATCTTTCGGTAATGATTGAATAGGAACTTCAGTTATCAGTGGCTTATGATAACTAAAATATTATTAATATTAACAGCGTTGAGATATCGTGTAAATATTGCATCTATGGTAGTGCCATGTCGTGTTTTCGAAATCAGAGGATTATTATTCATGGCTAGAATGGCTGGGAACAAGGAACGAAATCGACACGTATTTGACGGAGTTCGCAAAGCCACTTTATTGCACAATTAGGCACGTGACAAATAAATACATTTGATACATAAATAGACATACACAGATAGACAGACAGATAGATACATACAAAACAGAGATATCGAATGTTAAGAAGGAGTTTTATAAGGTCTAATACAGAACGTTTGACGTTTTTAGGTTATAAAAAAATATCAAGAACGCTCGATACCGCGTCATTAACTTCAACCTGTGAACTGTGTGTGACGGTGATGCGCGCGCATCTTAAAATTTCAATCTCCATCATTTTTGCATAACGCGCCTAAAGAAGTATAACTTCAAAAACCATTTTTAGATGAAAACACCAAGCTTGTTTTAGATCTTTCTTCGCTAGCTTTGATAGAAGAAAACGGGTTCTGCAGAATCATCGGATACGTCTCATTTTATAACACAGAGAAAAAATCTTTTGATTTTGCAAACGCATCGACGTTATATTTGGTATACAGCATTACCGGTATTTCATCCGGTTTTGCAATCCCTAGTTAGACCGATGCTTTACAGCCCACAGAAGTCACCGTAACAGATCGCGCATACCAAATATATATAATATAAATTGTAGATAAGTATTGGCGGAATTTTCTGAAATAAATTTATTTTAGTCTTGTACGGCGGGTGTGGAAAAGAATTTTAATATGTATGTGATTCGTAATATCGCATTTTCAGGCAGGCAAATGGCAAGAGCAAACGTATAATAGGCAATAAACGCTGCGAATATGTAAAACATAGCCTGTCATTTATTTTTGCTTCGCATACAGTAAATCGTATAAATCTCATTTTAACAGCTAACAGTATGCTCCAAATGGCCATTACTCATGCAGTCAATGTATTAAACACTTTTTACAGCACAACAGATAAATTTATTGTATAAATTATTATTTTGTATCTCTTCATTGATGTATTCGGAATGTTTTTAAAGTAAGCTGTACTTTTATTAAGAAACGGGAACTTAACTGAGAGAGTGAGAACTGTTACCATAAAGTGAACATAAAACCAATGGGACTATTCTATGTTTTCTTTGTTTACTATGTCCATTTATAATGTGGAGCGTTTGAACTCTTAATGGAGTATAGCTCAACAGGAGTGTTTCTAAAAGAATAGCTTGTTAATTAGTTGCTCAATCACTTTTTTCCCACGGATAGTAGGAATAGAAAGATAGAACTAGTGCATAGCTAATCGCTCTCGCGTTATTAGGATATAGCGAGTGGAAGAGGGGAATTCAAAATATCACATATATCCATGCTTTCGAACAGAATTTAATTAATCGAATGAAATATTAATTTAATAAACGGTCCGTTCTGGGATTCTAACCCGTGATCTGCTTAACCGAAGCCAACGACGTCAACCACTTGACTGATTCGAATAGTATATAACAATTCGAGTATTCCGCGATATAAATATGAAAAACATTTACGTGTTATTTGTTAAGTAACGTCCGGATAATGAAAATAAACGTTATACTTTTTCTAGTCGAGCTATACAATAATTCGATACAATTGTGAGAGTAAAAAATTGTCACGATTTTTTTTGGGATTTAATGGGATTTTTTTTAGAATTTGGGATGCCATTACTTCGACATGGGTTGCATTCTTATGCAACTGAAGTTAATTGTCAAGAAATTCATAAAACTGACAGTTGAGAAAAAATCTGCAATGGTTACGATTGCTATAGTAGCCGTTCGCGCACGGGCCTTGTCAGGTCAGATTGCTAAAGCAGTCATCCGCGGTCTAAAGGTTAAGCCCAATTTCTTATATCCTGATTGATCCAAAAAGTGACTATATACGAAGATCTTGAGGAGCTTACTGACGTTTTAATTTCATCTATACATTTCGTTACGTTTCAAAGTAAAGATAAAATATAGTATAATCTTTACTATTCAAAACAGTCAGAGCCACACTGAAAGTTGTCGTTGGGGTACTGTTAAAAATGAAATATTCAGAATAAAATTCGCTACACGGAACTATTTTTGGGAATATTACAACACTGCAGTTGATATATGAATATACGCATAGCAATCATCTTGCTGTTGGTATTGGCGTGCTTTCGAATACCTATTTATAATTATATTATTTAGTACAGGGTTGTAATGAAATGAGGAATTAGTATGTTGAATCAATATTGTTCGTGTAGTTATAAAATCCTATATGTGACTGAAATAACACAACGTGAATTGGTTATTTGTGTATTTTATAAAGTTTCATCACGCGTGAGTAGTATTTAAATTCAGCGACCGTGAAGTCGATTTTAAGCGACATTGCTAGACTAGACTTCAGCGGTCGTCAAAGTATTATTAACTACTCAATGGTGTGTGTATTAGCTACTTGGATACCAAGCGGACACAGGTGTCCGGAACATATGCAAGCGAACACGGATGTTCAAGAAATTTAAAAAATCAAATACTTGGTATTCTAATAGAATATAAGCAATATTTTATTGAATATGTGTAGTGACATCTATACAGAGTCAATATAGCTTTTTAAAATATCAAATTCGAGTGTATATTAGGCAAAATTATTTTTCTCAAAAACACGCAGTATCTCTGGGACATATTAATGATTTATTTGCGCGGTATTCAAAGGGTTAAAGAAAGCATTGAGCGATTGAAATGCGTTTAATATGAACATGCATTAGAATATTAAGAAACTTTCATTATTGTGTACTAAATACAAAGTTTGTTAAATTTTGCAGTAAAAAATCAAATTATGTATTTGCATGTCTTCGTTGATTTTATACAAACACGTGTCTGAATTTTTGAGAGCTTTCAATTTTATGATGTAATACATTCAGAATTTTAATGCACAGAACTTCAATTTCTATCGCAAAATATACTTCATTTCATGCTTTATTTAATCTAATACAAAAACGTACGCAAAAAAATAATATTATCATGTGCTAAATTTAGCATGAAAGAGAGGGTGGCATGGATGAAAACGTCCTTACTTCCTGCCTAATTGACTCCCTCGCAAATATTGAGGACAAAACCTTTCTAGTGTTTTTTTTAAAGCGATAGAAAGCAATAACTACAGCGGTAGAATATTGTACATTTATGTTTCTCCAGAAAGCTTTTACTTTTTGCGACACGAGCGACATATTATATGAGCGACGTATTCTTCACTGCAAATTGATTATTTTGTGTTCACTACAAACTTTTGGCTGAAGACACTTTTGTGCTAGTTTTATTATTATTATTATTAATGATTAGGACCGGTTCCGTTATCACAAGCATTATCAACGGATGAAATACGAAACGATGTAGGGTTGGAAAATTTCATGGGTTATAAACGCGATCCGTTTGATCTCAACGCCATTGCAATTTTAGAAGCTTTGCTTTTTGTAATGAGAATTATTCGATTTATAGTCAGGCCTTTCTGATGCCTTCGTTGAATTTTAATCATCAGTACACGAAGGTGTTAACATTGTTAACCAATGTCTTAGATGAGAACAAATGGAATGAATACAATCACAAATTCATTTTCCTCTACTTTCCAAAAATTTTCACCAAGTTGCTGTCAGTGTATCTTCAAACAGTCAACGAACAATTATACTTATTTTTTTATTCGATTTAACAATTACGTGTATATGTGAACGATATATGTCATCTTAAGTCATGTCGGCATAATACATTCATGGAACTTGTATATTTAAAAAGAAAACGTTTTCTTTGAATTAGTTAGTATTCATAATGAAGAATATTTTCTTTTAGGTAAATATTAAATATATTTTCAGTGATGTAACAGAAAAATATTTGATTTTCCTAGACTGAATAATGTAGATACAGGAAAAAATATAATTTTTCTGCGTATTATTAAAAAAATAAGTTGCTTTGATCAAACCAAAACATTACTTTTAAATATATTTCGAATTTTAAGTGTAAAAATAATACTTTTAATAAAACTAAATGTCAAATTCTGTAATGCTTAAATAAGTGTACGGAAATATAAAATATTATGACAGGAAATCAAGAATCTTTGAAAGTACATGTAAAGATATGAAATAAATTGCTATTGTTATGATAATAGTGATTGATGTACTGATATTAAAAATTATTTTATAATTAAAAAAAACTCGCTAACAAGCTTTTATTTTAGAAAAAACTTTTGTTGAGATCCTCCATTGGAATAACATATGCTCCACATTGGGAATGAAAAACTATTGACTACTGATTACATTCTCATCAATTTTCAGGTATATAGACAATGAAGACGATCGACTTGGTTGCAGCATAGGAGAATTATTAAATTGCGGCGAAATATTATTAAGGGCGTGCAGACTTCAACTTTAGTTTAAAAAAACTAAAATGTTTCGGTATAGAAAATAAACCTTGATTCGAGTCATCGGTGACTGTTTGAGCTCGTGACAATAATTTTAAAATGTTTTATCAAAAGTGCCATGCGCCGTAACCACTTCGTAAGTCCAAAGCGGGTTACGGCAGATCCAACGTTGAGTACCTTAGTAAGATGATGATTTTTCAGTGCCTTACTTTCATGATTCTGAAGTACATTGTCACATATTTTAGATTTGCATTTTTGTGACTTGTAAGATTTTCGACTATGCCATAGAAATTTTTGCTACCGAATATAAAAGATGGAATTGCAACGACAAGCAAACATAATTTTTGAATTTATTATTTCTATGTTACAACCGATATGGAGTGACAGGTCTATGTTAAATAACCGGTTAATAACGACTGTCGAAGCAGTAGCTGGCTATCTCTCTTGATGTAATGAAATTTAATGGATTAGTCCTTCGGTCGTGTTCGATGACTGTTTTTTTTTTACATGGTGGTATGATTTTATTTGAATATTTTCAGCGGATACGGAATGTAGAGGATGTTGTAAATAATTGAGAGAGGTTGTTACCTCTTATCCTGTCTTTAAGTATTGCTGCTTTGCACTATTTCCAGAAGATATTACTTACTGAAACAATTAGTTTGCATATGTTTTTGATTCAATTAAATGCAAACTACACATCATCTTTTTACATTAAAAATCTGTTGTAAATATTTATTATATTTTATGTGATACATTGCATCGGTTTCTCCGTGTATTCAATGTTGTGTTTTGACTTTGAGAAGCATCTTCAAATTCAATGCATCGTTAGAATTAATTGTGTAATCGGTAGAAGTTAATAAGGCATAGATAGATAAGCAAAAAAGAACCAATGGAAGTTTGAAGACATTTTAAATTATGAAAGGAAACTAGTCTTAAACATTTCAATTGCAGTTTGATAACGAAATCAATGCGAAGTTCGACCTATTTTCTGTTTTATTTAAATTATAGTATTTTTGTTCGACGAATGAGTTTTTTTTTGTTACGAAAAAGAAGTACGAAGTATCCCGTTATACTCAATAAACATGTGACGCAATGATGGATAACATTTTAATAGAACCATGTACTTTCAAAGTATGTATTTATATAAAGTATCTAAAAATATGTAAAATCTTCGAAGCCCAATATTTCCCTTCCTCAAATTTGCAGTCGGTTACCTTTTTTTAAATTCAACCCAATTATTTTTATTATTGAAGATAATAACAACACATTTTTCATAATTGTTTTTCAAATGGTAATAATATAGTATTGATGACTGACGGGGCGCTATGCGTCATAAGGTTGTCTTACCATTATGCATAGACTAGTATACTTTACCATTATGCTAGAATGAAATTATTCGATGAAACCTTTAAAATGAACTACATAAGAATATGTCTTCTTGGTCCAAGCATCAATCGCATGTTTTTCGTAGTGTTGATGATGCTTTTAAATCTTTTAAACACAAGGAAGATGTAACACTCTACGTAATAATATTTTGAAATGACAAAAATACGAATTTAAAAGACAAATTTATAATCTTGTGATTACAAATACGAGTATTTTGCGATAACAGGAAAAATACTGGAGTTTTAATGGCTATAAATTCGTGAGGAACCTGCGGTCTTTTGGCTACTCTGGTGCGGCCTTTTGACTTGATCAGCCGATTCTGCTATTTTTTGTAAATTCGTAAATTCCCGAGATTTTAGATTCGAAAATTTTTGGAAGAGGTAAAAAAAAAAGTCCCACGCTGGTAATTTTGGGAAATCCGCAAATTTCTGGGCTTTAAAAATTGGCATGAAATTATTTCCGTCCAAAGATTAACTAGTCAATTGCCTGTCAATGTTTACTGCGGCCTTATGTTGAATCAGAAAAATGAATGCGGCATTTAAAAAGGAAAAGGGTTAGCCCCTGGGTTAGACCATCTTCTTTCGAATAAAGTGTACAAGTAAAACTGAAGTAGCTTTAAATAGTCACCATGAATTTGTAAAGTATATCGATCTCTTTTCACAGTATATTGCAAATAGTTTTTGACAGCAACGGATGTCCGTAATATGTTGTCATTGTATTCTCAAAAAAGCATGACACAATCTAAAGTTTGAAAGCTTTGTGTCGAATACCAAAATCGAAGACAGCTGCTCGCTCGGCGCACCCGCCTACAAATCCGGACATCTTTATCGAAACCCCGGTGTATTTTCTTAAACAGTTTTTTCCGTGATTAAAGATCGTCTTTTAAGGGTTCGGAAGTGGAGTACTTGAGGCTTGTTCCGATATGGAAATTTCATTACATTTTATTAATTATTTCGAAACCATCGTCATCCGCTCGATTATTGCTTGGATGAAGATATATTAAAAAGCTTACAGGGTCGCTTCCTGTAATTAATATTTACCAAGATTACGATGATTTATCGTTTGGGTTTGGTTACAACCTTTTGGATACATCAAAGTAGGTTTTATATTGCGATTGTATTATGATGCAAGTAATAATAGTACAGTATATCATCGACTTGTGCCATTTTCTACTAACGTAGTTTCGTAGTTTTTAAAAACAATGAAATCCGTTTCTTACTAATATCAAGTTACATTATTATTTGTGTGCAATTCGTCACAGTAGAATTGATTTGAAGCAAGTCACTATTATATAATGAAATGTGAAAAGTTACATTTATATACTTGTACTTACAATATTTTTGTTTTTGATAACATTGTATTCAAATCAAAGTAGTTACATATTATATGTTAATTGATTTGGCATTTACTTGGTAGAACTCCATTTATAACAGATTAAAATAACAAAGTATTTTAGCTCTACAGTTTTTAATAATTTTATTCGTTGATAGCTATTTCGGCTTGCGCCATCGTGACGATGGCGCAAGCCGAAATAGCTATCAACGAATAAAATTATTAAAAACTGTAGAGCTAAAATACTTTGTTATTTTAATCTGTTACATATTATATGGTTTGTGTTTTTTTATTTGTATGATGCGACCCAACTCGGTTTTTTTGGACTTGGTTAAAACGCATTTTTCGTTATTCTGAAATTATTTGTTCTAAGTAAGAAAAAAGATTGGTATTGTTTAGTGACGGATTTTTAATTTTTTGATATATGTTGTACGCAGGCTGCATAAAAACCGATTATCAAAGAAAACAGGACACAGGTATTGAAAATAAATTTGGGAGGTAATTACAACTGTCTTCGCAAATATTTGATAATTAAATTGTATGGATATGTTTAAGTGTAGCATTTTAGTATTTCTCAATTAACGCGGTTTCCGGCGTACGCTGAAATATTAACCGCGTAAATAGAAGAACCACTTTACTGGGATTATATTATATTTAATAACATTTGACTCAAATGTTATAAAGTCTGAAGACTGGGTACCGGTTTTTCTTAATGAGTATTCTTTATTCATACAAAGCACGACGTTTTATTTCACTTAATTAGATAAATGATTCATAATTGTCCTTATTCGTTGCGTAATAAATCAGATTAGGTCTTGCTATAATATAAAAGCATTACGTTTATTATTCTGAGCACTATTTAAATGACGTTATTGTGGGGAACATTGGATTTGACGGAAGCGTCAAGAGTTGGACAATCTAATATCTTTACAGTGGCATTTGAAACAACTATAAAATGTTATTATTCAGCACCTATTATGCAGAGCAGTGCGTCTCAATCTTGTTCATGCCACGGCCCCTTAATCTGAAAAATTATTCCACGGGCGCTCCAAAAAAAAAACATTTAAGTCGTCACAATCTTCTAAAAGAACAAATCGTATACGAAGCTTAAAAAAAGCAATTTGATTGCATGTTTTTATTTAAAAAAAAAATCAATATCTGGTTCAATGTCAGAATTTTCAGAAGTCTCTGTCATAATTTTTTAGTAAAAATAATGACGAAAATGCTGTTTCACATATGTATGTAGTCGCAAATAGAATAAAGATTATCAAGGCTTCTTTTTTCAGTAAATTCTCTTTCTAGAAAATCATCTGATTTTTTTTGTGGATCCGCGCAGAAAACCTGCGGACCCCAGTTTGGGAAGAAATGGTGTAGGGAACATAATCGTGTAATTCGCCTTTAATGGCTTACGATATTTTTACCATCAGACATGCGTGATTCTGAGCATTAGCACAGCCGGGAAGTTAATGGGAATACAATTTTTTTCTACGGATGTAAGCTACTATATGAGCTATAAAATATAAAATACGTTCATCACATTACTATAACTGTAAAGGTGCCACTTAAGTTATACGTATATATTTTATTAAATTATCTTCTACCGATGGTTGATGATCGGAATTTTTTTTTAAAAAAGCACTGTAAGTAATAGCTATTTTATGTCCGCTTCCAATATATAGCATATGGTCTCCTAATGGAGGTATCTCAACATAAGTTTTTCTTCGAAAACTGTTTGTTACTCAGTCGCTTCAATGTAAGTAGTAGAGGTAGAAGGCCAAGACAGGACTATTGGTTAACTAATCGCTCTCGCTACGCCCAAATCTTAAAGGATCGGTAAGGGTGGGAGAAATTTTTTGGACATCACAAATGCTCACCCATGCCTTCGAACAGAATTCTATCAATCTATCGAAAATATGCTAAATTCTTCCCGATTTATTATCATATATTTTAATCATAAAACAATTTGCGACAGTGTACATATTTTTGTACAATATATAATAAAATAAATGAATTGTCTTGCTTCCTCTTGTATTTGGTAGCAGTCGTAGACAGAAACTGACAGTATTTATTTCATAATTTTATACAAAATTCAATTCAATCATTTCTTTTTTAGGGCGGTACATGAATTATTTGAGATCTTTTTCACGGCTGTTTTTGACATACATATCTTATACTCGGATTGATCTCAAGCAACTGTGACTTAGGAAAAAAAATATAAAGCCTTGGCCGTTAGCTGTAATGCCGTATATATTTTGATATAACTATAATCTGCAAAAAAATGTGATATGCAGTCATAACATGTGTATAAATCACGACAGCAAAAATGTCTCAACATAAAAAATGTCGTATTATTTAAAAAAAGTTCTATCGCGTGCAAATAGTGTTAGAAAATTTGCAGTGTTTATACAGAACTAAAAAAAGCTTTTATACTTCGAATGCTTTTAAGTTTTTCTTACATCCTCTTGTTGACATTATGAAAAAAATATGTGATAAGTTCTTTCTACAGACGGCGTTTTACGTTACAAGAACTTAACATGATGTAAAACTAAAAATATACTAAAGAATCTAGCTTTTTCGAGAGAAAATATACTTGAAAATGTAAATTGAATAAATACTTATTTTTAACACGTTTTTTAACGGGAAATTATTCAAGAATAAGTAATATTATGATTTTTTAAGAAAATAATAACGAAATAAAAAGAAAATGTAAAAAAATCGTATCTCATTTAGATATTGGATAAATATACAGTAACTGTATAATCATTTGAATATAAATTTGAAATAAATCAAAAAATCAAAACTTTAATTAAATTTTAAGTATATTTACATACTATTAATATTTATAGATAAACCCCAGTTTTCGAGCTTTAATCAATGCAAGGTATTTTGTAGCTTTCGAACGAGAGCAGTTATTATTTATCGTCGTTTTATGTTTTTTTGGATTCTCGGAGAAGTCCTTTTTATTAGTATAAAAAAAGATTTATCGTTTTGTATTACATATTTTATTTCTATACATTGAAACACATTTTCACGCGTTTTAACATACGATGTAATTTCATATTTCCGTAAATTATACACGTTAATTAATTTTGTAATTTACACCATGGAAAGTGATGAATAATCGCGTTAAGTATATCGAGAATTCGCCATAGATGTACAATGTAATAATTCAGTTACGTTTGACAGTAGCTTAGTGAACAATTAGTCGAGCTTAAAGTTTAGAATATTCACACATAGAAAGTAGTTATTATTATTCAGTAAATATTTTCATACGGATTATTAACGTGTTAACGATATCTTGTTTTATTTGACAGATTAAACAAAAGATGTTTTTGATTTTAAAAGTAGCTAACATTTTTTTTATATACACAAAATAACGATTGTTTTGGTCATCAAATAAATTAAATAAGACATTTTACTACTTATAATACTCACACTCGAAATGGGACAAATTGACTTATTCTATGTTATGTCAGTATAAAGAAAAACCATATAATATAATGCTACTACAGCTGCAACAAATTTAAACATGTATAACTTCACACAAGTTTTGTCATTACCTGGGTTTCACCTTTTGACATCTTCAGACGTTGAAGTGCACGGATGAGCTTGAACTGACGTTTAGTATATAAATGTAACGTGTTTATATAATAAATAAATGTATCACTAAGTTAAAAGCTATTGATTGCGGTATGGATTAACTTTAATGACGTTGAATTAGCTTGAATTTTCAGGATTTGTTGAGTGTTCTATCACAAGGAAAATTTGGAAAACCCTGATCTAAAGTAATATGCGTAAACTGGTGGAAAAGAAATTATGTGGATAAGGAAACTTAATAAATAAGGGCGGAAAACCAGCGGCCTTGGAGATTGTAAAATGCGGCCTTCTGAATGGTTTTTAATTGTGGAACCGACAATACAGATTTGAAATTCAGAGTAATTTTTGTCCGGAAATCAGGAAGTTAGTTTGAATAAATTAGAGATTATAAAAAAATAAAGCGCAGGGAAAAATAATTTACATAAATGCGGCAAGGTCATGACATGTAAGATGAAAATGTCACTTAACAATTAAGGACGGGAAACCAGCGGCTTTTAATAGTGAAACCGATCTAATTATAAAGATTTAAAATTCCGATCGAAAATCGGGAAGTCAGTTTGGATAAATTAGATCATTAAAAACTAAAGTGTACCGAAAATTACTTTACATGAATCCGGCAAGGTCATGTAAGAAAAAAATTATGCGTCCTTCCAACATTAAAAAGGTTCTTTTCCCTTGAGTAGTATTAATAAAAAGGTCAATAGGTTGTTCTACAATCACCCGGTATGTGTATGCAGTAGAGGTCTGCACGGGCCGGGTTCGGGCGGGTAAGCGCAATTGAGACTCGGGCTCGGATAAGGAATTTATAATTCAAAAAAAATTTCAGACTGTGTTCGTGTCATAAGTCAGCCATGATGATTTTAATTATTACCAGTTCTATAGAGAATCGTAAATTGTTGTAAATTCGTAAAAAACGAGTTTTTTTCGGGCTGTGGAGTATAAATCCGGGCTTCGGGTCGGGTTCAGGTAACAAGTGAGGTATTAGATTCGGGCCCAGGCCATGTCGGGCCTGAGTTTTTCGGGCTCGGACCGGGTAATTTTGTGAAATTTAGGCCCGTGCAAACCTCTAGTATGCAGGCTTTTTTTTCAAATATGTTACGGCGAATGGCTAATATGTTCTTTGATACTAAATTCTATGCCTTATATGGTGTACAAATCTATACCACTTACGATGGTTGAAGGTATGTTAATTTGCATGTTACGCTATGAAACTGTTTGCCACCCCTGCTATTTGGTATATAATTCGGCTGTAATTAAGCATTTACCTCAGAAAATTATATCTAGATCGTAGATAAAATCTTTATTCTGTCATCAAATGTTTGCCGCTAAGTATATTTTATCACATCTTAAAGTCATATTTCATCATTTTAAATAACTGAATCAGATATAAAAGGCTGTTTTAAAATTGTACGTGAGATAAGATAAAATAAGATAAAAAATAAATTTATTTTAAATGTATTTAGGAAAAAGGTTGATTTATATCTTAAGAGTGACAAATAATAATTGTGTTGTTTAGGTATCATGGCAAAATCTCCACTTTTCAGAAAATGAGATAAATTGAAAAATATGTAAGTGTAACTAAAATCAATGAATTTAACAAATTGTGTTAAGTAGAAAAAAATACTGTAGGCATTTTTCATGGAAAATATAGACCAGTGTTTCACAACCTCATGTGTGCCATGTCCCAATTTGACTTCTTAAAAATCTCCATGTCCCCCGTTATAAAGTTACCTAACTAATTCTGAAAAAAAATCGACAACACAAGACTTAATGACAAACAAAAGGTTTCATTAGATCCTAACACATTAAACGTATCAGAAATTGATGAAAGCGATTTATGTCCAGTCTCTCATAAAAGTCCCCATATGTAAAAAAATAACGATGATTTTTTTGTATCCAAGTCCGCTCCCAATGAGGAGCATATGGTCTCCTAATCTCAGCAGATTTTTTTCTACTGTTTGTTACTCAGTCGCTCAACCTCTCTTATTCATAAGGCTAGGAAAGGACTAGTGGTTAGCTAATCGCTCTCAATACACCCAATTTTTAAAGGATCGGATAGGGTGGGAGGAAATTTTTAGAAATCACAAACACCCATGCCTTTGAACAGAAATCGATAAATCGATCGATAAAATGCTGTTCATACTGGGATTCGAACCCGTGAAGTCCGGCACGGAAGTCCAACACGCTAACCGCTGCTCCATAAGACCCGACAAACGATGAATAGTATAATTTTTTCTTAATTAAAATACAAATTATAAATAGTACTTTGTGTTATTTAACTTATTGGGTCTTCGTTGTTACCTTTTTTACACGGTTTTTTTGTAAAACGTATCTACCGTGTAAAAAAAGAATTGAGTGTATAACGAAGCTCGGTAGATTATTAATACACTAACACACGGCACGATAATTTAAACATGTCGGCGAGAGACGTGTCCTTTATATCATTATAAATTTAAAATTTAATTATACTTACACAAATGAAGTGCTAAAAACAACTCAAAACATTTTATTGCAATGTTACCACTGTAGTTTGTATAGCGGTCGCAAACCAGTTTGACTTGAATATTAAACACCACCGGGAAGTTTGCACTGCAGCGTTGATTAAATTAGATCTACGTTTATGCAGAATATTTTGTGCACCATATCACACAGTGAAAGATGTTCCAATCGGGAATACTTTAAATCACATTTTAACTAAACGTAGAAAGACTAAACTTGATATTTTAACGATTCAACTCGTAATTGAGATATATATTAGCCCGACAAACATGTATTTAATTAGTATAAAATAGTAATAACAAATATTCAGGCAGGGTTTCCCAAACATTTTATGGAATGGAACACTTTGCAAGTCCGGAGCGTTCAGCGTATAAATCCATTCCAATTTTTTCGGAACACCTACTCTGGCTCCGCGCAACACCAGTGTTCCGCGGACCATAGTTTGGGAAACTCTGGACTAGGGCATCCAATTAACCGTCAAAACAGGTAACCGGTTATCGGTTTTTTTATGATATCGATGTTTTACTGAATAAAATAGAAGGTCTCTATTTGAGTACGTCACTAGCGCCCTGTTCATTTTTACAGATAGAATGTATAAACACTTCTCCGACGGTGCTAAAAAATATTTCCGACATGTTGCTGGCCTTTTAGGAACCAAGTGAAAATCATGTTTTTTAAAAATACGGGTTTTTACCGTCCATCAAAGGGCGGTAAGTGTTAAAACATGTTTTTTCAATTAGTTCTTTAAGGGCCAGCAAACAACATATCGGAAATATTTTTTGGTACCGTAGGGGAAGTATTAAGCTAGATTATATTAATTCATTTTTTTTTGAAAATAAGCAATTTAATAATCTGACCTTACTTTACTTTACTGAATTTTTTTAACATGACAATTGTGTGACTCTTTCCAGTGAATATATGTAATTCATACTTAAAGCTATGCTCACAGACAGACACTACTGTGCTGAGTTCCATACTCATTTAATATTTAAATGTTAAATAGGTGTCGCTGTAGACTGCTACAATGCTTAATGAAGAATTTTTGTCGTTGTTTTTAGTGTCGTCCTGTTTCGTAATCTGTTATTTGTTTATTTTTTGTTTCTAGGAATCGTGCTAAAACAGTTAATCCAAGTAAAAATGTAATAAATTTGAATCGTTCAAAATATTCAGATTTTGTCACTAACGACCCGGGTTTCGCCTTTCGGCGCTGAAAGGCGAAACCCGGGTCGTTACTGACAAAATCTGTGTGAATGTACATAATTTGAGCGATTCAAATTTAATATTGAAATTCCACCAATCACCTTCATTTGAAATCTTAAATTAAAAAATGTAGTATTCGTTCTTTCGGTGGACCTTGTAAAAAATAAATTGGGAGTATATAAATTAGTATACCGAAATATGTTATTTAACGATTCACTGTCAAGGTCGGAGGACTTCGTCAGATCCTTTCGTTTGTGTGCGTGGGCGTGAGTATGAATGGCGTTAGTGTTTGAATAACTAAAACGCTTCTAACCGTTCGAGTCTGGGATTGTCCAACAACTGAGGTACTCACTTATCAAGCGTGGGAACTCAAACGTAACGTTGGCCTATACACACAAGCGCACATTTTTAATACATTCATGAATTCATAATCGTTTCAAAATGACATCAAAGATATTGTGATACCCGAAAATATCTTCATTACGTACACATGTGCATAACTATGAGTAAACTATCGTACCTTGACACGGTATTCCACACATGGATTCATTGTTTGGAAGTTAAATAACGAACGAATCTATTCTTCTATAAATCAAATTTAAAATAAATAGATTTATGTATATATTTTAGACGTCCTTATTAAACATGTTCAAATCATTTTGTTTTTGATGTATTTATTTTATTAATTCCGATAGGGAACTTTAATGCGATTATTTTTCACCAAAACAGTGTAAAATAAGTAATAAATTCATAAAAAGTTTTTAGAGATATCAAATGTATGCTTATTTAGGAACAAATGGTTCCCAAATGAAGATAATTCATTCCCTTTACGTGAGCAGGCTAGATGTTCTTTAAATCTGATATTAAAAGCTCTTCCCGTTTGACCAATATACCTGGCTCCACAAGAATCACAATCAATTAAATATATGCCACTTTGGTTAAGAATGTTGGTTTTATCTTTAGAATTTACTAAAATGCGTTGTAAGTTAAAAGAATTGCTGGATTAAACTCTACTGGATTAAACTCTACTGGATTTTCCAAACTCAATTTGATGACAGACATTAAGATTTATTTATTATATACACTAATTGTTGGTTTTTACTTTGGTAATGATAATTCATACCTAATTGGTTTTTGTCATAATAGTTTCATTGCTAAGTGGTCTTCAACTTTTTATTTATAGTTTATTTTCCTTGTATTTTACTTCAATTCTTTTGCTAGGTTGTAATACCAATTGTTTGTCATACCTTGTTTTTATCACTTAACTTTTGTATAAATATCACTGTTTTATTGTTTTTCTTATCAGTTGACAATGCTCATCATGAGCGAAACCGGTCCTGATCTAATAAATTTTATGTGGAAAAAGTACTAAAAATGTTTTGTTATTTTTATTATAATGCCATTCCACCAAATATTGACAGTGAACACCTTAAAAGTGATTAATAAATTCATATTGAAGATTGCTTCCCAAAATTAAAAAAAAAGTGTTCTTTGAAACATTGTGGTATAGAAAATCGCTTAATAAGTAATAATGAAGACTCGATAAGTAAATTTTATTACACAAAACATTTTTCATAATTTGTATTTTGACTAAGAAAATTTTCTCTGCATTACTAATTGAGTATATACAGAGACTTTTAAGAAGGACTGGACATAAATCGCTATGATCTCTAAAAATGTTGATACTGGACGCATCGCCTCATTCATAATGATATTGCATAGCGTGATGTGTTTCGATTTAAGACCATATGATTTAGGGTTCATATTTTGGCAACAATTGATCTTGTGATATCATTTTTACTCTTGAATATTTCAAGGTATCTGGTTCTCGTAAAAAAACTTAAGTTGAAACGCAATTTGAAGAGTCCACATGCAATGCATTAGAAGTGGACATTAAATTAGAAAAAAGCTTCATACCAACATAATGTGCAATTCCATTTAATGTGTTCTTGAAAACGATTTCTGCACGTCATTTTTCAATGACTAAGTTCGCACGTTCCGACTTATTTCTATGGAAAATCTCAATCAAAATGAATTTGTTCAAGGCATTAATATTCAATTTTATGAGCGATTAGCTTCGAAAACATTTCGAGATTGAAAAGCGTCACGTCTTTTACGGATGATGCTTGCATTATTAAACAACGAACACTTTGCACTATGCCAAAACGCTCTTTTTTATATACGTGTACATTTTTTTGCAAAAAAATCAAGGCATACATGAAGTATGGCGGATAAAATGAGAGATGTAAACAATGCTTGTTGAGATTAAATCAGTACAGCATTATTCAAAGCGATTTATAAAGCCTTTCTTGGTGTAATACTGTTGTCTTAAACAGTTATGGGATGCGAACATTGTGAATAGTTTTATTTCTAATGAATACCACATCTTTATTATTTCCGATCATACTTAAAATAATAATATTTTTATTACTTGCAAACGTCTGCGACTAATAATGAATGCCAAACTAATGATAAAAGTTAGTTGTCAAGAGATGATGGAGAAAAGTTCTATAAAAGTCCAAAACGAACGACGATTCATAGGAGTTCACGGTAAATTTGTTGCAGAAAATTGATCTTGCACAGAGAATTCAAGGTAAAGGGATGTTAATATTTTCTAATTATTTTACAAATGTTAACAAAAAATGATTCACACTATTCCCCTTAACTACAATAATATGTTTGCCCTCAGTGTAATACTTCGATTGTCTTTCGCATAATTTAAACATAAATCAATTGCGGTTTCATTTAAAAGTTGGATCTTTGAAACAGTGATTTAGTCGTAAACTATATTTGTATATGAGAAGATATAATCCAAGTAGCTATCAATAGCTTTTAACTTAGTGATAATAATTATATTATATATATATATGATACAACTATTTAACAAGCGTCAGTTAAAGTTCATCCATCCATTTGAATGCCTGAAGATGCTGTGTATAAAATGTTCAATATAAGAACGATCCCAACTTCATATTATAACAGTCAAGGCGTCAGATATGTTGAACCACGCGAAGGTGAGAAAAGATAACGCAAACATCCATGCCCAAGATCTCTTGCCGTGACTACAGCCTAGCCAGACCCATCTAACTGGCTTGCCTAGGCTAGAGAATTCACTATAAGACTAATGAGGTCGAATTTTTGTTGGGTCACTGAAATATACGATTAACAATCGCTTGGTCTTAACCTTCTCACCGCGTATGACCGCTATCCATGTTCTAGCGAACATGCCCTCAGCGCGCGTGACACGTATTGATGTCATGGAATTCAAACCCTATATAAGAGCTATCTATTGTGTTAAAATTGTATAACTTGGTTGAAAATATTACTAAATGTATATTTTACCAAATTCAATAGATGAAATTAGACAAAAAAGTTTCAATATAGGCTAAAATAATTTATTTATGGAACACGCCGTGAACATACGTCACCAATGCAAGATTTTGGAAAGTGTAAATAACCGATCGAGTGCGGGTGAAATTGAAATTGTTCCGAGAATTTAATATTACAAGCATATGGTATGGTGGTGGCACAGTGTTCTCGGACGCACGTGGCGGTATTTTGCAATATGGCGACGTCACGCCGCAATTGTATGAAGAATGATTATTGTTGAATTAAACCGAAAATACAAAAAATATATTGTATTTTATTATTGAAAAAGTTACTTTGGGTGGCAATTAACATATTTGATTAGTTGAAAAAATATTACAACCTATATTTATAGTCGAAAACGTGATAACAAAATCCGCAAAAAGCAGCCGCGTATAGGGCATGCTCGCTAAATTTGGTGACGCGGGCTTAGGGTTAAAGTCTCCGCTATTTTTCATGCAACAATAGTGTCGTCATCAGTTGATAATAAATCTGTCTTGCCAAGAAACTTGTCGTTAATTTTATTGTACAATTTTCGTGTGAACTGCTAACACTTCACACACCATGGGGAGCGAACGGATGCGGTCCAAAACGCTTATTTTTAACGTTAATTATTTTGCATTATCCAAAATAGCACATGACTTAATTGCCATTTTAGTGTGATTTATTGCCCGTGACTGGCTGTTTTATTCGGCCGTAAATAATGAGAGCGGCTTCTTGGCTGCATTTTTATGTTATGTAGATTGTGGATGCAGCGCAAGAGTGTAGCCACAACTACTTGCATATCCGGTGCAACGTGAATACTGTTACATACACGTGTGGAGTTTTTGGAGTGACTTAATGAAAACATAATATTATACATATACATTGAAACCCCGATTCTACGTTGTCCAAGGGAACGTAATAAAACAACGAATAATGCGGGAAATCTTCAAATAATACCAAAAAAATGTTTAATTTTACACTTTAGAATTTCGACTGACGGTGCTTGATTGAATTTTAATATCAAATTTGAATTATTTTAATTTTGTACTCTTCCATAAGTTTTGTCCATAACGACTCGGGTTTGGCCTTTCGGCATCTTGAGGTTTTATCAAGTGCATGAATGCACTTGAACTGACGGGCAGCAAACGGTTTGTATTGTTTATATACAAACATAAAAGTGAATTGCACAGTATAATTACGGAAGAGAACAAAATCAAAATAATTCTAATTCAAATTCATTTTTTGTGGTCTGGCAATTACATTTTGACAAGACATCCTTTAAATTCGCGTAATTTTCTAAGTAAGCTTTTTTTGCTGTATCGAATCGTTTTTCTGCTAGATTTTTTCAACGCCTTGAATTGTTTTCAATTTTTCAGCTAGAGTTGTAATTTTTTCTTCATTTAGGCGTTTTAATGTTTTAGTTTTGACTTTCGAGTTAATAAAATACGCGAAACCATATAGGTACGATGTAAGACTATTTATGAGAGAAAAAAGACATATTCAACGAAACCAGTCAATCGGGATAATAATTGAGATGGGACTTAAATATTTTGACGATAGATCGAGGAAAACGGTAAATCGGGGAACGATTAATGTGGGATTATTTTACATTGTTCATATGGGTGCTAGGCTGGGACTTAGTTGACTTAGGGACGGGTTATTAGTCCAGAATGTTTGAGGTTAGTGAAATTGGTTCTGATCATCAAATAAAATTGTGGAAAAAGTGTTATCTCTCTGGCGTGCGCTGATAAATATATAGAGAGACGTGTATGTAAGTAAGGAATTAATTTAATCGTAGAACAATTTTCGATGATTGTTATGATTTTGTTTCGAGTTCATTGATCTATCAGTTTAGATTATAAACTTTAAAATAGGCAGGTGACTTCTTCGTGTGGGGCTTGATCCCTTTCACTTTGACTGCGAAAATCTGTCTCGGTGTGGCACAGCTGCACGAAGACGTTCTCAAAGCGCGGGCGAGGTTGTGAATGACTTTGCGGTAGGTCAGTCACCTAAACGTCAACAGCCGTGTGTAATGGGCAAACCCTTATAACTACAGACAGTAATATTTCATTTTTTAATTCAATGAATGTTTTAACTTGTTTTGTAGATGACTTTTGAAATACACTCCCTCATAAATCAAGTGGCAACATATTGAAATCAAGTAGATTAGACCCGTTGAGTTTTAATGTAGAATAAGATGTCTGATTTGTTTATTGAGTTGGTAGAATTCCATTGCAATAACGTGAACAAATATCAAAGCATTTTAGTTCTACAAATATTATTTTATAAACCGGCCCGAAATCGGCAAAAATCGAAAGCGCCATTTAATATTAATATCAAAATTACAGAAGAAAGTTGTTTTTTTACTTCCTCTCGTAATAACTTCGTAAAAGAAACTTTTATTTACCTGATTTAAACCACATTTAAAGAATTAATTTTGGGCAATTATTACGTGAGGAAGTTAATAAAACTTTTAGTTATGAATATACCAATCAATATGCGACAAAAATCTTTTAAAGTTGAAGAAACAACTACCTAAGTGAAGTTAAGAACTGTATATCTAAATGACGTGATCATAGCGAAAACTGTATTTAAACTCTATTTGCTATGAAGTAATCGTTCAATGATAAGAACCAAGGCGCAGATGTTTCTAGAGCAGCTGTTTTTGTTATGAAACTATAATAGTATTTGAATCAAACGTTTTTTAAAAGAAGTTCTACCATTTATACAATTTTATTTCGGATGCGTTCTTTTGGAATATTTCTAACAATGGCATTGTTGAAAATACTTTATAAAAGAAAATATGTGAGTATTTTTTTAAACTGTAGACTTCAAATGGAGTTTATAGAACACTTTGTTATTCTATTGTAAAAATTAATCTCATGCGTATTGCCGAAATATATAGGAAGCTCTTATTTGAGTTTGCGGTCCACATTAAATTTGATGTAAACGACTATGATGACATCATCATAAAAATGCCGGAAGGATTACGTCATTTTTTAAATTAGTAGATATAAACGTCTGCAAACAATGTAGGTAGAAGTTTTTACATTTAACAATTTCGAATACTAGGTGCTCTTGTTAATGTGCCGATTAGAAGATTAGTTGATTGAAATTCCGGTGTTTTGTTGTTTCTATGTCGGAGTTCGGAAAAACTCCCTATCTCATAAAAACTGACTTATCAAAGTGTATTAAGAAATTTCTTCAATATTTGAGATTATTTTCCGTTTTTTACACTGAAATTCGTAGTCAGAATATTTTTTTCTACGATTTAATTTTTCATAATAAATACATTATTTGTTGAATTGGCATTAACTTGGTAGAACTCCATTGTAATACGGTTAAAAAAAGGTATAGTTCTGATGATGGCATTCACCGAAATAGTTATAAACTGATATATTTTTTTTGTAGGACTAAATACTTAATACAACTACAGATTATAAATTATTGGCATTATGCACATAAAATTGTTATCTTAGTTTTTTCAGTTTCATTAAAATCGATTTTGAAACATTATTTTCGTCTTAAATTCCCACGTATAATAAATATGCTTAAATTTGAAGTGCAATTTCGATGTCAAATGTTGAAACTCGTCTCAGTGGCTATTGAAGAGCTTTTTTTTAACACATTAGGAGAATAACAAATCAATTTTTACTACTCATTACAGTACGACTTATCAGTAATATAATGTCTGGTACTAATCATGAACGGCATAATTCTCATTTTGGCTTCGTATAAGCCGAAAGACACACTTAGACAAGTGAATTAGTATTCACACGACCAAACTACAACATACAATTTAGGTATGTCTATTTGTAAGAGAAAGTCAATTGGGTTAAGCAACTGGTAACATGCACACATCGTCAAATACTACAGATAATAATTAAATAATAGTGAACAGTAACATGTATTAAATTTTACTAACTTACTCGCTCTGCCCTATCTGACTCTGCAAACAATCAATGGTGTTAAATCGAACAGTTTGGTAAACTTACCAAAATATGGGGTTGACCGTCATCATCCAGCCAAGACAGTAGTGCGTCATTTCCGAACGCCAAAGCGACATGCCCTTCCGCACGAGCTTCCGCCCTGAATACAATTGCGCCCCCGTTGATTCGCCATCGAAGTGCCACTTCGCCATCGGATCCAAGCCACTCGGTGCTGCCCCAATTAGACTTCTCTACGTTCACATAACCAGAATTTACGACAGCGCGTTTCGGCCTGACCACTTTACCAAACTTATTCACGTTAACGTCGACCTTTTTTAGACTCTTCCTCTTTTCTTTTCTTAAAGACTGTCGAATATTTTCGTTCAAAGATGACTGGACCACTTTTTTCAAATCAGCTCGATCATTAAAATCGATTGCAGGGGAATTCGTCTGTTGTGTTTTCGTTGCGGTGTTTTTGTCAGTAGTTGTTTTTTCAGCGGCCAATCCACTCCATACCATGTCACTCATCTCGAGTCGTTCTGCATGAGCGAGTCGATTATTTTGATGCCTCTTTGTAGAATCGTTGTCCGCGTTGAAATATCGTTGAGGCGTAGAGCGCAAATGGTTTTTTTCTTCATCGCCGTCGCTGGAAGCATCGCTGTCATTTGTTTTCGGCGATTCAAATGCGAGATGCTGGCGTTGTGCACCACCCAACGTGCGTTGTATATCGTTCAATTGTTCGGGGCGTTCGTTGGATATTCGGTGAGATTCGCGAGTCAATTTTGCCTCGCTAACTATCACTGTTAGAAGAACAGCGAGCAAAGGCAAGGTGAGTGCACCTGCCGTCGAAGAAGACAACATCATCGCGACTCTGCGATGACGTGCTTAGAGATATTCACTGTTTCACTGTTGTTCCAGCTAAGCGCTCTGCGAGTCGATTCGGTGTGGGATTTCAATTATCTCAGCCCAGCTGATGTCGCATCCGACCTGAAAACAAATCATTTTCAATTAGTTGTGGGTCTTTGTTAGTTCTTCAAACAAACTACAGATTTTATGTTAATTAAGTGATTGGAATTCTGATACGACTTAATTAAATATCCGTAACCCAACGTTCATTAAATAATTGTTTTACCGGAGAAAATTACACGCATTAAAAAAATAAACTGACTTAAAATTCGATAACATAATATATTTAAAACAAATAAAATCACTTCAGTATCCGAATAACTTTGATATAAATCATGTTTTCTTTGAATACATTTGAACCTTTCAAATTTTGTAAACTCCTACACAATTCGTCACTAACGACCTGGGTTTCGCTTTCTTCAGGCGTTCTAGTACACAGACGATTGGTATATAGTTGTATCGTATATTTATAAGAATACAATTTACTATGACTAAGATAAAAGCTATTGATGGCGACCTCGATTAATTTTACTAATGAGTTTATTTTAACGAAGTTCAATTAATTAGATAAGTAATAAAACGAAAACGTCTGTGGTGTAAAAAAAGGTGAACGATTCAAATCTAATATGTAAATTTCGCCAAGCACCTTTAGTCGAAATGTTTTTTTTTGTTTGTTTATTATGCCAGTTAAATATTGTTCTATACTCCATCGAGTTGTTATTATGTTATCACAAAGTCTGAGTATACAAAAAAAAATATCCAATTTAGAATTGATAACATAGACACATACAGATAATATAAAAAATAAACACGAAAAAATCCATCATCAAATGGTATACAATATACATACAAACATTAAGTGTTCGATGACACGTGAATCCGTGATACTTCTGAATACTTTATCTTTTAGGAAATCTGTGCATTAGCATATATATCAGATACCATTAACTGGTTTGATAAAATAAGGGAATACGTTGCAAAACAAAGAAATTGGCAATAATATTTTTTAAGGAAGTAGTCGACAGTTAGATTATTCTAGAGATCTTGATTATATATATTGGTGTTTGCAAGTTTTTTTCATAAAACGCTATTATTCAAATAGAAGAGGCCATATATTTTTGATAATATCGTACAGTAGAACTGACATTCAGGACGTAGCCACTCATCGACAGCGGAATGTTTTAATAAAACATTATATTATTAAAATAAAAAGCACATTTATAATCAATACAAAGATATTACAATAATTTTTAAATTAGTAGAATCAATGCTAATTGGTTAATTTTTTTATCGTCGTTGAAAATACTTGTTATGAGTGAATCTATATTGAATATTTATTTATCTACCTGTCCTAAACAATGTATTTGTGTTTTCTCAGACGATTGAACTTAAAAAAAGGAACGTTTTAATGTAAATAATTTGGTACAAGTTTGCTTTGAGATTACAATGTTGTTTTTTTCTGTTGCCAGAAATGGCGCGGCATATAATTCAATTTATTGTCTAAAGCTGTAGGAATCATAAAATATATTATAATTTAACCAATCTGTCTGCTGTATTGGCATAAATTGTGACTATAAAAATAAATAAAATTGTTAATATAATATAAAGAAAAGGCGCTTGTCTATTTTATTTTTAATACGATGAGCTACCGCTTGAAGCTTTTTTAGATTAATTCAAATGCAAACTGCTTCCAAACTCGTTCAGAATTTTTATTATCACGATGGAACGTAAAAATAAAATGATTGATTGAAGCAATAAAATACTCAAACAGGATACCGGCTGTAATTAAATATTCTATTACGAACATATTCAACTTTATTTTAGGCCTAGAAACTATAATTTATTTTTATTAACGTAGGTGATGGTATTCGGAGGAAAAATACAAGCGTCAAACGAGTGGTTTTGGTTTTCGGTATTGATGTAGGAACAATACAGAAAAGTGATTAGCAACCTATAAGTTCAGCTTATAAATGGATTTTAATTGTTATCTAAACTAGCATATCTAAATTTCAGAAGCTTATGATAAACATATCCGAAAATTTCAATAGAAGCCGAGCTAGGGTTGAATTGTTTCAGCGATATTTAAAAATATCCCTTGAATTCGGACGCCCTGTGCACAAAGGATAGCGAGCGTCAACCTTCAAAATGCGATGCGTACAAATTTCAATATTTGCGGCAAACAATATTTTAATGATTTAAGCAAAAAATTGTTTGCTTTAAATAATAATTATTTTTCTATTGTTTTCTATCTTTAATTAAAAACCAAACGTTTATTATCCGATAAAACATACAACGAAATAAATATCTTCTTCTTTGGCCATGTTCGCTCCCTATGTGGAGCATATGGCCGCCACGCGGCACCTCCATGTTTCCCTGTCTCCCGCCAATAGCTTTGCTTCCTCCCATGACATGCCAGCATCCCTCAGTTCCGCCGAGTACATCCTATGGATAGTACCCGACGGACGTCCAGGACGCCGGAATCCCACCGGTCGAAAGAAGAGGCAGGCAGGATTGAGGCTTTGCGGAGGCATCCGCAGCACGTGACCCAGCCAGTTCCAACGTCTCTCCATAACCACTGACGTGACGGGACGCTGTCTTGTACGCTCCCTTATCTCTGAATTCCTCACAAAATCAAACCACCTCACCCCCATTATCCGACGCAAGCATCTGTTCTCGAAGCTCAGTATACGAAAATAAATATAAGTAAAATAAAATCAGATTTGAAATATGCTAATATAAATATATCGCTAATTATTCGCTCCTAATGTGGAGCATATGAACTCTCTTATAGATTTTATCTTAAGGTAAGTGTTTCTCCGAGAACTGCTTGTTGCTCAGTTGCACAAAAACTCTTTTTTTAAAGAGAGTAAAGCTATAATGATATGACTATGACTGGACTAGTGGTAAGCTTTGAGCAGAAATCCATCAATCAAATTATAAAAAATGTCCATATTCGGATTCGAGCCTATGACCTCCGTAGCCGAAGGCAAGGAAGTTGCGAGTTGACAAAATGTGTTAATATCGATTTTTGTAGCTAACCGCCTCAATTAACATTGAAGTTAGAAATCGACAAGTAAGTCTAAAGTCGCCCGCTGTGGTCTAGTTGGTTAGAGCTTGCTCTACCAATCAGGTGGGTCTGGGTTCGATTTCCGGTAAGATCAATGTCAAATTGGATTTTTTTCAATTTTAATTTGAGATCTAAGACATGGGTGTTTGTGAAGTCAATTCGCCTTGAGTTAATCTCATGTGACTTTCAAACAATTCCCATAGAGTATATCTCGTATGATCTTTCAACTTCGTAAGCTTTAAAGAAATACAATAAATTTTACAATATATTACCAATATCATCAATTTTTTACACAAATTGAAAAATCGCGACTCGTTAATGTTTCCTCACACATATTATTCATCTGGCAGAATCTTTTACCAATATATTAAATGCATATTATAAAGGTTTTAGATCATAGGTTCCCAACCTTGTTCGGGTGGCGACCCTTTTTATAAAAGCCATGTGACTATGGCACCCCCGAGGAATTTGAAATCCTCGATTTGCTATACTTTTCCCCCGGATTGTCTCCGAAACTCCTTTTGTTGCTAACATCCAAAATCGAAAAAATTTGGCGACCCCCCAGACAACTCTTCCGAACCCTAGGTTGGGAACCCGTGTTTTAGATGGAAGACGGAAATAACAAACTTATGATATTAATGATACTGTTTGATAACAAACACCATGTGCAAGTACATGATCAACAACTTTGGATGGTTTTATTCATTTATAAATTGCTAATAACGTAGACACCACTCCTTAGATTTAAAATCGGGGCTTCAATTTTAAAAAAAGTTATTGTGTTAATTATCACTTTTTTCACATTTTCTAGGGTAGCTGAAAAGTTGGCAATGGGCCATAACTAATGTAAGGAAATAACTCATAAACGAATACATTCTGTGATGGAATTTTATGTGAAATAAAATAAAAATGAGCCCGAATATGACAGGAAGCCATATGTGAACCGGTCGTTCCAAGACTATAAAAATAACATTTCCTGTTTCCGCGGCGCGAGAGATATTGCACTATGTTCTGCGAAAAAAATGGCGCACATTTTTGATGGGCTAAAAGCTGCTCGCAATAAAAATAATTTTTCGCTTTGAAGTTTGCTTATTCGACGATACGTAATGGTTACTTATTTGTGAGAAGACTGTATCGTGTATGGTTCACAACGAATGATCACTGGTGGCACGCAGCGTTGTAAAACAATTACCGTTGAAAAATAGGAAGATTAGAATATTTCTGTTATTGATTCGATATACCCCGAGCTATTTGTTATACATATACAATAATTATTATCTTCAGGCAGGGGTGGGCTGGAGGCACTTATTGCATTTTACTAAGGCCGGCGAGCCCCTTGCTAATTTAAGAGAAAACAATATTCTTACATCAAACTAGTATATAACTCCAATTTCTAACTTATATGTTATCTACGACAGCTTCAGTATACACAGTAGTACATTTTTAGCCATTTAGATTCATAAGTTTACGGTAAATTACATATTGTTACAAATTATTAAGTGTATTAAGTATTCGACTGAGGGTGCTTGATGGAATTTCAATATCAAATTTGAATTGTTTGAATTTTGTACTTTTCCATGAGTTTTGTCTGTAACGATCCGGGTTTCGTAGTTTCTATTGACTCTATTGACTCGCTCGCTCATTTCACTCGTCGGCTCACTAGGCCAAATACTGTACTTTGCGTTGAGATTGTTTTTTATTCGGCCAAGTTTTCTATCTCGGCAGGTGAGTGTAAAAGCCAGTTTTAGAGAGCGATGGGTAATATGATTATACCACCAAAGAAAGAAATATAATAAAAGATTGTGTACTCTTTTTATCGTAACATTTAATTTAGGCCTGTAAGAGACTAATCCAGGGGTGAGGAACCGTTTCTTCTCTAAAGGCCGCATTCATTTTTCTGATTCGACATAAGGCCGCAGTAAACATTGACTAGGGAATCTTTGGCCGGAAACAGGACTTTACGGTCAGAATATGTCAGGAATTTACATAAATTTATAGAATTACAGAATTTACAGAGTAGCCAAAAGGCCGCAGGTTCCCCACACCTGGACTAAACTGTCGACTCAACTATGTAGTTTTGCTCCCATCGCTACTTGCTTAAATTTCATTGCAGCGTTAAAATCCATCAAATGATTGGAATGAATATATACAAATAAATTAACTCGGAAGATGCCCTTTGGTTTTTGTGTTAACGTCTAGTTTCTAATATTATTTTGTTATTGCAGCAGACTACTTAGCCAACCGGCCTATTGTAGGTCGAACTGACTTGACAATTTCATATCTTTCTTTATTTTACCAGCACTTCATAGTATACTGCTACGTACTGGTCAATCTATTAGTAACCTAGTATGTTAGTCAACTACCCAAGCTTGTAAGTGATAAACTATAATTTGTATTACCAGAGGCAAAAAGATAAATAATATATGAACATTGATATCGTGAATATGAGTATAGATCAAAAGTTATTATAAATATTAACGGAAGTAAATATATAAATTGGACATGCATTTCTTTTTAGTATGGCGAATTTTTATTATGGTTTTAAGTGAGTATCGATCTATTTTATTATACTATTTATATAATACTATGTGCTCATTGGATACACTTTTTTTTTTTTAAATTGGATGATATATCTTGCTTAAGGAATCTTTCACTAAAAAAACTAGACCGGAACTTGTAAAAAACGTTTTCAATAATTCGCAATTATTATTTATGAAGACCTACTTTAAGATTGATTAAATTTTGAGTACAATCATTTCATATATCTGAGTATTACAATGGTTAATAATTGAGATAAAAGTATATGTCTTGACAAAAAAAATGTAACAATATGTACTGCTTAAAAATACAACAGTTATAAGAATATATTCGTAACGGCAAGTGGTGTGTTGTTGCTTTTGTGGAATATTTCATAAATCTAAATACAATGATAAAAGTTTTTAACCAAATGTACTTCTTTTCAATTTAACTGTATCTCTTAAATTTATTTCTTAACAAGACGGTTGTTAAATACTATTTTTTTTTATCCGCATGACCAAAACCATAAACAATTTCTTGTCTTCGATTATATGAGTCGCCAGTTGCAAGGGCTGTTTTTAATGAGTAATGATACTGCCTAGCAGTAGCTAGAGATATGTAAATTGCCAGCGACAAACTTTGAGTACTGTATTTTAGATTTTTTTCAAACGTAATTTGCGAGAAATAAATACTTAAAAACTATTATACGATTGACTTAAGTAAAATAGGACTTTAAAAATTGCACGCAAGTAACTTGGATACATGCATACCGACGACGTTAAAAAGAGGTTTCCCTGTGTATACAATCGTATTATAGTGGTACACAATCTCCCTGACATGAGGCCATCTTATCAATTTTATATAATGTTGTGTATTATTATGTCACTAGTTGTAGTGAGTAAATTTTTGAAAAATAATGGTATATTATACTATTAAATTGAATTGTTACATTTACAATATACTCCTACAAATGGGTAAAAATTTTGACTTAACACTTAGATATTTCTCTTAAGAAGATTTTTTAGTCAATTGTAATATTTTTTCAATATAATAAACTATTTTGTTTAATATATTCTAAAATCCCGGGATGTAGGTATTGCCTTTGTAAAATCGAAATCCAGGGTTCAACGAAAAGATAGAACGTGATTCCAATCCTTACTTGCAGCATCATTTTGTGTTTGTAGTAAAACTTTGCCAATAGAATAATTAAAAACGACCACAGCAGTCTGTGCGTCGAACTAAAGGGAAAGTATGCAAATTAGTTTCGCTTATAAGGGGTTAAGAAATTTTATTATTTTCACCAAAATTAATAATTTTATACAAGCATTGCGTTTACGTGGCTTATTGTAAAGACTTTATCTTGTAGATGAACTATATATTCCGTGTTAATGTTATCTATAAAATCTACATTTCAGGCAAGGTTTTATCTGATAGAAAATTTTAATTAACTTTGATTATTTCACGTATTGTGATACTAACTGTGACACGTGTTTCGCCTCTTTCAGAGGCATCTTCAGACTTACTATCGCAAAGTTTGCTTAAGTAATGAAGAAAGATTGATTCTAACATTTTAAAATTATGAAATTACAAAATAGAGTTTTGGGTTTTTTTCCTTTTAAGAGGAGCAAGGAGGGGAGTGTAGAATCGAAATAAAGCAAACAAATAATGATACTAATGAGTTGCAATCAATCAGATTGGGATTTTTCCAGAGCAAACAAATTTAATCGGTTTTATCTGCCTTATTTTTGTGACGTTTTTTAATTTTAATTTTATAATATAGTAAAACAAATGTAATAAATTACTTTAGTCTGATAAAAGTATCAAGTAATTTATGTACGAAAAAATATTCGGTTTCCAGAAAACTCATTAGATGAAACTGACCGCCGATAATTGCTTACCCGGTAAACCAAAACCATAATATCGACAACTGTCTCTATATTATCAAATCTAGAGAACCTCTGATCATTTTCTAAATAAGATTAAACAGCCGAGAGAATTAGTTTTTAGAAGAAATTTAGTTTGAGCTATATTAATAATTAAAACTTAAGAAATATACATATAGTAATTTACAATAATAAAATGCGCTTATTTTCTTCTGAAAAGTTGTATGCGAGATTATTTCATGGTTTGGGGGGTTATTTGCCCTGCGATTAGTTTTTTTTTAATTTAAACAAGATAAAAAACGAACCATTGTATATGAAAATATAACGTTGTATTTATTCCACTTAATTTTGACCATTATTGAGTAATATTTGAAAAAATATCGACTAAATTCTGTTTAATTCCTTCATGTGAGATGATTAGTATCTTGTAGATTGTTGTCTGGGTAGAAGACTTATTATGTTCAGTGATTTTGTATAGATTCAAGGGTGCGTAACTAACAAAGTTTTATACACTTACTTTTTTCACTTTATATCACTTCCGCACTTTCTTACACAATTATATGTATGAAAAATATCGTTTGAGTGGTTGCAGAAGAGTGTGATTATATGTAGGGCTTGTCGGTTTTTTTGGCAAAATTTGTGACATTCGAAAACCGGTTTTTCAACTTCGTCACCGGTTGTGCAGAATTTTCCATAAACGAGTCCATAAACAAAAAGACAGAAAATTTAGATCTTTTTTTTGATGGCTTAAAGACCATATGCCCCTCATCATCACCCAGCAAAATGGTATTTTGGATATTAGGGAATTTTGTTCCAAAACGATCAGTGGGCGCTTTGTGTTTTCTTAAATCCTATTGTCTGATGATTAACACCAAATAATATATGTATATAAATAAACAACATAAAAATAATGAACCTTTTCTCGCTATTTTATTTGAATTACCCATTTTTGGCAAAACTTCGAAAACCGGATAAAACCGGTTTCCGAACAATATTGACATTCGAAAACCGGTTTTTTCAAAACGTCGGTTTTTGTATAAGCCCTAAATATGTGTAAAAATAAAACATACATTTTGTACAAATTCATCATTTTTTTTATAATGATAAAGAAAAGTTGCTCTCTTAATCCATGTCCGCTCCCATTGTGAAGCATATGGTGTCCAAATGGAGGTACCTCGACAAAGGTTTGAAAAATGTCCACAAGAAATGCTTGTTAATGCTCAGTCAATATCTTTTTCTAAAAGAGTAGGGATATCAAGACCTTAATTAAATAGGACACGTGGTTATCTAATCGTTATCGCTACGCCTTGATATTTTAGGATTGGAAGGGTGAGAGATAATTTTTAGATCTAAAAAACACTCATGCCTTCTAAAAAACATCTAAAAAATGCTGTTTGTACTGGTATTTGAACCCGTGTGTTCCGGCACGGAAGCCAACAGTATTAACCGCTGCACCATAGGACCCGACATATATAAACTTATAGGCATATATATATAACGATATATTGATTAAGTTTAAGCTAATTGAATAGAAAAACATTACAATAAATTTGAAGTATTTAGTTGATTAACACAAGCAGAAGAATTACCCAATATTATTTATTTTATCTACCAATTTTGACGATGGTGCGATATTTAAATATCTTTTTAAAGTATTTGATAATTAAATTATAAATGAAAAACGTTTTTATGCATATCGACCGTGGAAAGAAAAAAGGACGTAACCCACACATATCAAATTTTACAGAATGCACAAAAACGTGTTTTGATAATTTTCAGCCATCTGCAAATTATGAAATAAACACAACCTTGAAGTGCACGGAGACTTCTGAACTGGTGTTGAATCAACATAATCTAATATTAATTTAAGAAATTGTCTAGGAATAATCTTTTTTTCAGTTTTTTTTCTTGGTTTCAATTTTCACAGACCCATCTTTTTTCAAACTTAAAAGCTAAATTTAGATACTAATTTGGCATTTGCAGCTCACATCCTTTTGATAGAACGCGTATCATGTAGGATACATTGTGATTAACGTTTCCTCTAAGCTGCGCGCGCGCGCGGCCGCGCAGCAGTTGAGAAACCCCCGCGCACTCATTCCGGGTTGGCGCGCACTACAAGACAGTTGCTCAATTAATATTTGATCGGTCCGCGCAGCCTTTGAAATTTCCGCGCAGCTAACCCTTCGGCTTAGAGGGAACATTTGTGATTATCGAAAAAAAACTGTTTTGAAAAACTGTGAGTTACGTTCTTTTTCCTTTCCACAGTTGATATTAAAGAGCAATGACTGCCTTTAAATAAATTCAGCTATAAAACGAATCCTTTTATAAGTTTTAACTCGTAAATAAGTTATTTTGTTAAAATTGGTACACCTGTACTGAGGTCAAGAAACTGGAAAAATAACAAGGATAAGATTAATAATATCCTTGAAACGAAATTTATCTGAGATAAATTGTTTTTTTTTTAAACACTGACAAGTTACTATAGTTGATTTAATTGCATCCGCTAAAGCAGTTGGTTATGTCATATTATATATATTTAATGCGAGTTTATCGCACTTTTATCGTGGGCAACACCGTGAAGGAATTCACTTTTTGCACGCCGCTGCACACGGCGGCTAAAAAATAACGTACACGGATCCTCACGTGCTCATTATAATTGCATGTTTTTTAGGCCATACTATATCTATTTATAAATTATGCATGTTACAAGGAGGGATTGTATGTTGTTGCCACAACAAACAAACGTTTTACTAATTAAGACAGTGGTTTTCAAACGTTTTCGTTTCATATCGCCGCTATATATATGAAGCACATAAAGGCAGGTGTGAGCTGGAGGGCTCTCGCCCCTTGTTAAATATTACTCAGGCCGGGGAGCCTTTTGTTAAATTAAGATAATCATTATTCTCAGATATCTCGTTATAAAATCTATAAATATGCAATATATTTAAATTAAGAGAGTTGTAATGTACATTTGGGATTTCTGACGTACATTTGTCAGCTATTGATATTTAATAAAATACGATATACTGCGTACTATTAAAAACATAAGTGGATAACGTAGCATTCGATAGCTTCATTATTACGTATAATTGCACATGAGTGATAAAAAAATTCACACCTTCTCCAGAACATCACGAATTGCTATAAGATTTAGCGAGCCCCTTGTTACCGTATTGGCAGCCCACCGCTGCCTATAGGTCTGCACGGGCTTAAATTTTACAAAATCCCCGACATCCGAGCCCGACCTAGTCCGGGCCCAAATCTTATACCACACTTGTTACCCGAACCCGACCCGAAGCCCAGATTTATACTCCTCAGCCCGAATAAAGTCCGTTTTAACAAATTCACAACAAATTATGTTTCTCTTTAGAACTAATATAACTCTATAGAGCCAAATAGAAGCCCGAGGGCCAGGCCCGGGCCGTAGTAGTAGCACCGACAACTAGTAGCACCAAAGGTGTATTTTAAGTAAAATAACTAACTTAGAGTTCATTTTTCTTCACCAACTCAGGCGGTGAAAATATATCTTACAATGGATTTACAATTTCATTGTTCGGTACCAGTGAAACTACATAGTTAGGTAAATGTATAAAGTATCTTACCTAATAGTAGAAGCTATATCTTACCTAATAGTAGAAGAAGAAGAAGAAGAATAGTAGAATAATAGTAAATAGTAGAAGCAAACGCATGGACACAAAGATTACATTAGCCGAACACCTGCCAAATTTAGTTTCAATGACAGCTTAACACATAATTTCCGTAGTGACTGTTAGTGAAAATATTTGTTTAATTGTAGAAATATATATATAAATATGTTTGGATATGATTTCACTAAAACGTTAGTAAAATTGTAGTTTCGCTTAAAATACACTTTCGCTTTAAACATTGAACAACATAAATTGGTTTTTATTTCCAAAATTAAATTTTTGCATTATCACTGCTATACTAACTTTTGATGCTTTGAGCGTAAGAAGATAAATCTCGTTTGGTGGTCGACAAGAGAAATTGTTAAATCATATTTTTATATATTTACTGTCAAATTAAATTTTGAGTTTTTGAGCGTAAGTGAATAATCTTTGTTTGATAGTCGAGCAGGGAAAGGGTTAAATGATATTTTTAACTATCTCGTAGTAAGTTAAGCCCGCTGCATCCCGTCATGTATTCGTGAATGTAAATAATATTGAATTAGTGTTAATTTAATTTAGGGAATATTAAGTTTTAATCCCTCGTTGCTTGTTTCATGCGAATGGAGAAGTATTTTAACTAAATATTATTGTGATAAATTAATCAGCGAAAAAAATAATAAAACCATTCTCACTTATCCTGTTCAAGTATCGGTTCAATTTAAGCTGCAAACTTTAAAATTAATTACCGAAACAAACAAATGTGTCATCGAAATGAATTAAATTAAATAAGTCAAGAAATAATAAACGTAATTCTCGTGGAACAGGGAGTGTCAGGGGGAACATTTTGAGCACCACTGAAAGCAACTAGTTAGGAGTTATAGATAATCAACGACCTGTGAGAATTTTTTTATAACTCTAATACTTAATTACGATATAGTGCTAAATGATGGTGATAGAGGTGGAAATCTTACGGTGAATTTTATTAATACGGTACAACGCCGTTCGCTTACTATAACTAGTCCGTCGTAAAAATAATAGTAACTCAACGTTGTGCACATCACCAATCACCACCAGCTCCAGCTTCACATTTTTCTTACAGGGTGTATTCCGTAGAGTAACAACGTTAATCGTGTTCAAAGATTTGTTAGGGATGTCCCAAAAAGAAATTCCTCAAGTCTTGGTTGCATGCACTACATTGTGCAGAACGATAAGTAAAGTTGAAAATAAAAACTTCTATCTATCGGATTCAATTATTTTTCCATAAGACACGGTGAATTCCTTGAAGGCCTTATAATAAGCCTTAGATCATAGGTTCCCAACCTGTTTCGGGTGGCGACCCCTTTTTATAAAAACCATGTGACTAGGCAACCCCCCGAGGAATTCGAAATCCTCGATTTGCTATACTTTTTCGTTATTTTGTAGTTCAAATACAAAATCGAAAAAAGTTGGCGACCCCCCAGGTTGGGAACCCGTGCCTTAGATGCAACCAATTTGGCATGACCGACGGGGCCGACAGATCCAACAGATACACGCATCGTCTTGAGCAATTTTTCCCGTTCTTTATTCAAGGCTAGACATTCCCAAAAGATGTGATCAGCATCCTGAATCTAATTTAAGATTTCGACTGAAGGTGCTTGGTGGAATTTCAATATTAAATTTGAATCGTTCAAACTATGTACATTCTCACAAATTTTGTCATTAACGACCCGGGTTTCGCCTTTCGGCATCTTCAGGCATTCAAGTGCACGGATGAACTTGAACTGACGCTTAGTAAATGAAAGTTTCGTGTTTATATAAGATATAAATGCATCACTGAGCCCAGAGCCACTGCTGGCAAATGATTACGTTGATAAAATTAATAACTTTCTCGAAAGTAACAATATAGTCCAACTAAAAAAAGACCCTACAGTAAAATTTAACAAAGATGTCAAAGATGTCATTAACGGTTGTAATATTACGATCAACCCTAAAGATATATATTCTTTGTCTACACGGAATCCGTTAGCTCCCAAACTTTACGGATTACCGAAACTTCATAAACCTTCAATCCCAATTCGCCCTGTAGTGTCATACATTAATGCCCCAGCCTATAAATTATCGAAAAAAGCTAACTCCCTCATTCGTAACCATAGTGGATTCAACCCGACATATAGCGTAAAAAATTCATTAGAATTAGTTGAAAAACTTAAAAATAAAATCATTCCTTGCAATTCAAAATTAATTTCATTTGACGTGGTCAGTTTATTTACGAATGTACCAGTCAACAAATGCAAAAGGATTATCGAAGATACCTTAAATGCACGTAGAGTAAACCCAATAGTAACAAAAGAGTTATTAAATATATTAGACGTTTGCGTTGACCAGAACTATTTCCAATTTAACAATACAATTTATAAACAAACAGAAGGCCTTGCAATGGGAAACTGCCTATCACCGTTGTTAGCTGAGTTTTATATGAACTATTTAGAAGATACAATTTTTAGAAACAAAACAGAAGCCAAACCTATAGTCTATTGGTTCCGATATGTAGACGATATTCTTTGCCTGTTTAATGGAACAGATAGACAAATAACTAACTTTCATAACTTTATAAATTCATTAGATAAAAATATTAAATTCACTCTAGAATTCGGAGGCAAAAATATTAACTTTCTTGACTTAAATATTAACATTGAAAATCATTCTCACGAGTTTAAAATATTTCGGAAGCCAACCTTCTCTGACACTGTAATCCATAAAAATTCAATGCACCCATTTTCTTATAAACTAGCCGCTTTTCATTCAGAAATACATAGACTTGTGAGTGTTCCTTTAAACGAAATAAACTTTAATATCGAATTGAAAATCATCAAACAAATCGCCATAAACAATGGATACGATATGTCTCTTATAGACAATCTTTTATCAAAAAAACAAACTAAACTTGCAGAAAAAATGTTATTTAAAGGTATAGTGTCAAAGGACATAGATCATACTAGGTATTGGCGTAGAATCATTTTTTTTAGGAAATACAAGTCTTAAAATTAAAAAACAGCTAGCTGATAGTGTAAGACTTGCTTTTTACTGTAAAAACTCTTTAGGCAAATTATTAGTTAATAATAAAGATAAAATACATTACTTAAATAAATCCGGGATTTATAGATTGCAATGCTCTTGTTGTACAAAGTTTTATATCGGCAAAACAGAAAGAACACTGAACATCCGGGTTTTAGAACATATGGCAGCCTTTAGATTGAAAAAAGACACGTCTACTTTTGCTAATCACTTAATATCGGAAGGACACGTGTTCAATCAGGAACAAGGGATAAAAATGTTACACCCAAATACGGACAGTCATAAGCTCTTTTTCCAAGAAATTTTAGAAATCAACAAAGCACAGCTGCAAAATCTTCCGATTTTAAACGAAATATCAAATTTTCCCACATCTCCTCTTCTATACCCTATATAACCATAAAATCATATAATCATAAAACCTTTGCCGACAAACAAATTATATAATTCTTGAAACTGCTCACTAGTCAAATCTGTTGGCATTCCCATGGGCTTATCCTTTTTGCCAGCAGTGGCTCTGGACTCAGTGATGCATTTATATCTTATATAAACACGAAACTTTCATTTACTAAGCGTCAGTTCAAGTTCATCCGTGCACTTGAATGCCTGAAGATGCCGAAAGGCGAAACCCGGGTCGTTAATGACAAAATTTGTGAGAATGTACATAGTTTGAACGATTCAAATCCTGAATCTACATGTTAGACTATGTAATAACCGGCCAAGCTGGAAGAGCTTGACACCAAAGTAACAGTGACCAGTTAGCTCAATGGATTGAGTACAATTTAACGAGCGAGCCTCTCCAGCCCACTCCTGTAAATAAGATATTTTCCAAGCATACGAATATGAGAAAAAAATGTTTTAATCATTATTGTGTTATATTGTAGAATTCGGCTAGTCAATTTGATTTGCATAGCTAAACATAAGTCAAAAATATCTAGCTGTTTATATTAAAAAAAAACGGTGACTTATGATTTATGAATGTTGAAGATATCATTTATCATGGTGACGATATTTTCTATTAAAAAGCCAGTTATGAAGCTACCTGCCAAATCAACAGGTGAAAATATCCATCCATGACTAATCTTTCGATTGACTCACCGAAATTCGACGGAAGAATTTAAGCCAGGTTCATTCAACATTTTAAACAAACTGCCAAAAATTCTTACACAATTTTATTTAGTAGGTTGTGCGGTAGAATTTTTGTAAATAAATATTGCATATATAAAAAATAAAAAAATAAAAATTTACGATCTGGTTTAAGCATTCTATTGATAGGCGAGATTATGCATTATCTAGTAATAATAATGTTTTTCCTCTTTTATCTATGCAGTTTTGATATTTTTTACTTTTTTTTATTTTAAATATTTCACCATTTATCCTGGTTTTTTTCTGATGGTAATATTCAACCGGAAGATTTCTTCGATTTCAAACAAGCAAAACAACGAATAAAATGGTATGCACTCTATCACATATGTAAACAACGGTGGAATCAATTCGCCACGAGAAAATTAGCAAATTTGTAAAAATTTTGCTCCGGAAAACAATCCGGATAATCGAATATCCGGTTAATCGAGGTTCTACTGTATGCCAATTTAAGCTTGCTTGGGTCATTAACGTAATAGCCTACTAGTTATGTCTCTTCCTTGTACCTCACGCAGAATCAGGATTAAGTCGTTTATTGTTAGTAGAGTATTTAAAAAAAATAAACGCGATACAAAAATATGTTTTATAATTCGGTTGGTTGAAGAGTTAATTAATATAGATGTCAATTTAAGCTTGCCTGGATTGTAAGAGTAATGATCGCATAGTTACGCTTCTTTCTTGTATCTAACGTAGAAAAAGGATTATGTCATTTATTATTGCTCAGATATAAAAAAATATTATATACAATACAAATATATGTTTTATAATTCAGTCGGTTGCGGCTTAAGATATCAAAATATTTCTTGCGTTTCGTTTTAGAATCCCTGATTTAAAGCTCTGCAAGATCGACCAGAATGCTAGTGGTTATAATCATATCTTAACGATCGAAATCTCATATACTAAAGTATTTGCGGAATGCAAGAATAGACAATGGTAAAGTGTTATCTATACGTTTTAAATATACGTGTTTTGTTTCCTGATTAAAGGCTGGTAAATCGTTGCCAAGAGAAAGGCACTACTTAAATTATATATTTATATACATCTAAAAAATATGTATTGCTTTATATCTTCGACTAAAAGTTTATATTGATAATATAAATCCTAATATTCTACGAGAGAAGTCATACAATGACAATTTATAAAAGATGTATAGCAAGTATATTCGATTAGAATTTTCTTACCATTAGTCAAAAACTTAATCGGACTTGGTGTCTGATTTTTCTGACAAATATCTTTGCAAAATAAGTGAAAAAGTCCTCATATAATCCAGTTAATAGAGTATATAACAGCGGTCGGCAAACTCTTTGGACTCACGAACCACTAAATTCACAATTTTAATCCAGCGGACCACTACCTGGACTTTTGTGCTAAATATTATATATTGAAATAAAAGTGATCAAATGTGTCAAAAATTCATCTAGTTCATAAAATAATGTCAGATTTCTCTGCGGACCACCAAAAGTTTCTCGCGGACCACACTTTGCTGACCGATGGTATATAAGATATATTTTTTTTGTTGGTATGTAAGTATTTATTATTTTTAAATATACTATTGATGTGTTAATTATTAGTGTAAAATTCAAAAAAATAAAGAAGAAAAATACGGAGTATAGCCAGGAAAAAACACAGGTCACAAATTAATGTGCCCGGCGGAGCTTAATTTAAATAAGAATGAAATTATATTAGATAACGAAATGAATGCTGGTTTATGGCTATTATGATATTTGCTGATTTATGACTGATTTATTTGCTGAATTAGGCAAATAGAGTGTTGTTTTAACAGATAAAATTTAGAAATAAAAATTCATAATACCAAGATAACTTAATTAAAACTAAATCAATTGCTTAAGCCAGAGCTTCACAAACTGTGTTCCGTGGGTCCTAATTTGGTATGCTAATAAATATATGCTGCAACACTTTAAAGCATCTTTTATTTCATATTAAAAATCAAGTGTTGATAAATCTCCACTGATGTTTAAAACGTCACATATTTAGTTACAAGCTGTGATTTCGAATCACCAAGATCCTTTATTAACTATTTTTTTTATGTGACGTGTTTTAAAAATAATTAATTCAAAAATAAAAAGTGATTAAATAACATATATATTTTTTCCAATAATTTTACTATTATGAATTAATTACCCGAAAAATAAGCTGTGTTCCGGTAACATTTCCGAATTTGCTAAGTGTTCCATTGCATAATAGTTTTGGGAAACCCTGGCTTGGGCTGTTAAAAAAGGTGAAGTAGAACGAATGAATGTCTTTGAATCACAATATTTAAGAAAAATGATGACGTTGTTAAAGAAAGACAGTTATTTGAAAATGCAAATACACAATGCTTCAGTTTTAGATGTGATTTTAACTAAACGGAGATATCACATAAATCTAATAAACATTTTATTTATAATTTTAATAAAATATACAAAAAAAAACTTTCAGATATGTTTCATCATTGGCTAAAGCGTTTGAAAGGATTTAAAAAATAATAAAAAACCAACAAGGTGTTTGCACAACGTTCGAATTCTGTGGGAAAAGGAAATTACACTTTGATCGGCGATGGAACGGAAATTTCAACATTTATTTCTTGATTGGTTATTTTAAATTAAAAATTGAAGCTGCCTTGCTTGGTGTTTCGTAGAGAAAATTAATCTTATTTGAATTGATTTGTTGGAAAATCGTTTAAGATTTTCTCTTAGCGGTAACTCTTTACTAAAAAGAGTAGTTATATACTATTCATTAGAAAATCTTTATTAATTTTTCAACATTGATCAAAACTTAAAAAACATTTTACGTGAAAAGTAAGCTTTGCATAAACATAAAGAATTGTTTTCTAAGTATAATTATTCAAACTCTTTGTTTAAATAGTTATCATAAGCTTTCTGAATTTTGTGCTACTTGAATGAATTGATAAAACGTACTTATTGTCATTTCTCACATTTTAAACGGATATAATTATGTTATTAAATAATTAACCAGAAAGTACAAAAAATCATTTGAATCTTAATATGCTTTATTCACTAACTTGAAAAAAACATCTCTGTTACCAATGTGAAGCATTTTGATTGATTGTTACGCAGTTGTTCCATTTATATTGCCTTTCGAAGAGTTTTACTCTCTAGAAAGAATAGGGTAAAAGACCAAGACTTGTGGTTAGTTAAACGATCCGTTATTCTAGGATTGGATTGGTCACAAACGTTCACACATTCAAACAGAAAACGATAAATCGATTGAAAAAATGCTGTTCATACTAAGATTCGAACCCGCGAAGTCCAGCATGAAAGCCAACAACGTTGACCTCTGTGCCACGGACCCAACACACAAACTTATATTAGTGAATTTTAAACACGACCAAAAATACCGTTTGTCATCAATAATGATTTTCTTTAAACACAAAAAAGAAATTGCAAAAATGATAATTTTATTTATACATTCGTATCCCAAGATTTTCAATTTTTGGCCACCTATTTTGATATAAATTTATTTTAATTAAATGCAGTACGTAAAGTTACAAGTGTTATATTATTTCGAACCTGATCAAAATAATAATTGATTTTTTGAGATTCACTGAATCATGCCAATTAAATAATGAAATGATAACTATTAATTATATAGCATTGTTGCACCATTATAATTCACTTTAATATTATAATTTATGGATAAGCACTGCATATTACCAGTCAAATGATTCGTAACCATGCAACTTTGTATTATTATCATGATCATAGTCTTTTTTCTGTAATCCTATGTATGACTCACGTTCGCGATAATGAATTTGAAATAAAGATAACAAATTCGAGGGGCTGAAAATTACAATGCATTTGCATATAAATATATATCAATCGTGACATTAATTCACATGTGCATGATTGCACGCAGGGACGGATATATATGCCGGGAAACCGGGAGAAGTCCCGGTACGAAATTTTTGTATTTTTTTTCTGAAAAAGAGTAGAAAAACAAATATGTATTTTTAATAATAATCGGAGCTGTGGATACGGAGTCGGAGTCGGAAGAATCTTACGATCAGAAGTCAAAAATTAAATCGTTGAAAAATTTATTTGCAGTCGGAGTCATTTTTTTTCGACTCCACAGCCCTGTTAATAATTTTGCATATGATACCACTAAAGTGAGTTTACTTGAAAAATATTGAATGCGATCCAGGCGCTGTATCCAAATTACATTTTTATCGTCATCCAAGTCGTTTGGTTTTCAACTATTTGACATTTTATTTTTACGCCATCCTTCCTTTAAGCTTTTATTTCACAATTATAGCTAATTAAACTTTGAAATATTTAACAAAATGTTAATATTAATGTATTTGATGTTGTAAACGTTCAATAAATTTTTCAAAAGATGCAATTTTGTATCGAAAAAAATACGACACCCTGCTTAAACGAACTACTGGCTGCATGTTATTTTTTTAATGATAAAATTTATTACATTATAATAATAAAGAATGCTTGAATTTGAATATAAATCTCTTGATAATTTGTCTTATTATATTTACGAATTGTGTCAATAGTACAAAAAAAAGATAAATATTGAATAGTTATTTCAAGCAACAGATTATCAGTTTTATTCTTTAGTTAGAATTCATAGATATTTCAATCACTCCCAGCTATTATTGATGACGTATAAAAAAGACAACAATCTTACAACAAAATTTCGAACAAAAATAAGCTTTATATAATTAAAATGAAAGATTCTGTTGAAATAAACCACGAGGAGAACATTTGACATGATAATCATTGAGAATATACTTGCTAATGTAAATAACAAAATCTTGACCATTGATAAAAAGTCCCGGGTCTTTGCCAACGAATTCAGCCCTGATTGTATGCATAACAAACATGGTGCATTTTGTACATATTTTAAGCAGTATGGAATACGTAAATAGCAATTGTATCAGATCAAAGTCTAGACTGCAATATAACATTAAATGTGTGAGAACTGAATTTATTTGTGTGACGATTTCACCACGTAAAAGGCAATACAAATTGGATTTTTTTTTAAATTCACAATCCGATTCAAATCAATGATTTTAATCACTTTAGTTATTAAATTACCCGTTGTTGCTCGTGAATTTGCGAGCTGAATAAGTAATTAAATCTTCCATTATTCTATTGTAAATTTTTAGATCTGATAGATAATCCGTTTTTGCTGTTTTCTAGCACTAACCCACTGAACTAGTTTTACTCGTTCACCGTGCCATTGAAGAATTTTCATTAATTAATATAATATGTGCGCAAATTATAGCGTCAGAAAACCAAAACGAATCACAATAAATTTATAATGAAACTAAAAGTATTAAGATATAGGAAAAAATAATGATTTGATATACTCGTATTGATTTGATCTTCAAACAATTGAATACCATTTGTACTAATTCCACTTTTATTTAAAATGATAAGGACTGATTTTGCTCATGACGAGCATTACCATCTGAACATCAGTCGATAATGCTGATCATATTAAATAAAAGTGGAATTAGTAATAATGAGTAGTTTTTTAATATGCCTTTCCACCAAGTATTGACAGTGACAACACCATAAAAGTGACTAATTTAATAGCAATATACGAATAATGTGTCACTGAAAAGGAATTACTTATTAAAATATAATAAATTATACTACCATTATAATAAATAATTAAACGCAATCCTGAGAACTGAAGGCATTTCATATAATTAGTAAAAATGATTTATTTTTTATAAGATATAAAGGTTATTGCAAAGTAATAAATTTATAGTTATAGTTTGCCATCACATTTTTGTTATAATCCAATTAATAAATTAAGATTATTGTAAGTAGTCTGCTTATTAAAATGATGGAAACGACTCAATCGATAACACTTAGTTGTTATTTATGTAATCCGAAAATATAGAAAAGATTTTTTTTGTATGTAATTATTATATCAAAATCAATATGACGTACTTTCGATGGTTTCGGCGGTAACTTTGTGGAAGTTCATTTTAATAGAAAATTTAATTAAAGAATCGAAATAAAACAAACAGATAATGATACTAATTATACTTATGAGTTGTAATCAATCAGATTGGGATTTTTCCTTTTTAAGGGAAGCAAAGAGGGGATTATAAAATCGAAACAGTGCAAACAAATTTAATCATACTACTAATGACGTTAAGCATTACAAACTTTATCTGTTTACTTATCATTATCTGTTTGTTTTATTTCGATTCTACACCCCCCTCTTTGCTCCTCTTAAAAGGAAAAAAAACTCAAACCTCCATTTTGTAATTTTATAATTTTAAAATGTTAGAATCAGTCTTGCTTCATTAATTAAGCAAACTTTGCGATAGTAAGTCTGAAGATGCCTCTGAAAGAGGCGAAACACGTGTCACAGTTAGTAACACAATACGTGGAATAATCAAAGTTAATTTAAATTTTCTATATCAATATGACGTAACTATCCATGATTATCGATTTTAAATACGGATGATTGGAGCAATATTTCAAATTGAAATCCATATAACAATATTTTACTGAGCTAGATTCTGCTTATTCTCGAAATATTTCACGATCATAAAAGCTTTACCGTGGTTTTTCCTGTTAATTTCGAGTTTCATATTTTAATAATAATCTCAAAAGTTAAGACTAGTGAGAAAGACAAAGAGACGACACAAAAGTAATAGTCAAAATATCAACACTATTCAAAGATAAGGTAAAGAATATTTTAGCAAAAATAAACTAATATTTACTTCATTTTGTTACGCAGGTTGTATGAGAAAGCAGTGAAAGGATAAGTTTAGTGGGATAAACTTTTCAGAATAACAGATAAGTTTTCGTTGAATAAATTTTATTTAACTGTCACCTGCAGTGGAAGCGTCGTAGGTTTCTGTAAAATTGTTCAAATGATGTATTTTTAAGTGACAAAACGTTGAACATCAAAGAATGGTTTTTTTATTACAATATTGTTGATGGCCTTTTTTAAACAGAAATTATGAAATAATTTTTTTTACTAATCGTTGGTGGGATATCATTATAGTAAATATGAAAATAAATTTCTTGAAAAGATCATATCGTATCTAACTCTCGTTTTCCTTGAAGGCAAATTTTTTAAATTGCCATTATTACTTAATTTTTCATTAGAGGCTTTGGTTTATTAGTTGCGCGAAAAGTGAAAATATAAATGACTTGCGGAGAATCCATTTAGAATTGAACAATGAGTCAGTTTTTTTCATTTTACAGTAATACGATTTGATGAAATTAACCATTAATGAAGATTCAAATAAAGATAGGGAAATCCGTGCCCTCCATACCCGTACAAATAAGTTTATCGAGACTCGGGGACACAATTATTTCGGGATTGATGACTGGGTAAAAAATTAAAAATTGAAAGATTCCAAAATAATTTTCAACTCTTTTTTAAAAAATTAGCTCGCTGACAATTTCAACATTTTATCCAGGAATTAACGAATTTCCTAAAATGTGGGACCTTTATAAAAATATATCTAATATAAAAGACTTTTACCCACTAACAATTTTTTTTAATTGTCTCTAAAAAGGTTGCCGACTACTAGTATAGAGTCTTTACTAATCGTCACTGAATCCCCATTTCTGAAGTATAATTTAGATAATAATAAATTAAATAGATGTCACCATAAAGGAGATTCGTTAGGCTGACTATTGATTTTTAAAAATAAGACATTAAGTAATACTTAGTTACAAAATGGTTCTGTAAATGTAAGTTTATGTTATAAAAATATAGGTGAGTTTGTAAATCCACTAATTACAGATTAAAGCCATGTCTTATAATATTTCAAAAGCACCGATTCAAGGTTTAGCTGGTGAGGGTCCCAGGTAATGCTTTATAAAGTATCCCTAGATATAAACTTCGTATTTCAATTTCGTGCAATATTAAAAGGATCGGAGGATTATTTATCTGCTTATACCAAGGATGGCGAACCTACGGCACGCGTGCTGCCCGAAGTGGCACGTTTGAGAATTTGTATGGCACGCGAACAATTTTCAAGTTCAAATTTTTTTTCTATGTTTAAAAAATTAAAATTTTGATTAAGTAATCCGTGAATTGTAAATTTATTCTGTTTTATTAATTTTCATTTAGATCATTTAGAAAAAACACTTTTTGTTTTTTCTATTTTGTTAATTTTGTTTTTACTGCTTGGGCACGCCACACAATCGAGAAATAATATTTGAGGATTTTTGGCACTCGGACCCAAAAAGCTTCGCCATCCCTGGCTTATACGTATAAAACTCCCACGCCCCATAAAATCAATCCGGAAACCTTACGAATAATACCATAATTTAGGGTTAATATGATTTCCTGATAACTATACTTAAATTTTCTATGAAAGTTCTTAACTTTTTGAAGTTTTTCTGCCTAAATCCGACTAACACATTACATTTTTTGATTGGACGTTATTAGGTTACTTTAAGTAGGTGCTGCCAATAATTTTGAATGATAACGCCTTGTATGCAGAATTTATCTTTTTTCATAAGCTTGATTTTGCAAAATAATTTAAACTAATAAAAAAAAATCGAATATCTAAACCAGCGGTCGGCAACCTTTTTTGAGTCTGGGTAAAAGTTAAAAATATTTTTTACCATTTATTCTTTGAAAAAATCACTTTTAGAAAATAATGCATATATTTTATACATAATATGTTTGCATGATATATATGCGTAAATACTAAACGCACATATACTATTGTTATTGGTGGCTTCCTTGGTCTTCTTAAATAAGTAATTTGATAAAAAAATATTATCATAATTTCTTCTCGGGTAACCCAAAATGCGAAGTGGGTAATAGGTTGCCGACCACTGATTTAAGCGCTACTATTTTCGGTGTTAAGGTGGTTGGTCTTACTGACTGGGCACTGTTTGTGTACGAACACTAGTTAATACTAAAATTGGATAGATAGAGCCGTCTCGTGGCATGTAAGAAGAGTGCGGTGTACATAGGCGCATATGCACCGAATTACGATTTTAGCACTATTCATTGATTTTGTTATAGTTTTGAGAGGCGCTGGTGCAGGAAATCTCGAGCCGGTCCTGGTTGGAGTCATGAGTTTTACACGATGCTTTTTACTGGACATCAATCAGACCATTTCCAAATCGCTGAGTCTATCCTGTTTTATAGTTGAGGAAGATTATTTTGAATCCAGGAAAAACTGTTGTGTAAAATGGCTTATATAAAAACAAAAAAAAACGTTCGTCCCCAGAGGAAGAAACATGAAAGCAACTACGAACATTCTGCAACATATTTCATTGTATAATAAATCATAACGTTTTGCAGCAGTGTACTTCAGGTAATGCCAATAGCACCCTGTTAGCTGTCCAATTAATTTAAGAATTTTATTCAAAACAGATAAACAAAAAAAAAGAGTTACAAACTTGTGTATTTTTTTGACACTGTCTGTGTATAAACACGAATCGGTTCTGAAATAGTTGTTTTATTTTGGTTATCTTACCTGCTTCGCGAGGACCATTTCGGTTTTATTTTACTTTTTGGAAATAAAATCATCTAACATCACTCTTGGATTCCAACTATCGAAGAATCGAGAAGAATTACAGTTTGAGACATGAAAGGTGAGCGAGTTTATAATTCTAAACATACATACATACGTTTAATTGCGATAGAATATATCTGCTTCAGTTTGGTAAAAACCAAATGTATGTTTTGATTTGAATTGATTTAAATATTTGGTACAAGTAATTATAAATTTATTACACATAAACTTACGATATTTAGTGTTCAATTGTAATTAACGATATAAAAGAACCAGAGACGATCAATATTTTAAAAATTTAGTCGTTATAAATGCTCGTAAACGAAACGAAAAATAATTTTATAAAAAATAAAATATTTTAAGACAAGTTTTCTTGCTTCTTATTATGGTTTTCTCATTTCTAAAATTTCGTCACTAAATATATAACCTCAATGAATTTTTTTTTTGCATATTTATCTCCTAATTGAAACATTTTTTTTATTATCCTCTTGATCAGATCGTCTCAAAATTGTATTTACCCAATATATTAGGGCAGGAGTATTAACATTATTAGCTCCATTCTCCCTTTCACTACTTTTCAAAATATAATTCTCCCTTACCCAAAAGTGATGTTGAAACTCATTTTTTAATGTGTAAGTAAATAAAATGTAAGAACTGGAGATATGGTATGTATTTCAATATTAGTGAAGTGTTAAAAACAATATTTCGAAAAATATACGTCAATTTTTTTTATGTATGTCTTATTTTTTGACCACGCGTTGTTTAGGTATCGCTCATCTTCCATTTGGCCATCTTACATCCGACATACCAGCATGCGTTCCTAAATCGCGAATCCAAAGCATGCAAAAAGGTCTTTTTTAATAATTAACTTTTAGATAACATGGTTTTTCGACAGCACATAAAATATGTCGGCGATTGAACAAACGACTGCGAACAATTTCATATATTGCAACCTTTCGTAGACAAAAGGACAAGCGAGTTTAAAGAGGTCCAAACTTTTTTGAATCCAGTTCGCCGTAGTGTTATAATATTATATAATCTCGCATTCAAAACACCTATAAATTATTGATTTGATGTCAGAATTACTGGGTAAACATAAAAGCGAAAGGTGAATTCCGCGAAGGATGAAAATTGTCATTCGTTGTAAAAATAAAACAAGTATTAATTCTCTATACAGATATTTGGTTTCAGTTTGCCAAGTGCCTTATAATTTAAAGCATATTAAAATTGTTCCATCCATTTTGATTGTAGATATTAACTATACAAGAGAAAGCAGACTTTTATAAAGAATGCGCACAGTCATTATATTATTTGTTGTTAAAAAGAATAAGCGAATTTTAATAGACTGAAAAGTTGTCTTCATTTTGCGTAATATCGTAGTATGTATTTGAAATATATTTAAAATGTTGGGCTCCATCCTTTTTGCTGCAATTATGACTAATCTGCATTAATATGTTAAACGAAAATTCAACAAAGAATATGACTGTTATGATACTAGTTAAACGATGTATACATACAAGTGGTTACATATTGTTGAATTGACTGATAGATTCAAAAATTAATTCTTTAATACCCAACAAATTAATGAGACATAGGCTTGCGCGGGTTGTGGTTTGTCCAGTTTTTCATAAGACAATAATAATTAGTTGTTTTCGTTGTTCTCTGATAGATTTCCATTATACAATACACGGTGGAGAGCCCCACGCAGATTTTTTATAGACTACATTTTTCGAGACGTTAATGTTTCATTAAATTATTTTAACGTTATTTTTCATTTTTCAGATGTTGAAGTTAGTCATATTTTTTGGTAAAACTATATTTACGTTATATACTTTTATATTAATGTCAACGATGTTTAGTATTGTATTCACCTTTTCACTGTGAACAGGGTTTTATCGACTTTCGTGACTGTCATTTCCCAGAGCAGTACAATATATTATTTTGTCTACGATTTCGCCAATTGTTTATTTAATTCAGTAGTCTTCGTGGACAAGACTAGTGGATATTTTGTGAATGTATTTTATTTTATTCAATCACTTTAAAGTGAATTAATTGTATATAATTTTAAAGTAACAGGAACCATAATTGCACAAACTGATGATTTATTTGTAAAGTTAGCCGTTTTATAAATGTTAAAACTTAAGAAGGATATTTTAAAGTAAGGAAAAACAATAATGTCATTTTAACACTGTCGAGTAATTTTAAAATTTCCTTTTTGGCTGGGGTGAACTTCGATAACTGCTTAGTTGCAAAGTGCTTTATTTTAATTGCAGACTTATGAATGAAAATTTTGTTGAAGTTGATTTTTGTTTAAAACCTGAAATAGGCGTTTAAGTTTTATTAGTGTTCACTTTGCTTTTTGCTAGTAAAAGACTTAATATTATGGCGAGGTGTCTAGACGTTTCGTAAGGTAATATTGAATATTATTGAAAATGTTTTACATAATTCTTAAGATATGCTTATTACACATAAAATAGTGGTAAAAAGCCTCGTTTGGTAGGAGGTAAACATTCGGTGTCTGAAAAGAAATTTCCACTTATCAATATAAATAAAAAAATTAAGGAGTTTTTGGGCAAATAATTGCTTGTTTAGATAAATCAAGATAGATTGAAAGTTTTTATTCGTGTGAATCTTGAAGATTATAGAACGGACGTTAGTCCAGTGGTCCTGGAAAGACGTTACAACTGGCTGGGTCACGTGTTGCGGATGCCTCCGAATATCCTTTCCCCTTCTTATCTCTTCTTCTGATCAACGAGATTCTGAGACGATCGTCGGGAACTATCCATATGATAGACTTAACGGAACAGAAGGATGCTAGCATGTCATAAGAGGAAGCAAAGCATAATAGAATTTTAGAAGCGCCGCTTGGTGGAAACAAAACATACGTCTTATAATCGAAGAACGACGTATATTAAAAAAATGTTTGAACTTATTTCAGATCTTTATAAAATATATATTATATTTTTTAGTATTATTTTCGACATTAAAAAACATGAAATGATACGTCATGTATGTAAATGTCACTGAGCTGTCGAAGCACAAATGAATATATAATAGTTATTAATATACATAATTATTAACGTTGAAGGGAATAAGTAAATTCATTGCCATCTTAAGGGTTGTGAATGGACACTTGTTTTACAAGCAATTATAACTTTCACAAGTGTTCCCAAAATACTTAAGTATTTTGAAGTACACTTCAGGTAAATGCAGGAACATAATAATCAACCATTCAACGGACAAATAAACAAATTTTACTCAAAAGCCGCTCATAACAATAAAATGACAATGAAATATTTCGAAAGTTTTACTCAAACGCGATGTTTTTTTTATCCGGTGTTTCTTAAACTATTTTATAAAACATGTACATTTTCTTTGGAGGTGTGAAAATGATGATCACTTAAAGTACTCGTTCAGGAAAACGAGATATAATAATTTAAATTACACATTTTTAAACTTAAACGTATATTTTGAGAAAAAAAACTATTTATTTAAATTGTTTATATTTGACACTACTAGTCAATATTTTGATAAGATACTGAATCAGTGACACAAGACTTTATATATATTTTTTACTATTAATAAGTTAATATGAGTGATTCACGAAGAATTTTTGTATTGCTTATCGCTTCATTTTGCGGTTGTACCAAAAAAACAATATACATAATAGAGACCATTGCGTAGCATTCAAATTAAGATTTCAAATAATAAAAGAGTAAATTTATTGCTTATTTAAAAAAAAAAAACTGTGATGAATCAATGTTTTGAGTTCAATGAACACGTACGCTATTTTCGTGACAGATTAGTAAGCCAGAAATAAATATTTTTAAAATCCTTTGATAATCGCTGATTCGAACGACACCTTTTTCTACCTGGGACGGACGTTACTAATTTGAAAAGGTAGATATGTAATTTTCAAAACACTTTTTTGAGGTTGTAAACTGCCATTTCATTTCAAGCATGTTGTTTTACGACAACTGTTTTGTCTTTAGACCGTAAATAATAATGTACTGCACCCTAAGTACAGTTTACTTCCTTTAAGCTTTTTTGTTTGTTATTCTCTTAAAACTCAGGTTGAAGTGTGCGTAAAATGAAGAGAATAGTAAATAAAAGAATCAGGTAATACCACCCGACTAGCCTTGGTAACCGTGAGATTTCATAAAATATTTTTTTATGAATAGCATTATTGTGAGTAACGGCCGAAGAATGTAATTGTATAATTTTGAGTGCATTCATGAAACGGAATAATTTACAACTGCAAATTAATGCTATCGGCCAGAATCGCGATTTCTAATTTGCGTTTTTGTTTTTTATTACTTTCGTAATCAGCTAACTTGCGTACAGATTATTAAGCAACTAAAAACGTACAATTTTAATTGTTTTAATTTTTTATTTATGAAGACTAGTGGTGGGGAACATAAATCCTTTTTGTTTTAGAGTTTTTCATTTTTTATATGTATATCTAACTAAAATTTAGAGAATTAGTTTTTATTAGATTATAGATAAATAAATGCGGGTTTCAAATATGAGAAGATTCTCCAATCGTTACAGACTATCGTTATGTAAACTATTTTCCATAATTAAGTTTATTTCTGTTTCAGTGAGAAGCTGTGCGAAAACGGTTAACAATGCATTGAAATCAGTTCATCTTTCAAAGTTAGTCTAATATACGTATTTTTTAAAATACAAATTAACTATGACTACATGTAACGATTTCTTTTTAACTGTTAAAATAATTCTTAAAATATCGACATTATTTATCAACAATCCACGAATCTCGGAGAGATGAAGAGTTTCTTTGGTTTTATAGCTGAATTGAAGGCTGAAGAGAAAGAAATCGGATAAAAGACCATACCTAGAATATTTCCAGGAAAGAAGCTCAAGAATTTCACTGCAAATGTCTCCAAAATCCTTCAACACAAACCAAACGCATGATTTCAGGTAACGCAGCTTTTATACGTATGAATGACGTTTTGTGTTTATATATTTGACTGTTATTTTGTATGCAACATATATTATACATTTTTGAATCTTTTCAAAGATACTCGCATGGCTGGATCTAGTGCAGATGCGAATACAGGGTGGATTGAACGGTAAATTCTGGTCCAAATTAAATTAAAAACTATTATCACTTTGACGGTGTTACTTGTGAATTCTTGTTGGAAAGACATTGCATATAATATAAAATGAAACACAATTCTTTGCATTAAAAAATACAATTTTATATCATTATCTGGGTCGGTTTCGCAAAGTTTTGACTGTGAATTCTTGATGAAAAAAAAAACAATGTTTGGAAAAAAACATATATTATGTGAAAATGCTCACTTCAGAACCGGCATTTTCAATATATGATAAGTACATAGAACAATACAATTGGGCATAAAGAAGAAATCGTTTACATGAAATAGTATGATATATTTATATGTATGGAATGAATGGGAAAACAATGAAACGGATTCTTGTAATCGACTGCATTTTTTCAAAAGATTTTTTTATTTCAATATTTTAACGTTTAATATGAAAATATTTCCGAAGAATTCGAAAACGACTAGCATGGGCTGAATATGCTTCTTAGAATGACAAAAAAAGCGTCACACATACAGTGGAATAACACTTTTATTAGTTTTAATTTTATATCCCATTTTTTGGAACTAAGAATTAGATACAAAAAATATATGCCTTCAAATAATAATAATGAACGAGTAAAGGGTTTTTGCTTTAAAAACAGTTTTGCAAGTAAATGTAGTTTAGTGATAAAATATTGTTAATATAATATGTACACAATACATTTTCCCGAGTCGCATTCAAGGCACCAATCCCTCTCTGATTTAAAGTTTTAAACTTTTATCAACTGTATCCCATCCTAGAAAACTTAACGCTTAGATCTCCTGTTCCAAAATAAAGGTAAAGGCAAGGTTTGAATGGATGGATGGATACATGCGAACACAATAGAAGAGAAATAATAAGACCGCGTCTTTCAGTCTTCAATGCGAGATTTCTTTGATCGCAACGAAACTCACCGTGACGGACTGTTTGCACTGCTCTACTTTTTATGTTGAGCTTATTCTTATTACAAACGGCTGTATTACATTATATAACAAATATCTGGTGAAACGAAATCATAATCTTGTTATAAAGTATTCGAATTATTTTTTTATACGATTAACTTGGAATAAACACCGGTATTACAAAAACCGGGATCCCGAGCTATCGGAAATGCAAAAAATTGTGACAATATTTCCAGGTTCCAGAATTATTAATTATCTAGACCAGGGGTCGCATTCATTTTACTGATTCAAAATAAGGCCGCAGTAAACATTGACTAAGGAATCTTTGGCCGGAAACAATATTAGCAGCGTGGGACCTTTTTTTTTTAGTTCAAGGATTTTGACATCGAAAATCTCAAGAATTTACGGATTTGCCCGAATTAGCAGCGTGGCACTTATTTTTCTTTTAGGTCTTCCAGTAATTTTCAAATCCAAAATCTCAGGAATTTACAAACTTACAAAAATTTACAGAATTGGACAGAAGGCTGCACTAGAGTAGCTAAAATGTCACAGGTTCCCCACGCCTGATCTAGACCAGGAATGGCGAATAAGGGACGTGAGAAATTATTTAACCCGCTTGAACTTTTAGAAATGATTGCTATTCTTTAAAGCCTTAATTACTCTAAACATGACATGATTGAAAAAAAAAACCAATTTGACCCACTTGCGAAAAAGGTTCGCCATCCCTGATCTAGACCATCAGTAAGCAACACGCGACCACCAGGCTCCCTTAATGTAGCATGCAGGCTTATCAATTAATTTAACGATTATTTAAAAATCATCCAGGTCTTATAGCGGGCTTCCGTGCCGGATCTCACGGGCTTGAGTCCCAGCACGAATAGCATTTTTTCGATCGACTTATCAATTTCTGTTCGAAGACATAGGTGTTTGTGATGTCTACAAATTCCCTCCCACCCTTCCGATCATTTAATAACTGGACGTAGCGAGAGCAATTAGTTAACCACTAGTCCTTTTCTATCATTCTTTCCTTACTGGTACATGGATTAAAAAAAGAAGTATTATAATATTAAAGTTTTTGAGTTTGATTAAATTAATATACATTACTCAACTGGGAGTATTTAACCTCGATGTAAAGGTTAAAAGCACTGGCAGCGAAAGTGGAGAGGGGTAATTGAAATTATGTATAAATAATACCTATTCTACCATATTTTAAGCTTCTGTAGAAAAGAAACACTACATTTTACATAAAAAGTAAATAAAGCATTAAGTATTCAAATAACAAACTTTTACCGTATCATTTATTTATATCTACATACCCACCGACTCCCTTTATATTATATTTTCAATCAAGTCTATTATATGGTAAAAATACTTTTCTTGAGATTGAGAGAAATTGTTTGATGGATGGATATGTGGTATTTTGTACATTTTATTGAAACATGTTTGAGATAAATGATTTCTTCGGCGCCAAAATATCAACTGTGAAATGATTTGTGAAATATAGAACAATGAAAGTGTGGCAAATAATCTCAAATATCTCGTGAACGAAAAGAATTTGAGAATTATCGTATGAATAAATAAAGTTAACGGCTGCATTCTCTCGAATTGAATTTTATTGTTTACTTTATGCCACGCGTTCAAATCATTGAACGAAAGCAGCTGTTAGATAATATTACTTCAGGGGTTTTTTCTAAGTGAACATCTGCTGAGTCAAATAAAAAAAAAAACAGTTTTTGTATAAAATCGAAATTCTATCATTCTTTAGATTTGTCGTTTACTCTGTAGAACATTTATTGTATATTGCTGTAAAATTACAAACTAACACGTCTGTGGAAACCAACCCTTTTGACAGAAGATATCTTTCATTGAAATAAATGCCAGTCGATAAATGCTCCTATTTGGAATAACATATGAATGCCTTATCCATCGATTTCCATCCTGGGAGACGTGGACTATTGGAAAGTGAGGCGCGAACAGTTAAAAATATTTTGTACACATTAAAACGTGTCTTTATTACTATATTAAATAAAGGATAGACAGGCGCGAAGATATTTTTTTATTTAAAGGGAGGCGCAGTAACATTTATTTTGGAAACATCTGCCTTACTCCCATAATAACGAAAAATAAAGTTAATATAGTTTATAAAGTTTGTAGGAATTTAACAACTGAATTTCTGATTTTGCCAATTAATATGTTTTTGACTTGGTCGCTTTTCGTAAAATAATTATCCAATATAGTAATGACCTGTGAGTCAATAAGAATTTACCCTAACTGAAAGTCATTGAATGGCGTGCATGCTAACTTGTTTGAAAAAACGTATGACTAAAAAGTTTATACAATTCATCACTGTTTCTCTTTAAAAAGTATCTTATCAATTGCATTAATTTTTTTGGTTATATACTTACAATTCAATACGAATATTAGATATACGACTGTTAAGTGTATTTTTTTTTACTTATTACTATCTTTACCAGGGATTTACCAGGGATATATGATTCTCGATCTCGTCATGAAGCTGTCGAAAAAATTCTACTGTGACATGACGGACCACCCAAACGACACCATCAAAGCCCTACTCAACGACTACGTTGAGTACCCCCACACTGACATAGCGCGGCCAAGGAAAATCCTCCTCCTAAAACCACCCTAGATCCCCTCCGATCCCACCACTGACATGCCTGGTTGCCGCAATCACACGGCTGGTGGAAAAAAACACATCGGATTACCCTACTCTAAATTGTTACCTTTGCTCCCTTCCCTCCACTTTTTTCCTATATATGTTACCTTTTCTCTCCCCATTCCTTTCTTTTTTTTTTAATCAAATGTACAAAAAAAAAAACAACAGACAAACCCAAAGCATTCTAAAAAAAGTAAATAGAATAAATTAAATGAAATGGGCCCACAACATCTAAATTAGAAGAAAAAAAAATATATATTTAACCTTAGATGAAAGGGAGATTGGAGCTCGGCTCCACAGTTCCCCGTATAAAGATGAAATGACACTGATGATGATGATGGGTTATATGAGGTCAACGAGAGACACATTCTAGATTTTCAAATATATATAATATATTTACACCACAGTTACGTTCTCAAAACGTCAAAATTCAAATTTAATCAAATTTCTACACGAATTTGAAGTGAAAAAATAAATATATATAAACAAATAAACAATGAAAAAGAAAATAAATACTAATTAGATCAGGGGTTACCAACCCTGTGCCCGCCGACTGATTCCGATGCGCCCGCCAACTAATTTATCGAATCTTTAAAATCCTAGGATTTTAGATCTCAAATTCCCAGGTGGCTAAAAAAAATGAGTTTCGGAAATATTTGAGGAAAAAGTATAGGGATTCGAGAATTTCAAATTCCTCAGTGCTTGCCGCACTACCAATATTTTAGATTGCGGTCTAGGGTCCAAAAAAGTTGGTAATCCTATTTGGGAGCCGTAATTAACCCAAACGATGAGCCACAATTGCTCACATCTGATGTATACTATCAGAAATTTTAAGATTAAGATTAAAGATTTTTTTATATAAAAAAAAATATTTGACATTACAGCTTACGCCAATGCGTCAAATACTTTTAAGTTGAAAGATCATACGATACATACTCGATGAGAATTTTTAAAAGTCACATGAGATAAACTCAAGGATTATTTATTAATTTGTAATTCTTATTCTTTATTTTATTTTATTTCATTTCATTTTATTTCATTTTATATTATTATTTTATTTTATTTTATATTATTTTATTTTATTTTGTGTTATTTCATTTTATTTTATTTTATTTTATTTCATTTCATTTTATTTTATATTATTTTATTTCATTTCATTTTATTTTATTTCATTTTATATTATTATTTTATTTTATTTTATTTCATTTTATTTTATTTTATTTTATTTTATTTTCAAGAACGTAAACAAATACATTTCGTAGAAGAAGAAAAATATCTCGGAATCATTTTTTTTGAACTGGCCACACTAAATATTTGACATATTCTATTTTTGAATTTTCAATACAAACAAACAATCGAAGTCACGTTTGAAATAGTTCTTTTTTCGAATGCTTAATATCGACTTTGGAAAGGAAAAAGGACGTAACCCACACATATCAAATTTTACAGGAGGCGCTAAAAACGTATTTTGATGATTTTGTGACATATGCAAATTATGAATTATACACAACCTTGAAGTGCACAGATACTTCTAAACTGGTGTTAAATTGACATGATCTAATATTAATTAAAGAAATTGTCTCGGGAAAACCTTTATTTCAATGTTTTTTCTTGGTTTTATTTTTTTACAAGGTCATTTTTTTCAAACCTAAAAGCTAAATTTAGATACTAATTCGGCACTTTCAGCTTCTATCCTTTTGACATAATGTGTGTCAAGTTGTAAACATTGTGGTTATCGAAAAAAAACTGTTTTGGAAAATTGAGGGTTACGTCCTATTTCCTTTCCACAGTCGATATATATAATCTTATTTGGTCGCATCTGAAAGTTTGCCCTTACCTCAGCGGTAAGACGTTTCGTTCATATTGCAAAGTTCCACGTTTCGAATCCGGCCCGCGGCAGAAAAAAAATGTGAAATAAAGCTTAGCGTTTTTTCACATTTACAACTATGTGCTTCTTCAGTGTAATGAAAAAGTACTTCTGGTATGAATAAAAAAAATGGCGACAGCCGGGCTGTGGATGAGGAGAGGGAGGGGCAGGTGGAGGGGAAATCAGTGACAATCATGCAATCAAAACGGACATTATCGACTATTAATAAATAGAAGATGACACTGAACAAAATCTGTCAAATCAGCTCCTAGCCCTATAATTATAGCTTCAAAAAATCGAATCAGTCAGTACATTTGATTATTTAAAAAACTTCGTAGCCATGCAAACTTTCAAAAAAAGTTCTCTCAATATTATTACGATGCTTCAGTTCTAAGCCAGGAAATTTGAATTTTGAATATAAAAAGACGTCCATTCCAATTGGCCGAAAAAATGTGGTGTTCAAAATAAAGCGCTATCATTGGGCGAAGTGGACATCAGTACGGACACATTTGTGAAAAGTGATTATTTTATCGGCTATTAATGTTAAGATTTAGTATGAATAAAAAAGTGGAGACTGGAAGGTGTGAAATCGAGGACTCACACTCAAACAAACGGACCTTATCGGCTATTAATATATAGATAGTTAGGTAGAAATAGATAGAAAATGGTTAAAAAATAAGCAAAATTTACATTAAATTGTTGAATACGTAAAATGATGAATATGTACAATAACTGTATTTCCATGCTTAAATTTTTACAAATATGTTAAATCATAATTTAAGTAAACCTCTAAAAAAAATATTTTCAATACAATGGATGATTTTAATGATTAAAATTAGCAGGTTTATGATATTTAATGTGTACTGAAGCCAAAACTTTATTTGTTGTGCAAATACTTGGGTTTATTTACTAAATAATTGTGTAAGTTTGTCAATGATATAATACTAAATAAACGTGGCTTAGTCGTAATTCACAATGGCTGGGCAAACAATTGAGTCCAATATTTGTTTATAAATTAACGAGCAATGTTTTTTTAAATATTACTTAGTACTATTATAAAAAGTGATATTTTATTGATGAAATCATTATCATATAATTGTGAATCATTATCCTATTCACATATTTTCCGTATTTTGGGTTTAATTTTGCACAAATATTTTGATCCTTTTGTAACGCCATTTTTATTATTAACCCATTGATATAAATAGAGTATTCGAATAACGACAAGTTCTCATAAATAAACTTCTTTCAAAATTTTCCGTAAGGGGTTATTATGTTTGCGAGTAGGGATTCCAATCAAATGTTCGACGGTTGAATATATTTGATACTTTTTAGATATTCGGATATTAAGATGTTCGAATATTCAATAATTTTGAATATTATATATTTATGTTATTATGACTAATTTAATTATTAGACTTCCAAAAAATGTATTTTTAAGAAAACTATTTGATTTATTTGATTTAAGCAATAATCAGTCACGTGACGATAACTAGTAAATTCACAATAAATAGGTCTCACTACGAATATAATATAATACTAAATATAAAAACGATACATGATGAAATCAATACATTATATTACATATACGAAATTTTAAGATTATAATTATTTCTCGAAATTCGAATATTTGTTTTCGACGAATATTCGGAATCCTTGATTGGGAGTAAACAAGATTGGAAATGAAACATATAATGTTTTAAAATTATTATTACATTGTTCCTTATTATAATAATAACAATATATTTAAATAGTATTGTGTTCCTTATGTGATTAACTTGTCATGAAAATTGATGTATTCACCAGACATATCTCAAAGTCAAAAAAACTTGTATTTTAAGTACATACACAGATATTGTATACAGAAACGATAGACACGTTGTCAATATTTGAAGAAGAAATGAAACATCCGGCCCGGTTTATTCTTCAACCAGTAAGACGTTTCTATAGAAATTCATATTAGCAAACGTAGAACGGAGGAATTTTTAAACTTTTAAGTTTTATAAACGACTAAATACTAAACAAAACGATTATATTTATAATTAAATAAATACCCCGAAACATAACTTGACTAGCTCGATATTATAAAATATTCTCAAAATGTGTGTGAATGTAATAAATTGATGATTGTTACACAAAATTTCAAAAAAATAAACAATGTATTGAAATGTCATTAAAATATACCTGCTGACGAATTGGCTGAATTTGCAATGCTGTGGTTATGACTAATGGAAATTTTCTCTATGACTAAGAAAGAATATCAAGGTATACATGCAGCTGGAATGTTAGTTTAATCACTTATACTAAATATAAATCAAGAGTATAAAAGAAAGTAAAAAAGGACTAGTGGTAAGCTTATCTATTTATGCATCAGATGGTTAAAAGTGAATCACAGGAACCCATATTTAAAATATGTTTTATACTAGTTCCACATTATCAACAAGGTGTATCAAACATTTAATAAATGAAATATGAAAAGAATTCATATAATAAATTACATTAAATTAAATACACTCAATCCTCTATCTCACCGACACTCAACCTGCAGCCTATTCAGATATTATGCGATTAAACAAGTATTTATGATATACAGTGAAACCCCGATTCTACGTTTTCCAAGGGACCGAAATAAAACGACGAATAATGCGGGAAACCGATAATACAGGAAATCTTCAAGTAATATCAAAACATGTTTTATTTTCAACTAATTTCTTATTTTTTTAACTTTTTTATTGAAGAATACATGCATTTACTTTTTAATTGATTAATACATACTAAGTTGCCTATTTGTAGTTTGGCACTTAAATTTTGACAGACGCCCTTCAAACTCGCGTACTTTTCTAGCATATTTTTTTTCACCGTTGACTCGTTTTTTTCCTAGATTTTTTGAACGCCTTGAATTGTTTTCAGTTTTTTAGCTAGAGTTTTAGTTTTCTTCATTTAGGCATTTAAGTTTTGGCTTTTGAATAAGAAAAATTCGCGCAACCAGATGCGATGTAATGAGCGAAAAGAGAAATATTCAACGAAAACGGTCAATCGGGATAATATTTGTGACGGGACTAAAATATTCAAACGATAGATCGAGGAAAACGGTAAATCGAGGAACGATTAATGCGGGATTATTTTACATTGTTCTTATGGGTGTTTGGCCGGGACTATGAAAAATAAACGATCCATACGGGAAAACGAAGAATGCGAGAACGGCAGATCGGGGTTCCACTGTATTTGTATTTTTGTGAACTTAAATTTATATTATGTCACTATATTAGGTGGTATAATTACGTACAGGGCCGGCTCGTGGCATGTGTGAGGCGAACACAGGCGCACGTACGGCGTACACAAGCGCATACGCCCCGAACTAAGATTTTAGCGCTATCTACTCTTTTAGTTCTAGTTTTGAGAGACGTCGAAGGCGCCTCGCACACAGGCACAGAAATCCTCAAGCCGGCCTTTGTTACGTATTACCAGTAATATGGTGCGGTTCATGTGATGTTACAAAAAGCGACATGCGGCCCACATGAAAAAAAAGGTTAAGTATTGCTACTCTATCGACAACTAACGTTCCCTCTAATTTTTCTATTGTGTGTGCGGACCATCAACTTCTGTGAGTAGTAAATTTTCAGAAAAATAAAAAATGTGCCCAAATATAAAAATTTGGTGAAACAAACTTATTTTTACAATATTTCTGTGTGCAGCCTTGTGCGGGGATAGAAAAATGTGCGCGGGCACATTTTGGGAGGTTAGCGGGAACATTGATGAGAAGTACATTTCATGTAAAATATCCGTACAAAAAAGTTATTGTAAAAACAGATTTCTATAACTCAAAGCCGTTTAAAAATAAACAGTGCAAACGGGCGATGGCATGTTTAATGGATTATTAAGTTCAATTAAAAATCAACTGGTTAAATAATCTATATGAAAGTATTGTCAGTGAAAATCTTAGGTATGACAACTCCATAAATCAATATATCAGTAATATTGAATTTTCCTCATTTATTTTTGATTCAAATTCTATTTTCAATTCTGGTTGAACAATCCCCATTTTACCAAAATCGTAGATCGGATAATCTAAACCTTTTTGATATGCATTCCCTGACCAGTTTTCAATTAAAAATATTATTGTTCACTTGGATTATTTTGGACTAAATATATTTCGTGTTAAAATTTTCCAGGAAGACAGAATATAAATAATTAAGCCAACTGAAATTGCTTATTGTAAAGTGTGTTGGATTAAAGGATTAGTACCAAGACACCAGATTAGCACACCACTAGTGGACTTAATGAATTAGTGTTTTATTACCTCATAGATAAAAGTTTACCCGATATATAAAAAAAACTTTTTTTGTTTTTGTATGTAGAATCCCGATTTGGCTCGTGGAAGACCTTTTCCAAATAATTTTATTTCACCCAAGTTTTCCAAGTTCTTAAAAACTGTCAAGTTATTTTTATGCATCTTTTATCAATAAAATAAATGTTATCTGTCATTTAAAAACTTTTATATTTATTAAATGTGTACAAATAATTAAAAGTTAACAAAAAAACAACAGCGAGAAAATACATACGTTAGAGCTAAGAAGGATACCATAGTAATCAGATGATTCTGGGCTTAATAAGTCCCAGCCTGTGAGCTGGCGGGGGTTGGCGCGAGCCCCTTGCTAAATTTAATTTAGATCGACAATCCACTTGTTAAAATAACTGCAATTCATGATGTATATATACACTATTAAAGAAGGCTTAAATAAAATGTTTAAAACATGGAGTAGGCGCGAACATATGAATCACTTCGTATTCTTAGAACTTTTCACTCTTGAAATCGGAGTTAAGTAAGCTTATTTTCAGCTGTAGATATTTATTATCTTTTGAGTACCACCGCTAATAGCAATGACATTAAACGATCGCCTTGTTAACGTTTTGGTAGCTCACCGCTGGTAACGGCTTAGGATTTTGTTGACAATCGATAATACGACACATGCTTTTTGGACTTATTGTTTTTTTGGAAACATCAACCTTCAAATGTATTCGGTGTTACCTCTAAACACCAAAATAAATTGTTGTTTTTTGGCAGGATGCAGCCTATTAAAAGTATATTTTCCGTTGGCGCTTATCTGCTGTTTGGCGTCAACATTCCTTATTAGTCTAAATCACCCGGAGAGCAGGACCATCAAATATCCATTTTACCTGAGTTAAATGTCAATTTTCGTATAAAAATAAATTTCTTAGTATTGAAATGTGAATCAGAATCATTACGATTAGCTAGATGTGTGGTGGAAATTCAAACATGTTTTTTTTAGTAAATTATTTTATAAGTTGATTTGTCTACTCGTTTTACGAAGAATTGCTTTGGTTTGATTCAGAAAGTTTACATGAATCATAAGTAGTTGCATATTACCAAATGTTTTGATTGAATGAAAAAAATACAGAAAAAATCACAATTTAGCTAAACGTCATGATGTAAAATATATATTTTTTTGCGGGATTGAACATCGCAATAAATTATACATTATTATGAAGATCACTGATAAATTATGCGAAATACAATTTAGTATGAAAACATCGACATCGTATATGAAATGTTTCAAACTTTCTTCCTTTATCCACATTTACATATCGACTGTGGAAAGGAAAAAAGACTTAACCCACAGTATTTTCAAAACAGATTTTTTTCAATAATCACAATGTATTAAACTTGATACACGTTCTATCAAAAGGATGCAAGCTGAAATTGTCGAATTAGTATCTAAATTTAAATTTGAATCGTTCAAACTATGTACATTCTCACAAATTTTGTCATTAACGACCCGGGTTTCGCCTTTCGGCATCTTCAGGCATTAAAGTGCACGGATGAACTTGAACTGACGCTTAGTAAATGAAAGTTTCGTGTTTATATAAGATATAAATGCATCACTGAGTCCAAAGCCACTGCTGGCAAAAAGGATAAGCCCATGGGAATGCCAACAGATTTGACTAGTGAGCAGTTTCAAGAATTATATAATTTGTTTGTCGGCAAAGGTTTTATGATTATATGATTTTATGGTTATATAGGGTATAGAAGAGGAGATGTGGGAAAATTTGATATTTCGTTTAAAATCGGAAGATTTTGCAGCTGTGCTTTGTTGATTTCTAAAATTTCTTGGAAAAAGAGCTTATGACTGTCCGTATTTGGGTGTAACATTTTTATCCCTTGTTCCTGATTGAACACGTGTCCTTCCGATATTAAGTGATTAGCAAAAGTAGACGTGTCTTTTTTCAAAATTTGTGAGAATGTACATAGTTTGAACGATTCAAATTTAATATTGAAATTCCACCAAGCACCTTCAGTCGAAATCTTAAATTATATCTAAATTTAACTTTTATGTTTGAAAAAGATGACCTTGCAAAAAATTAAAACCAAAAAAAACACTGAAATATAAGTTTATCCTAGACAATTTCTTTAATTACCATTACATTATGTCAATTGAACGCCTGTTTTGAAGTCTCAGTGTACTTCAAGGTTGTTTATAATTCATAATTTGTATATGGCCCAATTTCATCAAAACACGTTTTTAGCGCCTCCTGTAAAATTTGATATGTGTGGGTTACGTCCTTTTCCCTTTCCACAGTCGATATGTATGTAAGGAACAGGTATTTGCCAGGTGTAAGGAAAATTAGCAAAAAAATATTATTTTTTTCTTTACATAATTTCTACAGAGGGAACGTAAATAGACAAATATGTAGTACTTATTCGACATTTCAAAAAAAATATTATCTGGACCGGTTTCGCTGTGAATTTTTCAGTTCACAAAATCGTACTTTAACTGTTATTAAAATCAAAATAAAACGTGAGCATAAACGACACTCCATATTGGTTAGATGTAGAGGTGAATAGGGGAAGGAAGTTTTTACACTTAGATAAATTAATTATTAAAAATCATGCTTGAAATTTTTGTTGCTGCTAAAAATTGCTGGATGAATTATTGAGAATATGGTTACAGTGTGACTAATATACTGCAGGAATAGACGACTGTGATTATTTGTTTTATTATGCAAATAATTAGAGAATTCTAAATAGTAAATTGAACGCTTATTACTTGAATATCTTTCACAATTAAAATTATAGTTAGCTAATTGACACTGATGATAAAATATATTTTTACTTGATTTTCTCCAAAAGTAAAGAGCTATTTGCTTTTATTGATAACAACATAATGTCTTTCTTTCTGCCATGAATTGACAGATAACATTATAAACGTGAGTACTATTAACTACTAGTTGATACTAAATTGCTTTGTTACCAGGAGTTGAAAATGTAATGAGGAGTATAGCTTTATTTTGTGGAGTACATTAAACGGTTTCCGGTTGCCAAAATGTTAACAAGGTGCTCGGTTAATCTGAGAGCTATTCGCGGTGTTCTGAAGAAGGGGTGGATTTTTTTATCACTCATATAGGATAATTCACAATAATTATGAAACAAATTGTTACTTAAAATGCTTTTATTGTGTTAAAAAATGCTGCTAATTACCATATATAAATATTTTTAAAAATTGAAGATATCTTTTTGTATGCACCCGAAATAAATGCATTTTACGAGAAATTTTATATATAAACGAACTACATCAATTACTGTTGATCTGAGAACATTTTTGGGTTCAAGGGGTTCTCCAGCCTAAGTAAAATTTAGCCCCCCTCCAGCCCACTCCTGGTTAAATGTTATTTTGGAATCAGTATTTTATTTACACAACCATTCATCAAATGGAAAACTTACTAAGCTCTGATTATAATAATACTATGATCAATCTTTTGTATGGGTATTAGCGATTCATCTGTTAATTCGGCGATTCAAGCCTGTTTTACTATGTACAATGGAACGACATGACCATTAATCATAACGTTTATAAATACGATTTGAAAAAAAAATACTTACATAAAAAAAGCAATATCTGCCAAAATCCAAATTTGCATGGGAGTCCAATGATACCACTTTTCTTCACACTTCACGCACTCACAAATCCAGTTAAATAGGCAAATACAATAACGTGAATACAGCAGAGCGAAATTAGAAACAAAAAAAAAACAACAACAAACTATAGGCCCGTTTCGTCTGAATGCACTTGCGACGCAGTGTCAGTCGCATGAACGCGCGAAGCACGAAACTCGAGGATCGATATTAGATTTCGTTGAGCACGTTATTCGACTAAAGCACGAACGCCAACCGTGGTGGACGGGGCGCGACTGACGCGAAGGCTGGTGCTCGACGGCAATGCCAGCTGCCAGCTGCTTCTGCAGCGGCCTCCGCTAAGCCACCAACTGCCATCGAGAGCATTGTAATGCATTCATGCACCCCTGACACGCATATAACAATAACAACGTACAGTTTAATTCTGCTTATTGATAATCCTTCGTGGAATAAAATTGTAAAAAATATTTATTCCTTTTTTTATTTAACATAAGAAACACGTAAGACTATTTATATTTTAATTTATTATATATATATATGTATATATTTACCATGTCCGCTCCCAATGTGGAGAATATGGACTCCTAATGGAGTTTATCTCAACAGAAGAGTTTCTATGAGAACTGCGTGTTAATCAGTTGCTCAACCTCTCTTTTTCCGATGAGAGTAGGAATAGAAGGATAGGGCTAGGACAGGACTAGTGGTAATCTAATCATTCATAGGATAGGATGGGTGGGAGAGGGGAATTCAAGATATCACATTCATCCATGCCTTCGAAAAGAAATTCAATTTATAAAACTGTCCGTACGTTGAACACTCTACCACACAGGCGGCTTGATATATACAGTCAGTTCAAGTTCATCCGTGCACTTGAACGTCTGAAGATGCCGAAAGGCGAAACCCGGGTCGTTAGTGACAAAATTTGTGTGAATGTACATGATTTGAACGATTCAAATTTAGTATACAAGCTTATTAATTTAACAGTGTGCTTAATAATTTAAGCTTATTAATTTAAGCATCTGCATTCATCAATTTCATACTATTGATATGTTTTAAAAAACATATCTATCATTTATTTATTTCATTTAGCAGTAGTTGCAAGGATGATCTAAGGCCTTCGAAACCGCTTAAATCAGAGATTTTTTAATTGAATCTTTAACTTTGTAAACAAATCAAAATATGTTAAATTGATTCAGAATTTTGTAATATCTACGCTGTATATTAAAAAGCTTGAGGTAAACAAAAAATATTTTAAAATTCAATGCAAATATTTAGAATTGCTACAGTTGTATACAATCTCAATATCCTTAGGGGATGATTACCTTTGATAGGGTTCTCGAAGATAGCACTGGTCGTAATGAAGGGTGGCTTACGCGAAGAATTTGATCGAAAATATTTTAGAAAGGGAAAGAGGTGTCTAGACACCGGCTGATGATTTAACGAAAGCAGGTTAGTAGCAGAAACTATAAAATAATATTCATTTGTAAATGAGGTCATTACGCTGTTTTTATACATCGTTACAACCCACGTAATGAGCTGACAATCTGCAAATTCTGTTTTCAGAAGACAACATTTATGATGATTCACTCTCTGTCAAAGAAGTTTTGCTCGAGTGAAATGTAATTTTTAGAAGCGATATTTTATATATTATTTGAACAGTTAAATTTTGATAACTTTTAAGGTGTTTACTGACAATACTTGGTGGAATGGCATTATAATAAAAATAATAAAACTACTAAAAAGTGGAAAAAGTACTAAAAATGTTTTATTATTTTTAGTTAACTTTTGATTATGAAATATTCTATGTCATTTTATTAGAGTAATCGCGAACATGATTTAAATGCAGATACTAAAGTAATTGGTAAACATAAATATAACATGATCATGTTTATGTATGATTTGAATAAACGGCATAGTATATAATATATTTATAAGTCAATCTTTCGTTTATAAAAAATAACTCCCTTTTGTATTTATTCCACACTTTTTAATTAAGATCATCGCGACCATTATCAACTGACGATAATGCTCGCAACATGCTAAACCGGTCCTGATCTTTGTTTAAAAATGCGAAAGAAGCACTAAAAGAAGTTTTATTTTTTATTAATATAATGCATATTCACTAAGTATTGACAATGAACACCCTAATAATCTTTTGTTCATTCATTCACTACTAAATTGCCGATTCCTTAACAATCTGTCACAAACCTATTTTTATATCCCCACTCTCTTCGAACAAGAGATATCGAGCAACTGAGTATCAAATAGTTCTCATAGAAAAGATACTCTCCATTAAGAGTCGAATGTAGAGATAATGGTTTTTTAAAAAACGAATATTAACCACTTGAATACCAAGCGGACATATGCAAGCGAACATGGATGTCCAAGACATGTTAAAAAAAACATATACTTGGTATTCTAATAGAATATAAGCAATATTTTGATGAATATGTGTAGTGTTATCTATACTGAGTCAATATAGGTTTTTAAAATATTAAATTCTAGTGTATATTAGGCAAAATTATTTTTCTCAAAAATACGCAGTATCTCTGGGACATATTAATGATTTATTTGCGCGGTATTCAAACGGTTAAAAGACCTCTTTAAAATTATGAGAAATAATGACAAATTTTTATGACAGGTATGGCGGAATCTAACACGGTAAGAAGGTGATCTTTGACAAACGTAATATGATCATTTATTATCAAATATATCATTTGATATTTGAATATGCAACACCCACCTTATCGGCGACACACAATTCGCCAGTGATTGTTGATTTAAAAAAAAATACAACTGACGTCTTGTGTGAGAATGTATAATAACATATAACTAAATGTTCACCTGTAATAACATTCATTTGATCACTTAACATATTATGCACACCATATCAAACCGATTACGCTAAATCGTCTATAGGCAGAGGTGGGCTGGAGGGGGCTTGAGCGCGAGCCCCTTGTTAAATTTTGGCGTGGACGTCGAGCCCCTTGTTAATATAAGAAAATCATTAGTCTTAGATCAAATCAGTACATAACTGCAATTTCTGTTGATGGTTAAATTTTATTATGAAACAAAACTTGTTGCCCTTTCATATTTCATTCAGTGTTGTGGGTTTCCTTGCTGGACCTCACAGGTTCAAGTCCCAGTACGAAACAGCATTTTTTTGATCGATTTTCTGTTCGAAGGCATGGGTGTTTGTTATGTCTAAAAATTCCCTCCCACTCTTCCGATTCTTCAATTCAATTGAGGATTACGTGAGCGATCAGTTAATCACTAGCCCTGTCTTAGTCTCATCATTCTATCCCTACCATTCTTTTTGGAAAAGAGAAGTTGAGCGACTAAATAACAAACAGTTCTCGTATAAAAAAAAACTTCTGTTGAGATACCTTTATTAGGAGGCCATATTGTTCGACATTGGGAGCGAATATGTATTTAAAAAAATGGATAAGATTTACCCAGCCCCTTGTTAAGATATTGGCAGCCAACCGCTGACTATAGGTTTCGAAGGGTTATTTAAAACAAATTACGCCGAAACCAACTCGAAAGAAATAACATTATATAAACAATATAATGAGGTAGATTTATTTTTAATGTTTTGATCCCTCGCATGTCTAGATTAATCGACATGCATATGCAAATGTCTAAATTCCCCGAACTTGATAAAAATTACGTTCTTATTTTTTGTTCAGGAATACAGTTTTTTATACACTCAATACCTGTTGACTCGCCGAGCGGAAATGCTTTGTGTAGTTACTCATATTGTTAATATTATATTTTTTTTTGCAATCCAACAGCGATAAGCAATAGGTGTTTAAATATTGATTGGAAGGCGGTAAAAAATACCTTATGTTTATTCCACTATTAATATATTATCTTCGACTCTTTTTTTACACTGTAGATTCGTAACGCAAAAAACCGTGTAAAAAGTATAGAATTCTGCTTCTGTAAATTTTGTTTTTGGGGATCGTACAAATAAAGCGTGAAAAAATATTTTATTTGTTCTTTTTAATGGACAGTGCTATTTCAAAAGGTAAAAAGGAGTTGAGTGTATATAAATGTTTCGTCGAAAGAAATAAAGATGGGTATCCAATAATAGTCATACATTTCTTCTCAAAATAAAGTTTTTTTTATTTTAGTTACGATTTTACGTTTTTTAAATGTTTAATCGGATAAGTGATAACATAGTTATTTAATTAGTTGACACTTAGACGTGATCCGTCCAGGCCCAATATCAATTTAACCAGCGGTGGGCTGCTAATACATTAACAAGGGGCTCGGTAAATCTCCTCCATAATGCATTCAAGCCATGCAATTTAGATGATGCGTAAACCGTGGCCCGCGAGCCACATGCGGTCAGATAGGGTCTCTTTTATTATGCAGCTGAAGTCAGTATATTTGTATACAATAATAAAACAATATATCTGCAAATATCTCGATCCAGAGTCATCGTTATCCATGTCGTCTACTCCTATCTAGTGAGAGCGACCGAGATGTCAAGGGTTGAGAATTGGGTAAAAGAGAACCGCACAACAACGCTTTGGACATCAAAATCTCGGAAACTGATGCTTCTTTAATAAAATTTCTTGATGATTTGTTAAAAAAATAATTCTATCGTTGTCCTGCTTTTAATATTTTTGCGGATCACGCATTGGTCGTCAACAGTCACTGACGTTAAACGTTAAAGTTAAACGACTTCGTCAGTAAATACTTAGCTTTTTATTTGTATATAAAATAATGTTTCAACTTTTTTTGTACAGAGAATTTAATCTTTATCGATTTTTTTAAAATATGTTGCATAAAAATACGTGTACGATAAAACTTCCCTTATAAGTCATATTGTATTTAAGAAAAGACCTGACTGGCGCTTTTGGGTAAAACTTTTTTTCTTGAATTTATTTTATTGTTTTTCTCATCCCATCCAGCAATTATATCATAGTGATAACAAACAAAATAAAAAAAATATTGCACACGTGGAAAAGAAAAGATCAAATGAGAGTCAAATAAAAAAACCGGTATTGAAGAAACAGTTGTGATTTCAAAATGATGTTCGTTAAAGTGGTTGAAACAATACTTTTTATCTTTTTGTTTTCTTTCATTCAGTCTTCCAGTAAACATGTCATATAATATTCAAGACAGCATTATTGATATTCGACCTAATATGATGATTGAATGTCTAATGATTGGGACGTGATAAATTTGAGATATATGTAACACAGGGTTGTCATAAGATGGGTAACGGTTAAAGATTTCCCAATTTCACACACAACAATTAAAGTTTTATAATACGTAATGATGAGGGTTGCCAGATTTCTTGCAAGTCAAACCGGGACATTTGTCTGATTTGCCGATCAGCGTGAGTCGTTTTTTAGCTATTCCAAGACTTTTGAGTCCAAAAACCCAAAAATTTGCCGATTTGCCCAAAATACCAGCGTGACTCGTTTTTTTTAGCTCTTCTTAAACTTTCGAATCCAATATCTCAAGATTTATCAAACACCGGAGCATTTGAGCGTCCTGAGAGGTTTGTACGGGACACCAGGACACGAGACTCAAAACCGGTGACAGTTCCGGTTAATCGAGACGCCTGGCAACCCTATTAAAGATTCATTTTTGCGAGCCGCGAAAGATGTGTCCCGGTAAGTTATGCAACAAGTGAAATAGCACAGTGATCGATGGTTTGTTGACCGCTGATCTAATGTTGAAATTATATAAACGTTACTATAAATCATACAAATTCACCAGTCGAATACAACAATTTTAATATATTTCACATCAATCAATAATAATTAATCCTTACCAAAATGAAATATTTCAGATAGACTTAGTACCACGCATGAATAGCCAGAAGTTTTTTCTATTTCCGTTCGGTTTTTATCTAACATGAGCAAACATAATGGGTCTACAGTGAGTTCTAGTTTAGAACATTGTTAGACGCTGTTGTCTATGATTAATACATTTAATGTTGTGCAAGAATATTCCAGTACAAGATCACACAAGCTCGGCGCGGCGTGAGTAATCTCAAAAAAAAAACAGACCGATTCGACATCAACTGACTATGTTATAACTTATCACATGCGGTTTGTGAACATCTCATAATAATATATTGTCAGCGTTTATACTTGTACACATTTTTAAATTTTATAATGTACATTACTTTATAATAGAAGTCTGCACGGGTCGAAATTTGATGAAATTACGCGGACCGAGCCCGGCCCGAAGCTCAAATATAAATTCATATAGTATATGATATATTGAACTGTTTATTAAAAAAATAGTAGAAGACGTATCTGGCATAAAGAACTGTCAAAATTCCTCCTTTTGTATACCATTTAATATTATTATACTATGTATATGATGAGTCTCAGAATGTATATGTTTTTAACATACCATTATCATTGTCTGTCTTCCTTTTCATCTCAGGACTCAATTTTGTGTAAACTGTTCATGACAATTGCTTCAAATTGAAAAATTGTTTCGATGTTTACATCAATATGGGTCATGCGTGCACTTATACAATAATCATATGTTGGGTCTTTTTAGACTTATGAGTATAAGCCCAAAAAGAAAAAAATACAGGAGAGCAAAAAATGTGAAACAAAAGAGGCAGTGACGTTTCTAGGCTATGTGCCGCCCCTAGGCAGAGTTTAAAATAGGGTCCATAATATTTAAAAAAATATTTTTTTGAAATTACATTACACTTGAATGCCCTAAAGTCAAAAGAATAAAAGTGTTATGTATTATATTTTTAACAGGCTTTATGCCATTTTTAGTTAAAAATTTATTAAATATATATATATATTAGAGTTACCGTTTGAGTTTTGAAAATTAATTATAATACAAAAAAAAATATATAAAACTTAATTCTAAAACGAGTTGTCATGTAATATTACATTACAATGTTTTTTTTAAATGCTATGGTCAGTTTTTCTAGACGAAAGAAATATCTAATAATAAAAAATGAAATATTTATACATAAAAGTTTGAAATTGGATTTCTTATGCCTTTTTTCAAGACCATAATCATCTTCACCGTGTGAATTGGATACGTATTCTTTGTAGTGTGCAGCTCAAGTTAGGCCCTGACATGCTTAACCTCAAGACTCCTTTTACAATTTAAGATTGTCAGAAACCTGCTGGCATCCATTACCACAGTTTCCTCCCATCGTATACACGGCTTTCCCACTGGTCTCTTTTCACATGGTATCTTTTCAAAAATCTTTTTTGGTACCAATGGTTTCGGCGAACGCTTGCCATAGTCTGCCCAGCCTTGTCATCGTGGTTTTACAACGGTGAATAATTTGAGTTAGTGTAAACGATATTTCTATACTAAAATCATTTCCCAATAATATTCTTTTGATAATTGATTCTAACGAAGACCTGTAATTACAAACATCTTAAGACTTTAAAATTATTCGTCATTCATAAAATCAGTAGTGGCGGATTATCCTATAAGCAAACGAGGTGCGCACTGGGGCCTTCGAATCTTAGCGGCCTTAAAAACAGCTCGAAGTAACATAAGTAACCCACATACTTTTTTAAGATTTTGATATATTTTTATTATTTTAATGGAAAGTTATAACGTTTTTATGTTATGAGAAAAACAGGGCCTACAAATTTTATTGCGCGTATGTGTCTCCCATACGCTTCATCCGCCTCTGATTGTTCTGATTAATCTGAGCTAACTATAACCCATATACTTTTTGTTCAGATTTTTATATATTTTTAGTATTTAAATTGGAATTTCCTGATATTTTTTATGATATCCGTAAAACAGGGCGTCTAAATTATATTGTGGCATACCATGCGCTTAATCCGCCACTGAAAATCAGCTAAAATAATGATAGATAGCCGAAAATATGAAGGCTTGTAATTTACAAACAAATATATATGTATTTTTGCATGATTCGCTCCAATTATAGAATAATAATATACCTTAATCACCTTTCGAGATTCATCTGTGTTTATGATTTAGCGTGCGGCAGGCAAGCCAACTGAAGTAGCATTTTGTTTTACAGTACAGATTTGGTCTGATTTTAATAACTCTACCTTGAAGAGTAGCAATCGCTTACACTGACGGACTACCAGTGGCACTCAAAGATAAATGTTTATAGACTTCATATGAGTAAATTGGTTATTTTCTGTACATCGCATCGTCTTTATTGTTTGTTCTAAAGTGGTAACTACGAACAATTTACGCGGTTTTATTTAACTTGACTGATAGTAAAGTGTCCCGTGATACACGTAACCAGTCGAGGATTAAGCACACGAGAGAGCCCGGGAGCAAAATATTCGGTGGCCCTGTTTTTCGGATAACATAAAAACGTCAGAAAATTCCAAGTAAAATAATAAAAAAAAATAAATTTGAACATCACGTATAAGGGTTATATATTATAAGCTATTTTTGAAGCCCCTAAAATTCGACGCCCCCAAGCGCGCGCCTCATTCGCTTGTAGGACAATCCGCCACTGTGCGTAACATAAATATATGACAACAAATAAGTTTTTATCTTTCAAACACAAGTGCTTTATATAAGAAAATATTTCAAAGATCACATTTTTTTAATCTGACTTGCTACTGAAAACGATATTATTTGTTGTATAGTAAAAGTTTAATTAAGACAAAGTGGTCCAGTGCTCAATGTCGTTGGCTACGGTTGCAGTCCTTACGGTATCGAATCCCAGGACGGACATTTATTTTAAAATGATCTTTCAATCGGTTTATGGATTTCTGTTTGACAGCATGAATATCTGTAATGTTTAAAAAAATATATCCTTACCTTCTGATTCTTAAGCAGTCCCTATCTAGACCGATTAGCTTGCCACTAGTCTTGTCTTTGCTCTACTCGTCTATCCTCCACTCTCTTAAAAAGAGAGTTTGAACAACTGAGTAACAAGCAGTTCTCGTGGAAAGTCTCTGTTGTTCCCCAGAGCCCCATGTGAGTCCATATGTTCGACATTGGGATTGGATCTTCATAATATGCGATATTTTATTGAGGAAAGTACTTGTTTAATATTTCAGGTAATTATTTTTAGATTAATTTATAACCCAAAAGTAAAATCTAAGAACTGGATATTATTTTTCTAGTTTAAATAACAAAACACTATTTTTTACTAATTCCACTTTTATTAGATATGATCAGGACCGGCTTCGTTCATGACGAGCATTATCTTAACTTAATATTTCACTACCGTGCTACTTACCAAAGCATCCACTTGCTTCTCAGTAACAAGCAGTTAGTGAATGGCAAAAAACTGCGTTCAATGATCTGCAATTCTTTTCATGTGAGTGATGACGATTAGGCCTGGAAAAAGCCTCACAGGCAAATCGGTAAATGAGTAATTATTAGCTTAGTGCAAAAACAGAGATCAAAATGATAGCCGAATGTTTCTCGCTATTGATTTGATGATATGGGTTGTTGTATTTGAATTTGGAATGATAAATTGTTTTACTGATCACACGATAGAGGTCGTCTCTTATACATACAAAGTTCAAGGATACATAATTTATAACAAAAGGTTTTTCAATGCGGTCATGCAAAAATATTTTGTAGTTTACAAATAAAACATAACTTGTTTAGTATACAGCTTGGCAATTTATCTCAATTCCTATATTGTGTATTTGGAGTAACTTTGCTTTGATCGACCCCCTGTTAATTTTTCTCATGCAGAAAGCCCATTGTTGCTTAATATTTTGATATATCAGCAAGTCTTGCATTGTTTGCGAATGAACAAATCAAAATAACCTAATATTAATTGCAATGAACGAAGCTTAGGCCACGCGTATGCTGAGACGCACGCGGCTGCTCTACTCTGCGCACCATTATGGACCCGGCACATTCTAATGCTTGACGCTCGAAATTAGCGAAAAAGTGTTATTTTTATTTCAATAGAAAATGTACGAGACAGTCAAATTAATACTACTCATGTGTGTTACTTCGCAGATGTCACAGCATACACTGGTCAGACATGTCTGCTTAGCCTGCCTGCGTCACATCATATGCTTACCTTTCTGGAAATATTATTAGAATCGTCATAAATCACTTGTGTTCCGACTTTTAAGCTGTTTGACAATACTACAGTGTAATAAAACAAATTACTCGCGAAGAATCCAATAACGAAATAACCACGAGTCATTTGCGTTCCCAATATGTCACTGCTTTATCAATGGCAAAATACGTGGGAAAACAGATGACTCGATAATAAATGAAACGAATTTAAGCAGAGGGCCATTCTACACGAAGTGTAAATTCGCGCCTAAGTGACCCATTATTTATACCAGTATGTAAATATCACATTCAATAATGTTATGTGATAATTAAGACCTATTTGGCTCGGTGTAGCCTTTTCTACTAAGATCAGTTGGAAATTTTCGTAAAGTTACTATGAGGTGAATACGTTCAAACCGCTTGGTAACAATAAAGTAAATAATCCGGTTAGTCTTCTAGGGGAATATTCAATATAAGGGATTAAATGTTAAAAAATAAAACACAATTTAATCGAATTATCATGACCAGTTTTGTTCGCCACGAGTATTTTCAATGTCAGTGATATTATGGGATTAATACAGTAAAATGCATTAAATTGAAAATTGATAAACAACAACGAAAAACAATGCAAAAGCATAATATACAGACAGTGTTCCCATGACTAAAATAGTAATTGTATAGTATATATTTTTATTATGCACTTACAAGAAGATTTAATGAAATCGTTATAATTTTCGATTCATTTTACAAGGCAACTCGCCTCAGTTACCTTCAACGTAAAGGACTTTTATGTACAAATAAATAATTTTTGTACGCAGCGAAAGAATGCAACATCTTTCATTGATAAATAAAAACAGGTTATCAACACGGCGAACGATTTGAATTGAATGCTATCCCGGTAAGATTGAATCCAAAGAACGTGGTCTGACGGGTTGTGGTCGGTGGATCTATTTTTTTTTGTTTTGTTGTGTGTTTGTTCAATATTGTAGATCACAACGTTCGACATTGTTTGTTACACAGATGCTTTATTTGTAATTCAAGTCCATTAATAACACAAATACAATTTTCACGTATTGTTTTTTTTAAGGTTGCATTATTTATGAAAATTTGGAAGAATCACGTAATAACGTTAACGAAACTTTATAGTTATTTGTTTAACAAGATTTTTTGATATCGATTGTAATTTCAGTAATTCAAGGACAATGTCTGACAACGATAATGCTGGCCATTCACCTGGGAACAAGTGATCCTGAACATCTACGTTTTGTCTCGGGAACAATTTCCCAGAACATTTTCTTGAAAAGAGCACAGAAATTTCTCCCGTTGAGGTTATTTTGGTCAGTGTTGCGTCCGAACGAACGTTATTTGATTTTTGAAATTTAATTTCTAATATTAATAAGCTTCATACAATGAAAATACAATTATTTTATCCACGATGACAGCTTATATACCATAGACCAGGGTTTTTCAAACTTATTGTGCAAAGGAACACTTCGCAAATCTGAAAATGTTATCAGAACACGGCTTGTTTTGTAGATCGGTAATTCATAATAGTAAAAGTATTGAAAAAATATATGTTATTAAATCACATATTAATTTTAAAACATGTAACATACAAATATAAGTAAACAAAGCTCTTAAAGATTAAACATTTCTACCTGTACCTAGATATTTGTGGTTTTAAACATAAATGAAAATTCATCATCACTCGATTTTAAATTTAAAGTAGATGTTTAAATGTGTTGCAACACCTATTTAGGTTCCACGGAACACCAGTGTTCCGCCGAACATAGTTTAGGAAACCCTGCCATAGACAAAATAATATAAGCCATAGAGTAATATAACTTGTGCAAAGGCGTTTATTTTGACAGCTGTTACTATGGTAACATTTCAACGAGGAGACAACAAGGAGACATTTCAAAGTTGAACATAAACTTCTAAAATGACGCCCGATGAGTTTATGATGATCAGTGCTTTCTACGTATATATTCTCTCAATATATATTGTTGAAATATGAATCCTAGTGATGAAATAGAATAATTTGACTTTGACAGTTCGTCTACAACTGCATTGCATATTACGTATGCGCCCGCTTCCAGACCTTGAACATTGGAACCTATCTCGAGTCACGTGAAATGTTCCACGATATGACGTGATCATGTAAATTTTGTGTTCCAGGACATGTTCTGAAACAATTTGTTTCCTAATGAATGGCGGTTATAGCGAAAATATTGTGACCTTCTAACGTACTACCAATAGCCGAGTAGTAAAACCATCGAACACTGGTTTCCGACAATTATGTTAAACATTGGCGAGACTCTTGTATGATAGGAAATTATCTGTGAATCACTCTTGCTATATTTGCATAAAAAAGCAATTGAAACAAAGAATAGATAACTAATTTTGATTAGAATTTAAAAGATAACATGAATTGATTATTGTGAATCAGCGGGTAAAAATTTAAGAAATAGCCATTGAAAAATATTTTATAATCCATATAAAATTTAATTGATTTACCAATAAGAATAGACTTGTTTTAATTGCCAGTAAAATAATATTCCATACAAGAAAAATGATTAAATTATTCATTTAAAACTGTGGGTATACACGAATGACCTCGAAAATATGACCACAATGGAATAATAATCGGATATGAAATTTTACATTTTCTAGTTTTATTGTGAAACAAATACTAATTTAGATTGTTTTCAATTGTATATTTTATGGAATATGAATACACTCTGGTAGTAGGGCATCCAATCCCGGGATCCCGTTCAATGTTCTGATCCCGAATTCCCGGGATCGCGGCCGTGTCAATCGATTGAGAAATTTTGAGCAAATCTCGAAAATTGACACGAAATTAGCAAATTCTTCGATGAGCTAAAAAAAAAAACGATGTTCTGCGACAATCTGGGAAAAATTATAGCAAATCGGGAATTTCAAATTCCTCGGTGGGCTAAAAAAAAACGAGGTTCTTTGAGAATCGGGGAAAAAGTATACCAAATCGAGGATTTCAAATTCCTCGGTGAGAAAATCTCAATCCCGGGATTGGATACCCAATCTGGTAGTAATATTATCATTTCCCGGAGCATGCAAAATTTTAGATGTTTTTATTTTTGAACTATCATATGATGAATGATGATACCCTTTTACTTTTGACTACGTTCTTTTATATTATATATTCTTCTTGATATTATTTATGTTGTCGCCCAGCCAAAAAGTCAGGAATACTGAAAAAAAGTAGTTTAATTGATGACAAATATAAGTTTATCACATTATATGATTATGTATACATTGACAACGAGTTGTTAAATATCGTTAAACGGTAGTTACTATTGCAATACATTTATATATATTTGGTTTATTTTAATAAACCATATAAACTCCCGCAGAGGTAGGCTACCAATACGTTAACAGTAGGCTAGTTTAATCTCAAAACAAGCGCGATACTCTGGGGAAGAGTGGATTTTTAAATCATTATTGTAAAAATATAAACTAAAATTCTCAAAGCAATCAAATGTTACTAAAAATACTTATATACAATTACGCAGTATACCGTCAACTAATAAATATGAATAGTTAAAATGTACGTACTTACCTTAGATTGTAAGAGTGAAAAATCCTAAAATATGTACCTTGAATTCCATGATTCAAACGTTGTACTTAAGATGTTCTAGACAATATTCTATTGTGCATCACTGCGTTATACATTGTATAACATAATGATCAGAAAATAATATTTTTTCTTAATTTAACAAGGGGCTCGCGCGAGCTCCTCTGAACCCACTCTAGTCCACCCCTGAACTCTCGATGTAGTACATGACCATACCATTTTTTTACAAATAAAGTATGATTTTTTTTTTTTGGAATATGAGTAAAAGGAATATGTTTTTTCTGAATTGATGTCATCAAAAAACTCAAAAATGACAAAATTTGACATACGTGCTTGTAAAAAATTAGCGACGATATATCAATCAAAACTAAAATGGAATATTATTATAATAATATTGAGTAATATTAATTATTAATATTTATCAAAACTGTGTAGGCAAGACGAAGATCAAACTCAGTTGTACCCAAACCTATTATGCTCATGGAGCCCTCTCAAAGCAAAAGCTTGACCATGGACCCCAAATTGAAATAATAAATTTTAATGCCTTGGTTGGCAAATGGAGATGTATTTTTTTTTAAAATGGCATTTATTTAGTAGTAAATACTACTAATGTTAACATTATAAATTTTCTTTTAAAATACAAAAACACATTTTTTTCATTGAGATGGGTAAACCTGATATATATTAGATTATTTATATTTGAGTCAACATTTTTCAGTTATATGTGTAAGTCTCCACGAGCACTTATATTCAGCCGGGGTTTTTTTTTATTCGCGATGAGGTTCATAACTGCTATAAACCCAACTTCTTCTAAATAGGATGACGAGAAACCAATCAAAATTTTCCCATAACGTTAGATTTAAAACTGGCATCTGTTTTTGTTGCCAGAATTCGTGGTATCTTTGTTCAAACATTGATTTCAGCTCCTCATTTGTAGATAATTCAATAATTTGCTATATCAAAAAATAGTAATAACAAAAAAAGGGTTAGGAATATTTTTTATATTTATTCTTTTGTGGACCCCCTGACGTTGTCCACGCACCCAGAAATAATATTTAATTTGTCACGGACCCCTTCCATGGTCTCAAGGACCCCTGGGGGGGGGTCCGTAGGAACCACTTTGGGAACCACTGAATTCTAACTAAATGAATAAGTGTGTCGTGACAAGTAAGCCCACGGTTATAAGATTATTATTATAAGTGGAGATATTATATACATTAGGTGTATAATAGTTTATTGAAAAAATATAATAGTGGAGTGTTTGTACAAGGAGATTGCGAAGAAGATGGGAGGAAATCAGATTGATAAATCATTCTGACAACGAATTATATTATTTCAATTTTCGTTTTCATTTTAGTAATAAATTGTTTTGTAACAAAGATTGTATCAAAATCGTGACATCGCCACATTAATTTTACAGTTACGTTACTAACATTATTAAATATTGCCATACTAATTATGTGAGAATCATATTAAAGACAATTATAATTTATTTCATTTGCCATTTATTGCTAATTGATTGTCAAAATAGCAACAGTTTAATAGAAACGTGTCAAAATGTCATGAAAGAAAAGGGTGGATTTTAAAAGCCTTTTTTCAATATCTTTGAATATGCCTTTAAACAATGGTGTAGTGTTAAAAAGTAGGTACCAGGTCGGTCTTTGATTTCTTCCCTATTTTTTTTTGTATTTCTTTGATATCCGTCCGAAGATAAAAAAAACACAAGTTTAAACAATTAAATCAATAAAAAACGCCTAATTGATTTTTTTCTAGAAAGAGAGGAAGTATTTCTTCACGTTACATGTGTACATTTTTTTAAAATTATTTTTGTAAAATCTGTCGGGTAGATCAATTTTGATATAATGCTTTTAAATTGTATGAACAGTATTTTGAATATAATTATGTACTTGAAAATTATGTTACAAGTCAACAAGGTGGCAGGGTGGCGCCCTGGCTTATTTTCAGGTCCCAGGTCGCCGACCTGGCCCCACTACACCACTGGATATAAACATAATTATAGACACACCAATATGTCACTAATCAATTACGTCAGAAGAATTATATCCTCTGTATTATACAGTACACGCTTAGTATTGCATAACAGTATTTATATTACAATATTCGAAAAGTTCTTTGTTCCACAAATATTAATTTATATATAGTTGATAGCTATTTCGGCGTATGCCTTAATTAGACACAATCAGTGGCGGTCGGCGGATGAAGCACATGGGAGACACAAAAGCGCAATAAAATTTGTAGGCCCTGTTTTTCGAATAACATGAACACTTTATAATCTTCCAAGTAAAATAATAAAAATATATCAAAATATAAAAAAAAATATGTGGGTTACATATGTATGTTACTATTTTGAGGGCGCTAAAATTCGTAGGCCCCAAGCTGGCGCCTCATTCGCTTATATGGTAATCCGCCACTGAGAACAATGATTAAGCTTACATTAACTCTGCTATATAATTTGGTTTAGAAAAGATATACAATATATCCTGTCATTCACTATATATAAATTTGGACGTTAGAGTCTTTTCTAAGCCAGTATATATTACTGAGTAAATATAAGCTTAAACATATGTAGTTCTAATGAAGGCATATGCCGAAATAACTATCAACTATTTATGAAATAATATTTGTAGAACTAAAATACTTAGCTACTTTTTAGCCCATTATAATGGAGTATACTAAGCTTATATCAATTCAATCAATATAGAAGATATACCATAGTCAATTAAGACATAATTAAAATCAAAGATATTATCGATAGCACGTATGCTTGTAAAAAAAATATTTGTTCACTTTTTCAATAAAAGACGAATCACCATCAACATTAAATGACAGTTTGACTAATTGATTATCGTTAACATACTTTTATCTTTTCGATCCACGAACCATGAATTAATTTAAAATTAAATTAATATTTCAGATATTATCGGCGAGAGTCGCGAGAAAGATACAATTTGCAACATTCTTTCTTCGTTTGAAAGATTTTTATTTATGTTTTTTTTATTTCTAAATTTCGAGGAAAGCATTATATTAGTAATGATTCTCGATATTACGTTTTTATGCGAGAAACATACTGATCTAGGACATGGGCGTAAATGTTTTCTTTTCGAGTAACTCTCTAGTAATTTGTCTGCCTGTGTGGTCGAGTGGTCAACGTTGTTGGCTTCGGCTACGGAGGGCCCGGGTTCAAATCCCGGTATGGACAGTTTTTATAAATTGATTTTTCAATCGATTTATGAATTTCTGTTCAAAGGCATGGATGTATGTGATGTATGTGATGTCTTGAATTCCCCCCTTTCACCCATCCTATTCTATGAACGGGGCGTATCGAGAGCGAATAGCTTACCACTAATCCTGTCCTAGCCCTATCCTTCTATCCCTATTATCTTTGGAAAAAGAGAGGTTGAGCAACTGAGTAACAAGCAGTTCTCGTAGAAAAACTTCTGTTGAGATAAACTCCATTAGGAGTACATATGCTCCACATTGGGAGCGGACATGGTTTAAAAAATAATTACATAATGACAATTGGGATTGGGATTTCACAAGAATATTTTCTCAGTTTCATTTCGTACAAGGACTCGCGATACTTTAAAGCTACTAAAAAGCATTCTTAAAATAATAAAACTGATCGAAAACAGATACTATACATCATTTATAAGAAAAAAAAGTTGGCATACTGAAAGAAGCCATTCGCTTAAACTTGGCTAATCAAATAGTAAACATTCGGTTGCTCTTTTTTTATTAAATTTATTAGAATCAAAAATAAATATGGCTAGTATTTTTCCGGTCATAATATATTGGCCAGTGTAAATAGTCATAATTTAAATGAAATTTTAAAAAAACCTAACCCAACCTAACCTTACCAAAATGGGTATAAAATATTCTGACCGTACAATTTATTCCCAATAAATAATATTAAATGTCATTAAAAGCAAAAATTATTTTGTTTTCAAATTAAACCTATTTGAAAATTAAATATTTAACCACAGCCAATCAGAGGTAAGTCAAACAAAATCCAATCAGAATCAAATTACACAACGATTTTTGATTTATAGTATGTAAGATTAAGACATTTTGAAATTATTTAATTAATTACTGTTAATTTTATTTTTATACATATTTTATACGAACAAAGACAAGAAAATAGACCGTTGTCTTAAAAACATATATTGAATTTATTTAATCACATTTATTTATTGTCAGAACGTGAAACGAACAAATATATAAAGATGCTAATTTTAATGGAGATATGAGACCACTAGCTATTATTCTATTGATCAGTATCTTTGAAAATATTATTATATTTAAAAAAAAAAATATGTTAATCTAAAGAAATGATATTTAATGTGTTTCAAGTTCACTGAACCCTTTTTATAAGTTATTTTTGCTCTGCAATTCTTGTAACCTAATACGTAATATATGTAGGTAAAATAATATATCAATATTTTGAAATACTGTTGCAATTGAAATATGAATATGATAAATTATATTGTTAAAACACTGTTAAAGTAAGAATATTGGCCACAGTTTATATTATTAACCAAGCCGGCCGTTAATAGAAAATTGACTTATTTTTGGAATCAGTTATTGGCCACCACTCTAATAACATTTAACAAAATATATTTTTAACGCAAACAAGATACTTAATTATCAATAATAACTTTAAAAGAACTAACCAATTCACTAAGCATTTAATTTGATATTCTTATAAACGATATACCTTTAAACTGAAGTTATGCTCTGCAATATTTACAAGAAATCACACTTATTTTACAATAACGCTCAATTGTTAAATACAATGTAGTTTTGAGGTTGTTTTACGATGCCAAATATTACTGTATTGTGTTTTTGATATGGAAGAACACTTGGTGAGTTTTTAAAAAAATAAATTAGCATGCAAATGAGTTGGTTTCATATCTTATAAAACTAAAATTTATCTGCAAGTGACCAATAATTGAGGATGGATATCAAAATCATACATATCACCTAACAAAATACGATTGAAAAATATTTATGAAACTTCTCCTACTGGAATTTGAGTTCGCGGGGTGTGCAGTCGAAGCCAACGACGTTGACCATTCGACCACGAACTCAAATATCAATAAAATTAATACGTTATAAGTAAACAATCAATGAAAAAAGTATCTATTCATCTTGTTAGAAAACATTTATGACATCTTAGATGATTATGTACAGTAATTTCAATCGGTTTTTGTTATGCTTATCTGGATAGTCTGATGTTGTGTTCCTAATAGCCAGTTCGTTCCTCTAGAAGTCATGGTGAATGTTTCAACACGATATGTAATTCCCTAGATGAGGAATGGAATGCTTGAAAGGATGGTATTCTAGTTCTATTCTAGACTACCGGTAGACATTTACATTATGCAAATGTAGGAATTCGACGCGTGGCGTGGATGGTTGGGATACTGATGTAATTGTATCAATTCTAAAGAGTCGCTGCAAACTGTTGTGTTTTATGTGAACTCTTATTCATAACCAATAACAAAATGAATATGGATATTTTAAGTGATTAAATTTTTAGTTAAAAATACTTCGCTTCATTTATAATATATATATATTTATAAGAACCACAATAAGAATAAATTGTAAATAAGTAGTTATTAGACGTTAACTAGAGGGAATAAATAACATGAATTGTTTCTCAATTGGTCGATCGAATTTTTTTCGACTGTTTCGCCTCTTTAAAAATCATCATCAGATGATGCTTCTCAAAGACGAAAACAAATGGCACACATTGTAAATTTTATACAAGTAATGATGTTTGATTTTTAATTACGATGAACATTTTTTTTTGTTTTGAAAATAATTTTGAAAATTATTCAATAAAACTACTTTAAAGAAATGCTTTTGATTAAGTTAATAATGAGCTGGATTAAGCTGATGGCAGTTATTAAAATAAGATATATGTAGATACTAAAATGTATTTAAAAAGACCCTCACTAAAATATTTTACATTTCAACTCTAAATTGTGTATTATAGTTTTGGCTTTTTATTACTACTCAGTTAATTATTATTTATATTGTTTTGTTAATTTGTAGTTGGAAGGCACTAGACACACAAAAATAAATGTCATTGCAGCAAATATTGTATTACATAAAACAGTTGTTTTAAAAATTAAAATTTTTCAGCTGTAATGCCATGTATCGTTCTTTTTATTTTACAATGTTCATTTAACATAAATACGGTGTTTTTTTGGCGAATAACATTAATCATTGATAGTTTTATTGAAAAATATTCCTTCTATTGGTACAAGTATCACTATAAGTGTGGCATACTTTCAGAATAAATTTAAAGATTTTATTCATCATAACTATCGTATATTTGAAACACTAAGTATCTAATAAAAATAATTGTAAGCATCTATTGTTACTTTCGTTCGTTATCGCATTGAATTGAGATCGCTCGGGATAAAAAAATACACATAACCTGCGGCGCCCCTGAAAAAAAAAATTATATCGGATTTTTGATAGCCACTGTTATAGCGTATAATTTTGTAGTAAAAAGATTCCGATACATAATTTAAATGTATTATTATCCCTTGCTACTATTTAAAATTACACGATATGTTCCAAATTAAAAGGAGCTATTTTGTATAGCAGCGACTGTATTTTCTTTTATATGAGGTTTTAAAAGCGATTAAATTTAAACCGAGCTTCTTAATCGGAGGCATTTTAATAAAATCTAGAGATGTGCTATGCCAAATATCGAGTAACTATGTATCTACATGACTATTTTTTAAATGTAGTGAGTAATTTAAGACGAACTATTTTATTGTACGAAATCGAAATTATAATAACATTATTTGAAACATATTTTCAGCTCGTAATCGTAAATGAATTATTTAAAACACATACTGAATAATAAATAATCTATTAATAAATATAAACAAGATAATTTTAGTCGAACTATAGAAGAAAACATAGTAAAATGGGCACTGAGTTTCCTGAATAGAAACGTAGAAAAAGATTCTGTTCAACAGATAGATTTTTATGATAATATAGTTTTGAGCAAACACTGTGAATTGCATGCAATATTTTTATTTTATTTTATTCTTATTAATTATTGTTATAAAAAGAGTAAAAACAATCGAATTGCAGCTAATAATATCCTAAATGACAAATATTTGTTATTTAAACCATATAGGATAAACTCAATGAAAGTTTATGATGAGGATTTAAGACATAACAAACACCTATGACCAAGATCTCTAATGCTAAATTGAAAGAATGAAAAGTTTATATTGATTTTGTTGAGACTTGAATCCAAACGCTTCAGATCGCGAGCGTAAAGCATTTAGAAGAGACCAGGCCACAGATTCTGACGTTAAAGTATTATTAACCAAAAAGCTTGAATTTACTCTCTTTCGACAATAAGCATAAGAAAACTTTTGGAATTCTTTGGGAAAAAAACAAAATTATATTTTTCTTTGTAAATATTTTCATTTCGAAGTTATCGGTACTAAAAATATTCGAGTATCCGGGTGTGGTAGAGTCAACCATTTTCACATCCTTAGTAAAATCCGAAACACCTGCTTCAGGTTAGGCCTGAGGTTGGCTAGTAAGCAAAGCGGTGGGGGAAGGACTGTTGTTCGAAACGGACCCTTTGGCAGGGGCCACGATTAGCGGACCGCAACTCGCTTCTATTTAAGGCATCATTAAACCCGAAAACCTAAGAATTTATAATCTGTGGGATTATTGCATTATAATGGGTTTTGCATTTGCAAATACTGTTGATACACACGGAAAGTATTTTCGAGTCATAAATTCACTTTTCATAAAAGCAGATAAACAGGAATTTAGGCTTCCATTTTCATCATATATTATATTTTAACGATGTTATATGGAATATAAATAAGATAATTTAAGCGTGACCTTTTTGTAAAACCGGCAATTTTTCATCATCGTTATTACGGCTGATAAATACTCTGATTGTTCTGATTTGTTCTACTCTTGTATATAATTAAATTTGACTATTGTTTAACCTTTTAACTAAATTATATATACACTTGCCCACTAAAAGACACTGGAAAATTGCACTATACGGGATGGAAAAATATCCTACCACATAAGGCATGGATGTACGTGATGTCTTAAATTCCCTACCACTCATCCTATCCTATAAAAGGCATAGCGATAGTGATTATCTAACCATTAGTCTTATCCTAGTTGTGTCCTTCTATCCCAACTCTCTTTGAAAAAGAGAGGTTGAACAACTAAGTAACAAATATCTCATCCTAAAAAATTGGTTGAGATACCACCATAAGAGGCCTTATGCTCCGGGAGTAGACATGGATTAAAGATTAAAAATGCTGGAAAAAATTCCTGCTTTGGGTAAATAGTAGTAAATATGTGAAATGTTATAAAACTGTTTTTTTTGGTTTTTAACAGAATTTGTGTTAAAATGAATGAATATTCATTTTGTCTACATTCCCTTATATAAACGTAACAATTACGATTTCATAAAATTGACAATAGCGAGAGAAATCAGCTAACTATTATATGAGTCCTGTCTTATACCTATTTGCCTATCTTTACTCTCTCCAATGCTAGAAGAGGTGACAAGGCAAAATTATGTTGAGAGTCACTATTAGCACTTCTTATGCTACACATTGGAAATTTATTTGATAAATATCAATACAATGCTAGCTGTAAGCTCGTTGCCCTCAACGGAGGGATTTTCGTTTCATTTTTAAGTAGTCAGAAAATTTACTGGCGTGAAAAATAAATTACAAACCTATTTATTGAATAAGTCAGAAAATCTAGACGTAATTAATTCTCTGAATGGATTTTTTTAGGAATACACCAAATTCTCTTAAAGAACTAAAATACACCGGGACTGTAAAACAAAATATGCAAATAGCGGATATAATAAAATATATTTAAAAAAAAACATGATTGAGGTGCCCTGCTGAGCTGCTATATCCAAAATCGACAGCCTTGCAGTATTCATATTTTATTATTTTTAGAATATTTCAAATGTTTGAGTATGCTAACTAATATATTTCGTAGAAGAAGAAAAATACCTCGGGATATATAATATATCTACAGCCCTGCAGTATTTAAATTGTATATAATATAAGAAATATACCCTGGGAAATTATGAAGACGAACATATTTGTGATTTGTCATTTGTGATTATTTTATCGACTATTAATATATAGATATAGACTACGAAGTTTGTTTTTGGTTCTATGCTTTATTAAACAATTGATTTGATAACCTCTGACGTCTTGTTAGGGTGAGGTTAACTTTTTAATGAGAGCGTCTTGAGTATGCTGTATGTATATGAGTATATATGTATAACACACCGCGTATATATAGCGAGGGACGGAAGGATATCCAAGAAACTATTTTGCATCCGGTGGGTCCTTTATTAATACCAAAATTCGTGCAGCTGCCTCAAATCGACATATTGAAATAACGCGTGCCTAAAAGCAGGTATCATTATTTCTAAGCTTAACAAAAACATATTATAATATAGACCATTGATTTTGTACAATTTTAAAGAGGCGAAGACCTTTTCTTCTTCTAGTTCGCTTTCTATGCATATCACCAGTGTCAGCCCGAGGTTATTTGGCGCCCTAGGCAACGTTTATTGGTGCGCCCCTTTTTTAACAAATAGTCATATTTTTGTTTCGAAATAATGAAAATAAAAACAATTCGGAATCAATAGAAATATTTTTTATATATCCACGTCCGCTCCCAATGTGGAGCATATGGCCGCCTAATGGAAGTATCTCAACAGAAGTTTTCTACTTGAACTGTTACTCAGTCGCCCAACCTCTCTTTCGAATCATATAGAAAAATATACATAATTATAACGAACACGCACAAACATCAAAATAACATAAAATGTACCTACTACATATTATTTATTATTGTTAGAGTATATGAATATAATTTTAATACTCCACTTATGCGCCCTAGGTGGTTGCCTATTTCGCCTGTATGGTGGCGCCGGCCCTGCATATCACATTACGCAGAGTTGTTAACCCCTTTAAAGTGAAATGCGGCAAATTTGTATTAATACTGAATTTTATTTACAGCGTTGCAATGCCACTCAAAGAAAGAAAGCGTTTGTGTTTTAATTGTGTTTATTGAAGTGCAAGTTTTCTTTTTCTGTCTGTTTGACGTTTGCTGCCGATTTTACATGGTACGACATACGCGCCACCTACTGTAAATTAATTTTATATAACCTTCGCGCAAATGCAATTATACGTTGTCAAAATGAAATGTATGGCAGACATGCAAAAATATTTTTCATATATAAAATCTACAGTCAGTTAATTTTACTATACCTTCGCGGAAGTGCAAGCAAAAATGTTGACAAATATTTATTGTAATCGGATGAGCGGTGTGGCAACGCATTAAGTACGAACAAACAAACATTCATTGGTTATCTTAAAGAATAGCGTCGTGAAGCATTTGACGTTTAATCGAAAGTGCCGCCAACACAGAAATTGTTCGTGAATTATTTGATTGAATACACATTTATTTTTTTCATTTATTCTGACAGTAATCAAAAATCATAACGCTTCTTAGATTTGTATAATTAATTAAAACAAATAATTCACAAACGATTTTGTGTTGGCGGCAATTTAGATTATACGTCAAATACTTCACGACGCTATTCTTTAAGATAACCCATGCATTTTTATATTTTAGATGAATAAAGTGAAATGTTTAATCCTTACGTAAATACAACAATTCCAATACAAAATAAAATTTAATAACTTTGATATTTTACTGATTGTTTTAAAAATTCGCCTCTTCAGACTCACGTGTGGTACTCACGCATTGCTTAAATCCAACCTCTTCTCTTCGTCTAGTAGAAATATAAAACGTCAACATCTATTTGGTATTTTATAAGATAAGGGTTGAAACACGTGTCATAATCTGTAACACAATTAGTAGAAATAGCTTGGCTATTAAATTTATTTTATATTTAAAATAAAGTTACATAACCATCATTTGAAATCATTACACATCCAATTATTTCACGATTAGCTTATATATTCTTGATTATTTGTGAGTGACATTTCAGGATGATTCCATCATCCATAAAATTCCAAGGCCTTTCAAGGATGGTTGTAAATTCTAATCAAATCATGGCCACAACACGGCACATCCAAGTTTCTCTGCCATACACCCTATTAATTACTTTTTTAACTTTGAGCTGTGAACGCAAACATGCGCTCTGTAAAATATGTGCTATGCAACGGATAATATTAGTTTCGCGGACGATAAAATTCCACGGGTCGCAAGAAAAATAAGTCAGAGAGTAGGGAGTGAAATGCGTATATTTATATCGACAGTGGAAAGGAAAAAGGACGTAACCCACACATATCAAATTTTATAGGAGGCGCAAAAAAACTAGTTTTGATGATTTTGGGCCATATGCAAATTATAAATTATACACAACCTTGAAGTGCACAGAGACTTCTAAACTGTTGTTTAATTGACATATCTAATATTAATTAAAGAAACTGTCAAGGAAAAGTCTTTATTTCAGACTTTTTTCTTGGTTTTAATTTTTTAAAAGGTTATCTTTTTCAAACTTAAAAGCTAAATTTAGATACTAACTCGGCATTTGTAGCTTGCATCTTTTTGATAGAACGTGAACGTGAACTTGACACATTGTGATTATCGAAAAAAACCTGTTTTGAAAAACTGTGGGTTACGTCCCTTTTCCTTTCCACAGTCGATATGTATTCTAATAAAGCTGTATTAAAAAATATATACTTGTTCGCTGTTATACTTTGGATAGTGTTTACATTATTTTATAATGTACTAAAACTAAGTTCAATTAAAACGGCGCACTTGTTGGCATAAATTGCTCCAGGCTTACCACTTCTAACGTAACTACCAGTAGCGGATTAAACACAAAGGATGCCACAGGCGCAATTAAATTTGGAGGCTCTGTTTTTCGGATAAAATAAAACATCAGAAAATTCCATGCAAAATAGTAAAAAATATATGAAATCAGCACAAAAGGTTATAAAATAAAAGCCATTTTTGAGGGTCCCACAATTCAGAAGCCCCAAACGCGCGCTACATTCGCTTATAGGGTTATCCGCCACTGGTAACTGGGGGTTGGGTAGTCCGTTACGAAGTCTTTAATTTCTTTCCAAATTCCAACCGTATTTCCAGTAGAACACGTACACCAACATTCGTTGAATTTATTTTGGCAATAAATTACTAGTAAGATAAATTTTGCTTGCGCTGAATTCTAGGATAACTTAGACAAAATAAATCTATTGTTATTGAAACCAGAACAAAATAAAAAGAGGAAGAATATAAAGATACTATTAAATGATTGACATGACCGAAATAAACCCCGAGGAACATGAACTTTATTGACCAAGCTAAAACGTAAATTATTTCAACGTATGTTTGGAATGTAATTATAAAGTATAAATGTATACAGTGCATACTTTTACGTTTAGAATAGAATTTCTCATAATAGATATTGCAAACGTATAATGAGATTTCCTTTCACGTTCTGCAATTTGTTTCAGAGTTCTCATAGTTGCAAGAGTTCAGTAATTTTCACAAAACAAGGTAACTATTTTATCAGAAAGCAGCACGTCTTTTGTACTGTAGTAAAAGTAAAAACTGGTTTAATTAATACCGAGTCAAAAACTCACACAGAACTTTAGAAGAAGTTTAATCTACTTCTAAGCGTTTGCTATTGTGCTAGCGATCATAAATATTTTTTTGTTCTTCTTTTGATCCAGTTTTTTATTTATAGTCGTCTAGTTTTTTACATTGATCGTGTAGTTCAGTTGTCAGACATCTCAAAATAACCAGTTTTTCGATGATGGAAAAAGCAATTTTCAAATGGTCACCATAAATCGGTAACTGAATAAAACAGAACATGAAAAAAAAGAACATCACAAAACGTACAATATATCTTTAGAAAACACTAGTATTGATATGTTTTACAATCAATTAGTAATCTCTATGTCGTATTAGATACAATAAATAAAACAGCAATCTTGCATATCAATAACACTTTCAAACTGAAATTGTCGTAGATACACTTATATTTGACGATTATAATAGTCGTCATTGACTAATAAAGTAAAGCGCACGTTATTACACACTGTTTTGAAATTATTACCTGTTAATCTATAATGTTTTTCCAATAAGTAGTTAAGAAGAAACAGTTATCATTCAACTAAAAATTGATTGTGTTCTGAATTGTCTATATTCTATGTTCTCATGTTCTGTTTTATCATGATCTGTTTATTAATGGAACCCCATAAATCAAGTATTATTTATCATTGTTGCTGAGATTCCACCGTTCTCGAGATGTATAAATTTCATCAACTGCTTACGAATAAGGCACTTCAATAGAAGGTCATTTATAAATATTCGTGTAATGACGAAGAACATTTTTTATACTATGACTAGTAGACCGGCTTCTTTATCTGTAAATTTTGTTTATTTATCTGTAAACTCTGTTAATATTTATATTACCAATTCTTTGTTACAACATTAATAAACGTACTCGGCTTTGTACAAAAAACCCTATAATAATTAACGTATATTCTTATCAGTGCTCTTAATGAGCGAAACCGATCCCGAATTAGTACAGAATAGTATTTTATTTAATGCCTTTCCGCTAAGTGTTGACAGTAAACACAGTAAAAGTGACACAAACTGCTATTAACGGCGTCAACAAAAAATATCATAACTTTAAAAAATATTGATATAAAAATACTAAGCTATATTTTGTAAGCTAACTGAAAATTGTTGTATGGAATTCTTAAAAATAAATGGGATTGTCCCTAAGCGAGAAAATAAATAAACATGTGGGATTGTATTCAGAATTATTTTTTTACAGGCTGTTTTTAGCTGGAGATTTCAGTCATATTTATGTTTTTCCCCTGGTTATATTACAGGAATTACGCTGAGAGCATCCTTTTACAAACTGTGAGAAATGGCATCAAGTGTGATTCACAAAAGCTAAACACTCAACTGAATGTCAAGCTTTATGCTCAACGAGTGCTTCACATGCTTCAAAAGTGATTGGAATTCATTCAGCTCTTACTGAAAAAGCTTTCGTAGATGCTTTGAAAGTCGTAGCGCGAGTGGCGTAGAAGCCGTAGCAACTATGATTGCAGCTCGTAGGGAAATACGGAATTTCAATACTTTTAGACTTGTAAATGCTTTTTTTTTTTTTTTACCATGTCCGCTCCCAATGTGGGGCATATGGACTTATGTGGATATTATTTTTGTAATTCCTGGGCGACGCTGAGATTTATATATCAGTAGGCTTAGTATACTCAATAAGAGGTCATTTTTTTTAACCATGTCCGCTCCCAATGTGCAGAATATGGACTCCTAATGGAGTTTATCTCAACAGAAGTGTTTCTACGAGAACTGCTTGTTACTCAGTTGCTCAACCTCTCTTTTTCCAAAGAGAGTAGGGATAGAACGATAGGGCAATGACAGGATTAGTGGTAAGCTAATCGCTCTCGATACGCCCCGTTCATAGGATAGGATGGGTGAGAGGGGGGAATTCAAGAAATCACAAACATCCATGCCTTTGAACAGAAATTCATAAATCGATTGAAAATTCAATTTATAAAACTGTCCGTACCGGGATTTGAACCAGGGCCCTCCGTAGCCGAAGCCAACAACATTGACCACTCGACCACACAGGCGGTAAATGCTTACTAAGGCTTATACAAAAACCGGGTTTTGAATAAAAATATTTCTTTAAAACCAGTTTTCAAAGATTAGTAAAAAATGATTAATTAAAATGTTTAAAACCTCTCAGAAAAAATCTTAATTAATTTGTTATCAAAAATTAAACAAAACGAAAAAAACTATTATTTAAAAAAAATACCCACCTATAAATGAGTTTAAAAATAATGCTTAAAACGTACTCATTTTCAAAATAAGCAAATATGGATTTTTAACAATATTTATAATAATGCCAATTGCATTTTTTTAAATCCATGTACGCTCCCAATGTAGAGCATATAGCCTTCAAATGGAAATATCTCAACATTTTTTTTTTGCGAGAATTGAATCTCGGTTTCTTAACCTAAATAACAATAAGTGTAAGATATAATATATCTACACGACTTTAAGGAAGAGTGGAGATGATTGTTTCTAGTATGGTTGACAAAAGATACTGGATGGATAAAATAGTTCGAATCGTTATTATTTTTTATTTTGAAACGGCGTTAGGGGGAATGTTTTATAGTTTTTCAGCGGTACTACTTCATCAAATAATATATTGGAATACTGTATAGTAACGTATACAAATTGCTTAATAATATACAGTCGGTGGTAATCTGATATGGATATTGGAAAAAGGAGAAATTCATGTTCGAAAAAATCTACTAAAAGAAAACACACTAGCTTAAAATTTTATTGGTACATTTTCAAAAGTAATCACACATTTTGATGGTGTAATAATACACTATGTAAATAGAAAAACCTCTGGAGGATTTTGTTACTGATGAGATTATTCGATCGGACCAGGACCGCACCTTGGGGCTTGGCCGCCCACGCGTAAACTAGCTGCACCTCCTCAACTATACCCATCATTATATTTAAAGGGTAGTTATTTTACTTCATATCATCACAAAACCCTCAACTGTGATTTTTTTTTTTATCTTAAAACGAAAATAAAAAGTTTCTCCAAAAAAATATTTTGTATTTGTTAACATAGATTATTTTTTTAACAATAATTATTTAGAGTATATAACAATGTCACGAAAAAGCAAGTTTTAAAAACTTTAATCAAATGTTCATATTGATACAGTAGAGAAGTGTGGGAAACCATACCATATAAAATTCAGAATACACAATCAAATGTTCAATACAATGAATGCATAGCAAAAATGATAACAATAATCCATTTTAAGATAACTACTCTACTGTCCGCTACCCTGAAGAGAAAGCAGACCAAATGGCATGCAAATATATAGCTGTCAATAATCTACCAATAATCTGAAACATCTTTCTTCACTCATCAATGCATTCGCTTTTTAAAAAAATAGCGGTACCTGTTCAACTGTACGGTGTTCAACAATATTGCTTTGGATGTCGACATATTCCACGTAGACAGGGGTGAGTTCCGACGAATACTATTTTTTATGTATTGAAGTAAAGTTCGTCGGAGCTGAGTAGACTTTCTTGCCATTTTTTTTTCTACTGCTTTTAATATTAAATTGTACTATTTCTTTTCTCCATTGTAAAAGTTTTAAATTTATAATTTGTCAGCCTTGTGCAATGTTAATTAAATAAATAAATAAATAATAGTGGTTCTAGGTAAATAGTACCGAAATCATTGGTATGTACTTTCCACATCGTTAAATTTATATCGTGATAAAAGATAATAAACAACATAAATTTTATAAAAATCGCACCGAGTAATGCATTATGTTTGTTGCGAAAAAATCTCGTTTGCTTTGGCCGCCCCTAAAATCGACCGGTCGCATACGCCGCACTCCTTAAGCGCGGGCCTGGATAGGAAAACAGAACGTAGAAAAAAATTACAAGATTGCTTTAAAAAACCAGTGCACACGCAAAAACCACGAATAAAAATAACACAATTTTCTTTTTCTCAGCGAGAAATTTGCCTTTAGAATTGTAAGGCCGGGAAACCCCCAGTTACAAGTGCTCTGCGGGGAATACTCAATGATTTCAGTGTTTAAGATAAAAAAAATCGGCAGTAAAGACTCGATGCGTGCTGAAAACTTTGTCACTCTGCTTGCTTTCTAAACGAAGAGAAAATACTGGAAACTTTTGATTTCTCATTGAATGTCTCCAGGATATCACGGTAACCTTATTAGTTAAAATTGAATTACTGGAAAAATTAAATCGATTTTAAAAAGTGAACCTGTTCGGTCTTAATTAAACCAACTAAACAATGTGTTAATTGACGTGTGTACAGTGGCGGTTCCTGACCTGAAATCTTGGGTGGGCTAGAGAAAAGCATAGCATTGTATACTATTTACGAAATTTTGCATGCTTCCACTTCATCTTATACATTAATCTACAAGCAAATTAACAAATACTACGACACTACTGCAAAGCATAAATTACTATATAATACAATCAATGCTAATGTAAGTAAGAAATAATAATACGTGACCTTAAATTTGTCTCTTTCAAAGAGAAATAACAAGTAAAAAAAGCAATACAGAACTGTCACTGAGATTCGATACCTGTCACTTTCATAGAATACAAAGATGTTGGTATGTTTGTATGGGCCATGGACTAATTTCAATTTAGCCCCCGATGAATGACAGAAGCCAGTAAATTTGAAATACAGTCCTGTGTGTTTGATGACGTTTCCGTACATACAAATACAAACAAAATCGAATCGTGCTAGATTGCGTTCCAGTGTAAAGAAATATTGTCTATGGTTTTGGGCTAGAAAGCCGCAGCCCCTGACCAATAGCATGTACATAGGTGTTGCCAGACTGACGTCACGTTGAATGTTCTCTATGAATTATTTATAGGGTTATTGTTTTTTTTTATGCCGGCTCAGCTTAAAATTGTAATAAAAAAAAATCGAGAATATTATTGTAGGTAGACATGCCATTGTCTTATATTGATAGAGGAAAATTTAAACAAAGATATTATATTCATTTGGGGAAGGTTAGTGACGCTTATAAATGTATTTATTTTGTTCAGCGGCCGAATTGCTGTTCATTTTTATTCAGCCATCTAAAGTTTTGGGTGAAAAATGCAGGTCGGGCTTAGCCCACCTAGCCCAGTACCTAGAACCGCCACTGCGTGTGTATATGAATAAGTGGATGAGATGAAAGTAGTTTATGATTTATTTAAAACATGAGCTTTATTAATGGATGTACACATTTAGATTACATCATAATGTCACAATATTGAAGATATTCCTTTGTGTTATTAAAAATCAGAATGGATCGATTAAATAAACTTTCCACGGTTTAATTTGAACTGGAAGTAGAAAAAGTAAACACGCTTTACTGAAAATGGGTTTTTTCCTTATATTCGAAATATGATTTCTTCAGTAAACACTTGTTATTGGACGAAGGTAAGTTTCTCAATAAAATCGTTTATTTTCTTTCTAAAAAGCCGTAGAAATAACGGTAAAAATAAAATTTATTTCTCAGAGACAGCTTTGTTAGAAAGAAATATATGATTTTTTCTTTAATATATATAGAAAATATCAACCAGTTAATGACTTGAAATCGATAAAAATGTGCTTTGAACATTCACTTATGAAGGATGCAAAATGCCTATTTGAAATTATTTGACAATATTCTGATTTCAAAGAACAGGGAAAAGAATGATTGGATTTTTTTTTGGTTCTTTGAAGCTCTTTTACAAGAAACAATAGACATTTTAACCAGTAGCGTGCAGTTTATAAGGACATGGACAGTGATTTTGGGATTAAAGAAAAATCCAATTCCGGTATTGATCATTTGGCATGATTTAAATTTTTCTGATTGCATGATTTAAATCTGCCATTATAGCTTACAGCCAAGGCACCTGATATTTTTGTTTGTTTGTTTTTAATTGTTTTTAATACGGGTCGTTTGAATTTTCAAAAGATCAATAGATTTCTGTTTGACGGCATGAATTTTAGACATCTTTCTATTCGTACACTATTAAAAAAGAGTTTGAGCAACTTTGAGCAAACACAGTTTTGTAGAAAATATTTTTCGAGATAAATTACACTACGAATTCATATGCTATACAATGAAAGCGGACATGGCTAAAAACTCTAAACAACTCATATTGATTTGTATACATATGAATATTCGAAAATAAAACACTCTTTTGTATTTCTTCAGATATGAAGAAAAATAAATGAGTGATATAAATTGCCCTTCCACCAAGCATTGCCACTTGACAGTGAACGCGTTAAAAGTATTACAATTTAATTAATGAATTCCTTGTAGATCTCTTCAATAAAACATAATCAAATAAGAAAAGACTGTATTTTACCATTTTTTGTCATCTCTGAATAATATATGTATAATATCAGTTAAAAAAACGTTTTTTAAAAAGCTATATTATACTTGTTTGTGGATGTTAAAACAGTGAATGTTAGCTGTTTGAAATAAGATCCAACGATTATTAAAATTGTACAAAATTATTGAAATTGACTTTTTTTTAAATATGTTTCTGACGCAGATATTTTAAGAAGATTAAGACGTATTTTACAAGAAAACGATACTTTTTATCCGGAATCAAATACGACTTATTTAAAGAAGTTTCTAAATCTGTATAAACAAATGTTATGTTTTCCCAATATTCTTCATTTAACAACTAAATAATTATGTACCAATTAAAGTTTGCAAAAGTGTGTATTGACATTTTTTTACCGTCAAGTAAATGATATCGTAACCATTCATATCGAAAAGAATATTATTGAAAAAAAACTACTGATTATTTCTTAATGTTTGGGAACGCTACTGCGTATGTCATATGTAGAAAAGTACTATTATTTGTGAAAAGACTTCTTTAAAATAAACACGTAAGTAATTAATTGATCAAATAGAAAATAATAATAAATATATTTTGTTTTTATACAAAAGGGTGATTCATTAAGAGGTACTTTTTTCAAAAGACAAAAAAACGTTTATAAAAAAAAATTTATTGCAGTCTTTAATATAATAAATAGACCCATTTTCTACATTTATTTTTTAAATATTATTTCTTTTAAATGTTGGCCGTAACTACGCCTAACATGGTCCATTCGAAATTTCCAATTTTGGATGACGCGTTCGAGCATTTCAACTGGTATTTGGGTAATAATGCGAGTAATGTTGGCCTCCAATTCCTCAATCGTAGCCGGTTTAATTATATAGACTTTCGACTTTACGTAGCCCCAAAGAAAAAAGTCTAGAGGTGTTATATCGCAAGATCTAGACGGCCAACTCACTGGTCCGAAGCGTGAAATTATTTGTTCACCGAAATGTTCTCTTAATAAAGCCATGCTTTCACGGGCTGTGTGGCAAGTAGCGCCATCCTGTCCCAAACCAAGTGTCGTGGAGATTATGGGCTTGAATTTTAGGCACCAAATAGTCCGTTATCATTGAACGATAACGGGCGCCATTCACGGTTACGTTCTGGCCAGCCTCATTTTTAAAAAAAATTGAACCGATTATTCCACCAGCCCATAAACCACACCAAACCGTTGTTTTTTGTGGATGAAGTGACAGCTCTTGAACCTCTTCGGGTTGATCTTCAAACCAAATACGGCAATTTTGTTTATTGACATATCCATTAAGCCAGAAATGGGCCTCATCGCTAAACAAAATGTTGCACGAAAAACATTCCTCGCAGAACACTGATTTGCGTAATACAGCTGAATAATTTGTAGACGCTGTGCTGGCGTAAGTCTTTCCATTATGAATTGTAAAACAATACTGAACAAAAATAAAATAACACTTGGGCACAACTCACGTGTTATCTATTATCAAATCCCAATAAGAAAAAGTACCTTTAAATGAATCACCCTTTATAAGAAAAGCAAAAAATATTTCTTTTCGGCACTTTCATCGTAAACGGAAATATTAAATTATATTATCATTCAATTACAGGAGAGCACCTGAAAATACGTTTCGTGTAAATCGTTTGAAAACCAGCAAAGGGTCCAATTTCCGGCAAGGGTCTGTAAACATTTGCATTTTAATAAGTTATATCAATATTTAAGTTAACAAAGCGGTGTTATTCCGATTCAATAACATGGAAATTTTCGACGACCTTTTTTGCCAAATATTTCGCATATCGGGTTGACTTAATATGTTATTCGTGATCCAAGAAATTTTACTTGCGTACGAAATATGGAAAAGTGATTGACGAAAAGGAAAAATAAATTATTTAAAAGGCGGGTTAAATGTAAAAAGGAAGAAAATAAATGCATAGTGCGTATAATATATTACCGATAAATATTATTTTTGTAATTCCTGGGCGATGCTGAGATTTATATATCAGTAGGCTTAGTATACTCAATAAGAGGTCATTTTTTTTTAACCATGTCCGCTCCCAATGTGGAGAATATGGACTCCTAATGGAGTTTATCTCAACAGAAGTGTTTCTACGAGAACTGCTTGTTACTCAGTTGCTCAACCTCTCTTTTTCCAAAGAGAGTAGGGATAGATGGATAAGGCTAGGACAGGATTAGTGGTAAGCTAATCGCTCTCGATACACCCCGTTCATAGGATAGGATGGGTGAATATCAATTAGTCTGCCTGTGTGGTCGAGTGGTCAACGTTGTTGGCTTCGGCTACGGAGGGCCCGGGTTCAAATCTTGGTACGGACAGTTTTTATAAATTGATTTTTTTTTTCAAGAGGTCAATAGCTTAACTATATTTTTGAGAGGTGATTTCATATTTGATCATGTGTGAAGTAGGCTACGGTTAGGGTATTCTATCCCGGACCGTCTTTGTGATTCCGGGATCCTAGGATTAATCACTAAAATGGGATTCGGGATTGAGAAAATTTTTGGTCGGCGATTTTCAAATCCTGTGATTTTTCAAACAATTTCATGTCGATTTCAATAACCCAGAAATTTGCGGATTTCCAAAAATTACCATTTTTAGCTCTTCCAAGAATTTTAAAATCCAAACTCTCAGAATTTACCAAACATAAGAGCGCGACATCTTTTTTCCAGCTCTTAATTGTTTCTCAATCCCGAAATCCAGAGATTAGTACTGTCGCAATTCCAAGATTTCGGGATTGTATACCCTAGCTGAGATAAATGTAAATTGGGTATTCTACTAGTTTGTGGTATTAAAGGAGTGTACTCCATTCATTTAGTACACCTCACTGTAATATCAATTAAATGAAACTAATATTCATTTCCCTCGAAAAAGACTTGATGAATTTGAGAATTTATATCAAATTAAGTACTATATAACAAATGATAATACCGCAAAAATTGAATGACGACAATCTGGATAGATAAGAATATTATGACAATTATGAGTATTTGCAATGTCTGAAATTCCGTCCCACTTATCCGATTAAATAAACAGGGCGAAGCAAAAGCGAATAGTTGATCACAAAAAGCTTCCATAATGATGAAACTCCACTAAAAATCCTTTTGCTACAGATTGGAAGTGAACATACTAACAAAAATGTTTTAATAGATTATTTTATAAACGCACTGCACCTAGTATCATAAAATGGTAATTCTGAGAATATTGGGTGTTAAATATTACCATAGGCTAAGTAATTTTCTATGGGTGGCAGCAAATATAATACCTGAAGTACTGTAAGCAGAAGAAAACTTCCACCCCCGTCAGCGTTCGTATAATTTAACCCTGTTTTGATGAGGTGACGACCTAACTTATCCAACCCCAACCGATCCGAGCTGCGATTAAATTGTATTATCAAAATAATCAGCCAATCTATGATCTAACGTTCACTCAATAAATTGAATAGGGTTAAGATCGCTTGAATAACTTACTATTAATCAATTTATTAAGGGAGTAATAATTCTATTTTATATTATATAATATAGTTGATATCTATTTCGGCGTATGCCTTCATCAGAACCATGTTTAAACATACATTTTTTTTTTTTTAAACCATGTCCGCTCCCAATGTGGAGCATATGGACTCCTTAATAGAGTTTATCTCAACAGAAGTGTTTCTACGAGAACTGCTTGTTACTCAGTTGCTCAACCTCTCTTTTTCCAAAGAGAGTATGGATAGAAGGATAAGGCTAGGACAGGATTAGTGGTAAGCTAATCGCTCTCGATAAGCTGGAGTGGTGGATGGGGGGAAATCAAGACATCACATAAATCCATGCCTTTGAACAGAAATTCATAAATTGATTGAAAAATCAATTTATAAAACTGTCCGTACCGGGATTTGAACCCGGGCCCTCCGTAGCCGAAGCCAACAACATTGACCACTCGACCACACAGGCGGCTACATGCGGATACATTAACTCAGCTATATATCATATACTGATTTGGAAGAGATATACAATAAATCTTGTCATCCATTCTAATATCCTAATTTATATTACGAATTATAGTATGAAATTTGATAACACGGCTTAAGTGTTTCTTAGAACGATAACAAACATGAGCTTATACAAAGTAAATTAGTTTAAATTAACGTGTTTATTTATTATTAGCTACATTAGCGTCTTGTAGGGGTTTTGATAATGGTTATTGGTTAACACTTTTTTCGTCATTAATGATATCATTAGTTTGATTCTGCCTATACATTTCTAATTGCTCAAGTGCATATACATATTTTTAGGGTGTTCACTGACAATGCTTGGTGGAAAGGCATTTTATTAAGAAAAAACACATACTCCTTCGTACTTAATTTCCACTTTTATTTATCAAGATCAGAAACTGATTTTGATCTAGATCAGTTTCTGCCAAACTGTGAGCCGCAAAAAGTCCTAGGTGTGCCGCGGTGGAAGAAGCCTTAAAAATGACAATTTTAAATAATGGCTATTCGGTACAAAATCGAGGACTAAAAATTCTTCGGTGAGCTAAAAAAAAAGAGTTTCGGAGATAATCTGCGGCATCTTGGTGTGCCACGGTACTAGTTCCATTCAAAAAAGTTTGGCAGACACTGATCTAGATACATAAAAGTGGAAATTAAGTGCAATGGATTATTGTGTTTTTTTTTGTATATTTAGATGTTAATTTATAAAAAAGGACTAATAAAAAAAAGAATTATTTATTACCTTTATAAACAATAAATGTTTCGATTAAAAGAAGATAATCAATCGATGTTTGGACAAACATTTATAAAATAAGCAAACGAAATTTAATAATGTCTGGATTAAAAAAAAAGTTTTTTATAACCAATTGGGGCAATTTAGATTTACTCGAACGAACAGATTCTAGTCATACAGTTTTTTTGCTTCAGGCATTTTAACATTTTAAATAGTGAAGTTATTAATCCACTCTGACATCTTTGTTCGCGGTAGATCTACCAATCAATCGCTGAAAGCTTTTTGGGTGGTTTATTAAAGACGCAAAAGAAAATTTCTTTCACGTCTTAAAAGATTGTACTCATCATATTTCATTTTTAAAATCAATTATCTAGTCAACCTTGAATCAATTAATACTTCCCTATAATTTTTAAAAATATGATTAATAGATAATTGTTGAGAGCACGTAATATAAAGAATTTCATCGTCTTAATTTCAGTTATCCTCTGCCCGTAATTCGTATAAGATTTATAGACTGGACAAGTCTAAAAAAAAGTAAATTTAACTCGATGTTCTTTGACGATGGTCATTTCTCAGGGGTTTTTATTAAGTGTTTTCCATATACGAAGCCTTTCTCTGACAAAATCTTTTAGCAAGACAGTACACACAGCAATAATTCATGCGGAAAAAGAACATTACGACTTTCCATCGTATCAACAAAAATAGCCACAAAGCTGACAGTCCATTTCTTGGACTCTTATTTCGGTAGGGTAGTAGTTATTGGAAAACTCAGACGCTGGATAATAAGGTGATTGTTATGGGCAGTGGTGTAATAGTAAATTAATAGGTACCAGGTCGGTCATTGATTTCTTCCCTATTTTTTTTTTGTTTTTTTTAATATCCGTCCGAAGTTAAAAAAAAACACAAGTTTTAACAATTAAATCAATGAAAAAACGTTCAAATTAAGTTGCAAGTCAAAAAGGTGGCAGGGTGGCGCATTTTCAAGTGCCAGGTCACCGACCTGGTCCCATTACACCACTCGTTATAAGTAATGTTTTCACTCGCTATAAATACATAACTAATGATTTCACTGCCTGCTTCATTACCACGGATGATAAAAAGCCAAGAAAATAACATGAGCACAGTATTTGGCTGGATGTAAAGTACACAGGATAAGCCTTTTTTATCCATGCCCGCTTCCAATGACGAGCATAGGTATCTCAATAGAAGTTTTTCTAAGAGAACTGTTTGTTACTCAGTTGCTCAACCTCTCTTTTTCAAAGAGAGTAGTAGGGATAGAAAGATGAGGCTAGGATAGGACTAGTGGTTAACTAATCGTTCTCGCTACGCCCAGTTGTTGGTAATCGGAAATGGTGGGAGGGACATTACAAACAACCGTGCCTTCGAACAAAAATCGATGGAAAAAATGCTGTTCTTACTGGGACTTGTATTTGTGAGGTCTGGCACGAAAGACTCCAACCATAAATTAAAACACAACATCGATTCCGGCTTATATTCGGTTAAAAAAACAACAAAAAATATTTTTTTCCTCCATTTAAATAGTCTTTTTGAATCATTTCTTATTCTTCTAGATTATATAGTTATCACTTACTAGTTCTGTATGTGCTTACTGATTACAACTTTATAGGTGAGGGGGTGTGAATTCAGTATTGTATCTAAATATATTGATAGAAAATCAGAAACCCTTTCCAGATCTTATTTAATAGCTTAACGACCGCGGACGCGTATTTGAGTCTTTGAAAAACAAAGGTTGCTGGCCGGCGGACTCATATGCGTATAGGCGAAGTATCTGGATCTCAATTGGTTTACAAATTATAGTGAATTTAGTAAAATTACAATTTTTACGAATTTTTCGCAAAATTGCCCGGCCGCCAGGTGAAATTCTATATAAAAAACGTGCGGTCGTTAAGCTGTTAATATAAATACTATAAATTGATTCGGACGTCTAATATTTTTTAAGCTTGTAGCAACTCTATAAAATAAGAGTCCAAGACTCCGAGATTTCAACTCCGACTCCACAGCCCTGCTTCTTTCACAGAACGCGCACAACGCTTACGATGACACAGCTGTACGAAGAATTTTCACCAAAAACTTTCTGATAAAATATACTTTAACACCTTTATTGATTTTTTCTCACGCATAAAATCGAAGATAAATTGAACCGATCATTTTCATTCGGTAGTATTATTGTCCTGATTGAATATTAGAGGTGTGTCGAATCGTTTTCACAGAGTGCGCAACGATGCGGCAAATGAAATACTTATTGCAGGCGTTTTCTCGCGACACCATCCCGATACGAACCTGATGAAATAATATATTATTTTTACCACCAATATTTCCCATGATTTGCAATATTTATATTGCTATATAAACGCGTGCTACGTCTATTATTGTTATACGATTTTTACTATTAAATGTCTTTTTATGTTGAAAATGAATACGGTAAAAAATAGCAATTTATTTCAATGCCTGCCTGCTTCAGCATCAAGTTATCGCCAGAAATATTCTTACAGCATTTTTTTGTCAATAATTTCAACGCCTATTTAGACAAGATATTCACATTGTCATAAAGATGTAACAATTTATTTAATTATTGTATTCAAATGATTCACTTAACCTTTTGCCCGCGTCACAAAATTTAGCGAGCATGCCTTGTACGCCGCTGCTTTTTTGCGGATTTTGTTATCGCGTTTTCGACTATAAATATATGTAGGTTGTAATATTTTTTCAACTAATCAAATATCAATTGCCACCCAAAGTAACTTTTTCAATAATAAAATACAATATATTTCTTGTATTTTCGGTATAATTCAACAATAATCATTCTTCATACAATTGCGACGTGACGTCGGCGTATTTCAAAATACCGCCACGCGCGACCGAGAACACTGCGCCACCACCATACCATGCATATAATATTAAATTCTTGGAACAATTTCAATTTCACCCGCACTCGATCGCTTATTAACACTATCCAAAATCTTGCATTGGTGACGTATGTTCACGGCGTGTTCCAGAAATAAATTATTTTAGCCTATATTGAATCTTTTTTGACTAATGCCATCTATTGAATTTGGTAAAATATACATTTAGTAATATTTTCAACCAAGTTATACAATTTTAACACAATAGATAGCTCTTATATAGGGTTTGAAATTTCTATGACATCTGAACGTGTCACGCGCGCTGAGGGGATGTTCGTTAGGACATGCATAGCGGTCATACGCGGTGAGAAGGTTAATGAGAAAACTTCGGTTCAAAATGTTGTTGTTTCAGTTCAAGACAAACTTCTAAGCTTATAATAATTTGTGATAGCCTTTGTCACTTGCTGTGGCCCAGTTGGTTAGAGCTTTCTCTACCGATCACGCAGGTCTGGGTTCGATTCCCGGTCAGATCACAGTGAATTTGAGAATTATTCAATTCAAAGTTGTGATCGAAGACTGGGTGTTTGTGATGTCAATTCACATCATTTCCACTCCTCCCATTCTTCTGATCCTTTAATAACTGGATGTAGCAATAGCGATTAGCCAACCACTAGTCATGTTCTAGCCTTATCTTTCTTTCTCTACTACTCACTTTGAAAAAAATGAGGTTGAGCGACCGAGTAACAAACAGTTCTCGCAGAAAAAACTTCTGTTAAGATACTTCCATTAGGGGGCCATATGCTCCACATTCGGAGCGGAAATGGATTAAAAAAATATATATACGTGTTCAAACACCTGTATAAACAGTTTTATAGAATTGTTTTCGAATGCATAAATATGTCTGTGATGTCTTTATTTCCTACCAAAAATCCGACCCTAAAAGGATGAGAAATTTCAAACATTGGTATTGTTTTAACTCTATCCTTTTGTACTTACTTACTTTTTTTTTTAAAACCATATCCGCTCCCAATGTGGAGCATATGGACTCCTAATGGAGTTTATCTCAACAGAAGTGTTTTCTACGAGAACTGTTTGTTACTCAGTTGCTCAACGTCTCTTTTTACAAAGAGAGTAGGGATAGAAGGATAGGGCTAGGACAGGATTAGTGGTAAGCTAATCGCTCTCGATACGCCCCGTTCATAGGATAGGATGGGTGAGAGGGGGAATTCAAGACATCACATACATCCATGCCTTTGAACAGAAATTCATAAATTGATTGAAAAATCAATTTATAAAACTGTCCGTACCGGGATTTGAACCCGGGCCCTCTGTAGCCGAAGCCAACACCGTTGACCACTCGACCACACAGGTGACCACATTAGTCAAACTTAATTATTTTTTCAAAGAAAAGTATCCTAAATAAGATACATGTTACTATGGTTACCATTGGAGCTTTACAGATTTTCTCAAAAACAAGATTGATTTTTGTTTAAAACCGTATTTGCTACCCAGAGAAGTCTATTGGTATTGAGTAAATCTAATGAGAGTGCAAAGTGCTAAAGGTACGTTTGCGGCCTTAACCTTGCTAATGAATACAGCCAGAGCGTGACTAAGTAAATAACATAATCTAATATACAAAAATGAATATTTGTTTTTTCGTACATTATGCATTACTACACCACTCATCCGAATACAATAAAACTTTGACAAACTTTTTGCTTGTAATGTAAATTTAACTTCCTGTAGGTCTTATGTATAAAAATCAATGTTTGTATGTCTGCCATAAGGTTTTGACAACGTATGCTTGCACTTGTGCGAAGTTACAGTATAATTAACTTACAGTAGTAAGTGGTACGTGTGTCGTAACATAGAAAATCGGCAACAAACGTCAAACGCCAAACAGACAGAAAAAAGAAAACAAGCACTTCAATAAACACAATAAAAACACAAACACTTTCTTTCTTTGAGTGGCATTGCAACGCGTAGTAAAAAGCGTAAATCTTTTATCACTTTTAGGGTGTTCACTGTCAATACTTGGTGGAAAGGCATTATATTAATAAAAACAATAATCCTTTGTACTTCATTCCACTTTATTTAATATGTCAGGACCGGTTTCGCTATGAATCTGGGATGACTTTTTAATTATATGTTAGATGTGTTGAACATTTTAATTTTGTGTTATTTTAGAATCACTTTAATGTAATTGGCAATTTCTTTTCAATGCCAACTGTTGTGTATAACTTTTCAATTTTGTATAAATAGCACTGTTAAATTATATTTCTTATCAGTTGACAATGCTCGCAATGAGCGAAACCGGTCCTGACATATTAAATAAAGTGGAATGAAGTACAAAGAATTATTGTTTTTATTAATAAATCTTTTATGTTTGAAGCTGATTAAAAGTATATATATTCAAGTAAAGTTTTACTCTTTCGAGAATGTCAAATATTACCGATTCCTCATTTTCTTTTTGTAAAGAAAATTTTTACCAACCATATTAAGTAAGACGTGCTTTGCAAACTTATCGGACTCCCGATTTTTCAGTTAATTTAACCTAATATAGTAGAAATCAACCGAACGAATTATTATATCAATACGTGATCTTACTAAGCCCTTGATAAGGAACATTGAATAAAGAATATTCTGAGAAGTAAAAAAAACTCTCGTAAGCTCAAAGTGATATATTTTTTACCTTACATAAAAGGTAAAAAAAAATGAGAAAAATATAATATTATTTGATTAAATACGAATACCTTTGTAAATATTTTTTACAAGATCATAAGAATTAATATTGAATTAAGGATAACATGTATAATATTATATTGTATAATATTATGTTATATGTACCATCTACCTTACCTATTAACAATCCCAATTACGTTATGTGAAAACTCAAAATATTTTTGCTTTCTAATGTATTTTAGCTGTGTTTAATTTTATCATATTACTGACACAAAAAAACTCTGGGTTTTTCATCTAGATCAAAAATGCATATCCCACGGCTCATTTTTTTGTGGAACTCGAATGTTTCGTCGAAAAATAAACTTTAGTTTACTTGTAAATTATTGAATTTAAAAAATGTAATTTAATACTAGTAATTTTTTCGTTGGTAAAACGAAATAATTTGATGATATATATAATATAATAACTTACTGATGAAGAATTGCATTACATTTCGCAGCTTAATACGTGAAGTAAAATTATCGAAAAAAAAATACAACGATAATAATGGCTTTAACTTTTCAAATAAAAATAAAATATGTGAACCTAAATATTTCTCAATAAAAAACTTCTTGTAAAATAAGTAAACCTAATACTGTTTTTGCACGGTTTTGAAATAACAAAGTCAAATGTATTAGAACATATCTTAAACTAATCTATATTCATGTCATCTTTTTTACACGATTGTACTTGGAAAATATCACACAGGTAAAAAGTTGATTCAGCATATTATAAATTTATTTATTTTTGCAGCTCGAAACCATCATAAATTGTTTATATTTGACCCGTTAGAAAAAAAAGTAGTGCATGCCTGATCTAGAGCTAGGATATAGTGACAAAAAAAGCCAACAAACCAGATGTAATCCTTGATAAAAAATATTTTGACTCATGTCGTTGAAATATTATACATATATATATCCAAAAAATATATTGATGGAGTAAAACCAATATATTTTGATCGACAAGATCATTTGCCCAAAATATGGCTACGGACACGTCAAGTCTCACACAGCAGCAACGTTGATTGGGTGGCTTTCAACTGTCAACAATCGGCTCCTATAGATGAAGGCCTGTATACATTGACTATCAGATCGATATTCAAACTTGTGGGAAAAGGTAATTAACATCGCCATTAGAGCTTGAAGATTTTCAAATCGGGTTTGAAAAAAAGGTTTTTTAGTTAAATTTGCAACATTCGAAGGTAAGTTTTTTCAATTTCTTAATTCGTTTTCAAATATTAGAATTGATGATAATCTTTGCAAACCTAGCTTATTCCATAATTGTTAGAACCATGAATGTTATTTAGTAGATAAAAAATAATTTTGAAAGTTATGTTAGAAATCAATCTTAAACATGGCTTCACAACATACGAAATATCATTCCAAAGTCATGTAAAACTAAAAATACGTACATTTTTTAAAAATGAAATGCAAGTCACATTTTTTAACCATTTTGAAATGAGCCGTGTTTGCAAATAATACCCTCAATTATTATATTTTTTTATATTACTTAATTAAAAACATAAATATTTTGAAATTAAAACTGGATAAAATAATATGTATTTTTTATAAACTTATAAATGTGTTAAACAAAGTTTACTTGCTATTTTACTTCATGTCTTTGCTGTGTATTTCTTTCAACATATTGGATATCGAAAAATAACTAATAAAATTGAAGCAAATTAAAGTATTTTTGGAAAATGTTTATGTAAGTAAATTAAATAAATGAAGTTTAAACATTGAAAACGATTATATTTAGTTAAACTTCAAAAACCGACTTAAGCTGGGTTTTAAGAAATAATGTAATTTAAAAAAAATCGGTTTTTGTATAAGCCCTAAACGCCATTAAACTACAACTCGCGATGAGTCTAGGCTTACAGAAACAGTAATCTTGATCGTTACCTATGGCCTATCCAATATGAAGGATTGAAAATATGCTAGGTCTTCAAATTAATCGTGTGTTTCGTATAATATTTGACTGACTCATATATCTCGTTGAAATACTCATCATAACATTTTTGTAAGGTAAAGCACTCGTAACACAATATTTAAATATATTTATTCAATTATGTAACTTGTAACTTGTAACTAAAGCTTTACGTACTGTATTTGGTTTAGTTTAAAATATGAGACAAATTGGTCACGAGTTTAAAAACCAAAGCACGACCAAAAGCAGGTTACTTTTAAAATGTTGTATTTGATATTTTTTGATGGAATGTTTGTTTAATATATTTTTATATAAATACGAGTTTGAGACATTATAATTTTGATAGACTACGAGCGCTCGATGTTTCGAAACTTTTGTAGGTTTCATTCATCTTTAGCCAAGCTGCCTTTGAAAAAGAAATACACTGCCCGTTTCCTAGATGCACATCAAGATGTACGTCAGTGGGATATCGTTTGTGAATGGAAAATTAAAAAATAGTAGACAATTTTCATCTCTATATTTTTATTGTTTAATTGATACAGTTTTAGTTGTTATGACAACGTTGAGTGATGACGACCGTTCGAAGTGGTGTCCTATTATACCGTAGGGAACAAGTTGAATCGAAAAAGTTGACAGTTGAAAAAAACACATTAGATCTAAAAATGGCAGCCAGAATGTCATGTGATAATTACATTTTGTTTGTTTGGTAGAAGTTCTCGTGATGGACAAAAAAACATACGTCCAATTTTATATTTTGGATAAAGAATTTTTCATGTGAAAACATTGTTACGGATATAATTATTACTAAAACACTATTTAAATTTTGGTTTAACTTTTATTCCAATAACATAATTTTTACGCTTCAATCTTATAATCAAAATAATAACGACGTGAGTATCAAGAAGTCACTACTGAGTCGACGACCTTTCAATATAAACTCTCGATTTGAACTGAAGTGGAAGGAATCAATATGTATATTTGTCCGTTGAAAAGTTATTATTGCATTAAAATTATATACAATATAAAATGCAATCAAATAGGACAAATTTTAATTATGTTATGTCAGGGGCAATCAACATTTCACAGTGGTTGATTAAGCGTATACATAACAACATGAATCATAAAAATATCTGAAAGTAAAAAAAATATACCATGATCAAAAAAACTATATTTCAGGAATGGGTTGTATAGGAAGCGTTCACGTCATTGGATGAAAATAATTAATCAAAATTAAAAAACTAGTTGCGGTCAAGTAAATTTTCTTTATTTTACTTTTATTAATCTAAACAAAAAGTTGTGTGCTATTACGTTTTTTTGTTATGTTTGAAATTTATGTTATTATTTGTCGTTTACCACTGCAGTTTATTTGTTGTAATTAATTAGATATAAATGAAACCTTTCTAAAGTAACTGATAACCCCAAATCATCCACTTATTTTATAACAAAAGGAAACTGGCGCAATGAATGCATGACTATTGGGAAAAAGCATACAATAATAACACAAAAAAGCGCGGTCTCTTTCTTACACCACTTTGACAATGTTAGAGAAATAAAGATGCCAGGCTATTACACGTTACTGGCTTACGAGGTAGGAGAAATGAGATTGTATTTTACGTTCATTCATAAGGATGATCTTTTTGTGTTTTTTTTCTTTATGTAATCCAATGATTCTCAACAACTTGAAGGGAAGTTATTTATTGAATTAGTGTATTATTTACACGTTATTTAGGTGGCGTGTATCAATTGAATGATACACGAAATAACATTTTGATAATGATACCTGAACATTATACAACAGTTTTACAAACTACAAATACATAAAAGAAGCGGTTTTAATATTCGATACGATGTTTTACTAGTAGAAATTATTCAAACATAGAAAATATACAATTTAAAAATAACGTTGTCGTGCGAAAAATAATATTGTATTATGATATAAAATTATTTTATCTGGAGTATATGGACTCCTGATGAAGTTTATCTCAAGTGAAGTTTTCTACGAGAACTGATGTTTACTCAGTAAACCAACCTTTATTTTTGAAAGAGAGTAAAGGATATACAGTTAATATTAGGACAAGACAAGTGGTTACCTAATTGTTCTTGCTATGCCTCATTTTAAGGATTGTATTGGTTAAAAAAAATTTCAAGAGATTTCAGGGATTTGTCCCTACTGAAATTGGAACACGTGAGCGCCATAACAGTAGCCTACGACGTTGACCACTCGAATACATATCTGACAAATAGTTGATCATTTTTAATGTGTTCGCTGTCAATACCTAGTGGAATTGCATTACATGTATAAAAACATAAAACACTCACATTTACTTATTTTCGTATTAATCAGTGAAACCGGTCCTGATCATATAAAGTAAATGTGTTTTTTAAATGAGGAAAAATTAAATGGTCAGAATTAAAATTAAATTTTGGTCAGAATAAAAATATGAACGGTCAGAATAAAGATATTATACGGTCTGAACATTTTATAACCATTTTGGTTAAGTTAGGGTAGATTAGGTTAGGTTGGGTTTTTTTTTTAATTTCATTTAATTTCATATTTCATTGATTTTTTAAATTACTTGAGATAAATACAGTATGAACAGTTCCGAAAAAAGTCGACATTCAATGTGTAGTTTTCTTAAGATAGGTTTTCTCTTACGATAAAGAAATAATTTGGGAAAAAAGTGGTTAAAACAGTTTTGAATAATTTGCAAACACTTTGAGAAATCGTTGACCATTTGTTTCCGAATTCTTTTTATTTTACCTGTCTTTTGTTCTGTAAGTAGAGATTTTTTTTCATCTCTGCTCTCGGAAATCTACCCTACATATGGAATGATACCACACGACTTGTAAAGGAACACTATAGTATTTATGAGCATTTCTAAGAACAAATTATGTTTCGAGATATGAAGCAGCCCTTACAGGGTAATCTTTTATTTTTTTTTGACATATGTTTCTTTTTATTTGACATATTTTAGGGCGTCGGTTGATATATAATATTTTTTCTCCCACCTCGTGTATTTTATAATTTTTTGAATGTTATATAGTGTCGGATCTGTGGTCAACGTCATTGGCTACGGTCATGGCGCTTTCGGGTTTAAATCCCAGTACAGGTAGTTCAATTTTTCATTCATTTAGCTTTAAAAAAGCAACAATTTTCATTTTATGCCAAGTAACGAAATAATTTTTTTTTAAAAAAAATAATAACATTTTTAACCGACCGACTATGTTGTCATTTGGTAAACCTACTTGGATTCAAATCCTAGTTCGGTCAATTTTTAATAAATTGATTTTTAATGGATTTATGGATTTCTGTCCAAAGATATGGCTGTATGTGATGTCTAACATTCCCTTCGACCTATCCAATACTAAAAACCCTATCCTTATTATCCATTATTTATCTATCTCTTCAGTGTGAAAAAGAGAGGCTGAGTTACTGCACAACTTACAGTTCTTTTGAATCTTCTGTCTAAAGAAAATCCACTTGGAGTCTATATGCTTTACATTGGGTCGGAAATGGTTTAAAAAAACGACAAAAAAAAAAAAAAATGTATGACGTTTAGTGACCGTTGAACCATAGAATTTGACAATAATACTATTATATTGATTTTTAGATAACTTTTTAAATGTATGAACGTTTTAAATTTTATGTAAATGTAAAGGGCATATGTATAGTAAATTTTTGATAAAGAAATACGAACATTAATTTCTATTATATTATTATCATTGAAAGTTGTTTTTTATTTGCTTTTTTTTTAACATTGAATCAAAAAAAAAAAAAATAATAATGTCATTATTTGTGTAATATGTGGTTTTCCGTTTTCTGTATGTTTACTAATAGAGCGGTGATAATTCTTTTCGAATTCCATCTGTTTTGGAGCGTCGTCCACTCAGCCACACGACAAAATATTTTTGAAGCCTAATAAAAGTATTCATTCATTTCGGGCCCATTTTCAATTTCACTTCCTTTTGTACAAAACTGGAAAGATTATTGTCATTTCGTTTCTTTGTTGATGAAAAGCATAAAAATCCTTGCACGGAAAGAATGGCTTCTTATCTTCGCTTTGTAATATGTAAATGATTTGCGCCAGGATTAGGATTATAAAAGACTTTGTTGTTTTCGGGAAAATATCTTTTGTTCCTTTGTATATTGTCAATGTAAAATATAGGGATGCATACTTAGTGAACAGTGAAAATAAATGTATGTTTGAAAAAGCCATCCGACGATTACAAAGTGCGAGGAAGCATTTTATAATCGCTACAAAAAAAATACTCCTAAATATTCGTCGAATATTATTTCTCAATTAATTAGTTTTTTATTATATTTATTGAAATGAAAAATATTCATTTTTTATCAAACCAATGATGATTAATAAATTGAGCCAACAATTTCTTCTTTCAGAAAAAAATATGTTCATTATAATGTACTTATTACTGCACAAAACTTGAAAACTAACAATGCGTACTTTTTTTTGTATGTTACAACGTTTTCTATCACAACAAAAAATTAGGCGCAATTGTATTGATGAACTTTTCAGTCGATGTTGATGATATAAGCATATAAATATAGCTTAACGACCGTGGACGCGTATTTGAGTCTTTGAAAACAAAGTTTGCTGGCCGGCGGACTCATATATGCGTATAGGCGAAGTATCTGGAAGCTAAGAAAATTAAATTTTGTAAAGATATCTCAATTTTTTAACAAATTATAGTGAATTTAGTAAAATTACAATATTTGCGAAAAATTCGCAAAATTTTATTTCTCCAGGTGAAAATTTATAAAAAAAAACGTGCGGTCGTTATGCTGTTATAACGAATGAAATAAATGATATTGTAGTTTTGATAAAAAAATAATCGTTTTAACAGGAATTGTTCGATTGAATCGTATATGCAGATATGTAACGATATAATTTTGTTTATTCAATATCTATGTTTCCTTCCATCAAGCAGCTGACGCCAGATAAATACAAAACTATTTTTTAATCAATCAAGCTTTCAAACATAAATCCTTAACATCATTCTGAATTGTTCAATCTAGATTATTGAACAAGACCACAATAAAAGTGTTAAATTCGCATATAAACAGAATTCATTACAGATAAGGTGGAAAAATATTTTACCTTTTACAGGTCTTACACATATTGTTGATATCTATTTTGTCAACGTCAATGTCAAAACATTGATTTGAAAGATATTTGTTCGCTTAAACATATAAATTAACTGAAAAGACACTCGACACGTATATGTGAACTATATACACATGTTTTTGTTTAAAAAACATAACGATAAGCATTCATACATCCAAAATAACTTAGTCCAATACCGTTTTGTTTCGACTGTTAAATAAATTTCCTAAATACTTACATATAAATAAAGTTATCACTTTTATACACAGGTATTTTGTACGTATCATAGGTCAAAATTCACAGTTTTAGACCTACAAAATACTAATTATAAATTGACAGAAGAATGCATAGCAAATTATGCCTTTAAAAGACGATGCTCAGTCAATTAAAAGGTTTATTCAAACCATATTATTTTTTTGATAAAATTTTGGGATCTTGGATATTGGGAGGTTGTTTAAATTAAAATTTGTTTAAATTCTGTCGTTTTTAAATATTATATGTATTGGCATGAATCTTTAATTTCAATTGATCTTTAACGAACTTCTACGAAATGATAATGAAAATGTTTTAAGTATAAATTATTAACCTTTGTTGAAAATATAGTTATTTACTTCTATTAGAAAATTCAGTGCTTCGAATGAATTCATAAAACAAAACCCTTGGGAAAGGACGCACGAGATAAAACATCCTTAAATGGATTGTTTAGTTGGTACTGTCCGTTGATTCCGTATTTTTTGCTTTTCTCTTTGTGTACGTAGACAATTTTTCCACCAAAAAAATGGACAAAGTAAAAACGCTTGGTCAGTTCTTCTTAACCTTTACATCGCGACACATGTCCGAAGTGAAAAGTAAAAGTGACTATACAAAAACAAAATATTCACAATAGTGACATGCGATCAAAATTTATTTAATGTATTGTTGATACGTCAGGAGTAGGGATTGCAATATTGGTTTAAAAAAAACAAAAAACTAATATTTCGTAATTTAAAATGAACCAAAGTAGAATTTTTCATATAATGTTGTTCGCGATAAATCGGAATATTTTAAATCTGCTCAGAGTTGTATCAATATTGACAGACCCAAAGTTAATTAAAATATTGGTATTAATATTTTTCATTCGGTATTTTTAAATGATGTGAATGAATCTATCGAAAGGTTGAAATGTACATATTAATGTCGCATTATACATTTAATAAACAATGTTGTTTGGGGCGATGGAAATCAGACCGCTGACCAAGCTGAATATGGACTTTTTTCTTTGACACAAATGTCTATTTAATATTTATCATTGTCCACTTGTGTCCTTTTATGTATCACTAAATTTCTTACGACACACCTCCTAACTGATTGTGACACACTCACTGGCGTGTCGCGAAACAAATGTTGAGAAGGGTAACGTCGACCAAAAGAAATAGAAAAAAATGAATTCAGCGCCACAAAGCAATTTATAAAGAAATAAAACTAACGACATACTTAATATATATAGAGAGATGATTAAAACATATCTTGAAAATACTTACAAAGATAAAATAACGAATGGTTATTTTATAAATTGCCGATGTCGGGTCTGTAGTGCAGTGGTCAAAGCCGTTTTCTTCCGTCACGGGTCTCACGGGCTCGAATCCCAGTACGAACAGCATTTTTTCGCATGAATTCGGAATTGAAAAAAAAAATTCTCGTCGATTTTGAAATCCTGGGAATTTACGGATTTTCTAAAATGAACAAATGTGAGACCCTTTTTAGCTTTCGCATGGATTTTTCAAAAAAACTACTCTGCAGTATTTCAAAAATCCAGGAATTATTTTTTTTTAGCTCTTGTTTAATATTTTGTTGCACTATAAAGAGCAGTACTTTTTGTAATGGCAAAGATTTTTTAAGTTTTTGAACTTCTACTTGAAACTCACTGCATAGATATTTAATGCTATTAAAGTATAAACAAAACATTTTATTCCTCCATTTTTGCGCCCTAGGCGGTTGCCTATTTCGCCTGTATGGTGGCGCCAGCCCTGAGTACAAGCACACATTTACAAGTGTTTTGTGGATTGCATATTTTTATTTGAAGGAGAAAACACAATTTTAGTGTAAATTTACTAAAATCTTTTCACTTTTACAAGCAAAATATTATAGTTTATTTCATCCTAAAATGTCACTTGGCTACTAACTTCAGCGGCTCATATTTTTATGTATAAAATATTTTCATATTATTCAAAAGTAAACACACTAAACAAGTGATTTCCAACCTTTATGTTCCAGCGCCTCCCTCTGAAGAAACACATATCTTCGCGCCTCCCCATCCTTTATTTCATATAGTAACAAAGACAGGTTTAAAATGGTAAATAAATATTTTGGAATATTCGCGCCTCCCTTTGCAATAGTCCACGCCTCCCCGGTTGGAAATCGCTGTATTAAACAGTTAAAATGAAGAAAACTAAAATTTTTAAAAATACATTTAAATCATAAAATCTTATAAAACGTTTTTAACGAATAAGTTATTCAATATACATGCTACGAAAAAGCCTTTATTATATTATTAATTGATTTGGCATTTACTTGGCAATAATATAATATAGTATGTATTATATTATTAATTGATTTGGCATTTACTTGGTAGAACTCAATTATAAGAGAGTAAAAATATCAAAGTATTATAGTTATACAGTTTTTAATAATTTTTATGCGTTGATAGCTATTTAGGCTTTCGCCATCGTCAGAACTAAATTGAACTGTAGATATTTTTACCCTCTTGTATTATATTAGGTACATCACAATTCATAATATCACTGTTGGAAAATTCTTCTCGTGTCTACAGTTGTCAAACTTTATGTAAACAAAGTCGGAAGGAGTCAGGGGTAAAGTTTCACCGTACACAGTCTAGGTTGAAGAATGTTCTGAGGGTCAGGCGCATCGAATGTGAAATAGGTTACAAACACTCCACGTTTATGTCTGACAATTAAAATGGCCCCGTGCTGCAACATCTACCGGATGTGGGGCGAATATTTCGTGATGGTCGATCGAGATACTGTCGGCGTTCGACAGAACCCGTGTATCGATTGGTCGGACATTTGATACTCCAGAAAGAATGGTTAGAGACACTGTGAAATTAAAACTGGTTTATTGACGTATTGCCTACCAAATAATACATTTACGTCTGATTGATTCGAACGTCTAAAGCAGGGGTTCACAAAGAGTGTCCCGCGAGATTTGTGTTAAACATAAATCTGAACTGAAAAAACTGTTTTATATAAAAAAATGTATATTTATTTGAACGGAATACCTATTACAAATTACTTTCAAAATAAAATATCATCTAGCAAGAACAAATGGTTTGACGTTCTGATTCTGTTAAACATGCTCATAAAATGACTTCTTAATGTGGATCAAAATTGACCAACAACCAAATAGCATCTGTTTTTCCTATTCATATTTGAGCCGAGATTGTATAAGAGCATAGGTTCCCAACCTTTTCCGGTCGCGACCCCTTTTTATAAAAGCCATATGACTAGACAACCCCCCCGAGGAATTTGAAATCCTCGATTTGCTATAATTTTTCCCCGGATTATCCCCGAAACTGCTTTTTTTTTTCAGCTCAGCGGGGAATTTGAAATTCTCGATTTCAAAATCGAAAGAAGTTGGCGACCCCTGGCGACGCCCAGGTTGGGAACCCGTGCATAAGAGGGTTTTAAACAAACAATTCACATGGTGTAAAAAAGATTAGCTTATTAAAAAAAAACTTTTTTTTCTTAAAAAAAATTGACAAAAAAAGGGTGGACCGATAAATATTTTTTATCTCAAAATTTTCCCTTTGAAGAAAACGTTTTAGATCCCCTGGTCTAATGTATATTAATTATTCAGATACATTCACTATTAATGCGTTGCTGTCAATCTTAGATGAAAAGGAATTATACTTATTTAAAAAAAGAAACATTTTTTTTAAATAAATATATTTCACTGATTCCACTAATCGGGAGCATTTTCAGTTGTAGGAGCAGGTAAGTTGGTCTTGCGTTAAGCAAAGTCGGTCCTGATTTTGTCATATAATTGTGGGATAAGTCGATTGAACTAGAATTCACTTGGAACTCAGTAATAAAGTATTTTTTGTCTACAAATATGCCCTCATCAGAACTATATAAACTAGCTTAGAAGATATATTCAAAAAATATTCTCTTCTATTCTAAATATATAGTATTCCAGTAATAATTTGACTTAAGTGTTTCCCAGAACAATAAAAAATATGGGATGTTTATTTCATATATGTGAATTTTCCGCCCGATCAGTTTTCTTTGAATACAGTTCCAATCACAGTCTTTATATAGAAAAATAACATATATGACATCAAAGTATTTTCTGATTTGTTTTATGTCATGAATAAAGACGTCAAATCCAAAAGGGTTGTTGTGGAATAACCCATCAGTTACGGGATCCAATAAATATTCACGATATCTACGGAAGGTAATAATAATGTTTGCAGCTCGGTGGCAAATTTCTGCCAAACTTTTCTCACCTGAAATTCAGAATTTAAATCACGATTTTCCGCAGTTAGGGACTGCAATTCCGGTATTATTGAAACCGAGATCCCGGAATTAAAGTACCGAACTAAAGGCGTTAAAAATGCAAAATACTAGCACTTCGGTAAAATATTACGTAACGAAACAATTTTTTTTAGCAAGTGTTGAATTTGAAACAGGATTTTCAATCAAAAATAATGGATTCCAGAATTATTGATAAACCTTTTTTTATTCCATGTCCGCTCTCAATATGAAGCATATGGCATCTTAACCCTAATAAACCTCAACCTCTCTTTTTATTATACAATTGAAAAAGCTAGTACACGGGCGGATTAAGCACACGAGAGGCCCCAGGCGCAATAAAATTTGAAGGCTCTGTTTTTCAAATAATATAAAAACGTCAGAAAATTCAATGTGGAATAATAAAAATATTTTTAAATAAACAAGAAGCATATGGGTTATATAATATATGCTATTTTTGAGGCCCCTAAAAATCGGAGGCCACAAGCGCTTCCCTCATTCGCTTGTAGAGTAATCCGCCACTGCTAGTGGATAAATTTAAAAAAGACTATTGGCTTCTATAGGGCAGACAGACTATTTCTACAGGACTATTGGCTTGTTCACGCTAGGTTTGGAAGACTGGGAAGGATTTCTTAGACATCCATGCCATTCGTACCCGTGACACCGTCGCGGAATTCAGCTGATTTGACCACTTCATTACGGAGCCGATAATGTATTTATAAACTAGTCATATTAAAATCATATTTCAATTCAACGAATCAATACGTTTGAGGTGGGTATTTATAAAAAAAACAGAACATAATTCTAATTACATTGATACTTTGAAATATAATGTCGGTATTTAATATTAAATACTAAAAAACTGGAATTGATATTTTCATTTGATATACAACCCCTACTCACAGGCGAAGGTAAAGAAACCCTTTCAAACTTACAGTTTCGGAACTTTTTGTCTATATGAATTATCATTGTAGAAAGGGCTACTCAAAGAAAATACTAAAAATCACTAAGAAAGGTCTTATTGATAAGGAAATTATTGGCGGAAATAATGAAGAATTTGTTTGTGAAAAAATTGTAATATTTGCGTGCCTCATTGGATTTTTTTAGTAATTAAATTCGTAAGCTCTATTAATATAAGTATTTCTTGTTTAACGTTCTATACAAAAAATATATTTTGAAGTGTTTAATAACCCTTTATTAAGTTTGTATAAAAAACATTTGAATGTAACGATTCGAAAGGTTAGTTTGAATTTTTTAATTGGACCTTTTTCGCTTAGAACTACTGGGGCTTGAAAATGAAATTTTTAATTGTTTTTATGTTTTTAAAAACCAAAACATACTATCTGTGAATATATGTATTCAGGGTTGCGGTTAAAAATGGGTTTAATATCAATATGGCGCGAGAAATGATTTTAATTGTAAATTATAATGTATGAAAGCAAGAATACTACTTCTTTTTTTTATTCGGCATATGCAAGTATCTTTAAATATCAATGAAATTAAAAAAAAAAATAGTATTTTCTTATAACTAAGTAGTCCATTTTTTTGGGAAATATTAAACTTTTAGATTTGAATCGTTCAAATTATGTACATTCACACAAATTTGAACGATTCAAATATAATAGTGAAATTCCACCAAGCACCTTCAGTCAAAAACTTAAATTAAACGATTAGGTTTTGATTTTTTTATCGATCGCCGTATTAGAGCATTTTTGTTTTTTATCTATGTCTACCCCCAATGTGGAAGATATGGCCTCCTATTGGAGTTATCTCAACAGAATTTTTCTGAGAGAACTGTCACTCAACTCAGTAACTTACTTAGTCGCTCAACCTCTCTTTTCCAAAGAGATTAGTAGGGATATAAGGATACGGCTAAGACAGTACTAGTAGTAAGTTAATCGCTCTCGCTACACCCAGTTATCGAAGGATGGGAAGGATGAGAGGGAAATTAATACATCACAAACACCCATGCCTTCGAACAGAAATCGATCGAAAAAATGCTGCTCGTACCTGGACTCGAACCTCTGAGATCCGGCTCGGAAGCCAACAGCGTAAACCGCTGGTCCATAAGACCCGCTTTTTTTATTACACTGCTGTATTCAGAATACTGTAAAAAATATACATGGCTATAATAATATTATGCTTTTTTTGAAGCTGTAAAGCATATATGGGCATCCACCGGCCCGCCGAGCTATTTTGACCAGCCCTGATTCATCTCGACGAAGTATTAGAAAAAGAAATTAATAGTTCCAGGGTGGGATTAAATAATGAAAATGACACGGGCGCTTGCAGTGGCTCCACTCTACTAGTCCATGATCACCACCATATAAGAAATAGCAACGTGTTTTATTTAATTTAATATTACTTTATTATGTTTAATAATTTTGTCCGGCCCTTGAATCGGAGACAGAATGATAATTTGGCCCCATACCTAAGAAAGGTTGCCCATGCCTGATGTAAAGTAAAAAAAAAATGATATCTCTTAAAGTAAAATAAATACTAACGGTAAACCATATCATACGTTAAAATTATTTTTATATAACGGAGACTGAATTCAGAATTTGTGTTATCTATCGGGCAGAAGGAATAAATTATTCGATCACCCCAAAGCTCCTTCTGCTGGGCTTAAAGCTGATTACAAAAGCTCCTAGACTGCTTAGCCTCAATTATACGGCACAGTTGCCGCGGATTGCCATCCCTTGGAGCGGATAGCTAGGCTCTACGGATATGAATTATTCCGCCAAACCTTTGCGTTACCTTTTCTCACCTGGTAATTATCGGGTGCCGTATAGGATTACGCAATACTCTATATTTCAAAATCAGTTATTTATATCGACTGTGGAAAGGAAAAAGGACGTAGCCCACAGTTTTTTCAAAACAGGTTTTTTTCGATAATCACAATGTATCAAACTTGATACACATTCCATCAAAAGGATGCAAGCTGCAAATGCCAAATAAGTATCTAAATTGAGCTTTTAAGTTTAAAAAAAGTGACCTTGTAAAAAATTAAAACCAAGAAAAAAGACTGAAGTAAAGGTTTTTGCTGGACAAATTCTTGAATTAATATTAGATTATGTCAATTTAACACCAGTTTAGAAGTCTCCGTGCACTTCAAGGTTGTGTATAATTCATAATTTCCATATGTCACAAAATCATCAAAACACGTTTTTAGCGCCTCCTGTAAAATTTGATATGTGTGGGTTAAGTCCTTTTTCCTTTCCACAGTCGATACACACGTAAGAGTTTTAATTTATAATTGACAACTAAATTGTGTTCTAAATTTTTAAATCCACTTTCAATGTTATGGATATGGTCTCCCAATTAAGCAGCTACTTGAAAGTATATGTTCTAATTACATATTTTTTACTGGAATTTCAATTATTGTGTAAGATATTCTTATGTTTTTTCAGGAAGTTTGAATTGAAATTAAATCAAAACATTAAGTCGTCGTATATAGGGTATCCAATCCCGGGATTTCGGGATTGATTAATTTTGAATCCCGGGATCCCGGGATTCCGGGATTAAGATTTTCTCACCGAGGAATTTGAAATCCTCAATTCGCCATAATTTTTCCTTGGATTCTCACAGAACCTCGTTTTTTTTTAGTTCACCGAGAAATTTGAAATCCTCGATTTGGTATACTTTTTCCCAGAATCTCACAGAAACTCGTTTTTTTTTAGCTCACGATTTAAGAATTTGAAATCTTGAATTTTCCAATTTCGTGTAAATTTTCGGGATTTGCTCAAAATTTCGCGGCCATCTCAATCCCGGAATTTCGGGATCAGAAAATTGAACGGGATCCCGGGATTGGATGCCCTAGTCGTATACTGCCAGAATGCAATAAGTCGTAAAATATTCGTAAGTTTTTACGTCTCTATTTATCTACTTTGACTATTACAGATCGTTCCAAATACTTCATGAAATTCAATAATGATGAACGGATTCAATTCACATATTTAAAAGCGTCAAATTATTTAATGTTTTTAATCTGGCTAAATTTATGTCGGGTCCTATGGCGCTGCGGTTAGCGTTGTGGGCTTCTGTGTCGGACTTCACGGGTTTGAGTCCCAGTACGAACAGGATTTATCGATACAAACCGGTGAAGACTTCATATAATATATTTTCATTGATTTACTTAAACCCATCTTAATAACCTGAGAACTTAAAAATATACATTTTAAATATCACACGCAGATTAAGTTACATTTCTTTAATGGTATAATATAAAAGCCTCGGTGTTTGTGATGTCGAAAAAATCCCTCCCACCCTGTCTGATACTTTAATAATTATGTGTAGCGAGAGCGATTAGTTAACCATTAGTTCTTTCCTAACTTTATCATTCTATCCTTAATACTCTCTTTGAATAAGAGAGGTTGAGCGACTTAGTAACAAACAGTTGTCGTAGAAATAGTCCTCTTGAGATACCTCCATTAGAAAGCCATAAACTCCACATTGGGAGCAGATATGGATTAAAAAAAAATAAAAACAAATTCAAAAATTAATACCGTTTCACAGTTAACATCTTAAATTCGAATACCAGAGGTTGAGAAAGTCGCCAACTGTGCCAAGAAAGTAAAAAAAAAATGGTAAAATTAATTTGGAAAATACTTTTTCAGTAATATAGTTAAGGTTGTCGAAGAAACAGACTCCGTGAGTATTAAATTCAGTGTTTTTTAATACGATACCTTTATAAGGAAAAAAGCATACACGATATCGGTAGGCATATATCTATAAACTTGGGCATAAAAGACAAAACGTGCGTACAGGAGGGAGGCTTTTAAGGAAACGCGGGGCACATTTTATTTCATTTGACCCGGCTTACGATATCTACAAGACCGAAAGCTGTTTCAGAAAGCAAGAAGAACAGTCAAAGTTAAGGCTCAATAAATACCGCGTCCTTGGAACGAGCCGGATGTAATTATTCCGTTATTGTTGCTGTCGAATGTAATAAAAAGTCACGCATATGAATTTTGAAAACCGATTCTAATAAACATTGACTGTGTGTCCAAATAAAGAAAAACAATTGTCATTTCAAATTTGAATTGTTTGTCACTAACGACCCAGGTTTCGCCTTTCAACATCCACAGGCGTTCAAGTGCACGGATGAGCTTGAATTGACGCTTGGTAAATAGTTGTATCGTGTATGTATAATATTTAAATTATAACAATTAAGTAAAGAGTTTTTTTTAAATGTATTATTTTAATAATTATTTTTATAATTAAGCGATCCATATTTAGTGCGATCAAAAAAATATAATTTTCAAAATAATACTTTAAATGAATGTTATGTTATCAATATGGAATTCAGACAAGACTAAAATATTAACAATTAGAATATTTTGTTGAAACACAAAGTAAAGTGTTTGTGCCTAGTATAATGGTTATAGGCAAACCAGCTTGCATTTACGCTATAGCAAAATACATTAAAACTCTATTAATATCTCAACAATACAACACATGCAATAAAATATTAAGAATATTTGTGTTAATTTGAATATGCACAATAATCAAAGCATTCATAATTTAAAAAAATATACCTAGTTATTGATTAAAAAAACATTACGAAACAATGTAAGCAATATTGCCTCACTATTATATGTTAGGCGCTCTTTCCGATGTTGTATAATTTAATTACCTCTTTTTACTCGATTTTATAAACCACAATTTTGTGTATTTTAAATTAATGGACCAATCTTAAATTTTTCTATGCATTCTGTCACTTTTTAACACTGTTTTTATATATATAAAAAAAAGAATTAAGTTTATTTATTTAAAGTCAAACATCCATTCAAGGTTGTGTTTATTTACAATTATCGGAGAGAGCACGTTTACAATTATCGGGATTGAATGTAATATCACGTAACAGCGCGTTTAATTAAACAAAATATATTTAATTATTCCTCCAAATATGCCGCAATAATAGCGCTATCGATTAAAAGCACTCGATTGAATTTAATTCTCAGCTTAACCCTTCAAGCCATATGACGTGCAAAGCATGCGAAAAAAACGCTCAACTCAGCTGGCATGTAACGTATTTAGTTATATAATTTTGTAGAACTAAATATGTTTCTATTTTTACCCTATTACAATAGAGTTCTACCAAGTAAATGCCAATTAAATCAACAGCTGGAATGTTTTTAAAATCCTTTAACGCTATATTTTATCGATGATACGAATGTTTGTATACGAGTTAATAAACAAGTTTTCTTTATTATACATATTTGTCACTGTACGCCATTGCACTTACCATTATGAGAGTTTATAAGTATGGTCAGTGCTTTTGAGTTTAACCATATAGCGCTGATAAAGCACCAGTATGTAAGTAATAACGTTTGATAAAAAAAACTTGACCACCACTGGTGTCAAAATAATTTGCTCAGAATGACAGGTTTTTTTTATTTATTTGTTCATGTGTGCGTGTGTGACCCATTCTAATATTCAATATATATATATATAAATTAATTGCAATTTAAAAATTATTTCAGTAATACGTGCTTAAAAGGTTAAACATAAATACCATTGTGATGATTAGCGTTAGGCAAAGCGAGATAATTATTCTAAGAAAAGGTATAATTATTAAAATCAAATAATACATTATATTCATTGTAGATTCGGTTGTTATCGATTGTAAGAAAAACATTATTTCATGTAGATATAATTTACTTGAAAGGTAAACAAAGAGTTTTTGTAAGTCATACCCGTTTCTAATGTGAAGTTAATAAACTGTTAATAGAGCCCTTTTAACATAAGTTGTTCTATTGTACTATAACCAACCCCTTAACCTCTCGTTTTCAGAACGGGTTAAGGATGTTAGCTAATCGTATTCGATAAATATCGATCATAGAATAAGACGAGACAAAGAAAATTAAGACATAACAGAAATCCAATACATTGTTTGAACAACCAATTAATCAATTAATTGAACTGTCCGTAATAGATTTTGAGTCCGTGAACTCAGTGCCAAATTAACCCTCCAAGGACGAGCGTCACCATATGGTCACACAAAATACCGTTGTCTATTGATCCCACTATTCATACTTTTTCTACCTGAATACCGTTGCTTTCGCTCATATTTGGTTAAGAAGGGTACGGACTACAGTTAGCCATCAGCCGTGGGAACAGGAACGGTCTCTAAAAGCACATGTGATTTTTTGAATTTCCGTTTTTTTAAATTTACTTTTTGAAACTGTTAGATATTTTTTTATAAAAACATAAAATTATTTACAGTAATTTTGCAAATATATTTGTTTTGAAATTATGTTGATCTAAAGAGGTCAAATTGTAAATATTTTAAAAAAAATCACGTTTAGCTATATTTCAACCCCGAATGTTTGCAAGCCCATACGGTCACTTTTGTCCTTACTACTGTCCGTACTCAATATTACACGGTAATAAAAGGATGAGCATGACCATATAGTCATGCGGAGTTTCTATACAACGACTTTGCGTTTTTTTTTTTTAAATTTTGGATAGGAATAAAAGTTATCCGTGACTTCAATATGGCTTAGAAAATATTTTTTTTATCGGAAAAAAGCTCTCGTCTCTGGAGGGTTAAATCATTAGCCCAAAAGGCGCGCGCTTTGGGCCTCCAAATTTTAGGGGACTCAAAAATAGTATATATTTTAATTTCAGTTTTCAATAATTTAAGATTTCGACTGAAGGTGCTTGGTGGAATTTCAATATTAAATTTGAATCGTTCAAACTATGTACATTCTCACAGATTTTGTCACTAACGACCCGGGTTTCGCCTTTCGGCATCTTCAGGCATTCAAGTGCACGGATGAACTTGAACTGACGTTTAGTAAATGAAAGTTTCGTGTTTATATAAGATACAAATTTTGACTAACAACACGAAACTTTAACACTAATTTACTATAGAGTTCAGTCAGTCTTGTTGTGCTAGCAATATTGATATAATTTAAGATTTCGACTGAAGGTGCTTGGTGGAATTTCAATATTAAATTTGAATCGTTCAAGTTCATCCGTGCACTTGAATGCCTGAAGATGCCGAAAGGCGAAACCCGGGTCGTAAGTGACAAAATCTGTGAGAATGTACATAGTTTGAACGATTCAAATTCAGTTTTCAATATTCATTATTATTCTACGAAGAGTTTTGCAACACTTTTACGTTATTCGAAAAAGAGGGCTTTCAAATTTGATTGCACTTTGGGCCTACAAAGTGCTTAATCTGCGTGAAGCCTGAAATTGAAGTTAACGACATTGTTACCAAATATGTGAGGAATCACTACTACACATACAAATGAACAATGGCTTAAATGGTAGAAAGCCGAATATATTACAATTTACAAGTATTTATAAAAAATGGTATGTAAAGTGATCACTTGAGATCAACTCGAAGATAATGGACATCAAAAACACCAATGTCCTAAATCTTAAATTTAAATTAATAAGTAATCTTATTATGACATTGACCTTACCGGGATTTAAAACAAGACCCACCTGTTCGGCAGAGCTAAGCTCATACCAACTAGGCCACAACGGGTAACAAAGTTGATTTAATCGAGCTAACAATTATAAATTAAAAAATACAGTTTTTGTCGTATAATTTCAATGTTTTCATGAATTAAATAAATTAAGTGCTTCCTTGAAATCTTGTAATAGATTCGGTGGAATTGAAACAAAAGGTAATATTGAATTCATATGAAAAAATAAGCTGATTTTTGATAATAAATATTGTTATGGAAAAAAATCGTCTAAAGATTCGAGTTAAAATCATCAAGTAGTAATGCAAAATTATTTCTGGCCTCGCTTCATTGCAAATGATATCCAACTTGGTGAAATTGAGTCTGATCATAATAACACATTTTGTTTTTTATTTAAATCAAAGAAAAGTTTTTTAATTAATCTGATTTTGAAACAATTACTTTCATCTCCGCTGAATTTTCTGACAGAACCTATTTAAGTAATGTTGTATTTTAGTTGAAAATTTTGGCAAACAGGAAATACAATATTTTTGGGGCATGAAGTATATAACTATAATATACTTTTTAAAAGATTCATTATTTACTGCTGCTAAATGAACTTCGCTTTGATTATAAATCTCTTAAATATTTGAAATTTTAGTAAATATCCTCGAAATTAAATTTCCTTAATTGAACTTTCAACAATTCAGATATTAATATATTTTATTATCATTGGATTTGTTAGTCGCTTAGAGGAAAAGAACTAAAAAGAATTGAAGATGTAATTAAAAAAAAAATATATATTTTACAAACTTTTTTTCGTTGTTTCCTTAGTAATATTTTTGATTGTATCAGATTGTTTTGTTATAATACAACAGTTCGACTCCATCTGTTTATTAAGAATTAAACTATTTTTTTGTTTTATATTTCTTTTATTTGAGACTATGTGAATACTTACAGTTCTTGGAGAAATTTGAATAAAATTATTCGTAAGAAACGCCTTAACAGTATATAGAAAAGAATTATTGTTTGCAATGTATACAGTAAATATGACTAATCATTTTACTTTTTATTTTTTAAATAGAAACTTGAGACATGAATTTCATTTTTTCGTTTTTTAAAAATTGAATTATATGGTTATTCGTGTGAAATGTTACATAAAAATAGTATCATCAACTATCAACGCTATGATTACGGGATTTCCCACCTGTACAAGGCATAATAAAGGAACTGCTTTCCAATTACAATTAATAAATTATTTTTATTTGATCGATTATGTTTGAAAGTGGTCGCACATTTTGCATATTAAAATCATTATTACACAAAAAGTTTTCATTTGAATAAAGTATTTTTATTGATTATTTCAGCCACAAACTAGTCAATTATTGTCGAAATGTCGACAATAACTACGCACATAAGCTTCAAATACAGATACGATAGAAGAAATTATGCCAAAAAGTGGATTAAAAATACAAAAAGATAAAAAGCTCTTCCCCACACTGAAAGAGCTTTTATTATTTTTCTTTGCGCTATCTCGTAGCGCAGGTAGTATTCAAAATCATTGCAAGGCGCCCGTCCGAAAAACGAAATAAATTGACGCTATTACGAAAAAAAAATGATTTTGCTTAGAAAAAATCGAGACACTTGAAAAGAACGGTTGCTTTATATTACACACTTTCCTTTTGCTAGTCGGATAGCAATTTCACACTTGTGTAAAAGTCAACATTTTTTCCGCATAAAAAGGGATTTGTATGTATTATATTATATTTTGGTTCAGGGAAAAAAATATTACACAATCATGGCGTGTATGAATTCATTTTTTCACGTATAACAAGAAAGTTTTTTAAAGAACGACAATGTTTTGTAAAAATTTCTAAGCCAAATTCAAATTATATATTAATGAATTTCTTGTAGTTTAGTTGCCAGGAAAACATTGTAACATATAAAAAATACAGTTGTCAATATTTCGTCAGTGGACAGTAGCGTGCAATCCATTGAATTGGGTATCTGGGATATATAACCGGGGTCCTCTTATAACAAGTTTTTTTTTAATTTGTGTAAATCTGTACATACAAAAATATACTTACAGCGGTGGTCTGGTAGTGGTAACACCTTAACAGGGGGCTCGCATAATCTGAAAACTTTTCGCGGTGTCATGGCACTCTTCTACATTTATATGCAATAATGATTTAAGACGTCAAATGTAACATAACACTTAAAACCCTTAACCCAAACGTCTAAAACTGGAAGAGCGACGGGATACAAAGTAACTCCAGACAAATTGCGTAATATTTGCATTGCAATTATTAAGGAATCATTGAAGATTACATTATAAGTATTCAGCGAATGGTTGAAATAAGAAAAGTTCTGCAATTTGAATGACCCCACACAAAACTGAAAAGTTAATAAACTTATATCATATTGTCTTTGGTATTATATACTTATAATAAATATATTTTATGAGAAATTTACAAAGCCAAACAAAGTCTTTTGTTTCATAATTCATTTAAGCTATTCACAGAAATTGCTATTGGTTGCAAAAGATCATTTTAAAATTTAGCAAAGGACTCGCGCAAAGGTCTCTCCATACCCTCTTCTGCTCACCCTTGTATACTTATACATAAATACAGTGATTTGTTTTTGAAAAGAAGGTGGCGAAATTCATTTCATTCATTCATTTCACTTCATTTATTCAAGCCTTTTTTCAATCCATGTCTGTTCTTAATGTAAAGAATATGGCTTCTTAATGGAAGTATTTCAGTATATTTTTTTACGAGAACTGTTTGTTAGTTTTTTTTTCTGAGGGAGTTAAGATAGAAGGGCAGGGCTAGGACATAACTGGTGGTCAATTAATCACTCACGCTTTGCTCCATTTATTTTAGGATTGAAAAGCTGGGAGGAAATATTTTAGGTATCACAGACACCCATACCTTTGAACAGGAATCAATTGAAGGAAATGCTGTTCGTACTTGGACTCGAATCTGTGAGATCCGTCACCGAAGCCTCGTCTTGCTCTTCGTGACCACCGATCAACGTGTCAAGTGTTGCGATTGAAAAGTGTCACAGGTGCTACGAAGAGTTAAAGCAAAATAAAAATAAAAAAAACAAAAATCGATTTGAAAATTTGAAAAATGCCAAGAAAAAAGGTGCCGAAACGCCGTTCTACCACGTTACATAGGAAAGAAGCACAACAATATAACATTTTTTTTAAATTTACAGAAGTTTTGTAAATAAGCTTTAAACTGTGGAAACTGTATGGTTTGTTTTTTTGTAATATTGTAGTCGAATATGCATTGTTTTCAAAGTTTATACACGTAGCAGTATATTATGGTATTAAATACACTAGACAGCGTGGCGTTACTTCAGCCAAGAGTGCATTATTTGTGGGAACATATTGACTTAAAAGTTGTTGTTTAGTTTTGGTTGACAATGCTTCGGTTTCGAAATGTTGTTCAGTATTTTAATACTTTGCATTCTCAAAAGTTAGTTTTACGGTAATAATAAAATATACAGCTCTTGTTTATTTTGAGATGAGTTCGTTAAGCTAGCGAAAATTACAAATACTCGGTTCAATAAAAAACTGCACAAAGAAACCGTAAAACCAACTCGTTTGAAGAAAATTCGTTGCTACGTGACTATTTTTTAAGATTTTGAATTTCGTTGAAAAGATGACACTTTTGGCCTCATGATTTCAAGTGGGTTATTATTTATTTTTCATATCGTTTGTATTGGTTGTTTTTTCGTAGATTATATGGAGAAACTGTACGTCGTTTGTTGAAACCTGCCGACCTCGTGATGTATAATTTTCAATTAACTTTGTTTGTTTTGTTATTTTTAATTTATTTAGATTTTTAAAAATCCGTACCTTTATAGGAAACTTTAAACCAACTGAAATTGAAAATTTGAGATAACTGTTCCAATCGATTGTTGTAAACTCAACCTAGATATGAAAAATAATATTTTTTCGTTTTTTAAATAATGCAATAATTAAAAATAAAACCTCACTGTTACAATAATTCATACTGTACTGTAACTTCAAAGTATCAGTGATATATCTGGAGTAAATTGATTATAACAAAAATATTTAAAAATATCTTACTATTGCCATCTATTATCGACACAAAAAGAATTTAAATAAAATTAAATACAGTATTAAAGTTATGCAACAAACTTAACAAAACCAGTATTTTTGATACAGCGCCCCGTCGCGTCAGTGGTTATGGAGAGACGTTGGAACTGGCTGGGTCACGTGCTGTGGATGCATCCGGAAAGCCTCAATCCTGCCTGCCTTTTCTTTCAACCGGTGGATTCCGGCGCCCCGGACGCCCGTCGGGTACTACACATAGGATGTACTCGGCGGAACTACGGGATGCTGGCGTGTCATGGGAGGAAGCAAAGCAATTGGTGGAAGACAAGGAAACATGGAGGTGCCGCATGGCGGCCATATGCTCCACATAGGGAGCGAATATGGTCAAAGAAGAAGAAGAAGTGTTTTTGATTTATTTTAATGTTGCTTTCAGGTAAAGATACATACATTTTAAAACTCTAAATAAATATATTAGGTATTACAAGATAAAAAGTTAAATGTAAATTATGCACCACGAAGAAGAAAGGTTTCAACCAACGAAGTACAATTTTTCCATGTAATCAACAAAAAACAACTAATGCAAACAAAATAATAAAAAAAAATAACCCACCTAGCGCTATCAACTAGGGCATCTAATCCCGGGATCCCGTTCAATTTTCTGATCCCGAATTTCCGGGATTGATACGGCTGTGAGCCCAGGATTTCGAGATTGTGAAATTTTGAGCAAATCCCGAAAATTTACACGAAATTGGCAAATCGAGAATTTCATATTCCTCGGTGAGCTAAAAAATAAAAACGAAGATTTGTGATAATCTGGGAAAAAGTATAACAAATCGAGGTTTTCAAATTCCACAGTGAGTTAAAAACAAGGTTTTGTGATAATCGGGAAAAAGTATACCAAATAGAGGATTTCAATTTCCTCGCTGAGCTAAAAAAAAAAACGAGGTTTGGAGATAATCCGGGAAAAAAGTATAGCGAATTAAGGATTTCAAATTCCTCGGTGAGAATATCCCAACCAGGGATTGAAAATTAATCAATCCCGAAATCCCGGGATTGGAAAAAGGCTTCGGGATTGGATACCCTACTATCAACCATGCTTAAATTATAAACCATTTGAATGCATAGTAAACAAAAAATAATGTAAAAAAACGGTAAAAAATAGTTCTGCTAGCTAGAAGAAAATGAAATAAATATAAGACTACCACGATATAATTGTACGTCCAAAGAAATATAATGAAACGTTTGTGATACACAATAGCGACTCGTAGATTTTTCATTCGATAGCGTTTGATTTTAAATGTTTTGTAATATTATGAAAGTAAAAGAGTATTTACAAAAAAAAATATATAAAGAAAGAGTTTGTTAATTATTTATATTTAAATAGCAAAAAAAAACAAGGTGCACTCAGCAAGAAGGCTCCGAAGTGCAGTGAACGTCGTTGGCTTTCGTGACGGATTTTACGGGTTCGAATCCCAGGGCGAACAGCATTTTTCAATCGATTTCTGTTCGACGGCATATATAATGTATTTTCAATGTTCAAAAATCTTTTTTTTACTATCTATCTTTATCTCTTAAGCACAACACTGCATTGTTAAAAGATAGGTCCCGTTCAGCTCTATATCGGGCCAACAATAATATGAAAAGTAAATTCTTTTCTTTTCTTGATCGCGTTGCGTTGTGGAAGGCGGCCGTGAAAATGCGGCTGTTTACATATAACGGATGGTGGTGGGATACTTAACAACCAACTTGCGCCCAAAAAATCCCTCGATACTAGATAAGTTAGCTACTCACTAGTCTTCTATCCATATTTTCTTTGAAAAAAGAAAGGTTGTACAACTGAGTAACAAGCAGGTTTTGTAGAAAATTTCATTAGGAGACCATATGCACCACATTGGGAACAGTCATAGATTTAAAAAAAAAAGCAATTCGCTCCATATGGGGAATGGACATGGTGTATGAAATATATCCAACGTTGATAGATCAGCTTTTATTAACTATCCAACAAATATTATAATAGAGTGTTGATACTCTTGATGATTTAACAAAGCTTTGACTGCTATAAACTTTTTGCAAAAAAATATTTCTCACTAAGAATTTTACTCAAATTCCTTAGGAGAGTACTTGAGCAAACAATTTTTTACGCCATTTCGCGTAAAATAAAGTTGTCACTACAATTTCGTACTTGTATTTTTTTACGATGATACTGATTATGCGGTATTTTTTAAAGCTTTCTCATTACAGCGATATCAACGCTTTTAATGAAATAAAGTGATTAGCTTAGTTAAATATTATCTTAAAAATGGCAAATTATTGATTTTTTTAACTTTTCCGGTTCTAAGCTCAAGAAATGCGACCCCAATACCCACATTTTCTGAAATATCTATTTTAATATGGGTGATACAATGTTTATAATTAAGGTTTTCTTATATCATAGTTTTTTGGACCTTTTGTAGCTTATATAAATACGCGATAATGCTATAACGCGATAAGAGATCGTTCGTAAGATAGCTGGATTAAACTCGTCAGTTGCAATTTCATATGTGTGCTGGGATGACGTCTTTTTTACGCGCAACTTAAAATATGATTATTTGTTCAAAAAACACAGATTTTTATAAAAAATGTATGAGGAATGATGCAGAGATATATTTTAAAGCCCATAGACTATATTTTTTTTTGAAATTTATAAGAATAAGGCCAATAATGAGGAAACCACTGGGGTCTCTAAACGACCCCCATCGGATGAGAAGTATTTTTCTAGTCTCCGAGCCGCTAGAGTAAACGTATATACCGTCGCAGTATTGGTAAAAGTTAGTTAGGTAAAAAATATAGTTCTGAGCTTCAAAATAAAAAAAAACGAGCATTTAGGGTAAAAGCTCTAGCCTCGAAAAATTACATAATATAAATTATATGTATAATATGAAGCAATATCTTTATATCTTGCCTGCTGTGGCCCAGTTAGTTAGAGCTTGCTCTACCGATTCCGCAGGTCTGGGATCGATTCCCGGGAAGATCACAGTGAATTTGAGAATTATTCAATTCAAAGTTGTGATCGAAGACTGGGCGTTTGTGATGTCTATTCACATAATTTCTTCTTCTCCCATCCTTCGGATACTTTAATAACTGGGTGTAGCAATAGTGACTATCTGACTACTAGTTATATTTTAGCCTTATCCTTCTTTCCCTACTTCTCACTTTGAAACAAAGTGAGGTTGAGCGACTGACTAACAAACAGTTCTCGTAGAAAAACTTCTGTTTTATCAGAAGGCCATATGCTCTACGTTGGGAGTGGAGATTTTTTATTAAAAACCTCAATTATTTAAGAGTTAAGAAACCCAACACTATTATCACGTACAAAATAAAATGAAGTAGGTATACTGAGTTTTGTTTTAGATTTAGTTAATTATTACAAGTTGAAAGAAAATTTTACATTTTCCTTTATATATTATTGTATTGTATATTATATTGTAATATTTGTCCTAAGTTAAATTGTTTTAAAGTAAACAATATCATGTTAATTCAATAAAGATTTAAGTTGGCCATTTTAATGGTTTTCTAGTCAGCTTAGACACGATTGCTTATTATTAGTATTTATTCGTTCCTGAAATATTGCATTTCAGTTAAATCGAGATTTACTTAACATATTTCAAGATTGAATTTTTGGAAGCAGTTATTGACGCTTACACGTGGAAGTTGCCCTGCCATTAAATCGTTAATCTGCATATGTTGAAATGCTAGCGTATTATTTTTAAAATTGTTGTAATTTGAGAGATGTAATATATTAAAACTTGAAAGACTTATACAAAACGGTTTAAAGTAAATTTATGTTTTTAACGTCGATTTGATTTTGAAGAATCATTAATAATGTTAAAAGAGATTGTTTATAAGTCTTAGTAAAATTATTGAAAGGTCCATGATGAATTTATCTTTGATCTTGTTGAATAAACTAACAAATATTTTCAATGTATCGACCAGACACGTAGTCACAGGTATATGATCAAGAAAAAACGACCAGTTCTGAATCTGCAAAATTTCTCGTTTCTCAGCGGCTATTTTTCTATACCAATAATTGCTTCGTTCTGTTTATTTTTCCGTTGCCGTTTCAGCAATTTATCCAACAATAAAATAAAGCCACATGTTCCAAAAAAGTGTTTACATCTAAAATGTTTTTCTATGTTGTTAATGAGCGCCTAAAATAAAGTTGTATGTACAACATTTTCACCTACTATTGTATCTAAAAGTATACCATCAGCTTTAGAGCGGTCATGTGTTAAAGGGAAAAGAATGTAGGACTAAATGTGAACGTTTTTTTATTGTACTTTTCTTATTAAAAGTAAAATAATTTAACAGTTATTAAAAATATATATATCAAGCATTTTAAAACAGTTATAAAGAACATCTTGCTAATGATCATACTCTTAATGTAATTAAAATAAAGTATATTATCCTTTATTAGAATATTTAAACAACAAAAATAGGGAGTTTATGAAATCTGTCGTCTAGTTGGTTAGAGCTTGCTCTACTAACCGAGCAGGCTTGGGTTCGATTCCCGGTAAAATCAATGTCAGATTTAGATTTTTACATTTAAATTTGAGACTTGAGACATGTGTGTTTGTGATGTATATTGTTATCGAGTTTTTTCTGGTATTTTCAACTTATAATATTTGGCGCATTGGCATTAGCTGCAATGACAAATATTTTTCAATTTATTATACAATATTTGTTTTAGTAAAATTAACTTCAAATTCAGCAATATGAAAAGATTTTTAATTCAGAATTTTATTGTAGTTGAATTTTTTACTTCAATCACTTTTACTTGAAAAAGTCAACAAGCGAAACAATTAACGAATTAAGTATTAATTAAATGTAATTAAATTCTTTAAAATACAATCCTTTAACTGAGTTATAATATACATATTTTTATATTATATAACCTAATAATTCTATTAAAAATGATGTACAAAATATTGTAACGATTGCCATGTCCCATTATTTGATCATTATTTTTATAACATTTCCAAGAAACGCAAACGACTCTTGTATTTACAATCAATAAGATAAATAAAATAGTATATTGTCTTATGTAGTGAGTTTCGCAGAACTGTATAAAAGTTTACGTCATCAGATTCGTTTTTCAATCAAAAAAATCTTAAAAGTAAACGAGATTGATTATTGAATATATTGACAGTTATCAACCTGTTTTTTTCGAATCGTTCAAGTTTTGTACAATTTTATACGTTTTATCACTAACGATTCGGGTTTCACCTTTCGATATCTTCAGGGAGGTTACTGAGATGCAGGTGCAGTCCGTGTGACCCATACATGCGTCTAACCTGTGATGCGATCCGTTGTGATTGCGGCACAAATTACTGCTTCATTTGTAAAAACTTGGACGTGCGTTTTTTTAATTACGTCATTAGAGAAAAATATTGAATTTGTGCGAAATGAACTTTGTTTATACGATACTACTCATATGGACTATTCTTAAAAAACATTGAGTTATTTCAAATCAATGCGCTATGCATTGAATCCCCCTCTCCCACCCATCCTATACTAAAAAATGGCGTGTGGCGAGTGCGGTTAGCTAACCACTAGTTTTGTTCGAGTCCTATCTTTCTACAACTACTATCTTTGAAAAAAGAGAGGGTGAGCAAATGAGTAACAAACAGTTCTCGTAAAAACTCTTCTGTTGAGATAAACTTCATAAGGAGTCCATATTGTCTACATAAGGAGCGGATGTGGTTTAAAAAATAATTAAATAACCGCAACTTTTCTATTACATTATTAACCACTTGAATACCAAGCGGACACAAGTGTCCGGAACCTATGCAAGCGAACACAGATGTCCAAGACATTAAATCTCAAAATCAAATACTTGGTATTTTAATTGAACAGCGGTCACCAAACTACGGCCCGCCGAAGGTTTTCATCCGGCCCGCGAAAAGTTCTGGATTTTTGCATAGAAATTATTCATATAAGAAATATAAATTTTCATGATTTAGTTGTGAATTCACGACGACTGTTTATATAAAATCATCAATTGTCATACAACTATCTGGTAGGGGACTCAAAGTGAAGGAAGTTGGATAGAAATTGGAGGCGAGACGACCAGATGTTCGTTTACTCAAAACTTTCTCCAAAATTCTGGTTTACATATTGAAATTCTAAGGGCAAACCTATGTCTAAATTATAATTATTATGTAACCACATAAAATGAAATAGTATTCTGATTGGGCTCCAATAAGAATTTATTTGTCGTCCGGCTCTCTTAGTTTTTAAAAAGTTCAATCTGGCCCGCTTCTCAAAAAGTTTGGTGACCCCTGTAAAAGAATATAAGAAATAATTTGATGAATATGTGTAGCGCTATCTATACTGAGTCAATATAAGATTTTAAAATATCGAATTCGAGTGTATATTAGGCAAAAATATTTTTCTCAAAAACACGCAGTATCTCTGGGACATATTTATGATTTATTTGCGCGGTATGCAAACGGTTAAATACATTATTTTATTCCGGTGTTTTATTTACGTCAAATATTTTCTAAGCTAGATAAACTTTTGACTCTTTGAACGAGAAGTAATATTTAATTAAGGATCTTCTTTCAGAAAAGATCTTCTTCACACCTTGATTGGTATTTTCAGCTTAAATATTTAGACGTCTCTTCTTCCTTTTCTCAATATAACGATAGGGACGTGTTATTTGTTTTGTTGTACTTCGAACGAAGCTCAGGTAGGGAGGTTGCTGCACGAATTTCATTATTTCGCAATATGGTTGGTAATTTCTCAAGTGGATGCTTATGTCACAGGGTGGAGTAATCATAGTTATTATCTGATAGTCAATTCGTTTAATTAACCCTCCAAGGACGAGCGTCACCATATGGTCACACAAAACACCGTTGTCTATCGATCCCACTATTTATACTTTTTCTACCTGAATATCGTTGCTTTCGCTCATATTTGGTTAAGAAGGGTACAGACTACAGTTAGTCATCAGCCGTAGGAACAGGAACGGTCTCCAAAAGCACATGTGATTTTTTGAATTTCCGTTTTTTTTAATTTACTTTTTGAAACTGTTAGATATTTTTTTATAAAAACATAAAATTATTTACAGTTATTTTGCTAATATATTTGTTTTGAAATTATGTTGATCTAAAGAGGTCAAATTGTAAATATTTAAAAAAAAATCACGTTTAGCTATATTTCAACCCCGAATGTTTGCAAGCCCATACGGTCACTTTTGTCCTTACTACTGTCCGTACTCAATATTACACGGTAATGAAAAGATGAGCATGACCATATAGTCATGCGGGGTTTCTATACAACGACTTTGCGTTTTTTTTTTTAAAAATTTTGGATAGGAATAAAAGTTATCCGTGACTTCAATATGGCTTAGAAAATATTTTTTTTATTGGAAAAAAGCTCTCGTCTCTGGAGGGTTAAAGTAGTATTATATATAAGCTCTTATATACACAATAGAAAGCTTTGTATGAATAGAAAATCATTTTTGATATGCATCTAAAATATGAACTAGTATATAGTCAGTTAAACCTGCTACGGTTTTGAATGAATCAACTGAACATAAGGTGTCAATATCATGAATATTAATTAACCCTCCAAGGACGAGCGTGACCATATGGTCACAGTAAACACCGTTGTCTATTGATCCCACTATTCATCCTTTTTCTACCTGAATATCGTTGCTTTCACTCATATTTGGTTAAGAAGGGTACAGACTTCAGTAAGTCATCAACCGAGGGGACAGAAACGGCCACCAAAAGCACATGCGATTTTTTTAATTTCCGTTTTTTTTAATGGACTTTTTGAAACTGTTTTTTTTTTATCAAATTATTTACAGTTCTTTCGCTAATATATTTGTATTGAAATTATGTTGATCTAAAGAGGTCAAATTGTAAATATTTTTAAAAATTTCACGTTTAGCTATATTTCAACCCCGAATGTTTGGGAGCCCATACGGTCACGCTCGTCCTTACTACTGGCCGTGCGCAATATTATACGGTAATAAAAAGATGAGCATGGCCATATAGCCATGCGGGGGTTCTATACAACGATTTTGCGATTTTTATTATTATTTTTGTTAGGAATAAAAGTTTTCCGTGACTTCAATATGGCTTAAGAAATATTTTTTTTATCGAAAAAAGCTCTTGTCTCTGGAGGGTTAATTGAGGAGCAAACATTCAAAAAGTGATTTGCCACACAAATATACAGAGCTTGGAAAATGATGATTTGAGTGTTGGAGAAATCACGGTTTGCTTGAATGTGTCAATTTTATGATTTCATTTTTATAGTAAAAAACATTTTTTAACACTAATTGTGATTTCCATTCATAAATTTTATTATGGACTATATTAAACGGCATTTTTCAAAATTTGTGACAAATCACCTTTTAAATGTTTGCTCTTCATGTATAGAAAAGATAGAGCTAAAACAGAACTGGTGGTAAGCTAATCGCTCTCGCTATGCCTAAGTTGTTTTGCGATTAAAAGGGTGGAAAGGATTTTTTGAAGACATTGCAAACATCGATGCCTTCGAACAGTAATCGATAAATCGATTGAAAAAAACTGTTCGTGTTGGGATTCGAACCCGTGAGATTCGTCAGGGACTACTGCTCCGGACTTATTATTAATGTACTATGATAGTTTTTCGTTTTTAATAAAAACAATAATCCTTTGTACTTCATTCCACTTTATTTAATATGTCAGGACCGGTTTCGCTCATTGCGAGCATTGTCAACTGATAAGAAATATAATTTAACAATGCTATTTATACAAAATTGAAAAGTTATACACAACAGTTGGCATTGAAAAGAAATTGCCAATTACATTAAAGTGATTCTAAAATAACACAAAATTAAGTTATTATTAATGTAACATTTTATCACTTTGTCAAAAATTTCCCAAATTTTAATTATGTTTGTAATTACTTTCAATCGCATTCTGAATTTATTAATCTGGGATGACTTTTTAATTATATGTTAGTTGTGTTGAACATTTTAATTTTGTGTTATTTTAGAATCACTTTAATGTAATTGGCAATTTCTTTTCAATGCCAACTGTTGTGTATAACTTTTCAATTTTGTATAAATAGCATTGTTAAATTATATTTCTTATCAGTTGACAATGCTCGCAATGAGCGAAACCGGTCCTGACATATTAAATAAAGTGGAATGAAGTACAAAGGATTATTGTTTTTATTAATATAATACCTTTCCACCAAGTATTGACAGTGAACACCCTAAAAGTGAGTTTTTCGTTTGTTTTAAAGTACGTTTCAAATTCAATGACACCCGTGAAAATTTTGATACCGAAACATAAAAAAAACATTTAAATTGATTTTTATTTTGCCTTTGAAAACATAGTTCAATGTTCAAATTTTTACAAATTCGCAAAATAAATTCAATAATTTGTCTACACTTTATCCTTTTCCGCCCCTTTAAAGTGGCGTGCTGAGAATTTACAGGAGTTGGTCGATTTTGTCTCTAATCTGTTAACCTAAAGGACAAACCTTTGGTATATTATTTACACTTATCTGCGAATTGTTACGTTGAATCTTTATTCCAAAGTATTATATAAGCCCTTCAGAGGTGAAGTGAGTCAACGAAATAAAATAGTAAAAAATTTTTTGGACTTTTAAGAGCCATAACGTTTTTACTTGGTAGTATTAGAGATTTGGTTGATTGCATATTTTTATTGTACGTAAATAACAAACACTATTGCGATGTGTATTAAATGAAGATATTTCACTTTTACGATACTTTAAAGCTAGTAGAATATTACAACGCATCTAACTTATTTTTTCTAAAATACAACATGACTCACTTCACTTCTAATAGTTCCATATTATAAAACAATGTTATGTATTAATACACGCTATTATAATTACTTCACAATTTTTAAAAGAGTAGCACCGGAATATTATTTATTACCCTAATCCTTTTCCAAGCCATTAGAAATGTTTTTTTTTACGATTAGAAAACATTGAAGAATGCTTTCTTTAAAATATTTTTACTTATTTTTTTTTACTTTGAAATAAAAAAAGGTGCAATTTTAGTAAAATGTAAACATCGTCGCCTGTGTGGTCGAGTGGTCAACGTCGTTCGCTACCGCTACGGAGGTCACGGGTTCGAATCCGGGTACAGGCAGTTTTATAAATTGATTTTTCAATCGATTTATGTTCAAAGGCATGGATGTATGTAATGTCTTGAATACCCCCCTTTTACCCAGCCTATCCTATGAACGGGACGTATCGAGAGCGATCAGCTAACCACTAGTCATGTTCTAGCTCTTTCCTTCTATTCCTACTCTCTTTGGAAAAATAAGAGGTTGAGCAACTGAGTAACAAGCAGTTCTCGTAGAAAGACCTATGATGAGATAAACTTCATTAGGAGTCCATATGCTCCACATTGGGAGCAGGCATGGCTAAAAAAAAAAAACATTAAGTTATAAACTCAATGATTATTAATCACAAAAATATATTTTCTCGCTGAAAGGACTGCAATATTGTGAAGATAAAACGGTTTATAGATTGCATTATAATCAATCATATTGTATTGACAGAAGGATAAAAGACGCTCCACGTAACCCTCTTTAAGAAACACGATAAGCTGACATAAGCTCACTTCGATTTTCAGACGAATTGGTATGAAATTGGAAAAGCAATTCTCATATTAAAAGTTATAAATTTTCATTTGATAAATTTATAATATAATTGATCTTTTGATACACAATAACTGTCATATAAATTATGTACAAAAATCAGTTATTAAAGTTTCATGTATTGATACACTAAATAATGTATGGTTGTTCTCAATATAACATGATCTTTAGAGCGTGCTGTAAAGAATCACAAAAAAAACTTCATGATCAATTCAATTTAAGCTTTTTTGTTTTAACTGCAAAATATTGTACATTAAGCATTGAATTTTTTTTTTCGCAGTAATTTTGGGAAAGTTTATTTATTTATTAACGTTTGGGTTAATCCGTTTACGATATGCTTAAGGATGTACGTAACTCGAACCATACTTGGTATAAAAATATAAAATTTACCCGCTGTGGTCTAGTTTGTTAGAGCTTGCTCTACAGACCAGGTGGGTCTGGGCCAACGTTCCCTCTAAGCCGATGGGTTAGCTGCGCGGAAATTTCAAAGGCTGCGCGGACCGATCAAATATTAATTGAGCAACTGTCTTGTGGTGCGCGCGAACTCGGAATGAGTGCGCGGGGCCTTTTCAACTGCTGCGCGGCCGCGCACGCGCGTAGCTTAGAGGAAACGTTGGTCTGGGCTCGGTTCTCGGTAAGGTCAATGTCAAAATAAAAATAAATCAATTTAAAATATGAGACATAAGATGTGGGTGTTTGTGATATCAATTTAACTCGAGTGACTTACAATAAATTCTTATCGAGTTTTTCTCGCATGATCTTTTTGGCGCATTGGCATTAATTCAAAGTCACCACGAACCCTACGTAAATTAGTTATGTAATTTATATTTTATATGTAAACTATGTAAGTTATACATGGAGGAATATGTTTTTATTTATTTATTTTACAACGCTTTGTAAAACATACATAATTGTACACGAAGGTTACCGGTGAGAGATTGTTGAAAAAATAAAATAAAATACTACAATTTAACTAGTTGAAAGTTTTCCTTAAACGGAAGACAAAAAATAGCACACCATGAAAATAGCACGTACTAACATATATTTGTTGTAGTCAGCTACTCTTTGAAACACAAAGGAAACTATTTGTGACCGTAAATTATTGGCTAAATGTGGCGCAGTGTTGTTTGGAGATGTAAGAGCTAGGAGTAATTACTGGATGTTCAGGTAACGAGCAGAATAATTAACAGAGGTGACCATTATTCAAATCTTGTTCTAATGATGTTGATATATGTTTAATTACGACCCCCACTTGGTTAATGATAATACTATACAAATAAAAATAATGATAGGGTAAAAAAAGCAACGTATTTAGTTCTACAGTTTCTACAGTTAAATACGTTGCTATTTTTATCCTATTATAATGGAGTTCTCCCAAGTAAATACCAAATAAATCAATCACTAAAATAATGATTCATTTATCACAAAGTATTGTTTAAGTTAAAAAAAAAATATCTATAACAATTGGAAACTTCATATAAAATATCGGTATACATGCAAGTAAATACGACCAACTGTGATTGGGCGAGTATATAAAAATTTGAATTTTGATATTTCCTATAAAATGTCAATACAAAATATGTGTGTAAACTTAAACAGGTGATTTTAATAAACAAATTCCTATTTCTAAAAATAATATTTCTCTATTAAAAAAGGTTTGTCAATTCTGCAACATATCAGTATTAATATTTTTCTTAATGAGCGCTTTTTCCCCCATGTAACGCAGTAGGACGGTGTTTCAGCACCTTTTCTCTTGGAAATTTTGATGTTTCAAATCAATATTCGCAAAAACATATTTTTACTCTGCTATGAAAACTTTTGATTTTCGAATCTTGTGTTGTTGTGTTACGCTTTCCGAGAATTGTCAGAACTATGTTTAGACATACAAGATCTTAACTGTAATGTCAATGTGAACCTTTATTTTAAAAATCAAAAATAAAAGCATTAATTCAAGTTTTTGAAAAGAGGAAACATAATTTGGACTCTACTACAAATGTGCTGCAGCTGCTGTAGGCGATCTGCGTTTTCATAGAGTTTCAATTCAGGAAACAAAAAAAGAAGTTTAAGCTACTGAGTAACAAGTAGTTCTCGTAAGAACACTATTGAAATACCTCCATTAAGAAGTCACATGCTTCACATAAAGATCGGACATGAATTATAAAAAAATCTTGACGAGAAGTGAGTTCTGGTACATTTTTGTTTAAAAAAAGCACTGCTCTTTTTCCATAATGAAATAATTACACTTTTAACGTACGAGGTTAATTTCAACACGACCGAGTTTCCATTTGGTGATTCAAGTCCTAAACTGCGCAACCAAGTTGAACCACTCGGCTACAGATTTTTAAAAATTGATTTAAAACAATACATGCGCATTGAAAATACTGTGGTGACTGTAATGCAATCAAAGATATATTAAAAAAAAAACACACATTATTTCAATCTCCCAAAAATATATTATTTGACGGATTGGTTGCTTAAATTCGATAGATAGGTACAACGGTATTTGATTTGACAAATTTTATGATATACGGTTTGATTTTGATGTGTATAATTAGAATAATACATAGCTTAAGAATATTCAATCAAGCGTTTGGTTTTCCACATCGTCGAATACGAAAGCAGCGTGGTTTTCTCGACATAAATATGTTTTTACATATTTTTTGGTAAGAATAAAGCATACATAATGACGTCTTTGCAGCGTAAGGGAACGAAAAAAATGACAGAACCACTCATGTGAGCGTGGCATTGATAAATGGGGGACGGGTGATGAATCGTTTTAAACTCAGAAAAGGATAACAAATGAATGTAAAAAAATAGCAGAAAATCACGGAGAAATATATTTGAATAATAACTTATGGTGAGAGATGCTTTAAGGGACGTCTAAAATAAACAAATACGAAGCAAATCGCGAACTGAACACAGATTTATATAAAAAAAATGTCAGTACATAGCAATAATGATCGAAGTATGGAAGACTATCAGTAGAAGCAAAGCCCCCTATAGTGAAAGCCATGCTATATATAGAGTTGAAAACAGGTACTTTTTTCAGATGAGCGGTCCGGATTCATAATGTTCAAAGTTATATCACATCATTATGAAACCATTTACTTCTGTTAAATTGTAAGAAGTACATATTTATATTGTAATTATATATCATTTCAATTAAATCTTTTTCAAAATAAGAAAAAATCACATTTTCTAAGGATTTTAAATAAAAATCTCGGAGAACAAAAGCAAATAAAGGAGGCAAATCTTTTTATTTAAATTATTTTTTTTACAATATTTCAATACAGAATATGAGGTTGGATAGTTCATTAAAAAAACAACGTGACTATTGGGATTTTAATCAATTAATATTAATCTCAAAATTTATTTGTGCACGCACACTGGTTCGTTAATCGTTACTCAATCTTTCTATAGGATATCTCAAGTCATATCAGTAATCAAAAATTGGTAAGTCAAACTAGGGTAGCACAATTTTTTAATATTGTTATTGATTAAATCATCATTTACTTGGTATATTGCCATTATTATATGATAAGACGCAGCATTTATTTCATAATATCACAATAGGCGTCAAAATATTATATGATATGAATTCCACTTGTTACTGTTTTTTTATGTAATTAATAATTAATATTCTGTACAACTGTGATACTTAATAGTGGGAAGTTAATTTTTATTTGTTTTTACCACACATCGCATTTCTTGCCATTCGCTATATTTCTTACAATCATTACTTTATTTCCATATATGACCCTTCCGATGTATCGTAAATTTTAAATTAATAACATCAATGAATCACAGAATATCCATACAAGAAATCTTTCAAACACACATGTTGTATTTAACGAAAAATAAACTCATAAATTGGAACTTAGAGTTAATCTACGTATAACCGCCATACATTTTTTTAGTAGAGGCTGGGATTCAACGGCCCGCTCATGATTTGCTGATTTTTCTACAGCACTGCTTGGAACTTAAGACTGCTATAGTAGAAGTCTTAAATTACGGATGTGGAAAAACTTGCTAATGCTACTGTACTACGTTTATGACCGGAAACCAGTCCCGATCTTGATAAACAAAATGGGAAATTAAGTACTAAGAAATATTGTGTATTTTCCTTTCCCTCAAGTATTGACAGTGAACACCCTCAAAGTGGCCTGACAACTATTGGATACCTCAACATAAAACCAATCTATGAAAGCTTTCTGTATATATCGAAATATATATACAGATCTATGAACGAACATCCATACAAAATAGTTAGACAAGCCGATGGTAGCTCGGAGCTCGCATGCACCCAATTGCTCTAAAAACTGTTTAATGTGCCCAACAATCATGAATAATAAATAAATGCAAGTATCATATAGTTTGTTTTGAGCTCGAGTTATCAAATATAAAACAATGTGTCCTGAATCTACCTCGAGAGGTACGAGACTGGCGTGTGTTGACCCACAAGTCTTACTCACTGAATCGCATATTATGCCTGGCAGGAAAGAAGATAAGCCACCAGCAGACCATACAAATAATAAAGAAGTCAAAGGCATAACAAAAAAACAAGAGATAGCCACACGTTAGAGCAGAATGTTTTAGTTATATTTTATGTTTACTTCTATATTTTGTATATTTGAAATTGTTTGGGTGGCATGGATAGTCTTTTATAGTGGATATTACCCGATCTAAATATTAGCTTTGATATTGAAAAATCTCATAACAATTTATACGTGCCTTTTTATGTAGACTTGTGCGATATCTAGAATAAATAGAAGAGATGAAGCCATAAATCTCATTAATTTTTAAATTATAGAACTGTTGATTCGAAATAAACCTATCACATAATTCGCGAAATATATTTGTCTGCACTTTTATAAAAAAAATCTACTGGAGCTTTTATTATATTATACTGTTGTATGTTAGAATACTTTCATTTTTTAATATTTCATACGTTGAATTTTTTAAATGATTATTTGTATTAATCATAGAATCTTCAAACGCATACAAGTAATGCCTAAGATGCCAAAATCCAATACAACTTTTCAAATGATAAATTACACAAATTAACCATAAATAAAAAAATGAACATTAAAATAAAGTAATAAGAATTAAATCTTCTCCTTTCTTATTCATTGTATATACGGGTTAGTTGTAAGAAACAGTATAATTTTAAATAAATTAATTACTTTACTAGCGAATGATTTTTTGTTTCTTGATTTTATTTTATGTAAAAAAATAAAATGACTTCTTTTATTTTAATGTTTAATTTTAATACACATATTAATCGATTTTGATTTTTATTATACAAAGCAAAAGAAAAACTCTATAAAACATATATGAAGTTATTGGTGATTGTAAAAAAATGAAATTGATTAATTTGCTAGATTGGCCTGCTCATACTAAGAATTTTCCGCGCAGCCAACCTCTCGTCTAAGAGGAAAAATTGTATACGATTATACATATGCGCATATAATGAATCCATTGGTAAATTAAATACAGATGCTGATATAAAAAAAATATGGAAAACAATGAAATCTACAAGATTCTTAAAATTTCTAGAATTTTATAAAATTCTTTAAATTTCACAGTAAAGTAAAAAGGGTTATAAGGGTGAAAAAACCTCAAAGTTTTTTCATAAAAATCATTCTCCGATTCTGCGTAAATCATAAATGGATATTTCTTCATAAATACAAAATTAATTTTATACAATTTTAAAAAGTTTCAACGTGGAAGGATAACAAACTTTGAAAGTTTCTCGAGATATCTTAAAAGCTTTTATTTACACTTAGTTGAATTAATTTTCCCTGTAAATTACTCTAGTCTCCTCCAGTGCTATAAAGAGTTATAGTCGTATATAGGTTTTTTATTAATATTTTTTAAAAATAGTAATAATAAACTAGTCATGGGAGTCTTATTAATGTTGATATTTTCTTAAACTATCCTTAAATGTTCCTGCTCATCAGTTTTTTATTTTTTTAAATTCAATATACTCATTTACTGAGAATCATTTTGTGTAATTGTGTTTGTTTTTCAATATTTTTATAAGTGATATTAAAATAAATTCGTTGAATTAAGCGGTAACGGATTATAAAAAATAAAAGTAAATAAATCGATATTAAAAAACTGTTTTGCTAAACATTTCCTATCTGACATATCAACCAGATAACTTTTAATATGAAAATAGTTGTCGATGAAAAAATTCTATATTATATTTTTACTTAAAAACATATTTCTAAAGTAATAAAACGAATACCGCATATCACTTCTCATATTTTCCATATATTATATTAATTATCTTACGAACTTATTTGAAATCACATAACATACATATAATTTAATAACTGCTTTTACATTGTGAATATTTTTTCTCCGAGAACTATTCGTTACTCAGTCGCTCAACCTGTATTTTTTCAAAGAGAGTATTAGGGATGGAATAATAAGGCCAGAACAGGACTAGTGGTTAGCTAATCGCTCTTGCTATTTACCGTAATATAAGGATCGAAAGAGAAGAAAGGAATTTTTGGACATCACATTATGAATTATTAAAAACTTTTTATTAGCAACATAAATAATCACGTGGTTGGTAAGCTTTCACTTTACAATTAATTTGTTTTTTTGTACATGATTTCAAAAGCGAGAATCTATGAAAAGAATATTTTCACTTTAAACAACCAAATTTTTATTCTGGAAAAGCATTTAATGTTGAGCGTTCTGCACTACAAAACATGAAACAGGAATTAACTCTTTCCGTACTGGAGTGCATTAACAGTTAGAAAATACCAAACAGCGTGCTTTTGCTTCTGACTTTTGACGGTTTACTGTTTTTCATATTTGAAATTGTGTACAAATTTACTTAGTAAAAAAAATATTTATGGGATATACTGCTTAACATTTAATGTTTGTATTAAACTTTCCTTAGCCGCTCAAATCCTACCGTGTCAACATAATGAATCAGCATTTTTTTATTCGTTGAAAACTATTTTGATAAAAACATTTAATTAAAGAAGAGATGTCATAATTTTTTTAAAATTAAGCATCATTTTGATTGCGGAATAAGAACATGAAAAAGGAAAGAAAATTGTACTCTCCCTAGTACTTACGTATGTAAACTTAACGAAATATAATAATTTAATGTTTTTCCACCTTTTAAAATGAACTCCAACTGAAGCGATTGAAAATACGATATTAAACAAAAACTTGTAAGAGTGTAAAGATGGTGGATGAAAAAGATAATTGAAACGCTAATCGCTCACACAACGTTGTTAAGAGATAATATGACGGCCGTCTGTACGAATTCCGAAATCCATTAAAAAAACAGCGATCGATCGTTTTGTGTCAATTTGAAAACGATAAAAATTCAAGCAATATATCTCTTAACAAAAGAAATCTATGTATTAATAGTCGATAATGTCTGTCCGTCCACCGTATGTATTTCCGATTTCGCCGTTTCGATGACGTCAAGAAAGACGGAAGAAATTATATTATTTACAATTTAAATACTGCAGGGGTGTCAATATATGTCCCGAGATCTATTTCTTCTTCTACGAAATAAATTTGTTAGCAAATTTAAACATTTCAATTATTCTAAAAGTTATATTATTTACAATTTATTTTTCACGCCAGTAAATTTTCTGACTACTTAAAAATGCAACAAAAAACCCCCGCGTTGAGGTCAACGGGGTTACAGTTAGTTGAACTAAATGTTGAAGAGACATGTAAAAAATGTATTGTTCTTAAACGAAGATGCATTGACTTCACTGAGCACTGCAGTAAGGTGATACATATCAACATATCAAACGAAAACACAAATACATATGTACATAAACAAATGAATCACTGAATAAAAACAGTAAAAATCTTATAAACTTTTGTTATGACTAAGCACTTCACTGACGTTAAATTTGACCATGCAGCAGAGTTCTTTTTATTTTAAATCTTTCGAATAGAAAATTCAACCTATTATGTTCATATCCGAGTGTATTTTACACATACCTATGACTTGCATAGTTGCTATGTGAAGTTGCACGAAACTTGACAATTTTCGGTTAACAGTTTTCCCGGACATGTCAATAAAAAGACATAACGGAGAAAATGGATGGTAATAAATGAAAACTGTAAGAAACTTTTCATATCAATGAAATGTAATGTGAACATGAAATTGAATTTAAAGCATTGTATCGTAAATATCTAGATTCTCGATTTTAGTAAAGTATTATTTTAGATATATCTTATGTTGACCAAAATGAAGAAATCTGTTTTTGAATCAATACATGATTTTTAGTAATCATTTTAATCACACAAAAATACGGCCCGAATCACTTAAATGACACTTTTAGGGTGTTCACTGTCAATACTTGGTGGAAAGGCATTATATTAATAAAACAATAATCCTTTGTACTTCATTCTACTTTATTTAATATGTCAGGACCGGTTTCGCTCATTGCGAGCATTGTCAACTGATGAACATTGTCAGTTGACAATGCTCGCAATGAGCGAAACCGGTCCTGACATATTAAATAAAGTGGAATGAAGTACAAAGGATTATTGTTTTTATTAACTTAAATGACACATTAAAATATTGAATTTTCAATATGAATGGCTACCTGTAAAGTTTTTGCACCCCATCGCCTATCTTATATAATCTTGAAAACAAAGAGTAGAGAGAGCTCTTCGCCAACTTTTATTTTATAACCTTTTACACAAACTTCTTTCTCCTCTGAAAAGAGAAGATGGCAACTGACCTTCAAAAAGTTCTTGCTGTATATTTTTTGATTACGAGTTAATAGAAACTGATTTGAAAACAAGTATAGCTTAAAAATCGTATACGGTAATACTGTAAACGGAAAATATTGTCATAATTAAAAAAAAAAATCAAAGTCACATTAGGCAAAAATCTTCTCTACTTTCTGTTTGGTGCAAGATTTTGTCGTTAAATTTAACCTGTGCATTACAAGTCCATAAAACTTGCTCGTTAAGTGAAATCATTAATATGTACCATCAAAAGAACACATCATCGTTTTATTCCTACACTAAACCCTTTGTTTTATGTTAATGTAAAATATTAAATAAAAGTGAAGTATTTATTTTAAAGTTCTATGACAGGTATTTTTTTTGTATTAAATATTAAGTGTATTTATAAAACAAGTCTGAAAACGTCATTTTTAATGATTGTTTTTGAGATAGATAGATACGAAAATACATAGTACAACATTTATCAATGGTGATGTGATATGAGTTCCAATTAGATTATTATTATTGAAGCAGTATTGACTGTTACGTTTAGTTCATATTGGAGTAAATATTGACATGGATTAAGTTTTACTGAGCATATAGGAAATATGAAGGCTTATCTTTATTACGCGATAATTTAACACAGTTATCATTTCATTGCTTGCTTAAGTTATATAACTATTACAAAAGCAATGAATTTGCCGACAGAATTTAAAAAAAGCAACCATTAGCAAGTTATAAACCTATTGGTAGCCAGTTTCATTAGTTACAACTGAGTTGTCTCACCGCCATTAATCGCTGTTTTACGTTCGACTTTCATAACGCAATAACGATCATTACACGAAACGAATTTATTCTTCATGTTGTTGGCTCTAATGCACTCGACTGATCTTTAAACAATGCACTATTTTGTTTATAAAAAATGTGATTTACCCAGGCACTTAGTTTAAATTTAAGTAATATTTGTTACCCTGTGTATCCGTATACTGTTTCGGCGTGGACTTTTAATCTACTCCTTGTATAATGTAAAGAGGAATCAAAAATATTCCGTTCCCCATATGGTGCTCCATGTCGACATTGAGAATTTCAAAAATCAAGGAATATCGTTTTTACGCTTTTATGTTAAGGAAATTTGAACTCGATGGCTGAGAATAATATAAATTTAAATTCAGCAACTTATCTTTTTGTTACAAAGCACTGTCAATAATAAATTTCAATTGTTCAAACTATGTACATTCTCACAGATTTTGTCACTTACGACCCGGGTTTCGCCTTTCGGCATCTTCAGGCGTTCAAGTGCACGGATGAACTTGAACTGACGTTTAGTAAATGAATGTTTCGTGTTATATAAGAAATAAATGTATCATTTAGTTCAAAGCCATTGCTGGTGAAAAGGATAAGCTCATGGGAATGCCCACAGATTTGAGAAGTAAGTAGTTTCAAGAACTATATTTTATTTGTTTGTCGGCAAAGGTTTTATGATTATATTTATATAGGGTACAAAAGTAGAGACCCAGGTAGGTTGAGTATTTCATTTAAAATCGGAAGACTATGCAATTGTGCTCTATTAATTTCCAAAATTTCCTGGAAAAAGAGTTTATGACTGTCCGTATTTGGGTGTAACATTTTTATCCCTTGTTCCTGATTGAACACGTGTCCTTCCGAAATTAAGTGATTACCAAAGTGGACGTGTCTTTTTTCAATCTAAAGGCTGCCATATGCTCTAAAACCCTGATGTTCAGTGTCCTTTCTGTTTTGCCGATATAAAATTCCCAAGAGCAAGTACAGATTGATAATACTCGTCACGAATGAAACCATATCTGATATAATAAAAATAATAAAACATTTTTAGTACTTTTTCCACATAAAATTTATTAGATCAGGACCGGTTTCGCTCATCGCGAGCATTATCAACTGATAAGAAAAATACAAAAACAGTGATATTTATACAAATTTAAATTGAAATAAAAAGGTGTAAGCAACTATTAACAATTTAAAGGATTAGCAAATAACATTATAATTACACAAAATTAAAATGCTTAACACCCATAACAATTAAAAACTCATGTTATGTTAAAAACTCACTGTTATGGGTGTTAAGCATTTTAATTTTGTGTAATTATAATGTTATTTGCTAATCCTTTAAATTGTTAATAGTTGCTTACACCTTTTTATTTCAATTTAAATTTGTATAAATATCACTGTTTTTGTATTTTTCTTATCAGTTGATAATGCTCGCGATGAGCGAAACCGGTCCTGATCTAATAAATTTTATGTGGAAAAAGTACTAAAAATGTTTTATTATTTTTATTATAATGCCATTCCACCAAGTATTGACAGTGAACACCTTAAAAGTGATATCTGATATATTTTAATAAAAGTGGAATTAGTAGAAATGTTTATTTTATTTATTCATTCCGAGAACTGTGTTTCTCAGTCGCTCAACCACACCTTTTTCAAAGTGAGTATTAGGGAAAGAATGATAAGGCTAAAACAGGATTAGTGGTTGACTAATCGCTATTGCTACACCCAGTTATTAAAGGATCAGAAGGATGGGAGGAAAAGAAATAATGTGAATTTACATCACAAGCACCCAGTGTTCGATCACAATTTTGAATTGAATAATTCTCAAATGCACTGTGATCTGACCGGAAATTGAACCCAGACGTGATAGGTAGAGCAAGCTTTAACCAACTGGGCCAAAGCAGGCGATTTTTATATGTTTTATGCCATATAATTTGACATATTATATATATTTTTACGACTATAACATCATGTTAATAAAAGCCGATTTATTTAAATCAAAGTAATTAGTAATATAAATTTAAGTGCAATTAGTACAATCTATAATTTACTGAGGGGATTCTATACAAGCGTGTACGCTTTAAGCTCTCGACTAATTAACTCCTGTGCAAGTTCAATGTGTCTTAATATTGTTTGTATTTAATGTTGTAATTTTATAGGCCTTTAAATTTTCCGAGTAATGTAGAGTATTGCATTAGGGAATTAGAAAATTGTAAACACGGTATATTATATTTGAAGGTGATCATTAAAAAGCCAGTAATAAACGTTTTGAGAACACTAGTTGTACCCCAGGCTAAAGTGTTCGCTATTGATGTTAATTTATATAAAAGATAATACAGCCATTTCAAACATTAACCAAATTTAAAATATGGAAATAAATACACCATACATATTATTGATGAAAAATGAAAAACTTAAACAATTTACTGTTGTTAAAATAAAACATTAAATTAATTAATAAAAACAATAATCCTTTGTACTTCATTCCACTTTATTCAATATGTCAGGACCGGTAGCGGGGAAAACATAAAACTATCATTAAGAATATTCATATCATTAAGCATATTCACTTTATTAATGTAGCATTTTATCACTTTGTCAAAAATTTCCCAAATTTTAATTATGTTTGTAATTACTTTCAATCGCATTCTGAATTTATGAATCTGGAATGACTTTTTAATTATATGTTAGATGTGTTGAACATTTTAATTTTGTGTTATTTTGGAATCACTTTAATGTAATTGGCAATTTCTTTTCAATGCCAACTGTTGTGTATAACTTTTCAATTTTGTATAAATAACATTGTTAAATTATATTTCTTATTAGTTGACAATGCTCGCAATGAGCGAAACCGGTCCTGACATATTGAATAAAGTAGAATGAAGTACAAAGGATTATTGTTTTTATTAATATAATGCCTTTCCACCAAGTATTGACAGTGAACACCCTAAAAGTGATTAAATTAATTGTAGCTAACTGGCACTTAAGTTATACTCAATAAAAGAATCGATTAATCGATCGATATTCGAATATTTGAGGTGTGTTAAGGGTGTTGAAGTTTTTTTATTTCTGTTACGAATTGTACTTAAAACCAACAAATTATTTTAAACTGAATTGACTGCTTAACTGACAGAACGCCATCGTAAATGCACTCTTACCGTAAATCAGTTTGAAATTAAAATTTTCGTGTTGCATGCTTTGATGTTTTTGTATACAAAACATACTTGTTCATTTTTTTTCATTGAAATAAGACATTAAAAACACATTTTCCTCAAGTTGTGGGAAGATTTCACTTTGGAAATAGCCCCATTATTTGATAAATTGTTCATTAATATTATTAATTAATGTGTATTAAACCTTTGCGTATTGAAAACAGTTATTTGTCATTGCACTGTATCTTGATATAATTTGTTTTGTTTATTTTAATACCATGATACTCACTTAATGCATGTGATGGAAACTAGTTTCTCCCAAGAGGTAGTACATCCTTCCCTGAACAATGAAAAAAGTAACAATTAATATACCTACATGATGAAATGCATACTTATATTAAAGTATTATATAAATAGTAATTTTCTGCAAATATTTAGAATTCCTATATATAATATATTTTGACGGCCTTCAGTAATTTAAAAAAATGCAATAGTGAAAATCCATATAATTTTTGTACCATTTTAAAATTAAAAATATCATGTTTATATACTTACAAAAAAACAATTTTAAATAAAAGTATCACGAGCTTAATTTAGTTATCATAAAATATATTATGGAGTTAAAAAAAAGTAAATAAAATAAAGTCATAATCGTAGATTTAAAACATGTATGTGTGTCCATAAAAATACATTTCCGCAAATTAATTTATAGTTATTTTAAAGAGCAAGTTTTTAGTAATGACTTACAGCCAACGGCGTCAGATATCAAAATGTTTTTTCTGTGAAAAACGCTTAAAATAAACATCTTTCTCATTAAGATTGTAATATGTTTTTTGAATTTTAGGGATGAAATAATGGTGGTATAAAACACAACCATTTCCATTAAAAAGCACAACATTGTTTTAAAGATCTTAATTGCAACGTAGAAACGAGGGGAATATTTTATATAATAACATAACCAGAGATGTAATAATTTTATCAAAAAAACGATACAGTAAAAATATAAAAACTAGAATAAATTTGACAGCTGCAATTAAGTAATATTATTTAATAATGTAAAGATAGAATGAAATTATACTCCAGCAGATATCGTAAAATAATATAACTGGACTCATATATTTATATAAAAATAAATTTATTAATTTTCAACGATCGCCGTCTCATCTTATTAAAATTGATTTTTTTATCAAATGTGATACAATTCAGTATTCAGTCAAGTCAATCTCAGTACGAACCGTTATTTTCGATTCGATTTTTATCGATTTCTTGGCATCTAGGCATGGGTTTTTGTGATGTCTTGAAATTCCAATCGAGAAAAAAAACTACAGCTAAAACTAAAAAGTCAGGGCGTAACGAGAGCGATAAATAAACCAATTTTCCTGTCTGAGCATATCCTTCTATATCTATCGAAAAAGAAAGGTTGGGCAACTGAGTAACAAATAGCTATAAGTATTCTAGTAGATTAAACAAATGCCATAGTTTGAAAAATCGTCAAAAACGTCACCTAGCTCTGTCACTAAGCTAAGACAAGAAGTTGACTGCGCGAAAATTTTAAAGGTAGCGCGTAGCTCGTTTTCGAGTGCGTGCCAATTCGGAATAAGTGCGCGTTTCACAAAGTATGTTTGAAAACATAAAGCACAAATTTGCTTTGAGCGTAACGTTTCTTGGCCCAAGCTTAATGGTTTATATAACTAAAAATACCAAAATGTAGATATTATGATGATCTCCAGACATATGAGTCCATTCTTGTTGAAAATTCAAAAGGAGTGTAAGCTAAAAATAAACAATTGATTGAATTTTTGACTATCATATGATATACATTGATTTTACACTATTTTTTTACTAAATAAAAACACGCGTTTCTTGTAAAGCCAATTTTTTGTATATCGACTGTGGAAAGGAAAAAGGACGTAACCCTCAATTTTTCAAAACAGTTTTTTTTCGATAATTACAACGTATACATTCTATCAAACTTCAACTTGACACACATTCTATCAAAAGGATGGAGACTGAAAATTCCAAATAAGTATCTAAATTTAGCTTTTAAGTTTGAAAAAGATGACCTTGTAAAAAATTAAAACCAAGAAAAAACATTTAAATAAAGATTTTTACGAGACAATTTCTTTAATTAATATTAGGTTATGTCAATTAAACACCAATTTAGAAGTATCCGTGCACTTCAAGGTTGTGTATAATTCATAATTTGCATATGTCACAAAATCATCAAAACACGTTTTTAGCGCCTCCTGTAAAATTTGATATGTGTAGGTTACGTCCTTTTTCCTTTCCACAGTCGATATGTACTCAAATAGTTGACGGCAAAAGCAACAATTTTATCAAACTAATGTCGGCCTGCATATGTGATATAAATATTCATGAAAACAAATGGAAAAAATCTAAATTCTTAAATGAAACCGGTAACGGAAATGTTCTTTTGCGTTATAAAGGAAATCGTACTGTTTTTGTCAAGGGAGCATATATGCCTTAAGTTAATATGAAGTAACAGCTTGAAATTACTTCAACAGCTGCTGTTCAATATGAAAAGCGAGGAAAATTGCATTTTTAAGATTGCTCCTCTACTGTATTGTTAAAAATATTATATTGTAGTTTACTTTATGGATAGCTAATGTTTATTTTATAAAACACTACTAAGCAATGTAAACACAATCGTTTATTTTAAAACGTTACACTAAAATTTATTATTATTTAACAACACTCGAAATTATACAGTAAATCTAGCAGCTAACAGACGTCCAGAAATAAGTACCATTTATCGAACGCATGTAAAAAGTCATGGTCAGAATACTTCTTCTTCTTCTTTGACCATATTCGCTCCCTATGTAGAGAATGTGGCTGCCACGCGGCACCTTCACGTTTCCCTGTCTTCCACCAATTGCTTTGCTTCCTCCCATGATATACCAGCATCCCTCAGTTCCACTGAGTACATCATATGGACTGTACCCGACGGTCGTACAGGACGCAAGAATCGCACCGGTCCGAAGAAGGCAGGATTAAAGCTTTCCGGAGGCATCCGCAACACGTGACCCATCCAGTTTCAACGTCTCTCCATAACCACTAACGTGACATGGTAGAGTCAGTATAGAATTTTAAGGAAACTGCATTCTGTTCTTCTCGAATGTATAGGTGCTTATGGTAAATACAAGTGTGATTTTGTCAGAGATGTCCGTAACAAAAAATAAATAGCTGCTATGGACTAGATCTGTACAAGTTCTGCTGAAACATCATCAGGGTAATATTATGATGATCTAAATTGATAATTACCATTTGTATACATGCCACTAGAATAGATGAAGCGTAAGCAAAGTTAATCAGTGTAGTTAAAAATCTGATAAATTCAAAGCTTCATTAAAGCCAACAATTTTTGAATGATTCATATCTGATTACCCTTGTTTAGTAACTGAAACAACCATCCAGTACTAACCAATTTGTTTAATTGCAATACGAAAACATAACTGAACAATTATACAGCTAATATTTCTTAAATGAAATTAAATAACAGACGGCACATTTGTTTACAGAAAGAAATAATTGCTGGCAATAATAGATTTACCTAGCTTTAAATGAAAACAATAAAACGTAAAGTACAATTTCTCGTCGTTTTCTTGCAGGGATCCGTAATTAATTGAAACACAACTCCATATTATATTTTACCTTGTTAATCTTGATCTTAATCTTAACTTAAGAATAAACGTTTTATTTCACGAAAGCGATTATTCAAATCATCTTGTTGCCTAAATTTAAATGTATATTAAGTAAGGACTAATTTTGTCAGGTCTTTTTGATGTCTCAAATATTCTACAGTGCTCTTGTTTCATTATTATATGGTTGAAAAACCACTAATGGTAATAAATATAATATTTATATAACACGAAACATTGTTTTTATGATTCATATTGAACTGTGGTATCAGATAGAAATATTTAATTATCATCTTAGTATAGTTCAATAAAATTTTCCTTATCGACTGTGGAAAGGAAAAAGGACGTAACCCACACATTTCAAATTTTACAGGAGGCGCAAGAAATGTGTTTTGATGATTATGGGCCATATGCAAATTATGAATTATACACAACCTTGAAGTGCACGGAGACTTTTAAACTGGTGTTTAATTGACATAATCTAATATTAATTAAAGAAATTGTCTAGGAAATCCTTTATTTCAGTCTTTTTTCTTGGTTATTTTTTTACAAGGTCATCTTTTTCAAACATTTAAAATTCGGCATTTACAGCTTGCATTCGTTTGATAGAACGTGTATCAAGTTTGATACATTGTGATTATCGAAAAAAACCTGTTTTGAAAAACTGTGGATTTCGTCCTTTTTCCTTTCCACAGTCGATATACATACAAAAAGTCGAAAGAATTTTTACTTATTCATGCTTTGAATTTTGACAATATACACAAATTCATTGATATTAAATTAATACCAAAGCTCATGCAGAGATGCAACAAAATTTAGTGAAAAAGCTTCATTAATTTGTTCATCAAGAATCTGACAAATTATATTTAGTTCAATATTTGCATCAATCAGTCAAAATTCTATCAAAAAGGTAACATCTTATACTTATAAGAACGCTGCCGAACCTTTTTTGTTTTGGAAACTACTTTTAAATCTTAATAAGTTTTCTTGCGATGGTCTCCTTTGATGATCAATGTTAGAAAAAATATTATGAGCTTCTTTTGTTCTTTAAACTAAAAAATCTGTAGTTTAAATGCAAAGTGTCATTAAATATGTGTCTACAGAATAGTTTATTTCTTATTTGATATATTATTTTTTGAAAAAAATTATTTCTTGGGTAGAAGAAGTAATAATTTTCGACATCGACCAAATTTTGCTTATCGTTCGACCGGTTGGGCATATTTGTCGTATATGATCTATTCAAGTTCAAGTTCAATCTATGGTGTAGTCTCACAGCTAAGCGTTTCGATTTCTTGTTAAGTCTGTTTCATAATTGTTTTCACTAAAGTGCTGCTTTGAATTAATAATATCCGTTATTCAAAATAGAGATAAAAACAAAAACAAACGAAACGTTCTAAAACGCAGTTGTGCGTGAAGAATACATTATGTTATATTTTGGAATATCTTTTAATGGAATGGTTTTGATTATGCAAATGATCTATTTTAATAAAGGTGTCCGTGAAATGTATCGTAAAAACGTATGGGTTAGATAAGGAATGAATACGAGGCGCGATACGAGGCGCGTGATTGCCTGATAGCTAAATTTTATTTTCAATTCGCGGGTAGAATATTTATGAGTAAAAGCGTGCGACACATTTCCCCTTAGTTAACGTAAGCGCATGTTGGAGTACGTTCGGGGTAATTTCGCTTAAAAAACACCGTTTAAATAATACCGGCAGCTTTACGGCATCAGGTAAATTTAAAAGGTTTTATTCTAACGTAATGAAATTTTATTTGGCATCATATAACTAGCTACTCGAGAGTTTTAAGGTGTAACAATCTTTCGTATAGATTTATTAACAATTACTCAGGAATCATACACACGCGAATATATATTTATAAGTTATGCTATCCGTGACTAGGGTCTCCAATCCCGGGATCCCGTCCAATTTTGTGATCCCGAAATCCTGGGATTGGTATGGTAGCAATCCCGGGATTTCACGATCGAGAAATTTTGAGCAAATGCCGAAAAATTTATAGGATTTTGGAATTGGAAGAGCTAAGAAAAAAAAACGAGTTTCGGAGATATTCTGGGGAAAAGTATAGGGATTTGAGGATTTCAAATTCCTCGGTGAGCTAAAAAAAAAACGTCTCACCAAAACTTTTCTCAAATTATACACGATTTCACGATGTGTACCCAATCCCGGAATCCCGAGATTGAAAATTAATCACAAAAAGGCCCCGGCATTGGATACCCTATCCGTGACAGACCTTTGGATCCTACTATAAACAGTATTTCTTCAATCGATTTATCGATTTCTGTTATAAGACATTGATGTTAGTGATGTCTTAAAAATTTCTTTCCACTCACACTTCCAATTCGAAAATAAAAGGGTTGTAGTGCGGTCGACTAGTTATCTAATAGAAATGTTCTTGTCTTATTCTTCTACTCCTACTATCATAAAAAGCGAGAAACATACAGTAATAGCGTAAAAAAACTTCTGTTGTGATTCCTCTATTAAGAAACTATATGCTCTAAAGAAGGAGCGGATATAGATTAAAAAATATACTGACCTTACTCTCTGGTTTTGTTTTAATTTAATCGTATTTTTGTCGATTGATTTACTATGCTAAATGGTATATTTATATTAATATACTACTTTACCATTGAAATTACTATTTGATCCCATCCATCCAAACATAAAAAAAATATGCTGTAGCAGGAAAAGTTAGCTAGCTATTAGTTCTTCTCGAACCTTATCTATTCATTGTTACTTTCTTGGAAATAAGAGAGATTGAGAACTCAGTTCATTTCAGTATTTTTTTTTGCTTAGATAAGCTTCATTTGAAATTTATTAAAAAAACACTATTACTGTAGAAAAAAGGTGTGCACGACCAGCCGGTTCTCAGCTTCTATGCGTGAATAGACTTTTTAATTTTTCTCCTCTCAAGTAATATTTATTATTTGCAGAAAATTGTAGAACTAAATATCTGTATCTTAGTTATTTTAATTGACAGTCAACACAACAATTTAAGTTATGTTAAGTATCATTTAAAAAAAAAGTAGTCTGACGTTTACGTTCACTGTAAATAAAAGCATTATTTATATTAAAGAACTTATAAAGATTAGTGACGAACTAAAATATTAATTAATATTATGAGACGAATTAATTACGGGTCACTTCATTGGGATGGCTGAAACAATTCTTAGGAATTTATTGATTACTTTATGATAAATCCGGCCGTCAATTAACCTTTAGCTTCTGTAGAGAGAACAGTAATACCGCAGTCAATGGAAGCCAATGGCCACTCAAACGACTTGAAAGATCTATTTCTAGAAAATTTACGAATTAAGCGAAAAGTAATACATACAGATAGTAAGTAGATTGTTCACATATTTAATTGTTGATATCAGACACAGACGAAAAATTTAATCATATTTTTATTTATTATATCGTAAAAGATTGAAATTTTATCTGATTTAAAATGTGTTTGTATCACTTAATTCCTGAACCTTTGCCAATAATTTTTTTTCAAATTATTTCTATGCGATAAAATACATAATAACTTTATTTTTTATACAGCGTATAACAATTATTATACGAGCGAGTATTACAATAAATAAATTAAAAAATATTTACGTAAGGATGTGAGAAACATCATTTTTTTTCGTCTGATTTAACACTGTTTTTTAGATTCGCAATTATATTTCAGTAATTTAAGATTTCGACTGAAGGTGCTTGGTGGAATTTCAATATTGAATTTGAGTTGTTCAAACTGTGTACATTCTCACAGATTTTGTCACTAACGACCCGGGTTTCGCCTTTCGGCATCTTCAGGCGTTCAAGTGCACGGATTAACCTGAACTGACGTTTAGTAAATGAATGTTTCGTGTTTATATAAGAAATAAATGTATCATTGAGTTCAAAGCCATTGCTGGCGAAAAGGATAAGCTCATGGGAATGCCCACAGATTTGAGAAGTAAGTAGTTTCAAGAACTATATTTTATTTGTTTGTCGGCAAAGGTTTTATGATTATGAACTGAGTTCAGGTTCATCCGTGCACTTGAACGCCTGAAGATGCCGAAAGGCGAAACCCGGGTCGTTAGTGACAAAATCTGTGAGAATGTACATTGTTTGAACAATTCAAATTTTATATTTCAGTATTTTAACACAATGTGTGAAGATCTTGAAGTTCATGAAATGAAAGTATATTCTTTTATATAAAATAATATGAAAAGATTTCGTTTATGGAATCATCAAAGTCTGGGATTTTTATCTCAGCACACTTGTCTATTGATTGCTATTTTATTTGCAAAACGATTGATTTAATCAGGTTCTCAGACTTACACACAAAAATTCACCTCTATTGAAGCGTTTATTGCTATCTAATGATACAACTATTTTCGTTTATAAACACGGAGAAGAAATACGAAGAGAGAATAATTTTGTTTCGTAACGTATTTAAAATATATATACAGTCAAACTTGGTTATTACAAGGAAGATGAAAAAGGATACTGAATTTGCTCGTTATAAGCATTACTTGTTTTATCAAAGAATATTTATTTTTAAATGCTTACAAACCTACCAATCACATGAAGTATCTGGACCGGTCACATAAAACAAAACAAAATTACACAATTAGAATTTATTTACGCACCTGTTATACACATATAAAAAAATTCTGACAATCCACTTTTCTTATAAAATTTAAAATTGATGCTTGTTTTATTGTTTTCACTCTCATTGCCGATATTTTTGCTCGGTATGCCAGAGAAATAGCTCGTTATAAAATTGAATAAATGTATGGAGAAAACCATAAATTAAAATGTAAACGAATGTTTCCTCATTATATCCGAGCTCTCGCAATTTCTGTTATCGTAATAACCGAGTTGGACTGTATGTTTATTAATACTATTATATAACGATTAACGAACACACTTTAAAAGGTAGCAGATCTATACAACAGAATATAGTGAATAAATTTCGACTAATAATAATAAACTAATTTAATGTATTCTTCTCTCCATGTAACGCGGTAGAACGGCGTTCCATTACCCTTTTCTTGCAGTTTTTAATAAATTGAATCTTTTGAATATAATTTTCAAAAAATACCATGTCCATATACTTACTTTATGACCAGCACCAAGGGGTTTAACGGTTCATAAATTCTTTCATTTAAAACACATTTTCTCAACAGTCGGGTCCATAGTGCAGTTATCAACGTTGTTAGCTTTTGTAACGCATCTCACGGGCTTGAATATATAACGAAGAAAGACGAAAGTGGTTAGTTAACCACTAGTTATGTCTTGACCCTACCCTTCTATTCTTATTCGCTTCAGGAAAAAAAAGACATCGAGAAACTGAGTAACAAGCAGTCTTTTTAAAAAAATCTGTTCAGATACTTCCATTAAAAAAGCCATATACATTTGAAACGGACATGGATTAGAAAAAAATCTTGACAAGAAGTGAGTATGTAATATATGTAATAGCCGCTTGAAATTTCTTCAACTCTGTTGTCGATTCACAGAGTCTTATCACAGAAAGAAAACTTTCATGCTGTCTTTGCTCGAAAAATAGATATGGTATGTTCAGATTTCATCCGTCAATCTTTAAGCATCTATTAATTGATTTGGCATTTACTTGGTAGAACTCCATTTATAACAGATTAAAATAACAAAGTATTTTAGCTCTACAGTTTTTTAATAATTTTATTCGTTGATAGCTATTTCGGCTTGCGCCATCGTCAGAACTATGTTTAAACTAATCTTTTGCTCAGCTATATATACTGGCTCTGAAGAGATACACAATGCATCAAGTTGTCAAATATTGTAATTATAATTAGGATGTTAGAGTGAATAACTTGATGCATTGTGTATCTCTTCAGAGCCAGTATATATAGCTGAGCAAAAGATTAGTTTAAACGATGGCGCAAGCCGAAATAGCTATCAACGAATAAAATTATTAAAAAACTGTAGAGCTAAAATACTTTGTTATTTTAATCTGTTATTTTAAGCATCTATACGAATTGCTCCTCTGAAAATGGCATTATTATTTATGGTTGTCACCCCTGGCAACGCGTTTATTTGATTGTCTGCTGTTATTTTTCTTGTGATTCCTTTTGGATTTTTCAACGAACGGTCGGATTAGTAATTTTTCACTGCTTCTAATAATACTCGCATTATATTTCAATTTGATCTCTTTATTGTACTTCTCAACTCACGTTTTATTGGTATTTTTCAATTCGTTTTTTATCCTAAGACATGGATTTTCGTGATTCTAAAAACGGTAAGTAAACAGAAAGATTAGCCGAATGATTCATTATTTACTTCATTGTTATTTCCATACCTTCTCCAAAAATTATATATTGGTTAAGCAAATAGCTTGCAACGCGTTTTCATATAAAAACATATGAGTATTTCCGTTGGGAATAAGCTATACCTGGCACATCTGAAATGTGTTTTTCTTTTGATTGTTATCTCTTAAAAAGCGTAGAAACCAAAAAATCTAATGTTTATTATTTTTTTTAGTATATCTGCTTCCTTCTCAAAGAATATGACAACCATACTGTGCTTACAATATTTTCTGTCTACATCAACCTCTTATCCAGCTCATCCCAGCGTACCATAGCCTCGTCGAGTATACCCTATAGATCAGGAATGACTAGTGCTTTGATCGTTAAGATATTGTTGGTCGATTGTTCTCTCATTATTTAACTACTAGCGATAAAAATTGATTGGCATTAATTATTTTAACAAATTAGTGGTGTTTAGGACCAAAGTGTGGCCATCCTTATTAAAGATTGTCATCGAGAGTGACGGAATCCATTCAGTTGGTAGAGGAGACAAGCAGGATTCAGACTACCCTGAGGCATTCGCAGCACATTCATCGTCAATTTATCGTCACTTTATATTCTGACAGAATTAAAAAACATAATCTTGTAGCTTTTTTAAGGTAAGAAGTCTTTTCCATTCAAGGGAGAAAATATTTTTTTAAAGATAATATGCTTGATTTACCATTAATTGACCCTCTTCTATTAGGTATATTTTAGAAAGGTGGAAACACTTGAGGAGCAAACATTCAAAAAGTGTTTTGTCACACAAATACAAAGCTTGGAAAATGATGATTTAAGTGTTGCAAAAGTGACGGTTTGTATGAATGTGTCAACTTTATGATTTCATTTTAATATGAAAAAAAACCTTTTTGAACACTTATTTTGATTTCCATTCATAGGTTTTATTATGGGCTATCAGAATTGATATAAAACGACATTTTTAAAAATTTGTGACAAAACACTTTTTGAATGTTTGCTCCTCACTTGCTGGTAGAAATCCGATCTTACATAATGTTGTTGAGCTTTTAAAAATGATCAATCTTGCCCATTTATATAATTTAAAGTTAAGATGTATGTAGAACACCTAATTTATTTCGTAAAATGTACAGCAGAGGCTTTACGTCATAGTGTATTAAACTTTGATATCTGAATATGTACGAATCATAAAATTTCTTTTTACGATTGTATTTTTTAATAAAAAAAAAGCTAGATATTTTAATCTGACATGCCTGCATAAATATTTTTGCTTCTATCCGTACGATTTCATATTTGAGAGAACAACAATATGGAATGGTATTCTACACGTGCCTAACATAAAATTATCCGAGACGATGGTTGTAAAAAAATATATTCTACCTTTTTTGGTATAAAATATCTACCCAAATTACTATTCAGGTCAGTAAAAATAGCATAAACTGATCACAGAGCTAAATTAATTCCAAATGAAAACTATCGGTAGAGTAAAACAATTTTTTTGTTTATGTTGTTTATAAAAGATTATACTGCTCTTATTTAGTGAATATTTACGACATAGTTATTACTAAGGATTCCAATCCGGATATTCGAATATTCGATATCCAGAAATATTCGGCCCTTTTTCAACTATTCAATATTCGGACATTTGGGGAAATATCTGAATAACATTCGTAATCATTATTAATAAAATATGTGACAAAATCTACGAAAGATCACATCACAATTTCTCCACATTTAAAGAATAATAATGAATTCCCCAGGTAGTGGTGTTTTCGTCTTCACCTATCTCGGGTGTTATCAATATCTTATCATAATACTTGAGTTTGACAAATCGGCTCGAATTCGGGGCTATAAAAAACCTTCAATGCCGTAATTTGATTCATTAAAGAAATACCGCTGGAGTAATCCGATGTAGCTGCAAATTTTAAATATTGTAATACAATGGAACGATATTGAAATATGTATTTATATGTTTTGTCCTTAATTAAATACAGAAATGTGCAACATCTCTTTTGGCGTGCGAGTTATACGATTATTTAGTAAAAACTCGTGACCATTTTCTACTAGGAAGAACAGCCGGCTATTCCTTGTTTATTAAAATATGTTTTTTTAAATCACAGTTTTAAAAATATTTTTTTTATGAAATATTTGGATCAATTAAAAAAATAACAGAAAAGTTGGATGGGTTGTTTAAAACACTTCTAACAATAAAACCAACGTCAACTGATAACTAAACGAGTATTTTCAACGGCAGGAACAATTAAAAACTGAGTTAAAAACAAATTTAAAATACGAAACATTATTTTTTAATTTTTACATTTATAACAAATGAGCTCGTTTTAAATGTAAGTACTACTTAACCCGTAACATGCCATCCTAAAAAATCACGTTCCCTGCCATGATGGCATCTCAGTTTCACTGTTTATTGACAGTATTTAAACCTATGTTAGAAGCTAAAAATAATTACGTATAATAAAAAATGTACATATGCTTGAAAATATATTCTAGGTCTAATTTTCACCCTCATTTTACTTATAAATGCTTAAAATGCTTGAATGATTTATTGGCTCAACTAGCTATGAATGCATCATGAGCATGGAGGAGTTAATGTAATATTTTGGTATAAACATATAATGTATGTACATACTAAAAACTATCCGGATATCCGAACACATCCGGATAGTTTCAGTTTTACTATTCGATATTCGAATAGTTGATAATGACGAATAGTTGAAATCCCTAGATATTACCAATGTATGGATGTATGTAGGTTGTAAAGCTTTAGTGTAGTGTGATAGAAAAGCTGCACTCAAGTGCGGTTCGCGAGCGTTGTGACAGTCAAGCTATTATAACTAGGGCATCCAATCCCGGGATCCCGTTCAATTTTCTGATCCCGAAATTCCGGGATTGAGATGGCCGCGATCCCGGGATTTCGGGATTGAGAAATTTCTAGCAAATTCTCGAAATTTATACGAAATTGGCAAATCGGGGATTTCAAATTCCACGGTGAGCTAAAAAAAAAAAAACGAGTTTCTGTGAGATTCTGGGAAAAAGTATACCAAATCGGGGATTTCAAATTCCTCGGTGAGCTAAAAAAAAAAAACAAGTTTCTGTGAGATTCTGGAAAAAAGTATAGCAAATTGAGGATTTCAAATTCCTCGGTGAGAAAATCTCAATCCCGGGATCCCGGGATCCCGGGATTCAAAATAATTCAATCCCGAAATCCCGGGATTGGAAAAAGGCTTCGGGATTGGATACCCTAATTATAACGATATAAAATGAATACAAAAACAAACGCCAGGTTTAATTACCAATGAAAACACGAGTGATTTCGCATAACACATAATGAATAAATACAATCAATCAATCGGTACCCTATTTATTTGTCAACAAATATGTTTCATGCCTTCGATGATTATTTGATTTTGTTTTTTGCCAAATCTGCATTGAATATGTCAAAAATAATCTAAGAACATGGATAAATGTCTGCGATCTCAATCGACAAACAAATGTAAAAGTTTCTGCATAATGTTTTAATGAAAACGGAATGATTATATTCTGCCAATTGATAATTTTAAGCACTGGAAGTATAAATCTATAATCAAAAACCGTTGCAAGAAATGACGGAAATTTCCGTTGATTCTAGTCTAATACGCACGTTCAGGTACGGATACGTTTGTGAGTCGGCATAGTTGGCACCAATCAAGTAGAAATATTCGATAACTGATATCTTATGTAAGTAGGATTTCTCTCATTTCCCTATATATTTGACTTTAACTGCATTACATCAGTTGTTCAGCAATCTTGCAAAACTAAGTTCATAAAATTGTTAAAATTTCTTGAGTTGTAATTTATGAATATTTTTTTTATGCATGTCCACTTCCAATGTGGAGCATATGGCCTCCAAATGGAAGTATCCAAAAGTTTGTTTCTACGAGAACTGTTCAGTCACTTAATCTTCCTTTTCCAAGGAATGTAGTAAGTTTTTTTGTCGGGCCTTGTGGCCCAGCGGTAAGCGTTGTTCCCAGTACGTTCGAGTCCCAGTACGAACAGCATTTTTTTCGATTGATTTTTGTTTGTAGACATAGGGTGTTTGTGATGTTTAAATATTCCCTCCCATTCTTCCGATCCTTCAATAACTGGACGTAGCGAGAGCGATTAGTTAATCACTACTCCTCTCTGTCGTCTGCTGTGACCCAGTTGGTTAGAGCTTGCTCTACCGATCACGCAGGTCTGGGCTCGATTCCCGGTCAGATCACAGTGAATTTGAGAATTATTCAATTCAAAGTTGTGATCGAAGACTGCGTGTTTGTGATGTAAATTCACATAATTTCCTCTCCTCTCATTCTTCTGATCCTTTATTAAACAACTGTTCTAGCCTTATCTTTCATTCCCTACTACTCACTTTGAAAAAAGTGAGATTGAGCGACTGAGTAACAAACAGTTCTCGTAGAAAAACTTCTGCTGAGAGACCTTCATTAGGATACCATATGCTCCACATTGGGAGCGTACATAGATTAAAAAAAAGTCCTCTATTAGCCTTGTTTTTCTATCCCAATAAATAATACTGTATATATAATATTTCAACAACGTTTTTGATCTGATTTTAATTAGAGATTGGAATATTGGTAATAATAAAGCGGGAAGCTTTTTCAACACTTCATTTCAATTTTTGAAAATGAAATTAATTAAACAAATTTTGAATCTGATTTATTTGTATAAAGATTTGACCGAGATTGCAAAAAAATAGCATGTGTTCACTACCCTAGGTGAAAATCAGTCTTTTTTTCTTGATACAGATATTTTCTTTACACATCAATATTTAGTTCAAATACCGAAATGACAGAATGAATTGATTTGACCTTTTTTGACACATTTTTGTAAAATCGGTATTGATATTAATTAACAACATCCGTCTCGATGAATTCGTCAGGTATTGCAATGCACACTTCTTTAAAAGATTTTTTAAGCCAAAAACCTGCTACTGTTACCTGCTCTTTTATATTATATATATATTTAACACTTTATTTCTTATGTAAGAATTGATATGGTTTTTAAAAATGTCTTTTTCAGAATCTTCATTGCTGTCAATTTTGTTGAAGTACACAGACTTATTACTTAGAAGCGGGAAAAATACAAAATCATCATTAAGTAATTTACTTTAGTAATGTAGAATTTCACTTTGACAACAATTTCTTAAGTTTTAATTGTGCTTATAATTGCCATCATTCACCATTTATAATTTACTAGTCTTTGATGATTTTTTAATTGTATGTTATAGGTGTTAAGCATTTTAATTTTGTGTAATTGTAGAGTCACTTATAGTGTTATTTGTAAATTCTTTTCATTGTTAATTGTTGCTTACACCTTTTATTTCAATTAAATTTTGTATAAATAGCACTGTTTATATATTTTTCTTATCAATGACAATGCTCGCAATGAGCGAAACCGGTTCTGACCTATTAAGTAAAGTGGAATGAAGTACAAAGAAATATTGTGTTTTTATTAAAAACCTTTGATAAGAATACTAAATTATATGGCCTGCATTATCCATTACCACTAAACTATAACACACATTGAAATTTCCAAAATATAACTGAGTGATGGAATATTACAATGGGACTGACCAGTTTTTATTTTATGCGGGTCCGAAGCTTTTAGCTTACCCTAGTAAGTGTCAGAGGAGAAAATTGTGAGTAAATTTATTCTGACGTATCTTGAAATTGTTTGCTTATACAGAAAGTGACGGATGACCAAAGATAATCGAAAATACACACATGTTACTTGCTGACCTTTGTCAAATGGTTGCTTTATAATGGAACATAGAAAGTAGCTGTTAAAAGCATGTTTTTTGTCAGAATACTGAGAATAATAATTATATTGAAGCAGTTTAGTCATTGTTTAATGATGTATAATCATACATATAGACGTAAATATTATTCAAACTATCAACAATGATTTAATAACGCAAACAAATCTGAACGACATCTGTTCTTATCAAAAACATTACAAATGTCACATATGAGGAGCAAACATTCAAAAAGTGTTTTGTCACACAAATACAAAGATTGGAAAATGATGATTTAAGTGTTGCAAAAGTGACGGTTTGTATGAATGTGTCAACTCTATGACTTCATTTTAATATTAAAAAAAAACTTTTTAAACACTAATTTTGATTTCCATTCATAGGTTTTATTATGGGCTATCAGAATTGATATAAAACGCCATTTTTCAAAATTTGTGACAAAACACTTTTTGAATGTTTGCTCCTCATACGTACATTTATTACATACTGCAGCGATAAGCAAAGAATCTTTTCTTTTTTTTAGTTGCAAAAAACTGAAACTGTGGTCATTAAGAAAAAAACACTAGATATATAATAGTTTTTGACCTTCACACCAACAAAAATGCTATGCAACTCTTATATTTGATGTGTAAAGTTGAAGTGTCTAATAACTGTAGCTGTCCAGCTTACCATAGCAATCACCCAAGACGTGAATAATAAATTACGGGCTTTATACTTCTACTTACTTAAAATGTAGACACGACACTGCCTATGTGTTCAGTACGGCAGCATATATGTATGTATTACGAAAGTATTGTAAAATAAGAAAAATCACGTACCTAACGGGCTTTTTGTTGACTTGGCAAACTTTATTGCTAGTGAGAATACAAAAATTTTCACACGAAAGCTAGCTTAATTTTTACTTGCAAAAATGTTGTCTCGGCAGAAAATTGGTGTGAAGGAAACACAAGAAAAATATGGCAACACCGATGGTAGATTTTGTAATAGTAGACATGTATCACAAGAGTTTTCATTTGATATATTTTTATGTAGTCTCTTATAATATAAATGCTTTTTAAACCACACCAACAAAAATGCTGAGAGTCACTTGATGAAAACTACCGGTGGTTCCTTTGAAATATATTTTAATCTGATATTCTGGAATCTGAATACCACAAACGTGCTTTATTCAGTAGAGATAATTACACGACGAGCGGTGCTATTCCCTCGTGCATACACTTATTTTGAACGTTATGAAATATTCGACACTAACGTTTTGAGTATTTAAAAGCATCCAAAATAAGTGTATGCACGCGGTTATAGCATCGCAGGAATAAAACAAGAAGACTGTGCAATGTCAATTAACTGACAAAAAAAATATAACATATCATGAAACTTTAGTTAATGCACATAGATTGAAATACGGCGAAAACTTGATAGCAAATTAATATATCATATTATAATTCAACTGAATTTTTCAAATGCTTTGAAATTTAAAAAATGCTTTAATACTCTAAAAACTCATTTAAAAATAAAATTAATTACACATTGCGACTACACCGTTTAATAAAAAATGAAAATTCGCTTTTGCACGTTTGCTGAAACCGTAATTGTCAAATTCTGTCTAATAATAACACTTCACAAACACAGCTTAGCATACTAAAATTATTAATTAAAATGAATGAAAAATATAATCTGATGATATTTTAGTTATTCCTATTTATTTAGAAGTAAAATACCAGAGATCCGACAAATTATTGTTGAAAACTTTACAGTTGAAGTTTACATTCCCAAAAGTTTACATTCAAAATTTTTTCTCTTGTTTTACAAGCTGAATAAATTAATTATTAATCTCATCTGTTTTTAAATACCAGAAAAGTTGTTTTTGCTTAAGTATGTTTTTATTATTTTGATTAAAATGAGTGTTTATTTGAGAAGTTGAACTTTGACAGACAATTTTCTCTGCAAATATTGTTTTGTTGGATCTCTCGAATTTTCACGCTGTCAAAGATTGTGATGCTATTTCCGTCTGCGACGAAACGTTGGTGGCAGGAAAATAAAACAACAGCCTCTCAGATTAGGGTGAGTTAAATGTTATTAATATTTTGCAAAAAAAATATTTTAATTATTGTTGTTTCTGTAGAGATTGTTTATTTATTTTTTTATTCTGCCTCTTATTCTTTTTGTCCCCTCTTAAACTCTCCCCAAATTATTTTACGATAAATAACATAGAGCAAAAGCCTTTTGGCCAGCTCTTATAAAATGTATCTTGGCTACAATAACAACAACATAGAGACAAAAAGAAAAAAATCAATAAATAATTTCTTCGCATTGCATGAGTATGAATTAACTACACATTTGTCAAAACAAATCATGACTCGATGAGAATTTTAAGATAAATTCTATTGAATAATTTGAAAACATAACATTTGTATTAAGAACGGACATCTACGATCGATAAGTAAAGCTCGTACCAATAAAGAATCTTGTAACTATGTTAAGAAATTAGTATTTTAACTTGTAAAAAAGTGATTGTTACAATCAGTCTGAAATCTACTAAAAGCAATGTATTCAGTTTCTTTAAATTTTTCTTCTAAATATATCTGTTTAATAACTTTGCAGGTTAAGCTGGTGGTTTGTATAAACACATCATTCTGCTTTTGTATAGTTTACTTTTACAAATATTTGAAAAGAAGTGCTTTTTTGAAAAGTTGTTATAATGCTATTTTTCCAACTTAATATATATAGCAAATAAATAACATAATTTATTGCTATTGTCAAAAAATTTAACACTGAACAAAACCAATTTCATTGAAATAATCGAAAGGTTCATTTATTATGTAATCTATAAATAGGAAAAATATGTTTAAACTCGTTATTATATCGTTTAAAATAATTTTACCAATTACTGATTTTTAATGTATGATTTATTTTTTTAACGTTTTTTTGGAGGGTGTTTTGCAACCATGCTTCTATTGAAAAAAGGACAATTCAGTTTTTAATATTCCTCATAAAAATTCAGATGTAATAAATAGCCATATTTCATACTATTCTGCACGAACGCCTGTTTATACAGTGATATTTAATTCGATGTACGGATTTGTGATCAAAAGCATGAATTACTGTTGTTTACATTATCTCCCATCAATTCAATCGTAAAACTAAAGTGAATCAAAAGAAATAAGTTTATTAGTTTTTGCATGACCATTTTTTTCGCTAAAAAAAGCAAATGATTTAATAATAATTCTCGTAAAACAACTTCAGTTGCAGTGCTTTATAACGAGTTGAAATTCTCTGTATTAGAAAGTGGCATAGTTAAAAAATATATACGCATACATTTGCGAGAGATACATGCCATTAGATCAGTGGTTTCCAACCCTTATGTGCCTCCCTTTGAAGAAAAAAATATCTTCGCGCCTCCCCATCCTTTATTTAATATAGTAATAATGACACGTTTAAAAGAGTAAATCCATATTTTGGACTGTTCGCGCCTCCCTTTGCAATAGTCCACGCCTCCCAGATTGGAAATCGCTGCATTAGATAAAAAAAATAGTCAAAAAGTAACCATTCAAGGAATACGTGTTTTGTTTTTCAATTGAAAAAAAATCTGCGAGCATTTTCAAAATAAAATATTAAGTGCTTATTTAAGAAAATAAGCACCTAATAACAATAAAAATGATTGGCTTGGGCCAAAACGATAATGTTCCCACATGGTCAAGATTTTGCAAAGTAAAATTCGTTTTACATGCGATAAACACAATTATCTCTGACCTCGAAGCCATTGCTGGACTACCTACTATAAATCGTTGCGTTTTTATAGCCTTCAATAACCATTATGATACGCTTATTGGCGAAAGTCCAACGATAAAGATGCTTAGCCGTTTTCAAACTCAGAGATAAACAAAAGGTTTTAGTACGAATGGATTTGAATTCGCATAACACTGAAACAAGCAATGAATTTGAATCTATTTTACCCCCGACCGTATTTTTATTTCGAGTTCATTATCTACGTGACAAATATATCAGGTAATCTACTTGGCAAGATCAAATGGTGCAGCTAGAGTAAATTTAAGCCGGGATTGCGATCGTTGGAATCCGGGACAGTTTTTATTGTCGTGCAATATTGTAATTTGGATCGATCACGTACAAATTGTGTGAGTTTCTTATATGACACAATATATTTTTGTTGATGCCTCGTCGTGGAAGTCCAATATTTTTTGCTTGTTTTTGATTAATACATAATTTTAAAATAGCATTGTTGAAAAAGAAACAAGTAAAAGTAACGATTTTTATGAAAAAATCGCAATTGAAAAGCGATGATAATATTAAAAATAAACTCTTCTTTGCTATAAAATACTGACATAAATACTTAAAAAAACTTGGATTCTTGTTGATTAATATTGATTGATTGATCAGTACTTGCCGGGCAAATAGTCAAGTAATCAACGTCGTTGGGCTCGGCTGCAAAGCTCACAGGTTCGAATTTTAAAACGACTATTTTTTACGAGAAAAGAGAGGGCGAGTAGCTGAGTATAATTGAAGATGCTGATCACACCCTTGGATCTATCGGCCTCATCAGTCCGGTCGACTAAGGGTGTTACTATAGGGTGTTCAAGAAGTTCTCCACCTCTTATGTTATGAGAATGGAACAAAATTTATAAAAAGATTTTTATTTTAAATTTAATTATTTTATTTAGTCTTCTGAACACTGTATTGCAGTCTTGGCGAGTTCTTCTGAGAAAATTACAAGTTGATTTTTGATTATCTCACCATCTCCCGTTATGTGCATGCAGCTGTTTCACGGCCGCCTTCCATAATGAAATACGATCAAGAAAAAAAAAGACAAATTTACTCCTCATATTCTTGACCCAATGACCTTGCACGGGACCTATCTTTTAACCGTGAACTTTGGTAGGACATCAAAAAAACTGAGTAAAAACATCTGTTGGAAATAAGATCCACTAGAAGTTCATATGCTCCACATTGGGAGCGGATACCGTTAAAAATACTAATTAGATCGTTGTTGATAATAAAATTAACATATTTTCTATGGACGTATAAATGATTGTTTTAAAATAAATTATTCAGTGATATGCATTAATTATGCAGCCTGCGATCAATCTTCTATATAAAATTTGACGGTTTCAGTTATTTCCAAAATTTACATAAATTTCACATTTAATTCAAAAGACGAGATTTTATGCACACTGACCATCATTAAAAATATTTAGGTACATCTAGTAATAAGCCTACAAGATGTTTTGAAGAAAACTTAATTCGATCGAGCAACCCTGGTGTAGTATTATGTCAGATTATTTTAATGAGAAATATAATATGAAAAATGGTATTTGTATGCAATAATGAACGTTAATGATTTTTTTTTATAATCCCGGTACAGTAAAAACTGACCGCGATTGCAGTCCTTTAAGTTGAGACGATTTTATCTGTCAAACTTTATGAAGGGAACAGTCGATTGTTGTATAGCTTTATTTATACTTTTATTTAACCATGGAAGCAAATTCACCAGCAAGTACAATGTGTTTATAATTTGGTTTTATTTGATTTTCAGTGATAAAACCGATTAACTATCGTAAAGAAAGAATAACATTTTACTATCATGTCAATCAAATAACAATATAAACAGTTAATTAACAACACTATTAGTTTACTTGTTGTTTAATAATTGAGTATGAAAAAAATACTTATAAAAGTGTATGTAGTTGAATTAATCAAATTATAGCACTCTTATTTGTTATAAGCTAAGGGTGGTAGAGACTTTTTTCAGTGATTAAGAAGGCAAAAAGAATACACAGGTAGAGTTAGGTGTCAAATATTTGTATCCATGTCCTCAACCTCAATTTTTTAAAAAGTGAGTAATAAGGAAAGAATGATAAGGCTAGAACAAGACTAGTGATTTGCTAATCGCTACCGCTACACCCAGTAAATAAAGGATCAGAAAAATGACAGGAGAGGAAAATAATGTGAATTGACATCACAAACATCCAGTTTTCGATCATAACTTTGAATTGAATAATTTTCAAATTCACTGTGATCTTACCGGGTATCGAAACCAGACCTGCGTGATCGGTAGAGCAAGCTCTAACCAACTGGGCCACAGCAGGCGACAAGACAGTAAAAATACCACTTGGTATTTGGTATCGTAGTTTAATGTTACGCCTACACATAAATTATCAAATAATAAGTGAAGAAGTTTTATTCTTGCCATTTTTATAAACGGATGTTGCTGCTTGAAGAAGGTTATAAATAAAGATAATAATAAGCTACAAGAAAAGTATTAAATTGTTCGCCACTATTTTTAGACGACCACCATTTGTAGCAGATAACACAGAATAATATGTTCGCTTGGTAATTTTACTTGATGTAACTTATTCCAACGACACGTGTGACCATAACTCACATTCTCTGCGAAACGAACACGCATCCCCTTATATAAAAGAAAAAGCTAGAAAATCTTCAAGAGTTTTTCACGAATTATCCTCAATGTACTTATTCAAGATTATTTTGTTTGAAGAATATTATATCAAAGATTGCGTATGTATCTGGTCCATCTTATTTGATCGGTTTTGTGATGGCACGTTTTTACACAGAACTGAAACAATACAATATTATATTTAATAACATTTTGAAACTTTTAACAAACTATTATCTCTATTTTTACCATTTTAATACTAATTGTTTTTAATTTATCATGACATGACCGACGAAGATCTTTCTCACGATAATCAAGATGTGCCATTTGATAACCTATATAAAATACCTGCTGTAGCCTAGTTGTTTAGAGCTTGCTTTATCGATCACGTCGGTCTGGGTTCGATTCCCGGTCAGATCACAGTGAATTTGAGAATTATTCAATTCAAAGTTGTGGTCGAAGACTGGGTGTTTGCGATGTCAATTCACATCATTTCCTCTCCTCCCATCCTTCTGATTCTTTAATAATTGGGTCTAGTAATAGCGATTAGCCAACGACTAGTCTTGTTCTAGCCTTATCCTTCTTTCCCTACTACTCACTTTGAGAAAAGTGAGGTTGGGCGACTTAGTAACAAACAGGTCTCGTAGAAAAAAAATCTGTTAAGATACCTCCATTAGGAGGCCATATGCTCTACATTGGGAGCAAAAATGGATTAAAAAAATATATATATAAACTACAGAAAAGAAGTAATACATTACTATATACGAATATTAATCATTGACGATGACAATGAATTGACGATGTATGATGTCGAGCTTAATTTTTGTTTTAAAAAAATACAGTCATTAAACTCTTTAGAGGCTGAGCAACTAGAGTAAAAAAAATTTCTCATAAAAAAAAAATCTTTTGAGATATCTTTTATAGGAGGCCATACGCTCCACTTTATGAGCGTGCATATATAAAAAACCTATTGATTTCCATAAAGTAAATTCATGTGTATAGTTATTTAGTAGTTTTAATATATTTTTTGTAATACATTTTAGAAGAAACGGTTTTTGTATTAAAGGTTTTTTTCTGCTCCCTGTCGTGATTCATTACAGCCTTTTATTATCTTGTCATTTAAGTGAAAACTCTATCATCTGGGGTTGGAAGAATTGAAGTAAATTGCCGTTAAAAAGTTTATTTTGTATATTTTTACCTGTCAGTATTTTAGATTGACTATAAATATCCTATTTTTTTAAAGATCCGTCTTAATATTTAGTAAAACAATAATGTAAATTTGTAAATTTAAATATACCATTAACAACTTACGAAATTCAAAATTAACAAGAGTAACTCTGCCGTGAATGTTTTTACAAGAGAGAAAACCGGCCAGTCTGAAATTTTTATTTGGTGAATTTTTGTGTTGTGTTGAAGAGAATATTCAAAGAAGGCGTCAATATATGAGCACGAAGAATTTTTTTATACGATTTATTAAAATGTATATTTTCCTTTTTAAGCAGTTTGTTAAAAAAACGTTTTTCATCTTACCTCGGTCATGCCAGAAAATAAGACAATCATACAATGAAAAAATCAAGGGATTTTCTGTATGTCAATTTTAGAGTAGGCCACATTTTTTCAAATTTAATTTCAATTATTTATAGAAACGAAATGAGTGCACCAATCTCAAATGAATGATGATGATATTATAATATAAATGAAAACAAGAGTTGCAACTAAATTATTTCAAGCTAAAAAATAGATTTAAAATTCAACAATAGATTGAATAATGTAAGTCTTGGAAATATTTTAAGCTATAGCTACGTTTAAGCAATAAAAACCGTATAAAAATAAGTGATGTGTTATATAAACGGTTTAGTTCGTGGATTTAAATATTAAAGAAAGCATAAAATAGAATGGTAACTTTGTGTTTACGAGCTGGTCTAATAACATTAACTGATAAGGCAGTTTGTTGTGCACCGCTATATGGGTGAAAAGATTAAGTACAAACTAGGCTTTATGTGAGGGTTGGCAACCTGAAGCACAACCGATCCGGAAGTCTGAAATTTGTAATTTGTAAAAATTGTTTTCATTTTAAGAAAGGTTCTTTTTTTAATATGGCATTTGAAAATGAAATTCTTCGCCACATCCATGTTAAGATATATTCCAACCACTGTGATTTAGTTGTTAACTGCTTGGATCTACCGATCAGTCGGGTTTGGGCTTGATTCCCGGTCAGGTCGATGTAAAAATAATGATTTTTCGCAATTTAAACTAAAATTTAAGACGTGGGTGTTTGTGATGTTATTTCTCATCGAGTTTATCACGTATGATCTTTCAACTTTAAAATATTTGGCGCGTTGGCATTACCTGTAAGGATAAATATTTTTTGATTTAAATTTATTTATTAATTCTAAAAAAAAATGTTAAAAATTGAGATGAACTGTCCTGTTGGATTTTCCAAACTCAATTTGGTTGACAGACATTAAGATTTATTTATTATATACACTAATTGTTGGTTTTTACTTTGGTAATGATAATTCATACCTAATTGGTTTTTGTCATAATAGTTTCATTGCTAAGTGGTCTTCAACTTTTTATTTATAGTTTATTTTCCTTGTATTTTACTTCAATTATTTTGCTAGGTTGTAATACCAATTGTTTGTCATACCTTGTTTTAATCACTTAACTTTTGTATAAATATCACTGTTTTACTGTTTTTCTTATCAGTTGACAATGCTCATCATGAGCGAAACCGGTCCTGATCTAATAAATTTTATGTGGAAAAAGTACTAAAAATGTATTATTATTTTTATTATAATGCCATTCCACCAAGTATTGACAGTGAACACCTTAAAAGTTATCAAGAAAAACACAAAAAGCTGATAATGAAGGAAAAATGACGATAAAAATATGATGGCAAAAACGTTGAGATATTGCTTAAATAATCGCCCATTGCGTAAAAATCCTCTTATATCAAATTTGTTAACAATGCTTTCAAGATATGTTTGGTCTAGTGTTGCTCTTGGCAGAACTAACACAGTTTTTATATTTCTGTTACAATGTATGACAATGTTACACGCCGTACGATATGAAACATACATAAGCCGAATAATATCTCATACAGAATTAATGGTCTCATATGAGCGTCTGAGAAAATCTATTAAGTCGGTGTCATAAAAATAACACATCGATTTACATACAAATAAACACTTAAGAAAAAAAAATCTTTATAATTGAACATATGTAAATTATATTGTAAAATTGTAAGCTATTATAATATTTTCACAAAACAATGTATATTGGTATTTTTTTAAAATTTAAATGTTCAATAAATAATACATTTTTATATTTAAAGCTAGGTTCAAGAGTCGTGTAAAAAAATATGACTCCGACTTCGAAGAAATTTTTCAATCATTTCTTTCAATCTTATATTTATATATATATCTCATCAGATCAAGTCAGCCAAGCATGCAATGTCAACATTATTGAATATTGTGGTTTGAATATACATTATTAATGATTTTTTTAATGAGTCTGAGCCACTCGTTTTTCACGACTCCTACTCCACAGCCCTGATTTAAAGTATAGGGATACATATTAATTATTCAAAATAAACGTAAACATCTATAGAAGGAAAAATATTTTGATTAAAAAATACAGCATCCGGTGGTCGGCGACTAAGAGAATATCTTTTAATATATTAATGTGAATACAACGCTGCAATTTTTTCTTTCCATCACGAGTTTAAGTAATTGCAATTTCTTTGTGGAAGATCTGACGGAAGTATGCAGTTTTTATGTGTTTGATGGTCGCTATAAGATTTATTGACTTATAGGTCGTTGTGCCTCATTATTTGCTTTAAGAAACAAAGAGTTGAAATTTAATTCAGTATCTACATACAAAAGGAATGTTTTAATTGTTCATTAAGTTGTAAAGTGTTTATTAGTTATTTTAGTATAATGCTGTTTGCCTAAAGTGCTTTGGGTCTTGGACATTGATGACCTATTAATAATTTCATCAAAGTGGAGTATACTGTTTTTGTTAATGCTACGTTTTATTGGAAAACCCATTAAATAACGAGTGGGCGATCAAAATTATTATTCGAAGGTTCTAAATGATAACACCTGTGCTTCGATGAAAATAAAAGGGAAAGTTATTCTGTTAATTTAAAATACATCATAAATTCCCTTGTATGCAATGTTTTAAATATATATACATATTTAAGTACATTTTAAATATTAAGTTAAATTTTAAAAAATCTGTCATTACGACTTGCAGCCGGTTAATTATACATTTTGAAATCACATAAAATAAACTCAAATGAGATTTTTTTGTCAAGTCACCACTCAGTAATTAACTCGAAGGGATAGGACATCACAGACAACGATGGGCAAGATTTCAAATATATGTAAATTGAAATTTGATATTGAACTTACTATAATTTAATCAAAGATACACTGGATTGCTATGGTCAAGGTCTTACCACTAGTGACTAGACCAGGTGCTACCAATCTTTTTGGACCCTAGAGCGCAATCTAAAATATTGGTAAAGCGGCGAGCATCTCATTTTTTCAAAATCTCAAAACCCGAAACTCGATTTTTTTTTGGATGAATGGGTTGACAAATACGTTTGCTTATTAGTTAAGTTTATTCGTGTGTGTTATTTTCATTTATGAAAAGTAAATGAAATCATTTTTTATTCCTTCATATTTCCTCCTTTATTGTTTTAAAACAAACAAAATCTAATCTTAAAATAAGATACATCAGCTTTATTCATATATGAATAGTTAACATAAAAAATAGTTTTATTTATTTAGTATACAATTTCATCTTGCAGGAGAGAAGCATTTCATAATTAAAAAAATATATACTTTAAATGAGATAAAAATATACCAGTGTATTTATTTTTAAGGTTTCAAAAAGTGTTGGATAACGCATTCATTTATTTAATTAATGATTTTAAGCAGAATATTTTCTGTATAGTAAAACGTTTAATCCATAGTCATATCTAAAAACTAGTTTGCAAAAGTATCTAACGTTATAAAATGTTATCCTATGAGTCAGAGAGATAAAGTACATATTCTCTTTTATATCAAACATAATAAAAAGACAAGAACTCGTGGAACAAATGGGAATACTCTGCTATATCATGTTTTCGGTGAAACGTTTGATGTTAATCTACTTTTTCTGGAACCAACAAATTGCGTTCTCCATGGAACACTATATTTAGTTACATGCGAATATTTAGCGAACAGAGAAAATTTACAAGCCATCAACATTGTGTTTTAATGTTTTTATAGAAAACATTTAAAATAGTTTGATTCAATATTAAAACAAATAAACATAATAAAAGTTCATTAAGAATCACTTGATTGCTTTGAGAGTGATATAAAAAAATCCATCCCTTCACCGCAAATAGCTATCATGTTAACATTTTGACAGTCAACCGCTGGTTGATGTGTTACTGTTACGGCAGTACAGTGAATGATTAAATATTTACATTACATGTATTAAATATATCTTTATGGAATACATTTCATCTTTTATTCAATCGATTATTAATATTCATGCACCTGCTTATGTTCCATATTTTCGAAGAGATGTAGGAACTGTAATTTCTTTCCTGTACAATGTACACGATTCGGGCAAGTATTTGAAAAAAAAATATATACGCCAAAACGTAATGAATAAACTTACCTGAATTTTTCATTTATGTTTGGCAATATAATACGTGTGATTTATCAAATGTTCAAATATACGAATATAAAAAATAGCCAAATATATTCGAACATGAGATTCACATACCTTCCTATTTAGTAGATATGTTTCGATTACATTGAGGTATGGAAACATTAATCTTCCAACGAAATTATTTTTTACAACTAGTAACCCAATTGGAAAAAAGCACAGTCATTGAATATTTTAATTTCACATATATAAATAATTGATATCAATATATTAATGCGTAAATTATCCTTTTTGTTTTTCAAGTATCTTTTGTTAAAATCGAATGTTTACTGAATATTCGAACTGAAAAAAGGCCTATATAATAACAATATATTTTGGAAGTTTTAATTAAACTATTGATAAAACAAATGAATTGTATTGTGTTGCTGACAGAGGTTTTCTCACCAAATTAATCATACTGTTTTAATCAACCCCTTTTTTAACACTAATTTTGTATATCGCTGGTAGGAGCTCTACAAACAAATATTTTTTGCTGGGGTGAAAATAACAAATAATAGTATTTAATTAATAAATGCCTAGAATTGTTCAACAATAAAATCGGTGAAACTAAATGAAAATAATAATATTTTAATTAATATTTAAACTTCTGATGCTTCTTCAAATACGTTAGAATTATTGTTTTATATTTATTCTTGTACAATATTAACTATACTAGTATAAATATGAATTTAAAAGGATAAAGTTTTTCAGAACTTGAAAATTATCTTATTTAAACCAATTGCAATCTCAATAAAATTAACGATCTTAATCCTCACTTTACAATAATCTGTTAAGAATCATAATTATTCTATAAAACTAATTATTATTAATATTTATTATACATATTAATATTTATTATACACACATATTTAATTTTACAGGAGGCGCAAAAAACGTGTTTTGATGATTTTGAGCCATATGCAAATTATGAATTATACACAACCTTGAAGTGCACGGAGACTTCTTAACTGGTGTTTAATTGACATAATCTAATATTCATTAAAGAAATTTTCTAGGAAAAACTTTTATTTCAGTCTTTTTTCTTGGTTTTAATTTTTTACAAGGTCATCTTTTTCAAACATAATAGCTAAATTTAGATACTAATTCGGCATTTACAGCTTGCATCCTTTTGATAGAACGTATATCAAATTTTATAAATTGTGATTATCGAAAAAAAGCTGTTTTGAAAAAACTGTAGGTTACGTCCTTTTTCCTTTCCACAATCGATATGTATATTGTAAAATATTTAAAAACAATCTTGTTTACTAATTTTGATATTTATTACTGAAAAAAAACCTTTGAACAGGTACCTCTTAAACATAACTATTTTTTAGTCTTGTTTTATTTCTGATCAACAACTATAAGCATTGATTTATAAGACATTTTTACAATTGATAATAAAGATTTATTCATTTTTAATTTATATTATCATTTTCATGTTTCTTTTATCAAGTGATTGCTGTACCTTGTTGTAAGTTTTTTTTATAAATAGCTATGTATCTATTTATACTGTCATCAATTGGTAATGTTAACAATGACCGTAAACGGTAAAAATGATTTTTTTAAATACAGTGTCTTTCGACCAAGAATTGAAAGTAAGCACATACGTAGGAAGTAATTTAAAATGTGTAAATACTCGATTAAGTAAATAGTAAAGAGATAAAAATTAAATGCTAAGAGTTCTTGAAAAATAATAAGCGCGTTAAAAAATCTTTTATTAGTAAATATCATTATAAATACGTCGAATAGCTCCCCTCTTTCCAATTTATTTCCAATGTGTTAGATTCTTACACAAGTTACTAATAAATATTAAATTATAATAAAAAAAACTCTTTTATAGTTGTTCTGCAATTATTTATTAAGATCAGGAGCAGTTTTACTCATCACAAGCATTTATAGCTGACAATGATCATGATGAGCAAAGCTGCTTTTGATTCTAATGAATCATTGTGGAATAAGTAAAAAAGTGTGTTTGTTTATACATAATACATTTACACCAATCAAAATGTTGACATATAACGCTCTAATGGTAATAAGAGCTGTGATTATTTGTGCCTAACCTCAAACTCAATTGAATAAAAACTTTGTTGAAAATTCATGACTATGCTATAAATAAAAATGTAATGATTGAGTTTTCTGAATATGCTTTTCAAAGAAGCGTAATACGTGTCATACGTTGTAACCCAACCAGTGAAAAAGCAAAGTTATCAATTTTCTATATACATTTCACCCAACATATTAATACTTTTAATAGTGCCAAATTAAAATTTTAATTTTGATTGTTCTCTTGAAATTATCTTTAACGATATTATGAAGTGAACCAATTAGTAAAATGGTAAAACTTTTCCCTTGGACTTTTAAGTACAATCACGTCCTTGCTTTGTGTTTTGGTGGATTGCATATTTTTATTTTACGGAGATAACACTATTGCAATGTGTATTAACTGAGAATTTCACTTTTACTACACAAGACGTGTAAAATATTACAACGAATCTAACTTATTCTTTTTTTAAATAAGACCAATAGCATGTTCAATAAATTACTCGATAATTGCTACTTCAGATATGTGCGTTGATCTGTAATGAATTTTCGCATTGCTTTACTGGTTGATTTGATAACGTATTTTGATTTTGTTTTATACTTATTCCATAATTTTTAAGAGTATTAATATGTTTGATTCTGTGAAATAAGAAATATAAGAAAACAACATTCATTTCGTAAATAATTTTGATGTCAGTACAATATTACTTAATTGAAAACTGAGCAACGCAATCAATAAGATAAATTGTATAAATCAAATTTAAGCCATTTTAGTGAGTCTGCAATTCTTGACCGGCCTTTGTGATTATTCAGGAATGAGAGAAATCAAACGCTTTCGGGGGTCATTAATACTTATTGACTCCTACGAAGCGTATTCGTACTTTACAAAGTGATGAATAGGGAGCTTCTTGCCGGCATCATTACTTTGGTGAGAATCCCAAACAGAAGAGCGCCAATAAATAGCGAAAAAGCTTCCGACGGATATTGCCCAATTACGATTTAAGCTCGATAAGAATAACTGTGGAAGCATAAAAAACAGTAAATTATACAATCAACAAAAATATCTTACACAAAAAAGAGACAAAAATGTAAATGAGTTATTCATTAATAAAGCGCGTGTTTGAGCATGGCTTTGTTTTTTTTTTTCAAAAAATAAATGAATCTTTAATGAATTGGCATGAATTTTAAAAAACTTCTAAATGGATTATATAATATCTAAAGAATAAAAAATACTTTTAATTTATGTTTTTTATTTTTCGATAAAACACTAAAGTATGTATTTAATTTGCAAAAAATGATCAAGATTTAAATACATAATAATCTAATTTGTGTATTTGTGACATGATTAAGAAAAAATGGTTCATTTAACAGAAGTTATACATCTGCCAAGAAACGCTGTAATGCAATTATTATTGAACAAGTTTTGTTGGTTTGATTCATTTGCCATTGTTAAATAAACACTGTTTTGTATATCAATCAATTTACAATGTTTATTTACTTGGAGAATCCATAATTGAGAAATGAATTAAATCAGTGCTAAGACTTCAAAATGATGAAATAACATTTGATGCATTTAACTTGTTACAACTCATATTTGCAGTTTTTTCATTTTCATTTACTTGCATTACAAATATTCACAGTATTTTCAAACGGCTGTTTTTCACTGGTCTGTTTTATAAATTTTTAGTTAATATTTAAAAAAAAAAATCTACAAAAAAAACTCTTATCTGCAAAATTTTACACACGAAGTAAATATAAATTTATAATATTAACAGTAAAAAGTCTGTGTTATGTTTCAAATATCATATATTGCTATTGAAGTGTAAAATAACAGGACGATTTCCAAAGCTTGTGAAAACTCTTTTGAAACACATTTTCAATTTATTATCTTTCCCATAATATCTTTTCCACTGTATGTATGTCCCAAAATCTTAAGGTCTCCGTTTCAGCGCTAGGGAAATACCCAGCCCGATAAAAGTCTTCCATATTTTATGGATATTCTGTACGTAGACTTTATTTGGTGTGAAATTTTCACAAAAATCGACTTTGTGCTTTTACGTCGCGTAAATTTTATGCCAATAGTGCAATGACTTGGTAATATAAATATATTATTCCGTCAAGAAAGCTCTAAAACTTTTTTTCAATGAAAAATAATATTTAATACTTACCTTAATTTGTTTACGATTAGAAATTATATAACGGATACGTAAAATCATTGAGGAAAATAAAAAATATAAATCATAAATTTACAAATTATTACCTTATTAATATGAATAATTCTGTTGCTTTATTGAAACATTTTTAACCTCTAAATAAAGAATTATTGGCCTGAAAACTTTGCCTACTATATTAAAATGGAAGAAAATTAAACACAAATAGCAAAAAATAACCAGGTTAAATGATTGAATGTGTCAAAATAGATATTTACCTAGCGATATATTTTTTGGCCGAGTTTCTGACATTTTTAAAAATCTTAAACAACTTTTTTGTGATCATTATTTGAAAAATCTAGACATAAACTATTTGTTTTTCCAAAATCTAGAACACGCCTGCAAATATTGATACCAATGAAAATACCTGTGATTATGTGCAACGGTATTGCTTAAGATACTACTTTTTTGTATTGTAGTAGAGTTTGTCGTAACTGTCGGTTGACTTTCTTGCTAATTTCCAATCGTAATTTTTTTAAAACCATAATTGTATCGATTGTTCTACTACAAAATCAGTCAACTTGTAATTTATATAAAATGAATTATTATTTATAACATATTACATAAAATATTCTTTAGTATTATGTTTTTGTAAAATACAAAGTGCTTTTCTTGAATATTTGGACACAAATACTTTGTTTGAATTGCTTAAAAAAATTGTGCCAGATAATTGCCCATGCTTTCAATTTGTTTTCAATAATTAATTTAAAATAAATAATGTTTCAAATCACATTTATACTTTATACAACAATTAGTTATTGTTATGAATTTTAAGCTGGAAAAATCTTTATAAATATAATAGACAACATGTCAAGCAGGAACATAAAAGCATAATCTAAGCCAGGGCTGGAGAACCTTTTCATTTCTAAAGGCCAAATTTATTTATCTGATTTAACATAAGGCCGCAGTAAAGAAAACGTTGACAAACACCCTTTTTTTCGGCTGTTAAACATATAAATTACGCTCTTTTTCCAAGCCCTTGCGTATAATTTTTCGATCAACGTGAATATTTTGATTAGGTCAAAAGGCCGCATCAGAGTAGCCAAGAAGTCGCAAGTTCCCCTCCACTGGTTTAAGTCCTTTTTATAAATAAAATAGCCAGGAGACGGAATAAAGTATCAAGTAAGTAAAATAAGCTATTAATTTATTTTTTAGCTTTCTCGCAACGTATTTTTGAAGAAGTTAATAAAGGTTTTTTTGTTTGTATGTACTCATACCTGTCATGCACAGACAATTACAAAGTAAAAAATATTTAAAAATAAAATCTTAATTAAAGGTTTTCCTATAAGTTTTTGTTTTTCTAAAATAATTAAAACATTCGATTTCATCGTACCTATATGCGGACCAATATCGTTTTAAAAGTTAAGCTATACATATATAATATTTACCATGTAGTAATATTTATGGTAGATTAGTTTAATATTTGCCGTCAAGTCTTAATATACAATCCCCAAAAAACAAAAACAAAAATGGATAATAAACTAATTGAAAAGTGGGATGCTTTGATAATATAAATGCAAATGTCAGAAAGGAACTATTTGGTAAAATATTGAAAAAAAAAAAACCAATTACCTAAACCTCATAACACAATTTGTCAATTTGAGTGATAAAAAGAACATTATGTGAAAATTGTTTAGCATATTTTTTTTTCGACGAAATTGTTATTTTAATAAATAATAAAACTTATAATGTATAATATTATTAATGAGAAGATTTTATTATTCTGTTAATTAGATTCCACTGTCTTGGTGAAAATGTATTTACCCGGAAATCAGAAAAATATTTATTTTGAACGTATGAAAAAAAATGAATGCTGACATTTTTTTATTAACTTCAACCCAATGTTTCTTAAAAAATTGAATTAAATTCTGTATGTTATAATAAGACGAACGTCCAAGAAATTTCACCACTCGGCTATAAGAGCCGCTTTTTTATAAAGTTGTTTAAAATCACTAGCAATGAAATGACTTGGAAATTAAAAACAGAAACGATACCGGCACACTCATCGAAAAAAATGATACAAACCAAATCCAATTCTGACCAATAGTTTCTAAATATTTTACCTAACATAAGCTTATCAATGCTTAAAACCTTTTTACCTTGAATAACTTTGACGTATTTTGACACCGTTGGGCTACTGCCCAAAAGTTTTTATCTGTGATTTTAGTTATTTGGAGTAAGCTAGTAATTTTGTTAATGTAAGCATATCATTCTAATGAAAAGAAATTTGTTATTTGCTTCCCTTGGTAAAAGAAACAATTATTTACGAACGACAAAAAAGTTACGAGAATTTTACTAGGATCAGAGTAAACATATATACTGTAATAAAAACAGTTATATATTTTTTATGGATTTTATGGGTTTTAAAAGAATCATTTTAAATATTACATAAAGTTGATAACTTTACTGTAACGAAGTTTTTTTTTTTACACTAAAAACATTGTATGCAGTGTGCCCTTATACTATGTAAAAAATACTTTAATTTAAAATGAAAAAAAAATAGCTAAATAACTTCGTTTATTTTTTGATTTGGCATTTACTTGGTAGAACTCCATTATAATAGTGTAAAAATATCAACGTATTTTAGTTCTACAGTTTTTAATAATTTTCATGCGTTGATAGCTATTATTAAAAACTGTAGAACTAAAATACGTTGATATTTTTACTCTATTAAATAGCTTATGTCTGTATATCTTTTAATCTAATAAAACTTGTAATCTTTAAAAAAAAAAAACATAAACAAGACAAATTATGTAAATATGAAGAGAATAAATAAGTTTTGATATCAAACTTTCCATGTGCTAGGTCTAGAATCATTTTATTACCAAAAAGTGGGAATACGCAAACCGACAGTAAACTATTCAAACCGTAAAAACGCATTATTAAAAAAAAGCATATTAAATATAAAACTCGAGTATTTTTTTACTGTTGTATTTTTACCTATTAAAGGTAAGATATATACAAGAAATTTCAAAAAAATATATATTACTTTCTCGAAAATCTTTCGTAAAAGCTTTTTTTCTCTCCACGCTTTGAAATATTTCGAATGTAAAAACATACTCTGTAAAAGTTCTGAGATAGAGATTGCACTACAAATTATAATAATAGCGTGCACTAGTTTCAGAACAGTATGACATAGGCTTTCAAGAATAGTATTTATCAAAACCTATTTGAAAATATGAATTTTATAGTAACGATATAAGTAGTAGAACCATTTTTGTATCAGTGTTGATTGCACATCGAAAAATAAAGAATTGATTTTATCTATACTCAATGATATTTTTTTAAGTAGAATATTTATTTAACAATGAAAGGGAGCAGTATTTCTCTTGATATAAGAAAAAAAGCTTAGAAAACTGTAAACAAGTAGTAAACATTATAATGTAAAATAATGGTGGAAGAAAGATAAAAAGAACTAGAAACTAAAAGTGGAAAAACAGTTATTATAATTAAATCAACATTTTGGAGAGAGAATAAATGACTTCAAATACGTTTTATTATAAAAAATAGATTGTTCATTCAACCTTCTAGCAGAAGTTTTGTCTATTCCTTAAGTTTCAAGTCACCGTTGAAAGTCAGTTAGGGACTGGTCAACTCTAAAATTTAAACACTTTCATTATCTGAACACCCACAATCAATGTTAAAAGAATTCAACTGACAAATTTTTTGGCATGACTGCTGGAATAAAAACAAAGCCTGTACCACCCTATCAATAAAAATACAGTGGAACCTCTCATAACGAGCACCTTTTATAACGAACAAAACAGATTGTGAAAAAAATGCTCCCTTGACGAGTGACTTTTCGCATAGCGAGTGACGCAGAGTTTTGGAAAGATCACTTTCACATCGTTGCTTGACTCAAAATGATTGACAAGGCGTGGGAAGGGGCTACCAAGAAAACCCTTACATTCAGCTTGGAAGAAGCTTTGCCAAGGAGCGTTGTCGAATGTGATTTTGAGGGGTTTGAAACAGTACCTGTGAAGTCTACGGTCAACGAGATTGTATCTATGGCCAATACCATGGGACTGGAGGTGGGTAGCAACGATATTGATGAGCTTTTAACGTTGTTTGCAAATCTAAATCGCATTCCAGGTTGTTACACTCCTTAAACATTTTACATTAATACACGTTATAAATATAAAAAATGCTTTTTTCCGGCATGGAACGCATTATTGTATTTTACATTGTTTTATTTGGGAAAAATTGTTTCGCTTAACGAGTGTTTCACATAACGAGTAAGATTCTGGAACGAATTAAACTCGTTATGAGAGGTTCCACTGTATCTATAAAACTGAGAGAAAAAACTTTTTACTTCACGTTTTTTTTTTGCAAGAGACTATTCTTTTGGTTCGCTGCCAGTAGATTATAATAAGAAAAGCAAAGTTTTGCTTCGACAGCTGAAGTGCCAACTAAATTTAAAAAATACGTATCTAAGTGCCCAAGTGAGTTTTAATCCAACACGTTTATTTATAGGTGTTTGCCATGAATTGATTCAATTTTATCGGTTTGCAAAAACATGATTGATTTATCCGATCTGTTTAAATAAGTTTATAAATAGTTGATTGAATAAACTTCGAGTTACGGAAGAAAGCTTACATAACGTTGATACACTGAGAATTGCGCAGAAGTTTTAAACATTTTAATAGTTATTATAGTTTTGGTGGTTGCATTGCGAGTTTACAATTAAATTTGACATCTTTGTTATTTTACTGATTGTGTTACAAACTGTGAAATGTTTGCCGCTTATTTGTGAAACATCTTCAGACTTTAACTAAATTATTTATTTAATAAGACAGTAAACCTGGAATCTCGTTATTAATTTAAAAGTAGATTTGAAAAATCCACGTCCGCTCCTAATATGTAGCATATTTCCCTTTTATGAAAGTATCTCAACATAAATTTTTCTAAGATAACTGCTTGATACTCAGTCGCTCAATCTGTTTCTTTTTCGGAGATAGAAAAAATAAAAAAAATAGGATTAAAAAATAACTATTGTCCGCTGTTGTCTAGTTGGTTAGAGCTTACTCTACCAATCAAGTGAGCCTGGATTCGATTCCCGGTAAGGTCAATGTCAAAATTTAGATTTTTAAATTGAAATTTGAGACTTAAGACATGGGTGTTTGTGATGTCAATTTACCTTGAGTTACAATACAAAAATTCTCATCGAGCTTTTCTCGTACGATCTTAAAAACTTTAAAATATTTGGCGCATTGGCATTAAAAAACTAGTGGTTAGCTAATCGTTTTCACTATGCACCATTATTTTGGGATTGGAAGGGTGGTAGGGAATTTTCAGACATTGCAAACATCCCTGTCTTCGAACAATAACCAATAAATCAATTGAAAGAGTACTTTTCGTACAAGGATTCGAGCCCGTGAGATCTGTTACGAAAGCCAACGGTATTGGCCATATAGCTACAAACTTGGCTTACATATAAATAGCATTTTAGATGGAAATGGATACTAAGTAAGTATTTGATGATCTATACAAATATAATGTAACAAAATATGATGTACATAGTGATGGTTTTTATTTAATAAATGTATCATTCGATTTTATATTGTTAATGGCATCTATTAAAAATTATTGTTTTGAAAACACTAAAAATAATTTCCGAAATCATTACATTTTATTACAGTCGTATGCAACAGTGTATCCATTTGATGGTCTTCGGACCAGTGCCAATTCACCGACATTTTCTGGATTTATGAAACATATTTACGTCTTTAATATGTTGTATTAAAATATTTATAAAACAATAATCAAAAAGTAGAATACAGTGGTATCGGTTTGTATTTTTTCTTATTTCTACCTTTCCGTTGATTTCAAATTATTTTGGATAAAATTAAATACAAAATTTTATAATAACAAAGTAGATACCATCGTTTCAAAATGAGCAAAATAAGTATTTCAATTTTAGAAACCTCAGAAACCATTATTAATGGGCAGCATTCAGAAAGGGTTCACTGTTTCACAGGCAAATGAAGATTATCAGTAAGCTAGAGTGGACAAGTGAAATAGCTTATTGCGGGCAGACAGCCTCCATCATTCAAAAGGCGATGAAAACCATCAAAACAGCTGTTTTATACTTGATTCTCCATCGTAATGTTTCACTGTAAAATTAATGAAAATAACCGATATAACAATAAATTAATACTGTCGCAGCATGCATCAAGTAAAAATATAATATAAATGCAATGGTGTTTTTTTTTTTAAATATAAGTATTATATTGTCACCTGCTGTGGCCCAGTTGGTTAGAGCTTGCTCTACCGATCACGCAGGTTTGGGCTCGACTCCCAGTCAGATCATAGTGAGTTTGAGAATTATTCAATTCAAAGTTGTGATCGAAGACTGGGTGTTTGTGATGTCAATTCACATTATTTCCACCCCTCTTATCCTTCTAATCCTTTAATAACTGGGTGTAGTAATAGCGATTGGTAAGCCACTAGTAATGTTCTAACCTTATCCTTCTTTTTTTTAATTTAAGATTTCGACTAAGGGTGCTTGGTGGGATTTCAATATTAAATTTGAATCGTTCAAATTATGTACATTCACACAGATTTTGTCACTAACGATCCGGGTTTCGCCTTTCGGCATCTTCAGGCGTTCAAATATTAGCATTAAATACCATTATCAAAACCACTCACTACTCAAATCTGTGGGCATTCCCATGGGCTTATCCTTTTTAGCTTTAAGCTCGTTGATACATTTATTTCTTATATAAACACGAAAAATCCATTTACTAAGCGTCAGTTCAAGTTCATCCTTGCACTTGAACGTCCGAAGATGCCGAAAGGTGAAACCCGGGTCGTATGTGACAAAATCTGTGTGAGTGTACATAATTTGAACAATTTGAAAAAAAATGAGGTTGAGCGACTGAGTAACAAACAGTTCTCGTAGAAAAAACTTCTTCTGAGATACCTTCATTCAGAGGCCATGTGTTGCATATAAGGAAAGGATTTAAACAAAAAAAATTGTTATGGGCAATCTATCTATCTTGAAGAAAATACAAGCGTACATTTTACAGAGTACTGCGTAGTATTTTGGTAATATACTGAAGTAGTGCGTAGCTTATATTGAATCGGCAGTCGAGAGCAGTGGGGCCCTAGAAACGCAATAAGGGCATTCTTTTAATTTTCTCAAGTAATTTGTTTGTCCCATAAATCTCGCGGCATCAAGATTCATCTGGCCTCCTCCGGTTGCATTCCTGTTCACCGCGTCATGCGCAGTCCGGAGTTTGAGGCACGGCCGCCGGCCTACGCGCGAAGGCGCCTCGTCCACGGATGCCGTAGCCGCTGGCGTCAGTGTTACTTGAAAAGCGTCGCGGCGCGCCGGAACCGGGAATCTAGGTGCTTCGAAAAGTGTTTCCCGCGTCAAACTTTCAAAGCTCGCTAACTTCAGTTCAACATTGTGTGGTTGATGATTTATTGTTGTATTGATGGTTGAGTGCAAAATCCTGATGTAGTGAGCGGATCGCGTGGGATGTTTTTATGGTTCAAATTTTATGTGATTATTGAGAATTGCCGAAAATTTATTTAATGACTTTAATAAACCATCTTTGTGCTTAAATTATAAATATAGTAAATTACTTACTCCCACTTTAATTATTTAACACAACTCTTATGACACATTTCATGAGATGTAATTAATTATTTATAAAATCTAAATATATAAAAAATATCCACAATAGTTTTATATAAATAGTTTTTAAACGTCATACAGGTAAGCAATTCCTATTTTTTTCAGTTTATAAAAAACATACAAAAATACTTCTGTAGAACTAAGATATAAATTAAATTAAACCATAAAACTAAACGGCTTTTTAAAAACAGTCATATTTGTAACACAGTTAATACGTACAATTGATTAAGTCATAAATCTGTTTATTTTAATGACATACTATTATAAAAATAAACTTTTGTAAACATTTAGGATTGTTAGGTATATTGTCTATTTATAGAGCATTTAAACAGCAAAACTAGTTGTGAATCAGTTAATCAATTGTTATTTTAGGCAAGTTAACGATAAAAGATGGCTGTATGAAAAGATTAGTAGTTAGTTTATCGCACTCTTCACCCACTAAGAATTTATTTTTTCGTCGTTTATTAGAATTAGTTATAAAAACATATATGTATAAATTAATAGAAATAAATTTTAAATGCAGTAGTGTTTATAATTAAATTTGACTTCAACCATGCGACACGGTAAAAAAGAGATACCAGACTTCTGTGATCGATTTTCTGCGAAGAAAAAACATAAACAGTCTCTATAATAAGCCACAGATTTTTCCGAATTTAATTTATAAATTCCACAGCTATTAAATTAAATAAAGAAATCATAATTGGTATTTCAAGATCAAGTCTTACTGTCAATAAAGTTTCAATTTGAATAATCTTAAATATGTATTATCTCTATTTTGTTAATATAATAAAAAAACTTAATCAATCTAATTTCAAATACATAATTATTATTTTTAAAAAAAATCTTACGATGATAGTTAGCAATATTAAATTTGTTATTATGAATATGTGTCATACGTATTTGTAAGTGATTTATTTATTTTCTGTTTAGAAAAAAAACTAGGCATATATGAAGCGATTTTTAAAACTTTATCCCATGTTAATGTTTAATAATTATTTTAAAAATAAATAGTGCGTTTGGGTTGACATGCAATGTTTTATTAAAAAAATAGGAGGTTACTGCTAGGGCATCCAATCCCGGGATCCCGTTAAATTTTCTGATCCCGAAATCCCGGGATTAAGAAATTTTGAGCAAATTCCTAAAATTGACACGAAATTGGCAAATCGAGAATTTCATATTCCTCGGTAAGCTAGTATACCAAATCGAGGATTTAATTCCTGGGTGAGCTAAAAAAAAAACGAGGTTTGGAGATAATCCGGGGAAAAAGTATAGCGAATTGAGGATTTAAAATTTCTTGGTGAGCAAATCTCAATCCCGGGATTTAAAATTAATCAATCCCGAAATCCCGAGATTGGAAATATGCTCCGGGATTGGATACACTAGTTACTGCTTAAGCACGCCACGGACGAAAAATGTTATTGAAATATAATAATAAGATTTTTTAAGCTCAATAAGGATGGTTTAAAAATTCTACTAAGCTAGATTTTATTAGTAACATGAATGTTTATAAATAAGCCACTCAACAATTTTTCTAAATTATAGCTATCGCTGTAAAAGTATAGAATGTTGCATTAAATCTTAAACGGGAGAGTTAGTAATCTTATGTTCAGTTTTAAGTAATTAAATAACATACATATGTAAAATCAAGATTCTACGTGGCTTACGTTAAGAAGTTACAGTTTAAAAATCATTATTATAAAGTGGTTCATCAAAGTGGTTTTTACAAACACATTCCTTATGTTTATTGGGATGTTTCAGCAAATTGATTGAAGGCGAAAATAAACCTAGATTCTTAAGCTCCTGCAGCAAGTGGAGGCATTTATCTTTATGAGGGTGTCTACTAAATCGTCGCACCTTGTGGCTACCTTTCCTTAAATTGGTTTAACGCCCAACAGTTTGGGTCTTGGACAACCCTTAAGGCGTTTTATTAGATGTGTTAGGGGTTTTCGGGAAAATTGCGAATATTTTAGACCCCGTATGAATCTGGCTGCCACAATTCTAAATGTTAATTCTTGTTCTTCCTCACCGTGTTAATACAAGATAACCAAAAAGTCATATTTAAATTAATAAACAAAACACAATTCAACCGTTCACTACAATATTTAAATGAATAAATAAAAAAAAATTGATTCAATGACAACATGTCCGCTCCCAATGTAGAGCATATTGACTCCTAATGGAGTTTATCTCAACAGAAGTGTTTCTACGAGAACTGCTTGTTACTCAGTTGCTCAACCTCTCCTTTTCCAAAGAGGGTAGAAATAGAAGGAAAGAGATAGGACAGAACTAGTGGTTAGCTAATTGCTCTCGGTACGCCCCGTTCATAGGATAAGATGGGCGGGAGGGGGAATTCAAGACATCACATACATCCATGCCTTTGGACATAAATTCATAAATAGATTGAAGAATCAATTTATAAAACTGCTCGTACTGGGGTTCGAACCCGGGACCTCCGTAGCGGTAGTCAACGACGTTGACCACTCGACCACACAGGCGGCAATATATATAACATTTTATAAACAAGTATAATATTAATAATGGTCATTGTGATCTTTGGCACTGCATTTCATTGACCAGCGCCTCATGATTGAGAATATAGGACGATGTTCTTGTCAGAAAACATTTATTAAGATGCTCATCGAAAAGTAGAAATCTATATTTTGATTTAGAAAATGTTGGTAGGCTTACAGGAATCGGTCCGCGGGCACAGAGTCGAGTATCCCTATCTTAGATGAAATAGATGTTTTACATTAAGTATAGAAAACATATCGTGAAGTCATATCAAAAGAAACTACGACAAGGTATGTATTTAAGTTCTGAATTCTGGTTAATGAACAATCTTTATAACTATAAGTTTTAGAAGTAAGTAGATAAGTAAAAATACAATATTGTATACAGTAATACATTCAGCTTTAATAAAAAAAAAAATAAGATATAAAATACTTTAAACAGTAGAAAAAAACACCACTTACAAAACGAATAAGTATAGAACATTTAATTATTTAGAAGGCGAAAAAAATCACTTTAAGTGTAGAATATACACTTGCTTCTAACGTTTATCCTAGAAAAATCAGATAAAGATGGTTTTTTCGCGAATAAATCGTTATAAATTACGAGGAAAGTAGAGAAAAAAAACCAAGGATTTCAAGAGATCTTATTATCTTGAAAATTCTTATTTGCGTAATTCGTTTATCTAATGCGTTTTAAATTAGACATTTTCGATTTAAAAAAAGATTTTTGTTTCGAATTATTCTTGCGGCATATTTTATCTTCTTACAGATGTTGAATGGATTGGCAACTTGGTTATTTGTATGTTAACTAAACTAAAAACATGAATATTTTATCAATCATTTATTCATTGATAACAAACGTTTTCTTTAACATAATACTTTTTAAGTAATGGTATATGAATGTAAAAAAACTTGGCGGGATATTTTTGGGTTGAAATGGATGCTTCTGATAATATCTAAATTATCTTCCATTCATCCAATTCTACAAATAAGTCGTAGAAAAAGCGACCAGCAAAGCAATACACAGTCTTGTTCTTTGCGAAAAAAGAGAGGTTGGAATTCTGAAAACAACGTATATCGAGATAAGTGACATACGTGCTATTTGGGGTCTGCAATCCCGGGATTTCGTTCAGTTCTGTGATTCCGAAATCCCGGGATTGTGACAGTACTAATCTCGGGATAAAGATAATTTCAGAAAGTTGAGCGAGGTCTAAATTTGGTATTATTTGCGAAATCCGTAAATTCCTGGGTCTTGGATTCGAAATTCTCGGAAGAGGTAAAAACGAGAATTTTATTAAATTTGAATCGTTCAAACTATGTACATTCTCACAGACTTTGTCACTAACGACCCGGGTTTCGCCTTTCGGCATCTTCAGGCATTCAAGGAGAAACCCGGGTCGTTATTGACAAAATCTGTGAGAGTGTACATAGTTTGAACGGTTCAAATTTAATATTGAAATTCCACCAAGCACCTTCAGTCGAAATCTTAAATTAGAGAATTTTATTTTTCACGACAACAAATGCGTATTATTTACGTTTTACGGAATTATTTTTACTCCAAAAAAAATTGATGTTTATGAACTGTGCTTATAAAATAAAGTAATATGTTTTATAACAGCAACAAAAAAAACATTTTTTGTCGACTGTATCAATAATACAAATAGTCAAAGAAAAATAAATGTTTATGATAAATCGATGAACAATGTTTATTATGAAAGTAATAAAATCCCACACAACTTTTTAAGTGTAAACAATAAAACTGTTTTTAATGTGTCGCTCGAAAGTTCAAATGCATAGTCAGATAATGCTAAATTGAACAAAATCATAATATGTGGCCGACTGATAAAAACGTACATATGTAATACTTAGCTCTGAATTCGTTTATTAAATGTAATTTTAATGCAATGGAAAGGAAAGTGCAAGACGGAGTCAAATACATTGTGCTATATAAGTGACTTAGTTTTTTTTAAAAAAAAGGATACATTTTGGACACGGGTGTTTGTGATGTATTTTTTTCTCAAGTTGATCTTGGGTGAAAATGCTTAACGAGTTAATCTCGTATAATTTTTCAAACTTAAAAATATTTGACGCATTGGCATTAGCGGTAATGCTAAATGTGTTTTTGAATAATTTGAAAAGTTATTACATAATTTATTACTCGCTTCTTTGATACGTATTTCTGTATTTTGGATGAATCGCATATCCTTTTTACTTTTTTTTTTCAATCACTAACCTACCACGACTTATTTTCTTTTAATATTATTTAATGGATTTTCTTTGCACGACTTATACAATATATACAATTGAAACATAATAATTCTCAAGATACCGGGATTAAGAAAACGTCATTCTCAAAATTTCAGGGTCAGAAAAACGGTTCAGGATTGGATGCTTTAGTTAACATCGACTTGAAAAAAACGTGACTGAAGTCAACTGTCAAAAAAAATCTATTTTATTTCTTAATTAATATTATATATGAAAAGGAACAATGTAGGAAGAAATTAGCAGTACGCACTCCTTCTACATTGTTTCACCGGATTATTAAAATTATCCAAACATCGCTTATTAAAACAAAGTTTTCCGACTAATAAATTTTAACTACCATTAATTACAGTTACCTACATATTGATTATAATTAGTCTGACATAAACATATACAGCGAAAACAAAATTAATAATTCGAACCAATTAAAGAAGTATCCTTGCAAGTATTTAACTGAGGATATTTTTTCAAAAGTAAAATATATTAAAAATAAATTATAATAAAATGATCAGCACATTCATGCTGGTGCAAGTGCAAATTTTGCAAGTGAATGCTTAAAAAATATTTTTTTCTGGCTTAGTTGATTTTAAATGTGGCTTGATTTTGATAATACAAAAGAAACAATTTGTCTTCCTTAAAAATTTAGTTGTAGTTAATTAAATGCATTTATTTATAATTTGTAAGGTTATCAATATAAAATTTGAATCGTTCAAACTATGTACATTCTCACAAATTTTGTCACTAACGACCCGGGTTTCGCCTTTCGGCATCTTCAGGCATTCAAGTGCACGGATGAACTTGAACTGACGCTTAGCAAATAAAAGTTTCGTGCTTATATAAGATACAAATGCATCACCGAGTCCAAAGCCATTGCTGGCGAAAAGGATGAGCTCATGGGAATTCCAACAGATTTGTGTAGTGAGCAGTTTCAAGAATTATATAATCTGTTTGTCGGCAAAGGTTTTATGATTATATGATTTTATGGTTATATAGGGTATAGAAGAGGAGATGTGGGAAAATTTGTTATTTCGTTTAAAATCGGAAGACTTTGCAACTGTGCTTTATTGATTTCTAAAATTTCTTGGAAAAAGAGCTTATGACTGTCCGTATTTGGGTGTAACATTTTTATCCCTTGTTCCTGATTGAACACGTGTCCTTCCGAAATTAAGTGATTAGCAAAAGTAGACGTGTCTTTTTTCAATCTAAAGGCTGCCATATGTTCTAAAACTCGGATGTTCAATGTTCTTTCTGTTTTGCCGATATAAAACTTTGTACAACAAGAACATTGCAATCTATAAATCCCGGATTTATTTAAGTAATGTATTTTATCTTTATTATTAATTAATAATTAAATTATCAATATATTTGTGTAATATTTCTTGTACCAATTTGTTAAAATCTCTCAGCTATAGCCACACTCAATTTTATAAAAAAAGTCCTGTTTATATTTGTCTTTTATAAATTTATGAGCAAAACTAATCCTGATATTTTTTTAACGATAAAAAGCGATGTTTTCTTATTTAATAAAAAATATTTCGTGTTTGTATAATAAACTAAAATTGTTCGCCCTTCGCTGTTAACAAGTATGTGACAATTGTAGTTATTTGTATTTTTTACTAAATTGAGTTAAAAAATGTTTAAACAGTCTAAAAAAAAACATTTTTTTTACTCTAAATATTTAATTTGGAATCATTATGTGAAACAAAAAAAATAATTTCAGGATTTAATCATAAATTACTGTGACGAATTTTCAAAAATAAAATGATTGAAAATGGTAATGCATAAATTTTTTGAATAATTTACGCTATTTATGCAGTCAGAAATGGAGGAAATCACCTACACATACAGAACATATAATAATAAAACGCAAACGTGCCGTGAAATAAATCAAAATTGTTCAAATATGTTACATATTATATTATGTTATAACTAAAACATGGTCGGATTTTTTGGTTAAATTTGAAAAATTGCAGGCGTATGAACGCTCAATAAAATGAGCTTAAAATACATTTTTTGGATTTTAAGCTTATTTCACTTCACTAGTAGAGATATTAGAAAAATATACTGTATAAAAACACGTAACAAACAAATTATTCCTTGCAGAAGTCAATTAATGCTAGATATAAATATAAACGACAAGTTCTATGATTTCGTGAAAAAAAATGATGGCCTTGGTATTGAACTTTGATTGATTCAGTTGTCTGCTACCGTTGTTTTCAAATTATTTTATTTACGAAAAATATTGGGTGAAAAAAAGTTGTCGTTTTAAGTTTTTTGGTTTAAAAAAAATGTCGTCCCATCAAATTACATAAGCTTCAGTTTAAATTAAAAATATACAAACTATTGTTTTAATTGTAAAAAACATTTGGCATTGCATCTAATGCGGCAATGCGCCAAATATTTTGAAATATAAAGAGAAACAACACAGACCTACTAATACGTAATCTTGCAGTCAGGTATGACAAAAACCTGACAGGTTTGACTGTGCAGCTGCACGTATTTTAATGCCTTGCCACGAGTTGGTCGTTACATTTTTTTCACAAACTATCGAACCTCCAAAACAGATGTCGTTTTTACGGATATTTTTTGGATTATATATTATATTTAGCTAATGAAAAAAATATTTTTTCACTAAGTATTCAACTGATAATGCAATTCCAATTTAACGAATTTAAATTTTTGTTTCAATTTTTATCTACTTTTGTAATATATTTATCAGGAACATGTTATTTTTTTTCGTAATATTTGCGTAAAATAACTTAAAGCTTCAGTCAGAGGTTGATTGCAAGTATTAAAACAAAAATATAACTTCAATTATTTTGTATTTTTTTTCATTAACGAAATCTTTTCTTCAATGTTATTATCATTGATTAAAATATTTGTTGAAGATCAAGTCTTTGATTTTTTCAAAACAAATTTTTACCCAGTACTTTTTTTTGAAAGAAAAAAGATGCCGGAACTCACTTCGTGTCATGATTTTTAAAAGATTTCATTTTCTAATTCATTTCCGTTTCTAATGTAGAGCATATGGCTTCCTAATGAAGGTATTTTAACATAATTTTCTTTACGAGAACAACTCATTACTCAGTTGGTCAACCCCTCTTTTTCTAGGACAGGATAAGTGATTAACTAATCGCTCTCGCTTTGCCTTGTTAATTTTATTAATAAAAACACAATAATCCTTTGTACTTCATTCCACTTTATTTAATATTTCAGGACCGGTTTCGCTCATTGCGAGCATTTTCAACTGATCCTGACATATTAAATAAAGTGGAATGAAGTACAAAGGATTATTGTGTTTTTATTAATATAATGCCTTTCCACCAAGTATTGACAGTGAACACCCTAAAAGTTGTTAATTTTAAGTCAAATCATAGTTCTGACTCTTGTCAGAGAGCGTCACACATCGATAAAAAAAAATCTGAACGTTGATTTGAAACATTAAAAATGTCGAGTAAAAAGGTGGCGGAACGCCGTTCTACCGCATTATATAAGAAAAAAGCACTGTTTTTACCCAAGCAATAATATAACCTGGTAACCATGCACTTTATACCAGTACCAGAATGAAATATGGATGGAAAATCATTGGAAAGTATGTTTCCCAAAAGTAGTATCAATGTCATTTATTTTCGAATAGAGAAAGATATTGGTTATCAGATCTCAAACGCGTACTACAATTTATGTTCATATACTTTTCTACCCGATGAGAAACGATTTTTTGGCCAATTTAATCAAAGCCGGGTCTACTATTGAAAGGGCGTCGCCCCTTCCGATAGCTTTTGCATATTCTGAAAGAGGCCATTCAAAGACAACGTGAATTCTGTGATATTTCTTCCAAAAAAGGTGAAAACCTGAACAGTAGACGTCGTCAATCAGATATTTGCGTATAAATGACTTTTTGTAAGTCTAAAATTTGAATATAATTATATGTTTAGCCTCGCCTTATATACTTGTTAATTTGTACTCGTTTGTATAAGTATTATTTTACTTATTATATAATCTAAAGTCAAGTGAATATATAAAAAAATACTTTTCTAAGAAATGTATTTTTTGTTGTTTTATGTGGAAGCTTTTGTGAACTATTACTCATAAATGCAACCCTGACTAAACGTGGGTCAAATTCAGGGTATATATTAATTATAATATATTAAGCGTTTTATCTACCATTAATAATGCACACGACGAAACCTTCAAAATATTTAACAGTAACAAAAAAATATATTAACAACTAAAAAAATGTTACAAACCAATAAGTGTGATTTTTTAAAATATTTTTTAATTTTTTTTAATACATTAAAAAACAGTTTTTTATTCTAATTTAATATTTATTTAAATATGACCAGCTCCGGTTTTACTCATGACGATTATTTTCAACTGATCATCAGTTTCATCAGATTTATCATGAGCGAAATCGGTCCTGATTCTATTAAATAAATGTGGATTTAGTACAAAAGCGTGTTTTTTTGTTGTTGAAAATGATTCCTTTCCATCAAACATTGACTGTGAACAACGTTAAAAGTTGTTCAATTGCATTTTCCACAGTTTATATTTCTTCAATGCCTTCACAAGTTTCAAATAAAAGTTTTACTGTTTTTTTAAATACTGGTATGTTTAACGGATTCTCGCTGGTTAATGGCCAGTGTAGGTTTATTAATTCTCCCACACTTCATATTTCATTTCTGGGTGAATGTGTTTCTAATGAAATATTCTTTGTCATTTTTTTGTGGACGCGGTATGTAGTTGTTAACTTCATAATTTTGAATTTGAATCGTTCAAACTATGTACATTCTCACAGATTTTGTCACTAACGACCCGGGTCTCGCCTTTCGGCATCTTCAGGCGTTCAAGTGCACGGATTAACTACATAATTTGAAAAATTCAAATTTAATATTAAAATTCCACCAAGCATCTTCAGTCGAAATCTTAAATTACATTCATAATTTTGTTTCTAATGTATTTCTTTTCTGAATGTATACATGATTGTGTCACATACACATAATTTTAAAACTATCACGATGTTGGTTAATTACCGCACGGATCCAAAATTACTTTATTTACCAGTATAAATGCTATTTATGATGGAATAAATGTGATAGTAAATTGAAACAATTTTTGTATTTTTCTAATGTTGAGTTAATATTATTTTAGAATATAAAAAATCATCTGCATAAATAAAATCAATAACTCAAGTATTTTAAAGGTATTTGAAATTCCGGGAAAAAAAACTTCAAACAAATAATATAATATAATGAAAAATGTATAACAAAACCATTTCAAAACCAAACTGCCCACTGAAATATCAATTGTCATATGTTTTTTACCGTTACAAAAAAACCAACTTCACACAAATAAATGACCATTTTCACTGTATAAGATAAATAACTTTTGTTTGGTGAGTTTTTCTGAAATATATCAGAAACAAAAACCTTGTGTCACTGATAACTTTTCGATCGGTTTACTAGAAAATATTTCTACTTTCATCCAATCGGATTTATATTACCAAAACCTTTTTTGACAATTTAGTAGAATGCGTTTTTATTAACATTTTATATTGTTACTGTATAAGGGTAGTAGTAAGAAACTTTCTTATGTAAATGCTATCTGCTTTTTATATTTAAAAAAGATGGATTTCTTTTGTATTTGATAAAACTTGGATATTATGTATAGAAGAATTAAGTTATTCAGTATTTTTACTTAAAATATCGACTGGTTGAATCAGGATTGTAATAAATTCAACTATTTTTTGCAATTTTTTAAAAATAGTACGCTCTATTTAAACAACAGTAATAATAAACAAACAAAGACTGTCATTAGATCATAGCACATAAGACGTGACTGATTTTTCTACCAATGAAAGCGATTTGTGTCCAGTCCCCGTGTATGATCAAAAAGTCCTGAATAGTATTATTTTTTCTTAATTAAAGTACAAATTATAAAATATATTTTGTGTAATTTATTTATTAAATCTTCAGTTTTACCTTTGGTTACACGATTTTCTAAAAAAAAAAGTTCAAATAAAACGGTTTCTTAAATTTAGCCAATAACAGTTTTTTTATATGCGGCTTTTTATTGAACGTATCATGTGACGAAAGTTGAGTGTCTGCAGAAAGAAACTTGTAATAAAATAGTTGTTTTAAAATGATCGTTTAATAATGTTGAAATATAATAAGGTGGTACCATAAAAACAAACATAATTTAACCCTTTAGACACGGACGCCTAAATAGATTTTGAGTAGGCGGTGATTCATATTCAATGAATAACAGACGTGAAAATTGATTTTTGGTTTTGAAAAAACTCTACCCCAAAAATCTTATTCAGGATTTCCGACAATGCTGTGGAATAATTCATTTTTTGTCGCTTTAAATATCAACTGGATATATTGCTTCATAAAAATAATTACACATGTGTCAAATTGCAAGGTTATATTGACATATATGCATAAATTGTCGAATCTTTGTGATTATTACGTTCCAGCTAAGGCATCCAATTCCAGGATCCCGTCCAATTTTCTGATCCCGAAATCCCGGGATTGACATGGTCGCGATCCCGGGATTTCGGGATTGAGAAATTCCGAAAATTGGCGAAAAAGCGTAGCGAAACGAGGATTTCAAATTCCTCGGTGAGCTAAAAAAAAACACGAATTTCTGATATAATCTGGGGAAAAAGTATAGCAAATTGAAGATTTCAAATTCCTAGGTGAGGTAGAAAAAAAAAAACAACTCACCAAAATTTTCCAAAAGTGCCCAATCCCGGGATTGAAAATTAATCAATCCCGGAATAAGATAAAAGCTCCGGAATTGGATACCCTAGTTCTAAACTAAACATCTCTCTCTTATTTGAAGAATGGATTGTGTGAAAGTAATAATTACTATGATATCTATGGATGGGATTAATATCTCAATATTTTGCTAAATAAATACGAGTCGTCTGGTATATATAAAAGCAGAGCTGTTCCATACATGATGTATGGAACAGTTCTGCTTTTGATACCAGACAACTCATATATGAAAAGGCGTCAGATGTTTATGTTATCAATTTTCATTTCCTGAATTACGGAATATGCTAGATAACTTCTAGTTCAAATCCACAATATCCGTAAAACAGAACCGCAAATGTTTACTGGTATAATATATTTTGATGTTATTACAAAGAGGTCATTGGACCGCAAAGATCGTATTTTGATAAAGGCTTACAATGAATGCTATCGGCAAATGTGATTATCTGTATTATCTAAAGGACGTCTTGGAGGGGTATATTAATACGACTATTTATCATTCAAAACGTTTTCATAAATTAAATACGCATTTTTAGATTATTTTCGTTTTTGTTTTTATAATTATGTATAATAAATCCTAAAGCTCCAACACAATATGTACAAAAAAGTAATAATAACTATTTAGAAAAAAGTGATAGTATATATACGAACAAATTTCACTTTTAGGGTGTTCACTGTCAATACTTGGTGGAAAGGCATTATATAAATAAAAACACAATAATCCTTTGTACTTCATTCCACTTTATTTAATATGTCAAGACCGATTTCGCTCATTGCGAGCATTGTCAACTGACATCAGTTGACAATGAGCGAAACCATCCTGACATATTAAATAAAGTGGAATGAAGTACAAAGGATTATTGTGTTTTTATTAACGAACAAATTTGTAAAATGTATAATTAATTCACAATTTAAGGTAAATGTTAAAGTTGCTGTAAAATAGCAGTTATTTTACTACTACGTATATTGAGATTATATTTTTTTTTTGTTAAATTTCATACACCAATTGTTTTGCATACCATATTTTTGGACATATTTAATTTAGTGATTAGCAAAGATTGAATTAATATTTTAAAATCTTTATAAATTTCAACAAGAATTTCTAGTTAAGCCAATAAAAGGGACCCAGTTTAATTATCTGTTATCAATAATAAATTTGAATCGTTCAAATTATGTACATTCACACAAGTTTTGTCACTAACGACTGGGGTTTTGCCTTTTGGCATCTCAGTTCATCCGTGTACTTGAACGCCTGAAGATGCCGAAAAGCAAAACCCGGGTCGTTAGTAAGAAAAATTGTGTGAATGTACATAATTTGAACAATTCAAATTAAATATTGAAATTCCACCAAGCATCTTCAGTCGAAATCTTAAATTTTATCTATATTGTTTGAAAACTTTGTTATTTCACTGATAGGGTTGAAAATTTCGATACGTGTTTTGCTTTTTTGAAAATCATCTTCAGACTAACTATCGTAAAGTTATTTATTCAAAAAGCGAACATTTATTCTAATTCATACTTAAACGTTACAAAATGAAGATAGAGATTTCGTTTTTACTGGACGTAAAAAGAAAGCTATATGTTAAAAAAACGACAAAATAAATGAAATAAAAAAGTTGTCACATTAAATTTAATATTAAACATGAATTTACGCGAAGTTACCGATGAACCCATCGAAAATATTTTTCATAAGAAAACAGAATTATTTACTTGAACATCCGTTATGAATAATATATTACCAGTTTGTTATACGGGGCAAATCCTACAAGACATAATTAGCAGTAATGTCTCAAAAGCAATTATAATAATATAAGAAGGAATTATTGTGTCATGGAGAGTTTCAATGAAATGAAATTTACCACCATGTTTGGCGTAAAACATACGTTATTTACAACAAAATAGTGCCATTGGTGTATATCACTGGTTATCTAAATAAGCATGATATTTTACAGTGAACAAAGGTGGAATAGTCTATTGCAATTCCGAACATTTTTTACGATTAATTGTATTGAATATAATTACCTATAATCAGTGATGTAGTAGTAAATAAATAGGTACCAGGTCGGTCATTCATTTTTTCTCATTTTTTTTTGGTTTTTTTTTAAATATCCGTCTGAAGGTAAAAAACCACAAGTTTTAACAATTAAATCAATAAAAAAAAACGCAATTATTTTAAAAAAAAAATATATTCAGTACTTGTACGATGCATTTGATGATAAAAATACAAAAACTTTCAAATAAATCAATAATATTGATATAATGTTTTTAAATTTTATGAAAAGTATTTTGAATAAGTGTATGTACTTGAAAATGAAGTTACAAGTCAAAAAAGTGGCAGGGCGGCGCTTTGGCTCATTTCCAGGTGCCAGGTCGCCGACCTGGCCCCACTACACCACTGCCTATAATTATGTTTTATAATCTTTAAGATATTTAACTTACGTTAACTCTACCTATCTTAACAATTATTCCAAGTTTGTATTTAGTTCTATATTTTTAGTTACAGTAATAAAGTATGACTTTTATGGATACTATTTATTATTAAACAAATAAAGATTGAAATGTTTTTTTAAGATAATAATATTTTTAAGATAATTAAGATTTCCAAAGCGGAAACATTATCATTTAATCAATACGATCAAATTAAAAAGTAACAATTATGAACTAACTTTTACAATAACATGAATTATATTTTATATAAAAAAGTGAAAAGTTCGTTTCAAGAAATATTTTTACTGGTTTAAATATTATATAATATGTGATATAAATTTCACAATCAGAGCCAATCTAAAAAGTTTTTTACATGTGTTCTTGTTGATTTTTTATTTGCCGACTTGAATAAATCACGAAAATAAGTTGGTGACCCACGCCAGGACGGTCATGTTCTAACATCTATCTCACTGGAAACTATCTGTTTCCAAACTTACATTTTTCCTCGAGTGAATCCCTTGAGAATTTTACAGAATAGCCTTACAGCTAGCTGACCAACTATGTCAAATATTTTTTACGTGAAAATATTACGGGCTTTATGTTATTTTACCTATACTGTCCCTTATAACATAGGATATATATTCCACAAGAATGTCAATAAATACAACTTTAGATATATCAACTTATCTTGGTTCGTTATTCCCTTTGAACTGTACCGAGAGGAGGCGCATTTCCTATTCCATTCGTAGACAATTATCGTTTTGAAATGCCTTAGTAGCAGTTTTCACCGGCAGATGGTGATCTTAATAAATATGCAAATGGCTGCTGAGATTGTTGTTGACAAAAAGAGATGTTTACGGTACACATCCGCACGTGCATATATAATTGTACCCCAAACATTTGGATTCTATTTAAGGAAATATTTATATAATTTAAAATTTCGACTGAAGGTGCTTGATGGAAATTCAAGGTTAATTTAGAATTATTTTCATTACTTACACTTATACAAAAATCTTGGTTGAACACGACCCGAGTTTCGCCTCTCAGCATCTGATACTACGCAGTGCGCGAATGCACTCGAACTGATAGGCAGCGGAAGGTTTGTATTGTCTATATATATGTAAATATTTATAATTACTATTTTCATTTTGTAGACAATTTAATTAACTTTATGCTAATCGTAACTTATTTCTCTTTTCTGGCACAAATTGTTGTTTTAAATAGATATATGTACTCAAAAACAGTTCAGTGACTTGTTTGTAAAACAATCGGTAAAATAAAAGTGTTTTTAAATGTAAAAATTTTAATCAATTCTACTTTTTATTTTATTTGCCAAGTTTGTGTTATTAAAATACCACGAGTTAAATGGATAGTTAAATTTATAGCTCGTAATAAAAATAAATTGCGTACAATTTTATCATTAGTACAAAATCACTTCGAAATAATAAAATATTACCCTATATTATTCATTCGGATCATGAGAAATAAAGAGAAAAAACGCTTTAATTTGACAAATTGGAATTACGGTAGTGAGAAGTAGAGAATCGTTTGTAATGGTTTTGACAGGACTTAAAAACTTAATTCTCTAAATTTGCGTCGAAAGGCACAAAAAATGTTGGCAGAGCTTTGTCGCTTTTAAAGCTTTCGAATTTGCAAGTTCAAATATAAAAAAAAAACAGAAAAAGCACGTTTCTAAGCCTGCCGTCATTATGATCAGCACAGAGTAAAGTAGGATTATTATTAATTAAAATAAATATTTTTATGTATGTATGAAATGCTGTGATATAAGTAGAAAAAAATACAAAGAAATAAAGTACATTTATTTCTTATTTCTTAAATGTACGTTTATTACTTCACAGTATCTATTTTTTTAAGAGTGTGATACTAGGGCATCTAATCCTGGGATCCGGGATCCCGTTCAATTTTCTGATCCCGAAATTCCGGGATTGAGATGGCCGCGATCCCGGGATTTCGGGATTGAAAAATTTTGAGCAAATTCTCGAAATTTACACGAAATTGGCAAATTGAAGATTTCAAATTCCTCGGTGAGCTAAAAAAAAAAACGAGTTTTTGTGAGATTCTGGGAAAAAGTATACCAAATCGGAGATTTCAAATTCTTCGGTGAGCTAAAAAAAAAAAAAAACGAGTTTCCGTGAGATTCCGGGAAAAAGTATAGCAAATTGAGGATTTAAAATTCCTCGGTGAGAAAATCTCAATCCCGGGATCCCGGGATTCAAAATAAATCAATCCCGAAATCCCGGGATTGGAAAAAGACTTCGGGATTGGATACCCTATGTGATACGTTATACAATTTAGTGTCACTTATTTATATTTTGAACTGAAATTTGTGAATTATTTTCAAAAGCAATTGTTTATTATACCTTTTTAACAGTATCTATCGTCAGACTCAAATATTCATTAGATTTGAGTTTCTCAAACCTTTTTCCGACATTTCAACGGAATACTTAAATTATTTTTGGGTTTGGTTATTCATAATAGTAAAAATATATCTAAATATCAGGCACAATAATGGTGAATAGAATTATTATATCTGGTGTGAATTTAAGCCTGCTCGTGTACTTTGACTTTGTTGCTGTATAATAAGAAAATCCTTCTTTGCATAGTAAGTAAAACAATAACAGTTTGCTTTGATACATTGAGAGACTCGCTCAGAAATCATTTAATGTCTGATTTATTTTTCTAATTAGAATCAATGGCTACGTCAATTAGATGTTCACAATTACTTGCGATTAAGCCTACTGGTTTATTTATCACGGAAAAAGGATTATGAACCCAGAAATCATCCTTAATAGTTTTCGGAAAATATCGCAAAAGAATTGTTGTCAAATAAAATACGAGTTCGCAGAACAACAGTGTTTCACGGAAAATAGTTTGGGAAACCCTGCATTAGATTATTGAATGATAGAATAAAATTAAGCAATTAATTGGTTCCCAAAAGTGTATACCAGTGAATGTTGATTGTACGAAAGTAGAGTAGTGTAAAAATATTTTATTTAACTATGGTTGTTCAATTAAGTATTCATTTGACAGAAGAGCTGGGTGAGATTCAATTAACTCATTAACATATTAGTTGTGTAGATCTAAATTTAGTTCATTAATTACAGCGCGATTGTTGCTAAAACTCCCTTAGAATCTTCATTTGTAAGCTTAATTGTTCCCAGAATCTTTCATTGTTCGCTTATTTTCATTTAAGCTCACGATTCCCAGCCCAAGTGATTTTTATTACGTTGTTTTGTGTATCAAAAACAAAAATCAGTATTTTGGTAAGTTTTCAATTATTATTCGTTAATATAGTTTCGGTTTTTTTTATTCCTTAATGAAGACGATGAGATTATACTCAGTTTAAAGTCAAATACAAAAAAAAATGTTCGTATTACAGCTGATGACAATACGCCAAATATTTTTTAATTGACAGAACATACGAAATGAACACTATTAGAATATTTTTTTAAAAAATCACTCGAGATTAGGGAATCCAATCCCGAGCCAAAATGTTGATCCCGGGATCCCGGGACTGGTCCAGGGATTAGTACATTTTTTTAAGAAATAAAAATTGATAATACTGGTGAAAAATAAATTAAACAAGTTATTTATATTATATAAACAGCTGTGGGCTGCCAATACGTTAACAAAAAGCTCTCATAATCTTAGTTATTCGCCATGTACAGGTGAATGAGTGGATTTTTTAATAACTTGTAAAAAAATATGCGCCATAATTATTAAACGAACTTGATATGCATACATTCTGTAAAAATACGCAATATAACTTCAAATAATTAATGTCGATAACTGAAAAAAGTATCTACCTACATCAGACTGCAAGAGTACCTAAGAGAACACTTAAGTATTTTTTATATTATTTTAAAATATGCCCGAAGTTAATGCCAGAGCATCAATTGTTTTGCCATTTAACCTACGGTTTCATTGTGCAAAGAACCAATAAAATATATTTTTATATTAATCATATCCGGCGACAAGTGCTTTTGTTGAAAGATCTTTTTTTTACAGTGAAAATAATAAGAACATTCAAAAGAAATAGTCAAAGTGAGAATTGATTTTCAACTCTTGCAATAATATTGGTCGAAAAAACTTTTATACAATATTATATGCGGTTTTCGATGAGTACAGTCGCATGAAGTCGGCTTGCGTGCCTTTGATATTTATCATACTGTCCATATAGAAAGCTAACCGAAAAATGTTTTAGTTGAAACGTGTTTTATTACATACTTGATGTTAATAAAACAAAAGAAATCACGCAAAAAAAAAACACTGCGCTTGATATCTGATAATATTCATTAAGAAGGTGTAGAAAACAAGGCACCAAAAAATTATAACTGTAGTAAAATGCATTGAAATAAATGCGATAAGAAAATTTGATATCTAAGGCATCCAATTACGTTTTTTGTATGCGGTAAGTCTTATCGCAAAGAATGTAAGCTGCCGCTCGGCTTGAAAACCAACACGCTTGTTTTATAAGAAAATCAATCCCGAAGTTTCGGGATCATGTCTTCTTATCCTGGGATTGAAATGTATCGAAAACTGTACGGGATCCCAGATCCCGGGATTGGATTCCCTACTCGAGATCTACTCGAGGCGAATAGTTTACATTAAAAGCACCCACATTATACGTCTCAAATTTAATTTGAAAAAGTCTAAATTTTATACAGATGATATATTTATCTAAGTAGACTAATATTTATCTTATCATGTTTTTGAATAAATTTATGAATTCAAATTAAATAAATATTTATTGATGTCATGGCAGGTAAAAAATACTGGATTATAACAATAACATTGGAAACAAATTCAGATTGCGTTAATTAAGTTAACAAACATTATTTTGAGATAATCATTATTTTCAATGACCATAAAATTAAAATATATTTATTTACGCACCATAACTAATAATTTGATATTTTTTTACGAATTTAATTAAAACATTACAAAGAATATAATCATCTATAGCAGCAGTCGGCAACCTTTTTGGATTCACGGACCACTGGATGGATTAAAATGTCAAAATTTTGATCCGGCGGACCACCAAATGGACTCTTGTAATGCAATGCATCAAGATATAGTACGTATGTGTTACGAGATTCAGTTGATTTTTTTTTCTGGTAATAGGATTAAAATATTAAAATAATGTCAGATTACCGCGGACCACCAGTTGCCGACGGCTGATCTATAGTGTTATACGTAGAAATACATAACTTATAACTATACTGCTACTTTTCAAACAATAGAGGGTGTTCTATCTAACTGTCACATAACTCAAAACATCCGGTTTTTGAGAACGCCTTCGGCTAGTATACCAACGATATTTTTTGAATTCAAGTAACTACTCTACTTCAGGAATAAAGTATTCCCATGTCGGTAAAATGCAATCAAGAAACTTCAATTATATTCAGTATAAACCGTACTTGAAAAATTAGAAAGTCGTATTTTCCTCATAGTTTTATGGTGAAATCAGCATATAAATTATATTATTATCAGGTATCGATCAGGTGTCAAGAATTTCAAATATGATATAATACCTGTACAGAATACTAAAATTGCATCAAAGCGATATTGCAAATCAAGATATTATACGAATTCAAGTGATAGCAGTATTGCCATTTGTTTTATGGTAAATATACAAGTACTGTACGGAATTTCATGAATAGATAACGCTGCCGTATAAATAAGGCTTATATTTATTGATAATATATTATATTATTATCCACTGAATTTATATAACAAATTATACTAAAAAAATGATTTGTATTATATAACGTTGAAGGCGTAATGCGTTTGTTATATGAATCATAAGCTGTTCTTTTTCAAACGCAAATAAAAATATTATGTTATTAATTATTTTTTTCTCAACATTCATCTTTTATCCTTATTTAGATTAAATGAGTACGCTTTCGAGTTACTTATGCCGATTATTCGACCAGTCAACAATATTAACCGAGTGTCATTAATAAATGAATAAAAGTTTTTTAGTAAGTCAGTTAATTTTTACGTGCGTTAAAAACCGTTTAAAAATAAATAGAAATATGTCAATTATCTTTGCGATGGTAGAGCTACTAAAGAGTGAGTCGAAAATTGGAAAAGAGCCGAACTGAAAAAGAAAATGGATGTTGAAAACAGATTTATCTATAATATTTTCTAAAATCAAATAGCATGTGATACGAAATAGCAGATTTGAGACTCGTCAAATGACTGTTCAAATAGGTGCGTACTTCAATTTTTTGGGATATCCCTTAAACCTAGGAAATTTAAACAGTTTTTTATTCCGTCGCTCGCTCATATCACTCGTCGGCTCACTGGGCCAAGTACTGTATGTCGCGTTTGGATTGGTTTGTATTCGGCCAAATTTAATCTCTCGCCAAAATAGGTATTAGCGATGGTAGAATTGTGGAGTAATTTTATGGTCGATAGATTAATTATTGGAATACTAATATTGCTAAATCGTTAGAATTTGAAACAAAATAGGAAAGAATCTCAATTATAGTTTTTGTTTAAGTCAATTGGCGCAGAATCTGATTTAGTGTTGAGATTTTAAATGATTTCGTTTTCAGTAGTTTTGGCTCGTTTATATTGTGATTGCGTTTGTATATATGAATGAAATTTATTTAACTGAATAAAATGATAAATCATGATTGTATCCATAAAATACAAACTTGAAATTGAATTGGCTTTTAACAGCGCCTATATCATATTGCTAGTTTTGCAATGTAGACAGACGGTGGCAATATAATTGCATGTTGTAAAGCAATCTCATTTCCAACATAAATAAATATTTTAACTAAGTTTCCTATTTCTGAACATAGTAATAGTGTGTTTTCTTTTTCGGAATTAATAGAATGATTACATATATGCACATATAAATGAATTGTTATAATAAATTGAGAACGTGTAACAGTCATCATTTTACTTAATGTCAACTTCTACTTGGATTTATACTGGCTTTAAATTGGACATTTTCCATATGCTTTGTATGCACACTTCAATGCGCTTATAACATATTGGTATTTTAAAATACAAATTATTCAAATTCCCATCACTTTCATATATAGCTACGTGGGTACCTTATTTATTGGTCTTCGTAAAATACAAAATTAAAACGCTTGAACTTTTCGATCTCGTTGATGATGCAAACCTGTTTTAAAAAGAACTATATTTTGACGGTGATACCGAAACTAATAGAGATGTAATCGTTTACATAAAACGAAACTTTGACGGTAAAAGAGCTTAGTGAAAAAAGATGTAAATATATTGCTTGTTTAAAAAGCTTTCTGACAAAAAACGGTAAATCGAAAGAGACTGTGTAATGTTTTACGTCATTCATACAAAAAAATCTCAAATCAATTTACTTAAAACTGTTTTCTCAACTATGCCAGAATGTTAAAATATGTAATAACAATGATTTTATCGCAAAGATCGAGCGGCTATGAAAAATTAAACTGTTTTTTTATTGTTGAATAATGTGAATGTATGTACCTGATAACCAAAAGATTATCTTAGAGGTTGAACATTTTAACTTTAAGATCAATATAAAATTAAATTTGATAAATTTATTATTTCACGTGCTGTATTATAAAATATTGTACGTGTTTCACATGTTTGAGAATAATCTTCAGAAAGAACATAGCAAAACCTACCAATAAACAAAAAAATGATTTTTATTCTTAAGCAAAAAACTACAAAATAAAAGTCGAGATAAATAGCTTGGAGTTTTCGAGTCATTAACACAAAGGAAACATATGTAAATAACATTTTAAATTAGATAGGCAGATCACCACTGTTAAATTTATTTCAATTGAAATTTACCGTAACTAATATAAGTAATTAATTTTTAATTAGTACTATTAATGTTTTTATCTTACCATCTCTCTCACTGCGTTCAATAAAAAAGATAAAATCTTTTTATTTTGTAATTTATAACATAATATTTGGATTTTTTAAAGTTTATTTGTAACCATTGTGATGTTATGTTTCACAATGATTTTCAAATAGGCGAAACACGTGTATATATTTTGTAACACAACGAATTGAATAACAAAATTGTAATATTTAATTTTATATAAAAAAAAATACTTTTCACAAAGTTACTACTGAGTCCATCAAATATGTTAAACAATGATTATTAAAATGCTTAATTATCTATGGGTATATTATAATATTCCATAAATAGAATAATTAAATGGTGCGTGTGTGCGATCAATAAAGCTTAATAACAATGATGACAATAACATTGATGACAATAATACATTTTATCGGAATTGCAAATTGGCTGGATATGATGGTTATCGGCTAAATTGATTTCTAAATTTAATAATGCTTTCAACGAAATCACCGGTGACGTAATTATCATGAATATTATATTATAAAAATGCCAAGTATTGATTTAATTAAAAAATAAGTTGTAAATTATTATGTGTGATGAGAAGACTTTTGAGTATAGGTTTATTTTTGGTCTTTACGATAAATGAGTCAAAGTGACATTCCGATCAAAATACTAGCCTTAAAAGACTTACATATATCTGTGAAGGACGTGCAAAAAATAATAAAAAATATTAAGTTGTCTTAATCGAAAATCATCGTGATAAGTGATTACGAGTGTAAATATACAAAATTCGTAAGTTCAATAGCAAGTAATCAACATCACCATCATTTTCTGGTCAAGCATGTAAAGTATAATTGAAGCTTTCTACCAATATAAATAATATGTGTCACATTAAAGTAGTTTTAAACGAAATATGCTGCAATGATATACGTCATTTTGCATCTGTTTAACAACATATATTTAATAACAACCTATGTACTATTAAAGTGAAGAATTACACGATTGTTTTACACGTCTTAGAATGCTTAATAAAAGCCGAAAACGAAACACATTCAAATATTATATATAAAAGTACATTTTAAAGATTTGAAAAAAACATTGAATATATTCTTTAAAAATAATTCTTTTACTCCAGGCACATCAAAGTTAAACAAATCATCTGATACCGTGTAAAAAAGACAAATACTGCATAAAACATGTTTTTTGGCAAGAATATTTCCTAAAGCGTATAACTAAAAATTTCTTAAAAATTCAATAAAGATAGGCATGTTTGATGTTTCATCGCTCAATTTTCAACACTCAATGGTAAATTAATATATTTTTTTATTTTAATTCGAATTCGATGTTCTGTAGTACTTGTTTATTATAACGGAAATTGAATAATCTCAACGTATTTATAATTTCAGGCATCTTAAAAGTGAGCAATATACTTAATTGGATGTGCTGATGAAGTGCGTAAATTTGAAAACAATGCAGCTTCATTGAGCTTCTATCATTGAAAATTATTCTGCATAACATGAAAACGGAAATTTCCAAAATTTCACCTATATATAATATTGTATTGCTGCCTTTCGACAACTTCCTGTAAATTGTTCGACAAAGTTTTTAGACTACGGGTAACTGACTCTGCCGAACAAGTATGCGATATAGAATATATGACTTAAAGCTTTCTTATGATTTGAATTTTGCCTAACTTTTTGTACCGTAATAGATTTTTCCAATTTACAAGTCTTTTAGCTTTGAATATTCTTTTACTTCACAGAAGGACAGAATTTAATAAAACCTTTCTGAAAAAAGTGGCTGACATGACAAAAAGTATTTTTTTGAAAGAATATATACGTATTTTTTCATTGACGACGGTAAATAATAAAAAAAAATTACACAATTCTCTAAAGCATATAATATTTTCTGTAAAATATTTGATTTCGATATATATATATATATATATATGTATTATATGTACAACACAAAGAAACCAAATGATTAAATGTAAGCCTGTAAGCTAATTGATACATGGTTGGCAACGTCTCATATAATCAATGAATACAAAAGGACGAATTTTATTTGTTTATTAGGGTAAAAATAGCAACGTATTTAGTACTACAGTTTTTATATTATTATTTAATAGGTATTTCGGCTTTCACTATCGTCAGGACTATGTTTAAACACAATTTTTTCTCAGCTATGCATACTGGCTTCGAAGAGATACACAATGCATCTTGTTATTCACTCTAACACCCTAGTTCATATTACAATTATAGTATTTTACATTGATTAAAAATGACTTTAGTGTTTCGAAGAACGATAAGCAATATGAAATTTTTCAAAGTTAATTAGGATAATTAAATCTTATATTTATTATTAATTACATATGTGGTTTCGGCAACGGTGATGAATTGAGATATTGTAAGTTGTAAGAAATATTGTTTTAAGTAAATTGTAGACATATTGTATTGTGATTGTAAGTTTAAACATAGTTCTGACGATGTCGAAAGCCAACATAGCTATTAACTAATATTATAAAAACTCGTAAAACCCATAAAGCAGCACTGTCAGAACATAGTAGGGTTAAATTATTTGTTTATGACGATGAGTCAACAATGATGATAATGTAAGCAATTATAAACAAATGTCTTCCATTTATTTTTTATTTCAAATTATCATTACATTATAGAAAAATGTTTGAACAGTGAATTGATTCACGAACTGGTTTCTTGAAACAACCCATAAGTTTTTAAGCAAAGCTTAGTCTAAAATAATTATCAACATTGTAATTAACAAGTTACAGACTAAAATCGTAAATATTATTGTAATTTAAAAAAGAATGTATCTAATATAAATTTTACATATCGAGATAAAAAAATATATTGAAAATACTAAGTTAATGTAGACATTATAATAATGGAAATAAATTTAGTCTTCTTCTTCTTTTTTGGCTCTACACTCCACAGTGAACCTTTGCCGCCTCAATAAATCTCCTCTCATCACGGACCTACTCCTTCCTACATCAGTCGCTGACCTCCAGCACTCGCATGTTAAGCGATATCCAAAAGTGTTAGTTGTTTAGCGGGTTGCTAAAATTTTGTATTAAAATATTCTAACGACAAAAATTGAAGGAAAATATGATATAAAAAAGAATTTAAATTAAACTGAGAAAATAATTTCCAAAATTGAGACATAAAAAAACGGAACCAAAACGGGGTGTTTTATGTTGCCGACAATAAAACTGTTGAAAATTCCTCACACATATATTTTAATTTGATAACGCAATAAAAAAACGAATTGCTTTTTTGTATGTACATTTGTTTTGAACTCTTGAAATATAAGAACATTTAATTTCCCTAAACATGTCGTAAATTATACGGGGAAAAAAACTGTTCTACCTTTTGGACGGTCATACTAAATATTTCATTAAAGCTCATTATTAGATTCGCACCCCTAAAAATAAATCACCCTTAAAACACAGTTTACAATAAATATTAAAAAATCGTAAATTACAAAGTTAATTTTACAAAGTATCTGGTAATATGTAGAGACATAATAAACAAATTGGATCTCTTTTAAGCCTTTTTTTTTCGTGGTCCCATAATACTTTGTTTTTTGGACGTAGTTGTTTTTATAATATGATTATTGTAAACTTTATAATATGTTACGGAACAGTTACACAATTAAACATTTCAATTAGGGTATCCTATCCCGGAACCTTTTTATAATCCCGGAATATCGGCATTGATTAATTTTCAATCCCGGGATCCCGGGATTGAGCACTCGTAAAATCGTGTGTAGTTTAAAGTTTTGGTGAGTCGTTTTTTTAAGCTTACTGAGGAATTTTAAAATCCTCAATTCGCTTTACTTTTTCTCCAGATTATCTACGAAACTCGTTTTTTTTTAGCTTACTGTGGAATTTGAAATCCTCAATTCGCTTTACTTTCTCTCCAGATTATCTACGAAACTCGTTTTTTTTTAGCTTACTGTGGAATTTAAAATCCTCGATTCACTATACTTTTTCCCCAGATTGTCTCCGAAACTCGTTTTTTAGCATCAATTTTCATCATTTTCCCGGGATTGGATGCCCTAACTTCAATAAGACTCGTAAAGATATACAAACAGAAATTTGTTTCCAATGGAAACGATTTCAAAATAAACGTACGACTGAAGACTTAATTGATGGAATATTTATATTTACAATCAGCCTAACGAACTGAATATTTTAATTTATTATATATAATAAGAGTAACCCTTTTCTAGACCCTTTTTGATAAAAAGGATCAAATTATCGGCTTAGTGTGCTCGATGAAATATAATATTGCTTTAGAATCATTGCTAATGAACCTGCCCTTGATAGGCTTTGAGTGTTTTGGTGGCATGTTTTGTACGTTTTATTTGTAATATTTTACTTAAAAATTAATATGTTTTCATATCTGGGCAGTATTTTTTATTTCACATAATAAACACACACGCTATTAGATCAAATTTCGTTTCAATAAAGCTTATTCTGAAATAAATACACACAAAAGTATCAATATAATTAATTGATCATTTTGATGGTTTCGACGGAAACAGCGGTAAAATAAACAAATTTGTTATTCCAATTGTCTATTTAAAAAGCATTATTGACATCATTAATAGAAAAATAACATTTTTAATAAGATAGGCGAATCAAAATTGGTGAATTTATTTCCATTATGATTTACCGTGGTTAATGTAAATAATTAATTTATAATTAATATAATTAATGTTTGTGTCTTACCACCTACCTGCGTCCAGTAGAAAAAGACTTAACCTGTCTTTTATTTTGTAATTTATAACTTAAGAATTATAATCAAATTTATTCGTAAACTTTGCGATGTATTATATGTCTGATGATGCTTCTTAAAAAAGCGACTTACGGGTCGAAATTTGTTACGTTGTGTAAAATATATTGAACTAAAAAACGGTGCACATTTTTAAATATTTTTTATAATAAAAAACAAAAATATACCGCGAAAACTGATATTGTATCAATTATTTAATGCTGTTTTTTCTTCTAAAAATATTGATTGGTTGTTTGTTCGTTAGCATATTTATTATTGGTGGTTAGAGTTAAATAACGTATAAATATTATTGAAAGAATATCTCATATTTTTATTTGTTTTCCAACCTTACCGCTCATATTCACGTAAAAAAACTACGTATATCAAACTATTTCAATCATACCGAGTTGTTTTATCATTTCAATATAAATAATTTTTTTATAATATATGAATAAGTGCTGTTTCAATTTATGTTATTAATTTACTTATTGATGTAATGAATAAATAATATATTTTTTTTATTTAAATGCTGAATGTCATTTTCTCATTTGAATCATTTTGTTTTTTTTAATCCGTTATACATTTTACCACTGAGTAACTGAGTGATATCGCTCTACTAATTTTAGTGGTTTAAAGATTGAATTTTTAAATGTATATTGTTTGTCATTAGCAAAAGTTTGTTTTTTTATCTTGATTTCTATGAAATTTCTACTTCTCTCTTGTCGTTTTAATGAGACCTTAAAAAACTACTATATAACACATCACCCTGCCAGTTATATGCTTTTATAACTGAATCATTGGATCAATTGGAGATAATTAGAGTTAAAGATTGAAACTCTTTTGTCTCTTTGATTTATTTCCATGTAAGTTTACCACCTTTGGTATAACTTAAAATATAGTCTTATTTGCCTATTATAACACTTTGTTGTCTGATTATGTTTACTATCCAACCAAAAATTCACATTCTTATTGAAACATTCCGTAATAGCATAGACAACTACCAACTTAATTTAAAAAAAATGCAGTCACTCAATCATTTAGACTCGTGAAAATCTTTTTCAAAGTAAATAGTAATGTTTTATCATTTAAATCTCAACTTGTCAATTTTTTGACTTGTTATATGATACTTTAAAACAGGTGATCTAAAATAGTTCACCTTAACAAAATGAAAGTGATAATTTTTTCATCAAAGACACTCCCTGAGTCAATAAGCCATGTTGGGAACATTGTATATTTGTATTAGACATTCTTGATTATCTTCTTTATAGCGCAATATCTCTCAAAATATAGACAATTGTGTAACTTATGGCCGATAAATTTAACGATCTATTGAGAATAGCAAACGCAGGGATCTGTTTTAATTATAGGTACATAATGAATGAACTTTGCTGCTTGTCTCCTCATTGCATATTATTCTATATGAGGACTTAAAGAATATATAATTTTATATTAGAAATCTTGAAAGCTTTTGCGCCAATCAAATTTCTTTATAAAGATTTCCCTTTACGCACTGCATCTGTCATGAAAAATTTACAATTCAAACGAGTTGTTTGTAGTCAGTCGCATTCGATATTCTGATAAAGAATTCAAAGTAAAACATGACTGTCGGCGCTTAAAGCAAAAAAACAAACATTAATCTTGATTTTCAATGTTTTCCACATCCAATTTTCTTGTCGATCGTTCAAAAACATTAAACAAACTACTTCAGCAGAATATATAAATAGATTATATATAAAAAATCAGTGTCGAGTCAGCCCGAGCAAAAATACCGGGAAATCGACGCTTTTTTCCAAGTTTTTGGTAAATTTGAATTGAACAACCCGAGACTTAATTTATTAAATACATATATAGTTTGAAAATTATCGTAACTTGGAAACCTCTGTTTATTTAAGATGGCAGTAAAAATGAATGAAAATTTAAAAATCTACCATTTATTTAATATCATAAAATATGACCATTTTACGTACGTTTGACATATGTAAGTTTTTTAAGAATAACATTAAAATTACTGACCCAACGTTTTATTTTTTGAAGAAAATGTTTGAGTCAACCAATGCATTTTTTAAAATCCAATTTCGTCATACTTTTTGCTATATTAAACTGAAAAATTAAGTTTGCACGAGTTTTGACATACCGACAGAGTTCATGCATAAAGTCTTGGAAGTGAAAATTTCCCGATACAGAACAATTTTATTTTTCGTATCCCGGGACATGAAAAAAGTCTATACTTCAGAAACCCTAGTTCTTACACTACCAACTGTACTTTGTGTACAGCTGTTATTACACAGCCGCCTTCCATGTTTTATTAATTTTATTTCCACAGTGATTTGTTCATCATAACCCCAGGGGGCCACAGAAAGTTCCATTGAAGAAACATAGAAAAAATAATGTTAGGGTAGCCAAAACACAGTTTTGTGAGGCCAAGGGTAAACATTCATAAACTCCCAGGCTTAAAAGTCAGGCTGCAACAAAATATTTAAATGTTTTGAAAAAAAAGGTCTCGTATCTTTTCGTTTTGGGAAATTTCGAAATTCCTGGATATTTGAAATTGGACAATGTTGAAAATATGCCATAAAGTATTGTGCTTAAAAAAAGGAAAAATGTCCACAAACAAATTATGACTTACTCAGTCGCTTATATCAAAAACCATTTTTAACTTAGTAACTCTACTTTCGTTTTATAAAAGTATGACAAAGTTACGACATGACTGTAAGTCAATAACTGTTCATCACATTTTCAAGATAAGCTAAGGTAAAGAAAGTTCAAAATGTCACAGGTAACAAAGTCATACGAAATAAAAATTAAAGTGTCGAGTATTTGACCACAAAAAAGTAACAATTTTTTTGTTCAAATATTCTCATGAAAAAGGAACATTTAGTTATGAAAATATATTATATTGACATCATATCTTATGACACAATTAATTTGAAAGTATTGAGAAACCTAATGGCTTAAAAGATTCATTGTCGTATTGGCTTAATTTATCAACATTTCATCTGCAAATTTTAATACAATAATGATAATAATACTGAGCCTATTATAGGCAGTGTTTCAGAAAAAAAATTAGATGGATTGATTTATTCTACACGTTTTAAAGTATTGTAAAAGTGAAGTAACCTCAGTCAATACACATTTGATAGTATCATCTCAGTAGTATAAAAATACGCAATCCACCAAAACACCAAATAAATACGTGATTGTAAATTTCAATAGGAAAGTTTTACCACTGTAATGCTTGGCTCACTTCACTTCTTCAGGGCTCATATGTTTTATAACTATAAAGTCACCAAGAAAAAAACATACCATTTTACTAGTTTGCTCATTTCACCTCTCGAGGGCCCATATTATACATTTACTAAAGACATAAATTTATATTTTCTAACTATAAAACAAAAGAAAACTTTTAAATATTTCGTTAACAAATTTTCTCATCATTTTAATGTCTAAAGAAATTAAAAAATACAATACATATACTTACTATTGAAGTTATCAATATAAAATATTGCAATTTTAATAATGTCAACGGAAAAATGATTCGTGTGTTTTTAATAAACATATCATTAATGGTATAACGGGTAATTTCCCCTGAGAAACCATTGTTGTTTGTATTTCATTTGATTCAACTATTTATGTGTTCTCGAAGGAAATAGATAAAATTAATAACGTACATTTTTTCTTTCGATGTAGATTTAAAGTACAAATGTTAATATAAACGCGAGAAAAAAGAGTAAAGTTTTTCCTTCACTTTTCTAGCTCCGTCCACCTAACTTTTTATTTAATGAAATGTAGGATAAAGCAAACGAAAGAAACATCGTTTAATTTGATGATATATCAAAAGTCCATATGTTTCATTTGTAGTGGATATGTCTTTAAATTTTCTAACGGAAAAATAGCTGAATGCTATAGCTATTTGGTAATTACATGCCATTTGTTTTTCCAAAGTTTTCATACAATGTTATTGCAAAGCATTGTTCAGTTTACGAATCTGAAGTCTAAAACGTTTTGATAAGTTTTGAACAATGGTATTCTGATTCTGAAATAATTACTCGAGCACTAATTAGACACATTTCAAAGATGCCTTTGTTTACGAACCATCAAAATGACATGTAATTTGGAATGATTGTTGAATTGTATTGAAATACACGTTGAATAAGTTTATGAATACTTGCAATTAAAGTCTTTCAAAGAGTCGACACAGATGTAAAGTATTGCATATATTGAGCAATAGAAAGACATTATATTAAGAACAATACAATAAACCTCTGTATTTATTTACACTTTTATTTACCAAGATCAGTAACGTTAATAACGTTAGCAAATAACGTCAGCTTAGAGCAGTGGTTCTAAACGGGGGCGGTACCACCCCCAGGTGGGTGTTTAAAGGTCTGAGGAGGCGTTTATAATTTTTAAAAATTTGGGGGAGCTGTTATTAAAATATTAATATGACTTACATGGCAATAAATGGCATTTTGGTGGGGCGGTAGATAATTTATTTCTGCTAAAAGAGGCGATTATTTCGAATGGTTAAGAAACACTAGTTTAGAGTCACTTGTTCATAATTTCTAATGTAATTTTCAAAGTCATGCCAATTGTTTATGACACCTTTTTATTTCAATTTGTTTTGTATAAATTACCACAGTTAAATTCTATTTCTTATTAGTTGAAATTGTTCGCCATGAGCGAAACCGGTTCTGATCTCGGTAAATAAAGTAAAGTGGAAATAAGTAAAAAGGAACATTGTGTTTTTCTTAGTATAAAGGTCAAGAAATTAAACGATTTTTTTCATGCTATCTTTGGCCCCCAAAAAAGCTGCAGAATAATGAGCTTTTAACAATTTAATTATTGCAGTTTAAAAAAATATCGAAAATGTTTCCTCAGCCACATTCTGTGGTAAATCAACCATACGATCAATTTTAAGAGAAAGCAAGGATACTATGCTATCCATATAATGTTTTTAACATTCCAAACATCTCAATGTGGTTGAGATCAAATCCGTGTGACTGATTGTGCCTATATGAGTACGGGCTGCGACAAACAGTTCTGGTCGTTTTGTGCAGTTTGTTCATGTCAGAACCGTCCCTAGAAGGATTGGGTGTTCCAAGAATGTTCAAGGCTGAAAGCTTGCGATTTATTGAGTTTTCTCAGGTTTAACGAAGGTTGAACAGCTACAGAAGAATACATATCCGAAATTTAATATCAACTTCTGAATAACTTTTCCTAACGTTATAATTAGAATATATGACTGAAATAAACGATTTAGATTGCAATCCAGATATTTATAATACGCAATCTCTGCGTGTAAATTGTCATTAAAAATTTTCAATTTATTTAAAATCGTTTTTCTCGATCCACGCAAACCGATGAAACTTTATTTTTATTCGAAATCATTCTGGGAAAAGTATAAACTCCCGCAAGTGGCCTTTTTCATTCTCGACATAAATTTTTAAATGCCTTTATGTAGATTACTTTCATTATATTATAAGCAGTCGTAAAAACTTGTTTAGATTTACTTTGTTCATAAAACCCAATTGGAATTTCAATTATGTACGGTAAAAATTTGCGACATAAACTATCGTAGTAACTGCCAGTGATTCAATGCACCCGTTTAATCCATGAAAGTGTAAAAGTTTCACCCAGAAAAAGTGTTATTATGGAATATTTTTTTGTGAAATTAATAAACAACAAATTCATTTTGATATCTATTTCGCAACCATTTTTACTTGCAATAAGCATTTTTTTGGGTTCGTGGCGTACTGCTCAACGTCGTTGAGTTATGTTATGAATCTCGCAAGCTCAAATCCCAGTACAAACAAATTTTTTTCAATCGATTAATTTATATCTGTTCTAAGGTATTGGTGTTTGTAATGTCTCCATTTATCTTCCTACACTTTTAATCCTTAACTCTTGCGGCTCGGATACTAGAAAAATACTTGTCAGCCGATGAGGGTCTCTTTTGACCCCAGTGTTTTCCTCATTATTGGCCTTATTCTTATGAATTTCAAAAAAATAAATAATCCAAGGGCTTTAAAATATCTCTTTGCATCATTCCTCATACATTTTTTTATAAAAATCTGTGGTTTTTTAATAAATAATCATATTTTAAGTTGCGCGTAAAAAAGACGTCATCCCAGCACACATGTGAATTTACAACTGACGAATGTTCTCAGCGTTCTCAGTTATCTTATTAACAATCGTTATCGCGGGCGCTTATCACCTGATAAGCGTTATCGCGTATTTATATAAACTACAAAAGGTCCAAAAAACTATGATATAAGAATACCTTAATTATAAACATTGTATCACCCATATTAAAATAGATATTTAAGAAAATGTTGGTATTGGGGTCGCATTTCTTGAGCTTAGAAACGGAAAAGTTAAATAAACTAAAATTAAAAATTACATAATGATTGAGAGCAGACATTGACTTAAATGGATTTTTTTACAATGAATATTTAAATATGAGCGAATGCACATAGTAGATCAGTACTTAAATTATTGTATGTATTTTTCAAGAAGCATGCTTAAATAAGTAAGGCATAATTATTTAAGCAAGCACACAAATAAGTATAGTTGGTAGTTTTCGTTTTTCCTTATTGGAACGAAGTATTAAAAATAATATAATGTGTGTAAAAAATAAAATCTGGCATTTTCGTACTCGAAAAAAAGCTCAGTAATCGTTTATTCTCTTAAAAGATAAAATCTAGTAATTTTGGTGAAAGAAATTTATTAAATGTAATAATCCGTTTACAATTTTTAGTTCCATGAAAATATCAAAAGCTAAGAAACTTTATTTGAAACGATGATGATACGATACTTTTGAAACAATAATAATAAGCAAAAAGTTATTTTGAATAGCTGAATGTTTTCGCAAAGTCCAACAAAATTTTATCTTCTACTTATGAAAGTTGCTAGAGTTTAAATAACAGAAAACATTATATTAACTTTGTATAATAACAATTTTGTTGCTAAGGAAGTGTTATGACAACATTCGTTTCAAGGATTTGATTTAAGAAGTTAAACAAAGGAGGTTCTGTAATGATTATTTACCGGAAGATAAGCTCTGATATATTTTAGAACAGATTTGTACGGAACATATTTTGTTCCGGACTTTAAATAATAGGATAACGTCGCGCTTAAACAAGTTTGTAAAAGTTGTTGAAAACTTACAGCCATAAATGTCGTTAACGATCCCCTTTACCGCTTGTTCACTTGTGACCTATACGTTGGTAGCTTTTGTTAAAAAAGGATCTTTTAACCGTCGTTTTTCTGGAGCTTTTTAAATAGGTAATTTAATATGCATGAAACCAATTTACTTTTAACAGTAATGAGTTCTACTCTAGTTATCAGTCATATTTTTTGATACTTTTGAGATACGGAACATTTTTATAAATATAATGTACTTTGTATAATATATTATCGTGGCGCAGCGGTCATCGTTGTTGGCCTCCGTGACGGAACTCACGGATTCAAGTCCAAGAACGAACATTATTTTTCAATCGATTAATGTTCGAAAGCATGGGTATTTGTGATGTCTCAAAAAATTGTCTTAATCTTCCAATCTAAAAAATAATAAGGCATAGCAAGAGTAACGACTAGTACTGTCCAAGTCCAATTATTCTATACCATAAACTATTTAAAAAACAGAGGTTGAGTAACTGAGTAACACACAATTCTCTCACAAGAAACCTTTATTAAGAAGCTATATCGTCAATGCGCTTTTAAAATCCGAAATCATGTTTTTTTTAAAAATATTCCATTAGTCTCAAAACATGTAAAAATGGCTATTCTCAACAAAATCAACATACTTGTAAAGCAATTAGAACTAGATCACCTTTATTATAATCGTTTTTTTTTCATTGAGGGGTGCGTTGAATTATTATATTTTTTTAATGCAACAATCTGATTTAGTGAAAATATGCATGACGATTTGATTCGCATTGAGAGCGGACATGGAGTCAAAAAATAAATAAATAAATTAACCATTTATTTTGCTATTACTTTATTTATAAATTGTTACATATTTTTTTTATGAATAACCAAATATCATTTTATATAAATTCATCAGGTGATGATGATGCTACCAATTTAAATCAAACCTGATTTGTAATAAAAAATGTAGAACTAGTACATAACAATATTTAATAAATTAATATTAAAAGGTCTTTCCACCAAAAATTGACAGTGAATAAATACCTTAAAAGTAATATAATACATTTTTCGTAAACGACACCACGCCAACGCCTCTGTAGTCTAAAACATTATATTATAAATATATTATGTTTCGGGATACTTGGTATTATATGTTTAGAGGTCAAAAGTAGACAATTTCCGGTCGGGTCGAAATTTGTAATGGATACCGTAATATAAATGGAACAACAGCATGACAGAAAATATTTTCCAACTTTCACAATTTTATAATAAAAGCTCAGTTTCATTGGCATTTTTAAATGAACTAAGAAAAAGAAAACCGTGTTTTGTACTTATTTTAAAAAATAATTATTTTTGCGGACATTAAATGCTTGAAGTAAACAGTAGATATAAAATAATAATTTAAATATCAATCAAATTTAAACCATGTCTTTATCATGTTAAAAAGATTGTTTTACTAACGAAATGAAATAATATAAATATATATCGGTTCATTAATCACGATCTACGAATGCCATTATAAACAAAATATAATGATGAAAAAATACAATGATAGCTTTCACTGTTATTTTAAACGATAGCTAACACAAGGCGAGCATCATCTTTCAGAGATACTTAGAAAAATATGTATATACATATCGACTGTGGAAAGGAAAAAGGACGTAACCCTCAATTTTCCAAAACAGCTTTTTTTCGATAATCACAATTTATACAACTTGACACACATTCTATCAAAAGGATGGATGGAAGCTGAAAGTGCCGAATTAGTATCTAAATTTAGGTTTTTGGTTCGAAAAAGATGACCTTGTAAAAAAATAAAGCCAAGAAAAATCATTGAAATAAAGGTTTTTCCGAGACAATTTCTTTAATTAATATTAGATCAAGTCAATTAAACACCAGTTTAGAAGTATCCGTGCACTTCAAGGTTGTGTATAATTCATAATTTGCATATGTCACAAAATCATCAAAACACGTTTTACGCGCCTCCTGTAAAATTTGATATGTGTGGGTTACGTCCTTTTTCCTTTCCACAGTCGATATAATACTAATAATGCAAAAGTATCACAAAACACTGTAATTGATATATAAATATAATAATCTTTTTTAATTTGATAGATAACACAATTTTTGAAATTTTCCTACTGTTGCATGGGCGTAGCGAATTATATATATGAAGACTTTGGAAACAAAGACAGCAGTCTCCATGTTTTGTAGAAAATGTGTTAAAAATATATAATCGCAATTAGATGGCAATTCCGATTATGGAAGTAAATTACATTTTGAAAAAAATAAGTCTAACATCTACATTTTTGAAGAATTAAAATTGAGTTTTAAACAAAAGCGGTAGTCTACATAGTTCTGAGTGTCCTGACAATTAAACGAATTTCACTAAACAATTAAGGTTATATTAAAATAACACTTATAAGAATTTAAATCGTTAAAATTATGTAAATTTACACAAGTTTTAACACTACCGACCAGGGTATCGCCTTTCGGCATCGTCATACGTTAAAGTGCACAGATGGATTTGGACAAACGTTTAGTAAATAAGTATATCGTATTTATAAAAAAAATCAATGTATCACTAAGTTAAAAGTCATTGATTTATTTTACCAATGATTTGATTTTAATGACGTTGAATTAGCTGAGGAAATATTTACTCAAAAAAATAGTCTTTGTAGCTTTTTCTGACTAACTGGTGTGAATGTATAATACATACTTTGAACGATTCAAATTTAATATAAAAAAATCCACCAAGCATTTTCAATCGATATTTTAATATTATAAGAATACTTAAAATTGCTTTTTTAACCCTCTCCTTACTTTGCAAAAAAAGCACGCGCTCCTGAGCTGTGTATCCGTTACACATCAGGAAAACGGGAGTGAATCATGACATAATTATAACACTACTACAATATTTATATTATTGCATTACTCAATGCGTAAATGTTTAAGGGAGGAATACCTGACTTTTAGGCCGAGTATTTATTATATATACAGAGACATGTAAATGATTAGAAGGTATGTATACTATTTGCACTTCTTAGTTAAGAAAGGGTTAAGACATACCTATTATCTATGAAAGAAAAAACAACGCTATGGTTCTTTTTAGGGTGGTCACTGTCAATACTTGGTGGAAAGGCATTATATTAAGAAAATACACAATATTCCTTTGTACTCCACTTTATTTATTAAGGTAAGGAACGGTTTCGCTCATGGCGAGCATTGTCAACTGAGCTGTTATAATTGATTTTTAAACATTTTAGTATTATGCAAACTGCCGCCTTTGTTTCCCGAATGCTTATATATATAAATACATTTTCACTTGATCGAAAATAAATGATATATAATTAGAAATATAATAAGTCAAAATACAAAAATAAACACTCATCGTTAACGGCTACAAAAATATTTCTCATCAAAATTTCCATACGAAAAAAAAACAGATGGTGTATCCTTTTTTTGTTTACCGAAAAATATCCCGAAACAATACCCATCTTCAGTTGGTTACACTAATTGAGCCAATTATTAAGTTTACTAATACCATGAAAATGTCCGAGAAAAATAATTTACGAGATGAAAAAAAAATAGGGGATCAACATTGAATGTCCGATGTTAATGATTAATGAGAAGTTAGTTTCTTCTGCGGGATCAGTTTCACATATTTCAGTATTAATTTAGCGTACCGAAAACATAAATATACCTATATGACCGCATCATTGTCCGGTAAGAATTTGATTTATAGCAGTGATTTCCGTAGGCTTGGTAAAACAACACATCCCTTAATACTATTGATTGCTGTGAACATTAATTTAAGATAATGTGTGAATGTACATAATTTGAACGATACATTAATGTTAAAATTGTTGGCAAAGAATTTAAATCAGAATCGTTTTGTATGCAATCATTAATTATATTCTCCTATCGGGCATCCAGATCTAGTTTCTTCTTCAGAAAATTTTACTTCAAGAAATTTGCTACTTCTTTTGGAGAAAAAGTTTACCTTCCCTGTCCCTCACCATTCAATCCTTAATCACACCTGTCTCAAAATTAAAAGTTGTTTATTAGTCCCATTAACTATCATTCTTGCTTATTATTATTTAATTGTTTTTACTTGTAATTATACCAATTCTTTGTATTTAATTAACCTTTATTAATATCTATATATTTGTAATTATTATTTATGGTTGCCTTTCAAATTGTACCTCAATAAAATGTATCTTAACTGTATCATTGAGGAGATATCATCTTCGGTGTGATGCAGAAAAGAAAAGAAAAAAGTTTATCGAATAAAAAAAAAAAAAATCATTAATTATATTCAAATAACATACATTATTCCCAAGAATTTTTGTGTTTCTTAATGTGAAACATATGAAGATTTTATTATTTACTAGCCCCGGCAAGCGTTGCAATGGCTCAAAGAAGAAAGAAAGTGATTGTGTTTTAATTGTGTTTATTGAATTGCATGTTTTCTTTTTCTTTCTGTTTAACGGTTGCGAAAGTCGTCAAGAAACAGAGGAGTTTTTACAAACCTCGTACTCTTCGATCTAAATTTATATTGATTTATTAAATTTTATCCTACCATTAATATTGTAATGAAAGTTAAACGCTGTACAACAATTCTCTACGGCCTACGGCGTAGAGTAACAGCATTTTTCTATTACGGTAAAAACAAAAGTTTAATGAATTAAAAAAATTAATATTATAAATTTGCAACGTCTCACACAAAAAATGCATTTGAAATTTTGTTCTTCTTGGTAGAATGCTCTGCTAACCTATTAAAAAAATTATATCAGGTTGATAAATGAAAACAGTTCTACACCAACAAATAAATTGAGTAACTTATTTTTTTAAAATAAAATGCTTTTTCGATGGTATTTGTCACGTAAATAAGTGTCAGTGAGTTTTATTTCTTTCCAATATTTTCTCAAACGAAGTGTAAAAATAGTGCGAGTGCATTTCCTAACTGTAACCTTCTATCTTTGTTCTTTGTGAATAGAAAAGCTTAACGGCTGAGTGCTTTATTTCATGATTCCACATTCTGTAGCCACACTTGCTTCCAATGTGAAGCACGTGAATTTCAAATATAGCTTTCTCTCAACATAAACAAATATCTAAATATAATTAAACATTTTTTAAGCGATTGAAGATACAATAGTTGAAATTCGAACGTAAAAATTAATCACTTTCGTTTTGCTTTGTTTTTATGATTAAATGAGTAGAAGAGAAGTGAGACATCACAAACGTGTGATGATGTGCTCTTGGCCATAAGTCAAGAAAATTTTTCTTTGACATAATTCAGGCGTCATGATTTTTACCATATATACTTTTTTATTTATTCCAGTAGTGAATTTTAATAAATAATATTCAAATAATGCTTTTACTATCAAAAGATACCAAGTTAAAGGCATCTTAATAGCAGTTAAGTCATTGAGAGTCAATAATATCGCAGAATTCAAATCGCCGGACTTAATATCATTCAATATTTTGTACGTAATGAAACACTCAACGATTAATAAATTGACGTTTTTTGTTAGGGGTTTCTGTAGTAATTAAATTTAATTCACATTTAAATTTTGTTTAAATGAAGCCAATCAAACATTTGGACCCCCTGAAAAATAAATTGAAACAAGCTTTGCTTTATGGCGGCAGTTTGATAATGAATGCTTATACCATCAATCAACGATATATATGCTGCATATGTGGAAATGATTCTGTTTTCTAAAGTATTTTTTTTTATTTTCTCATTTTGTTATATTCTCGAGTAAATTGTTCTGTCATAGAAAAAGATAAGCACTATCAAAAAGTATAAAAAAACAGCGAAAAAAACTACAATCTCACTATCTCTACTTCGTATTCAACCCGTTACTTCAGCTTCAGTTCTAATTAAAATTTCACGCTTAGTGAAAATTCAACAGAGCCTCAACTCGCTCGGGGAGTCCTTAAAAATATGAAGTGAAAATGTAACGGATATAAATTTAATATTTTTATGACGTAGTACGGGCACGTAGATTACATTTATCAAGTAAAATTCTTCAAAGGGTAATTTTTTCACCAGATAAAGTTGTGGTATATGCTATATGTTGATTGAAGTATATTTTTTCTTACATAATTGCTTTATAATTTTTAATAATTACAAAATGCAACAATAGAATAAGTCGGAGTACATGTTAGTCTTCAGTTTGAAACGGTGTTTAACGTTAATATATTTGTTAATATATTTTGCAAGTAGTCGGTTTGAAAAAAATTACATTTATTAAATTTGCAATAACATAAATTATCTACAAATTATTAAGCAAGCAGTTCAATTATTAAGAAAAAAATTAACATCAAAATTTGTACAGATTGACACGTGAATTTACATTATTAAAAAATACCTGGCATACATTTACACCACAAAGAATGTTATAAATTAAACAGCACGAGATTAAGCACTCCGTACAATAATGAATCTCTGATGACGATAAAATGCATCAGATATTCACTTCTGAACGGAAAAAAAGAGTAGTGCCATCCGTTGAATTGCGTTACCTGCAACGAATTAAAATTAAGATTAAAATAAAAATTGAAACACTCAAAAAAGGCAGCAAAATAAGACAAAATATTCTGCACGACGTTATGGCTTCCCAAAGGAACGTTCTTCCACCTCAACGACCAAATAAAAAAAAGACAAAATTACATTCTAAATTCGTGTTGTCACTGTCACTCCAAGAAAATCATTAAAGCAATCGAATGCTCTGGTTTGGAAGTAAAGTCATTCCAGTATATTCTGACCGTCACTCAATCAAGTATACTTCAATGTTTCTCGTTAATTTCAAATTCAAAATGAATGAATTAAATTTAGTAATTTATTTTACTACCAGTTGGACTCGTAAAAAGGGCTCGAGGGCGTTTGGGGAATTTTTCAAAACTGGGGTGTAATAAGAGATACATTAAAATACAGTTTCAAAAATAGACAAAGCGAAAGCTGAAGGAATTACAAAGCTCATCGCTGAATACAACATATGCCTATCTAGAGAATGCATTGATTATCAAAACACTGTTTTCCATAAGCATCAAATATGATCGATTCATAAAACAAATTTAAAAAAACCAACACACAAACTGAAATAATTGAGGGCATGTTAATGTATATTTATATATCCTTTCAAACATAAGGATTGTTGAATCTATCACGTAGAAGATGAAAATAATTTAAACCGAAAATTTATGTTCGTACCGTAGTTTTTTGGTTGTACTAAAAAGTAAGAATTGCTAAATTAATTCTTAAGTAATAAAATATATTTACGAACGTAAATAGAACAAGTATTGTTTTCGAAATATAACAAAAAAGAGCAAATTATTTTTTATTCCCCTTATCTAATTAATGCTATAAAAATATGAGTTAATACATGGCTAAGTTTTATAACTTTAAACGATGCTTAGTAAACAGTTTTAGTTGGGAAATAAATACAATTTGCCAGGGAGAAAAAAACATGAAAATGTAACAAATAAAGTTTAATGTATTCATGTCTGTTTTAAAATAGCTTAATTTATATGTTTTATTTAAAAATCATGTAGGTGTGCTATATTATTGTTGAAATACCTTCCATTGTTATGGAAATGAAAATAATAAAACGTGATGTATAAAGATAATAAAGATTGTTTGTCGTTCATTGTTTTAAAAGTTTTTAATTTGAATCAGTGACTTGTTTACAGGGTATTAAGGTGTATATCAAAGGTTGTCTTATAACTTTGGAGTGAGATTACTATTTCATTCAAAGAAAAATAATAAAGCACGTCATGATAAATCTTACAGCTTATTAAAATCCAACAAAGAAAACAAGATTTAATTTGATAGAAACAAAGCTTTCAGAAAAGAAATCTTAGAAATATTTGAAACCTTACCTACCTAAATAACTACGTAATGTTTTCGGATTTTAAATATTCAAAAAGAATGTTTATTTTCAACAACCAAGGTAGATAAAATGGGATAATATGTTTATTAATATAACATTTATGTTTATATTTAAATACATATATTCTTGTCTTAATAAGTATAACATGATCCATAAAAAGGTGAAGTGAGACAAGTATTAAAATGGTAAAACTTTTCATTTGAACTTTTAAGTACAATCACGACTTCACTTGGTGTTTTGGTGGATTGCATTTTTTAATTTTAGGGAGATATTACTATTGCAGTGTGTATTTACTGAGCTCAATTCACTTTTGCGATACATTACAACATGTAAACTATTATAACGCATCCATTTCAATTTTTCCTAACATACCACATGGCTCATTTCACCTCACATGGGGTCAAATAATCAAAGTACAAGTAGTAGCACAAAAGATGTTCTATGAATAATTTAAATTTACTATTAATTACAAGTATATCGTCACCTCTTTGGAAACAATTGGTAACTAAGAAAATTGACAAGAATGTATTAAGTATACAAAAAGATTTGCCAAACAGTTTGCCCAAAAAGGCATTAATTTTAAAAAGCAATTATTTATAATGCTGATTCAAAGGCAGGCATTTTTCCGTGACAGTAAATTAAGCTTTTATTTGTGTTAAATCGACATTAATGCGTATATATTTTGATATTGTAATTATCTATGTAACATAAAATATTGATGCTTTGTCATTAAAACTGAAATTTTTCATTTGCTATATACTATTTTTTAAATAATTTGATTAGAATGCCAAAAAATTTAGCTTCAGAGGTGGTTCAAATCAAATATAGCAATTCATGAGAGTTAAGCAAAATTATTAAATTTAGAATAAAAAACCCTGAACTCAAATAATAAAACGAAAAAAAATATGGAAAGGTTAATGTCAAAGCAATTAAGTAATAAACTATCCACTAGAAAATCATTTTAAATTGCGTTAGACAGGCAAAAGACAAATAAAATACAATCTATTATTATCATTTCTAGCTATACTACATATATGAGGAAAAAACATTCAAAAAGTGATTTGTCACACAAAAATACAGAGCTTGGGAAATGACGATTTGAGTGTTGGAGATATCTCGGTTTGTTTGAATGTGCCAACTTTATGATTTAATTTTTATAGGAAAAAACTTTTTTTGAACACTAATTGTGACTTATATTCATGGATTTTACTATGAAATATCACCACTGATATTAAACAGTATATTTCAAATTTGTGATAAATTAATTTTTGAATGTTTGCTCCTCATATGTACATATTGTGATCAGTTTCTTTATCAAGTATTTTTTGATTAAAAAAAAGTATTTTTCTGGTATAAAAGTCAAAGTGATCCTATAATAACGGAGCCGAGCGGAAAACTATTTCAATAATTTGGTCACGGGTTGATGTTCCTCAAAACCAGCAACGGAAATATTCGTTATGTATTGATTTTCAACCGATTTATGGAATTATCTACAGATGTATGAACGTCTGTGAAGTTTTAATGCAATTAGCTCTTGCAGTACGAGGCGTAAAGCGATTAAGTAACTTCTAATACTTTCCAAACAAAAATTTACTTCCATACCTCCAAAGACTAAAAAAGCTTGAGTAAATCAGTTCTCGTTAAAAATTCTGTTGAGAATATGTCTTCCAATCACAGTATCTGGAATTCCATTCAGTTTGTCGATGACACAATTCAAGAATTGTCTTAGTACTAAAATCTGGATTTGCTGTGATTAATGTAATATGTAAATAAAAATAATTATCAGTTTACTACCATACTCAATAAGTATATAAGAAAGTTTCATCTAGTGTACCTCTCTTACTTCTCTTAAAAGGGAAAAATCCCAATCTGATTGATTGCAGCTCATTAGTATCATTATTTGTTTGCTTTATTTCGATTCTATCACCCCCTCCTTGCTTCCCTTAAAAGGAAAAAAAACCCAAACTCCATTTTGTAATTTCATAATTTAAAAATTTTAGAATCAATATTGCTTCATTACTTAAGCAAACTTTGCGATAGGAAGTCTGAAGATGCCTCTGAAAAAGGCAAAACATGTGTCACAGTTAGTAACACAATACGTGGAATAATCAAAGTTATTTTAAATTTTCTAGGACCTTAGTTTGATTATATATATTTTTAAAATTTATGTTCGCTCCCAATGTAGAGAATATAGCCTCCTAATGAAGGAATCTCAACAGAAGTTTTTCTACGTGAACTGATTGTTACTCAGTTGCTAAACCTCTCTTTTTTCATCGGGTAGGAATAGATATGATAGGGTTAGGACAGAACTTCCCACCAGCTGCCCGCTGTGGTCTAATTGGTTAGAGCTTGCTCTAGCGACCAGACGGGTCTGGGTTCAATTCCCGGTAAAGTCAATGTCAGATTTAGGTTTTTTCAATTTAAATTTGAGACTTAAGACATGAGTGTTTGTGATGTCAATTTATCTCGAGTTGATCTCGAGTGACTTATATTAATAAATTATCATCGAGTCTCTCTCGTATGATATTTCATCTTTAAAATATTTGGCGAATTAGCATTTTTGTAATGCCAAATATATTTAAAAAAAATATATTAATATAAAAACATGAACTAGAGATTGACTAATCACTTTTAATACTTCCCTTATTTAAGGATTTGGATGGTGTGAAAGAATTTGAGACATCACAAACATCAATGCCTTCGAATAAGTGCTGTTCTTAATGGAATTTAAACTCTGTGCCATGAACCCGGTATTGAAATCTAAATATTTTTACCGTCTAAAAATACGTAATTGGCTTAAAATATCCCATGTAAACAAAATAATTTCACTTTTAGGTATCATTGCATTAAAATTTTGTTTATATTTTAAAAGTATATTCTATTGATATTAATATCCAGCCTCTCAGCTGAGTTAAAGTAGTATAAAAATATTTACATATCAGCAAACAATTATCATGATATTCTCCGTTAATGAATGGGCCGGCCCCTAAAACAAAGAAAAAACTTTTCAAATGTATATATATTTATATATAAAAAAAATAGCATTGAATTCGTGTTTATATGATAGATTACAGGTATTTTGTTAGTAAAAAGTAATTGAGCGAAGCGGAAAAGCCACAAAAATTCACAATTTGTATAATTAGGCCCTTATCTCAATCATGATTTACATGATTGAAATAAGGGCCTAATTATTATTTTAAAAGTATATTCTATTGATATTAATATCCAGCCTCTCAGCTGAGTTAAAGTAGTATAAAAATATTTACATATCAGCAAACAATTATCATGATATTCTCCGTTAATGAATGGGCCGGCCCCTAAAACAAAGAAAAAACTTTTCAAATGTATATATATTTATATATAAAAAAAATAGCATTGAATTCGTGTTTATATGATAGATTACAGGTATTTTGTTAGTAAAAAGTAATTGAGCGAAGCGGAAAAGCCACAAAAATTCACAATTTGTATAATTAGGCCCTTATTTCAATCATGTAAATGAAGCTTCGTTCGTCTCTCGCCAGGATTTATGGCTCGAACTTTCCGACTATGAAACGATGGAACTAATGATTTATTATTTCTGCAAATGAAAAAGCTTTTATTCTCTTTGACCATAAAGCTCTTTTTAAAAAATTAATTTACGTGGAATTTTCAGGAAACTGCTGTGTAAATGACGAACGTTCAGCGATGTAGTAATTTGTTTTAATTATTTTCGAATTTTTATTTGTAAATCCTTGACTATGTGCCAGTTTGCGTGACACATTATAATCTATGACAGATATTCAAGAGAAATATTTATTTTGAGCTGTCACTTTCATTAATGAATTGCAAAAAATATAAACATTTTTCAGTAGAGTATATTTTATACAATCCGAATGGAGATCAATCAGTGCCACAACAATAAAATTATTATTTTCACAGATTTACGTTTTCAATTTGAAACACTGAAACTTGAAATAACATGAATTTTACATATAGTTGATTATAAAGAAGGCTTGAGTTACTGGTTAATTTATAAAAATAGCCATTCTGTTGAGATACTTTCATTACATATGACATGCTTCACATAGGGATTGAAATAAGCATTGTAATCGTTACTGGTGTTATTTGCCATCCATTACATTGAGTATCTATGTTATTAGATCTAACGTATTTGCTTATATCATGTTCTGCATTTTTGTCCTTTTATAATTGAAAAAAAAATCTTCAATTTGATACACCTAAGATGACCTGCCGACTAGGGCATCCAATCCGGTATCTCGTTCAATTTTCTGATCCTGAAATCCCGGGACTGACATGGTCGCGATCCCGGGGTTTCGGGATTGAGAAATTTTGAGCAAATCCCGAAAATTGATGGGACTTTGGAATTGGAAGAGCTAAAAAACGAGTTTCGGAGACAATCTAAGGAAAAAGTATAACAAATCGAGAATTTAAAATTCTTCGGTGAGCTAAAAAAAAAACGACAAATTATACACGATTTTACGTTGAATGCCCAATCCCGGGATTAGAAAAAGGCTCCGGGATTGGATACCCTACTGCCGACCAATTATTTAAGTATTGAATCAGAACGATAATTTTCATCTGCAATTCTGCATATATCGAAAAAAAGTTCAATCTTGAAGATGTATAAATATAATCAGTGTATTTAAAGTATGTATACACAGAAACACGTAGTTACAATACGAAGTTATTATTAATAACTTTCCACCAAATGAACCAAAATTTACGCGGCATATAATTAATTATATATAATCACTCATTTTCATAACTCAGTAAAAAAATATAGCACACACATGTATGTATTAACTAGCTGGCCCGACGAACTTCGTACCGCCTCAGAATCAATAAATGTTTTGTCAATTTTGGCTAAATTAAATTCAGTTTAAATAAATACTCAAAATGAATTAAGTTCAATAAATGTGCAAAATTCAAAATGAAAAGTATTTTAATTACATTGAAATGATGTAATTCACGTAGCACAGTCGATAGATTTAAAGGAATCTAGTAGATTTACGATTTGATTTTGAATTGTGAAGTTCAAATAATCCACATCTTTTTTCTTAGCCGCGAGAATTGCTCGTTCACTCAACCAATTGTGATTTTTGTGATTAGATGTTTGGGATTTTTTTTTGATGAAGTCGTCTTTCGTTGAGACGAAATTGCAAAAATTCGGCGGAAACGAAATCAATCCGTTCGATTCGTCAACACTGAACACGGCCTTTACCGACGATAGTCAGCAATTGCTTGGAGAAATCTTCGGCAGATGGATCGTTTAGAAATGCAACTCGCATGTTTGTCGTTAGCTGAAGTTTCTTCACATAGCGCCACAGAGTCGATGATTTGAGGCAAGCGTTTATTTCATCGGCAGCGGTCGATCTTGGAATGACCGGTAGTGTTTGGCGGAAATCGCCAGATAGTAGAATCATTGCGCCTCCAAAAGGTCTTGAGTCATTGCACAGATCTTTCATAGTTCGATTGAGTGCTTCTAATGCGCATTTGTGAGCCATTGTCCATTCATACCAGATGATTGTATTTGCTACCAAAAATTCGGCCATTGCTAAGTGTTTCGCAATCTTGCATGTCGGTTTTTTAGTGGTTTGTAGGTTTAACGGCAATTTTAACGCTGAATAAGCCGTTCGGCATCATTCTATCTACGTGGCCACTATTCCAGAAGAAAAAACTGCTACAGCAATTTTATATCTCGCACGAACAGTGGCCATAATCAATGACATGAGGAATGTATTCCCAGCTCCACCGAGCGCATCGAGGAAAAATAAACCACCATTTCCACCATAAATTGCTTTCATTAACGTATCGTACATTTCCTTCTGTTCAACAGTGGTACATTCGTTCAAACTGATTTTTTCGATGTTTTAATGCTTATTCTGCTATTCTAGGCGGACACAAATTTAATAAATAAAAGATAATTAAAATCAGCCATGCCCTTCTTGAGATATACGTGGTGTAAATAACCCGACTTTGTTTTATATATATAGATACATATGACATTATTTATCTCAGAAATATTTTAATTTATTCCGATATTCTGGTAACGGGTGAAGCTGTTTACCGGTAATTGAAATTTGACGTTCAATTGCATGCCCTAATTATAATAACATTGTTTTGTATAGATTTAATCACTCTACGTATTCGTATTAAAGGAAAGTTTAAAAAAAATGTCACCTTAAAAGATTTATCGCGTGAATCGTCTTGTAATTTGTGTATTTTTTTACTTACTTACCGAGTATTTTCTGACTAGTAAATAAAATGACAAAATGCGATAACCGTGTAAATGTGCTGACACGTAAACATGAACCTTTTCCTGCCTTCATTCAGCTATTCAAAATAAGTTTTTTCGCTATTTTCATTTATAACCAGAGCACCTATTTATATCCTTCTGCCACATGTTGAATAAATTGAGGATTTAAAAAGATCCCTTTAAGTGAAATCGTTGAACGTGGAAAAATAAGAAAAACTTCTTAAAATTTATGATTGTAGCTGCTTAGGTAAAAAAGTGTTCAATTATTTGCCATCCATTGTAAGTTGCGTGATTTTAAACTTTGGTTTAATAATACTTGCCGACTTTCTAAATACAGTAAACACTTTATCTGTACTGTTATTAATTTTTATTTTTGTTATTTTAAAACAGTAGCTAATAATTTAACTATAGAAAAAACCAAGGTTGTTGAGGAGGAAGTCGGGAGTCGTGGAAACGAGAATTTTGTCTGAAGTCCCCATTTAAAAAAATATATATTTAATGATGTCTAGTCAAACCACAATAGTCAATTTTGTTGCCACTGCATGCTGGGCTGACAAAGATGATCTGATGGTATACATATAAGTTAAAATAAAATTACCCCTTTTTATTTTAAAACTGAAGTCGGAGTCAGAGTTGTCTTTTTTACACGACTCGGCCTTGGAAAAAAACATTAGTCGTAAACTAAAAAAAATTTTTTTGTTATCAATTCATTGTTTACGGAATATTTTGCAATTAAAACATCACAATCGAATTTTCACTCTCAGTCCACAATATATAGACTTCCACTGAAGCGGTTTTTCAATCTTGCGTTTTTTTACAATCCTTTTAAGAAAGCACTGAAATTATATAGGTTTGATCATAATTGAATTTTGAGTAAATGATCAAATGATAAAAATCTACCTATCGATTGAACGACCGCAGAGTTCAATCTTTATCACAAAAACCAACGAGATGAAATATTTACAGTAATTTCCAAAGAAGCTGTATATTTACAATAAAACATATTTTTTAATGAAACTGGAGTTTTTAACATAAAATAGAAATATAATTTGTTTCAAATTTAATTCAGTATTGGTTAGTTATGATAAAATCAATGATCCTATTCCCGGAAAAATTGTACGAAAAATATGCTCATAAAAAATGTCGAATACACAACTATACATAAAATATCCAAAAACTGCTTGGCATGGGAAAAGTTTACGGTAAAAGTAGCCTGTGTTAATAAAATGTTGACGATTTTCCATAAAACATGGCTATCAGTAAAATAGCACCAACATATTACATTTAACATTAGCTCGTACTCATATATTTAACGATATTTGACAGTATATTTAGAAAAATGTCGTTAAATAAAGATATCTACACTATAGCTGAATATTTTAAAACTTTTGATACAAATTAGTCACTATAACTTGGTCTGAAAAGATAATTCTGTCAAAGCGAATTTGTATGTGATGATGTTTATATTATTTATGAAATTGCATTAAAAATATGAGTGTGTGTTTTTTCTCTATATGCTATTACGTTTGTTCCAACAAGGTATACGAAATATTCGTGCATCAGAACTAGGCCATCCAATCCCGGGATCCCGTTCAATTTTCTGATCCCTAAATCTCGGGTGTGATATGGCTGCGATCCCGGGATTTCGGGATTGAGAGATTTTGAGCAAATCCTGAAAATTGACACGAAATTGGCAAATCGAGGATTTCAAATTCCTCGGAGAGCTAAAAAAAAAAAAACGATGATCGGAAATAGTCCGGGGAAAAAGTATAGCAAATTGAGGATTTCAAATTCCTCGGTGAGAAAATCCCAATCCCGAAATCCCGGGATTGGAAAAAGGCTCCGGGATTGGATACCCTAATCAGAACCATATATGTGGAGCCTATGACCGCCTCGCGGTTCCTCCATTTTCCCTTGTCTCCTGCTTTGCTTCCTCCTATGAAATGCGAGCATCATTCAGTTCCACCAAGTACATCCTATGGATAGTACCCGATGGTCGTCCAGAATCCCACCGGTTGAAAGAAGAGGCAGGCAGGATTGAGGTTTTTCGGAGGCATCCGCAGCACGTGACCCAGCTGGTTTCAACGTCTCTCCATAACCACTGACTTGTCAGGGCGCTGTCTTGTACGTTCCCTAATCTACGAATTCCTTAAAAAATACTCATTTGTAGAAAATTGCTGAATTTATTTTTATAGCCAGTGAGAGTCTTAAAAATGGATTAAGACTTTCAAAATTATTACTATCGACAAATACTTACGTAATATACTTGAACACGGTTGAAATTGAATACAAATATGTCGATTATAGTAACAACTTACATCTTCATAAATCAACGCAAGAAAGAAGTATCTGTGCTATCAATTTTCATTTACGAAGCATATTCTCGTCACTTATGTACGGCCAATTTCTTTGGCCAAGAAAAATACTCTGTCGAAAAAAGCAGTAAAAAAACTTGAGTGTGAGGACTGTTGAGAAGTGTGAGTGTGAGAGTGAATAATAATATCAAGAAGTTTTCTGGCAAAAGCGTGTAAAATGTTGTTTGCGAAACTTAAAACTGCAGCACAATTTAGTTAGATTTGTTTAGTAACATTAATCTTTGAACTCTTTTATATGAAAGAATACATTTATTTAAATCGTTATTTTTTTTTACATTTGAATACATTTTGACACATCTTCAGGCATTACAGTGCACGCGTGAACTTGAAGTGATGCTTGGTACACAGTTTTGTCGTGTAAATATAATATAAGAATAAAATTTATAATCACTATGATATAAAATGGAAATGTTAAGTACGTGGCCCTTCGACAATTAGTCAGCAGCCTGACAAGTCTATTTTAAAAAGCATTTTTCTTAAATATCAATCAATTAGTCAGCATTTTACTTTTATTTGTACGCAATACAGCAAAAATGTTATAATCGTGTAAACTCAAGTATATGTGATATATTTTTATTAAAAACAACGTATTTTTTTAGGACTGTATGAAACATATATTGACGTATAACACTCGGGGGCAAACTAAGTTTGACATGCCTGATGTAAAAAAATAATTATATTTTTTTATATATGCCCAAAATATTACCTCTTTTCCATTGAAATAAACGAATCTAAAAGAAATATTTTTGTTTTACTTGTTTTTCATATAAAAAAAATCAAAATCGGTATCAAAGTATGGCTTACATTAGCTTTATTTAAACAGAAAATAACCAGATTTTTTCGTTCAATCCGTGGTATCGTAAAAGAATGTTTTTTCGTATATTGTAACCTTTTACTTTATTTAATGTTTTAAATAATAAATATACATATTTTTATACTTTAGCTTAACCCTCCAGAGATGAGAATTTTTTTTTCGATATTTTTTAAGCCATATTGAAGTCACGGATAACTTTTATTACTAACAAAAATTAAAAAAAAAAAACGCAAAGTCGTTGTATAGAAACCCCGCATGAATATATGGTCATGCTCATCCCTTTTTTACCGTGTAATGTTGCGTACGGATAGTAGTAAGGACAAGAGTGACCGTATGGGCACCCAAACATTCAGGGTTGAAATATAGCTGAACGTGAAATTTTTAAAAATATTTTCAATTTGACCTCTTTAGATCAACATAATTTCAATACAAGTATATTAGCAAAAGAACTGTAAATAATTTGATGTTTTGATAAAAAAATAACTAACAGTTTTAAAAATTCCATTAGAAAAAACGGAAATTCAAAAAATCGCATGTGGCCGTTTCTGTCCCCACAGCGACTAAAGTCTGTACTCTTTTTAACCAAATATGAGTGAAAGCAACGATATTCAGGTAGAAAAAAGATGAATAGTGGGATCAATAGACAACGGTGTTTACTGTGACCATATGGTCACGCTCGTCCTTCGAGGGTTAATTTAAATAAAGCTTCAAGATATTTCAAAGATAAATGTAAGAAACTCTCGCCACCGAGAACTTATATAGAAAACTGTATTATTTTTACTAAAATAACAGTTATAATTTCTAAAGTACATTTTTTTGTGAAACTGACACTTTTAAAATTAGTTTCTTTGTACCTATCATGGACGACAATAAATCCGTTAAAAATAACTAATCAAGTGTCACTAACACCGTTTCGTCTAAAGAGTCTCAATAAAAGAAACTTACCTTTTGGCAAACTAAGAAAAAACAAACTTACCCATTCCCTAGCGGCAGGCACTCTCTTTTTCACACATTCATACTAACAACTCGACACTACTTTATTTTATTGGGGTATCCTATAAACTTTATTACTTTTTCTGCCGATCTCTAAAAAAATTAGCTGACGTGAATGGTCGTAAAAACGTCGAGTCAACGGTGCGCCGCAAGAAAATTAATGCGATCCTAACGTTTTGTGTTAAAAATAATTGTAAATTAAGAAGTAAAATATCTTACCTAAATATTATTATATAACGCACCAAAAATAAACTGTTAAATGCGGGTGACATTAAGATGTGAGGAAATATATGATTAATCTTGATTTTAACATGTTTATATATTATGCAAATCTATTACGTGCGATATCACTACTATTGCCGTCACCACCACCACAATTAATTCAATTATATTATAATAATTTAATCACTTTGGAAATATTGCGACAAAAATCAAATAATTATTATTCCTGCAAAAACAGCATCACCGAAATATTTCCACGCCTTGTCTCCTTATAATAATAAAAAATGTTAATCGTTGTCCACTCGGCCCCGTTATTATAGGACAATTTTTAAATATATGAAAAGAAATATCATTTTTATGACTTGAAAAAATTCTTGATATAGAAACTGATAAAAATATAATACATGAAAAGCAAACATTTAAATAGTTATTTGTCACAACTTTTTAAAAATGACGTTTAATATCAGTTCTGATACTCCATAATAAAACCTATCAATTGAAATCACAATAAGTGTTAAAAAAGGGTTTTTCCTGTAAAAACTAAATCAAATAGTTGACACGTTCAAGCAAACCATGATTTCTCCAACACTCAAATCATCATTTCATTCTGTATTTGTCTGACATCTTTTGAATGTTTGCTCCTCATTTGTTGTAGATATGATTAAAAAAATATGTACACAAAAAATGTATTTTTTTGTAACCGAATAAATAAGAAATAGCCTATAACAGGAGTAAACAAACTTTTTTTCTGTTTTGTAAGAAATATAAATAAAAAAAAACAATATTTTATTTTAAATAAAAATAATAAAACATTTTTAGTACTTTTTCCACATAAAATTTATTAGATCAGGACCGGTTTCGCTCATGATGAGCATAGTCAACTTATTTTGTAAATATATATTTTTAACCATAAATTGTTGCTTCTTTTAATAGACTGTCAAATAATATGAACACTTTTTCAGCATGTGATTTATGCAATTGTTTGTTTGAAACTAAATCCTGTAATCTATGGTATTCTTTTTTTGGCGTGAATACGCAGAACAGATACGATTATGTTTTATAATTAATGTTTTTTTCACAAATATATCATTGGTACTTCCAAACAAAGAACCCATTTGATGAGCATGTTTAACAAATATCAAAATGGCTGACATAAATCTCGCGGGACACACTTTGTAAACCTATGATTGATAGTTTTGTGTCAAGAAAAGATCGCTCAGTTATGCAATGTGCCTTATAGATGAAAAAACATTTTTTCCTCACAAATCACAATTTTATTTATTGAATCTTAGAATTTCTTTTTTATATTTGGCTTGACTATCAAATAATTTTGAAAAGATTGTTTTTAGAAGGAAATAAGATGGTGATAAATAAAAAAATAATTGATAACAAACCATCGACGCGGAATGTGCGTTTATTTTGTAGTAGGAATTTTAAATATGTTTTCTGAATAAATATTTAACATCAAACGTGACATTTCATAATATAATGTAGCTTTTCACAACATTTTATCGGGAAACTGGGTTAGGAATGAAATATGTAACAGCTTATGAATGTTTATATTTTAGTGAAAAGGTCGTAAAAATAACTTCAGATATATTTTTACAGCTATAAAAATAATAAAATTTGTATTCTCTACTACCGCCAAATTGCTAATGTTTTATTAGAAAAAAAATCTCAGTATATAAAAGAGGGAAGCTTTATTTTAATAGATGTTCATTGACTATTGCTTTAGAACAGATTAAAAATAACAAAGTATTTTAGTTCTACAGTTTAATAATTTTATTCGTTGATAGCTATTTCGGCTTGCGCCATCGTCAGAACTATGTTTAAACTAATATTTTGCTCAGCTATATATACTGTACCACGTATATATACTGTACCACGTATGGGTGGTAATTTACTTTGAAAAATCCCATATTGCTTATTGTTGTTCGAAACAATAAAGCCATAGTTAATAAATTTTATGTAATGTCATTAATAATAAATATAATTTTAATTTTCTCCTAATTAATGTCTTAAGAAATAAACCCAGATTGTTAATCGTTCTTTGAAAAACTAGAATCACATTTGATAAGTGTAATATTGTAATTATAATTAGGATGTTAGAGTGAATAACTTGATGCATTGTGTATCTCTTCAGAGCCAGTATATATAGCTGAGCAAAATATTAGTTTAAACATAGTTCTGACGATGGCGCAAGCCGAAATAGCTATCAACGAATAAAATTATTAAACTGTAGAACTAAAATACTTTGTTATTTTTAATCTGTTATAAATGGAGTTCTACCAAGTAAATGCCAAATCAATTAATAAATTGCTATAGAAGTTAGTACATTCACATATAAATTCAACTCCTTTACAAAATATACAACAAATACATATATGTAACATTTAACTTGAATCTCATTTACTGTGTAGGGAAGTTAAAATAAAAAAAATGAGACATAAATAATGTCCAGTGTCAAAATAGTTTATTATACAATTTTTTAATCGATTTATAGGTTTGATTTTTCATGCACCGATGTTTGTAATATAATATTTCTTCACACTTGTAATATTACAAAAAAACTAGGCGTAGCGAGAGGAATAAGAGAATGAGATGACCTATAATAGGCCAATCCTTTTTTATTTTTACCATTTCAAAAAATGTGGTTGGGTTATTGGATGAGCTTCTTCACATTTCTTAAAATGCTTCATTGGTTGACCATATACTCTTCACCAGCTGTCATAAAACTACGGCCTGCCGGAGATTTACATCCGGCCCGCGAAAAGTTCTGGATTTTTGCATAGAAATTATTCATATAAGTAATATAAATTTGCATGATTTAGTTGTGAATTCACGACAACTATTTATTGAAAATCACCAATTTGGATACTATCGACTATACTACTACGATACGGCTATCTGGTAGAAGACTTAAAGTGAAGAAAGTTAGATATAAAGTGTGTTGTTGGGGGCGAGATGACCAGATGTTCGTTTACCGAAGTTCCTAAAATACGGTTCGAAATTCTAAGAATGTAGTGCAGGCAAAATAGAACAATAGAAATGTCTAAACAATATCTCAAATCGAAAATATTATAGTTGTATTTCTGTAATATATATAATAGTTGTATTTCTAAGTTTGCAGAGCATTGCTTGATCACTGTGATTACTTGTGTACATATTAGTAGTTATTCCTTTATTTGTGTAATATGTATAATAACGTGCAAATTTTGTATTTAAAATTTTGATCGCAATTCTTTTATTGCCACAATATGTATGTCAAAGAAAAGGAAGCTTGATGTTGAGTGTCGTCTATTTTATGAGCAGTGGTCAATTCGATATTTTTTGTGTCAAACAAAGAATAATGCATATGTCTAATTTGCAATGCAACGGTATCTTTTTTGAAGAGTAAAATTTTAAACGACACAGAGTAGGCCTACGTTTAGATATATACCAATTCATAATAATAAATATTTTATATTATAAACAGCAATATAAACTACATTTGTTTACATTATAATATGGGTGTCCAACCGGTAGATCGCAATCGACCGGTCGATCCCAAAGCAAAATTTGGTTGATCCCGAAAGCTTCTGTGAATTTCGAAAAAATATGCAATTTAAATATAAAATATACAAAAATTGAATTATTTTGTAAGCACATGTCTGTCTAATGATATGTATTTCGCAGTTAAAATAAACATTTATATGTTGAAAGAAGGAAAAAAAACCCTACTAAATACAATTTCTTATAAGAATCATGTTAGAAGTCGATCGCAAGAAAACTTAAGATTGAAAAGTCGATCCCAGGGCAAAAAAGGTTGGACACCTTATTTTTTAAAAAGTTCAATCCAGCCCGCTTCTCAAAAATTTTGGTGACCCCTGCTCAACACTGAGAGCAGATGTAATATAAAAAAAATATTAATGAGTAGTAAAACATTATTTTTCCATAACATACCAAAACTATATCATTGTTAGCACACTATTTAGAAGAACTTTAAAATTTTTACATTAACCACTTACGTAGACGACAAGCTGTTGTCCTAAAAAACATTTCAAACGTTCATCGTTTATAACCGCCTGACAAAGTAAAATTAATAAAAAATATAGAAAGACTTTAACCAAACATCAAATATACTTATTTCACTAGTTGTTTTGTAAGCGCCACATGCTTTAATTTTTTTTTAATGGTGTATAACAAAAACTAAATGTCATCTCCAATATAAAAATAGCATTTAATCCTACTATACAAAATTTCGATTATTTTAAGAGAGTTCTTTCCTATTGTAGAGCTTATGTACTTATAATAAAGTATCTTAAAACTCATTCGCATCCGGGCATTTTTGCGAAATTTTGCAAAAAATTAGGTACTTTTGAAAAAAGGGTATAACTTTAAAACTATTTAACATTTTCAAAAATAATTTGGACACGAGTTGTACAACACTTTGTTGCATAATACTTTATATATTTCAGTCTGCTTTTATTAGTGATACTCAACTTTTGTATTTTTTAATCGGGTATTTGACATAGAATTATAAATTTCATCGAAAACGTAATAAATAACAAGCCTTATATACATTTGCTCCTGTTTATTTTATTTCAAAACAAAATCAGAAAAACATTAAAGTTTATTTTTAACCTAAAATTGCTTATATTTTGATGGCCTTTTTTAAAAGTTATATTTTAAAATCTGCTGATTTTTCATCGCCGAAATCACCGAATAAAAAAATATTTGTGCATATATTTTAATATTTTATTTTTTAAATGATGCATCAAACATTTTTTACGCCATTTCTGTAGAGAATCTAAAACATTTGTCGCATTGAATGTATTTATTTCAACGCGTCAGTCAGACCGGCGAAAAGACTCGTATACGAGTCATCCGTAGCCAATGTGTTAACTGAAATTTGTTTTTAGCAAGAACTAGCTTGCTGTTCAGTTTCTCTACATTTTTCTTTTTAATGTAAGGATAGAAGAATGTGGCTAGTATAGGATTTATCGTAAGCTTGCTGTTCTAGCTGCGCCTTGTTTAAAGACTAGATGCTTTGTAGTGAATGTAAACATGAAAGAAAATTCCTCATCGAGTAAATCTCGTATGATCTTTCAACATAAAAACTTTCAAATATTTGACGCATTGGCGTAAGCTGTAATGTCAAATATTTTTTAAATAATTAAAAAAAAAAAAATAATTTCATTAAATGAAAGATTTTGATTTTTTACTACAAAATAATGTAAAGTCTATTATTAATAAACGTTCACACAATGTAGAAATTGTGAACTTAAATTAATTTATCCTAATATAAGAAAAGCTAAGCAAATAAAACTCATGAACGGTTTTCTTGTGTGCTTAATGTTTGCAAGCTTTAAGAGTCAAATCACGACTCATTAAATTTAATAGGCAGTCGTTCTAAATGGCTAAATAAATTAAAGGCAATGTATTGTTTAGAGCGAGGGTTAAATCCTCCGTTTTAGAGGAGGCATTGAAGGAGGTAATGGCTGCAACGTTAAATATAATGGACTATTTGCAAGATTTCAATCCGAATTACAAACAACAACGTTATAAAAACTAGGACAGAATGTTAACATTTCAATTACATACATCTACAATATGTTAGTATGTAAAATACATCGTGTTAACGTTTTAAGACAGTGAATGTCTGTTATGTACAACAATGAAAACCTGTTACCAGTTTGTTACAGTTACAAGAAGATTATTCCAAAATCGTATTTGATTAATTGTTTTTTTTTTAAACTAAAAATGATATTTATACAATGCCAAAAAGATTGCTAAACGATAATTCGTCATTTATATCCCACAAATCTAATTATTTCAGAATGTCATGGCTTAAAACTAGCAGTGTTAAACGTACTAGATTTTAAAATACATACAAATCAAAAAAAAATACCACATGAAAAATAAATTAAATTTACCGATTGAAGTGACATTTACTTGGTAGAACTCCATTGTAATAAGGTAAAAATTCTCAAAGTATATAGTTCTACATATATTATTAATACATAGTTGATAGCTATGCCTCAGCGTATGCCTTCATCATAACTATGTTTAAGCCCACATTTACTCAGCTATAAATACTGGCTTAAAAGCGATACACAATACATTCTGTTATCCACTCTAATTTTTTTTATTTATATTACAAATTATAGTAACACATTTACTAACATCTTATTGAAGAAATACTAGCAATAGGGTAAATAAATAAAAAAATACAATTAACGCAAAAAAAACATTAATTGTAATATTTTTTATGTAAATAAAAATTTCAATTTAAAAATCGGCACTGTTACTTTACTCTTCGGTCTTTAAAAAAATCATTACATTTTTTATTTAGATGTTATTAAAAGAATCATGTTATAAAATTTATTCGTTTATTTGTGTAGAAAAAAAAATATTTATTTGCTAACTATACGAATATTTTTTTATGATAAGTCCAATTTTGTCAAATTTCAGAAACGTGTGTATGTTTTTAATGCCTCTCCAAAAACGATGCATTTTTCTTTTCAAGCTGCATTTGTTCGTAACTTGAGTAGAAGCATTTTAGTAAAGTGGAATTCTTCTTTCACAGTCGCTGAAGTGCTGTTGCGACTAGTCAGTAGCGTACTGTCTATAAATTCAACCGTTGTTAGTTTTTTTAATCTCCCTAATTAGTGTCTGAAACAATATTTTAGCTTCCTCATACGTATACAAAGAAAAAGTAAACTTAACATGATACATACATTCAAATAAAATTGTTGGCATCTTTGAAACGATTATCAAACTAAAACTCTTTCTGACTTATAAACCAACCACAATCAAATCAAATGATACACATTAAGAAAAAAAAATTACACCATCACCTAAAACATACATCATTAAGCACAGAACGTTTTTCCCATTTAACGCGGTGGAACGGCGTTCAAAATATTAGTATTTTTTTAAAAATGTTTTTTTATTATAAGCCATTAACATTGGCTGTTTGTCTCTATCTATGATTCCTTCTCAATGATAATTGATGGGTACCGTAGCCCGTAACACTCAAGTTAATATCATAATACAAAACAATACTAGGTCTATAGACCTACTCAGTGACCAAAAACAAAAGGTTCTAATGATTGATATATTGTTTAAAAAAAGAGAGGTTGAGTAACAAGCAGTTCTCGTTAACAACTTCTGTTGAGAAATCTCCATTAAAAATCTTTATGCTCCACGTTGGGAATTAACACGGATTAAAATAAAAATATTTAGTAAAATGCTTGACAATAAATGAGTTCGGACACCTTTATTTTCCAAAAAAAGCACTGATTAAGCAAGCATAAGAAAGATATGGCTCTGTTAAAAATCTTGTACCTTAGTGGAAGACAGAGAATCTACTAAAAAGATATGTTATTTTTTCGGCTTTTAATTACTGAGAAAATCAATTAATATATCCACATTATATATGAGGGTATTTTTTGTTACCTTGGCTTATTCCAAAATGGTTAAACAATTATCTTGAATTTAATTTTGAAAATAATGTAAATTTCTAGTATTTTTAGTTTTAAATTACTTTGGAATTATATTGTGTATGTTATCAAGCCATGTTTAAAGTTGATGTTTAAAAACACTTTCAAAACGTATTTTTATCTACTAAATTACATTCATGGTTCATGTATTAACAATTTCGGAATGAGTCGGGCTTGCAAATAATAGCCTCATAATATAGACATTTCTTTGATAAAAATACGACTTTTAAAAAATTGAAATGAAAGATTAAAAACATTCATAGTACATCTGTAGTCTGTTTGTTTGTTGTGTCTGCTTCTAAACGGAGTACGATGTTTTTTAAAGGTGGTTGTAATGTAGTCACTGAATTTCACTTTCAACGTGATTACTAGTTGTAAGCTGATCGTTTACTATATACAACAAATAGTTACTATGTAGTAGTATAAAACCGTATAGAAACGTCACAAATATCAAATCTTTTCATACGAAAATGTTCAATTTAGAATTTGAAAGGTTTATAATGAAATTATTGTTTAGACTGATCTCATATCGTTACCAGTCGCCAATGGTAATATGTAATATTCAATATTATACTATAACGATTACTAACATGGCTATTTGAGGCTATCTAAAGTGGACGATACTGGTCATGTAAAAAGCCACTCTGGGGTGAGCTTTAACGTTCCAAAGTTTTCCCGATAAGACAATATCGGTAAACCGCTTTTGCACAGAGACTTCCATAAGAAATCTAAACTCATACTACGGTAAGTTGCCGCTTTTCACGGTTCAAGTAAAAGAAAGCTTTCAATCGGTTAAAGGTTTTGGAAATGTTACTGATACCAAATTCCAAATTGGTTTGCTGTATCCGATTTTTAAAAGTAGATTATTTTACTTTTAAAGTCGTATTACAGGGTTATGATAATCGTCAAATTTGTTTTTAAAGTTTTATGTGAGACTTTTTTGATGGCGCTATTTGGTTGTGTATTTGTATTGTTTAATATATAAGACTTCATAATTATTGGTTAATACTGTACTCATCTAGAAAAGAGAGCTTGACCAACTGAGTAGCTATCAGCTCCGTAGAAAAACTTCTGTTAAGATACCTCATTAAAGAGGTTATATTATGAATACAAAATAAATTAACAGACGTCCGCTCCCAATGTGTAGAATATGGCCTAATAATAGAGTTATTTCAACGAAAGTTTTTACGAGAGCTGTTTGTTACTCAGTTGCTTCACCTTTATTTTTTTAAAGTGAGTAGGGGCAAAAAGGACAGAGCTAAACAGGACTAGTGGTTAACTAATGACTCAATTTTTCACGGTTCACAATAGATTTTTTGTGGAACATATCTACTGTGTATAAAAAAGTTGAGTGTTGTAACTTTATTGGTAGTTTTGTAAAATCTAAAATAAAAGACATCCATTCTACAAACGATTTATTTTTCATGTAAACTTAACTTCACTAGCTAATTCAGTCTTCTGAGGCTAGAAATATATAACTGAATCGAATAACCAAAACGATACAATTTATTAGAAAGAAAATTCACAGGCCAGCTTTTTCTACAAATATTGTCATAGTCCTTTAACACTTCATAACTTTTATCAGTGCCCAATTGTCCATATGTGGACGTAATTTACACAGGATCAATTCAGTTTTATCTTCGCAAAGTGATGCCGTAAAGAACATTTTGGTGGGACATTAAAGTTCGCATTAGACCACATCCAGATTGTGTGTGCGATTTATGTCGTCTGCATTCGCATAACTGTCGCCCTATCTCAACTACGGCGACACTTAAGCACGATAGTTTGTCGCCGTTATAAAGTTTTTTGCCGACAGCTTTAATTTGCATGTCAAATTTATACGAAATAAGAGTGATTACAAAAGTTTTGCAGACACTGTGTCGTGCAATTAAATATGTAAGATCACGTAAAAACTGTATCTTTTATATATTTTTATCATTATAATAAAACATATCACCAAATCAATAATAAAACTTACTAATAAAATTAACTTAAGATACATTATAAATAGTTAATGAATATTAAGCCGCCTGTGTGGTCGAGTGATCAACGTTGTTGGCTTTGGCTACAGAGGTCACGGGTTCGAATCCCAGTATGGACTGTTTTATATATTGATTTTTCAATCGATTTATGAATTTCTGTTCGAAGGCATGGATGTATTTGATGTGTTGAATTCCTCCCTTCCACCCACCCTATCCCATGAACGGAGTGTATCGAGAGCGATTAGCTTACCACTAGTCTCTTTGCAAAAAGAGAGGTTTAGCAACTGAGTAACAAGCAGTTCTCGTAGAAACATTTCTGTTGAGATGAACTCCATTAGGAGTCCATATGCTCCAAATTGGGAGCGGCATGGTAAAAAATAAAATAAAATATAATCTTTCTTTTCCTTCTAAAAAATACAATTATTAAACAAATTTTTTTTTTCTTTTAAACAATACTTTAAAAGTGAATTCTCGGAGTAGTGTATGAAACATTAAAAAAAAATCACACTCCATATTCTTTTATATAAATGACTGCAGAATTTTTTTCGTGTTTTCCTCAAAAATTAAATCAATTACAAATGACACTTTATTACGTAATGTTTTAACCACGACTGCCTCACCACAAATTGCTTGTATCTATCTAGCAAACATAACATACAAGTAATACAAAAAAATGTTATTAAAGATTCGCCAAATTGTTTTTTAAAATTATAATTGCAATCATCCCTAGCGGTCTGTTATACTGAAATCGATAAATTGCGTAGAATTAGAATTCCGTTATTATTTCAACCATGTCCGTTGCTTAGAACCACATTCTTCGAAGAAAGTAAATATAGAAGCAAAAAACTAAAATAAAACTAGTGGCTGGCTTATCGCTATCATTACGTCTCTGATAATAATTTGATGGGCGGGAGGTATCTGTTACCAAAAACCGACGTTCAGCATCTTACCCTGTACATAATTCTCTAAATGTAAACTGTGTTAGAAATGCAGTTTTAATCTGAACAATAAAGTCGTGTATAAAAATAAATACTTTGCTTTTAAAAAAATAAAAGCTAACACATCAGTTCGAGCTATAAAATTGTAGACAAATATAAATATATCCGATCAAACTATTCTATTTTGACGACAAAAAAAAGTCCAGGTAAAATCATACTATCCATACTTAATGACATCGCTTGCCGACAAAATTTTAAATAAAACGTAGTTTCTTTTATTTCATAGTGATAACATTATAGCAATGTGTATTAACTGAAGTTACTTTACTTTTACGATACTTCAAGACGTGTAGAATATTGCAAAGCGTCTAATTTTTTTCTAACTTACCACTTGTCATGATAAAACAGAACATGAGAACATAGAACATAGACAATTCAGAACACAATCAATTTTTAGTTGAATGATAACTGTTTATTCTTAACTATTTATTGGAAAAATAATATAGATTAACAGGTAACAATTTCAGAACAGTGTAATAACGTGCGCTTTACTTTTTTAGTCAATGACTATTATAATCGTCGAATATAAGTGTATTTACGACAATTTCAGTTTGAAAGTGTTATTGATATGCAAGATTGCTGTTTTATTTATTTGTATCTAATACGACATATAAATTACTAATTGATTGTAAAACATATCAATACTAGTGTTTTCTAAAGATATATTGTACGTTTTGTGATGTTCTGTTTTTTCATGTTCTGTTTCATCCGGTTACCGAAATAAAAATATGCAATCTACTAAAACGCCAAGTAAAGACGTGTTTCTATTTAAAAGTCCAAGATTTTTTTTTACCATTTTACTAGTTAGTACAGTACTATATTAATATTGTGTATCAATAATACAACTAGCCCCAATGCTTTGTGTAGAATTGCGATGAGCTTATTATGCATTTGACTAAAACTTAAATATAATAATATGAAATAATTGTAGATTGAGCAGTGGTTTATTAATTTTATATAAATTGGATAGCTTTGGATAACTAAATTGGAAATACTGAAATTCATTCATTGTTTACGGATGCGAAGATAATAACCCCAAATAATTTCAACACAATTCGACGTTGAATTCAGTTATCCGTATCAAGTTTACTATTTACAAAATAACAGAATAATATAAACTAAATCACAGCACAACATAGCATAGAATCGTTATTAGAATCGAAGACAATTGTATTTTATTTAGATTTCCTTAAAATAATTAAATTATATTCTTATAAAAATAATGGACTTTTGTATCGTTCCTGGTAGCAACAATTCTTCTTAGATAACTGGAAAAGTTTTGTTCATTTATACTAATTGTAAAATTAGACCAATTAATGTTTGTTTTTTTGTCATCCCTACAAAGGAATAAAGCAAAATTCACACTCAAAAAGGAGTTAACCATTTTTGATATTAAAATTAAAAACTGTTTCCCGTAGATTCAATATACACAAAAAGTCAATGTTATAAAAACTTCCTTCTCTTTTAATTAAGTGAAGTCTTTTTGAATGCAAAATAAAGTTTCGCGTATTTTTCATTTTTTAACAACCGACGTCCAAAAAATAGTAAATGTCCCAGTGAAATTTTAATAAAGGCTTCTTTTAAAATAAAATCTCTTTTTTATTCGTGTGCCGCGGAATACAATTTAAAAGTGTTGAAAATAAAACATTGAATATATGCTGGTAGTGCAATATTACGATGGAAAATAACAGACGTTTTAAATGAATATTCGTTGGGTATAGAATAATATATAAAATGTTAAATGTAAAGTGACAATTGATTTTCATTAAAATATTAAATGACAGTTATAAATGGTTTGTTTTGCTAGAAATTTTATTATTTTATTTGTTATAATATCCAGTACGTAAATTTTGATATTTAATACGACTAGGTGTAAGCCCGTTGCCCAGCAACGTGAGATTTTTGTTGCATTGTGCTTAATTTTATTTAGTTTAATTTAATTTAATTTAATTTAATTTATTTAAATTTAATTAAATTTAATTTAATTTTATTTTATTTTATTTTATTTTATTTTATTTTATTTTATTTTATTTTATTTTATTTCATTAACTATTAATTTTCAAGTACGCAAACAAATACATTTCGTCAGTAGCACACATTTGTGAAAAGTGAAAAGCGAGTGATTATTTTATCGACTATTAATATATAGAATTTAGTATGAATAAAAAGTGGAGACTGGAAGGTGTGAAATCGGAGACACTGGACGGACGGACCTTATCGACTATTAATATATAGATTAAGTTGTATTTAATTTGATCTGGTAATTTAAAATGTAATAATATGAGAAGTTGGTAAGTGTTGAATTGAAATAAATTGTTTGCTCGATATAATTTTAAAAGCACACATATTGTGTTTTTCTTCTCAGTACTATTCAAACTAAAAAATAAATTACTTCAGTAAAATTTATTTATTGAAAAAAATGTCACTCACAGAAATTAAATAAAATACAATAAGACATAATCCAATAAAAATTATGATTATTTTTCGCAATTTATCATGAATATAAATATTGCTAAGATTTTAATAGAAAGTGTGAGTGTAAACAAGACGATTAGGTGATTCTTCGCAATCACAGTTAAAAAAATACTTTACTTATATTGTCATTGTCATTTACTTTAGAATCTAAAAGCGTTTAAATTATAGTAAATAATGGAATTCTTAATATAGTGATAAACATATAATATCGACGACGTAGAAGGCATTATTATGTACCGTGAAAACTCACATAACTTGAAAACCACTATATTTCAATATTTTTTGATAGCTAGCAATTATGCTTAATTGTTTCGAAATCCATTTTCGGTGACCGCAAAACCAGCATGTTTAATTCAACGCACTTGCACAATTGATTATAAAAATCTGACTGATTTTATCAGAGATTCTTATATGAATTTAATTAAATTCTTTTTTAGTGAGTTTGTCAGTAGAATCCCCCAATGTGTCAAAACAAGTAAAGATTGTTTTACTCCCGATTTTATACAACCTATGTATGTGAAACAAGACTTAAAGACAACGAAATTGAAGTGCAGAAACAGACTCGTTGCCACACCATTTAAAAATAATGAGTGTTTTATTAACATATTTTTTTGTATTTATACTATTAAGAATTAACGACCTTAAAAATAAGCCAAAAATCCAGATTTGCAAAGTGTTTCATTGCAAAAATAGTTTGGGAAACCCCGATTTACGAAATGATATTTTTGGATATAAATTATATATATGGAATAACTCAGTTCGTGCATTTATTGAACCGGTTTGGCACACACAGCTCCTTTTCATAGGTTATTATTTTTATTACGAATGCAGATTTAAAGACAGGCAATTGTTTCTTTTTTAAAGCTACATTTATGCCAGATCGACATAAATCTATTTATATTTTGATATCATATTTATCTCCGCTAGATAATTTGTCTCAAAAGTTAAGCTGCTTACTCAGAACTGTCAATTAGTTGCTTTTCAACAAATGCCAGTAAAGTGACGATAAATGGAATGATTGATTATGTAAAGGAAACGATAAACGTCTATGGGACGAATAAATCGACTATAATTCGTTTTTTAATGTATGAATTTATCAGTATTTTTATTGTACACCGACGGAAATAAGCCCCATTTATTTTCCTCTAATCCACCCATTTTTCGATGGAGATTTTTTTGTGTTCCTGATACTTAAAATTGATATTGACTGTCCAAAGCATCGCTGGACTTTTTACGATTATAAAATTGTATGTTAAAATTTGGGCAGCTATGTTTTATAGTATATATCCACAATAAAAGTTTAACTAAGTTTGTCAGGTCATTTACCTTTCAGTAGAACTACCCTTAAATTCATTAGTTTTCGGACATCTTTAATGGTCAACACCTATGAGACAAACGCAATGACTTTTGTATGAATTGAAGAATTTTGAACTTGATAAAAGGAAATGTAATACTCGCGGCTATATTCATTGTTGTTATAGAAGATCTTTAAGATGCTAACAATGTCGGTAATACACAGCAATAAATACATTTTTTTAAAAAGATATTTATGTTTGGGGGCCCAAAAAGCCACGCTGACCTGATCTCACCCAAGCCCAACTTCGAAGCATTCGATAGATTTGCAACATCATATGGGAAACGAGATATTCTTGATTCCTCTTTAAATTCAACGCGGGCTAGATTTAAGTTTTCTACCACGGTGGATTTTCAGTACACGGATACATAAATATCACTTAAGCTAAATGGCCGAGTAAGTCACATTGTCTTTTTTTTCTTTCTATTTTTATTTTTAAGCACAACAGTACATGGTCCCTGCAGCTTTGTATCGGGCTAATAATATAAGGAGTAAATTCATTTCCTTTATTGACCGTATTGCGTTTTGGAAGGCAGCTGTGATACAGTAGTGGTATAATCAATAAGTCGTATTCTTAACGTATAAGAATAATTGAAAAATTTAAACAAAATTCTGTTTTTTTTATGTAATGGCATCAACTACCGACATCGTTGGCGTTTAACAGATAACAACACGAACATAGCGGCAATTAAAGCACTTATGTTGTACCAACATAAAAAAATATGACAGGAAGTATAAAAATTATTACGTTCAGCATTAGTTAGAGACGGGCTCTTCCAGTGTAATGAAACTAATGCATTTGAGAATAGCTCCGCAGTGATGGTGAAGATAAAACAATGACGTCAATAGACCTTGACTTTGACAAGTTTCTCAATTATTATATAATGCAATCAGTAATAAAAAATATACCGTTATTACAAAAAAAAAACAAACTGATAATGCCAATTGAGTTCGCAATACTGGGAAAACAAATCAAAATTGGTATTTGAATATTTCATACAAAATACCGTCATTAAAAAATACATAATAATCATAAACAGGTGATTTTCATAAATAACTCACCAATTTTGGAATCTGTCAATATTAATCGCGAACAATTGAATACAAAAATTCAAAACTCAATTTTCGCTCATTTTAAATACCGAAATACCAGTGTTTTTGGATTTTTTAAAACTGAATACCGGATTTTTATCCCGGTTTCGGTTATGTCTAGCAATCCCCAGTCAAGATGTTTTACATGTCTGATAAAATGTATATTTGGGATATATTTCATTATTGTTTAATGACAATTGTCATTAAATGAAAACGGATTAAAAAGGTACAATTTCAAAGGTAATTCAATAAACTAAAAAACATTTAAAAAAATCAAAACATAGAAAGTTTCTCACTGATTTAATTTTCTATCATATTGAATAGCTAAATGTATTATATGCTATTGAGTTGACAATTTCAGCTGAAAGCCTTAATAGAACATAGCTATCAATTATCCGTTTATACTTTTTTATCCATGTCCGCTCCCAATGAGAAGCATATGCCCTACTAATGGAGTTATCTCAAAATAAGTTTTTCTGCGAGAACTGTTTGTTACACAGTCTCTCAACCACTTTTTCCAAAAAGAGAATAAGCGATAGAAAGATAAGGCTAGGACAGGACTAGTAGTTAACTAATCGCTCTAACTACACTCAGTTATTGAAAAATGGTAAAGGTGGGAGAGAATTTTCAGAAATCATAGAAACCTATGTCTTCGAACGGAAATCGATATATTTTTTTTAAACCATTTCCGCTCCCAATGTGGAGCATATGGACGTCTAAGGGAGTTTATCTCAACAGAAGTGTTTCTACGAGAACTGCTTGTTACTCAGTTGCTCAACCTCTCTTTTCCAAAGAGAGTAGGGATAGAAGGATAGGGCTAAGACAGGATTAGTGGTAAGCTAATCGCTCTCGATACGCCCCGTTCATAGGATAAGATGGGTGAGAGGGGGGAATTCAAGACATCTCATACAAGCATCCTTTTGAACAGAGACTCATAAATCGATTGAAAAATCAATTTATAAAACTGTCCGTACCGGGATTTGAACCCGGGCCCTACGTAGCCGAAGCCAATAACGTTGACCACTCGACCACACAGGCGGTAATGTTTTTACTGAGCATTAACTGTCGATTCCAAAAGAAGAATTATATATGTTATGCCTAATAATTTTCTCTTTATCCGCAATTTTTGAGTGCGTTTTTCTCCTTTGATTGAATCATAATATGAAACATCTGTATCAAAAAAATGGTATTTAAAATAAGTATCTACTTCTTTTCGATATTTAAAATTAACTAGTTTGAACTATTTAATTCCGACTATGACTTGTTGAGTATATATATATAGATGAGAAATGTTTAATGTTAAAATTAGCTTCGACCTAAATTGAAACACATTTCAACTTAAGCAATAAATTTAGTTTGTAATCCGTTAATTGAACCCAATAAACTTAAATTATTGATGTTTTGAAATGATGAGATGTGAGAAATTATACCATAAAGCATTCAAACATAATCTGTTTAGATTTAATATATTAATATCGCTAAATATCTAATAAACTTCTGTAATAATACATTGAGTTATCATGTTTTTGGTGGATTTGGTAATTCAATAAAATATTTTATTCTCTAGTGAATTTTGTGTGAATTAACGATACCATATCGTTGGTATTTTAACTTGAATAAAAATAATAAAAGATTTTTAGTACTTTTTCCACATAGAATTTATTAGATCAGGACCGGTTTCGCTCATCGCGAGAATTATCAACTGATAAGAAAAATATATAAACAGTGATATTTATACAAATTTAAATTTAAATAAAAAGGTGTAAGCAACTATTAACAATTTAAAGGATTAACAAATAACATTATAATTACACAGAATTAAAATGCTTGACACCCATAACAATTAAAAAATCATCATCAAAGAATAATAAATCTAAGTGGCAAACGATATAAATTATAAACACAATAAAAATTTGGGAAATTGTTAATCCTTTAAATTGTTAATAGTTGCTTACACCTTTTTATATCAATTTAAATTTGTATAAATATCACTGTTTATATATTTTTCTTATCAGTTGATAATGCTCGCGATGAGCGAAACCGGTCCTGATCTAATAAATTTTATGTTGAAAAAGTACGAAAAATCTTTTATTATTTTTATTATAATGCCTTTTCACCAAGTATTGACAGTGAACACCTTAAAAGTGATTTTAACTTGACTAAAAAACTCAATTAATATAATTTATTCTTTTGGGATTTCACGATGTCTATTTAAGTCATTAATATCACAAAAATAAGTCACAAATTTTCTTAAAACATATTTTTATCTCATCTAAGCCTTTGTACGAAATATAATTGCCACGTCATAATCAGTACTGGCATGAGTCCGAAAAAAAAATACAGACCAAGCAAAAAAGATTTTAGCGAAAGAACAATAGAAATACTGCGGTGTTGCAATGAAAAAAAAACGGAAAACCATTGTCACAAAAATCCCTTGTTTAGCGAAAAGTTAAGTTATGCAATTTACTCTACAATTTTCAGTAGAAGACTGCACTGTAAAAAATAGTATGCGACGAAATTTGATGTGAGAGCATGGCTTGATCATAAATTATTTTTTGTCAAGCAATTATAAGTATTGATTGTAATCACTTTTTAGGGTGGTCACTGACAATATTTGGTGGAAAGACGTTATATAAAGAAAAGACGATGTTCATTTGTACTTTAATTTCACTTTATTTGTAAAGGTCAGGACCGGTTTTGTTTACGGCGAGCACCAGTTGAAAATACTCGCCATGGTACGGTCCTGACCTTTATAAATAAAATGGAAACAAATTACAAATACATATTGTCTTTTATTAATATTGATTGTGATGTTTATATGCCCCTCTTCTCTATGATCAGTACAATGAAAAATCTCACTCTTAATTTCATGTATATTATTTTTAAAGTAAACAATTGCAATCAATGTTAAGATGTTAATAACAATTAATTTAGCCAGAAGATGCTTCTAAAAGAAACAAATCATATCTATCAAACAATCAATGGAATAAAAGAAGAAATTTACTATTTTGCCACAAATGAAAAGCAAGTCAATTTATTTGAAAGAATAATCAACTATTAAATTTATTTATCAGTACTATTAAGAACCTCTCTTTTTTATCAAAAATATGTCGGGTGGCTTTTTAAAATCCCCAAGAGTCATGTAAAACGTATTGGGACCACCAAAAATGTATTCGCAAGCCAATATTAAAGAATCCTTCGTAACGCTGTGTCTAGACTTTTCCATGTTATTAATGTTATTATTTTTTGGCTTAAATCTGTATGAGAAGTTTTGATTAGTTATTTCATTTATTTGTACCCCAACCGTGTCTTTGATACCACTTTTGGCTTTAATAAATTATTAGTATATCATGGTAACTGACTAGCAATTAGATAATCCCTTTTCAGTTGGGACGGGTTTTATTAACGCATTTATTAATGGAAAGAAAGGAAAAACGTTTTAATACTATCGCAATCAAGTAAAAATAAATCACATACAATTTAAAAAAAAAACAATGAAATTCAACATATCTGAAACTTTTAGACCTTCAAGTAAAAGCCTTTTAGCATTAAACTATAATCGTTTTAAATTTACACGAATACCGATTCAGTGAGTGTGAAGCTTGCGCGGAAAAAGCAATATTGTGTAGAGTGGCGATTCACATGGATAAACTGAAAACTATGTCACTAGATGCCATACATATATGTATGTTAAATCCATTTTTGTTGCACTGGGTCAACTTTCCGGACAACGCTGTGCAAAAATATGAACAAAGACATGCTGAACACTGAAAATTTGGTAATAGATATTTTTTTTTATTTAGGCATCATATTATTAATATGAGTTATAATATTATTAATGACACAATACGTTATATTGCATGAATTTAATATATGAAGCCAGAGACGTGGAGTCATAGTAAAAAATACTTACAGAGAATCAATCTTTTTTGATTAATTTAAAATACAAAAATTTGCAATTTAGTAAATAAACATAAGAACAGCATTTTTTAATCAAAGTCAGACCATTTGTAAATGCTGATATTAGGGCCTCGGTATTTTTTCACGAATTCACAGTCCTGTAAAAAGCAAACTTCAGTGTTCAGCTTTAAACATTTTAAAAAATCTTGTCCGCTCCTAATGTGGAGCATATGGCCTCCTAGTAAAGGTATCTTAACAGAACATTTTCAACGAGAACTGTTTGTTACTCAGTCATTCAACCTCTCTTTTCAAAAGAGAATAGTAAGGATAGAAAGATAAGGCTAGGACAAGACTAGTGGTTAACTTATCGCTCTCGCTACGCCCAGTAATGAAAGATCGGAAGGGTGGAAGGGGATTTTTTTAGACATCAAAAGCACCCGTGCCTTCGAACAGAAATCGATAAATCAATCGAAAAAATGATGTTCGCACTGGGACTTAAGCCCGTGAGGTCCGGCACGGAAGCTAACAACGCTAACTGCTGCGCCATAGGACCCAACTATGATAATATTGTTAACCGTTTTAAAACAAATAAAAATGAAATACTTGAACAAAAAATCTTCCGTTTTCGAAGCCCGTCTAAAAAGAACCTTGTAAATATCCGTGTACAAAAGATACCAGTGCAGGGGGAGCCGGTAAATTGCTCGAATGCAATTCCTCGAATGTAAATAGTTTGAATAACAAGTTCCTCGAATAATCAATTCCTCGAAGGTCAAATGCTTGAATTACAAATTGCTCGAATTTTTTTATAAAAGCTTAAACATTAATTACTCATTCTTCAAAAAAAATATTTATGCAAGACGAGAAATAAAAACCATAAATAAAAAAAAGTCGTAATAAAAAAAAAAATATATTTTATTATTCAGTTGTCAGTGGTCGAGTGGAAAAGGTTGTTGGTTTTGTTTTCGGAGGTCACGGACTTGAATCTTAATACGTACACTTTTAAATCAATTAGTTTTCAAACTATTTATGCATTCGAGCAATTTGCATTCGAGCAATTGCATTCGAGCAATTTACCGGGAACCCAGTGCAGGCATGTCAAACTCGTAATATAAATTCAAATTGATATAAATTTTAAATTAATGAAACTATATAATTTAAGTATTCAATATACTAAAGGAAATAATGTTAAAACTTACCTTTATGACATTATATTTTGTTGAATTTTAGTTATGTTTGTAGATGAGTATTTTTTTATTCAATTTGATAATTCTATTGCTTGACCTTTTAAATAAGCAACAAAGTGAATTCCTACAGTGAAATCAGCATAATAGGTGGGTCAGCAATGCGATTTATTTGTCCAGTAAGCTTTAAGTGAAACATCGTTGTGAGGAGGTCGAAAAAACCATGTAATAAAATTTACCTCTCACATAGAAATTCATACACAAGCGACGCTCCACAAAAGGTAAAAGGTGGATGAAATCGTTTTTTTAGATACATGAAGACACACAAAAGCTTCTATGGGAAAGATGTCTGTGAAAGTGAATACTAAAAAAAGTCTTTTCCATCTTCACAAAAGGCTTCAAAAGATAAATAGATTAAAATGAATTATTTTCTTGTTGTTTATTGTCAAAGTATAAAGCAAAATACAGCTGATTTTAATGTGCCACGTATTTGAAAAATATATTAAAGGCAAAACAACACTAAAAAATAAAGTATACACATTTTTATTTCTTCATATATCGTTTGAAAAAGTTATGAAGACTTTTAATTTATAAACCCCGATCAACTTCGGTTGCATTTAAAAAATTCTGGTCGCATGTAAAGTATTGTGGTTTGATGGAAAAAAATCAGTCTAGCAATGAAGAATTATAATATAAAATTCAACGATATGAAAAAATATATTTGTAGAACTAAAATACTTTGTTATATGTTCTCTTTATTACAATGGAATTCTTGCGAGTAAATTACAATTCAACCCTCCAGAGGCGAGAGCTTTTTTTCGTTAAAAAAATATTTTTTAAGCCATATTGAAGTCACGGATAACTTTTAATTAATTTTAATAAAAATATTTAAAATTTGTCCACTTTAGATCAGTTTTGGTCATGCTTATCTTTTTATTACCGTGTAATGTTGCGTAAGGACAGTAGTAAGGACGAGCGTGACCGTATGGGCACCCAAACATTCGGGGTTGAAATATAGCTGAACGTGAAATTTTTTAAAATATTTACAATTTGACCTATTTAGATCAACATAATTTCAATACAAATATATTAGCAAAAGAACTGTAAATAATTTGATGTTTTGATAAAAAAATAACTAACAATTTTAAAAATTCCATTAGAAAAAACGGAAATTCAAAAAATCGCATGTGGCCGTTTCTGTCCCGACGGCTGATGACTAACTGAAGTCTGTACCCTTTTTAACCAAATATGAGTGAAAGCAACGATATTCAGGTGGAAAAAGGTTGAATAGTGGGATCAATAGACAAAGGCGTTTACTGTGACCATATGGTCACGCTCGTCCTTGGAGGGTTAATACACTTGTAAAGTATTTCTTGTCAATTCTTGATGAAAAGACATTATATTAAAAAAACTACTGCCTGTACTGATTTACATGTTTAAAAAGTGTTTTTATTTTTCTATGTTATATTTGAGAATTTAATTTCAAATATATTCAGGAAAATGTATAGAAAATAATTAATGACGAGTTCTTTGTCATATGGATATATTTTTGTGTAGTTGTTTAATGTATGGAATCTATCTATCATATAAACTTTGCTTTGTGGTATTGAAGTTATGTCATTTCACAATAAATAATAAATTGTAACTAGTTTATTTGAATTTATTCAGAAAAAATGAATCGCGAGAAAACATTATGGTTGAACATGTATTTTCGAAAAACATTGAGTGTTATTGTTTTGATACAAATGATACGCACAAGATTTCTATTTATAATTATTTTTATACATAAACAATCTAAAGAAAACTTTAAAAGTTTATTAGTAGAAAGGTAGAGGTTAGACTATAATAAGAAGTCACAGTTGATAGATATACGAAACAATAGATCTTATACGAAACTATTAAGAACTGGCAAGAAAGACAACTTGCGGAAAACTTTTGATACCGCGTGGAAAACATTCTTGCTTGATTAATATCATAGAATGTGACTTTTATATTGAAATACGTACAACGAAAATGTCTTAAACGTTTTGTCTTATATACGAGCTGAAACTGCAATATTGAATAGTTGACAAAGTACAGAATCATGCGATTTATTTTTGAAAAATTAATATAATGCCTTTCATCAATAATTGACAGTTTACAGTAAAACATTATAAAAGTGTTATTAAAAGAAATAACAATAAAGAAATAGATACAATGAAAAATATTTTCAATCTTTAGTTGAGTTAATATTTTATACAATTGCTATACTTTTATCTGTAAGTGTTTCGTGGATTTTCTTCTTCGTTACACTCCCTTATTTTAAGGATCGTTTTCATTTCCAAACACCAATTAAGTAAAATAAAAACGTCGAACAAAGAGATTTTACTTTTGTGAACATGTTTAAATAACCAGGTTATATTGTTTAAGTGAATTAGATTTGTTGGAAAGATACTGGATATGTGTTGCAAAGAGAATGTTGTCACCTTTTCATTGTGATTAGACAATCGTTTAAATGTAAAGGAAAAGGTAAATCGAGCACTTGTACCACTCTATACGAGGTGTAATTTGATGATTAGAAACTACGAAGGTCTATGCGGTAAAAGTCTATCGAAATTTAAATATATTGGGGTTGCAATTAGATAAAATGTTAAGTACGAAAGTTCAGAAGTTCTTCCTAGAATGAAAGTGTTATGGGAAAATTCTGGTTTCATTGTTATATAGAGTTTCAAAACTAATAAAATAATATAATATATCGTGGGTTTGTTGGCCTGTATAGTACCGTAGCCAATCGCTTTGGTGTGGTAATATAGTTTTCAAAACCCTCAAGCACATATCAATATGAAAAGTCATTTACTTTCAATGGATTATTTTTCAATTATACATTATGTTGATAGTCTTTCGTTTTTGGTAGGTCAACTTACAACTGATTATCTAGTCCTATTTTAAACCTTTATAAAAAGGGAAATTCAGCAACTGTTCTCTAACCAATTTTAATTTTTGTATCCATGATTTTAATATCTGTATTTTTACCTTTACTAATTTACTTTGTTGATTTGGAAGGTAAGTTTTAAGTTTGCCCGTATTTTTATTGCCATCATTCAAATAATACAATTTGTAATTGTATAAATTTAAAAAAGATTATTAGATATAACCTCGTCATAATCATGAAGTTAAGAGGTGGTTTATTTATAATTTTTGCCTATCTCGCAATGAAAATTTTGAGAGATTTCACGGACGAACTCGCGGATGGTATTTTCAAGTCTTTATGAAGCATCTAATTTATTTGTTGGTGTTCAGTAAATACGAGTATTAAATTAGGATTTTTTTGTTATCTGATCTTAACAATATCGTGATTATGGATTAAACAAAAAATCACTATCAATGTGATAGAATTTAAAATACTTAACTCTGTAGTTTAGTAGCTCCAAATTGAGATAAAAGATAAATTGTTTAAAATGCATTTATATATAAAGCAGCGACGAATTTTTGAAATATATTTTACTTTAAGAGCTCAGTGATGTAATATATTATGTTGTATATTAATGCAATGGTTTTTCGAAAGGTAAAATTTACTTATCTCACGAAGCATTTTTCAAAAAATAGCTATAAAGTATACGCTGTTTTGCTATACAAGGTGTGCATCGTGGAACGAAACACATTGATATGCTGGTTGAATTCACTAAAGCTACGTTCGGGAAGTTTTATTTATGAACCAAACCAAATATGAGGCATTGCCAAAGAGCATCCCAAAAATTCAGTATTTGATTGAAATTGCGCCGAAAAATGGTGGCTTTTGGAGTTTTCTCTGCAAAGTTTTGAATATTTTGCTTTCTATTAACACTCATTTGTACTATTTTTTTTATTGATTTATCAATTACTGTTCGAAGGCATGGGTGTTTGCAATGTCTAAAAATTCCCTCCCGCCCTTCCGATTCTTCTTTAACTGGACTTATCGAGAGCGATTAGTTAATCACTAGTTCTGACCCAGCCTTATTCTTCTATTCCTACTACTCTCTTTGGAAAGAGAGGTTAAGCCAAAGAATAACAAATAGTTCTCGTAGAAAAACTTATGTTGAAAAACCTCCATTAGGAATCTATATACTCGACATTGGGATCCGCTCACATGGTTTTTTTTTTATCATATCGTCTTATTTGTATAAAACTGAACACTGAATACGTGTTTTGTACAGAACTGTGAATTCGTGAAAAAATACCGTGGCATTTACAAACGGTCTGACTCTGATTAAAAATGTTATTTTAATTTATATTTACTAAATTGCAAAAGAGAGGTTGAGCAACTGAATAACAAATAGTTCTCGTACAAAAACTTTTGTTGAGATACCTCGATAAGGAGACTATATGCTTCACATTGAGAGCAGATATGGATAAAAAAGAAGTTCAGGAATGAGTGACGTGAAAGTAAATCGGAGCAAAGATTTACAATGTTTATTAAATATGCAGCAACGCTCATGTCGTTGTTGGTTAAAAAAAAGATTCATCAGAACAATTAACCTAAATGCCATAAACAATTTAAATACTTTTATTGTAGTTATATGACATTGTTAAGTATAAAAAATATCATTTTGTTTTAATAATCGATACACAATTAAATGTACGTAAAACTTGTTTAGATTGAAATCAATCATTAAATAATTAAAAAACACTTCATTTAATCGGTGATATTGATCAATTGACAAGTATCTTTACTAAATATTACCAGCGTGTTGTATTTAATTTACGGAGTGTTAGAAGTACTTAGAATATTTGAAATGAAAGTTAACAAATACAATTGGTAAAATTGTAATAATACACCATTATTCAAATAGTAAATGCATCTCAGATGATTGTATAATTATCAATATAGCATTGGCGTAATGAAAATCTTTTATGAATCCAAATCAAGGATTGCTTCTCAATAGAATAATAACTGCAATCATCAAACTGTTCATCTGCATTTCTTAGAGTAGGTTCAGTTTTGTTCGAGTCTAAGTAGTAAGTGCACCTATCTGATACAATGACAAGCACGTGCTTTGTGATTTTATAGAGTGCCAGAAATTGAGGTAAATTACTGTATCTGGTTTGAAAGTGAAAGAAATTGGATTTCTGTTACCAGACAGTGAACTTTTCTTGAGTTGGTTGATACTGTGGCAGTGAAATAATTAGTGAAGCTAGGTGAACAAAATATTGAATAAATATGCATTTATTGATTGAATTGGGATTGACTTGGTAGAACGCCATTCTATTAAAGTGAAAAAATAACAAAATACTTGAGTTAACTAATGTTATTTTATTTAATATTGCGTTGACAATTTTAGCTGAAACTCTTATTAGAATTATTGCTTTCTTAAGCCAACATTGATATCAATAATTCGTTTATACATATTAAATAAAAAACCTTGTAAAATTAAAGTACTTTTTCATATTATTATTTCTCATTTCATGCATCAAATAAGTGTTTACAAAGCAATATAACTTAATTTTAAGGTGAATTAGCTAAAACGTTTGAAAAATTGCGCAAAATCTTAACAAAAAAGAATGGGAAGTATTGGTTTCGGTTCATTACAAAAAAAAACTACGAAACGGCAAGCCATGGAATAATGAAATCGACACCGTTTATTATATAACTATCTTCCACTCACAGCATTTTTACATTTCCTATTTATATCAGAGTATGTTTCACTTTGAAAAAAGTTCTTTGAGTGATAATGAATATTTTACTCCTGAATTTGGAAAAAAAACTTATGGAAATTGCAAAATTGTATGAATCGACATTAGAATTTGATAAAAAATACGTCATATCCGGCAAAGAGCGGAAGGTGCTTAAGATAAAGAAAGCACTTGAGCAAGCTTCATTTATTTATGAATCGTGACGTGACAAGAGTTTATAATAAAAACAAAAAGGGCACGAATTCACGAATCATTATTCATGTTCTTAAATATAAATATTTGAAGTCTGTGAATGAATAAAGCTGTCAAAAAAATACGAAATAAATTATAAATTAATGTATCGAATGTTTTCAAGTACACTTTAATGTACAGTTTTAAGTATAGTACGAGTTTCCCCACATTGTTATATATTTTAAAAATCATTGAATTTATCTTTTGACATAAATCACAACATTTTTTTTAAGTCATAATCGAACTTGAAATCAAACCACAAAAAAATGAATTAAATTTTTTGAATTTGAATCGTCCAAATTATTATGTACATTTACACAGATTTTATCACTAACGACCCGGGTTTCGCCTTTCGGCATCTTCAGGCGTTCAAGTGCACGGATGAACTTGAACTGACAATGTTTTTGATTTCTTAATATAATAACCAAAAAGTAATTGCAAAAAACTTTTTCTTTTCCCTTAGTGAGTAGACGTTACACTTCTTTTCTACAGGAAACGATATAAAAAAAAATATATTTGTTAAATAACGTGGATAATCTGAGGAAGGTTTCGATTTTGTAAAACATAACACTCTAGTAATTTAATATATTTTTTTATGATATTTAATGGTTTGTCTAAGCCAAGACATCCAATTCTGTACCTTTTTATAATTATTTAGAGACTGTTTTAATTTTATACTCCTGTCTCTCAATTAATGTAATGGATGCGTTCTACTGTAAACAGTGTTAACAAAAGGCGCGCAGAAATGTGAATCTTATGCAAAACCATGTGATAATTTCAGAATAAGAAAAATATCACGTAGACATAGATATATTTATATTTTTTTATCATCGCGGTCTTAGTATAGTTATTACTCAATCCTGGGATTATGGGATTGCTTAATTGCTCAAGGTTCTGGGATTGGACTCCCTAGTTTAAGCCAGTTATTTAAACATGAGTAAAAAATTCTATCATTCCCTATTTATAAAAAGTTCTTTAACAGCAAGCTCAGATCATATCAACAGGGGCAAAGAATATACTTTATATTATATACACCTGGGGATGGCAACGGATTTGTCTCGAGTACAGTTTACAATAACTAAAACAGCCAAATTTGTGTAGTTTCATTAATCTAATAAAAAATGGCCACTCTCAATTAGTCTGACCTCACAACTTGTGTTTAAAACGAGAGAAGGTTAATTCACAGACTTTCCTAAGGGTATTTTGAGTTCAATGTGAAATAAATGTTATAAATATAAGTAATATTTACAAAAATAATTTAAAGAATAATAAATAATAACTATTTCAAGATAACTATTCAAGCTCAATAAACACTGGTGAAGTTTTTCTAAATATTTTTTTTATAATATAGTAGTTGTAGTTTAATTGTTTTTTTATTTGGTATGACTAAAATGTTAAAAAATCTGTTTATAATAAGAAAATTTCAAATTTGGTGCAAAACGATGAAAACTTCGACAAACACAAATATTTTGCTTCGTCAAACCACTCTTCTGTAAAGTTTCAAGTTTGATTAACTTGCTCGGTGTTGATATCCTAATTGGCATTTTTTTTAGTATATATATTTTTTTTTTTACAATGTCCGCTCTTAGATGGAGCATATGGACTCCTAATGGAGTTTATCTCAACAAAAGTGTTTCTACGAGAACTGATTATTACTCAGTTGCTCAACCTCTCTTTTTCCAAAGACATTAGTAATAGAACGAAAAGGCTAGGACAGGACTAGTGGTTAGCTAATCGCTCTCGATACGCTCCGTTCATAGAATAGGATGGGTGGGAAGGGGGAATCCAAGACAGCACATACATCCATGCCTTTGAACAGAAATTTATAAATCGATTGAAAAATCAATTTATAAAACTGCCCGTACTGGGATTCGAACCCGTGCCCTCCGCAGCAGTAGCCAACGACGTTGACCACTCGACCATACAGGTGGCCATATTTATACTTTTTTTTTGAACCTGTATTGATATATTCGTCCAATATTGATAGTGAATATATGTATGTGTTAATAGAATTCAATAATCATTATCGAATTTCATAAAGTAGTTGGAAAGATTAGTAATAGTTATAGTGCATAAATGTTGATCTTAAAATATCATGATTGCCGAAAATGCCAAAAAATTAAGACAATGTTTTTTTATTTACCGACGATTTGATTAATATATTCCACATTTTTTAAATATAATTATGTTATGATAATCTAATACATAAAAATGATTTTTTGCTTGTTCGTACTTTACGGGTTGCCACGCCGCTCATCCGATTTCTATAAAACTGTGACAGGTTCTGGGAAGGTTTTAGGCATAGTAAAATTAACTTACAGTAGGTCGTATATATAAAAAAAATCAATGTTTGTATGTCTACCATACAGTTCATTTTGACAACGTATGCTTGCACTTGCGCGAATGTACAATTAACTTACAGTAAGTGGCGCGGGTTCCCGGTAAATTGCTCGAATAACATGCCATCAATTTGTTTCCGTTTGTTCTGTCTTAGCCCTAGTCTTCTATGTTTTCTGGAAATATATAGAAACAGTTTGAGTAACTAATTAATAAGTAGTTCTCGTAGAAACACTTCTGTTGAGATAAACTCCATTAAAAGATCATATGTTCCGCATTTGGAGCGAACACGGTTAAAATAAATACTTACGAAAATTATTTTTATATTTCACTCTCTAAACAAGTGTCGCACAAGATAAAAATGAAATCCGTAGAAAAAGTCTTGAAAAATCGTTTAAATAACCAAGCAATTCGAATAATTTGTAATTCGAGCAATTTACCGGCTCCCAGTGCCGTGTGTGTCGTACCATAGGCAATCGGTAAAAAATGTCAAACAGACAGAAAATAAAATATGCACTTCAATAAACACAACTAAAACACAAACACTTTCTTTCTTTGAGTGGTATTGCAACGCTTGCCGGGAACCGGCTAGTAGCTTTTAAAAATTAATCAGATGAAAATTTATATGTGCCGATTGAAACCGATCTAAATCATGTGTTGTTTGTGTCTATAAAATGCATTCGTTTAATTATTGTATTATTTACAGCAGTGAAAAAATGTGCAACAAAACAAATAAAAAAGTGTTAAAATTTCGATAAAAGTGATTTTTTAAGTTGTTCAAAATGGGCTTCTTTCAAATGGCTATGACTGCTGAAAACATTACTGACAGTTTCGAAAAGGAGAGAAACCTTACCAAACTGGTTCTTGACGGGATCACTGGCAGTGGGAATTCCAGTGGCCCTATGGTCGATGACTATACTCCCTACTACACCCGCCCCGAGACGTACATAGTCCCAGTTGTGTTCGCGATAATTTTTGTCGTTGGGGTCGTAGGAAATGGGACTCTTGTGATTGTTTTCATCAGGCACAGGGCCATGCGGAATGTACCAAACACGTAAGTAACAAAATTCTATAAGCACAACTATCTGTTCTACCGTTTACATAATTTAACATCTGTTTATTTTTATTCGCTAAGCTAGATTTATTGTTCTGTTTTTGGACGCAGTTATACAAAAAATTGCACTTCACAAATTAGTATGTTTATATCTTTGATATAGATTTGGTTGAATAAATATCCAGTTTTATTATTTCTCTTAGCGCAAATAAACAAAATATATTGTTGAGTAAAGTAAGAAAAAAATTGTCATCGACTTGAAGAGCACATACAATATAATGATTCCTGGAATACTTTCGAATCTTTTACTTTCAAGTAAACTGATATGCGTATAATTTATTTTGTGAAATTAAATAAATTTACTATTTCTGAAAATGATATTTATTATTTGAATTAGTAAACATGTAAAAGATGTACAAACTTCTTAACTTTACTTTAAATAGCTGAGCTTATGCTGTAAAGTTGATAATGATGTAATTATTAATTTACAAGTATAGATGATAATTACCGTCTTTTTCCGAAAATAAGACAGCACGATTTTCAGGATTTTTTGGAATATAAGCACCAACCGCAAAATGAGTGCAAATGAAAGAGCTATTTCATTAAGTACAAAAAAGGAATCGTGGAGGACTCCTGGGACGTCTTGTAGCCTTTTCTGTAAAGAGAAGATGTTGGATCTCCAAATGGTTCGAAAATGGCGAGCAGACTACGATAACCTGTGTCAATTGGTGGGTTAGGGAAATGAAAAGAAACTTAAGGTTGGATCAGGTCGGCAACCGTTATTTTTTGAGCTGGAAGAAAACATCTGGGAATGGATTGCTGATAGAAGAGCAATGGCTTTAGTTGTGCGGAGGGCTGATATCCAAAAAATTGCCCTCAAAATGGCAACAGAATTTGATATATCTACAGAAAAATTTAGAGCGTCATCACACTGGCTGGATAACTTCCTTCGACGACATGAACTGTCCCCAAGAAGATCAACAACAATGTTCAGAATGGAAGACAATGAAGTTGTTAAACGTGCACTTGCATTTAAGCTTTTTGTTGATGGCATCGACTTTTATAAATACCAACTCTCCAACATGATTGCTATGGATGAAACTGCAGTATTTCTAGGCCAAGGATCTCAAAAAACGGTTCACCACAAAGGTTCCTCGTCAATATACGTTCCTTCTGCTGGTTACGAAAGTGCACGTGTTACCTGTATTTTGGTGATTCATCTGGATGACAAGAAAGTCTCACCGTTCATCATCACTAAGGGCAAGAAAGGCAAGATTGAATGCGTTTCAGGAATTTATGTCATTGAAGGTGAAAAAGCCTGGAGCACCCAAGCAGTTATAAGAAAGTGGGTTGATTTTATGCTGTCACTTCTCGTAGCTCGTTAGCTCGTATTTCAGACCAAAAAAGAAAGTAAGACAGTGTCTTATTTTCGGAAAAAGACGGTATGTTTTTTCGAGATTTAATAAAGAAAAATGATGTAATATTTTGTTTCACATCAATTGTAGTATAAATTTCTGCGCCTAAAAAGTTCGATCGTATTTATTTCTTATAAATTAAAAGCCTAAAAAAAAAGCTAAATATATTAGCTTTTTTTCAGCTTCTTACAAAAGTCATATTTTATCTACAACAATATTATTTTTGCAGAAAAATGCGTTGTTTTTTTTTGCCTATTATAATTTGTTTTAGTCACATACATGTTATACTGAAACAAAAAATAAATCAATTGTGTATTGAAAAACAATAAAACATTTTAAAATTAGCAAAAATATAATTTTGTATAAATGTTTTTTTTTATAATTAATCATTACAATAACTTCCGGTATATTGATAGATATTTGTCATTTTGTATTTTAAGCTGACGCAATGATTTGTGTTTTCTTCCTTAACAGCGATTTATTAATTAACTGTTTCAGATATGAATGGTATAAATAAATATCGTTTATTAATTAACATTGCAAAAACACTGTCTTCATTAACAAGCGCTTACAATTTTAAGACGAAATGAATTTAAGATACTTATTTAAATTTTATGCGTATATATAAAATAAAAACTGAAACATGTGAAGTCATGAAAAAATCTTTATCTTGATTTCAAAGAAATCTCTACGTCAATAATATTGAAGAAATTAAATCAAATGTCTGTTATTTTAGGGGAAGACCTTTGACCGTAAATAGTTATTTTGAAACTATGCCAACTTATATATTTAGAAGTTTTCGAAAAAAAAAATACAATTACAACCAGCTTCATGATAAAAGCAATGAGCGAAACTATTTCTTATCTTAATAAAAAATGTGAAAATAGTACAAAGAACTGTGTTTTTGTTATTGATATAACAGTTTTTCACCAATAATTGACAGTTAAAACCTTAAAAATAATATCACGCAAAATAAAATGTTTTGACATGGTTTTTAAAGATATTATCAGTCTTAATGTATAAAATATTTATAAAAAATTCCAAATAAGTCGTGTTACGATAGTTGGTTGATATAAATAAGCCACTCGGATACTCTTTGCCGGAAACTGAAATGATAACAACAATGAAAGTAATAGAAGCTTATTATTCGCTTTTTTTTACGGATAAGAAGGATGTGGGAAGGTAATAAAATATTAAAGAAATCCATTTGAACGAAAAACATAAATCGACTGAAAAATAATATTATGACCAATAAGCGATGACAACACCGTGGTGAGGATAGAATTATTAAAGGGTAGTCAATAATAATAATTGTTTATATATATAAACCTTACATAAATCAAAATTCGTAATATAAAATCGTAATATAATTCAATTTTTTTTGTATAAAAAAGGTCGATCTATCAAAAGAAACCAAACGAAATTCATTTCGATTTCCGAAAATAAACATGTGAAATCCATTTAAAAACTGTTTATTCGATACGATTTTTTTCAGTTATTTTCCAAAGCAATTCAAAGCCGGTTGTAAATAAAATATTTTCAAATTGCAAAGTGCACATAGAAAAATTTGACTTAGAATAGGTATTTGTATCCCTTTGAAAGCCCAAAGTATGTGTGTTTGCGCATTGCATATTCTCAAATTCCATCAGTCGAAAAGCGTGTCTGTAATATTATACTGTAGGGACAAAGCTGAAAAATGTGTCATTCTTGAAGTTATGTGTGTAATATGCATAAGCGAGAGAAACTTCAGTGGAAATGCGGGCACTTGAACGATATTATATGTACGTCATTATGAACGATATATCATTATAAAGGTACTGACAAATTGAGTTTTTTTTCCATCAAATAAAACCTTTAAAGGGAAAAAATTAATGAAGTTATATATGTACACACGAGTAATATACAACTTTTTTTTAATAAACAACTCGATGATAATGATGAAATATATAAAAACATTGACTGAGCTGGTGTTAACAAAAAACTTGCAGTAAGTTCAAGTTTACCCGTGCAGAATAGTGTCTGAAGGTACCAAAAGTAAAACCCGACTTCTGGCTTAAACCGAAACCGGTTAATCGGCTTATTGTCTGTTTTTAAAATAAACTGAAATCCAGTTTATTTTTTTGAAAAGAATGTTTTTTTATCCATGACTGCTACCAATGTGGAGCATATGGCCTCCTAATGGAGGGGTTTTAACAGATTTTTTCTATGAGAACTGTTTGTTACTCAGTCACTCAACCTATCTTTTCAAAGAGAGTGGTAGGGATAGATTGATAAGGCTCGGACAGGAATAGCGGTCAATTAATCGTTCTCTCTACACCCAATTATTAAAGGATCGAAAAGAGTGAGAGGGAATTTTTAGACATCACAAACACCCATACCTTCGAATACAAATCAATAAATCTATCAAAAAATGCTGTTCGTACTGGAACTCGAACCCGTGAAGTCCGGCACGGAAGCCCAAAACGATATCTGCTGCGCCATAATTGTGCAGTTGTCAACGTTAATGGTTTGTTTGACGGAAGCCATAAGTTCAAGTTCCAGTACGAACAATATTCTTTCATATGAAATGGAAATCTTTCAAGCATTTTCAGTCGATATTATAAATTTTATCATTTCAAATTTACGAAATTCTTGTTACAATTTGTGTGATGCTTAGTACAAATATTTCTGAAAGAACAGCGCCTCAGCAGATATTTTTAATGAAATTAATTATTTGGTCGTATTATTTTAATTTTATTGAGAAAATGATTGGAATTGGAAAAATATTTAACTAATCGCTTTGGCCATGTATCTTGTTGTTAAAAACGTTGAAATAACTGACATTCATGATTTTTTAAGCCTAAAGATCCATTAAAAACTTTTTGACCAAACAAAAAACACTAAAGAGGGTTGATTAATTTGTTGGTTACAGTGCCAGTAAAAATACAATACTATTTCCAGTTTATCATTGGCTAATTATGTAAGTGTAAATGGTCGAAAAGTGACGAAATAATAAACTAAAGTATTAAATTTGAATCGTTCAAACTATGTACATTCTCACATATCTTGTCACTAACGTCCCGGGTTTCGCCTTTCGGCATCTTCAGGCGTTCAAGTGCACATATGAACTTGAACTGACGCTTAGTAAATGAATGTTTTGTTAATCACTTAATTTCGGAAAGACACATGTTCAATCAGGAACAAGGGATAAAAATGTTACACCCAAATACGGACAGTCATAAGCTCTTTTTCCAGGAAATTTTGGAAATAAATAGAGCACAATTGCATAGCCTTCAGATTTTAAATGAAATATTAAACCTACCGGGATCTTCACTTATATATTCCATATAAATATAATCATAAAACCTTTGCCGACAAACAAATAAATGTAATTCTTGAAACTTCTTACTACTCAAATCTGTGGACATTCCCATGAGCTTATCCTTTTCGCCAGCAATGGCTTTAAACTCAATGAAACATTTATTTCTTATATAAACACGAAACATTCATTTACTAAGCGTCAGTTCAAGTTTATCCGTGCACTTGAACGCCTGAAGATGCCGAAAGGCGAAATCTGGGTCGTCAGTGACAAGATCTGTAAGAATGTACATAGTTTGAACGATTCAAATTTAATATTGAAATTCCACCAAGCACCTTCAGTCGAAATCTTAAATTAACTAAAGTATAATAATTCAATGCCAACGTGCAAGAACCAATCGATGTAGAAATCGTAAAGTTATACTGTATTTTATAAAAAAATGATTTTCTTTGAACGAACATAAATCCGATATATAAAGTATTTCGTGATGAAATGCCCCCAATAAACTTGATGATAGCTACCTTGTTTTTCGCATTTTTATTATGATTTTTTTATGGGCCACTTTATACTACCGAGGACTTTTTTTGGCCCTGTTATTTTTATTCTGTTAAAATCCATATATGAGTAAAATTCACTAATAATAATTCAGAGATAAAATATAACTTATAAGTTTTTAACTGCTGAATATACGAGATTTACAAGTTTATGACGTTTAAGCATTATATGAAAATATTTTAGTATTACATTTATGATTGACAAGTGTCATTAAATTGTAATGCCTTTTTTACTCTGTATAAGGTATGACCATAAAATTGTAACTGTGTGGCAACTTTCTTATTTTTCAGAAACTCTTGACTCCATGACGTAACCCATATTAAAAATTGTCATTATTTCTCCTCTATGTGACACGTTTTTTTACCTTCTGGTACAAAGCTGCAAGTAATATTTTATTTTGTCTGTTTATTAAACAGCATAATTTTATGATGGCCATCTTCCAAAGCAAAAATACGAATTGCGATATAGGAAACTGGGATTCTGATATCGGAGCTGGTTTTTTAGTACCAAAATACTAGATTTGATAATGCAAAATACCTCGATTTCTGTAAAAAAAGGTAAGATGAATGCCTATCAAACGTTGAATCTGATACGTTTTCTATTATCAGATTTATTCGTTCCAAGACCCCATCACGAATATCCAGTATTTACGAAATAGCTTTTTTAGAGACAAATTTTCATTAGAAGAAACATTTATTAGATTTAGGTATTTAATGTGAATCAATTTTAAATTCATCAGATTTTTTTATAAGCTTCTTTAGTCAATATCAGTAACAAGGTGATTAATGGCAGTTTCCATATACATATAATTTTTCTATACCTTTATTTGACATTGTGACAAAAAGAGAATTCTACGTATATTTCTCAATCTATTCCAAAAATGAAAAATCTTGCATCTAGAGAAAGTAATAAGCTTATTATGAATGAAAAACACAGTAATAAAAATTTGTTGAAAATAAAATTCTCCAAAAATAACATTATACTTTTTGTTTTTTACAATGTATTTTTTTACGTTTTGATTATTTTGTCGGAATAATTTAAATTTGTTATACACAAGCTATATGTCAATTTACTATGAATATCATACATAAGTATTTTTTTATATTAAAAATCAATTTCTATTATTCACAGAGTAATGAAATAATGTGGTATATGAAAATGGAAAAAAAAAACACATTTTTAAAGTAAGAACCTACGAAACATCTTGAATAAATAAAATAGAGTAGAACGTGACAAAGAGCTCGTAGAAAAAGATTAGTAAGCAAATCATGACAAGTATAATATCTCACGTATAAGCGTGTTAATATATTTTTTATCAAATCATTTATGTGAGCCAGTAGTTATGATAATATAAATTATATTTTTTTAATATAATTCTTTATTTATTATAATTCTTTTTTTATTATAATTCTTTTTTAATATATTTTTTTTAAAAAAATACCTTGTCGGAGTAAAATGTTCTTTATTATAAATATGAAGTAAAAAAATATATGTTTTATCAGTAATAATAGTCTAGTCATAGCTAAGACATCAGTGTTTTATAATTTCTAATTAATTTTTAAATTACCATTTTAGAAATTGCTTGAGATTAACTCATATCTAAAGATATATTTAGCCGCCTGTGTGGTCGAGTGGTCAACGTTGTTGGCTTCAGCTACGGAAGACCCGGGTTCAAATCCCGGTACGGACAGTTTTTTATATTTTTCAATCGATAAATGAATTTCTGTTCAAAGGCATGGGTGTATGTGATGTCTTGAATTCCCCCCTCTCACCCATCCTATCCTATGAACGGGGCGTATCGAGAGGGATTAGCTTACCACTAATCCTGTCTTGGCCTTATCCTTCTATCCCTACTCTCTTTGGAAAAAGAGAGGTTGAGCAACTGAGTAACAAGCAGTTCTCGTAGAAACACTTCTGTTGAGATAAACTCCATTAGGAGTCCATATGCTCCACATTGGGAGCGGACATGGTTAAAAAAAAAAGATATCAAAAGATACATTGGTAATAAATGATTAAAAAAAACAATATTTAACAAAACAATCTTGCTATCAATCGGACTGTTTTGATAAAGCTTTTAAAAATGATTAAACGTTATAAAAATGACAATAAAATTCCCGACTGTTATAAATTGTTAACTGTTGAACTAAACGACTGAAGATTTAAAATTGATTTTGCTTTAATAAATAAGGTAGTAAAGTAAAATAAAAGCAATATAAATCATTTTTAGTGCAATATAAACGGTTTTAAATAATGGTTACCAGACGTGCAAAGGCGTTGGAAAATTTAATGACTGACTTAAGTGGAGCAGTCATTGACGCAAGTAAATATCGAAATACTGATTTTGATTTACTCGTTCAGTGTTGAGATCCTAGTTGGTCGTCTTTTTTAAACTATATTCAAACTTTTTTTGTCATACTGTTAGTGATATTTGCATAAATGGTATTCAATACGATATATCAGTATTAATGTATTTGTCAACCAAGTTGACAACTAATCGTCGTTTACGGTACTTGAAAATTTTTGGTTTGTTGTATAAGATAAAATACACATTATTAGTAATATAACATGTTGATTTTATTAATAAATGATAACGTCATTTGACTACAGACGTTGACTAATATAAGTAATGCAATGGAGTGCTTGAATGGTAAAACAATTCACCAGTAATAGTATTTTTTATCTTGATTTGAAAACCGTTTCTTCAATGGCGCCTTAAAAACAATCACAGATGCCTACGAAAGATGGATTAAGTAAATTGGACCGATAAATTTCCAATCGGGTCTGAGTGTATAAAAAACATCGTCTCCTAAAGAATGACCTCAAACAGGAAAAAAACCATTCACGACTCACTTGATCTTCGATTCTAGGGTGAGAGTATTTGTTGGTTTGGATTTATGGTTAAATGTGGTCACTGGGTTGGTGTTTTTTTAATAGCATTTTTTTTGATTACGTACAAACTGTTAACGAGTTCAGTTTTAGCCGGGTAAACCAAAACTAGATAATAATATGGAAATCAATTATTTTTTTCGTTTTTAGCAATTCAATTTAGGATTAGTGAACACATAACTAGAGAGTAAAACGTAGAGGAAAATATTTAATTTACAATTCACTATTTTTTTTACACGGGTTTAATACGGTTTTGAAATAACTCGGTCCACGAAAAAAAAAAATACTATATTTTTACACGAATCGTTTGTTTTAACACGAATTTTTTTATAAGAATAAATTCAACAACACAAAACAGTAATAATCAACAATAGGCTTCATTAGATGCTAAAACATTAGACTTGTCAGAGATTTCTTACAAAGAAAGCGATATTTATCCAGTTCTTTAAAAAAAATCCCCAAACACAATTAGTATTTCAATTGATATGCATACATATGAGTAATTTATTAATTAGGTTTTCATTATTACCTTTTTAAACGATTTCATACATCGCATTGATCGTTTTTTAAATAAGACGGTTTTTAAATTCAGTGAAAAAATATGTAATTTTTATATGAATTCTATAACATTTTTTTTACCGCCTGTGTGGTCGAGTGGTCAACGTCGTTGGCTTCGATTACGAAAGTCCCGTGTTCGAATCCCGGTACGGCCAGTTTTATAAATTGATTTTTCAATCGATTTATGAATTTCTGTTCGAAGGCATGGATTTGCACCTTTCATATCCTATGAACGGGGCGTATCGAGAGCGATTAGCTTACCACTAGTCATGTCCTAGCTCTGTCTTTCTATTGCTACTCTCTTTGGAAAAAGAGAAGTTGAGCAACAAGCAGTTTTTGTAGAAACACATCTGTTGAGATAGACTCCATTAGGGGTCCATATGCTCCACATTGAGAGCGGACATGGTAAAAAAAAAATACACGGTTTTTGTGGAACGTATCTACTATATACTCTATAAAAATAGAGTTAAGCACAAATTGTAGAAAAAATCTTTTTAGCTAATCGATAAAACTTCATGAGGAAAAATCACGTTCTAAATTCTCCGTGTTGGCGTTTTGTATCTTGTAATTGACAATCTAATAGACTTAATGGATTTATAAATACATACACTTGGCGCCCTGACGCTATCAGCAAAGCGGTTTTTGTTGTTATTATACACATAGATTAACTCGATATGGTAAGTATAAGCAGAATAATTACGGGCAGGCAAACAAGACATAATTAAATTGCCCAGAGATGTTGATAGAGTTTTATATTTCTCTGACGAGCAACACTGAAGGCAATAAATACATCATAAGAATTCTTTTGAAAAATACCAGTACAAAGCTATATGGCTGAAGTAATCTTATTATTGAAATAAATAACCGTTTATTACAAATCCGAAGTGAAATATGAATAGTTATGACAGCTATACCCGATGATAGATGAATTCTGCTAGGATGTCTTCTACATTGATTAAACGCTAAAATATTTGAATCTCATAGTTGAAATTTTCGCAAAGTAATTCTTCAATAGATTAATGGATTTGCATTGAACGAAATGAGTATGCGTTTTCATATTTTTCACCCAAACTATCCAAATTTGAATCGTTCAAACTATGTACATTCTCACAAATTTTGTCATTAACGACCCGGGTTTCGCCTTTCGGCATCTTCAGGCATTCAAGTGCACGGATGAACTTGAACTGACTTGTCAGTTCAAGTTCATCCGTGCACTTGAATGCCTGAAGATGCCGAAAGGCGAAACCCGGGTCGTTAATGACAAAATTTGTGAGAATGTACATAGTTTGAACGATTCAAATTTAATGTTGAAATTCCACCAAGCACCTTCAGTCGAAATCTCAAACTATCCAAGCCTAAAAACGGCTAGCGTTCGCTCTCGAAGGTGATGGTAAACGACTGATAAATAATCTGTACCCGTTCGTTTATTATTTCAAGATTATCTTAATCAAAATTCAAATGCTTAACTCTGTAAGCAGAATTCGTTATAAATAATCAACACAATATTTAAAATACATCTTTGGAAAATATCGTCAAGAAATCTTTAACTGACTGCGTCTTATTCTGAATACTGATATTCGACAATGCTACTTTTATATTAATTTTAAAGAGAGAACTATCATAAAAGGTATTTTTGGGTCCTTGACTGATGCTTGGCAACCTACAAACCAATAGACTCGTGCTAAGCGATGCCAAAGTCACCTTTAGGCTGTAAACCAAACAAAGCATACTATTACAAGTGTTTCGTTTAAAGTCAAGACGATGTTGCGAATCTAAGAAAATTTAATTTAATAATAAAACTGAGAAAATATTAAAGCGATAAATATCAAAACAACCAAAGAAATGTATACATTTTTTCTGCCTTTATGCTAGAGAAACGTTTTAAAGGGCTTCTAAGCGGTGGGTTAAATTGTAGTCATTGTATTAATTTCCAACATGGCGTCACCTGAATGTTTTGAACTGGCAAAAAAATAAGGAATCCCTTTTACGAACACTGATTGATAATGTTCAAATTGTTATGACTTTTAAAAACTAAAACAGCCCATTAACATGCCAATTCCCTAATTGATTTTAGAGAGTAACGACCGCATGGACATTCTACGAGCATTTTGCTTACACAATCTATTTTATTATGTTCTATCAAGAAACTCCTGCCAATTTCATATAAATGTTTGGTCATTATCTTGAACTTTTTTACTGTGAATTATCATTACCAAAGTAAAAACCAACAATTAGTGTATATAATAAATGAATCTTAATGTCTGTCAACCAAATTGAGTTTGGAAAATCCAGTAGAGTTCAATCCAGCAAAATTGATTCCTGCAAAAAGAATAAAGGCAATATCAAGGTTGGTTTTTACTTTGGTAATGATAATTCATACCTAATTGGTTTTTGTCATAATAGTTTCATTGCTAAGTGGTCTTCAACTTTTTATTTATAGTTTATTTTCCTTGTATTTTACTTCAATTCTTTTGCTAGGTTGTAATACCAATTGTTTGTCATACCTTGTTTTTATCACTTAACTTTTGTATAAATATCACTGTTTTATTGTTTTTCTTATCAGTTGACAATGCTCATCATGAGCGAAACCGGTCCTGATCTAATAAATTTTATGTGGAAAAAGTACTAAAAATGTTTTATTATTTTTATTATAATGCCATTCCACCAAGTATTGACAGTGAACACCTTAAAAGTGATCAAAATTCACATTCATTTTTAAGTAAACGATTTAAGATTTTGGATAAATTGGTATTTTTGTATACTTTTTACGTATTTTTTACTAGTTGTTCATTGCTTTTTTTTCTTTGAAAAATACATGAATACATAAATTTATACATAAAATAAAATAGTTTTATTTTGACATAATAATAAATACATATGAATGCAGTATAGTATGTGTTATATTTACAGTTTACTATAAATATGTTGCGGCCCACGTAGAGAAGCAAAAATCGGAAATCGGCCCGGAGGAAAAAAAGGTTGAGTGTGGCCATAGAACCATAGAACGATACGTCAAAAAATTATGATTTGACTTATATTACCCATTTTACTTAAATACATTTCTTACGTAGCTTTACAAAATTATAAGTTTTCTCTCGCTAGGCAGTTTTTTACTTATGTAAATAAAAACATACATATGTATATAAGTTTCATACAAATTAAAATCAAAATATCGTTGAATAATTCTGTCAAATTTGCAAATATTTTTTAATGAATTGAGATGAATCACTACACAATTCACTAAAAAGATGAGAATTTTTTTTTTTTAAATCAATTTTTAACAAGTCAATTTCGATGCAGCAAAACTTTGGTCAGTAATATCTCAAAACTAATAAAGTTTGTGTGAGGAATGGCATAAATAGGGTTGGAAAACACTGTATTAGCTGAAAAGTTTCACTAGTTAAGCGTAGCCAGCTTTGATGTGCGGGTTGTCCATAACGAAACTTTCACCCTTAAGCAAGACTGAAAAGTTGTCGCTCATTTATCTAGGCCGCGAATCTAAACCAATATACAAATGTATCATGGGTTTATAAGCTATCGATCAATGTGATTACGGCTAAGGCGTCCAATCCTGGAATTCCGTTCAATTTCGTGATCCCGATATCTAAGGATTGTGACAATTATAATTCCGGGATCTCGGGATTGAAGATAAAAGGTACAAAAATCTTGAAAAAATTGTGAAAACGAGTAGCCAGCCAAAGTTGTAGATTTCCTCATGAAATATAGTGTAAAAATATCAACGTATTTTTACACTATTATAATGGAGTTCTACCAAGTAAATGCCAAATAAATAAATAAATTTCCTCACGAAGCCTAAATAAAGGTCCCGATTTTCATTAGTCATTTTTAAAAATCCGAAAATTCTTGCGTTGTTGAAATCGGTCAGTGACAACATTTTTAGTTCTAGGTCTCAAATATTTTCATTTCGGGAAATCCTTAATCGAATCGAATAATTTACGAAGAAAACATATGTCTACATTTGTGTAAATTGTGTATATTCAATTCTCATTTCCATTTTTGCACTGTGTGACATGTTGAATCCCACATGAAGTTCCTGCCGATGGTTCACTTACTGTTGAATATGTATTTTCAAAACACGTGTTTTCGTAATAATCGCTACATTTCCAACTTATTTTTGGATCCAATACTGGCAATCGTAGCATTTACCCACTTAACTCATTTCGTAGTAATATAACCGATATCGATTTTATTTGTTGGCTGCTTCAATCAGAGTAGTCGAGTATGTATTAAGGCGAAGGGTAAAGTGCATTGCATAATTATTGCGTGCTGAGATAAGTGTCTCATTAAAACGGATGACGACGAAGATTTCTACTGAGTGCTTTCCGCTATAATAATTATTATTTCACCACTAGTGAATTACGCAATCAACACTACTCGATTACATTTTTACTTAAGTAATATTATAATAGATGTGTCAATTGGAGATACGACTGTTCAAGTTTATCCCTTTTCTATATTATGTATTTATAAACGGCTCGTATTTTTCTGAACAGAATATAAATAACACTGGTCAGAATTTATATTAAACTAGCTGAACCGACGAACTTCGTACCGCCTCAGAATCAATAAATGTTGTGTTAATTTATTGGCTGAATTAAATTCAGTTTAAATGGATACTCAAAATGAATTAAGTATGTATGTATCATACCTAATTATAAACATAACCTTATTTCAATATTATCCGATTTTCTTTCGTTTTCATTTCATATAATCGATTTTTTTATTCTAATCCATACTCTAAATTTCAAATTAAATTTAAAAGTCGATCGTATGCAAAAGAAGCAAAAACAAATAAATATAGTGCCATCTAGTCTAGTGGATTTATCTGAAGCATGCTACGAAACTATCATTTGAAGCTGTTCGTCACTTGAAAACTGTATGAGAATATTAATTTTCTTCATAATTTCTTTGCCGTGATATTTTTCCGATGTTTTAACGCTTATTCTGCTATTCTAGGCGTAAAAAAATTTAATAAATCAAAGATCATAAATATCCGTGTAGCCATTCTTGAGTTATACGTGGTGTAAATAACCCCACTTTGTATTATATATATATAGAAGATTGTCATAATATATCGGTCAGAATAAAGTCATAATTTAAATGTAATTAAAAAAAAACCTAACCTAACCTAACCTACTAACCAAAATTGTTATTAAATATTCTGACCGCTTAATATTTTTATTCTGACCAAAAATTGATTTAAATTCTGACCATTTAGTTTGTTTCCTTAATAAACTGTATTACATTGCGTAAAATACGCATATTTTTTTTACGTTTTTGGTGTCTTTGAATTTGGGGTGCGTGTTATCACCTTCAAAAATGAAGTAACTGAATTTTTGTCGTTGACAACCCATAAAGGTTGTGGTTGTGTTAGTTAGTGCTCGAAAGTACTCAGATAGTTAGGTGGCAACAACTCATGGAACAATTGAGAGGGTTAAAAGTTTTGCCAGCACATTTAAAGAATTCATCTTTTTTTACTGTAAGATATTTAAATCAATAAACAATACTTTTTTCCGTTTAAATATTTTGTTTTTCTCAAAATGATTTCTGTGGCAGATTGCTGTCTTTGCCTTTGACCCCCTCAGTTTTAACTCTGGGTCTGTTAAGCGCGAACATCATGAGTATAGTTGTATCCCTTCAAAAAGATTACATTAACTCGAATGTCACAAAACTTTACATTCTTAGTAAATTTGCTGAGCACTGAAAACTTTCACCTAACGTTTGTATGAAAGTTTGCATCGTTTAGAAAATTTGCTTAGAGTGTGACGTTTCATGGTCCTTGAGTAAGTATGTTCTTCTGCGACAAACGTCAAACCGATTTTCAAACCGTTTTCAACGCTATTAAAGCTAGTCTAAGCTGGTATCAAAATTGTGGACAGTGATTCACACTAAAAAGATAATAGACGGCATTTTATTGTCCATAATTTATTTATTATTTCATTTTAATCAACACTGTTAAACTGTGTCATGAACTGTCAGGAATGTCTTTAAATTTGATTTAGAAACGTCCATAATTTAAAATAGAAACTGAAATAATTTTTTTACTCCGAACATTGGTTTAAATATCAACTACAGATTTGTGCAATGTTACGGTCATTTTCAAAGACTTCTTGCTCTCCAAAAAAAACAATGTTCACTTTTATGGTAATTGATACAATAATTGTTGGAAAGGTATTATATTTTATTTGTCTCACACAATAATTTGTTTAGTGTAAGTAACACTGTAACACTGCATTCTCTTATAATTTGATAATGGTCGTCGTGAGCAAAACTGGTACTGATATTATTAATTAAAAATGTAATTAGTGCAATGTTACTAAATAATTAGAAAATATACTTTTATGATTTTTTTTGTTAACTTACCTTTATAAATATAATATTATGTTTACTGTGTGTAATTAGCTATTATATGAAGTATTTTAGCGTGACATTAAAGATTGGCTGAAAGGAGAGTTAGAGTATGGAGAATGGAAAAGGAGTTGTCAGATTATCGCAATAACTTTATTCCCTTTTCTGGATCGAATAAGTTGGTATAAAGTGAAAAGTTCACAGAACACCATTAGCCGATTGAAAAATCAATGTTTGAAAGTTTTCATTCAGGTATAAAAACGATTGACTACACAAATGAGTAGAACCGACGCAAAAGAGAAAGACTCGTTGTTGATGTATAAAGGGTGAAAAACAGCAAGTTTATAGACACTCATTTTTCTTACTTCCACACTCTTTTGCAAAGTATGCTCTTAGGCTTCTGTTTTATTTATTGCAAGGGTGGATACACAGTAAGCTTGTTTATCTCCAACAGCAAATAAAAGTGTTTGTGAACTTACTATTTTCAGTACTTTTAGGATTGTTTAAGGTGCAGTTTTTAACACCGTTGGCTTCAGTGGCTGATTTCACGGGTTCAAGTTCCTATAAAAATCGATTTCCGTTCAAAAGTATGCGTGTATGTAATATTTAAAAAAAATCCTATTACCATTGCAATCGTAATTTAACGGCAATGGATAAAGCAATTAACTAACTGTAATAGAAAATCAAATGCAAAATAATAATTCTCTGAATACGCCAATTTACTAACGTAAAAATAATATTACTAACGTAAGATTTTTTTATTAACAAAGCAAAAAAATAATCTGAGCTAGTATAAATGACAAAAATGACATAGCTATCATTCATACTCTATTATAATTGGATTACAAAGTGGAACCATTCAATTGCAAGAATTATGTGCTAATTATAGCATTAAAATAAACTTTATAATAATACAAAATACTATTGTAATGAAATTAAAAACGATTCTCAATATGTGTAAGATTCATTATAAAAACGAAAACATTATAAGAATGTAAGTTATTAGATAAAAAAAATCGAAAACATGAAATGAAGATATATTTTTAATTAAAAACTACACAACTCGTGTCACTTTTTGTTTATTTTTATTTCCTCTCGTTTTATTTATTACTTAAAACATTATTTTGTTAATCAGATGACAAGGCTTATTTTTACGAGCAACTGAAGCTATTCCGACAAAGACTACGAGTAATTTATCGAACTTAATTAACGTTAATAAAAATTTAATTAAACACGAATCCAAAACGAGCAGTGAATACGCTTTTTTGGCCAGCAAATATTTAAAAACGAAGACCCATTTAAATGGCGGAAAATTTATAATTCGAGAACATTTTAGTTTTCAAGATGTCCATCTTTTATACCGCAATTATATAAAAATTACTAATTGAAAAGAGAAAATATATGTCGGGTTCATGTGCAGAGACCAACGTTGTTGGCTTTAGTCACAGATCGCACGGGTTTGAGTCCCACTGAGAACATAAATTTATCAAAATATGCTGGAAAACATGCGTGTTTAAAATGCCAAAAATAACTTTATATTTGAGCACGTCCCGTTGCAAGTTTAAATATGAAATAATTTTATTTAAAAATAGTATAAAAGAAAAATGATACTAAAAATGTCAATTGATACAAAAAAAATATCATCCGACTTCAACTTTTTTATATTATGAAGTGCTTAATTTATTTACGAAATATTTTTACTGAATATGTAAGTTAAACAAAATAATGTTATTTTTTTACTGTCATTCCAAATGGCTAAATAAATTGCGACAATTTAGTAATTATGATTGACTCCGCTATCTAAAATAAATTTTATAGTCGTCCGATATACAGTTATGACTTATTGCTGTAATAAATTCTCTCTTAATAAAATGTGTTAATACCCTCGAACCGATTTAGCTGTTAAAGTGTCAACAACAAAAAAGATAAAGTACCCTGCCACCGACAAAAAATATCAACAAAAATGTTATAGAGTGATAGAATATCTGATATAAAAACAACTAAAACAAAGAATACGATATGACTTGCAATTTTATGTATAAAATCATAAAAATGTCGCTCAAACGTTTTCGTTTGTCATAAATGATAAAAAAATAAATATATTATTGTTTTTTTTAATAGCTCGAATTATGTGATTCTGGGGGATAGATATTTCAATTTAACGTCAAGATATTTAAAATATTTTCAAATACAAGTATAATGTATTTATTGCACTCTTTTTTGTCTATATAATGCTGATTTTTCTGAATATGCCGTTACTATCAACGTTATTATTTATTAGTCGTATTTAGGAAATGCTTCGACTCTTGTCTATTCTCTGTTACGTTTCTTCATTTAGTAAGTAAACTTAAATCTCGTAGACGCTTCAACACAGTTAACTCTCTCTCTTCATCGAATGCTGAAAAGCATCAAAAGTGATTGAGTTCCTCCATTTATTATAAATGAGTAACCTTATTTAAGGGTGGTGTTAAAAGGCACATAAAATTATTTAAAATTTTTTATTACATTATTTTTCTAATGTTTAATATAACACTTTTATAATCTTTCATTTATGTCCTGCACTCTGGATTTATAAACTATCAAATTCTGTCTATTCAAGATCAGATATCATTTGTTTGTCAGGGTGATAAAGTTATCGAGGTTCACGTTGTTTTAAATAAAAGTGTTCGTTTAAGTATTATTGTCAAAACGCACGACATATAAACTCTCCCAGTCTTTCATTTTTATTTTAATGTAAGCATGTGTATTCTTAATTGATTTAGTGTCATAAGTTTATTTGTGTGATATCGATTTGAAAAATAATTGCAAGAAAAATACAATATCTAAGTTAAAATGCAGCTGAAGATACAATTAATCTTTTCGCTTCGTTAACCGATAGATTTTTATCGATAAACACTTACACAAGTGTAGAAATATTGAATCAGATAAAAAATAGTCAAAAGAACGCGGTATTGCGTTTCAAGAAATGACGTGAAAATATTTTCCTTTGGCAATACAATTTATGGCTCTTTGGCACAGTATTGAGCGAGCTCACTATATATTTTTATATTGAATGTCAAAATAGAAACGTAACGCTTATATTATAGCTGCAACAGTATTTCATGGATTGATTATTGACGTGTTTATGAAAAAGGCGTTTTAAGTTATGACGTAGCCCATATTAATGTATACATATTTGATGAGTGTATCCGATCATCCATTATGCGATTTTCTTTTCAATTTGAATGTCAGTCATCCACTTTTCACACGTTTGCGATAAATTTTGGCATATAGAGCATATGGCCTGGAACAGTTTACTTTGTTTACATATAAATTTGTTAAAGCGAAGTCTTTTCGACGGTTCGGACGTTTAAGCTACGGTAAGCGTAGCGAGAGCGGGCGTCCATAAATTTTCGGTAAAATACTTTCACACCTGGTGTTTTATTGTGTTTCCATGCTACGGGTGATTTTTTTTAAGCATACAGCTTTTGATACTGCGAAAGAGGCTCTTGATAAAATTTATTGACAACTTGAGAAGTACCCTCTTCACATTTGAATGCGAGCTGATCTGCGACGATTTAATATTATATTCATGAAAATTTGGCGCAGTCTTTTTGGATGTTTGTTGGTAAAATATTGAAAAATATACATAAACCCACGTCATTTCTATAAAGTAAACTGTCAATTTTTCACAGCTAAATGATTACTCTTCTTATTCCCCTATAATGCACTCTACGATAGCATTCGATCTTCTATATATTTTTTTGTACCGTTTATTTTTATTCATATCTATTTTGGTATCCGAATAACACCGTAATTACTAATGTACGAGTAAAACGTAATTGAATGCAGCATACAATGAAGAAGTAACGTTTTTTTTTTACAAAATAAAGACACTAAAGCATTTTTTAAACTTATTGACGCAATCTTCTATCAATAATTAGTAGTCTTTGTTTGTTTAATACTTCTTATATTTTCTTTGGCTATGTCCGCTCTCTATGTAGAAAATATGGCCGCCACGCGGCACCACCATGTTGCCCTGTCTCTCGCCAATTGCTTTGCTTCCTCCCATGACATGCCAGCATCCCTCAGTTCCGCCGAGTACATCTTATGGATAGTACCCGACGGACGTCCGGGACGCCGGAAACTCCACCGGTCGACAGGAGGGGCAGGCAGGATTGAGGCTTTCCGGAGGCATCCACAGCACGCGACCCAGCCAGTTCCAACGTCTCTCTATAATCACTGACGTGACGGGACGCTGTCTTGTACGCTCCCTTATCTCTGCATTCCTCATAAAATCAAACCACCTCACCCCTATTATCCGACGCAAGCATCTGTTCTCAAAGCTAAGTATACGGTTTTTCGTCAGGTACCATGATTCGCAACCGTAAAACAGTACCAGCAGAATGCAAGCGTTGAATAAGTGGCATTTGACTTTAATCGAGTACTGCTGTGTGTCCCAGACAGTTCGCATTGAGTTGAATGTGGCTCCAGCCATTCATAAACAAATCGTTTTTTGTTTGTTTAATACAGCCACTAAGAATGTCTGTTTTCAACTTTTTTCTTTAATTATATCCTTACTAGAATACACGTTACAACACGTGTTGGTATTTTTATTTATTTACTTGAGCATTTAAAATAAAAATTAACGTTTTGTAAAATAGCAATCCGTTATAAACGAACTCTGTGTCGTGCCGGAAAAATGATAGCATAACACAATGTAACATATTATGAATATGAGTATTCGAGGAGTAAAGTGAGCCAGAAGTAAAATATTAAATCTTTTTTATTGAACTTTTAAGTACAATTATGTCTTTAATTAGTGATTTGGTGGATTGCATATTCTTATTTTAGGAATAAATCACTATTAAAATGTGCATTTACTAAGCTCACTTCACTTTTACGATACTTTAAGACTTGTAGAATATTATAACGTATGTATATATATATTAAACATATTTAGCTCTCTTACCTCTCAGGAGCTATATAATCAATTTCATGAAATAAAAACAATCATTAACTCCTTTATTCAAAGAGGTGCTTACCGTGTGACTTGAGAAATACATTGAGACTTGGGAAAACTTTCTCCTTTATTTGTAACAAGCTTAAGAGTTTTTGATCCTTAACGAAACTCTTGTCTTTATTTCTTCAGTAGAATAATTTTCTTTAGCAACATCGATTGAATTGTTAAAAGGATTTGAATAATATATTATAAGCATGTATTCACATTACTTGTGTAGAAAGATTTTCAATTAATTTATTATTTGCGATTGTTTCAACCTTTTATTACTATTAAGACTAATTTGATGTACCTGCATAATGCTTTTGATGTACATATTAAATAATTGTTTAAGAGATATCATTATAAAAATCAATATGGCAAGAGTCTTTGAAAATCAAATATTCCATAATACAATATCTGTACGTTACAAAAACGTGTGCTGTTAATTTGTAGTTTATATCTCTTTGTCTATGCTACTTTATTATGCTTATGCAAATGAAAATGATGATAAATACAGTGAAATTCTAGATTATGTGTAAAGATTATTCTAAACAATATTCAGAAGCACTCAACTAAAAAATATGGATTAATTCCTGTTTTAACGATTTTTAATGATAGACATTTTTTATCGAATAGATATGTTCGTATGTGTGTCGTTATTTATTTAGGTAAAAAAACAGATTGATTGCGTACGAAAATCTATATTGCGTTGAATAATTTCAATTAATATGACTGGAAAGAAAAAAGGACACAACCCTTCTTAGCTAATTGTACAGTAAGCACAAACATCTTTTTTTTTAAATTTAGTGCCAAAGGCAAATTATGAAATATACACAACCTTGAAGCGCACAAAGACTTATAAACTGGTGTTAAATTGACCAAATCTAACATTAATGAAATTTAATTGATAAAAAAACTCTTTTTAATCCCCTTTTCTTTTTCGCATTTTTCACAGGCACTTTGCACTACTTCGGAATAAATTATTTTGATAGAACGTGTATCAGGTTGTAAACGTTGTGATTTTCTAAATAAACTGCTTTGAAAAAACTAATGGTTACGTCAGTTTGCCTTTCTACGGTTGAATATATATACATATTAAAAAAATACACTTACGTGTAGTAATAAAACAATAAAACAATCAAACATTAATTGCATTTTTTTTAAAAAAGGGTTTAGAAAAGTTAAGTATTATAATCAAAACATAATTCCCAACGTTGCGTAAATTTAATAAAAAAAATTAAAAGACTTTGAATTAAGAGATATTCCTGAATGTTTTTACATTTCCTGAAACAAAACAAAATCAAACTGCTTTTAAAATTTATCGGGTAATCAGAAAACTAGCATTATTTCAGCGTGACTGGATTTAAAAGAGTTTATACCCATTTATTATAACCCAAACAAAGCACGAATAAACAACGGTGAATAGGAAAGCTTTCATTTATATATGTACTGTATTTATTTTGTTATTTCTAACTAACGTGTATAATAATGTTCTGTGTATTCGTTTTAAATTTTGTGTTATTGGGTAGAGCAGGATAAAGGTGGTCTTTCACAATTTATTGCCGCACTAGCGGTGTTTATGTGCAATATTGAAAATAACGTATTTCAAATTTATTCAGAAACATGGAAAAACGTTTATTTATGTCCGTATTTGATTTAGAATTTATCTTAATATTTTTTTGCATTTAAATATTGGATTGCCAATAAAGTTGTACATACATATTTGGCATAATGTATTAAACGAAATGAACAAAGGCTTTTGAAAAAAAACATATAAAATTAAAAGAAGCCATTTCAATAAAATATTGTTGTAATTAACACCTTTGATTTTTTTAATAATAATATAAATTTAACACTTACTTAGAAATGTCAATCCGTAATCGGCAGAAACGCGTGACTGACAATTCATAAATTTTACAAAAGAAGGTTTTTTTAATCTCCTCTCGTAATGGGCTCGCAAAAAAAATGACCGATTTTATTAACCGCATTTCAGGAATTATTTTTGCAAACTTATTAATATTACGAAAAGAAACTTTGTGTTAAGACTAAGTCATGACCGTTTTTCTATCGGGTCGTATATGTACAAACAATATTGCTCGCGAAGTGGCATTCATTTATTTTTCATATCAACTGTGGAAAGAAAAAAGGACGTAGCCCACAGTTTTTTTCAAAACAGCTTTTTTTCGATAATCACAATGTATCAAACTTGATACACGTTCTATCAAAAGGATGCAAGCTGCAAATGCCAAATAAGTATCTAAATTTACCTATTAAGTTTGAAAAAGATGACCTTGTTAAAAATTAAAACCAAGAAAAAGACTGAAATAAAGATTTTTCCTAAACAATTTGTTTAAGGGGACCCGACCCGGTGGTCTAGCGGCCGACAATTTAGGCTATTTTAAAGTTTTTTTTTTAGTATGAAGGGAATGAACAAATGCTTTTAAACTTTTTCACACATATTTGATTACTTATCAACTACACAAAAATGAAAATTAAAAAAAAATGAAATTTAGATAAGAAAAATGGCGCTAAAGTTGTACATACATATTTGGCAAAATGTATTAAACGAAATGAACAAAGGCTTTTGAAAAAAACATATAAAATTAAAAGAAGCCATTTCAACAAAATATTGTTGTAATTAACACCTTTGATTTTTTTAATAACACTTACTTAGAAATGTCAATCCGAAAAAATGGACCTAACTGGTATGGGGATGGTTTATCTCTCCCTCTTATTTGAAATCAAAAAAATTATAAGTAAAGTTACAGCCGGAAACAGAATAAAATAATAAAAAAACATTTTTGTCAAAATGGCGCGTTGCCAAAGTTAAAAGTCTAAAAACTACCCGTTTTTAACAACGTTTTGTTTATAAAAAAATAGTTTTTTTTACCTAAAGTATTTCTTTTAGTGCCGGTCGTAGCCAGTACTTTACAAAATAACATACTCAAATTTCAGACAAATTGGTTAAGTGGTTTTTTTTTTGGTCCCCACCAGACGAAAAAAAGTATTTTTGAGATAAACGCGTTTAAAATTTCACGTGGCCCTACTACAGAGCTTGGCGCTGACCTTGTTATGGGCTGTAAAACCAGAAATACTCTGAATATCTTCACCAAACTTTAAGGGTATATTTTTAAGATACTATACTTTCAAAATATCAAAAAAACGATCTTTTGAAAATTACAGACCGCCGGGTCCCTTTAATTAATATTAGATTAATTCGATTAAACACCAGTTAATAAGTCTCCGTGCACTTCAAGGTTGTGTATAATTCATAATTTGCATTTAGCCTAAAATCATCAAAATACGTTTTTTGCGCCTCCTGTAAATGTTTTGGTAACGTCCTTTTTCCTTTCCACAGTCGATATATTTAAAACCAGAACAGTATTTTTTTAAAAGTCTCCTTTACGTGAGAATAAGAATAAGATATTTTAATATTTATTCACTGCCAAAAGCAAAGACGTTAAAATTTTAACGAATCAAATCGAAAAAGTTTGGATATAAGAGTGCGTTACATGATATTTTATATTGCCTACTTATTTTAAGCCATAATATGTATATGTAGTTTCGACGATGAAGTGAAGCCAAAATATACTATTCTAATATTGTATGAAGCAATTAAATACATATAATTTTAATGTAACTATAGAAAATGATCACCAATTAATCAGCCAAAATAACATTTGAGGAAAGTGTTAGTTAGACAAGATGATCGCATACAAATATGGTTGACACCAAATCTACAAATAGCCATAATATACAAATAAAGTGAAATCTTAATAACATACTTTCAAATGATCAAAGCGTAAAATATTTATAATAAGCAAAAAAAATCAAATTGAAAAACAAAACATATTTCTTTAAAGAATTTCAAAATAAAAGATTACCAATATGCTTTAAAAACCAACAACTTTTCATTGAGTGTCATTGAAAACACATTAATTTTGTTTATACGTTTGAAAGTTATTTAAAATATATACACAGATATTGAAATGATAATATTCTGTTTGATGTTGCAAATGTGAATAAAAATCTTTGCAGTATTTCAATAATTCGCTTTTATTTCATATTTCAGGAAGCTCATCATTCAATCTTTAAAAAGCCACACTCAAATAAACAAAAAAATTCTCTTTGAAAGCTAAGTTTAGGAATATTTTTGATGTTAAAAAGCTGATCACATTGATTCTTTTAATTAAATAAATATTTATAAACATTTCATAAATATAACTTGACTGATAATTTTCGGAATAATCTTTTTTGACTTGTGTTTTTTTATGGCTATACAAATGGTACGGCTGCTTTTAATAAACGGCATTCATTCATGGCATATATATGTAACAAAAATGATCATCTATTCAAATGAAGATAATTCAAATGATCGAAGGTAATTTATTATATTTGTATTTACAATTTTAAATATATGGAAACTAAACACAAAACTCAACTTTACTGACGTAATTTGGTATTCGACGATAACTTACCATTTATCAATCCAACCAAAAACTTATTTTATTAAACCAAAAAAATACCGTTTTTTTATGTATTGCGTTCTACGATTCTTTTAAAAAAGTAGATACTAATCATTTTCTAAAGTTTTTTTATTATTTGCGAGTTAAAAGTAATGAAAGATATACGACTCAAAAATAATTAATAATTTATGTCTAAAAAAAAATAACAATCTTTTATATTGCTAGTGAACATCATAAAAGTGATTATAATTTAGGTGATAAAAATGATTCATATATAAAATATTCATTTGAATGTGAATCAATCACTGCATCGAAAATATAGACTTTATGGAGTTACAACTAGGGCATCCAATCCCGGGATCCCGTTCAATTTTCTGATCCCGAAATTCCGGGATTGAGATGACCGCGATCCCGGGATTTCGGGATTGAGAAATTTTGAGGAAATTCCGTAAATTTACACGAAATACCTTAGTTACAACTGTTACAACTTGGAAATAATATTCTCTTACAGTGTTTTACTAAAGATGTGTACGCATTTTTTCCAATATTTTTTTAATGTATGTACATATATATTTAATGTGTAAACATATCACAATGGAAAAAAAAACAAATGTTATCATATGTTCAGACAGCTTTGTATTTTTTTAATAGAAATATACAGCTTCTCAGCGAAGAATATTAATTAAGGAAATTTTCTCAAAGTAGCCGAAAAAATTTATACTCCTGAGTACTTCCTCAAGTATTTATTTACACAAATATTTGTGGAAAAGATTTTTTTGTAATGTGAGCTTTTTCTCGCAAAATTTTATAATATAAATAACAAAATTATTTTCCTATTCTATTCATTGTTAACTAAACTGAAGATTATTTTAAATAGAATTTATTTTATTCGCAAATAAATTTGCTCAACCGAGACGGGTTGTTACTTAGCTGCATCATCTTTTTTGCTTATACGGTGAAGCTGCAACACAACTTGTGGTTAGCTAAACGTTCTAGATAAACTCCTTTATTAATGTCGCATTAGTGGAAAACTGTAAGAAGATTTTTGTCAGGCTCAGATAACTTTATTATCTGAAATTAATAATAATATCAAGAAAAATATGAGTTTTTAGTAAAACGATGACAGCTACCAAACATAGTCAGACGATGTATAAAAAAGGTTATTTTAATATTTTATCTTCATTAACCCTCCAGAGACGAGAGCTTTTTTCCGATAAAAAAAATATTTTCCAAGCCATATTGAAGTCACGGATAACTTTTATTCCTATCCAAAATTTAAAAAAAAAACGCGAAAAGTCGTTGTAAAGAAACCCCGCATGACTATATGGTCATGCTCATCCTTTTATTACCGTGTAATATTGAGTACGGACATAAGTAAGGACAAAATTGACCGTATGGGCTCGCAAACATTCGGGGTTGAAATATAGCTAAACGTGTTTTTTTTTTAAATATTTACAATATAACCTCTTTAGATCAACATAATTTCAATAAAAATATATTAGCAAAATAACTGTAAATAATTTGATGTTTTTATAAAAAAATAACTAACAGTTTCAAAAAGTAAATTAAAAAAAAACGAAAATTCAAAAAATCACATGTGCTGCTGGAGGCCGTTTCTGTCCCCACGGCTGATGACTAACTGTATTCTGTACCTATCTTAACCAAATATGAACAAAAACAACGATATTCAGGAGGGTTAAAATAGTGGCGTTATTCGAAAGTTGTTGACATTTAAACGCCATATTGTTAAGATGACTGCACTGTATTCGATGCGAAAGCACCAGAACTCTGACTTTAATTTTCGCCGAGTGGTATTGTATGCAACTATTTCTATATTTATCATTCGTAAGCATGTTTAAACAAACATTGAAATACTGTTTAGTGACGTTTTTGTACCCTTTGGGTGACAATATTGCATTATTTGGTAAGCGATACAAAGTTAAATATATTTATAACGCACACAGCACATAATACTAAAAAATGTTGTTTTTTACACTATTTTAATCATTCAAACAATCAAAAACTTTGGTTTATAGTCAATATTCAAATAAAGCTGCGCATATTGAAAAGTATTCAGTTTTTATGAGATAAATTGTTCTTGTACTATAGATAAGGAATAACAATAATAAATACAGATAAAAAGGCTCATATTTACCGGTCTGAATTTTAATACAGTTTCGGTCATAATTTTTATCATATTGGTCTAAATTTATATTGCATTAGTCGGAATTTATATTAAATGGTCATGATATATCGGTCAGTAAACAGAAGGCAGAATAAACAATAAATGTTAAGAATTTATTAAAAATTCAATAAAAAAAAACCTAACCTAACCTAACCAAAATGGTTATAAAATCTGACCGTATAATATTTTTATTCTGACCAAAAATTGATATAAACTCTGACTATTTATTTTGTTTCCATAAAAAAAACACGTGTTATTTGATATAAATAAATTTCGATAGTCTAAAAATACACTATTAACCCTTCCCTTACTATGCAAAAAAAGCACAAGCTACTGAGCTGTGTAGTCGTTAGACATCAGGCAAAAGGGAGTGAATCATGACAATTATATGTAGTACTGCTTAGGGCATCCAATCCCGGGATCCCGTTCAATTTTCTGATCCCGAAAAAATTCCGGGATTGAGATGGCCGCGATCCCGGGATTTCGGGATTGAGAAATTTTGAGCAAATCCTCGAAATTTACACGAAATTGGCAAATTGAAGATTTCAAATTCCTCGGTGAGCTAAAAAAAAAAAACGAGTTTCTGTGAGATTCCGGGAAAAAGTATATCAAATCGGAGATTTCAAATTCTTCGATGAGCTAAAAAAAAAAAAAAGAGTTTCCGTGAGATTCCGGGAAAAAGTATACCAAATCGGAGATTTCAAATTCCTCGGTGAGAAAATCTCAATCCGGGATCCCGGGATCCCGGGATTCAAAAATAAATCAATCCCGAAATCCCGGGATTGGAAAAAGGCTTCGGGATTGGATACTCTAGTACTGCTGTAGTAGTGTTATATAATTGGCATGATTCACTCTCTTGATGTGTAACGAATACACAGCTCAGGAGCTTGTGCTTTTTTGCATAGTAAAGGAAGGGTTAAATATAAAAAACCAACTCGTTTCCTACATTTTTTCTTTTAGTAACACACAAGAAACTGTTCTTGTCTATAATACCTTTAGGAATTAAAACTAATCTAGTTAATACGCAGGTAAGAACGGTCCCTGGTAACAGGATTGAAATGAAAGCATCTTGATCAAAATTAAGCTTTCTTATGTAAAAGCGTGCTTGAATAAAATATTCTCTCTTCCTTAAGTAATCCAGAAGTCTAAGTTATAAACTTGACACTGTGCTAACATGGAATGACATCGACGTAAATTTGTAAGCTAAGAAATGCTTCAACAGCAGCATCTTAATCTTTTTTGTTTACATACCAGAATAATTTTTTTTAGTCTTCTTAATATGAATAGTAAATGAAATAAAGTTTTTTTTTTTCAATATTGTGATAAATGAATAACAAAAACATGATGACTGACTTATTTCTCTTTGCATTTAATAACTATTTTTGGCCCATTGGAATTAGATGGAAAGCCAAATATGTTTTTTTAAATTAAATACAAAATACTACCTTGCGTATAAATATACTGCCCCCAATCTCAAAATTAACATTTTCCACCACTTAATGGTTGAGCAAGTTGCATTCTCTTTTTTCTTTCAACTTTTATTTTTTTAAGCACAACCGTGCATGGTTAAAAGATAGGTCCCGTGCAGCTCTGTATCGGGCCAATAATATGAGGAGTAAATTCGTTTCTTTTCTTGATCTTAGTGCGTTATGGAAACGCATACACATAACGGGTGGCGGTGGGATACCCAACAACCAACTTGTCCATTTTAATTCGTTTTGAGTTACTCACAAAAAAGTGTATAAAATCTCAACAATGAAACCACGTTGTCGTAAATTAAATCAAAACAGACGATATTAGATTAAATTTGAGTCAATAAAAAAATGATTATTTTTCTACGTTGAATTTTGGAGGTGAAAACTCATCATTACATTTATATGGAAGAACTAAACAAAAATAATGTATGTACAATTATTTTGTATGGACTTGAAAATAAAATGAAAACAATTTGAGTGAGAAGCGAATTTTTTTTCGACCTCTACGCATATAAAAAAGTAATATGAGACTGCCTGAATTAATCATCACGTATTGTCAAACACAGTAGAAAAAGATTTAAGTCAACCACGGTAATACAAAAATCGTGCATAGCGTACACAGCATTTCGTTAGGCAAATTAAGCTCGTGATGGATCACACTCGATCCAATCTAGAGGGCTTGACGTGTCTATATGTAGTATGTAGGGCTTGTCAGTTTTCAAAAACCGGTTTTATGGCAAAATTTGTGACATTCGAAAACCGGTTTTTCAACTTCTTAACCAACTTCTTAACCGGTTGTGCCGAACTTTCCATAAACGCATCTATAAAAGGACAGAAAATTTGGATTTTTTTTTGATAGCATAAAGACCATATGCCCCACATTATTACCCAGCGTAAGGGTATTTTCGATATCAGTAAATTTTGTTACAAAACGATCAGTGGACGCTTTGTGTTTTCTTAAATCATATTTTCTGAAGAGTAACACCAAATAATTTCTTGTTGTGTATTATTATGTATATAAATAAACAACCACTTTTAAGGTGTTCACTGTCAATACTTGGTGGAAAGGCATTATAATAAAAATAATAAAACATTTTTAGTACTTTTTACACATAAAATTTATTAGATCAGGACCGGTTTCGCTCATCGCGAGCATTATCAACTGATAAGAAAAATATATAAACAGTGATATTTATACAAATTTAAATTGAAATAAAAACTTACACCTTTTTATTTCAATTTAAATTTGTATAAATATGACTGTTTATATATTTTTCTTATCAGTTGATAATGCTCGCGATGAGCGAAACCGGTCCTGATCTAATAAATTTTATGTGGAAAAAGTACTAAAAATGTTTTATTATTTTTTTTATAAATAAACAACATAAAAATTGAACTTTTTCTCGCTATTTAAATTGAATAGACCTTTTTTTATAAAACTTCGAAAATCGGATAAAACCGGTTTTTACAAATATATTGACATTCGAAAACCGGTTTTTTCAAAAGTCGGTTTTTGTATAAGAACTAGTAGTGTGTATGTATGTGCGCTCAAACAATGTCAATTTTTAAAATAGTAAGCCGTACAGATGTAATATGAAATAATTATAAATATTAAGACTGTCGCCACAACAGCTATTTAAGATCGAACATTTGTCTTGTGCAAACGCTTCTAACTCTCTTACATACATTGTGTATCTCTTCAGAGCCAGTATATATAGCTGAGCAAAATATTAGTTTAAACATAGTTCTGACGATGGCGCAAGCCGAAATAGCTATCAAAGAATAAAATTATTAAAAACTGTAGAACTAAAATACTTTGTTATTTTTAATCTGTTATAAATAGAGTTCTACCAAGTAAATGCCAAATCAATTAATAATGCTTACTCATATTCTCAAAAAATATCAAATTGTTTGATTTACTTTCTGTTGTTAAATTTGATTTCGATGATATAACCTGTTTTTGAAATAAAGGCTTAAATTTCAATAAACGCAATAAATTTTTCAAATATATAACTCTGCGTATGAATATTAACCGTCATTTTCTCTCAATACCAAGATTTTTTTCTTTGAAAGAAATATTTTCTCACGAGTACAGAATATTGAAATAGTTAACTATCAACCTGAATTTAATATCACTCACAAAAGAGGATTTTTTATTTCATTCTCACAATTCTGTTCGATTGTGCTTCCTTTCAATGAAAAAGTTATTTGTAGTCGAGCGCCAGTCGACTTGAATGTATAATTTAGTGAATTTATTTTCATATTTGAGGTACCTATCTACAAAAACTCTTGGGGTGTGTTGATTCAGAAGTGCGTGTTTGCAAAACAATTGAAACAAATAAAAGCTTGGAAGATAAAAGGAAGACTTTTGAATCAAACAAAATTACAATTTTATTATTTTTTGAACAGACAAGAAAACTTACCTCTTCAATAAATATTTTGACAAGGCAATTTTAATAGTTTTATGATTTTGTGTATAGAAAGTAACAAAATTGTTAGTTGAATTTTGTGATTCTAAAGCAGTGCTACGTGGAATTCTGGTGCTTCAATTTTTAGCCCTATATACATATTCTCGTAGCAATAAAAGCCACTATATTAAATCAGATTTGTTAAACATAAGATGCTTTTTTCGTACTTTGAAAGACAGGAAAACGAAAACAAAAATATATATATGGTTTATAGGAAACAATGAGTTTTTCAATAGCGATTTTTATTTATAACGTTTTGTTTGATAATGGTTCTCCACTTTGATGACAAGCATTTTAATTAATTACAATAAAAAGTACGCTGTGACTTCGAAAAGGCTAAAACCCATAAAACCCAGTGTTAGAATTTGACGTTAGTTTTATGCCATAAATTATTTTCTTGGTTTCAATCAACCCTTGACACACTGATGACCGATGTGCAAGTCATAGTCAGCATATATGTAGCACGTAAGACACCTACATCGATCAAAAACAATCATTAGTACTGTCTTAGCAGTATAATCTTATTCATACATTATTTGAAAAAGAAAGGTTGAAGAAATGAGTGACGAACATATCTAGTAGAAAAACTTCTGGTGAGATAAGCTGCACAGGGGAGTCTTTTTTACACTGCTGTCGGACAGTTTAATCATAGTATTGATAATGTCTAAGTAAAGTAAAATAATTAATAATAATAATTTATTGAGTTAACATTTACTTGGTTGTACTTTATTATAATGCGATCAACAATAACGAAGTGTTGAATTTAAGTAATAAAATATTATCGATTAATTTGTATTTACTTATAATAAATTAAAAAATTATAAAAATAAAATCAACTTTTATAATTTGGAAAGTGATAACATATTCTACAAAGCTTTTAAGCAATAGGAAAAAAGGGTTTAATGAATGTTTTTCTTTCCAGATACATCTTATCGCTTGCACTGGCTGATTTGTTGGTAATCATTACCTGCGTCCCCTTCACTTCTATAGTCTACACGCTGGAGACATGGCCATGGGGGGAACCTCTCTGCACGATATCAGAGACTGCAAAAGACGTCTCTATCGGAGTATCTGTCTTCACCCTGACTGCTTTATCAGCGGATAGATTCTTTGCCATCGTTGACCCTCTGAGAAAATTACACACTTCAGGTAAGTGAATGTTATCAGGCTTGTTCTTTACGTAGATTTGAGTGGACCCCTTACAAAAAGGTCTATACACTTGACCCACTCGAGGTACGAAGAATAAATTTTGGGTAAATGTTTCCGTAATGATAAAAGACCCGGCGAAAAAAAACCGAGTATAACGGAGATTAATAATTCCAATCCTTGTTCATAGAAGAGTAAAATAATAATATTTCAATTATTTTTTAATGGGTCATTCAAATTTATAAGATAAATCGATTTTTTATTTTACGAATTCTGCTTTTATTTGATAGACATCCAAGAAATGTTGAATTCATTAAAAAACATTTCTTCTGTGTCATAAACTTATAATAGAGAGTTTTTGCTGAAATAAAAAAGCACCAGTTTGCTTGTTTAATATTAAATTAATTATTATATTAGAGTAAACATTTCCTGATTATAATCGAGCAGTTTAGAGTTATTTTTTTAATATCCATATCCGCTTCCAATGTGAAGCATATAGCCTCTTAATGGAGGTATCTCAACTGAAGTTTTTTCTACGAGAACTGTTTGTTACTCAGTCGCTCAACTTCACTTTTTTCAAAGTGTGTAGTAGGGAAAGAATGATAAAGTTAAAACAGTACTAGTGGTTGACTAATCGCTACTGCTACACCCAATTATTAAAGGATCAGAAGGATGGGAGGAGAGGAAATAATGTATCATAAACACCCAGTCTTCGATCACAACTTTGAATTGAATAATTCTTAAATTCACTGTGATCTGACCGAGAATCTAACCCAGACCTGTGTGATCCGTAGAGCAAGATCTAACCAACTGGGCCACAGCAGGTTCTTTATACTTTTTGTAAAAATGTAGTCGACTTAAATAATGCCTCTTTGTTGAACTAAGACCTTTGACCGACTGTAAATAACAAATTGTTATTGTGCTTCCACATACTGTAATCGTGTCGCTTCATATGTTTGTCTATGTTGGGAATAATATTGTGATGTATAACGGAGGCTGCAGATGTATCGATAAATCAAAGCACGTACGTGATTGTTATTATATGCGGGGAAGTTCGTGACATGTAAACAACTAATGGTGTTGTCCATTATCACCACCGGGTGATAAATACGAATAAGAAATTTCCCAATATAAACCTTATGAATAAAGCATATTTATTGGTAACTAAAATCATTAATAAATAATAAGAAAACATGATAAAACAAGTTTTCCATCAATTAATATAAAATGTTTTAAATTAATTTTATTTTTCGTTTGAATCATTTTTTTTTAATAATCAACATAAATACATGATTCCAAAGTTAAGAGTCATCAATTAAATTCCCAACGTAGTCAAATTTTAGAATCAATAAATAGAACCTTTCACTAACTTATTCTTTGTTTATTTATTTATTTAACATTGCATATGAATGAAAAACTATAAATTTAAGATAATACAATTTAGTATTAAAAGCAATAAAGATGGATCAGTAAGTTGCAATTGCACCTGATCTGTCCGGTTCTGAAAGCGTAGTTAAGAAAAACGTTAAAAGGAAAAACTTCTATTGCCTTTGAAACTCCCATCTTTCGTATTAATCGATTTAAAAATATATGAAAACAAAAAATATGATTGCCATTTGATTGAAATTTAGTAGACCTTTCAAATTTTCCGGTCATCGATACATAATGCTTTGATTATCAGTAAAAAATTCTATCCAATGTGACATACAAAAAATGTATACGTAAATTGTATTATAGATAGATGGTAAAAACTATTCTAAAAATGTACTGTGTTACTTTTTGAATTCCCATTGAAATTTGTTTTATTATTTCCGGACTTATACACAACTTGGTTTTTCTTTGACGTTATAGATTATATTTAAGGATGATTACTCAAATCTATATAACGCTTTACTAATATTTACAAAGCGTTACGCCTGAAAATGCGATGATCTGTTTCTTAGAAGTTTGAATCAATAAACGGATAACTGTCATTTTCGTTTGCTCTGTTTATTTATTTAGTGACAAACAATCTCGCGGTCTCTGTTAATAATGCTTGCCACAAAACTAAACAACGAAACTACTTGTATTCAACTTGTAAAGAAAATGGCAAGACACACATAACAGTATTGTTTAAATATTAGTGCTTCTCAAAATTATACTTAACTGTTTGAAAGTTACAGCTATTTAAATATTGACGTATTATTATAATGTATCGTTGTTACTCGCTTTTTGAACCGCTTCTGTAAATTGTTTTTAAGATAAAGCTATTGGACATTCTTTAATGAAGACAAATGCGCTCGATTGAAATTAATAATATCCATTTTTGTTATTTTTGAGATAAGAATGCCAAAAACACTTAATGCATATCAAAAAATAGTTGGGTAAAAAAAAATACTTTAAATACTGTTAAAACCATTGCCAACGATCACAATCGGTGTCTAAGCTCATATTTTTAAATGTAAAATATGATATGGCTGCAAATAATTAATCGGCGATCAGTATTTTACATGATGTACTACTATATTTTGCATCTTGAAAAGGTTTTTTACGATTTTCTCAAATCTCGATTGTTGTATTAGTGTCCCCCACTCAGATAAATAACAACATTATGTTAAATATATATGGTCAGTAGAATGTCCTTCCATTCTTGGTAAAAAGGTGTTGCATTTATTTAAATAAATACCTTTTAGTATCTATTTAACAATTCTATATAATGATAAAGATCTGTTTCGCTGTAAAGGAATATTTTTTCAACTAAAGGAAAATTAAGAAAAAAACAACTTTTTACATTTTATATTCATAATTGTTTATGCATTTATTTTATGAAATTTTTACCCAAAGTGTAAAGAAAAAGTATTATGGATTGAAAAAAAGCCGCTTACAAAAATAACAAATATTTTGGTAGTAAAAGGAAGTGAATATGTGTACTAATCTTTTGAAAAAAATTGAAGTATCAAGCTTATGAAAGGTCAAAATACTATAAAAAACAATATTTGTTGCACGCACAAATTCGCTCACTATAGAAAGCTGACATTTATTTTATCGTTACCTAAACGTTTTCCTAAATTTTATAAATCGCAATAAAGTTTCAATTGCAAAGTAAGATGTGGACACTACTGCAATATACTGAGATAAATAAACCGAGTTTTCAAGACTAGTCATCTTGTAAAGGTTGTGCACTTAGACCCATACAAGTGTCCTTTACCCATGCTCATGTGGTATTGTGTGTGCACTCACCAATAAGATATTTAACATCCACTGTTATAAAAAAAAATACTTTGTTTGGATTTGCTTCATTTTGTGACACAAAGAAGTGTATTTATAAAAAAATAACTTATTGAATCATCATTTTTCATTTAACTCTCATAATAACACTTTCTTGGATTATAACGCTTTTTATGTGAGGCGTAGAGCCACGTATGCTTTTTTTTTTTAAATATTCTGCGGATTTTTTTGCATTGTAAAATTAATGAATTCATATTTTGTAATTATTTTGATCGATTTATCAATTTCTGTTCGAAAGCATGGGTGTTTGTGGTGACTTAATTCACCTCCCATCTTTCATATTCTTTATTAACTGGGCGTAGCAAAAGCGATCAGTTAACCACTAGTCTTATACTAACCTTATCCTTATGTCCCTACTACTCTCTTTGGAAAAAGACAACTTCAGCGACTGAGCGACGAACAGTTCTCGTAGAAAAAAATCTGTTAACACGCCTCCATTTCGAGGCCATATGCTCCACATTGGGAGCAAACATGGATATATACATTTTTTTAAATAATGTGAAAGGAAATAATTTACTTTAAATTAAAACTACATGCTTTGAAATATTATGATATGATGTTAAATTGATAAACATTTCAATCGCATGTCAAAGTCCACGATATTCTTTACGATGGTATGGTGGAAGAGTAAGCTTTTTTTTCAGAAACCGATAGAATTGGAGATTTTATTATTTTAATGTCAATCTTAAATTTAAATAAACAATGAAAACAGACTATTATTCTATTTCATTTTTACAAGAATTATAGATTCGATGAAATATCCACACATTTTCCCAATCTCGTCTTGTCCTATCCGACGAGATTTTAATGAACAATTCGTTTACTGACTAATTGGTCCATATATTATGTCTGGTAATTGATTTCCGTTCACCTATTTATGCTTTATAAACAGGATTAAACAGAATCAAGTATATTTAATTGCATTTACTGCTTTACTTACTCAACTGTTTCACCGTCAAACACACGCTGGTAGACAACTCATGCCAGAACTTCACATTTGAAGTTAAAATCTATATACATCTCATGTTAATAACCAACTATCGAGTTACCGCATCAGTAATTGTTCTCAAGAAAGTTAGTTTCTATGTTTTCACGTTATACAAATTCGATAAATTTTCTTCCTGCGAAATAAATATCTTCAGAAATATTATAACTTTTTATTACTGTATTCCAAAAAAGTTTTAAGTATCTTATTCACATTCGGTTTGATTTCTTCTCATGTTTGTTTTAGAATAATCTTTTATAGCTATTGTTTTCTTGGTTTCGCTAAATATCATTTTTATTTTTTAGTTTTTTGATGATTTTTTTCGCATTAGATAAAAAATAAATACGAATAAAAATAACGCGTACAAGGCATTCAAGGAACCATTAATAATGATAAAAATCACAAAGTAGAGTTGATTCATTTAAAAATTACCTATACTATATAAATACTTTTAACTTTAATGATATAAATCGATACGTAACGGCTTAAAACATACAGTCATATAATCATAATATGAACATATGAAAGGATCAAAAGCAAAGACAGCAATCTACTACGGAAGCAGTTTTAAGAAAAAACGTAAAAAACTGAAAACGCTTAGAGTGGAAAAGCTGAGTATGTTTCTAAATCGAATTTTAAAAAAAAATATCTGTGGAATGAAAACAGATTTTCTACTGTAATGATAGCTCACAAGCTGAATATTTTCAAATTATATCATTCTAAGTGATATCATTCTTAATTTATAGACTGAAAACTTTATTTTTTTAAGATTGCTTCTAACTTTCTCGCATTAAAAAAATACATTTACATATTCATATTAGGAATTCAGTTCTTAGCTCCTAAAAGAGCTACAATAATTCAAACAGGTTTCACGAATGACTTATTTTTTTGGCAACGGAAAAAAATATAATTCAAGATAGTATTGTACCGTTTATCTACACTCAAGAGAGATATAGAGATTTGTGCTTAAAAGTAATTTAAAAAAAATATATATAATAGATTAGTTGGAAACGTGACACAGAGGAGTTAAGTGGAAATTAGATTTTTAAAACAAGTTGAGATTTGTATTTTTGGTCGTGTTTATTGATACAAAAAAATGGCTTCATTTAAAGGATATGCTTTCTTATATTATTATTATATTTTCCATAAAAGGTTTACCGAGAAAGCATGAAGTTTATTTGTATTCAATTTGAATCGTTTAAATTATGTACATTCACAAAGAAATTTTGTGAATGAACCTTATTTGAACGATTCACATTTAATATTGAAATTCCACCAAGCACCTTCAGTCGAAATCTTAAATTTAATTGTATTATTAAGAATATGATAAGTGCTCTTTCATGATTTGGTTTGAGTAAACAACTTGATAATAGAAATTCTGTTCGCGGTTAACTTATGTAGTGAAAAAAAAGTATGATAACCGAATGAAGTTAACCAAAGCAAAGTTTTGCCTGTACTAGATTTAACGACCTGAAACTCATTAAGAATACGTTAGCGGAGATGCTTAAAATCTCACTGGTTAGTCAAAACCATATAAACTTTTATGGACTGCGAGCTTTTTAAAGCTACTGATTGACTGACAACTGTTTTACTAATAACAGATAAAAGAAATGATAAACGTTTTATTTTTATTTTGTAAAAAGCACCTTATTTTGGTTGGAAGTAATCACTAGACGTCTTGGAACCGTTGGAAGTTTAATTTATAACAATACTATTCTGTAAGAAATATAATTTATTTCCACCAACAATTGACAGTTAGACATTAAAATAGATGGATATAAATATTCTTTATTTAATTTTTATAACTTGTTATGCTTGTTATAAAGTGATTGCAATTGTAGTTGACAAATAATTAATAGTGAAATAATTAATAGTAAATGTTTACAGTCATAAATACGAAATCAAATGATAAGCCAATGAAGAAGTTTGATTATTTTAATATAACTCTTTTCTAGTTATTTTTTTATTAGTTTTAAACAAATGATTGTCTTACAGTGAGAACATTTCCTATTTTTATTTCTCTGAAAGATGAACAAAATATAAATATTTAGCTTATTAACGTTTCCAGAATGTGTATAAAAACTAAATCTGAAATACACAATAAATAAACATAAATATCACGGATAAAAATTGAAATGTTTATTGCTCTTTCAATGTATTTTTTCTTATGATTTCCTTGCCCTGAAAAATATAACTTATTTTTATTATTAAAATAAGTATCTCAATTCTGAAAAGTATTGACAAGGCAAAATGTTAATATTTTTATCATTTTTCTGAAATGTTAAAGCTTTCATCGATTGGCAGTGATTGATTGCAGATGGGAAATAACGTAAGATTATACATTTTTGAAACGGAAAAGTTTTTTTAAAGAAAACTCGTCTGTATAGAATTATTGTTGTCAAGCCTTATATTTCTCATCTTCATTGTTCTTTTCTCAGAATATAAAAAAATATACAAAATATTGCCGTATAATTTTTATATTCTTTGAAGCTATTTAAGCTTCAAACAAGTTAATGAAAAAAAAATACATGATATTAATTGTAAACATAAACAATAATTAGCAACGGTTTAAAAAAATAAATACAATTACCAGATTTGTCTATAAAGCATTTCCAGCTGAATTACTAGTATACTACAAAAAAGACCTAATAAACATTAGCTTGATATCAGTGTTCATTATCATAAAAGTGAAAAATATTATGTAGCGGAGGTATATAATATTATGTATTTCTATTAACATATATTCTAAAAAATTGCCTCACGTGTATTTTATTAACGTCTTTAGATAAACTGTAGGGATATTCGTTTGAGACGTAGTGCAACATTATATAAATATCAATAAGCATTTAAAATTGAATCGCTCAAATTCAATGTGAAGCATGGTAGAACATTGTAGTTGTATTTTGTGAATCCCATGCTATCTTTGAGATGCAGGGTATTAAAGATATCGTTTATCTTCAAAGTATTGAACCTAAAATGCTTAAAAAAATATATTTAAATAAATAAAATCGTTGTACTGTTTTTATCACTGTCAAGTCATTGCAGTCTGTAATGAACAAAAATTAAAACTATCAAATATTTGAAAATGGAAAACTGTTCTTTTGTTATTGTTTGACGGCTATATTTTGTTTTCAATGTTTTATTCGTTCGTAAAATATCTTGAAACAATTTAAAAAGATTTCCTATACAGCTTAAAGACTAAAAAAAATAGCAAAACGGTTAACAGATTATGAATAAATTAAATAATATTATTTCATTACAAAAAATATTCAATGTTTTAAATAAGGGCAAGTTAGTATTGTGGAACAAGGTGAAGTTTTCTTTTCAATACAGTATGAAACATAGATACGAATAATTTAAGATAATAGAACATTTCTACAGGAATTAAATCATCAGCAAAGTGAAAATGATTGTGTATTTATATTCCCCGTGCTCGATATTCATGCCCAAACCCAGCTCTTCCCAGAGTTAATTGACCAATACTAAAATTTGAAAGGCTCATTATGTAACATAATGCAAAATCATTTCTGGCCTAGGTTGCCTGGTAGAAAGTTTGACAAAGATTTCGAATTCAATTTTTGGTATGTAGATATAAAACAAAATATTTGAGATTTAGAAAATTGATGTTTGTCAATTTATTTTATTTTTTAACGAAGAAGAATCTGACGCTTTAAAAAACTGTTTTTACACTTTTAAATGATGTTTCAATTTCAGAAGAATAATTAAAGCATCGATATGAATTATTTAAAAAAAAATATATATGGAATCTATCGACTGTGGATAGGAAAAAAGGACGTAACCTACAGTTTTTTCAAAACAAGTTTTTTTCGATAATCACAATTCATCAAACTTGATACACGTTATATCAAAAGAATGCAAGCTGCAAATGCCGAATTAGTATCTAAATTTAGCTTTTAAGTTTGAAAAAGATGACATTGTAAAAAATTTAAACCAAGAAAAAAGACTAAAATAAAAGTTTTTCCTCCGTAAAGTTTAGAAGCCTCCGTGCACTTCAAGGTTGTGGATAATTCATAATTTGCATATGTCACAAAATCATCAAAACACGTTTTAGCGCCTCCTGTAAATATGTGTGGATTACGTCCTTTTTCCTTTCCACAGTCGATATGAATGTGTGATCCGATAATAAGTCAATAGTTAAAAGATGTATTTAATGTATGCATTTACAAGTATTACATCTGTAAATACTCATTAATGACAAAAACTACTTTTGCAAACAACTTCGGAAATCTTAAGATTTCTACTTCAATACAAAAACTTTTCTGTGGATTAATGATTATCGAAGAAACAATGTCTTTATTATGTCTTTGTGCCCGTGAACGATACCCGAAGGTTGTGTATACTTCATGCATTAATCTAAACTAAGTTCTTAAAGCTTTCAATTACTCAAGTTCTATGTTACATTATTACTGTAAATTTAAACTTACATGAGCGCTAAAACTTTAGCGTTAGAAACACTTCTGGCCATCTAGTAAACTAAGTAGTAATACAATGAACTTCAGCTAAACCTCTCAGAACAGTTCCTGTAATAGAAGCAAACTGTGGTCAAATATACATCATACACTTTCAATTATTAAAACTACGTTGATTGAATTAATATTGACTTTGAAGAATTCTATTTTATAAAGACCAAAAATGATTGTTTTATTTTTATACTTTTCTGACTGTAGTAGCATGCCAAATATTTGAAATTTAATTTTGGTTTTATGACAAAATTCCACGAATTATCTTCGTTTATTCCGTATTATTATTTTATTTTTGAATTAGTATTTTATGTTATGTTTTTGAAGACGGGCCATTTTGCAATGATATACAATTTAAAAAAATATGTTTCACTTATTCTTGACTGTTTGACACTACAAAACTAGTATAATCAGTAAACTTAAAACTAACATGTAAGTAATATAATAATTTAAGGACAGCAGCAGCTTAAATATTTGAAAATCATAATGATCTATTCGTGTTAAGAATAGCATTCGTTGAAAATCATTTATTTTGATCTAAGATTCTAAGACATGGGTGTTTGTGATGTCTTTTCGCATCGAACTTATCTCGAATGATCTTTGTAATTTCAAAATCGCATTGAAATAATGTGTTGAAATGCCAAACTAAGAAAGTTTATGTTGAAACTATACTTTTTATTGTTTCTCATGCATGAATAAAACTATTATTCATTGGAATTAAAAACATGTCTATGTATTGAGACTTGTGAGAGAACCGATCAATTTATTTCTAACGCGGTTTGTTATGCAGTATGCCGTTTTGATTATTTTTTATTGTATGTTATTTTAGTTTTATTTAACTTCAAGCCCCATGCGCAAGGTTGATCAAAGAATTAAATCAGTGTTTTTATTTTATTGCAGACGTAGGTATGTGGTAGAAATAAACAACTGCTTCTTTTCGCATTTCATGTGATATTTATATTATTATATTTACGATCCGTCCATTGTCTATCGGTATATATTGTAGTACAGAATTCTTGCGAAATATATCTGACTAATAAACAGTGCCGCAGTGAAAATGCCAAATAGCTTCGCCTGGCTTAAAATAGAATATATTGTAAAATGTTCACAAAACAGTTTTGAAATTATCCGTGGTGTAACCTTTTAAGAGATTTCTTGAAAACGTCACAACTAAAATACCCTTCGAAATAATGTTAGAAATTTCAATTTAATATTTAATAAGTAACTAATACATACTAATGCGTGGTAGAAACGTAAGAAGAAAGCTTATTGACTGTATACGAATAAAAAACAAACGTGTATTAAATAAAATTTGGTTATAAAATCACATGTGCTATTTATGGAAATATTGTACATTCTTTTAGAAACATAATTTGTTTTCACAAATAGTGGAAAATTACCGTGTATTTATTGCACATAATAGATATGTGCTTCTGTCAAAGTAAATTGACGACAAACTTGTTTATAAAATACAAAATGAAATGGTTTTCATTCGAAATGTTGGAAAGTGCTAGTTCTAAAAGCAAGCTTGATTATTAATGAAATATAAATAGTTTAATTATAATTATAAAAATCCGGTTTAAAATTGTATTTGCAGATGACTTATTTATTTTTCACGTTAAGTGGTAAACGTCGTCTACATTTTGAAATCCCTGAATAAATATGACTTTGACTTTTCATTCGTTTTATGGATTTTAATTCCAAGGCGTGAGTGCATAATCCTTATATTTATACTGTCTTCACAATAAAAAGAGATTGAGTAATTAACAGTTTAGATAAAAACACTTATATTGAGATAAAATCCATTAGTGTTCCATGTTATCCAAATTGGGAGTAGGCATTGTTAGTAATTATGTAATATTTAAACTATAAAATTTGGATATGATTTATCTATTGTTTGTTTAATTTTTCTAGTAAAATCAGTTCGAGCATATTCCTGACATGTTTCTGAAAATACAATAATAAATTATTTAATAAACATAAAAATCTCGCCTGTTTTGGCCCAGTTGGTTAGAGCTTGCTCTACCGATCACACAGCTCTGAGTTTGATTCCCGGTAAGATCATAGTGAATTTGAGAACTATTCAATTCAAAGATGTCATCAAAGACTGGGTGTTTGCGATGTAAATTCACATTATTTCTTCTCCTCCCATCCTTCTGATCCTTTAATAACTGGGTAATAGCAATAGCGATTAGTTAACCACTGGTTCTGTTCTAACCTTATCTCCGCTCCACATTGGGAGCGGACATGGATTCAAAAAAATCTAATTATTGTATCCAAAGGCAACGATGTTATCCACTTGAATACACACCTACAAACTTACTCCTCTTGCTCTACACGTGGATTATCAAAATTATGTCACAAAACATTTCTCAATTCTCAAATCAGTTTAAAAGTATTATCGAAATTTGTTTTCTATGTATCTGCAGTTTATTTAAACAAAATAATTGTTCACTTTTAAGGTGTTCACTGTCAATACTTGGTGGAATGGCATTATAATAAAAATAATAAAACATTTTTAGTACTTTTTCCACATACAATTTATTAGATCAGGACCGGTTTCGCTCATGATGAGCATTGTCAACTGATAAGAAAAACAATAAAACAGTGATATTTATACAAAAGTTAAGTGATAAAAACAAGGTATGACAAACAATTGGTATTACAACCTAGCAAAATAATTGAAGTAAAATACAAGGAAAATAAACTATAAATAAAAAGTTGAAGACCACTTAGCAATGAAACTATTATGACAAAAACCAATTAGGTATGAATTATCATTACCAAAGTAAAAACCAACAATTAGTGTATATAATAAATAAATCTTAGTGTCTGTCAACCAAATTGAGTTGAAAAAGTACTAAAAATGTTTTATTATTTTTATTAAAATGTTTAAATGTTTAGAACAATATAATTATCCTTTATAATCCAGAATCAAAATGTTCATTACCTATTAACAGTTTATTTCAGAGTTGTCCACTTGTTAGTCGTTAAAATATTTTATGCAGTTGTAATAATATAAGTCACATAATCTAATGATTCTTTTCAGGAGGCGGGAGACGAGCGACGAGGGTGACTATATTAACAGCAGCAATGATTTGGCTCCTGGCAATGCTGTGCGCCGCCCCTGCAGCAGCAGGGTCTTACATCAGAGTGTTCCAAGTCAATCCCACAACCCAGGTAAACAACAGACCGGCGTGTAATAGTTGACATTCGATTAAAAACGCTTCCCTTGAAACATTCTGGAATGAACCTGTCGAACTCCATTCCGGATATTATGAGGTCATGATTTATGACAGCGCAATGCAACATGCCTTTTTTATGTTTACTATTTTTCGTAGAGCTGTATTTTCTTTCCAGTCTTGTTATTTCTACTAAATACTTTACTAGAGATGAAATATATTTATTGAAACAATCTTTATACACTGGAATTTTTTATACGGTAAAAAAGTATACTATATGACGGTGGATAAGTTTTTTTTTTTATTAAAATCAATTCAGGATATGAAGAAATAGTATCGATTATTTTTTTCTGTACATATCATTGTTTTATATTAAAAATCGTAACAAAAATTATTAACCGTCACTACCACACAAAAGACTACCGTAATTACACATATTTGGTACGATATATCACGTGAGAGAATATATCCAGAGCCTGTGTAATATTACTTTCTAGTTTTTTTTCGTTTACAGTAATAAACATCTCCGCGCGTATAACTGAGTAATATGTAGATGTAGCACCGTGTTATTTCGAAACCGTGTAAAAATGTTGTCCAGTGTATACATCATGGGTGAGGAACCTTTTCTTTGCTAAAGGCTGCATTCATTTTTCTGATTCGACATAAGGCCGCAGTAAACATTGAATAGGAATTCTTTGGCCGGAAACAGTTTCATGCCAATTTCTAATGCCCAGAAATTTGCAGATTTCTCAAAACTACTAGCATCGAACCTTTTTTTAAGTCTTCCAAAGATTTTGACATATTCAATATCAAAAAATTTCAGATTTGCTCAAATTAGTAGCGTAGCACCCTTTTTTAGGTCTTGGAGAAATTTTCAAATCCAAAATCTAAGGAATTTAAAAATTTACAACAATTTACAGAATTGGCCAGAAGGCCGCACATGAGTAACCAAAAGGCTGCAGGTTTCCCGTGCCTGGTATTGACTATCATTATTTATTTGACTACACATGGCTTTATCAAACTGACATAATCTTTGACACGCTCACGTTTAATTTTTTGCATACCCGAACAATGGTGGAACAGTGGCGAATAAGTGGAAATTCATTGCTTTTTCTTCCAATTTGAAAAATCAGGTGATCATATTCAGGGTGCCAGTTGCAAGATTTAAAAAAAATATATTGCCATTGCATCGGATGATTTATTCCACGTGAATATATAATATGTGAGAGTGCAGACGAGTAGGTACTATTTATGTATAAATCGACTTTGTTCTTACCGATTTCCAGTGTAAATTTGGCTTGGATTGTGACTAGTGACTTCTAAAACTTATCTATTTATTTATTACTTTATAAGTAATTACAAGAAAAATATGTTGGTTAATTTCTCCAGAGGGTTGTTATCATGTAATCTTCAATCTACTTTCTTTTTTTTTTAACCATGTCTGCTCCCAATGTGAAGCATATGGACTCGTTATGGAGTTTATCTGAACAGAAGTGTTTTTACGAGAACTGCATGTTACTCAGTTGCTCAACCTCTCTTTTTCCAAAGAGAGTAGGGATAGAAGGATAGGGTGGGTGAGAGGGGGGAATTCAAGACATCACATACATCCATGCCTTTGAACAGAAATTCATAAATCGATTGAAAAATCAATTTATAAAACTGTCCGTACCGGGATTTGAACCCGGGCCCTCCGTAGCCGAAGCCAACAACGTTGACCACTCGACCACACAGGCGGCATCTACTACCGCTGTTGTACTCTCCTAATCCCCTACTTGTATTGAAAGCTTAAAGCTTCCTCAAGTTTAAATACTAGTCTGTGTCCCAACTCAGTCTACCTTTAATCCAGCACGTGGCATAGTTAAAGTATAAGTAAACCGATGCAGATTAAACATTAGTATATCGATTATCGAACTATAACTAAAAGGGAAAATTTTGTTCCTTTGTTTGAAAGTACGATTTTTTATCACTAGCTTAGTAGCTTAGTCGATTCTGCATTATGTGATCATTACCACTATTTACAGATGTTACTTCTTAGATATAAAGTGAACTCCTCTATTCAAGAATGTTAATTTTGTCTTTATTAATGTATATGTATATTTTTAGATAAATGAAAAATTAGCCTACTATTAATGGAATATTGCAGCTCATATAAAAAGCTTTAAAACATTTTTGGTATTTTGAAAGCTCGTTTAGGATAATGTAATTTTATAAAAAAATATGTTAAGAGATTATTTAAGAAGTCTTTTTTAATAGCAAATTGGTACTGGGTTTCCTCGCCAAGAGTATTATACTATAGACAGACAGTTCAATAATAAAAGTTTTCGTGTAAATTTCTATTGTATCAGATGAATAATAATGAATTCAAAAAATCTCCACGTCCATAAAAATAATGTGGGTATTATTTTTAGATAGCGTGAATGTTATTTTTTACAGTAGACTTTATATTATTATTACATATTTTGAGAATCCGATACAATATTGTCAGAATAGTAAAACTAAGATCTTTGGTAAGCAGTGGCGGATCGTGACCTAAAATCTTGGGTGGGCAAAAAAAAAGTTTAGCATTGTATACTATCTACGAAATTGTGCATGTTTCCACTTCACCATATACATTATGGTCATGTTTGGTACTCATTATTATATTTAAATAGAAGACCATATGCATGGAGGTATTGCACTTAAGGCGGACGAATTGCTGCTCATTTTTATTTAGCCATCTAAAGTTTTTTTTCTACACATTTTGGGTGAAAAATGCAGGTCGGGTTTAGCCCACCTAGCCCAGTACCTAGAACCGCCACTGATGGTAAGTAAAAGTTCTACGGGAACATTAATTTTGTGAAACTTTCTGATTGGTTAATTCAGTTCAATTACTCGGACGAAAGCATTTCTAAATAATAAAATGCTTAAATTCTTCTGTAGTGCTTTCAACGTACTGGTAACGCAAGGTTGTTTGGAAATGCCGCAACAGTGTTTGGGATAAAGTAGAAACTTTCCGGTGTTAATTTACCAAAGTCTAGATCCAAAATGGAAACTATACAGATATGGAATTGTATGAACTAACCCAGGAGTGGAGAACGTTTTCATTTCTGAAGGCCATATTCGTTTATATGATTTAACATAAGACCACAGTAAAGAAAACTCTGACACTCCCTCCCCCCCCCCCTTTTTTTTGACTGTCGAACATACATATAATGGGTCGATTACGGTCTTTTTCCAAACGCTAACGTATAATTTTTTGATCAAATTGAATATTTTGATCAAGTCAAAAGGCTGCATCAGATTAGCGCAAGTTCTCTTCCACTGTATTAACTAGGGCTTATAAAAAAACCTAGCATAAATAATCATTTATAGAGTGAAGATTTTCAGTTTTGATTTGTGATTTTATCATATATTCTCAGAATGTTATCGTGTAGACAAATTAAAAAATAACTGTCATTGATTGAATGATAAATTGAGTAGGCCGATTCATATTTCAATTATAACTTTCATTGACTGAACATTTAAAAACTTTTGACAAAAGTAATTAAAGCCGGATTATATTTCAATTGGCTTATAAGTTTAAATGACTTTAAACTTTATCTGTGGTTAAGATGATCTGTTTCAATGGACGAGAAAAATATTTACTACTTTATTCTGTATTTTCAATGAAATATATTTGTTTTGTTACCGATATTACTAGACATATTATAAAATAATCATCTGTGAGACACATTCTATAGTCAACATGAAAAAAACTTTAAGATAACGGAAAAAACAATCATTTAAGTATTCGGCGGTAACTCTGTTGAAATTTATTTTTATTTAAAAAAAAAACATAAATTTATTAAATTCAATGTTATTTAGTAAAGTCAGCAAAATATCAATTTTTAATAACAAAGTATTATTTGATAGTTCAAATTCACTCTCTTTTTTGGCTTGGGGCTAAGACAGAACTAGTTAGCAAATCGATTTCGGTACTGCACGCTTTTTTCTAAATCAGATGAGGGAGAAGGAATTCTGACAACACAAACGTCAATGTGTTCAAACCGTTTATATTATTAATTGAATTTACATTTACGTGGTCATTATTGCATTGCATTCCATTATAAAAAAAGTAAAAAATAGCAATGTATTCAAAGTGTGCTTTAAAAAAAATAATCGATAGCTATTTGACTGTGAAAAGTATATGATTATAGTAGTCTACAGAGAAAATAAGTTTTAATTTAAATAATGATTTATGGTTACCGTAAGTATCCGTACTGGCAATTGATAACTTGGACACTGTATCCAAAGGCAACGATGTTATCCACTTGAATACACACCTACAAACTTACTCCTCTTGCTCTACACGTGGATTATCAAAATTATGTCACAACACATTTCTCAATTCTCAAATCAATTTAAAAGTATTATCGAAATTTGTTTTCGATATATCTACAGTTTATTTAAAGAAAATAATTGTTTTTTGCTCTATTTTGTAAATCAAAATTCAACGAAAATTACCTACTAAAAAAATCAAACAAAAACATAATTCCACATTGTTTTTAAAACAAAGAAATACACTTATGAGTAATAATGCTTTCTGAAATAAGGAACGAAGTAAAGAATGTTTTCTTCGTAACAGATGCCTTTCGCCACAAATGGTTCCACAAAATAAATTTTCGTTTACAAACCTTATTTATCCAGAACATACTATTAAATTATAAACACAAATCATCATAAAGTCTAATAATGGGAGCAGTATTTCGTCTTTTAATAGGATCAAGTATGGTATTGAATAAAATATAAAACACGAAAAATCCCAAACAGTAAGAAAATTGTGATAAAATAAAATATATAATGACATTATTACTATGAAGTCCAAAGATTACTATTATAAACTATCTTAAAAATAATGTTAAAAGTGAAGTCATGGTTAAACTAAATACTTGATACAATATTTATGATGTAATTTGTATTCAATTCATCTGATATTAACTAAGCCATATTCACTCACAATCTTTATTTTTCCGATTCTATCGTAATACTTTGCATTTTTTGATGAATTCAGCTTAAAAGTGATTGGTGTTCATAATTGAATAAAATTAATGAGATACATTTCCCTTGAAAAAAAGTATTTAATATATTCTTGTAAACTCATTTTATTTTTGATCTACTATACTATTTGTCTTAAATAACTATAAATTTGAGCGATAAGTTTTTAACTGTCCAATGGGACTATACGCTCATATTCTTTCCCCGTTCTACACTTTTTCTATTTTGTCTGACGGATTTAATAAGTACATGATTTTTTAAAAATATCGTTACGGCTTACTGAATTTTAAATGTAATGTTTACAGAAGCGAAACACTCATTACAAAAATATGATACATTATTTTATTTTTTACCAAGTACTGTAATTTTGAAAGGACTTTAGTGTTTCGCTCAGTATCATGTTTCTGAGTAATTTACAGTTATTTTATTATTTACCACAGGAAGTGAAGGGTCAGTTTAATTGTAACCATAATATAAAGCACACTAGATAGTCTCTGTATAAATTAAAAAAATAAAATTGTACAATAGAATATTTTGCAAAATGGTAATTAGAAGTCAGTTGTTATTTTTTTTTGACTGTTCATATTTTGGAGTATTTTACTGTATAATGTATATTTATTATATTTTTTATCAAAATCTCTGTAGAGAATAATATAAAAGTTAACCATTAAGAAATATAAGATTCATTCTGTGGTTGAAAATATTATTGATTTCTGCAATAAATTCTGGTTACAAATTACATTAATAAAAGCATTGATTAATTGAATATGTTTTACTACACAATCAGATAAGAATTAAAATTCAATTAAAAAAAACATTTAGTTTAAATTGAAAAATATTTATCTTTAACCAAATAGATGCTTTTAAAATTTCATCGGAAAACTTTAAACTACTTAAATAAAGTAGTTTGGTTTTTATTCCTGGTAAAATTTTTAAAGCTTATTTTTACCAAAGTGACTTTGTGTTGGCAACGTAATATACATATATGGTTGGTAATTTCGTTTTAAAATTATTATAAAATAAAAAAGATTTTATTATTTTTATTTCTATATTTCTTCTTCGTCTATTTTTTTTTTGATATAAGATTTTTTTAGGTAGTAAGTCTCGTTTATGCGCAAGTAGTTTTTAGAAAAGAACCCGTTTTTTATAAACACAAACTAATTTTAATGTTTTTTAGCTTTTTTTTTTTTTTTTTGATTTCTGTTCACCCTAATGAACGGAATATTTTAGTTGTGTAAGTGTTATTAAAGAACGATGATGTTGTTAAAATAAACTGTCAGTTAACACGTTGTTTTTATGGTATTGTTGTAAATTTCTATTGAATATTTATCATATCTATAAGTGCTTTTCATGTGAAACGAAAAGCGTGGTTTTATTTTAAAGCTATAAATAAGTACCACAGAAACTTTTACTGGGATATTAACAAACTTTGTAAACCTATATGAAATCAAAACAATTCATCTGTTTTTATATTTTTTCTATTTGTCAATTGAGTTATATTTTGTTATATTTATAAACACTTATATTGATTTTCATTTTGGGAACATATCCTGAACGACTATATTAACAAATGATGATACATTGAAACATTTTATTTTTACAAGGATTATTTTTTAGATATTTTTTATTAAATCTGACAAATATATATTTCTATCGAATAAGTTGGCGAGCGCAAATAAAATTGATATGAACTTATGTCGTTCATAATAGAGTAATACATATATATTATAATAATAAATGGCACTTGATTTGGATAAGGCAATAACGACGTTGTTAAAACAGTTTTGACTTTTTTATCCGTATAAGAAATATTTTTTTTTATTCATTTACATTTTCATCATATTTTCTTTTAAACATTGGCATATTGACGTGGATTAAAACTGCGAATGAAATTAATCCGTGGGCGTCAAAATGGAAGATGAAAAATATTACACAAATGATAATTTTTATATCGCGACCGACAAATGACAATTTAAATGATTGATGACAGATTCACCGACAGGATTACAAATCGATTTTTTTCTGTAAAACATGCTGAATATTTTGTCATGTATTTTTGGAAAGGAGAATGTCATACGTGGGTGTATAGTCGTAAAAAAGCAGATTGACGTTATTTATTTTTTGCAACATATAAAATGTTTTCAATTTTCTATTTTTTGAGCCATTATTTCGATGAGCGTGCATGAAAATAGAAAGAGATCAAATATTTTAATACGATAGAATGGCGTCTTTGCTATCAAATGTAAAATCGATAAGATTCAGTAACAAAATTAGCATCACTTGCAAAGAAACTTCTTTTGTAACAATTATAATTAGAAAATTAATAAATTGTTAATCCATAATATTATGTCATTATCAGTTTGGAATGTTAACGGATAAATATAAGGTTTTATTTATGGTTTTTTTAAGCCAAGTCCTAATGTGCAAAAGACGGTTAATATTGAATATTTCAACCAACAGAAACAAATTCTGAGATTTTTGTTTTTTGTAGTTAGATATTTTACTAATCCTAATTGCACGTTTAAAAAAATATTCATTATTTTAAATAAACTTAATGTTGAAGACTAGAACTCGCGTGATTTTAGAATATATACATATATAAGGATTGGACTAGAACAGGACTATTAGTTAGCTAATCGTTCTCACTACCTAGGATAAGATGAGTGAGAGGGAATTCAGAACAATACATACGTACATGGCCTTTGGTCGAAAATCGACAAGTAAATTGATAATTAATTCATAAAAACTGGCCGTACTGATATTAAAAACCCGTTATCCCCTTAACAAAAGCCAGTAATCTTGACCACTCGACCACGTAGCCGCTGTATTATCCTACCAATGTCTTATAAATGACACTCCAGCCGTTGAAAAGAAATGTATCTTTGGTATCGTGTGACGATGTAACCGCTGTAAAGAAGTATATTTTCAATGTAGGATAAACGGTTCTTTTCTTATTATCCTGTCATACTTGTTTCCTGAATAAGTCAGAAAATTTAATTCCATAAACCAAATTATAAACAGTACTAACAAAAAAATAATTGTGAAGAATTTTTCAGCCCAAAGTAGCATCCGGATATCCATTCCAAATATTTTGAATATATAACAAAATATGAAGTAATTTTCCTGAATTAAATTTTTATATCTCTATTATTTTTACAAATCTTTTATTTTTTAATTAAAATTTAACATTTTTAAAACAGCACAGCATCTTTTTTCTTAAAGTTACACAATATGTATACTTTTTTTCAAAGAATTGATTTTCAAATAGCTTTATTGTTTATTCTAATCTGTTTGTATTTGAAAATAGAACTTCAAAGAATAAGAAAAGCTTTATTTACTTATCGTTTCATTTTGTTATTGATAGTCAAGTAAATTATGTGTAATAAATATAGATTGTTTTACCTGTTTTATTGTTTTTTGAGTAAATATGTTGTTTGAATCAAAGCTATCAAATAAAAACAAAACGGGCAAAGTTTATCGGCGATGACTGTATTTTCAATGCGTTCTGTGTAACGTTTGTGGAAATTGATTTTTAATATAAAAAATAAAATAACTTTTTTATTCAGCTGGTTATTCAACCAAAGTTATCAATCAATTTCTTTAATGAGAAATATTTTTTAAACATATTTTTCAATCAAGACGCTAATAAAAATGATTTGATAATTTTCAACTTATAAATAATTACCTGTGATAAAAAAAAACTATAACTGTGTAAGAATTGTGATAATAAAAGATTGTTCTCAGATTTCTATAAGAACTTTTATGTCTAGAGCCATTGCTTGTTGTATTTGCGTCTCATATTTTATTTTTTATTTTTATAATAAATCTTATATGAAATTAAATATTATTTATACTGTTTTATATTTTTGCTAGTTCTAGTTCGAGTAATTGATGCTGTAAAACTTACCTCATATTTAAATGATGCAGGAATGTGCTTAAATCATTCCACACATAATTTTTCAGTAAATATATGAGTTTGTGGTTGTCTAGAAAGACGCAAATCGCAATGATGTTTACACTTTCTTTCAATTCTTAAAAAACGGAAAAGAAATAACAGTTATGTTATAACGAACCATTTCTTTTCTTTTTATTCTATCTTATTTCTCTACGGAAAAACAAACAAGAACAACCAGTTTTCAATGAAATAACTACTGTGATATGATTCACATCGAGAGATGATATGAGCGTGTATGATCTCAACATCCTCAAACTTCTAAAATAATGTCTCAAAAAAAGTTTTTTTGACGATAACTGGTAGTTCAGCATTCAGTTTACTTCTCACTTTTTGAAGAGGGTAATAATATAAATATCAGGCAAGGGTGGTAAATATCTATTATTTCTACAACTCTTAGGTATGCTTAAAGTCGGTTGAGTTCAGCAAAGCAGTATTTATAAATAAATAAAATGTATAAACCTTATTTGCTTTCAGTTTTCTGCATGTTATCCCTTCCCCGAGAAGTGGGGACCTAACTACGCGAGGCTGATGGTGCTTCTTCGATTTTTGCTGTATTATGCAGTGCCCCTGGCTGTTATTGGAATATTCTACGCCCTGATGGCGAGGCATCTCGTGTTAAGTGCAAGAAATGTCCCAGGGGAGCTCCGCGGAGCACACCGACAGGCAAGCGAGTCTTTATATTATTGTATTTTTTCCTAGATGTTTTCATGGAAGTTTTATTTTGTCACTCTGTTCGGAAAATTACCGCTAAAGCTGCTTCGATTATAACCGTGCATTTCGTATTATCATTTATAACTTTGCAACATCAAAAGAAGACGATGTGATATAAATAATTATTTTAGTACCACAACAAGTCAAAAATTTCCACTTCACATAAAAAAAAAGGTCAGGACCGGTTTCACTCATTGTGAACATTGTCAACTGATAAGACATATAATTTAACAGTGCTATTTATACAAAAATAAATTTAAATGAAAAGGTGTAAACAACAATTGAAATTGAAAATAATTTGCAAATTACAGTTTTTAAATGAAGCGGAATTAAAAACAAAATGCTGTTGTGTTTTTATTAATTGCTAAGAAACCTAATTTATACCAGTTAAAAAAATATACCAAGTGCTAATCTGTGTTTATTGAAGAACGACAGAAAATCTACAGTAAAAGATTTTAACTGTAAAAATCCTTGTTTTTCAACTGTCTAAAAAATATTATTTTTGAGATGAATACACTTTTGAATCGTGGATATTTGCCACAAAAACTGAAATTTTGTTCTAAGCTAGAAAATAACAGCAATATATATACAGCAATGTGCATAAAAAGAGCATTTTAAAACTAGATACTTCCCCTGTCTTGATGATTTTTGTTATTCCACATGTGACAGATTCTCAACATTTTAAGAGTCGAAAACTTCCACTGTCTTGATGATTTTTGTCATCCTATGTTATACAGTTTCTCAACATTTTAAAAGCTGATGCCCCTATTGTCTATATAGTATGTTATTTCAAGACATGGTTTTCCAAAATTTCAGGACTTCACTTCTGCCATCTCAAAGGTTTATTGTCACATTATTTTTTTATTTTTACTTAATCTACAAATAAAATAATAACACTTTTTTTACTATGTATCGAGGACATTTAAAAACTTTTGAGCAGAAAGTTTTCTTTTATTCAATTTAGTTTGGACGTAGATTTTGATTATTTACAGTTCAGTGAAATTCTGTTTTGAATTGAAGCCCGGAATTTTTCGCTATTTGCGTATCTTGTTTTGCAATCCCGGTGTATTTTAGTTCTTTAAGAGAACTGCGTGTATTCTTAAAAAATCCACTTTGAAAATTAATTACGTTTAAATCTTCTGGTTTATTCAATAAATAGGTTTGCATTTCATTTTTCAGGCCAGTAAATTTTCTGATTGTTTATAAATGCAAAAAAAAATCCTCCGTTGAGAGCAGCGGTCTTACAGCTGGTTTTCGTTAATTACCTTCTGTTAATATGCTTAGTTTGCAGTCCATTTGATCTGAAATGGTGGAAAAATGTTTTTTTTTCTATTTTACTTGCAAGTCACTAGATATTTTTTTCGAAAATCCAGTTCTAGTCTTGATGAATTTAACCTTTTACCTTAAATTGATAAACAATACATTATAAAATGCCTATCCATTGTAACGTCCAAACTATTACGTCAGCGTTAATATAAAAATGTGCTGTAGATGCTATGGGGGAAAATCGTAATCGTGTCTGCATTTTTCGAGGTCAGGCAAATTCCAAAGTCCTCAAATACCGCCTTCTAAATACTACCTATGGAATCTAAAATATTTCGCAAAACTACTGAATGCAAGACTTGTATGATGGTTCAAACAAAACGTGATTGCTTAAGAAAATATATCTGTTATTTATTAAAGCAAACAGTAAAAAGTAATAAGTGCTTTTTAATGAATATTCATTTCGTTGAATACAAATATATAAATTGATAAAAAAAACTTTGTATAAATAGCCGTTGAGGTATTCAAAGCGGAAGCCTAAGATCGTTACCACTTGAATGCGGCAGTCAAAATTACCTAATATAATAATAAATATGAATATGTGACAAGGAATTTGTAATATAAGTAATTCGCTTTATCTGAAAAGAAAATAATGAGTAAAAACAGATTAATAAATCGTTTAGGCAAAGTTTTCCAGTGTATAAAAAAGAAAATAAAATTTAAACTTTGATAATAAATATTTATGATGATGTCATTAAATATTTTTTGTTTCATAATGGATAAAGTTTACTCATTTTTTGATAAGCCCAATGCCAATGAAGCTTAAATTTCAATATGCAAATTGAATATTTTGAGATATTTATTCAATATTTCGTACTAAATTTCACTCTAATGATGCCATTAAAAGTTGAAAAAGAATGTCATTAAAGCAATGGTAATAATATAAATCTCTTTTCATATCCGCATCGTTCAATATCTACTTCAAAAAATGTAAATAAAACTAAGTAAACCATTAGTCTGAAGAATAAATGAAACGGGCATGACTTCAATTTAGTTTTTCATTGATTACTTTAAAAGTAAGAGTTTTTCTCTGTCAGATTAAATAATTTGTTTTTTTTTCAAAAGCTTAATTAAAACATTTAAATTCTTTAAGCTGTGTATTTATGAAAAAAAAAATGTTGTTTTGAGCTTAGCCTTTAATGATATTCAAATTTATATTTTTGTTTCAGCGACAGATTGAATCTGTTTTATATGTCTGTAATAGGTTTAAATAAAACCCTAGAGGGAACTCATTTTTTATTTGTATATTAGGAAGTAGAATGGTAATTAGAAGTAAATAGTAATTTTAGACTGATTACGAAGTTAAACAAATAGATAACAAATGAAAAATCGTTATTCATATTTTTAACAAATCGTAAAAAACTAATTACATTTTTTATTAAAATGCGAAATCAATTATAAATGTAATTGTATTTTAGTTGATATTTTTTGTGAACGGCGAATAGTTTATCGGCATTTATTGATTAAGTGTAATTTCTTAGATACATGTTATATTAGAAGTCTTGATGTTTTTATTTTGATTTAAAAATATTTTCAAATAATAAAAATAGTCGTATCCATTAAATTTAAACAAAAAATCTTTTAAGTTTTACTTCTTCCACAAGTCAATCTTCGTAAACCAGTTACACTTAACGGTTCGTAGGATTTTTACACAGAACTTCTACTTTACAAGAACTTTCTTAGATGAGTTTGATTATGAAGAAATCTTTTCTTAACTTTTTTCGCACCTTCAACTTCACAACTGTCTTGTTGGTAAAAAGTCAGCGAGAGAAAAAAGAAGCTGCGAGAGGAAAAAAAACGAAATATACTACAAACTACTTTGAACAAACAACATCGGAAATGACAATCTTTTTTGCTGTATTGAATGGTAATATTAGTGAATATTTATACTTACACTTGGCAAAAGTTTATTTTTAATTTGTAGTCATCTTATATATATATATGAAAATGAATTTTTGTATGTATATTTTTGAATCTTTGGCGACTATGGATTCAAAAGCCACAGGTCCGATTGCGATAAAACTTCGACGATAAGGTAGCTTGCTCTTCCGGGAAGGTTATAGGCGTATTAAAATTAACAAACATTGTCGAAAAACTAAAATATTCTTAGATTTCAATGTTTTTACCAGTCAAACTCCCGAGTATTCCAAAACAAAAATGGCCGCCGTTCGATTTTGTTTTGATTTGACGATTCAAATTTGATGTTCGATTGTTTCGATATCATATCTGTCAAAAGTGCATTGTGAATTATATTACGTAACGTCAGTAAGCCATTATTTTATGGTTATTTTTAAATGCACGTGAATAAAGATATTATGCGTAAACTGCTACGTACATAATTCCTGTGTCCACTGTCAATACTTGATGAAAAAGCATTCTATATTTATATTAAACGGTTTTTCTCTTATAAAATGTTATTATCTCGAATGCGAAATTATTAACAAAGAGAGTTTTAAGTGATTATTTTCATGACGTTCAACGAATATTGTCCAATTTAAGATTTTGACTGAAGGTGCTTGGTGGAATTTCAATATTAAATTTGAATCGTTCAAATTATGAACATTCTCACAGATTTCGTCACTAACGACCCGGGTTTCGCCTTTCGTCGTCTTCAGGCTTTCAAATGCACGGATGAACTTGTTTCGTGCTTATATAATGTACAATTTCTTTTTTATGTTTTGTCAACTATTATATGGAAATACTAAGAATATTTTGATGGTTATGCATGCATTGATTAAAAGTTTTAGGTTCGAAAGTCGTTTTGAAAGAGGTTTTAATCTATTAAGTGTGTCAAGTCAAATAAGTGTAGATGAATAAATATATATCTTATATTCTGGAATTCATATTTTTAAGGTTCCCATATACTACAGATTATTAACGGTAAGAACACAATAACATTAATTTATGATTAATTTATGTTTTTTACTATTAACATTTGTTTTAGGCAGTTTGAAATCAGAGTGAAATGAATGTTTGTTTGTTCGCACTTTATGCGTTGCCACACCGCTCGCCCGATTGCAATAAAACTTGTACAAAATTTTAGCTTGCACTTCCGGGAAGGAATAAATCTTATATATAAAAATCAATATTAAATTTGAACCGTTCAAACTATTTACTAAGCGTCAGTTCAAGTTTATCCGTGCACTTGAACGCCTGAAGATGCCGAGAGGCGAAACCCGGGTTGTTAGTGACAAAATCTGTGAGAATGTACATAGTTTGAACGATTCAAATTTAATATTGAAATTCCATCAAGCACCTTCAGTCGAAATCTTGAACCATAAAAATCAATGTTTGTATGTCTGCCATACAGTTCATTTTGACAACGTATGCTTTCACTTGCGCGAAGGTTATAGTACAAATAAATTACAGTAGGTGGCTCGTGTGTTGTTCCATAGACAATCAGCAGTAAACGCCAAACAGACAGAAAAAGAAAGCATGCACTTCAATATACACAATTAAAACACAAACACTTTCTTTCTTCGAGTGACATTGCAACGCTTGCCGGGTACCGGCTAGTGTTGTTATAAATATCATATTGTATTCGCCGTTTTATATATTTCGCCATTTGCAGTCTAGTTGCTATTTGTTTTGCCTTACTATCAGGCGGGTCTGGGTTCATGCTTCACTAAACGTAAATATCAAATTTGAAGTTTTTGAATTCAAAAATGAGATCTTGGACAAGGGTTCTTGTGATGTCTCTTCTTTTCTAGTTCATCACTATTAACTTATTCATAATACTCCTGTTTTAAAATATTTCACGCATTAATTAGCTGTAATGTTAAATCGTTTTTATTAGGAATGCATTTTATTTTTTATTATTTCATTTTATTCATAAATAACTTACTAAGCGAATAAACAATCTTAAGCCTTTTTTAATATACTTTATGTACACTTTGCCAGTGCAGCTATTATATGATATTTTTTTATTATATATTTAATATATAAGTATTGTATAAACCTTTGAAAATGTCTTTATCATAGTCATAATATTTAGTCTTGTAGGTGTTTTGTGAAACCCACATGCTTAGCAATACTTTGACAGTCAATAATATGGCCAATTCACCGTATTCAAAATAAATACAATAATTTAGTAAAGATAGTATAGATAATCTAAGAGAAAATTATTATAAATATCATTTATATTCCTTCTTTAGATCTAAAATAAAGTAGAGAGTGAACTTCAAATATATAAGGCAGTTTACGTATGAACAAGTACAAATCAGGCTTTTTCAAAATAGAGGCTGCGAGCCGAATGCAAAAAAATAAATATAAATAACGATTAATCGGTATACGTACCAGATTGTTTCAAACTAGATCCATAAAGACATTCGATAAATATTTGTTAATATTGTATAATATTATCATAAATGCATATTTTTCTTATTTATTAATGTGAATTATGTATGTTTCTCAAGTTATGTTTTAATTCGCGGAGAAATAACGTGTATATGAAAATTAATAAAGCAGGATTTGAAAATTCCAATATATGTAAAAATTATATATTTTTAGCATATTTTAGTATTGTTAACCACGAAATTAAAAATATTTGATACGGTATTTATGTTTTACAAGACAGAATGGTAAAACAGATCTCGTTTTTATTTTATTGTTAGATTTCAAACAATAAAACTGATTTTGAACTCATGTAACGTAAGATTAAATTGCGAAATACTTCGATGCAATTGTATCAACTGAAAGCAATTCAGAGTACGTTGCATTAATAAAGCGCACGGAATCGATTCAAAAGTGTACACAGTAAAGTTTAATGGAAATGTCACCAAAGTGCAACATGTATTTCCACAAAGTACAGTTTTGCAAGGCAGCGTATAAGCACAGTTTCATTATACAAAAGAAGATGTCGTTTAATAAAATCATTTTAAAGTTTTTTTGTCTAATAATTAAGTGATTCAAATATATTATTGTTATATATGCTTTCATGATCTAGTGTTATTGTTATATTATGAATATTATTATTATTATCGTATAATATCTTTATTCTTGTTTATAATGAAGCGGTAGGTATAATTGTTAAATCCAACTCAAGGTTACTTGTTTACGCATAACTTTAAGATAGACATATACGACATATATATTGATATGGTATGATTTATAGGCATACGCTCCCACTTTTGTGATGACAACTGGCAGACATTTAAAAAAAAATAGTTAAATTACTTATGCTTAATTTTTTTTCATCATGTCACCAGAAATATCAATAGTTTGGTTGTTTATGACCTTAAATGGCAACACTGTTTTTCGATACCCGATGCGATATTTCTTTCTTTCTATCTTGCTTTTTGGGACACGAACCGAACACAACGTGCGTGGGGGACACTTCTTGGTCCTGGAACTTGCTTCCAGTGACCTTTAATATAAAGTCACTTGTGGTTTTTTTCTTTTGTCATTTTGTACGAGATGAAAGAACTGATATTTTTTCATCTCGACTATATTATATAATCGACTATATTTATTTTAATGATGTAATTTTTAATATTCCTCTAAATTATTATATGCATAATTTTATATAAAAGTAGAATGAAACAATTAATGAAAAAATATAATTCATATTTTTTTTCTTCTCAATTTAATTTGAATAAAAATGTTTTAAAATTGCTGTAAATAAAAAATATATAAAATAATGTTAATAACATGTGTCTCTACGAATTACCCAACAGAGACTGCTATGTCTGTAGTTATGAAGATTGGTAGCAGCATCATTAGTTCTGGTTTAAGGTCGAAAATTAATCATGTAAAAAAATGGTGTAAGTAAGTCAAAAAACATTAACACTGTAATGAAAGAGGGAAATTATAAGCCGTAGTCGTTAAAATTTCCTCGTAAAAGTAATATGCATTATAACTAAGATAGAAACTGGTATCATCCGTTGATTGAGGATGTCACGAAGAGGACCTCGTGTTTTAAAAAAGTTTTATTTTGGATCCAAAGAAGTAGAAATTTCGTTGTTCGTATTGTGTGAAACTTTTCTCACCTATAATTCTAGACTGACGACGTACAGAAAATGATGTAGTGTAGAACGATATTTAAATGCATTTTTTTTTTGTAATATGCAATATTCAATTCGAATTCTGTCTATCGTGTCATACAAAAGGCTGTTAAATAAAGCCCTGGATGTAATAAACATATTAGATATCCCTGGTATTAACATATGCCATAGACAACAAATCGATATAAAATGATTAATAATGATGCTATGTAAATTATTTATCTTAATAATTATAAACATACATCATATTATATAAGTTAGTCACAAATTATTTATGTTAAAATAATATTTGTGATATTATAATATATTGGAAATATGTAAGACAAAACGTTGGCCATGTATACGTTCATTAAAAAAATGGTTAAATATTTGCAAGTCATATCAATTTTTCTAATTTTTTTTTTTCATAAAAGCCAATTCAGGATATTAAAAAATAAAATTCATTATTGCTTACTGTATCGTAATTGTATTGAAAATAATCGTGACAAAAACTATTTACTATTAAACAAAAGACAAGCCTGTTTAGGTAAATTCGGTCATTCTTTGATCACTTGAGGTATCCAGAACTTGTGTAATATTTCTTTACCAATATTTGGGTTTACACGAATAAACCTCTCTGCGTATAGTTCTGAGTAGTAAGTACATGCAAATGATGTAGTAACGTGTTATTTGAAAAAAACTTGTAAAAACGAGAGTGCAGTGTATTTTAATAATATCTTAAGGACACTTTTGTCGATATACAAGAAGATAGGTTCTTATTTCTAGCAATTGCTCTCAAAGGCTTGAATTAGGGCTTATCGGTTTTCAAAAAACGGTTTTAAAAACCGTTTTTTTATAAATTTGTGACATTCAAAAACCGGTTTTTCAAGTTCGTAACCGGTTTTTCCGAATTTTTCATAAACGAGTCTATAAACAGCAGTACAGAAAATTTGGAACTTTTATTTGATGGCTTAAAAACCATATGCCCCACAACATTACCCAGCGAGAGGGTATTTTCAATATCAAGAATTTTTTTTTACAAAACGATCAGTGGACGCTTTGTGTTTTATTAAATCATATTTTCTGAAGAGTAACACCCAAAAATCTTTTGTTGTGCATTATTATGTAAATAAATAAACAACATATAAAAAATTATACATTTTCTCGCTATTTAATTGAATAATCCATTTTTTGTAAAACTTCGAAAACCGGATAAAATCAGTTTTCGAACAATAGACATTCAACAACAGGTTTTTTTAAAAGTCGGTTTTTGAATAAGCCCTTATTTAAATCTTTGAATGGATATTTTTCTCATTTTATGTGAAAAACTAGCTAAAATTAATTTAGCATCGAAGATACTTAAGCAAGTAAAACTCATACGTATAATTATCGAGATTCACCACCAGTAGCGTTTAATTGGTGAATAATAAGTGTGAACGACAGAAAAGTTGTACTAGGTATAACTGAAGGAATACAAAACAATTAATGTTAAAGGATTAACAACGAAAGAATGAAAATAAAATCTGCATAATTTTATTACAGAAAAAAAACATTCAAATTGCTTCACGTACATTGTCGAAAATAAATCAGTGGAGCAAATTAGATGTTCAAATAATTTGATAAAACACCCGTTTCGCAACTCAAGATTCTAATCTGCCTGCAACACCCTGAGGTAATACAAAGCAATTTAAATACATGAGCGCATTTACTTGTGTTGTATGTGTCAAAGTAAGGGGAATGATTTGCGAGGGATGTTTTGTTGTGTGTGAAAAGTTTTAACGAGACCGTCTGAAACTGAAAAAGACATTAAATAAACACGATAAAAAAATAAACAGCCCGCACGGCCTTTAATAATATGGCCATCAAAAAAGATTTTTTACAAAATAAATAATAACGCTACATCAATGCAATTGATAAATAAACGGTGATTTAACTAATTCCGGGTAATGCATTCAAACAATAGACTTTTTTAAAAACTAATAGCCATGAAGATTCTGAAAAAGAATTTAACAAACCATATCAATTCTTACAGAAAAAAATAATATGAAAAATGAGAATAGTAAACGCAGGTTAATGCAACGGATAAAGTAAAAGAAAAGACGCAAAGATAATTTTGTTATTCAATAGATCTGAATCTGGTAAAATTTGTTTCTAATTTAAAAGATTTGTTATTTGATTTTATATTGTTATATGTACTTTGCAATCAGAAATCGATTTCTTATCTCAATATTTTTCGCGTTGTATTGTTTGAAGCCTTAATCAATAAAACGTGTTAAATACCATTTGAGAGTTTAAAGAAAGTAAATGAGCATATTTAGTTTATATTTTACATATATAAAAACCGACCGGATGACTTATGATTATTTGAATGTTATCCCAAAATAAAGTCTACAATCACACCTGTGTCAATTCCTATTGTCGTCTAGTGATAAACAAAACATTTGATTGACATCGACAGCTACAGATAACAAAGAGACATCACAAAACATGGTGTTTTATAAAGAAGCTCCTCATCCGAATTTAAATAATAGCAGCAAAATTAAGCTCCTTACGAAATGTCTCCCAACCGTACACTATCAAAACCAAGCGGTGTGTATTTAAAATTTGTATTTTGACAGTTTTGTTATCCTATGAAAATATGACGCGGAAAATAAAATACTTATCTATGAAAACATACGATTTTAGCAAATAAAAGTCAGGTATAGTGATTTTATAAAAAAGAAGATTAAAGAAAAACGGATATTGCAACTACGTGTTATTACGGTAAGCCTGGCATCGTCATGAGCTTCGAATGCCTTTGAAGAACCTGAACTTGACGTATTTGTTTTTCAAAGATTCTGTCTTCGTTGAGTGAATCTTAATGGTCCATATCACTCGTATTTGACAGAGCCACTTGATACTGTAAAGTAGTGCAATCAGATATATATTAAGGTAAAAAATATCAACGTACATATTAAATTCTACATTTTTTTATAAGATGGGCTCGCTATATTCAGAACTTTGTTTAAACCTGCGTATACTCAGCTATATATACTGCCTTAGAAGAGGTATACAATAAATCTTGTTATTCGCTCTAAAATCCTAATTTATATTACAATTATTACATTTATTAAATAAAAATAATTAAAATTTGGGAAATTTTTGACAAAGTGATAAAATGCTACATTAATAAAGTGAATATGCTTAATGATAGTTTTATGTTTTCCCCGCTTCCAAGTAGTTGGTGTGTTCATAACTTAAACAAAATCGCCATTCTGAATTTATTAATCTGTGTATCTGAAATACTTCTTATAAAAAAATGTAGAACGTTGATATTTTTTTAATTTATTAAAATGGAGTTCTACCAAGTAAATGCCAATTCAATCGGTGAAATCAGATAGTCCACTTGTAAATTTAACGGAGATAAAAACCTTCACTTTTTTTCATAATTTGTTTTGTATAATTGAAAATTTTGCAAAATAGATGTTTCTATTTTAAAATAAATAACACTGAATTAAAAGGAAACAAACACTAAAATAACTAAAAACACGAACAAAAGGATGCTAAGGTAAACTTTTATCTATCAATATTACCCAAGTAAGCTTTACTGGTATATCACGAAATAAAGTTGGATAAGGGCACCGTTTAATCATTATACACCTATCCCTCGATTTACACTGTACTTTTTTTTACACGTTTTCGCTTTTACACGGTTTAAAAAAGTGAACTTGAAAATTTTTATTCTCCACATTCGTAAGTAAAAAACGAGTACATAATTTTTAATTACGTGTTTTATACCTTGAATAATATTTGCAGCCTTATTATGTCGAAAGAAGTAAAAAGAAAAGTTATTTCGTTAGCAAACAAATAAAAATATTGGATCTTTTACAAAACGGAGAAAGAGTAATATGTTGTAGATGTTGCTAGATTATATAGCATAAATAAAGCTACAATAAGAACCATTAGAAAAAATGAAAACTCAATTAGAAAGAATGTAGCAGCTGGAGTACGAGCACAACTTCATATATCAGAGATATTGCAATGGAAAACATGGAGAAGGCATTAATGATTTGGATAGAGGACCAAACTCAAAAACAGATGCCAATTGATACCGATGCTATTACAAATAAAGCATTGGGGATTTATGAAAAAAATAAATAGAAGATACAATCCTCTTCTTCATCTGAAAAGAAGCATACTTTCACAGCAAGCCATCAAGTCAAGTCACAGTGATTTGTGATAGTGATGAATGATAAAAACTCCACCAACCGTTGCAATATTTTTTTAATGAATCTTTTGGATTTCATTTTTTTGTTACTCTTTAAGCTTTGCCTGTATTTAATTAATAAAAGAATACGTATGTTTATACTTTTTAATAATTTTGTTTTTTATGTATTTTAGAAAACACCCAAATTATGCGTTTTTCGTGTACTTTTCGATTTACACGGTTTTACATTTAAAAATATACAATTTTGATTTACACGTTTTTCTCAAGAACATATCTACAGTGTAAATCGAGGGATAGGTGTATATGTTTTTACACAAGCGCCCCCACACTTTATCCATTCTTTCCTGAAATATTTTCATTGATATGGGTCCATACTCCACATAACGAAAATTACTAGGCGAACAATGGGAGCTTTGTTCAACTTTTAAACTGGTTGCAACATTTCGCTTTGTTTTTTATTTTACTCGTATTTATTTATCAATGCCGAGACTCGGCAGTATTTTGAATGTAAATAAATATAAATGCTAATATGGAAACTTTCTGAAATGGGAAGCAGAGGTTATTATAAAAAAAATGTGTTTACCATAATAAGCCCAATCACCATAAATACATTGTGGAATATTAACATATATTATGTATATATTAATTATAAACATAAGATATGTCGCCTGTTGTAGCCCAGTTGGTTAGAGCTTGCTCTACCGATCACGCAGGTCTGGGTTTGATTCCCAGTAAGACCAAAGTGAATTTAAGAATTATTTGATTCAATGTTGTGATCGAAGTTTGCGATGTCAATATGTTTATTTTCCTCTCTTCTCATCTTTTGTAATTATTTTAAAACTGGGTGTAGCAATAGCGATTAGTTAACCGCTAATCCTGCTCTAACATTTCCCTACTACTCACTTCTAAAAAAAGTAAGGTTGAGCGACCGAGTAACAATACAGTTCTCATAGAAAAAAACTTCTCTTGAGATACCTCCATTGGGAGGCCATATGCTCCACATTGGCAGCGGACATGGATAAAATAATACCTTCGCAAAACACCTATCCAAAAATAAAAAGAAATGTCGAGGGAATATTTTTATAGAATATCGATTTAATAATTGTAAGTTATTAAGAAATAAACTCCAGTTGAAAGGAAAATTATTTTACATGTATGCAAGTGACAGAAATCGTGTTAATAAAGTTTAAATAGTTGAAAGCTTGCAAAACAAAGATGGCAGTTTTAATAATCCTAAATTGTTGGCAAATGGTACTTTTTATTTCAAGATAAAACGTTTGAAAAAAGTAAGGTTGAATATTTTTGTAAGTACTAGTTTGCTATTTTAATAAGATTTAGACTGTTTTGTGAAATCCGTTTCCTAAATGCAATATTTGCTATATAGAAAGGACTGGGCAAACTGCCGCTTTTGTTATAAACTCAATTTTTTACCGATGTCTGCATTTGCTACTCAGTCGTTTAAAATAATCATCGGTATGAAAATAAATCTGTGAAAGATTTTTCTACAAAGAATCAACAAAAAATCAGCAACGTGGTGGTTTCAGATAATTTTGGCCAAGTTTTGTATTAACTTTACGGAATAAGATTTATCATGATTTAATAAAATTTAATGCATAAAAATATTTTTTCGGCTCAGTAGTTTATTTCGTCACGTTTTATTGAATTTTATTTTGGTAGTCAGAAGGTTAATAGAATGAATTAAAGTAAAACATAGTTTTCAGTTTTAATGTAAACCTTTTATTCTGCATGAATAAAAGCTGTTACAAACATAAATAAGCCGCGTAAACTTTCAATCCCGCATAGACGTGCACAGGACAGGGATGAATTGTTGTACATATTTTAAAATAATTTATGTAACGGCTTATCTTTTATGTGTACGCAAATATTTTTCGTCAGTCATTTCAGTAGGTCTTTATTATAATATATATCAACATATTATTCTTATTCAATTTTCAATACTGTTTTGGAAAATATTTCTCGTTTATATTATGTAATTTTATGATATATGTGTTCAAAACAATATAGATAACAAAAACTCACAAAGACTAGTTATAGTAAAGCCATTAAAATCTAGAAAAAAAATCTTCTCATCAGTTTAAAATACAGTGCTAGTATGTTTTAAATATATGGCCGGATGTTAAAAAGCAAACAACACACCTCGATTTACGTTTTTTTTTTTTAAATTCATTTCATTTCCAATGTAGAGCATATGGCCAAGGTATTTAAACTATTTAAGAAAACCGCCTGTTATTTAGTTACTCAACCTTTCGTTATCAAAGACAATAAGGGTAGAAGAAAAAAAGCTTGTATAGGAGTTGTACGCTGCGCCTCGTAATTTTATGATTGGCAGGGTGCGGGGGTAATTTTAGACACAACAAACACACATGACTTTAAAGGGAAATCGATGCATCGATGAAAAAAATCCATGAGATCTGTCGCGGAAGACAACGACGTTGACCACTGCGCTACGAAAGCGAGTATTGTTTCTAGCCGATGTAAAAACATTCAAACTGCTATGTACAACTACATAGTTCAAATATATTTTTAACCATACAATTTTTGATAAGTGTAGTTTTTTGTTCCTAGCCGATAAAAAACCAATGATTTTCCAAACTGCTATAAACAACTAGATAGTTTTGATATTTTTTTTGTGATTAACATATCTTCGGGTGATAAAAATGATTTAAAAAATTGAATATCTGTCCATCGACTAGAGTTTTGATAGCATGGCAAATATTTTATTTCTCATGTGTTTTCAGTGTCATTATTGAACATTTTGTAATACATTTCACTTTTTTCAGGTTCGAGCAAGAAGAAAAGTAGCTATAACAGTGTTGGCGTTCGTCCTTATATTCGCAATTTGCTTCCTGCCTTATCACGTCACGATGATGTGGTTTTACTTCAGGTTCGTACAATTAGCGGCCCTATTATGTATAATTAATATCATTTTGATTTACTCAGCGACCTCGCCTGAAAGTCGCGATAAATAATTAAGCTCTATAATGACATGAGAGCTTTGCGATGTGTTTTATGTTTAAAATATGAACGATAAATATTGTAACATCTAATTGACAAAAAATTAACTTTGCACGATATTAAAATAGTAACTGTTTTTTTATATTATAAATGTACTTTTAAAACAACGCTTGAACATTGTTCACCATGAATCAAACAAGAAAAAGAATATTGTATATTTTTACAGTAATGAATAATGTTGAAAAAAATGTTATTAAATTCAATCTTTGTAAAGAGAAAAAATGTTGTTTTCTATTTTATTTCAAATTATCACTACTAGAAATAACATAAATTCAAAATTTTGCACTTTGAAACTGTCATAAGGAATTGATTCTCATGTTTATTATTAATCATTTAAACACATTCATTTTCTATAAACATATGAAAATCTTACTGTTAATTGAACATAACAAAATGTATGCAAAACAAGCGTATTTCAAACAGATATAAAAAATATGAAATAAAATGATAAATGAGTACTTCCTTGACTTACAACGAGAATTCGCCTTATTTATGAATAACTTCATAAATGTTTTTCAACAAAAAACTCTCAACTTCAATCAAAAACTTTTCTGAATTGAGTGTTTTTACATAATGTGTGTACCAATATTCAGAAAAGGTTTAATTTAAGTTATAATTAATCATTTTAACGAAAAAAAAGTTTACGATTTTACTATTCTGAAACTCTTAATAAAGTGCGAGAGAAATAAAGCTAAGCAAACAAACAAAAAATAACAAAAAATACGACCAAAAAGTACTTTAAGAAAATATTTTGTATGTTAGTTTATTGAATAACACTGAACAGTCTACCGTTGTTAATATTTTGTAAACAGATACAACCACCGACAATTAATTTAGTCTGTGATACTCCCAAAACCCATTAAATCGATGTGATGAAGGCTTAAAATACACCTAACAAAGTAGGCACTCAAACCCATAACATCTTGTTTGGTATCATACTATATCCAAGTAATTTTGTCACACCTCATAAAAACACAACATCATAAAAATCCATGAAAATTAAAGCAACTCTGAATATAAATTATGTGAATATTAGTCGTGTGAAAATTGATTTGATTATATTTGTTTTTTTGAAAGGTAAGTAATAATAGTACCAGAGTTTTTAATATATGAAATGAAATGATTTTAATGAATGAATGTCAGAAAAATATCACGTTTCAATTATTTTGCACTCCGTGTGCTAGTAAATAAAAACATGCTCTTAGGTTTCTTATTACTAAGTGAAAATGCTTGGGTAATTTTCTCCAACAAACATTGAAAGACTTGAATAAATTGTCTGTAGAGAAGAAAAGGAATGTTTGAATTAATTTACTGACTATATATAACGATGGTAGAGTATAAGCATAAATCAACACCTTGAAATAATAATAAACAAAATATCTATCATGAATTTGGTTACAGTATTTTTTCAACATTAAATGAATATTCGTTAACACATGTTCAATCTGTGAAAATATTAAACATGTGAAGTGTTTTTGTGTATTTTTTAAACAATTGAAAGAATTTTGATTGTATCAATTGATACTCATTTGTTATTTTCAATGTTTTAAAACTTGATATTTTCTATTCTATCGGTGAGTTATAGTAATGAGTTATAATTAACCCAGATAGTCCTGAAACTTTTTTTTTCTTGTATTGATAATATTTTTACAAATTATTAGGTTATATACTAATAGTAATATGGGAAAAATAATAAAAACCACGTATATATCATATTTTCCGAGAAAATGGGTGTTCTTTTAAAGGAACGGTAGGACAAAGGACTACCAAAAAAAATTTTTTTTAATAATTATATTTTCACAACACATTTCACATTAATAACTTTATTTTCATTTACTAAAGCAATTAAAATTATCATAATAAAAAACCTACATATTTGTATGATAATTTTCAAAACAGTGTTAGGGTGTAGAGCGACATCGCATTTCCTACACTGAAAATTTGCATTTTTGTGGCATATTTTACACCTTGTTTGTATACTTTTATAGACAACTAAATGTCCTATATTGTCATATCTCGAACAACTATGTAGACTTATTGGTGTCTTTATAGGTCTTCGTTTTGTATCTTTTTTGTAGCTTTCAAGCAGACCTTGAGTTATATTTCTTCTGAAAGATAAATGATCCATTTTTCCATCAGCTTTTCTATATAGCTGCCATGCATTTTGTACTGCCATATCAACGCAGTGTGTGATCAGTGGGAAGTACCATTTTTTCCCCCGGATTGAAGTTCTATACAAGCTTATATTTTGATCACATCGATCAACTCCACCCATGTTCTCATTATATTTTTTTATGAGATATGGCTGGTCGATGTTTATTTTACGTTTTTGTTGTTTGGAAAATCTTTGGACTTTTTGAACAGGATGTATGGAATTTGCATTCGAGCTGATAGCCACAACATTATTGTCATTCCATTTGCACAGCAAAATATTTTCTTTGGTAGATTTATAAACAAAGGTGCCCCTTGCCTTTTTTTGTAGCTGTTTAGAGTCTAGTAAGGAACATCCAGAATTTCGGTTCCCCCGAATTGTACCAGTTGCATTTATACCTTTATTACTAAGGTTGTGCATTAGAGGAATAGAAGTAAAAAAGTTGTCAAAATAGAGATGAAATGTATAATTACATTCAAAATGTTTCAATAAGACATCCGAATATTCTAAAATTACACTGGCACCCAATCCAAGTTCCTTATATTTCTCTGAGATAATTGTAGACGCACCTTGATAAGGTTCAAACCAATTGACGTAGCCTAATCGCAAGGTTCCAACCCAAAATTTATACCCCCATCGAATTGGTTTCCCCCGAATAAACTGCTTTCCACTATGGCGTCCATAATATGGAACCATAGCTTCATCAACACTGTGATTCTCTTCTACAGGCGCATATTTCAAAAACTTTTCGTTCAGACAATTCATGAGAGGTCTCACTTTTGAATATTTGTCATCCTGAGTTAGATTGTTATTATCGTTGCAGTGTAAATGCTTCATAATAAACGTAAATCTGTCTCTTGCTATAGCATTGTAAACAATTTTCATGCCTGCATCTGTAGTATTTTCCCAATACATTCTACGTCTCGGTACTCGTACATAACCACTAAATAATAGTATTCCAATAAAACATTTCATTTCATTTATAGTAATATCACCAGTCATATTTTTTTGAAATGCATATAAGTTGGAATATTTTACAAGAAGTTCAAAAATTTCATCATCAAATAGCTTTTCAAAAAGTTTCGTAGGTGATTCATTGTTATGCGGACCTTGAATTTCTTTCCACTGCTGTGATGATATACTTATATCTTCCATTGACCATTTATATTGTTGTTTTTTGCTTACTATGGTATTTCTTGACGTATGCGAAACAGTTGAAGTGGAATAACGAAATCTTTTACTTATGTTACTCAGCGGCAAATCATCATCACTTTCTGAATCTTCCACCAAAACATCTACATCAACTCGAAGTTGGTTTCCATCTAAATTGTCCAAGGTAACATCATCTTCTTCCCCAGAATCTTCATCGGTAATACAGTCATTCGCATTCTCTGGTGGCAAAATGAAAATTTCATCAGGAACCTCCAACTGATCATTTGTCTCCAATTCTTCCAATAACATAAATAATTTGGTCTGCCCTGTTCCAATGCTAAAAAATAAAATCAAATTGGATTCACACAGTACATAGTCCTACTGATCTTTATAAGGAACAGTTAATATATACTTCAATACATTGATAAAACTCCGGAATATATATGTTAAAAGTTATGTCTGAAGAAGTTTATATATCCCATAATAAAATTACATCAAAAAATTTTCATAATGATAACTAATAAAATAAAAAAAAATACCTTGACTTATCCATAGTGGAGTATTGTTGTAATAAAGATATGAACAAACTTTAAAACGTTCGATCAGGACAAAAGCCCAACAACAACTGACAAAAAAATATGCATTGTCATTGTCATACCATCTAGTGTTGCCATAAACAAAAATTTTATCAAAACTAATGTTTTCATATGAAAAAATATTTAAATTTGTAACATGATAAAGAGTGTTCCTTTAAAGGAACGGTAGGTCTATCTGGGTTAACATCGCTATTGAAATTTAAACGTATGCATATACAATGACGTAGTGCAGTTTAATATATCCAATAATCTAGTTCTACAAGAGTTGTATTAGTTTTGTGCTAGCTATTTTGTCGCACTGTTTCAAAAAAACTGTTTTTAGTAAAACATGTGTAAATATAAAAACACAAATATACATATATAGAATATTGTTTTAAGCTTTAACTCCATCAAGGCTTTCAATACGATTTTACATCTGGAGCTTTTCATTTGAAAACTTCACCATAAATCAGAGGCGAGATGAAAGACTCGACAGTTAACTGCGTCTGATAAAACGTTCTATAAGCCCTTTTATTTGTTATTCTTATCTTAAATATGTACCACTGGAGTCTGGAGTCCGCCTACCAAGAACGTTTATCGTTTTTTTCTTTCTCTTATAACAGTTTTTATTGCCTTTTGCCAAGTCATGGATCTTCATTAATTATATCAAATGATTAATTTTCTGAATAAGTTTAAGATGAAAAAACGACTTACTTAAAAACAAGTTTTTGAATATAATTTAAAAAATAAACGCAAAACGTACCCAAAAAAATCTTCAATGAAACTTTTATTTAAAGTAATTTAAGATTTCGACTGAAGGTGCTTGGTGGAATTTCAATATTAAATTTGAATCGTTCAAACTATGTACATTCTCACAAATTTTGTCACTAACGACCCGGGTTTCGCCTTTCGGCATCTTCAGGCATTCAAGTGCACGGATGAACTTGAACTGACGCCTAGCAAACGAAAGTTTCGTGTTTATATAAGATACAAATGCATCACTGAGTCCAAAGCCACTGCTGGCGAAAAGGATGAGCCCATGGGAATGCCAACAGATTTGTGTAGTGAGCAGTTTCAAGAATTATATAATCTGTTTGTCGGCAAAGGTTTTATGATTATATGATTTTATGGTTATATAGGGTATAGAAGCGGAGATGTGAGAAAGTTTGATATTTCGTTTAAAATCGGAAGACCCTGCAACTGTGCCTTGTTGATTTCTAATCTGTTGGCATTCCCATGGGCTCATCCTTTTCGCCAGCAGTGGCTTTGGACTCAGTGATGCATTTGTATCTTATATAAACACGAAACTTTCGTTTGCTAGGCGTCAGTTCAAGTTCATCCGTGCACTTGAATGCCTGAAGATGCCGAAAGGCGAAACCCGGGTCGTTAGTGACAAAATTTGTGAGAATGTACATAGTTTGAACGATTCAAATTTTTATTTAAAGGTCAAAAGGGACTGACAAAAAACCAAGCAGAAAAAAAATGTGGATAAAATGCAACAGAATTTATTTATAAGTATATAACAGAACATGCAGAAAAGATTTCATACGGTAAAAAATCAAAATTGTACCTTGATAATGCTTTCTCGCTAAGGTTAAAAAGCTTATACGCTTAAAGTTGTTTGTAAAAACTAGATGTTGTATAATATATATAAAAAAAAATGTTTTAAATACCTAGCCTAAAATATTTAATATGCAAAGCAATAAAGCCATATCAATGTTTGAAATTAAATACAATTTTACATCAACGTTGTCATTCCCTTTTATAATCCTAGCTTATCATTTACGGCTGCGGCAAGAAAATGATTATATAATGAACCAAATCATTTTTTTCATTTTGTTTTGTCAACACTGCCAAATTTGAATATATTTCATTTCAATTAAAACAAAGAGATTATTGTGCAAGAGACTTGAAGTGTGATAGTTTAATTATATTGAATATTAACGATGTTATTAATACATCTAATATTTTTTTGTGTAATCAGATTTCGTCATATTAGAAAATTCAGTAAAAATATTTTAAAGTATTCATATATGACACATAGATCACCTTAAAGAGTCATCCTAACAAGGTCAATCAAAAATTGTGCTTTAAAATGAAAAATAATTCAACGCAAGACGTATAATTAGTTATGCATTATTAAATTAATAATTTTCCGTTTAATTTTGAATTTGACAGCCCAACGGCGGAGATGGATTACAACGCTTTCTGGCACATCTTTCGGATCGTCGGGTTCTGCCTTTCCTTCATGAACAGCTGCGTCAATCCAGTTGCGCTGTATTGCGTCAGCGGAGCTTTTAGGAAACATTTTAACAGGTAAGATATAAATATATTTTTGTTATTTATTGTTAAATTGAATGCAAATTTAAAAATAACAGCTCGTTTATAATCGCAAGCTAAAAAGTGGTAAACATCACTCATGATTTTTTAAGTGATCATAAAATAATTATCCAATTTTTTATCTATGTATTATTCCGAATAAAGTATTAAGGTTGTTGATTTAATTCCGTATCAGAAATAATTGATAACTCAATATTATCCTTTAGTTGAAATATATATTATATTTAATTCAAAGCGTTAAATTTCACCATGGATCATCATATTTATGATGATGTAAATGTTTCCGAAATTTGGCATTGCCTTTATATACATTTAAAATACTTGTTTGATAATACAAAGCCGGTTTCGGTGTTAAAAGTGAGCTTCTTATTGACAGGAATTTAATTTTGTCTATTTTTGATTAAATTTCTCTTTAGCGTGGTAATGAAAATCCTGACGAGCTAATATCGAAAGGTTCATATTTTCAATTCCTCTTTGGGCTGAATATAAAATTTTAATTTTATGTATATTTTTTTAAGATAAAATACATGGCTGTGAGTGATATATTTTCGTATCAATTTAATCTCAAGTTCGTAATGCTTATTACTGTTTGGAATATATCAAGTGACATAAAATTTAAAATTACAATTGTCTTAAGTTAACAATACAAATTTAAACCAAATTATATTACAAAGTTAAAACGGAAAAATATTATTGACTTTTGTAATCACATAAACGATTAAAGTAAATAAAAAAAAGTTTAAATGAATGTAATTATTAGTAAATAAAGAATCAACCATTTTACTAACGTGTTAGTTTTAAGTGAATAATGGAAGGCAATTGATGGCAAAACTCAACAAAATCATACGTTAAATAGCACGTTAAGCTTGAAGAGCGCTTAACGAATATTAGCGTAAATTATAAAATTCTCTGGAAACTTGCCAAAATCGCATCAGCAAAACCTGTTTTCTGAATAACGTACATATATTTTCAACGAAAGAACGCGTAGTTTCAGGCTTTTTATTAATAAAATTTATACGAAGAAAAGACGTATGTGATATAGTAAAATTACAACTATTCTTAGAACTTATATACGATTTTTTAAAAACATAAGTGTGTTGCTTACGAGAACCTCCAATAATTCAGCCGTATAAATAAACCCTACAAAATAAAATAAGAATATTACAATGATGCTTTCATAATGTTTGGTTTGAGTCTAATCACAATCCTAATTAATATTATTGGGTAGGGTGGAGAGAAATGAAAAATTACAGAAATCCATGATTTTATAAATTGATGCATATTAAAACAACTGGTTTTATACACTATATTTATGATACTATTTTTTCTAAGTAGTAAAAGCTTAGTGTATTATTTTATATGTTGATTTATAAAACAGGTCAAAACAAATACACTAAATATCATAATAAAATAAATCTTTCTGTCAGAGTTTATCATAATACCACAAAAAATGTAAAAATAAATACAAATTTTATTAAACATGATATTTAGTGTTAGACAGTGTTAAAATTAATGTTACGGCATTAAGAGTTTTAGCCCTTGTCCTGGAGCTTACCCAAATTGTGATCTTTTCCGTAAATATTTTGACGTGTACTGGAATCTTTTTGTATTGGATGACTTTTGAGCCTCTTTAACAAAGTAATAAAAAAAGTGGGTCCGGTAGCTTTACGCAGCAACTTTTAAAATCTCTGCATAATGGTTTTACATAATAGTGAAATGGACGTATAAAAGCCTTCGCGATGCTTTTAGTAGAAATTTAATGAGAATGTTCATGTAAACATGTTTATCAAAATAAAAAAAATGAAGATTATCACTACAAAATATATTTATATTGGAAAATTTATAAAAATGATTCTCTTATATTTATTTAAATTTCTCGTAATTTATGTTGTATTTTATGTATAAAACAAAATGTAATAGAATGCAAAAATAAATCGTTAGGTGAGAGCAAATTTTTTTACTATATTATATCGGTAAAAACTAAAACTACCTTTAAATAAATCTCTCAAAATCTCGACAGCGTAACTGCGCCTCTACAAATTGTCAATATTTTTTTGTTTTCTTTTATAACTCTCATGTTAATCATTTTGATTTTTATATTGTTTAAAAATAAATCAAATGATGTGAGTAAATGTTGAAACTATTAGATTTTTTCCTATATCTTAAGCCTTATGGAGTTATAAAGTGAATCATCCATCACCACCTGTTACGAGATGCAGTTGTACGTCGTAGAACCGCAAAAAAACCACGTTATAATATTCAAAACCTCTTACTTTAAACTCTTAACACTTTGTTTTAATCAAAAGTGTATTTAAAGTAAGTCGTACCTTGCGCGGCGAGATATCAACCTTAAACTGATCGAACGCGTTTGACATGAGCTTGTAAGAATGAAAAGTCACAATGATACGAAAAAGTGTTTAATTATTAAAAGTTTCTTTTATAATTGTTGAATTATTCAAGTCAGTAACAAATATTTATGTTAGTGATGAAGATAGAGAGAGTTTATTATTTTCGATTCGTTTGTTCTGACACAAGAAAATTATGCAATATTTGGAAGATGAAATGTAAATGTGTCTATAATTGGATATAATATTCTTATTTAAGCGCTAGGTATAAAGAATCACATACATCCATGCCTTTGAACAGAAATTCATAAATCGATTGAAAAATCAATTTATAAAAACTGTCCGTACCGGGATTTGAACCCGGGCCCTCCGTAGCCAAAGCCAACAACGTTAACCACTCGACCACACAGGGGACATGGCATGGATGCATGTGATGTCTTGAATTCCCCCCTTTCACCCATCCTATCCTATGAACGGGGCGTACCGAGAGCGATTAGCTTACCACTAATCCTGTCCTAGCCCTATTCTTCTATCCCTACTCTCTTGGAAAAAAGAGAGGTTGAGCAACTGAGTAACAAGCAGTTCTCGTAGAAACACTTCTGTTGAGATAAACTCCATTAGGAGTCCATATGCTCCACATTGGGAGCGGACATGGTTTAAAAAAAAAAAAAAAAATAAAGAATCAGAAAAAGTAATGAAGGCAAATATTTCCCTGAACATACACAAATGATAATGACTCTAAGTTACTTTTTATTGGAAATATAATATTTTATTAATTAAATTCTGAAGATGTATTTAAAACTCTAGATAGAAAGTAATTCGTAATTTTACACGGAAAGCTCATATGATTGATGAGCTTGGTAACCATCATTGTAAGAGAACGACATCTGTAAGTTTGAGAAAATGATAGCTTGTCGCTTTGTTCTTTTTTTTTTTTTTTGTAAGAGTTGTTTCCATTAAATCTGATTCAAACGATTTCATATATTTCACTAGAGTTTTATTACGTCAAAAATAAGACTTATCAATTTTGAGACGATAAAGTAATTTATTATTCGTGATAGATAACTGTCATTGATCACTTACATTAAAAACTGATGAAAAACTATGTCTATAGAAGCTTTTGCGTTTTAGTGGTTATGGTAATTGATTTATTAAGTTTTTGCTTTACCCACATACTTCAGTATCTTAATTTATTAGGTTTCCAAATACTTGTATTGCATAATATATTGAAACATCATCATTAATTACAACGACCACTTCTCATTCTATAATAATGAAATTTCGTAACAGTTCTGTGATTCATTTATAACTTTACTTTAACATATCACAATGACTAATCTATGCGACGTATTAACCACAAATGATAAGTTCCCGTGTCAATTATTATCCGTTTCTAAAAATACTTTTTTTTTATAAAATATTCTGTTCAAGCTAATGGAATGTTACGAGAATTAAAAAATCTACAACAATTTTGATAATGTATACATAAATGACAGTATACGAAGTAAGGCATTTAAAATAAAATTCGTGAGTAATGAAGTATCTGTAGAAATAAATTTATTAACCTACTGTTGACAGTATGCTAAAACAAGGCATGAATACCAGTTGTTTGTCATACCTTGTTTTTCTTACTTAACTTTTGTAGAAATATCACTGTTTCATTGTATTTCTTATCAGTTGACAATGCTCACCATGAGCGAAACCGGCCCTGATCCAATAAATTTTATGTGGAAAAAGTACTAAAAATGTTTTGCTATTTTTATTATAATGCCATTCCACCAAGTATTGGCAGTAAACACCTTAAAAGTGATTGATGAAGTATCTACGTTTATTTCAAATACCGACATTTCAATTAACATCGTTTACCTAAATAAGAGGGAGTAAAATTTTTCAATTGCTCTACTTTCATGAGTTAAAAGCTCTCGGAGTTGTGTATCGGATTTCTTGCTTAAATTGAAAGGACATTTTCAAACAGACTTCAACGATCGTTTCTCTGACGATCGAGTTACCTTAAATGAACAGACTTCCGCTTCCGATGCTTCCGACGATGAGCCTCACGCCCTAATTAGTGGGTTTCCATTATCTTCGATGGCGTTATACATCATGCTGCGACATTCGATAACACTGTCACGGAAATTGTTATCGCGTTATGTGCAAAGCTAACTTGATACCCCGCAACTCCCGTATATAGAGATGAATTGATTTTGAAAATTTACTTTAATCTGGCGGTATCTCATTTTAACCATTTTTAGAACTATCAAATTATTTCATGAGGGTATGAAAAAGTATGAATTCATTTTCATGATGTGTTTTTCCTTTTTATGATAACGGTGATATTTTTAAATATTCAATTAATAAAACACTATTTTGTATTTATTCTACTTTCATTTAATATGGTAAAAACGAGCATTATTAACTGATGATCAGTCGATAATGCATGTAATCAATCATATCAATAAGCTTGGAATTAGTACAAAAGAGTGTTTTATTTTTTAAATTGAATGTTTTTTCATAATATGTACTGCAAAGTATTGATATTGAAGTAATTAAAAAATATATGGCGGGTTAGTGTCATAAATAATTTGATTATTATTTGTGTTGGTTTAATATGTTGTTTTTTCATGAAATATTGTTTATAAGAGACATACGAAGCTTTCACTTACAAAAATCAATATGTAAACGTTTAAATATTTGCGGCAAACAATTTTTTTATGTTTAAAGTCAAAATTGTTTGTTTTGTGTTAAGATTTTTTTTACTGTATATCTTTAAATAAATATCGAAAAAAACAGGGTTTATTGACCCGAAAACCATACAATCGAGTAAATATTATCAAAATAAAATTGTATATACTAGACACCAAAATCAACATGAGTTGAAATATTATTATCCACGAATATGTCGCTAGTTAATATTTGTTTTTTTCGCAAGCTTTTATTGAGTTTTCAAACATCTCATTAAGCTTAAATTTTCACATAGAACACTCACATATTTCTTCTTAATATTGACAAAATGTGTTTATATAGCCTTTTGTAACTAGGCGCCTCATATATCGTTGTAAGTTATTTTAGAAAAAAATCGTCAAATTATTATACTTCAACACAGTTTTTTTTTTATAAGAAAGCTCCATTCAATAGTTCTTTAATGTAAACAGTGTGTATTGTAAATATTTCATGAATTTTATTTTAAAAAATGTACATTTTTGTTTTTTGAATTGAAAATACTGTCAAGCTGATCATTTTTTTTAAACTATGTCCGCTCCCAATGTGGAGCATATGTACTCCTAATGGAGTTTATCTCAACAGAAGTGTTTCTACGAGAACTGCTTGTTACTCAGTTGCTCAACCTCTCTTTTTTCCAAAGAGAGTAGGGATAGAAGGATAGAAGCTAGGACAGGATTAGTGGTAAGCTAATCGCTCTCGATACGCCCCATTCGTAGGATAGGATGGGTGAGAGGGGGGAATTCAAGACATCACATACACCCATGCCTTTGAACAGAAATTCATAAATCGATTGAAAAATAAATTTATAAAACTGTCCGTACCGGGATTTGAGCCCGGGCCCTCCGTAGCCGAAGCCAACAACGTTGACCACTCGACCACACAGGCGATAGCTGGTCTTTAATAACATTTTCGGAATATCGACGTCACATATTTGTTTCACTTCATCTAAAACAATTTTCGGAAAATATTATAGAATATAAACATTTCCGTTGAATAATATTTTGTAAATAGCTTACCGAGAAATGAGTAAATAGTTAAAAACATTTTTATTCGCTGTACAAAATGAGTGTTATTCGATTTTTTTTCGGTAAAACATGATAAAGCTCTCACTTGGTTGTAAAATGGTAAAAAAATTATGAAAATAACAACATATTGGTTTACATTTAATGTAATATGTGTGATTAAATTCAGTACATATAAAATACCGATATTTGCTTCGCAGGTATATTAATTTCAGGGTGAAATTCTACCCTTTTCAACAATAATTAAATAATAATTGACTTATATTGCGTCCATACATAATTTCAAAATGGAAAATCGGCTGAAATGGTCGACATAATAGTAGATTACTTTTGAAACTATATTAAACTAATATCCAATATTTGGTAGAATTTTAACATTTCCATTATTAATACTGATTATCATAAAAATTGATACATTCGCTTATCTCCATTTATAAATAAAGTCATTATGGTACCTGATTCCTTATCCTTTTTTCTACAGTTTTTAAATCTTTTTATTGATTGTTTACAACCATTTCACGCTGTAATTTTTTACATACCCCATTTTAATAAAATAGATATTTGGTTTAAGATTTCGACTGAAAGTGCTTGGTGGAATTTGAATCGTTCAAATTATGTACATTCACACAGATTTTGTTACTAACGAACCGGGTTTCGCCTTTTATCATCTTTAGGCGTTCAAGTGCATGGATGAACTTGAACTGACGCTTAGTAAATGAATGTTTCGTGTTTATATAATAAACAAATGTATCATTGAGCTTAAAGCCATTGCTGGCGAAAACGATAAGCCTATGGGAATGCCCACAGATTTGAGTAGTGAGTGGTTTTAAGAATTATATTTATTTGTTTGTCGGAAAAGGTTTTATGATTATATTTATATAGGGTATAGGAGTGGAGATCCCGGCATGCTTAGTATTTCATTTAAAATCGGAATTATGTTCAATTGCGCTCTGTTTATTTACAAAATTTCCTGGAAAAAGAGCTGATGAGCGTCCGTATTTGGGTGCAAATTTTTTATCCCTTGTTCCTGATTGAACACATGTCTTTCCGAAATTAAGTGATTAGCGAATTTAGACGTGTCTTTTTTCAATTGAAAAGCTGCCGTGTGTTTTCGATAGTCTGGTATTCAGTGTCTTATTTTGGGTCGCACATAAGAGCTGATTAGACCGCATGCAGCCCGTGGGCCGCAGGTTGAGTATGGCAAGCCTAGATTATTTGAAAATACAGTAAAATGTTTTATTTTTAATTTGTCAAGAATCAGAAAACCATCTACATGGAAAAGAAAAATCATAACCATTTGTCATTCATAAAAAGAGTTATTTTTGTATTTGTAAGACATTTTTAGAGTTTTGATAGCAAAAAAAGAATTGTCAATTAAATAACGGAAGCTTCAATCTCGGCCTAAAAAAGAATTGATGTTAACTGAATTTTGTAAAAAATCATGCCAGATTCTGACTAATGGGCTTGTTATTACTGTAATCGTAAGTAAAAACAATTTATCACCATAACAGTGCTGTATAAATATTGCATAACACAATAATGTTAAACTTTCTTATACTCAGAAAAGAAGACAACGAAAATTCACAATACCTAAACCAAATTATTTTGAGTTTAAAAACATAAAATTCTAATATGGACTCAAGTAGCATACTCATTGGAAATTGTTTGACTATATAAATAACATTGACCGTGGAACAGCTTTAATGAAAAAATATACGTTGATGTTTCCTGTGGAGTGTTTGTTGCGAGTTTCATAACGTTTTTATTAAAAGTATTTTCGTGTCATTTCACATGACTTACGGTTCAGAAGGAAACATGTACGCACAAAGAAAACGTCGAAGATTTTCTACATTATCAGTATTTTGTTACAATACATTGACAGCCAATTTTTATCCGCAAGTATAAACCACAATGTTTTGACCTGTGATGTAAGCTTTCGATTAGAATTTATTGCTTTTGTGTGATTTTGCAAACTTTTACTAGCGCGTTGTTAAATTTATATTATTTTTGCAATCGTTATCGTTGTTAGTGTGATTTTTTTTTCCATGGCACAAACATACATCATAACTAGGTTGAAGTTTGAATAACTTGTAGTATTAACATCAAATTACAAAGCAATTCATAATTGGAAACTTATTATATTTTTTATCCATGTCCACTCCTAATTTAGAGCATATGTCGTGCTAATGGAAGTATCTGATCAGAAGTTTTTTCTACGAAGACTGTTTGTTACTCAGTCGCTCAATCTCTCTTTTTTAAAGCGACTTTTTAAGGATAGAAAGATAAAGCTAATACAAAACCCGTGTTTAACTTATAGTTATCGTACGCTCAGTTATTAAATGATCAGAAAGAGTGGGAGAAAATTTTGAGACATCACAAACACCCATGCCTTCTAACATAAATCGATAAATCAATTGAAAATATACTGTTCGTAATGGGACTCAAACTCGAGAGATCGTAACCGATTCGATTATTGATAGATTTTATGCTTTAAAATAAACAATTTAATTTTAAAATTTGTTTCTTGTAAATTAAATGTATCTTAATGTTGTTACGTTTCATATTTTACGATTGTTCTTAAACAGCGCTAACTAACTAATTTAAATTTCATTCATCCGAAAACCTGACAACTCCTTATTTGAAATGATAATATTATGCATGTCAAATAGCAACGTATGCTGAAGAGACTGAGTTCCCTCAACAGGAAAACAAGGTGAATTTAGAGACAAATGCAAAATCTATTTAAAATAAACACTCCCAAATTAAACATTATTCAAATTTATGTGACTAAATTTTACGGCTTATTTTAACAACTTGAGCTTAAAATGTATGAACTTTATCATGCGTTTTATACCATATGTAAATTTTCGTAAATGTCTTCTGTACTATGTCGTTTTGCAGGAGCATTTATAAAATATTTGTTGCTTTGGTATCAATAATAATGAGTTTAAAATGCTAAATCCTAAGAATCTATTATCTTTAAATATAGGCTTTAATTTTAACAATTTTGCTAATAGTTGTGTGTTGTTTTGTTCTAACATCATCTTGCGACTAATTATTGCGACAAATAAGTTGAAAATATTTGTCTTGAAGTTTACCAATTTCCAATAGCAACGCGATATTCCAATTTTATATAAAAGTCTGAGTATATTTGTAATTACGGCCACATACTAAGTTTGTTTAATATTATATAATCTCAACAAATTGATAGCGTTTTGGCTTCTTAAGTAACGGATATTTTCATGTATTATTACTTTAGTAAAAAAATAATTTAGAATTTCCATTCGTAGTATTATATTTTTCGTGCCCTAGGGCCTAAACGAATTAAAAACATCCACTACAGACAACATTGTGATAGATTATCGTTTAATTTACAAGTGAAATATTTGGAAGGCATATAAGCAAATAATGAATTGTAGTTGCTTGATAAGAACTCAAAAAAACTGAAACGTCAATGATCACACTTATATTATAATTTAATGAAGATCAAGAGCTTTTAGTTGGATTAAAACAATCTTTTTGGGAAATAAATTCAATACATGTATCAAAACAAATTAAAGTGTGTTTGTGTAAGGTGGTGATAATAATTTATTGATATTTCAATATATATATATATAAACAGAAAGAGTATCGTGACGATACTGGAAGTCAAGTAAAGAATATTTTAATGCAGTAATTCAAAATAAATTTTAATGTTTGCAGACAAAAACTAGAAAGAATCACACTTATCATAATGCAGTAATAATGTTTGCTGCTTTGTTATAAGTTTGATCAATTTTATTATTAAATTAATTAAACGCGTATTTTATTTTCAGATATCTCTTGTGTAAAGGTGGCTCCAGCAGAGACACGATGACCGGACGTAGAGCCACTTCCCTTTCATTGACAACTTCCCGTAGACAATTTTCAAGAACATCAAATAACAGAAGAAATATGGCCACGTCTATACGAAGGTAAAAATATATATTAAAAAATCTTTTCGAAAGCGTTATTATAGAATTGAAGTTTCTGAGTACTTTCACGTTCTCAAAGTGAACTTTGCCTTTGATATTTAAAATGTGTTGTTCTAGGCAAAACCTGTTCTTGACATATTTTATTATACCGTGATAATATATTTCGTACAGTTCATTGATAAACATATTAGTTTAATGAGAATGCGTGCACAGTGAAATTAGTTTACTAAAAGCTCAAAGCTAGTTTCACGTAGAAAGTAACCACTTTTGATATTAATTTAATAACATTATTTTTTTACTTGACATATCCTACAAGTATTAAAAAATATATATTTAACCAAAAGAGAGCAGATTTTCTACCGTTATTTCGACAAAAAAATAAAGTATTTTACAGTTAGCAAGAAACTTACTGTAAAAATATCAGCAACGAAAATAATAAGATTGTAGTAATAAAATTTGAATGATTATTTATGAATATTAAGAGTGTTTTAAATAAAATCGCAGTAAACTAAGCAAAGAGAATAGTTTACTAATTTGAATACTACCATCGATAACGTTACTTATACAAAATTTTGCTTTGTGTTTTTTCAGAAGTTGTTTATAGAGTTATATAGCACTAAATCAAACTGGAACACACAATTCAATCAGTGCTGTTGATTTAGTAGCAAACAAAAGAGAGCAAAGATAAGTTGAAAAAGTACACTATTAATGCAATTGATCAGATTACATGATTGTCTTTGCGTATGCATTTGTCTCATAGTTTTACAATTGATATATGTTGTCAGTTTTAGCTGATCTGACTCTAGACGATGTGAAAACCAATAGGTAAATGTGTTTTAAAAATAATGATGGTGTTTGCGCGACGGATAAAATTCAATCATTTACTTTTCAAAGAACCAAAACTTTCTTGATTAGTTTTTAATAAGATTTTTTTAAATCATGTGTCATTATCATGTCATTCAAATATAAAATGACAAAAGAATTAATTAGATTTCATTATTCGAGTAAGTTCATGTATTAAGTTAAAAAAAAATACGTGAAGAAATTATCGTTTATTATTTTGATACTATACAAAAGGTTATAGATTTTTATTTATTTTGAAGATTATAATTTTATGTGCATCTTAATATTAAAATATCGAACTGTGACTATTTTGCCTGCACGGTGAAACCAATAAACGTCACATATAAAAAGACATCGTTTGAAATTAGTATTTTTAATTTTTAATGCTCATAAAATATAAATCTCTTACAGTGAATAAAAACTGTAATGCTGTTTGGCTTGTAGTAAGCAGTCAATTTTCTAGGTCAAAAAAAGTGAAGAGAATAATATTTTGGCTAGATATATTGAGTCAAGTTTCCCTTATCAAAGTTCACAGGCCGTTACAAAGTTGCTTATGCTGTATGTAATGGCGCCTGAAATAATCAAGGACGACACGTTTACTGGGATGTATCAGATGTGAAACAAAAGGCAGTTTATGGTAGGTTTTTTATTAGATTGATTAATGACATCAAGGCAACGAAAAAAATGGGAAATTTAGTATTATTAGTAAATAATATGTTTTAACTTTTATCGTTACTGTACGGATTAAATGTTGAATTTAACACACACAAAGTCAATATCATTTAAAAACTATCTTAAATGCTGTTTTTTTTAAATTTTAGATCTCGTGTATTTTTTTTGTTTATTTATTTGCTACGAGTCTAGTAATCTTAAATGTATACATGTGCAAAAATATTTGACGCATTAGCAATTATGTGTTATAAAATTTATGTTATGAAGTTATTATGATGATTAAATTGTAATGATATTGTTTTAGAACAGTTAAGAAGTATTAATCAATATTTGGACTTTCCGTCATTTAATGGTTATATCTTTATTAAAACGTAAATGAATATTTTTTACAACAAGCACTACTTCGATAATTTTAGATGAAAATATATAAAAAATTTACACACTAATATATGTCATAAATATATAAAGTCTTTTTATAGATTCACGTAAATGATTTAAAACATATAATAAACGGATAAACTTTTAAATTAGAAAATGGCTCAATCAAAGTAATTATTCACTAAGGATTCATTAATTGTTGATCCAAGAGTTTATAGGGTTGCTCGCTTGATAACGTGTGAAGTTAAGCAAAATTGTTTTGTCATATCGGGTTATGAATATTTACTTCATGCTTGTTACAGAGAAGAGATTACTAAATAATTTTAATATCGCTGTCGCAAAAGCATCGTTAACCTCAATCAATCAATCAATCACAATTTACCCAATATATCAGTTTCATCATCATGAAGGTTCATTACAAAATGATCGATTTATGACTCCTAATTTTGTTTGTTGTGTTTATTTACGGATAATTAAAGATACACAAAGTTTGTAATATATGTACTATTAAAATATATGTTTTGAATAAATATATCACAAACTAAAACATTATATAATTGATTATCGTCATTTGATAACGTTTACTGTAAGAATTAAGCTTTAAATTGTAACAATAGTTTTTCTCATAATTCTTTTATACAATATACTGATGGAAAAAAAATACATTCGCTTACACTGGTTAATTTTATTGTAAGAAAAGATAGTGATAAGGTGGTAATTAATATTAAGGAGAAATTCTTAAATACCATATTTATTCAATTAATGAATACACCTATCCCTCGATTTACACTGTACTTTTTTTACACGTTTTTGCTTTTACACGGCTTAAAAAAGTTAACTTGAAAATTTTAATTCTTCATATTCGTAAGTAAAAAACGAGTACATAATTTTAAATTACGTGTTTTATATCTTGAATAATCTTTGTAGCCTTATTATGTCGAAAGAAGTAAAAGAAAAGTTGTTTCGTTAGCAAAAAAATAAAAATATTGGATCTTTTACAAAACGGAGAAAGAGTTATAGATGTTGCTAGATTATAAAGTATGAATGAAGCTACAATAAGAACCATTAGAAAAATTGAAAACTGCTGGCACTACGAGTACGAGCACAGCTTCATATATCAGAGATATTGCAATGGAAAACACGGAGAAGGCATTAATGATTTGGATAGAGGACCAAACTCAAAAACCAATTGATACCAATGCTATTACAAATAAAGCATTGCGGATTTATGAAAAAAATAAATACAAGATACCATCCTCTTCTTCATCTTAAAAGAAGCATACTTTCACAGCAAGTCATCAAGTCAAGTCACAGTGATTCGTGATAGTGATGAATGATAAAAACTCCAACGGAATATTTTTTTAATGAATCTTTTGGATTTCATTTTTTTTACTCTTTACCTGTATTTAATTAATAAAAGAATACGTTTGTTTATACTTTTTAATAATTTTGTTTTTATTTATTTTAGAAAACACCCAAATTATGCGTTTTTCGTGTACTTTTCGATTTACACGGTTTTACATTTAAAAATATACAATTTCGATGTATGTATACGTTTTTCTCAGGAACCTATCTACCGTGTAAATCGAGGGATAGTGTACCTGCCAAGTTATTTGTAAGGATCACACTTTTTTTAAAAACAGATTTATTGCGTAAAAATAGCATCTCAAAAAATGTAAATGAAATTAAAGATATCAAAATGAATCAAACAATAGATTATTGACTGTGGACAACATTATACAATATAAGGAACACTATGGACCGTTACTTCAACTTGAAATGACAACATATAATATATAGAGGTTTGGTTTTTAACAGTTTTTATAGTGTAATCAAATTCAAGTTGATAACTTAATTGGACCAAATTAAATAGCTAAGTAAAAAGGCAGTAATTGAATAACAAGGATAAATTTTCTTGAAATATAATTTTAAGTGGCATTAAGACTTTCAGGCAAATCTGAAAAAAAAGATTCTATATGGTAAATGGAACACTGTTGACATTACAAATTAATAAACACAGACGTGTTGTTAAAAAAATGAACGCTTATTTGTCACGTGCATTTTTTTTATTTTCGGTTTCGATATATGGGCACATTAGAGATGAAGTGAACCAAGTGGTATTTTATAAAAAAAAAATTAGAAGCGTTGTATATACACATGATGATATTCTGCACGTCTTTAAGTGAAATAACTTCAGCACATAGAAATAGAGTCATCTGCGTAAAATAAAAATATCCAATCCACCAAAGCACCAAGTAAAGACGTGATTGTACTTAAAAGTCAAAGAAAAATGATTAACCATTTTACGAGTTGGCTCACTTCACCTCTTGAGGGATTATATATTGTAGACTCTACAGAGTACTTCTTAAATCAATCATTCGATGTTTTCGCAAATTCTAAAATAACATCAGAATTTTGATAAAATTAACAGTGTGTAAGTAGTGAATGTTTTTTTATGACTAAATAATATTAAAAATATGTTTGTTAGAGTAATATAAATTGAAGATAAAACAGTTCCAATTCGTTGAAGTTACGAAATTGAGTAACGTCATATAAATGATAATTGTGGAACCAACTAAGCATTGTTGATATATAAACATAGTTAAGTAAAATACCAGCTCATAAAACGCTTTACACCTTCAATATAAGGGAAATCCTAAATGAAAAAGTCTTCAACAAACTCCACCTGAAAATACCACCGTTTTATTTGCCACAGCTTAGCCGTAAATGTAACAAAAACACCACTTCACCTTAGTATCTTTTCGCATTTAGAGACTTAAGAGAAAACGTGACTAAAGTTGATCAGCCAATGTGAAGCTTTCTTAATAATTGAATAAAAGCTACTTTGCGCAAAAGAGATTTTCTATTTCAGTCGGAAAACCTAAAAAAACAATATAAATTAAATATCGTAGTCGATGAGTGTATTTATCTGAAAATATATTGTATATTTTTATTCTTAACTTTTCCGTTTCTAAGCTCAAGAAATGCGACCCCAATACCCACATTTTCTTCAATATCTATTTTAATATGGGTGATACAATGTTTATAATTAAGGTATTATTCTTATATTACAGTTTTTTGGACCTTTTGTAGTTTATATAAATACGCGATAAGGCGATAAGCGCCCGCGATAACGATCGTTCGTAAGATAGCTGGGCTAAATTCGTCAGTTGTAATTTCATATGTGTGCTGGGATGACGTCTTTTTTACGCGAAACTTAAAATTGATTATTTATTAAAAAAACACGGATTTTTATAAAAAAAATGTATGAGGAATGATGCAGAGAGATATTTTAAAGCCCTTAGATTTTTTTTTTTTGAAATTCATAAGAATAAGGCCAATAATGAAAAAACCACTGGGGTCCCTAAACGACTCCCATCGGCAGAGAAGTATTTTTATAGTCTCCGAGCCGCGAGAGTTAATACTTAAATGTAAAAAAGTGAATTATTCTATTAATAATTTTATACTACCACATTTTTAACCATTTCTTAAGCGAAATGATAAACTATGAAAATAAATATCTAGTCATATTCTACAATATCTTAATTCATGTCTGCTTACAATTAACTGCATTAGAGATTAATTTGTGGTCTTCGAAATCATAATAGAAAAAAACTGAAGTTGATAACTTGCTAAAAATACATTTTTGAGAATCTGGAGTATAGAGAAAAAAACTTTGGACGCAGGTAATTTTTTGGAAAATATCTCTCATTTATATGAATGAAACAATATAATTGTTCAAAATCAATATGGTCAAGTTAATGATCACGTGAAGATTTGAATATTAAATCGTAAAACGGAATCTTATAGTATTTCAAATAAATCATTGTCCAAAAGAAGAGTATTATATACCAAATTAGATTTCATTCAAACATATATGTATTTTAAAGGTAATTTGTCAAATATTATATAAAGTGTTAACAAGGAAGTTTAGATGGAATAAAAAAAGTGACGACAAATAAAATTAAGGATAATAGAGTCGTCTGGTATCAAAAGCAGAACTGTGCCATACATGATGTTATGGAACAGTTCTGCTTTTGATACCAGACGACTTAATACAAATGTTATTCATTAAAAGATTTTATAAAATATGAAATTTTAAATAGAACGGGATCGAAAAAAAATTAAAAGTTTTTTTACTAGTAAAAAATAAAAACCTACTTTAGTATTTCTCTTAGTAAATGACAGCTTTTTTTAGTAGATTAACAATAAAATGTATGTAATGTCAATTCAGCGTTTTAAGAATACCAGCATGATATATACCAACAAAAAACGTGTTTACTCAACAACTAAAATGGGAGTAGTTTTTGGCAAAAAAAAATACGATTACGTTATACTTAAAAAAAAACTTACGTTTTGAAAAAAGCCAGCACGTAGATAAAACATACAAAAAATCATGTGCCCAGTAAAATGAAAAAGTAATCGATCATGAATTACCCATAGGGGCGTGATTAGTATCTACTCGCTTGTGTAAAAAAAATATAGGATAAACATATTTTTTTGAGAAAGTTTTCTAAAATATAGCTCAAATTGCGTAGTAAATTTATTTAATGACCAACAATCATTATTTTAAGCGTCATGTTTTTTTTAACAATGTAAAAAAAATAACATGCCTTAAAGCGCCCATCTATCATCGCAAATTCACTGTGTTAAAAAACTCATTGCTTCGATCTGTCAGCGAATACTTTAATGTCCACTTTCGACCATTGTTAAAGTTTTTGGAATGGATTATTGAATAACCATTATTACACGATGGTGGCGTTGTATACTTGAATAGTATAGAATGAATTTTAATGTTGTATTTTTATTAATAATCTTACTTTTGTTTCCGCTCTCACTTCATATTGACTTCTAATTGTGCACTTCAACAGACGTTATTATAAAAGAAGTAGTTGCTATAAATTCACTCAAAATCTTTCTTTTGGAGAGAGTGAATACAAAAAGATATGTCTAGTAGTTAGTTGATTTACATAATCAAGGTAATGCAAATATGAACATGTCTACGAAACGGAATCCATTAATCATTTTTAAAGTGTCCACTAGATGTCTGCACCGGCCGAAATTCCATATGGTTAAATCAGGTCCGACCCGATGATGCTCAGATTGATATTTCGCGACCCGAAAAAAACCTATTTTTAAATAATTTAAACAAATGGTATTTTATTGAAATTGTAAAAGTAACCCTAATAACTTAATAGACGTGACGTAGCTCTCTCACTTCAGTGATGGTTTTTGTAACTTCTATTTATTGTGTATAAAAGATAAAATCAAAAAAAAATGCTTCTTGCACTATCTCATGCTGTTTTGGCCGCATACGTGAAAAACAAACGATCTATTTCTTAAGATATTTGTGACAAGATGGAAAAAAATTTCTTAATGAACAGTATTGCTGCTGGAAGCCAGAGCTTATTTAATAAATATCTACATATTTTATACTAAGATTTAAAATTATCATAATAATTTTGACTCCGTAGTATAGTGAAATTAATTAAATGACAAAGCTGCACAGCAACTGCAAAGCAAAAAATATGAGCTCCCAATATGGAATGTGTGGCCTCCTGGTGAAGGTATCTCAACAGATTTTTTTTCTACGAGAACTGTTTGTTACTCAGTTGCTCAACCTCTATTTTTCCAAAGAGATAAGTAGGGATAGATGATAGGACTAATGGTTTACTAATCTCTCTCGCTACGCCCAGTTAATGATAAATTGGAAAAGTGAATGGGAATTTTTAGGCATAATAAACACACATGCATTTGAATAGAAATCGATAAATTGATCGAAAAAATGCTGTTCGTACCGATACTTGAAGCCGTGAGATCAGGCACGGAAGCCACGCTAACCAGGCCCGAAAAAATATGCGTATATATTCTATAAACTACACTTGACCCATATTTGAAAATAATGAAATTTAATAATGTAGTTTGTTAGTCATTATTACAAAAAAAAAACATTTTTATTTTTTTTGTTGCCTTATCTCGTCGTGAAAATACACCAACAGCTTAAAAATATTATAACATGCGGATATTGCATAATTAAGATTTTTTACTCTTTTCCTAAAAATAATATATTTTCATGTATTATTAGATAACTCTTTATTTGAACATACACATAAAAACAAAACGTATAAAAATAGTTTTTTTGGTGTAACATTTATTGAAAGTGTATTTTTAAGGAGACTAAAGAAATATGTGAAGTTATAATATTTTTTAGCGAAATTAAAAAAATAACGATTTTTTTGTACTTGCCAAAGTAAAAAGGATTTGTATTCTATGAATGGTTAAAAATACTAAAATATTTGTCGAAACTACATTCTAATTTTAAATGAAACCTAAATGATTAATAACATCAAAATTATACCAACGCAAAGTCAAGCGAATCTTGCGGTTCGTTAAATATTATAATAAATTTATATTCAAAAAAGAATTTTGAAATTGAAAATATCTGAATAGGAATAATTGATATCACCATTCACTTAATTTAAGACAGTTGATTCAACCATATCTAAAATGCTGCTGTTAAAGAATATTTAGTGAACATCGTTGTAAAATTTATGAAACGTTTCTCAAAATATAAAATTTAAGCTGACATCGTCTGTGTCCATAATACGATAAATTTTATTATGTATGTAAAGCCGTTAGTATCTGTAATCACACAATAGTTATTAATTTTTATTTATAATTAAGCATTACCATTTACAAACGACAATAAGACTGTATACCTACAGCTCTGTAGCCAATTGGTAAACGAATGCTGACAACCATTCGTCTAATTTCGTTGCAATGATTATTGTATTTGTAAGCATTATATTGTTTTGATGATGTTTATTTATTGTTTAAAATTAAAATTATAGTACATGACATAACAGCTGACGCCAATTCGCCATGTACTTGACAAATATAAACAGACAAAATATAAAATAATACATCAAAATCAACACAAAAAATCAAGAAATAAAATAGTAAAATTTAACAAACAGTTTACAAACACTATCAATAAAAATGTCCACTTCTCTAGGCAATGAGTTGATCAATCGAACAGCTCTAAGAACTGGTGACTCATAACTTCTAAGCGAGGTATAAATTTTTAGTTTTTTTATGTTTAAACTTGTATAAGAAATAGTTGTATTTATAAAACTTACCTTCAAAATTGCTCATCCAAATACATCGGATAGACAGTTAGATTAACTTTCATATTTTAAAATAACTGAACATAAGTAACATATTTTGGCATAAGAAGATCATCTCAAAAAAAACTAAAATGTGGAAATAACACATGTTGTCACGATATTAAGTTATAGTATAGAGTTTTTTTAGAGTTATAGTATAAAGTATATTATATAGAATTTTTTCGGAAATTAAAAGGGAAATATTTCTGCAGTAAATATTTATGTGAATAAAGAAAGTTTTCGAAAAAGGAAAACACACTTCTTACTTAAATACACAACCAGACACATAAATTCAGTTTTTATATTGAAAACGGATGAAAAAAGATTTAATCATATTCAAATTTTCTGCAATATCACATATGAAATTTATGGATACAAAATACCCACTATAAATCTTTGATTTTATTTTGATTGAACATATTTTCGTAACATAATAATAATCTTTTGTTTTTGTTACAGGTGCGGCCCAGAAACCTCAGTCACTATATTGGGAAACGGAAATTTACCATTAACTTTCAGTAATGATGTCGTTTGTAGTAAAATGTAGGTCCACGGATTCGACGGTATTGATAAAGTATTGCAATAAATAATTGTATTAATAGTGATTAACATACCATCATTTGATTGCCATAAGATTAAAAAAATGGCTTTGTACAGGAATGCACTTTTTGATAAATGTTTTTAATGCGAAGTTATAAAAATGATTGATGTAATTTTTTTTAATTTTAATAAAAAGTGTTTAAAATTGGTCACAGGTTTGAAAAAATAAGTGAATTAGACTATTTTTTCCATTGATATAAACTGTTGAAGGAAACGAAAATAAGATATCAATTATTATAATTTAAAATATACATATAATATATATATATATGTATTCATAAGTGGCGTAGAGATAATACATATTTTTTAAAAATTCTTACGGTAAAACGTTTTTCTTGAACTTTTAAGTACAATTACGTCTTTATTTGGTATTTTGGTGGCTTGAATATTTTTATTTTTACCGAGATCACACTATTGAAATGTGTATTAACTGAGGTTTCTTCACTTTTAGAATACTTTAAAACGTGCAAAATATTACAACGCATCCAACATATTTTTTTCTACAATATAACTTGGCTCACTGCACTTCTAATGGGCGTATATATTACGAATGGCGGTGTGTATTTTTTTTATTAATTTATTATCGTTATTTTTTAACTTATTTATAGAAGAGAATTGTTGTTTATTTTACATTGTATTGAACAAACTAGACTAAACGATCAAATAGTAATGTGTAATACACTTTCAATTATTCGTGTCAATGTTTAGATAATCTTTATTGTGACTAATTGAAATGTCTAAAAAGTCTAATGTTTACATTTGGAATATAGAATAATAGGTATGATCAAAACTAAATTTATATTTAAAATATCGACACGCCTTATAAACTGAATAATTTTATCTGCAAATCTTTTTTCATAAAATATAATATCAATACAATTCGTATAGTCATTAACTGGAAACGCGTTCAAAATGAAAGTCAATTTTGTAAGCTAAATCACAACTCAAACGAGTAGTTAGTTTTTTACGTAGCGTGTAAAATTGTCATAAATTTATTTGATTATCTTTCTGAGCATTATAATTTTATATTTTTTGTACATAATCAATTAATGTAAGGGAAATTAGTCTGAGCACGTTGATCGTACGAGCAAGTAAAAATGGGTCTAACCAACACCAATCAACACATAAACCAAGCATAAACCTTTATGTCTGTACATAAATAATACCCAAATCATTAAAAAGCATAAAATCCTTTAAACACAGTGTAAAATTTAATTTGATAACTTTGTTATTGCACTGTTTGCGTTACAAATTTTGACACGCTTGTTGAATATTTGAGAAGCGTCTTTAAACTAATTATTATAAATTAATTGAATTATATCTATTTAAAAGTAAATCTGATGTTGTTAAAAAAGTAAAAAACGTGTCATAACTAGATATGTAAACAGTGTAATAACAATGTTATGTACCAAAAGTGATATTAAAAATGAACTCATTAAAAATATGTATCTCTACAAATATAGATTTGAATGACAATACAAAATTATATGTGGTGACTAGTATCGCAACTCAAATTCTTCAAAAATCGACTTTTTAGAAAATTTCTAAAAAAAACACGAGCACAATTTTAGGATACGAAATATACTTTTACACCATGAAAAATACTAACCGCCGGCCGATTGGCTTTTTCTAACCATGTCATATTATTCATTTAATTTGAGTCGAGACACCGATGGTGATAACAGATTAAAGATATCAAAGTATTTTAGTTCTACAGTTTTTAATATTTTTTATGTGTTGATAGCTATTTCGGCTTTTGTCATCGTCAGAACTATGTTTAAACTTATATTTTGCTCAGCTATATATACTGGCTCTGAAGAGATACACAATGCATCAAGTTATTCACACTAACATCCTAATTATAATTAAAATATTACACTTATTAAATGTGATTCTAGTGTTTCAAAGAACGATTAACAATCTGAGTTTATTTCTGCATTGTGTATCTCTTCAGAGCCAGTATATATAGCTGAGCAAAATATAAGTTTAAACATAGTTCTGTCGATGGCGAAAGCCGAAATAGCTATCAACGCATAAAAATTATTAAAAACTGTAGAACTAAAATACTTTGATATTTTTAATCTGTTATAATGAAGTTATACCAAGTAAATGCCAAATCAATTAATAAACCGATGGTGATCTTTGGCAGTGGTTAAAACAGTATTTAAAGTTAATTATAATACCCAACTATTTTTTTGACATATGAAGGTATGTAGTGATACATTTAGATTTTTTTGGCACACGTATTACAAAAATATCAACCATCTTATATTATAAGTTTTGATACCAAGCCTTCACTACACATCACTTCCAAAATAAGTAGGTTGGTTCGATGGAGCATCTGCGATCTAAAATTGTTAGCTACCAATTTCTCAAGACATCGTGAACGTGTATTTTAAGTCTCAAAACATTTATTTAAGATAACAAACAATAATTTCTAACATATCTAATTTTTAATTTATGCTATAAATATATGTTACTTCGAAGATTAATTCTTAGATGTCTGTGATGCACTATATAATACAATTGGAATTTTAATTCAGATAAATGCTACTAGATAAAAAAGTAACGATTCGAATATTCGTGCTTCGAATAAACGTAAGTATTATGGAACTAAATTAGCGGTATATATAATATATAAGTAAAATAAATTTTATTTCAATACTTGCGAATTGCTAAGTTTGACATGGTCTGTCAAACAAATTATGATGATCGATAGCTTTGAGGATTGATCTCTAAAAATAAAATACCAAAACAACTTCCTTTTTGTATTCAAAGTATATGTATATTGTCAGTCAAAATTATACAAAATAGCATTTATGAGATTCATGTATATAATATACATAATAAATATAATAGGAATAGAGTCTATGTAAAATTCAATGAATTAATATTGCAATTATATGCATGTATTAATACATGGAATAGGAACGAAAACCCTATTTTGAAGATTAAAACAAATACATTCAGTCCTTTTTTACACGTTTTTTTTGCACTATTTTTTCGGATGGTACCTTTAATTTTTTTACGTGATTTACTCGTTGTTACGCGATTTTTTTCGTTTTTTTACAGGAGAATGGTTTAAATACCGAAAGTTTAAAGAAGTGATCACCCCGCGCAAAATCATATGATATAATTCTGATCTGAAACTTGTTTAAACACAATGCATTTATTAAATTCATTGAATAGCACGTTTTCCGGACATAAATTTTACCACCGAGAGTTACTATGTCAAATAAATGCACCCCAGACGTCCAAATATTGTAAATACAAAATAATATTTATGAACCAAAGATGGAAATATTATTATTTGATTAAAACACATTTATATTAATAAAAACAATAATCCTTTGTACTTCATTCCACTTTATTTAATATGTCAGGACCGGTTTCGCTCATTGCGAGCATTGTCAACTGATAAGAAATATAATTTAACAATGCTATTTATACAAAATTGAAAAGTTATACACAACAGTTGGCATTGAAAAGAAATTGCCAATTACATTAAAGTGATTCTAAAATAACACAAAATTAAAATGTTCAACACATCTAACATATAATTAAAAAGTCATCCCAGATTCATAAATTCAGAATGCGATTGAAAGTAATTACACACATGATTAAAATTTGGGAAATTTTTGACAAAGTGATAAAATACTACATTAATAAAGTGAATATGCTTAATGATATGAATATGCTTAATGATAGTTTTATGTTTTCCCCGCTTCCAAGTAGTTGGTGTGTTCATTCATCACTTAAACAAAATCGACAGCCAGGAAGATTCTGAAAATAAAGTGGAATGAAGTACAAAGGATTATTGTTTTTATTAATATAATGCCTTTCCACCAAGTATTGACAGTGAACACCCTAAAAGTGGACACATTTATATGGTGATGTTTTAGGCACGTACCGAATAAACACCTGCATTTAAAAATAAAATATTTTACACTCACGTATTTCAAAAAATCAGTTTCAACTGTTCGTCTAATCAACAAAACAAGAATGTAATAATAATTGACTTTGATCAAAAATCTAGGACAAACAGCAATTCATCAAATTATATGAAAGTAAGTAAGGTTTTTTTTTACGAGCCACTTTCTGGAATCAATGTATTGCGTAAAAAAGGATTGGGTGTATTATATCCAAATATAACATCCATTGTTCATCACGATGCCGTTTATATGTATTTATAAGTGACGCAAAACATTTCTGCAATATGTTATACTAAATCAAATACTTGGTATACATAAAGCTATAGATTTAATACAAATATTGATTGGGTAATTGGGTTATTCCCAATCAAATAGTTTCAACCATATTTGCATAACGTTTTTTCGGATGGGACCCAAATTTTAACAAACATACTTCATGATAATACTACACTGTGTGTAAGAATATAACATTACTAATCTCAAAGCCGATGAGCTAAAAGTCAAATAAACACTCAATACTTTATAGATTTTAAATGAATCTATATATATATATATATATATATATATATTCGACTGTGGAAAGGAAAAAGGACTTAACCCTCAATTTTCCAAAACAGCTTTTTTTCGATAGTCACAATGTATACAACTTGACACACATTCTATCAAAAGGATGGAAGCTGAAAATGCCAAATTAGTATCTAAATTTAGCTTTTAAGTTTGAAAAAGATGACCTTGTAAAAAAATAAAACCAAGAAAAAACACTGAAATAAAGGTTTTTCCTAGACAATTTCTTTATTTAATATTAGGTTATGTCAATTTGACACCAGCTTAGAAATATCCGTACACTTCAAGGTTGTATATAATTCATAATTTGCATATGTCACAAAATCATCAAAACACGTTTTTAGCGCCTCCTGTAAAATTTGATATGTGTGGGTTACGTCCTTTTTCCTTTCCACAGTCGATATATTAATATACATTTTATACAAAAATAAGAGAACAAACCTAGAATAAATTTATTTTATAAAGTTAAAGATACTTCTATTTAAGTAAATATTTTAGGAATTTCAATGTTTATAAATAACTTTCTTTTTATTACCTAACAAAAGGTAAATTAAAACAAAATATCTTAATTTGGAAACCTAAGTTTTCTATAACTGGCTAAAAACACAAAAATAATATTAAATCGGTTGCTTATGTGTGATTTGTTTGAACATCAATGAGGTTGATTTTTTCCTTATATTAAAGCAAGAGAGAAGAATTTAAAAAAAATTGATAATTTTCCCAATGCTTAAATTATCAAAACGTTTTGAAATTTAAGTGATAATATGACAAACTCCTGCAACTTAAAATAGTATGAATAATAAATAAATGTGTTTATTTTTCAACCAAAATAAAAACATACTCATATCCTATAATTTTTGTAAACGTAAAGGTTTTTAGAAAAAAATCAATTTTCGTTTTGTATATAACTGGTTTAATTAAAATACTTTTTGATGAGCTCGGTAAAAAAAACTCAAAAGCTTGTTGTAGGACCAAATTTTATATATCATATAAAGATAACATGTTATATTATGGATTTTCTGTTAAAATTAGAAGAATTAATTAAGAAAAACTTTTTTCAAAACATAATTTACCATTTAAATAACATTCATATTTTTACAGAAAAATAAAAATATTTGTTCAAAAACAAAAAAAAAGCAAAGAAATAAAGATTGTTAAATTAACTAGATATTCGATACTGTACGATACTTCAGTTAATTATCGGTGTTATAGTTTAACCAGTGATAAGTGTGGGATTCCAAACGCTTAATAAAATTAAAATACTGTACATATTGTAATAGCAAGTAAATAATTTATCAATGTTAATATGAAATTGGAAAATTTTATCTCTATTACCATAAATTCACTTTATAAATATCGATATTCAATGTTGATCTTATCCTAAATATAAATTTTGTTTATAAAATATATTTATGTTATTTTGGAATTTCGTTTGGGCTCGACCATTTTACTTTATTTTGAAATCATCTCTCCCTAGCGCTTTGAAGGGAAATTTTCATGTATCAAAAACATCATAATCTTATTATCATTGTATTTACTAACAACCCTTTTGTATTAAACATACCCTATGATATTTTTATATCATCACGTAGAATACATCCAGAATATTTAACAGTTGAATGCGCCAGAATTGTAAATATGGCAACATTAGACTCTTGACTGCAAGACGAAAAACCAGTTTTAAAACAATATTTATATGTTATCAATCGAAAAGTTTGATAAAAAAATCGTTATAATACTTTATATGATAAAAGAGGATGTCGTGAAAAAATATAAATACATATTGTTTCCATGAAAAATACTAGCCATTTAATTTTGATATACAAAATAAGTTTCAATTAATTAATTACAATTAGTTTCGGAATTTTGCTAGAGCTTATTTCATAAAAGGAATAAAAAATACATTATGAACATTATTTATTATTTACATTATGAATATAAATAGTCACTTTATCCAATTCAATGCCTTGTTTTTTAGTTTTTTTTTAAATTAGCTGTTTTTCTATCATTCTAAATATTTTAAATGATTCGACTTAAATATGTACAGAATAATTGTATAGAGTTGAATTTAGTTAAAGTTCATAAATGTATGCAATTTAAATTCAGCCATTATAATTTAATTGTATGATAAGTAAATATAAAAATTCGTTAATTATATATATGTATTTTGTATGCTTACTCTAAGAATATTGTATTTTTATCAGAAATTAAACAAATAAAGAATATTTAAATAAAAATACTCGGTAGTGACTGAAAAAAATGTGTTTTATTCACCGTTTTATTTGATTTTAATATAAATGACGAAAAATTGTATTTATGCTTGAAAATGTCAGTAGGTGAAACAATTTATGACATTGCCTGAGGGTGCCTGATTGTTCAAATGGAGTACACTTTCATAATTTGTATCACTTATGATTCGGTTTGCATTTTGGCATCATTAGGCAGTCGAGTGTTTAGATGAACTCGATTGCATTACCCGGTAATATTTTAAGCACTATTTTGTTTGGTACAGTAATTTATTAATTGAAAAAATTGCAAGTTGTGTAATAAACGGTGGTCACAATAATTAATTACCATTGAAAGCTAAATGATTAATCAATCCAAACACGAAAATGCTGCTTTTAAGTGAATGGTTTTAATTGCTAAGACAATATACTTTTAAAGATAATCTTTTTTTTTTCAAATTCATGTTTGCTTCCAATGTGGAGCATATAACCTACTAATAGAGATATAGCAACAGAAGTATTTTCTACACAAACTATTTGTTACACTTACTAGAAGGAAGAAGTGTTTAATGTAAGTATAAACAATTATTAGTTGAGTAATTCTGTGACAAAAAAAAACATCGATGAAAATGATTAGGGCTTTTATTTAAAAGATTTACTCGTTTTTTATCAAAATAATATTCCCTTAATTAAAATAGTGAGTATATGTTTGTTTAAATTAGTGATAACCATTATTAGCATTGGATTTCTCTTATGGCTTAGGCATTGACTAACTTGCAACGAACAGTTGTTAAAGTGAAACCCTTCTAGATATTAGCCCTCAAAGACGTCAATGGGGTATGTCAAGAAGCATTATTATATAAAACAATGGCTTCAGCCATACACACTAAAACAATAAAATATAGTACCATGAATTAGTATTCTAATTGTTTTTTTAAATTATAATGAAATAAGTGATGATTAAAGTTAACAAAAAATATTCTATAATACCACGTAAACTCAATTCGTCTGCTATTTTTCAACAATAAATAGAGTTTCGAAAAAAAACAGTTTCCAATCGAAAGCAGCTCTAACTAAAGGTAATAAACTTGTCCAGCTTCTCGATTGAAAAGAATCGTAGATTACATTACTGACGATTGTTTTCGTAATTTCCAATACTAAGCCTCTTATACCCCTTATTCTTTCAAAGAACCAGAAACTTCAAATAAACTTTAGACAAAAGAATTTAAACCAATAGTTTTTAAATTGGAAATAGCTCTTGCTTCGTGGTATGACAATTTTTATATGAGTAAGTTATTATTGTGCAATCTATAAGACTCATAGAAAAGCTTGTATACATACACACAGTAATAAATGTTTTTTTGTGGTCTTTTTCATCAAGAGTTAATTTATTTTTATAAATATGCCTACAACAAAAAAATGCTTTGTATAACAAATATTTCATACCACAAATGAATTGTGTTACAGTGTTTGTTCGTGATGCGATATCTAACTGTTAATTTAAAAATAAACGAAGACTACAAAATAAATTATTAATTTCGATTATTAAAAAAATGATATTGTGGAGAAGATTTTATTGAGTAATCTGAGTAAAATAAAATCACCATGTTCATTCGATTTCACCTTTAGTTTAGATTGCAGCGAAGGTTTACTGAATGCTTACATCTGTCAAAATGGAGTGAAGCTTCTACCTGGCTTAAATTAATTTGGAAGTGTAGAAGGCACTTCTCTTAAGCGAGGCTTGTGTAAACGACAACAATTTGGTGAATCTTGTTGAGAACGGTTGGTTGTTTCGAGAGCAAGCAAACCTGAATTGGGCGGTCATGTTTACAATTATCAATGGAGGATTCAAAATTTATGGACTAGCAAAGGACTCGTAGAAACCCCAGAGATTAACGCTTTATGCTAAGTATTATTGTACATTAAGAACGCACCGGAGAAGAATTATCGAATAATTTTGTATAAATTTAAACAAAAAACACTTTCGAAAAAGTTATTATTTAACTATTTGATTATGTTTGAACTGCTGGTAATAGTGCATCATAACAATGAAAATAAAAATGAACGTTACAGTATCAAAAACGGTTTCACTCATCGGAAGAATTTTCAACCGAATGATGAGTTAAAAATACAGGCCATAATAAGATCAAAATAAGTTCGGAATGAACTAGACTGAAAAGGATCAAAACAAGAAAAAATAAGCCTATAAGATTAGCTAGGGTTATCCCACCACCATCCGTTAGCGGATCCGTACCAAAGCTGCTTCAAGAAAAAAAAAAACGAATTTACTCCTTACATTATTGGCCCGATAGATAGCTGCAAGAAACCTATCTTTTAACCATGCAATGTTGTGCTTAAAAAATAAAGATGGGAAAAGAATGTGACTTGCTTAGCCATTTAATTTAAGTGATATTAAGTATTCTGTATATACTTATACTGAGAATCTGCCGTGGCACAAAAGTTAAATCTACTCCGCGGTGAATTTAAAGAGGAATCAAGAATAAGTCGTTCCCCATGTGATGTTGCAAATTTATTTAACTATTTTACACAGTTTTTATTATGATGGTTTTCAATAAAATAAAGAAAAATGATTTTTACAAAATATATGGTTTATAGCTGAGATCTGCCGCTTAGTAAATAAGTTATTTACTTTTCATTGTAGTTGATTCTTTTTTTTCTCTTCCCTTGACAATTTCAATAAATTGAATCAAAGCATTTAATCAAATAATAATGGTTTTGACGATTTATTGTTCTACTGAATTCAGACGATGATCCAAATATAAATCTTATGAACATACAAAGCCCTTTTTACAATTTAAACACTTAACATGTATCGAAATTTTCATCATTCGCAAAAAGAATGTATTATTTTATTATGATAACTTTTTAATTCAAAGTAAAAAAACGTTTTAACAAAAATATTTTAATAGTGAAAATAAAACCTAATTACGGAGAAAAAATGTAGGCCTTCATTAATATCCGTTTAAAATTTATAATAACACATGTATACATAATATTTTCGTTTCATTCCTATGAAGGAGCTGTTATTTATTCTTGTTGTCTAAATACTATTTTTGGGTTTTGCATACAATATTAAAATACAGAGAATTTGTTTGTGCGTAGGCATCAATTAAAAAATATTTATAAAACAATTCAATGTTTAAAATATCAAATGCCGTACATATTGAAGAGAGCAAGAGTTAAATGAATTTATGATAAATGAAACTATGTTTTTCATGAATTTTTTTGAATATTTATTATGCATTACTTGTGAAGACGTGTAATAGCCGATTGAATTAAATATTGTTTTAGCATTTATCAATGAAAACCATTAATGTGTTAATAAATTGTAAAAGTTACAAATAAACTTTTTCACACTAAGAATAAAGTATTTCAATAATACAAAAAAAATATGAATAAATTAAAAATATATACATACCAAAGTTCGAGCAAACCCATGGCTTTAAAGCCAAGTATAAAAAAAATGGGTACAAGATTGCCAGTTACTCATATGGTAATGGTGTAATTTACGTGTCAAATATCATCAAATTGTAAGTGTCTTTCTGAGACAATTCATTTTTATAAAATATTGCAAATGCAGAAAAATAATATGATTGAGATTTAAGACGAATAAAACCTTTTTCAGAAGTGACTTAAAAGCATTGCAAACGTAAACTATTAAAAATATACAAAAGTAAATCGGAAATCGAATTTCAAAAAGCAATCAAATTCGAACACGGTGCAATAAGCAATATTGCAATGAAATTCATTCAAATTCAAATCGTCAAACATTAAAGATATATTTTACGATTGGATTTAGATTAAGCACCTTGTGTGCTCTAGAACATTGATTTCTTGCGCTTTAATGTTTGATTCCAAGTATTGTAAATAATAATATTCTCTACCAGAAAAAAATGACTTACCAGTTTTAACGTTTTAGAAACTTATTAAAAAGAAACAAATATTTATTTTGTTTGTTAATAGATTTTAAGCTGTGGTCATTCTTTACATTTACATATGTACATCTATTTATATTGACTTGAAAATATATCGGATTTCTGAATAACAAATTTACATCAATATGCTATTGTAATTAAACAGGGTTTGTGTGCTCTCTAATTATTGATTTTGAATCAGGCCCTTTTTGTGATCCCGGAATTCGGGAATGACAATTTATCACGGGATTGAATATTCTCCTTAAAATCGTGCATAAATTCGGTATTGAGAAAATTTTTCTCTGCAATTTTTTAATCCTGTATTTTTTAGCTCTCGCATGGATTTTTTTAAAACTTTAAATATTTTATTGTTGTGATAAAATGCTGTGAACGCCCGAAGGTCCGAATTGAAGATTTTTTCAGCAGATATGAATGTTAATTTCTGAGATTATGATAGTTTTAATAATATGAATTTGAAATAATGTGAATGAATATATTTGAAAGGAATCTTTTTCTAGATTATTTTGAAATCATTTGAAGTAAAGCAATTTACTCATTACTTTTAATGAAATTGATTTTTTTTTTGTGAGAAAATTATTAATGATTTATCCTTAACGTAAATATTATCATTATTTAAATTCATTACTTTTTTATATTTTATATTAATTTTAAAAATATCTATATATTAAAAGTCGATAATGTCCGTATGATTGCATGATTGTCCCCGATTTCCCAATGATTGATAGCAAACTTAAACATTATTCCAAAAATTAAATAATTTACGAGGTCTATTTCTGCTACTACGAAAAACGATTGTTAGCAAACTTAAACATTTTAATTATTCTAAAAATTATATTATATACAATTTTAGTACTGCAGGGCAGGGCTGTCGATGCCCCGAGATATATTTCTTTTACTATCAGAATTTCTGGCTTATTCAATAAATAGGTTTGTAATTTATTTTTCACGCCAGTAAATTTTCTGACAACTTAAAAATGCAACAAAACCCTCCCGTTGAGCTCAACGGGCTTACAGCTAGTTATGAATAAATATTGAATTAACACTACTTATCGATTGGACAGTAACATATTTACGGTAGTTACTATTAAAATTAAAACTAATTGCTATTCAAAATGTGCAAACTATATTGACTGCTAGTGGTAGTGAGCCATAGACTAAATGTTACTCATCCACTCATTACCTAACATACAGAGTAAGAGTAGACAGTTGGGGTTATGAAAAATACTAGCTTTTTATAATATCTAGGGCTATCGCATAGGCTGAAGAAAAAAATATAATAGTATCACACCTGCCTTAAAATAAGACAATTAAAATTCTCAATTTGGTTAAAAAGTGAAAATGTATATTTGTTTTGCTGAGATTTGATCATTTATAATATAATGAAAAATTTGTCTATTTTATTAACACAATATATGGGAAGTTATTGAATATTTAAGCAGATGTAAAATGCATATGATCATAATACAAATAAAGCATATATATATTGATAAAGAAAATAAATTGATTTTCCGAATGCTTTTTCACCTCATCACAGATAATAAAAGACTGCTTTGTTGACATATCCAACCTATTAAGCAAGTAAACAGAAATTTAATCATGTGTGTCTAGTGGGGGCTATTTCCGTCTCCTACTGTTAACGTTGACACAGATGATGAGTCTTATATATTTCTCATGAGAAGTCAAAAGTACTATAGTACAATCAATACACACATAGGCTTTATTTTGAACTGGTTCAATATGGATTATCGATTTAATTTTATTTCAGTATTCAATTTATTGTTATTGCATTTTTTTATAATTGCCACAAGTAATCGAATGAAATAATATTAACTTTAATTATGAGGCTTTTCTTACATAAGAAAAACTAAATAAAAAAACAAAAGGAGAAATTAATGTTTTTATATAATAATAATTAAAAAAAACAATAGTAGGAACAGGACCAATTTCGCTCATCACGTATTTAATATAATTACTTTAAACCAAGTATTGACAAGTTGGTTTTCCACCACCACCCGTTGTGTATATGCAGCCAACGTTAAATGGCCGCCTTCCACAACGCTATCGACAGAAAAAAAAAGAAGTTTACCCCTCACATTCATGGCCCGAGCACAAGTGCACGGGACTGATTTTGAACCATGCACTAATATGCTTAAAATAATAAAAATATTAATAAAAGTGTGACTAGCTCAGCCACTTAAATCAAGTTGATAGCTTAACGACCAGACATTTTTTTTATAAAATTTCACCTGGCGAAATAAAACTTTGCGAAAAATTCGCAAAAATTGTTATTTTACTAAATTCACTATAATTTTTAAGCAAATTGAGATATCTTTACAAAATTTAATTTTCTTAGCTTCCAGATACTTTGCCTATATGCATATATGAGTCCGCCGGTCAGCAACCTTTGTTTTTCAAAGACTCAAATACGCGTCCACGGTCGTTAAGCTGTTAAGTATCTTGTGTATAGTCCGTATACTGAGAGCTCGTCGATGTAAACGAGTTAAATGACTCTAGAGAGGAGTCAAGGTTGTAACGATCCCCATATAAATTGGCAAACTTTTTAAATGCCGTGAAGTTAGCTTTGGTTGCAATCAAGTCAGCGTGGCCTATTGAGCCCGTGTGAGGACGGACCACAGCAAACAATTCTGCTCGTTCGGACTCCATCTCAGGGCAGACCCACATAACGTGATTAACGTCCTGCTCGGCATACCCACAAGAGCAGTCCGGCCTTAAAACCAACTTGCCCAGCGCGAATAGTTTTGCATTGAACTTGCCATGGCCGGTTAGAAACTGACAAGTCCAATGTGATGGTGTTAGTGATTTTGTTGCAAGCCTCCAGGACACGTCCGGGAAGAACTGATACGTTTGACGTCTCTTAGAGATCGTCTCTTGTCTCGCCCATCTGGTCTGCCATATTGCGACGACAGTTGTCAGCACAAGCTCCAAGTATTGACAGTTGAAAACTTAAAAGTGATATTTATTTTCCTGGGGATTGATAGTATAAACTTCAGTTATTAGAAATCAAAATGGTTTATTCATCGTTGATATCTACGCATTGTTTATAGGCCGGCAAAGATTTTTAAATGCTTTCAGATTTACACTAGGAAACGACAGACAGACCTGTCATTTTTTTGATTTATGATAAATTATTTCACATAATACAAAGTGAGATAATCACTTCAAATTATGAATACAGACATCAAAAGACCAAGCTTTGTTTACCATTTTTGAAACTAATGTAATTTTCGAATTTGCAAACCAATTCATCTTTAATTTAAAATTCAAAAAGCTAAAAATATGTTAATAATTTGTATTTGATGATTTTTATTCCTGATGAGAAATTAAAGATTTAACAGGCCAAGCTGTTTGGAGTATCTATATGTGTTCAAACTTTTATTTGTACTCAATTTGAGGTCAGAACTTCTAAACATATTCTGGATTTAGTAAACAAAAAAATGCAGGGTAGCTGATCATGGTGATACAATAATCAAAAATTTATGTCCGTCAAGGCGAAATAATTTTTCAGCTTGCAATGCGAAAAAAAAGATTATATCGGGTGTGCGAAATTGCGAATTATTCGGTCGATCTCTCATTTTATTTGGCCTCATCTATTGTAAGGCGTGTCATAGCAGGTTTTAGGAGGCCACCAGGGAAATCTCGCCCGATTCTTATTCGCCTCGTGTCATTCACACGACTTTTTTTGGTATCCTTAAAGCGACAAATAACATATGTTATCACTATGACTCAAAAGCTATCGAACAAACGGTCATTTGACCATTTAGTAGTGTTGTCATATATTTTCTTTTATAAAGAAGAATGCAGGGTAAATTTTCAACATTTTCGACAATCGCCTACCGAGTGATTTCTTATAAGTAACATTCAAATTCGTAAAATAAGTCTGTATAATATGTGTATATCAAAATCAATAATAATTTAAAAAATTAAAACAATCTCAAATTAAATTATAGAAACATCGTTTACAGAAATCAAACGAAAGAAATACTATGGTGAGTTAGTAGCTTGACATCATTATATCGACTGTAGAAAGGAAAAAGGAAAAGGAGGATTTTTTCTTTTCCACAGTCGATATATATTTTCATTTTAAATCGTTGAGTTCCTAGCGGGGTAATTCACATTACGAAAATTCTTTTTATTTAATCATTTTTTTTTTATAAACCATGTCCGCTCCCAATGTGGAGCATATGGACTCCTAATGGAGTTTATCTCAACAGAAGTGTTTCTACGAGAACTGCTTGTTACTCAGTTGCTCAACCTCTCTGTTTCCAAAGAGAGTAGGGATAAAAGGATGGGGCTAGGACAGGATTATTGGTAAGCTAATCGCTCTTGATACGCCTCGTTCATAGGATAGGATGGGTGAGAGGGGGGAATTCAAGACATCACATACATCCATGCCTTTGAACAGAAATTCATAAATCGATTGAAAAATCAATTTATAAAACTGTCCGTACCGGGATTTGAACTCGGGCCCTCCGTGGCCGAAGCCAACAACGTTGACCACTCGACCACGCAGGTGGCTGAATCATTTACTGAATACGAATTAAGTCTAACTGATATTTTCTGTAATCTTAATAATACCTCAATAATAGTGTGAAAATTTGTTTGAGGTCACTTTGTACCCCGTAGCTACTCGATCCTATGTTCAACGTTTCGGTAATCACTGTCATTACTTTAAATTATATTAAAAAAATAAAACACTATTTTTTTCTAGTTCTACATTTATTTTATATGATCAGGACCACTTTCACTCATGATGTACTCACAACAAGACATGTAATAAAATATTAAAAATATCAAAGTATTTTAGTTCTACAGTTTTTTAATAATTTTATGTGTTGATAGCTATTTCAGCTTACGCCATCGTCAGAACTATAGATATCAACACATAAAATTCCGACATAAACATCCGAAACATAAACATAATCATCCGAAATAGCTATCAACACATAAAATTATTAAAAAACTGTAGAACTAAAATACTTTGATATTTTTAATCTGTTATAATGGAGTTCTACCAAGTAAATGCCAAATCAATTAATAAAGATGTAAATGTTCGTCACGACCAGAACCAGTACTGATAATATTAAATAAATGTGAAATAAGTAAAAAGTATGTTTTATTTTTGGACTCATTCTATCTATCTAAAATATTTTACTCGTCTGCGAATTTTGTAGTTGTAATTTTAAAAAAAAGCGTGTGAGAAAACTGAAATTGGAAGATAGTTATTCGTGCGTTAATATTACTAAAAAACTCGTCTCTAGTATGCCATACTTTGAATTTAAAATTTATTTATATTTGAAGTTAAAAAACTATTCAATTTTATATTTTGATTTCTTATTGAAGTTTTTCAGATGCAATCCCATAGGTTATTGTATATAAATTAACGCCACTTACTCACATGAAAAGACTGAACTTTGATAATAAAAATTACTGTTACTATGGCAATGAAATAATTCAATAGATTCTTAACGTTAAATCTCTAACTACTCAAGTGTGTTAACTTAAGAAATACAGTCTTTGAGTTAATACGTCTAAAAAATTGAGACTCTAATGGGCTGTTTATATTGGAGTCAAATTAAATTTAATAAAACTTTTTTAAAAAAAAGTTGTTACATTTTCGTGCGGAGAAATTTTCAAAGTTTATTCAAGTCTATGATAAAATAGTAAAACTTAGTTAAAGTAAAAAACAACATTTAAAATAAATATTTGTTCAATTGAAATATTTTTCACGTCTTAGTCTAGCTTAGTACTCAAAACACAATATGTTTCTGTTTACTCAACCAAACAAGTTTTAATGATTTTAGTTTTCATAAATTTAAACTGTTGAACGATGTTTGTGTACAATATTATATTTTGCATATTATACAGAATAAAAATATGAAAAAAAATGTTTGGGTTGATTTTTATTGTGTTTTATTTGTAAGAATAAAGATTTGTCGCCAAAAAACTATGTATTATTATATTTACGTTTGCTATGATTGGTACAAAAAAGCTCTTCAAAAAAGAAATAACTATTATTTTCATAAAATATGTTTTTAATGAACACGAAATAATAAATTAATTAAGAAAACATATGGAAATATTTAACAAGACTGAAAAAGAATACAATCAGATGATAACAATTTTCTGTTTTATAAAAAAACAATACTTTTACACCCTTTTTGTTTTTGCTTTTGTTTATAAAATACTACTGACAAACGGTAAACAAACTAAGCTCACTTTACGACATAACATATGAATACAATGCCATCTATTAAGCCGCTGTGAAACTAAGCGAAAGCTCCGGAACGTAAAAGACAATTTTCCTACTAAACGATATTTGGATTGGTACTTAGCTAAAAATATTGTTCAATAACAGTTTTATTTTAGAGACAATTCACGTAATGTGATAAAATTGGTTTGAATCTACGATTTTTAATTAAATGATTGAATTATTTATTGAGTCGGTCGGTGTTAAAATTCAGAAAATGTTTTACATATTATTGTCAATTTATTTTATTGTAATCGAAACGAATTATTCAAAGTTGAACATATAATGGACACGTTAATTGTTATGTTATCTGTACAGATTAATAAACCTGAAAATTAGCAATAAATTTCTGTTAAGTCATTTTTAATACAGAAAAAAAGTCTTATAATAAAAACTGTCAAAAAATCCTGAAATTGAAACCACTCTATTCATATAAATAAACATTTAATTATTGAACTAATAACTTTTTGACATTGTTTAATTATTTAAAAATTCAGTTAAATTATGAATAAATACTTAATAAAAGCTATTATATAAAGTATTTACAAAAAGTAAACATTCCTTTTTTTAACAGAACAATAGAATGGTGAACAAATAAAATATTGCAGTTAAGTAATAATCACATAAAATCATAATTTTATAAACAATAAAGGAAATTATTGAATACCAAATAATTAAACCATTATTTACGATGTTTTTCAATAACGTTAAATGATTATGTTTTAAGTGCAAAAAAACAATAGTAATAGTAATCTGTTTTTTTTTTATAGAACTTTCTTCTTTTGTTCTTGTAGAATTGAAATACTTTGCCGTAAAGTTTCAAGCAATGACAAATAATCAATTTTGTTTAAAGAAAAGTTTGAAATTACACTAAAACAACAACAAAAGTTTCACGAATAAACTTTACGCATCAATAAAAAAATATACATTTAAATTATGTATCGATTTTTTTAGGATTTCGAATTAAATGAATGTTACTTAACGAACATATTCATTTATAACTCTCATTTTGAAATTATAAGCAGCAAGTGTACAATAATAGGAAAACTTTTCTTGTTTGAAGACAGTAGAGATAGAAGGATGAGGTTGGGAGGATTTGGCTAATTGCTCTTTTTTAAATCAGATAGCTAGTGAGAATGTATATCAGATATCACAGATATCTATGTCTTAGAAAATAAGTCCAATACTCGTATACATTTAATTTTAGACCGTACTGGAATTCGAGCACGTGCACTCCGTAACCGAAGCTATCAATGTTGGCCACTCAACCACAGACTCGAAAATATCACACATATCATTTTTAACGCATATTAGGTGTATGGTGTTTACATTTATAAAAAAATTCATTGGCATGGTAAATAAATATATATATCACATAAACCCGACTATTTTTGTACACAATTCTTACGTTGAAAAAATATATTTGTGACAAAAGATAACCTTCGATGGCTTAATATACCCCACAAAAAACATTTGGATCAGAAGTTTCTACGAATTAAATGGTTTGAAACACATTTGTTTTTCTTTTAATACATGCATTTCCTTTTTGTGTGTGTTTGGTACACCTTCAAAGAATGAAATCTAAAAAGAAAATAAATCTGTAACAATCATTCGTCTCATCGTACTTTTTTTATTATAAATATTAATCTTATTATCTTGATCAAAAAAAAAACACAACAAAAAAAAAATATGTCAGCTGCTTTGGAAGATTTTTTAATATTTAGAACCATTTTATTTAATGATGCTTTATTAACATTACAGGTTGAGGCTTTGATATATTTTTATCATTGGCCTTATACTATGAAAAAAAACAATTAAAGATAAATCTTTGAATTGATCAATAAAAACGGCTGCCATTTTGATTGCTCGAAGCATTTTTTCTTGTTTTTTTATACACACATTCCTTTACGTTTCAATACCTTGTTTGTTTTTAGGCGTCTTATAAAACCCTTGAAAACAATTTTATGCTTAAAAATAGCTAGATTTTTTTTAAATTGAAATCTGCTTTGAATTAATTTACTGAGTGTATTAAATTATGTATTCTGTTTGTCATATATCATGATAATTTCCGTTTCATAATTAAATGACAAAACCATGGAAGCTTTGTGTTTCTCATAATTTTTACGCTTACACTAAATAATAGTACTTTCATGAACACAAAAACACTTTTTTTACTTAGCGTCGTTGTTAAAGAGAAACGTTGCTTTGACATACAATCACGCTATTAAATTTTAACGAATGACACTTTTTATTAAAATATTTAAAAAAAAAATGGGATTTTAATCAATAACACGTAACGGTTGACTACAAAAAAATATTTCGAACATAAATAAGGTGTCCTGAAAGTCCTATTAAGATCAATATGACGTGTTGATCTTACCACATATGTCTTGTGAGTTTTTTTTAAATTTCCTTTATATCACAAACGATTAAAAAATAAATCTGGTGCATTGTCAAATAGATTTTAAATAAAAAATTAAATAGAAATAAATTTTGCATTTATGTGGGTTCTTCGTATTCATTTGAGTTAAAAGCTCGAACAGATATTAAATCTGTTATATTTATTAAATTTTTCAATCAACTGACAGAATGGTGTTCGAATGCACCTTCTTGATGTTACTTTAAATTCTCTACCGACTCGAATCAATCGGCAGAACGAACTAACAAACAGTCGTTTTCTATGTGTGTCGAAAAATGGCAGATATCTTCAATTGCATTGAGAATACATTATACTATCAGCAGTATGGCACTATAATAATTCAATTAGCAAGGTTAACGGAGATAAAAACACTTTCCAAACGAAAATAGTTGATAAAATATACATTCGTTATCCATAGCCAGTCTTTATAAAATATAATCACTTTCGTAGGTATTTAAGGACAGCCGAGAAGTTGGAGAGCCACTTTAAGCAATTAGAAGTGGAGAGAGTCAATCTTGCAAGCAATTTGGGTTGTTTTGCCATTGATGATGATAGATAGATAGAATACATAACAACGAATGTGAAATCAATTCGCTCTTTAACAGATTCTCTTCGTCTCATTCTATCGTTTTATAATCAAACAAAAAAAACAATAATATTTGTTTACGATTATTACAATACTTATATTTACTATAATTAAAATCAAATATCCATGAGAATGTTAAATAAATTTAACTTACCCGATAAACATTGATATTAAATTGTATAATAGTGGTCCAACCAGCAGTCACCAATCTTTTAAGCCATACAAATTCGAAAGACCAACATGTTGTTATTTAAAAACGTTACAAACTTAACGTTAATTGATGAAATACAAAATAATCGATCAATTTTTTTTAAATATAAAATGTTTAAAGTGTAGTACTTTTTTAGTTATGGCAAAATAATTAGTTGGATATTTTGTGCCGAATATTAGGGAAAAAAACACCACATTTACCATCAAAATTTCTATCGCAAACCACTGGTTGAAGACAGTTGTTCCTGAGAACGAGTCATTATGTGTTCACCTATCTGTTTCAAAATGGAAATGATTTAAACAGTAAAATACGTTCATTACTAAGTATTTAGGTGGATATCATATAAAATATCTGTTAAATATAATATAATATGTGGTTTAATGTAAATATATTCATTATGCGAGTAATACTAACTTTAATATATGACTAGCTGTAAGCCCGTTGCCCAGCAACGGGAGATTTTTGCTGCATTGTGTTTGATTTTATTTAGTTTAATTTAATTTAATTTAATTTAATTTAATTTTATTTTATTTTATTTTATTCAAAAAAGTGGAGACTGGAAGGTTTGAAATGTGGTCGGACAGACATTATCGGCTATTAATATAAAGAATAGCTGTAAGCCCGTTGCCCAGCAATGTGAGATTTTTGTTGCATTGTGTTTGATTTTATTTTATTTTATTTTCTTTTATTTTCTTTTATTTTCTTTTATTTTATTTTATTTTATTTTATTTTATTTTATTTTATTTTATTTTATTTTATTTTATTTTATTTTATTTTATTTTATTTTAATTTAATTTATTTTATTTTATTTTATTTTATTTTATTTTATTTTATTTTATTTTATTTTATTTTATTTTATTTTATTTTATTTTATTTTAATTTATTTTATTTTATTTATTTTATTTTGTTTTAATTTATTTTATTTTATTTTATTTTAATTTATTTTATTTTATTTTAATTTATTTTATTTTATTTTATTTTATTTTATTTTATTTTATTTTATTTTATTTTATTTTATTTTATTTTATTTTATTTTATTTTATTTTATTTTATTTTATTTTATTTTATTTTATTTTATTTTATTTTATTTTATTTTATTTTATTTTATTTTAATTTATTTTATTTTATTTCAGTTTATTTTATTTTATTTTAATTTATTTTAATTTATTTTATTTTATTTTATTTTATTTTATTTTATTTTATTTTATTTTATTTTATTTTATTTCATTTCATTATCTATTAATTTGAAAATGTACGCAAACAAAATACATTTCGTAGAAGAAGAAGATGTCTCGAGGACATCATCAGTACGCACACATTTGTGAAAAGTGAAAAGCGAGTGATTATTTTATCGACTTTTAATATATAAATTTAGTATGAATAAAAAAGTGGAGACTGGAAGGTGTGAAATGGACGCTCAAACACTCACTCACCCACTCACCCAGACAAACATACGGACCTTATCGGCTATTAATATATAGATAAGCCCGTTGCCCAGCAACGGGAGATTTTTTTTGCATTGTGTTTAATTTTATTTAGTTTAATTTAATTTAATTTAATTTAATTTAATTTAATTTTATTTTATTTTATTTTATTTTAATTTATTTTATTTTATTTTATTTTATTTTAATTTATTTTATTTTATTTTATTTTATTTTATTTTATTTTATTTTATTTTATTTTATTTTATTTTATTTAATTTAATTTAATTTAATTTAATTTAATTTAATTTTATTTTAATTTATTTTATTTTATTTTATTTTATTTTATTTTATTTTATTTTATTTTATTTTATTTTATTTTATTTTATTTTATTTTATTTTATTTTATTTAATTTAATTTTATTTTATTTAATTTTATTTTATTTCATTTTATTTTATATTATTTTATTTTATTTTATTTCAAAAAGTGGAGACTGGGAGGTCGAGGACACCTTACAGACGGACCTTATCGGCTATTAATATATAGATTTTTTTAGTATTATAAAAACCACAGTACGTGGTCGAGTGATCAATGATGTCGACTTTGGATGCAGCATTCACGTGCTCAAATCCCAGTAGAAATAGTTTTTTTAAAATATATTTTTCAATCCATTAATAGATTTTTTGTCGAAAGTATTGATGTCTGTAATGTCGAGAATTCTCTTTCACCCGATTAATTATAAAAGAAGGGCGTAGTTCCTATATTACTACTCCAGTTTTTGTTATATTCGTATATTTCTACTGCCTTAAAAAAAAGTTGAAGCAACGGAATAATAAACAGATATTGTAGATAAATTGCTAATATAAAGTACACCAGCAGTCTACACACACACTGCAATTAAATTTTAAAAAATAGGATATTGTTTTTCATTAAAATTAAATCGTACCAATACTAAATAATTTACTTCACAATATAATTGCTTAATTTTTATAAGCTTTAATTATTCAAAAAAAATGTAAAATAAAATATAATATTTTCTTATAATTTCATAGTTATTATATCAAATTTTCAGGACTGGGTTCCTTCACTGCAAGCCTTAAATACTCATGACGAGTGAAACTATACCTGATAATTTAGTAGAATTGTGACTTAACCTTACCATCAAAAATCGTTAAAGCGGCTAAAATTATAAAAACGGTGATTCAAAAATGTGGTTTAGTGATCATAATTCAATTTACTTAATCCATCTCTCTGGGATATAAGAAAATTCAAAATTAAAATCTAAGATGACATATTTAGTAAAAAAAGAAGATTTATTAAATTTTAAAGGAGGGTGAATATTTCATGGAAATGAATTATCCTCACCAAGCTGCATTATTAATCTGCACGTATTTATTCCAAAGGAATTAAAATACCACCAAAATTGAGCCTTACGAAGTTCGCGAACATTTATGAAGGAGTATCAGTTTAATTAACTTGAAATATTTAATAAAGTTTTTAAAGTGTCACAATTATTCAAATTTTATCTTATAACGATAAGAGTGTATTTCCGTGATTCAAAAAAACACAGCAATGATTGTGGAATGATTTCTGAAACCATTTTGGGTTAGTTATGGACCTTAATTTTTGTTTATTAGTTTTAAGTAGTTTTTGTTTATTAGTTTTCATATTTTAGAGCTGATTATAGTGCATAAATTGTATCAATAATAAGGAAAACATTTCAAAATAAACGTTGCATATTAAAGAACTTAATATATTAGAAATTTTACCATTTTCTACACATTATTTCTTATTATTCTAATCATTAATTTTATTTTAACGGCCGTTATAACCATTTTGCACCTTCCTATAAACTTATTTATTAATCACTTTTAGGGTGTTCACTGTCAATACTTGGTGGAAAGGCATTATATTAATAAAAACACAATAATCCTTTGTACTTCATTCCACTTTATTTAATATGTCAGGACCGGTTTCGCTCATTGCGAGCATTGTCAACTGATAAGAAATATAATTTAACAATGCTATTTATACAAAATTGAAAAGTTATACACAACAGTTGGCATTGAAAAGAAATTGCCAATTACATTAAAGTGATTCTAAAATAACACAAAATTAAAATGTTCAACACATCTAACATATAATTAATGTAGCATTTTATCACTTTGTCAAAAATTTCCCAAATTTTAATTATGTTTGTAATAACTTTCAATCGCATTCTGAATTTATGAATCTGAGATGACTTTTTAATTATATGTTAGATGTGTTGAACATTTTAATTTTGTGTTATTTTAGAATCACTTTAATGTAATTGGCAATTTCTTTTCAATGCCAACTGTTGTGTATAACTTTTCAATTTTGTATAAATAGCATTGTTAAATTATATTTCTTATCAGTTGACAATGCTCGCAAAGAGCGAAACCGGTCCTGACATATTAAATAAAGTGGAATGAAGTACAAAGGATTATTGTTTTTATTAATTATTTATTAATCTTTGATAGAAGAAATAAACCAAGAGACGATTTCGCCCCAGCTGTTGTAAATTTAAATGTTAAATGTTTAAAAATTTAAATAAAGGTTAATGTCAAAAGAAGTAAAGTTTACAAAATATTACATATTTTGAGCATAATAACAACCCGATTTATTTCATTCATTTTTTGTTGGATCAAAATTGCGATACGTGGTCGCATGTTCCAACAAATCAACAGTTGACAATTGATGTGGAATCCAAACGTTGTAACTGTGAAACCATTTCCATCGTGCCTCACCATCATTGATTGATGATTTTCTATTTTCAACGCGATTTCCCTGATGTTTTGACGTGGATCAGTGTCAATTATGGCCTTTAGACTGTCACCAACCGACTTCAGAGGTCTCTATAAAGATGGTTTATCACTAAATGAAGTTTATTCAGTGTTATTCTAACTAAAAGGCATATTCTCCGTACACGTCTCAAATGTTTTTACTTGCTATAGTCACAATATTGGTTTGACAAATTCTATATAGTAAGCAATAACGTAAATAGACTTTAAAAAAATAGAACACTCGTTTGTACTGGACCGATTCCACTGATGGCGAGCAATATCAACTTATTAATATTAAAAAGAGTGCTTTATATATTGAATATAATACCTTTCCACCAAGTTTTGAGAGTGAAAACTTAAAAGTCAATATTGAACTTTATTGACAGATATTTAAAATAAATTAAGGTTTTTTCTTCACGCTGGCTAAGCCAAAATTAAATCAAAAGGCAGAGAAAATATCATTAATTAACAAAATACAATTATTTAAAACTCGATATTATACATTCAGAAAAGAAAAAATACACTTAATTGTTAAAATTTTCAAGCTTTTGCATCAATCTCGTTACTATTCAGTGCTGTTAATCATTAAGAAAAAAATACCTTACTATTTAGTACTATTTAAAACTCCGCAAACTATGTGAATCCGTGTAAAAACGTTTAATCTGCTTTTAAACTATTTTTGATTATACGCATGCCTATTTGAATGTATTACTTTATATTTAATGTTGTACATTAGTAAAAAAATAATATAGCATGCTAGTAAACATACAAGTGAGATAACTTATTTATGACTCAGTGCCTTTGGAAACACAAGATGACATTGTTTAAACTTCAAAGAGTATAAACAGTGATGACATACTTAAAATAATTAATTTTGCAAATAAAATTACATGACTTGTTAAACGTTTGGAATGTAACTTTGCAAGTCTTAGCTAGAAAAGTTTCTTAACAGCTGTTCGAGATTTATGTTCTTATTTACTACTAACATAATAATTACTTCGAATTTATGTGCAATGTCGTTGGTAAAAGTTTTCTAATTAGGGCAAGTCATAATTTAATATTATCGATATCATCAATTCGTTTTTACGAGCTTACAATATTATTTGCTACGTATAAAACACTGCTCCAATTCAATGAAATTTTACAATCTTTCTCAGAAAATGGCCTACAAACATTATTTTTCTCCAATTAAGTGCACTTTACAGAAGCTAATGGAACAAATTTATTTTATATGCGCTAGCTGAGATTCTCGCTTGATCGTAAAAGGTTGTTTTTTTTATAATAAACTGCGGTAACGAAGCATCGTTGTACTGTTCGAGCATATAGAAAGTAGCTAGAAAGACGGCAAAAAGCTCCACCTTGAATATCTATAAAAATAAAGCACAAATTCATGCTTCCAAGTAGAGACTCAAATTATTCGACATCTCAACTACTCGAGTATCGAATAGTAAAATTTTAAAATACTTGAGTTCTCGAGTATATTCGAGTAGTTTCAGATGTACCAAAATATATATTATTAATTCAAATTTGTGTATATAAATAGTTGATAAATAGGCTTATTTACTTTATAAAACATGTATTTCAGAAGTAATAGAAAATTAAACGTCTCAAATTTTGAATTGGTTCGAAGTTTTGTTTTTATAATTCCCGAAATATGAAAACACTAGTAAAGGAGTGTTAATTTTTTTGTATTTATTATGTCACAGCTGCATCCATTAGTTGGCAAATCAAAAATATTATTTTTCAATATTTTATTATGTCTTTTGTCATTATAGACTCTCGTCATAATAAACTTGGCATCGATAAGATAAGTTAGCAGGACCCAAAGTAAAATTAACAAAAGAAATTCTTGCAAAGCATAGTCAATTTCAAAACTGGGCAAACCATTTAAAAAAATATATTAACTGATGTAAAGTCCACGCGCTAGACTCAGTTAAACGCAAAATTATATATATGTTTTTTAATTAAGTAAATACAATTTGGAAATAAATCTACATCAAATACTTGAAAAATGGATGAGAATTCTCAAGTAACGAGTATTCTATACTCGAATCTGAGTCTACATAAACCTGAGATGCACGTGTTATGCTACGAATAATAGCACAACATATTGCTTAAATTTGGCATTATTTAATAATGCTAGAAATAAAGTAAACCTCGTGGACCAAATACAAAATTAATTGAAAATTATGCCAACTTTCTTTGACGCTATTGCTACGATCTCTAACTTTACTTAAGTCTACTTAGTATCACACCCAGTGTAGACGTAGAGCCTTGATAAAAAACCAAAGTAATAATAATAAACCACATGATTTCATCAATGATTTTTTATGGTATTAAAAAATATTTAATTTATGATCGAACTATTGATAGTCAAATAACAAAAAAAAAACATTTTTTACCTTGCTCTTTTCAGTTTTCACATTTAAGAATTAATGACAATTAAATTTACATAATCATACGTATAAATAATGTTAGAGTTCTTTTAAATTGCCAATCAATCGTCTATTGAAAGAATTATTAAATGAATTACAGTTTTTTTTAATGTAATACTATTCCACCAAGAATAGTTGGAACCCAAGAAATAAAATGAACTAAATGGTATTTTAGGAAAACAATATTTTAATATGTCATAACAATATAATAGTAATTCTACACATGGAAACACAGACAAATAATGTTTCTTTCATAGAATAATAGTATGCAATACATAAAAACACTACGTTCAAAAATTATTGCACTTAAAAATCCAATAGAAAAGTTTCACCTTTTTGCTATTTAGTTAACTTCGATTCTCAAAAGCTCAAAATACATTAAACAAACAGCTTTGAAGTTTAAAAAAAACAAACACCACTACATAAAAAAAATCTGACTGCATTTATTGTATGAATCTGAAAAATTATCCAGTAAATTTTATAGTATAATAAATATTTTATGTTTATTGTAATTCGTGAAAGAATTTTTCCAAATATTTTTTTTGTTTTCCGTACTGAATGAACATTCAATTAAGTCGCGTTTTACAAAGTAAAATAATATTGTTCTTCGTATTTATACATTTAATCTATACGAAATGTATATTTTTTTATATCTTTAGTATTTATTCGGAGATGGACGGATTAAGCACATCGGTAAATTTTGAATATTAAAAAAATGTTAATTCTTGGATCTTTTTTTCTGAAAAAATGTAATGAAAGCATTCATCGTCTGTTTTTAAGTTGTGCTTGGATATGTAAATGATCTCCTGAAGTTTTTAATTGAAAAAAAGGTCTTTTTTATAATCGTGATAGAATCTCATTTTCTCAAAATCATAAATCATGTTGAAAAAATATTCTTAAAAGTCTTTAAGCGGGCTTAGGTTTCTTAACAATTATTAGAATTTTTATTTGACATACATAATTTAATTTAATTAAATATGGCTCTGTTATGACATATTGAAATTATCTGTCAACATAATTATATTTCAAAAATCTCTAAGCGGGGACGTAGAGAGAGATACTGAATAACTTTTAATTGTCGTTACTAGAGCATGAAATCCCGGACCTCTTTTGTAATCCCAGGATTGGTCATTCAACATAAAACGTGGATAAATTTAGGATTGAGAGATGAAATTGTCACTGCCCATTTTCAAAATAAATTTCCTCGTCTTGTCCTCAATCCCGGGATTAGTTCTATCACAATCCCGAGATTTTTGGCATCACAAAATTGAACGGGATCCTTGGATCGGAGGCCTTAGTCCTTACCCCTGAAAAAAATTAAGATTGAACAATTTACCTGCAAGTAATTCTTGAAAAAAAAACTTTTATGAAATGCTCCGTTAGGATTTTATAACCTCAACATTGTTTGCGGCTTGTATACAATTGCAAACTTGCTTACGATTTATAGATTCATTATTATTTAAATATTAAAAAAAAACTCAACCACATCACACTCTTAATTAATAAAAAATGAAACTGATTGCATCTTTGTTTAACAATAAAAGATTTTGTTTCAATAACTTGTTTTCTATGAGATCAAAACTGATTTGTTTTGAGAATAATTTCAGTGCAGTGAAATAAAAAAGATATTTTCAAATCCCCGAAGGACTTATGAGCTTCTCTGAAATCACAGTTTCATATCAAATGGTACCAGCGGTGAGTATATGGTACCCTGAGTGACAAGGTTGCTCATCCATATATCATTGCCTTGACGTTCTTTTTTTATGTTTCCAAATGGCTGAATTTTGTATCATTTTTTTACCTATGTGAAATAGATTGATGCTGCAAAGTCGAAAGCGTAAAAGTAATAATTTTGACTTTTTCAGACGAGTGAGTATATGTTTAATGAAATAAATGTGATTGACCGAATTGGTATTTAATAGTTAGAATTTTATTGTAATAACGTAAAAAAATCAAAGTATTTTAGTTTTACAAACATTATTTAACGTTAAGTTGATATCGACTTATACTCTTATCAGAACTATGTTTAAACTCATGTGTACTGGCTTAAAAAAAATAGACAATTCTTTTATAAAATAAATGGTACTTTTAAATAAAAAATTAAAAACATCTTTCCGTATTTATTTACACAATTTAATCTTAATAATTTGACAAAATTGTAGAAAAAGTGTTTCATTTATAATCATTTTTCATTTATGGTAGATAATTTAAAAATATTTTCCCGATTTCCCTGTTTAAAATGTGTATTCTTTTTTTTTTGTCGCCAATGTAAATTGGAAACTTCTTAATGGAAGTATCTCAAGAAAAGTTTTTTCTACAAGAACTGCTTGTTATTCAGTTTCTCAGCCTATCTTATTTGATGAGATAGAGGTTGAGAATTATTAAATACTAGTGTGAAAAAAATAAAAAATTGTAACTTTAAAAATAATGCAAATTCAAAAATAAATCTTAAGTAAATTTAAAAAAAGCTTTCAAGTCTCGTTTTAATGAGATGAAAACTGAGAAGCTTTTCATTTTTGCGAAAATGCGCTTTACGCCCTTCTGGCTATATAAACTTGATGTAAAAAAAGTCACAATTCTTTATTGAAAAAAAATTATCACAATAAAATAAAACTTCTGTCCAAACCAAAAGAAGGGTCGGAATTGTGATATAAATATTAGATTTAGATATTTGATTGATTTAGAATATAAGTATTTTGAGAATAAATGATTAATTTGTTTGATATTCGTTTAAACCACATTTATAATCACAGCATTCAATAGATGATAATTAAATGTTTTGTGTTTTACAGCGTAGGTTTTTTAATTCAGCAGTAAGTATTGTTTAATTTATATTGAATTAAGATTTTTTTTTCATGTTACTCGATTCAAGAAATTCATTACAGCGTTAAATTTTTCATTACAAGATGTGTCTTGGTCGCAATATAAAATATGTTTTAATTTTTTTTACCTACTGGATAAGAACAAAATTTTAAAATCTATAGTAGTTATTACTAATAACCGATGTTTTAAAATATAATATTTTGTTTTCCTGATGTAAACGTAACATGTATTCTCTGTAAACCGTAACATACAGTCAGACTTAGCGTTATATTAAATATCATATATTTTTATTGGCATTCTTTTCATTACAAAGTGCGCACAACAATAAGTAATACATCATTTTTTTCTTTGAAATTTTCCAAAAGTAATATGAGTCCTTAGGAGTTGTTCGTATTATTTAAATGAGCGTTGTAACAATAATCACTAATTGGTCCCATCAAGAACAGCTCTGGTTTTCTCATCGGCAAAGTTTCATATAAATCTGTTCATCCCACGAACCAGACGTGCTTTGTTGCAAATTATTTTACTCGGTTGCGCAAACTAAAAGACGATTTCATGAATCAAAACTTTTACCCTGAGAAGCGGTGAGTTAAGTGCATGGCATTATTATAAGAAGCTACATATTTAATAGTAAAATATATATTAAATCTGTACTTTGGGAAAATAAAACTCTTTGTTAGTGGAATAATTGTATACAAAACAACCAGAGTATTGCTATACTATCTAGGACCTAGATAATCATCTAATATTTAAGATTTGTGTAAAAGTATACTTTTATACATATATTAATTTTAATTTTTCCTTTTTGCAACCTTTTTTATATAACTCTTGTCTAATTGTTATCAAGGTTTAGTATTGAATAGAGCACAGCTGCAAAGTCTTCCGATTTTAAATGAAATATTAAACTTTCCCGCATCTCCACTTCTATACCCTATATAATCATAAAATCATATAATCATAAAACCTTTGCCGACAAACAAATAATATAATTCTTGAAACTACTTACTACTCAAATCTGTTGGCATTCCCGTGAGCTCATCTTTTTCGCCAGCAATGGCTTTGGACTCAGTGATGCATTTATTTCTTATATAAGCACGAAACTTTCATTTACTTAACGTCAGTTCAAGTTCATCCGTGCGCTTGAATGCCTGAAGATGCTGAAAGGCGAAACCCGGGTCGTTAGTGACATAGTGAAAAATCTGTGAGAATGTACATAGTTTCAACGATTTAAATTTAGTTTAGTATTTGGCAGTATAGTTAAGTTATGCAGGAATATATCAAATAATTTTATAAAAGTTGCAATTAATTTGAAACAAATTGAGATAAATGATTCACCAAAAAGATGAGGTAAATTATTATGATCACTTTTTAACGACTCAGCTTAGATGCGTCAAAACTTTAGTCAGCCATGTCTCAAAACTACAATTTTTTTTTGTAGCATTATGAAACTAAGTCATCGATATATTTCTACACTGTCTGATTTAAATTTTAGTATAGAAAGAAAAGTATTGAAGTTCACAAAAAGCTTTAATTAAAACGATGCAAAGATTTAGACCAGGAGTGGAAAACTTTTCCTTTTCTTTGCAACATTCATTCATCAACATACGAAAGGCCGCAGTAAAGAAAACATTGTCAAATTTACGAATTTACAAAAATAACAGAATTGGCCGATCAAGTTAAAAGACCACGGGTTTCCCACCACTAGTCTAGACATGTCGAATAACCGAAACATTCTAATTAAATAATGTATGCTCACTTTAAATGATTGTAAGTTTAAGCCTCTGCTTGGGAATTTATTTGATGGCTATCCAACAAACACTGCAATATGTTTTCATATTTTATTCACAATATTTATTTTTGAAATCTTTGAAGTCTTCAAATAATCTGACGCAGTATACAAATGGCAAATCAAAAGAATGCATCAAATTTCAGACAAGATAAGAATTTTAAAAATATTATGAAAAATGCATATATAATTTAAAATATTCTTTACGTAATGTCTGCGATTGAAGATAATCTATTCTAAGATTGAAGAATGATTAAAGTTTACAGTTGCCTGGTTACAGAAATCTATCGTAAATTTGAAGTGGCAAGAGATAATAAATCCATAAATGCTCGTCGTAGTTAAATGATTTAGTGCTTAGAAGAATGACTAATTTGATTGGATTAAATTGTAATACTTTGAAAGCTATTATAGTGCAATGTAAAATGCTGAGGGATGATAAAAATTGTTACATAACGATAGGCAGTTTATATTGTAAAAAACTACTCTAATTACTAGGGATAAATAAATTTGTGTTTGGTTTGCTTAAATTGAACTCGATTAATTTATTAAAAAGATACATATATTTTAAAAACTTTCATAAATCACAAACTATGCTTTATAACAGTTTAATCAAAAAGTTTTCATTAAAATAAATTATGAATACGATGTATTCTATTTTAAAGATTTAAATTATGTATGAATGCTGCGTATACATTTACTATATCGACATTGGAAAGGAAAAAGGACGTAAACCACACGTAAAATTTTTTACAGTAGGCACAAAAAACGATTTTTGATGATTTTGGGCCAAAGACAAATTATGAAATATATACATCCATGCATGGAGACTTATAAAATGGTGTTGAATTGACTTCAACCATAGCAGTCTTAAGTTCCAAGCAGTGTTGTAGAAAAAACAGCAAAAAAGACTGAGCCGTTGAATCCCAGCCTCTCCTAACAAATTGTATGGCGGTTATACGTAGATCAGCTCTAAATTCCAATTTATGAGCTTATTTTTCGTTGAATATAACATGTATGTTTGAAAGATTTCTTGTGTGGATATTCTGTGATTTTTTGGTGTTATTAATTTACAATTTACGATACATCCTATGGAAAGATTGAGTAACGAACCAGTGTGCACAAATAAATTTTGATATTAATTATTAATTAATTAAAATCCCAATAATGACGTTGATTTTTTTAATGAACTATCCAACCTCATATTCTGTATTGAAATATTGTAAAAAAAATAATTAAAAAAAAATGATTTGCCTTCTTTGTTTGCTTTTAAAAGTTCTCCGAGATTTTTATTTAAAAACCTTAGAAAATGTGATTTTTTCTTATTTTGAAAAAGGTGTAATTGAAAAGATATATAATTACAATATAAATATGTATTTCCTACAATATAACAGAAACAAATGGTTTCATAATGATGTGATATTACTTTGAACATTATGAATCCGGACTGCTCATCTGAAAAAAGTGCCTGTTTTCAACTCCATAGGGCTTTCACTATAGGGGGCTTTGCTTCAACTAATTTTATACATTGTTGAAGAAAAACATTTTTTTAAGTCCTTTTCCTTGGTTGCAATTTTTACATGACCTTCTTTTTCAAGCTTAAAAGCTAAATTTAGATACTTATTTATCATTTTTAGCTTACATCCTTTTGATAGAACGTGTATCATGCTGTATAAATTGTGGTCATTGAAAAAAACTGTGGGTTACGTCCTTTTTCATTTCCACAGTCGATATGTATAAATACATTACTTCTTTAACTACGGCTACTCTTAATGTTAAGCAAATGTTATATAATAAAACTTATCGTTCTAAGATAAGTGTTTTTTTACACATTCATCATTTTTTTAAAATAAGTGTAAGGATTTAATGATAGGTCTAGCAGAGCATCAGTAGTAAACTTATCGCTTTCACTATGCTCCGTTTTCAGGATTGTAAGAGAAAGAGGAAGTTTAAGCACCACAGAATTCTATGTATTCAAATAGTAATCCGTAAACAGATTGAGTAAGTAATTTATGAAGCTGTTCGTATTGGAATTTGAGCTGGTTCGAAGAAATTGCAACGTTGAAGTACAATTTTTGACTACTTTTTCAAGCAGTTGGAGGTGAATTTTGACTTTCAAGCAGTCTATCGTATCAGATTTATTAGTGTACACTAGCTAACAACTTCACATATTCCCACAGAAAATAGTCCAAAGGCGCTAAATCAAATTAGCTTAAAGGCCCATTTATAGCTCCATTACGCGAATATATGCGCTCTTCGAATGTTTCCTTCAATAAATTATTTGTAGTGCGTGGTGTGTGACATTTTGCACCGTTTTTTTAAAACCACAGCCTTCCACAATAATTTTATTCAATTAGGAGACAAAAATGATAGAAACCATGGATTTAAAGCACTCCACGTTAACTGTAATTAATGAATAAATATTAATCAACCAGCCCATAAAGAACACCTAACAGTGACATTTTGTGGACGTAACGGCGTCTCAATAATGACTTGTACTTTTTTTTACTCCAAATGCTACAATTATTTGATCTCTACATTGTTTTTTTACAATTAATTAAAGTCTCAATTTAATAAATTTGTGTATAATAGTATCGATTGAATTGTTATCTTGAATGAAAACGATTGATCTCCTTATTTGAATATAATTAATAACCATAAATTGGTATCCATTGAGTATCCTTTCAATGAGTTTTACTTTATTATTTTGCATATTATATTATGTCGTGATGGAAAATCTTTAATTAGAATTACAAAATATTTTTTTTATTATATGCATAATTTTTTTAAGGACAATTATTTATATACAGAACTTGACAGTATAGATACCTCCAGACGTGTTATTGTGTCTGGTTGCATAAAAAACTACCCATTCGAAATGCACGATGTTGTAATTTTATTCACATAATATCTTATAACACAGAATAATTGCACAAAAGGTTTATTTAATTGATGTAAGGCTAGACAAAAATTGTTCAATTGAAAATAATTTATCATTAATGAAATCAACCCAAATTGTTCTACTCTTCTACACTTTGAAAAATGAGCTTTAGTATTATTATTTTTCAATAAAATGTTTAAATGATTTATTACCATTCTATCTTGTAAACTAAATTATAATATCATGTCTAAGAAGGTCAAAAATCTGTAAGTTCATCTTTCACGTGAAGTAAAACAAATAAGCTTCGTTAATATAATTGTGATATTTTTAATAAATGTACTCATGTTTTACGCTTCTATAGGAAAGCTACGTAATCCAAATATGAATATAAAAATTCGAAAGCAAATTGAAAGTTCTGAGTACTGTAAGAAAATCAAGTTCCCTGCGTAAAAGAATCTGTAACTTCGTTATGATACGACCTTTATCGTTATTCCTTTTACAATATTATAACAAAGTTGTATGTAGCACTGCAAATAACTCATCTATGCCAACATGCACGGTTTGATACTGGAAGCCCGAATAGTATTATTATGTGTAATTTGTATTTTAAAACTATTTTCAAGTGAAAAAGAAAGATGAACATAATATTTTATTATATTTTTCATCTTATTAAATGTAATTTTAGACCGTTTACACGGTACACCGTTTTGTGAAGCGTCGCGTGCAGCGTGCATATCAAACACACACTCTGCGAATACAAGCGTCTTAAGTGGTCAGATAATGTCGTGTACGCACATACACTCAAACAAAAAAATCACACAATTGCTTGTAACACCTTTATTAGTCTTTCTTGTTTGGCAATAGCTCTGTATTGAATGTCTGTTGTCAGGTCCTATTGCGCAGCGGTTAGCGTTGTGGACTTCCGTGCCAGACCCCACAGGTTCGAGTCCCAGTACGAATAGAATTTTTTCAACAGTTTGTGATGTCCCTTCCACCATTTCCATTTCTCTAATAACTGCGCGTAGCGAGAGCGATTAGTTGTCCACTAGTCTTGTCTTAGCCCTATCCACCTATTCCTACTACACTCTTAAAAAAATAGTTCTCGTAGAAAAAGTTTTGTTGAGACACATCCATTAGAAGGCCATATGCTCCACATTGGGAGCGGATATGGATAGTAATAATAAAAAATACCTGTTGAAAATGCTCGTGATAGACGAAATTAGTCCTGATCATAAAAAATAATCAAGGCTATTATTTGTAAATCTTGTTTGTTCCAAAATGGCTGAAAAATAAATAATGAATTTAATTCTGTAAAATAATATACATTTTATAAGTATTTTTAGTTTTAGATTACTTTAGAATGATATTTTGTATGTTATCAAGTCAGGTTTCATACTACTTTCTTAAAATACTTTTTTAATTTACTTTATTATATTAATCTGTCACCAACTTTGGAACGAGCCGGGTTTGCAAATAATAGCCTCAATTTTAGACATAGTACAAAGGAGTGTCTTTTTGTATATCGACTGTGAAAAGGAAAATGGACGAAACCCACACATAAAAATATTTACAGGAGACACAAAGTCAAATTATGAAGTATACACAACCTTGAAGTGCACGGAGACTGATAAACTGTTTTTTTTATTGACTTTACCTAATATTAAGTTAATATATTGACTGTGGAAAGGAAAAAAGACGTAACCCACACATATCGAATTTTACAGGAGGCGCAAAAAACGTGTTTTAATGATTTTGAGCCATATGCAAATTATGAATTATACACAACCTTCAAGTGCATGAAGACTTCTAAACTGGTGTTTAATTGACATAATCTAATATTAATTGAAGACATTGTCTACGAAAAACGTTTATTTCAGTCCTTTTTCTTGGTTTTAATATTTTACAAGGTCATCTTTTTCAAACTTAAAAGCTAAATTGAGATACTAATTCGGCATTTGCAGGTTTCATCCTTTTGGTAGAATGTGTATCAAGTTTGATACATTGTGATTATACAAAAAAAACTGTTTTGAAAAAACTGTGGGTTACGTCCTTTTTCCTTTCCACAGTCGATATTATCACAATTTTTACAGACCATCGTTTTTTCAAACTGAAAAGATAAATTTAGATACTAATTTGGCATTTTCAGCTTACATCCTTTTGATAGAATGTTTATGAAGTTGTAAACATTGTGATTATCGAAAAAAACTGTTTTAAAAAAACCGTGGGTACGTCCATTTTTCTTTCCAAAAACATTTCTATTTCTGGAAGTTTTCCATTATGTGGTATAAAAAAACCATTTAAAATTACTACTTTCTCTATTTCTCTAACTATTATTTTTGTTACATTTCTGCTCTAGTTGTGCGGTATTACGAGACAACGTAAATGACAACACATTTTAACGGAATACTCGTCATTCTATTTCAAGCAATAAAACCAGCAAACGCCACAGAGAGGTACTACAAAGTTCGCAGCAATTGATCTCAGAATGCTTCACATACGAGTAAGAAGTAATAGTTGGCTTAATATGTAATTTGGTTTCACTGCTGGAGTTATCTACAGAAGACAGTGAAACTAACATCAATTGTACGAACACATTTTTTTTATTTAGTATCAACGATAACATGAGCTGAATTAGTGATGCACAACCCGCGGCCCTTTTTGAAGTTTGTGGTGGCCCACAAAATTAAAAAAAATATTATTTTTTTTCACTTAAAACATGTATTTAATAAATGAAAGCTTTTTCATTAATGAAGAAGTATAAATCGGTTCATAGAAACAGGCTTACTGAAAAGAATTCCTAAGACTCGGGATTCTCAATGTCCCGGAACTCGAGGCGTGATAAAGTCAAAGTACCGGGACATCCCGGGACTCGAGACTTTTATTTCTACTTTAATAAAATTATAATTTTATTTAAATAAAATATCTGCATCTATGTATGTATTACATACATACATGCCTTATACGCCTTTTGAAAGAACGCACTAGTAAAAATCGTGTTTTTAATACAATTTTTAATAATTATTATTTTTCTTATGTAATGGATATGTGCAATTTTTACGATTAATTTTTACCAAGAAGGGATGATAACGGTACATGTAATAAAATAATATCAAAGAATTCGGCCACCGTCAGAAGTAAATTTATGACCGTAATTTCACAATACAGCTTTTAGACCTTTTTTGTCCGATTGAGACATTGGTACTTTTGTATAATAGTGAAAAAACATTTGTACATAAAACAACATGAGGTATGAACATTTAATTTAATATTTTGTAATTTGATTTTGCTATAATTATATTACAATATATAAAAACATGGTGTTTGAAACTTCTACGAAATTATAAATCCCAAAAATCTGTTTTTTATCAGATCCCTTTTATATATGCATAATATTTTTTTTTTATAACCCCGGGTTTTAATCCTTTAGCCTGAATATAATGCATTTTTTTTCGAAACTGATCCAGTGAATAGACAGCAAAGTTTCGGGACATTTTCCAAAAAAGTCCCGAGACTTAAGACAGCAAAAAACGTCCCGAGACGTCTCGACACAGAATCCCTACTTACTGAAAATTTGGATTTGATTGTCCAGCTTAAAACAATCTTATAAAGAACTATTTAAAAAAAATAACAAAAACCATTTTTTATATTACGTATAAATACCATAATATTTTACAATAAAAACATTTTTTATTAACAAGCAATTAGAATCCTCTTTTCAAATGGCTTATTTAATTTCTCGTTTTTGAAATAAAATTCTCAAAATAATGTTATGGACTCATTCTTTTATCTAAATTTACTTCACCTTTTTTACACAGCTGTACATAAAACGTATCCCTGGTATAAAAGAAGATTGAGCGTACCTTAAATTAAATTTTCCTTTGCGGCCCGAACCCATCATTATTTTTTTTATGCGGCCCGCTGAGAGATAAAGGTTGTGCATGTCTGAGCTAAATGAATGCTACCAGTTAAACTCTACTTTTGTGCTGTAAAACCATTTGATAAATGAATGTAATTTGGTTTTTCGGTAACAAGCAGTTGTTATCGGTAAAATAAAACTCTCAGTGCTGATTTACGTTACTTCTTATAACAAATTAAGAATTAAAAAAACTGTATACTGTGCTTCGAGAATATATTTTTGTGTCAGGTATTGAGGATGAGATAATATGGCTTTGTGATGAAACCGTTTAAGCAGGTACGCTTTATCTAATAGTAGCTAATTAATAATTAGTGTTTAAGGTTTCAAAAAAAAACATGACATAAAAATAGCAATACTTTGACAAATTTCGCTGACCACATGTGCACTGTTAAAATAAAAAAAAGACGACTAGCAACTATACAGAATATTAAGACACTAAGAAAATGCCAAAATGATACATGAATGTAAAAAGAATATTTTAAATTTCACTAAAACACACATATTTTTTAATTAAACTTTGAGACTGGTATAATCGAAGCCGATGATTTAAATCAATATCTGAAATTAAAAACTGACGTCAGTATAGTTTATTTTAAAAAAAAGATATAAATTTTTTGATACCTTTAAAATACCTCGAAAAAAAATCCGTGGCCAAATGGAATCAGCTTAAGCGGAAAGTAATATTCCAAACTTTTCGATTTTCTCTTTTTTCCTCCACCAAATGGCATATAAACAATTAAATCTCTGTTTAACTTATTTGAAAAATTTACTCTAACCAGTTTATTAAGAACTGGTAATTGTCAAAGTGGTTATCATTTCAGTATTTTTATTTGGGGCTATATTCTATATATGAACATTGTATAGCGCCACGGGCTTAAAACGAAAATGTTTCCATAAATACGGAACGAGCACAAATATGGAATAGTAGTCGTGATATAACCGAATGCGAAGTGGTGATTTCTCATTTTTATACTCATGAACTAAAGCCGTTCTAAATATATTTTGCCATAAAGTTAAATCAAACCTTAATAAGACTTTACAAAAACCCTTTCTAGATTCAATCTGTGTAAATTACTCAATGGAATGGGTAAACTTTGAGAGCGAAATAAGGTCGGAAATAGATTGAAAACGAGGTAATGTTTTCAATTATTTTATGAAAACTTGTTCGAATCGGCTACAGTATAATTAAATATAATAACGCTTATATTTAATGCGTTATGATCCAGGTTTTCCACGGATTTAAAAACTGTTTTTATATAAATGATTTGAAAAAATAGAGCGTTTATTTTTTTCCAATCAGAGAATGAAAAAATCCTCCCGTCGAGGGTAACGTGATTACAGCTCGTCATTTCTAAATATTTCAGAAGTTTCGTAAATACAATGCAGTGATTTTCACCGCTGTAGAAACTAATGATGTATTTGTAAGAAATAAACGAATACGCAAAACACCGAATGTAGAAATGGTCAATTTAAAATTCCAACTTAAATTTCAGTGTAGAATAAGTAGTTTTTAAAACTTATAAATTAAATTGCTATTTTATAATGTATTGCATATTTTGGTAAGCCGATTTTTTTTTTGCTTTTATAAAAAGATAGACGTTGTCTTCTGCTTTAATAATATGCAAACATTAAACGAGTATTAATTTGAATTTATAAAAACTTTCTTTGTTGCAAAAGCTACTTTTTTCTAAGCTCCCACCTGTAATTCTACTTTTATACTTGTTCTTCTTTTATTTGTAATCTAATTTTTTAAAATACAATTTAACCTGAAACATTTTAAGCTTTAATAATGAACGGACAGCGGAGTGCTTAAACCTGAATAAATGAATTTTACAAGACGAAAAACGAGGCCTTATACAAATTAGAAAATTTAATAAGAAATGTATTACATTTATAAACCTTAGCATGATTTATTTGAATTTAATACATACTAGCTGTAAGCCCGTTGCCCAGCAACGTGAGATTTTTGTTGCATAGTATTTAATTTTATGTTATTTTATTTTATGGTATTTAATTTAATTTAATTTTATTTAATTTTATTTTATGTTATTTTATTTTATTTTATTTTATTTTATGTTATTTTATTTTATTTTATTTTATTTTAATTTATTTTATTTTTATAGTTAGCAGAAATTTCGTAAATTATTTAATATTTGGAATAATGTTTAAGTTTGCTAACAACAATTTTTTGTAGTAGCAGAAACTTCGGAAATTACTTAATTTTTAGAATAATGTTCAAGTTTGCTGACAACTATTTTTCGTAGTAGCAGAAATTTCGTAAATTATTGATTTTTTGGAATAAAGTTTAAGTTTGCTAACAACCATTTTTCATAGTAGCAGAAATTTCGTAAATTATTGAATTTTTGGAATAATGTTCAAGTTTGCTAACAACCATTTTTCGTAGGAGCAGAAATTTCGTAAATTATGTAATATTTGGAATAATGTTCAAGTTTGCTAACAACCATTTTTCGTAGTAGCATAAATTTCGTAAAATATTTAATTTTTGGAATAATGTTCAAGTTTGCTAACAACCATTTGACGTAGGAGCAGAAATTTCGTGAATTATTGAATTTTTGGAATAAAAAAAAAGTTTGCTAACAACCATTTTTCGTAGTAGCCGAAATTTCGTAAATTATTGATTTTTTGGAATAAAGTTTAAGTTTGCTAACAACCATTTTTCGTAGTAGCAGAAATTTCGTAAATTATTGAATTTTTGGAATAATGTTCAAGTTTGCTAACAACCATTTTTCGTAGGAGCAGAAATTTCGTAAATTATGTAATATAATATTTGGAATAATGTTCAAGTTTGCTAACAACCATTTTTCGTAGTAGCATAAATTTCGTAAAATATTTAATTTTTGGAATAATGTTCAAGTTTGCTAACAACCATTTTTCGTAGGAGCAGAAATTTCGTGAATTATTGAATTTTTGGAATAATGTCCAAGTTTGCTAACAACCATTTTTCGTAGTAGCAGGAATTTCGTAAATTATTGAATTTTTGGAATAATGTTCAAGTTTGCTAACAACCATTTTTCGTAGGAGCAGAAATTTCGTAAAATATTTAATTTTTGGAATAATTTTCAAGTTTGCTAACAACCATTTTTCGTAGTAGCATAAATTTCGTAAATTATTTAATATGTGGAATAATCTTTAAGTTTGCTAACAACCATTTTTCGTAGTAGCATAAATTTCGTAAAATATTCAATTTTTGGAATAATGTTGAAGTTTGCTAACAACCATTTTTCGTAGGAGCAGAAATTTCGTAAATTATTGAATTTTCGGAATAATGTCCAAGTTTGCTAACAACCATTTTTCGTAGGAGCAGAAATTTCGTAAATTATTGAATTTTTGGAATAATGTCCAAGTTTGCTAACAACCATTTTTCGTAGTAGCAGAAATTTCGTAAATTATTTAATTTTTGGAATAATGTTGAAGTTTGCTAACAACCATTTTTCGTAGTAGCAGAAATTTCGTAAATTATTGAATTTTTGGAATAATGTTCAAGTTTGCTAACAACCATTTTTCGTTGGAGCAGAAATTTCGTAAATTATTTAATATTTGGAATAATGTCCAAGTTTGCTAACAACCATTTTTCGTAGTAGCAGAAATTTCGTAAAATATTCAATTTTTAGAATAATGTTTAAGTTTGCTAACAACCATTTTTCGTAGTAGCATAAATTTCGTAAATTATTTAATATGTGGAATAATGTTTAAGTTTGCTAACAACCATTTTTCGTAGTAGCATAAATTTCGTAAAATATTCAATTTTTGGAATAAAGTTTAAGTTTGCTAACAACCATTTTTCGTAGTAGCAGAAATTTCGTAAATTATTGAATTTTTGGAATAATGTTCAAGTTTGCTAACAACCATTTTTCGTAGGAGCAGAAATTTCGTAAATTATTGAATTTTTGGAATAATGTCCAAGTTTGCTAACAACCATTTTTCGTAGGAGCAGAAATTTCGTAAATTATTGAATTTTTGGAATAATGTCCAAGTTTGCTAACAACCATTTTTCGTAGTAGCAGAAATTTCGTAAATTATTTAATTTTTGGAATAATGTTGAAGTTTGCTAACAACCATTTTTCGTAGTAGCAGAAATTTCGTAAATTATTGAATTATTGGAATAATGTTCAAGTTTGCTAACAACCATTTTTCGGATTTTAAATTATTTAACAATTATTTCCAATAAAAATCAAAAGATCAAATCCAATTTTTCAATAAAAAATCAGTTGCACATTTTGTCCAAGTGTATGAAAAAAGCAAAATATTATTCTATGATATATCCATATCATAATTTGAATATTCTTAATGTATTAAAGAATTCTAACAGATTTTCAAGGTCAGACGTGAAAAGATTCATCATTATGATTCAATTGATCAAATCCGCTCCAAAAAATATTAGACGATTCATTTCGATAGCCCTATAATCATAGTTTGCAATAGTCGAATTAAAGTCTTTGATTATTCGAATATTATGATGTATGGTGATACAATACTTTAGCTCTACACCAAGAAATATCAAATTTTCAAACGTGGCGATATCAGAACATTCACGCCCGGTTTAAAATAAGCCGCTCCCATTGGATAGAACAACATTTCAAAAATGTGCTGTTCAGAATAAATCGAAATCATTGGTCTGTACCTTACTGCGGACGTCCTTACAGACGGACCTTATCGGCTATTAATGTTAAGATTTATATTATTATAAATAATGTTTGAAGTAAACCAGTTTTTGTATCGCTTCTATAACTCGCTTTCTAAAGCATAATATGTTTTAGTTTTATTCAGTTGCACAATTAAAATTATTCATATCCTTAAATGGATAATATCTCACATTGATTCATTTTTAAAATATTTATTTTTCAAAACGAATTGGTATTTTAAGATGTTTTAATCTATTTTTATTCGAAAATAAAAACGAAGCGATATGCAAAATATATTTTCATTACCAACCTGTCAATTTATACCCTCTCGGGTAAAAATCGACATTTAAACTTGTTGCGTGTTACCATAATTGATACAAAAATAATTTTTAAAATTAACAAATAGTGTAAATAAGTAAAACTAGAGCGTGTACTGTACGTCTCGGTACACTAAATATGTAATTTAATATGTGAGTAAAATAATTAATTTACCAACATATACGAACCTTAAATAAATATTTTTTTAACCGTATCTGCTCCCAATTCAAAGTATATGCACTTTTAATGTAGTTTTAACATCTCTTTTTTAAGAGAATTGAGAATTTTTTCTCGGCGGTTTTGAAATCCTGGAAATTTACGAATTTCCTAAAATTAAGTTTTTTTTTAGCTATTTTCAGAATTCCCAAATCCAAAAAACCCAGGAATTTACGGTCAAAAAATGTCTTTTAGCTATTGCGTAAATTTCTAAAATTTACTCTGGTTGCCTATTTTCAACAACTTTTCGAGAATTTCGCAGTTTTTGTCCTCAGCCCCGAAATTGGACGAGATCCCGAGATTGGACACTCTAACGAAAACGTTTTTTTTTTTAATGTTTTAACTTAGTGTACTAATAACAAACAAAATGCCATCAAAATTGGATGGTAAAACGTTACGGGGGCAATTTCTTTGGCGTTACTTATCGCGAACAATCAAAAGAAGGTCTTCTTCCGTTTTAAGTACGTAAAAAAATAAAGTATGGGCATTTTTCAACTTTATGCTTGATGTGGGTGTCACATAAATGACACCATCTGCGTCAACCATGCTTAATGATAGCTCTTAGTATCCCACCGTTTATAAAATATGGGAACATACTAATATGGAAATGTTTTAACACTACCGTATGACTAAAAAATAAGTTTTTTTACAATGTTCGATATCTAACCATCAAGTAATTTAATGAACGCTTATCAATCCTGAAAAAATAACTATTAAAAAGCCTCCGAAAAAATATTTAAACTATGATTGACATAAATATGAAAAGATGAATTCGGTTTGATTTAAAAACAATTTTTGTATAACGAATTTAAAATATTGAGCATTTTAAAAACCATTAATGCACTAAAACGATAATACGCATTTTATACCACTTTCAATGTGTTCACTGTTATCACTATGTGGAATGGTATGTATTATGTTAAAAATAGTAAAAAAACTCAACACAAAATTGATAATAAAAAAAGGTGAATTTTTTCGTTTATAGATAATAAAAACATGTTTTTTTTTGTCCGTTTCCAATGTGGAGCATATGGCCTCCTAATGGAGGTGTCTCAACAAACGTTTTTTACGAGAACTCTTTGTTACTTAATCGCTCAACCCCTCTTTTTTTAAAGATAGTAGTAGGGATAGAAGGCTAGGACAGGACTAGTGGTTAATAAATCGCTCTCGCTACGCCCATTTGTTAAAGGATCGGAAAAGAAGAAAGGACATCACAAACACCCATACCTAGATACAAAAATCGATAATTCGATCGAATAAATTCTGTTGGTATTGCGAATCGAAACTGTGAGGTCTGTCACGGAAGCCCATAACACTAACCGCTACGCCATAGAACTAGAAATAAATAGCGTGAATAATTGACTATGATTTAAAAAAATAAGAATTTTAAATAGCTCTGTATCTATATATATATATCTTTTATCCGCTAAAAATGTTCGCTATGATAAAAACCGGTCCAGGACCTCATACATAATTCTAGAATAAATAAAAAAAGTTTTTTATTATTCTGGATATTTTGTATACGTATATTAATTATTTATTTAATACAATTTTTCCTTTAAATATTCAGAATAAAACAGATCAAGATATATGTTTCTATTATTCCAGACATCTTTAACTTCCAGGGCATAAAAAGTCGTCAATGTCTGTCGAACGCTCAGAATAGTTAGTACGTTGGATAAAAAAAGTTGGAAATAGAGTAAGCTATTATTTACGAACTCGGCTCGTTCCGAAATTGTTGAAAAATGAATCTTGCATTTAATTTATTTTTAATTTCACGAATTGAATTAAAAAATATACATTTTAAAAATATTTTTAATTTTACATTACTTTGGAATTATATTTTATATGTTATACTTTTATTTAGTTTGTTGCCGTTCACGTTGTCCTTTATGGTTGATCAGATGGTCAATAGATAGATTATTTATCTGAAACACAATAAAAATTCTTTGATCATATGTTTATTTAGATAAAGAATGATTGACATTGCTTGGCAAAAGAAAATAGAATTATGATAAAAAAAATTACCACATCTTGTATAGATGAATAAAGCGAAGAATTTGCACATACATCACAATTTGTCGATAAAATAGTATGCTTCGATTAGTGATTAGTGAGTATTAGTTAATTGTTTTGACTAATATGTACGCCAAAGAATCCAATACAATCAAATAATTTAAATGTTTAACGCAATACCTTTTTTGGGTTGATCAAGTTTACAAACGTTACTTAATATTAACGGATGATTGATTTTTATTTCACCCGAAAGTTGAATGTATCAAAAGCCAAAACAATTTATCGTCTGCATAGTAAATATAATACATGGTCGTATCTTTTTATTTTACTTATTGAATAATCCTACCATCAAGTTAAGCGTTAAATTATAATAATGAACATTTATATTTCAAATACACTAATAATATCAAAGGTAGTAAATTATTTTGGAAAAATACTTAGTAATGTACATGCAAAAATTAAAAATAATAATTAGAGGATTTTATTATCGTTGACCGTTGTAAGATTAGGAACACAAACTAGATATTATGTAATTCCAGAAGAAATAGGAGCTAAAAGTTGTTATCAATATTATAAAGTTTCAACAAAACAGTTACAGAATATCTATCATTCCAGAGTACTGGAAATTATACCCACCACCAGCCCCTGTGGATTTGCAGCCATTGCTAGACGTATTCAAACGACGATAACGCAGTGATTAAATTGAGTGCTTTCAATGAAGTGCTTGTCATAGCATAAGTGCAATTACTCAAAGCTTAGTTTCTATGCACTAAATTGCCGAAATAGTTATCAATTTTATTTATGTGTTATTATTGTGTTATTTGATACTTTTAATAATGAATAATACGTGAGAAGTGTTAATAGGTTGCTAACAACCATAATTTTTTTAATAAGTACCAATAAAGTATTTGTCACTTTTAAAAAATACACCATACAAATTATTTGAATATTGTATAATTTTAGTCCATAATTTAGTTTAAAAATATCGCTTGTCTTTTAAAATGTGGATGAAAAAACAATAATCGTTTATACTGCATAATATCTAGTGATTTGAAAACTTTATTCTAACCGACCATTTTTTTTTGTTTTTTGTTGATAAATATTGTAATATTTGTTAGTTTCGTTTATATCAATAAAGTTATCTAAAAATAAATGTTCTACTTTTAACGTGAAAATCAATATTTATTTCTTAGCAACTTAAGATTATGTATTATATTATATCCGTAGGTTGACGATAATTCTCGGAAGAGGTAAAACATGCGTCACGCCAAATAACAAATCCAGTGGAAAAATAAAGTTATAAATTTGAATTTTATGTTAAACGTGTATTCTCACTGAATACATCAAAAATATTTGCATTTAAAAATGCTTATGTCATTAAAAAAAATATTGTGAACTTTGAATCTACGATACCTTAACATTTGTATAGAAATACTAAGCTTGCGAAAAACAAATAATCTACGATGATTCTGCACCGTAATGTTAGCTATGAATATTCAAATAGACTGTCACAAAATCTTGATCCACGACGTAAGGTCGAATAAAATACAATGTTTGACACGTTCAAAGACAAGTGATATTTTATTTTTCTCTTGAAAACTAAATTGGCAAACCTTGCATATGATAGGATCGACAGCTAGAGACGTAAGAAGGTATCGCGAAAAGCGATGAGGAGAAGGGGGAGAAAACAGAGCTTTTGAGCACAGTAAAGCACCCGCGCTCGACCAATTAGGTTGTTTTTCACACGACCTTTGTTATGCGATGATTTTTTGGTGAAAAGTTAAAGCTTCTGCTCAAAACAACTTTCAACAAGAAAACAAAAATATTAGGCCGACAATAATTGGTTTTTAAGAAATAGTTACAGCACAAATAAAGTAAAATATTATTGATTGTGCAATACAGAAATATAATATCTTTCTAGTGAAGTTTTTAAAATCGTTAGTGTTTTAGTGTAATCATGACTTTATTTTGATGAAAGTGTTATAAAATATATATTATTACAACATAAAAAAAAATTAATCACATTTATTAAAGGTTGTAGGCTTTGTGCTAAAAATTCACTGTTTTTATAGTTTTTTAGTTTTGTGAATAGAAAAAAAGTGAAGTGTTGTAAAAAGGCTTTTAGAAGTTGAATATATTTCTTTTATACACACTAAAATCATAAACTATATCGGTAAGTAATAATATCAAAAAAGTTTTACTGCTAGGAACGCCGTTGTCAAAGTTATTCATACCCTCTTCAAGGTAATAATATTTTTAGAGGGTTGGTTTTTCATTCTCACAGAAAATGTTCCTTGAAAGGAATCTCATTATAAATAGATAACACTGAAATGAAATTGTAGTATATTTTTTACGACAATCTTAATTTAAAATGGTAACCACTTGTTGGGAAGCAAACATTAAGTTGTTGAAGATTGTTAGTAAATTTCAACACAAATCTGAAATATTAGCCTTATTAATATTTTCAAAAAAATTTTACAAAATAAATAATTGGATTAAAATACAAACCAAATAATTAAATAATATTACTACTTTTACTGTAAACCCCTAGTGAATTGATCTCTATTTTTTGCAAATTTAAAATTTTCAACATATTTTTTTGAAACTTTTCGTAAATAGTTTAATAATATAAAGCTTATTCTGATACTATATGATTAATAATTCTTCATGTGTTTTACCAGAAAAATATTATAACATATCTTTAAAATTTAATAAATGGCGAAACACGTGTCACGTTTTTTAACACAACAAATTATTGTAAATAACAAAGTTATCGAAACAATTTTGATTTTGTTTTATTTTGTCTATTAATCAATATTATCATAATTTTTATCTCTGAAAAATCAATAGGTTTATTAAGAAAACTTTAAAAAAGTATTTTCATCGTAAAGAAATAGTCCTGCATAATTTACGTTTGTGTCAATTGGAAAAATACTACTAATTCATTTAATTTCATTTCGAAACAACAATCTAACGCCGCATCTATACTGATTTAAAAAAACTCACAACGAAATCTTGTATATAAAAAATCTTTTAAAACGTCGTGGTTTAAATAGAATATCTAAGAGAAGATTTGTTCAAACGGTTTTATTTTAATAAGGAAAGGTCGCTGTCGTGTTTTTTTTTTGTTTCGTCATACTATTAACTATGTCATCATCTTTTAATATAATGTGCTTTATATATCAATGCTTCCCTCGACAAATAAAAGCTATCAGACTTTTAACATTTACTAGGTGTGCCAGATAGATCAGTATTCTTATTGTCAGAAGGTTTTGCGTTGTTTGCGAGCAAATTGAAAGCATCTTTGTTTATTTTTCATACAATACAATCATCTTCTCTAATTGTTTCCTAACTGAAAATTCTCTTAAAAGTTACGTATGTAAATGTTTAATTTATTTCCAAGACCAAAGTGATTTATATATTTAAATTGATAGTCATAATTGCTGATGATGTACTTCAAACAAAATTATCTGTCTTGTTTTATTTCTGATATGTTGGGTATACATTTTTGCTTTTTAATTAAAGAACTTTCTGTTTTATGATAAATAGTAAATTTACAGTCCCCGAACTGTTTAGTGAACGTATGCACGAAGCATAGATATTGTTTTGCTTATAAATTATTCAGCACGATAAAGCAATATCAACCACAGTATAATATGACATAATCCAGGATGAAAGTTTTCGTAATTATACATAAATTTAATCTGTAAATAACACGCGGATAAAAGCGTGTTTTCTGCACCATTTTTTTTGCAGATAAAAGTTGGTTACCAGCGAGTGTAATTAAGAACATCTAAAGAGTTTTATAATGATAAATCGATTAAAAAATAGCTTGGGCTCTCGTGATAACTTACGATTTGTTTAATTTCATCCGTATCAAAAAAAGTAATTTTGATTGAATATTTCATTTACACTTTTATTATACGATCAGTCGCAAATAACCCCATTAGCACACAAGGCGTGAATTCGGTGCTTATAATCTAAGGGGCATCAAAATAGTATATAATATGTTCGATAAAACCTATATAATGTTTTAAATAAAGTTTTAGTAAAACGAAAAACAGGGCCTCCAAATTTGATTGCGCCTGGGGTCTACTAATTTCTTAAACCGTCACTGTATACGATAATTAATAAATTAAAAAGTTTTAATATAACAATTATGATTATTTCTTTTATCGTTTCGCTATAATAAAAACAGTATTTTTATATTCATGATAAAAAAAAAGTAGAAAAAAAATCTAAAACGTATTTTGTGTGTTATATAATATGATAATTTGATGTATATATTTAACTTTAAATTAGATAACAATACAAAAAAAAACAAATACGTTTAAATAGTTGATACTTTCCAAAGTTAAAAATTGTACGTCGCATAGAATTTAATATTTCTGATAATAAAAGAAAAATTCTAAAATTTCATCCATATCTATGCTTTCCTTCCATAGCATGTGAAACATTCTCACGTGCCTCATACTTAATGGTGTGGGGTGTCTTTTAAATCTTCGTTGCTACTAATTCCAAAACCTCTTATTAGTAAATCTTGTTTGTATATAAATAAAAAATAATAAATACAGACATTTACATATCAAAGCTTTTAGAGTTAAAAAGCAGTCCTAAAACATGTCTTTATTTCTATATTTAAATGATCGACATTGCTATATTGAATAGACTCTTTACGAAGCTACCTTAAAAATAATTCTAGAGACTCTACTTTAAAAACAATTACTACATACTATATGACAAGACTTGGCTCAAAAAGATTATTTTGTTGTTATGTCGGTATTAGAATAGGTTTTTTTGTGCTCATGCAAAGATTGTATGTATTATGGAAATTGGGTTTTTTAACATTATAATAAATCAACGTCAGTTATTTTTCGATATTTTGTCACATGATGTTCTGGCACGTCATTTCGTACAACAATAAAAATGAATGATACAGCGACGTTTTACCATTTTATATTTTTACAAGTTTTGCGAAAATATTTTCCAATAATTACTTCTCCATTACCTTTTATATTTATCTTACATATTTGGAGTGATGCCAGGCAATGATAACAAAAATATAATCAAAGAAGTTGTTTTTTATTTTGAATGCTTGCCTTTTTATCAAGAATCGACTATATTTTGATTTTTTTCCTAATAATAACGACAATTTATTATTTATAAAATCGCATTTTATTTTAATTTAAAGCTACAATTTGACTTATATTATCGATTCTGAGATCTAAAAAAAGTTCGATGTCGATCGATTCTTGAATTGACCTAAAAAGAGAAACTCATATTTTATATTAATAGATTTTGGTAGAACACTAACGCGCCAACAACTACATGCTCTGGTCAACTTCTTTGGCTTTGGATGCAGTGCTAACGGGTTCATATACCAGTGCTGACAGTATGATAAATTAATTTTCAATCGGCTTATGGATTATTGTAAGAAGGTAGGGATGACTGTAATCTCAATGTTTTCGCACAAAACGTGGCATAGCGAGAACGATTAGCTTACGGCCTTTTTTATCTAGCCCTGCCAATTCATATATTATTAGTTTCTTTAAAAAAACTGTGTAAAAAGAAGCTTAAAATTTTTGAGAAAGTTTCAAAAGGATTCTACATAAGAATCTTCGACATGTGAAGTGAGCCAAGAAGTAAAATAATAAGAGTTTTGTATTGGTCTTTCAAGTACAATCACTTTATTACTTGATTCTTTGGGGGATTGCATATTTTTATTTAAGTTAGATAACACTGTTGTATTATGTATTTACTTGACTTTTATGATACTGTAATAGGAATAAGAAGATTTTAACGCATCTAAATATTTTTTTCCTTAAATACCACATGGCTCACTTTATCTCTCAGATACTCTTATATGCTCCACGTTAGAAACAGACATGGCTAAATAAATATTTGAAAAGGAATACTGAGTTTCTGTTTAACAATAAAAAAATCTTTTATTATAATCTATCGATATGCATTTTTTAAATGTATGTTTTTCTCAATACGCGGCAGCAGTAAGACAGTTGAAAATAAATGTGGAATTTGCGTATTACAATTTTCTCGCTAAGCACTTTCTGTTGGAATAAACATTGATATTATTTTCATTTTTAAAATAAATGTTTTTCTCAATACGAGGAAAACTGTATTAGTGATGTAATTTCTTATTATATTTTTTTTTATCAACGTTTTTTAATATTAAAACATTACCAAAGAACGGTTTTTTTGTAACGACAGTTCTTTATTTTCATCGAAAGCCACAAACTTATTCAAATTTAATTCAATTGAGACCGTTTGTCGTTATTTTATCGAGCAATAATAATTGATAATTTATTATCAGTTTGCAGCTTTTAATCTTCAATAAAGCAAAAGCAAAAAATAAATAAGCCAAGGGAAGAAAAAAACAATTTCCTGTTTGTGCGTTTAACGCTTAGATTCGAGTAGCACACGCGACTCTCTTTTGTATTCAGGAAAAGCTCTCAAAAATATTTATTTTATTTTATTTTTTTCTGTAAATCATTTTGATTTGTTTATATGCATATAAATTAATAAACACCGTGTTTAAGAGTTATTTCGGAAGATGCTTGTTTTTATATTTTTTAAAAAAAACATAACAAATATCATTAATCGCAATTTTAAAAATCTATTCACAACAAGAAAAGTAAAACCATTTTTGTCGAACCGGGATTTCTCATTAAAACTGAACGTACAAAACTGAACCGAAAATTCTGAATGTTGTCTAAATCCAGAAACATATTTTTTTCATTACAAACTACCATTATAACAGTATGTACCTGTTACTTATTGGATATTAGATTACCATTAATCTTGTATTAGCCCTATTCTTCTATCCCTACTCTCTTGGAAAAAGAGAAGTTGAAAAATTAAGTAACAAACAGAATTCGTAGAATAAACTTCTGTTGAGATACCTTCGATAAGGAAACATATGCCCTACATTGATAGCGGGCAAAAAATTCTCAATAAAGTTTTTTGATAAGAATCAACACACACGATATTCTCTTAAAAATCTTACAATGAAGCATTCGTTTCTAAGTGTTTATTTGTATTATTGAATTTAATAAAATATTTTTTATTCAAAAGAAGATAGATCACTCATAGACTCACTCATATTATTAAATCAAATGGAAAAGATTTTGTCACCTTTACTTATATACATGAATGCTACCGTAAGTCGTATAGATTCAGATAGTTTTAACGATCTGGTCATTTATGTACATATAACGCAGTGTCTGCCAAACTTGTTTTCTTACGGCACAGTGATGAATGGAACTAGTACCGCGGCACGCCAAGATGCCGCAGATTATCTCCGAAACTCTTTTTTTTTTAGCTCACCGAGGAATTTGAAATCCTCGATTCGGTATACTTTTTCCGCAGATTGTCTCCAAAACTCCTATTTTTTTTAGCTCACCAAAAAATTTGAAATCCTCGATTTGGTATACTTTTTCCGTAGATTGTCTCCAAAACTTCTTTTTTTTTTTAGCTCACTGAGGAATTTAAAATCTTCGATTTTGTACCGAATAGGCATTATTTAAAATTGATATTTTTAAGGCTTCTTCCACCACGGCACATTTGGGACTTCTTGCGGCACACAGTTTAGCTGACACTGATGTAACGTAAAAAGACTTTACTTGTACTTTTATTACATGGTATTTTTTTACAATTACTATGGGTAAAGTAATTGTGATGTGACATAGTGAATTTTAACAAGCATGTTGAAATACGTGACTTAATTACAAATTTAATTTAATGCTTTAAAAAGGGTATAAGCTAGGTAACATATATTGTCTGATTTAAATATGATTTTAGTTTTTTTTAGCTTAAGAAAAATATTTAAAAAAGATTATGCTTTCGAATCGTTAAGCCAGTTAAATAACCTTACGTGCCCTTATTGGTTGAAAATACGTATTTAATTTTAAAACAACAGCCAGCCAATATTATTTGATAAAAAAACCTTTTATTTTGTTGTTTATTATAAACGTCTCTAAATGAAATATCTCTTCTTGTTATTATAAAAATTTGCCCACGGTCTATTTGTACTGACTGTTGTTTGTAGAGCTCTTAAGTATAACAGAGATTGAATAATATCAATATTATTTCATATAAAAAATACAGCGGCTCAATTTTATTTGATGAAAACCACATTTTACATTTTATTTATCAGTAGGTATTATAAAAAAAGTAAGTTGAATTGAACTTACAAATACCTGTGAAGTAAGTCGAAAGTCTATTGTACCTTATTGCAAAAATCTTCAAACCCTCAAAGCTCTAAATTTTTTTAAAAAATACTCATTTAAACTAATTCCATTTTTAAATTTGAATCGTTAAAACTATGTACATTCTCACAGATTTTGTCACTAACGATCCGGGATTCGCCTTTCGGCATCTTCAGGCGTTCAAGTGCACGGATAAACTTGAACTGACGCTAAGTAAATGAATTTTTCGTGTTTACATAAAAAAATAAATGTATCATCGAGTTTAAAGCCATTGCTGGCGAAAAAGATAAGCTCATGGGGATGCCCACAGATTTGAGTAGTAAGTAGTTCTTATTTGTTTGTCGGCATCACTTTATTCTTAAAACAACTGTTATTAACCACAAATTTTGACTAACAACACAAAACTTTCTCTGAGCTTATCCTTTTTGCCAGCAATGGCTTTAAACTCAATGATACATTTATTTTTTTATATAAACACGAAACATTCATTTACTAAGCGTCAGTTCAAGTTCATCCGTACACTTGAACGCCTGAAGATGCCGAAAGGCGAAACCCGGGTCGTTAGTGGCAAAATCTTTGAGAATGTACATAGTTTGGACGATTCAAATTCAATTTTGAAATTCCACCAAGCACCTTCAGTCGAAATCTGAAACTACAAATACAGATTAAAAATATAATAACATTGCAATATTTTATTCTCCTATCAATTAAAAATGCTCGTCATAAGTGAAATCGGCGCGGATCAATAAAAGTGTAATCAGTACAAATGAATATTTTATTTTTTGAGTATAGTGCTTTTTCATTAAGAATTATCAGCGAACACCCTTAAAGCTCTATATATCAGGAACTGTCAAGTGTAATCCACTTCCTTTAATAAAATGTTTTGGGTAAAAGTCGACATCTTTTTCAACGCAACGACGATGTTATATTAATCCAGATTATACTACCCAAGACGCGAAATATGTCTTTATGAGTTTAATCAGCTTATATTAACAATAATCCGAATTAATACCCTGTTCGCTCTCGGTATTATGTAAATTAGGATAAAGCGTCCGATTTTGTATCTAAGCCATTCTGTCTGAGAGATATTACGTATGGGGATATTTTGTAATTCAACAGCATGTGGGGGTTATTGCATAAACCCAACAGTGATATGCGGCACCATGATTAACGCTTAAACCTTTGGCCATAACGAGTTTTCGGATTGTTCTCCCAATAACACTACCCCGCATAAATGTACGTGAGCACATTATAGTAAAATGTTTAAAATATTATGACTGACTGGTGATGAATACTTGGACTTGGAACACAATTATTTATTGTTAAACGATATTTGTTGATAAGTCAGTTGCTTATCAAGTATTTTAAAATGAGGTGAAAGAAAACAAATGCAGTTAGCGCAGAAATTAGTTCAGTAAAATTAAAAAAATAACTAATAAAAACACAATATTCCTTTGTACTTTATTCCACTTTATTTAATAGGTCAGGACCGGTTTTGCCCATTGCGAGCATTTGAGTTGATAATGCCCGCAATGAGCGAAACCGGTCCAGACCTATTAAATAAAGTGGAATTAACTACAAAGGAATATTGTGTTTTTATTAATATGATGCCTTTCCACCAAGTATTGACAGTGAACACCCTAAAAGTGATAAAAAAAAAATAACGTCCATGATTTTGGAATGCGTTAATGAAAGTTTTAATACTGCATATTTTGAAACCATTATTCCGTAGTTTTTTAATTTTTATTTAATATGTTAAATATGAGTTTATCATAAAAGAAGACATGCTACAAACAAAAGTATTGTTTTATAAATCTATATTTAAAAAAAAAAACCAGCTGACGCATCTTGTAATGTCTGCAACTTAACAGGTGCAACAAGATGCTTCTACTGTACTGTACTGCACATTAGAGAAAATAAGTTCTTGAATTTGTAATAATTTCGTATTATAAACCAATCTGTTATAATATAATACTGAAATAATAAAAATATATTTCTACCACTAAGATCCGAGTTGAGTCGAACAAAAAAGAACCAACTGCAAAATTGCAGAATGGCTTAATTTTAGATAATTTATAAACATGTTTCAAAGGGCTGGTTCCCTAGCACAGTGTCAACGTCGTTGGCTTTGGTGAATGATGTCACTGGTTCGAATCAAAGTGTGAACAGTAATTTTTCAATCGGTTATCGATTTCTGTTCGAAAGCATGGATATTGGTAATGTCTAAAAACTCCCTCCCATCTTTCCAATCCAAGAACAACAAAGCGTAATGAGAGTGTCAACAAGCAGAAAACTACTTAAATAAAATTATTTTGTAATCACAAATCGAATGATATTTTGCATTTAAAATAAACATTTTTAAGTATTTAGTTGGTGAAAAACCCAAATTAAAAATTCTTATAAGAATCGCGTTAAAAGTCGATCACTAGAAAACTAAAAATTGAAAAATAGATACTGGCGCAAAAAAGGTAGCGCACCCTTGCTCAAGAAAATAAAAAATATAAACCGTATTAAATATTTTCTTTTCAAATTTTTTGACATTTCTTTAATATTTAAAAGTCAGCCTGTTCTATTAATTTTCAAACATATGGCAGACGCAAAAAAACAGTTTCAATGTCTAGCTATTTCATTTTTTACCGCCGACTTTTATGTTAGAAAGAAATTTTAGAAGAAGTACATTTTCAATAAGTATTTGACATTTTTAAGAACTTTTGCGAAGTAAAAGTCTCAATCAAAGAATTATTCTTTGAGATTATCAATCTTTGAAATGATTAAAATGGATATGCCATACTTCAATATCTAGTACAGTTTTGAATTATTTTTTTTAATTCCCACTCCCGATGTGGAGAACAAAGACTTCTTATAGATTTAATCATATCAAATTTTTTCTATTAAATCAATCCATCGCTCTTTTGTCAAGGTGGGACAAAACGATGGAACTAAAATTTGTGGTTTGTTGATCGCTTTCTCTGCAACATATTTTTTTGAATTCGGATAGGAATGAGAGAGTTTTAGACATTCATCCATACATACACATAAAAAAAATAAACGTGTCTGTAGTCAAGTGGTCATCTATTTTGAGCTTTTGTTTACTAGATCACAAGAACACGACTTCGAATCCCAAAATATTGACACATTGTTATTTCGTATCATTGATACAAATGAATATTTTACAATAAAAGTGATTATTAAGTTTTTTTTTTAATTTGAATTGTTTGAATTTTGTACTTTTCCATGAGTTTTGTCGCTAACGACCCGGGTTTCGCCTTTCGGCATCTTCAGGCATTCCAAGTGCACGGATGTACTTGAACTGACGCGTAGTAAACAGTTTGTATCGTTTATATACAAAAATATAAGTAGATCACTATGTTAAAAGGCTATTAAAATGTAAATTAGCGAAAATTTAATGTATACAATGCCTGAAGATGCCGAAAGGCGAAACCCGGGTCGTTAGCGACAAAACTCATGGAAAAGTACAAAATTCAAACAATTCAAATTTGATATTGAAATTCCATCAAGCACCCTCAGTCGAAATTCTTAATTAATTGATTATTAAGTATTTTATCTAAAACAATACTTAAATAAGTACCAAAATCAAATAACAAAAGTTGATTGACCGACTGATCAATTCCGGTAAGAACAACTGTTAAAATGTTTTTTAGGATGTCATGTGCCCATAATGAAATCGGGAATGGTTGAAAAGATGTGTCTACGCTTTTGATCGATATGTGACGCTAGTTTTGGACTTTAAATCAAATATTATCTGGGCACATTAGAAGTAAAGCGAGCCAAATAGTATTTTAGAAAAAAATATGTTAGATGCGTTGTAATATTCTACACCTCCGAAACTATTGTAATTGTGAAGTAACTTCAGTAATCATTGCAATAGTATTATTATCCGTAAAATAAAAATATGCAATACCAAAAGACCATCTAAAGACGTGGTTGCACTTAAAGTACAAGAAAAAAGTGTTACTATTTTACAAGTTGGCTCACTTCACCTCTCGAGGGCTCATCTTAGGTTATCAATACAGTGTTGATAGTGTTAATACTAACTTTGATACTTATTTTATTATGAGAATTCATTTTAAAAATTTCAACAGTAAAGTAATTTTTAATATTACTACTTTTTACATTCCAAAAGACGGTAAAAATATTTGAAATTTTCCTCATTGCATAGTTTCATATTTTACTACTCTATAAAAATATTTGTGTAACAAAAGTATTGACAATAAACTCTGTCACACTGAGAGTAGAAGTAAGAAATCTCAGATCATTAAAAGATTTTATCTTTGTTTTTATAAGTAATGAAGAATGGGAAAATATTTGTTTTCGTGGGTTTGGACCAACAAATAATGAGCTCGATAAAATAGTAAAGATATAAAAAAATCTTGATGAATAAAGCGTTGAACTAAATCATATGAGATTAATTTGAATAGAAAGATAATTAAAAACTCCGATGATATATTAAAATCTAGAATCAAGGTAGCTGATATAATTTAAGATTTCGACTGAAGGTGCTTGGTGGAATTTCAATATTAAATTTGAATCGTTCAAACTATGTACATTCTCACAAATTTTGTCACTAACGACCCGGGTTTCGCCTTTCGGCATCTTCAGGCATTCAAGTGCACGGATGAACTTGAACTGACGCTTAGCAAATAAAAGTTTCGTGCTTATATAAGATACAAATGCATCACTGAGTCCAAAGCCATTGCTGGCGAAAAGGATGAGCTCATGGGAATGCCAACAGATTTGTGTAGTGAGCAGTTTCAAGAATTATATTATCTGTTTGTCGGCAAAGGTTTTATGATTATATGATTTTATGGTTATATAGGGTATAGAAGAGGAGATGTGGGAAAATTTGTTATTTCGTTTAAAATCGGAAGACTTTGCAACTGTGCTTTATTGATTTCTAAAATTTCTTGGAAAAAGAGCTTATAGATTGCAATGCTCTTGTTGTACAAAGTTTTATATCGGCAAAACAGAAAGAACATTGAACATCTGAGTTTTAGAACATATGGCAGCCTTTAGATTGAAAAAAGACACGTCTACTTTTGCTAATCACTTAATTTCGGAAGGACACGTGTTCAATCAGGAACAAGGGATAAAAATGTTACACCCAAATACGGACAGTCATAAGCTCTTTTTCCAAGAAATTTTAGAAATCAATAAAGCACAGTTGCAAAGTCTTCCGATTTTAAAAGAAATAACAAATTTTCCCACATCTCCTCTTCTATACCCTATATAACCATAAAATCATATAATCATAAAACCTTTGCCGACAAACAGATTATATAATTCTTGAAACTGCTCACTACACAAATCTGTTGGCATTCCCATGAGCTCATCCTTTTCGCCAGCAATGGCTTTGGACTCAGTGATGCATTTGTATCTTATATAAGCACGAAACTTTTATTTGCTAAGCGTCAGTTCAAGTTCATCCGTGCACTTGAATGCCTGAAGATGCCGAAAGGCGAAACCCGGGTCGTTAGTGACAAAATTTGTGAGAATGTACATAGTTTGAACGATTCAAATTTAAGGTAGCTGATATTTTATCTGATATTTCAATCATATTCCTTGTGAATGTTAGGCGTGCTTATTACTGTTTTGTCTAAAAAATGGATATAGATCAAAAATTGAAAAATAAATTGCTGGCATCGTTAACATTATTTTTCAACATACGTGAGGTTATATCCAAGGCTGGCTCGTGGCGTGTGCATAGTGTGCGGCGCACTCAGGCGCACGTATTGCACACTAAGATTTTAACACTATCTACACATTTAGTTCTTGTTTTTCAAGACGCAGAAGAGCAAGGGAAACACAGGCGCAGAAATCCTTGAGCCGAGCCTGGTTATATCATTATTCTTAATAAATAAAACAACATAGAAAAGCAGTAAGCTTGGAGAGTTGAGTTTTTTTTCATAGAAGACGAACATAAAAAACCTTTTTAAATTTATATTGGTATATCATTTTGATATTTTTTTAAAACTACATGAATGCTTTGAAAGAAAAAAACATTCTTTTATAATGCTGTGAAATCAATGAGATTTTTATTTTTTACGAATGATTTTGACATTTAGTTTATAAGTTAAAAGATTATGTTTTTAACCGCAAGTAACATTTTGCAATATATTTTTTTCTCAATAATAAAAAAACTTAATTTTTTTTTTTTTTTTGCAGATATGTATAATGATTGTTAAGGTTGGTAGCAGAATTTTTAGTATTAAAAAACCAAAAAAAACTATAAAACCGCATTGAATGAAAGTCTATTGTTGTAAAAAAGATTGCGGTTCGATAATGAACTAGAATTCTCACTTTCTATTTAATACTATCATAATAAAATGGTAGCATAAAAATAGAATTTGCATTACTCATTTAAATTCGTTACATATACATATGTACACTCAACTTGTTTTTACACGGTAGATATGTTTTCAACAAACCGTGTTAAAATTGAACGTAAAAAAGAGCTAAATTGCGGTATAGAAAATCGTGTAAAAAAGGTAATACTGAAGACTCGATAAGTAAATTACATATTACAAATAATTACATGTTTTTTATTTAGAAAAAATAATTCTATTCATCGCTGCTTGACTATATATATTCGGTTTCATCACTATAAATACCTGACACGTCTGATGTATCCAATGAAACCTTTTGTTTGTCGTAATTGTCTCAAATCGGGTCCTATGGCGCAGCGGTTAGCGCTGTTGGCTTCTATGTCGAATCTCACGCGTTCGAGTCCCAACACGAATAGCATTATTTCGATCGATTTCTGTTCGAAAGCATGGGTTTTTGTAATGTCTAAAAATTTCCTCCCACCCTTCCGATCACTTAATAACAGGCGCAGCGAGAGTCATTAGTTAACAACTAGCCCCTGTTCTAGCCTTATCCTTCTATCCCCAATACTCTCTTTGGAATAGAGAGGTTGAACAACTTAGTAACAAACAGTTATCGCAGAAAAACGTATGTTGTGATACCTTCATTAAAAGGCCACATGCTCCACATAAGGAGCGAACATGGATGAAAAAAAAACTGTCTCGTTTTGTTGGATTTCTTGTTATTGGAAAATTTGTCATCCGCTTCTGTTGTATCTGGAAATCGTGTTAGAACAAATAATTCGTGTAAAAATATAGTATTTGTTCTTTTAAGTAAACCGTGTTAATTCGAAATAGTGTGAAATAAGTGTGGAGTCTAATTACAAGAGCATTTTTTTGTAAATGTTTTTGGTTTTTTTCGATGGATTAAGTGGAAAGTTGTATATATTATTCAAATATTCAATTAATACTGATAACTTTATTATTCCACTGAATGTTGCCCAAGCGGTGAAATATAAATAAAAATATTTAATTTGATTGTTTTTACCAAATGCCACTCAATATAAAAAAATATGTCATGTTTTCACTAATTTTTGCGCTGCTGACAAAAACTTTCCCTTCTATTTTCTAAATATTTTATACATAAAGTAAATAATTTATAGCTTTAAAAGCGAGTACTGCTAATTGAAAAAGTACACAGTTTAATGGACTTATGTACATACATTGTACTTCAAACAAATAAAGCAAAAATTTGTTTGTATTTTGTAGCGGATTAACATTTTAAGCATACATCTTCTGAGATAGAAAATTGCGGTGCGCTTGAATTTTCCATAAATTTTGGTCTACTAAACTGCAGTGTCGTACTATTGGAAGAGATATTTTTTTTTCTGTAATGAACTGAAACTGTGAATGTTTAATTACAACGATACCTACTTAAAATTGAATAAGGTAAAAAAAAAATGCTTTGCGCTATTCCTAATTATGGTTTTTTTTTTTAAATATAAGCCGATAAGTTTTATATTATGTAAGCGCCTGTGTTAATCTTGGAAATATTTCGATTGAAGTGTTTTTATATCGAGTGAATTTAATTATATTCTCTCAAGGGAATCTTAAATTATACATTAATAAGGAAGGCATTGACAATTACTTGTAACGCAATCAATATTTTCACTTTTTAACTTTAAAAGTTTCATTTTATTTTATGTATTTTTGTACAACATAATGTTATATATAACTTTATTTCTCCCCTAGCAATTTATAGATTTTTTTATCTTGTATTAATTTGTGTGCATGCCAAAACCTTTTCAACATTTGATTAATGTTCAACCAGTTTTGATGAGTAAATACAATTTTAAATGTTGTGTTAAATGTAATATTTTTTTATCAAATTAATAAAGCTTTGTCCTAGAGCGTTTAAGCATCAAAATTCTTTGAGTCTCCAACATCGCTTATGTTATTCGCTTGGTCTAGTGAGTTAAAGCTTGTTCTCTAGCTCAAATGAGTCTAGGTTCAATTCCCGGAAAGTTCAATGTAAAATTTAGAATTTTTCAATAAACATTTGAGACCCTAAAGATGGGTTTTTGTGATGTTAATTTTCTCGAGTTGATCTCTAATGAATTACACATGAATACATGTCATATTATATATAAACATACACGTGAATATAAAGCCTCTAGTTATAATATTAAAACATAGATGGATTTATCTCGATCCGACACAAATAAGAGTTTAAAATAATAAATAGGCAATATTGCCTGGCTTACGTCAACAATATTTAAATTGCTAACACAAATATAGGTTTTTTTAATTGCAACATTTTATTTCAAACAAAGAAATGATATCAAAATACCTCTTTGTATACTTTATTAATTTTCATATTTTTTTAACACACCAACTTCTGACAGAAAGGTGACGATATAACATATTGTTTTTTTTTAGTTAAATCATCTTTGTTTTACAAACATTAAAAACAGCTTTTAATCTTTGTAACTTTTATACTGTATGCAGTTATTAAAATTACTGTACTGTAATAGCTTTCATGTCTATGCGCACCACTGTAGTATGGTACGGTAATGAATTTTCTTGGTTTTGATGAAGTCATGCCTGAAATTAAATTTAACCGTGAAGTGTTGTTGTTGGTGTGCAATCAGAGTGGTTTTAGCGATTTTAATTAAATTAACCATATAAACATATCATGGTGAGTAAACAATTAAAACCTTTACCGTTTTACTTAAAAGCAATGCAATAAAATGGATTTAAAAGCCATCAAGGCTTGCATTACATCCGTGGATTTCATTAATAATACACTTCCTTCCGATCATGAAAATGAAGAATATGGAGAGTCATTAGTTTACCAATCATTTTCTTGAACCATTCCTTTATATGTATCGTATCCGAAAAAGGAGGTTTGATCAACTTAATACTAAACAGTTAGTAAAAAAGAAAATTTATTGAAATCAGAAGCGGATATTTTTGAATAAAAGCTCGATAAATAAAAGTGTTTTTTGTTCAATATTGTGAACATATTTCTACATAAAAATGAAAATAAAAAAATATTTGAAAACTTAAATAAAATATCATTTAAAATAGGGGTTCTTAAACTTATTGCGGTGACGCGCACGCTTGAGATTTAGGTGAAGAGTGACGGGCGCAGGCCGGATCTTTAAAAAAATACATAGCATTAAAAATTAGTTTATATTTATGTATTAATTTTATTTTTGTTCACTTAACAGCTTTAAATGTGTTACATTAATTATATTATTACTAAATTATTTATTAAAAATCGGAAAATGATGTATTTACAACAGAAAACTAAAAAATAACAAAGCACATTTAGTGCTAAAAATATGTTTTTTTAGATGTTTTAATTTAATAGAAAATTTAAATTAACTTTGATTATTCCACGTATTGTGTAACTAACTGTGACACGTGTTTAAATCAATTCACCCGTGGTCGCAAAAACTCTCATCATTCCATGCAATGATTAATAGATTAGTTAACATCCCTCTCACTAAAGTCAACTTTGAATTAGAGTTAAACATTATTAAACAGATAGCTGTAAATAATGGTTACAACACAGACGTAGTAGTTAACTTACTTAAGCGTAAGCAAGTTAAACAACTCATAGTAAATAATATTTTTTCAGGAGAGAAGAAAGCAAACGATAATATTAAAAACTGGCGTAGAATTATTTACTTAGGAGACATCTCGTCAAAGATAGTTAAATTTTTGCCAGACAATATAGAACCCGCGTTTTATACAGTAAATAATTTAGGTAAAATTTTATTGAATAGTAAAGATCGCGAAGATTCATCGTCACAGAGTGGTATCTATCGACTCTCTTGTGGAGACTGTCAAGCGTCTTATGTTGGACAGACAGGTAGAAACTTTAATATTAGAATTAAAGAACATATAAGATGTCTAAAAAGTAACAATTTTTCTGAGTTTGCCAATCATTTAATAGAAAATAATCATAATTTTAATCAGATTTGTAATTTAGAAATACTCCACCGAGTAAATAAAAAGGGTTTAAAGATGAATAGCTTAGAATTTTTAGAAATTAATAAAACTCTTAACAAAAAAGAAATATTATTAAATAATATTCTTAATAGCACAGGCGGTTCCCCGTTACTCAAATTGTTTCCAATTAATAGAGTAATCACAAACCTAGATGATTGACTGCAGCTCATTAGTTTTAATAGTTTGTAATGTTTAACGTCATTAGTAGTATGATTAAATTTGTTTGCACTGTTTCGATTTTATAATCCCCTCTTTGCTTCCATTAAAAAGGAAAAATCCCATTCTGATTGTTTACAACTCATTAGTAAAATTAGTATCATTATCTGTTTGCTTTATTTCGATTCTACACCCCCCTCCTTGCTCCTCTTAAAAGGAAAAAAAACCCAATCCATTTTGTAATTTTATAATTTTAAAATGTTAGAATCAATCTTGCTTCATTACTTAAGCAAACTTTGCGATAGTAAGTCTGAAGATGCCTCTGAAAGAGGCGAAACACGTGTCACAGTTAGTTACACAATACGTGGAATAATCAAAGTTAATTTAAATTTTCTATTAAAATGAACTTCCACAAAGTTACCGCCGAAACCATCGAAAGTATGTTTTAATTTAATTTGATACTTTGCTGGGGCGCACAAAAACGGCTCCATGGGTGCACACGCGTCCACGGGCACGTAGTTAAGAACTCCTGATGTAGAAAGTTGTATTTTATGTGAAAGTAATTATTGATTACTATTAGTGAAAATTCTAACTGTGTAAAAAAAAAAATCCTCGGCTATTTCCGGCAGACCTTCTAAAAGAATTATAATTTTTTCAAGCACAGGTAGAGATTTGCAATGTATAATAGCGTTAGTAAAACAGTTAATATTTCAATACTGTTTACGGCGAATTTTCCATAAAAGCTCGGCTGTTATATAAACAGAACACTTAAAGTTGTCGGATGACAATTAACTTTGATGGAGACAATAAACGATGAAACGGAGCGCATTTTTAAGTGCTTGATATTTTTAATGGGTTTGACCCATTTGCCAAAAATCGCTTTTAATACTCACTACAAAATGCTGTTAAAAAAACTCGACCTTTTTAAATTCCCATCCAAATGGACTTCACTTTCTAGACAATTAATTTATGTTTTAAATTCTCTCAAAGTGACATTCAAGACGGTTTGTTTAATGTCTCACCAATGTATTTATTTTCAACCATCTCCACCATCTGTATAAAAGTCTCCAATCCCGGGATCCCGACCGATTTTTAGATCTCGTAATCCCGGAATCCCAACCAATTTTGCGATACCTCAATCCCGGGATCGTGTTAGTACTAATCTTTAGAATTCACTATAGCACGTGAACATCCGTAAGAGGAGCTTAAAAAAGCTTATTTGCACTGGTGTCACTGGCATCTGTAACTCTTTGAAAGTATAAAGCTAAAAAAAAGCTTTCACGTTTTTGAATAATTGTACAATTTGTCAATTCGCAAGTTTTTCAAGTCATCGAGCTAATTTTTTTTTGGAATTTCTTAATGTTTCACTTATATGCCAGTGATCAATCCCGGAATCAAAAAAAGGGTTCGATATTGGGTGCCCTAATCTGAATAGTCCATATAGAATCGAAATGGAGCAACTCAGCATGCACCATTTTCTTTTCTTTACCCTTTCTTAATAAGAAATATTGTGTTACAAATTACATAACCTGGATGGTAAATTTGTATAATCTGTAAATATGTATAAAGAGTTCATAACGTTCTACATTTGGGATGACCATACATAATAAATTATGTTGGGAATAAAAAGTACAAAACGGCAAACATAATGTGAGAAGTTGCTCATTCAAGAATTTTGATGAACGCTTGGCTAAAGATACAATCGTGGTTTTTGACACACGAAAACTCGATGTTCAAATGTTGAAAATATTCACTAAAATTTCAATGCTTGTAACCTTTGTTTTCAAATTTAACGGTAAATATGAAATGTTCTCCGTCGTGGTATGTATGCTATTCGACAAGCATAAATGTGAAAGAAATTTCTTTCTTGAATTTTAGCAAACTACATGACGAATAGGAATGTTTTGCTAAATTAATACGTTGAGACTTGACAATTTCGTTACGTGTAAGGAATTAAATTAAAACGTTTTGTTACATAAAATATGAGATAAGAAAATGTAAGATCTAAAAGCAAATGTGAAATAATTCTGACTTATTTGATTTAGCACTATTCAAACCATTTACTGTCATATTTGAATTATAATAATAATAAATAAAATTTCTACAACGCAATAAAAGAAAATTTTTTAAACTAAAATTTTATGAAAAAATCTTTTTCTCAGACATTTATATTTTTTAATGACTTTTTTTCAAGTTTAACACTTGAAAGCTTTATTCTCATTAAGGCTAGTTTTAATATTAGTATAAATATATTCTTAAAAGTAGTAAAATATTTACGAAAAAAAGTTTATTGTTCATAATGTAAAATACAATATAGACTTTTTCAACTGGGCCTAATTTTCATCATCAGGGACATTCATCTTCAAATATCCAAGATGCGCTATACAATGGCTTCAGCGCAGCACTCACGCAACAGGTATAATGCGTTTTTTACTATTTTCATTTATCATTAATTATAATATGATATCTTTTAAAATTGCAATATAAATGAATTTATTGACGATCCTAAACTTAAGTGATCAACTTTCTTGGCTGCTCGTCACACAATTACGGTGGCCACAAGTTCATCCTCAAAATGGCAACAGTTTGAATTAATTTGTCAATCGATTTATAAATTGTGCTCTGTGATTTTAACTTTTTCTCGTAACAATCTTATACTGAAAAAATGGTTTAAAGTGATTTCTAATCAGCTTTTTTGTAACGTTTCCATTTCCGTGCCAGTGGAAAACAACCAGTTCACATAAAAACTACTTATGTTGAGATGATACACATAAAGCAAATATAAAGCTGTATTTTTTCCCACTCTCACTAACTACGCAGCACCGGTGTCGGTGATCTTTGCATGTAGAGTGTACATACTTGGACGGCCTTATAATTTCTCTTACCAATCACGCGATTTATAAGAAATCCAAAAGGCATATACATTTAGCATCAAATAATCAACTACTATTTCCACTTTGAACTTAATTTTAGTGGAGCCAAAAACCTTATAAACCAACATCAAAAATATTCTTTTGGCTATTTCTTTATTTGATAACTAGTGCTTTAATTTCATCTGTATTTTTTTTTGGTAAAATATTGTCATCATTGTGGTTTTTCATCACCATCAATACAACGTAGAATGAGGTCAGAGGCGATCATAATTTTGATTCTGTACTACCATAGCTCCACTGCGAATATCCTACTCACCAATTATTGCGTCTCAAATCACCAATAATATGTGATCTCTTCCTTTAATTTAACTCAACATGAAATAAATAACATTTTTTTTTTCATAAGTAATAAGATCGAAAATATTTCTTTATTCCGTATTAATAAGTTAATGTAATGTTTTTACGTCATTAAAAATAATATTGGGTCTAAGTGGAATAAGTAGTTTCATCTATCTTCCGCTTAAGAGAACATTAAGGTATAATGATGAGATAAAAACAATGTATAAATTAGGGTATCCAATCCCGGAGCCTTTTTCCAATCCCGGGATTTCGGGATTGATCCCCTTTTTTCGGGATCCCGGGACTGGGGTTTCGGGATTGTGATTTTCTTACCGAGAAATTTGAATTCCTCAATTCGTTATACTTTTTCCCAGATTCTCACAGAACCTCGTTTTTTTTTTTTTTTAGCTCACCGATTTACCAATTTCGAGTAAATTATCGGGTTTTCCTCAAAATTTCTCAATCCCGAAATCCCGGGATCGCGGCCATCTCAATCCTGGAATTTCGGGATCAGAAAATTGAACGGGATCCCGGGATTGGATGCCCTAGTATAAATAATCGCTTTAACTTCTTTCCGTTTACAAGGCAGGTAAAGTAATAAATGAAAAAAATATCTTAGACATCCAGCTTTATAAAAACAACTTTATAAATCTATTGAAAAATTAAGTAATGAATATATCTTTGAGATTAATTCAATTTTTTTGTTGTATTTTTAAATAGTGTTTTCATTGTTTAACATAACATCTGTTTTGTCTAAGAATCCTATCGACGTTATAAAGCTGATACAATTTTTTATGGTTTATTAAAAAAACAATGTTTGCTAAAAAACGGAAAAGGTTGAATATATATTTATTTCACCATAAAATCAAAAACCTAAGGTAAAATAAAATTTAAATAGTTAAAATTATGAACATTTACACAAGTTTTGACACTAACGACCTGGGTTTCGCCTTGCGGCATCTTCAGGAAATCAAGTGCATGGATGGACTTGAACTGACGTTTAGTAAATAAATGTATCGTTTTTATATAAGAAATAAATGTATAATTAAGTTAAAAGCTATTGATTGTGACATGGATAAACTTTACTAATGATTTGAATTTAATGCTGGGCAAAAATGGTAAATTTACTTTCCAAATAGTTTTTGTAGGTTTTAAAAAAACTTGTGTAAATGTACATAATATTAATCTAAATTTCACTGCCAGTGAGTTGATTTTATTATTTATAACGGCCACTTTAAAACGAAAAAAAATAGTAACTCAATAGCTTAATTTGAATCGTTCAAATTAAATGTTGAAATTCCACCAAGCACTTTCAGTCAAAATCTTAAATTAAAAAAAGCGATTATAATCCTCAAACCTATCGCAACATATCTAGTGTATAGTAATATCATTTTGCCAGTCACCGACGATATTATTTTTGTTTACAGTGTTTATTTATAACCTGTCACAAAAAAAAGCTTTTATTTCTCATTTATTTTGAGTACACATTTATCATCATCGTTTTTGGCCTTACAGTGCAGAGTAAATCTTGACCAACATAATCAATCTCCCTACTCGACTCGGTCTCCCACGTCCCTACACCATTTATTTACATCAAGCACTCACAAGTTTTGAGACGGCCAATCTATTCAGTAAAATCGCTGTCTTTCAATGCTTCTTCTTCCATCAGAAATGGAAAAGGTGATTTAGATACTACTATTACTTATCGTGCGTACTTAATAAATGTTTGGCTTAAAAGAGGCGTTGAGCTTAAGCTAATCAGTTTTTGTCCGGCTGATATCAGATGTTTTTAAGCTCATGATTATGCCGACATCGCGAGCATAATGCCATTCAGGAAATGTCAAAGCCTTAAGCCACATTTTTCGCTAAAACATATGTAGTTTCTAAGAGTCTTTATAGCACAGCGTCTAAGATTTCAGATCCGTATAGTACAACGGTTCTAATGAAAGTTTTCGGAATGAAAAACATTTTTGTATCGTGATAAACATTTGTATTTGATAGAAGCATTTATTTAAAGTTACAATTATTTTGCTTATGATAACCTTACTGAAAATGTTTTGGACGTTTACCAGCAATTTAATCTATCTAAATTCATCAATCGTTTCTGTGACAGTTATTGAGAAAATATTCAATATATATAGCCATTTTCTATCTCTACTGACTTATATATTATATTAAGAAAAAAAAATCAAGCACCTTTTAAACAAAATAAGTTAACATTTTCCTTTGCAAAAGAAAGGTACAATTAACGTATTTTATGTCGATCGATTCCAGCCGAAACCACATAAAACTGTCAAAGCAAAAATACATTCTTTACTAATTAAAAACGAAGTTTCACCGAGTCTGTGAATTTATCACATTTCTTATTTAACCGAGCAGCTTGATATTATTCTATCATCGACGTTTACGTTCATGTCTAAATATTTTAGAAATCTCTTTTATTTCCATAGTCATATTTGATAACTTTATTTTTTTAATATTGTAGAGAATTTTTCAATACATTGTAATTTGAAATATTTTTTTTTTTTATAACCAACCTATTTTCGACATCGACGTCTTTGGCTTCGGTTACAGATGTCACTGGTTCAAATCCCAGTACGGACAGTTTTTAGAAATTATTTTTTTGATCGATTTATGAATTTATATTCGAAGGCATGGATGTATGTAACGTCTTGAACTACCCCTCCCACCCTACAAATCCTTCAAAAGGGTTGTAGAGAGAGCGATTAGCTAACCATTAGTCATATCCAAAAAAAGCGAGGTTGAGCAACCAACTAGAATTTCTCGTACACACACTCTTGAGATAAAATTCATTTAAAGTCTATATGCGCCACAGCAGGAGCGGACGAAAAAAATAATCTGCAGAACTATAATAAGTATTTCTTTTACATACTGCCCTTAACTGTAAAGAATGAAAAAAATTGAATTCATGTTTTTCTAACAAGAATTTCACTGTAAACTTTACCAGTTTTTAACAAATGAAAATAATGAATAAAGCAAATGAATTTTTTTATTTGTCTTGTACACTTATGTCTATCATGTTGGTCTAATATCGCTTATTTTTTACAGGATGCAAAATTTTTCTTTATTTTTAAAATTAAGGAATGTTTATATTTGAGAGGGTAAATAATTTTTGTTTTACCTATAATTATTGACCGTTTCCCTAACCAACTGCCCAATGCTTTTGATCCTTAGTAAAAATTGGTTACAAAATTCAAATACCCAAATAAAAATGTATATAATTTGAATCCAATAACATAAATTCTTGTGATAAAGTACAAGATACAAGTTAACACTTCTCTCCATCAACCCACACAGCCCCAAAAAGGTGGCTTAGAAAGATCGATTCAATTTAATACATTCTGAGTTTTTCCGACCTAATATGTATAATTCAACTTCTCCAAAAAGCAAAGATGAGTGGCTTTCAATCAGTTCTTATTAAAACAAATTATGTCGAGATAGGTGAACTATATTGACTGTGGAAAGGAAAAAGAACGTAACCCAAAGTTTTTTCAAAACAGCTTTTTTTCGATAACCACAATCACATTATATCAAAAGGATGTAAGTTGTAAATGCCGAATAAGTCTCTAAATTTAGCTCTTATGTTTGAAAAACGATGAGCTTGTGAAGATTGAAATTAAGAAAAAAGACTGAAAAAAAGGTTTTCCCTAGATAATTTCTTCAATTAAAATTAGATTATATCAATAAAACACCGACTTAGAAGTCTCCGTTCACTTCAAGGTTGTGTATATTTTATAATTTGCCTTTGGCCCAAAATCATCAAAACACGTTTTTTGTGCATCCTGTAAAATTTGCTATGTGTGATTATGTCCTTTTTCCTTTCCACAGTCGACATGCTTTACGTTGGGTGTTAATAGTTTAAAATATATTAATTAAACTCTTAAATAGTTTTATTGAGTATTACGTTAACTGATCATCAATATAATATTTTAAATCCTCACCAAGTCGCACAATGTAAACAAAAAGATAGAACAGCATTGAATTTAGTAGAACAGTTCATTTAACAACAAGAGATTAAGTAGATAAAAAATAGAACAAACATTAAATTGATCTAAAATATGATTCTCGGCTAAAACCGTATCGGGAACATTACGGTGAGTTAACTAACAAAAACAATAACATAATACAAATCAAATATTGTACCAGATTACAATGGGAACGGATGGGGATTAATAAATAGGTGTTTACATAAATTCAAAATCCCTAAATGTAGTCTATTTTTACTAACAATAATGCTTGGATTAATTTAAACGTCATTGTATTTACCACGTACAATTCGTTTGTAATGAGAACTCGTTATAATTTTCATTTTACTAATATTATACTTTTCACATAACCGATTTTATAAAACTATTTTTCGTTTAAAGCTACACACCATTAACTATCAATCTTTGTTGGAATAACAATTTATTTATTTCTATATATTTAAATATCCATGTCCGCCTCCAATATGGAGCATATGGCCTCCCAATGCAGGTTTCTCAACAGAGGTTTTCCTACGAGAACTTTTTGTTACTCAGTCGCTCAACCTCACTTTTTTTAAAAAGTGAGTAGTAGGGAAGGAAGGATAAGGCTAGAACAGGACTAGTGGCTGGATAATCGCTATCACTACACCCAGTTATTAAAGGATCAGAAGGATGGGAGGAGAGGAAATAGTGTGAGTTGACATCACAAACACCCAGTCTTCGATCACAACTTTGAATTGAATAATTCTCAAATTCACTGTGATCTGACCGGGAATCGAACCCAGACCTGCGTGGTCGGTAGAGCAAGCTCTAACCAACTGGGCCACAGCAGGCGACATTATTATAGTAATATTTTTTAAAAAATACATATTCTTTTGTACTAATTCTACATTTTTTTTATAAATTGCAATATTATACGAATGTTCACTTTTAAGGTGTTCACTGTCAATACTTGGTGGAATGGCATTATAATAAAAATAATAAAACATTTTTAGTACTTTTTCCACATAAAATTTATTAGATCAGGACCGGTTTCGCTCATGATGAGCATTGTCAACTGATAAGAAAAACAATAAAACAGTGATATTTATACAAAAGTTAAATGATAAAAACAAGGTATGACAAACAATTGGTATTACAACCTAGCAAAAGAATTGAAGTAAAATACAAGGAAAATAAACTATAAATAAAAAGTTGAAGACCACTTAGCAATGAAACTATTATGACAAAAATCAATTAGGTATGAATTATCATTACCAAAGTAAAAACCAACAATTAGTGTATATAATAAATAAATCTTAATGTCTTGTCAACCAAATTGAGTTTGGAAATTTGGTTGACAAGACATTAAGATTTATTTATTATATACACTAATTGTTGGTTTTTACTTTGGTAATGATAATTCATACCTAATTGATTTTTGTCATAATAGTTTCATTGCTAAGTGGTCTTCAACTTTTTATTTATAGTTTATTTTCCTTGTATTTTACTTCAATTCTTTTGCTAGGTTGTAATACCAATTGTTTGTCATACCTTGTTTTTATCACTTAACTTTTGTATAAATATCACTGTTTTATTGTTTTTCTTATCAGTTGACAATGCTCATCATGAGCGAAACCGGTCCTGATCTAATAAATTTTATGTGGAAAAAGTACTAAAAATGTTTTATTATTTTTATTATTATACGAATGGTTTATTTTATACGCTTAATAATGTTAATAATTATTTTGTTATAATAAACCAAATATTTAATATAATTTCAAATAAGTTGTTTTTCCTTAAAAGCACTATTTGATAAAAAATCTCATTCCCATAGCAAGAACGGTCCTGATAATTTTATAAAATTGAATAATTAATATTACACATTTGTACACCACCAATTTGCATATTATATTGTACTGAATTTCTGTTAACGGTATCATAGCCTAAGCCAAATGAACTATCAATAATATTCATTAACGGCTCCTATGGCCAGTACGAACAGCATTTTTTTCAATCGATTTCTGTTGAAAGGAATGGGTGTTTGTGATGTCACTCCCATCCTTTCCGATGCTTTAATCCGATTAGTTAGCAGCTAGTCCTATCGTAGTCTTATCCTTATATCCCTACTACACTCTTTGAAAAAGCGACTGAGTAACACTTTTTGTAGAAAAACTTCTGTTGGTATACCTTCATTAGGATGTCCAGATTGAGAGTGGCAAAATAGAGTTAATCTGACGGACTATTTTTATCAACGATGGCGTGGTAATTATAAATGAATTTTTCTTTCTACCAAAATTTGACAGTTAAAATGTTTTTCTTCACATCTTGGTAATTTTTAACTTTTCCGGTTCTAAGCTCAAGAAATGTGACCCCAATACCAACATTTTCTTAAATATCTATTTTAATATGGGTGATACAATGTTTATAATTAAGGTATTCTTATATCATAGTTTTTTGGACATTTTGTAGTTTATATAAGTATGCGATAACGCGATTACGCTATCAGGCGATAAGCACCCGCGATAACTATCGTTCGTAAGATAGCTGAGAACACTCGTCAGTTGTCAATTCATATGTGTGCTAGGATGACGTCTTTTTTACGCGCAACTTAAAATATGATTATTTATTAAAAAACCATGGATTTTTATAAAAAAAAAATGTATGAGGAATGATGCAGAGAGATATTTTAAAGCCCTTAAACTATTTTTTTTTTTGAAATTCATAAGAATAAGGCCAATAATAAGGGAAACCACTGGGGTCAAAAAAAAGCCCCATCAGCAGAGACGTATTTTTCTAGTCTCCGAGCCGCGAGAGTTAATCCAGCAAAAGCCGATGTCTTTTTCAGTCGTAGAAAAATGTCACGCAAGCAATGAATGATAAGAGTTTCCTTCCGAGCTGTTGACGTCTGTGACGTTTTCCATAAGAATTGTAAATTCTACGCCATAAAGCGGGTAAGTAATGCAGCATTCTTTGCTTGATGTAGATGCTCCACTATAATTCACAGGATTTCATCAAAGCAGTTATATTGTGAAAGGTAATGTCTGAGCTTAAATTCTCATATGAGAAGATATCCACTGAAGGTTATACGTGCACAACCCAGACTCGTTTCTTAGTTGGTATATTATTGTTTGCTTAGTGAAACGTGACAGGACTGCAGTTGTTAAACATTTGCAATAATAACGATGGAGTCTGTCCATCTTTCAAGTTGTTATATCCTTTTCGTACATGTATTATAATAAAAAACTTTCTTATTAAAAAATATATCAGGAATTGAATAAGAAAACAACAAATAAGAAAAAAATCATACATGTTCGTACTTAATTATGCACATTAACTTATCTAAAACATTAACTATTTTGAACGTAGTTTATTTAGGTACAAAAAAATGTTAATTACTAGCCGGTTCCCGGCAAGTGTTGTATTGCCACTCAAAGAAAGAAAATTGTTGTGTTTTAATTGCGTTTATTGTAGTGCATGTTTTCTTTTTATGTCTATTTGACGTTTGTTGACGATTGTCTATGGTGCGACACACGCGCCACTTACTGTAAGTTAATTGTACTATAACCTTCACGCAAGTGCAAGTATACGTTGTCAAAATGAAAATGTCAATTACATACAAACTTTGATTTTTATATGTAAGACCTACCGTAAGCTAATTTTAATATGCCTATAACCTTTCCGGAAGTGCAGGCAAAAAGTTTGTCAAAGTTTTATTGCAGTCGGATGAGCGGTGTGACAACGCGTAAAATACGAACAAACAAAAATTCAATTTTATGTATTGTATAATGCTTGCACAACCGTTAGTTAAAGTTTCAAAGTAAATGCATGTGTCAGTGAAACAAGGATAGTACCACTTACCAAATTTGACAGTTTAATGAAATCTAAATGAATGATATTTAAAATTTTAAATAACTGTAGTTAAGTGTATATAACCATAACAATCATAAAATAATAATTACGCAGTACAAAAATACAAATTAACAACACAACGCAGAATAACCACGTTTGACAGTACTATTTTTAATTGAAAGAGTAAGGTTGTGAATAAAGACTTTCTTAGTTATGAAAGTCTTCCCCAAGAACCACGAGATGTCACACTCTTAACATTTTTTTTAAGTGCTGCAAGGTTTCATACAAACTTTGTATATAAGTTAGCAGCTCTTACTGAATTTGCTTATAGCGTGACTTTAGTGTCCTTCAGGTTATAAGCGAGCGCATATAACTTCTTCTAGAAAGTTTTTTTTCAACTTTTCCAGTTCTAAGCACAAGAAATGCGACCCCAATACCCACATTTTCTTCAATATCTATTTTAATATGGGTGATACAATGTTTATAATTAATTTATTCTTATATCATAGTTTTTTGGACCTTTTGTAGTTTATATAAATACGCGATAACGCGATAAAGCGATAAGCGCCCGCAATAACGATTGTTCGTAAGATAGCTGGGCTAAATTCGTCAGTTGTAATTTCATATGTGTGCTGGGATGACGTCTTTTTTACGCGCAACGTAAAATATGATTATTTATTAAAAAACCACGGATTTTTATAAAAAAAAATGCATGAGAAATGATGCAGAGAGATATTTTAAAGCTCTTAGACTATTTTTTTTTTGAAATTCATAATAATAAGGCCAATAATGAGGAAACCACTGGGGTCCCTAAACGATCCCCATCGGTAGAGAAGTATTTTTCTAGTCTCCGAGCCGTGAGAGTTAAATAAGCGTATTTTTTTTTGATTATTCTTAAAGCACCGATGTGCTTATTGTACGGCGAGTGTCCATTTACGGTATGTTAGAAATTGTAAATTGGTAAATAAAAATAGTACTAATCTCCACACAACTTCTATACCGGATAGTTTCTATATTAATGTTAGCAATAACGAGATGGAAACTTATATACGATACATGCAAAGAACATATGTAATAGTTGAATAAATGCAATGCTAAGTTGAAATGATTTGCAAACTGTTATTAGGGCTTATACAAAAACCGACTTTTGAAAAAACCGGTTATCGAATGTCAATATTTTCCAAAAACCGGATTTATCCGGTTTTAAAAATATGGATAATTCAATTAAAATAAAGAGAAAAAGATATATTTTTTAAATGTTGTTTATTTATATACATAATACACAACAAGAAATTATTTGGTGTTACTCATCAGAAAATATGATTTAAGAAAACACAAGCCCTCTGTGGTCTAGTTGGTTAGAGCTTGCTTTACCGACCAGGTGGGTCTGGAAAACATAAGCCCTCTGTGGTCTAGTTGGTTAGAGATTGCTTTACCGACCAGGTGGGTCTGGGTTCGATTCCCGGTAAGGTCAATGTCAAATTTAGATTTTTTTCAATTTTAATTTGAGATCTAAGACATGGGTGTTTGTGAAGTCAATTCTCCTTGAGTTTATCTCATGTGACTTTCAAAAATTCTCATCGAGTATATCTCGTATGATCTATCAACTTAAAAATATTTGACGCATTGGCGTAAGCTGTAATGTCAAATATTTTTTTTAAATAAAAGAAAATTAATTAATTAAAGCGTCCACTGATCGCTTTGTAACAAAATTTCCTGAAATCAAAAATATTCTTTCGCTGGGTAAATGATGTGGGGCATATGGTATTTAAGCCATCAAATAAAAGATCCAAAAGTCTTTTTGTTTATAGACTCGTTTATGAAAAAATTCGGCGCAACCGGTGACGAAGTTGAACAATCGGTTTTCGAATGACAAAAATTTTGCCAAAAACCGGCTCTTAAAACCGGTTTTTTTAAACCAACAAGCCCTAGTTTGCATGCATTAAAAATATATGCTTTATGCACTCGTAACAGCGGCAAGGATATTACACAGAAATTTATTCGTTTAGTATTCATGAGTAAATCCACAGTGTGCTCCGAAAATAATAATCTATGCGCTTATTAGATAGTATTTAATTTTATGGGTATTAACGAATTTCCACGAGAGTTCTAGAGGAACGCGTGGTCCTTATAAATAATACCCTCGTTTGAATGTAGGATTAAGTTAATTTAACAAAGACTTAATTGTGACTAAGCCACACAACTCTTAAGTGGTTCTCTTACACTGTAAATTTAAGCCACAGCGTGGTATACGTGATGTATTTTTAAGATTAATGCCATCTATGAAATAACAAGCCATACATCATTAAGAATACAAAAGAAGAATTACATTTTTTTTTTATTATTTAACATAAAAGTCTATAGCTTTATTTACAAAAAGTCAAAAGTAAATAATCATTATAAACAGTAGTGTTTACAATATTCTATCAATTAAACTATTTTTTTTAATACTAAATGTATATATTTTTTTTGTAGTGTAATGCAGTGCTTCCCAAATTGGGGGCCGCCGCAGAACATGTTTTGTATTGAGGAGGGCCACGGATTTTTTTTTCAGATTTAGGGGGCCGTGGAATGAAAAAAGTTGGGAAGCAGTGGTATAATGTACTGTCTTCATTATATTATGTATGGGTTCCAAGGTAAAACCGAACATAAAAAAAACGGATAAGAAAAAACCGTAAACGAATAAAACGTCAGCTTTCAGAACGCAACAAATAATTATTTCTGTTTCAGATGTCGAGTTTCTGACGATTTTTATTATTGACGTTATTTAAAATGAAAAATATAATATTTACGATTTTTTCATGTTGAAAAACTAACAAAAAGATAAAAAAATATTTTTATTGTGCATATTTTTTTCTACATATGTACGGTTTTTTTTCCTTGACCGGTTTTGTCAATGTACGGTTTTATTTACTCACGGATTTTTTCTTGTCTGGTTTTGTCCGTGTACGGTTTTTTCTGTCAACTTTTTCCGGTCCGGTTTCGTCTGTGTACGGTTTTTTCCTGTCTACTTAAGGTGCATGGCGCATAGGCGTCAGCAAATGAAATACCTAACATTATTCTTTCAATCAAAACTTGAACAATTTAATACACTAAACTTACTACTGGCGATTAACTTTTATTACCCAACATGCTTTCATTTACTTTTGATCGTGTAAAAAAAATTTTGGCAGCTTGTTTTGGGTAATAATGAATTGAACATTTATTTAATTTTGTAAATTAAAGAAGCCGTGGAAAAAATAAATAATAATAAATTTAATTCTCCTTACTACTAAATTTGAAAAAAAATATTTACAAACGAATAATAATAAAACCTTCGGATTATTTTTGAACATATATCAGTATCTAGAATAATATTTTTATAATATAATTAGGTATTAAAATTACATTGATTCATGTTTTGGTTTATTGTAAAGCAAACCGTCACTGATATTCAATAATTTATCAAACAATCTGAAGACATCCTGCGTTCCTATGTTTAGTTTGTTCAATCATTAAAAGTCCGGCCGCTTTATTTTCAATTACTACATGGCGCAAACCCATGCGATCTGCTATCCCAGACACCACACAACATGCTTCTCTTCTTAAGGATGATCGGATTACCTTAGAACAGTGTAATGGAAGAACTCAAGAGCGCTGTTGGCAAAAAGAGCTGGTGATTTATTTTTTTGTTTTCTTCATGTTTCTTTAAAATTGCGTATTTAAGAAGTGAAATGAGTCAATTGGAAAATGGTGAATCTTTTCTTTTGGACTTTTAAGTACGATCACGTTTTTACTGACTGTATTTGTGGATTACATATTTTTATTTTAGAAAGAAAACACTATTATAGTGTGTATTTACTAAGTTCACATCACTTTTACGATATTTAAAGGCATGTAGAATATTATAATGAATCTAGTTTCTTTATTTATAAAATACTATTTTGCTCATTTTGCCGGGTCCTATGTCGCAGCGGTTAGCGTTGTGGGCTTCGGTGCCAGACTTCACGGGTTCAAGTCTCAGTAGGAACAGCATTTTTCAATCACATGGGTGTTTCGGATGATATATCTCCATAAGGAGGCTATATTCTCCACATTGGGAGCGGACATGGATAAAAAAAATGCTCATTTACACTTCTCAGAGGTTTAATTAGCAGTTTTTTTGCTGCTAATTTTGTACATGTATATATATCTAAAAATAAACCTTATACACATTTTTTAGACATGTTTATTAATTTCATACTTTGTAATAATCAAATAAGTGTATTAATTGATTTGGCATTTACTTGGTAGAACTCCATTTATAACAGATTAAAATAACAAAGTATTTTAGCTCTACAGTTTTTAATAATTTTATTCGTTAATAGCTATTTCGGCTTGCGCCATCGTCAGAAGTTCTGAAGTAGTTCTGACGATGGCGCAAGCCGAAATAGCTATCAACGAATAAAATTATTAAAAACTGTAGAGCTAAAATACTTTGTTATTTTAACCTGTTATCAAATAAGTGATTAAAAGTAATTAAATCACATCTGTTCTCTATTCAAATACATCTATCCAATAGTGTAACGAACAGTAACGGCTTAATCATGGCAATCAAATTCAAATACTTAAATTATTTTCTCTTATTTATCTCGGGAGAAATCTTTAACGATGGCTAATAATTTATTTACAGCTTGTTAATGGTGAGCTACGCCTTCATTCAATTATCCACAACCTTGGAATAAACTGGCTTAAAAAACATTTATCCAAGATAAAATAATTGTTTTGTGATAATAATTGTATAAAATGGTTGCAAATTAGAAAACGATTTTCCCATTCAATCAATAACGGGAAAAAATCATAATTTTTCTATTTATATTGGTGTACATTTAATTGCCTTTAGTTTTCCATTTGATTGGTGTTCTTTCATTTCAAGCTGAATACATATTTTTTTTGATATTCAAATCTAATTTAATGAATCATTTTTTATATAAAATAATATTTAATACCCGGCAAAATGGTAAAGCACGAGCAATCATAGTTTTCTTTCGCTAAGGCGAATTGAAAAAAATGATTTTGTTCTACTTTCTGTTCTTCTTCATATTTTTTTTATATGTTATGTGTGACGCTTATATTTAAGTGTTCATCATAGAATACAAATCTCATTGCAAGAGATAGAACGGAAAAAATATTTCGTTTGTAAACAATCATTTCGTTCAGAAACTACTGTATAATATAGTAATATTGCCCAAACAGGCTTTAACATATTCGCATCGGGGCATTTTTGCAAAATTTTGCAAAAAAATAGGTACTTTCAAAAAAGGGGTATAACTTAAAAAATATTCGACATTTAAAAAACACTTTGTTGCATAATACTTAGCTTATTATGCTTACTTACATGTTTTAGCCTGCTTTTATTAGCGATACTCAACTTTTGTATTTTTTAATAAAGAAAATCGGATATTTGACATAAAATTATATATTTCATCGAAAACGTAATAAAAACAAGCCAAATATACATTTGCTCCTGTTTATTTTATTTCAAAACAAAATTGAGGAGCAAACATTCAAAAAGTGTTTTGTCACAAATTTTGAAAAATGGCGTTTTATATTAATTCTGATAGCCCATAATAAAACTTATGAATGGAAATCAAAATTAGTGTTCAAAAAGTTTTTTTTTCATATTAAAATGAAATCATAAGGTTGACACATTCATACAAATCGTCACTTTTGCAACACTTAAATCATCATTTTCCAAGCATTGTATTTGTGTGACAAAACACTTTTTGAATGTTTGCTCCTCAATTATAAAACATAAAAGTTTCTTTTAAACCTACAAATGCTTATATTTTGGTGGCCTATTTTTTAAGTTATATTTTAACTGTCTGCTAATTTTTCATCGCCGAAATCACCGAACAAAAACAATATTATTTGTGAATATATTTCAATATTTTATTTTTTAAATAATGCATCAAACATTTGTTACGCCAGTTCTGTAGAGAATTTAAAACATTTGTCGTATTGAATGTATATATTTCAACGCGTCAGTCAGACCGGCGAAAAGACTCGTATAGTAGTCATTGCATAATAAATCTGGGGTGCATTTTTATATTGTTAGCATTCGTGAAGCGTTTTTGAAATTAAAACGTTGTTTATTTTATCTAACTTCGTATTTTATTCATCATTCATCTGAACGGCGAATTCTAGTTAAGAGCCTTAGATTTGCACATGTTAAATGAAAATTACAAGACATTATTCTATTTAGTTCTTTAGTTTAATAGAGAAGTATATAAATAAAATAAAATAGCGATTGTCGGCCGCTGCGTCTAGTTGAATAGAGCTTGTTTTACCGATCAAGTAGGGCTGGGCTAGATTCCCGGTAAGATCAATGCCTTATTTAGATTATTTTTAATTTCAATTTTAAACCTAAGACATGAGTGTTTGTGATGTCAATTATTTTCTTCAAGTATATCTCGAGTGACTTAAAAAATATTTTCATCTCGTGTGATGTTTCTACTTTAAATTTAAGGCGCATTGGTATTAGCTATAATTCCAAAAAACGGAGCTCTCTATATTTTCATCATTCTATTACTCATGCCGCCTGTGTGGTCGAGTGGTCAACGTTGTTGGCTTCGGCTGCGGAGGGCCCGGGTTCAAATCCCGGTACGGACAGTTTTTATAAATTGATTTTTCAATCGATTTATGAATTTCTGTTCAAAGGCATGAGTGTATGTGATGTCTTGAATTCCCCCCTTTCACTCATCCTATCCTATGAACGGGCCGTATCGAGAGCGACTAGCTTACCATTAATCCTGTCCTAGCCCTATCCTTCTGTCCCTACTCTCTTTGGAAAAAGAGAGGTTGAGCAACTGAGTAACAAACAGTTCTCGTAGAAACACCTCTGTTGAGATAAACTCCATTAGGAGTCCATATGCTCCTCATTGGGAGCGGACATGGTTTAAAAATTACTCATATTCTATGATAGAAAACCGGAGATATTTAAAACATACAATTACCTTTACTACCATGTGAATCTGGAATGGTTCATGTCTTCCAACATAAGCTTTATATACTTCTCTCTTTCTACCGTGGTAGTTGGTCTTCATTTATTACGTTAATTCAACAAAATATTGATCGTTCTTTTCGGACCTTATAGAAACAGTATTATTCTCTTCTCGGCTAGTTCGTTGTTGCACTATAAAGTGCACGTTGTCTTAAAATATCAACTAATTCAACTGTCGTCGTAATCAAGTATGACATAGTTTTATTTTCTCCTTGTGATGCTGGCAAAGACAAATATAACGGACGTTTTTTTATCAAAATGATATAAAATACAATTAGATTACTGCCAATCTTCTTTGAATGCTCACTTTTTAAAACCTTGATAAATGGTCCATAACATGCTTAAAAGCAATGGCGTCACATCATATTTTCATGATTTCAATCTATTCTCTTTGAAAAAAACTTCGTAAAGATACAGTTATGTATAATATAAAGCATAGTTGGACTTTTTCGAAAAAATTCCGACATTTGTTAGATAATTGGTGGAAATTTTTAAAGAAGTATTTTACGCAAAAATGTAATATTTTTGCCAACAAAAGAATTCGCGGCTTAAAAATCCAAGTGTATCGGTTAGAAAAAATGTGTTTTGTAAAAAAAAACAACTATTTCCAGGGAAGTTACAAAGGCTTCGGTAACTTTGTAATCGATTTTTTAGGGTTGTAGTCTGCAAGAAAGCCTTAGAGTTGATATTTATTTTGAGGATTTCCCTTTTATCTAGATTGCAAAATCTGAGATAAAATGGTTATACTCAAAAGCTCCGTTCACTTTAAACTTTAACCATTTGAATAATTTTTTTCAAGACACTTTACATCATTATTAAGTATTCAAAAACAAAACATAATATAATATCTTTACATAATAAACATACTTAAAGGAATATTTAAAATTGTTTGTTTATTTTATCTAGACTTAATTTTGTAGGAATATTATTGGAGATACGTCTAACAAAAAGCTTTTATGGATAATATTACTAAATTAATGATTCTATACTAATGTTATATTAAGTAGCAACTAACATGTTATTCAATAAAATAAAATATATAGTTATACATCGATAGTTTTTAAATAAACTGAGTTAGAAAGACCAATCTTTGTTGATTTACTTAAGTAAACTTAGATGTGATTTAAATATTCAATGCCATATTTTATAATTAAGAAAATTTTAGGAAAATTGTCATCATATACAATAGTTTACTTATGAATATTTCATTTGGATATTGCATTTTTACGCACTAGAAAAAAAACTATACTTTAAATCAGCAGTGCAAAAGTTTAAATTATTTTATTTTATTTCTACTTACCTGCAGGTTTGAATCAAATACTGTAAAATAATTTAAATAAAAACATTGCGTGCTCTGCTTCTAAGAAAACATTTACATCTAATAATAAAACGGTCGTAATTTTACGACAAAAATTTCATTACTTTTTTTCTTACGTAAAGAAATTTTTATTGGTCTAATAAACAAAGAACTGGCAGGTAAATAAACAATGTCTTATCAAATAAATGATAAAATGGCGGCACCTTTTTGTAAGCATTGTAAATTAAAAGAACTTGAGTTATGCAATCATTGTTTTTTTTTACTTCACGGATCGTTACAAAGACAAAGAATTTAATTCTGATTAATTCGCTGATAGAAAAAACCTTCGTGATTATAGCAATGTTATTAGTTCAGATGAACTTATTTTACTATCTATCATGATAACTTTACTCATATATAAATAAATAACTGTATTATTTCGTAAAGTAACGTTTTAAAAAATAACTGTGTTAAAATTTAATAAATAAGTAAAACATACGTGAAATTTAAAAATCGGGGCAGTCAGCGCTTTCTGATGAATAATTTCCTCTTGGTGCGGATTAGAAAATAAAGAGGAACAGAAGCCTTTACATAAATTAATGTGATCAACCTCAATTAGAAATATTTATTTCATTATACAAATACAAAAAATAAGATACGTATTTTATTGAGACATAAAAGTTTGGAATAATGGACGATAGAGTACAAATGCAACAAAGTTTATATTATGCATAAAAAAAAAAACAACTATAATTGATTCATTTATAAAATATATAATTTTAGCTGAAGGTGAAATGTCAATACCAAATTTGAACCGTTAAACTATAGCAAATTTCCATACGTTTTGTCGCTTACAACCCAAGTTTAACACAAGTCATTCGCGCCTGTATTCGTAAATTTCAATGCACGAAAATACCGCAATCAAACCTCAGGCTAAAGTGACGAAATGTTTAGAAATGTGAAAAAAAATGAATGAATAAAAATATTTTTTTTTTTTTTTTAACCATGTCCGCTCCCAATGTGGAGCATATGGACTCCTAATGGAGTTTATCTCAACAGAAGTGTTTTCTACGAGAACTGTTTGTTACTCAGTTGCTCAACCTCTCTTTTTACAAAGAGGGTAGGGATAGAAGGATAGGGCTAGGACAGGATTAGTGGTAAGCTAATCGCTCTCGATACGCCCCGTTCATAGGATAGGATGGGTGAGAGGGGGGAATTCAAGACATCACATATATCCATGCCTTTGAACAGAAATTCATAAATTGATTGAAAAATCAATTTATAAAACTGTCCGTACCGGGATTTGAACCCGGGCCCTCTGTAGCCGAAGCCAACACCGTTGACCACTCGACCACACAGGTATAATTAATTCGATATTATATTATATACATGAAAAACAATACATTAAAAAATGTTTGAACAATTTCTTAGTTGATTAAATTGAAATCCTTAAAACAACTATCCATGTAACAAAATATTACAATTTATAACTTTGAATACGATTTGATTAAGGGTATTAATAACTTTCTCTACATCCTGCCAAGTTACACACTATTTCATACAAACCTTTCACTTTATTTGAACAGGTACTCTAACCCTGGATTCAGCTTTAAACGACTTTCAAAATACACTCCCTTTTGATCAAATTGAAAGACCAGCCTTAGTTTTAGTAAATTTACCTAACCTCATTAGTGTTAATGAAGTGATTTTACTTTCTTGTGGTTTGCTTATGTTAAAAGACTTCTACACTGAAAACCACACAGCATAACAACTTTATTCCACAAAAAAATATTGTATAGTGTGTCAAAATATACGTTTTCTATTTTCTCTCAATAATTCAATGTCGATTTGAATTGTTATATTTTCAAGCAGAATCTAATTAGGTACAAGAATTATCATCGTTGGTGATAATAAAGAATTTCTCAAAATACGTTCGAGAGTATTTCTGCTACGCATATTTTAAATCTGAATCTCGATATAAAGCGTGTTTTATCCATAAAAAAATACATATTTTATATTAATGGTTCAATTTTTACATACCTTAATTGTGTAATATTACTTAGAGACAAAATACATGTGTTTTTATCAAATAGCTTTTAAATAAACTCCAAAAAACGCAATTCAATAAACAATCCAAAGCTGCTATCACGGCACAATACAACAAATATAAATAAATATTGTTTTCTTACATGATAATTTTACAAAATATAATTGAGTTAATTATTACATAAATGTTGAAATAATTATACGTACAATGAATTTATATTTTTTACAAATCATTTTACGTCGTGGAATGAGAAATATTATTTAAAAAATTATTTACAGAGACAAAGCATGATATTCTTTTTAACTTACGATTTTTATTGAATTTTCGTGGCAAAGTTTCGAATACTAAATCAATTTTAAAAAAATTGCCGTATAAAATTCAATTCCATCTCTTTTTGATTCTCTTCTGATTTTTTTTTATCAAATATAACTACAAAACTTCTATTATATGTTAATGATATAACGATATTTATTTCAATATTACGAAAATATTACACATTTTTTAATTAATCAAATTATTCAGAGTAAAAAAAACAAATTATGATTAAAAATTAATCTAAAAAAACGCATTCCGATAAAGGTTTATATTTAATTTAAAATTAACGTAGAAGTAAAATGAATCTAGATTTCCAAGAGTATGATGTTGTTTTAAATTTTCAATGGTGAAATATTTATTTTTGATAAACACAAAACAAACATTCTATTTTTAGTGAAAAAATAAATTTACTATTTGTGTCGAATTTCCCTTCCAAATTTCAAACCCCAAGAATATAAGCCTCCTACATATTTTCGAATTATTTTTAGTCAGATTATTTTTACGAAATTTATCGATTTATGTCAAGATTTTGCAAACTTGCTTCATCCCAAGTGCTGAAATAGCTCGTTTTTGTAATAAATTTTTCATTGATAGATAAATTTACTTATGGATTGCAAGATGAATTTAACTGTTTACTCCTTCATTGCTTAAATCAATTCAATGTAATATTTTTTGAAAATGGTAAAAATAAAACAAGGGATTAAGAAGTAAAAGGCAATTGTTTGCATTATTTTTTTTATGTAAATAGGTGAATAAAACAACCCAATTTGATTCGTAAAAAATATACTTTAATGAAAATGTAATAAGAATTCAAAAAAAGTTATGATAGATGAATTATCTCAAAAGAATATTAAAAAAATACCTTTCCATAAAAAATGTCAGCTCAAAAATTCACGATTTTATCAGAATATGAAGTATCTGGGGATGGTATCCAAAAACTCGACGCCAGGCACGTTTCTTATCACACCGTTACATTGTCTGCTCATAATTCATTGACTGTAAGATGAAATTATTGATATTCGGTTTGGTATATAATTTATCTACATTTCTTAAAAAATTCGTAAGTATTAAAATCTTAAGCGCAGTCTTACTGTTTGGGCGTGGAAAATTTTCTGTGAGGTCAACTGAAAAAATAATAATTGTAATGTATACATAATCTTTTTTCTCGATAGTATTTTGTCAAGTGAACAGTTTTACCGACAAAGTTTTTTATTACTACTGGTCCAATTTCAATAATTATCTTGCCTTTTGGTGTATACTGATTTTTAAGTGAATATGTGCATTGTTATAATTTTATAAATGATATAGATTAAGCCTGCAAAAGAACTTTTGAAGTACATGTTCTTTTATTAATGTTATATGTAAACTGTCATATAAAAATACTTAAATGATTTTACCTAGTAAGAGTAGGTTGTTGAATTTAACTAAAAATTCAATGGTTCCAAAGTATATAAAATTCAATGCAGTACTGTATAATCTGAAATTAATTCCGAACGAGTAGAGCTGTTTGCTGCGGTCCGTCCTTACACGGGCCTAATAAGCCGAGCTAATCTGATCGTGAACAAAACCAACATTAAGGCATTTGATAAATTTGCAACATAATAATATGGAGTTGGATATTTTTGATTCCTCTTTAAATTCAACGCAGAGTAGATTAAACTTTATCGCCATGGCAGATTTTCAATATACGGATACACAGGATACTTAATATTATTTCAGCTATATTTTTCTATATTTTTAAGCACAGTAGTGAATGGTGAAAAGATAGGTCCCGCTTTATCAAGTTTGGGTGAAGCTCCGTAGCAGGCAAAGACTATGATGAGTTAATTTCTAAAATCATTTATTTTCTTGATCGGTATTAGGTTATGAAAAGTAACCTTGAAACAGTAGCTAAATAACGGATGAATAAAAGAAAATCGACAATCAACCTTTTTATAATATTTATAAAAAATATAATTATTTGTGCAAAAATTTTAAATCATGCCATTATAAACAAAAAAATTGAAATATGAAAAAGGTATTTGTTTCGAAAAAGTTAAACCTGTGTTTTTTTCTACGTTGTTTTAGAATAAAATTCGATGTGATAAATATTACATCTTTAAATAGCCACGTAGATTTATATAAATAATATAGAAGTATATTTTATATGGATTCAGAATTTATACAGAGTTGTATAAGATTTAAACTTAGAGATTATATTTTACACAATGGAATATCTGTGCTTAAATATTATATATGTATTAAACCACTGTTAATAACTTTGGCACGTTCAAAAGCTTTCAAAGTATTGAAAACGGAATCAAAAGATCTTTATGAATGATAATATAAAATCTATTTATAGTACCTATACAAAGGATAAACTAAAAAATGAAACTTATTTGTAGAGATATAGCTTAATATTATTTTATTTATGACTCTAAAAAATCAGGTGTGAGAGTTTGTTTCTTTGAACAAGTAAAAGAGAAGTCTTAAGAAAGATTTAATTCTGACTAAATTGCTTCAGGCCATTTGATGTCAGATTGACGGTAAAAAAATATAGAAAGCAGACGATTGCTTTGTTTAATAGAGCCACTGACTGCTTATAAAGTAATATTAATGTAATAAAATAAAAAATATCGTTAACGGTTATTAGAGCTTTCAATTCCACTTTGGTTTATTTACAAAACATTGTGATTTTTTAAGCGTCGGTTTTCATAAATTAGGAAATATATCAAAATTTATAAAAACGTTTTAGTTTTTATGGTTTTTATAAAGCGTTGTTAATGATTTTTATTATCATATTTCATACATTAAACGACTGCTGGCTTAGCTTGCGCAATTAAAAGCGACGTCTACATAGCAACTGATATTGATTTGAAGCCGTACCGAACGAGATAAATTCTAACATGAATTTAATTAAACTTAATCAAATACACAAAATATGGTTGGTTTATTTCACATGAAAACTTTTTGCTCAAATGTACGTTGTTAGTCTTAATGTAACGACCAATTAAAAGTCTATTTATACCATCACACTTCACATAAACAAGTGAAAATATATAGTTATACATTCCTGATTGTTATATATTATATTAAATATACAAGTGAGTTTTTTTGAACACTTGTTATGAAACCAAAAAAAATAGTAAAGATAAACGGATTATTAACATACGATGAATAACTTGAAATGGCTTAGAAAAATTTTGAAGTATACACTAGAAAAATAACAAACGAATCGCCAAGCAACGCGTTACTAGGGCGATAAATAAAAATATTTTTTTCGGAGTAGCGCGTCTTAGAGAAACCAGCTGTAAGCCCGTTGACCTCAACGGGGAGGGGATTTTTGTTGCATTTTTAAGTACTAAGTATTAAGGTAGTAAGTTTTTAAGTAAGCATTTACTGGCGTGAAAAATAAATTACAAACCTATTTATTGAATAAGCCAGAAAATCTAATCGTAATTAATTCTATAAATATATTTTTAGGAATACACCCAATTCTCTTAAGGAACTAAAGTACACCGGGACTGCCAAACAAAATGGGGAGGGGTAGGGGACCGTCTTTCTTGACGTCATCAAAAAGGTGAAATCGGAAATCGGGGACAATCATACGGACGGACGGACGGACATTATCGACTATTAATGTATAGATTTATTGGTTTCTGGAGGATACTTAAGCGTATGTATATTTTTGCATAGTGGCAAAATATTTCATTTCTTTCCCAATGCCTATAGACTTCTTATGAAGCTTTACTCAACGAACGTTTTCTACGAAAATTGTTTGTTACTCGTAATTTCTCTTTTTGAAAAGAGTAGAAATAAAAAATATGTGATTTTGACAAGGTCGATGGTTAACTAATCGCTCGCAATTCATTTCGATTTAAAGAGAGAGAATTTTAAAAACATTAAAAAAATATATGTCTTCAAACAGGAATTGATTTTAAATTTTAAATAACCAATGAATGAATCTGCCCGTATACTCGTAAGTACCGGAGCCGAAAACATTAACCACTTGGCCACAAAAACTATATTTACATAACTATTTTAAGTAATCATAATTCTATGCTCGAGCAAACAAATATGCCAAGATAAAAATGTTTAGTTTTATTACCATTAAATCTGAAAATTTATGTAATGGAAAATTTGATTAAGTGTCAAACTTAAAAAAATGTGGCGATTTAAAAGTCAATATTCATTCAAAGTAGACATTATTTTTTATGTGGAAATAATGATGACTACCTACTGCTAAAAGGATTATGTATTGTCTTTTAAATCGATTTTTTTAATATCGAATTCATGGAGTTTTAAGTCCTAATACGCAATAACGTCAATTCTTAGAGTCGAGTTCTTAGAGTCGCTTTCATCGCTGATGCTTTGGTCATTCTCCTTCCATCGCTGAAGACAGAAAAGCGCGATCGTTTCGGAGATGAAAAATCTTGAAAGAAGCCAGTTCACATGTTCATACATGCATACACAAATAAGAAAATTGAAAACAGTCATTTTCGTGATGATAAGGGCCGTATTTATTTGTTGTATGATTTTTTTTGAAAATAAATAAAATCTATGGAGGGTCGTCGAGCAGAACTGATTTCGGTTTGAAACAATTCTTAGGCGCTGTGAAACTTTTAAGAGATTTCACGAAAAAATTCGCGAATGGTAGGTATTTTCAACTATCTTGTGAAGCAGCGAGTTGCGTTACATATATGTTTTAATGATTTACTTTGAATAATATGGAAAACCTACATATGCTTGTGGTGAGCATAATCGCATATTGGAGTACCTTACACCATTATTGGTCGTGTAATTACTGTATATCTTGTTTTTGAGTGGTAGTTTGCTCCTTGCACTAAGCATAATGTACAATTTTACTTTTGAAGCATTAGCTTGATATTTTTTTATCACTTATAACGTCGTGTTCATACAATTTAAGTCTACTATCTAAGGTGGGATTTTGACTGAATTTGACCACTTGATATCTGCGTTGTGCACGCTTGTGTAATCAAAATTAAGTTTTATAATTAAGCCAAAACTCAAAATATATAAATAATAATAAGGGTGAATCCCTATTATGTAGTCCATATTTCAACAAGTTTCAAAAACAAAATGTAAGACAAGAGAGCACTATTCAACAGAAACGAGTGTAAGAACACTTTTATTATTCCCCCTTATTCACTGTCTTTTACAAAACAAAAAGTGTTTTACCATCTCACTTAAAACTTACAACATACTCGCTAATTAAGTTTTAAGTTGTAACGATCAAGTTTGAATCCATTTGAAGCACCACATTAAGTTCTGATATAGTTTTGGAGCAAATATATTATTTAATAAAATATTTATGTTTTATTTTTAATTAAAAAAGTACCTAAAACCACGTGCAATGTTATATCAATGGGAAGAAAATTTAATTGAATTGTACTACACTTGATCTAACAAGTGTAACTATATGAAATAGTTTTCTTCTCATGCATTTGTATCGTAATAAATAATAGGGGTTAGCAAAAATAAATTTCGACAGCTTCGATTCCTGATTGAAATACTATATAGTAAAGTAGCTCTGCACAAAATCCTTTTTTATGCTGCATCTATATTAAACAAAATGTTGTGAATTTTTGGAATAAACTGAGCAAAATGTAAATGTTTTATGTAAACATCAGTCAGTTGAATTAAAGCGAAATTGTGCTGACATCAACGAAAAAGTTTGATTAATGATCACGTATATGAATTTATTTTGTCATTGAATACCCTTTCCGAAATATGATATCGACTTTTTCCTTTCCGCAGTAATTTATACTGAAAGTGTCACGTCATCTCGAGCAGAAAGGTTCCGGCATTTTGACTAAAAATATCAAAATCTTGATAGCGATCGACGCATGGCTTTTGTAAAGTGTCATTAAAAAAGAATTCTATCTTTTGATGTGATTGATATTGTTCATTGAAGAGAAGATTAGCTGTGAAAATTCTAAAAAAAAAATATGAGTAATACAATATTATTCATATCATTTTTGGTGTTGTTTTTATTACATACGTCATGGTAGATAATCTATATATTAATAGTCGATAAAATAATAATCACAAATCACAAATATGTACTAATGTCCTCGGGTCTTTTTCTTCTTCTACGAAATATATTTGTTAGCGTACTTGAAAATTAGCTGAATAAAATATATATACTACGAAAAATTAATGTTAGCAAAATTAAACAATATTTAAAAGTTAAATAATTTACAATTTAAATACTGTAGGGCTGTCGATGTATGTATGCCCCGAGGTCGATTTCTGCTACTACGAAAAATGATTGTTAGCAAACTTAAACATTATTTCAAAAATTAAATAATTTACAATTTAAATACTGCAGGGCTGTCGATGTATGCCCCGAGGTCGATTTCTGCTACTACGAAAAATGATTGTTAGCAAACTTAAACACTATTCTAAAAAATATATATTATATACAATTTAAATACTGCAGGGCAAGGCTGTCGGTATATGCCCCAAGATATTTTTCTTTTACTTTAAGAATTTCTGGCTTTTTCAATAAATAGGTTTGTAATTTATTTTTCACGCCAGTAAATTTTCCGACTAATTAAAAATGCAACAAAAATCCCCCCGTTGAGATCAACGGGCTTACAGCTAGTTTTATATTAATAGTTAACTAATATGTTTTTAATATTCATCGAATAAGGTTCTTATGGAAAATTTTAACGAAAAATATCATCAATAACTGTAATCTGTGATAAATAATATTTCAGTTTCTTATCTCGTATTGTAAAGTTAAAGTGACGATATAAATTTGACTATAATAGGTGAAATGTGGTGAAAACATTTCACACTATTTCAGATTTAAAACGTTTTTTTTTTGTACATGTCTATGTTCACTCTTAATGTAGAGCATACGACCTCCTAGGAAATGGAGATATCTTAAGATAAGTTTTTATACGATACATGTTTGTTATTCAGTCGCTCAACCTCTCTTTTTTAAAGACAGTAGTAAGAATAGACAGATAAGGCTAGGACAACACTATTGGATAACTAATCGCTCTCGCTACGCCCGTTATTAAAGGATCAGAAAGGGTGGGAGGGAATTTTAGACATCACACACACTTATAACAGAAATCGATTGAAAAATGCTGTTCGTACTGGTACTCAAGCCCGTGAGACAGTGGAGGCCGGTTAATGTGGCATTGGATCAATGCAGCCGTTGTATAATGCAGGGACGGTTATATTTCATGAAAAAATATTCAAACATAACATTTTTACCATTCACTCATTTTAAATTCTTCATGTATTTACTGTCGATATATTTATTTTATTTTAGAATTTTTTTAATATTTATTATAGACAATAAATACATGAATAATTTAAAATGAATGAATGGTATAAATGTTATGTTTGAATATTATTTCATGAAATATAACCGCTCCTGCATATACTGGTGCATTGATCCAATGCCAGATTGACTGGCCGCCACTGCCATGAGATCCAACACGGAAGCTCACAATGCTAATCGCTGCACCATACGATCCGATATTAAACAACGACTAGCTGTAAGATTTTTGTTGCATTGTGTTAAATTTTATTTAGTTTAATTTAATTTAATTTAATTTTAATTTTTTTTTATTTTTTTATTTTTTTTATTTTTTTTTATTTTATTTTATTTTATTTTATTTTATTTTATTTTATTTTATTTTATTTTATTTTATTTTATTTTATTTTATTTTATTTTATTTTATTTTATTTTATTTTATTTTAATTTATTTTATTTTTTATTATTTTATATTATTTCGTTTTATTTTATTTAAAAAAGTGGAGTCTGGAAGGTATGAAATCTGGTCGGACGGACGGACATACGGACCTTATCGACTATTAATATATAGACTAGCTGTAAGCCCGTTGCCCAGCAACGTGAGATTTTTGTTGCAAAGTATTTAATTTAATTTTATTTTATGGTATTTTATTTTATTTTATTTTATTTTATTTTATTTTATTTTATTTTATTTTATTTTATTTTATTTTATTTTATTTCATTTCATTTCATTTCATTTTATTGTATTGTATTGTATTGTATTGTATTGTATTGTATTTTATTTTATTTTTATAGTTAGCAGAAATTTCGTAAATTATTGAATTTTTGGAATAATGTTCAAGTTTGCTAACAACCATTTTTCGTAGGAGCAGAAATTTCGTAAATTATTTAATATTTGGAATAATGTTCAAGTTTGCTAACAACCATTTTTCGTAGGAGCAGAAATTTCGTAAATTATTTAATATTTAGAATAATGTTCAAGTTTGCTAACAACCATTTTTTGTAGTAGCCGAAATTTTGTTTATATTTAATTTTTGGAATAATGTTCAAGTTTGCTAACAACCATTTTTCGTAGTAGTAGAAATTTCGTAAAATATTTAATATTTGAAATAATGTTTAAGTTTGCTAACAACCATTTTTCGTAGTAGCAGAAATTTCGTAAAATATTTTATTTTTGAAATAATGTTCAAGTTTGCTTACAACCATTTTTCGTAGGAGCAGAAATTTCGTAAATTATTTAATATTTAGAATAATGTTCAAGTTTGCTAACAACCATTTTTTGTAGTAGCCGAAATTTCGTTTATATTTAATTTTTGGTATAATGTTCAAGTTTGCTAACAACCATTTTTCGTAGTAGCAGAAATTTCGTGAAATATTTTATTTTTGAAATAATGTTTAAGTTTGCTGACAACCATTTTTCGTAGTAGCAGAAATTTCGTAAAATATTTTATTTTTGAAATAATGTTTATGTTTGCTAACAACCATTTTTTGTAGTAGCCGAAATTGCGTAAATTATTTAATTTTTGGAATAATGTTCAAGTTTGCTAACAACCATTTTTCGTAGGAGCAGAAATTGCGTAAATTATTTAATATTTGGAATAATGTTCAAGTATATTTCGTAGAAAAAGAAAAATATCTCATAAGTATTTGACATATTCTATTTTCCAATTATTCAAATTCGTTTAGTGCATTGCTTCACAGATGTCATTGTAAGGTCACTAAGAAAACACTTGGTTTGAAATTTTTAAAATAAATAGATGTTCCACCACACCAATTTTAATCGCTTTGTGGAACAATGGATATTTGTGCAAACGATTAGAATGAAAAAGGGACATGGGCTCGATCCTCAGCTGGACAGAATATTTTTGGTCAGTACGAAAATTAATTGTTTTGTCATGACTTCAAATATTCACTAATAGACGCCAGAGAAAAATGAACGGATGGTGATAGCGGGCAGAGGGGTGGGGGGAAGGGGACCGTCTTCAGGGGGAGGGGAAATCAGTGACAATCATGCAATCAAAACGGACATTATCGACTATTAATAAATAGAAGATGACACTGAACAAAATCACTGTCAAATCAGCTCCTAGCCCTATAATTATAGCTTCAAAAAATCGAATCAGTACATTTGATTATTTAAAAAACTTCGTAGCCATGCAAACTTTCAAATAAAGTTCTCTCAATATTATTACAATGCTTTAGTTCTAAGCCAGGAAATTTGAATTTTGAATATAAAAAGACGTCCATTCCAATTGGCCGAAAAAGTTTGGTGTTCAAAATAAAGCGCTATCATTGGGCGAAGTGGACATCAGTACGCACACATTTGTGAAAAGTGATTATTTTATCGGCTATTAATGTTAAGATTAATGAAAATTACCAAAAGAAAACGACGATTGTTCGTCGAAATGGAAAGTGATTGGCATTGTTTTCTGCGAATCATGGAATCATCATGGAATTTTCATTAATAACCAACCACTTATGAAAAGGTTAGTTAATACTGGGTGTTATTTTCACATTTAAAAACTGAATCGTACTAGAACAATCCGGATTTGAGGACATGCAGTATTAATTACTTACATCCATTAACACAGATCAACTATCAAAATGAAAGAATCAATTTCTCATTCGTCGTATGTCCCCGAAATGGCCTGTTGTGTTTTCGCTTAGGCCACTTAAAATATTCGATTAAAAGTAAATTACATTGAATACAAACAATGAAAGATCGGTGGACGACAAAAAAATGTATTTTATTTAATTTAGCCTTCCCAGTACGAACTGTAACATTAAGAATACGATAAATAATATGTTTTTTTTTTGTGTTCTTAATTTATGATTTAATTTATTTATGTATAGTAATTATTTATGTTGTTTCTTGTAATAAAATCCACTTTCAGTTCAATTGAAAAATATGTGATGATCTAAAATCGATATACAAATTCTCCGGGTTTTACCCAATTTATGCAAACACGTGATTGTTTCTTCAATACAGATTGATTGGCTAGAAGCAAACGTTTGAGCAAATTTGCATGTTATCTATTTATGTATAGTTTATTCATGAGCATACATAAAAAGCCGAATACGTGATGAGAATATGCTATCAATGATAAAAATATGGATAACTCATCAAAAACCATGCACAATAAATAAAAACAAATAAAACCTACGCAATACTAACATTGATAATCTATTCCATTTCGTAATGAAATCGGTTTGAATCTTTGGTTAAAAATATATTTAAGGTGAGTAAGACAAATATGCTAACACTTGAACACAAAAAAGTCTAAAATTTTTAATCGCTACTAGAAAAATATCGTGAACACGAAATGGTTTTCTTTTATAATAAAATAAACAATACTTTTTATAAATTATTTAACAGGCTGTTTTAAAAAGTAAATAGGTACTCTCAAAATGTACACACTAGGGTATCCAATCCCGAAGCCTTTTTCCAATCCCGGGATTTCGGGATTGATTTATTTTGAATCCCGGGATCCCGGGATTGAGATTTTCTCACCGAGGAATTTGAAATCCTCAATTTGCTATACTTTTTCCCGGAAATCTCACGGATACTTGTTTTTTTTTTTTTAGCTCACCGAGGAATTTGAAATCCCCGATTTGGTATACTTTTTCCCAGAATCTCACAAAAACTCGTTTTTTTTTTTTTAGCTCACCGAGGAATTTGAAATCCCCGATTTGTTATACTTTTTCCCAGAATCTCACGAAAACTCGTTTTTTTTTTTTTTAGCTCACCGAGGAGTTTGAAATCTCCGATTTGGTATACTTTTTCCCAGAATCTCACAGAAACTCGTTTTTTTTTTTTTTAGCTCACCGAGAAATTTGAAATTTTCAATTTGCCAATTTCGTGTAAATTTCGAGAATTTGCTAAAAATTTCTCAATCCCGGAATTTCGGGATCAGAAAATTGAACGGGATCCCGGGATTGGATGCCCTAGTATACACTAATCACTTACTCTCTCTGATTTCATCATGCTTTTTTTTTGTTTTATTTCAATCTATGAATATATAAAAACATAATTTCTGATTGGTTTTAAAAAGAAAAATCAAACTACATTCTTTTACGTTATAAGTTTGTACACAACTATTTTTTTCAAGACTTTAATAAATGTATATAATAAAAATATCCTCACCCTGAAAGGTCTGCTTAAAACATCCGAATCGTGCAATGAATATATTAAATAAGCAAACCAATATAACGAGAGAGAATAAGAGTTGAATACAGACAAAAATTCAGTATTCAATATCGTTGAGCTGAATAAAGGAACGAACCAGATAGCATAGTTTTTTCAGTTTCATTTTTCCGAAATTCGCACTTTACGTAGCGACTAAATTAGTTAAAAATGTTGAATAAAAACTTCTTAGTTCAATAACATTTAATTCAAACTTAAAGTTAATATATTTTTATTAAAAACTTTAAATCAAGCCGGTTGTGATAATCAGTGATTGAGTTTTAGTCCATGAAATTAAATCTTATTACTTTTAGTTTCAAAGTTTTCGAAATAATTTTAATTTCATATTTGAGTTGTAGTAAATTTGCTTTAAATGCTTTTCTTGTTATAATGAATGGTGATGTAAAATTTTTGAAGGAAACATTTACAATTTAAAAGTTTTTATAATCGTTCAATTGGAAACTTAATTTAAAACTTATGCTTGTATTATATTATAATATGTATTATTTAATTATTGTAAAATACTATTATATCAAACCCAAAAGTTTACTTAAAATGAATGGTGGAGAATAAAAATACCATTCTCCTATTATTAAGAATTAAAACATTTTTGTGTATTTTAGTAAAATTTATTTAGCATGGAAATTTCATACGTTATTATTGTGGTTTTAAGATATTTGCTATTTTAAAATAAACACAACTTTTCCTCTTCCAAAAACCACCGCTTTTACATTTGTTAGTTTTATACGGCAGTATACAGCGGTGTAACAAAAGTTAAGCGCAGTATTTTTATTATTCAGGAGCGGCTCAGGAACAGCTAAGGTTATGGAGACGTTGCCCTATATTTATACAAAATCAATACGTTTCGATGGCATAAGCCAACTTGTAGATCAGTGGTTCCCAAAATTAATATTCACATGGACCCCTTTCAAAGCAAAAACCTTTCGCCCCTTGCAACTCTAAGTTTTATGACCGAAAACCGAATTCTGCGTGTGGGAAACAAACTTACATTATAATAAAGTCAGGAATATTTATTATATGTATTCTTCCGCGGACCCCCTGACGTTGTCCACGCACCACCAAATGACTTTTAATTTATCAAGGACCCCTTCAGTGGATTCAGAATAAAGCGTTCTGGGCTTCCGTGCCAGACCTCACAGGTTCGAGTCCCAGTGCGAAGAGCGTTTTTCGAATTCTGATCGAAAGCATGGGTGTTTGTGATGACCCTCCCACCATTTACGATACTTCAACAACTGGGCATAGCGAGAGCAATCAGCTAATCACTAGTCCTGCCCTAATCTTATCCTTCTACCCCTACTACTCTCTTTGAAAAATAGAGGTTGAGCGACTGAGTAACAAACAGTTCTCGAAGAAAAACTTCTGTTCAGATACCTCCGTTATGAGACCATATGCTCCACATTGAGAGCGGGACATGGATAAATAAAAAAAGAGTTTTTATTTTCATTTAACGTTTCGTTATTTTTAGTCTTTATTTCTAAGTTCTCTTAGTCTTTTAAGTCTTTATTTCATCTTCGATAACTAATACATACACCGTTAACTCACTCTTTGACTGTGTTCAATAAATTATATTCAATCATTAAAAAAAAGTGTGCTTTTGATCCTCTATAAAAATAAATAAATTCACAGCGATTTCACCAGAAATATGTAAGTCCGTTTTCCATAGACAAGATTTTCTTCCTTATTTTCGTACAAGATTGTATGTGTCTTAGAAAAAACATTTGGCCGTTATGTTTTCTCGAAAAATAAATGTTATTTGTAGGATGCAGGTACCTTATTTATTGCTATTGTTTTATTCTGAGAACAGGAATTTTTCAGAATATTATTTTGAGATCAAACGTTAAGTAACGGATTTCCGGTATGCTATGTAAGCCATCTTTCAACTAAAGTGTATCCGCTTTACCACATTGAACGTGCTGGAATCAAAGTTGGAATAAAGTGTTGTTGTTTTCAAGTAACATTGAGTGGTTTTAAGATAAACTTTTTCGAGGTGGCTTTTGGCTTTTTTTTTTCTTTGAATGTCATAGTTAAGATTAAATAATATATTACAAGTTGATTGTTGATTATCCCACCACCAACCGTTATGTGTATGCAGCCGCTGTTTAAAGGCTACATTCCATAACGCAAGACGATCAAGAAAAGAAACGACCTTGCTATTTATATTCGTGACCCGATAGAGAACTGTAAGGGACCTATCTTTTAACTATGCACTGATCCAATCCAATCCTGGTATCCCGTTCAATTTTCTGATCCCGAAATTTCGGGATTGAAATGGCCGCGATCCCGGGATTTCGGGATTGAGAAATTTTTAGCAAATCCCGAAAATTTACACGAAATTGGCAAATTCAAGATTTCAAATTCCTCGGCGAGCTAAAAAAAAAATCGAGTTTCCGTGAGATTCCGGGAAAAAGGATACCAAATTTGAGATTTCAAATTCCTCGGTGAGCTAAAACAAAAAAAAAACGAGTTTCTGTGAGATTCCGGTAAAAAGTATTCCAAATCGGAGATTTCAAATTCCTCGGTGAACTAAAAAAAAAAAAAAGAAGTTCTGTGAGAATCCAAGGAAAAAGTATAGCGAATTGAGGATTTCAAATTCCTCGGTGAGAAAATTTCAATCCCGAAATCCCGGGATTGGAAAAAGGCTCTGGGATTAGATACCCTAGCACTGATGTGCTTAAAAAAAATAAAAATAGAAAGAAAAAACGGAATGTGACTTGCAAAGCCGTTTAGTTCAAGTGATATTAAGTATCTTATGTATCCGTATTCTGAGAATCCGCCGTGGTGAAAGAGTTTAATCTACTCCGCGTTGAATTTAAAGAGAAATCAAGAATATTCCGTTCCCCATATGATGTTGCGAATTTATAGAATTACTGTTAATGTTGTCGAAAAAGGAAAGTTGTATGTATTGCAATATCTCTTAAGATACATCAATGTTTAAGCACATTATCGATTGAGCCATGATTGATTTTTGTTGTATAGGTTATAAATAATACGACGAGACGAGGGCTTTTATCCATATTTAAGTCACGGATAACTTTTATTCTAAAAAAAAAACGCCAAGTCGTTGTATAAAAACCCCGCATGACTATATGGTCATGATCATCCTTTTATTACCGTGTAATATTGTGTACAGACAGTAGTAAGAACGAGCGTGACCGTATGGGCACGCAAACATTCGAGGTTTAAATGTATCAACATAATTTCAATACAAATATATTAGCACAATAACTGTCAATAATTTGATGTTTTGATTAAAAAATAACTAACAGTTTCAAAAAGTCCATTAAAAAAACCGTAAATTCAAAAAATCGCATGTGTTTTTGGTGGCCGTTTCTGTCCCCATGGCTGATAACTAACTGATTTCTGTACTCTTCTTAACCAAATATGAGTGCAAGCAACGATATTCAAGTAGAAAAAGGATGAATAGTGGGATCAATAGACAACGGTGTTTAATGTGACCATGTGGTGACGCTAGTCCTTGAAGGGTTAATAAACGTAGATTGTCGGGCTCTACCGTGCAGCGGCTCGTGTTCTGGGCTTCCGTGCCGGACTATATGGGTTCGAGCCCCAGTACGAACAGCATTTTTACGATCGATCTATCGATTTCTGTTCGAAGGCCTGGGTGTTCGTGATGAAAAATTACCTCCCACCCTTTCCAATCCTTTAATAACTGGGTGTAGAAAGATCGATTAGTTGAACACTAGTCCTGTCCTACTCTTATCCTTCTATCCCTACTACCCTCTTTAAATTAGAGAAGTTGAGCGATTGAGTGACAAGCAGTTCTTGTAGAAAAACTTCTGTTGAGATACCAACATTAAGAGGCCATACGTTCCACATTGGACATGGAATTGGAAACAGATTTATGATATAGGATATTATAAACTTTAGTCATACTATGATTAGTTTTGATTTACCTTTGTATTGACTTATTACAATGAACCTCATTCTTCTTTATATTCATATTAATTTCATTCAGTTATTTACTGTTCCATGCACAATAGATTCTGGCCCATATTCGGAGAGAGCTTTTCTTCGTTTCTCTGGTTGCCCTACTTAAACGCTGTGTGACCTTTTGTAGAAGGTTTTGCAGCTACAACGTTGCTCTTTGAAGGAAAATGTTTAATATAGTGATTTTTTAAGGAGATTAAATATAGTACTACGACTTTTAAAAAATAGTTTTCACGCATAATAAAATTGATGATATCAGATCATTTAACGGTTTGTAAAATCACTCCTAAATGATTACCTAAAATAACTTATGTACAAATAACTTGACTTTAATTTATCCATTTTTAGTAAGAACATCTAAACATTTTTTAATTACATATCTGAATTTTCACAAAATGAATGGGTTAATACTTTTTTTTGAAACTATGGCGGTCCCAATGTGGGGCATACGGCCTCCTATTGAAGGTATCTCAACATAACTTTTTATACATCAACTGTTTGTTACCCAGTCGCTCAACCTCTCTTTTTACAAAAATAGTAGTAAAAATAGAAAGATAAGGCTAGGACAGGACTAGTAGTTTAATAATCGTACTCGCTACGTCCAGTTATTTAAGGATCAGAAAGGTGGGAAGGAATTTTTTTAGACGTTAAAACACCCATGCATTCGAACAGAAATCAATAAATCGATTGAAAAAATGCTGTTCGTACTGGAGACTCGAACCCATGAGATCCGGCACGGAAGCCAACAAAACTAACCACTGCTCTATAAGATCCGGCTAAATGCGAAGTATATGGCCTTCTAATGAAGAGTTTTAAACAGAATTTTTTCTACAAGTACAGTTTTTTACCCAGTTGCTTAACCTCTCATTTTTGAAGAGAGTAGTAGAGAAAGACGGATAGGCAGAATTCGTGGTTAACTAATTGTTATATAAAGATTTGAAGGGTTGATGGAAAATTTAAGACATCACAAACAACCAGTCTGTACTGAAACTCGAACCCGTGTGATCCTTCACAGTAGCCAAACATTTTGACAACTGCGCCACGGACCTGACAAGCTTTTATTCTAACAATTGCTTCGTTTCTTATAAAGCTTATTAAATTGTAACATTTTTTTTTATTTCAATTTTTTTTCGTTTGAAATTTAAAAATAAATTTGATACTCTTGAACAGTTGGTCAAATAAAAACGAAGTGTGAATGAAATTTTCCAAAGAAATCATCCGGATGAGTATCATATCGACTGTGGAAAGGAAAAATGACGTAACCCAGACTTATCAAATTTTACAGGAGGCGCAATGAACGTGTTTTGATGATTTTGGGCCATATGCAAATTATGAATTATGCACAACCTTGAAGTGTACGGAGACTTCTAAACTGGTGTTAAATTGACATGAAATAATAATAATTAAAGAAGTTTTCTAAGAAAAACCTTTATTTCAGTCTTTTTTCTTGGTTTTCATTTTTTACACGGTCATCTTTTTCAAACATAAAAGCTTAATTTAGATACTAATTAGGCATTTTCAGCTTCTATCTTTTTGATAGAACGTGTATCGAGTTGTATTTATTGTGATTATCGAAAAAAGCTGTTTTGGAAAAAACTGAGGGTTACGTTCTTTTTCCTCTAGTCGATATTGATTCGCTCTAAATAAGCTGCTAATGATCAGAGAGAAAAAAATGTTTACAATTCAATTTTATTGCAGTCTTAACTTATGCAATAAAAAAACGGAAGCGTCGCTTGAAATTCACTTTAAGCATTTAAATCAATTTACTACTGAATAAAAAATCTTCTCAGCTTTCGATTCGAACTTTTAATCGAATTTAAAAAATGTTTCAAAGATATAAATAACGTAACGACTTAAGGTTGTTTCTTGCAAGTGTTTACTTTTTTGCAAAGGAACAGTTTCGTTGTTTTTGTTTATAATATAATTTATAATATCATCGACCTCTGAGGCGTTTGCTGACTTTGTGAATATTATTTAAATTAGGCATAAATCTAAAGGTTGTTTTAATTATGACTTAAATTGAAATAGTTAGTATTACTTGTAAGTTAACGATGGTGTGCTTTCAACATTTGACAAAGAAAGTGCGCATATGTGTTTTGAGTAGAATACCGATAACGAAAAATATGTTTTACATATTATATGACAGCCGTTGGCAACTATTAGTCCGCAGAGAAATCTGACATTATTTTAATTTTTTTAATCCTATCACCAAAAAAAAAAATCAACTGAATCTCGTTACACATACATACTATATCTTGATGCATTGCATTACAAAAGTTCATTGGGTGGTCCGCCGGATCAAAATTTTTATATTTTAATCCATCTAGTGGTCCGTGTGTCCAAAAAGGTTGCCGACCGCTGGTATATGACACATAAAACGATTAATGGTCTGTTACAAAACTTTTTTTGTATAAAAATATATGCAATTTATTTTTAAATATTGAAATTATGATAATTTACACCGACAGTAAATTAAAAAAGAGATGAAGTAAAAATATACGTTTACTTTGGTAATATTATCCTGTCACTTGGGACGTGCAAAAATATTGAAATATAAACGTAAAAAAAAAATAAGCAATTTATTTTTCCATAATTTGGTAGAGCTAAATTAATAATTTATAAATAGAAACTTAAGGAATAAATATTAGTTTTTATACTTTCAGAAACGCTTACTAGTAAGCCGTGAAGCTTTTTAGCAACTCGTGGTTGCTTTTGTTTATTCAGTGACATCATTGTTTACTTGCTAGATTGAAGACGATCAACATTGATTTAGGTTTTCTTTACGCCAAAAAAAACATTTTCTTACCGTAATATAATTAAAAATACAATTTATTGCGATAAAAATGCGTGTAACTGAAAATGTGTTTAAATATAAGTTAGAAATATCTCAGAAACATTACATTTTTTGAGATTAAAAATAAACTAAGAAAAAAAATGTTATGTATTCATTAGGGTATCCAATCCCGAAGCCTTTTTCCAATCCCGGGATTTCGGGATTTATTTATTTTGAATCCCGGGATTGAGATTTTCTCACCGAGGAATTTGAAATCCTCAATTTGCTATACTTTTTCCCGGAATCTCACGGAAACTTGTTTTTTTTTTTTTTTAGCTCACCGAGGAATTTGAAATCCCCGATTTGGTATACTTTTCCCAGAATCTCACAGAAACTCGTTTTTTTTTTTAGCTCACCGAGGAATTTGAAATCCCCGATTTGGTATACTTTTTCCCAGAATCTCACAGAAACTCGTTTTTTTTTTTTTTAGCTCACCGAGGAATTTTAAATCTTCAATTTGCCAATTTCGTGTAAATTTCGAGAATTTGCTAAAAATTTCTCAATCCCGAAATCCCGGGATCGCGGCCATCTCAATCCCGGAATTTCGGGATCAGAAAATTGAACGGGATCCCGGGATTGGATGCTCTAGTATTCATCAATATTATAATAAAAAAATTAAAGCAAGCGTGAAATTATTGCTTTCGCAAACGAGTCATAGCTCTCAGCTGTTCAATTTATATATTTGGACTCAAATTTATTGTGGATTCAGGAAATGTTTTGAATAATTAATTCCCTTAGGTCTGAGAGTGAATGTATCACAAATCAATACTGAAGTGTCGAGATATTGCGTCAGCTTGGCGATGCGGTAACAAAGATAATTAAGGAGATGTTTTTAATTGGTTTGTTTTCGGTCGTCACGGTGACCGTCATTTCAGCGTAGACGGGTAATATGTTAAGAGTCTAAGTCTCTTGTTAGACTTTGTCTTTGCGACATTTGCAAATAATATTCAAATTTCATTTATAATTATTATATATTCAATAATTATATAAACCAAAAAAATATTCCAGCGATAAAATCAAATTGGTAGTGAGCATTCGAAAACGAGCCTCTGATTTTTTGATTACCGAATAAGTGTATAACATACAATATAAATGAACTACAGGAAACGATGTCGTTCCTCATTCATTAAAGTTTATTTCCTATGTTTGCGTGCGTCACGTGAATCCTTGAATATAACCCCGCCATTAATTCTATTCGATAACACTTTGAGAAGTGACTCCAGGGACTTAAGGGATTCTTAAAAAAAAGCTGTACCCTATTACACATCCTGACACAGCTTTTATTTTCTTGCGCATTTTTCACAAAGGTGCTATACTTTTTGCACCTTTTCAGACATGACTATAGCTTTGGCTCAGCGATTTAATTACATAAACAGAATTGAATTTATTTCACTTCAGTAAATTAAAAAGCGTTATTGGTTTACTAAACAATCTCACAATACACCGCAGCCAAGAATAAGGTTATGGTGTTTCCGACATTAGACAAACAGACACAAATCCTGGAGTTGAAATGTAATTAGTTAATTCTTTTCAATGCCAATTGTTTATTAAACCTTTTTATTTCAATTTGTTTTGTATAAATAACACTGTCACATTATATTTCTTATTAGTTGATAATGTTTGCCGTGAGCGAAACCGGTTGTGATCATGGTAAATAAAAATGGAAATAATTATAAAGGAATATTGTGTTTATATTAATATAATGCCTTTCCACCAAGTATTGACAGTAGGATATCCAATCACGGACATTTTTTGTGATTCCGTAATTGACAATTTTTCAATCCCGGAATCCCAGGAGTTTTCAAACAATTTTATGTTAATTTTAAATACCCAGAAGTATTCGGATATCCCAAAATTACCAGCGCGTGACGTTTTTTTTGTTTTTTGCTCTTCCGTGTATCATTTTCTCACTCCCGAAATCCCGGGATTGGTACTCTCGCAATCCCGGGATTTCGGGATCACAGAAAGATACGGTATCCCGGGATTGGATACCCTAATTGACAGTGAACAACCTAAAAGTGAAATTTTCTTTCAAGTCGAGGTCGTTTGCATAAAAATGATAAACTATTTGGCTACAACATTTTTTGAATATAGTAAAATTAAAAAAAGGTTGAATTTACAAAAGTATTTCGCGTGCTGTTGAATCATTTTCATGTAACATGACAGACAACTATTTTTATATTTAAGTCAACTATAACAAATTTAAAACTTTAGTAAATTTTAAAAAAATGTAATATACTTATAATAATTATCATAATTTTATCAAAATATGCTAATGCTAAAATGCTAATATTTTTAGATCTGGATAAAATAATATTTAATTAAATTTTAATTTTCAGTGAGCTTTGCTTTTATAAATAAAAAAATCAACTATCAAGAACCATCGCCATTATTTTTGCGTACCGTTTTTAATGAGTTTATTTCCAAAATTGTTCGTAATTTCATTAGAATTTTCAAAAATTTACATATTATATAATAAATATCGTTCGTTATTGTCTGTTATTTTAATTGAAAATAAGCCAAAGATTAAAAATAACCCGAAAAATATGTAACCCGTCAAACCCATATCAGTTTTTATGAAAAATACTTAATTTATATTTGTTTTTCGCAATGCGAATAAAACTTAAGTAATTTAACAATGTTTGGATTATTTAAGTGAATAAGACAAAAGTTAATTCGTGTCAATAAAGTCCTTGAGTATAAACATGTTTCAATTAAGATTAATGTAGTTGAAAAATAGTTTAAGAATTGTGTTAATCTATTTAAATCGTACACACTGCGTTTTTATTTAGATTAATTGAAAGCAATCTAGATGAAGTTATTTTTAAAACTGTACAAAAAAATCAATCGTATGTATTGAGGGTCGCTAAAACCCTCTGCAAACGATTATTTGATGACCGATCTAAATTTACATTAAAAACCGATAGATCTACATATTTTGACAAAATTAAATAAATATTATTTAAGTCTTATAATATTATTTTGAATGTTTCCGGGTGTCAATGAAATATCAAAATAAGTCGAAATCTTCCAATTTGTCAAATTGTATTTCGCCCACAATTGCTTATTGCTTACAAATAATACAATGTGGGTATGAACAGTATTTGCTGATATCTTAAATAATGTTAACACTTCAATTGATCAACTAATTAGTAATAAATTCTGTCGATATTCTGAATGTTCTTTCGCCAAGATTTGACCGTGAACACTTTAAGAAGGATATATTGAATTATGTTTATATTTTTTTTATTGAATCAATTTTTTTCACCATCTCATCTCAACAAACGGCTCAACGACATATGTTGTTTTTAAAAAACGTGATGTATATAAATGGAAAGTTGGCTGACGCTATTTTTCTAATTATGAAACATTTATTGGAAAATTCAAAACTGAAAAAGATAGATTGGGCCGATTGTTCTTTGAGACCGTCAATTTTCTTTTGCAGAATTTTTAATTATGACTTTCGACCTTAATTATAAAAAGTTTACTCTCCTTCAGTTTAACAGTGATAAAAAAATGCTTTTGAGTGTTGATTAAACAGTAATTTGAAAGTGATGGGAATGACTTCAAAATCAGTGATAATATCAACGTCCTGAACTCAATATGGATTCCGCAGTTATGAGTTCTAGTTTTTTTGGATTAAACGCAACAATGTTTATACCTGCTACCGTCGGAGACTTCGCATCAAGTTTTGGAGTCACCAACGAGTCGATTCCTGCCATTCACGACTACACGCCATACTCTCAGAGGCCAGAGACTTATATTGTACCAGTTGTATTCGCCATTATCTTCGTCATTGGAGTGCTCGGCAATGGAACTCTGGTGGTGGTTTTCATCAGGCACAGAGCGATGCGCAATATACCGAATATGTAAGTATTATCACTACTTTATCTTAGCTACCAATACTTATTTGTTTGCCTTTATCTTATAATGCATTATAAAAGAGAGAAATCAGTAAGTCAAAAAGTGCAACAGTATACAATGAAGTTTTTAATCATATTCGATCACAAATATACAATTTAAATTACAACTTTATTACTCCACTTGTTATGTTATCAATTTTATTGTGACACGTGTTTTGTGTCTCAAAAAAGCATCACCAGACATCATGTCGCAACCATTAATATATTCCTAAACCTAGCAATGTCCTGTTTGATGATGCTTCTCAACGATGAGAAAAGTGTCACAATTTGAAACACAACAATGTTATCAATTTAGTTTTATATTCAAAATGAACTTCCGCAAAGTTACCGTTAAATTCATTGAAAATATATTGCTGAAGACTTTCAAGAACATAATTGATCCTGAAGACAATTTAAAAAAGCACTACGTATTGTGTTTATTTTCATAGATGAATCTCTTCACCAAGATTTGACTCTTGATACAATTGAAAATTACTTTATTATTTTCAATTCTAACACTCCTAATAACCATAATCGTATTACATCATATTTATTTTTCTCTAAATGTAATGACATTCTTTTTCTGGAGTAAACCTTGGCCGCATCAATTAGTATCCTCCACTACACTCGATCCGTCGTCTTTATAGACTAGCCACCTACGAATCTATGAGATTTTTCGGAATTTCGTAAATTTTTGGGTTTATGAAATTGGAAATCCTGGAAGAGATAAAAAGAAAGTCTTACGTCTTTTCATTTCAGGAAATCCATAAATTCAAAAGATTTTAAAATCTCAAATTTCAAATTCCTCATCCCGAATTTCTACACGGTTATATGCTGAATTTTAATATTCCCGAAATCTTGGGATTACAAAAAAGATCCGGGAACGGATGCCCTAAACGTTAAGCCTTCCCGCTGGAGTAGAAAATGTGCTTTCCCTTATCCATGCGTAAAATAATTTTATTGAAAAACTTGATTTATTGACGTACGTTAATTCAAATAAAGCTATATTGCTGTTACAATGAATACGTAATATGTGTAATTAATACGAACAAGGTATAATTCATTACAAAGAAGCAAGACGTATAAATCGAGTTAGTACTGAGCGCCATAGCGGTCTTAAATCTGCAGAAATCATTTATAATTTTAAAGTATAATATTAGGTATGAATAACTTTTTATGGGTTCATGATTATGGTTGTAATAAAAACGATGCTTAATTCTATTACTGAATAAAAATGCCATTATACGTATTTATAAAAATAAAGCACGAATGATTTAATATTTTATGCATCGTTTGAGGTTGGTTTTATGACTTGAAAAAAATCAACGTCTAAAAAAGGGTTTGCATATTTAATCCCAACAATATTTACGTTCTTATTGATATTAAACTTTAATAAACACAGTTAATTTTTTTACAAGTTTAAAACAAGCACATTCTCATTTTTCTTGCTTCTTTATTTTTTGTACATTCTTACACCGATGTATAAATGAAGTTAGGCGTGATAATTATTTTTTTTCTGAAGTGAAGTGTTCCGTTAAAGTACTCAGAATCATTTCAAAGAAACAATATATTAGTAAGTATGTATTATACATCCTCGTTACCAATAATTCTAGGTCTTTGATTGAATTTATGAAATTGATGTTTGTGTTCAATTTTTAGTCTACTGTAGTAAAAACGAATAAAAAATAACGAGCAAATAAGAGGTGAAGTGAGCCAGGTATTATTTGTTAAAAAAATAAGTTGAATGCGATATAATATGCTACACCTCTTAAAGTATCGTTAAAGTAAAGTGAGCTTATTAACCTTAAGAAAAGTTTTACAATTTTACAACTTGGCTCACTTCACCTTTTGAGGGCTCATAAATATTTATATCGATAAATAAAATGAATACGAAAATTAATCTGAGTATTATACAAATTCAAAGCAGGTCCATTTTTAATCGGTAACTCTACTCTAAAACTTTAACTTACATGTGTAGAATAAAAGCAATGAAAAGAACATTATATTTTAATTTTATGATACGTCGTGTCAAAGCAAAAATTAACAGAAATGTAATTAAAAAAACTTTTATTTAAGCACGGTTCAAATAGCAAATAATAAGAAAAACAATTTTCTATAAATCTCTTTTTTCATTTGTGATTTCTGGAATAAGCATTTTTATAGTTTTAATATTATTTTTAAATACGTACTTTATTCTTATACAAAATAAGCTCTCAGCATTATTTGTCTACAAGCATCAGACTAATCTGTCTACAAGCATCAATCTAAAAGTCGTTTTTTTATATTATTTCTGGAAAACTGTATTTTTTTTTTGTGAAATTAAGTGATTTCTGAAAATAGCGCGTATATAAATAAACAGCCAATTCCAGTGAAATTAATATCGTTGAAACACAATAAAATACGTAATTGAAACAACTATGTACATCATATTTTCCATAATTTATTTACATAAACATCTGTAGATGGCAAGAATTTTAAATTAAAATAAAAGTAAGCTAGAATTTTAAATACAATTTAATTCACGATCATAAATAAATAAAATTATACGTAAACGAATTAAAGCAATCTTATTTTAAATAAAATTTAATGTTTAAAACTATAATCATCATGATTTTTGTGAAATATGAAAAGTGGGATAATGATGAATAATCATTAAAATATATTTGTCAATAGAAAGCAATCATTATAACATAAGAAATTGCAAAATTTAAAAAAAATACTATATCGATGGGAAATATGGGAGCCAGTTAATTGCTCGAATGGAAAATGCTCGAATAACAAGATCCTCGAATAACCAATTTCTCGAACGTCAAATGCTCGAATTGCTCAGTTATTTAAACGGTTTTAATACAGTTTAGTGTTTATTACATGGTAGTTGATCACTGGAGTTTATCTCAACAGAAATGTACACTAATGACGTTAAAAATTACAAACTAATAAACTAATGAGCTGCAATCAATCAGATAAGTTGGTGATTACTCTATAAATTGAAAACAATGTAAGTAATGGTGCACAACCTGTCCTATTAAGAATATTATTTATAATATTTTTTTTCTATCACCCCCTCCTTGCTTCCCTTAAAAGGAAAAAAAACCCAAACTCCATTTTGTAATTTAAAAATGTTAGAATCAATCTCGCTTCATTACTTGAGCAAACTTTGCGATAGTAAGTCTGAAGATGCCTCTGAAAGAGGCGAAACACGTGTCACAGTTAGTAGCACAATACGTGGAATAATCAAAGTTATTTTAAATTTTATATTAAAATGAAATTCCACAAAGTTACCGCCGAAGCCATCGAATATACTTGTTTATCATTTCAAAGCATTAATAAACTCGATGAGCAAATTTAATGATGTTTTTAAAATAAAAATGTGAAATATGCTAACATCGATCTTGTTTTCTTTACAATCGTGCCAGTAGAGGCGATTAATTTATTTAGACAATGTATAAATAACTCCATCAACTGTGCTTACAGACGACGGAAGTTTTATGTTTCTGATAATGTGTTGTTTAATTTCCTAGAATAAGCTTCTAAAAGCACCTTCGTTTGTTCGGTATCAGTTTTCAACACGTGAACTATTTACCTATTGAGTTTTTCATTTACTTCTACGGTACAAAACTGTAGTATTTGCTTAAGATACAATTACAAATGAATTGTATTTTGGTAAAGTCATTTTATATTAAAGTATTATTTCTCGTTGTAAAAATCTATATTCTTCTTATAATAAATATTATATGAGAAGTAAAGTGAACCTAGTAGCAAAACTTCATATTGGAATTTTAGGTACAATCACATTTTTTACTTGGTTTCGCGGATCGTATATTTTTTAATTTGGAACAAAAAGCTACTGCAGTGTGTATTTACTATGTTCACTCAAATTTACGACACTTTAAGACAAGTATACTCAACATTGGACCGCAACACTTTTTTACATATATTTTTTGTTTTTAATTTGTTTTAGTTTTGAATTATTTGGGTAGGTTTTATTATATTCGTTTATATGTTTGCATTGCCTGCAAGTTATCTCCTTAGCTTTAGTTCTTGTCTTGTCTTATCACGTTTGCGTCTTTACATGAACTTCGTAAAATCAAAATATAGATATCGACTCAAAGTACAGATGTAGATCTAGATCTCGACTTGAAGTATATATTGTTTTCTGACAGGAACGTTATCATACATTCCTAATTATGAGGCGCTGGACAATGAAATACAGTGCCAAAGATCACACTGACTGAGATTAATTAATATAATACTTTTTTATAAAATGTTTATTTTGAATTTTTTAAAATATAAAAATTATAATATATATAAATATATATTTATTTATTATCGTTGCACACTTATAAATATCATTAGAAAAAATAGGTCGTGCCCACGAATCTACAAATATTTTAGAATAGATCCAAAAAGGTTGGGGACTCGTATAGACATGTAGAATGTTATAACGCATTGAAATCAATGTTTCCTGGAATATCTCTTGGATCACTTCACTTCTCAGTGTCAACTTGCCAACAGTATTCAAAACATATCAATACTAAAGAAAAAAATACTATTGGACCGGAAAATGTATTTAATGTCAAATGCAGGATTTGCGATATGAAGACTTTATTAAACATATTTTTTTAAAGCTTTGAAAAGTATGTTTTATTACTGTATTCTATTTTTTATCAAAAAAAGGTAATACAAAATGATTGCTGTTTCAAGAAGAAGTAAATGATATTATTTATACATATTCTTTTAAAGCTTTAAAAAGTATCTTTTTAATACTTATTATATTACTGTATTTTTTATCAACAAAAGGTAATAAAGAATGATTTTTGTCTCAAGAAGAAGACAATGGCACTCAACATAAATATATAAAACGTTCTCACAATTCTATTCGGAAAAGCTCTTAACATTATCTAGTTAACAGTAAATTTCTGTTATTCGGGAATATATAATTATATAATTCTGAGAAACTTACAGCTATTTCAGGATTACTAATTTTACTTTTCTGTTTCAGTTACATACTATCCCTTGCGTTGGCTGACTTGCTGGTTATCACCACAAGTCTCCCGTTCACTTCAACTGTATACACGGTGGAATCATGGCCGTGGGGAGGAGCATTGTGCAGAATTTCTGAAACCATCAAAGACCTTTCCATCGGAGTTTCTGTGTTCACACTCACAGCTTTATCAGTTGACCGATTTTTCGCGATAGTAGATCCGCTAAAAAGATGGCATGCAAACGGTAAGCTATTTGTCTTTATAATATTTTAATTAATATCCGTGGGCGAGTGGTCATCGGTTTCAGTTACGGAGATCACGGTTTCGAATCCCAGTACGTTATTATTTTTATTTTTTTTACCATGTCCGCTCCCAATGTGGAGCGTATGGACTCCTAATGGAGTTTATCTCAACATAAGTGTTTATACGAGAACTGCTTGTTACTCAGTTGCTCAACCTCTATTTTTCCAAAGAGATTAGGAATATAAGGAATGGACTAGGACAGTACATGTGGTTAGATAATCGCTCTCGATACGCCCCGTACATAGGATATGATGGGTGGGAGGGAGGAATTCAAGACATCACATACATATATGCCTTTGAATAGAAATTCATGGATTAACGTCAGAAAGCATGGATGTTTTTGATGTATTAAATAACTTCTAGTCTTGTTATAGTCGTATCCTGATATCCCTACTCTCTTAAAAAAAGGAAACGTTGAGCAACAGAGTAACAAGCAGTTACCATAGAAACAATTTTGTTGAGATTAACTCCAGTAGGAGTCCATATAATCCACATTAGAGCAGACATGGTTTAAGTACAAAAAGTAAAATAAACGAATTTATAATATCTCATGCCAACAGAAACTATTGAACGATTATTAAAAAATCATTCAGAATAGACGTAATTAGCTAAATGTATAATTTTATTGCACCGTAAGATGGATTAAAAAAATGCTGTTCGTTGTGAGAAATATATGCAAAAGGTTACAAAAATTATTTTTTAAAAAGTCGAAAAAAAAACTGGAACCCAATTATAATTAAATTAAAAAAAATCCTACAAATTGAAGACTAAAGGGATAAAAAAAATTCATTAAGAAAAAGTACTAAAAATATGGAAAAAGACTGAGTTAATTAGAAATTTTTAAGCTGGCGTAATTTTTGATTTACTTAATCTTTAGATAAAATTAATCTTTTCATTTTCAGCAGATTGTTATGAACCTTTGATAATGGTTAATTTATGTGCATTCATAATTACTAGCTGTAAGCCCGTTGAGAGAGGATTTTTGTTGCATTTTTAAGTAGTCAGAAAATTTACTGGCGTGAAAAATAACTTACAAACCTATTTATTGAATAAACCAGAAATTCTGATAGTAAAAGAAATATATCTCGGGGCATATACCGACAGCCCTGCCCTGCATTTTATAAATTGTAAATTATTTCATTTTTGGAATAATGTTTAAGTTTGCTAACAATCATTTTCCGTAGTAGCAGAAATAGACCTCGTAAATTATTTAATTTTTGGAATACTGTTTAAGTTTGCTTACAACTGTTTTTCGTAGAAGCAGAAATAGACCTCGGCGCATATATCGACAGCCCTGCAGTTTTTAAATTGTAAAATATTATTTTTTTGGAATAATGTTCAAGTTTGCTAACAATCATTTATCGTAGTATATATGTAATTTTCAAGTACGCTAACAAATATATTTCGAAGAAGAAGAAAAAGACCCAAGGACATGAGTACGGACATACTTGTGATTATTTGTGATTATTTTATCGACTATTAATGTATAGATTTTTTTAATTTTAATTTTCTGGTGTATTACCCGATTTGTGGCTTCATCAGTTTGAAAAAGAACGTAAAAATTGACATGAATATGACAAACATAAAATGATATCTAAGAATGAGATTGAAACAATAGATATCAACGTATCACACCCATTGTGATAACTCATGAAGCTTTTGTGACAATCTTTTTAATGCCCTTGACGCTGCTGAGAAAATTGTTTACCTTAAGATAATATATTCCAGTAATTCAGTATTTGAATTTAAAAAAAATTACTGCATTAAGAATTATTATTTTGTTTGAAAAAAACAATAATGATATACACCTAATCCTTTTTTTCCGCGCTACATTGGTTTCAGAAAGTGACGCGGAAGAAAACTTAATCCCGCAAAAATAAATCGCGTAAAAAAAGGTTGGCTGTACTAGTTAAAATAAAATACAGATACTATTTCAATTCTCGTTTAAATTATTTGAAAATATGATGGTTTTAAATTGAAATGCTTAATATTAAAGCTAAGGACTCGCCATGAACCAATTTTAAATTAATTTGGAATTCAAACTTAAAAGATAATCAAACCGGAAATTATGACTTAGTTTTTTTGCTCAACCCTTTAACCTTTATAAATACAAAAAAGTCAATGGCCTTTAAGTATCCCCTGCCTCCGAGGCTCCATTATCTCAGCACTGTTCAATTAACAACCCTGTGATATTTTTCACAGGTTAAAGAGGACATTCAAAGGCAGAATTTGAATACATATTAATTTTGAAAAGCTTCGCACACATAATATATTTTTTTTTTCATTTTGAATGTCAAATTAAGTATTTTGGCTTATTCCTTTTTTTAACAACAAATATTTACTTCACAGAAACCATCCAGGTGCTTTGATTAAAAAAATGCAGTAGGAATATATCATAGTATACTTTAAAGCGAATTTACTTCTTTTTTTTTTTTGGTTCACGGTAATAATGTTGGCTTTTATCTATAATATGTTTGTATGAAAACGTTCAGAACTAAACTCTTACATTTGATTTCATTGTAAATGCGCCAAACTACATTTGAGCGACAAGATCAATTAGATTATAAAATATATCGTTTATTTCTGAAAATTATTCCCATTCGAACTATCTGTTGTCGGTATGTGTTACTAACAAAAAGTATTTCAGTTTCTCTTTGTTTCCGCCCTCCCTGTTTATTTTTATTTCATACATGTAAAAATTCTAAATAAACCCTTAGACAATAGAGTGTAGTTGAAGTTTTTTTAGCCAATAGGATAATTATATTTTTATATTTCATGCTAAGCGTTCTCTTTGTTTCTAAAATCTCGTACGTTTAAGCGGTTTGTTTCTTTCATTGCATCTACCATATGTATTTTATGCTTAACGCGAGAAGCAAACTTACTCTCAAAAGCAAGCTACTCCTCTACATAGCAATTACTCGACCAATCATGGTGTACGCTGCTCCAATATGAACGTATGCTCACCGTAAACATATGAATACTCTCCAGATTGTCCAAAATAAATCACTGAGACAGATACGTAACGCCCCGTGGTACTTGCGTAACACGCTACTTCGGAGAGACTTGAAAATACCTAGCATCCGCGAGGTCGTTCGTGAGATATCTCAAAAGTTTTACAGCGAAGTAGGAAAACATTTTAACCCAACGATATCTTATCTCCACAACTATGACGGGACACTGCATGAGAATCGTTTTAGACCGAGAGCTGTTCTGCTCGACGACCCTCCATAGATCTTATGTCGTCTGAAATTGGCAATTTTAGAACGAAATTAGCATCACGAAAATGACTCTCTTTGTTTGACTTTTTTGTGTACTGTATGTGTGTATGTATGTATGTATGCGTATGTGTGTGTACATGTACGGATACAGTATGGGGAAGCATATAGAATGTGATTTGCAAAATAATGCATATGGAGTTCCCGTGAACTTCTTATCTCTGTAGCGATCACGCCTTTCCGTCTGCAAACTATGGTAAAGGGATCCAATAAAAATTAATCATATGTACGCCCAATACGATTTAACTCATCATCAGTGTCATTTCATCTTTATACGGGGAACTGTGGAGCCGAGCTCCAATCTTCCTTTCATCTAAGGTTAAATATATATATTCTTTTTCTAATTTAGATGTTGTGGGCCCATTTCATTCAATTTATTCTATTTACTTTTTTTAGAATGCTTTGGGTTTGTCTGTTGTTTTTTATTTTTGTACATTTGATTGAAAAAAAGAAAGGAATGGGGAGAGAAAAGGTAACATATATAGGAAAAAAGTGGAGGGAAGGGAGCAAAGGTTACAATTTAGAGTAGGGTAATCCGATGTGTTTTTTTCACCAGCCGTGTGATTGCGGCAACCAAGCATGTCAGTGGTGGGATCGGAGGGGAGCAAAGGCGGTTATAGGAGGAGGACTTTCCTTGGCCGCGCTATGTCAGTGTGAGGGTACTCAACGTAGTCGTTGAGTAGGGCTTTGATGGTGTCGTTTGGGTGGTCCGTCATGTCACAGTAGAATTTTTTCGACAGCTTCATGACGTGATCGAGAATTGGCTCTGTGTTAGTGTCTCTATGTAACGTGGTGCCTCGCACGAACCAGGGAGCGCCTGTGATCATGCGAAGCGCCTTGTTTTGTATTTTCTGTAGTGTCTGGATGCGTTTCATGCCTGCGTGTGCCCATATTGGACACGCGTAGGTCATGATTGGTCGTGTTATCGCGGTGTACAGAAGTAGCTTGCTTTTTAGAGCGAGTTTACTTCTGTGTCCTATCATGGGGTAGAGTTGGCCCATGACACTTGATGCCTGTTTTTTTTTGCAGTTATGTGACTGCAGAAATTAAGTCGCGAGTCTAGGGTGAGACCAAGGTATTTAACCGTTTTGGCCCACGGGATGTTTGTGTTGTGCATACGGATGCATTGAATATTCTTACCATGTCTGTTAGTTCTGCAACTGAAGGTCACTGCAATACTCTTTTCTGGGTTCATTTTAATGCGCCATTTGGCGCACCAGGCGAGTATGTCCGCGCTTGCCTTTTGTACAAGCGTGGTGGCTCTGTTTCTGTTTAGCGATCTTGCTAGGATGGCTTTATCGTCTGTGTATTGTGCAACAATTGTTTCGTTACTACCGGGTATATATAAAGGAATTGGAATATCGTGAGTATAAAGGTTGTACAACAGGGGTGATAAGGCGGATCCCTGTGGTACATCAGCTGTCGGCGTTCGCGTCGTCGATTTTTCGCCGTTAACTTTCACGCGGAAAGTTCTGTTAGACACGAATGAGTTTATTAATTTAATCATCGGTTGTTCGAGGCCGGCCTCTGAAAGTTTAACAACCATACCTTCGAGCCAAACCTTGTCAAAGTGTCACCTGCCATCTATCGTTATTAAGAAAAACGTATTTTAACAGATGTGTACTCTTTATTCACGGACTATCAATCAATTAAGCCCAAATAACGCATAGCCTTTTTTAAATCATCAATAGAGTATTATTGATGAATCAACAAAAGAAAAGTATCAGCACCATTAAGTTGATATGGGTTGGATAGTCTTATTACAGTTTGTTTTTCATCTTTTTTTAAAACTTGAGATAGTGTTTACATTTGAAGCTATTATTTGCAAGCCCAGCTCATTCCAAAATGGTTGAAAAATGAAATTTAAATTTCATTCTGTAAAAAAATATACATTTCAAAAGTATTTTTAGTTTTAAATGACTTTGGAAAATTATTTTTTATTTTATCAAGCCAGTTTGGAGACTGCTTTCTAGATATAGTGTTAAAATGCAATTGTATTTACTAAATTACATTCATGGTTCATGTTTCACCAATTTTAGAATGAGACTGGTTTGCAAATAATAGCCTCAATTAGAGACATTAAAAACTCTTTTCTTTCAATTGTTTTTTCAATGAAAGTAAATGAAATATAAATCATTTAAAATCAAGGTTGTAAACAAATTAAAGGTGTAAATGTAAAAAAAGTTCGCGATTTTTCAGCCGCAATAAGAAAAGTATTAAAGCTTTAGTTACATTTTTTAATAATCAGTAGGTCGGAAGTTTGCAAAATTTTTACTGGAAAAGCATTCAATACGGCCTGCTTAACTTTGCTTGTTTTTTTTTTAACCTCCAATTTTTTAATCAAAATATCATCAATTTAAAAAAAATAAACACATATAGAGATAACTTTCACAGAGATGATTATTTTATTCTATTATATCTCGTAAGAGGAGAAAAATCACATAAGTACATTAATCCAAGAAATTAATGTTATAAAAATTTGTTGGCCAGTAAACTACATATGAGGCTATTATTTGCAAACCCGGATTATTTCATAATAGTTGAAAAATGAATCTTGATTTTCATTTTATAAAAAAAAACATTTTAAAAGTATTTTTAGTTTTACATAACTTTGCAATGATATTTTGTATGTTACAAAGCCATGTTTGAGACCACTTTTTAAAAATACTTTGAGAATGTATGTCTATTAACAAAATTACATTCATGGCTCATCATTCACCGATTGTGGAGCAAGCCGAGTTTGCAAATAATAGCCTCATATGAACTTTTATTTCGTATTTTATGTTAGTGAAAACATTTTATTTAAGATGAATGAAATTTATTTTCTATGGATTTTTTTCTCACACTTCCGCATTCAATTAAAGAAATTATTTGTTCTCATATTTAAAATATTTACAGAATTAGATTCAATTTGTTTGACTTGAATAAGGTAATTTACATCTTACAACACTTTGTAAAGAAGCGAGAGACATGCTACAATCGGTGAACTGACGAAATAAATAAGCCTGTTTTAAATTCGTGAATTCTATCGAATATACCGTAAATATAAAATACTTTGATAAAAATAAATATATATTGTGACTTGATTAGAAACAATCAATGTTAAATGATAACTTCAACAGTATTTTAATAATAATGTTTGAAATTCTTTGAGGAACAAGATTTGTCGGCGGTTCATACAGATAATTGTATAATTTTGGTTGGCAGATTATAATGTCTTTACAAATAACCCCACAAATAAACCAAACACGATTGTCTAGAATAACATAAACATAAAGTTTAGATCAGTTTCATTTCGAAATGCGTCTGACAACTACGACTGTGAGTATTTACAAACTGAATGAAAATAGCTCGCAACTCGGTGAATTAATGTAAGCCCCGAATGTACAAAGAGATAGGCGGATATACGTAAAATCTTTGTTCTTAGGGACCTCCACATAATCAGCCTATAGTTCTGCGAAAAATAGCTTGTTTTAGCTTTATTATTCTATAAGTACTTGGCTAACAATTCACTCAATGTTAATATTGTTTTTGATGTGTGTATATTATATTCAAAAATAATACTGAGGAAGTAATATTGTAAAAATAGCGGAAAATATTACTGCAAACGTACTTAAAATCAATTTTATAAAGTAGAGCAAAACATAAATATCGACATCAAATTTGACATAGTTGAAAAAATAAGTTTTCGAACGGACTTATTTCTATATTATTGAATTATAGCAAAAATTTGGTGTAATTTATAAGGCGTTTCAGACGAAAGACGAACATTAATTAATGGAAAAATATTCCGCGTGGACGTGAGTGAGTTCTGGCTAATACTATTTTTTATGTATGACAGTTGTCTTACTAATCAATTTAAAATTGTTAAATTTCTTCTACTTTTTGATGTAGAATATTTTATTATATCATTTTTTACATGACAAAAGCAAGTAATTTATAATTGATAATTGTTTGTAATGTACCTACATAAATAAATTATAATCTCAATTGATGTTTATATCATTGGTACATATTATATGTTTACATATCATCAAATATGTATATAGCTCTCAATAAGATAACTATGTATACGCTCCAAGCGTCAATCAATGTTGTATCCTTTTCAAAACAATTTGTCATACTGACAAATTGTATAAATTATGGATGCCTAATGGTTCATGGTTCAGACTTCAGACTAGAGAAAACCAAAACTGTCTGTTAGACAAACCCATCAAGAATTAAGTTTACTCTCTTATAACAGTATTATGTGTAGAATTGTTGTTTATACTATGTTAAAATATTCTTTGAAGTAAACATTTACAATGTTCTAAAACCAATATCAATTATCTTAGGGGAACATTGTAATGTAAATTTTTAATATAAAATAATACCAACACAATATATTAAACAATAAAGAGTGTTGTCACTAATATAAAAATACAATATTAATCATTTTATTAGTCATCAAACAAATAATATTTTATCATAATTTATAACACTTTTAAGGTTTTCACTGTTCATGGTGGAAAGGCGTAATATTATAAAATATAACATTTTTGTACTAATTCCATATCATTTATTTTATATAAGGACCGGTTTCGCTCACTTTTATTTTATCAATTTTTTGTCACACATTGTTTTTAGTAGAATTTTAAAATTATGTGCATTTTGTCATTTCAATAAAACGTTTCTTTAAATTAAAATACTACTTGTTATTTTGTAATACTAACATACATTGCAAGTATTGATTTCATTTGCTTTTACTTGGTAGAAAGCCGTTATTATAAGGTCAAAAATAACAACATATTTTACTGATTTGATGGCTATTTAAGCTTTACACCCTCGTCAGAAACTACGTACGAAATTATTAAAAATGACGATCTAATATGCATTGTTTTTTTTATCGAATTACATTATAATTATCAGCAAAAAAAATCTCACACCAGTGGGAAAATGCCTAGCTTTGAAATATCAACTGTGATTTCAATAATTTTGAGTAAAAATATTAACATATACCCTATTATAGTTTAGCTCAGATATGTTTCTATACTACGGAAGTATTAGACATCATGTTCACTTAAACAACTTTACAAGCGAGCTGAAAAGCTTTTTCTTTTGCTGAATTTTGCTGATATATTTAGAATAAAACTTTGTTGATTTGATAATTGATGAAATTTTGTTTGTTAGCCAGAATCATAAGACGTAAGCGTGAGCGTAGTTTTTTTTTTATATATTTTTATTTAAAGTACTTAATGATATTATGATGAGCCATGCTTTTTTATTTTGAAAATTGTATGTATTGAAAAACTGTCGAAAATCAATGACCACTGAAACTCCAGCCTGTTTTGTTTGAATGAAGGTTAAAATGTTTTAGCACGTGTAGAAAAAACATGTATTGAATCAATATGAAGAATTAATATGTAAAATCGATTTCAGTTATGCAAAAACCTCAAAAAAAAAGTTTGTACTTTTCATAGTCATCTATGTATTTAAAGGTTGAATAGAGATCAAATAATGATGAAAAGTAATAGTGTAAAACTTTCGTGTTAAATCAAACACTTTTCTAATTTAAATAAAATATAAAATTCGATATCAATGTAAAAATCGACGCATTAAGTTTTACTTGCATTATTTAAAATCGTTGACAGCTTACTCAGCATCATTGTCATCGTGAAATCTATTAAATGAATCTAAATCGTAATTTTATCTTAAATTTGCGAAGAAATGAGTTCATTGTTCAGGGCAATTTGTTTTTTTTAACAACAAACACCTTTCGAGTGATGGCGTGCTTTTTTTTCTTTCTTATTTATTCTACCTGGTGTTTTTCTACGTATCATTCTCGCTATGTTATTTAGTATATGGGAGTAATTAATACCTGTAGTAGAATGTCTTCCTATACGTTTTTTATATTTTACTGAGCTCATTTTATTTATTACCCGCTTGTGTACCAAAAAATACGCAGAAGATTTCACAGATAGCTGTAGACAGATTTACTGTAGCAAGGTATGAACAAGCAATTATATTTTCCTGTTTTTGTGTTATATTTTCCTACTAATAACAATGTAAAAAATGTTTTTTTCAAGGTGGTGGTAACCGTGCCACTCGTGTGACAGTCGCTGCAACGGCTCTGATATGGTTCTTGGCCTTACTCTGTGCAGTTCCTGCAGCAGCAGGTTCCTACGTCAGAGTTTTTAGAGTTAATCCTACTACTGAGGTATACTATAACAGTTATTTTTGAACAAATCTTATCATATTAACGATACGTCTTACCTGGGCGTAGTCACTGCAAACGCGACTGGAACGCGGTTTAAAGCTAATCAAAATGTCAAACAAGCTGATCGCGGCGTGCGTTTTGTCATGCGGACACTATAGCGGTGGAGATCATTTGATATGGTGAAAATAGCAAACTATTTAGCTATAATTTTTTTAAATATAGTTTATAGCTGTTTCAGCGTATGCCTTCATCATAACTATTCATTTTAATCATTATTTTAAAATTATAAACGCAGTCTTTACTATTAAGCGTTAACATTTACTTAAATTTTATGACTGAAACGAACGTATTGAAAATCTTTCAGTTGATCTAAATAAACACCAAACAAAATACAATTGAAAAAAGAAAGACTATATAAAATTACGCGTGTAAAGTTAAATACCTTATAACATTTATTACTTTTTTGTGTATGAGTAAAATATGTATTACTAGCTAACCCAACAAACTTCGTACCGCCTCAGAATCAATAAGTGTTGTGTTAACTTGATAACTTGAAACATGATGACTACCGAGCCAACCTTTAGTTGTAAATTGGGCGGTGGCAAGCCAGGCAGATCCAATGAGTTTAAAAATTCAATTGGATAGTTGGTTGCTTCGTCTTCGTTTGTTACGGTCGATAGATTTGAAATAATGTAGTGAACCAGCGATTTGATTTAGATTTGTGAAGTTTTAATGATCCACATCTTTGTTCTTTGCCGCAAGAATTGCTCGTTCACTCAACCAATTGTGATTTTTGTAATTCGATGTTCGGGAACATTTTGTTGTTGAAGCCGTCCTTCGTTGAGACGATATTGCTTAAATTCGGCGGAAACGAAATCAATCCGTTCGATTTGTCAACAGAAACACGGTCGTTACCGACGATAGTAAGAAATTGCTTGGAGAAATCTTCGGCAGATGGATCGTTTAGCAATGTAACTCGCATGTTTGTCGTCAGCTGAAGTTTCTTCACATAGCGCCAGAGTCAATGATTTGAGGCAAGCGTTTATTTCATCGGCAGCGGTCGATCTTGGAATGACTGGTAGTGTTTGGCGGAAATCGCCAGATAGTAGAATCATTGCGCCTCCAAAATGTCTCGAGTCATTGCACAGATCTTTCATAGTTAGATTGAGTGCTTCCAATGCGCATCTGTGGGTCATTGTCCATTCATCCCAGGTGATGATTGTATTTGCTACCAAAAATTTGGCCATTGCTGAGTGTTTCGCAATCTTGCATGTTGGTTTTTCAGTGGTTTGAAGGTTTAACGGCAATTTCAACGCTAAATACGCCGTTATCCATCCTTTAATTTACGTGGCCGCTATTTCAGAAGAAAAAACTGCTTCAGAAATTTTATATCTCGCACAAACAGTGGCCATAATCAATGACACGAAGAATGTCTTCCCAGCTCCACCGGGCGCATTGAGGAAAAATAAGCCACCATTTCCATCACCAATTGCCTTCATTAACGTATTGTACATTTCTTTCTGTCGAGGGTTCAACAGTGGTACATTCGTTCAAACTGATTGGTTCAATGCATCTTGATCATATTCACGTTCACGTTCCGATTCTCGATTGAAAGCGTCGTTCATTCCACGATCTGGCGTTGGCATTCCTAACTTGACTTACAAACTACCGCACATAAGGTAACACATGTCTTCAATCAAAAGCAAAGCCTGGTTATGTATCTCTTCATTCATCTCGAGATCGGGATTCCCTGAACTAACACGAATTCGATGTAAAATGTATTCGGACATGTCATCCTTGCACTTGTTTCACAGTTCACGGGGATTCGATGGGAAGCATGTCCAAATAATGATAGAAAATAATGTGCGTATCTGACTTGGAGATTCAGAAACAATTTCTTCAGCGATTTCATGTGTCATTCGGGTGATCAGGAACCGCATTGCCTTGCTTTTGACGTTAAAATTTCTTCGATGTAGCGTTCCAAGTTTAATAACGTGGCATCTCAGAGTAGAGCAACGTTCGTGCAAACAGTTTAATAATTTCTTCAAAAAAATTATCATACCTAATTATAAACATAACCTTATTTCAATAGTATCCGATTTTCTTTCGTTTTCATTTCATATCATCGATTTTTTAATTCTAATCCATACTCTAAATTTAAAATTATTTGAAAGCCAATTGTATGCAAAAGAAGCAGAAACAAATGCATTTTTGAAACAACTTGCCATCTAGTGGATTCATCTGATGCATACTACGACATTTTATAATTCGAAGCTGTTCGTCATTTAAAAACTGTATGAGAATATTTATTTTCTTCATAATTTCTTTCCCGTTATATTTTTCCGATGTTTTAATGCTTATTCTGCTAGTCTAGGCGGAGACAAATTTAATAAATTAAAGATCATTAAAATCAGCCCTGCCCTTCTTGAGTTATACGTGGTGTAAATAACCCCCGCTTTGTTGTATATATATAGATAAATAAATCAGTCAGCAAATAGGAAACGATATAAACCTTTAAGAAGCGTTAACGTTTTTGAATTAAAAAGAATATTATACCTTTATTCGTTGCTACCAGGAAGAACCCTTTTCAATCAGAGCTTTGGGTGAAAATAAACTTTCAACAAAAGCTGTTTCCGGTTCATGGGTAGGTTTTACAGAGCGTAGTTAAAGGGAATGGATATTAAAACAGTCATATGTGTTACACGTTCTTTTGTTTTTGAGCTAATTAGTGAATGCCACACCCTCTTTGTGTTTTATACTGCCTTTGTGAAATATAAATTCAAAGGTAGATGTGTAAACATTCTGATAAAATTTAGTTGGAATCATTATTATTGGGCATAGAAAACTGTTTATTATTTTAAGTTTATCATAAAAAGTGCGATTTTTGGTTGAAATGTTTAAAAGACGAACATTTATGTCTTTTCGAATACAACATATTTAATAATAATTAAATTGATTAAATCCATGTCCGCTCCAAATGTAGAGCAAGTGGTCTCCTAATGGATTTATCTCAATAAAAGCTTTCTTTGATAACTGCTTGTTACTCAACTTTACTTTACGGGAGTAGTGGGGGTAGAAGGATAGAACCAGGGTAGGCACTTAACTAATCACTCTCGCTTCGTCATTTTATTTTAAGAATGGAAAATGGAAAATTCATGTCTTCGAATAGAAATCTATAAATCATTCAAATTTAATTTAAAACTACTGTTTGTATTGGAACTCGAACCCGTGAAGTCTATCACGTAAGCCAACGACGTTGACCGTTGCGCCACATATCCGGAATTATTTTGGTTTATTAAATATTAAATTATCGTGGCTTATACAAGTTTCTTTTACTATATTTTATAATAAAGCAATAACAAGTATTTAACTTATGTTAAAAAATAAAACTTTTTATTAGTAATCAGATCCAATTAAAATTAAAAAAAACTATTTGAACGAAAAAAAATGTATACTGTGTTATTGTATCAATTTATATCATACTATTAAATAAGAGGTCTTGGGCTTAAAGTTTCAAACATACATAAAAGAAAAATAAATGAATTGTATACAAAGAAAGAACGGTGAATTTTTTTTTATTATTATTTATACAAATTATTACTTTTTTTCGTACATATTGACGAGGACTACTATTATATTCTAAGCTCAGTGATAATAAAAATTTACTAGCTGTAAGCCCGTTGCCCAGCAACGTGAGATTTTTGTTGCAAAATATTTAATTCAATTTAATTTTATATTATTTTATGTTATTTTATTTTATTTTATTTAATTTAATTTAATTTAATTTTATTTAATTTTATTTAATTTTATTTAATTTTATTTAATTTTATTTAATTTAATTTTAATTTATTTTATTTTATTTTTATTTATTTTATTTTTATTAGAATTTTCGTAAATTATTTAATATTTGGAATAATGTTCAAGTTTGCTAACAACCATTTTTCGTAGGAGCAGAAATTTCGTAAATTATTTAATATTTAGAATAATGTTCAAGTTTGCTAACAACCATTTTTCGTAGTAGCAGAAATTTCGTAAATTATTTAATTTTTGAAATAATGTTTAAGTTTGCTAACAACCATTTTTCGTAGTAGCCGAAATGTCTTAAATTATTTAATTTTTGAAATAATGTTCAAGTTTGCTAACAACCATTTTTCGTAGTAGCAGAAATTTCGTAAATTATTTAATTTTTGAAATAATGTTTAAGTTTGCTAACAACCATTTTTCGTAGGAGCAGAAATTTCGTAAATTATTTAATATTTGGAATAATGTTCAAGTTTGCTAACAACCATTTTTCGTAGGAGCAGAAATTTCGTAAATTATTTAATATTTGGAATAATGTTCAAGTTTGCTAACAACCATTTTTCGTAGGAGCAGAAATTTCGTAAATGATTTAATATTTGGAATAATGTTCAAGTTTGCTAACAACCATTTTTCGTAGGAGCAGAAATTTCGTAAATTATTTAATTTTTGAAATAATGTTCAAGTTTGCTAACAACCATTTTTCGTAGGAGCAGAAATTTCGTAAATTATTTAATATTTGGAATAATGTCCAAGTTTGCTAACAATCATTTTTCGTAGTAGCAGAAATTTCGTAAATTATTTAATATTTGGAATAATGTTGAAGTTTGCTAACAACCATTTTTCGTGGTAGCAGAAATTTCGTAAATTATTATATCTTGGAATAATGTTTAAGTTTGCTAACAACCATTTATCGTAAATTATTAAATCTTTGGAATAATGTTCAAGTTTGCTAACAACCATTTTTCGTAGGAGCAGAAATTTCGTAAATTATTTAATATTTGGAATAATGTTCAAGTTTGCTAACAACCATTTTTCGTAGGAGCAGAAATTTCGTAAATGATTTAATATTTGGAATAATGTTCAAGTTTGCTAACAACCATTTTTCGTAGGAGCAGAAATTTCGTAAATTATTTAATTTTTGAAATAATGTTCAAGTTTGCTAACAACCATTTTTCGTAGGAGCAGAAATTTCGTAAATTATTTAATATTTGGAATAATGTCCAAGTTTGCTAACAATCATTTTTCGTAGTAGCAGAAATTTCGTAAATTATTTAATATTTGGAATAATGTTGAAGTTTGCTAAGAACCATTTTTCGTAGTAGCAGAAATTTCGTAAATTATTTAATTTTTGAAATAATGTTTAAGTTTGCTAACAACCATTTTTCGTAGGAGCAGAAATTTCGTAAATTATTTAATATTTGGAATAATGTTCAAGTTTGCTAACAACCATTTTTCGTAGGAGCAGAAATTTCGTAAATTATTTAATATTTGGAATAATGTTCAAGTTTGCTAACAACCATTTTTCGTAGGAGCAGAAATTTCGTAAATGATTTAATATTTGGAATAATGTTCAAGTTTGCTAACAACCATTTTTCGTAGGAGCAGAAATTTCGTAAATTATTTAATTTTTGAAATAATGTTCAAGTTTGCTAACAACCATTTTTCGTAGGAGCAGAAATTTCGTAAATTATTTAATTTTTGAAATAATGTTCAAGTTTGCTAACAACCATTTTTCGTAGGAGCAGAAATTTCGTAAATTATTTAATATTTGGAATAATGTTCAAGTTTGCTAATAACCATTTTTCGTAATAGCAGAAATTTCGTAAATTATTATATTTTGGAATAACTTTTAAGTTTGCTAACAACCATTTTTCGTAGTAGCAGAAATTTCGTAAATTATTAAATCTTTGGAATAATGTTGAAGTTTGCTAACAACCATTTTTCGTGGTAGCAGAAATTTCGTAAATTATTATATCTTGGAATAATGTTTAAGTTTGCTAACAACCATTTTTCGTAAATTATTAAATCTTTGGAATAATGTTCAAGTTTGCTAACAATCATTTTTCGTAGTACCATTAATCGACCTCGGCGCATATATCGACAGCCCTGCAAAGGTTTCAAGTGTGCAAACAAATATCTTTCGTAGAAAAAGAAAAATATCTTGGAATCATTTTTTTTGAATTGGCCACACTAAGTATTTGACATATTCTATTTTTGAATTCTCAATACAAACAAACAATCAAAGTCAAGTTTGAAATAGTTCTTTTTTCGAATGCTTAATATATATAATCTAATTTTGTCGCACCTGAAAGTTTGCCCTTTACCTCAGCGGTAAGACGTTCCGTTCATATTGCAAAGTTCCACGTTTCGAATCCGACCCGCGGCAGAAATAAAATGTGAAATAAAGTTTAGCGTTTTTTCACATTTAAAACTATGTGCTTCTTCAGCGTAATGAAAAAATACTTCTAGTATGAATAAAAAAAATGTCGACAGTCGGGCTGGGGATGAGGAGGGGGAGGGGAAATCGGTGACAATCATATAGAAGATGGATGACACTGAACAAAATCTGTCCCAGGAAATTTGAATTTTGAATATAAAAAGACGTCCATTCCAATTGGCCGAAAAATGTGATGTTCAAAATATGTTCAAAATAAATCGCTATCATTGGGCGAAGTGGACATCAGTACGCACACATTTGTGAAAAGTAAAAAGTAAAAAGTAAAAAGTGAAAAGTAAAAAGTGAAAAGTAAAAAGTAAAAAGTGAAAACTTATTTTATCGGCTATTAATATATAGATATTTTGATAAGTCTATAGTAAAATTAAATGAAAGAAAATTAAAAATATTCGCGAATTTCATTATATTGCTAATGCCTGATAACAACAATACTGTTTTCTAAAGCATAATAAGTAAGGATGTAAAAGGATTTATTTATTAAAGCAGTTACATAATACACCTTACTTTTGATAAATTATGTTTATTGAACAGTGATTGAAAATATTTATTATTTGAATGGCCGATAAGGTCCGTTAGTTAGAGTGAGTGTAAGGTGTCCTCGACCTTCCAGTCTCCACTTTTTTAAATAAAATAAAATAAAATAATATAAAATAAAATAAAATAAATTAAAATAAAATCAAATAAAATAAAATAAAATAAAATAAAATAAAATAAAATAAAATAAAATAAAATAAAATAAAATAAAATAAAATAAAATAAAATAAAATAAAATAAAATAAAATAAAATAAAATAAAATAAAATAAAATAAAATAAAATAAAATAAAATAAAATAAAATAAAATAAAATAAAATAAAATAAATTAAAATAAAATTAAATTAAATTAAATAAAATTAAATAAAATAAAATAAAATAAAATTAAATTAAATTAAATTAAACTAAATAAAATTAAACACAATGCAACAAAAATCTCCCGTTGCTGGGCAACGGGCTTACAGCTAGTATTTATTATTTGAACAAGTTAACATATTATGCCAAATTGTAATCCTCCTTTACACGATCAAATAAGCTATTTTTCCTAGGAATAATTATTTTTCAGTCATAATTTAGCAGGAAAATTGTTTTTACAAAAACAAATTCTAACGTTAAAAATCATTGTTTCATCTGATATAATATTATTCGTAAAATAACTTACAACAATATGTCATGGGTGCAATACGTAACACGTGAAAGCACAGGAAAATATTTACTTATATTATGAGTAATAAAGTACAAATCAAATTCTTCAGTTATATAATATTTATATTATATTATGAATTCGTTAAAGACCAATTCATGAACGACATCTTCAAAGAATCAGGCAAAATTCCTTCTTATTCAATCCCGTATGCCTTCATTCTGCAACAATGGTTGTAGACGTTTGAACAACTAGAGAATAAAAGATGTAATCTATTTGAGTTAATAGCTTCATTAACGCCTAAACAAACGTTAATGCATTACGATCACTTAAACGTCTTAAGCCAATATTTATAAAAGCTGTCAGTTTCATACAGCCAAAAAGCGATCAAATTTTGTTTTTGATAATGTATTTTCAACCGTGAAAATTCAAATAGCGAAAGTTTAAAAAAATATTTTTTTTTTGTGACTGTGTTTAATAAGATACAAGCTGTAAGTATTTTGTTTTTTTTGCTGTTACTGGCATGAAAAATCGAATGCAAACTTATTTATTTTCGGAAACTATACAAACTTTTAAGTTCAGTTTTCTCAATATTATGATTTATATATTACAATACTTTAGCTCTAAGACAGAACCAATCGAATTTTCTAACAACTGATGATATCAGAACATAATATAAAAAAAATGTTCTGCGGCGGCCTCCAGTTTGGGAAGCACTGATATAATGGATACGGCTAGTACAAGATTATTGGCTAGCTTATCATTATCGCGATGGCCCGTTATTTTAGGATTGAAACAGAAAAAAATATTTTTGACACATCACAAACATTCATGCCTTCGAACAGAAAACGATAAATCGATTTAAAAAGAAAACGCTGCTCGCACTGAGACTTGAACCCTTGAGATCTGTCACGAAAACCAACGACGTTTACCTCCGCATCATGGAATCGACAAACCAGACTAAGCCACTACTCCATTCAGAATAAATAATGTGAGTAACTTATTTACAACGAGTTGTCGTTAAAAATTTATTTCGAACTACATTATGCGTCCAATTGTTTTACAATGGAAGCAAACATGGTTTAAAAAAGAATAAAAAAACATGTCATCTGCGTTTAATGGGTAAAGTAGATATCTATCTTGCCGTTTAGTGCAAAGCTGTCAGCTATATTGATACTTAATTACAATCAATGTCAAGTTTGCGTTGAATTTGTCCAAAACACGTGATCTTTTATTAACCAGTTCTTATCAATATGTAAAACAGTGAATGTATAACAAAAGATTTATTTATTCTTATCACGTAAGCCGTAAAATCGAGAAACATAAAAAATAGTCCCGATGTTCATTAAAGTAAACTATAAAGTTTATTGGAAATATTTGCATGCCAAAAAACGCCTACTGTAGGCCAGTGTAATACTGTTGGCACGCTATTATGTAGAGTACGATATGAAAAACGCAAAATATATAAATATAAAACGAAAAAAAATAATACCACAATGAACAAATAAACAATGCATTTGTTTTTTATGTACATTCTTATTATGAGTTTGAATTTCAAACGGAATTTCAAAACAGTTTTCATTTATTTGTTGAAAATATTTAAAAAAAATGATACTGAATAAAATGGACAAAAAAATCGTTTAATTTTTTTTTCTCAAAAATTACAACAGTACTACGATCCCGGGACATGACATTTTCATGTCTCGTGTTCTGGGACTGGAAAAAAGCCGAGACTTTAGAGTCCTTAATGTACACATAGTCAATTGATATATATTACACTACAGTTTCACAGTTGTGCGCAATTACATTAGAAAACAAAAATATCGAATTTGTATCCTTCAAATTTGTAAAGCTATTTGTAAAGCTATTTGTAAAGTATTTGAAAAGCTCACAAAACTACATTCCTGTGCGTAATGTAGAGACATAATATGACATGGGCGTATAGTGTTGTCATTGTTTTTTTTTGAATACATTGACGTTTTCAAAAAAACAGCGTTCAATTGTAAAATCAAATATTTATACCGATAAGATAGGTTGTTTAATTGAATCCAAATAACAAAGTTTTGAAACAGACATTTATTTACTCACTTAAATTTCTTTCAAGCACTAAAATAGTTCGATATGTAAGGACTTTTGATTGATAAACTAAAAAAACATGTTTGTATTTCGGTATCGGTTCGTTGGGCAACCCTGTCTCATAATGTAAGGGGCTATTTCAAATATGAAAAGTTTTTTTTGCCCCTTACAAGACGAATAAAAATTCACAAGATTCAGTTTGCCGTGAAAACTACCACCCTGTTATTAAGGCTATAAAATTTATCGCGGACTATTTTTAGGAGATGGTACTTTCCGTTTTAGCGCATTTAAGTAAAGTATGGTGTGTGATGAGAAAACAACGGTTTTCACCCTTGTTCGAATATATTACGCAATATGTGTCTCTACGTACGAACAAGTCTATTGTTTTTATTTTTATTTGACGTTACTGTTTTTTATTCTAATGTCGGTTAAAGACTTTTAAATGTAGAAAAAAACGCTTCTCCATGTTTTAAAAAAGAAAACACAGTCAAGTAAAAAAGTTTTCATTTAATACAGATCTCTTAAAAGTTGTGAAAATGGTGAAATATATAATATAATTTGACGTTTATTATGCAAACATTTTTCTTGGATTAAAATTTTGCGCATACCGTAGTGTTTCCGCTAATGTTTTGAGAATTGTTCTGCGTTCAAGTCTTCCGCTTAAAAAATGTACATATCGACTGTGGAAAAGAAAAAGGACGTAACCCACAATTTTACAGGAGGCGCAAAAAACTTGTTGATTTTAAGCTACAGGAAAATTATGTAATATATACAAACTTGAAGTGCACAAAGACTTGTAAACTGGTGTTTAATTTACGAAACTTAATAAAAACTTGTTTAAGAATAAATAACCTTTTCTTTTTAAGTCTATTTTACTGTTCACAAGTTTGACAGGCCCGCCTTTTTTTAAACGTAAAAGTTAAATTTAAATACTAATACACACTACATTTGCAGCTTACATCCTTTTGATAGAGTGTGTATCAAGTTAAATACATTATGATTATCGAAAAGAAATTTGAAAAAACGGTGGGTGACGTCCTTTCCACAGTCGATATGATACATATATATGACTTTGTGTTATTGTTAAATCATGAATCAATTAAAACGCTACCTGAAAAACAATTATTCAACTAGAAATCGTAAAATCTTTACATGTATTTTAAGTAAGACAAAAACCAATTTTGCAATGTTAGATTAAATTTGATAACTTTGTACTTCACTTGTTGTGTTATCAAATGTGACACTTGTTTCGCCTTTTTGAGAAGACCAGGCAAAAAATACATCCAAATCCATCTAAAATATACATTATTGAAATACTAATTTTGCGTCAAAAATGACCCATAGAAGTTAGCAATTCGGTATTGTTAGCAAATATTGTTTTCCCCTTCAATAAATTCTTTTATTTTATCCCATTTGTAATAAAGTGAATGAACCACGTGGTATATTAGAAAACAAAGTTAGATGCGTTGTAGTATTCTACACGTCTTAAAGTATCGTAAAAGTGAAGTTAATTCACGTTGCAATCGTGTTATTTCCATAAAATAAAAATATGCAATCCACAAAAACACCAAATACAAACGTGATAATACTATTTTATTAATTGACTCACTTCGCCTCTTGATAACTTATTTGATATAATTTTCTGCCTAGGCCTAAAATTCATTGGAATTTACATAAAAACTCGATTACGGTAAATTCTAACTTTTTATCAAAACATTTATCACTGTCCTACAGTTTCAGCTGTGGCTAGTATAGCCGTATTATTAACGTTCAAAACCCAATAAGTTGTTGATGAATCTCTTTTTTAATCATTATTATAAAAATCAATCAAACACTCGTTATTTTTCATCGTTACAAATATATTATATAGGAGTTTGAATGTGTTAGTTTATGTTTAAATAAATTAACAATACAAGCCTTCGTTTTATAAGATCGGAATTACAAATTGATAATCTGATAATTGAAGTCTTAGACATAAAAATATGTTGTCAATTGTTAATCTGTCTTTCAAAATAAATCTTTTTTTTACTTTTGAGTTCACCAAAACGGGCATCATTTAAAATCATAAATTCGAAATAATTTAACTCAAGATGGTCTATGAAAATTGTTTTATTTTATATTGAAGAGTCTGTTTCAAATTAGTTTCATTATTTATCGTAACTCATATATTACAAAGTTTTCTTACCGCCATTCAAGGAAAGTAGATGACACTTTTATGAGATTTTCTAAGTTATGTTTTCTTTACAGTTCGAAGCTTGTTATCCGTTTCCTGAGCAGTGGGGCAAAGAATACGCGAAGACCATAATTCTTGGAAGATTCCTCATCTACTACGCAATCCCTCTGACGATAATAGGAGTATTTTATGCCCTCATGGCGCGACATCTTGTGTTGAGCGTCAAAAATATTCCAGGTGAACTTCAGTTGGCACGGAGGCAGGTAAATTTACATTTTGTTTTATTTCGTATGTTACTAAAGATTTGTAAACAAAAAAAACAACAAATAACATATATTTTTATAGCACATAGTTTATCAAAGTTTAATTAACCGCCGTAAAAGAAAGAATGATTAAAATCGCCTTTTTAAATAGCCTTTTAAATGTGCTAATAATTGAACACTAAAGAAAAGAAGACTTGAATTAAACAGTTTTTAATTAAAAGTACATATATTCGAATACGTATAGTAAATCCTTTCACTTAATTAAAATCGTATTATTAAATTGAGAAATAATACTTTCATAATCAAACTTCAAAAATTGTTTTCCTTTTATTAAAGGAGCTTTCATTTCATCGAGAGCACTTGAGCCTAAAAGCATTTATAAACTTCAAGCACGTATTTCTTCCTCCTAAACAATGGAATAAAAGAAAAAATGTCATTTCACTGAAAGCGATTTTAATGAAAAATAAAACGTTTTAAGCCTAAAACTATAGTAAATACATTGTTGTTTAACTACCTCCGCGAAACAACGCAGTTAAGGGTCACTTAAAAACATGCTCCAAGACAATTTCTTCAGTTCTGTATTAGGCCACCTCAAATACAAATTAAGAGTAAAAACTATTTATCATTCAGAATTAAGTTTTACGAAAAAAGAGTTACTTTGTCTTTTATGCGTCAATACATTTGTATCGATAAAAAAATAGTTGTAGGGATGTTTTATTATTGCGTCAATTTTGACTGTCTTTAATTTAACCAGAGAACTTTTACATAAATTTCATTTTTTTATTACTTTCTGTAAATTTTTGTTTCTGTTAAAACAATTGACGTTAAAGAATTTGATAATCTTCCACACCAAGGTAAAAGCGACTTTTTTAAATACTAGAACAAGCTTTTTAATCCACGACTGCTTCATGTACAATATGTGTACTTTTTAAAAAGCGATTTAACGGAATATATCTAATGAAATCTATTTGTGAGCAATTCTCCTAAGCATGTACATTTTTTTACACAAAAAAAAATTGGATATAATATCTGTAGCTATGAAGAAAAATATATAAACTATAATAAATGATGAAATTGACATTAACCAAGTAGACAGCAATCTAATATTACGAAGCGAAGATGTTACGTTGTTTTCTATACAAGTATTATGACTATTTCGGATTCGCGCAAAAACAATTTCGAATATTTCAAAGAAATCTTATCATTCTGTTTCTTAAAATCGTATAATGTTTATCTCATTTATAACTCGATTTGAAAAATATATTGATAAAATTCTATATTAACTCTCGCGGCTCGGAGACTAGAAAAATACGTCTCTGCCGATGGGGATCTTTTTTGACCCCAGTGGTTTCCTCATTACTGGCCTTATTCTTATGAATTTCAAAAAACAAATAGTCTAAGGGCTTTAAAATATCTCTCTGCATCATTCCTCACACATTTTTTTTTATAAAAATCCGTGTTTTTTAGTAAATAATCATATTTTAAGTTGCGCGTAAAAAAGACGTCATCCCAGCACACATATGAATTGACAACTAACGAGTGTTCTCAGCTATCTTACGAAAGATCGTTATCGCGGGTGCTTATCGCCTGATAGCGTAATCGCGTTATCGCATACTTATATAAACTACAAAAGGTCCAAAAAACTATGATATTAGAATACCTTGATTATAAACATTGTATCACCCATATTAAAATAGATATTTAAGAAAATGTTGGTATTGGGGTCGCATTTCTTGAGCTTAGAACCGGAAAAGTTAATAGATATGTCACGGTCCAAATTCCTACAGTTTTACTACAAGAGTATGTTTTACTCCAAGTAAATAACAGATTAATCATTACTAAATGTCTGCCAATATTTTTAATACTCCATAGATTGTCCTATAAACTTTTTATATAACACCTGAACAGCGTACAGTTGAACTGTGTCTGACATAAAAGCCACAGAATTTACCTTTAGAGCCTTCAGTTTCACTACATTGCTCGTAAATAAGGATAAGGAATCTGATAAGTGTTTTGGGTCTAGAACATTCTAAGGAAAATGGAAATGAAGTGTCCTTCTTACAAGACTTTGGTTAGATAAAGTAAATGCACATAGTATTTACTAGTAATATGTTAAGCAATTCCTCCTCCGCCACGGTTGTCAGCACTAATACTTCGGGAAGAAAAAATTGAGCCATATTATTCAATACACTTTAAAATATATTTAAATATCTAATAATGTGTATCACCAGTTATCAGCTAGATTTTTATGTGCTTATTAATATTTTTGGTTTAAGCACAATTTTATTTTTTTTAACCGTGAAAATTCACAATTTAGTGATTAAGGAACAAGTTGTTTTCACAAAAAAAAATGTTGTACTTTGGCCACACTTTTCCGTTTTGAAACTATTTCTGACTCTAGAACTAGTTCTGACGATGGTGAAAGCCGAAATAGCTATCAACACATAAAACATATTGAAAACTGTAGAACTAAAATACTTTGATATTTTTAATCTGTTATCCTTCTTTCCCTACTACTCACTTTGAGAAAAGTAAGGTTGAGCGACTGAGTAACAAACAGTTCTCGTAGAAAAAAATACGGTTAAGATACCTCCACTAGGAGGCCATATGCTCCACATTGGAAGCGGGCATGGATTAACAAAATTTTATATATTAGTATATATTATGTTTTATATCTTTGTGTCGTCACAACTTCTTTTGGTTAATTTCCGTCATATTTTAAAGTAAGAAAATGGTTTGGGGAAATTATATTTTTTAAAATTGCTGTATCAAAGAACATTAAAGATAAGCTTGTCGTTAAGTGAATCGTTAAAACACAGATTTCCTAGAAAAAAAATAAACATTATAATAAATAAAATATTCCCAGAAGAAATGTTGACTAACTTAAGTAGTATGATGTAGGCGTTAGAAGGAACTTAACTTTATATTACAAAATATTTATTTTTTGTGCGAATAAAAAATAAATTATATTTGTATGTCTGTTATAAAAACTCTTCCCAAGTGAAACTTGAATTTTCAATACTTTAAACTGCTACCATTTCCAGGTCTGTGGTATTTTTACAGATATTTCAAATCAATTTTCTTCCTACAGTATTACGGAATATAACCTCAAACGGTCATTATCAGCTGTAGTTTTAATCAACACTTAAACTGTTATTGTCAAGTTACTAGTAACAAAACATATTCTTATATCATATAATTAAACCATGTCCGCTCCCAATGTGGAGCATATGGGCTCCTAATGGAGTTTATCTCAACAGAATTGTTTCTACGAGAACTGCTTGTTACTCAGTTGCTCAACCTCTCTTTTTCCAAAGAGAGTAAGGATATAAACTTGACAAATAATAAATTTTCATGCAGCAATCGTATGATCGAAAAATAAAGCATTAATAATTTTTCATTATAATAAAAAAAAAATCATTCACATCTTGGGTAACGTATTAACTTTCGTGAAACAATTTGTAAAGGTGTCAGGCAAATTTTTTAAACACGATATTGACATATTCCTTAACTTCTGCAAAAGTAATAATTTTGCAGAGATATTTATAGAGTGTGTTGCTAAATATTCAATGTTGTGTGCATGGGAAAAATAAAAAATGATATCAGTCAACATAAGCAAGGTGCAATTGTTGACGGACATGACGAGATTTGATCTGGTGACGCTCTTAGCCGTACTTACCTACAATGAGAAAAGTTTTGATTATTTTGAACTACAACTGTTGTTGCACAGAGAATTTGTTAGAGATTTAACAAGCTTCAGAGACCTACAAACCATCAATAGGATTGAATGTGACACGTATCGTGAAGCGTGCGTGGCATTAAAGTTACACTGTGAATTAATAACTTGCGAGAGCAAACCCTCACATTTGAAAAACTTAAGCTTTACCAACTTGAGCATCCAATCCCGGGATCCCGCGATTCACGCGAGAGCTAAAAAATGGTCCCAAAGTTTTGGCAATTCTGTAAATTCTTAGGTTTTGGATTTGAAAATTTTGGAAAGAGCCAAAAAAAGGATCTCACATTTTTCCATTTCATTCCAGGATTTCAAAATCATTGAGCAAAAGATTTTTAATGCCGAAGTTCTACACGACTTTATAGTGAATGTTCAATCCACGGATTGGAAAAATTCTCGGGATAAACGAAAAAGTCCGGGATTGGATGCCTTAATACTAACGACATCTACAACAAAGAACTCATTAAGCTTGAAGATAAAGTACTATACATGATCCTTAGGTATTTTTTTTCATTAAACATCATCGTTGACGATCAGTCAGATGCTCAAAACACTGTATAAAGCCAAGAATTGAAATAACTCTGTAATAACAGAATCAATATAAACAAATTTGAATAAATAAAAAATCTTTCCCGGGAAATGCGAGGTAATAAATGTCTAGTGTTTTGTAAACAAAAAAACAAGTTTTCTTATTTCAAGGCTAGCTTTAAACGTATGGAATTGTGAAATGATTATTTTTATATATCATAATCTTAGAAAAGTTATCTGAAAGATATTGTTAAGGTAAACATCTTATGTATCTATTTTATATAGCAAATAAAAATTCCCTTTCATAAAACGTTCATTTAATAATAAATCAATATGTAATAAAATTACGCATAACTCGTTATTTATATCGCAACTTTATTTGCCTCTCATATATTTTTTGAAGCGAATGTTCAAAGTGAAACGTTGCTTATAAAAACAAGTCTTAAATAATATTTGTATTGTGAAATATTATGTTCAAAAATACGCTAAAATTGTACTTTGATACTTTATTGATAAAGAATAGTTGTAATATAGAGGCGTGTTGTCGTATTTTAATTTCCATTATGAAATAAAACAAATGTAGATCTCCATTAGAATATGATGAAAATATTCAATTGATCGTAAACCAATCGATGTCATAAAACCAAAATATCTTTTAAATAAATTCTTTAATCTTTTAGAGCTTAACAATTGAATTGTATGTCCATTATATAACACTGTTGCAAATGTTATTATTTCAGATCCGAAACTATTGTTAATATAATAACTCTCCGCAAATGTAATTCAATTGCAATATATTATAATAGTTTTTAAAAATCTTAGCAAACTCATTTAAATATAAATGTATAGTACAATTTCTTCAATTGAATTAAACATTTTAAACGTTTTTTCTCACCAACTTCAGTTACATGTATAATGTATTATTGGACCAAATCGCCGTGTTTTAAAGAGCGATACTTATGACATTTCAATAGTTTAAACTATGTACATTCTCATACACTTGACATTCTCATAGTTTGAACGATTCAAATTTTATATTGAAATTCCACGAAGCACCTTCAGTCGAAATCTTAAATTTAAAAAAAGAGATACTTATGGTTTTAATTTTTATATATCCGGTTATTATTATTTATTGGCTCAGAAACAATATGACATGTTATTGTATCGCATAATTGTATCGATAGAATTATAAAATAAAATTATACGTAATACTCACAGAGACAGACGGATAAAAATATGTGCGTAATATTTGTACAATATTTTCTGAACTAAGACGAAAAATCCCAATGGAAATTCTCGCCTTGAATGAATTTCGTAGATTCGGCATGAATGAAGAAAAATAAACACTAAGACCAGCACGTGTACGGTAGCTTAAAGTGGGAAGTTATTGATTTTTTATTTTTGTTGAGAAACTCACAAAAGCTCAATTTGACGTTTCTTTCTTTTTTTAAAAATGAATGTTATTATTTGTCAGTGTATGTGAGATATTAAATATTTTTTGACAATGTATTAGACTTCTAATGGAAATGCAAAAGTAACACTTTTATCGTATGATCAAAATTTTCTGAAAACAATGATTTGTCGTAATATTTATGCTGAGAGCCGCAGTAAGTTCACTGTGAGGTAATATATATTTTTAAATCTAAGTCCACTTCCAATGTCGAGCATATGGCCTCTCTGTGATCACTAGAAGTTTTTCTTAAAGAACTGCTTTTTATTCTTTATAAAGAGTAAAGATAGATGGATTGCGCACTATGACAGGATTAGTGGCAACGGTAAGACTTAACTTTCGCTAAGCCATGTTTTTTATTATTGAAAGAAAGCAATTTTCAAAATCGTAGAAATCAATAAATTTACTGAAATTATTTTGCTAAGCCGTGATATCTGTCAAAGAAGCCATTGATGTTGACCACTGCTCTACGCAACCGACTGTCTTGACTTTTTGAATGACTATTTCAATTGAAAAAAATAATATTAATGAATGTAAATATTTTTTTTAATTTACTTTTTTATAGTAAAAAAAATCGTATTAATCACACAATGCGAATATAAATATTTTTTTGCTTTTATTAACCCTTTTCTTACTATGCAAAAAAGCACAAGCTCCTGAGCTGTGTAGCCGTTACACATCAGGCAAACGGGAGTGAATCATGACAATTATATGTAGTACTGCTGTAGTAGTGTTATATAATTGTCAGGATTCACTCCCGTTTGCCTGATGTGTAACGGCTACACAGCTCAGAAGCTTGTGCTTTTTTTGTATAGTAAAGGAAGAATTAATACCTCAAAAATTTCTCATTTAATATGTTTCAAGTCACAGGCTAGTTCCTCTTTATATTAGATGTATATATTCCACAGTTAGTAATTGACATGGCCAAATAAAAAAAAACCGATAAACTGAAAATAAAACTGTCTATCGATTGCTACTAAGCCTCAATTTAATTATTATAATACAACTCACAATTTGTTTCAAATCTGAAACAGGCAAATGCAATTACTGTTCTTAACCTTCATATCAAGTTGTTTTTATATTCACCGCTTTATCAATGTACTATGTCAAATAAATATTAAAATGAAATAAGAAAACTGTAAACAAAAACTAATTCTCCCTTAAAAAAAAAATCAATTGACTAAGCCAGCATAATTCAGTTATCTCTGAGGATTTAAAAAAATATAAATAAAACAACAACCCTTTTGACCTCAAAATAACCATAAAGCCTTTCAATGTCATATTGGTATATTCCAAAGGGACCTCCCTTTTCAATCACATATTCAGAATTCACGTTTAGTAACTTGATGGTGACGGTATGAACTGAATTCAAATTTTAATTACACTTTTCGTACTGTGTGGGTGGATTTATGATGCCGGAGAATCTGTATTAAATATTGAAAATATTTTACGAAATCTCGTTAAGTATCAAAATTCAATTTTTAATTCCGTTTACTTTATATTTAGCTTACCCTCTCGCTTTCATTATTTCATTGTTGGTGAACCGAATTAAAAATGAATAGAATTTGTTTTTAATCATTTCTTTATAGAACCCGTCATATATTATATACCTACAAATTTAATAATATTTATACTCTTTGTAAGGTGTATGAAAGCCAAAACGTGATTTCATGAAGCAATCAGAGTTCTTTGTTATATAATATAATTTTTTTTTGCCGTATTTCTGAAAATTGCTTCCGGAAATATTTCTTACCGGGAAATCATTTTATACTTTAATTTTATCAAATGTTTGATTTTTATGCATTTGTCACCAGGAAAATCGATGCACAGCTTTAAATACGTACTATAGCTCTATTTGAGTAAAACTGTTTTTTTAATCGTCCACTTCAAACTATTTTAATTTTGGTGAACCAGAATAAAGTGTTAGTTGAATACAAATAATATTATATTAAATTAATCGTTTAGTAAAATTCACACAGTTTTGTGTCAATTTTATCCAAATGCCTCCACCGTAATATGTATGATGAATCCTAGAGAGACAAGATTATAGAGTATTTCACAAATGAATGTACAGTCATTCTCGACTTGTGACGGAAGATATTTTTAGAATTAAGAATGTCAAATATGATAAAATTGAATCAAAAGATTTAATCTGTCAAAATGTAGTTTTAATGAATGGGTAAATATATTTTAACGGAAACCTACATGAGAGCTCAAATATACTGTCAATTTTTGTTTCTTTCGTAGATATTTAAGCAGAATCTATCTTATATATTATTTGTTTCGACAAAATAAAATGTACGAATATTATATAATTCGTCAATAAATCTTCTAAATTAGTCAATTACAAATATAAACAATCGACTCAAGATTATATAATAAGTTTGCTTTTTGCTGCATAAGTCGGCCCGGTCCATTTAGATATCACATTTAATGTTTTCAATGTAAAATTTTAGATATAAATCATGGGCGTCTGCAATATATTTTTGGATAAATTTTAAGCGACTTTGTTCAATATTTTTTTACTGAATCTCAAGAGATTTTACGTTCAAATATATTTGACTCTTTGACAAGTTGATGTCTTATAATACATAGTTTGCACTAGTATTTGATCAAAATACATAGACTTAAATAAAAAAACGCATGAATTTTTCAATAGCTATGGTCTTACGCTTGTTTTGTAACAAAATATTTTTAAACAAAGTTTGTCATGTTTTGATAAAAATAACTTAACGCTTAACTTTTTTTTTTTGAAATAACGAATTGCACTAAAAAGAACAAAATGATATTTTTGAACGAATTATTTGTCCTAACAGAAGCGGATTCGACAACAAATGTCAAAAAATTCGACAGTCAATACGAAACAGTTCGAAATACATGACAGTCATAACAAACAAAAAACTTCATTAGATCCTAACAAATTGGAAGTGTCAGACATTAAATCCCCGTATATAATAAAGTAGAGATGAAAAGTATTATTGTTTTCTAATAAAGAATACTATTTTGAATAATTTACTTATCGATTATTCAATATTACTTTTTCTATCAGGATTTTCTCAACTAAAATTTCTTATATAAACAAGCTACATTCATTTACTTAGCGCCAGGCGAAGCCCTGGTCGTTAGTGACAAAACTTGTATTAATATACATAATTTGAACAATTTAAAATTAAAATTAAAATTTCACCAATCTCCATCAGTCGAAATCTTAAATTAAACTATGCAACAATGTTGTTATTTTTTAAACAATACGGTTTCTTTAAATTTAGAGAACCGATCTAAAATTATTTAATGAATTTTATCATTTTTTACACAGTTGCTTGTGAAATATATCTACGGTGTAAAAAACGAGTTGAATGTATTCATAACAAAATAAATTGTTGAAATAAAAGATTTTTCCGTGTGAATAGGATATTTTAAAAAGATTAACTTAATTGGTGGATCAGCTCTATACGTATACAAAACATAAACTGAGGGTATGTAAAGGTATATTTTCTGTACAAATGAACAATTATTTTTATGACTGGTTTCCCATTGTTGTAAATTTGCATAATTCCATAAAAATTAGATTTACCGGAAAAAATGGACAGTGACTGCGGTGAAAGAAGTCATGATTAATTTGTGTAGCACCTTTATGAAAACATCGGAGTTTTATGTGATAAATATTCATTAAACCGACATTTATTCAATACGGAAAGACATTATTCCGGACCCTGCGTGAATGTTAATTCAGAAGAAACGTGTCGGCGTTGGGTGTATACCCTACACCAGGGTTTGCCATTTTTTTCCTGCGATGGTACACTTTGAAATAAATGATAAATTACTATGTTTGTGATCAATTATTTTTACATGTATGCGAAACACAAATAGTTTTGTACTTATTGTTTACAATTTTGAAACATTGCTGGTTGTATTTTCGTGTGTATAGTTTTTTTTTTATTTTTCTGACATCCTTTCCCTTTTTTCAAAAATTGAATTAAATAATTTACAAATTTTATGTATCATTTAAGGTTTTTTTTAATGTTTAAGGAAATAAGGTTTTAGGAACAATCATATTTTTTAAGGTGTTTACTGTAAATAGTAGATGGAAACGCATTTTATTCAATAAATAAAACTCTGTTGCACTAATTCCACATTTAATTTATATGATCAGGACCGGTTTCGCTCATGACAAACATTTTTATTATAATCAGTTGAAAATAGTCGTCAAAGTCAAAACCGGTCCTGATCACATTAAATCATTGTGGGATATGTACAAAAGAGTGTTATATTTTGAAATACAAAATTAGAAAGTTATATCCTTATATCTAGTGTAGTATAAAGCTTGTTGCTGTACTTTTACTTCAGTAGAAAAGTATAAAGAAAAAATTTTGCTTTGCATAGAGTCTTGTTAGCGAAATTAAAATTGTAATAGCTTGTTTATTATCAACAATAACGTTACTACGATGTTAATTTGTTAAAAAAAAGCATCACAGGTTTTTGCGTTTGGGAAACACTGCCCTGCACCATCCGCGGACAAATACATTCTGATGAATGAAACGGATGATTTGGAATAAAACGTTTGGGTAAAAAACGCAACAAGAATTATAGAATCCAAAACCTTTTTAAATCTTTGATATTCATGGAATGAATATTTCTTTTACGGGTCATTTTTTTCAAATTAAGTTGATGGAAAAAAATAATCATTTATTCTTAATTCATCTTGTCTGTTTTTAATAATATGGCACTAGAATGTATATTTTATACGATTTCCATTCAATTTTTTTTCTCTCTATTCACTCTATTTACTCTAAAATTTTATTTTCAATCTGGAAGGAATAAAAAGTACTAGCTGTAAGCCCGTTGCCCAGCAACGTGAGATTTTTGTTGTTTAGTATTTAATTTTATTTAATTTTATTTTATACGTACACATTTGTGATTATTTGTGAAAAGTGAGTGATTATTTGAGGACACCCTACATACACTCATTCGGACAAACGGACATTATCGACTAGTAATATATAGATATATAAGAGAGAGGTAAACAGAGAATACGCGCTTAAAATAAAATGTTTTATTTTAATTAAAGCTTATTTATTATGTTAATGTCCGCTCTCAATGTGGAGAATATGGCCTCCTAATGGAGGTATCTCAACCGAAGTTTTCCTACGATAATTGCTAGTTACTCAGTCGCTCAACCTCTCTTTTTTAAAAGAGAGTAGTAGGGCTAAGAGTATTTATCACTCTTACTAGGACCAGTTGTTGAAGGATCGGAAGAGTGGGAGTGAATTTTCAGACATCACAAACACCCATGCATTCGAACAGAAATCAAAAATCGATCGAAAAAATGCTATTCGTAGAGGGGCTTGAGCCCGTGAGATCTGGCACGGAAGCCAACAACGTTAACCGCCACGCCATAGAAAACGACAGGTTATAAAATAGCAAACCTTTAACATTTCCGGTTCTAAGCTCAAGAAATGCGACCCCAATACCCACATTTTCTTAAATATCTATTTTAAAATGGGTGATACAGTGTTTATAATTAAGGTTTTTTGGACCTTTTGTAGTTTACATAAATACGCGATAATGTGATAAGCACCCGCGATAAGCGATCGTTCGTAAGATAGCTGGGTAACTCGTCAGTTGCAATTTCATATGTGTGCTGGGATGACGTCTTTTTTACGCGCAACTTAAAATATGACTATTTATTAAAAAACCACGGATTTTTATAAAAAAAAAATGTATAAGGAATGATGTAGAGATATATTTTAAAGTCCTTAGACTATTTTTTTTAATTCATAAGAATAAGGCCAATAATGAAGAAACCACTGGAGTCCCTAAACGACCCCCATCGAATGAAAAGTATTTTTCTAGTCTCCGAACCGCGAGAGTTAATAGTGTCATTGATAACACACATAAAAATATAAATTATATTATATTACTTGAGAAATTAGTCAGCGATAATTCATAATTTAAGCACATATACAAAACAGTGACACCATTTATTTCAGCTAATAAACTGTACCTACTGTTGACTGGGCTGTTTAATATTTTAAGATTCGCAGAAGATTATACAAAAATATTTTTCAACAATAAGCTTGTTTTTTCATTTTCCAGTGCTGCTTTTCTTACGTATCTTTAAAAATAGCTCATTGGCTTTTAGAAATGGCTTCACGATTTATAGGAAAAAAGTTGTGGATGATGATGAACCTGAAAATGATTCAATATTTTTTATCATTTGATTGATTCCAATATTTAACGTATGGTATTTTAGTGATGAGTAAGAAAAACTTCATATTCTGATACAATACCTATTTTAATAATCACATGCTTGTCACAGTCAGCCCTTGAGAGATGAAGCTTTTAGCCCCTACATCAAAATCAAACATTTAAGACGAATAAAAAAAATCTCGTTTAACATTAAATAGACAATATAAATACGATAGTTTCATATTATAATATATGAGTTTGTTATTTTCATAGCAATGTGTTCAAGTGGGAGCCGGTTAATTGCTCGAATGCAATTGCTCGAATGCAAATTGCTCGAGTGCAATTCCTCGAATGGAAATTGCTCGAATAACAAGTTCGAGCAATTTACCGGGAACCTTACAAAGTGACATCAAAATTACAAAAAATAATGTTTCAAGTCTGTTGTTTATGACAGTAACACGCACAACCAAGTGTATTGACTTCATGGAAGCTGTCTATGTGCATTACGTCAAATAGCGGACTATGCCACGACCTTTATCTGTTTTGTGGGATCTAATTTTGTTATATAAATGTAATAACTTACCTATGTAACTTCCAGCTCCAGTTTTTCTAATTCGTACATGACAAGATAAAAGGACTCAGCTAGATATTTTTTATAAGGCTATGTAAGATAGTAATTTTTACTAATTCTTTTGTTTCATGTTGACTGTGGAATGGAAAAAAGATTTTTTTTCAAAAAAGCTTTATTCGATAATCACAGTGTATCAAACTTGATACACGTTCTATCAAGGATGTGAGTTGCAAATGCCAAATTAGTATATAAATTGTATCTTTAAAGTTTGAAAGAAGATGAGCTTGTGAAAATTTAAAACAAGATGAAAGATTAAAAAAAAGGTTTTCTATACACAATTTCTTTGATTTATATTAGATTATGTCAATTTAACACCAGCTTAGAAGTCTCCGTGCACTTCAAGGTTGTGTATATTTCATAGTTGTCGCCTGCTGTGGTCTAGTTGGTAAGAGCTTGCTCTTCCGATCAGGTGGGTCTGGGTTCGATTCCCGGTAAGGTCAATGTCAAATTGGATTTTTTCAATTTTTCATTTGAGATCTAAGACATGGGTGTTTGTAAAGTCAATTCTCCTTGAGTAAATCTCATGTGACCTACAAAAATTTCTCATCGAGTATATCTCGTATGATCTTTTAACCTTAAAACTTTCAAATATTTGACGCATTGGCGTAAAAAAAATAATAATTTGCATATGACCCAAAATCATCAAAACACGTTGTTTTTGTGCCTACTGTAAAATTTGCTATATGTGGGTAACGTTCTTTTTCCTTTCTACAGTCAATGTGTACTTGACCAACAAATTGAGTTATATTTTTGATCAAATAAAATTAACAACCCTCTTCTCTTTTATCATTTAACAGTTGATAACCATGTTTAAAAGCATCAAGTTAATTGTAAGTACGAAATCGATCCAATTCATAGGAAAGAGTTTGAATTTTAAGATGAGAAAAACATGGTGTATCGTCGTACCTTTGATGTATAAATGTTGCACGGCTGGCAGCATAAAACTTTGTTATTTATCAAACATGAAATTATAAATCAAACAAATAAGAGGCAATAAAATAGCTCGCCCAGACAGAGTAACGTGAACCTCAAAAACTTTTAGCATTTTAACCAGAAAATAAATAAACCACTCCAAATAAGAAGGAATGATCTTAAGTTATATTTTCTTTTAGCAAACGAATTCATAAATAATTGCGCACGAGAAAAGTTTGCCTAAGTTACTTCTTGATCTCCAAGAATAATTTTACGGGAGAAAAAAATGTTACCTGTTTTGTTAAAGAACAAACTTATTGGCATATTTAGAATAAATAATATTATGATAACATATATGTATATTGTGTGTCGGAGCAAATAATGTATACGGAGGCATTGGAAACTTTTCTAAGACCGTCTGTATGTTTAAAAAAATTCACTGTATTAAATGAACGAACAAAAGTATACTTCACTTGGGAATATAAACATATTACAGTTTACCTCAAAAACATTTTTGTAAGCAATACTTTGTCAGAAATACGGAGATAAGAGAGTGGACTAACCAGCCTCTTATAACGTTCAATATAAAGAAGCGGCGGTGGACCTGGCTTGGAAACGTGTTAAGGATGCCTCAAGAGAGCCTGAACCCTGCCTGTCTCTTCTTCGAACCGGATGGATCCCGGCGTCGTGGAAGGCCACTGATGACCATCCATAGGATGTACTCAGTGGAGTTACGGGACGCTGGGATGACCTGGGAGGAAGCAAGGAGACTGGCTGGGGATAGAGAATCATAGAGGAAATTCGTGGTGACCATATGCTCCGTATAGGGAACGGATATGGACTAAAAAAAAAACGAATACAAAATGAGCCGTGATTTTAATGTTGATATTTTTACTAGGTTTAATGCTTGTGATAATGTTGATATTTTTTCGATATAAATTGACTAAATTGTAGTCTAATTTAAGATTTCGACTGAAGGTGCTTAGTGGAATTTAAATATTAAAATTGAATCATTTAAATTATTCACACAAACTTTGTCACTGACGACCCGGGTTTCGTCTTTCGGCATCTTCAGGCGTCCAAGTGCACGGATGAACTTGAACTGACGCTAAGTAAATGAATGTATCGTGTTTATATCACAAATTTTGACTAACAACACGAAACTTTAACACTAATTTACTATAGAGTTCAGTCAGTCTTGCTGTTCTAGCAATATTGATATAATTTAAGATTTCGACTGAAGGTGTTTGGTGGAATTTAAATATTAAATTTGAATCGTTTAAATTTAGTATTGTTAAATAAAAAAATATGTAATAAATTATAACTGTGTATTCATTTTCGTATCAACTCATCATAATATAAAATATATATATATATATTTTATTTTTTTTTATTATTTTTAACCATGTCCGCTCCCAATGTGGAGCATATGGACTCCTAATGGAGTTTATCTCAACATAAGTGTTTCTACGAGAACTGCTTGTTACTCAGTTGCTCAACCTCTCTTTTTCCAAAGAGTGTAGGGATAGAAGGATAGGGCTAGGACAGGATTAGTGGTAAGCTAATCGCTCTCGATACGCCCCGTTTATAGGATAGGATAGGTGAGAGGGGGGAATTCAAGACATCACATACATCCTTGCCTTTGAACAGAAATTCATAAATCGATTGAAAAATCAATTTATAAAACTGTCCGTACCGGGATTTGAACCCGGACCCTCCGTAGCCGAAGCCAACAACGTTGACCACTCTACCACACAGGGGACATTAAATTAATAAAATATATATATTTTATTAATTTAATGTTTAATCATTCACAAAAATAATGTTATGAAAACAGTTTTAAAATAGGACCAATAATAGCTTTAAACTATACGCGGTACCAGATCAATGATATTGTAATGCGAACGTTTCGATATCTATTTTCTTTTATGGCTTTTCATTCAACCGATATCGTGCATCTAAAAATAAAATTATGACCAAAATTCAGTTGGAAATGTTATACAGCTAAAAATAAGTATTTTACGTGATAAAAATATCCTAAACCTCTTTTCATATATTATATAAATAAGAGGGCATATTTTTTTATACAACTTTTTTGAAATAAAGATCATCGTGATGTTTAACGATAAATTGGTCTCAAAATAATTCAGAAATGATTACTGTTTTACGTAATTTAAATTAACTCTCTAGAGACGAGAGCTTTTTTCCGATAAAGAAAATATTTGTTTAGCCATATTGAAGTCACGGATAACTTTTATTCCTAATAAAATTTAAAAAAAAAAAAAACGCCAAGTCGTTGTATAGAAATCCCGCATGACTATATGATCATGCTCATTCTTGTATTACCGTGTAATATTGTGTACGGACAGTTGTAAGGACAAAAGTGACCGTATGGGCTCGCAAACATTCGGGGTTGAAATATAGCTAAATGTGTGTGTGTTTTTTTTAATATTTACAATTTGACCTCTTTAGATCAACATAATTTCAATACAAATATATTATCAAAATAACTAAAATAGTAATTTGATGTTTTGATAAAAAATAACTAACAGTTTCAAAAAGTCCATTAAAAAAACGAAAATTCAAAAAATCGCTTGTGGTTTTGGTGGCCGTTTCTGTCCCCGGGGCTGATGATTAACTGAAGTCTGTACCCTTCCCAACCAAATATGAGTAAAAGCAACGATATTCAGGTAGAAAATTGATGAATAGTGGGATCAATAGACGACGGTGTTTACTGTTACCATATGGTCACGCTCGTCTTTGGAGGGTTAAGTCAGAAAAAAAAATGTTTGCTCATACATTAAAACAATTCTAGGGCTTATATTAAAATATAACGATTTAACACAAAACGTGTTGATACTTTTGGAAAGATTTTTGATCGAATAAGGAGATTGCTTGCGTAATAATACATAAATCATTTATCAATGTCTAACATATGATTTTGACCACTTCTGGGAAATTATCCATGTCCGCTCCCAATGCGAAGCATATTGCCATCTAATGGAGGTATTTTAACAGAAGTTTTCTACGAGAACTGTTTGTTACTCAGTCGCTTAACCTCTATTTTTTAAAGAGAGTAATAGGGATAGAAAGACAAGGCTTGGACAGGACAAGTGATCTAGTCGCTCTCGCTACGTGTAGTTATTGAAGGATTGCAAGGGTCGCCTGCTGTGGCCCAGTTGGTCAGAGCTTGCTCTACCCATCACACAGGTCTGGGTTCGATTCCCGGTCAGATCACAGTGAATTTGAGAATTATTCAATTCAAAGTTGTGATCGAAGACTAGGTGTTTGTGATATCAATTCACACCATTTCCTCTCCTCCCATCCTTTTGACCCTTTAATAACTGGGTTTAGCAATAGCGATTAGCCATCCACTAGTCCTGTTCTAGCCTTATCATTCATTCCCTACTACTCACTTTGAAAAAAGTGAGGTTGAGCGACTAAGTAACAAACAGTTCTCGTAGGAAAAACTTCTGTTGAAATACCTCCATTAGGAGGCCATATGCTCCACATTGAGAGCGGACATGGATTAAAAAAAGGGTGGAAAGGAATACTCAGACATCACAAACACCCATGCCTTCAAACAGAAATCAATAAATCGATCGAAAAAATGCTTTTCGTTCTGGGATTCGAACCCGTGAGGTCCGGCACGGAAGCCAACAAAGCTAACCCCTGCGCCATAAAACCCGACAATTGTTGTCAATTACTTTTATCCAAAGTATTTTTCATTTAATTTTTTCGAGATGTAGAATATGAAATTGAATTTTCTCTATAAAAGTCTTTTGATATATGTGAATTTAGATAAAAAGTTATAGTGTAAACAATGATGTTGAGATTCATCAATACATAATGAAAGTAGATTTATTTTTTCGGCAATCAAACACAACTAAGTTTTCTTTTTTAAATAAAAAACATATTCTTGCGATTGTTAAAAGTCACGTTGGAGTTTTATAAAGAAAATGACAGTGAGAAAAAAGCACTTTACAATAAACATATAGAATTTACTACGAATGGCCAGCGAGAAAAATACTATCGTGAAAAGCATGCAGATCGTCGCCTTTCTGCTTAAACCATGCATAAATGATGACCCTTTTTACGGATTGGCCTTTAAGAACAAGCAACCAAAACGTACTGTAGGTCCACCCTGTACATGCGTTGCTCATAAATGATAAAATGGTTTAAAAGTCGGCATGAAACTATTCCCGATTTTTTGAAGAGAATAGTATACTCTATCTTACTTTTTTGTAACGAAATTAAATATTAATTATATTTATATGTTAAAATATGTTTTTAAGTCTCAAGAAATACATAAAACAGGTAAATATGATAATTATAATTTAATTTTGCATATTAAGATGGCATTAAATTGTTTATGCGTGATACTGTTTAAGAATGTATACTATTAAATTATATTTAACAATAAATATTTAATGTAAACATTAAACTTCATGACGAAAATGCTCATCATTTAAGGATTTTCGTAGGACGTACTGAATGCTGATACAACTATTTTGTATTTAAAAGTAAGTTAATAAGTTTAAAGCGTCATTAGTTCAACAAGTAAAAAAAAACTGACAAAGAGAGCTTTCATTGTATACAAATTAAAAAACTTTCATAACGATTACTTTTTTACAAAAAAAGAGTGTTTTTTTCTGTCTTATATTTGTCAGATACATTCGAAATAATATAAATAAATATCCCATGTATGTAAATGAATACATATAAATTTTGCCATAGATCATCCAAAAATTTTATTTGAAGACTAATAATGTTCACATCTAATCAATACAATTGGTGTTGAAACTAAACACCTGGATGATAAATTAACATTGGAAAAAGCACTGAAACTAAGGCATCCAATCCCGGGATCCCGTTCAATTTTCTGATCCCGAAATTCCGGGATTGAGATGGCTGCGATCCCGGGATTTCGGGATTGAGAAATTTTCAGCAAAACCCGAAAATTTACACGAAATTGGTAAATTCAAGATATAATTTTTTTCAGTGAGCTAAAAAAAAACGAGGTTCTGTGATAGTCGGGAAAAAAGTATACCAAATCGAGAATTTAAAATTTCTCGGTAAGAAAATCCCAATCCCGGGATCCCGAAAAATAGGGGATCAATCCCAAAATCACGGGATTAGAAAAAGGCTCCGGGATTGGATACCCTAACTGAAACCCACCCCACGACACAAGTTTATATCGAAAAAAATATTATAATTCAATTACAATTTTTAGCTCATTGACTTGGTTAAAGTTAAATCCGTGCTACGAGCATTTGTAAAAAAATACATTTTTAGTTTTTGCCTAATGGTTTATTCAAAATTTTCACGTAACAAATAATATCGGGATTTACATTTTTACAAATGTATTTAATGGTAGTAAATAAAAAATAAAATCTTTTTAAAAAATCTGATATCAGAGGTTAGTAAGTGTTGAAAAGTTCATTGGATCAACATTTTCCGTTTAATATGTGAATCGAAAATTTTACTATAAAAGAGTTATAGCTTCACTGCAAGTCACTGGCTTCTGAAGGATATCACACAAAGCCCTTTTTTATAGTTCCCTTGATACGACTACTTTATTAAAGGTTGAGCTCAAAATATTAAATTTCTACTTGAAAACTACTTCTTACAGTGTGTTCCCATACCCTTTCCAACGCTCAATAGACACAAACTATTTTTTCCTTATTTTTATCATATGCTCAGAACTACAAAGAATCAATGTCTACATTATATCAAAAAAATAATAAATGGTAATATTTATTTGAAAGAATTGAAATACTTCTTATAACGAGTTACACAACCAGTGGAATTTCAAAATTGTAAATACTAATTTTACATTTAAAACTTCTTTGAAAAAATAGCCGCACTAATCCATCAAAGTATGTAATCTAATATATAAAAATGAATGTTTTTTTTGATCGTACTTGTTGCGTTGCCACACCGCTAATCCGATTGTAACAAAACTTTGACAAACTTTTTGCTTGCACTTCCGGAAAGGTTTTTTTTTTTTTTTTTAACCATGTCCGCTCCCAATGTGGAGCATATGGACTCCTAATGGAGTTTATCTCAACAGAAGTGTTTCTACGAGAACTGCTTGTTACTCAGTTGCTCAACCTCTCTTTTTTCAAAGAGAGTAGGGATAGAAGAATAGGGCTAGGACAGGATTAGTGGTAAGCTAATCGCTCTCGGTGCGCCCCGTTCATAGGATAGGATGGGTGAAAGGGGGGAATTCAAAACATCACATACGTCCATGCCTTTGAACAGAAATTCATAAATTGATTGAAAAATCAATTTATAAAAACTGTTCGTACCGGGATTTGAACCCGGGCCCTCCGTAGCCGAAGCCAACAACGTTAACCACTCGACCACACAAGGGACTAAAGCGTTGCCACACCGCTAATCCGATTGTAACAAAACTTTGACAAACTTTTTGCTTGCACTTCCGGAAAGGTTATAGGCATAGTAAAATTAGCTTACTGCAGGTCTTATATATGGAAATCAATATTTGAAGGTCTGCCATACAGTTCATTTTGACAACGTATGCTTGCTCTTGCGCGAAGGTTATAGTACAATTAACTTACAGTAGGTGGAGCGTGTGTCGTACTATATACAATCGGCAGTAAACGTCAAATAGACAGAAAAAGAAAACATGCACTTCAATAAACACAATTTAAACACAAAAACTTTCTTTCTTTGAGTGGAATTGCAACGCTTGCCTGGAACCGTCTAGTTATTTATAAATAAATAAGGTTATATTTATTTCAGTCATAGAGACTCGCATTGAATAATTTCGACGTCGTACTGACTTTGTTTTATTGAAGGTAATTTCAGGTTCACTGTTCTCTTGATCCAGATTATAATTTTGCCTTTTTTATGAGGGGTCTGTGTGGGCGTGAGTGTTTTGAATAGATGATATTCCATCAAAACGAATTTGAATAAGAAGTTCAATGATATATAGCACACCCACAACTAAGCCACCTTAATCCAAAAAAACCTCAAACAGAGTCAATCGACTTTGAAGTTTTTGCCTTTCAGATTTTGTACTGTGTTTTTAAAACATGTTTAGATGTGGTAAGATTTTAATACAATAATAATCTTAAATTCTTCAAAGAATACTGTTATCAACGATAAAAAAATTAATTACTAGTTTAACATAAAATCACATAGGAACAGTCTTGTAAAGATTATTTAGCGAAACTTTATGCTGGCCAGGTAAATATTTTATAAATATAATTGACGCACAGAATATCTCCAATACGTTATTTTCCAAACGTCAAAAGTATAAAAAGATTGTTCATTAATTCATAGTGGTTTTAGAGTCGATAGTCAAGTATAAACACCTTTGTCTAATATCTTTTCTTTCTATTTTATCCAAAAAACGTGACGAAATGAGAGCGATTATCTAAAAACTTACTCTTGTACTATCCTTGCACTTTTATGTCTACCGTCTCTGAGAAAAATAGGTTCGGAAACCACAAGCAATTCTTGCAGAAAACTTATGTTGAGAAAACCTCAATTATGAGTATATAATAGTATGCTCCACATTTGTAGCGTATATGGTTACAAAAAAGTATTTGCTAAGCCTTTCCCGATAAGTGCAAGTATTGAGCAGGGGGGCGCTTCAATTAAACTTACCTTTACTTTTCTATTAAATATAATATTCAAAAGTAAATTCAATATAAACTGAGCTTAAAATGTTTACTGACTAATCGTAACTGTGGTTAAAATTAAAGCTATAGACAATATACGCTATGAATTATTATCAAAAATTTACCTAAAAGTTCCAAATACATAAAACGTAGTCAGAATAGATAAAAGCGTAAAATAAAAATTTATTTTTACCGTCTACATAAGCTGAAATAAATTTTCTTTATTGTAAGATTCGCAGATGACTGGTTATATTTCCGGAACATTTAAAGCGTTTGGCGTAGCTTTGACACATATTTTCTACGCTCGTAGACGCTACAGTGTTAGCCGTAGAGCTACATTTAAGTGAGCTCTTATAAAACAGGAGCTCGACATTATGACGCTGGGATCTCAATGGCGATCGTGACAAAATGTGTTGATTTTTTTGGCACTGAGAACGTTGTTTTTTTGCAAACTTTATTGTCAAAAGAATAATGACACTTTCGTGTAACGTAAACAAATTGTTGTTATAAAATCACAGATTGGTGACCGGTGCCAAGATTTTTTCTCTGAGTAATAATCTCTTTAATGTTCTTACTTAGAAAATATATTATTTTTGCAATTATCATAATTTTATCTTAGTATACAAATAATGTTTCATTTTGGTATAAAAATAAGAATCAATTCAGTCGATGTTTGTCTTATCCGGTGGTAGATTTTTTGTGTAAAATTGTAAATATTTTATGAGTTCTCCAAATACAACTAATCTTGGGTACAAAATTGTATAAGATAGATTTTTATTTTGATTTAATTATATACAATTTTGCGTAATAAGATACATCCTTTACGAATGATGTTGTTATATTTTAGCCCGTAAATTAATGCAGGCGCTGGAACTATTTTCAGACATTTTTAATTGGTTCATGTTATATAACATATAATCATGTTTTATAATTATTTGTATGCGGTAATCCAGATGTCGAATATAAATTTGAAGTTAGTGGTCTCCATGATATTTGGATTAAATAATAGCTTAAAAAAATCAGCTATCATTTTTGGCAGCATTGTACAGTGATACTAAAGGAAGACTTAAAAAACATGAGTCTTTGTTTAAATAACAGACGACCCTACAGTACCCTACGAAATGGCAAAAATAAATTTGATTCAATTGTCACTGTCTGAAAGACTGTTTATATTTTGTTAGAGACGTAGCAATTTTTTGGCACATTTCACGCAATTTTTCATCATAACAGTATTACAAGTTGAATAAATTATAAGGGTCCATAAAATATAGCGGTGATTAAGTTTTTTCACGAATTTATTTTAAAACAACAAACTATGTCTACGCAAAAACAAAATCTGAGCTGCCGAAAAATAAGACAATGATAAAACACATATTGTTTTGTATCAAAAATACATACGATCAAAATTCATAACTCATTTAGACTAACCGAGTGTGCGGTCGAGAGAGTAAACTCGACTGAATAAAAACCAATATGAACGTGACGCACGGTATTCGGTCGAGCGATCCGACGAGTGAATATAAACCGTTTATATTTTCTCGGCGTTTGACGTGTCTTAATCAAACGAAACGTACATGTTTACATTTAATATTTTGATTGTTAAGGTTTTCGAAAAAAACGTTTTTTGGCAGTTGGTCTGGGCAAATCCTCATCCCTAATTTTCATGACAACTGTAATGAATCATATATATGGAATCTTCAAGCGTTCAAGTGTACGGATGATCTTGAACTGAAGATGCTAAAAGGCGAAACCCGGGTCGTTAGTGACAAAATCTGTGTGAATGTACATAATTTGAAAAGATTTCGCTTGATGACGAAAGAAAAATACTGCTTAATTTTAAAATATTTATAACCACTTTAAAAATGAGCATCTTGAAAAATTGCTGTGTATACAATTTATTAAAAATAATATTATACAATTAAAAAAAAAAAAAAAATCCACTAGAAAATAATTATAAAACATTACGTATTATTAATATCAATAATTTATTCCCAGAATAATAAATAAAATAAATATCCATCTTTACGTCTTCTGAAACCTGTTTTTGACTATGCTCGTATCTATAATATTTATCCACCTTTATGGTCCGTACGAAATCAAAATTTTATCTTAAAGCGCTAAAAGTATAGCATGGATGTTATAAAATTATTTTTCATGAAAGGTTTCGCACGAAAGCTTATTTTTGTTAATGAAGTCATTACGTTGCTAATGATAAAGTCATATATAATTATGGTTATTACATTGAACAATGAAAACAAAAGCCCATTAAAAAGTTATTTCAAAAAAAGACATAAAGGTTTTAGTGCTTATAGAATTTTCGTAAGTGACTGGTTATAAACGAAATAGTTTCTTTTAATGGTTTAATATTAAATGATATAAATTATTTAGCAAAGAAGCTTCGTAAAGCATGGTCAAATATTTTTTAGGGTTGTATATAATTCGAGTCTATTGTGTATTTTGACGAGAGCGAATAATTGGCAAGTACCAATGCAATTTTGCTAGAATTAGTTGTTACTTAATAGAATTTATATATTTCTTAGAGTAAACTAAGACGTTTTGTAATCCCGAAATCCCGGGATCGTGAATTACTAATTCCAGGTTATCAGGATTGAGCATGAGAAGTCCAAGACTCTCGGAAAGTTTGTGAAAACAGACAACCAAACACAATTTTTGAAATCCACGCGAGAGATAAAAAAAAGTACCCACATATTTTTACTATGGCAATTCCGTAAATTCTTGGGTTTTTTTTTAATCGGTCAATGACAAAAAATTTTGAAGTCCTAAAAAATGTCTCATTTTTTTCATTTTAGGAAATCTCAACAAAAACAGTTTAAATTTGAATCGTTCAAACTATGTACATTCTCACAAATTTTGTCACTAACTAAATTTTAGAAATCAACAAAGCACAGCTGCAAAATCTTACGATTTTAAACGAAATATCAAACTTTCCCACATCTCCACTTCTATACCCTATATAACCATAAAATCATATGATCATAAAACCTTTGCCGACAAACAAATTATATAATTCTTGAAACTGCTCACTACTCAAATCTGTTGGAATTTCCCATGGGCTCATCCATTTTGCCAGCAATGGCTTTGGACTCAGTGATGCATTTATATCTTATATAAACACGAAACTTTCATTTGCTAAGCGTCAGTTCAAGTTCATCCGTGCACTTGAATGCCTGAAGATGCCGAAAGGCGAAACCCGGGTCGTTAGTGACAAAATTTGTGAGAATGTACATAGTTTGAACGATTCAAATTTAATATTGAAATTCCACCAAGCACCTTCAGTCGAAATCTTAAAAAAAAAAACAGTTTTATTACAATAATTTTATCTCGTAATGTTTATCAAAGTAATCCAGATGTTAATGAAAAGAAGATTTTGTCTCTTCCATGTGTTTAATCAAGATAAAATATAAACTAGTATTTATTTTCACAATAATTAAGTTGCTTAACATCACATACGAGAATATAATGATGGCGATGTGCCAAATTAACTTTTGAATTTATTATATAATTATCATAAAATCAAATTAACGACTATTCAATAAATTTATTATTAAATGTGAATATTATTAATTTTCCATCAAAATACATTGCTCCAAATAAGTTATAAAAGATGAAACGAAAGTAGTCGCTTCGGTAAAGTGATGAAGAAGAATTCCTTTCAGAATATTCTGGCGTGTGTCTGGCAGTGCTTTTACTTACTGAAATATGGATTTTGTCATAATATCTCAACAAGTATAAACGTTTCATTCATACTATTATAATATCATTGAATAGTTTCCTGTGAAGAAGGTTTTTGATGTTAAGTTCACATTAAAAAAATCATTAATTGGTTATAAAATAACTTTCTTTTGTATCGTGTATAAAAGTCTGTCTGCAAACGAGGAAATTCTTTTGTGACTACTTATTTATAATATATCAGATTCTGCCAAACACACCTGTGGGCTCTAGTAAAGCTAGATAAAAGTAAATGAGCAATATTATCGTGAAATTATTGAGAGCACGTCGTAGGTTGTAGAATATCAAATTGACAAATATTTTAATGAAAAGTTTACAACGAGTCAACCGTCATAGTTTATTTAAAACTTTGTAACCAATCAAATAGATTCACAAATAAAACGTATTTTTTTTTATAAAAATCTTCATTACAAATAACTGTGACATTTATAAAATACTAGCAATGTGCTTAATGATAAATTCTTTACATATTTTGACATCTAAATAAATCCTTTTATTTATGTTATTATTAGTAGAACTTTTCCAACATCAAAGGTTCTTTATTGAATATGTCTAGATAGTTTACATTTTAGTAAATCTCATCAATATTGTGAATTGATTTAAAATCTAAATTATAAAAGACAAATATTTGTTACTGCAAAGTAATATTAAATATTTGTGTTGCTTTGAAAACTCCCAAGTGAAAATTAAAAGTTTTAATGTAGAAAAGCGTCATCAAACAAATAGAATCTACATTAAATATTTATCTTACGAAATATAACAACAATAGAAAAGTTTTTTGAGGTATTATTCCCAGACGTAAAAAGTGAGTAAAATGCAAAATCGTGAAGTAGCGCTTTTAGTTTAACCAATATAAACCTAGTGGGAATAAATTTTACAAGCTGTTTGTTCCAATTTGGCTACATCGCAGTTTTTATGAAAATAAGCTTACATTGTTGATTTGTCTGTGAAATATATAAAGTTAAAATTTGTATTTAAATATCTTTTTGTGGTAAAATAGTATATAAAAGACGTTTAATGGGTTCATAAATTAGTTGTCGGTATCAATACTAGACGTCTTTCAAACAATATTTGGAATAAATGTTTTTTTTTTATTTAAATAATTAAGAGGATGACAATATTTATAAAATATGTTAGCATGATAAATGTGCTCAGCTATCTATTCTTTCCCATGACTGACTTTGGCTGATAACAAATATCAACATATTATGTTCTGTACCCCTACAAAAAACGTCCTCTGTACGAGCTCTGCACGTGATGAGAATTATTATAATTTAGCATTGTTTTTGTTTGCAATTAAATATTTCAGATTTTTAAACCCGAACACATTTAGTTGTGGTGATATTTTTTCTCTTTCAACTTTTGATCTCTAGTTTAAAGTGACTTATTCCAAAAATTTATACGCATCAAGTGATTGTCGTATACACAAACGTATCGTATATAAAAATTTAATGTCAGATATTCGTTTTATACTTCAAAAAATTTAGAACTCTTTATAAGGTTTATGTATACCCGTCAGTAGGCTGAGAATTCAACCACTGAAACATAAAAGCGAATGCAAAACGGTTGAATTTTGCTGAGTTTTGCTAAGATGATGATTGAGAAGTCAGCCACATAATAGTAGCAGCAATATACTTAAAATAATATTTTTTAAATAATTTACTTCAAATAAAACTCGTCACATATTTTGTTTGCTTTGTTTACGATGTTTATATATCATTCCACTACTTGTATCAGTGACTCGAATGGCTTGATTTTTTTTTGCAATATTATTATGTTTAAATATGTGTCACTATGCCCTTTGCTGTTTTAATATAAAACTATAGTGTCACACATAAAACAGGGAAGACTTTTCAGTTTGAATATTTTATAAAATACAGATATACGATTTCTTTTATTTTGCAGGTGAAAGCTCGAAGAAAAGTGGCAATAATGGTGCTCGCGTTCGTCGTGGTATTCGCAATCTGCTTTCTTCCGTATCACGTGTTTATGATATGGTTCTATTATAGGTAAGTAAATTTCATAACCTTTAGGATGTGACATTTTCACTGAAAAATTATGTCACATACAGAATTCTATCTTCTTTATTGGAAATTAATATTCTTAGTAAATTAAAAATGAAGTTCGTTAACCTTGTAACAAAAACGTAAAACAAGATTCTAAATATTCCCACTACGATTATAAAGAATAACTGTTATAAATGTCGTTGGTAGCATTTTTACAAAAATACAGTTTTGTGTATCAATATTGAGATCCACACTTAATACAATATAAATTATCTGAAAAATTTGTATTCGTAGATGTATACAGTTAGGGCATCCAATCCCGGGATCCCGTTCAATTTTCTGATCCCAAAATTCCGGGATTGAGATGGCCGCGATCCCGGGATTTCGGGATTGAGAAATTTTGAGCGAATTCTCGAAATTTACACGAAATTGGCAAATCGGAGATTTCAAATTCCTCGGTGAGCTAAAAAAAAAAACGAGTTTCTGTGAGATTCTGGGAAAAAGTATACCAAATTGGGGATTTCAAATTTCTCGGTGAGCTAAAAAAAAAAAAAACGAGTTTCCGTGAGTTTCCGGGAAAAAGTATAGCAAATTGAGGATTTCAAATTCCTCGGTGAGAAAATCTCAATCCCGGGATTCCGGGATTCAAAATAAATCAATCCAGAAATCCCGGGATTGGAAAAAGGCTTCGGGATTGGATACCCTATATACAGTATATATATATTAATTGTATACAGGAGAACAATTATTCATATAAACAATATTATAAGTCGTATTTAGTTTACTATGCTATTTTTTAAATAACATTAGAGTTCAATTTAAGTGGGCGGTGGAAAATAATTTGAATATAAGATTGTTATTTCGTGTTCGATTTCACAAGTGATATTTTGTCGAAAATTCAGATTTATTTTTTTTTAATTTTAACTCATTTTAATTCAGCGGTTTTCAACCTTTATACTACTGCGCCTCCCCCAAAATAATAAATAAAACTGGCCGCGCCTCTCCCACCTTTTTTTAAAAAAATAAATATTGTAATTTAGACTAGTTTTGTGCATTACCGAAACAGAACGTTTGCAAATAAGCCATTTTCAAATCTTCCACACTACGTATGTTACGATATGCAGTTTTATTTATTTGTAGATATGTTATGAAAAATATTTTTTAACTAAACAATTTTGGCACCTCCCCTGGTGGTAGTCCGCTCTTCCCAGGTTGCAAGCCGCTGCTTTAATTGATAAAAATGATTTGTAACTTTCCAAGAGCTATGATCAAATAAGGATATCTTCAAAAACACCACTTTAAGTTAACTACAGTATAAAAAGTGATTTCCTGTCGTGCTTCTAGCATTATGATTTGTAGATATACCCAACCGTATCTTGTAATCTTTGTTTCACAAACAAATATGTTTATAGCATTGCTGAAATCGAGCTTAACTCAAGTCACGCATTTTTGTTGCTAAGCCCGGCGCGATCCTAAGCCCCCGAATAATTCTTACTGTATTGAAAAACTCACTATTGTAATTTATAATCTATAAATAACAATATTTTGATATGATTAGTTTCATTTTCTCTCAGCGAGTGGACATTTTATTATAATATTATTAAATGTAATTAATGTATAATGCAACACGTGCTATTTCCAAAATTAACGATATTGAGTTAGGTATGCAGATAAGTTAATTCAAGCCTAAGGAATCGACTGATCATATTAGTTTTAATGTAAAATGTATACAAGACTGTCGTTTTCAAATTGAAAATCATATTTTTATGCAATTGTTATTTTGTTATTCGTTATAGTATTTGACTCTACAGAAAAGTTTGAGTTTTGGAAATAGTACGTTTTGCATTATAACCCCACAAATATAGTTCACGCAAAAAGTTTTATTAACCTGTTTTTGATTTGTGATTAATTAACCATGAAAAGTAACTGATCTACAAATCAGTTTATTGAAACATCATTAAAGATTCAATATTATTGCTATATTTTAGTAATATTACTTTGTACATTTCGTTGGTATGTAAGTAAATGATGTTGCCACGGTAAGTCTATAAATTTTAAATTGTCAAATACACACTTGCGGTACTTTAAGTAGGGCGTGACGGCTTACCAGTTTATTACTCACTTAAAGTAATAAAAACTAAGCCATTACTTTGAATGAAAACGGGTAAAATAAACCCACGTCAACTGTTCGAGTTCCAATATTAATTTTAAAATGTACAATGGGGTGAATAGTGAACGAAATTTCTATATTTCTGTGTTTATTAGCTTGAGTAAATTTTAAATAATCAATAAATCAATTCCGACAAATTATATTTTGTTTGATCTGTTGATTAAAAAAACACAATATTCCTTTGTACTATTTCCACTTTTATTTAGCAAGATCAGGACCAGTTTTGCTCATGACGAGCATTATCAACTGATATCTGAGGAATATTGTGTTTTTTTAAATATAATGCCTTTCCACTGAATATTGCCAGTGTATACCTTAAAAGTGATCTATTAATGTTTTATTTATATCAAAACAATCGCACATATATATATTAATAAAATCTCAGCGCATTTCTCTTTTTGTTTTACTTCATAAATCAAAGTTTCAGCACGGTTTAAAAATATTTTCTAATGATATTACAATCAATACAATAGCTTTTTATTTGCTAGTGCCCACTAGAATCTAGACGAATAAAAGAAGTCTTTTTTAATTTAAAAAAAAAGTGTAATAAAAGTGATTAATTGTTTTATATAAACAAAAGGATTATCGACGTTTTGATATAATACAAATATTTTTATTAAGGGTTGTTCGATGAAAATACGGTATTTACTTCTGAAGAAACTGATAAATTCACGTGTAAATATTTGATATTTTTACACGCGATAGAAAAGACCAATCGTCACATTATTGTAATTTTATTTTGCGCAGTAAAAATAAATCAGTTTCTATCTAAAAGACGTGAAATACACTAGTAATTTCTTCAAACAAAGTTCCAATTTTTGTAAAAAGCTAAAAGCTTCTTAAAGAAAAATATGTCGTGGATGATATCAACAATGTAGCTTCTATAAATAGGTTATCACGTAACTTTATATGGAAAAGGTTTTTATTTTATACATAAAATATGATGTCCTTACCCAACTTACCTGCCAACCGTGTGGAATTTTTGGGCGTAACTCTTGTTTAGTTTTAAAGCTATATTCTGAAAGTTTACAAGTTGTTGAAAGAATTTTTAAATCTAATAACAAAATTGTTAACAGTTCTAGTGCTGAGGAGGATTACAATGCCTTCTGGCATACTTTCCGCATTGTTGGATTCTGTCTCACCTTTATGAATAGTTGCGTCAACCCCCTCGCCCTATATTGCGTCAGTGGAAGCTTCAGACAGCATTTTAACAGGTAAATAATATTACTATAACTGTGTATTTATGGTTTTGCTATATATCCATGTTACTTTCATATTAAAAAGTTTTCTTAAAAAAAACAAATTGATTAGGACAGTCGTGGGGAACCTGCGGCCTTTTGGCTACTCTGGTACGGCCTTCTGGCCAATTCTGTAAATTTATGTAAATTCCTGACATATTCTGACCGTAAAGTCCTGTTTCAGGCCAAAGATTCCCTAGTCAATATTTCCTGCGGCCTTATGTCGAATCAGAAAAATGAATGCGGCCTTTAGAGAATAAAAGGTTCCCCACCCTGGATTAGGACACGAGTTCGAGTCCTAGTACGAACAGCATTTTTCAATTAATTTCTGTTCGAAAGCATGGGTGTTTTTGATGTCTAAAAAAATCCTTCCCACCTTTTCCGATCTTTAAATAACTGGGTGCAGCGAGAATGATTAGTTTATCACTAGTCCTATCCGAGCCTTATCCATATATCTCTACTACTATCTTTAAATAAGAGAGGTTGATTGACTGAGTAACAAACAGCTACCGTAGAAAAAAACTTCTGCTGAGATACCTCTTTTAGGAGTATATATGATCCACATTGAGAGCTGACATGGATAATATAATAATAATTATTACTAGCTGTAAGCCCGAAGTAAGTAAGATTTTTGTTGCATTGTGTTTAATTTTATTTAGTTTAATTTAATTTAATTTTATTTTATTTAATTTAATTTAATTTAATTTTAATTTATTTTATTTTATTTTATTTTATTTTATTTTATTTTATTTTATTTTATTTTATTTTATTTTATTTTATTTTATTTTATTTTATTTTATTTTATTTTATTTTATTTTATTTTATTTTATTTTATTTTATTTTATTTCATTTCATTTCATTTCATTTTATTTTATTTTATTTTAATTTAATTTATATTATTTTATTTTATTTTATTTAAAAAAGTGGAGACTGAGAGGTCGAGGACACCTTACACTCAACTGGACAAACGGACATTATCGGCTATTAATATATAGATACATAATATAATACATTTGTTTCTACTGATATGATGACGGTATCAGGACCTGCTTAGGCAATAAAATAATACTTTGTCAAAAAAGTATTAATTAAAATTAAATTTTACATAAAAAAAAATCATTTCAAATAATTTTACGAATATAAATAAGTATATTTACACTATACAATACATTTAGAAAGCAAATTAGGCATATTATAACATGTAGTAGATATCTAAATGTCAATCTCTTTTCGATGTGAATAATGAAGCAGCATCCAATAGTACGTTACAAAAGATATATCACTTACTAGTGGGAGAAATAGTTAGGGATATAAGAGACATCACGGGTAAGGCATCCAATCCCGGGATTCGGGATCCCGTTCAATTTTCTGATCCCGAGCAAATCTCGAAAATTGACACGAAATTAGCAAATTCAAGATTTCAAATTCCTCGATGAGCTAAAAAAAAAAAACGAAGTTTTGTGAGAATTGTGGAAAAAGTATAGCAAATCGGGGATTTCGAATTCCTCGGTGAGCTAAAAAAAACGAGGTTTTGTGTGAATCGGGGAAAAAGTATACCAAATCGAGGATTTCAAATTCCTCGGTGAGAAAATCTCAATCCCGGGATTGAAAAAAGGCTTCGGGATTGGATACCCTAATCACGAGACACTATCAAAAAGATAAAACAGATCAGGGCTACAAAACAAACATTCATAAAGATAAGTGTTCTATTAATAAAAAGATCTAAGAATGCTTTTAATTTTTAAGCTTACGAACATTACGTATCTTTTACATACTTTTTGCGTGAAATTGGTTCTTATATAAAAAAATGATTTTCCAAATTCTTGTTCAAAAAAGTATTTCGTTCTTAATTTAATTTTAAAGGTATTTTTTCAATCCGCTTAGGGCATACGTAACAAAGAGCCGTTCCTTTTTTTGAAAAAAGTGGCTTTGCCTACGGTATATTATAAATTACCGAAATTTTGCGACCAAGAGAAAAATACAAAAATAATTTTGTAATTTTTTGATTTATGGAAAATTTTATTTTTCCAATCTATATATTAATAGTCGATAAGGATTGTTTGCCGAGTGTTGGCTGAATGTTTTTATGTCCGCGATTTCACCTTTTCGATGACGTCAAGAAAGATGGTCATAATTTGTATTACATTGGTCTGAATTTATATTACATTGGTCAGAATTTATATAAAATAGTCATAAGTTAAATGAAATTAAAAAAAACCACACTTCACCTCACTTAATATAAAATTTTATCAATCAATCCCAATTATAGTATGATTATATTTTTTTTGCTTTGTTTCGATTCTATAATACTATATTCTATATAACCCCCTCCTTGCTTCCATTAAAAAGGAAAAATCCCAATCTGATTGATTGCAGCTCATTAGTATCATTATTTGTTTGCTTTATTTTGATTCAATTACCCCCTCCTTGCTTCCCTTAAAAGGAAAAAGGAAAATTCAAACTCCATTTTGTAATTTCATTATTTACCGCCGAAACCATCGAATGTTAACCTAACCTAACCAAAATGGTTATAAAATCTGACCGTATAATATTTTTATTCTGACCGCTCATATTTGAACTCTGACCAAAAATTGATTTAAACTATGATCATTTTATGTTGCTTCTTTTTTAAACATTTTTTAAAGTTTGCATAAATAAATATAAAGCAATAAAATTTGTTAATATGGACCATTTCTGTGCTCATTATCAAGTCCGTAGAACTATTTCTCTTGGGAAATAACTCTCGGAGATAAATAAATATTTATTATGACGAATTAGTTTTAATATATTGTATATGGCAAAAAGCATGTTTTCGTTTCTAAAACATTAATAATGTATATAGGTCACTGAGAATCCATCGTTGTTTGAATAATTATTTGGTTAATAAAGTTGCAATGTTATTATTATACCATGTCGACCCACACACGGATTTTGGAAAGTGCTTCCTATAGAATCCGTAATATCTTTTAAGACAATACTAAACATTTTAGTGTCATTTGATATGCAATATACCATAAATAACTTAACAGTGACACGTGTTTTCTGTACAGCACTTATCGTTATGAGTAAAATGCTTTCTCTGAAACAATATGTCTATCAGTGGCGGTTCCTGAACTAAAATCTTGGGTGGGCTAGAGAAAAGTTTAGCATTGTATACTATTTACGAAATTGTGTATGTTTCCACTTCATCTTATACATGAATCTACAAGCAAATTAACAAATATTACGACACTACTGCAAAGCATAAACTACTATATAATAAAATCAATGCTAATATAAGTAAGAAATAATAAAATAATAACCTTAAATTCGTCTCTTTCAAAGTGAACTAACCAGTAAAAAAGGCCATACAGAACTGTCACTCAGAGACAATACCTGCCACTGTCATACAATGCAACGAGAATGGTATTTGTATGTATGGGGCATGGGTTAATTTGATCTAGCCCCCAACGTTTGACAGTAGCCTGATACTTTGAAGCACAGTCGTGTGAGTTAAGATGACGTTTCCGTAAATACAAATAAAATCTAATCGTGCGTGATTGCACCCCAGTGCAAACAAAAAACTCGGAATATAACAGATTTAGCCCAAGCCTTTGTTATTAATATTCATACGTAGGTGTCGCCAAGCTGACGTCACTTTGCCTGTTCTCTATGAAGTATGTATATATAGGGCTATTGCTTTTTTTATGCCGGCTCGGTTTAAAATTGTAATACAAAACACAATCGAGAGTATTTTTGTAGGTAGACATAGCATTGTCTTATATTGACAGAGGGAAATCAAAACAAAGATATTGTATTAATTTGGGAAAGGTTAGTTACGCTTTTAAATGTATTTATTTTGTTCAGTGGCCGAATTGCTGTTCATTTTTATTCAGCCATCTAAAGTTTTTTTTCTACACATTTTGGGTGAAAAATGCAGGTCAGGCTTAGCCCACCTATCCCAGTAGTTAGAACCCCCACTGATGTCTATAGCAAATCAAAACAGATATTAATGACGCTTTCGTGATAAATTTCAGCACAACTCTATAATTCTGACTGATACTTAATAATTCAAAAATAAAACACTTTTTGTAATAGTTTCACTTATAATTTATATGATCAGAATTTGTTTTACATTTACGATGGGCATTATCAACCTCAATGAAAATAAATTGCATGAATAGAGTGCTAATTTATTCAGAACAAATTTAAATTATTATTTAATATGACAATCACATTAATGAAATTAATAAATACTAAACAGATTTTTTCTCTGTTCTGTATAAATAGCACCGTATTAATGTATTATATCAGTTGATAATACTCGACATAGAGGAAACCGGTCCTTATCATATAAAAAAGTGGAAGTAGTGTAAAACAATTTTTTTATTATAATGCTTTTGGACAATGAAACAATCTACAAAAAGAATACATCATATTTTAAAATTATCGAATTCACTTTTATATAATTGTTTCCAAAGAAAGGCTTACAGGCTCATGCTCATGCAAGTTGAAAGTAATAATTACAAAACTATTTATATTTAGTATACATATATTATAAAAAAAAATTGATCAAAAGAATAGGCTCAACAATTAAAATAAAGCTTTTGTTAATTCATCGAATAAAAATGGGGAAACTAAAATAATTGAGTTATATTTTGAATAAATCGGTATGCTTAAAATCATAATTATTATGCAATAAAAGCAATATGAAAAGTTTGCCTCGTATATTGAGGCAACTATAAATATCAAATTAAATATTGTTGATATATTTCTTATGATTTAAGGTTCTGAGAAGTTTTGAACTTATAACGTAAATTTTCTTTAAATTTTTTGTATAATAATGTTTCCTGTATCAACACTTTAAATAATGTAAAACGATCAATTATTGGAAAGGTTCACATAATATTAAATATGTAAAGAAAACCATGATAAATTATGACTATTTTCCTGTGATAATAAAGATAAAATTACTAAGCCATATATTTTTTTAAATATACCTTTTGTCTTTATAATAATAATTGAAAGTTAAAACGATGAGTACTATTTTATTTTTACGATTAAACAATATAAATGTATTATTATGTTTTATCTACAAAGGGTATTTATTATGCACATTAATTTTAGTTCCCATTAACACATAAATAGTGTATGAACGACTTCAAAGAAATACTTTAATTAACTTATGAACACCTTTTAATGACTAGGGTTCCTAATGGAATATTTTTGATTAAATTAAGGTCCATATAACGCAATAATAATATGGCACCCAGAAGTATCCACGTATAAGGAATATTTATTTCAGTATTAGTTTTGTGACTGTTTGGGGTACACTATTTATATCAACTGTCAAAAATATTTTTAAGACAACCCGAGACAATTCCATTGATTTTAGATAAACTATACTTGCAAAAAACTAAATAATTACCAGAAAAATTAACGTTTATTTTTACCCCTTCAAGCATATACGATAAATTGATTTAATATTGGATTTTTTGCATACTTGGTTTGCTGAAAAAAGTCATTAGAATGTGCCGTCTGGGCAGTACTTTAAGTAAATATAATTAGTCGACTGATATATTATCACGTTATGAAATTGTCACTGCTACGAGAAGTTATTTGAAAAGCTTATATTTTCTTTACAATGATAATACATATTGATATAATTGTTCCCTACCATCTTTTGTTAATTGTCCTGTGTATATATTACATTTCCTTTTATAATGTATTCAAAGTTCTGTTGAAGTCTTTTCGGGTCAAACCTCAAAGGTTGTATTATATTTGTATAGAATTGTTCTTCATTGTCTGCTAAAATTTATTTCATTCAGTGGCATTTATTTATTTCCAAAAAAGCTTACATCCATATAGTAGTATTATTAAATAAAGCAAAAACCACAAACATCTAGAAATATTCGGATAATGAAACCTTCAATTTATCAAATAGCGAAAAAGTTCATAGAATAAATAATTATAATAGAAATAATTAACTTCTTCAATTCTATCTAATCTGTATAATGATGTAATTGTAAAAAAAGATGATTATTTCAACTAATATTTTAAAAATTATTACACTCTTTCATATTCTTCGTTTTTACAAAATAATCAGAACCAATTTTACTCGTCACGAGCATTTTAAGCTGATAACAAAATTATTGATAGTTAACAAGTGCATTACAAGCTAGTTTTCAATAATATATATAAAAAAAAATATTAATACATCAATGATTCTTTACGCCAGTGTTTTTCAAAATTTTGACATCTCTGTACCTCTTTTATAATTTTCGTAACACCGAGTACCAATCACCAAAAAAATGCTTATACTTTAATAACAATCAAATTATATACGCTGCGTGTCGCACCAGGCGCAGCCAAAGTGCGATGCAGCGCGTACCCCCACAAAACTCTCCCCATCCCCCAGGGAGTATATGTGCCCTACTTTGGGAAACACTGTTTAAAACAATAGTTCTTTCAAAATTTAAATCCCGTTAGTGAATGGCACAAAAAGTGTTGCGACTTACTCGTGCAATGTTGCTAACCTATTTTTTAATTCAATGTTAAAAAGTAAATTTGAATCGTTCAAATTATGTACATTCACACAGATTTTGTCACTAACGACCCGGGCTTAGCCTTTCCGCATCCTCAGGCGTTCAAGTGCACGGATGAACTTTAACTGACGCTTAGTTAAAGAGTGTTTCGTGTTTGTATAATAAATAAATGTATCACAATTTTTCAGTCAGTTCAAGTTCATCCGTGCACTTGAACGCCTGAAGATGCCGAAAGGCGAAACCCGGGTCGTTAGTGACAAAATATGTGTGAATGTACATGATTTGAACGATTTAAATTTAATATTCAAATTCCTCAAAGCACCTTCAAATTAAGTTAAAAAGTAAGTTGCAAACATCATTGACCACAAAACAAACTTTACCACCGTAGATAAACATCCCTTATGTCAATTAATTGCCTTATAATTCTGTCCAACATACCCACTGGTGGTATTATGTTTTGTATATTATTATTACATAAGCACAAATTTATATTATTTCATTTTGCTTACACACTTCATTGGCTTATAAACAATTTTCCAAAATAAATATTCTAACATTATCGTAGACAATGTAATATAACTTATCCCACTGTTTATTGTTTTTGTTTCGCATCGTTTTCACAACAAATTATTTAATGATTACAAAGATAATACAATTTAGCATTTCTTAAGTCATGTTTTCCATAATATAATAACATGATACTTCGTTTTATTTAATTTTAAATAAAAACAAAGCAATCGTAGATAATATGACAATGAACGGATTTTGTTTTCTTCAATACAAACACAATTACTTTTTCAAACGTGTTTCTTTTCTGCACGCATAAATAAACACGCGGAGAAATGTTTCCCTTGTACCACCATTGTATTTTATCCGTAATAAAAAATATTTCTGAAAATAATGTATAAATAAAATAAAAATACCAAATATTCTCGACCAATAATCCACATTTCATTATAATTCCATTTCATCATCTTACTTTTTTTAATTCACGTGAAAAAAAATGTTTTTTTTCTTTCTTAAGATTCGCGAATTATGTTTTTTAATGCATAGCAGAAGTTGTGCTTACTCTTATACTAACTGTCTCGTATTTATTTGTCAGTATTTTCAGAAGAAGATTCCACAATTTTAATAAAACATAAAAGTGTCTAAATTTTTATTATCACGTAGGTAGATAATAAAAAATGGAAAATAAATTCATGTCTGATATTGATAAAATTTGAAAAAGGTTTTGATTCTTAGAAGTCGATATGTTTTTATTCCTATCGCCGAAAATTCTCCTTAAATAGGTATTGATTTTAATATGAGAGGGAAGACTTTCGTCTCTCTATACCCCGACATCGTTACTCCCACATATTGACATTAATTTTAATAGATGAAATTATAAAAATATGATTTAATCAAATATGTTTAATTAACGTTTATATTAATCAAAATTAATTGTCTTATTTAGAAATGTGGATCTAATTAAATCCATTGATGCAAATAATTTTATCATTTTAATTAATTTGTTACTATGGTATATTATTATCAAAATCCATAAAGGTATGTTAAGTATTATTTAAGAAATAAAGCAATTCAAGTATTTGCCATTAAAAATTTTCCGAGAACATATTTATATAAATTGTTTTTTGATGAGCGTTTTGATTAGTGAAGCTTAAAAAAAATATTACACTCCAAAATGAAATTCCATTTTTCAATAATGGCATTAACTAAAATCATTATTTTGTTAAATTTTAATTAAAATACTCCGACCCTACTCTTCTTATGTGAGAAAAACAATAGCTGTCAAATATTTTTTAATTTATATTCTCTTCTATAGGGCGATAGTTACACGAGGATTTTTATGCGCGGTGGTATTTAAATCAAAAATTGTTCTTGCATTGTTCCTCCGTACTCATTGTATTAATACACCCGGAAAAAGTCCAATATTTTATTATATTATGAATTTTATTTTCCAAAAAAAAAAAATCTGTGTTCATCTAGCGGTATAAATTGAAAGTTTTATGATAATTTATTTTTGTAGATATCTGCTATGCCGTGTTGGTGGTCGAGCAGTTAGCGCTAGAGACTGCAGAGGGACATCGGTTTCACTGTCAGTTGCGAATAAACATAATGCTACACAACTCCGTGGGATGGCGTTAGCAGAGTTCAAAAGGTAATGTAAATAATATTACAGTATTGTACCTGCCTATAATTTTATAAATTATTTAAAAAAACATTGCAATAACAAATAGAGCGAATGCTATAATACTGTGACATTTAAGGAGGTAATTTTCTTAAAGATACCAACCATAACTAAAAAAAGCCTTGTGCATTTCCATTAATTTTAAATTATGTTTAACATATGTCTGACGAAAGTGTATCACCGAAACAGCTATTTATTGACTAATGGAAACTCCATGTTTATTTCAAAAAGTATTGGACCATATAGTTTTCGATTTTGGGTTTAACAATTTGAGAAATTGATGTATTATATCTTCTTCTGTATTATATCCCTTTGCCCGCACCACCAAATTTAGCGAGCATCCCCTGTACGCAGCTTCTTTTTTGCGGATTTTGTTATCGCGTTTTCGACTATAAATACAGGTTGTAATATTTTTTCAACTAATCAAATTTATTAATTGCCACCCAAAGTAACTTTTTCAATAATAAAATACAATATATTTATTGTATTTTCGGTTTGATTCAACAATAATCATTCTTCATACAATTGCGGCGTGACGTCGCCATATTGCAAAATACCGCCACGCGCGACCGAGAACACTGCGCCACCACCATACCATATGCTGATAGTATTAAATTCTCGGAACAATATCAATTTCACCCGCACTCGATCGCTTATTTACAATATCCAAAATCTTGCATTGGTGACGTATGTTCACGGCGTGTTCCAGAAATAAATTATTTTAGCCTATATTGAATCTTTTTTGACCAATGACATCCATTGAATTTGGTAAAATATACATTTAGTAATATTTTCAACCAAGTTATACAATTTTAACACAATAGATAGCTCTTATATAGGGTTTGAAATTTCCATGACATCTATACGTGTCACACGCGCTGAGAGCATGTTCGCTAGGACATGCATATATGTCATACGCGGTGAGAAGGTTAAGGGTGGGATGTTGATTTGCGCTTTTTGTGGTTGGGAAAAGTTAGGGTTTAATAGTTTTATGGATATGAGATTTGACTCATTTTAAAAAATCTATGTCGTAACTTGTAATTCTCCTGTGAAAGTTTTATTATAAAACAGAATATGTTTGGAGTAATTGACTTATTGTTTAAAAAATATGAGCAAGTATGATCGCTGTGCAACTATTATATAAAAGTTTACCACAAATTTATCACAAGGATGTGGGAAACAGATAACCATTGTAAGAAATTATCCTTAAGACAAGGTTACAAGAAGGTTGACCACAAAGTTGAATAATAAATCATGAAATAAGTTTTTAAAGTATGAGCATATGAATCGGTTATATTTAAATTATATTGTATTTATAAGTGATATCATATAATTGAATCATCACTGTAATATTATTTTCTGGCTTCAAGATAATTTAAGATTATGTTATTTTACACCTATTTTCCAATTTTATATAAATTTATCTTGTATTTTTATTAATTGTACATCGCACACTCGCAACCAAACTGAAACAAGTCCGAAAGTGCGTGCTTGGAGTTAAAAACTACGTTTGATAGTATATAATTCGTAGTTCATGTAACTTAAATGTCATCTCATGGTCGTCATACAAGATAAAAAAATATTATAATTCGCAAGTATTATAAAAATTGAATATTATTAACAACCACTCAACAAAGTGTGGCAGTTTTTTCGCATATCAAATAATCATATCGACTGTGGAAAGGAAAAAGGACGTAACCCTCAGTTTTTCCAAAACATTTTTTTTTTCAATAATCACAATTCTACACACGTTCTATCAAAAGGATGGAAGCTGAAAATGCCGAATTAGTATCTAAATTTAGCTTTTAAGTTTGAAAAAAGATGAGTTTGGGAAAATTAAAACCAAGAAAAAAGACTGAAAAAAACGTTTTCCCTAGACAATTTCTTTAATTAATATTAGATTATGTCAATTTAAAACGAGCTTAGAAGTTTCCATCCACTTCCAGGTTGTATATATTTCATAATTTGCATATGGCCCATAATCATCAAAACACGTTTTTTGTCCATCCTATAAAATTGGCTATGTGTGGGTTACGTCCTTTTTCCTTTCCACAGTCGATATGAATGACGTGATTAAATTGTACAATTTTTCCACATTAAACACAATACAATGCAAAATCTAAAGACCAAAAGCGTCATTGTCGATTTTCTCTGTATGACGGGTTTTTCGATTGTGGCAATTTAGTTGCGAGTGTGCGATATGTGCAATTGTTTATAACTGCAAAGCGATCACTGTGTGCACTTGTCGGTGTGCGCATATCTCAGAACCAAGAAATTGTAACAAATCACAGAGTTTTCGACATGGGTTACGCCTCCAAGCTCATCCTCTAACTGAGAAGTATAATAAATATGTTTTGCAATAAAGTTGCCGAATAAAACTCTAGAATCAGAAAATAAATAGTCTGACGTTCATTAATTATTCTTTCCACGAATGCTCAGTTGTAGTAATAATTTAACTATTTTACGCGAAGTAAACATGATTGTATTGAGACCGCTGAGGATTTGGTTTATATTTTTTTGCTCAAAGTAAAGGTGTTTGATGTTATTTCTAAAAAAAAACACCCTTAGTCATCACAGAATAGTGAATTTCTACGGATAATGTCCAGGCAAAACGTATGGTATTAAACATATCGACTGTAGAAATCAGTGGCGGTTATAGGTATTGGGCTAGGTGGGCTAAGCCCGACCTGCATTTTTCACCCAAAACTTTAGATGGCTGAATAAAAATGAACAGCAATTCGGCCGCTGAACAAAATAAATACATGTATAAGCGTAATTAACCTTTCCCAAATGAATATAATATCTTTGTTTAAATTTTCCTCTGTCAATATAAAACAATGCCATGTCTACCTACAATAATATTCTCGATTGTTTTGTATTACAATTTTAAGCTGAGCCGGCATAAAAAAAAACAATAACCCTATAAATAATTCATAGAGAACATTCAACGTGACGTCAGTCTGGCAACACCTATGTATTAAAGGTTCAGGGGGTAAAGCTTTCCAGCCCGCAATCATAGACAATATTTCTTTACACTGGAACGCAATCTAGCACGATTCGATTTTGTTTGTATTTGTATGTACGGAAACTTCATCAAACGCACAGGACTGTGTTTCAAATTTACTGGCTTCTGTCATTCGTTGGGGGCTAAAATGATTTAGCCCATGGGCCATACACAAATACCAAATTGATGTATTGTATGAAAGTGACAGCTTTCTGTGACAGCTCTGTATTGCTTTTTGTACTTGTTATTTCACTTTGAAAGACAAATTTAAGGTTATTATTTTATTATTTCTTACTTACATTAGCATTGATTTTATTATATAGTAATTTATGCTTTGCAGTAGTGTCGTAGTATTTGTTAATTTGCTTGTAGATTAATGTATAAGATGAAGTGGAAGCATGCAAAATTTCGTAAATAGTATACAATACTATGCTTTTCTCTAGCCCACCCAAGATTTCAGGTCAGGAACCGCCACTGGTAAAAAGGTAAAAGGATGTAACACACAAATTTTAAAGGAGACACAATAAACGTTCTTTGGTGATCTTGTGCCATATGCAAAATATGAAATATACACAACCCTAAAAGACATGGAGACTGATAAACTATTTTTTAATTGACGTTATCTGATATTTATCCTGATTGCAATTTTTACCAAGTAGTCTATCAAGTTGTATTTATTGTGATTATCTAAAAAAAGCTGTTTTGAAAAAACTGTGGGTTACGTTTTTTTTCCTTTCCACAGTCGATATGTTATTAACCAATTTTAAGGTGTTTACTGTTAATAGCCTGGTGGAGAGTCGAAAAGTGAGAAAGAAAATTAATTATTCAATAAAATCAGGAACGGTAATGGTTAGCACTTTGAAATCAAAGAAATTTCTCTTTACGTGCGATTACGATTCTGGTCATACATATTAAATAAATATGAAATTGATACAAAATAGTCTTTTGTTTTCGGAAATGTCATTGAGTATCATTCTATTCATCAATTATTTTAGGTTTTTTTTAATAATATTTTCCACTTATATTCTATGAGATAGATTCCAGGAAAAGTAAATATGTATAGCATTCGACATCGATTTTGTTGCCCTTGATAGAAAAATATTTGAATGTCGTTTAACAGTGCTGTATTACTATGAGTTAGGGATTCCAGTTGAATATTCGAATATATTCAGCTCTTTTTCGATATTAGGAAATTCGAATATTCAACAAAATACATAAATATTTCAACATTTTTAATAAAGGTGCTTGGTGAAATTTCACTGTAAAATTTTAATCGTTCGAGTTTTGTACGAGTTTTGTCGCTAACTACTTGTGTTTCGTATTTCGGCATTTTCACGCATTCAAATGAATGGATAAATTTGAACTGACTCCTCAGTTCTAGTTCATTTATGCACTTAAATGCCAGAAGTTGTCGAAAGATAAAAGCCAAAATGTCAGTAAAAAAACGTGTTCAAAATTTGAACGATTCAAATTTACTCAAACATTTTTTCTTTGGAATATTGTATATTTATTTAACCACTAATAATGTCATTATGGGTTGCTTTATATCTTGATTTAATTTATGTTGTTTATTTGAACACCATACTACTTACTTACTTGAAACTCAAAACACGTGCTGGGAACTAAAATGTGTTATCGATCAATAATTATTTTAACGCCTCACCAGATATATGAAAACACAATAAAAAGTGCATGATAAAATTCGTACATTATGATATTTAGATATTCGAACTATGCGTGATGATTCGATATTTGAATATTCGGAATTGTATTGTACAGAAAATTATTTACACAAAACAATGATTTTATTCTACATGTATTTGATGTTACTTAAAATGTATGTTCACAATAGTATGATAAACTTATTTGAGAAAATCAATATGGTATTTTGTTATAAAATATTCTTAAAAATGTATTAATTATATTTCATTTTAAAAGGGAAAACAACGACCGTCAAATGGCAGCGATGGCTGCTACTCGGAATGGGCGCCTAGAGGAACAAAAACGATCTTCAGGAAATATGTGAGGACAATCCTTCAGCTGGCAAGAGTACGATTGAAAATTGCCGGTGAACAGTCGAAACTGATCGTTTTGATACTCATAGAAACTTAAAGCATTAACAGTTTTGGAAGTGAAGCTTACAAAGATTTCGGACGCTAATAGTGGTGAAAAGTGATACACTAATGTTAAATGAGATGAGAAAGCTCAAACATTATAATGAGTTTAAATTAAAACATTCTGTCAAACAACGAACGAAAAATTTCATGTAATGGAGTGAACAATTTACGATAAATATTTCAACACCTTTTTTATGTGTATTATTATAGTAGGGTCCAAAAGTTTCAGCTCTTAATACATGACGTAAGAGAATCAAAGCATCCTTTTTATTTTACGACATAATTTTGACACACATTTATAAACGGTTGATGAATAAACTATAATACAAAAAAACATAGTTGGTGTTAATTTTAATCATCATTCTGTATAAAAAGACTTATTTTTTGTAAATAAAAAAATACATTAATTTATATATAAGCATTAAAAATGGGCAATGATTAACGAAATTTGAACTCACTTCAAATCAGTTAAAAATATTTATTTGCTAACAATTTTTACCGTATATTTTTTCGAGAAATTTATTTTTTATCTGATAACTTATTATTATCAAAAACACCTAATTGAGGTAAAATTTATTAAAATCTTTCATAGTGAAAATTCTGCTAAAACATGTTGAACTAGTTTTTATCATTGAAAACAATAGACATTTTACAGGTACACTCTTATATTTATTTACAAAAAGTGATTCTTATCTAAGTTGTTCTTAATGTTCTTCAGTTGCAGGGAGCAATTATCAATGGTGAGTTCTATCCCCAAACTACAGTATTATTTAAGACATCAATTTGGTTAAAAATATATTTGATGTTAAATTGATGAAATAAAGTTGCTATATATGTACGTGTCACTTATATATCTGTGCTTAAAATGACCAGCTATAAAAATATCTAAAATATGTATTATATATTATTGAATATTTTATTTGTCAGTGATATAAATAATATTAATAAAAACGCAATAATCCTTTGTACTTCATTCTACTTTATTTAATATGTCAGGACCGGTTTCGCTCATTGCGAGCATTGTCAACTAATAAGAAATATAATCTGGGATGACCTTTTAATTATATGTTAGATGTGTTGAACATTTTAATTTTGTGTTAATTTAGAATCACTTTAATGTAATTGGCAATTTCTTTTCAATGCCAATTGTTGTGTATAACTTTTCAATTTTGTATAAATAGCATTGTTAAATTATATTTCTTATCAGTTGACAATGCTCGCAATGAGCGAAACCGGTCCTGACATATTAAATAAAGTGGAATGAAGTACAAAGGATTATTGTGTTTTTATTAATATAATGCCTTTCCACCAAGTATTGACAGTGAACACCCTAAAAGTGATATAAATAATATTTATTGTACAAACTTATCATGTTTCTTTAAACATTTCATTTATTTAATTTCAACTTATGATTGTGAAAAGGGTATTTGTATGTTAGCGCAGCGCAAAAAAAATTTACACGTATTTATCAAGTAATGGTTGTGTAACTTATCATAAATAAGCGCAAATGTTTGTACATGTATTGTCACAGGAATCACAGTCTTCCAGTTTTGTTTTTCTCATGAATTCGGAAAAGTACAAGTCAAAAAAAATCTGCATGCTTAGTTTGCTTTTCAATTCAAAAGAATTTCAATTACCAATAACCCAATTGCAGATTGACAATACGCCGACACACTAGCAAACAAATGTTTTTTTTTTTCAATAAAATTGTTATTATTACTGTAATTGAGGAACAAACATTCAAAAAGTGTTTTGTCACAAATTTTGAAAAATGGCGTTTTATATCAATTCTGATAGCCCATAATAAAACCTATGAATGGAAATCAAAATTAGTGTTCAAAAAGGTTTTTTTTCATATTAAAATGAAATCATAAAGTTGACACATTCATACAAACCGTCACTTTTGCAACACTTAAATCATCATTTCCCAAGCTTTGTATTTGTGTGACAAAACACTTTTTGAATGTTTGCTCCTCAATTATTTGGCTGTTATTAAAAATGATATTAGTCTACCCCAGGCGTGGGGATCCTGCATCCTTTTGGCTACTCTGGTGCGGCCTTCTGGTCAATTCTCTAATTTTCTGTAAATTTTTGTAATTTCGTAATTTATTTAGATTTTCGATGTCAAAGTTCTTGAAAGACCTAAAAAAAGAAAGGTCCCACACTGGTAATTTTGGTAAATCCGCGAATTTCTGGGCTTTAGAAATTGGCATGAAATTGTTTCCGACCAAAAACTTCCTATTCAATGTTTACTGCGGCCTTCGTGTCGAATCAGAAAAATTAATGCGGCCCCTAATTTTTTTTCTCAAACATATTTTTTTCACTTAAAACATTTATTTAATAAATGTAAGTAAGCTTTTTTTTCAATGAAGGAGAGTAAATCGGTTCATAGAAACTGGATACAAATATTATGTCAAATTTTAAAAAAACTAGTTAAAAACACCAAGAATTAACTTATGTTATGCATATAAATGATACATAAATATTTCACGATGAAACGATTTTTAATAACCAAGTACTCGTAATCATTTTTTGCATGAATTATTTATTTTCGAAATAACACGGTCAAAATAATATAATGGAACCTATTACTCATTTATCTAAGTTCGCTTAATCTTTTTTACACGGTTTTAAGGCTGTTTTACATGGAACATACACATGTTTTGTATAAAAAAGGATTGAGCGTTATTTAAATATTTTTTTTCTTTGCGGCCTGAACCCACGATCATTTGTTTTATGCGGCCCGCTAGTAAGGCAAAGGTTGTGCATCACTGATTTAAACGCTTCCCTATTAAAATTGTTAGTCAAGTCATATACAAATACTCTTGAAATATTCATATAGTTTAATACGTTGCACGAATAACGTAAAAACGGATTTAGGCACAGAGATATTTTAAAAACGTTCATAAACAATACACGCTAAATAAAAAGTCACGTCTGTTATAATTTTCTTAAGGTATACACTTCTTATGTCTTATATGTGCATATATTAGTTTTACATATTTTACTGTATTTGATTTATGTTATATGCTTGTAAAACATGAGCGTTAAAAATAATAGTATTGTTTTATCAAAAGCTTTCTTTTAAATGAAGAAACACGTGTTATTTATAAACATTGTAGCGTATTAAAACATTTTAAACAACAAAATTCTTTATAGCCTTAAATGTGTTTTTTTTTGTGTTGATACACTGTTACAGTATTATTTTAGTGTACATACCTACATATTGTTATAATTTCTGTGACAGAAATGATGCAGTAGTAATTTTTTTATCTTTAAATAAATTTAAAATGTTTTTCAATCATTGAATAAATAACATATCGCGTATGATCGAAAAATACGTCACAATCCACACGAAACAAATTGTACAGAGACAAAAAAATCTACAATTATTGCATACATTCCTTATTTTTGGTATTTCGTCTTTAGCAAAATTCTTTTTCATTAAACAAACATAATATACATACAATAATCACATGTTCTCTGTTTATTTGGTAAAAAGTATTGGATATATAAAATTATAAATACGGGCAATTAACTGTGTCGATTTAAGTTGAAAAATAAGCGGTGAAAATCACTTTTTGTTTTTATTGTCAAAATTTCATTGTTTTCAAAATTCTGTGATACGAAGTATTGTTTAACCATAAGCGTTATTCAGTTACGTATTTGTAACTTTTGAGTTTTGGAGATAATTAATTCATCTCTCTTCCCTTTCAAACACACTTTTTTTACCATGTCCGCTTCCAATGTGGAGCATATGGACTCTTAATGGAGTTTATCTTAACAGAAGTGTTTCTACGAGAACTGCTTGTTACTCAGTTGCTCAACCTCTATTTTTCCAAAGAGAGTAGAAATAGAAGGATAGGGCTAGGACAGGCCTAGTGGTTAGCTAATCGCTTCATGGGATAGAATGGGTGGGAGGGGGGAATTCAAGACATCACATACATATATGTCTTCGAACAGAAATTCATAAATCAATTTATAAAACTGCCCGTACTGGGATTCGAACCCGTGACCTCTGTAGCCGAAGCTAACGACGCTGACCACTCGACCACACAATAGTATAATATAATTATGAAGTGTTTTCAAACATATCATAGTAAACGACAAACATTGTTTTTATTATTGTAAAATTATAATATTGTTTTGTAAAAATAAAATTACATAATATGTATTTATGTCTAATTATATAGTGTTTTATTGATATCTATATGCAGCTATGAAAATATACTTTTAAGAGACCAACACTTCATTCATATGTTTAATATCTTCTAAGCTAACCTAGTATAAAACCTAATCAAAAAAACAACTGAAGAGAGGTTACTTAACAGCAAAAGACCCTTTTTAGAAAGACCAAAGATATAAAGGTAGGATAAAGGAACAACAAGTACATAGTTTGCAAATTGTTTACTCTATGCTTCATTTTCAGATTTGGATAAAGTGTGTGAGAATGATTGAAAATTCACGGATATTCAAGCCTTCGCATAAAACTTAGTGAATCGATTGAAGTATCAATATTTTAATGTGATTTAAGATGTCGACTGAAGGTGCTTGCTGGAATTTCAATATTAAATTTGAATCGTTCAAATCATGTACATTCACACAATTTTTGTCACTTACGACCCAGGATTCACCTTTCAACATCTTCAGGCTTTCAAATGTACATACTTTGAACGATTCAAATTTAATTTTGATGTGACCTTTCAATAATTCAAGCCCTTGCACATTTTATAAAAAAATTCTGATTATCGGCCACAGAACCGTTGTCACTTCAAATCAAGAGTTGATTGATATTTTTAACGTTTAGATATCTTTCGAGATGCTTAAAAAGCAGCAGTTCGTGCCACCTGATGTATAATGTATCAAAAACAAAGATTACATACATTAAAAGGGTGTAACATATACTTTTTGGCGCTAATGAGTAGAATGTACAATAACCTCGCCCCTTAATAGTATAGTAGTAAAATAATAATACTAAGAATTCTGATGACGTATTATAAATTAAAAAGATGGGACATTTAAAATGAGCTACATGTACTTCTCTGCGACTCGCCATAAAAATTTCATGGTGGTTTTGTTTTAGGTAATAAAATTAAACATCAACCTGCCTTGGTTTATTTTCCGAGCCACTCCTTAGCTGGCATGAGCCGAGGCAGTTTTGATAAATTATATTATGTGAACAAGTTTACTGCTGTTCAGCCCTGTAACTAGTGATGCTTCATTAATTTAAAGACCACCGAATAAATTAGTTTGAACATAGTCTTATCTGAATATGGAAATAATCCCAGTTTTTTGTATTGCTTGGTAATTGACATTCACACATACTTTATCAATCATTCTTCGTATCGTTTCTAAATTTGCGGAAATTATTTTGAATTTATTCGACCAGATCCTGCTTTACTGTCACAGGTTACAATAATTATAATATTCCTGGCAATAATAAAACATTAACAGCAAATACAACAATAAAGTTCTATGTTCACTGTTAATACTTGGTGGAGAGGCATTATATTTATAAAAAACAAAATATTCCCTTGAAAATTATTTCCACTTTATTTATAAAGGTCAGAACCGGTTTCGCTCATGTCGAGCATGTCAACTGATAAGAGGTGTTAAACATTTTGATTTTGTGTAATTATAGAGTCAATTATACTGTAATTTGTAAATTATTTTCAATGTCAATTGTTGCTTACACCTTTTCATTCCAATTTGTTTTTATATAAATAGCACTGTTAAATTTAATTTCTTATCAGTTGAAAATGCTCAGCATGAGCGAAAGCGGTCCTGACCTTTAAAAATAAGGTGGAAATTAAATACAAAGGAATATTGTGTTTTTTCTTACAATAATAAAGTTATATTTCCTGAACACCGTTTTTATAATTAGAAATATTTCCTACCTGTCATCTAATTTATTACTATAGATGGTGACTGTTGGATGTAACACTATTTCTAGATATAAGTATTTTTCACTCAGTCCGCCGGAAATGATGTGTGTTGAAATGATGAGGTAAATATTTCGCTTCACCGTCATCACCTACGACGTTGTAGATTTTGGTCAACTTAAAAAATCGACTCAAAAATTTAACAACATGTTTCCAGACTCTCCACTATTTTTCTATTTATCATTTGATGCTTATTTTTGATGATGGTTTTTTGAAAATTTTAATCATCTCCACATAACATACCGATCAATATCAGAAAAAGACGCAAACCACTTTTGTCAGACAAAACTCCACCTACAGTATATTCGTTTCATTATTTTGCTTAAAAATGATTTATTTAAAAAACAAATTAAACTTATAGCTGTTAATTGTTAGTTTGAAAGCGAATTGATTTTATTATACAATCGATACTTGTGTGCTATTGTCACATCTCTACTTGTGAGCGAATAATAGCTATGTCATTTTCCATTAAAAGTATTTTCAGGACTTTAAATCACGAGACACTTAAACTGAAAGCTGCGCCTAAATAAAAACAGCGATCATTGCTATATTATATTGAGTTATTAGTTCACTTTGAATTCAAGTGTATTGCTTAGTAAAGATTTGAATTTGAATTACACAAACATGAAACATGCGTGAATATTGAAGGAATATTTTCATAGTTGTGAAAATAAAAAAGGAAATGGCACATGAGTTAAATAGATTAAAAAAGATTCAGATTTTTCTGTTTATATTAAAGCAATGTTGGCTTAAAATTTAATTGTACTTAGAAGTCAATATGAACATTTGAAGTCAATATGAACAGTTAATATAACTCGATTAATATTTCATCTATCCAAAATACCAATATATACATACGTAGATATTACTAATAAATTAAATAAGTCTTGTTACAAATTAAAACTTATAAGTGAAACTTGGTGTGTAATTCAAGAGTTAAATATTATAAATACTATTCAAAAGCAAAAATCTTAATCTTTCTACACTCTAAATGTAAAATGGCTAAGATTTGTTATATTTATATAATTTTGCTAGAAGAAAACAAATGATTAGTAATATAAAATGATTGCATACACGTTTCTGTTGCATGTTTACTTATAACGAGAGATTTTGAAGTATCGGTTGTCGGGACTGAAGACAGAATCGTTTATTCAATTAAATTTGTAAATTATTCATATTTTTTTCTTTACAACAATTAATGGTGATTACTTAATATCTAAGACTGTTAATCGTTCCAATATTGTACGTAACCTACTAATTACTACCTGTTCTAGAAATGTGTTGAGAAAAGGCACTTAACTAAAAAAATAAAGTTCAGCTATGATTTTTAAGTCGTTTCTTCAACAATAGGTTAGAAAATTGAACTCTGATATTCAACTGAAGTTGTTGAGATTGGTAATAGTAAATTCTCAGATTCAACAAAATTACAATGACACGTTGTTTTCAATTTAAAATACCCCAGAATTTTTTTTCTTAGTAACGATAAATAAAACCTTTAAAAAGGCTTTCCTCACGAAGGTATCAATTTAAACTTTATTGCGAAAAGACTTTCGTAGACTCCACGTGGCCGCTAAATTAAAAATCAATGTGTGTATTTTCATTTATATGAATTGCTAATATTTATAATGACCTTTTTGATAACTGAAAGGTCAAAGATATGATCACAGTATGGGCGACTGAGCCAGAAGGTTAGAAAACTCAATAGGGGGTAAAAAACAAAACATTTTCTTATGACCATTATTAAAATCATATATTTACTTGAAAATTGTGTATAGTACGATTTTTTATTTACCTTTAAGTATAAATGAATTTCTGAAACAGAAGACGCAAAATATTTTGAAAAAATGCGAAAAAATATTGACAATAATAACTGAAGAATTATCAAAATCCACTTCCAAATTATGGCCTCCTTGAACTTTTTACCGACACTGTATGTTAATGTTATTATTTAAACAAATAATTAACCTTAAGCCTTATGTTTAGTTTTATTATTTTACTGGTGACTTAACAAGGTGACAAGAGTTTTCCTTATTTGAGAATGACTTTATTTAGAGACAAAATACGTGTTGCACCAACTTACACAACCAATTAAATAACAAAAAAAATATATACCCTTTAAATAACTCAACATGAATAAGTTTTGTACGCCTCGTGGGATTTTTTTTTAAATCCAGTACCACTTCTAATTTAGAGCATATGGCTTTTTAATAGAGTCATCGCGAAGTAAAAATTCCTTCGAGTTCTGATTGTTACTCAACTTTGTAGAAAAGAAAGAGCTAGGGCAGAATTTGTGTTTAACTAATCACTTTCGCTATGCCCCGTTATTTTAAGATTGGAAGGGTGTGAGCGAATATTAAGAAATTGCAAACGTCCATGCCTTTGAGAAGAAATCGATTGAAAAAAAGGTGTCCGTACTCGGACGTTAGCCCGTGAGATCAGTCGCGCAAGCCAACTACGTTAATCACTGCACCATGGACCCTACAACCATGTGACAATAAAGTTATCTACTTTTTTGGAATGTACTAGTGGAATGTACTGGACTAGTTTTGAAATGAATTCTAAAATTAATTTTAGAATTGGATTAGTTTTTTTGAATCTTTATGCTTAACGCTATCTTTATGTTTTATATAAATAAATCTTTTCGAATATGTAAAAAAGGTTAGTAGCAAAGGTAGCAATCAGTATTTTTTTTAAAATATATCGATGCAAAATTAAAGAGCTAAAAATTCTTTGGCTTTCGAGCTGATATTTCAGTAAAAAAATTGTCATCAATCTTCTTTTTTTAAATCGCTTTAGAATCATATCCAGCTTTAAACGTTTCAGCGAAAACAAAAAGTCACATGAAAAAATGTTTGCTCTACTCATTCGACAATTTCTTGTGAAACAAAGTATTCTACTGTAAAGTAAAGCACATAAATGAAATTAATTGGTAATCCTTTTTTTCAGTGTTTTACGTTTTTCTTAAAATAGCTTTCGCGGTAGATTGCTGTCTTTGCTTTTGGCCCCCTCATATCAGGTTGATTAATCAGTTGAAAATGCTCGATATGGAAACCAGCCCTTATTGTTTTATAAAAAATAAGGGTTAATACAGAAAAATATCGTTTTGTTACCTAAATATTTTAGTAAAGTTAAAGTATTTTTTCAGTTTTGCCCAACATGCATCATAATCTAAATGCCAGGTATTTAGATGTATCTATATTGTGTAAAAAAAATTATTAACGCTAAAATAATCGTACTTGAACAAGCATTTGTGAAAGTAAGATTATCTGAGGATGCCTCTGAAAGAGGCGAAGCACGTGCCACAGTTTGTGGCACAATACGTGGAATAATGTAAGTTATTTTATATTAAAATGAACTTCCACAAAGTTACCACCGAAGCCATCGAAAGTGATAAAATAATCAATTATTTTTAAAATTAATGATTTTAATGAAACAAAATGAACAAGGCGATTAAGAATGCAGCAAAATATAATATAAATTCTATCGGCTAGAAGAGTTTATAATATCTCATAATTAGCTATGTCATTACTATAATTGTAAAAATACATTTTTATTATTAAAATACGTACACTTTACCAAGTTATAGTTTTTTTGAAATTAACTAGCTATAAACAATTTTTTTAATCGAAGGTTTTAGTAGTACTTGAAACTCGATTCATATTGCTTTTCATTGGTCATTTTTAGGGTTATGGGTTAGGGATTGAAATCCCGGACAAACATATCAATACCGTTATTTCGAAATTTCATATTAAATACCAAAAATAACGAAAGACTAAATCAGTATTCCGATATTTCATGTAAAATTACATAATTTAAAACTATATTATTATCACAAGCCGAGGATTTTTATAAATATTCATTTTCTTAAAATAATAGTAAAATATTTAAAAAGATCATCAGGTCTGGTATATAAAACTCTCGGAAGATTAAAAATATTTTCATTTATCACAAAAAATGTATTAAAATGTATAATGGTTTCAATATGTATGTACATTCAAAATTCGATTATAGCTTATACCGAAAATACCGGCCTTTTTGCGGTTTAAAAACCATTTTTTCGGCTTAAAAAAAACACTGAAAATAACGAGATCATAGTTTCGGTAACACCGGTGTTGCGACCCCTAATCAGGGCTTACGTAAAAACGTTATGTAAAGTGTTTATTATATTTCACGTGGCAGTAATATGCCGTGAAAACGCTCCGTTATTTATTTCATGGTCAAATGTAAATGAAGCAGATTTTCGCCATTCAAACCGAAATTTTTCGCATTAATAATAGTTGTCCAATACAGGAATTTGTTAAACCTTGCATGAATTAAATCGTCATCCACACGAATGTTTTTCAAACAAAATGAATTCGATTATTTTTCTAATAAATTATTTATTACCTCTAAGCGTGAAAAAGTCACGTAACGTAAAAAACCTCTCTAAATTGCAAATAATAATAGTGGTACTTTGAAGAAAAGAAAATATTTGCAACTGCTTAAAATAAACGGTTAAAATATTTTTTATTTATAATATAGAGAGAAGCGGTATTTTAGAAAAAAACTCAGATGCGATGTAATATTCTACATATGTAAAAGTGTCGTTAAAGTGAAATAACCTCAGTTAATAATATACATTGCAATTAGGGTTTCGAATAGGGGATTGGGATTTGCTCCCCGAGGAATTTGAAATCCTCAATTCGCTATACTTTTTCCGCGGATTATCTGCAAACCTCGTTTTTTAGCTCACCAAGGAATCTAAAATTCTCTATATGCCAATTTCGTGTAAATTTTCGGGATTCACTCAAAATTTCTCAATCCCGGGATCACAGCCGTATCAATCCCGAGATTTCGGGATCAGAAAATTGAACGGGATCCCGAATCCCGGGATTGGATGCCCTAATTGCAATAGTGTTATCTGCGTAAAATAAAAATATGCAATCCACCAGAACACCAAATAAAGACGAGATTGTCCAAGAAAAAAGTTTTAAGTTTTACTAGTTGGCTCACTTCACCTCTCAAATTTCCAATTATAATAATGAATCCCTTTAAGCAATATATATATGTTAACTGTTTTTTCTTTCAATAAAATTTTAAGAAAAATATTTATAGTATTTATAAAAAATATGTGAATTTATTGAAATTAAAGATTTTGAATAAAAATATTGCATTTTTAATCATAAACACATATTTTAATTTGACTCTTTTAACTCTTCATTGAAAGAACATATTATATTATTTTATTCAAATGTATTTATTCAAATTAGGTACTTTTTGCGATTGAAAGATTTTTTTAGAATTTTGAATCGTTTAATTTTTTTACACTTTTACATGTTTTGTCGCTATAGTTTTAATTGAAGTTTTTTTGCCATAGAGATGAAAATATAAATTATAATTTAAAATCTTGCTAACTAAAAGCCTTCAGTTTCACGTCAGCTTTCATTCAGTTTAAAGTCCCTGGTTTTTAAGGGTGGAAATCGACATTTACCATCCACATTGTAAGTCATCAGTCATGTGGAATTACCATATATCGCTCTCAGTGTCAAAAACTTTGAAATAATTAAGTGGTATGTCTTAAATGCCGTTTTTGCAAATAAGTGAAACTTTTGGAAACAAGAAAATTAACTGCCAAAAAAAAACAAAATATATAAGGATAAATAAAACAAAATTGTTGCCATTTACTTAGCTGAATGGTCAAAATTATTATCTTCGTTTACTGTGTTTACGGCAGTTTAATAAACTGTTTTTTTTCTATTGATTCTTGAATTTATGTTAAAAGTCATGGGTGTTGTCTAAAATTAATTCTCTTCTACCCATTCAATCATAAATACGAAGTGTAGCGAGAGAGGTTTGTTAAAAATTGTCCTGTTCTAGCTATATTTAATTTATTTATTTCTCTCTGTGATTTCTTGAAAAATTTGGAAAACTGAGTAACAGTCGGTTTTCGTAGTAACACTGATTTTGAGAAAAAATACTCCATAATTACAGATTGTTAGTTTGATGTGAAACTAATTAAGTATTTTTTCAAATCCAGCTGCCATTAAAATTCTAAAAAATAATTTATCGAAATCAAATCAATTTTAACATGTTAAAGAATAAAAATAAAATAAATGGTACCAAAGAGTATTTTCTTATTATTATAATGCCTTTCCGACAACAATTGACTGTGAACACGTTAAAAGTAATCACTGCTGCTTTTTATGTGTCGGATAAAAATAAGTTTTATAATTAAGATAATACAAAATGCTTTTTAAAAATGTCTCATTTAAATATCTTGATTACTGAAAAACTATTACTAATTGTAGCGAAATAATATTATTTATTATTCGTTTCCGTGTTGGCCTCCGTTCCACGTGTAAATATGACATTATATATAAGCCGACAATTTGTCAAATACAATATGAGGACTTCTGAATATGCTGCCAAGGCTGTTCATTCAAGATTACAAAAATAGGTCAGTATATTTCCGAAAACGTCACAAAAATGCAGAAACTACACGAGAAATTTCATTGTTTTAACTAACTTATTAAAATTTGATTCATGTAGAATTAATGTCAAATAGTCAAAGTATTATTATTCACTTAAAAACTATGACTTGGTGCTGATTCTAAGCTTATACATTACAAAATATATGCTCGCGTATTTTCCTGTCTATAGGAAGCAGGAATGAGGTAGCAGACAAAAACTTTTCTACGTAAACTAATTTGTTATTGGCCTTGCCAGTAGGGCATCAAATCCTGAACCGTTTTTTGTGATCCCTGGATTTTGGGATTCACAATTTTTCGGATCCCGGGATTGATCATTCACCATAAATTCTTTAAGAAATTCGGAATGTGGGTTTTTGGGGTCCCGAGATCGATCATTAGAAAATAGTCAGAAATTGATAGATTTAAAAATAATGAACAATATAAATTGAAACACCTTAGCTCGCTGGCGGATTTCAAAGAATTTGGCTGGTTGGCTGGCTTCAAAAACATTTCGAGAATTTTTTACTTCTTATCCTCCATCCCGAAATCCCGGGATTAGTACTATCAGAATCCCGGGATCAAAAAATTTGACGGAATCCCAGGATTAGAGACTCTGGTTGCCAGTAATGGATTTTAAAACCATTTGATGTCAACGACAAAGTTTTAGCCATTGTGACTAAAAGGATGACAATATAATTTCAATACTTGTAGTACCTGAACCAGATCATAACAGTATTGTCTTAAAAAAATAATCTTACTCTGAGTAACTTTAAAATATTAAAAGGCAAAGTTATATAAGCATCTGAATAGTAAAATTATTATTTTCTTCTGAAGAAACACTGTTAACCCTTCCCTTACTATGCAAAAAAAAGCACAAGCTCCTGAGCTGTGTAGTCGTTACACATCAGGCAAAAGGGAGTGAATCATGACAATTATATGTAGTACTGCTGTAGTAGTGTTATATAATTGTCATGATTCACTCCTGTTTGCCTGATGTGTAACGAATACACAGCTCAGGAGCTTGTGCGTTTTTTGCATAGTAAAGGAAGGGTTAAAGTCTTTTAGTCATTGGCGCTATCTTCCGAAACACTCTCGTCATTGAAACATGCAGTGAATGTTTGCAGTATAAATAAAGTAAACAATTAATTGTCTCTCATTATTGAGTTTCACAATAACTGAAATCGTCTTCGGTTTATTTTGTGATGTTGGATTAGTACTTGAAACACTTAACTGCTATGATAAAAAAAAATGGATAGGGATTGCAATATCAAAAAGGATTCCTAAAATAATAATATATTTTTGAAAGATCCTTATCTTAAAATCCTTATCCTTATCTTATTGATAAAACTTCTTGATATAATTCAGTTAATCTCGTACAGCTTTATTCATAATGTGAGTGTTTGTGAATATTTAATATTCGATTTGTCTTATTTTCAAGAACAAAATACCGATATATTTGTAATTTAAAATAGATCACCGGTTTTCTGGTCAAAAGGAATGAATATTAGGATCCCGATTACGGTGTTACCGTTTTTAAATCCCTAGTTCACTATTAAGTGAGACAGATATAATGTTTTTATTTATCTTGTTCATTTCAAGACATTCGATTCGTTCATATAGATTATTTGCATAAATCGTTTGTAAAAAACTTTGTTTGATAAACTTTATTCATATCCATATGAACATAATAGTTTTTAAATATATAAATATAATTATAAAATAATAGAACAATAGTTTTCCTTTTAATAAATACAACCATTTGATAAATAATTTATAATATTAAGAACCATGAACTGAATTAATATGAATTAAAAAAGACATGATTTAAAATAGCCATGTTCAACTTTCATAATTTGAAAATTTTATTTTTTAAAAAATGCTTTTTTAATCTGAAATAAAAAATATTTGAGAATCTCTATTACAGTATTGCAACAACAAACCAAACACCCTGACCGTTCCGGTCCAATAATTTCGTGACCAAAAGGCAAAACAAATTTGCACGAAGGAGAGAAAGGGAGGTAGGGGTAAATGTGTTTTATTGGGTGGTAGAAAATTTAAGAGTTTGGGTAAGATGGAGAGACTCCTCCCACAAACGACTTGGCGGACATCTAGCCTGTGTTTTGAATCACTGTTTTACGAAATCACGAAAGGAGAAATTTCCTTTGACCATATCACACGTTCAATCAATTAATTCTAATATCGAACATTCTCAAAAAAAATCAAGCATTGTTGTATTTAAGTTATAATTTATAACTAAGCTCCATTTAATAAAATATCCAAAAAAATGCTTACAAGCTTTTGCTATTTATATATTTAATGTTTATTGTAGTTTTCTCAATAATATATGATGTTTTCTAATAAAAAAAGAATTTACAGAAAAAAGTCACAGTTTAATAACTCCTTTCCCAATTTTCAGTAAAGTAGAATGACAGGGAAAACCGATTTGCTAGCTGAATTTTCACGTACATGATTTTATCAAACACAAAACTGGTTATAATATTTGCAATCAATGTAGCTTTTTCATTAACAGATGCCCCATCCACTAAAGTCAGCCTTTTGCGAATCCTTAAGAAGATTTTTTTTATATAATCCTTTTCATTCCAATAATGAATGCTTGGATAAGCAGATGATTAATATCAAAGTTTTTAATATTTTCTATCAATTTTCATACATGATAATGGTTCTTTTTAAATAAAAGATGCATTAGAATTGTACAAATTAATGCTTTATAAATTACCCAATAAATGTGTGCCAAAGCTTTGTATTCCTCAGAGCTTAATGATAAATACGAAAGAAATTACGGCCAGCACATTATTACTTTTGTGTTCGGTACATATAAAAGAAGTAATGATAAGTTCATTCGGCATTACTGAAAAAATCTTAAGATTTTTACAATGGATTTCAGATTGGTTTTTGACATTGTTTAATGTTTTGTTTTTCAAGGAAATCGGAAAGTATAAAAACTTTCCAATGGCTTTGTTGAAACACAATGATAACAATTGTGTTAAAATTGATGATTAAACAGAAAAAATTGAGGTGATTGAATATTTCTTTATTTTAGAGAAGAATATATGAGAACAGGATACTGGTGTTTAGTGGAAATAAGGATAAGAGGATGGAGCTAAGAAACGACTATTTTATTTATCTCCTCTGAAAGATTGAATGTAAACAAAAATTTACAGTGATTCATGTCATTGAAAACAAATTCACAAATCGATTCAAAAATGAATTATTGATGAAAAAAGCAGTTCAGAGATTTCAGCACGTGGAAGATATTCTAAAAAGAAACTAGTCCACGACGTAGGCCTCACGGCCACTGAACTTACACCAGCAGCAAAATATTTCGGGGGTAATTTTTGGTCATCATTTTAATGTAACTAATGCTTACTTTTAGGGTGTTCACTGTCAATGCTTGGTGGAAAAGCATTATATTAAGAAAAAAACAATATTTCTTTGTACTTATTTCCACTTTTATTCACCAAGATCAGGACCGGTTTTGCTCATGGCGAGCATTATCAACTGATCAGTTATTGCTATAAGCGAAACCAGTCTTTATCTTGGTAAATAAAAGTGGAAATAAGTACAAAGAAATATTGTATTTTTCCTTATAGAAAATAATAAATAAGATCATCGTGATACTTGATAAAAATATATTTCTAACAATTTCAATTGAATTCTTCTGACTTGGGTTGTAGTTATTGCATAGTTTTATACGTTTATTTATTTCTCTTCTCCTAAGAACAATTGTGTTTGTTGAAGGAGTTGTCTTATGCAGCTCGAGTAATTTTTTTCTTCATTGACTTCTTCTTACAAACTACCACAAAGGTTACAACAAAAAAGTAAAACATACATATTTGTATTACTCAAAAAAATAATGTTTTTGTAAGGAATATAATATTGGTTAACAATAAAACACCAGAAATATTATTAAGATGGAAGTATTTATTAAAATATTACAATTTCTTTGAATTGCTCAATTTGTACACTTAAAAAGATTTTTTTTTATTCTTACATTCACGAATTTTAAAATAATGACAATAATAGCATAATGGAAAAATGTTTTTAAATATTTGTTCTAATGCATATCTAACAATAATTTAATTCTTCTTATAAAACTAAACAATTTCGATGAATTTAGGGAACTTACCGCAAGAAACTCCCCCCAAGGAATAATGCTGACATTTCGTAGTGCGAAAACGACACATATGATTTATTACAACGAAATAAATCATTTCATATCAAATTATACAAGATTTATTCCTTGAGTGATGTTATTTCTTTTTTTATTTATGATTTACAATTATTGATCACTCATATATCAAGTTTTATTATAAATTAACATGCATTCATTTATTTTACAAAATTATATAATATATCATGTGCACTTTTCAACAAAAATATATAAATATTTTTTATTACATTTCAACGTTTACTCAATTGTATTTTTTTGCTTTAACTAATGATAAAATGTATATTTATTGCTACTTTAATGATATGTGATAGTCATCAGTGACGTAGAAATATTTTTTCAAGGCCTCCGTATTTTTCCTTTCTTGTAAAAACAATCAGTACATATTTTGATACATACCAAAATCTGGCCAACAAATAAAAAATAACAGTGAGTTTAAATATGTATATTGTTTTATTCTCAGTAAAATATTGAAAATTTAGTTAATGCAGTAACTGGTTACGCCACAAATAAACATTATACAATAAGAATTTTAATAAAAAGCTTATCTCTGTAATAATATGTTACATAAACTGTGTATTTTTAACATATTTGTACTAAAATTTAAAAAGTTTTTATCAACAGATGAGATATCTTTTATAAAGACACTACGTAAGGCATATAGTTATGGTCTTTTAGTTTAAACTTTTAAAAATACGCAAAAAATGACATTTACTAAGCGGTTCCTGCAAACGCATTCTCTATTATGTCTTTGCACACAAACAGAATAGTAAACGCTACATAAAGAAGTCCAGTCGTAGTTGTGTACGATGTCCTTACAATAGAAGATCCTGAATCGGTATCATTACAGCATTGCGTAGACAGATCCATAACTTTAGGAAAAAAGTCGTTCCAAAATTCAAAAGCTTTGAAATTGATACTGCTTGGTCCACTCATATTAAAAGTTCTATCAATGATAAGATACCTGGGATTATCAGGCTTAAAGTCTTCCCAAGTGATGAAAACGTCGGCGTTTGTTGGATTCGAAGAAGCTGCAAAGTTTGTCCATAGTTTCATTATGATATCAGATATTCTCTTGTCAGATGTTTGCCATTTGCTTAGTTCAATTGGTGAAGCGAGATAAGGTAAACCTAAAACAAATACAAGATCAAAATTGTGTACGACACCCATCCACGATGGAATTCCTTCATTCACAGCAGCCGATAATGGTTTCAAGTCGAATCTGTACGTGTAGGTTGGAACATATTTACTCATATGTTTTGCCATCATATAAACAGGAGCTCCGTAGTTTTTCTCCATGTAATAATCTAAAAACATCTTTCTTAAAAGTGTTTCGTTTGTTGTAGGAGGAACTGGGTTGTAAAAGAATGAAACGGTATCAAAAATGTGCTGCTGGTTTGTGAAACAGGAGTCGTTCGTACTCTCAAGTGCTAAGTCTGATAAAACAATATCATTCAACATAGTGTCGTATTCTTGTTTTGTGATTCCAGCATCTTCTACGTCTTCTTTGTTCAATAATAAAGCATCTTCCATATCAGTGTATCCGATCATTATCGGAACCTGTACGAATTGTCCACGTTCAAATAATCTCTCTGGGTAGTCTGGAATAAAAGGCTTGCTTGAATTACTCAAACCAAAATCAATAATTGGTCCCCAGTCTGTCAATGGCTCTCCTTGTTCCAGCATGATCTGTGGATTAACATTCCTAAGACAACTTATCAACGCTGACGTAGGTGTTCTAAAACATCCAAAAGCTTCAGCTACTCTATTAACAGTTTTAAATTCTTTATATGCTGGTTTTACAATATTGGGTGCAAGTACACTGCCGCTCATAGCTATTATTCTTTGAAATGTTCTATCAGACCATTCTCCGGATAATAAATGTAATCCAGCGCTTACTGCTCCGGAACCGTAACCAAAAATACAAATATTGTCTTTCTTTCCTCCGAAAACTTCAGCATTATTTCTAACCCACTCTAAAGCTCCAGCTTGGTCCATGAGTCCAAAATTTCCAGGAGCTTCGCCATCCATACTTGTGAAAAATCCAAAAATATTCAATCGGTAGGCCACTGTTACCACGATTACCTGTAACAATATAAAACAATACAATTTATTGACTGTACTCTGAAGTTGCAACGCACACGTTGGCCTACTTTTTTATGCTTATCTGATAAAGAAAAACATTAACGAGAAATGTTTTCGCTAGGAGCGGTCATTTCCCAAGAAAAATAAAGAAACTTCTTTTGTTAGCTTGTTGGTGACTTGTCACAAGTATGTAATCATTACAAAGCCCAGTACAAATTCATTTAATCGCATTTTAAGCACATTGACATGAATACATGTAATAACTCATATTGCGGATATTTAGCCATTGATTGACAGTTATTATCGAATATGTGGAAGGCAGATTATTTATTAATTCTGTTATAGGCGCCATAATTGATAATATTATTTTTTGAAACGGCAATTCTATCTTTAATACATAATAATAAATCAAATAAAGATTAAAAATTTTAGTGGGTTTCACAAAATAAAGAACAATTCAAAAAAATCAGGCCGTCTTTTAATTGTACAAGCGACAATGGGTCTTTTTATTTTGTGTTAATTTGATTATTGTATTGCCTGCGTTTTGCGTTTAATAAAAAATACCATAGTATTTCTAACGTTAGTTTTTAATTTACTATTCTACAATGAATCGGATAGCAAGAAACCGTTCTGAAAGCTTAACCAGTTAAAATCAAATGAATTTATAGATTACCTTATGTTTGAAGACAAGTTGAAAGGGGTTGATATCGTAGGGGCTGCCTCGCATGAAGTCTCCAGGGTGGAACCAGACCATCGCTGCAAACCCAGCTGCAGGAGGTGGACCTAAGGAAAAATCCAATATTGATATATAAATACTAATTCGTTCATGTGAAAAAAATGAAATACACATTGGAAATATCAAATAAATAAAAGCGTTTTTTTTAAATTTGTTATTTAAATATGTTCGTTACTTAAACTGAAAAAAAACAATAAATGCGTTTTTAATATTAAAAACGTTTGATGAACAATGAATTATATTTTTTAAAAATTCAATAAAGCCTCATTTAACAATATTTACTGAAATCAACTTTAAGCGAGTCGCATATTACTTGTTTTAAATACAAAAGTGATAATTAAAGTCACTGGAAAAACTAATACGTATCTGGCAAGAAACACATGTCCATCAAAGTGGTTTTCCTATCAATTCAATGTACGCTTGAAAATGAACGAGAATCTCTCTATGAATTATGTAAGCATTGGTGCTTGAAATAAAATCCCTACTGTAGTGCATCCGCTAATGTTTTAGTTTATAGACAAATAGTTTGATATTATTCTAAAACTAACCAAAAATGTATTTAGTCAAAAATATTCTCTAAAAATCTTGACCTACCATTAAACCAAAAAGTATTTTGAAGTTATAATAACATTTAAAAAATATATTTATTTTCACTGTAATACAAAACAGTTCAATGTGTACGTAATTGAGGTTTAGTTACACTTTTAAGTATTTGTGAATCATATAATGAATTTATTTGTATTTGAAAGTATTTCTGTATTAAGTGTTTCTGTCATTCATTGTTTATCCACGGCTAGAACTCAATAAATCTTTGGCTTTTCTGAAAACATATACTTCAGAAAATGACTGAAAATCTGTATTTGGTATAAGAAAAACTACTAACATTCAAAATAACACGTTTGAAAGCATTCATAGAAAAAAGATAGTTGGATTTTTCGCAATCAAATTGCAGTCAAATAAATTCGTTTTAAATGTGAGATCACATACAATGTAAATGGAAAGCTATTGCTCTATCGAGCAGTTAGGCTCAGTTGCTCGGAAAAGGAAAAGACAAAAGGGCGGTGGAGTGACGTATGGCAAAGAGAAATGGGCGATTTGTCAGTTATGTCCTTACTGCGACAAGTCACGACACTACCGACGATACTTTGCTTTGCTTATTCACTCAAAACGTTTTCGTTTGAAATAAATGTTAATATTTGTTAAATGAATACAATTACTGTTCAAAATCGGCATATTTGTGTATTTAGATTTTGTTGTAAAATCATCACACATTATACTGCGTAAACACTAAAAACTCAACAAAATTTCTTTCAACTTTGATTATCAACTTGTTTGTTTAAAATATGCAATATAGACGGCTGTTTATCGAACGATATAACTATCGATGTAGTGAGAGAAATGGCTTGTCACTGCATTTATTTTAACTGCTGAGAAATGATTAATATCAAATAAAATCTCTTTTAAAAACAAGATTATTGTTACTAAACCAAAGTGCTATTTGACACAGTAATTACTAAGTATATTATTTTTAACAATAATATTTAGAGAATTTATTCATTTACACAATTTAAATAAATTTGACGAAGCTATATTAATTCGAAGAAAAATAAGCAAATTCAAAATCAAAATCAATTTCAAATTAAATTTTATAAATCGTGAAGTTGAATAGAAAGAGAAGAATAATCCATTCCACCTCTCCAAATTTGAATCCAAATCATTAAATAAGATGAAAAATAAACTGTACATTATTATTTGATTCCGTTAAGAAAGCATACAGTTGAAAATAGTATTACAATGTTTAATTTATCTAGCATTTGTATTAGTAAAATCAAAAGTATATGTAGCATGGAATTTGTTTTACGAGTTTATATCCAATTGAAAGTTAGTGCGGAAAATTTTGAAACTTCTATTACGCGAATTTATAAAATGATTCAAACTTTTCTAAGAAAGATTATTATTTAATTCAAAACTTTCCATGAAGAAATACAGTTAAGTTAGTCAGATTTATGTGAAACAGAATTGCCTACAATTCTAGTAGTTTCTATTATATTAAAGGTTGACATGACTTTAGTGCAGCAACGATATAAGTATGATAAAGGTAAGCTCAATATTTACTTTAAAAGGGCACGTGTGTAATAAACACTAGTCGATTTCTTCCCAATGATAGCTTTATATAACATAAATAAATATTTAAAATTGTGACAATTTTTTTTTGCTATTATAGCATGTTCAGGATAATAATATAGAACATTTAGTTCATAAGCTGATACTGTCTTCTTAAATTCGATTGAAATGTCAGCGGGTCACAAGTAACAGACTTGGTACCAACTCAAGAGATGTCGGACTAAAGGTGAGTTCAAAGAAAATCCTTGGTGATTCCAACACTATCTTCAATTTCCTTGACAGGATTATTAAGTAAGATAAAAAAATGATGTGTTTTCTTGAGTGAGTTAGGCTTTGACAATGGGTATGGTAAGCTCTAAATTTAAACAACTTAAAGTTCTTCTTCAGTTGTTGTCACTTGAATACTCGTGGCCAAAGTGAAGAAGTATATGATTGCGTTAACAATATCAAAACAAACAAAGCAGTAAGCTGGTAATATATATGTGATAATGTAGCCTGAAGGTGCGACGTTTTGTTGCATTTTATGACATGCCAAGATTGTCGCAATTCTGACTGACTCTTTCTTACCATTTCATTATAATTTTGATGTATGAGGGAGTGGAATTGTTAATTTATGATTGTTTTATGTGTTGCATTCTAACAAACAACGAAACAGATGTCAATTTTATAATCAATTTGACACATTTTCATGGTTTAAGATCTAAATAAAATTTTTGTACTCACGAAATAGTAAAACAGATAATGAAAGTGTAAATGTAAAAGATTCAATTATCTTTCTTTATAAAATATTGATACTTCTCTACATTACCATAGAATATTTTATTATATTGATAAATCTTTGTAACTACTTAATAAAATCTCGTTTTTGTCAAAATCTCTGTTAAGTATTTGTTATACACCCCTGTCACGTATTGATTTTTGAATGCGGAAGGGGAGTAAAGCCAAGAAAAGAAAATGTTCCTTATCGCTTATCGGAGATTTACTCGGCCTACGGTCTACGACGGCGTAGCGCCCTCCAAATTATACTACGATCGTAGTTACTTCCAAGTTTTCAGATGTCGTCACAGTCAAAATTTCTTAATTGAGAAACTTTTTGATAATTTAGTTGTTTTGATACATTTTTATTTTTGTTATAAATCTCTAAATCAACGCGCAGTTTTTCTTAAAAGTGTATGAATTTTATTTGCAAAATAATAGGTTCATTCGTTAACAGAATATATCGTATGCGAATTGTTGTAGGCTATTTTAAAGAGTCACAGGTAGATCCAACCTACTAGAATACAAAATGTATATGGAATACTAATAAGTTACCCTATTTTCTTGCGATGTATTGTCAAATTAAATTTAAAACATTTCGATTTTGTAAATGTTAATATATGTTGTTAATATTGAATTTCCATCAAGCACCTTCAGTCGAAATCTTAAATTGTTTCATTATTACATACATGTGCAGTTTCTTTAATTGTCGGTTGTGAACAATTGATTTTATTTTGATGGGCCATATTTTTAATTATTGCAAGTCATAGCTTGTCATGTATTATAATATAAAAATGCGTATCTGTATAATAAGATACATTACATAATTTTATTAACCTTATTATTGATTTTAAAATACACCATATACTGAGAGATTCTTTAAATTTCTGAATTGTTAGTATATTAAACTAATTCGTGACAAGCCAGTCTTTATATACTGGGAATGAACAACACATACGGTAAATATGATTTTTAGTGGCCCTCGAAATATATTTATATTTTAAGTAAAAATAGCATTTAATAATTATTGAAAATTATCAAATGTTTATTATATATAATTAATTACGTTTAAATGTTTAAAGACAATAATCGCATTATCTTTTGAAATATACAAAAACTACAACATGTATAAATAATTTCCACTGAAAAATTTCTTGTTTTGAGCACTTTAAATTTCGTTTTTCCTTGCTGCTCAAACTTATCGTATTTTTCGATGTGGCCCGCTAAAGAAAATAATTTTTTCATGTTTGATTTATTACAGAGAAAGAGTTAATTATAATATAATATTGTAAATAAGACTGTTGACTGTTGACTGTTTCATTCTTAGAAAACTTATTGCTTTAATCTATAGTTATAAAGTTTTTTTATGCCGTTTTCAACCAAATAACTTGGATATTATAATTTAAAAAATCGTATAAATATTTTTTTCTGATAATTTTCGTGGTGGCATAATTCTATTTTATCTTAAATATTATGAAAAATGTTTTTTACTACTTCATCCCATGGCGTGTGGCAGCCGGGCTATTGCTGTCCAGGGGTTGGTGAAATATTTGTGGCTGTTACGTTGGGGTGAAACAGTTATACTGACCCACAGCAAATCTAACGCCGCTAAATGCTGGACATTAATAATAGCTAAAAAATCGGGAAGTTCTCCTTTAATTGAACTAGCCGAAAAAATGATATGTTACCTTTTCACAGGAAACGCTATGCAAATTAGGTTTTTTTTTTTTAAATATTCCACGTATTTTTATTTGCTACGAATATTTTTGCTTGAATACAAGCATTGCGTTAGAGAAAGAGATTCAAAATTAAATATCCAATAGTGTTTATTTTAAATTTGTGACGAGAAACAGAATTAATTGTTTGTTTGTGATTTTAGACGTACCCATCAATTTATTTAGACGAACCGTTTCAATAAATTGATTGTATCGTCGTCAATTTAGATGATGTTTCTCAAACAAGCGAAACGCGTGTCACATTTTTTTACATAACAAAGTTATCAAACCTAGTTTTTTTATAATATAAAACTCTTTTAAATTAGTTAAGTATTTAATTATAGAAGACATATAAAATAAAATTGAAAGCTGTTTCAGAATTCGTGTGGAGCTGAATATGTTTTTGTTAAAAAATTTACTATAAAATATATTGTAGACATACGGGCACGTAATAAAGTATTTGAACATATTCACCAAAGAAAAACTCTGTGAAAGTTTACAAAAACTTAACTCAAGAACAGTTAAGTGATGGTTTATTTATATTCAATGGTTTTCAAAATAACTCGAAGACGTAATACAAATATCACGGAAATCTATACCTTTGAATTAAAAATTCATCACTCCAGAGTTTATTATACACATCCTTCATTATATAAAATTTTGATTAGTGACCCATTTTAAAACTAAGCTTGCTCACAGATGTATTAACGATAAAACTCTTGAGTCTTGATTATTATACATAGATAGACATTGAATAGTAGAACGGATAAATTTTATCGAGGCAACCATTGAAGATGAGCGGAAATCTCTTGAAAAAGTAACAAATTGAAAGTGAAATGCTGTCGAACAGCGATGAAAAATTATTGCCGTATTCTATTTCTAGTAATGACGACTTGATTGAATCAAAACCATGAAACTTTGACCCAAATCGTCTCGCAATCGCTATGCCCAAATAAGCCCTGGCAAGCTTTCACTTTTAATGTCCTGCAAGGTGCGGCTTCTCGATAGCCCTTTTACCATTCTCCGTCCCTTCTAGGGTCGGCCCAATTCCATCCGAGCTATAAATAAAGGTCAAACCCAAAATCACGTCGTCTGGCAAAATAGCTAAATACAAAGAAGATAACTTTGTCGTCCGCGTGGCGGCCATTAGCTGGCAATACACGCAACGAAACATTTTTTTTAAAAGAGGGTAAAGCGCCAACCTATTTTGGCCAATCCATTCAAATTGAAGAAGTCGAACCTTTTTTATTTTGAATATGAATTTCAAAAACATTGAACAACATTTTTATTGCCAATAAGTAAAGTATTTTTTCATAAATGAAATTGCTACTACCAGTAGACTTATTAGATACCAGTATACAAGATACCAGTAGCCTACTTTCGATAGATTTTAAATGTTTTTTTACCGAGGACTGGAGAAGAAACGAAAAGAAAGTTTTTACGCATATATATCACGACTACATATATGTTTCACATAATAATTTGAGCAACGTTTTCTCTGCGTATTTTAAGTTTGTGTGTCTTCGATGAAGTATTTCAGTAGATTAAATTAAACTTGCACTGATTGTAATCCACTTAAGAAATTTTGGAGTGCTTAAAAATAAATAGTATAGCTAAGAAAAGAATAATGGTATTCTAAATAATTGTGTAAGTGGTATGCTAAATAATAGGGTAGTGTACGGTAGAACGCTAATATAACAGTCACTTGTGCATTGATATACATATCAACTGTGGAAAGGAAAACGGACGTAATCCACACATATTAAATTTTACAGGAGGCGCAAAAAACGTGTTTTGATGATTTTGGGCTAAATGCAAATAATGAATTATACACAACCTTGGAGTGCACGGAAACTTCTAAACTGATATTTAATTGAAATGCTCTATTATTAATTAAAGAAATTTTCTAGGAAAAACCTTTATTTCAGTCTTTTTTCTTGATTTTAACATTAAACAAGGTCATCTTTTTCAAACTTAAAAGCTAAACTTAGACTAAACTCGGCATTTGAAGCTTGCATCCTTTTGATAGAACGTGTTTGATACATTGTGATTATTGAAAAAGACCTGTTTTGAAAAAACTGTGAGTTACGACTTTTTTCCTTTCCACAGTCGATATATGTATTTGTTAATAGTTTAAAAATATTTTTTTTTATGAAATAGTCTATTTGAACGTTTCCTTAATCAATTATTATCTTTCAGAATGAAAAACTCATAAAAATCAGACGCGACTTAATAAGGAGAATATTTTTCGATTGCCATTGGTTAAGAGTCACTGTCTTAAATGCGTGAACAAAAAATATATAGCGTGTACAAGGCGCAATCTACGTGCTTCGTGTTAAAGGGAGCAGCCATAGAAGTACACAGATTTCACTTAATTTATAAGGGCTTTAGCAACATATGCTTGATGAATACAATGTGGTGCTAAAGTAATTCATAACGTACGTGTATGTACAATGCAATCATACAAAATATTCAAAAAATACATTTGAAGAACATCGTTCAAATCTTTATGGATGATATGGACGTATATCTTTTAAAAAATACTTATTTTTTATTAACTGAGTGTTATACAGCTGTTAAAAACAGTTATCCTAGCTCTATCCTTCTATCCCTATTCTCTTTGCCGCCTGTGTGGTCGAGTGGTCAACGTTGTTGGCTTCGGCTAAATTCGATAAATTGGAAAGATTTTTTAAAAGTAGTATAAACATAAAAACTTTCCTAAGCTTGTTTCTCCTTAATTTAAGCCACCGCCTTAGAATTGTGAGCTTATATAAATAAAACAAGTAAATGCCTTATTTTTATGGAAACTCTCAACATATATATTTGTCATATGAATTATCATTATCATAATATTAGTTTGATTAGATTTGTGTCAAGTTTTATGAAAAATTTGTGATAAATTAAGTCTGCCGTCATTTATTTTATTCAACAAGGTTTTAAGCTAAAAAATGAACATTTTATGTCTTTTTTCTGACAGTTACGGTAGTGCTGATGTGACCCAAATGTCACAGTGACATAATAAAACTCTCCCAAACACGCAAAATTAAAATGACGCACACGAAAAACAACGGAGATTAAAAGCGATCCGGGCGTGAAAAGTATTGAAAACTGGCGAAAATTCATTTTTCATTAGTCATTGTGTCAAAATATTTGATGTTCTTTCAGAAAACAAAACAGTATTAAATGAAGAGTGAGTGACTCGCTTTAATGGAAATGAAACTGATACACCAGTTCAGTGCTTTTGTGAACAGTGTGACGTTTGAGATGTTTACCCGGATGAAAATATGTATTAATGTTTGCTTTAAACATACATGTATAAGAGACACGAGAAACTGTTTTGAACAAACATGGTATTGAGACATTACGTTGGATGAACAAACAAAGAAAACTCTATTGTCAATGGGAAGTGGTTTAAACGAAATGTAAAGGGTATTGCCTTCGTCAAGCACGATTATTTTAATGTTTGTAGTATAATCATAACGTTAACTTTTGACTATTTTTTAAAGAAATTTCAATGAGAAGTGGCCTTAATTAATACAAAAATCTCAGAAACTAATTGTCAACTTATTAAAAGTAAAGTGTTTAAATTCCTAATAAAATACTGAATGGCATTCAGTCAGCGATTTGATTCGCTGCCAATGACTTGGCCAGATCATTATTTGATGTTGATTTTAAAACAGTTATATGTAATTGTTGGTATTAAAATTATCTACTGAAATTAACAAAAAAGTGTATATCAGCATAATCATGACTAATTTATACTGTACGTCTTTATTAGTAGTTTATTAATATAATACTTTCTTTCACATATTTCAGAGTTTTTGAGTAAGGGAAAGGCTGAAAATATTGCGTTACGCAAGCCTCAAATTGTCTCAACAAGGCCTTGCAATAATTTCTACAAGGAAAAAGAGATTCATAATTTTCAATATATAAAACGGCAAAACAAATTGGCATGGTAATACATCGGAATTTTTTCGGATATGTGAAACGTGTATGGGATATGTATGCTATTATATGTAGATGTATTTATTAAGCTCTTGGTATGTGTAAAACCAGTAATTATGATCAAATTAGATAACATAAATAAAGGTAAAATCAATATATATTTATATTGTAAAGTATACAATCCACAATGGTGTAAAATCCAACAATTTATGCTTGAAGTTTCAAATCAATTAATTTAACTCGGCTTGGACGAGAAAAAGCCAAAAATAAATAAGATTGACTAGGAGATTGTAGATAGTGATGGACAGAGTTGCGGAGAATAGAATAACATTTTCTCCATAACAACTCATTAATATTTAAAAAAAAACATTATGTTATCAATAGTTTTGTTGGATTTGACTTTTGTTTGCCAATGGCGTATGAATTCATTATATTTCTTTTCAGAAAAGGCGTGACTATTTGTATTGACACACTCCTTAATTTGTAAGGCTGGATGTTTTTTTTTGCTAATTGGTTTGAAAAAAATCCAATTACAAAAATATGATACGTTAAAAATATCCAATTAAACTAAATACATATTACAATAATTTATATTATAATTATCTATTGTAGTAGAAATAAGTTTTCCAATAATTCTACAACTATTTTATTTGAAATAATTCATAAAATTTTAATGAAGTGTTGTTTCAAATTGAATTTATTTATTCCACTTGTTGTTTCATTAAGTGAGCTATATTAGCCTAAGAATAGCATAATATGGCTTACTCTAATAAGTTTAATTTCTCTCATTCACCAACACTGAATATCAATTGCCAGTAACAAAAAATGCTTGATATTTGTCTAGTTTTAATACACAAAATCAAAACAATAACAACGATAAAGTATTTGAGTCTGGCAATACTCTTAAGCGAATCAAATCAAGTGATTTACTCCAGGAAGAACAACAAATGTAGGTATCTATAAAAATTTAAGTTGAAAATATAAAAATAAGTCCTCAAAATAACCATCGAAAACACGGTTTGTTAACATTTCATTATAACGTTTTTAGCCTTGAATATCATCAAAAATGATTGAGTTAGTAAGTCTTAATTGATAGTTTGGTGGAAGTCATCCGTCATTAAGCTAATTATCACCATTGGATTAGTCAAAGTGACTTCTCCGTCATTAAAATAAAATCAACACACACGAACCAACGTTCGGTATTACATGTGCCTTGATTCATGAACCATCATTATGTAGAACTTGGAATTGGTGTCATTATCAGTGATTTGTACTTTATTATGACGTAGCATGTATTTTCTTCAATTGTCCTGTTAATCCCAGTTAAAGTACTATGGTTGTGTAACACAAGAAAGATGTAAAAAATAATAGAAAATAATAGTTATATTATAGAAAAGACTTCTAAGGGAGCTAGATTTATACTGAAAACTACGGATATTTGTTGAAGTTAATATGTTTCTTAATAAAAAATGTTGTACAGTAAAATTTAAACGCTCTTTTCAGTAACATCACTAGCTAAAAAAAAAAAGGCGAGCTAAAAAAAAAAAACGAGGTTCTGTGAGAATCCAAGGAAAAAGTATAGCGAATTGAGGATTTCAAATTCCACGGTGAGATAATCTCAATCCCGGGATTCAAAATTAATCAATCCCGGGATTGGAAAAAGGCTCCGGCATTGAATACCCTAATCACTACAAGACATGTATAAGTTCGTGCAACACTTTCGTTGAATAAATAATATATAGCAAATGATGAGTGTGTTTTCTCTTTTGTATTAAATTAAAATATTTATATTAGGTATAAAACAATGCTTAAAACGTTTATCACTTAAGTAACTATTTTTAAAAAATCTTAAAAATTCATATCCTTGCTCGAATTTGCTTAAATATTGAATTAAATAAAAAATCAATATATTTTATCGTTATCGTTATGGATTGAAAAACTCTTCACTCCATAAACTGTTAAAATAGGGTTGAAAAATTAATAAATTGAGATGATTCAACGAAATAAACATTTCACTTGCAATAAGTACGAGGAGTGGCTATTATACATTATCTATCAACGATGTTGCAGAATATTGTTTTGATTCAACCAAGTTATTGCAAGTATAATGGCAAATAGCAATGGTGAAAAATGAAATGTCAAATTGTGACTACGAAAATAGGAATGCGGTATAAAAAAATTGCCGCCTGTGTGGTCGAGCGGTCAACGTTGTTGGCTTTGGTTACGGAGGGCACGGGTTCAAATCCAGGTACGGACAGTTTTATAAATTGATTTTTGACCTATGAATTGACCTATGAACGAGGCGTATCGACAGCGAATAGCTTACCATTAGTCCTGTTCTAGCCCTATCCGTCTATCCCTACTCTTTTTTGAAAAAGAGAGGTTGGGCAATTGAGTAACAAGCAGTTTGCAGAAATACTTCTGTTGAGATAAACTCTATTAGAAGTCCATATGCTCCATACTGGGAGCGGACATGGTTTTAAAAAATATGTACATATGAAGTAGGTACAGGTGTGGCAAATTAAGTCAACTTAAATATGTATACATTTTATTTATACATATTTAAGTTGACTTAATTTACTGTACACGAATCGTTTAAGACCGAGAGCTGTTCTGCTTGACGACCCTCCATAGATCTTATATCGTCTAAAATTGACAATTGAAGAACGAACTTAGTATCACGAAAATGACTCTCTTTGTTTGACTTTTTTGTGTACTGCATGTGTGTATGTATGTATGCGCGTGTGTGTGTACATGTACGGATAAAGTATGGGGGAAACATATAGAATGTGATTTGCAAAATAGTGCATATGGAGTTCCCGTGAACTTTTTATCTCTGTAGTGATCACGCCCTTCCGTCTGCAAACGATGGTAAGGGGATAAAATTTACAATTTTTCAAAAACTTTATCGATGAAGGAGACTAGAAGAACCTTGACGCTAGCGCGTCTTAGTACTTAAAACTACAAAAATTTGATATCCAAAAAGAAAGGTCCAAATAATACTAGCCTTATCCTTTGAGAAATATGGATTTCTTAAATTGCATTGCGCTCAATTTCACGAGGTTTAGTAAGTCGTTGTTTTACGGCTTGTGGAGCCCCCTTGCCGTGGGGCGTTATTCGGGGGCCCGCCACGGCAATGCCAACAAATGAATGGCACCGGTCGATACCACGGATTGTATATTATAATGCTGGGAGTCACGCGATCCACGTCTCAGTCTGGAAAAAGGCATCCGCCACCAAGAAGAAACTGTAACTTTTATTACTTCGCTATAGTCTTCTTAGGAATTATTATATTTAGAAGGTTTTTGTGATTTCAGTTCAAGGGTGAGAAACAAGGTTCAATTTTTGTTTTTTTTAGGTTATTATACGTCGCAAACTCTACAGTGAGTATAAATTGCTAATAGGTTGTTGTTATAGGAAGTTCAGTTTTAATATAAAATTAAATTGGGTAACTTTGCTAGTCCATTGGTTCTGCTACAAATTGTGACACGATTTTCGCCTCTTTCATAAGTACCATCAAACAGAATATCACAATGCTTACGAATAATATTTATTATTCATTTGTAAACCTTAATAATTACTAAGTTTGTTAGTTCAAACATACTAGGTTTTTCAGAATAAAAATGAAATTCTCTTAACCTGTTCTATTTTAAGGCAAAATTGTATTGCCTATTATTGACATTTTTGCAAAATTTTACCATTATTGAGAATAACGGTAACACTTTGAAAATATTAAACTAAAATATATCAGCATAATTGAGGAGAAAACATTCAAAAAGTGATTTGTCACACAAATACAGAGCTTGGGAAATGATGATTTGAATTGTTGTGATTTATATTAAAAAATTTTATTAAAGACTATCAACACTGATATGAAACAGGAATTTTTCAAAAATTGTGACAAATCACTTTTTGAGTGCATGCTCCTCAATTATTTTACATACAATTACCTTTTAATAATTATAAATTATTTTATTTATGTCTTAATTTTGTGTATGACAACGCTGGTTCGAATTTATTTTTATCAGCTAAAAATGCTCGCCAATAGCAAAACCGGTCCCGATGCTTACAAAAAAAAAAGTACAGCGAATTTATCTTTTTTTAAATATTATAATGCACTAAGAATCTATCTGGCCAAACAAAATATAGTTAGTGGGATATAATTATTAAATAAATAGTACTTGATTCAATTGAGATGTTGTTTAAAATCATTTCTACCAAGATATAAAACTAATCTGATGATTATTTAATAAATAATCGTTAACTTTTGTTTCCAGTTATATGTTGTCTTACTGTCACAAGAACTGAAACTTTCTACTCATTCTTAGTCAAAGAAATTCATATTTGAAAAGATATAAATAGTTTCAATCAATAATATATAAAAAAAAACAATTCATTTTTACTTTCAACACATACATACATTCTTTCATCGCCGGAAAATTCTTCATAAATTATCACAGACATGTATATATTTCTTCGCCGAAATAAGGCGGTTATCCAAAAATGAATAGCTATTGGTCACGTACTACGATTAAAACAATCAATACAAAGTGGCAATACAATAATCAGCAAATAAAAGCAGCTTTATTATAAATGTCTGCGTTTTTCACAATGATTATAACAACTGTTTACATCGCATAGCGTGATAAACAAAGACACGGAAAGCTGTCACGAAGATGGGTTGCCATTGACGTTAATATAGCCTTTTCAAGACCGTTCCATATTACTAGCCCGTATAAATAATCAACCAATGATATCACATACTATATTTCATTTAAATACTTTTCTTTCGTGAACTAAATTTTATTTTTAATTAGCTCGAAGTGGGATTTAATCGGCAGAAATTTGCAATTTTTATTAGCAAACCAGACACTCGATATTTTCCAAGAGATTATCGGCTGACTTTTAAAAGCTTCGTTTTTCATTTAGCAGTCTAAGCATCCAACTGGAATCGTTTATTGAAGAAGGGTAGTATTTTTTCGCTTGGCAGTAAAACTAATGACCTCTTTAAAGAATAATGCTTCTATAAAATTAATTTTCAATTACAATCAAATTTTATGCATCGAAAATAATTAAACAGCTTATAAAATACTTAAAAATAAATTAAACTTCATAATAAGATCAATTAACATATTTAAAATGAATGAAGATAAACTCAATTTTAAAATATGCTATCATTATAAATCATAACAAATAGCAATAAATCAAGATTCAATTGCAATCATGGAGTTTCATTGTCCTATTTTTTCCTCTCCTTAATTTATTATTGCATAAACCCATTGGCCCATAAATAAATATTTTTTTTATAAAAATAAATTCACAAATTCATTATGCTTTCCTGTAAAATAAATACTGATGTTTTTGTTTAGCACATAATATTAACGAATATTAAACTTCATTCAATCAATTTGTAGGAATTTATAAAGCAAACATATTAAAATATTATATATTAAAAACATTTAAATATTTACTGTTATACAAAAATATTGAAACGTTATGAATCGAAAGATTCTCGATTATTACCAAGAAATAAAACAATACAGTTACAGGGAAAGTTCAAATTAAATTATTAATAAATATGTCTGGTACTTCGGAAAGTAATATGTAATTGAAAAGTAACAATGCCTGGCTTCACTTAGGAATAAACAAACTTTTATAGAAATATAATTTACAAGCACAATAAAGTTCATTGTACAGTATATATTATGCATACAGTCAGCAAAAAAGACTTCATATTATCACGGAATCGTTGTGTACTAATTATAATTGTTGAATTTTTTAAAAATTGCACGAGAAAATTTGTCCGAAAAAAGTAACACGAAACACTTTGTAGCAAAAAAAGTTACATGCTCGTTTAACAGCTACTTTTTTTGCTAACTCTTGAAATGGTTAAATTGTGTTACTTAGTGGAATATTATTTTGAATTTATTGTATTTAAGAGAGAGATATTTTTCACGAAGGGCTTCAAACTTACATTTTTTTTAAAATCCACGTAAATACGTCAATTCCAATCAGTGGCTAAAGAAGAAACTGACTTGACTTGTAAATTGTTGGCCTCACTGTTTATAATAGCCAATTCCTCAAATATTTAAAAAATCAAAAATTATTCGAGATAGACTCTATAAAAAAACCTAACAAGAAATAACATCACAAAAACCAATCTTGAAGATCTCAAACGCAAGCCAAAAAGTCTTAATTTTAAATTAATCTCGTTGGGTCAAAATTCAAAGCTAACCTGATTATCAAGGCAAATATGCTACCATTTGACCTTAGAAGCCGTATCATGACGCAAATGCTGACTTATCTCAAAAGATAAATCTGTTTTTTCCGTAAATATAGCACTATACATGTAAACTTTCGAAGCATTGCTTTCAACAGCCATTTATGAATATGTAAAAATAAAAAGATAAATAAAGAAAATATTTGAATCGAGAAAACAAACATCTTTAAAATGTTAGTAATGTAGTTCACTTAAAATAGTTTTTACGGTAGTATCTTGTATTATGAATGACAGAAACGTTTTTACTTATTATCAAAAAGTAAGTATTTAAATTTTTATTTAAGTAAAAATTTGATTAGGATTGGCAGATGTATAATAAAATATCTTTCAAGTTACCATTGTATAGAATAACTAGTCGAATATTACGTTATGGATTATTTTTACTAAAACACTTGTTTTTAATTCAATGTTGTTTCAACATTATTCTATAACATAGTTTATATACTTGATTAACACAAACTGACTAAGGTAAGTATATTTTAAAATAAAATCATCATTCTCGAAAAAGTCATGTAGTGAATTACTTAGATCAAATTATTACTTTTTCCAAAATCTATCGTTCCTTTTAAAATAATACTTATTTTTCAAAAGATACAGAAATGCTTAACATTTTAAAATAAGCGTGCAAGTAGTTTTTCTCAACAGACGTGTTCTAACGAAAACTGCTTGTAAATCATTTTCTCAACCTCTCTTTTTTTTAAATATATTTGTAATGTAAAAATAAGACTAAGAGAGGACTTATTGTTAGCTAATCGTTCTTGCTACTCTTATATTCAAAAACGTATGTGTGGGAGAGAATTCAGGACATCACATATATCCATGTCTTCGATCAGAAATCGATGAATCAATAAAATAAAACTGTTTTTACGAAAATTCATGCCGGTGAGATCCAGAATGGAAGTCAACGACTTTAAGCACTGTGTCATAGACCCAACAAAACAATAAATAATAATCAATATTTTTTGTACTAAAATGAGTATACATAGTATATTCCAGAAGCGCATAAGTGCTACGCCAAAAGCTATTTATTTATACAGCAACGAGTCACAAGTCTGTGAGTCACTTTCCTTTCGTGCTTACTGATAACCTTACAGTGATTTTATCGTAGTGATTTTCATTGCATGTGTTAAATGTGTCTTCGGCAAGCTTGCTGGCCATTGGAAAAGTGCTCCCTTACCTTAGGGGGCAAAGGCGGGTGAACGCCTTAGTCAGGTCTTCAACCACCTGGTCAATTACCCATGCAAATATTTTATTTGCTTAAAGAATACATTTTTATTTCAAATGAAACAATATTGCACTTTGAAAGCTGTGCTTTTGTAAGTTGCTTAAATATGCATGAAACCAATTTGAAAAATTACAAAAATTTCACTGAATGTCAACTTGACTATATAATTGTACTATATGTTTCATAATTTATCAAATGTGTTAACGCAACGATTTAATTTAAGTATAAACTAAATTCGTTTGTCTTTGATCATTGAAAAAAATATATTTCGTATTCAGTAAACAATTCAAATAATTTAAGTTTACTTTTATATGTTGAAAATTGCATTGAAAACATCATTCGATGCTGAAGCCAATGCAATATATAAATTGGACGTTTAATTGAATTTATAATAAATGCCAAGGCTAAGAATGATTTGTTGAAATAGAATTTCTCGAGTACTGCAATTGACTATCAACAGACAAGGACTACCTTTTAAAGGTTGAATATTCAAACATTGTGGCAATTTTTAAAGTCTAATCTAAAAACATTATCCGGTATTAGAATTACAAAATGTATTTGTATGCCTGTAATCATTATTTTTTTCCGAAAATTATGTTTCTACAACATATGTCATTATTCCTGGCTAACCCTGTATAATTTGACTACTTTCAGTTTGATAGATCCTTCTCATCCCAAATCCTGAATTGAGGAAGATTAAGCTGATGGAAATATGAAATTTAAACTAAGCCTGACATTCAAGTTTTTATAAATAGTGTTAGAAATTATTAATGATGTCAGCTCTTAATTTGGGCAAATCTTTGCAATATTTATATATGATATTATGATAGTGAATTAAGTGCTTTATCTCTATAATTAGTTTATTTGCAGATAGATTGTTATAATTAAGAAATATTTTTAAGACCTAAAAATGTCTTTGAAAACAAATTTAGATATTTATTAAAAAATTGATGTTATCAATGTAAATTTTAAATTGTGATCACTGCAAAAGTTGATAAATATTTTAAATGAAGTATTCATTATTGATAATTTATTTTTGTAATATCTTGATTAATTTAATAAAAAAAAAGTTTTTTAACGCCTTGAAAAAACTCTTGATACAAGAAAATAAGATGCAATCCAAGAAAAACTACGTTTATCGACGAATGTAACAATCTCAAAAAAAGAAGATGAAATACCCACACAATTTGCTATTTTTTTTTCTTATTGCCATCGATAAGTATGTCTTGATGGCATTCAACGAATACAAATATGAAATTTTGAAGAAAAATTTTCTTATATCAGTTTTTCAATCAACTTCTGAAATAATTGTAAGCAGGTGTAAAAATATTTAAGACTTTATGACCATTTTTTTTTTCCTGTTAACCATGTTTATCATGGTCTTACCTTTGTACCATTGTGATGAATTAATTTAATATTCTTGATAGCAACCAATATTCGTTAAACACCTACCAAAGTGAACATGGCTTGACATATGCATACTGTAAACATTTTTTGACCTAAGATATTTTCATTCATACGATTCGATCTATATTTAAATATTTTTTTAGAGCAGCTAATTAATTTCCATGTAAAACTAAACATACCAATTTGTTCTCAAAAATTTTAACACTAAATTGTTCTTAAATTTTTGGGCTAAAAGCTCTTTATATACAAAAAATAGAATCTTATTATTACATAATTCAATCAGAAAATTAGTACTGAACGAGGTTTGTTTTAACTTATCATATATTTTATTCTAAGACTTGTACACTAAAATGCACTAATAAAACATATAAAATCTGAATTTTCTACAGGCGTAATCTATCAATAAATAATAATTTTCAACACGGTCATACTTCGTTTGACCTAGAAATTGACATGATGCTTTCAAGTATGCATTGCACTATACTTTTGCCTGTGGGAAAAGGGTGAATAATTGATGACCAGCTAGCTTTAACTGTCTTTAAATGCGAGAATTTTCCGTTAACGTAAGTATTAACTTGTATGTACTATCCAGATGTTTCATCGTCCAATTATATGAAAGATAATAATACATTTCGCCAACAAAGATCGATAAGTAGCTTGAACTTTAAACTTGGAAAAAAACTTGTCACACGCTACCGAGAGGGTAGAAAAATATATGTTTTTTTCTACTTGGAAAATTTTATAAAATATCACATAATTGTTGTTTGTGCATTTATAGTTTGTGCGTATGAATTTAATTCAAGGTTCGAAGTGGAAAATATTTGTCTAGTATTTTTATTTCAATAATGCATTAAACGTTGCATGGGCACTTTCAGGAGTTGGTATTACTATGCCAAACTACCAAGGGACTCTTAATGTATAAATAATTGCTTGTGCAATATCGTAAAAAGGCTATGCATTAATGTTTTTTTTATAAATTCTTCACGATGCACTTTCGTTTTAGTTTCAGCTGCCATACTGTATGTATCGCATGGACATAGATTATGCATAACGTTTTTAAAATATATATCTTAACATGAACTCATTTGTATAACATAATATTCATATACTAATTTTAAATATATTACATTTGCAATTTTCGAGGTTAAAAATTTGACAAGAACTATTTTCCATATTAATTAAAGTTCATTTTCATACAGGCATAATGTTTCGAATTAATATTGTTGAATGATTTTAAAGCTCATACTGGTGGCATAGCCATTGGCAGTCTGGTATCTTTGTATATCTCAACAAATAAATTTAATCTGATAAAATATTAATGCAATGTAATGGTATAAAAAGTCATTGAAATTAAATGGTAAATAAAAAGAGCAATATGAAAAATATTGAATTTGAAACAAAACGCATACTAAATGATAAAGTTTGTGGTTTTGAAAAATATTTTTTTGCATGCCAAGTTGCAATGATACGCCGCGACATAGGGTATTAAAGAACAATTAATTACACAGCATTTAATCGATTCTAATTATATGTAGATGACGTTATCGGTATACCTACATATTTGTATTAATTATTTAAGTGATATGTACATTGTTGGCCTTACTAATCCTGCCACAAAGAATTCAATACCAGTAATCAAAAAATAATAGCAAAGACTTTTAAAAACATAATTTACTTCAATTTTAAAATTGAGATCTTAGGCATAAACTTTCGTATTGTGTTTTGTGTTTGATTTCTCTTCGAGTGACTTGTGTAAGAAAACCTTATCAAGTGTATTCTATGCTGCTTAACTAACATCTAATCCATTTGTATTTGTAATATAGTAGTAATAAGGTGAAAAAATATCTAAGTATTTAGTGCTACAAATATTACTTTTTTATATGGTCGATAGCTATTTCGACTTATGTCCTCATCAGAAATGTGTGTTGTAGTTCCTTTTTTTTTCAAAACAAAAAATTTTTGAAGACATCGAAGGTAAGATTTTTATTGTAATTTAATAAAATATGTGAACTTTGTAACTCCGCATGCTGTGTTGCAAATTGCAATATGTACGTGGTTCACCTCTTAAAGAAGCATCATCAGACAAAATATCGCAAGTTTTACGGATGAAGTAAATTTATTCGTTAAAAATGATCTTTCGCAAAAAAAACCGCTGAATTCATCGAAAATAGTATGAATCATGTTTAATTTAAACACAAATTCAATATGACATTGTTAAAACTAAGTTTTTAAAAATATCAATGCATAAATAAGCCTGATCTCTAGTGATATTAAACATCAAAACGACAAAGCACGTTTAATGAGCTTCCAAAGCTGTTATTAAAAGAGTAAGTATCCAACGGAAACTCAATCTAAAATTTATCAACGGTATTTTGAAACAAACTGACCTTTATAAATGGCGTTAAAAGCAAATGAGACTTTTGTCAACAAGTAACAAAGCTTCGGCATGTACTAACAAGTGAATAGTTAAATATCACAACCTTTAGAATTTAGATAGTCTGTTCATTTGCTCTTTCATGCTCTGGATATTTTATGTTCTAATGCAGTATGAGGTCATATAAATTAGTATCCTACGGAAATATTATTATCTGTCTCGTAAAAAAATACTTATTTTCTGATATTGAAACGAACACACTTTTATATCATATATCGTTCCTACAAAGCATAAAGTGGCTAAGTGACAACTTTATCATTTTGAATTATGAGCAAATGAAGTTTTTCCTAAACTGAATTGAGTATTTTGGACAATATTTAATATGTGTAATAAAAACTGGACAAATACGTTATCCACTATTCACGAAAACATAAATCTTTAACATTGCTAACTTTTCTGCTCCGAGAAAATTGAACAAGTTGCTTAGCCATTATTTCTAATTTACTGAATATACCAAGAGTTGAACGAACTCTATATTTCGTTATAACTTTTTCCTTAATCAGAATATCACTTCATCACTTTTTGCACTGATAGAAAACTTATACTTGGCAATAAATAATCCACTTTTTAAAAAAAAATGTTAATGAGCCACCTTTCGCTTTATATGGACGATATACAGTTTTTATTTTTGTTCATATTCTCTTGGCAAATTTTAAAGTCCTCTATATTTTTAACACAAAAGATGGTACTCAAACTATGATTTTCGTATTAGATTATGCAAAGATAATTCAACATTCAATGTATTTCAATTATATTTAGAACTATATTAAATAGTTATTAATAAAATAAAATGTATATGAAAGTAAATATCCTGCCCGATTGTACAAAAAAAAAGTTTTTATTACCAATCCTGCGATACGCATATAAACTGATATATTTTTGACATATACATCTTGACCAACGATGTATTTTTTGTTATATTCTACGTTATGTTATTGTAACTAAAAAACAAATATAAATGGTAATTTCTATAGCCGAAAAGCAGAATGTAGAAGTCAACTTTTTTAGGAATTTATATTTTGGTGCCAGTTTTCTAATGATACCCTACATTTTTCAAAAATCAAAGTCTAAAAATACTCTACTTTTTTAAATAAATTAAAATTTATGCAACAAATCCTCATAAGTGTAGAAGAAAAATACGGTAAATTGGCATGTTGCATTATGCTTCTAAAATTTTACTTCATATAAACTACAATAATGTGGAGATTATTGAATTCTGTCACTTAAATCTTACACAATATACAAATGAATCAAAAGATAATAAATGTATTACTACCCAGTTAAAATATTTAAGATTGCTCTGTTGAAAGTTTCACTAATTTGTATCGACGAATTCTGCTTCTCAGCCACAGATTTATTTTTCGCTAATCCAGAAGACGTTATGTAAGTTTAACGAAGTAATGTTTATTTATGAAACTTACGCGAAGATAAACTATAAACTCTGTTGTATTAATTTGCATATACATTTTAAAAATATTTAAAGCGAAAGTAAAAGTACACTTGAATAATTATTTCAATGAATAATCATTCTCGCAAAAAATAAAAACAAATATTCGACTTATCCGCATGAATAGTATAACGTGATGTATTTTGAACTATTCTCGGAATAGTTCAAGTGGAATAAATCTTCCAACATAAAATTAAATTATTATTTATACAATACGCTTGGTTTTAGTAAAACGTCACGAATGAAAGTTTTTACAATTATTTATTTGCGGCACGCTAACCTTTGTTCCCAGTTATCCTGTGTATAGTGCGCCATTTTCAGAATTATTAAGGTACTTAGAAATTTTATTCTATGACCCACATAATATAATATATGAATGGCGTGTGTCTTGAATTTTATTTTTTGATAATCAAACAGGATACAATATGCAGTACTGGATACGTCAGCATTATTTTTACAATAGGTTATCTTAGAAAAATTTACTGCTCTGGTATATCCATTCTAATAACATTAAAACAGTTGTGCATATCGATTGCTTAAACTGAATAACGTCGTAAGAAGAAATTCACGACAAAAAACGTTTTTTCTAAGTTATAAAACATGTTCGCCCAAGTGAAGACTAGAGTAGGCGCTTTTTAGATAAAGCAGCCGATTCTGAAAAAAATGGTAAGACTTTTTGGATCGATTATTTGATCATTGCTTTAGAGAAAGTTTCTTGTTCCATTAAAAATAAAGCACATTGAATGTACTGTTTTTAAAATTTGCATATGAAGTTAAAGATTACAAGAAAACATATTAACTTTTAAAACAATGAGTAAATTTAGTTTATCGAATAAAAACAGCTAAAAGATAAAAGAAACTATTCTCCTTCAACGACATAAAAATTCTTTTTTTTTATAATTTTCGTAGATTTATTGGAAATTCATAGTATTTTTATGTTCGATGACGAGCAATAAAATATTTACACAGAATAAAACATAATTTACTGATAAATAAGCAGGTCGAGTCAGGTTAATATTTTTAGTGGAACAACAAGACACTTGACTATAGATAAAAAAAAAACAGTTTTAGCCTATTTTTATACATACCATTCAACAAATTAAGCTTAGAAAATAAATAAAGCATCCAGAGATTTATGTATTTTCAGTTTTGTAAAACACGTAAAACATAACAGTTAAATATTGTTCATCTAATTTTCCATCCATTCATTGCAGCATGACGCTTTATCAAACCTTGAGTTCTCATTTTATTAATTATTTTTTTATCCAAACAATCCTCGATTTACCCAAGTGGGTTTGTAATCTTTTGCAGGATTAATGTTTTTCAAATCATCGGATGATAACCATAATCACCAATAGACGTATATTTTAAACAAAACTTATATCTCTCGAGTGATAAAATATTTGTATAAAAATAAATACAAATGAGTGACATTACAAAAGCTGGAAAGTTTTAAAAATGTTTGTATTTCAATTCCATTGCAATTTAAAAATATTTTGAACTTAATATGCAAAACGCAACTCATAAATATTCAAATCCATATCGTTCACTTTTTTACGGCTGGGTTTAATGAAACGTCATATGCCAAAAGATTATTGTTATTTAATAAACTTCGGTCCTTTGAGTAAACCATACATTTCATTTTACTTTAATTTCTTTAAGTCAATAACGTGTTTGCTTTCGTCTATAATTATATAGCTAGTGTCATTATTTAATAGTAATGTGTTGTGTTGATTTTCAATTAACTACAAAACTGTCAGCATGACAAATTTATGAACTATCACTCTTTAAAAGTATTAATTCAAATAAAATATTTTACCGTACATATTCACAGCATGCGTAATCAAATCATCAGCATACGTAATCAAAAATATGTAGATTAAATCTATTTTGTAACAGTAATTTTTGTATTTAAATAATCTTCAAGAGGCTCGTTTAGTTAAGCCTACTGATAAATTCCCGACTGGGTTGAAATACAAAGCATGAAAAAGAAAAAAACACAGAAAATAATAAAGCGTATCTCAATTAATTTTAAGGAAAATTCTATTATATCATAACGTTAAGTTTAATGGTGTAAATTCGAAATAGTAATCAAATAAATTTTACAAATGTAGTCTAGAAAGTAAATTGTTTTTTTCGAGCATATAAAAATTAAGTTTTACTAAAATTAAGTTAAGTAAATGCCAATTGAATCAAAATAAAATAGTATTTAACATTTGCGAACACGTAAGATGGCCTAAAATCAATAATAATTCAAAATTTTCGAATCATTTGATATAAAATGATAGCAAATTTAAATTGTTTGAAATTCCATCAAGCACCTTCAGTCGAAATACTTAAAATGATAGCAGTTTTGAGAAAAAAAAGGGTTGAAATACTCCATAGAGTAAATAATAAATGGCTTAGAATGCATATTTAAGAGCTTTTATAAATTACCAAAGTCATCAATAGAAATGAAACATTAGTAAATAACATTTGAAATATGATAGGCCAATCACCATTGTTGAAATTATTTCCAATTGGATGTCCCGTACTTTATGTAAGTAATTAATTTATAATAAGTATTATCAGTGAATTTGTATTTTACCCCTTCCCTGCGTCCAGTAAAATTGGAAAAACCCCGATTTTTACTATGTAATTTATAACTGAAGAATTATTATAACTTTTTCGTTTATTCCTAAACCTTGCGATATTATGTCTTTTGATGCTTCTCAAAGAAGCAAAACACCAATCAAATTTTGTAACACATCAAGAAAAATAACAAAAATATCAAATTTAGTTTATTATTTTAATAAAACTATTTTTTTTTACAATCTAAAGACAATTGCGAAACTATCATAACTATATAGGAAAATAAGTCTTGAAACTTTAGAATCTGTATTATATTACTAAAGAGAATACGATTCGTGTAGAAAAGCTCAATTTTTAAGTTTAAAGTAGCTTTTTTTTTCTTAAAAGTGTTTTAGAGATCTCATCATCCAGTAAAAATATCAAAACAATGAAAGAATGCTGAACTTGATACTTAAAAATAAAAAACCAATTCTTACCTTAATCACTTTGGCTTGGTTATATTTAAATGTATAATGAGCTTATAACGGAAAAGCATTTAATCAAAAATCAAGTCAAAATTAACTCATTACACAAATATTAATCAGTCAATAATTTTGAATGACTTTTCCACGACGTTTAACAAGCTGACTTTTCTCTGAATTTGGCGAATACAGTTTTGTTACAAGAAGAAAACTATTCCACAGTGTTTGATTAAATGCTTTTGCGTTTTTAACTGACGATATGTAGTTGTGGAAAATCTGACCTTCTGGCATGTAGACGTTCAAATATAAACAATCTTCATCGTACAATTTCTCCCCAGCATCATCAGCCTGCGACTCCAACAGCTTAGCAAAAAGTTCATCGTGTTTTCTAAGCGGGCGTCTACCAGTTGTATCCTGAAGACAAGACGGGGCGGGAAGCGTTGCATTCCTCATTTCTGCCCAGAATGGAAGCTCTTGAACTTCGGGAGGAGTAAATCTTCTCTGACCAATCGGAGGTTGGGCGTAAGGCAGTCCAAGATATGCAATGATTCGTTGTGTTCTGTATAAGGTTTTGTAAGTTCCCATAACCATTCCTTGACCAGGAAGGTTAACTGTAGGAGGTTCTCTTGCCGATTGAACATTACCAAATAATGATAACACAATTACTGATAAAATTATTAAAATGTTTTTTGTATCCATTTTAAATTAGCAAATCAATTAATTTGAAAACTTATATATTGCATATGAAATAGTTTATATAAACAGAAACTATATTTTTGTTTTAATTAATCTCTGAGAAAATATGTGTTCAAATGTTAATGTGTTTGTATAAAAGATGAAAAGTGCAGATGTTTTATGTTATTTTATCTCATAATTGATTTAACTGGAATCACTGTATGAGGTATTATATCAAAAGTGTTTAAAAAGGATAAATTAGGCTTTCGCGGCGAAATGGGGTGAGTTATTTTCCCTGCGGCGTGCTCGTGAGGAGAGAGTAGCCACAATACTGCCGACAAATCCAACAAAAGACCTCGCGAGTCTCGCTAAGGGTACCGTAGAAGCGTAGAGGGTAACCGTAGCGGTTACTACGGAAACGTCATCTACGAAACCTGCGCCCTTCAACTAGTAAAGTGTTTTTTTTTTTAAGATTTCGACTGAAGGTGCTTGGTGGAAAAAATCTGTGAGAACGTACATAGTTTGAACGATTCAAATTTGGTAAAGTGTTGTTAGTGATCAAATTAAAAATAATTAAACTATATGACAACATCGAATAAATTATCTTTCTGTCCTTTAGATATGATTTAACTTGAAAATAAAGAGATATTTGTTTTTACTATTATATTTGACAGTGCGTAGAATGAAACGCTTTTTGCTATAATTCTCTTTTTTGCAATATTAAGTTAGCTGTTCATGCACAACATGATTGACAATTAAATAAAACTTTGAAAAGCTACGATTATATTAAATAATTGTTTAGTAAAATAAACTAATTAAAGCATGTTTCAAATATAAACTAACGAATATTTTTACCATTGGTCCGCAACTTATTTTATTTAGTGTACCCACACTAGCTTTAAGCACTTTTTAATAAAGTCACGATATTTGATTAATTTGCAAAAAGCTATGCTGTTTGAAAATATTGGAAATTTGTTATAAAAATTAGACCTTTAAACTGGAGCTGAACCAAAACCCGGAAGCACCGATATTTATTTTTACTGGAACAGACATATCAGTTTTTTTCGATATGGTACATGGTCCAGTACAGTTCAATATAAGCATAATACATATCGACTGTGGAAAAGAAAACAGACACAACCCACAGTTTTTTCAAGACAGGTTTTTTCCGACAATCATTTGATTATGTATCAAACTTGATACACGTTCTATCAAAAAAATGCAAGCTACAAATGCCGAAGTAGTATCTAAATTTAGCTTTTAGGTTTGAAAAAGATGATCTTGTTAAAAATTAAAACCAAGAAAAAAGACTGAAATAAAGGTTTTTCCTGTACAATTTCATTAATTTATATTAGATTATGTCAACTTAACACCAGTTTAGAAGTCTCCGTGCACTTCAAGGTAGTGTATAATTCATAATTTGCATATGGCCCAAAATCATCAAAACACGTTTTTTGCGCCTCCTGTAGTATTTGATATGTGTTGGTTACGTCCTTTTTCCTTTCCACAGTCGATATAATTACACGCACCAAGATGTCGATTTTATATTAACATGGCCATGTAGCCCAGTTGTCAAAACCTTTGGGCTTCGTTCGCTCGGTTATGATGGTACGGGCTTAACTTTATGAAAAATGTTTGCCTGTAATGTTTTCATTCTGACTTAGATAGATTGAGAAGAAGCCCATGTGTGGGTTACGTACTTTTTTCTTTTCACAGTCAATATGTATTATATATATATATATATATATACAAAATAAATTGAACGCTGTTACTTTTCATTAGTAATGTGTTTAAAAATCAAGGCGTAAAGAAATCATCACGATCGTTGATGCATTTTGACATGTCTCATAATTTATAATATAATAATATGAACAAATTATGACAACAACCATGCTGTGCAGAGTAACCATTTGTTTTAAGGCGTGACGCTGGACAATGATTCAAAAAAATATATATTATTAATTGTGGTAGAAAATAAAATGCTGAATTGATCATCGAAAACCCGAAAAAAGGACTTTTTTGCCAGAACCGATATTTTGTATTTTTTTATCCAGAACAAAAACCGAAATGTTAAGTAACATTTTGAAACCCTGATTAAAATGTTCTGGATAAACAACGATATCTCTCTTTTATTAAATTGTTTCGTGTCCGATCGCTGTTGAGCACTTTTGATAATTAGTACGAATTTAGCCACGATGTGTTATTTCTTCTTTTATTTCCACACACAATATTCCCAGTGCTACAACATTGTATGAAATATGTCGTTGTTGTTTTCACGCAATATACTCCAGTGTACTCCAACATTATACGACATTTATGGCGCTAAATATATATTTATTTATGTATTACTTGGTATAAATTTATTTGCCCATAGATAAAGCCATATAAATAAAATAAATTGTATTCGATAAAAAATAGACCCTAGATTTTAATCTACAACTAAGTCAAATATGGCATTCTGAGATATTTATAGTTAAAAAATATTTTTTTTTTATCTATGTTTACTCCCAATGTGGAGCATATGGAATACCTCCATTAGAAGGTCTCCTAACAGAAGTTTTTCTATTTTAACTGTTTGTCACTCAGTCATTCAACCTCTCTTTATTGATAAACCGTATTGAACAATGTATTTTTTTTGAAATGCATTACCTTGGTACCTTAAGTAAAAACTAAATATTATGTTCTTATTTTTTCCAACAATTTGACGAAATTTTAATTTTTTTATTAAAACACTTCTTTTATATGAAATGGTTATAAGGCTAACAAACTACATATTCAGTTATATCATTTTTTCGCAGCAACTAATTCATTTAGAATTGTGAAACTTTTTCACAAGGTAAATAATAATATTTTTAACCTTTCTGCATTACTACATCAATAAAATGAATTAAACTTGATTAAAAAAGTGAATATAAAACGCAAAAACTTCCCAAAATCCGTCACAATATTTTTAATTGAAAATTCTACTGCTTTGTATTTCCTTGTCTACCCTTGAGAAAATGCTGGCAACCATGCTATCGCAAATCTAAGAAACAATTCTAAATCACCTTGAATATTCGTCGGTTATATGCTTTATATTTTTTATAACAATTAAAAATACATCACGAAAATAAAAAGTTAGTAACATTTTATCTCAGAGTTCATTGGCATTCAAAAAACGGTGTTTTTTTGAGAAGCTTTATACAAATTTACACTGAAATATGTTTTAAGGATACGTTTAAATGTTTCCGTTCCGCGTCACATATTTTTGAATGATTGATATTAATTAAGTGACCCGTATGCTACGAAAATATCTCCAGCATTTTTTAAGTAAAGTACAATGATATTCTCATGATCTGCTTCGATTTTCATTAAAAAATATATATTTGTTCCATTATAGTGCAACGTTAAATGAACACAAAAATCAACCCAAAAAAGGTAGCACAGCCGCCTGTCAATATGCGCTAATAACTCACATTCTCTAGCAAAACCGTCGTGTTTAAGCAATTTGTCGTGCTATAAGTACAGATAAATCGAAATATATATTTTTATATGTTATCCGATTTGGTCATTATTGAGGATATAACAATAAACTTTATTTGATGAGCATTTATCTAAGCCAGCCATAACCTTTTTTTCCTCCGGGCCGTATTCCGAGTTTTGCTTCTCTACTTGGGCCGCAAAATATTTACAGTAAACTGTAAATATAACACATACTATTCTGTACACATATGTATTTATTATGATGTCAAAATAAAACTACTTTATTTTATGTAAATATATACATATGTATACATTTATGTATACATATGTCATATTTGATATTAAGTCAAAATTTTAACTATAAATATTTTAAAAATATTTGGTGACTATAATTATTTTGGGCCGCACATAAGAGCTGATTGGGCCGCAGGTTGAGTATGGCTGATTTAAGCCATAGTAAATATATTTTTAAAACAATTTCTAAAAAATGTTATTTGTCTAATTCGGAATAATCAAACAGTGTTCAAATGAATCTTGCAGAATTTATATTTATTATTTATCCCAAAAATGTGAACATCAAATGACCTAGTTGTAGTACTACAATGGTGAATATAATTTGAAAATCTTTTCTAATGCAATTTCGTTTATAATACGTGTTATTATAAACATTCAATTCTACACTTTAAAAAAATCAAAAATCCTCTCCTATTAAGCTGGGCGTATCAAGAGCGATTAATTTACAACTAGTTTTGTTGAGCAACTGAATGAAAAGCAGTCTTCGTAGAAAAACTTCAATTGAGATAAAGTCCATTGGGAGTCAATATGCTTCACATTGGGAACAGACATAGTAAGAATAAAATAATGTGAAAACCGTATAAGTAAACCAACCAAGTCAATAATATTCCAGTATTAAATTTTATTTTTATTTTGGAGGGTTTTCTACTTAAAGTAATTGAAAGTAACAATTTAAATATGTCTTGTACTGTTGTCATACAATACGTACTTTATTTGGTTGGTTGATAATATGATATTAAATTTGATGTCTTTACTTATCTGCCAAAGATGTTTTTCAAAGAGGCGAAACACGTATCACAATTTTTAATACGAACAATTAAATATGAAATGATTTTTTACATTAAAAATAAATTTATTAAAAATTCATAAAATATGGTTTATTCCTGTCGATTAGAATCAAGAGTCTACCTGCGTTACTTTAAAAGCGGTTTTTTTTTTAAATTATTCTTGTTTATAAAACGGAAACAATATAGAATAGCTTTCAATAAAAAAAGCATCGATATTGGCGAATGATGATATGTTTATTATTTTACCTTCATCATTATACATAAAATAAACTTAACCTATTTTTAATATTGCATGAGAAAAAAAAGCGAAATTCTGACTTGTTCTTGAAAAAACTTACATGATGTTTAATTAGCTACCCTACTGTTTTACTTAAAGGTCAATCTCCATAAAGTCGTTGACTTTGAAATACTTTTGCTGACGCTGCTACAAATGTTTGCGTGGAAAAGTCTGCCTAAAATTCGTAGCAAAATGTATAGTGTAGTTTTAATATATTGTCGAATAAATTAACCCCTTTCCGTTTGCGAGATGTAATCGCTGGATAAAACCGCGAGCCACGGATTTATTTGCACGTGCGCCTTCAACAATACTCTTGAATGCCAAAAAATCTTTAGAGTAACCTAATTATAAAAAGTGAACCTAGTGGCAAGAGGTGAAACTACCAGATATATACATAAATATTTAAAAAAAAATGTTAAAAAAACAATTGTAGGAACGTACTTTCAATCATATAGCGATCAACGCTAATGATAATATATTTAGATATGGCATACGCTCCTGACTATCCCATAGAAAATCCGGGACAGAACGCGGGATAGAATAGCGTCACCCTACTATAGATGAAAGGGAAATTGAAGCATGGTTTTACCAACCCAGAATACGATGGAAAGACGACAAAGCAACATTTTTAGTTTGCAGAATTTTACAGCCAAACATAGCAAGACAATGAAACAAAAATGCTATCTCATATGTTTGTTGATTGCAAAAAGTTTTGAAAAATGACTTATAATTTATCAAAGATATCTCTGTTTATTATTAAATAGATGCCGACACCCTCAGATTTTTTTAATACCTTTTAATTTGGTCAGAAAGCCAGATGTAGTGAATATAAACCATCTTGAAACAAAGAATATTTACTGTAAAAGCATCATACTGCCAAACAAACAATTTAGTTTCACTCTCTGCCACCACATGCTTTTTTACGTTTTGCTTGAGTTCCACGTTTGATAATTTAATATTTTTTAGCTTAATTTTGTAAAAAGAAAACAAGGTTTTTAGAGCGTACGCCAATTTGGCAGTTTTTCAAGGTTAAATTCAAGGCTAAGAACTATCGGAAAATAAATCCATATAACTGTATGCTGTAATCAATCTCTATATTACATGACTAATAAGCCGTCGACTGTGGTTTATTGGCACTACATTCTCGCACATAATTTGTATTTCGAATATTTTTTTCCCGCTATTAAAACATCGTACAGCATTTGAAAGGTCAGAACTATATAAGATGATGTGACGTTTAATACTATATTAAAAAAAATCTGGTTCAAATTATAAACGTAAGAACACAATTTTCTTCAAGGCCACTCACTTAAACTAATATTGAACTGAAAATACATACTATGAAATATTATTGATAAATCCTCAATTATTAACAAATCACTGTTATCCTTGACACTGCTTGAGGTTAAGCCCGCTATAGATTTATTTAAAAATATATAATAAAAACTGAAAAATATTTATAAAATAAAAAATATATTGTAAGGGACAGCATGATCTCTCAGATATCTTTAAATCACTTAGATCAACCCAACAAAAAAATAAAAACACATCACAGAAGCCCATGCCCAAGATGTCAGATGTTAAATTGAAATAAAATACGTAAATACATTTGAGAGTGAACTCGTCCGGAATTTCAAAATATTTTGTCGCTCAAAAAACACAGGAATTTACTGAACGGACGCGAGACAGTTTTTTACAGTTCTTCCAGAATTCCCAATATCAAAAACGCAGGAATTTACCGAATTCACAAAAAAAAATAGACGCGAGACCTTTTTTATAGTTCTTATATATAGGATTTCCAATTTCAAAAACTTAATTTTTGGACTTATTTTAGCATTCACGCGAATCTATAAAATTTCCTCTGGTTGCTTATTTTCAACAGCTTTTCAAGAATTTCGCACTTCTTGTCCTCAATTCCAAAATTAGATGGGACCCTGGAATAGGAAACCCTAGTCCGGACATGAAACAGACATCTTTGAATCACTAAGCGAAGTGCTTACAGTTAAATTTATAAAGGTGTTAAAGAGCATTGCTCTTATTATAATAGGCTAGGTCTTTTATATTATCATTTATAAAAATAAATATATCTCAGTTTCAGATATACCTACATAATATGCAGTGGCGGTTCTAGGTACTGGGCTAGGTGGGCTAAGCCCGAAATTGAATTTTTACCCAAAACTTTAGATGGCTGAATAAAAATGAACAGCAATTCGGCCGCTGAACAAAATAAATGCATTTATAAGCGTAACTAACCTTCCCCAAATGAATATAATATCTTTGTTTAAATTTTCCTCTATCAATATAAGACAATGGCATGTCTACCTACAATAATATTCTCGATTGTTTTTTATTACAATTTTAAGCTGAGCCGGCATAAAAAAAACAATAACCCTATAAATAATTCATAGAGAACATTCAACGTGACGTCAGTCTGGCAACACCTATGTACATGCTATTGGTCAGGGGCTAACGGCTTCCAGCCCGTAACCATAGACAATATTTCTTTACACTGGAACGCAATCTAGCACGATTCGATTTTGTTTGTATTTGTGTGTACGGAAACGTCATCAAACACACAGGACTGTATTTCAAATTTACTGGCTTCTGTCATTCATCGGGGGCTAAACTCGATTTAGTCCATGGCCCATACAAACATACCAATATCTTTGTATTTTATGAAAATGACAGTTATCGAATCTCAGTGACAGTTCTGTATTGCTTTTTTTACTTGTTATTTCACTTTGAAAGAGACAAATTTAAGGTCACGTATTATTATTTCTTACTTACATTAGCATTGATTGTATTATATAGTAATTTATGCTTTGCAGTAATGTCGTAGTATTTGTTAATTTGCTTGTAGATTAATGTATAAGATGAAGTGGAAGCATGCAAAATTTCGTAAATAGTATACAATGCTATGCTTTTCTCTAGCCCACCCAAGATTTCAGGTCAGAAACCGCCACTGATAATATGTACTAAATTTCGCTTGGAAAATTTGTCATTGAAAGTTTTGAATGTTAGTCAAGGTTGGCTAATGGAAATGTATTAAAATTCAATATTAGGGTGATTTATGTTTGATCGTCACGTACCTGAATTTGAGATCATCTATATTTTTGAACGCATAGAAGGTTCTCGTAAGACTTCTCATAGATCAACCATTAAATATTTACCGCCTATTTTAATATTTTTGCTGACAGTAAACGCCTACCGTTTTGCGAAAACTTCAATTAGAGTAAGTGCAAATGACTTTCAAAAAGAAGAAGGTTTTATTCTTAAACTATATTTTTTTTTTGATTAATCTCTTTTGTATGAAAAATAAGAATGATACTCTTGATTTATTTAACGATGTTTTCGATACATCGAACGAAAATGGATAAATAATTAAAAATAATAAATGAAGAAATAAAACTTGCAGTGAATGCATAGGCCAGGGGTTACCAACCCCGTGCCCGCGGGCGCCATGGCACCCGACAACTATTTTGAGATTTTAAAATTCCTCGGTGAGCTAAAAAAAAACGGAGATATTTTGGGGAAATCGGTAAATTCTTGGGTTTTGAGATTTTGAAAAAATGTGGTGCTCGCCTCCCTGCCAATATTTCAGATTTCGCTCTAAGGTCCAAAAAGGTTGGTAACCCCTGGCATAGGCTATTAAAATGTGGAAAGTTCAATCGCCAAGTAATGGTCATTATTGATTAGATCAACGAGCACTTTTATAGAAATGGCCATATTTTATCCATAATAATAAAACATACATTAATTACAATATTCATTAAAAAAATACCCAAAAATCCATGTCCCGTAGCATTATCGTGTTAATAGAAAAAGACTTTTTAATTTTATTTGAAAGCCTGCATTTTAAAAAATCTATTAATATTTATGAATATGGTATTGAGAATTCTAGAACACATGTCAGCACACACGTAAACTGAAACCCTATTTAAAAGTGGAATTTGATCTTAACGTCTCAAACGAAAGCGTTAAATGTACAGTAATATATATAAAAAAAACTAAACAATACAACGGAATGTAGCTATTTAATTAACATTTTGCGAGAAGCAATTAGGTACTGCAATTTATGAATAATCGAAAAAAGTTCGCCGTTGTTACATCCTGCATACATTTGAATAAGTAATTAACATAGAAACGTATTAATTTACTTCTACATTAGAAGAAATTTAACTCGCTTTACTAACTTCCACATTATTATTTATACAAATCTTTATAGAGAAATAAATAAAATAATTGTTTTCTACACATGAGTTTTGATGAAGGCATTCGCCGAAATAGCTATCAACTGATTTTTTTTAAAATTGTAGAATTAAATACGTTGCTATAAGGGAATCCAATCCCGGATCTTGTCTATTTCTCGATACATTTCAATCCCGGGATTAGAAGATGTGATCCCGAAAATTTCGGGATTGATTTTCTTATCAAACAGAAACGTGTTGGTTTTCAAGTCGAAAGAATGTTCACGCACATAATAAACAAAGCCCATTTTAAATCCTTTGCGATAACAATTACCGCAGAAGAAAAAGTAATTTGAAACCAAGCATACTTTAGTAAATTATAGTTGAATGCATTTGAAGATAACAAAAACGATATTTATTGTACATTTCACTATTTTTTATTGTCAATATCTTAATTTTTATTTTCAATACCGTAATGAATGTTATCAGATATCAATGGCAGTGTTTGTTTTGCGTGATTTTTTGTTCTATTTTATATGTACATTACAATTTTGGCTCGGGATTGGATTCTCTAGTTGCTATGATTTAAGATTTCGACTGAAGGTACTTGGTGGAATTTCAATATTAAATCATAAATGTATAAAAGTATTATAATTATTAAAAGCAATATTTTGTTGGTTTTTTCTCTGAAAATAAACCTTAAGGTCGGTGTTTCCTAAGGTGGGGCGTGCGCTCAAATGCGTGCAATGCGCAAATCTGAGAAATTATAAAAAAATGAGAATTTTTTATCAAATCCGTAAATTCGCAGGATTTTGGATTCGGAAATTCTTGGAAGACCTAAAAAAGGAAAAAAAAGAGTCACGCTGATAATTTGGGCCCTACTAATATTTTATAATGTACCTTAGGGTCCAAAAAGGTTGTAACCCCTGCCTTATTATATTACAATAAAATTAATCTATTCAAATAAACTAGGAGCCAGTAGGCAGCGACCTTCTTTTTTATATATAAAAACGCATCTCAGCTAAAATTTAAAAAAGGTAACAAATTCATTGATAACGATTAATTAACGAATTAAAATCAATTTTTGGTCAGAATATAAATATTATACGGTCAGAATATTTTATGACATGTTTTATGAATGTTTGCAAGCAAGTAAATTTGTCTTAATTATATGTGCCGCTATACACCCTTAAACACTTTTTTTTAGTTTTTAGATTTTTTTTATAAAGATTATTGCCGTGATAATAATACATGTGATGAAAGAAACCGGTCCTCATCTCCCAAAGGTGAGTGAAAAGATATACAGCTACACCTTTAAACCCACATTTAAAAATATGTAATTTGTAGTGTTTTAATTTAAAAAAAACATCAGAATTTAGAAGTGTTATCTTCTCGTATATTTTTAATTATGTTTTATATATTTAGATATAAAGATTTCCGACAACTTTTGAAATAAAATGCTCAATTAGTATTACCTCAACAATATTAAAAATTAAGAAAATATTTATGAATTACTAGTACCATCTGTACAAATAACACAATATTAAAATTAGATGAATATAAATTAATATTCTATGTCTTGAAAATAAACATTGAAATCGTAAAAAATATAAAAATTTGTTTAATTTTAATGGAATCAATAACAATGGAAAAATTTACAATAAAGAAAATAAAGATCTATTTCTATATTTTTTATGATATTAAAATTTTTGACGGCACCTGTGAGAACTTTATTGAAGTAATTTAATTATATTTGATACATGACTATATGAAGAATAACTGTTCAAAATTTTGCCAGTAGATGACTCTAAAATCAAAATATATTTTATATGAATATTTAATTTTAATATGGCAATAAAATCAGAACAACACTATGATTTCTTATTATGCAGGTGTGAGCACAATACAACGAAATAAACACGATCCATCTATATTCGATTGTATAAAAAGTAGGGACACAAACACAACACATGTGGCATAATTGTAAGACAAAAAAAGTCGCGGTTTACTTGTACATATTATAACTTTGCCACTATTTAAAATGTAATTGAGTGTTTAATTTAATGTTATTTATTATTTGAAAATATTCACTTTACAAATGAAACTGTATGAAATATGTGTAATGAATAGTAGTTTTATCGCGATGTTAAGCATTTATCAGTTAACAATATGAATTTAATGTCAAAATCCATTAAGGTCATTTAGCACTATTAAGAATTCCGGGACATTGATCCAGGAAATATATTATGTGTCCTGTCCGAGGCGTGACCAACCTAAATCATGTTTAACTCATTGGCGGATCCAATAAATGTTTCATATGGAAAAGAAAAAGTAATTAGGAACTGTAATCAGAGCTGGCTCGTGGCGTGTGCAAGGTTTGCGACATACATAAGCACCGATTTTTGAAAGTACATATAGAAATAATCACATAGATATTTCTATACAATTGTTAGTGATGTTGTATCAATATTGACAGATTCCATAATTAATGTTCAGTTTTAACGATTTATTATTATTTTAAGAAGCCATAAGTTATTTGTGGGAATCGCCTAATTGTAATATATAATGTATATTTTTAATACATTAAAAATAATGGGAATAAATAATTTCAATCGAATAATTTAACGTCTTGATAATATGAATATTTTTATTATTATTCTCAGGTCGGTTATTAACTAGTGCTTCCCAACATTTTTCATGCCACGGACCCCTAAATCCGAAAACAATAATCTGAACACAAGATTGCGAAACACTCAGCAATGTTCAAAGTTTTGGTAGCAAGTAAAATCATCACCAGGTATGAATGCACAATGGTACACAAACGCGCATTGAAAGCAATCAATCGAACTATGAAAGATTTGCGCAATGACTCAAGATGTTTTGAAGGCACAATGATTCTACTCTCTGGTGAATTCAAGCAATTACTGACGAATCGAACGGATTGATTTCGTTTCCACCAAAGTTTTGCAATTTCGTCTCATCGAAGGACGACCTCATCAACAAAGTTTTCCCGAACATCATAAAAAATCACAAAAATCACAATTGGTTGAGTGAACGAGCAATTCTTGCGACAAAGAACAAAAATGTGGATCATTTAAACTTCACAATTCAAAATCAAATCGTTGGTCCGCCCCATCCCTTTAAATCTATGTACTGTGTAACAAACGAAGACGAAGAAACCAACTATTCAACTGAATTTTTAAGCTTACTGGATCTGCCTGGCTTGCCACCGCACCATTTATAACTGAAGATTGGCTCGGTAGTCATCATGCTTCAAGTTATCAAGTTAACACAACATTTATTGATTCTGAGGCGGTACGAAGTTCGTCTGGTCAGCTAGTATTAAATAAACAAGACGTTACGTTTTGTGAGAATAATAATAATCTTACCAAACGCATCAATTTGTTTTATGCATACGTCTGCAGAACATTCTATTGATCTTTATGGAGCAGGAAAATTTGCATTCATTTAAATAACCCGTTTTGTTTCCACGATTGTACCTACAAATTAATGCTCACATTTTATTATCATTGTTTTTTTTCTCTGTCGTATTAAAACGCAGGGACGAAATTATCACATATTACACGTTGTTCATGAAAATCGAAGTACACTTTTTTCTCACCATTTTAAGGTTATTCACTGTTAACGCTTGGTGGAATGACATTATATCTAAAAAATAAAATACTGATTGAAACTAATTCCACGTCGGGACCGGTTTCGCTCATGATGAGTCAAATATTACAATGTTATTTATACAAAATAAAAAAAAAACTATTACGGTGTATCAAACACGTAATAAAAGAAATTGAATGATAATGATACGAAATACGAATAAGTGACACTAAATTAACTGTATTAAAAATGTTTTTTTTAGTGATCATGATCATATTACATTGGCATCGGATGACTCGTATACGAGTCTTTTCGCCGGTCTGACTGACGCGTTGAAATATATACATCCAATGCGACAAATGTTTTGGATTCTCTACAGATATGGCGTAATATTTTTTAATGCATCATTTAAAAAATAAAATATTAAAATATATGGACAAATATTTTTTTTATTCGGTGTTTTCGGCGATGAAAAATCAGCAGACAGTTAAAATATAGCTTTAAAAAATAGGCCACCAAAATATAAGCAATCGTAGGTTGAAAATAAACTTTTATGTTTACAAATTTTGTTTTGAAATAAAATAAACAGGAGCACATGTATATTTGGCTTGTTATTTGTTACGTGTTCGATGATATTTATAATTCAAATGTCAAATACCCGATTATCTATATTAAAAAATACAAAAGTACAGTATCACTAATAAAAGCAGGCTAAAATATATAAAGTATCATGCAAAAAGGTGTTGTACAACTGGTGTCCAAATTATTTTTTAATATATCAAATAGTTTCAAAGTTATACCCTTTTTTCGAAAGTACCTATTTTTTTGCAAAATTTCGCAAAAATGCCCCGATGCGAACGAGTTAAATAAAAATTACTATTGAGTATTTATTTTGATTATAAGATTGGTAGTATAAATTTGAAAACCCTTTAATTAAAAAAAAACAACATTTTAGTGTAGAAAATCGTGTAAGAAAAACGTAATAATGAAAACCTATCAAAAAATCTTCTAAAATTCATAAATATGTATGTATTTCAATAAAGAAAAAAATAATACTATTTATCACACAATGATAGCTTATGTTTCTGAGATATAGGACGTAAATCGCTTTCATCACTAGAAATGTCTCAAGCGTTTAATTTGTTATGATCTGGTGAACTCTGTTGTTCTTATCATCGTCGTGTGTTGTTAAATTTATTGTTGTAACGTTATTTGTTTATGTTACGTTTCTGGGAACCGTGCTAGAATAAACAATTCGTGTAAAAATATAGAATTCAATATTTTTAGTGGAGCGTGTTTCTTCAAAACCGTGTAAAAAAGAGTTGTGTGTATATCGATCAGCCGTCAAAATAAACTTGAAAATCTATTCACCGTAACTGATTGTTAAAATTTTAAGTAGTATAAGATTACAAACGTTTAAAATGTAAGAAACGTTTAGTTAGAAATGTTAATTAGTTAATTATATTAATTTTGCAAGTAAGTGTAAACCTCCACAGTTGATTCATCTTTCATATTCCTTTAGATTAAAACATCTTGATCGAATTAATCACAAATTGTTTCAACTGCACTTTTTTAAACACTAATTATTTTGTGAAATAAAATAATTAGTAGCACTATGGGCGCCCCTCACGCTCGAGAGACCTTGGCATTTACCCCGACGCCAATGCATTTCTTTACCACTGCACACATACACATTTTATAATAATATACAATCAAAAACTTTTTGTCGTATTAACCATTAACGAAACGAGAAATAATATATACGGAGCAGAAAGACGAAAAAAATACATTTGTTCGTTTTGCACGAAAGACCAACACGGACTGAAAGTATCGAACGGATATCTTTGCAATTTGACTTGTTTTTAGAGACATGAAAAAAAAACGTTTTTTTTAAAGACTTCAATTAAAAAATATTTGATATACCGATAAAATATTTGATAAAACAATACCGTATCAAGCTTTTTCAAAAATATAGAGTTTAAATAAAATTTTAATTGACACCTTTTTTATTTCACTTATAACTTATTTTGAGACGTGTTACACTTCTTTAAGAAGCTTTGCCAAGCTTTTAAAATTATTATTTTATAATGTAAATAATATACTAATTAATATGATAATAAACCGCAAAATAAATGTTAAAATTTAGTATTCTACTACTCGCGGGAGAGGACAAGATACATACATTAATAGTATCAATAACAATAACACAGCTAATTAAAAAATAATTACTATTGCTATAGAAAAGAAAAATCCCAAGAGAAATAAATTTAATAGTGGCATGCCATCTATCTGTTCTTTTGAAGATTTTATTTTCAAATAATGTACTTCAGTTAATTATTTTATAGGTCTATAAGAATATTTAATTGTTCATTTTTATACCTTTCTTTTTTTTTTTACAATTTCCGCTCCCAATGTGGAGCATATGGACTCTTAATGAAGTTTATCTCAACAGGTGTTTCTACGAAAACTGCTTGTTACTCAGTTGCTCAACCTCTCTTTTTCCAAAGAGAGTAGGAATAGAAGAAAAGGCTAGGAAAGGACTAGTGGTTAGCTAATCGCTCTCGATACGCCCCGTTCATAGAATAGGATGGGTGGGAGGTGGGAATTCAAGACATCACATACATCCATGCCTTTAAACAGAAATTCATAAATCGATTGAAAAATCAATCTATAAAACTGCCCGTACTGGGACTCGAGCCCGTGACATCCGTAGCGGTAGCCAACGATGTTGACCACTCGACCACACAGACGGCCTATTTATTCGATGGAAATTTTTAAAATCATTATTTCTATCATTTATCATGGCCTCCATTTTTTTACTATTGTGTACAAAAATAAAAGAAAACTATTTTTATATCGCTTAAAAAATAAGCTGTTATTTAAAATGGAAATCATTATAGCTAAAAAAAAACATGGTTTTTAGTATATATAAATCAAATTAAATAAAAATGTATAAAAAACATATATTTTCTTACGGTTTTCTTCGGAATTACTTTTTTGTCCAGCCCGAAAGTGTTCCTGATTATACTATTTATGTACGGCATTCAATCCCGGGATCCCGTTCAATTTTCTGATCCCGAAATTCCGGGATTGAGATGGGCGAGAAATTTTGAACAAATCCCGAATATTTACACGAAATTGACAAATTCAAGATTTCAAATTCTTCGATGAGCTAAAAAAAAAAACGAGTTTCTGTGACAATCTGGGAAAAAGTATACCAAATCAAGGATTCCAAATTCCTCGGTGAGCTAAAAAAAACGAGTTTCTGTGAGAAACTGGGAAAAAGTATAGCGAATTGAGGATTTTAAATTCCTCGGTGAGAAAATTCCGGAATCCCGGGATCAAAATTAATCAATCCCGAAATCCTGGGATTGGAAAAAGGCTCCAGGATTGGATACCTTATATGTATGTCTAAAAGTATGGTAAATGTTGGACTTATAATTTTGTTTCCAGAGACCTAAAAATATTTTAAAAGTCAGTTATTCAAAATCAATCTTATCACTCAATAATTACATTAAAATATATTTCCAACAATAAAGATTGTGAGTATTTTTAAGATAATGACGCCCCTATAAATGACAAGTAATATAGCCATCATTTTGTATAGAAATTGGTAAGCTTAGAAAAGTTATCGATAATTATAATTTAGTTGCAATCATAATATAACATATTCTGTCGTTGTCGATGAAATTTATTGTCAAATATAGTATACTTTTGTTTATTAGAAACCAGGATGCTAAAATCATTTTAACATACAAACATATAAAGTGGTTATATGAGAGTTCAATTAAAATGTTGAAAAACTTTCACTGTAATAATGTGATTTCGAAATTATTAAATTTGTAAATTACAGTAGATTCTTATTAATTTTGCGTAATGCAGTGCTCATAGTAAGTAATTTTTTTATCATATATATATATTTTATTTCATTTGGGACAAAATTGCGCGTCAAGAAATGGATTTTTTATCGTGCCCACTCCCAACTTGGTTTTGTGTGGACTCTAAGAAACTCTATGGACTCTAAGGAAGACTGGACGACTAAGAAACATCTTAAAAGATTTTTTCAATGAGAATCAGCGGTGGGCTACCAATACGTTATCAATGAGCTTATTCTCAAAGCGATTCGTGGTGTTCTGGGAAAGTAGTGAATTTTTTTATCACTCTTAAGCAATTATATTCAATACTTAAACAAGCAATCGATTGTCAACAATATGCAATTTCTCATAAACTTATTAATGCAAATGGCTAAAAATGTACTAGCTTTCGTAGATAATATGTGTCAGAAATTGCAGTTATTTACTAATTTGATCTGAGAATACTTTTTTCACTTAAATTAACAAGGGGCTCGCCGGTATTAGTAAAAAATAACAAGGGGCTCGCGCAAGCCCCTCCGAGCCCCCTCTAGCCCACCCCTGATGAGAACTGGTAGTTATTAGGACAGAAATAGTAGTTAGATAGACATTCGACAGGCTATGTTTTAACGATAATATACTGTAACTGAAAATATAATAATTTATATAAACGGAGTGAAAATTAAATAAATATTGTTAATCAAAATTTAAAAAATATATTTATTATCTAGGCATATTAAATTTGACATTGTGGTATTTGTATTAAAATAGTTATGGTTGTCATGGCTTTGGCCTTTTATCATCATCCAGTTTAGACACCAAATGGCTGGTCGAAAGAAGGTCGCCGGCTGATGCCGTCCAGCAATGATACGTCGTCATACAGTGACTCTAAATTTTTTAGTAAACCAAAAAAGGATTTGTACCTGACTGCCACTTCAGCAAAAACTATTGAAAGTAATCCAGCATACGAATACTTCTATATCGCAATCGTTTGCAAATAAATAACTAATTAATTGATTTACCTTTTATCAAGCCCAGTTCATTCTCATATTGTTTAAAAATAACCTTTCGTGTAATTTTTGTGGAGAAATACTTTTTAGAGTCATTTCGTTTGTTGTCAAGCCAAACATGATACCGCTACCGAAAAATACTTTAAAATTATTTTTTAATTTACAAAATGACATTTAAATTTTATTTATGACAACACTCTTGAGCTGATCTGGGCTTACAAATCCTCTTCAATGTTCATAATAATGTCATTGGTTTTAGTAAAACACAACGTACACAAATGTTTCAAAAAGAAGAGAAAGTCAAAAAAGCTCACCTTTTTCAATCAGCTTCAACATATTATGTTGCGAAAATTCTATTTAAAATATTTTTTGCTGGCTCTCATACGTTTGACTATTTTTTTTTCAACAAAAAAATACATATTTTTTTTGCATGTAAATCAAACAATACATTGACTTTTCAGGTACAATAAATTTACATTTGGTACGTGCCATAAGATGCTTAAATGTCCAACTTGCTTTTCTATTAGCTGTCACTGTCACATTGTGCAAATGGAAAAAATTACGCCATTGATTATTAATATAAAAGTAATAAAAAATGGCTTTAATACCATTAAAAAATTCAAGACTTTTCCTATGATTTTTTATAATAATTAGTGAGCACTGTAATATGTTAAGTTAACTTTTTGGATCCTAGAGCGCATTCTTAAATATTGGTAGGGCAGCGCGCACACATGTTTTCAAAGTTATTTATAATCCAGGAGTTTAACGATTTGCCCAAACTAGTTGGCGTGCGCACCAAAATCGGTCAGTGGGAGCCATTTCATCCACGGGCTGGTAACCCCTGCTTTATAGTATGAATTGCAGATATTACTTCGAAGAGCACAATATTCAGTTTAAAAAAAACAATTTCTGTCAAAGTAAAACATATGTATGCTGTATGTCGTGTAGCTATCTCCAATACGGGATCCCGACCAATTTGTGATTCCATAATCCCGGGGTTGTCTTAGTACTAATCCCGGACGCGCCATAAGATGTGAAATCTGCTATCTGGTATATTTGCGCAGGAGTCACTGGCAGTTGTAACTCTTTAAAATGAAGCAGCTAAAAAAATCTGTCTTCTGAATAATTGGACAATCTCTCGATTCGCTCACATATAATATCTATGGAAACTCTCAAGTCGTTACTTTTTAAGAGGAGCGAGCTAAAAAGTGTATTTTTAAAGTCAATTGGCAACTTTTTAACTCATCGAGCTGAAAAAAAGATTATCAATTTCTTACATTTTTACTTATCTAATCTTTATCTTGTGATTCCGAAACCTCAAATCCCAAGATAATTGTGAATACGCAAATCCCAGGATCAAAAAAGGAGTCCGGAATTGGATGCTCTAGTTATGTCTTATGTCTATAACAGGTTGCAAATGTACTATTCTGTGATAATAACGATATTTGAGATGTAAACGGTTTTGACATATTACCATCCATTATGATATAAATTTACGAGATCAATTTAAATCAATATACCAAACAAAGTTCAATAAATAAAAACTCATACCTCACATTTTTATAAAGCATTTTTACTACTTCTATGAAACAATTATATATCTATTGGATAACCAGTTACGTTGAGTTACAAAACGAATCAATCGTTGAATATTGTATTACACATAAAAAAGTTGTTTATCAAAGTAACATGTTGTCGTTTTAAAACATAAAATATAAATACCAGTTTCTTCTGACATACTGGTAATAATAGTGTCTTTCTGTTGCTAGTTGCTACAGGCGGGCTATTAAAGTACTTCTGTTTGGTCAAAAGTTGAGACGATAAACATATACTAATTTTCATAGTAATATTGTAGTAAATTAAGATAAAGAAAATGTAAATAGACGCACAGTGCAATTATTTGTTAGAAACGTAGAGATAATAAACTGACAGACATAATAACTCAATCGATATAAGTAACACGGTGATCTGTAGAATTGTTACGTTTTTAGATATTATTTTTACACACATATCGACTTTCCAAAGCAGGCACGGGCAAACTGCGGCCCGCCACGTATTTTTGCAAAATTATATTTTTGAAAAAGATTCACGTTTTTATCTTTTAACGCCTTTTTAAAAAAATATTGAAAATAAATATAATAATCCTTATTTTCGGATCAACCTTTATACGTGAAGAAACATTTTCAATCATGAACCTTAATAATAACTCTTCACAATCAATCATTTACAAGCAGTTTTAAGAATTTTAACTACAAAATTAACACGCTCATTTTGAATTCCTGAATTTGGCCCTTCATCCGAAAAGTTTGCCCCACCCTGTTCTAAAGTAAAAAATATTTTTTAAGTCACCCATGACATATTTAATTTCTTTTACTCAGTTCGATCGAACTCAGAGGTGGGGAACCTTTTCGTACCTAAGGCCACATTCGTTTTTATGATTCGACATAAGGCCGCAGTAAACATTGACATTTTCGCATGTGTGGTCGAGTGGTCAACCTTGTTGGCTTCGGCTACGAAGGGTCCGGGTTCAAATCCCGGTACGGACAGTTTTATAAATTGATTTTTCAATCGATTTATGAATTTCTATTCAAAGGCATGGACGTATGTGATGTCTTGAATTCCCCTCTCTCACCCATCCTATCCTATGAACGGGGCGTATCGAGAGCGATTAGCTTACCACTAATCCTGTCCTAGCTCTATTCTTCTATCCCTACTCTCTTTGGAAAAAGAGAGGTTGAGCAACTGAGTAACAAGCAGTTCTCGTAGAAACACTTCTGTTGAGATAAACTCCATTAGGAGTTCATATGCTCCACATTGGGAGCGGACATGGTTAAAAAAAATTAAAAAAAAACATTGACAGGGAATCTCTGGTCCGAAACAGAAATTTACGGTCAGAATATGTCAGGAATTTACGAATTTACATAAATTTACAGAATTGGCCAGAAGGCCGCAATAGAGTAGCCAAAAGACCGCAGGTTCCCCACGCCCGATATAACCAGTCTTCACAAACACTTTGTTAATCAATGGGCTTCTTCTTTGTCTTCTTCTACAAGATGTTAAAAGTAATACAGCTCGATGTTTTACAAATTGTAAAAGTTTTGATATTAAGATGAAAGTTTGACATTTGTTTTGATTATCGTATACTTTTACCTAAATTAAAATAAATCAATTATATTGAGAAACCCTGTACTATATTTGAATGTGATTCTTAACCATCAAAACGGCAGCGTCTCACAGGTGAGTCGCGATGTTTTTTCGTTGAAAATAAACATTTGTTCAATATGTAAAAAATATATTGCTAGTGTCATTTATTTTTGAAGCCAATGAAGTCTAAAATGTTTGATTAACCTTAATTGTTTGGCATTATTTTTAAATACATTCAACCGATTTCTCTAGGGCTGCCTATTGAACTATTTATTATTCAATTTCGAGATGTTTTTGCCACAATGATATATTATATGAGCCCTAGTAAGGTGAGCTAACTAGTAAAATGGTAAAACTTTTTTTCTTGGACTGTACAGTCACGTCTGTTTATTTGACGGAGATAATACTATTTCAATGTGTATAAACTGAGGTTCCATTGCCATTTGGCTCACTTAACCTCTAACGGGCCCATATATAATAAAAAGAAATTGATCTAAATGACGAAACTTCGATCGGGTGTATATATTATTGACTGAAAGTAAAATATCTTTTATATATATATATATATATATATAAAAATGAATGTTGCTTAACTTTCGGTCGCTATGGATTTGAATACCGCTGATCCGATTGCAATAAAACTTCGACTACAATTTAGCTTGCAATTTTTAATTTCGTTGTTCTCTCTACTTCAAACGTTATTGAGTAAGTAATCACTGCACAAGTACTAAAATTTTCTAATAATCCATCTAATACATAAAAATGAATGTTTGTTTGTTCGTACTCTATAGGCTGCCAAACCTAAGGGCTGTCGTACCATAGATAATCGGCAGCAAACGTCAAACAGACAGAAAAAGAAGACATGCATTTCAATAAACACAATTAAAACACAAACACTTCTTTTCTTTTCTTTTCTTCGAGTGGCATTGCAACGCTTGCCGGGTACCGGCTGGTATATAATACAATTTAAAAAATATATTCATTGCGTGTTGTGACATCCCTGAACAAGAAATGGATTAAGCCCATAAATGATCCCGTAGGATAGCATGTGATATAAATACATACATTTGCCAGGACTCACTTACACAACATCTTGAGACTATAAATTATGTAATACAAACCACTGTGTATGGCATTTTATTGTGTCTAAAATCGCTGGGAGTTAAGGGGTTAAAAAAGACTTTGATTGATATAAAAAATATACGATTTCATATTTAAAAAAAAATGGTAAAAAAATAGCGGATTTTGATTATTATTAATCAAAATTAATTTGTCAAACCTGTTTAATGTTGAACCTTGGTCGTTGAAGTCAAGGTTTTCATACAAAAGTGTTTCGAATCAATATACTATATTATCAAAGTCATTATACGTTATCAGCACTTGCAACAACTTTTAAATGGGGGAGGGGGGCAGAGTATTGATTATTACCATGACGTATACCTAAAATATTTCGACTATCAATGTGGAGCGTAATTAATTTTCAAATCTGTTTTCACTAAAGCAGTGATATCCAAGCTATGTATACGTTAATGCGCATCCCTTTCAACAACAACAAAAATCTTCACACCTCCCCACCCTCGGTTTCTTATTATAATCAACACTTTTTTTTACGATCGGTGTGGTTGTTAATAATTAGTGACTCAACTAGTAAAATGGTAAAACTTTTTTCTTGGACTTTTGTCTTTACTTGATGTTTTGGTGGATTGCGTATTTTTATTTTACGGAGATAACACTATTTTAATATGCATTGACTGAGGTAACTTCGCTTTTACGATACCTTAGGAGGTGTAGAATATTACAACTACCACTTGGCTCACTTCTCCTCTAATGGGCCCAACAAGAGAACGGGCTTAAGGCCAATTATTACACACAATCGTCATTTTATGATTGGAGTGTGGGAAAAACAATAGGTATTGTAATATCATCCAAACAACAGATTAAAAATATCAAAGTATTTTAGTTCTACAGTTTTTGATATTTTTTATGCGTTGATAGCTATTTCGGCTTTCGCCATCGTCAGAACTATGTTTAAACGTATATTTTGCTCAGCTATATATACTGTCTGTGAAGAGATACACAATGCATCAATTTATTCACTCTAACATCCTAATTATAATTACAATATTACACTTATTAAATGTGATTCTAGTGTTTCAAAGAACGATTAAAAATCTGGGTTTATTTCTTAAAACACTAATTGGGATAAAATTAAACTGATTTTATTATTAATTACATTACATACAATTTCTTAACTATGGCTTTATTGTAACGAAAGACAATAAGCAATATGGGATTTTTCAAAGTGAATTAGGATAAATTATACTGATATTTATTATTAATTACATTAGGGGTTTTATATCTTTTATAATGGAGTTCTACCAAGTAATTGCCAAATCAATTAATAATATCATCCAAACAATTTGCTTTCTATAATACTTCATCAAATATTTTTTTCAATGTATAATGAGAGCTCAATTATAATACATTTAATACAATCTTGGGGAAATGAGGATAGAGGATAGAGGAGGAGTAATTTTTCTTTTGCAATAGTTTTCAGAAAAAATTGATCATTTTGAATATCGACAAATGGATCCTGCATCCACGCAATCTTTGAAAACATAATATCTTTAATTAGTGTGACTCTAAGCCATATATGGGCAATCACCGGCCCGCCGAGCTATTTTGTCCGGCCCTGATTCATCTCGGCGAAGTAATAGAGAAATAAATTATAAGAGGTTCACCGACTTCCAAAACAAAGACTCCACATTCGCTATAATTGCTCGTCTGATGGATGCTGATGTAAATAATGTGTCAGCAAATTCACAGATGAAACTTATTGAGCTTCAGGGGGACTTAGTGCTAAAATCACAATTTAACAACATTGCTTTGACGGATTTTTATAAATTATAATTGGTGGAAGAAAAATATACAAATTTACGCACATTTGCAAGAAAAAACATTTGTCTTTTTGGCAGCTTATATACGTGTGGAAAGGTTTTTTTGAGGATGAAACACACTAAATCAAAAATTCGAGCGAGGATAACCGATCTCAGAAAATCTCGAAAATGTTATCCTTAAGCAATACCAACGCCAATATTGAGTCTTGTAATTCAAGTACAAGGCCAATCTTTACAAAAAAAATTGTAATCAGTATATAATATTAATATTATGTCGTTCATTCTATAAATAAAAAAATATGTATAACGAGTAGCTACGTGTTTTATTTAATTTTACATTACTTTTTTTTAATAATTTGGTCCGGCCCTTGACTCGGAGACAGAATGATAATTTGGCCCCAGACCTAGGAAAGGTTGCCCATGCCTGCTCTAAGCCATCCAAGTAATCAAGATTTAGATTTGGTTTGCTTTAATATTGAGTATGGCCCAGATTTTTTTTGATTGTGAATACATGTATACTATGGTATCCAATCCCGGAGCCTTTTTCCAATCCCGGGATTTCGGGATTGATTTATTTTGAATCCCGGGATTTATTTTGATCCCGGGAATTGAGATTTTCTCACCGAGGAATTTGAAATCCTCAATTTGCTATACTTTTTCCCAGAATCTCACAGAAACTCGTTTTTTTTTAGCTCACCGAGGAATTTGAAATCTCCAATTTGCCAATTTCGTGTAAACTTCGAAAATTTCCTCAAAATTTCTCAATCCCGAAATCCCGGCCATCTCAATCCCGGCATTTCGGGATCAGAAAATTGAACGGGATCCCGGGATTGGATGCCCTAATGTCTACTATTCATCATTCTTTTTTTTTTAATTTGATTTCCATAGACTTTATTTTTATTATTTTCAAACCAAGCCGTTAGAACACACCATTTTTAAAATTGCTCAGCTCCGGGAGAATGTTTAAATATTAATCAACTGTACACAAATGTTAAAAAAATATTTTTGAAAATATGCATTTATTAACTGATGTCTTACTGAGACGTTACAAATGGAGTATTCAATCTCGGGATCGCGAAAAAAGCGTCTAGCGACTAAAGAAATATAATCCGCCCGCAAGCTTAAAAAAAGTTTTCACTTTTTTTCCCAATGGAAAATTTTCATTATGTAATTCATTTGTAGATTATTTTGAAATTTCTTCCAGTGATAAATCCCGGAATCCCGAAAACCCACATTTTACTTATGAATCCCGAAATTCTTCAAGAATCTCATACAATTTTGACACGATGTTATGGCGAATGATCAATCCCGGGATTCAAAAAATTGTGATACCGAAATCCCGAGATCACAAAAATAGTCCAGGATTTAATGACTTACTTACAGCATAACAGTTTATTTATTTGTGTATATTATGTTATGAAAAATACATTTCTGTTAATTAATTTAGCTGGAGTAAACAATAATATTAAGATCTATGAAATCTCAACTGTAATATTATTTTTTTGTCTGAATTATTATATAAAAATTAATTTAATTTCTATACATAAATATAAACATTTTCTAATCAAACGATACTGGTAATTAATTGTTTTGGACAACAGTGTTGATGAAAATACATAATTTGTGTAATCATTTGTGCTCTGTGTTTTTAAATAGATTCCAAATTGAGGTTAATTTTGTTTTTACGTAATGCTTAGTTAATTACGTAAGTAAAATGTGTTCATAATAACAGTCAAAAAACAAACAAAATGGTTTTTTTTCTCGTTTATTACACCGGTTATTCGGCATTAAATAAATACAAATATCAGATTTATAAATCTAAAACAATTCAATATACGAATCGAGTTTTATTATCACACTAATTTATACATGAAAGGTTTTCCCTATTTAAATGTCAAATTTTATAATCAATAAACTGAGGAAGATTTAAATAAAAAAAAATCGAAAACAAATAATAAATACAAAAGTAAAAAATATTTTTGAATATAATATATTATCTTTGGAAATATTTTTTTACAAATGGATGACGTTTATTATTTCTTAAATTATAGGTATTTTTTATACTTAAATAAAACTTAAAATATACGACTGGCAAGAAGTAACATTTTTATTATTTATTACCAATAAGGTTGCTTAAAAAAATGATGATTTTGCCTATATAATATATTTTTATTTAATATTTATCACAGTATAAATTTAGAGACTCACCGAAAATTTAATTTAAAGCAAAAAAAAAGGAAAAATCTATTTTCAAAAAAGTTTGTCAATTTAACTTATGTCGGGTCTTTTGCTCGTTTTGATAGTTTAAAAAAATCTAACACTCTTTATAATATTATGTATAAGTCTTAAACACGCAATTAAATTATCATCTGACAACAAAAACATAAAGGTCAAAAGTTTACGATAAATAAAGCTTTATCTCATAAATGAACTTAAACAATAATTGACGATGGATCAGTCAGACATATTATTATGAATACCAGAATTTTCCACCTGTTATTAAAAATATTTTCGTGTTTGTTTTTGACATGAAGAATATTTTACCAGTTGTTACTAGGCTGTCTTGCGAATGAAGATCTTGATTCTACGTTAGCCTGTGGAACCTGGGGCCTCTGTCTTTGTGCTTCAATCTGTTGCCAGTTGATGTACCAATAGGGCTGCTTATCGACTGGCCATTTGCTGATGCGGTTCACGAGTTCGCGATCTCCCAAAGCGTCAACCGGCAGCCTCATTGTAGTCGTGGTAATAGCTTCTCCATCGATTCCTACGCGGTTTGCAAGGTTTTGAGTGGTGGAAGGTACGGTATCTTCATCAGTCTTGAATCTGTCAGCAAGTTCAGGGTAACCGATTGGTCGTCTTCCGGCGTAGTAGGGTCGCTGGGCTTCAGCCATTGCGACGAACGTCAGAACAGCAATAACAAAGAATCCTTTCATGATTATACCTTAATGAAAGAAAAGTAAAACAATCAAGTTGTTAGTAATATGTATCTACTAAAAAATCAATTTATTAAATACGCCAAACATATAAACTGTTTTAAAAATTGAACGTGCATACACAAAAGTACTTTAATATATTCATATTATCTTATCAAACACCAACATTTTTTTTTAAAAATCTTTATAAATGCGTAGAAAGCATAACATAAACCAAGGATATGTTATTCTCAATTGCTCTTAAATTAATAAAAATAAAAACAATTTGAACTACACTATATTTTTATTATTTTTTTAATTTCTATAGTTTCTGTTTTTTTCGAATATATACAAATTATCTTGAAATGAATTGTACCTAATTGTTAATAGAATATTATATCTTTATTATTATGCAACGAATACAATATTTATAAAATATGATTTTTGATAACCATGTCGCAAAGAAAAAAATAAATATTGCGAAATAGTAATATCGGATATAGAGACGTCGTCGCTTGGACTTTAGAATCTTAATAAAGTTACCCATTTAAATTTTATTTTCAAAACTAAAATTTGTTCGTCGTTAAAAGTTTATTTTGACTAAATAAAAAGCACAGTTTAAATAATTATTTGTATTATTCATTAGTTAGAATATGATGATTTTTATAGACGTAACGGAATGTCTATTGTTTATTTATTTTCAATTGAACGTTTGTTTTTTATAAGAAAAACCTCATTTAAATATTTGTCAGTCGAATATATTGCCACTTCATAGGCTAATGGCCGAAAATCTCAACGATGTTTGTTTAGTGAAGAATTCGTATAGTTTATAAATGTGAAAATGTTTGATATCAGTTTGACAAAATTCTTCCAAAAAAATATACCGATTATTGACATGAACGAAAGAAGATTTCAACAGAATTTGTCTCGTTATATGAAGACGTAATGAAAACTCACAACAACCAAATAAAAATAATATTAATAATATATATATATATTTCGTTTGAGATATGTATCTAGTTTAATACAAACAAGATAATTTATTAGAACCCAGAATCACACGCTATGGTTGAAACTGTATCAAATTAATTTCAATCAAATATATTAAGTATAAAAAATGGATTTCATACATAGATTTGTAAAAAATATCATATAACGTTAAAGTGTTATGGACCTTTAAAACTGATAGTTAAACAATCAATTATTAATACAATTTGATTTTGTTTTAGATAAGTTTAATTGTTATAAAATGCATTATTATTTTTAGTTTACTTACAATTTATTTTATTATTATTTTTGCTTATTTAATGCTTCTAATCAAAACACAATAATTTGTGAATGAATCAGAATACTAAATCATAACATACTATTATATTATGATTCAACTCGGTATTTCTTATTTAAAACGTTTAAAGTTGATATAATGAAAAAACACGTACTTATAATAATTATTTTAAGCATCGACGCAATACGAGAATATTGAATAACCTATGCACTTTTCAATTCTACTGACGTCACTCTTTCCTCTAATAATAATACTGAAAAGGCTAATCGCTATTTTATTTAAAATCGTTAAAAAAAATATTGGGACAGTTCATAAGTCATCTGATATTGGATGATATATTGTTTTTTACGAACTTAACCAAAACAATGATTTCATCGGGTGTTCTTAGAAATGTAATTATTTAAAAGAAATGATAACACAAAACTTAAGATAATACATTATTTTTAAAAGTAGAAATTTAACAATCACAAAATATTCTTCTTTCTCAATGCTTAATAAATTAATTTGTATAATTTAAAGCAGTAATTACTTGCAAGCACGATTTCAAATAATATTAAAACCGGTTATCTCACTTACTTATTAAAGATATCTATTGTTTATTTTGCATTATTATAAATAAACCATTCAGACAGAGCTAAGAGGCAAAAAATTAAAACTGGGGCATAAGAAAATAATAAACTTCACCTTAGTGTTTTTTTTTAAATTGAAATTTTAAATTTTATTAATACATTTTATAATTACGTATGGCCAAAGGAAAAATAAAACATATGAACGGCAAATAAAATTTATACTTCATTGATTATCAAATATAATAACAGCGTAATTGCTTTTTATCGGATTTAAATATAATTATATAAATCAATTGTTAAATTTTTTTTAATGATTTAAGAAAATCCTTATTATTTTAACAATAGAATAATAACTATGGGACTTTTATGAAATCTTTTTATATTGAAATATTTATATTTGGATAATGGTAAAATATATTTTATTTTTAAATTAAATATATCTTCTTTTATTTAATGATCGTAATAAAACAAATATGAGAGCTCGTTAATAGTAAGTTTTTTAATAAAAATTCAAACTAACCTTTTGATCGAAATATCCAAACAAGTAATAAATTATAACAATATTGCACTGCACGTCCAAATGAATCGATTCAAAATCCTTTACTGATGCTTCTCCGCGAAGTGTGTTTATATGAGAGATTGCAAATATTAAATTTTGCGATGTCTCTCAACAAGTTTCACCATTACATCACCGTGTAAGCTGTGCGAACACAAGAGAGTACTTATATTCATCGTTGAAATATTCTACCGATCTGATTGGTTGTTTCGAAATGCGCGTGCGCAATATTATCGGATATTCCGATTAATGCGAACGTTTCCATAGAACGGAAAAACCCGCCATTTTACGATGAAGTAAAACGTTCTGTTTATTATTCTTTCCTTTTTCAAGTAAAATATTAGTTTGTTTATGGGTAAATTTGTTGTTATCGCAGTTTCACTAGATGGCGTTGCACTTGAACTTATATTATTTATCAGTGTAAACATTGAAATTATCCAACTCTATTGTGACTCATTATGTAAATGAGCGGGAAATTCACAATTCGTAGACAATGAAATGATTATAAGACATAGCCTTGCTGTAATTGTTAGCGGTCTGAGTGTTATTTATTCGAAAAACTGTTAACTTATTAAAAGTTGAACAAATGTGCAAGAAATAAAGAGTAGATCAGTAGTTATGCAATATAATATGACCCCTCAGAGATAAAATGAGCTTTAGTATTTTAGGGAAAATATGTTAGATGCGTTGTAATATTCTACAAGTACTAGCTATAAGCCCGTTGACCTCAACGGGGGATTTTTGTTGCATTTTTAAGTAGTCAAAATTTACTGGCGTGAAAAATTAAATAAGCCAGAAATTCTGATATATCTCGGGGCATATACCGACAGCCCTGCCCTGCAGTATTGAAATTGTGAATTATTTAATTTTTGGAATAATGTTTAAGTTTGCTAACAATCATTTTTCGGAGTAGCTGAAATCGACCTCGTAAATTACTTAATTTTTGGGATAATGTTTAAGTTTGCTAAGAACTATTTTTCGCAGTAGCAGAAATAGACCTCGTAAATTAATAAATTTTTGGAATACTGTTTAAGTTTGCTAACAACTATTTTTCGTAGTAGCAGAAATCGACCTCGGCGCATATATCGACAGCCTTGCAGTTTTTAAATTGTAAATTATTAATTCTTTGGAATAATGTTCAAGTTTGCTAACAATTACTTTTCGTAGTATATATATAATTTTTAAGCACGCTAACAAATATACTTCGTAGAAGAAGAAAAAGACCCGATGAAATCAGTACGGACATATTTGTGATTATTTGTGATTATTTTATCGACTATTAATATATAGATTGTATACGTGAAGGGAGCTTAGTAAATACACACTGGAAAAGTGTATGCAATTTCCCAAAACACCAATTAAAAACGTTATTGTGCTAAAAAAGTTCAATAGAAAAGTTTTAGCATTTACTTCTCGTGGGTTTCTATGTATAATACATATTGACTTAGAATTGAACATTTCCAAGTCGAGTTTTGAGAAATAAAATATTGCTATAATATTGGATTACTGATTCAAAAGAACAGCATTTATTTTTTAACGTCACCGAGTTTTCAAGTGTCAAATTATGAATTTACAGTTAAAAAAGTTTTTACTAAGCAAATGTTCGGGAAAAAGTGAGTCTGATAATTTTTGATGATAAACTTCTCATATATCATCCGTGGGGCAGTTGCCAATGTTCGTTTGCTTCAGTGAAACACCTCGCGCGTTCAAGTCCCAGCACAAACAGTATTTTGGAAGTGTTTTTTTGATTTCACCGCAAAAGAACACGAACACTCCGAACAGGGATAGTCCGAACACGAACTCTCCGAACAAGAATACTCCGAACACCGATTCTTTCGGACACAGAATCTTCCGCACACAGAACCTTCCGGATATAGAATACTTCGCACACCGAATACTCCGAACATTTAAATATTTTTAATTTAAGATTTCGACTGAAGGTGCTTGGTGGAATTTCAATATTAAATTTAAATCGTTCAAACTATGTACATTCTCACAGATTTTGTCACTAACAAGTTAGTGACAAATCTGTGAGAATGTACATAGTTTGAACGATTCAAATTTAAATATTTTTAATAGAAAAATCATTGTTTTATTGTAATGTGGAATGTTTCATGGCAATTATGCCAAATATTTTTCAGAATGAAAACAAGAAACGTATTTAATTTTCATGTATATAAGCAGTTTATAATTTTATTCGTATTTTGGCGTTTTGGAATGAGGATAATGTTAGCATCCGTTCGTTTTTCTGGAATATACTGTACACTTTCTTGTTGATTTTATATTTGCTGGCGTGATAATATCCTTTCCCAGTAGCTGATCGAGATCTTGAATTGTCATTACCAAGGCTTGATAAGATAAGATCATGTACTGTATGAGCTTTGTAGTGTAGGCTGACTTCATTTCATAAAGTGATATCTATAACATCATTTAACGTAACATCGTAGATTTGATTTGTTTGAATTTTGTACTTTTCCATGAGTTTTATTGCTGATCGATCTCGAATACATTCGTGCACTTGAAAAGCCTGAAGATGCCGAAAGGCGAAACCCGGGTCGTTAACGACAAAACTCATGGAAAAGTACAAAATTCAAACAATTCAAATTTGATATTGAAGTTCCACCAAGCACCTTCTGTCGAAATTCTAAATCGTTACATATTAGAGTCCCAGAGTGCACCCACGGTCGCATTAGTATAATTGATGTAGATCAGGCATGGGCAACCTTTCCTAGGTCTGGGGCCAAATTATCATTCTGCCTCCAAGTCAAGGGCCGGACTAAATTACTAAACATTAAAAAGTAATATTAAATTAAATAAAACACGTTGCTACTTCTTATATATTTTTTTATTTATATAATGAACAACATAATAATAATATTATATACTGATTACAAAAGGTTGTGTGAATATTGGCCTTGATCTTGAATTACGAGACTAGCAATATTGGCTCCCTGGGACTATTAATTTCTTTCTCTATTACTTCGCCGAGATGAATTAGGGCCGGAAAAAATGGCTCGGCGGGCCGGTGGTTGCCCATATATGATGTATATACTTGAAAAAGATTTATAATTATGAGCGCTGCTTATGATTTTCAATATCATTAATAAATGTTCAAAACTGTTTTGTATAACGATTATTAATGGAACGCACAGTTATTTTAAATTATCCTTCGTGGTACTAACAACATAAAATGCATCAAAAGAATAAACAACAGTTGGAAACTGTGTTTCTTACAAAAATCAATTAATCAATCTTCTGATTAGCTATCTCAGCGGAATCTACCTTTTGTTTTATTCGATCGAGTAATCGATCATATTGCCTAACTACTACTGTATAAATACTCACCATACACATACACAGAAACTTTGATACAATGATACTTTTTTTATGTCAACCGACTTCGCGACCGAGAGAGTGAACTCGGCCGAATAGTAAACAGTCTGAACTCGACGCACGAGTGAAACGAGCGAGTGAGTGAATAGAATCCGTCTCAATTACTTTGATAGGAAAATACTTATACCAACATTAGTAAGCCCTTACTCACGTATTCAACATGTCTTAATAACATGCGTTTGATGAATGTTGAGTGAAAAATTCACAGACAAGACTGTGACTATGCAACAAGTTTCAATTTATTTTTTATCCATACATTCTTCTTTCAGGTGTATTAAACTCACTTTGCAGTGCATCAATCATGATAAAGATACTTAGATTTATTAGTTGATTGAAAAGTTTTTTCATTTCGCGTCGTCTGTCGAAACCACTCAAAGATGAAGTAAATCTTTGAAAAAAAATATGCATTCGTATTAACACACACTTACTTACTCGTTCAATATTGTTGCTCGGTTGAATAAACGGCTGAGGACGTTGAGCTGCGTATTTTTATAAATCTTAAAGATGCATTAAGTTTATTAATTCTATACTTGTAGCAATTTGAGCACATCATAGTGTTTTTTCTTCTCACACCTAGGTCGTTTTCTTCCACGTTGGCAAATTCTTATAAATTAATTAAGTAATTCATATCAGGTAAAAAATGTGACCGTTCTTTTTCGATCTTCAATCAGCGGTGGGCTGCCTGACGGGGCTCGCTTAATCTCAAAGCAATTCTCGGTGTTCTGGGGAAGGAGTGTTTTTTTTTTAATTTTTACTCCTTTGCAATGCAATACTAAAGTAAGCAATCGATTGTTACTTAATACACTTATGATGTGTAGCAATATGTAATTTATCAATGTAAATGGCTAAAAATGTACTACTGTGTATACTGAAGCTGTCGTAGATAATATTTAAGTCAGAAATTGTAGTTATGTATTATTTTGATCTGAGAATATTGTTAACAAGGGGCTCGCGCGAGTCCCTACGAGACCACACCTATCCTCATTAACTGGGCGTAGCGAGAGTTATTATTTAACCACTAGTTCTGTCTTAACCTTATCATTCTATCCCTACTGCTTTCTTTGAAAAAGAGAGGTTGAGCGACTGTTTTTTTGAGATACCTCCATTAAGAGACCACATGCTCTACAATGAGAGTGGAAATATATAAAAAACTATATTGGTAATTCAAATTCCTTATCATGGGGAAAAAAATCATTCTAGTTAATCAAGTTTTCAATTTATTTGCTCTACCATTGCGACTTCATGAGAAAAGTGAGTCATTGTCAACAAATGGAAGTTTCCTGACTACAGACTGCCACTATAAAAGATAATATTATAAAAAAAAAAATCGTCATATTTAATTAATAAAGACTTAAGATACCGACTATTGCACAAACACATAAGACATTTTTGCATAATCAATTGGATAATATGTTAAAATAGATAAACTCGACTATTGTGGCTTTTATTGTTTAACCCTTTCCTTACTATGCAAAAAAGCACGCGCTCCTGAGCTGTGTATCCGTTACACATCAGACAAACGGGAGTGCATCATGACAATTATATAACACTACTACAATATGTCTATTATTGCATTACTCAATGCGTAAATGTATAAGGGAGGAATACCTGAATATTAGGCCGAGTATTTATTATATATACAGAGAAATGTGAATGATTAGAAGGTATGTGTACCATTTACACATCTTAGTTAAGAAAGGGTTAAATATATATTGATACATTTTTTATGAATAATGTATTGTTCATATTAAAATGCATGATAAAATAAACCATGGTCTCTTTTTTTTTATTATATTTTAATTATAAGTACCTAAATGATAATTTAGCATTAAATAAATACAAGTATAATTATATAATTTTAAAACGAAAAATATAATACGAATCATGATTAGAAATACAACTTTATAATATTATATTATTTTTAAGGTTTTCTTTTTTTGAGTATCGGGTATAAAATGGATTTATGTCAGCTAGATTTAAGACAACAACTTTTAAAAATAATAAATTACAAAAATAAAAGATTTTAGGTAATAATTTTGAATATATTGGAGTCCCCGTGAACTGGCTTCACTAGGGGGTTCTTAACTCTGTAGCGATCACGATGGTAAGAGAAACCAACTTTTTAAAACACTAGCAATGAAGGAGACTCAAATAAATTTGACGTTGACATGTCCTGGTACTTAAAGCTCCATAAATTTGATATCCAAAAAATTATATAGTTGTGAAAAGCTTTTTTGAACGGATAATACAGTATATTTTTTAACAGCACTGGCAAGAAAAAAAAACTTTTATATGTAGTTTAATTACATATCTCAATGTATCATCCGCCTATATATTTTTTAAAAAATGTGGTTGTAAGCTTAATGTTCATGGTTTTTCTGGAATCATTCTAATCAAAAATATTATTAAAAAATAATATGTTAAAAAGGGGCTCGCTTAATCTCGAAGCAATTCTCAGTGTTTTGGGTAAGGAGTGAATTTTTTTATCACTCCCATACAATTTTATGCAATACTTAAACAAACAATACACTCATAATATGTAACAATATGCAATTTACCGTAAACTTATCAATGTAAGTAGCTAAAAATGTACTATTGTGTATACTGAAGCTGTCGTAGATAATATATAAATTAGAAATTGCAGTTATATACTAATTTGATGTGAGAATATTGTTATCAAGGGGCTCGCCGGCCTAATTAAAATTCAACAAGGGGCTCGCGCGAGCCGCTGAGAGCCCCCTCCAGCCCACCCCTGCTGTAGATTATACCATTATAACATTTTTTTTATTTCGAGCTTATTAAATATTATAATATTCATTGTATTATTATAAGTTCATTGAGGCAGATAGAGTTTTATTTTCATTTTTTCCTGAATAAAATTAACCGCTAAACAAAAATGTATATTCAAACAAGTTTGACAAAATTACTCGTGTCGGGTCATTGTTGTTTTCGTTTTTTGCAGATTTAAACATTAATAATATTCTCCAAAGTTTTGATGATAATTTTAAGCATGCTTAATATTGTCCGTCTCTTAGAATGCATAATATGTTTTTTAGTTGATGAAATAAAATCATAATTTACATAAATATAAACTGTAGAAATGGTAAATAAGTCAGATGTTGATGTATTTATCGTGAAGTAGAGAATTTTTCCCGTTACTATAAAATTCGTTAAAACAAATATATGTTCGTATTTGTTTTAGCATGAGGGACATTTTATCAGCCGTTTCAGCTTTCTTGCGAACTAAGAGCTTGGTTTTACAGTAGATACTGAAATCTGAGGCCTCTGCCTTTGTGCCTCAATCTGTTGCCAGTTGAGGTACCAATAGGGCTGCTTATCTACCGGCCATTTGCTGATGCGGTTCACGAGTTCGCGATCCCCCAGAGCGTCAACCGGCAGCCTCATTGTAGTCGTAGTGATAACCTGGCCATCTTCTCCAACGCGGTTGGCAAGGCTTGGTGTGGTAGATGTAATGGAACTCTCGTCGGGCTTGAATCTATCAGCAAGTTCAGGGTAACCGATTGGGCGTGAGCCGGCATATGGAGGTCTCTGGGCTTCAGCCAATGCGACGAGCGTGAGTACACCAATTACAAAGAATCCTTTCATTGTTGTAACCTGTGGGAATAATAATTTAAAGATATACTATTAGTTTTATATAAAATACAAAAGCTTATTTGTATTTTAGTTATTATAAATCCGTTGAACGACATTGAATAGTCTAATTTCAAGATAAAACCATTGAATGAGGTGAAGATAATTATACATTGAAAATGGCCTGCTGTGGCCCAGTTGGTTAGAGCTTACTCTACCAATCACGCAGGTCTGGGTTCGATTCCCGGTAAGATCGCACTGAATTTGAGAATTATTCAATTCAAAGATGTGATCGAAGACTGGGTGTTTGTGATGTTTATTCACATTATTTTTCCTCTCCTCCCATCCTTCTGATCCTTTAATAACTGGGTGTAGCAATAGCGATTAGCCAACCACTAGTCCAGTTCTAGCCTTATCCTTCTATCCCTACTACTCACTTTGAAAAGGTGAGGTTGAGCGACTGAGTAACAAACAGTTTTCGTAGAAAAAAATCTTTTGAGATACCTCCATTAGGAGGCCATATGCTCCATAATAGGAGCGGACATGGATTAAAAAATATGAATTTATTATGAATTTAAGTTTTTATAGATTATCAATTACTAAATCTCGTTTATTTTAGCAGTGACCTAAGGACATTAAATTGCTGTGTTTTAAATAAAAACATATTATTCATTAATATTTTGACCTAAAGGTTGAAGTACGATGGCATATATATATAATATATATATATACAGTGGAACCCCGATCTACCGTTCTCGCATTGTTCGTTTTGCAAGATGGATCGTTTATTTTTAAATGTTAAATAATCCCGCATTAGTCGTTCCCCGATTTCCACGATCTATCGTCTAAATCTTATGGTCCCGTCACAAATATTATCCCGTTTGACCGTTTTTGTTGAATTTCGCTCATAAATATGTAGTCTTGCCTTGCATATCGTTTCCCGATTTTTTTCTTCTATTCACAACTAAAACTTATAAACGAAGAAAGCTAGAACTTTAGCTGAGAAACTGAAAACAGTTTAAGACATTGAGAAAAATAAATTGACTTAGCGAAGGGAGTTAACTTAAAAAAGTACACGAGTTTGAAGGCTCTCTTTTTAAATTTAAGTGCCAAACTGAAAATAACCAACTTAGTATGTATTAAGTAATTTAAATATTTATACATATTCTTTAATAAATAAGGATAAATTAATTTATAGGTTTCTTAATAAATAAAATAAGACTTCCGCAGTTTCCCGATTTTTTCATTACAACCCCTTGAAAAACGTAGAATCGGAGTTTTACTGTAATTTGTATGTGCGTTATCATAAATAACAAGATTAAAATAAACAAAACGAAGCCTAAAGGACAAAGCTTATTAACATATTACCACTGTGTTATGAGTTCGTTGACCTTACAAGTGTGAAAATGTCCGATTTTAATTCGGCCAAACTTTTTACAAGAATATACCGATAATACTGAATGAAAGAAACATTTGGAAAATATATATTTCTTTGTATGAGGCAGAGCGTTCTATAAATATTAGTTCAATGATTATATACGTATTTAGTTTAATAAAAGAAAGCTCATCTCAAAAGTTCACATTTTGTATTAACCACGCTACATAGCAAATTTTATAAAAATCATTGCAACCAAACTGAGACTGCACGTAGTGTGAACAATGACTTCAATATATCACTGCTGTAGATTTGTATTCAATATTATTTATTTCAAATTATGTCCGATCGACATGTCCACGTTAAATCTACAACAACTCTTAAAATCTTTTTTAGTTGCAGAAGATTCTAGTTATTTAAAAATGCATCTTCTTTTGTATTCCTTGATTTTTGTCACCAATGTAAATTACCGTATTGGCCTGGTTATAGAGTGACCCTGATTGTAAGGCAGCTTTTTTTTCTAATCTGTTTTTTGGATTTATGTCACCATTATAATATTATGAAAAATAAAATGGAAATTATTGAACCCTCTCATTACAATGTTGCCATTTTGCAAATCGCTTTATTTCGTTATGCATTGTATTTTTAACTCGAATAAAAGGCGACTTCACTTTTAAGGTGTTCACTGTCAATACTTGGTGGAATGGCATTATAATAAAAATAATAAAACATTTTTTTAGTACTTTTTCCACATAAAATTTATTAGATCAGGACCGGTTTCGCTCTTTCGCTTTCGTGGATTGAGCTCTACTGGTTTTTCCAAACTCAATTTTGAATCTTCATTACTGCTGATTTTGTTGCTTGTACATCATTGATTGGAAGCGGGTAAAACACCAAATCATCATTAGGATATTTACTTTGCTTAAAAATTTCCCAAATTTTAATTGTGTTCATAATTGACATCGTTTGCCACTTAGATTTATTATTCTTTGATGATGATTTTTTAATTGTTATGGGTGTTAAGCATTTTAATCTTGTGTAATTATAATGTAATTTGTTAATCCTTTAAATTGTTAATAGTTGCTTACACCTTTTATTTCAATTTAAATTTGTATAAATATCACTGTTTATGTATTTTTCTTATCAGTTGATAATGCTCGCGATGAGCGAAACCGGTCCTGATCTAATAAATTTTATGTGGAAAAAGTACTAAAAAAATGTTTTATTATTTTTATTAAAAGGCGACTTGCTATTTACGTGTTGCATTTTTAAATAAAAACCTGATGTTTTTGTCGAGGAAATACGGTTTTTATATTATTTATTTTACTAAATAAATCGTACTTCTCATTTAATATACAAGTAAGCCAATATGGATTTAATTTAAAACTTTGACTGAAGGTGCTTTATGGAACTTCAATATCGAATTTTGCCTTTCGCCATTTTCAAGTTTAAGAAGACGAAGCCCGGGTTGTTGTCGAAAAAACTTATGGAAGAGTACAGAATCAAAATAATTCAAAATTAATATGGATTTATTTGAGTCAGAATTAGTGGCGGATTTATCACTTTGGAGGCCCCAGGCGCAAAAAATTTTGGAGACCCTGCTTTTTTAATAATATAAAAGTGCTGCTAACCTCTTCGTAGAATAATAATGAACATTGAAAACGGAAATTAAAATGTGAGGTTTTATATAATATATACTATCTTCGAGGCCCCCAAGATTTGGAGGCCCCAACCGCGCGCCTCTTGCGCTTATAGGATAATCCGCCATTGATCAGAATTTATTTGTTTTCAACGTTTAAATGTAAGCGAAAATAGGCATTTTATAATGCTGACGATGAACGACACCAGTCTTGATCTTAATAAGAGTTTTTTTTATCATATTGCTTTCCCACTTAGCAAGGACAGTGAGCATAATATTATATTAAAGATGTGATAAAATTAGAGTAAAAACATTATGATAGATATCAATATTGAAAAGAAATAACGGGCAAAGTATGAGTTACTTAATAAAGAGCTGAACCAACCTTTTTATTAAAATATCCAATAAGTAGTAAATTATATCAATATAACACTGCACGTCCAAATGAATCGATTCAAAATCCTTTACTGATGATTTTTCGCGAATTATTGTGTTTATATGAGAAATTTCAAATATAAAATTTTTGCGTTGTCTGTCAAAAAGTTTCTCCACTGGTTCACCGTGCTAGCCGTGCGAACACAGGCCGCTTTAATATGTATCGTCGGAATATTCTAGCGGTCTGATTGGTTGTTTCAAAATGCGGGTGTGCAATAAAATCGTTATTCCGATTAATACAATCGGAGGTTTTCATAATACGGTAAAAATCCACCATTTTGTTTTAACCGTTCATTTTAATATTCTGTTATATTTTGTTGTTCTTTTTCAAGTTGTTTTTTCAAACGTGTTGTTGTGACGGATTTACACACATACTTTCTGTTTTATCTTATAGATTTGATATCTATGTATTAATTAGTTAATCCCGGAATTAATGTCGTTTTTTACAGTAAAACTCAAATTTGATTTTTTTAATTATTTATTATTTTTTTAAAACAAAGTAATTACCAGTGTCGTCTGCGACTCTTTGCCATCTTTTTTCAAGATCTAAAATTCCTTTCTCATAAAAAGTCTTTGGTTTAGATTCGAAAAACTTCGAGAGACCTGATTTTAGTTCTTCAATATTGTCGAATTTTTGTTCCTTAATTGCGTTTCTAAAGAACGAAACAAGTGATAGTCACTTGCTGCCAAGTCCTAAGTCGGAGAATAGGGTGGATGCAATAAAACATCGAAGCCAAGGTCCTGGGTCTTTTTTCGTGCAATGTCGGCAACATGCGGACGGGCAATGTCGTGTTGAAGAATAACATTCCTTCTATTCATAAGAGCAGGTCTAATTTTTTGTAATTTTGTATTCAACTTGTCCATCTGATCACAATAGAGAGCTGTAGTAATAGTTTGTTCTTGTTTGAACATCTCATAATAAATCACACCTTTCGAATCCCACCACACACACAATATGGCTTTCCGAGGATGTAGTCCTGGTTTTGGGGTTGAAATTGGTGTTTGACCACGATTTAACCATTGTTTTTTTTCTTTTAATATCATGATACAGCACCCATTTTTTGTCTCCGGTGATAAGGTCATAGATAAACGGGGTAGAATGTTGCTTTTCTTGTAGTATTCTGCATATGCTGAGGCGCTGCGCTTTCTTGTGATCAGTTAGCGCGTGAGGAACCCAAATGCTTTCTTTTTGAACTTTCCTCAGTTTCTCTAGATAGCGATGAGTATTCGATCGTGATGTGCCGACCTTCTTGGATAATTGATCAATGAGCATCGTCGGATCTGCTCCAATTTCCGCCTTTTGTGCTGATTCATCCACTAGACTGTGCCGTCCACTTCGAGACTCATCTTTCAAATCGAGATTGCCCTATCGAAATTTTCTGAACTATCGTTGGCACTTTCTAATGTCTAGTATATCACCGTGAATCTCACAAATGGATTCCGTTGCTTCTGCTACAGTTTTTTTTTTGAATGAAACAAAAACAGCATACAGCTTCTTATTTGTGTTTCCTAAGGACAAGGCTTTGCCATTTTTTTGTAGATGGGGTAGAATTGTTTTTTTTTGTTTAAAAGAAAGGTGAAGAATCACAAAGAAGAGAAAAATAATAACACACGTCTTTACTGGTCAACAGACCCAAACACACTGAGTCGAAGTTGCGTATTGAAAAAAACGACATTAATTCCGGGATTACCTAATATTTAGTGGTTTTGTTATTCGTACGTACCCTGATTTCTGGAAGACGGGTATACTAGTTGTGATTTGACGCTGTCACAAAAAGACTTCAAAGCTTACCAAACATGCACTTCTCTACTCACTCTAGGTGAAATAATACTAACGAGTGTGTAGCAGGCTAAAAGCGCACATGAACTGTACATTTCTGTAACTCAGAGTTATTTTAACAACCCTGTCATCGTATAGAGCAGTGCTCCGCAACCGCTGTGCCGCTACTCACTAGTGTGCTGTGGGGCGATGATAAGTGTGCCGCAGCGCAATACTTCAGTGAAGAAAAGATCAAATAATTTATTGAAACAATGATCAAATCAGAGTTGCCTAGTTGTAGTACAGAGATGAAAATACATATTACACAATCGAGAACGATGTCTAATGTTATTTCTGCATATAACCTTAGGTATATATATTTATATATATATGCTTATTTGAAGTGGGCTGCAGAAATCTGGAGAAAATGTTGGTGTGCCACGAGAGAGAAAAAGTTGCGGAGCACTGTTATAGAGTACAAGAAAAAACATCATCAGGCTCACCACTACGATGGGATGTCCCCAATAGTCTGTCTTGGTCCTGTATACTGTTTGATGACTTTCAATTGAGCTTCCGCCTGATTGCGATATTAGTACGAATGCTGATGACATTATACCGCACAATACCGAAACTCTTCTCTTGTGAAGGAGCACAAGTCTTTGATCCTTCCCTGAGCTGCCCACAATCCTCATGAATAACACTCCGTTAAACGTATCTAATAAAGTAACATATCTTAAGATTCTACTTGACAGTAAATTAAGCTTCGGCTAACAAGTGACTGCTTTGTTAAAAAAAACCGTTGTGTCGTGAGATTAGCTGGTAATGACAGCGTGAGAATATATTGAAATACTCACTTAGTTATTAACAAACATCTGGTAAAAGTATTGATTCTACAGTACTAAACTGACTTTAAATATAATATTGAAAAGCTGTAAATAGCATAAGTAGAACCTGTTATTTAATCTTGATATATAAATACAGGTGGCAGTACCTTTCCGAAACCACATATGAATGAAAATAATAACACATAAGACTATATAATTATATTCAACTTCACACAAATATGTTTTAGGTTAAAATACAATTAGTTTGCATTGCGTAGATAGTAAGTCAGCAAAAAAATAACAAATATGAGATGATATTTTTGATAGATTCGGCGGTAAGTCTGTAGAAATTCATTTTTTTCATTATACTGGTTGTCATAATGATTATGATACGTGGTTTGCCATTTTAGGAAGCATCTTCAGACTAACGCCATCTTTTATTTATTTAACTTTGTAATAAGTAACGGTATTTTTATTTTTAATAATAATATTATTTGTATATTGTCCCCTTCTTTGCTTCATGTATATAATGTTACAGAAATCACAACTTTCATTTTGTAATATATGGGTTTTTAATTTAAATCATTTTTATTGTTTGTAAACCCAGCGATAGAGTTTGTCTGAAGATGCTTATAAGAGCATCATTTTTTTCTTTTTTATGCCGTTGAATATAATATTCCGTTAAAATCGAAAACATCAATAAATTTTGTGTGTCCCAAATCGAAATAAAAATTGATATCAGATTTGCATGGAAACACTGCATAATTAAATTTAAATGTATGTGGTTGTTAATTAAATTTGAAAAAACCATTTAATATTTTATTTTTGTCACTGTTTTTTTAATTATAGAAAGTTTTTTATTATATTCATTATTTTGAATAAATTTATAACATTTTTCTTAATTAATTATCTTTTTTAAATTATAGGTAATAATTCGTTTTAAGCTTTTACCGTTTGAAAATACGAATGTTTAATCTGCAAAAAAGTGAAAAATATTTTATTATTTCTCAAAAGAAAAAAAATACAATTCAGGTATAGTAAATAATACTTATTGTCAGAAAAGGTATTAAACTAACTAAATGTATTATTTTTAATAGAAGTTTAATAAACATACTACATTTCACGTTCAATTCATTTTTAAAGAGTTTTTAAGTATTATCTAATTAAGGAATAAATGCAATATACCATATAATACAACTTATTATCCATTATATTGTCAATATATTACTAACGATATTGTTATTCTATTATGATTGGGTCCATAAGGAGTGACGTGAGCCAAGAGGTTTTTTTTAAAAGTTAGATGTGTTGTAATATTCTACACGTCTTAAAGTATCAAAGTATAAAACGTGAAGTAACATCAGATAATACATATTGAAGTAGTATTATTTTCGTAAAATAAAAATATGCAATCCACCAAAACGTCAAGTCAAGACGTGCTTGTAAAGTCAAAGAAAAAAGTTTTACCATTTTACTAGTTGACCCACTTCACCTCTCGAGGGCTCATGTTAAAGTAATACAATAATATCATGTCATTCCTATAATAGTTAATAATAAATAGATTGGCAAAGTTCGTTTTATTGCATTCTTATTTTTTATTTACATGCAAGAATCGAAACTGTGGGAGGCTGGCGTGACTCGAAGCTTTTAATTTTATTATTGAACTCAATGATGGTTAATTAAGCTAAATAATAAATTTATTGTTTGTTTTTTTCCCTCATGGAGTTTGGCAGATGTCGTAAAACTAAATGTTTTACAGTTCATAGGGGTTGATTTAGTTGTGAGATCTAAACATTGTAAACATGTTAATGAGTATTTAAAAAAATCAATTATAATTTAAGTCCCTGTAATTGAATATGATTTTTGTTACTTTTTCAATTTTCCCAATTGAAAAATATATGCACAAATACATTTTTAGCCCTCCAGAGACGAGAGCTTTTTTCGATATTTTTTTAAGCCCATATTGAAGTCACGGATAACTTTTATTCCTAACGATCATTAATATCATTTTCTTATATCCAAGCCAAGTAGTGAAATTGTGACACCTTTCTATTGGACTTTTAAGTGCAATCACTATTTTACAATCTTCTTGTTTTGGTAGATTGCATTTTTTTTATTTTAGGCAGATTACATTACTGCAGTGTTTATTTACTTATCTCACTTCACTATTATGATACTTTAAGATGTGTAGAATATTATAACGCGTCCAATTCATTTTTTATTAAAATACCACTTGACTTACTTCTCCTCTCAGGGACTCATTTGTATTTTTATATAAGTTATCGAATAGCAATGACTGCAGCACAATATGGTTCGTAGTCACCAATAGTTGGGTGATTGCTCTTGATTTACTCCAGGTAATCAGTTAATCGCAGCATATGATGAAAAGTGGAATACTGAGTTATATTAGTTGTCTGCTGAATTGAATACTTATTATATGTATGCAGTGGCGGTTCTAGGTACTGGGCTAGGTGGGCTAAGCCCGACCTGCATTTTTCACCCAAAACTTTAGATGGCTGAATAAAAATGAACAGCAATTCGGCCGCTGAACAAAATAAATACATTTATAAGCGTAACTAACCTTCCCCAAATGAATATAATATCTTTGTTTAAATTTTCCTCTGTCAATATAAGACAATGCCATGTCTACCTACAATAATATTCTCGATTGTTTTGTATTACAATTTTAAGCTGAGCCGGCATAAAAAAAACAATAACCCTATAAATAATTCATAGAGAACATTCAACGTGACGTCAGTCTGGCAACACCTATGTACATGTTATTGGTCAGGGGGCTAACGCTGTCCAGCCGCAACCATAGATAATATTTCTTTACACTGGAACGCAATCTAGCACGATTCGACGTATTTGTATGTACGGAAAAACATCAAACACACAGGACTGTATTTCAAATTTACTGGCTTCTCTCATTCATTGGGGGCTAAAAACGATTGAGACCATGGCCCATACAAAATATCAATATCTTTGTATTTTATGAAAGTGACAGGTATCGAATCTCAGTGACAGTTCTGTATTGCTTTTTTTACTTGTTATTTCACTTTGAAAGAGACAAATTTAAGGTCACGTATTATTATTTCTTTGCAGTAGTGTCGTAGCATTTGTTAATTTGCTTGTAGATTAATGTATAAGATGAAGCGGAAGCATGCAAAATTTCGTAAATAGTATACAATGCTATGCTTTTCTCTAGCCCACCCAAGATTTCAGGTCAGGAACCGCCACTGTATGTATGTTTTTTTTCATAAACCACTGAAGTATGTCAGAAAAATACGATAAAACTACCTCAAATCCTTCAAATCTCAACTGTATCATTAAGTATGTAACATCATCGTTGTGCTTATGTCTGCACTAGGGCTTATAAAAAAAACCGGTTTTTGAATTACAATATTGCCTAAAACTCGTTTCTAAAACAGTTTTCAAATTTGAACAAAAAAAGGACCAATCCGTTTTTTGACATACCTTATTATTCATTACTTATACATAAATACTAATCAAAAAAATGCATCAATTTAATTCATTTTTCCTCGTCAGGAAATGTTTTTAGAAAACACAAAACGCCCGAGTCAAAATAACAGGAAAAATATTTTTTAATAAATCTAAATTAAATTTTTGCAACGCATTAATTGATTTTGTATACTCATAGCAGTTTCATATTAAAATATATATTATTTAAATTGAATAATACAAGATATTGTTAATTCATTCTTATATTTAAAACCGGGCTACAAAATTTAAAAACAGGCTTTCCAAACCTGTTTTTGAAAACCGACAAGCCCCAGTCTGGACTATTTACAACAGAAGTGGATTTTTTTCAAATATGTACAGTATGGTATACAGAAGTACATACCATAACTACGTAGATACTGTAGATGAGTTCCACTATTGATGTTTTTATTGTTTTTACATAATAATTAGCTATTTATGTATTTAATATGTTCATACTAATAGTTGTGTACAATAATAAAACAATGTTTTTTTTCCCTTTTTATTGTACCGGTTATTCGGTGTTAAATAAATACAAGTATCGGACATATAAATTTAAAACAATTCACAATACGAATCAAGTTTTAATATCACATTTATTTGTATGTAAAGATTTTTTAAATTTTATTAGATAGATTTAAAATAAAAGCTTTTGAATACAAATGATCAATAAAAAATATTTTTTTGAACATATATCATCGTTAGTAACATTTTTTAAACATACATCAATTTTTTAATGTTTCTTAAATTAAATGTTTATTAACCAAAACTATTCAACTGGCAAGAAGTAATGTATAATATTTTAAAAAAAGTGGCTCTGTAAGGATTTTTATGAATACATCCAAAACTAAAATATTACTTAAAATTCGGACAAACTGGTCATAATAACTTTTTTTTCTTATTTAAATTTATGTTTATATAGTTATCACTCTATAAATTTACTGATACAGCGAGAATTCTAATTACATTTTATCCAACCGCTTTTTAGAAGATGGCTTATTTTTACAACAAAAATAATGTTAAACAGGTTTGTCAATATCACGTATGTCTGGCCATAGTTGTCTTCGTTTTTCAAATTAAAAAACTATTTATAATCTCAATTTTTTCATGATAATTGCTCAATAGTGTCTGACTATAAAAACATACATGTAAAAAATTGACGATGTAAAACAATCATTTATAAATTAACATAAATAATAATAAAGGTAGACCACTCAGATGTTTATATTTTTATCGTATAGGAGATAATTATTCCCGTAAAATTTTGTCAATTACAAATTAATACGAGAATATATTTTCGAGCTTGCATCTGACATGAAGATTATTTTACCATCTGTTATTTATCTTACTTGCGAATGAAGATCTTGATTCTAAATTATCTTGAGGAATCTGAGGTCTCTGTCGCTGTGCTTCAATGTGTTGCCTGTTGAGGTACCAATAGGGTTGCTTATCGACCGGCCATTTGCTGATGCGATCCACGAGTTCGCGATCTCCCAAAGCGTCAACCGGCAGCCTCATTGTAGTCGTCGTGATGACTTGGCCATCTTCTCCAACGCGGTTTACGAGGCTTTCTGTTGTGGAAGTAACGGAATTTGCTTCATTTAAGAATCTGTCGGCGAGCTGCGGGGAACCGATTGGTCGCCTTCCGGCGTACGGGGATCGCTGGGCTTCAGCCAATGCAGCGAACGTGAGTACAGCAATTACAAAGAATCCCTTCATTGTTGTAACTTGAGGAAATAATAAAACAAACAATTAATTAATATGAAGCCTGGGTTACATAGCTCACGGATCCGAGTCTTAGTAAGAGCAGTATCGTAAATTAATTTTGCAATCGTTTCACGGAATTTTGTTCGAAGACATTGATGTATTCGGTATCTAAAAATCCCTTCCAACCATTCTACCCTAAACAACGTCAACATTTTTTTACAGTAAATCAAATTATTTTTGAGTCTGGTGAATGGAATAACTTACGGTATAAATAATTATACAGGAAATGCTTATTATGAACAAAATAAGACATTATAATCAAACCATCAAATACAGTAGTAATATGTACAGTGTAAGAATAATGGTCAACTAAAAGAACTAGCCAACTCATTTTTATCAGAGCTTTTAATTTCTGTTTCTGAAATAAATAGTTTATTTCGGCGCAATGACAATAAACATAATATTATAATGAACGTAACGTAATAATCTTTATTTTTTTTTTTAATTTAAAAGAAAACCTATAAGTGTATTTTGCGTATAAAAAATGTTTTTTTTATTCGCCGTTTATATTACTACTTTACAAACTAATGACACGAAAACTTGACGATGTTTGCTAAGTATTAAATTTGTACAACTTACAAAGGTGTGAACATATTTGATTTCAGATAGACCGAACATTTCTTACAATTTTATAGGGAAATAACAATCGTTTTTACTGTCGATTATTGACTCTTAAGAATAATCTTACTGCAAAATCGTTCTATAAATATTTATTCCACTATGCAATACCCATCTTGTGTTATAAAATCATATTTATTTTTTAAAGTCAGATTCTCCAAGTAACAACGCAAATTTTGTAAAATTGATGACAACCAAATTAAAAATAAATATCCTTATTTATCAATGCTGTTTGATTTGTATTAAATTACATTTCTAGCGTGAGTGTAATAAAAATATATACCGGCTTAATTTCTACCCACTCAAAATAGTTAGATAAAGTTTTGTCGAGTTACAGACAAACGTATTTTTTAAAATATTATATTATTTCCTTATCGCATAGATTTGTGTCTTTAAATTTTTATCACTTATTTATTGTTTCTGACCACAACGTCCTGTGGCCTTTTTTAATAGTTTTTGTCACACAATAAGTTATCAAATAAAACTTTATCATAATTTTGAGGTCACTAAATAAATTGTATTACTCATATAATACACAAATAAACCATATGCATTAACTTGAGCAGGTATATTTTTTCAATGTTTAAATATCGGCATAATTTGAAAATGAAATATGCAATTTGTTTAGTATCAACTAAATACAACTAAACGTTTATTTTATTTTAAGTGTGAAGATATAGATTTACTTTGTTTTTTTAGTTCTTATTCCTGCACCAAAAATCTACGTTCTACAACAATGAAAAAGCCGACCTACATTTTTTTTAAATGCTTAAAAAATATTGTGTGATATGCTGAATATCTTTTTTAATATTCAAAGCATAAGTGCATGATATATTTGTAAGTACGATAAGAAAACTGTTTTATTTCATATTTCACTTGAAAGAAAATGACTATAGAATCGACTGAAGTTTTTTTCTTACATTCATTTGTATATCCTATATAAAGCATATAAAAAAGAGACTTGTAAAAAACCTAACTTGTACATTTCTTAATTGTATGCAGACTCGATTAAACAAACAATAAAATTAATAAAAACCCCTTATGAATACCGATAGTGAATGTAAATTTCTGCTCAGGAATTATTTTTACGGTAATATAAAAGATATGTATTTCAATAAAAGCGAAGTAATCGATACCTTTGTTTGTTGTATTTTATTTACACATTATCTTGATCTTTTTTTATAATTGATAATAATAAAAACCGTAAACAATAGCATAATCACGTGCTCGAACTTCTGTGCATTTTTAGTGTCATGTCAAATTATATAATTTAAACCACCAATAGCCATAGGAAATCTGACATCAATTCATATATGTTTTGTACACGGGTCGAACAAAAACAATGATTTAATTAAATATTCTTGGAAACAGAACTTTAAATTAAAAACATTTATTGTTTTTAATTTACAGTATTATCAAATTTTAATGATTCTCATAATTAAGATAGCTCTAAAATGAATATCATTTGCTGGCACGACTTAATTAATATTGAAACTAATATAATCACTAATTATTAATAATCTTCTTTATATATAAAAACAAATGATAATACTTCATTATCTTAAGCAAAACATTTATTACTAAAAGAAACATATTTACATATACATTGTACAGTTTTTATTTATTTACTAAATAACTCTTATGTTAGTAAGTGAATAAAAAGCAACACCAACCTGTTAATTGAAATATCCAAACGAGTAGATAATTGTTACAATATTGCGCAAACAGCACGTCTAAAAGGATCGATTAAAAATCTTTAATTAACGCTTCTCCACGAAACATTGTGTTTATATGAGAAAGTGCAAATATTAAATTCGTAGCGTGTTCTGTCAACAAGTTTCTCCGATGGGTCACCGTGTTAGCCGTGGGATTACAATATAAAATTTATATTTATCGTTGGAATATCCTAGGTTCTGATTGGTTGTTTCGAAATGCGCGTGCGCAATATAATCGAATATTGCTATTAATGCGGAAAAAGATTTTCATTGAGCGGGAAAACCCGCCTATTTTTTTGAATTTAGTTTTATCGTTTTGCTCTTTTCACGTCTTTATATAGATTTAAATTTGAATCGTTCAAACTATGTACATTCTCACAATTTTTTGTCATTAACGACCCGGGTTTCGCCTTTCGGCATCTTCAGGCATTCAAGTGCACGGATGAACTTGAACTGACGCTTAGCAAATGAAAGTTTCGTGTTATATATAAGATATAAATGCATCACTGAGTCCAAAGCCACTGCTGGCGAAAAGAATGAGCCCAAAATTGTGAGAATGTACATAGTTTGAACGATTCAAATTTAATATTGAAATTCCACCAAGCACCTTCAGTCGAAATCTTAAATTTATATAGATTGTTTGTTTATAGAGTGTATTTTTGTATCACATATGACGATGCATTTTAACAAATAGTAAATTTGCAGGAATGGTCTAATTTAAAGAAAATAAAATAATCAAGAGACTGGACTTAGTTAGTAATTGATACTAGTGACATGTGTAAATCAACCGATAAATCTTTTGTATAAACAAATTTAATTTCTTTGTTTACGACAAATTAGAAAGCAGATTTTATGAATGAATTAATGAATGTGTAGCTATATCTGATGTATATATTTTATAAGCCAATTGGGGTGGAGTGAGCACGGTGGTATTTTATAAAAAAATAAGCTAGATTTTTGTAATATTCTACACGTCTTAAAGTTTCGTAAAAGTGATGTTACCTCAATAAATACACATTGCAATACTGTTATTTTCGTAAAAAAAATATATAAAATCCACTTTGGTAAATCACCAAGTAAAGACGTGATAGTACTGAAGAGTTCAAGAAGAAAGTTTTACCATTTTAGTGGTTGGCTAACTTCACCTCTAATGGGACCATATGATGAATATATAAATTTTTGCAAATTTATAAAACTTTTAAGCTGTAGGAAATCCATATTTTTTTATTATCGCTTATAAATCATTTAAATAATATGATTGTAATGCACGTGATGAGTGAAACCGGTTTTGAACTTTATTAAAAAATGTGGAAACGTTCCATTCGTGCATCTTACGTGCAGTACGGAAAATTTTATAAATTGAATTTTTAATCGAATTTTTGTTCGAAGGCCCATAACTTGTTTGTAATTTTTGAATTCCCCTCTCCCACCCACTCTATTTTTAAAACGGGGTATAGCGAGAGCGATATACTAAACACTTGTCCTGTCTTAGCCCCTATCCTTCTACTACTAAAAAAAGAGAGGTGAAGGAACTGAGTAACAAGCAGGTCTTGTAAAAACACTTCTTTTAAAATAAACTACATCAAAAGTACATATGCTTTACATTAGGAGCGGAAATAGTAAAAAAAGGCGGATAGTCCGTAGTGCAGTAATCAATGTCGTTGACTTCCGAGACGGATCTCACACGTTCGAATCTTGTTACGAACCACATTTTTTCAATAAAAAAATCGATGTTTGTACAAAAGCATGATTGTTTGTGATGTTCTTAAAATTCCTTCCCATCTTCAGATTTTAAATTAAAAGGTAGTAGGCTGAGCGACTAGCTTACCACTAGTCATGTTTTTTAGTCACTAGCCTATTTTTTTTATATCTCTACTCTATTCGAAAAAAAAGAAAGATGAGTAGCTAAGTAACAAACAGTTCTCATAGAAAATTTTATGCTGATATACCTTTAAAAGTAACTCATATGCTCCATATTGGAAGCAAAAATGTATTAAAACAGAGCTGTTAAAAAAATGACTCCGACTCCGAGGAAATTTTTCAACAATTTCATTTTAACTTATATATATGTACATATGTCACCATCAGATCATCTTTAGTCAGCCAAGCACGAAATGTCAACACTTTGGACTATTTTGTTTGAATACACATCATTAAATATATTTTTCAAAAAAAAACGAGTCGCTTATTTTTCACGACTCCGACTCCGGCCAAAATATCGCGACTCCGACTCCACAGCCCTGTATTAAAGCGGTCCATTTTACTTGAGGGAATTACTTGCAAGCAGAGCTTATTTCAAAATGGTTAAAAAATGAATTTCATTATTTTTAGTCTTACATTACTTTGGAATGATATTTTGGATGTTGTGAAGCCATGTTTGTGACTGATTTCTAAAAATACTTTCAAAATTTATTTGTATCTACTAAATTACATTCATGGGTCATGTTTCAACAACTTTGGAAAGAACCGGGTTTGCAAGTAACACCCTAACTTGTCTATACAAAAAATTAATACTCGATCATTACAACTTTATTTTATTAAGTCATAGTTTTTATTTGAGACATTCTCACAACTATACAAAATGTTGTCACACGTTTTTGATAAGGCGCATATGTATTTTTTTTATTATTGTAATCGTCCTTCTTTTGTTAAAAGTGATTGTGAAATAACTTGTTCAATTAAAAAAACGGACAGGTTATGGAGATGATCTGACCACTTATTAATTCATTAATTTCTTCTCTTAAACATTGAAGAGTATAAACAGGAAATTTATATAGGTATTATACTTGAGGGTTTTACCGCAAGTATAATTTGGTAAACGTTCGATTCGAATATTTGCCGGACGACACAGGCTTGTTCTACATTTACGATACTGGGGAACCATTTTTTCCCTGCCAAATCCGGTTTTAATTTGATAATAAAGTACATACTATAACATCTTTTCAATAAAAATACTCGATCTTTATTCAGAGCACCCAGTACATCTTTATTTCCTCAAGTAGTCATCAATCTTATTTCGTGTTGGTTGTTAGTCTGGCATTAAACATTATTCAAAATAAAAGATTTTTAGTGTTAACACTTTCTTTACGGTGCTAAAAAATACTTCCGATATGATGCTGGCCCTTTATGAAACAAGTGAAAAACATGTTTTTTTAAAAAATATACGTCTTAGGTTTTGACCGTCCATCATAAGTCGGAAGTATGTTTTAGCAACGTAGAGAAATTGTTAAATTAAAATATGCAACCCTATGGATTCTAGAATATCTATTACAATAAAATCTTTGGTCCGGGAACTTTACATGTATTTTGTTTTTAACCTTTTTATTAAAAAGTAACTTTGTGTAAAAAGGTTTTGAATCATTCTTAAATAATTTATTTAACAACAATGAAGATAAATAATAGCTTTGAAGTTTGTTCTTAAAATTGTTCTAAAATTTATTTTTTCTTAATTTGTCTGTCTATCCAACTGTACTAATTCATCACTTTTAAGGTGTTCACTGTCAATACTTGGTGGAATGGCATTATAATAAAAATAATACAACATTTTTAGTACTTTTTCCACATAAAATTTATTAGATCAGGACCGGTTTCGCTCATCGCGAGCATTATCAACTGATAAGAAAAATACAAAAACAGTGATATTTATACAAATTTAAATTGAAATAAAAAGGTGTAAGCAACTATTAACAATTTAAAGGATTAGCAAATTACATTATAATTACACAAAATTAAAATGCTTAACACCCATAACAATTAAAAACTCATCATCAAAGAATAATAAATCTAAGTGGCAAACGATATCAATTATAAACACAATTAAAATTTGGGAAATTTTTACACAAAGTGAAACACTACATTACTAAAGTAAATATCCTAATGATGATTTGGTGTTTTTCCCGTTTCCAAGCAATGATGTACTTCAACAAAATCGGCAGTAATGAAGATTCTGAAAAAGACATTTTTAAAAACCATATCAATTCTTACAAAAGGAATAAATTTTGAAAAACATATAAATAATATAGAAGAGCAGTTAACATAGGTTAGAATTAGATTAATGAAACGGATATAATAAAGGTGATGATGCAAATACAACCTGTTCGTTTAATAAATTAGAGTTAGGTAAAAATTTTTGTCTATTTATTTCTAAGATCTCTTGTTTATCAAGTTTTAACGATTTATTGTTGACATGCAGGATTCTAAAGTTTTTAGAGATATCAAATGTATGATTATTTAGGAACAAATGGTTCCCAAATGAAGATAATTCATTCCCTTTACGGGAGCAGGCTAGATGTTCTTTAAATCTGATATTAAAAGCTCTTCCCGTTTGACCAATATACCTGGCTCCACAAGAGTCGCAATCAATTAAATAAATGCCACTTTGGTTAAGAATATTAAGTTTATCTTTAGAATTTACTAAAATGCGTTGCAAGTTAAAAGAATTATAAAAATTACATTAAAAAGGTTTTTGTTGAATTTTCTTGAAATCTTTTCTGAAACTCTACCCAGGTAGCTCAATTTCACCCACTGTTTCTCAACGGCAGGCTCCTTAATCACCAAACTAGAGCTTACATTTAGCAAAGCTAGTTTTTTGTGTTTTTTTAATAAAAGACGATCTATTAAATCCGAATCATAACCATTATTCATCGCAATTTGTTTTATCGTATTTAACTCAAGCTCGTAACTTGCTTTAGTCATCGGAATCAACAAAAGACGATGAATAAAGCAATGAAAGGTTGCTAATTTATGAGAGATATGATGTCTGGAAGAATTGTTAATGATGTTATCGCTGTATGAATCTTTTCTAAAAATACTGAAACAATGCCGATTATTAATAATCTCGATCGTTAAATCCAAAAAGTTTATTTTATTCAACCCCAACTCCATTGTAAATTGAATATGCGGGTTAACGTTATTTATAAGTTTTAAGAATTGATTAAGTTGTCTCTCTGTACCTCCCCAAAGTACTAAGAATCTAAAATCAGTAATTTTGATCTCTTTAGAAATGTCATTTACTGGTATAGATACGTAGATGACATCTTAGTACTTTGGGGAGGTACAGAGAGACAACTTAATCAATTCTTTAAACTTATAAATAACGTTAACCCGCATATTCAATTTACAATGGAGTTGGGGTTGAATAAAATAAACTTTTTGGATTTAACGATCGAGATTATTAATAATCGGCATTGTTTCAGTATTTTTAGAAAAGATTCATACAGCGATAACATCATTAACAATTCTTCCAGACATCATATCTCTCATAAATTAGCAACCTTTCATTGCTTTATTCATCGTCTTTTGTTGATTCCGATGACTAAAGCAAGTTACGAGCTTGAGTTAAATACGATAAAACAAATTGCGATGAATAATGGTTATGATTCGGATTTAATAGATCGTCTTTTATTAAAAAAACACAAAAAACTAGCTTTGCTAAATGTAAGCTCTAGTTTGGTGATTAAGGAGCCTGCCGTTGAGAAACAGTGGGTGAAATTGAGCTACCTGGGTAGAGTTTCAGAAAAGATTTCAAGAAAATTCAACAAAAACCTTTTTAATGTAATTTTTATAATTCTTTTAACTTGCAACGCATTTTAGTAAATTCTAAAGATAAACTTAATATTCTTAACCAAAGTGGCATTTATTTAATTGATTGCGACTCTTGTGGAGCCAGGTATATTGGTCAAACGGGAAGAGCTTTTAATATCAGATTTAAAGAACATCTAGCCTGCTCCCGTAAAGGGAATGAATTATCTTCATTTGGGAACCATTTGTTCCTAAATAATCATACATTTGATATCTCTAAAAACTTTAGAATCCTGCATGTCAACAATAAATCGTTAAAACTTGATAAACAAGAGATCTTAGAAATAAATAGACAAAATTTTTTACCTAACTCTAATTTATTAAACGAACAGGTTGTATTTGCATCATCATCTTTATTATATCCGTTTCATTAATCTAATTCTAACCTATGTTAACTGCTCTTCTATATTATTTATATGTTTTTCAAAATTTATTCCTTTTGTAAGAATTGATATGGTTTTTAAAAATGTCTTTTTCAGAATCTTCATTACTGCCGATTTTGTTGAAGTACATCATTGCTTGGAAACGGGAAAAACACCAAATCATCATTAGGATATTTACTTTAGTAATGTAGTGTTTCACTTTGTGTAAAAATTTCCCAAATTTTAATTGTGTTTATAATTGATATCGTTTGCCACTTAGATTTATTATTCTTTGATGATGAGTTTTTAATTGTTATGTGTGTTAAGCATTTTAATTTTGTGTAATTATAATGTAATTTGCTAATCCTTTAAATTGTTAATAGTTGCTTACACCTTTTTATTTCAATTTAAATTTGTATAAATATCACTGTTTTTGTATTTTTCTTATCAGTTGATAATGCTCGCGATGAGCGAAACCGGTCCTGATCTAATAAATTTTATGTGGAAAAAGTACTAAAAATGTTTTATTATTTTTATTGTACTAATTCACTTACGCATTTTCCATACAATGTAATTGTTAATGTTAACAGGTGGCAAAACATATTAATACTACGCAAGGCCATCAGTTCAAGAAAAGATGTTTTCTACGAAATTATATGTGATAAAAACTTATAGGCCAAATATCTGTCATAATTTAATGTAAATAATAGGTACAGTGAAATCAACATTTACTGTTTTCAAAGAGACCGACGAAAAACATGCAAATATAGGAAAAAATTAGCTTGTTTACTAAGTTTTTTTTGTTTTGTTAAATAGCTGTCTTTTTATATGTAACTTATTCGATTCAATACAATTAAAATGAAGGTTCGGTCGTTTACTCAATAAAAGTTACTTAAAAAACATTACATGCCTTCAATTTTGCTTGAAATGTGCGTGGTTAAGTTTTGTATATTTCAATCGCAAAATATTGAAAATAATAACGTAAACGCGGGGTCACTTAAATGAAACAAAATTGAAAATGCTGCACTCAAATGGTGATAAAACGTTGATTTTGGAAACTTTTGATTGAGATTTCACTATAGTTTAATGATTACCAAAAAATAAACATATACTATTTCATAATGAATAATAATTTTTCATTTATTGTATTTAACTATTTTTTTTGGTTGCCTTATTAGATATATTTTTAATATATCTAATGTGACATAAATTACGTTATAATTAATTGTTATGGAAATTGCTTACCCACATTGACAAGGAAAACCGCAGATAAAAAATATTGTATTTCTACTTTTGCCTTTTAGCGATGCAACACTCCTACCTGATTCATTTAGTGATTCACTTTCTGGTGAACTGAAAAAACGTACCACTTCCATATTTTTTAATACAATATAAACAATACATATCACAAAAAGAAAATCATAACAAAGAAGCTAGTGAGGAAGATTTGAAAAATAATTATATATTATTTTATTATGTGCATCTATTTACTGTGACATTGAAAAGGACTCCTTAGACTATTTATATTGTTTTTAATATGTTTGACAGTCATAACATGTATGGAAAGGCAGTGTGAGAATATTTTCATCGGTATACTACAAAAGGCAGAAGTCAAAAAACCTTGCTTCGAAAATATAATCATAATTTGAAATAATTATAACATTTTAATATCTTTATTAAATATATGCACTACATTCATCTATTACTTATCGTTCCAACCTGTGGAGTAGTGTAAAAAAAGACAACTCCGACTCCAGCTTAGAAGATTTTTCAATAACATTTCGGTTCATAAAAACAGTTCAATGTCAAATTAAAAAAAAATATTTAAAAAATAACAAAGACCAAGAATTCATTAATTTATGAATTCCATATAAATGAAACATAAAAATTTGACATTGAAACGATTTTTAATACTCATAATCCTTTTTTGCATGGCTTATTTATGTTCACGTTTTCAAAATAACACGGTCAAAATAATATAATGGAACCTATTACTCATTTATCTAAATTCACAATCATTTTTACACAATTTTAAGGTTGTTTTACATGGAACGTACATATGTTCTGTATAAAAAAGGATTAAGCGTACTTTTTTTTTTCTTTGCGGTCCGAACCCACGATACTTTGCTTTATGCGGCCTGCAAGAAGATAAAGGTTGTGCATCACTGCATTATATCATCTTTAGTCAGTAAAAGCATGCAATTTCAACAATATGAACCATTGTCATTGAATATATATTTTTTAAATGTTTTAAGCTGCTCATTTTTCTTGACTCCGACTCCACATCCCTGGACTTCCAACACATCATAAAATTTGATTCACATATTCAAAAGTGCCATCTGATTAAAAATGTTCTCATATATTTATTTCTGATACGTATCTAGATAAAATATATTTATTCATTTATTATAATGAATTCAAAACAACGGTACAATATTTATAATAATTATGTAATGTGTATAAATAAAATGAAATAATAAAAATATTTTTTTTTTAATAATAAAAATAACATAAATAAGTATTTTGTTAGCAGCGGATATTTTAACAATTGTGAGATTTTGAAAAACTTTTTGATTTAGTGCATAATTGGGAATGGGGTGGAGTGTAATTTGAAATAATAATTGAAAAACCGATATACGAATTTATAGAAATTGTATAATAATCTAATACAGTGAATCAACATAAATATAATATAATTTAAATATTTAATTAATAAGACACGATAAAAATGATACTTTTAACTAGTTCTATTTTAACATATCGACTGTGGAAAGGCAAAAAGATGTAACCCACAGTTTATTCAATACAACTTGATACACGTTCTATCAAAAGGATGTAACATGAATATGCCGAATCAGTATCAAAATTTAGCTTTAAATTGTGAAAAAACGTAAGGCCTGAGAAAATTGCTACCAGGAAAAGATACTTGATATTTAGAATTTATATCAGATTTAATTGATTCAAAATCATTTTATTAGCATTCGTGCACTTCAAGGTTGTGAATATGTCATAATTTGGCTTTGGCCCAAAATCATAAAAAAAAAAAATTCTCCGGTAAAATTTGTTATTGGTGGATTTGTATTTTTTTACTTTCCATTGTCAAATTATTCTATTAAATCATGTTTTGTTTAGACAGACGTATATAATATGTAAAGAAATAGTGTTTAGCCCGCGTTGTATTGTGTGATACACAAAAATCAAAACAAATTTTAATTTTGATATTTATGGCGCCCAATTACAGCACTGTTAAATGGGACACGACAGGGTTGAAAAATCACTACCCCCATTATTTCTTTAATTTGAAAAATACCGAAAATCGTCGTTTGAAATGAATTCATCATGGATTACTCACTATAATAGCAAACACATTTTTTTACTTACAATAAATAATACAAAGGCAATTAACAGGTGTACGGCACTATGACAAATAACTATAAAAACCGTTCTTGTTATTTATTCTAACAGCCACTGGCCGGATACGCAATCTAAATATTAATGATAAATTAATATGCGTTAAATAACCAATAATGATATTTTCCTGGTACGAGCAAATGAAGTCATGGTTTACAGTGTTTACACAATATACTTTAATGTTTGTAACCATCATTTTACACTAAATTCATGATGTATATAACTGAAAAGTCGTTAGATTGCTGCCAATCAATCACTTATGTGTACTTTTAATTTATTCCACCTTTTAAATGACAGCAAGGTATGTGTTTTAACATATCCGCTCCCAATGTAGCGCTTATGGACTCCTAATGAAGCTTATCTCAACAGAAGTGTTTCTACGAGAAATGCTTGTTACTTAGTTCCTCAAGGTTTCTTTTTTACAAAGAGAGTAGGAATAAAAGGATATGATAATAGAATGGGTGGTAAGTGGAATTCAGGACATCACAAACATAAATTCACAAATCGATTGAAAATTCTATTTACAGAACTGTCCTTACTGAAATTCGAGCCCGTGACCTCTGTGTAACTGAAGTCAACGTCGTTGAACACGCAGGCGGGCAAGAATATAATTAATAAGATGTAAATATTATCTATTGAACTTAAAGTAAAACTATACTTTCAATTGGATCCATGCATTTAATATTTTGTCCAAAATACTATAATATAACATAGAAGAAGCATTTCTGTATTTTCATGTAGAAATTGTTCGGCCGTATATATATATACCAAACTGCATAAAAAAATAATCTTAGATGAGTTTGTTTCATATAAAATAGTGTGTAGATATACTAAAATAAATTTTCAACATCATATGAGAAACGGAATATTCTTAATTCATCTTTAAACTCTACCGCCAGTAATCTCAGTATAAGGATACACAGGTGACAGAATATCACTTAAACTTAATGGGTGAACAAGTCATATATTCATTTTTTTGCACATTAGTGCATGAATGAAAGACATGACCCATGGATCTTTGTATTTGGGCCAAAAATATGAAGAGAAAATTCGTTTTTTTTCTTGATCGTTTTTTCCGTTATGGTAGGCGGCTTTGAAACTACGGTTGTATATACCTAACGGCTGGTGGTGTGACAATCTACAACTGTATCGCCTTAATCATAATGTAAATGAAAGCATGTAAATTCAAACAGTTGAGACCAGACAACGGTTCATTACAACTCTAAATGATAAATTAAAAGCCACGTACATATTATTTTTTTGATAGAATTAAGACCTTTATGAAATAAAACGAGCATTATATTTTTTAATGATTTATTTATTAAAAACATACTTTAAAACTTTCTCATGTACATGAATAAATTACGTAGACATATTTAAACATTTAAATTGTAAACGAATTTGTCATTTACAATAATTCGTGCATACATTTTTTTCTCTACGGATTTTTAAAAGGAAATGTTATCGTTCTGTTTGCATGTCATGTTATAAGTTATATTCACAGCATGCATCTCAAAAAGCATGAAATATAGCATTTAAGAATACTGTATTCATTTTATAAATACATTAAGAAGCGAGGCAAAAGTTGTAGTTACTTTCTTTGGAACACATACTATTTTTTATGTAATTAATTATGTACAAAACTTATTGATAAATAAACGATTATTTGAAAAAAATCAATTTAAGATATGTTTAAATAAAAAAATACCTTACCACAATCACAGTTACTGATAATTATTTATAGTCATTTTGACTCGTTCTTAACATTTATTAAATTATTTTATTCAATAATAATTCTTGTGTTAGACACTTATTTTATTTACATATGAAAATATTTATTTTTAATATTTTGGAGATCTTACACCGAAGTATATAACATAATTACGTTTATTTTTAAATATGTTTAAGTCTAATATTTTAAAGTATCCTAATAACATTGAATATCGATACCTTTTCGTTGACACAAGCCCATAATGTGAAGCCAATAGTAAATATTTAAGGAACAAATATATTCTACAGACACCTACAATGTTAATTTGATAATAACAGCGTTATAAATGTCACAAAAATAATTAAATATGTTTAAAATTAAACAGGAGCAATAAATTACTATGTTGAAAAAAAAAATATATTTTTTCAATACTGTTGTATAAAATAAAATATTTCAATTTTGTTGGTCCCAATTAAAATATAAAAGTTACCAATTCATTATTTATGGAATTATTTAAAATAAAGTGTAAACTATTTTAAATTTAAATAAAATATAATCAAACATTTCTTTTTGTTTTTATTTCATTATGTAATATATTATATAAACGTTGATCCTTTCAAATAAACATAATCAACCCATACTTATAACTATTTTTTTAAAATTATGCATATTAGTTTTAGTCTTGTGTAAATGCATATTTTTACTCTACACCTATACTATAGTGAAAAGCATTTTATTTTCCCCTTGAAAAGAAAAATATATTTTACACTTATACTACTGGGTAGAAATAAATATTAGCTTTTACTAACAATTATATATTATAATTATTAAAAATTGATAAACTTACTATCAACGTCAAATGGATTATTATAAACTACTTATATACAGTTTGAGATCAAATATAACAGAATACGTTGTTAATAAAGCTGGATATTCACTGTGAACGCGCATCAACAGCGTATCACGCATCTGCACCAATTTCGGTAAAGATGCTCCGAGCGAAGTATTGTTAACACTTACAGTAAATCGTGGTGCGCATATGATGCGTTCACTGTGTAACATAATGTGTATACTGCTTAACAGTACATTATTTTTCATGCAATGTAGCACAAACAATTATAATATTTTTTCTAATATTATTAAAGTATTTTAAAACATATAGTATGCTAACATTTGGGTTTGACATAACATTTAATAAAGATAGCGAATTTCGTAACTTACATGTCATTGTATCGTCTTTTTTTATTTACATAAAAGGATCGTTTAAAATAACATTGAACTAATAATTTTACTATATGTTATGGTTCACAGGTCTTACTATTTAAAATATTCAAAAAAAAATAATGAGTTAATACCATATTTTTACTTTTACAATACGTGGAATAAAGTATATACATACGTATGGAGCTATAGAATTCTTCCACTTTTAAAATTTTCAGTTTTAAATGAAGTTAAATATCACGGCTATAGAGTCGCGTAAAAAACGACTCCCATTGATTTTTACTTACATATATCTACCGTGAGATCTTCTTATAGTGGCAACACTATGGCCTCTTATTGTTTGAATACACTTCATAAAAAATAAATTGAATTTGTCAGATTCGTAAGATTGTTCCAACATCGACTCCAGAAAAAACAACCGCTCCACTCCACAGCTCTGAAAAAATTCCTCGTCGCTATCTAATACAAAAGACACTAATCTTAAATAGCTGGGTCGTCGTACAGGTATTAAAATTCAGCGCTTTGTCATTTTTGCCACACCGATGAGCTAATAATTATGGTGGAAAAATTGTTTCAAAAATATTTTAGGGATTAAATGTGACATTTAATGATCAGTTTGTCGAAAGAGTGTAAAAGATGTATGCTTCTAAACGTGATAAGAAGTATATTTACTAATTTTATTGGAAAGCCCACTAAGTATACGATGAAGCCGAGATAAACAAAGCTGTCAATACCTTAAACATGTTACAATATGTATTTATACCACGCGTAAAACCAAGCAATCCCTTAAATTCGGTCGAGTTGTTATCATAAACGTGGGGTCCCTTACATTGTATATAATATAATATTCATTGACATTTAAGCTGACATCATTAAGTCAGGCAATATAATATGACTGTTCATTAATAATGTTGACAGCAAAAGAAACAATAAAATATTTAGACGAAGAGAAATCAAAATATGTATCAACAGTTAAGTTGTAAACAATATTTTTGTCTAATTAGAATGGACTATTTGAAAAATGTATCACTAATATATCGTCATTTTTTTATCAATTACGATAAGGAATTTCAATACCCAAAATTTAATATATTATATAATATGTTTCAGTTTCAAAATCGTAGTGTATGAAAATCAACATTACATATTGTGTTATGTATACACAACATTATAGCATAGAGTGCTATGTTTAATTGTCTATGACAACTTATTGTAGCAATAAACCTTTATCGATATCCAATTCCTTCTCTCCAAACCTAGCCAGTTCAAATCGAAACGTTTTATTCCGAAGTAGAGACTCCTCGATACTCATATCGTATCATTAGATTAATTGATTTATTTATAAAGTGTAAATTTATGTACATAAAATAAAGTTGAAAGAACATTGAATCCAGTGTTTTAGTAAAAATATATCCATAACATAAAAATTGTTGTCAGAAGTGGGATTGAACAATCAAAAATGACCAAGTCAAAGGTATCTTGTTATCATGCCGCTTAAGTCACTGAGACCCAATCAGATTGAAGGACTTAAAGCAGCTGCTTGAATGTCATTCAGAGTTTTTTGTATAGAATTTAAACACGTTTAATTAATTAAAGTATAGTGTCCGTGGTTTTTCGAAGTTATAAAATGTTAGCTTTCAAATAATAGCATTCATTGAAAAGTTGTTTTTGATTCACCTGAAAAATAATGTGAAACTGTCATGGCTGTGTTTGATATTGGACGCCTCATATATACTTATTTATCGACTCGTAATCGGCAGAACATCGTAAGCGATAATTCATAAATTTTACAGGAATGGTCAGGGTTTAATCATAACAAAAGTTTTTATGAACTTACTCTCGCAATAAGATCGCAAAAATAATTCCTTAAATGCGGTTAGTAATGTTAGGTAAATTAAAGTTTCTTTACGACCTTATTACAAGAAGAAGTTAAAAAAATAGCCTTCTTCTGTAAAATTTATGAAATTTTGTTTACGATTTTATGTCGATTATGCATCAATATTTTAAAAATATTACATTTTTTGCTAGCATAACTCTAATCATATTCTTGGAAATTATATCGCTTTCACATAAAGAACTTCCCAACTATTGTTTAAATATGTTTTTAAAAAGTCGCGAATAGGGCATCCAATACCGGACCATTTTTGTAATCCGGGATTTTGGGATTCACATTTTTTCCAACCCATAAATTCGAGAATTCAAAAGCTTTTGCTAGCCGATTTTCAAAACCCAAAAATTTACTGATTTCCCAAAATGAAAAAATGTGTTACCTTGCTTTTTAGGTTTCAAGTAGATTTCGAAAAAAAAATCCTGGCTGCCTGTTTTTTGCGAATTTTGCACTTCTTATCCTCAATCCCGAAATCTCGGGAATAAGACAATAACAATCCCGGGATTTCGGGAAATCAAAATTGGACGAGATCCCGGGATCGAAGCCCCTAGGTGCGATTTCTAGTTTATTTAAAAAAAACTTGTTTTGTATGTATCTTTTATGGTTGTACCTATCTAACGCAATATGTTTTATTAATCATAAATTTATATAATATTCAATATAAATAAATGAATAGACGTATTACTTATGAGCTCTATTAATTACATGTAGAACATGCTTGTTATTTTATTGCTACTTCATAAAACTAGAAGTGTTGTTAAGGAGATTTATAATCAAGTAAATTCCGAGAATCTGTTTATCAAGTGGTGGGTTCGTGAATAGTTTTTTTATAATGAGTATGCTGACTATATATCTATATATTAATAGCCGATAATGTTTGAGTGTTTGATTGTTGGCTGAGTGTTAGCATGTTCTTTTTTTCAATGACGTAGACAGCTAGTCCTTTTAAAATGGTAATAGTTTACATTTAAAAAAATTATAAGGGTCATTATATTGACCTATAATCGGCAAAAAACGTAAACGACATAATTAGGTAAATCGCGATTTAAGCCAATAATTTTTCAATATCGCCCAAGGTAAGTGGTTGGCAAACTCATTAGTCAATTAAGCCAAATATCAACTATACAACGGTTGAAATTTCTTTTAAGAGATTTTTTTTAAAAAGAAACTGTATAGATAGGTACATTGTTATTGACTTGAATAGTGTACTCCTAAACTGACTTTTGCCTAAAAGATCCTCAATCTGATTGAGATACGTTCACTGAGATCGCCCCTTCCAACTCTAGGATTTAAGACCAAAAACCGACTCCTGCACGTGAGACACGAAGTTTCAATCGTACTGTATGTGGTATTTTGTGAAAGAGCCACACCCAAGGAGCCAAAGAGCCGCATGTGGCTCTCGAGCCGCAGTTTGCCGACCATTGGCCTAAGGCAGTGTTTTCTTACCTTTATGTTACTGCGCCTTTCTTTAAAGAAAAAATATCTTCGCGCCTCCCATTCTTTATTTCATATAGTAATAAAGAGACGTTTTGTAGAGTAAATAAATATTTTGGACTGTTGCACCTCCCAGTTTTAAAATCGCTGGCTTAAGGTATCAGTAACAAAAACTTTACGTTATCTCATTCGCCTGATATTTTTTTAAGGCCTGTGCATTTTAGTGTTTTGACTTGTTATCGTATGTTCCACGTGAGCACCGGTTGAAAAACGCCGATCTAGAGAACTGAAAGTATTTAATATCAGTTAAAATTTTTATTATAATATCAGGATAGGTATTGACCATATATTATTATTTACTAACCGCACTTAAAGAATTCCTTTTAAGAAAATAATTTAAAAAACAATCTTCATGTAAAAATATAAATTGTCGGGTTAAGATTTTCTGTCTATTACTGGTCGATATAATCTGGCCTTTTAAGAGAAAATTTGAAGCCAGAATTACATAATTTTCCGAGGCCAATGTCACCGTTAAAATTTCTGAACTATAAGGAAGAAAATATAACAATTTAATAATATTCGTGGCGTCAAAAATGTTTATAAAGTAAAAGCTTTCCGTGCTTAAGCATAAGCGAATTCGTTTAAAAGTTCCATAGTTATCTAAAGATTCTAAAGTACAAAACGATCCAAAAATTTATGTTAAGTAACGATATGCACAATCAAACAAAAATAACACAATTATCTTATCACTTAGACCATTGTTTCTAAACTTTTTTGGGCCCGTGGCCCCTTTTGAATTTCATATTTTTCGTGGCCTCCATACCTGTTTTGTAATATAGAAATAAAAGTTTAACAAGTAATTTTGGCATCCCGAAACGAAAATACACGAGAATTTAGGTCTTCCCGGAATTTCGCAATTTGTAAAACCCAGGAATTTATGGATTTCCCAAAATGAAACAAAGCGAGAGCTTTTTTTTGCTCTTAGACTTTCCAATTTCTAAAATCCAGCAATTTACGGATTTTGCGAAATTGCCGCTGCTCGATTTTCAAAACCTGTGAGTTTGCCCGTGGCCCCCCAAAAGTGTACTGTGGCTCCCCTAAAAAAATCTCTGTGTCCCCATTGGAACATTTTGTGGCCCGACGGTGAGAAACACTGACTTTGTGAGTGATGTGAGGTCAATGACAGCTACCCCTTCTATCCCCATCTCTGTATAGACCAACATGTCATTTTTCACCTAGAACTCTGTTTTACGTTACATAAGTATGCATATATTATGTATTATTTAAATATAATTTTAAAAGCATTGATTTACTTGGAAAATAGAAATCTATAAATAAATAATACCTCTTAAATAAGATTCAGTGATATTTTGACAATATAATGAAGTTCTATTAATCTAAATGCAGTTAAAAAATAAGATAGGCTACATAAAATTTTATTTTAGGAAAAAAGCTTACCGATCTCTCTACGCTGTAAGGGTCAGATCGAGTGGGTGGGACATGAAAACGGTAAACGGTAAAACGGTGGGGTAATGAAAACAAGTCAAAAACCCAAGCTTTATCCGTAAAATAATTGTAAAATTACTATATGAAACTGTCGTTTCAGGGATTTGAACATTCGAGAGTGCAACCAAATGAAACTAAAGATCACAGCAAACGACGTTTAAGAAATCACAACCTTGAAAAAAGAATATTTACTATTCGTTGTGATAGCTTTTCATATTAATTTAAAATTTAATTTAAACGAAGATACATACATATGTATGAAAGCACACTGTTTCATTAAAACACGCCACCAATAAATACTTCCTTTTCAAAATGCCAATATAATATTAGAAGTAATAAATCAGTTAATGATAAAAAAAATGTAGGATTCTATATAAACATCAAAGATTTATTTTATAATATAGACTAAAATTATTTCAAACTAAAAACAGTTTTGCCAAATACCTACTACTATTACAATTGAAATAGATAAAGCAAATATGTCTATATACAATAATATTTGTAACTGTTTAAGTAAACAGTTCGTTAACTCAATGTAGTAAAATCTATTAGCCAAAAAAATTATGCCTCCCACAACATGTTTACATAGAATGTCTTTTTCAATAATTTACCCTGCTATTTTCATCAGCCGTGGTAAATCAAATTCATTTTGTACGATAGTAAGAAAAAACATTACAATTTACATATATCAATAGTTCAGTTTTGCTTATATTTCACGGTTAAATTTTCAGAGTTCATGGATATTTGTTAAAATATTTAGTATGTTTGTTTCGATATATTGAAATCTCACAATGTCAATTACGAGAAAGTGACAACCTTGTTCGAAGATTTGTGACAATGTTTCCTTTGAGATGTCTCTTCGCTATAATTTTATCTGAGGATAGTATTTTTCGACGTCATGCCTGCTGAAGTAAGATAACACCCATCCTTATTATTGTGAGGAATATTGGATCCCATGTTCATATTCTTCAGCAAATACGAGCTGTTGTTTTGTTTACTGCCTGGCCCGTCAAACGTGGTGACGACCACGCTGTCTGATGTGAGGAGTCTCGGAGAACGGTAACTTCCGCCTACGTGAGTGTCTTGAGTGTGGCGGCGGTATGTTGAGTTGAAGCTGGTCTCCAGGGCTTGAGATCGTGAACGGCGGGACATCCTTTGGCCAGCGGGCCGCCGGCAGCAGAGGTAACGATTGAAGTGCTGGCGAAACACTCCACTGACGCAATACAGGGCCACAGGATTCATGCAAGAGTTCAGAAAACTGAGGAGTGAAAACATCATTGTATTTTTATTTTGAATTTTAGTTCTGAAAAAAAGCATTCTTATATGTTTTGATATCTTTTCACTTTTTATTTAAAATGATCAGAACTGGTTTTGCTCACCGCGTACTTTTGAGTTCGGTGATGTTCGGTTAAACAGTAGGAAATGCTCGCGATGTGTAAATTCAGTTATGTGAATTTAATGCAAAACTAGTAACAAAACAGTGCGTTTTATGTTAACAAATACAATATCTTTCGGCCAATTATTTACAATCGACATCATAAAGCGTATTTAAAAATTATTACTATCTTTTTTTTAACCTGCTTAACACAAAAAAAATCTTTAGAGAAGTATTCATTTGATTTGCTCTGACGTAAATTCCAACATGGCGATGTTAGAAAAATAATTTCGTAACAAAATTCAAAACGTCACCTGCAGTTCGAAGAATAAAACAAATATTCCAACATGTGGGTGAGATGATAACATTAATCAAACATGCGTTGCTTTTTTTCGGCGAACTGTATTTTTGCATACTAATGCATGTAGATTCTGGTTTTTAACACCCGTTACTCTGCACGGCTTTCGCAATAATTGCCACCAGTTTATATTTTGTCATGACCCAGATTACTCAATATCATAGTTGAAAATAAAATATTTTTGATTGTTATGACAATGATGTTTACGGTTTTTATTATTTAAAATGAATTACTATGAAAATGACCTTATGTATGACGTGGATCAAATGATTGTGAATCATTTTTATGGTTATCATGAAGATTGAAATGATAAAAACCGCCCAAAGTGAATTTAGCAAATTCTATTTCATTTTTTCATTTCTATATTATAATTTTAAAAAAATGTTTTTCATCATGAGCTTAAACTAGGGCATCCAATCCCGGGATCCCGTTTAATTTTCTGATCCCGAAATCCCGTGATCGCGGCCGTGTCAATTGAGAAATTTTGAGCAAATCCCGAAAATTGACACGAAATTGGCAAATTGAAGATTTCAAATTCCTCGGTGGGCTAAAAAAAATACGAGGTTTGGAGATAATCCGGGGAAAAAGTATAGCGAATTGAGGATTTTAAATTCCCCGGTGAGCTAATCCCAATCCCGGAATCCCGGGATTGAAAATTAATCAATCTCGAAAGCCCGGGATTGGAAAAAGGCCCCGGGATTGTATACACTAGCTTAAACATATGAAATATAATATTATATTGGCATGAATATAAAAATATTAATAATAAAGTGATGTTTATTTTTAAAACCTCAATATCTAAGGGTAAATTGGACATATTATATTATTAATCTTATTCCAAACTAGGTTTTGCTGGACATAGGTCTTACTTAAATATATGAAGACTTTAGAAACAATGAAGACAGCCTCTATGCTTTGTCGCATGTGAGTTAGATATGTAATCGTGCAGTACTGACAGTTACGTGTATATTAAAAGTAAAATTTTCAAAAAAATGTTTCTTACATGTACATTTTTAAAGAATCAAAATCTAGTTTGTAGCAAATGCGGCAGTTTACATAGTCATGTATAATAAATGCAACAATTATTGAAAAAATCACAAAAATTGTAAAATATTTTTTAAAAACATAATAGTATTTTAACTATAAAAAGCCGCCGTTGTTTCCCGAACCCTAAAATACATGACGCAAATTTTACATTATATTATATTTATTATACTTTTAACAAAACATTTCTACCAAATTCGTTTAATCAATAACGTTCTATAAGCAAGTCGCTTAATCTGTATTAATTTATAAACGATTAATGATAGAAAGATGGCCCTATAATCTAAGGTTAAGATTAAGTTGTGAGCCAACCGATTTACGCGTTATTTTCGAGATCAAAAAAATGATTAGAAAGGTGTGAATACATCCATAAAGGTACCTACTCGAAGTCTTGATCGCCTGCTTAAGCAATTAAGCCTGACTAATACAATAATTAAAAGAAGAATTACTAACGTTTTTTTTTTTTTATCTTAAATGTCTTTTCCAAGGAATATGCAAAAATATGTAAGCGATTTATTAATAAACCTCTCATATTTTTTTTCAAAGGGGAATATTTACCAGAAGACAAATCCAACGATGCGGAGAGCATGCCACCATTCATCATAGTCGTCTTGAGCAGTAGGGTGAAGGTGGAACCACAGCATGAAGACATGGTAAGGAAGGAAGCACGCAACAAATACTGCAATGAAAAAACAACAGTATGTCAATGTCGTTTGGAGTATGAAATAATCAGCTTTACTCTCATTTAATATATTCAATATCAATAGTTAGTTGGTGGAAAGGCAATATATTAAAACATAATAAAATACTCTTCTGTACTTATTTCGCAGTTATTTATTAGGACCAAGAGCTCAGTATCGCTCATAAGGCCTATTCATCAATCGATTTTTTTTTGGTTTCGATGCTATTAAATCACTGTGAGATAAGGACAGAGGAGTTTTTTTTATTATTTTTTAATAAGCTTTTTTCATTAATTTTGAATTATTTTGATTCTGTACTCTTCCATAAATTTTGTCGATAACGAGCCGGGTTTCGCCTTTCGGCATTTTCTTATTTTATCAAATGCAAGAATGCACTTGAACTGTTTTTTTTTATTAATTAAACATAACTTTCGGTAATAATTTTGTTGCAATTTTAACTTATATACCAACGAAAACACAATATTCTTTTGTACTTAAATTCCACTTTATTTAAAAAATATCAGAATCGGTTTCGCCCATGGCGAGCATTATCAACTGATGTTTCCATGAGTGAAACCAGTCCTGACCTATTTAAATAAAGTGAAAATGAATATTGTGTTTTTACCAATAAAATGCCTTTCCACCAAGTAGTATTGACAGTAAACACCCTAAAAAAAACTTCAATATAAAATTTAATAACTATATTAAAAAACAACACACTTTTTGTACTAGTTCTATATACTAAATTTGAATTGTTCAAACTATGTACATTCTCACAGATTTTGTAGTTAGTGACAAAATCTACATACGTTCAAACTATGTACATAGTTTGAACGATTCAAATTTAATATTGAAATTCCACCAACCACCTTAAGTCGAAATCTTAAATTAGTTCTATATACATTATTTATTTTATATAAGGGCATTTTTTTCATGTAATGCCTTACCTGACACCTTAAAAGTGAACTATTAATTAATACATATAAATATGAGACTACGTCATTATGTTGAATGCCCATAGTAAAATAATATTTCATTTTCGGGGAGGCTAATTTTTTCTTGTATTAAAAAAAACAATCAACATAGTTTACAAAAAAAAAAATTCACATCGTCAAATGCGGAAGAAAAATCTTTGTTTTACAAAAGATGGCATTCCCAAGTGAAATCCCGGGGTCATTGAGTTTGCCTTGTATTTTTTTGTCATTTCAAGTAACATAGACTCAACTAAAATAAAGTCTGTTTGTTATGACAGGACGAGATTTGAATATGAATTAACAAAACAATGGGGCATTATAAATTCATAATAACTTTTTAAACAAAGAATATACTTTGATACATTATTATAACACTTTCCTTGAAAGTTAAAATTATGTCAATTGTTGGCAAAGCTAATATTTCAACGACACGTTTTGTAAAATATAACACAAAATAAATATATTCATGAAGTAGTTCTACATATATTGTACAGCCCTTTTATTTGACTGTTAATTAGGTAAATCCAAATAATCTTAATATGCTATTCATTAAAAATTTTGCCACTTGTATGATATTTTGAATAAAAGAATTTTGAATATATCATTATTAAATCTTTTGTATATTTTTAGTAACTTTCATATTAAAATAACTATCTTAATTAGTTACTTAAAAAATAAACAATTTTTTTATATCATCATCGACTCTCGTAACTGGATTTCAATATTACTTCCAAAAAAAAATATTGTGCTTAAGCAAGCACTGTGAGAATATTTGAATTTTTTTTTGTAAATTATTGTTTTAAAAAATACACAATACGAATAATCATCGATTGATTCATTGCTGGATGAATTGTATTGACATTTAACCATATTTTTGAACTGGCATTCGAATTGACTGCTATCATACATCTGTTTTATGAAAAAAACGATTACAATTTTTAATAAAATAGCATACTTAATAAATGTCTTATTAAATTTTGTCATTATAATAAAGATACTGCAAATTAATCAAACTAAAAAAATGAAATAAATTTTTGATGTTTTATTATTAATTAAGAAGCTGTACATACAGCTCCTTACAAAATTATTTGTTTGCTTTTCTTAGAGAAAATTTCGCACACGATTTTTTACTTTAATTAGTTCTCTCGATTATTTTCACTTTAAATATAGTTTTTTATTAAGCCAATTCACTACGAATTGCTCTAATTAATATCGTTATTTCTAAAATAAAGTAGATCTTTTCTGTGTTATTTTTACAAATTCTGTCTAATAACATGTCTTTTTCAGTAATCTGAATGGCAATGAGCTCTTCCTTTTATGTCGATAACTGGTTTTTAATAAAGTCGTTCAGAAATTATCGCTCCCCAAATTTGAAATTGCGATGTCATTGAAATCCATCCAATAGAATCAGTGTTCAATTTATCATCACACCCTTACGATTAATATTATATATGTGCCATTACTTCATCGGCACGGACTTAGCAATAAATAGTGACGACCTAATCACACGAGATCCTACAACGTGCTCTTTACTACACGTGAATTAATCCGAACGGATCCTTACTGCAGAATTAATTTACTAGTAATCCATCAATGAGACATAGACCACGTTTGCAGATCCCACTGATTAGATTCTGGGATTGATTAATTTGCGTCACGTTATATTTTTTCTAATAAATCAATAAATTCAGATTATTTACTTTTGTTACACTGTTGGCAGCGGTTATCATCAATATACCAACAAGGATTCGATTACATCTGACAAAAAAATATTGTCTAACTCTTTTAATTTTAATATATGTAGATAATAAACCGTGAGTGATTATATTCTCACGATACAATGTCGATTCTTATTCGTAAGAAAAGATTAGACATCAAAAAAAAAAAACAGTTAAGTTCTAGCACTAATTTCTAAATGCGAATATATAAAATAAAAATAAAACACTTTTTACAACCTAGTGTTATGAATTAGAAAAGTGAACACGTACAAAATTGTTTCCATGTTTATATTGTTTTCGTTCAGAAAAATTACGCTATGGTTATTAATATGGTAAACATAGCAAAGTATTTAGTTCTACAGTTTTTATATTTATTAGTTGATAGCCATTTCGGATTTCGCCATCGTCAGAACTATGATTAGGCTTAAACTCAAGCTCAAGCTTAAACAAAGATTAGGCCTATGGTTAATGATTGATTGTAAATACATTAAAACGAAAAATATGTTATCAATAGAAAGAAAAAAAATGTAAAATAATTTAAATGATTTTAGCTTTGTAAACAAAATAATCAATATTTTATGATGTAAGTATTTTTAAAAGTATATTCAAAACAATTCTACAAAAGATATTATTCATAAGCCATCGTAATATAATATAATTGTATCATTAGGAAATAAAACGTTTCGTGAATATTATAAGTTTATTTAAGATCTTGATAATTTATAATAAACTTTACAATACCAACTGATACCTGTTTTCTCGGCAGTCAAATGAAATTTCCGACACTTTGCTAATTGACATGACAATTTATTTTTAAGAGAATTGAAAACATAAACATAGTGTTTTAAAAAAAACAAGTATAAACGCTATTGTGTATAAGCAACATATATGTTATTAGCTAGATACAATAAATAAAACATCTAATAAGTCCAAGTCTGAAGGTTACGTTAGATCTTATCGTAAGTGTCTCGTATTTCTGAATTAAATGTCATTGTTTTATTTTATATTTATAAAAATAAATATTATCCTTTCTCTTCGTAAGCATTCGTAATAAGAATCTGTCTTGAAACAACCTGGTAAAATTATCCATTTATATTGTCTAAAAATATAATCTAAAGCGAAAGTTTTGGGTCATAAAAAACTTTTTTCAACACTGCCATATAAATTTGGTTTACGATTAAAACTGTCAGTGCGAAAAGTGTCGGAAGAGTTTAAAAGGGCTTGGTTATTTTTAGAAATATTTTATACAGCGGTCTTTACTTTTTTATATAAACCGCAAAAGAAGCGGCCAGGGTTTTCAATATCGGACAAACATATTAAATATTTAAACTGTATTAAGAAACGTACATATATACAAATGTATTTTAAAGAATTAACTGTCAGTTCTTGATGGAAAAGCACTAAGAAAAATACATCAAAAAAAGAGCAAGCTGGTTTCGTGGATCATTAGCATTGGCAACTCATCAGTTAATGTTGCTCAGGATGAGCTGAAATTAATTCTTATTACTGCCAGCCAGCGTCAGATTGCAATCAAATAAAATGAAATCCGTATTACAATATTTATGTATGCATGTGCGCTCCAAATTTGGAGCATATTGTCTCGTAATGAAAGTATCCCAACAAAAGTCTTCTACGAGATCTGATTTTTAAACAGTTGCTAAACATCTTTTCTTTCGGATAGAGTAGGGATATAAGGATAGAGGGATCGCTAGGACTAGACTTGTGAGTAAGGTAATAGCTCATGGCCTCTTTATTTAGTTTTGGATAGGATGAAAAGGAATTTCCAGACTTCACAAACATCCATTCCCTTGAACAAAAATCTATAAATATATTGAAAAAAAGATATATGTATTTAAATTTGGAGCCGTAGGATTTGTTTCTCAAACCAACGACGATGGGCACGTCATAGCAGACCCGGCACCAAATGTAAGAAAAATCACAAGATTCTCATAAAAACCCTAAATTTATTATTTTTTTCGATTATTAATATGGCCTCCGAAGGGCTATTTAATACATATTCATGGAAATGAGTTTGGTTGCAAAAAAACCCTTTGCTTAATTATACCTTATTATTATAACAAACAGTTTCTAAATGACAATTGTACTGTTATAAACTGTTTTTATCGAATGGTAAAATTTTTTGTGTTGAGTTTTTTTAATGTAATTTCCTGTGTCTAGAAAAACCATTATTTCCTGTTTTCATCATAATTGTAAATTTACACAGGTGTTGTCAAAACGAATAATCATTCTTAAAGAATAATTTATTTTTTATTTATTGTACATGTATGTTTTAAAATAGTGAGAAGGTGTGGGGAAATAATGTGCTGTATATTTAGTGATGCTTTATAAATATGATAAAATTTATTAAGATTATTGTTTTTCGATTTATCATGAATCATTACGACAAGAGAGTCGAAATGACTCAGATGTCCTTGTGTATCTTTGAGTGTGAAATTGATTTGGTCGATATTAAGACACCTCGGCCTTAGCGCGCGGGACATTAGCGCGCAATATAAGATTATTTTGTATTGTTGACTGCTAAAATTATGTACTTTTATAAACATACATAAGAAATTGACATCGATTGGAAAAAAATATGATATAAAGACATTCCACCATGTGAAATATTCGCATTTTATTTAAAATACATAGATATTTGAGTGTTTATCCCATTTTGATATCGACTGTGGAAAGGAAAAAGGACGAAGCCCACAGTTTTTTCAAAACAGGTTTTTTTTCGATAATCACAATGTATCAAACTTGATACACGTCCTATCGAAAGGATATCAAATGCCGAATTAGTGTATAAATTTAGCTTTTAGGTTTGACAAAGATGACGTTGTAAAAAATTAAAACCAAGATAAAAAACAGAAATAAAAGTTTTTGCTAGACAAATTCTTGAATTAATATTAGATTATGTCAATAAAACACCAGTTTAGAAGTCTCCGTGCACTTCAAGGTTGTGTATAATTCATAATTTGCATATGTCACAAAATCATCAAAACACGTTTTTAGCACCTCCTGTAAAATTTGATATGTGTGGGTCACGTCCTTTTTCCTTTCCACAGTCGATATTATACTTAAATTGATATAAAATAAATGTTTTTTAGGAAAAGTATTTGTGTTGCGCGTTAATGTCCCATGCGCTAATGACGCCGCAACGATATTAAATATACTTAGTGAAAACATGGCCTAACTAAAACTGATAGGTCTTGTTGGGGAGGGGGGTAAAAAGTAGATATTCATTAGAAATATATATTTATAGAGTATATATTTATATTATAATGCATGTAAAAAATTCAAAAATCAAATTTGAAGAGTTGACTTGGTTGAACTGTAGGTCAGCATATGTACAGTAAATATCTAAACATATTACATAGAATCCGTTACGATTAATTGAGCGAGGACCAATGTTAGCCATTCAATCAATTTTGCATTTTTAAATAACTACTATTAATACTTTGTGGAAATAAAACAGTCATTCATAACTAACTGATAAACGAGAAATTAGATTGGATTTTGGATTGAATTTTGGATAAATGACTGTTTTCAATTTTAAACGAAAATTTCAAATTAAAATAGTGATTCAGACAATAATTAATGTTGATGCAATCAGAAGTAATTGTTTTAATATTAACCAGCAGAATACAACAGCACGTTGATTGAATACAAAGTTAATGCCCTCATTAGCCTTGCAGTTAGTCATATGAATAATAATTCGACTCTGCAATTCACATAAATAATTATCGCAGTTAGTATAATGTGCTAGTTAGTAAATATATATTAAAATTTGTTTTTTTATTTTTTTAGAAGTACAATTTATAGCGATATCTACAAGATAATAGTGGTCAACTAACGCCGTGAACATGTTAAATACTTCGATTGATTGTTTTTTAAAGTGATCAACATTATTAACCGTTTGAATACCGCTAAAATAAATTATTAAATGTCCCAGAGATACTGCGTGTTTTTGAGAACAATAATTTTGCCTAATATACACTCGAATTCGATATTTTAAAAACCTACTAGCTGTAAGCCCGTTGACCTCAACGGGGGGGTTTTGTTGCATTTTTAAGTAGTCAGAAAATTTACTGGCGTGAAAAATAAATTGCAAACCTATTTATTGAATAAGCCAGAGGAAATCGAGGACAATCATACAGACGGCCGGCCAGACAGACGGTCGGACGGACATTATCGACTATTAATATATAGATATTGACTCAGTATAGATAGCACTACACATATTAATAAAAATATTGCTTATATTCTATTATAATACCAAGTATTTGATTTTTTAAATGACTTGGACATCCGTGTTCTCTTGCATATGTCCGCTTGGTATCAATGTTGTTAAAAAACACAGGTTTGTGTAATGTGATGTCGTTTATCATGTTGTTTAATTCGGATAAAATTAACAACTTTATGGAAACTTTATCACCTTGCCGTAATATCAAATATTTTATTCAAATAAACATTTGTTACAACAGGAAGTGTTATAATTTTCCGATATCTTATTCAAAATTATACAAGCTCAAAGAAAATTAAGTTATTCATTATTCATAAAATATCCAATCTATTTTGATAAGAAAACCTTTAATAACCTTGAGGTCGAAAAATTGGTTATTTCTTTCGGCAAACTCCTTTGATCATAATCAACTTGAAAGAGCATTTTCTTATTATCAGTCACGGAAATTGAATTTATCAATTTATAAAAATAAGTCACAAGAAAATATAAATAAACCCGAAGGAGACGGATTTCAAAACGATTTGGAAATTTTAATTAATCCCTCTTAATTATTCATTGGCCGGCTGTATTGGGTGTATCTTAATTGTTTCCCCAGTGAATAAAGGCATTTTTTTAAAAAATATTTTAATAATTAACATGACAAAGAAGGCAGACAGACATAAAAATAAATGGAATATATATCATTTTATCTTTGTATCCAAGAAATATAAAATGTTATTAATATTAAATTGTCGGGTCTTATGGCACAGCGGTTAGCGTTGTTGGCTTCTATGCCGGATCTCACGGGTTCGAGTCCCAGTAGTAACAACATTTTTTCTATCAATTTATCGATTTCTTCTTGAAAGCATGGGTGTTTGTTATGTCTAAAAATTCCCTCCCACTCTTCCGATCTTTAAATAACTGGGCATGGTGAGAGCGAATAGTAAACACCTTTATCCTTTTATCCCTACTACTTACTCTCTTTTCAAAATGAGAGTTTGAGCGATTGAGTAACAGCAGAAAAAGTGTTGTTGAGATATCTCCAGGGGTGGGCTGGAGGGGGCAACCCGAAGAGAAATAAACAGGATTTTATTTGTGTTTTTTATAATTTTGAACATAGGATATTTTTCGGAAAAAATTAAAAAAGTGTATTTATTTTTATTTATTAGAAGAGGACATTTCTACATATTTTTTTAGCATTATTTAAAATCGCATTATGTTTTTAATCTACTAGCGGAAACTTTACTAGCCTTGTGTTGTGCCGTTTATTTTCTTAACCTTTTTGTTGCCGTAGAAAAAAATACGTTTGTGCCTAGCACGCCGACTATAATGCAATTATTAATTTAATTAGTGACTTAGAGGTAACTCGTCTTTGGCGTGTTGAGCACGAAAAATTTGTTGAAATATCTCGTCTGTAGACTGTATCTAGTCAGTAAAAAACGAATTTGGAAAACGTACCATAACAGATTTTCATCTGTACCGGATACGTCTTCACTTTTATTAGTCCGCTATATCGAGATATTACTGTGATTTGCATTTATAATTGTTCATAGTATTCTATTACCGTTTTCAGGAGTGGAAGAATATTTGTATGTTTATTTCGTTAAGCAAATAGTACTTTTCTCCCTGAATTACACCTTTTTGTACAGTTTTTATAGATTGAATAAATGATGACACAAAAAACCATTTGTTAATAATCTATATATTATTAGTCGATAATGTCCGTCCGTCCATCCGTCTGTGTGATTGTCCCCGATTTCCCCAGGGCTGTCGATATATGCCCCGAGGTCTATTTCTGCTACTACGGAAAATGATTTTTAGCAAACTTAAACATTATTCCAAAAATTAAATAATTTATACAATTTAAATACTGCAGAGCTATCGATATATGCCCCGAGGTCGATTTCTGGTACTACGAAAAATTATTGTTAGCAAACTTAAACATTATTCCAAAAATTAAATAATTTACAATTTAAATACTGCAGGGCAGGGCTGTCTATATATGCCCCGAGGTCAATTTCTTTTACTTTTAGAATTTCTGGCTTATTCAATAAATAGGTTTTTAATTTATTTTTCACGTCAGTAAATTTTCTGACTACTTACAAATGCAACGAAAATCCCCCCGAGGTCAACGAGCTAACAGCTAGTTGTTAATAAATAAACAATTAAAATAGAATATTCAAAAAAATCATGCAATATTTCCAAAAAAAGTTATAGGCGACATCTCCTTTTCTAAAATGACTTTTTAGTCAAAAATTAATTACAAAATATACAATTCACCCTCATCTTGTCAGCTTTTAGGCTATAATTAAAATTGTGTCAGATAGAAGACGTCGTAACTCGTAATTAAAGGATATTTTAGCAAAATACGGGAAAATCTGTGATACACTCTTGTTAATGAAAAGCGCTGTGCTGAAAGGGTTAATTCATGTCCCGAAATAAACTACGGCCTACAGACCCTGCCTGAAATAAAGGTCCATTATCTTTTGTTTCAAGAAAAAAAGGAGTGGGAACGATTTCGTATTTTTGTTGCATCGTATTTATGACGCCGTAAAGAATCATTATATAATATGTAAGTTTATACCATATCTGAAAACGTTCTGAAATTTTTTCATACTACATACAAGCTAACATATACTTGCACTGTATATCAGATTTAGAGTTTTAAGTGCCACACATAAAGAAAACATGCAAACTCTCTTGTACGACATACTATCGTCATATTAATAGCCGATAATTTTAGCATGTTAGTCATTGGAAAAGGAAATTCTTCCTACCTAACGGTACATATTATATTTAAGCGTATCAATGCCTTAGAGCAGACATGAGGAACCTGCGGCCCTTTGGCTACTCTGGTGCGGCCTTCTTGCCAATTCCGTATTTTTTTGTAAATTCGTAAATTCCTGAGAATCTGTGAAGTAAATTTGTAAATTCCGATTAAATTTACTGCTGCCTTATGTCGAATCAGAAAAAATAGTACGGCCTTTAGAGAAGAAAATGTTCCCCACCCCTGGCTTAGAGCGAAAATATTTTATCTCCATATACCATCATATAGACTAGAAAAAACTAAATTTGAATATTTGAAAATTACATTTTATTACATCATCGTTTGGGAGAATTGACAATTGAAGACACTCAAATTATTGAAAGCTACATTCATAAGGTTCCAATATTTTTAGAGGCTATATATACCCTCTATTGTTTTGATGATTTTTGTCATCCTACATGTGACATGGTTTCACATATTAAAAGGTTGATGAATATTTTCCAAAATATTATTGACCTTCTCCAACAACTATCCGACTTATATAAAGCATAAATTTCAAATCAATTTTCTAGATGATTTTCCGAACGGACTTATATCGAACATTTTTTAGAAATCCCAATCATATATTTTCTTAAAAACACTTTCCATTTAAATAATAAATTGACTTTAACTTTAACTTAAGAATAAACAAAAAAGTATTCAAAATTTTAACTTATATACATATTATGAAAAGTGCTTTTTAATTCTTCGTTAAAAGCAAGCGCAAATTTTTACACCTGTGAATTAATAAACATATTTTATTGAAATAGGAGGTGGCAATTTAACTTATTTTTTATCCTTTATTTTCTTCTTTTTCTGAAGTATTCCAATGCATTATAGTATTCAAGTCATTGTTTTTTTAATGTGATATCTACATTTTATCTCACAGCTCTATGATTAAGTTTTTTTCAGCTTCGGGATTGAACTTTTTAACCGCGACACATAGATGTTTTAAGTGCCAATTATTTTTTCTAATGCAGCGATGAATTCACCCTATAATATGCTGCGCGACCTTCCAATAATAATTTAACCACGATTCTTTGAAGATCATTTATTAATTTAAAACGAAATGTTTAATATTTTTACTTTTGGTATTTCGTTTAGAATTTGATTTAGTAAATGAATCGCTGTATTTCAAAGCTCAACGTATATCGTCGTCTTAGTTCAAGAATTCACCATACGGTAATTTTCTTTAAATTGAGTTAAATATCCCAACGTGCTGCATTCATGTCTTCTGTAAGCGCAAGAAGTCAGAAACTTTTATGTATGTCACATTTAAGAGCTTTTCAACGAAATAGAATCACTACAAATTTCAAAAAACATTTTTTTCCCAGAAAAACACTAACATTAAATTGTTTTTTTGATTGATTGAATTGGGATTAACTTGGTATAACTCCATTGTAATAAGGTAAAAAAATATTAAACTATTTGAGTTACACACTTTTTTTTACATTATTATAGCTTCTTGATCTTTGGAAAAAAATCTCAGTTAGTGATTTCTTGCACTGAGCTGATAATATATTTGTTAGTCTGATTGATTTATTCACAGATAAATTTTAATAAAGAAGAATCATAAATCGAATAATGTTATGGCTGTGTATTTTTATCATTTAAAAATTATTGTTTCCACAAACACTTTTGAAATCAAAAACTCAATCATTCATATATTTACTTGATTTAAGCTTGTTGGCTTTTTGTTAAAATTTTTGAAAAATATTCATACTGTCTATTGATTGCTTCAAGTCTTATTTAAATCCCACTAAATTGCTTTCATTATTTTACTCGCAGGAAAAGCGAAAAACACTAGAGCCCTTTGGAAGCGATACGGGGATAATCCTTCTTACTAGAAGTGATTTAATACAGAACGTAAAAATATAGCGCACGGGCTTAAATGTTCCAAAAATAGACATTTCATATATGGTATTATGTTTTTTATGTTATTTTATTATGCTTGATTTAACTTAGCTATTTTATTTTATCGTATTTCTTTATTTCCTCAGTTATAATATGCCAATATAGCTGTTATCCTGGTTCACTACTGAGGAAAGCTTATATTATAATACGATGTATTTTTTTGAAAACTAAATAATATACATCTAATAAATAAAAAATAAAAAATTGGTCGCCTGTGTGGTCGAGTGGTCAACGTTAACGGTACGGACAGTTTCATAAATTGATTTTTCAATCGATTTATGAATTTCTGTTCAAAGGCATGGATGTATGTGATGTCTTGAATTCCCCCCTCTCACCCATCCTATCCTATGAATGGGGCGTATCGAGAGCGATTAGCTTACCACTAATCTTGTCTTAGCCCTATCCTTCTATCCCTACTCTCTTTGGAAAAAAAGAGGTTGAGCAACTGAGTAACAAGCAGTTCTCGTAGAAACACTTTACACAGAAACGCCATTAGGAGTCCATATGCTCCACATTGGGAGCGGACATGGCTTAAAAAAAATATATAAAAATGAATGTTTGTTTGTTCGTACTTTATAAAACTTTGACAAAAATTTTGCTTGCACTTCCAAAAAGGTTATAGGCATGGTAAAATTAACTTACAGTAGGTCTTAAATATAAAAATCAATGTTTGTATGTCTGCCATACAGTTCATTTTGACAACGTATGCTTGAACTTGCGCGAAGGTTTATAGTACAGTTAACTTACAAAAGATGGCACGTGTGTCGTACTATAGACAATCGCCAGCAAACGTCAAACGTCAAACAGACAGAAAAAGAAAACATGCACTTCAATAAACGCAATTAAAACACTTTCTTTCTTTGAGTGTGATTGCAACGCTTGCCGGGAACCGGCTAGTATAAAATGAAAAATAAAATTATATCATATACTCTATGTATAAATCATTTTGTCAGCTTTTGTTATTAACTCCTTTTTTTTAATTTTGATGGCTGAATAAAATATCTTATAAAATAAAATCAGAGTATGCGGTTAAAAGTAAGATTGCAAAAAAGTCGTCCGTTTGTCATAATATATTTTACTTTTATTCCCCGCAAATAAAACTTATCTTCCGACATTCTATGGGGGGTTTAGTATTAAAAAATACTCTGAGGCGTCTGTGAGAAATGATTGTTAAAATCTGTCAAAGAAATTGAAAAGGAAAAAAGTCTTTTGTGAGATCCACCAAACAAACGACGACATCAAAACTTCGTTGCAAAAGACATTAAGCTATCGCTTTGAGACACGATGCGAGTATGATATGAGTATGATATGATTTTACTAAGAAGCATGTATGGCAAACAATGACAGATATATAGACTTTTGTTGTTCCTATCGGAATAATATAACGCCATGGGATATTACCGTTAAGTATTTTTGTTTGTCCTGGAGTACCACTTACACAAAATAAGTAAATTCATCAATGATACAAATACAATAATCTAATATACCACACTTGAAAACCCGTATTTAGTATAAAAAAAAAGGATGTTGCTTCCTTATTGCAAACGAGTTATATGATATTTTTTTCGGATCTGTAGCGCAGTGGCGAACGTCGCTGTTTTCCGTGACGGATCTTACGGATTTGAATACCAGTACGGACATCATTTCAATCGATTTTTGTTTGATGGCATGAATGTTTATAATGTCATCCTTCCGATTCTTAAATAACGGAATTATTTAACAAATAGTTCTACTTTAACCTTATGCTTTATATTCCAACTATTTTCGAACAAAAGGTTGAGCAACTGAGTAATAAACAGTTCTTCTCATGAGTTACTTCTATTAGAAAGCCATATGCTCTAATTTGAGAGCGGGCATGGATTTAAAAAATGATAAAATCAATTATTCTGACTAATTATGTACTTTTGATGACATAAATGTTTTTAATGTGATTGTTACTATTTCCTTAATTCGTGTTTTTCATTCATCAAATATTTTAATTATTATTTTAAAAAAAAATGCTAAATGGATGAATGAATTGGCGAAGAAAGAGCGAGGAACAAGCAGTGATGAGTAAATGGCACTTAGTTCATTACATTAACGAATAGATTTACAAGAAGTATATCCAGTTAATTATTCGTCTATCAGCAATGATTATCTATTAACATTTAAATTAACTCAGCCTGACCGGCTAAAAAAAAATCCATCTACAATGATGGTAATAATAATTTGTATATAAAATATAACAGCAAACATACAAATTCACTGAATCGACTAATTCATTGTTATATTTTTTGCTATTGACAAAGTGACTATCCTGTATCCGGAGGTAAACAAGCTAATAACAAATATCCGTGTTGATGGAAACTTGGCCAAATCTAATCGAACGAATCATTGACGTACAAAATTTTAATAAACACATTAATTAGTAAAGACATGAAAAAGTCTTATTGTTTCATAAATTAAACATTTATATTGATAAAATTGTTAAATTTGTCAAAAATCCATGGAAATAGATTTACCAACTGAACTGGTATCGAGAGAATTGAAAATGATTAAACTTTATCGATATATTAACCGTTAACTTTTTGAACATACATTTAACAAAAAAACAATTCAATTTGTTAAGACGAAGCACGTTTCAAAATTGTAACACAACATGTGGAGTAACAAAGTGATCAAATAAAATTTTATACGTTATGTTAATTATTTAACTAAAAGATTGCTATGTACTAAATGAAGAATTTTATATTCCAAAATATATAGCCAGTAAATAATTTAACTAAATAAAAAAATAAAGGATTTTTATTTTTTTTGACTCGTTTTATGAAAAAGAGCATTGGATTATAATTAAATGTTCAAACTAATAAAATAGATTACAAAATTTAAAAAAAATTGCAAGTGCTCACTAAAATTGTGTATGTAATATCAATATTATACACGTACTATAAAATATCATATACGATGGCTTAGGTATAAAATTTAAAACATGGAATTTCCTGTGTCAATCATGACTCTTAACTTTTGCAATCTGAGGTAGGTAATTACTTTGTTCTGCTATCGATAATAATTATTTTATAATATAGTACAGTAAATAATAAAAGCATGTTAATAAACATTAAATTGATTTCATAACTGCATAAGAGTCGTAAGAAATCCAGCTCTAACCCAAGTCATCAAACAGCTCTGAGATTAAACGAGTCCCTTTTTAACGTTGCAAACCCACCGCTGCTATTAACCTGTCAAATACAAGACAAAATAAAACGAAACGTCCACCAGAAATGTCAATAAAACATCGCAGAAGTAAGTTTGTATTCCTTTGTTATTCAGTGTACAACTCCGACTAATTCAGACAGATTTCCAGGTCGTCCAATTACTTATAGCGCTACGATGTAAATTGGAAATTTTATTTGCCACCATTCTCTCCGGGGATATGTGAATAGTGACGAAGCTTGTGAACAGGTAATATACTGGGTATTGGCACAAGAATTTCATTTGATATATGATCCAATAAAATGTCAAACATTCCATCAGCAGCGAGATTCTACAGAATATACACCTGTTTTTTATTATTATTGTTGAATAGATTTGTGTCATACGACGAATCACATAGCCTACATGTATGAGATCAGAAACCTACTGTACTTTATTATAACTGCGACAGCATTTCACGGAAAAAGGAAAAAGCTACGTTTTCAAACGTAAAATGTGTTACTTACTAATGGAATTTGTATTATTGAAGAAGCAACTGAGAAACTCTACTTTTAACAGCGGCGTCGACTTATAAACTATTTCGCGGAATGTGCAATACGAAAGGAAGGCTTGCTTCAGCTACATATCGACAGTTTTTTTTGATAACCCCAATGTAATCAAATAGCCTGACACACGTTCTATCAAAATGGCCTAAGCTGAAAATGTCAAATTAATATCTAAATTTAGCTTTGAAGTTTGAAAAAAGAAAGACCTGTGGAAATTGCTATCAGGAAAAAAAACTTAAAAAAGGTGTTTTTTTGATATTAAATTAAAGTCAATAAAAGTTTTTGGTTGTGTGTATTTCTTAATTTGCTTTTTGCCCCAAAATCGTCAAAAAACGTTTTTGTGTCTCTTGTAAAATTTATTTCGTGTGGGTTACGTTTTTTTTCCTTTCCACTGTCTATATGTATATTAAAAGAACACCTTTGATTATTAAATAATAAAAAAATCGAATCTCCCGATACTTTTTAAAACTAACTGTCTACTGTTAAATACTTTTGCTAGCTACTGAGCTCTGTAACTATCTTTTTACATGCCCTACCATAACTGTATCAAAATTATAGTTGACTTTGTCAAGGGAAAGAAAAAAAATATATAACACCAGCAGGTTTCGAATAAATAAAACTATCATCGCTTAACGTTTTCAGGCTATAAATAATATTGGATTTAGAATCTAGATTGAAATAGTATAGTTTGATAGACTACAATTGCCTACGTAATTTTACGGCAGGTGAATCTGAATTGCCACGATAGATGGCTCAATGTTTTTGTTTATTTCTCTTTTATAATATAAAAAAATATAGCAATTTTCATCCGTATCTAAAACCAATTGATCAGTTATTTTTAGATGACTCTTGACACCTGTGGAACAAAATGGTAACTAAAACGAAGTGTGACTTGCGAAATAATGCATTGAAATTAGAAAAAAACTTCTTTTATTAATAAAATTTGTATTATTTTTCTTAATATTATAATAACACAAAATATACTTGATAAAGAACAACAGGATTAAGTTGCACTTATAAAGCATTTGTTTTGAATTGTTACCTTTCTGCTCTTGACGACCGATTGTATGATTTTATATTATATATACTATATAAATATACATGAATATATCATCATAAAATGTAACTCTATACTCAACTATTTAAAAGTAGAGTAAAAACTCAAATACACTTAACTTTTTTTATACACTGTCCACTAAAAAGATAACAAATATAAGTAATTTCTAACCGTTTATTTTGAATAGAACAATATTTAATGTATGAGTACCATTTATTATAAACTAATATAAAGTTTTTTAACACAACTTTGTACAAAAATTGTGAATATTAAAATATTATAGCGACGGTGAGTTTCAAAATTATAAGTTGAGTTATCCGTGAGGTCTGTGGGGTCCAAAAGATTGACGACAGCTGTTCTAGTCTGCCAATCTGATTAAATGTAGTTAATTTATTATAAAGCTTACATCCCAGCTGTAAATAGTTTCTAACTTTATAGCTGAATAAAGTGACCCAAAATAATCTAATCTTAGATTCTGAAGTTAGTATCAAAAGTTCCAGGGTACTATTTTCTATTCGTAGGTAGATTAACTGGTCTAAAAGTGCTTTCAACATTATGTCACCAAAATTTACAGGAATAGAGGAGTACATAAATGTTTACCGGAAGTTTCGTTGGATCCAAGTACACACACCATTTTTTCAATCGGCTTGTCGATTTCTATTCAAATGCATGGATGTATCCTTTCTATCCCTTTTATTTTCGAAAAAAAAAATATAAATTTAGCGAATAAGTAACGAGCAGTTTTTGTAGAATAATTCTGTTAAAGTACCTCTATTAACATCTACATAATTAGCAGGTATGAATTCAAAAACAAATTAGCAAAAGTTGTTTTCAAGCGGATTACCTTCTCTTTTTGAAGAGGTTAAAAATAAATATAGAAAAAGACTTAACTTATCTCTTTTTTGACCCCCAATTTTAGGATCAGTTAGATGGGAATAATTGTAAAAACCACAGAAATTCAAATCTTAAAACGCAAATTCATAAATTGGTTGGGATATCAATTGACCAAACCATCCTTAAGATCCTTATGATATGATTGCATAGCAATAAAGAAAAAAAACTATAGGAATAAAAACAGAGATTTTATGAAATGAAAATTTTGTACAGCTTAATTCTTCTTGATTGCATATCGATTGTGGAAAGGAAAAACAACGTAACCCACAGTTTTTTCAAAATAAGTTTATTTTCGATAATCACTGTGTATCAAACTTGATACACGTTCTATCAAAAGAATACAAGCTGCAAATGGCGAATTAATATCTAAATTTAGCTTTTAATTTTGAAAAAGATGACCTTGTAAAAAACTAAAACCAAGAAAAAAGACTGAAATAAAGGTTTTTAATAGACAAATTCTTGAATTAATATTAAATTATGTCAATCAAACACCAGTTTAGAAGTCTACACACACTTAAAGATTGTGTTTAATTCATAATTTGCATATGTCACAAAATCATCAAAACACGTTTTTAGCGCCTCCTGTAAAATTTGATATGTGTAGGTTACGTCCTTTTTCCTTTCCACAGTCGATATGATACGTATGTCAAGTCTGTCGATGTTGATCGGTTATCAAGGTAATGGTGCCTAAGCTCACTCTCTGAAAATTTCAATATGAACTGCTAACAAATAAAGGCATATAACAATTGCATTGAAAAACTTTTGGACGTCATAGAAAAAGTGAATTTATCGTTATCGTTAATACTTCTTAGTTTGCAAACAGTTTTATTTAACTGTGGTTTGAAAGGCTGGCTATAAAATATCATGCGTCTATTTAAATTTGCTGTTAAACCGAAAAGCTAGCGGTACTGAGTAACAATTAAATAAAGATCAGTTTACACAGAAGATAAGAGCAATCAAACTTGCTGTGTGTCTATAGTTTGATATACAAATTATAAACATGATGTTAACAAGATTTTCCTGACTGTAATTACTATACTTAATCAAATAAACATATTGAATTCCCTAAAAGAGTTAAACATGTTAATAAGTGTTCCAACTTAGCAATGGCAACCAAAATTAGTCGAAAACGCAGTAAAAAAACATATATTTTGTTTGCTTATTCAAAATTACTCTACAAGGAAATACGTTAATATAATATATTCTCAGCGACAAAGCGTAGGTGCGAATTTAAAAATAATATCGAGGCAAGCGTACCTTCTTGAAATTTAGCATAACCACGGAGATAGAATATTAAGCAGACCGAAAAAAATATTAAGTTCTTTGCGAGAAAAATGGTTCTTAAATTTAATACTGCTGAACGTAAATGTCTATAATAATATAAATAAGGTCAGCTACTTTAAGATTGACAAAAAAATGCGTAGGTATTAGGGCCTCTAATTCCGGACAGTAGCAATTCCAGGATTCCGGGATTAATAAAATTAGAGAAAGTTGGGCGAGGGCCAAAAGAAGGCTCGAAATTTTGATATATTTTGGGACTTTCGCAAATTCGTGCGTGCTTAGATTCGAAATTCTCGGAAGAGCTAAGAAACGTTTATTTTGGGAAATCTGAAAATTCCTGTGTTTTCTGATTCTTAATTATTGGAAGGAATAAAAAAAAAGATCACACGCCGTTTCGTTTTAGAAAATTCGCAAATTCCTAGGTTTTTGAAATCAACTCGAAATCGCCGAGCAGAAATTTCTCAATTCTGAATGCCAATGTATACACAATTTTATGTTGAATGTTCAATCCCGGGATCACAAAAACGGTCCGGGATTAGATGCCCTAGTAGGTACATCTTGCTCATCAATTTCTTTAGCCAAAGCTATTTAATATGTTCAGACTGCTGATTGAAAGTCTTGAAAATTCGATGCTGTAAAATATTTTTACATTGTCTTTTTTGGCGACTACAAGCTTAGTTTATTATAATACATATTCGTGTTTGAAAAATGTGTTTTATCATACTTGGCAGAATAATAATTGACAGCAGTGATGACGTTTGGTTTGATTACATGAAACATTCGTCTCCAGCTATTTTTGTTTTGTTTCGGTAACAGGAAAAAGTTGCGAAATTCGACCCTCTTGGTGGGCATTCATTGCCTTGTTGTGATTAAATATAACAATGTGTTGAATGAATTCAGCTTTTAAGTACTTATGCACAATATGATACCCTCATTGTTGGCCATTTTTAAAGTTCGCCCGCTGTGGTCTAGTAAGTTAGAGCTTACTCTACCGACCAGGTGGGTCTGTGTTCGATTCCCGGTAAGATCAATGTCAAAATTGGATTTTTTTCAGTTTTTATTTGAGATCTAAGACATGGGTGTTTGTGAAGTCAATTCTCTTCGAGTTAATCTCATGTGACTTTCTAAAATTCTCATCGAGTATATCTCGAATGATCTTTCAACTTAAAAATATTTGACGCATTGGAGTAAGCTGTAATGTCAAATATATTTTTTTTTAAACTAAAAAAAAAATCAAGTTATCAATCGTGTCATGACAATGATCGCCTTTTAAAATTTTCCTTTTTTAATGTTGCCGCCTGTTTGGTCGAGTGGTCAACGTCGTTGGCTTCGGTTACGGAGGTCACGGGTTCGAATCCCAGTACGGACAGTTTTATAAATTGATTTTTTAACCGATTTATGAATTTCTGTTCGAAGGCATGGATGTATGTGATGTCTTGAATTCCCCCTCGCACCCATCCTATCCTATGAACGGGGCGTATCGAGAGCGATCAGCTAACCACTAATCCTGTCCTAGCCCTATCCTACTATTCCTACTCTCTTTAAAAAAAAAAGAGAGGTTGGGCAACTGAGAAACATGCAGTTCTCGTAGAAACACTTCTGTTGAGATAAACTCCATTAGGAGTCCGTCTGCTCTACATTGGGAGCGGAGATGGTAAAAAAAAAAAAATTGAAAAAAGCGTCATCTTTATAAATTAAAAAAATCTTTCATTGAACTTAAGTGGTAGTAGGATAAGAATAAATTTACAAATCATATTATTCATAACCAAAAGTCAAGATACAAATAATGGTGATTGTAGCAAGCAAAACGTAATTATGATCGTTTCATTGTTGTTTTCTTTTTCTAAATTTACGACTGTAATTCTTATACTTTCTATTTCTGATTTTTTCTGCTGTACTATTTTGTTGGTATAGATTATAATTCCATTTGTTAAATTTTTCAATAATGACGGAAGGCGGCGCGTGACCTTTTGTTGAAAATTTAGTTTGAAACTGATAAAAACAGATTGTGACAGATGAGATATAACAGTATTTCATCGTAAACTTTTATGAATGAATAGTTCCATTTGAGCTAAGTGGATGGATGTGTTAAGTGAAATTTCTGATCAGAAATAGTTTACGATAGCACTCTAGGTACTTCCGAAGCTTCGTTTGAAGGCTGAAAAGCACTTTCCGGAAAACTTTAGGCAGGCAACTTCAACACTATAAATATATTATAAAAAATCTTGAAATTTACTTGAATAAAAAAAATATTCACTCAAAAAGCTACCGTGGTATTATTGGAAGAATCTCATGAGGCAGTGATGTCGAACACATTTCTTGTCAACATGTAAGAATTACCACACTTAAAAAAACATTCACGACAAGACAAAAATTTACATGCTTGTCTTATTATCTAATTAATTGAATATTTGACCTAGAATTTGAGGTTACATATTTTAATTTATATTCGAAAAATAGTTTACTACCGCTGTTTTAAGGTTATCTTTGATGTTTGCAGCGGGTCACCCTTCATAACTGAAAGTTTCCTGAAAGTTGGTCTAAGCGGTAATGACTGTCATCAAGTCGTCGGAAACATTTCACTGTTTCTAAAAATGAAGGTGCTACTTATGTATTTTTACTAACAATAATTTATTACTACTTCATATAAAAGCAACTAAGAAAAATTTCAGAGTCGTAAAACTTCTAGCACCTTTTTTGTCTGATGGTTGAAATGTTAATCCTTACATAGCATTGGAAGAATCACAAAACAAATGATTACATAACTGATATTAAAAATATTACTTACCATTCTAATGAAAAAGATAAATCCTGCAGTTTGTTTGGCAGTCACTAAGGATTGCAATTTTGGTCAGTTAATGTTACAACTGTTTCGTTCATAAATGAAAGGAAAAGCTTAAAACGTCCACAGCGTTTAAAATTTTAATAAAATGTCCATTCAACAGTTTTCCGATATTTTTTTTGTCTCATAATGTAAAATGAAATATTTTCCTATCTCGCGAGGAAGTGAATCATCAGCACACATAATAGTTGATTAATATCTCTTAATTTTTTCGTACGTGAATGTATTTCTTTACACCGCTTAATATTAAACAGTAAAAAACAAATATGCTCTTTATTTGCATTTTAAATAATAATGATTAGTCATTTCATAATTCAAACACAACGTATCACAGTAATTAATATGCTGGCATTTTTCATTCCTTAGCAGAATGGTTTAATTTTTAATTTCAATCGGAATAATCGTGACTCATTTTCCCAGAAGCGAAATATTAAATTTCTCATTTCCCATAAATGAAATATTGTTTTTTTACAAATAATTTAATAATTTGTTACTAAGATGATTATTATGAAAAAACCCTTCTATACTGGACCAGGAGTCCTTGACATACAACTAGCAGACGTTAAATAATATCTTATTTTGAATAAGCATTTTGGTATAAAAATGAAAACCAAAATAGGTATAAAATATATTTTTTTTACTGACAAAGCACTGACATCTATTTTCAAATAAAACAATCAATTATTAGTCTTCTTTCGCCTACCTTTTTTTATTCAATAATATCTCCACCTTTTCTATTGATGTTCATTGACGTGAGAATAAAAGGTAGATATTTTTATCTAACTCTAATGCTAGGTTTATAATATAATTTATAAAATAGAAAGATATTTATATTATATATATACTTTTGTCAATAATTTCGCTAGAATGTCATTTTCAATATATTGGAGATTCATCACTTATATTTTTTATTGTCGAAATTGGATTTTTTTTGGCTGTCCGCGAGTGTCTTATTTAAGATTATTTAGCTTTTACTACAAAAATCTTTACTATTTTTAATTTTATTAGTATTTTAAAACTTTATTTTTCCGTAATTGCAAAATGGCGTGGCTGATTTTTTAAATCAAACTATTTTCAAATAAAAACAAATACGGTAAAATTATAAATCAATACAGCGTGAAAGAAGCGTGTATTTTTTTGTTTTGGTTTCAATTTTTTAAAATTCCCTGGAGTACTCAACATTGTACCTACAACCACCCGCTACAGCTTCGCACTCTTCTAACAGGGTTTATTCCGTAGCGTAGCAACGCTATTGAAATATGTAGTTATTTTAGGAGTACACACAAAATTTATTGAAAATATTATTATTCAACTGACATCCTTAACCTTAATTTCAATCTTATAATGGAGTAAAATTTGAATATCCTTTCAGCTTTTGTTAATTTATTTTTCATTACCATCGAGCGTTTATTTGATTATGAAAAAAAAACCCTTTTTGTATTAATTCTACATTAAGTATCGATAATGGCGGGTATTATCAACTAATAAAAATAAATCAATAATAGTAATAAAGTAAAAAAAAAAAGATTTATTATTTTGATAAAATACTTGAAGTAATTCATTCAATGAACAACTAAGAAGTGATTCATTTGCAGTGCTTGAAGTGTTTTATAAAATGTCTAACTGCGTATGAAATATGTTTTCAACTTTTGTTTCAAAGTACATCAATTCAAAACTATGTCCATACGTAACACCGTGCACCGGAAGTAATATAAATTCTGCATGAAAATGAAGTTAACACATAAAATTACAACATTGTAAATTATTTCCGCGGCGTTCGTGAAAATTATGCATGAAAACATTTTGTAAGAGAAAAGAGACCCCACGACTGTATTTTAAGGGTGCGTTACGAGCGAGGTATGATAATGTAATTTATTTACTTTGATAAAACTCAATGTAAAGACGCCAACTCCAATTTTTCAAACACTTTTCTATTGACTGCCTAATTTACAAACAAAACTACTGAAATGTTCATTTTTTTCTTCTATTTAAAATTTAACTCATTAAAATTAGGTTAAAAATTATGAATAGAAAACATACAGAAAATAAAAACAAAACCACAACAAATAATTGGTGTCAAGAACGAAATCTTTTTAGACGATACGTTTTGATTCTTTGGTGACAGTCAATCGCGATAAAAAGTAGTCAATCTTTTATTTTAAAATAATTCTGAGAAAAGGTGGCTGAATAATTCCGAGGATGGCCACTTGCACACAGAAAAGTTATTTATAACATTATCAGACTTTTTTAAGCCAGTGGTTTTGATTTTTGTCAACAAGGAAGTTATAACAAAAGTAGACAGGACAAGATGAAGGGTAAGATTATTATCTCTGATCTGTATTTTTCCAATCAGTAAATCATTCGAATCATTTGCCGCCTGTGTGGTCGAGTGGTCAACGTTGTCGGCTTTGGCTACGGAGGGCCCGGGCTCAAATCCTGGTACGGACAGTTTTATAAATTGATTTTTCAATCGATTTAAGAATTTTTGTTCGAAGGCATGGATGTATGTGATGTCTTGAATTCCCCCCTCTCACCCATCCTATCCTATGAACAGGGCGTATTGAGAGCGATTAGCTTACCACTAATCCTGTCTCATCCCTATCCTTCTATCCCTACTCTCTTTGGAAAAAGAGAGGTTGAGCAACTGAGTAACAAGCAGTTCTCGTAGAAACACTTCTGTTGAGATAAAATCCATTAGGAGTCCATATGCTCCACATTTGGAGCGGACATGGTTTAAAAAAAAAAAAAAACATTTGAATACATCTGATATACAATATGATTGTTCTCTACGAGTGCTTTATGAGTCGAGTGTATTTAAATAGCACAACTTGTAGATTTTTCAATGTCTATTGGATCCTACAACACGAGCTTAGCTTTAATATGAATGCGATAGTTTTGCTTTTATTCCTCTTCAGTCTTCCAAACTCCAAATCTTTTATCCAATTAAGTTTAACGTTCACGCATTACAATTGAGTGCCTTTGTTTGTTGTGTGTAGCAATTTAGACTTGAAAATAGGACTCATTGCGGAAAACTCTGCTTAACCACACTTAAGTCAGCTGAAGACCTCTAGGGTCATCGTTTTCTCGGAGTCGTATTGAATACTAAATTCATCAAGCTAGTTTTGATTATTTCTATCGTTTCATTTATTGAGTTCACATTTTTTTGTTAGAACTCCATTATAATAAGGTGAAAAAATAATACAAATATTTTAGTTCTACACATCTTATTTTGTATATCGACTGTGGAAAGGAAAAAAGGACGTTACCCACAGTTTTTTCAAAACAGTTTTTTTCGATAATCACAATGTATCAAACTTGATACACGTTCTATCAAAAGGATGTTAGCTGCAAATGCCGAATAAGTATCTAAATTAAGGTTTCATGTTTGAAAAACATGACCTTGTAAAAAATTAAAACCAAGATAAAAGACTAAAATAAAGATTTTTCCTAGACAATTTCTTTGATTAATATTAGATTATGTCAATTAAACACCAGCTTAGAAGTCTCCGTGCACTTCAAGGTTGTGTATAATTCATAATTTGCATATGTTCCAAAATCATCAAAACACGTTTTTTGCGCCACCTGTAAAATTTGATATGTGTGGATTACGTCTTTTTTCCTTTCCACAGTAGATATAATATATTTATGTAGTTGATAGCTATTTCGATTTATGATTAGAAGAGATACACAATATATCCTCTCATTCACTCTAACATTCTAATTTATATTGATTTCAATAAATTCATATTTGTTATCGTCCCAAGGAACACTAAAGTCATTTTATTAAATATAATACTAAAATATAAATTAGAACGTAATATTAATTGATTGGGGGGATGATATTTTGTGTATCGCTTCTATGCCAGTATAGTATATGACTGAGTTAATCTACATATGTCTAAAAATAGTTCTAATGAAGGCATAAACTGAAATAGCTTTCCACTATGACTAAGGTATCCAATACCAGGATCCCGAAATCCGGGATTGTGATAGTACTAATTCTGGGACTTAAAAAAAAACTTTGAGCTAAAAAATAAATAAGCTCTCACTCTAGCAAAGCTCTCGCTTTTAAAATTTTGAGAAAACCGTAAATTATAGGTTTTTAAAATGGTGAATGATCAATCCCAAAATTGTAAATCCCAAAATCCGGGTCCGGATCCGCGATTGGACGTTCTACTTTCAACCACATTATATAAAATTATATTTGTAGAACTAAAATACGCTGATATTTTTTTAAACTTATTTCTATCGTTCCTCAATATTTTTAGGTGCTTCGAATATTCAATATTTATCAGCAGGCAAATTTTTTTGTAATATTTTTTTTGGTGATTAGTCAGTCCACGCAACAGAAATCTTGCCAGAAAATATAACAATTCATAGTTTTCAAATCGTTTGAAGTATTGTTTTAAAACTGTGATTTAACAGAAAGATAACTACACTTTGTATAGAGATAATATTAGTATATTTAATTGTCCCTAAAAAAATATTTTTACATACGGCATCCTGCCTCTAGAAAGTTTTAAGATGAATTATATATATTTACATGACAGCTTCTTACACGAAATTAAATTAATGCTTTCATTACCAAGAGAAACTTTTACAAACATCACATGTAAATTTAAAATAACAAATGTGTTGACTTTAATGTGAACAAACAAAACAATTTTAATCAAATATGACAACACAGTAGTTTGACAAAGAAAATAAGCTCATGCTCACACAAACAAATAATATGCCATTTTCAGTTTTGCTTCTTCTTTGACCATTTTTGCTTCCATGCCAGTATTCATTACTTTTGACGAGCACATCCAATAGAAAGTATCCGGCGGTCGTATATGACGCCGGAATCCCGCTGGTCTTAAGAAGAGTTAAACAGGATTAAGGCTGGCATTCTACCAGTTTTACTTTACGGTGTCGAATCATAGCACCTTACAAAGACTCAAAAAACCCGTATACTGATCGTCAAGAATATATACTTGCGTCGGGTATTTGGGGGTGAGGTAGTTTGATTTCGCGAGGTATTTGGGGATTGTGGAACGTGCAGGAGAGCGCTCAGTTACAACAGTGGTCATTGAAGGAGACGTTGAAACTTTTCCCAGACTTTTTCGGTTTCCGGCGCCCTTAAAATATCAGATTTGTTTTGCGGCGCCCCAAGTCAAAACATTGGTTATCTCATAGCAAACCTTATGTCACTAATAGCTTTTCCCCAGAAATTTACCGATTTGCCCACTCTGTCCATTCTATATTATTTTCAAACATAAATATATTCAGGATTTCGAACAAGTCCTGAGTCTTTGTACATGCTTTTTTATAAAGTAAGGAAAATTTTCACGGCGCCCCAATAGCAACCCAACAGCAGCGCGGCGCACAGTTTGGGTAACTCTGGGCTTAAGCTATATTCTATCAATTACACAAATATTATTTCACAAGTCACATAATAATAAAGCAAAATTATAAGTGTCACTGTATACCTTAAATTAAAATTATGAAAATATTTAATCAAATAACTGTATTTTTCCTAATTTTATACTGGCGTTAAAATAAAGACATATTGATGAATAGATAAATCAAGAAAAATGTAAATTTATACATATATTGTAATTTTATTCAACATACCTAAAACAAATGCGAGCACCATTCGGGCCACATGCCTTCTAGCGCGTGCCTGGGAGGCGCTTTGGGCCCCGTGCAAAGCGCCTGGCAGTTCTCGGGCGCTCGCCTGCAACCTGCGAGCCATCAGCACGTAGAAGCAGCCGATCACCGACAAGGGCAGAAGGAAGTAGATAAGTGCCTTAGCCACCACGTTGCATCTGCGGAAAATGTACAATGCTTTAAGCAATAAAAGAATTAAAGTCATATATTTCACAAGAAATTCTCATGGCCGCGGAATTTTTAACTCAGTATATTGAAAACATACATATTATATCAAGTAATATGAGATATTCTTACGTTGATTTTGATAAAAAATATTCTACCATCTATTATCTACTGTTAACCAGTTATGCATCACCGGTTAAATAGTACTAGTCCAAGGGCGGGGAACCTTTTCTTCTCAAAAAAAATCTTATTCGACATAAGGCCGCAATGACATTGATTGGGTAATCTTTGGCCGGAAACAGGAATTTACGGTCAGAATATGTCAAGAATTTACATACATTTAAAGAATTACAGAATTGGCCAGAAGGCCGCAACAGAGTAACAAAAAGGCCGCAGGTTCCCCACGCCTGGTCTAGGCTCAAGTTCCGACAAACTCGAGTGCTTAAATTAAAATTCTCAATAAAAATAATAAAACATTTTTAGTACTTTTTCCACATAAAATGTATTAGATCAGGACCGGTTTCGCTCATCGCGAGCATTATCAACCAAGTATTGACAGTGAACACCTTAAAAGTGATAAAATTCTCAAATTAAAATTTCCTTAATTTTTTATTCGGCTTTCTCTATGATCTTTTTTCACACACTTTTCTATACCAAAATGTTATTCTTTTTTCAAATAAAATGGTTTTTAAAATTTAGTACCAATCTTTCATTTTCCTATAAATTCTTAATTTTTTTTACACGGTGCTTAGCAGAACTGCCAACAAAAAAAATGCGGTAAATATTTTAATATTTATTACAAAATTATCCATTCAGTTTTAAGAATCATAGAATCATGTTTTTCCCTGTCACAAATATGTTTAGTTTATACGTAGATCAATAACAACCCAACATAAATAAACAACTTTGTATGACAGTAATATATTTCTTCACACGGGATTAAAGATTGTTGGAAAAAGCATATTTCTGATTCTTTTATATTACGTTATGCTAGCCGTTAGTGAGGACTAAATGCTTGGCAACTTGGAAAACTAGACAAGAATAATTGTTATTTTTTAATTTTCTCTATAATTATCAAGTTTTTGTATTCGACGCACTGAACAAAATAAATTCAGTCAATATTACAACCATTTTTCTAATTCATTAACTTCGACTGTGTATCGGTAGAGTCTGCGCATGTACAGTGATTTCATACATAAATTAAATTTGTTGAAATATTTTTTTGAAAATTGCACAACAATCATATTATTGATTAATTTTTTTAAAGAATCTATTTGAGTTAAAATTTAAAATTTTAGTCAATAACAAGCTGACGCGAAATATTTTATTTGAAATTAATAAATTTAACATAAGACATATTGTTATAATCGTGGAAGCCAGATAGAATCATTAAATTTTGTTTTTATTTGTTCTTTACTGTTAAAAGGTAACTTAATTAATATCGATAACGGTGGGATTAATTGGCAGGGAATTATTGAAATGCTACGTGGCGGCCATATGCTCCGCATAGGGAACGAATGTGTTTAAAGAAGAAGAATTGGAACGGGGCAATTTTAACATTCATAATAATATTATTATTATGTGTATGAAATTATATACTTATACGTGTCATAAGGCCACAGCTAGGGTATCCAATCCCGAAGCCTTTTTCCAATCCCGGGATTTCGGGATTCATTAATTTTCTATCCCGGGATTCCGGGATTGGGATTTTCTCACCGAGGAATTTGAAATTCTCAATTAGCTATACTTTTTCCCGGGATTATCTCCAAACCTCTTTTTTTTTTTTTAGTTCACCGAAGAATTCGAAAACTTCGATTTGGTATACTTTTCCCCGGATTATCACAAAACCTCGTTTTTCTTTCTTTTGCTCACCGAGGAATATGAAATTCTCGATTTGCCAATTTCGTGTCAATTTTCGGGATTTGCTCAAAATTTCTCAATCCCGAAATCCCGGGATCGCAGCCGTATCAATCCCAGAATTTCGGGATCAGATAATTGAACGGGATCCCAAACCGCCGCAGCTATTTATACAACTAGCGGGATGTTAATGATATTAATTTTAATGCGTATAGAGTTGCTAATTCAATTTTAAATTATGTTTATTTGTTCAAAATGTCACATACCTATTATCTATTTAAATAAACACAAGTGCTCTCAATGAATACATATATCAGCTGCTTATCTTTTATAGATTTAAATACAGGCAAGGCGTAGATTTTTCGCGTTGTAATTATCATTTTTCACAAGCAGTAAAAAACAATGGCACTAATCATTTTTTTACCATTTCCTCCAAATAAAGTGTTTTTACGAGAACGGCTTGTTACTCAGTTGTTCGAAATCTCTTTTTTTTTCAAAGGGACTAAGAATAGAAGGATAGTGCTAGGAAAGGACAAGTGGTTAGCTAATCGCACTCGCCACACACCATTTTAAGGATAGGATATATGCCTTCGAATATAAAATCATAAATTGATGAAACTGTCGATTCAAACCTGTGGCTTCCGTAATCAAAGCCAACGACGATGACCATTCGACTACTAAGATGACACTAGTGAATTTACTGACTAGAATGTGCTTTTTTATTATTACACTTGTTCAATAGAAAATCTTTTAAATCTGATAATATTTTAATGAGAAATGCTGTTTATTATTTTGATTAGACTAAATCTTACTATTTACTTGTTCATTTTTTTACAAAATACATCTCAGATATGGGAAAATTTCAGGGTTTTCCAGTACTGTTTTAAGTTTGTTCGTGACGATATATATACAAAAATATTCAATAATGAACTGTAAAACTAAATAAATCAATAATTTATAGCCGTATTTGAAATGTTATTATGTACTTTGTTTCAAATAATATTAATTCTAAAGAATAGATGTCGCTGTTGCCAAAGCTTCGGAATCGCTTATTCCTCTTAAGGGTAATTAGGTTGAGATATTGTTCATGCTTTCTTGGTAAGGCGTATAACAAGTTCTAGAGCTTAATTTTGCATGTAAAGTCCTTAAAGCAATTAACTGAACATCATTCAAACGAAAGCATGTAGCTATAACGAAATAAAAATGTAAAAACATTCATAGAATTAATTTTGTGATCCCAAAATACTTTTAGAATTATTGAAATGGTGACAATATTTTTGGTTAACAAACATTATATAAAAATATGACAAAATTTAGGGTAAAATTTTAGGATGACACTCTTTTAAATGAGTAAAATAAGCTAAATTCGATAAAAGTATGGAAATGTATTAAAAAATATAATATACTGTGATTTTTTAATGCGATGGTCTACAAGGGCACTTATAACTAAGATAAACATTCGTATATAAATCTAGCTTATCAATAGAATTTTCAAAACATCTCAGTTGAAGTAACCATCCCTTATAATTAATTATATCCCGATTACATTAACCTGTAAAAAAAACATCAAGGAGTGGTGTGATTAAGTAGCTTGTGCTTAAAATTGCATCTTAACCAAAACGGACTATTTCATGTTGAAAATTTTATTAAATTCCTAAAAAATCAAATACACTAATATAAACCCGGATTATAGAATCGTAGTCGGAAACGGAGCGAGAGGCATGGAGTCGAGGGTTTTGTCCGGAGTCGGAGTCGGAAAAATCTTACGGCACATTTAAAAAATATATATATTCAATGATGTGTATTCAATCCGCAATAGTCCATAGTGCTGCCACTGCATTCTTGATGATCTGATGGAATACTTATATACAGGTCCGGCTCGTGGCGTGTGCAAAGTGTGCGGCGGACAAAGGCGCAGAGGCACTGCACTATCCACTCATTTAGTTCTATTTTTGCGAAGTCCCCCAGACGCACACAGGCGCAGCAATCCTCAAACCGGCCCAGCATATATATATAAATAATATATAAGTTAAAAATTGAATAATCGATGTCGTTTTTTTATTTTAAAGCTGGAGCCGTAGTCGTCTTTTTTTTACACGACTCTACAGCCCTGATATTTTTTAAATTGTATTGGACATTGATACTTAATTAAATGGAGATTTTTATAGGATAAAAAACAGTCATATTGTTCGTTATTACGTCAGGTTTAAATCATACCATTTGTATATCGACTGTCGAAAGGAAAAGGGACGTAACCTACACATATAAAATTTTACAGGAGGAGCTATAAACGTGTTTTGATGATTTTGTGACATATGCAAATTATGAATTATACACTACCTTGAAGTGCACGGAGACTTCTAAACTGGTGTTTGTTTGACATAATCTAATATTAATTAAAGAAGTTGTCTAGGAAAAATCTTTATTTCAGTCTTTTTTCTTAGCTTTAATTTTTTACATGGTCATCTCTTTCAAACTTGAAAGCTAAATTTAGATACTAATTCAGCATTTGCAGCTTGCATCCCTTTGATCGAACGTGTATCAAGTTTGATACATTGTGATTATCGAAAAAAAACTGTTTTGAAAAAACTGTGAGTTTCGTCCTTTCTCCTTTCTAAAGTCGTATTACAAACATACATTTTTTCACATTAATTGAAGTTAAAATAATTTTTGTTTCATAAGAAGTTTTCCGGATGAAACCTCGCTTAATATTCCGTTAATGGTAAACTCGAAATGATCGCTCGCAGTAACCTGCGGGTGCTGTGTTGTGACTTTGCGAAATAAAGACATTATTTTGTTCGCTTCCATTATGGCTTCGTACATGAAAGAGAGGGCGCAAGAATTAATTATTTTCAGCCCTTGCAAACAGGGTCGCGTGACTTTGGTTTATTTATGATGTTTTATATAACACAAAACCTGCATTAAGTAGGCGCCTTGCCACCAGAAGAGTGCTGGTATGGTTCCAGTGGCAAGTGTAATGATAGAGGAAGGTAATCGATTTATTAAATTTAGGAAAAATGGTACAGCCGTTCACAGTTTTCAATTATAGCTTTGTCACAATCAACAAATGTGATACATACCTATCGAATGTGATAAGAAAAAATAACGTAATCCACGCATATTAAATTTTACAGGAGGCGCAAAAAACGTGTTTTGATCATTTTGGACCATATGAAAATTATGAATTATACACAACCTTAAAGTGCACGGAGACTTCTAAACTGGCGTTTTATTGGCATAATCTAATATTAAGCAAAGAAATTGTCAAGGAAAAATCGTTATTTAATTTTATTTTTTTTCGTTTCAATATTTTGCAATCCTTTTCATACTTTAAAGCTAAATTAAGATACTAATTCGGTATTTGCAGCTTGCATTATTTTGATAGAACGTGTATCAAGTTGAATACACTGTGATTATCGAAAAAAAGCTTTTTTTAACAAACTGTGGGTTACGTCCTTTTTCCTTTCCACAGACGATATGTATGCATACAAAGTTATGCATACATATGTATTTAAAGGAATCATATTATAGTTCATATGAAAGTCTAATTTGAGTATATGTTTTGAGATCTATTATTATTTCCGTCTCAATTTTTTGACTAATTTTCAATCACCAAATTGCGTGTATTGAAGAAGCATTCACAAAGTAAGTACATAATTAAAAATGAATGTTACAGTTTACCAACCTTTAATGGCTGATTTGAGTCTGCTTTTTGTTAGAGAGCATTTGAATATTTGGTTCAAGCACAGACGTTCGCAGTTTTGGTTGCTCTTCTAAATTTACATCAGTTAACTGTGATAGTAATTTTGTCTTTATTTGCGTAAGTATGATAATGATGATTCACAGCAGTAATTTATTGAGAAGCAAGAAAGCATTTTTCTGGCATGTTGTCGAGAACGTAGGTATTCTACGACAATTTTCTAAATTTCAATCGGGTCTTTTTTATTTAAAAAAAAATGGCACAAGTCAAAAGGCCGCATCAGAATAGTCAAAAAGCCGCAGGTTCCCCTCCACTGCTCTAGACCAATGTTCCCCAACCGGATGGTCCGCGGCCCAGAGCTGGGCCGCAGAGGCTTTCCGCCAGGCCGCAAACAGTACGCCAAAAATATCCTATACTCAAAAATATGGATTTTTAGTTATTGTTAAATAAGAAGACACCAATGATGCGGCTCCGTATTTTGTTTCTTGGCCATTTTTGTGCGGTTACATATTACTCATACTTCTAAAATCTGGCTTCAAATTGGTAAAGCTTAGTTTACTGCGGATAATTTTCTGTTGTATTATTTTTTCTGTGTGCGACACGATGGTCGCTGGTTTTTTCAGAATCGACAGTCATACATATTTGCTCTTCGATAGTGAACTCAGATGTAAAACCCTACCTAAATATACCAATAATTTCATAATACATATTTTTTTCACTTTTAGGGTGTTCACTGTGAATACTCGGTGGAAAGTCATTACATTAATAAAAACACAATATTCCTTTGTACTTTGTTCTACTTTATTAAAAAGGTCAGGACAGGTTTCGCTCATTGCGAGCATTGTCAACTGAAAACAGTTGTATAGTTATGTCCATTTGTAACAATATAAGATTTAAAAAATATTACATAAAAACCATTTTTATTTCATTATTGGTGGTTTGCGATTTTTTTTCCTTGTTTTCCGGTCCACAGGTGTAAAAAGGTTGGGGAAAACTGCTCTAGACAGTATATGAATATTATATCGTAATGTTCCTAATAACCAACACGTGTACGCTACTGCTAGCCGCAGCATTAAGGAACGGTATTCTAAATTGCCGGAAAAATTAGAATAATTCGATTCGGGTGAAATATGTTGATGAATTGTTAGCACACTGTGGAAGAAAACTTGGCGGTAGAATTACACAAAACATGATTGATCGATTTTCTTTGTTTCTAAATATGAATCTGCAATAAAAACTTTATTCTTTTGTTTGTTAGACTTTTGTAGTGTAATGTGAACAGTCTATAATTAACCCACAATACTTTGTATTTAATTATGAAGTTACTTGATTTTTCGATCGTATTCTTTCGTTTTTCATATTTAAATAATTTCATTCTAAGAAATCATTAACAGTATGAAAAAAATATTTGTGACCAATTATTTTTAACCTTCAAAGCAGGATCATTCGTACGTAAACAAGCATTTGTGAAAGTAAGATTGTCTGAGGATGCCTCTGAAAGAGGCGAAACACGTGTCACAGTTTGTAGCACAGTACGTAGAATAATCTAAGTTTTTTTTTATATTTTATACCAGGTACTTTACTTTCGTTTTTTTTAATAATAAATAATTTACATAAATAGCTTTGTTACATTATAGTTTTTCACTAATATTTTTTTTTCCTTTTTTTATTAATACAAAATATTTTTAATAACATCTGGATATAATATTGTATTACTAAACATTCAAAAAAATATATGTGCTAAATGGAGAGGCTGCTCTGAATTTTGATACTCACAATGAAAGATGAAAAAATATTCACATATGGTGTTAAAGTTTACGCCAAGCTTTAGCATCCTACACTGCTATATTTTAACCTTGAGCCTATGGAACAAATAGCTTTAAAATGGATTTATTCAATCATGCGGCATGTCACAAGCATAGTCTCTTTTGAAATATAGTATTGTACTCAGAGCGACATCTAGTGTTTTATTAAAAATTTAATATCAAATAAACCAGTTTGACAAGATTTATTTATTACCTCATTTTAGTAAATGTATTTTCTATATTAACCGAATTAAACAATACATTAAATAAATCAAATATGTGACAGACAAGAGTTCTCCAGACTGTACTGCCAAATAAACCACAAAGCCGGTATCTTATTTCGTCTTTTAATTGTAATTGACGATTGTAATATGTAAATATTGTAAATGTTCTGTTTGGTTTTCTACAGGATTCAATATATTATCACCAATATATTCTATGTGTGATTCTCTTGCAATTTTTATAAATAAATAAAAAATAATGACGTACCTAGTATAAGTAAAATACGAAGCACTGAAAAAACGACTGCTTATCGAAAAAAAACATTCAATCCCTCTTTAGTGAATTTATTGAAACACAGATGAAGCTGGGAAAATTCTTGTACTTTGTACAAATAGGTGAAAATAAATTACTTTCTAAGCCGTAGATTCTCAAACTTAATTGATTCACTACCCTCTTATCAGCAAAAAATACAAGGCCTCTTTGGAAGTCTATCTTTTTAAATTAAACAAAACAGACAAACTTACACAATAAGTAAGGATATCTTGTGAGAGCTCCGTATTCCATTATCGTCTTGTTTGGATGCGACTAAAGGTATACCTGTCAACGTTTCTTCGTTTTGAGAAATTATTTTTGACCGCTTGAAAGAAAGATATATCTTTTCCCTTTTTATATGTATTTAGCTTTTTAAAGTGATTTTCTAATTTTGAAGATCCAAAGTGGGCTTCCAACTTTATTAAATGCCAACATGGCCCTCTTAATTTCTTGCAGTACCTCTAGGGAAGTTGATGAGACCACTGGTATAAACGAATAATACAAATTAAAAAAATAGAATACCCACAGACAAACGGCCTCTAAAACCAATTCTATAATATAATATATCGATAGATACGTCAATGTTTAAAAGCAAGCGTTTGTAAATTCAAATTCTCGTCAGTGTTAATAGCAAAAAATTCCACACCCGTTAACCACTCAGCTATTAGAACTAGCAATTTCGTTTATTATAAAACAAAGTGCTTTAAAACGTTATTCATTAAACAATCATATTAAATAGAAAATGATTTAGATATTAATCCTCAAATGTCGAGTTAAATCGTTTCAATTGAGTGTTTGGTAATTGAATTTCAATCAATAGCAAACTAATTCGATTTAACTCGGTTAAAAATTATTGTAATTTGTTTAATATGTTAAAGTCTTAGATGGTCATTGAACTATACAAATTAAGACCTTTGATTCTGAACTAGTGGTATTTAGAGACCAGGTGAGTTAGTTTTAATCGCTTAGGTGTCTCCAAAATGTGGCGATATGGGAGTGTCATTAAGGATTTTCTCGTTAGGAGATTGCCCACATTATTTTACTATCAAACTTAAAGTTTCCAAAGATGCAATCAAAGAAAACTTCACCGTAAAATATAAATTCGCATTATATATGATAAAGTGTTATCGTTGAATTATGTTAAACTCAATTGACATCTGGAATTAAAACTGTTTTCAATTGATCGATTTTTCACATGCATAATTTATAATATTGTATTATAAATTATTATACCCTCTGCTTATCGTGATTACTTGTTTTAAATTAAATTGCCTGTCTTAAAGAATATCATTTGTCTTGTAATTTACTCGACTATTGTTAACCTTTAAACGCCCGCGCGCTGTGCGCAAAAGAAGTAGCACACTACCCGAGCATTTTTTCGCAAAATATTTGCGCCACCCGCATCCGTTAAAAAAAATATATCTCTTAAACTAGTCATCCTATTTGAGTAAAATAAAAAGAATTATCAAAATAAAAGACTGTTAATAATTTACAAAAGTTTTATTTGCATTTTTTTACATTGTACAAATTAAAATAAAAGAATTAAAACGATTAAAATATTATTATATCGCAGATGTTTATATTACTCGAAGTACAAAAATATGTATCGAAACCAAAAACAAAATTATGGATCGGTATCTCAAAGACATTATTTATGTTAAATTGTATTCATATTTTGAATAATGTTATCATAAATTAGTGTAATCCGATAGCGAAATGAACCATAATCAACGATCCCGTATGTTTAAATTTTGTTATCATGTAACCCATTGATTAATTGATTATTAGTCAATTGTCTTATTGTTTATGGCCTTAAATGGCAACATTGTTTTTCGATACCGATGTGATTTTTGTTTCTTTCTTTCTTGCTCTTTGGGACACGAACCGGGCACAACGTGTGTATGGGGACACTTCCCGATCCTGGGACTTGCTCCCAGAGACCTTTAGTTATAAATTCACTTTTAGTTTCTTTCTGTTGTGGTGTTTCGTCCGAGATGGAAGAACTGATATTTTTCCAATTCGACGAGAATTAAAATTCAGTTTGTTTTGCGCGCAGATTTAGCATCAATTTTCTGAACTTTTATAAAATTGTGTGAGCAAGCTAGGTCTTATAATAGTTATTGTGTATTATAATAGTTCAAAATTTTGTTTGTTAAATATTGTATGTATTTAATTCGGTGATTGCAAGTTCCTAAATAAACGTTTTCGTGATAATAGAGCGATTGGTTTTATTTCATATCTACCTACCTGTTAACGCCGACGGTATTGATTATTAATGACTTTAATTAGTGGGGATTTATTCTTGGGGTAACTTAACATCGTGAACAATAGTAGAAATTTCTAACAATAAATGAAAATAGCTCTAAAATAAGTTACGAGTAATGTTATTTTATTATAAAATTAAGTCACGTATTTTTTTTATATGTACATCATTTAAAAAAATCTATGAACCATTTTAATACGTATGCGAACATTCCATAAACCAATTTGACTAGAGTCAAATTCAATGTTATATAACATTAAAATATTCCTGCATGGCTCAGGAATTCAATCTGATCAGAAATATTTCGCGATAACTGAAACACTAAACTTCCTAATATTTCAACTGGATCCCGTAGAAAGATTTATTCACGGAATTCCCGGAATTTCACGAATATTACTCACGTTATTTATGGAGCAATCTCCATCAAGCGTATTAGTTCCATAGGTTACCGTACCCACGTTATTTTTATGCCAAACAAAAATGTATTTGATCCCACGCAAACGTTATAGGCATAATACCGAGAAAATATTTCATTTTCAGAATGTTTTATTCACAATGTATCAAACTTGAAACAAGTTTTATCAAAAGGATACAAGCTGCAAATGCCGAATTAGTATCTAAATTAAGCTTTTAAGTTTGAAAAAGATCACCTTGTAAAAAAATAAAACCAAGAAAAAAGACTGAAATAAAGGATTTTCCTAGACAACTTCTTTAATTGATATTAGATTATGTCAATTAAACACCAGTTTAGAAGCCTCCGTGCACTTCAAGGTTGTGTATAATTCATGATTTGCATATGTCACAAAATCATCAAAACACGTTTTTAGCGCCTCCGTTAAATTTGATATGTGTGGGCTACGTCCTTTTTCCTTTCCACAGTCGATATAGAACATGTTTTTTTAATTAATTCATTATATTTAACAAATTTTAGTAAGCTTTTACGTTGATGAAGCAGAATAAATCGGTTCATAGAAATATTGATTTCGATTTTTCAACTTAAGTCAAATTCTAAGGAATAAGTTAAAAATTTAATAAGAATATTAATATTGCATTTACATTTGAATTATAGAGAAATAGAACATGTATTTCTAAAAATTTAATAGTTAAAATATTTTTTGTAAATACTTACAACTAATCTTATTTTTTTACAGTCTCAAAATAACACGGTAACGAATTCAATGAAACCTATTTTACATGTATGTACGTACATAGTTTCATTTACTGAGAAACTGTGTCACATATAAGATGACAAAAATCATCAAGACTGGAGGGGGGGGTGTCGACTCTTAAAATTTTGAGAAACCATGTCACATGTAAGATGAAAAAAATCATCAAAACAGGAGAGGGGGGGTGTAGACTCTTAAAATGTTGAGAAACCATGTAACATATAGGATGACACAAATCATCAAAACAGGAGGGAGAGGGTGTCGAATTTAAAATTTTGAGAAACCATGTCACATGTAGGATGAAAAAAATCATCAAAACAAGAGAGAGGGGGGGTGTCGACTCTTAAAATGTTGAGAAACCATGTCACATGTAGGATGACACAAATCATCAAAACAGGAGAGGGGGGGTGTCGACTCTTAAAATTTTGAGAAACCATATCACATGTAGGATGAAAAAAAACATCAAAACAGGAGAGAGGGGGTGTCGACTCTTAAAATGTTGAGAAACCATGTCACATATAGGATGACACAAATCATCAAAGCAAGATAGGGGGGTGTCGACTCTTAAAATGTTGAGAAACCATGTAACATATAGGATGACACAAATCATCAAAACAGGAGAGGGGGGGTGTCGACTCTTATTAAAATTTAGAGAAACCATGTCACATGTAAGATGAAAAAATCATCAAAAGAGGAGAGGGGGGGTATCGACTCTTAAAATGTTGAGAAACCATGTCACATATAGGATGACACAAATCATCAAAACAGGAGAGGGGGGGTGTCGACTCTTAAAATTTTGAGAAACCATGTCACACATAGGATGACACAAATCGTCAAAACAGGAGAGGGGGGTTGTTTTTATGCGGTCTGCCAGAATAAAATCATTGTTGATGCCTGATATAATTTATGCTCTCCATTCTATGTAGGTTATATGTAGGTGACTAAATACTTATTACTAAATTATACTTATCATTGATTTTCGCCTCTATACGGCAGCTGCTTACTTATACCAATTTTCCATACGGTAGCTGTGAATATATTATATCAATTTTTGAAGAACTAACATATTATAACGTTTTGGCATTAGGTGTTTGTATAGATTGTTTTCAATCCATTTAATATGTTTCAAAAATAAGTGTGCTTGCACCCTTGCTAGAAAATGTCAGACCACCGTACCTCTAGTATTCGCCACAAGCATCTGTTTTCAAAGCACATTATACGGTAACTTTGTGCTTTCGTACGGTGCAATGACTCGAGATTGTTTACAATTAATATTTATGGAGCGACCGTAAAGCAGCACTATTAAGATGCATCCATTGAACATGAGACACTTGGTTCTTACTGAGTACAAACGGGAATCCCTAATTTTCGGCATTAAGTTAAAGGATAGTCCTTTCTCGGATCACGAGCTCTTTTCCGTGACCTCCCGCGATAAGTACCTGAAGCTGTCGCCGACTTAAATCCCCCTATCTTATATTATTGGATTCAAAATTATACTATGATACTGAGTAAATGCCTATACGCCATATCCAATATTTACATTTATTTCTTCAAAACAAATAAATGCACTCAAAATTGAAAACAGAAAAACCTGTCTACTGGTTAAATCCAATATAATCTCAGAAAAGCTTTTTTCTTGTTAATGCCCTGTTTCGGCCGTAGACAAAGTTTTTCTGCGCTTTAGAGCCACTTGAGCACGTCGACGGATAAGTTTCAAAGTTTTTCGAGCGTTCAAAACCGACAACTAATCTTTAGTGCTAATACTCATTCTTAAATGTGTGAAAAAAGTTCAAACGTCACTTTAACGCTATAACAACTGCCATGTAAATAATATTTTAATTTTCTAAATTGATAATTTTTATTATATTTAAAAATATTTGCAAAAACTATTTTCAGGATAGTGAAATGTTTACCTATACAAGTGTCATATTAATTGTGTTTAGACTTTATTCAGGTAGCGGTAAAATGACTTATTTATCCACAATTCTTCACATCAAAAGTTACGGATTCAGGTCAAGGCAGGATCCAACTAATGCCTTGATCAGTGTTTCCCATTAGTACCATCACAATCCAGAGATTTTTGTATCACAAAATTAGACCAAATATCGCGATTTTGAAATCCGGGATCGTGGAATTGGAGACCCTACTTACAGTGCCAACCAATGTATTGCAATATTTTTTAACTTTTTCGTACAACCAGATTTTTCTATCTCCGTGGGATAATAAATTTTAAGCGTTGGTACAACTTGTTTTACACTTTATGTATTGAAAGCTTATTTTATATAATTTAATGCATTTTACGCAAAGATACAAATACTATATCCGTATATTATATTTTGTTGAATATAAGGGACTTTACTGTTGATTCATTTAATTTAATTATATTCCCCTGTTGCCGCTTTCAAAATATTACACCAAGTAGAAACTATATGAAATATTAATTATAGTTACAACTTATTCGAAATATAATTTTCTGAAAACTATCAAAGCACTTTAACAGGCATGTACATGTCTCAATAGGTAGAGAGAGGAGAAAGTTATGCCACGAGTAAAACACACTTTAATATCATGTAATTATCTTCCACCCATTTCATAACACGTTTCTAATTCATGGAATAATTTGACAAACGACATTGACCTATAATTTATTTCTTTTAAAATGTAAACTGTTGAATAGTTGAATGTAAATTTTGATTCTTTGAATTAGACGAAATAAAAAAAAACTATAACTAACTACTGTTTCTTTGATGTTAATATCTTCTGATGTGGCCAGATGATAGATACTTTTGAACGTGAACGCGACATATAAAATTCAAAACGCAGAACACATCTTATGGGTGTATCCAGCTATGAACAACAAAGACAAACTTTTGATTCAAAACAAATTAACCACAAGTCGTGTCTATCAGAAATTTTGGATCCACTGGCAGCCGGCATTTTGAATAACAAGAAGATCTCATTTGGCAATAGCCCATTCAACATTTATTACACATCCTGACTTTTTTAAATATAAATGTTAACGTGTTTCGTTGTTTTGTTAGTAGTATACTCGTACCTATCTTGTTTTAAATTCAACTAATAACGTTTAATTGAATACTCAATCTGGAAAGTTATTTATCGAACCACAAAAATGGGATAATATTTTTTTGCTACAACAGTCAAAGTGGCTTCGCGGTTGTTTCTACCATCGCCAGTTACAAATTTGCACTTTCCTGTTTTGACAGTGTGAAAAATGGCTGATTAAGCACGTAAGAGGCCCCGGGCGCAGTTAAATTTGGAGGCTCTGTTTTTCGGATTAAATAAAAACATCAGAAAGTTCCATGTAAAATAATAAAAATAAATTAAAATCTATACACAAAGTATATGTAAGCTATTTTTGAGGCCCATAAGATTTTAATGAATTAAGCGTGCGCCACATTTGCGTGCGTATAAGGTAATCCGCCACTGAGTGTGAATTGTGGAACAAAATTTATTTTTTTATCTAGGAATGTCTGACACAAAATATGCATGGCTTGATTGCATATATGTACTATAAAGAGCAGATGTGACAAAATTGTTTCTAAAAATTAAGATTTGTTCGTTGTTCAAAGGGTACATTTTTGAATACATTGTAATTTGTTCTATGTGCAAAGTTGGCGTAAACATGATCAATTTATTTGCTTAGCCTTTGATCAATTAAGAGTTTTTCAAAATTTTATAATATTTATTCTTTTCTAATGGATAAAGTCAGCATTTGGAATCACGTTTACAATTTAATACTTGATTATAATGATTATTAATTCAATGCGTACATAAAGCTCAAAAGAAAATACTGCTAATGCTGATAATAATGCAATGTAATAACGCATTATCCATACCGCATAACAACGTTCGCAGAAATTTTCATACGCAATATTATAATGATCTGGTTCATTTGCTCGTTTAATGAATAAATACCCTATTCATTTATTCCTTTATTTTTCAGTACAACGTAACGTGAAAATAGCTAAATGCTATAACAGTGATCGAAAACTTTATAATATTATACAATTTTTGATTATTAAAAAAATGTTTTTTAAATATATGTACATACATAATTACTTTTAAAGTGTTAACTATCAAATATGTGGAAAGGCCTTTTATTAAATTTCTTAAAACACGGCATATTTTTCTCGTACTTTAATCTACTGTTTCTATAACGATCAGGACTGGTTTTGCTCATCACGAGCATTATCAACAATTGATGAGCCAAACTGGGATAATTTATAAAATTTTCTTAATAAGAAAAAAAATGTGATTTTATACATAATTTAATCATACTATATTTAAAAGTAAATATATGTACCTCAGTTGAACTATATTTTTATGTTTATTTTTTATATAAAAAAAAATAAAATCGAATTCGAATGTTAAAACAGTTCAAACTAACGAGGGCGTAAATCATACATAAGCTATCAACTTTATACACAAAAAACATGTATAACTAGAATTCATTGATATTTTGTGAACTCATTCTAATAGAGTTTTACAAAGTAAATACCAATTCAATCAATATACTGCTTTTTTTATTAACTTGATATTATATGTCCACGACTAAAGATATTCTAAAATCTTTTATTTAATAATAATATTACAATTTCAAAAATATTGATCAAAATTCTTGGTTTGTGGTTTAGAAAATATAAGTATCTCAACATAAATTGATTAGTAAAAACTTATGAGTAGTCACGTTTCAAACATTTTGTTATGTATCATATATTGTGATACCTTGCATCGGATGTATTAATTAATGTCAAGTTAAACTTGTAAGCCAATATTGCACTAATTTATTATGAATACAATGTACAATAAGGTAGAAATGTAGTACAGTAACTGTCGGATTTAAAAATGGAAATTGAGTAAGTATATCTATCTCGTTGCATAAACTTTTGCTCGAGGCGACCATTTCTAATATTCAAAAGTTTATAAATTTTGTATTTTTAAACATAATAAGCGTTCCGTTCCCTTTCAAGCTACTTCAAATTGACTTCCTTTGATTATGGTTGCCGATGGCATCTTATCATTAACTTTTTCGATTTACTTGTTTCATAGGCACCTTAACAAGCCTAAACAAGCTTTGAATAAAGCAGGAATCAAGTTAACTTTTATGTATGCAATTAAATTAAATTAAATTTTCTATTAACAGTGTTACATCTGTTCATTTTCAGCTCAAATTAATTTTCTTGAACGGAATTTCATAAAAGAGATGCAGCGAATATTTGAAGTTTATTTAAACTTTAAGCCTTCGTGCATTTGGAGTTTTATAAAAGTTTAACACTAGATTTTTAATTGGCGGAATCCATATCGATTTTTGTCTGGTTTGCACATAAAATTGGTAACAAAAATAGCGATTTAAAAGAACTTTTTTTTGTCTTGTCCGTTCCTAATACAAAGCGTTGGGATTTCCAATTAAGCAAAAAATCTACGACTTCTTACTATTCAGTTTTTTTATGCCATGTCCGCTCCCAATGTGGAGCATATGGACTCCTAATAGAGTTTATGTCAACAGAAGTGTTTCGACGAGAACTGCTTGTTACTCAGTTGCTCAACCTCTCTTTTTCCAAAGAGAGTAGGGATAGAAGGATAGGGCTAGGACAGGATTAGTGGTAAGCTAATCGCTCTCGATATGACCCGTTCATAGGATAGGATGGGTGAGAGGGGGGAATTCAAGACATCACATACATCCATGCCTTTGAACAGAAATTCATAAATCGATTGAAAAATCAATTTATAAAACTGTCCGTACCGAGATTTGAACCCGGGCCCTCTGTAGCCGAAGCCAACAACGTTGACCACTCGACCACATAGGCGGCCTATTCAGTTTTACCAATTATCTATTTAAAAAAGAGTAACGATAAAACGTTGAAACTTGCTCTCTCATTTCTATAAAACTACTTATCTAGAATTAATTATATGTATGTGCCACGTATTTTTTTCAATAACAGTAATATACAACTCGAGAAAATTTTATAAAATTTACATCGGTAATACTTAATGCGTTGTTTTCATATAGCGTCACCGCAGTGATATATTATTGTTAATTTTTCGATTGATTTACAATTACATATATGAATTTTCAAACGAAATGTTCGTCTTACATACTTCCAATCCAAAACAAGCATAATTTAAATAATTAAAACAAATGGTTTCTATAATTTAAGATTTCGACTGAAAGTGCTTGGTGGAATTTCAATATTAAACTTGAATCGTTCAAACTATGTACATTCTCAAAGATTTTGTCACTAACGACCTATATCGGCAAAACAGAAAGGACACTGAACATCCGAGTTTTAGAACATATGGCAGCCTTTAGATTGAAAAAAGACACGTCTACTTTTGCTAATCACTTAATTTCGGAAGGACACGTGTTCAATCAGGAACAAGGGATAAAAATGTTACACCCAAATACGGACAGTCATAAGCTCTTTTTCCAAGAAATTTTAGAAATCAACAAAGCACAGCTGCAAAGTCTTCCGATTTTAAATGAAATATCAAACTTTCCCACATCTCCACTTCTATACCCTATATAACCATAAAATCATATAATCATAAAACCTTTGCCGACAAACAAATTATGTAATTCTTGAAACTGCTCACTACACAAATCTGTTGGCATTCCCATGGGCTCATCCTTTTCGCCAGCAATGGCTTTGGACTCAGTGATGCATTTATATCTTATATAAACACGAAACTTTCATTTGCTAAGCGTCAGTTCAAGTTCATCCGTGCACTTGAATGCCTGAAGATGCCGAAAGGCGAAACCCGGGTCGTTAGTGACAAAATCTGTGAGAATGTACATAGTTTGAACGATTCAAATTGAAATGGTTGCTACTCAAAACCCTCGTCATCTACATCTATTGAAGCCTACATATTGGCCATGTAGCAGCAATCGTCAACAAACCCTTTATTAAAATATTTACGCACTACTGACAGCTGTTATGTTGGATCATTTAAAATAAAATAAAAAAACATTTTTTTATATTTAAACATACGATCTCAACCAACCATGACAATTTAAAAATACTGACACCAAAAAAATTCTCGCCTAATGTACAACGTTTATAACATTTTCGGTCATTTTTTACGCCGCTTAAGTCCCAGGACATAAAAATCCGTGGCACGATGAATCATCCTGCGGACGCATAAAATGTCAACTGTTGGCTTTTTTTATGTATGAAGACATTAAGACTGGTAACCAAATTATCATTTTACATTTATATCTCTAAGCACCCTTGCAAAATTTTCAAACTTATAGATCAGCTTTACAACCCTTTAAGGGTAGTCCAGCCTAACTTTTTATTTTTTCTACGAAAATAAGGCTAAGGATTATAATAGTTCATATTTTTATGGAAATTTTAATGTTATTTCATTTGTAGTCCAATAAGCGAAACACGTGCCAGAACGCGTAAAACAACCAATAAAATAACAATACGATCAATTTAAATTGTATATGGTATATATATATATATATTAAATGGTAAAGTTGCAACAGAATTAATCGAAAATAAAAATATATCTTTATCAGGAGATTGATATAAAAAGTAGAACAAGTTATAGTATCGATGGATTCGGCGGTAACTTTGTGGAAGTTCATTTTAGTATAAAATTAAAAATAACTTAGATTATTCTACGTATTGTGCTACTAACTGTGACACGTGTTTCGCCTCATCCTCATCATCCTCGTGCATTTTCAGACAATCTTACTTTCACAATGCTTGCTTAAATGATTATAATTTTAAAATTCTAACATGATAATAAAAACGGGAAGCGAGGAGGGGAGGATAGAAAAGCAACAATAAAAAGCATTGATTTTCATCAAAAACTGACATTGATAATTCAAAAAAACTTCTAGCACAGTAGCGCGTAATTACTTTGTAAATTTTCAGTCTATGAAAATAAACAGCTAAACAACTCAGCCAATTTAATATGGAACATTCAAGTAGTGTCAATTACGTCTACATTGATTAATGTATCTGTGCAAAGTATTCACTTATTTCTAAGTCTCATTTAAAAAGAATCCAACAGTCACAAAAAGGCATGAAATTGGCTTTTATCTAATCCATCAAATAAAAAAAAACATGGCAGGAAACCCAAACACTGAAGTAATTAAACAATATAATCATTGAGTGCTACGACTTTATTTCGAAACTTTAAATAATGTCACACTAATTACACCTTTGTACATTATTCACTCCAAGAATATTCTAGTAATTTTCTTTTAATTTATTTATTGATGAGAATCGTTGTGTCATTCGTCGATATATTACAACGATTTTTTAATTCACACATTTCTCTTCTAATTTCATGAAAAGAAAAAATAAAATGCTACGTTAATCTGCCTTTTCCAATTTACATGTGAAGCTAACATATAATTAAATATGATGTTACACGACAATATTGTTATTTAGAAATACCTACTGTATTAGTAGTAACTGCTAGATATTTCAATGCTTCGAATTATTTAATAGTCCGCTATTTATTGTATTTTTTTAGGGAAATTGGTTAAGCTTTTGGTATCCAAAAAATAAAAGTTAAATCCTATTGTTGAAACTACACAAAATTTAAAAAAAACTTTTAAGCATGTTAAATTTTGATTAAAAAAAGGCAAGGAGAAGACTTTTAAATTTATCTTGAACTCAGAAAATATTGCAATTGACAATCGAATTCCATTCATTTTTTATCCCACTGACGGTTAGCTTAAGAGTTTAAGCTATGTAAAAACAAAAATATTTCAATAATATTAAATATTAAATTAAAATATTACAAAATAATAGTACTACCTCCTTGTACAAAGTTGAAGTTTGTGAAGTTGCGAACTTTGCATGTTAGATTGATAATGTACATGTTACATTTGAAAAATAAATGATTTACTAATTAAAATCTATCCAAAAAAATATCATAACCTTAGCATACAATTTTTTTTTTACCATGTCCGCTCTCAATATGGAGCATATGGACTCCTAATGGAGTATATCTCAACATAAGTGTTTCTACGAGAACTGCTTGTTACTCAGTTGCTCAACCTCTCTTTTTTTCCAAAGAGAGTAGGAATTGAAGGATATGGCTAACACAGGATTAGTGGTTAGCTTATCGCTCTCAATAGGCCCCGTTCATAGTATAGGATTCGTAGATGGGGGGAATTCAAGACATAAAATAAATTTATCCATGCCTTTTAACATAAGCCTTCATAAATCGATTGAAAAATCAATTTATAAAACTGTCCGTACAGGGATTTGAACTCGTGACCTCCGTAACCGAACGACGTTGACCACTCGACCACACATGCGGCATACTATTATATATCAAAATTAAATAAAAATATATATGACACTTATCCAATAATGAAATAATTACTTTGGGAAAATATACACTTTTTTCAAAAATAAACCAAAAGAAGAATAGTTTTAAAGTCCCTGATAACGAGTCTAGACAAAGATTAGAAGTTTCGAGTACGGTCAGCCGAGACGTCTTTTCACTGAGAAAAAGTAATGAAAAATAAACTTTGTAATTTTCCACGTCACCTCGAATTATATTCTTCCTTCTAAGATACTGTTGATGCAGAAATACAATTAAAGATTTTTTTTATTGTTAGCTAAAGTGTGTAAATTATAATTATTTAATTTCTTTTTACTGTTCAACTAACAACCATTTTTCCTCCATAGAAATACCCATGTACGGAAAAATTTGAACATGTATACATTGATGAAAGATAAGTTTTGTTAAATTAAAGTGTGAAAATTCAAACCCGTGTAAAAATAAACGGTTCAAAAAGAGTGTATATAAATTGTTACCATAGATTTATTTATTGGTTTGGCATTTACTTGGTAGAACTACATTATAATCGGGTAAAAATATCAACGTATTTTTGTTCTACAGTTTTTTATAGCTATCGCCGAAATAGCTATCAACTCATAAATATAAAAAAAAACTGTAGAACTAAAATACGTTGATATTTTTACCCTATTATTACCATAGAACTAATAGACCGCTTTCGTTCAAAGTTACGTTAAAATGCATACACTTTTTTTTTATAACTTAGATTTATGTTTGAACTAAAGTAATTAATTTTATAAAGAGAGACTAATTTTTGATATCAGATAAAATATAATTTAATAAAAAAGTTTATTCATAACCAGAAGACAAGTTATTATTAAAGTTTTTTAATCAAAAAAGCTTTGATTATTTTTTCCAACAGACTTTAATTGAATTATGTTTCAGAATCAGCTAAGAATAAAATATTTACACAAAGTTAATTACTACTTACTAAGTAACTAAGAATTATTTTTTCCTTTGATTTAGTTTTTTTTTAATCTAAAGTGCAAAGACATAAAATTTTCTTTATCATTTTTCTTGAATACAGAAGAAAAACCTCAGAATGTCTTAAATAAAATCTTTTTCTCGTGAAAAGCATATTGTTATATATTTATAATATTTTACACGCCTTCTTGAAGTTCAGAATGGATTTGTACGAGAAACTTTACGAAGAAATAAGCTTAACTTAATCTTTATTGTAGAGCTGTGGGAATGTTTTTAATAACACTCAAGTTGGTTGTTTTATTATGATTATAGTATTTTGACAGACACGGGCATTTTGCAGTATTTTTGATGTAACCTTTGAACTAAAAGTAATTTAATTTATTTATTCTCACTCTTGAAAAATATTAAGTCTAGTTTTAAGTAACTGTCATCACATTTTGTCATTTTTCATGCCGTATTGTGTGACAAAATCCAATAATTCATTGAAAAAAAATAATGTTTAAGAACGCATGTATTTTATATTAAATAAGATTTTATTTTTATTGTGTGGCAAATTAATAAATTCACGTGCTTTAATTGATTAGTGATTATGCTTATCGTATTAACAATGAAGACCGGGGTTTATACACTATTAAAATAATGACGGATTACACCATTTTTTTCATAAATAACTGAACACTTTAAAAATAATGCATTTTTAATTTCCGTTTGATTGAATGTAAAACTTCAATGATTTTTCCTTAGACTTAAGCTCTATCATTGTGAAAATTCCATAGTCAAGTGGTAAAATCTTTGGAAACTCACAATGGTCTGTGGCTATCTTTTAAACTTGACCTTTTTAAACATTGTATAAGAACTTACATCCAATTAGTCTCGAAAATCTTTTTAGTCTCATGTATTCACCGCGCTCATTATAAAGTCACGAAGATACTTTGTGACTAAATTTAAAGTCTCTTCTTTTAAGCTTTTTTTGAAATGCTCAACATTTATTATTCGCCACAAACACGTTAGTTACACAAGTCTTAAATCCGCAAAAGGAAACTTAACCCTTTGCCCGCGTCACTAAATTTAGCGAGCATGCCTTGTACGCGGCTGCTTTTTTGCGGATTTTGTTTTCGCGTTTTCGACTATAAATATAGGTTGTAGATTTTTTTTAAATAATCAAATATGTTAATTGCCACCCAAAGTAACTTTTTCAATAATAAAATATTTCTCGTATTTTCGGTTCAATTCAACAATAATCATTCTTCATACAATTGCGGCGTGACGTCGCCATATTGCAAAATACCGCCATACGCGACCGATGACACTGCGCCACCACCATATCATATGCTTATAATATTAAACTCTCGGAACAATATCAATTTCACCCGCACTCGATCACTTATTTACACTATCCAAAATCTTGTGCATTGGTGACGTATTTTCGGCGTGTATATTGAATCTTTTTGACTAATGCAATCTATTGCATTTGGTTAAATATACATTAAGTAATATTTTCAACCAAGTTATACAATTTTAGCTCTTATATAGGGTTTGAAATTTCCATGACATCTATAGGTGTCAGGCGCGCTGAGGGCATGTTCGCTAGGACATGCATAGATGTCCTACGCGGTGAGAAGGTTAATATGATTTAACGAAACATTATCCGAAAAAAATGATGTTGGTGATATGTCCACTAATATTGTATATTATCCTCTCCATAAAAATGTAATAATACAATAGTTTTAATATCTGAGATGGATTCGGCGGTAACTAAGTGATAAGCGCATTTTTAATATAAAATTAAATTTGATAACTCTGTTATTCCACGTGTTGTGTTACAATATGTGACACGTGAGAATCATCATCTGACTTAACATCGGAAGGCTTACGAATAAACTAAAAATTAATTACGGGGCTTATCCTATTCTACTGGACGCAGTGAGGGGTAAAATACAAACATCGATAGTACTAATTCCTTACATTATGTGTGGTGAATTCAAATGGAAATAAATTAAGCAATGGGGATCCACAAATGTCGGGGATGGCGTAATTTATTTTATGAAATAAAAAAAAATGATTCGAACGATTGTCGTTTATCTTGGGAAGCTTAATTTTTTTTTTTTTGAACTTGGAAATCGCCTCTATCAAATCAAATCTGTGGGCATTCCCATGGGTTCATCCTTTTTGGCTTTAAACTCGTTGATACATTTATTTATTATATAAACACGAAACATTCATTTACTAACCGTCAGTTCAAGTTCATCCGTGCCCTTGAACGCCTGAAGATGCCGAAAGGCGAAACCCGGGTCGTTAGAGACAAAATCTGTGTAAATGTACATAATTTGAACGATTCAAATTCAATATTGAAATTCCACCAAGCACCATCAGTCGAAATCTTAAATTGTACAAAATTGTGTTGTGCTAATTTTATATATTGTACTTGTGGACCAAGTGTTGGGTGTAGATTAATACGTCTATGAAATATACTTAAAATTTCATCATATAGTAAAGTACTTATATCAAGATGACAGTAATCGACTATGTCAATGTCGGAGTCCATTATCGTGACACGGTTTTACTTTGCTCACGTAGAATGCCATCAGGTCTAAGACAAATAAAATCACATAGACTACGTCATCGGTGACGTCAGACGTCTTCTACGTCTTCGCTCAAATCACGTAGGAGGGAAACTTAATTACTGAGAATATTTTTACGTGACATAATTCATTCGGAGAATTTAATAACATATTTCTGAGAAAATCATTTCACAATAGATTGATTTTAAATTAATTTGACACAGAACTTTCGTGTGCTCATCTTTTTACCAGGTCCACTTTCAATGTGGATTGTACATATATATTTCCAATAAAACATCTTAATAAAACTTGATTTTTAATATAAGTAATAGTTCGGTCTTCCTTTATTATAAAAAGAATGTAAGTATTATAAATTGTTTCAATAATAAAAAAAATAAATTAACTTTGATTATTCCACGTATTGTGTTACTAACTGTGACACATGTTTCGCCTCTTTCAGAGGCATCTTCAGACTTACTATTGCAAAGTTTTCTTAAGTAATGAAGCAAGATTGATTCTAACATTTTAAAATTATAAAATTACAAAATGGAGGTTTGGGTTTTTTTCCTTTTAAGAGGAGCAAGGAGGGGGGTGTAGAATCGAAATAAAACAAACAGATAATAATACTAATGATATTAATGAGTTGTAATCAATCAGATTGAGATTTTTCGTTTTAAAGGGAAGCAAAGAGGGGATTATAAAATCGAAACAGTGCAAACAAATTCAATCATACTACTAATGACGTTACAAACTATTAAACTAATGAGCTACAATCAATCAGCTAGGTTTGTGATTACGTGGAATAATCAAAGTTAATTTAAATTTTGTATTAAAATGAAGTTCCACAAAGTTACCGCCGAAACCATCGAAAGTGTTTCAATAATATTCATTTATCATTCACTGATTCGAGTAACTGTAAACGTTAATTTTCTTTTTCAATTTTAAGAATATAACTGCGATATTTGGTCCGTTTTGGGCTAATTTCAAATAATACTACTTCAAAAAGATAATTATAGAAAATATTGTGATGTTTTAATGCACGATCGCTTGCGATGTGAATGATATTATAACTGGTTGTAATTCAGTTGTAATTCGAAAAGGAGGATTGGTCTAAGGCAAAACTAGTGTTTAACTCATCACTCTCTCTGTGCCTAATTATTTTATAATTATAATGATGAGATTGAATTTTAGATATCACAAACACATGTGGCTTCAATTTTAAATACCAAATACTTTATTAAGGTAATGAAATAAATGCATTGGGCTATAAAAGGACTAGTTATTGGTTAATTCATTTTATGTACTCTTTATTCTAGTATCAGTCGTTTGATAAGAAATGAAAACATCACAGAAATTCGTATTTTTAATATAAATCTATGAATTAATTAATAATTGAAAATCAAGTTCACGTATATTGTATTTCAACCTAGTGTCATATCAACTGAATAAGATGCACGCTTAAAGTAATAGATCATTCAGCTAGAATACCAAAGCCTACTATTCTTTTTATAATACATTTTTCCTTGATGAAAATTGCAATACTAACCACTTGAATACCAAGCGGACACATGTGTCCGGAACATATGCAAGCGAACACGAATGTCCAAGACATTTAAAAAATCAAATACTTGGTATTCTAATAGAATTTAAGCAATATTTTGATGAATGTCTGTAGTGCTATCTATACTGAGTCAATATAAGTTTTTAAAATATCGAATTCGAGTGTGTATTAGGCAAAATTATTTTTCTCAAAAACACACAGTATCTCTAGAACATATAAATGATTTATTTGCGCGTTATTCAAACGGTTAAACGTATTTTTTTTTTAATTATTGTTAATAAAGCAATTCAAATTCAATTGAGAAGCAACGATTATACAAATTATAAATAATTTTAAGGAAAGAATTCCGCATATTTTTCTGTCTTTGATTTATATTTTTAACGACAGTAAAATATTTAAAACATTCTATACGAACCCATTTAAAATATTCCCAACTCGTTATCTAATGGACTTAGTTTCAAACATTCAAAAGCTCTTAAACCCGCAACTTTCGTATTAATATGAATAGCCAATAGCTTTTAAAGTTCTAAGGCTTTATTGATTTCCCATAATTTATGAAGATACTCCAGTGACCAGTGTAAAGTAAATACGATACAATATGTGACGGGAAACCCACCCACAGCTGCTTCGACGTATTTCACGAAATTTGCTACCCCATAAAATAGTCTATTTTGGTTTTCAAAGCAGCCGTGCCCGAAATAAATAACATTAGCATCGGTCAAGCCCGATTCTCAAAGACATTTTTTACTTTGTGAACAAGTACAAAAGGAATAATAGGATTACAATATGTTTTTATATTTGAGTAAACATAATATGTTATTATGATAATATGTTTTTGGTTAGTCAGTCAATTCCTCAGCCGAAATTTTTACCATTCTTTGGCGTTTACCTACTCGGTTGAGGGTTTAAGAATTCATGCAACACAATTTTTCAAAGAAAGTTTAGAAGTTAAAGTGTACATATAATTTAGTAAATATTTCTAGTAATTGTCGTGCCTATAAACAGGGACGTCCCTAGGGCATAGGCGAGTAGGCAGTTGCCTAGGGGCGGCAAGTCTTAGGGAGCGGCAAATGATCACAGATTTTTTAAATGACTAAATATTTTTGACGCGAATTTGATTTAGAATAAATATGATGACTCAATGTCTTTGATTAACAAAATACCAAATCAAGATTCGGTATTTATATTATTTGTGCATTTAAAATTTACACTATTTTTTATGATTTGTAATAAAGGTGATAGTAATTTTTTCATAATTATTGAACAATAATGTGGGCTTTTGGATCATATTTATTTGTGAGGATCTTTGTCAATAAGGTACATACTATGAATCACCTGAAAGCAAAACGGAATAAGTGATAGAAGATTTGTTTGAGTATGTGAAAGTAAGTAGAGGATTTGATCTTCTATATGTGTATATTTATTCATAGAATAATGGGAAAGGATGAAAAAAATGGGCGCTATTTTAGGGGTCTGCCTAGAAGCGGCACATACCCTAGGAACGTCACTGCCTATAGACGAGCGACCGACATAGTTGAGTTAGATTGCGATATTCTTTTTTCTTCTTTGACCAAATTCGCTCTCTATGTAGAGCATATGGCCACCACGCGGCACCTTCATGTTTCCCTGTCTCTCGCCAATTGCTTTGCTTCCTCCCATGACATGCCAGCATCCCTTTTAGTTCCATCGAGTATATCCTATTGATATACCTGACGGTCGTCTGGGACGCCATAATCCCACTGGCCGAAAGAAAAGGCAGGCAGGATTTTCCGGAGGCATCCGCAGCACGTGACCCAGCCAGTTCCAACGGTATTGAAGTATTCACGGGTTCGAATTCTAGTACGTACAGAAAATTAATTGATTTTTTTGAAGATTCAAAGATGTACGTTCAAATATATGATCGTTGGTGATGTCTAATTTTTTTTAATTTATTTTATTAAATGGGAGTAGCGGGAGGGATTAACTTATCATTTATCTTGACATAGTCTCATTTTTATATTTATTCTGTGTTAAAACATAAATGATTTAAGACTGAGTAACAATCCATTCTCGGAAACTTATTCAAAGATAAGCTCAAACAGGAGATACGGGTGAAAATAAAAATCAGTTGAAAATAAATTATGCGTATAAAAAAGTAAGAAGTATTTTTCTTTCATATTCTAAAGGCAGATATATGATTTCCATGGCTTTTTTAAAATTAGGTTCGTTATAAAAAAGATCGGTTGATTGATTAAATTAATTTATTGTGCAATCTTATTGAAACGAATAAAAAAACTACGCCATTTCGGAGAGTAAAAAAATGTTTTCTAAATAAGAAAACTCTTCGAAAGTTCATTTGTCTAATGTTCTGTTCAGCCATGTTGGCTTAGTGTCTGTTGGTATATGGGTGGAATATTGGACATTGAATCAAACTACATGATAAGAATGAGTTTTAAACGTGTACAAGCAATGGTTTTCCAAGAGTGGCACGAAGCACAATTCAAGGACATACTATAGGCTCTTAAAATGTTTTATTTTTAGTATTTTCCATGTTCATATTTGGATTTTAATTTTATTTTTAAGCAATTTTAAAGTTATACTAGCTACATTCTCCGTTTTTTTTCCGAAAAAAAATCACTGCCATTTATATAATTCTTAACATTTACTGCCAAAAGAAAACAGGTGATCAAATATTTATGTTTTCCATAAAGATGTTTAATAGTTTATGATCATAATATAATATATATACAATTTAGTAATTAAACTTGGCTAAAGTTTCATATAATTATTTCTAAAAAAAATGAATCTGTTGATAGCTGAAAGCTATCTCAGCTTCAAGCATATGAAAATATTTCAAAATACGTAGCACATATTTCAGTTAAAATTATATAATTTTTATTCTTCATGAAGTTTTGAACAATATACAACTTCTAATAATTCCTTGTTCATTATTTTCCCTTGCAGAAGAATTTTATTCAAATAAAAAAATAATTATACTGAATCTTTAATCATAATGTATCTTTGAGATGTATTGTATGGTCATGGGAGTGTAACAATAACGCAGCATGTGGCAACAGCGCAATATCACGTGTCTTGTTGAGACGCAACCCCAGTTAATCAATTGCGATGGGACAAGACAGGATATTGCTACGACAAAGTTGTCCGGCACTTCGTCTACACACATGCTACGCCAGATGTGCTACACTCTCTGTACGGTATATCGATATATGTCATCTTTGATCCGGCATAGTTTTTTTTAAATATAATGATTTAGTTTAATATAATATAGCTGCTTAAAATTTTGATTTTATTTTTTAATAAGTAATAACAACAAAGAAAAACGCTACACGTCATCGTAGATTGACAATAAGGAATTGTGAAGACTAAGGTTCTCATTCAATTTTGATGTAATTGGACTTAATAACCCTGAATAGTATCCACTATAAATAATCAAAGCAAGTTATGAATTGTAAATGATCTTAAAATTAATAATATCTTTTTGATATTTCCATTCTGAAATTGTGAGACCAAATTATACAGTTTTATCACTCAAATGACAAACCATTACTAATATTATTAACCGTTTGAGTAAATTCGTGTTATGCATGCTCTCAGTAGTAAATTATTGTAAAATATAACAATTTGTATTGGTTGTATTTTATTACACATCGTTTGAGAGATTCATTTGATTTTGAAAGTATTTCCGTAAAAAAAAATGCACAGGGTCAGTAACTTTATTGTTATTATTTCAAACTAGCACCTGTTACTCGTACTAAAATGGTAATATTTTATTTTATAAATAAAATAAAGATTTTGTAAGTTTTTACTTTATTTTATTGATTTCCGAAATTTACAAAGATTGTCAGGGTATAAAGACTCTCAAAATCTATTTCTGTCGAATGAATAAAATCTTTATTTATTCATTCTCAGGGTCTCTCTACACAGAACACAATGTTGTATTGGTTTTGTTCTACGCATTTTTGCTGCTAAGGCGTATATATAATCAATATACAGAAGACTCTACAGTTTGATTTATAAGTTTAAAGCTAGTGATACGGGTGTTTGTCACCTTTATCTTTCTTTCAAAACTTATCCTGGGAAAGTGACTAGGTAATCTAACGTTCTTTTTTTTATCTTTATCTTCTTTGGAAGAAAGGCTCAGAAGATAATTTAAAAGAAGTTCTCGTCAAAGTTCATTGAAACCTTCTATTACAAGCCTTTATGCTTCCTTGTGTAAATATATTAACTGACTATGAATAATTTACAAAAAATACACTTTACAACATGCACTTACGCTTCCAAGTAATACTTTCACTGTTATGTTTTTTAAATATCGTGTTTCTTACTTTGTGTATGCTTCTTTGTAAGGTCCTTCGAGGAACGGCGAGCAGATGTAAATAGTGTGGTTTTTCCCGAGCGAAACCGGAACTGCATCTGATATGATGGCCGCGGGCAATGCGCAGATTATTGCAAGCAACCAGATCAACGATGCACTCAAAACAGTAAGTGGTCGGGTCTGTAAACAAAATTATAAATGGAAGCATTAAAATTCACCCTAGTTTATATATTAAGTTATAAGTGACGATATACTTTATTGGAAAATATGTTACGCTAGTTATTGAAGCATGTGGTTGAAATAACAAATATTAATTTAGTATTAGATAATCATAATAGAGCATTTACAACATGATAACGTGGTGGATTCTGTAATTTGTTTCTTTGACTGTTATAAATACATATCGACTGTGGATAGGAACAATAACGTAATCCACACATAAAAATTTTGCAGGAGACACGAAAAACATTTTTTGATGATTTTGGGTCAAAGGCAAATTATGGAGTATACACAATCTTGAAGTCCACGGTGATTGAATAGCTGTTTTTTTATTGACTTTACCCACTATTAATCTTATATTTTTTAATGAAAAGCCTTTTTTTGGTCGCAATTTTTACAGGCCTTTCTTTTTTCAAACTTAAAATCTAAAAATAGAACGTGTATAAAGTTGTATACATTGTGATTATCGAAAAAAACTTTTTTGGAAAAACTGTGGGTGACGTCCTTCTTGCTTTCCACATTTGATAGGTATAATATGGTATCTTTCAGCTACTATGTAGCCCAAAAGACTCACTGCCAACCATAACCGCATTAATTCTTTCCATATATCTTTTCATAAATGCCACAATTTAGGCCCAATAAGTAATACTGCTTCTCTAGATGAAAGAAAGGGTTAGCATTCTAAGGTTCTAAAGCCGCGGTCTACAATTCCACCGCATACAGCATCTCCTGACTAAATACAAAGCGTATATGTATTTAGACGCTACATACAGCGTGATAACGAGACCACAATTCAATAATGTTTTAGTCATAAAATGAAATTATGCGATCCAAAAAAAACATTAAATAAAATCGTGATTCTACCTAAAAGCACAAAAGAAAAGATTTACTACTTTCGATGGTTTCGGAGGTAGCTTTGTGGAAGTTCATTTTAATAGAAAATTTAAAATAACTTATTAATAACTAATTATTAACGATTATTCCACGTATTGAGTTACTAACTGTGACACCTGTTTTGCCTCTTTCAGAGGCATCTTAGCATAGCATCCATCACCCCCTCCTTGCTTCCCTTAAAAGGAAAAAAAACCCAAACTCCATTTTGTAATTTCATAGTTTAAAAATGTTAGAATCAATCTTGCATCATTACTTTGCTACACATTTTAAATTTTCTATTAAAATATTTACTATTTTACTACATGGCTCACTTCATTATCAAAAATGTGTTATTTAAAAGAAAACTTTTTAGCATAATTATGAGAATTAAAATAACTTTCAGAATTTTCATAAATAATATTGTTCGGAAAACCGATTTGCTAGATTGGTGTCAGTTAAATTCATTGAAATGGGTTAAAATTTAGATTTTGCATTCAACGAACATAACTGAATAATGAAATTAGCCAATCGATTATCGCATTTCCGCTTTCCACGAACCGGGAAAGTTTCCAAGCAAACGTGTTAGCGAATTGTTAATCACTTTAAAAAGTATTTTTTTAGTAATTGCATTAGGATTGTCGCCAGTTATACACTTTCTCATAAATAGATATAAAAAATATGTAAACATATACGTTTTGAACGTTATAATAATGTTGTTGTTTGTATGTAATTATTTTATGCATGTTGAAAGCATTATTATATTATGTGGTTAATGGTTTAGTTGACAAATTATTTGGTTAGTAATATTTGATGAAATCACAATAGAAACACACAAGGCAATCAATACTTTGTTTGGACTTTATATGATCCGTATTTGCAAATAGCAATTCTGAAATTTTCAATTATTTCACTTTTATATTATTAAGTGAATTGATTAATTACTAATATTTATCATTCCAAAACAGAAATATATCGGTCTGCGAATATTTTTGAATTTCCATTTGCAAATAGTGTTTATTTAAACTACAAATAAAGTAATTAAAACTTACCATGGAAAACGAAATAGTAGCGATATAAATTGATTTGGAAACTTTCACATTTATGCTTATATTGAAATTAGAAATATTTTGTATTATATGTTCTTGATTAATTAAGTCATACCTACATGTTATTGACATATTCTTTTTTGGCTTATTTATAATTGTTCCAAGCAAAAATTGCATGACATATTTTAATTTGATACAATTTAAGATGTCGACTGATGGTGCTTGGTGGAATTTCAATATTAAATTTGAATCGTTCAAATTATGTACATTCACACAGATTTTGTCTCTAACGACCCGGGTTTCGCCTTTCGGCATCTTCAGGCGTTCAAGTGCACGGATGAACATGAACTGACGCTTAGTAAATGAATGTTTCGTGTTTATATAATAAATAAATGTACCAACGAGCTAAAAGCCAAAAAGGGATAAGCCCATGAGAATGCCCTTCATGCATTTTTTCGATCGATTTATCAATTTTCTGTTCGAAAGCTTGCGTGTTTGTGATGTCTAAAAATTCCCTCCCACTCTTCCGATCCTTCAATTCAACTAAGCGTTATGTGAGCGATTAGTTAATCACTAGTCCTGACTTAGCTTTATCATTCTATCCCTACTACTCTCTTTAGAAAAGAGAGGTTGAGCGACTAAGTAACAAACAGGTCTCGTAGAATAAAAACTTTTTTTGAGATACCTTCTTAGGAGGCCATATGTCGACATTGGGAGCGGAGATGGATTAAAAAAATGGAGAAGATTTACCGAGCCCCTTGTTAAGATATTGGCAGCCCACCGCTGGTCACCGTGATTATATCGACTGTAGAAAGGAAAAAGGACGTAACCCACAGTTTTTTCGATACAGGTTTTTTTATGTATTCACAATGTATCAAACTTGATACACGTTCTATCAAAAGGATGCAAGCTGCAAATGCGAAATTAGTATCTAAATTTAGTTTTTAAGGTTTTTCCTAGACAATTTATTTAATTAATATTAGATTGTGTCAATTTAACACCAGTTTAGAAGTTTCTGTGTACTTCAAGGTTGTCTATAATTCATAATTTGCATATGGTCCAAAATCATCAAAACACGTTTTTTGCTCCTCCTGTAAAATTTGATATGTGTGGGTTACGTCCTTTTTCCTTTCCACAGTCGATATGTATGTGTCTTAAGCATGCCTTTCTCTTAAATGCAGTTCTGCATGAGAACAAAGAAGTCTCTGGAGTGTATTATTTGGTAAATATCTGCTGTAGACAGAAACACAATTGTACGTCAACGTTTTTTTCAATGAAATCTTGGAAATGTTTTCGCAGAATGAGATATCTTTTTTGTTGCGATAGCCAAGCCTCATTTCAAAAGAACTCTTGCGCCTTTTACACGCAAATTTCAAAAGGCACTACGTATCTGTATTGTATATTGCGTCTTACCCCTTTTGTTTCATCTCTCGTAAATGGAGACCTTTTTTACGTGAACAAATCCACTCATATTTCAAATAAATATACACAGTAGTAGTTCACGAGTCGTAGAAGCAAGATTTGAATCCAAGTGTTTGTTATCATTGTATTATTACTTTATATCTGTGGACGTTTATCATTTCAACTATTTATTCCAGTTACTTAAAAAAAACAATCACTTATTGTTCGTTGAATAAAAAAAAAATATGTGACAATTTCTGCTGATACTTCAAATTTACTGTAGTCTACGATAACCGTTTTTTTTTAAATTGATAAACAAATAAAAACTTAATGAATGTTTAGATTCATTTTGATCTAAGTTTAAGTTATTGTTTGCAGTGTTGATCTATGCTTGATTTTTCATAATTAAATGAACCACTTGAATACCAAGCGGACATGGATAATTGAAAATCAAGTTCACGCATATTGTATTTGAATCTAGTGTCACATCAACCAAATAATATGACCGCCTTAAGTAATAGATTATTCAGCTGGAATACCAAAAAACTACTATTCTTTATATAATACATTTTTCCTTTATAATACATTACTAATCACTTATATACCAAGCAAACACATGTGTCCGGAACATATGCAAGCGAACACGAATGTCCAAGACATTTTGAAAATCAAATACTTGATATTCTAATAGAATATTGTTAGTTCCTTCTATACTGGGTCAATATAAATTTTTAAAATATCGAATTCGAGTGCATATTAGGAAAGATTATTTTTCTCAAAAACGCGCAGTATCTCTGGGACATATTAATGATTTATTTGCGCTGTATTCAAACGGTTAACAATATTTCATTGTACAAATGTATAAAATGTTTGATGTATAAAATGTTTGATGCTAGAAATGTATAAAATGTTTGGGAGGCCATGGGGGTCATGGCCTTCCCTTTAGAGAATTTATTTTCCATATTTCTAATTTATTAAACCTTTATTGTGAAATGGGCTTTTTAATTGCTTAGGTTGTTATGTATTATATTTTATGTATATATTATTTTTATATAGATATATTATTTTTAAATCATGCATTTTTTTAATGTATTAGTTATGTACAATGTTTATTTTCAAATTGAATGACCCCCTCCTGGGACAATGCTCCACACTGGGAGCAGACATGGTAAAAAAAAATATATTCATTTAATATTATAGTCCTCGTTAGTGTTACATATTTTTGATTCTGTTCTTTTTTATTTTCCACGTAGTACCTATTATTGTGTTCAAAAATAATATTTTATTTTTGATGAGAAATTTTACGATACGAATTAATATAAATAATACATTTTTTTAGTATCAACATTAATATAAAATCTTTTTTGTTTCATATAATAATTGATAATGTCTCAGATATGTTTTTCTCTTTTAAATCACATACTGTTAACTCAGTTATATTGTTTTAAGTCGGTAAATATTTGAAGTATAAAGTTGAAGAAGTAATTTTATATAGACATTGCCGGAACTTGGTTTAATGGTCTTACCACAAGGCTGCAGAGATCAAAACAAATGATTCCACAGAAGATTCACCAATGAGGTGTCTTTAAAAAAAGCTAAGAGACTTTATAGCAACCGTCAAGCGTAGAAAAGCCGCATTCTTATAAATACAAATTACAACGACTTATTCCAGGAAAATATTGGAAAGTAACGGCGTGGGTAGAAAATGTTTCTCATGACTTCGTAATCTCCGAAAGGCGTTTGTGGTTTTATTCGACTTTTCCAGAATATAAAAATGTACTATTGTACGGTCATCAACTTGCGATAGAATAAGTAACAAAAGAAAAGGTAGAACACGTGCCCAGTAATTATTTATCACGGTCACATTTATATTTTCACAAAAACAATTTCAACAAAGTTATTTAAATACTTGAAAACCTATAAAAATAGCACCGTATTAATGAATTTTCTTTTAAGTTAAAATAAGCGAATTGCCTGATTGTATAAAAAAACGGAATTAGTACAATTGAGTGTTTTATTTTTTGAAAATAATGCCTTTCAATCAAGTAAGAAAACCATAAAAGTGATAACAAATAATGCCGTCGAGTATTCAAATAAAGTTAACAATTCTGTTTATTATAATATGTACTTTATAAAGCTTTTCATAAAATAAGTATTTTGTCAAATATCATTAATTTTCTTTTCGAAATATGCAGGACGGAAGTATATTTAAGATGCTTAATTAGTAATGTTTTTTTAATAATGTTTTACAACTTTTTCGAAGCAAAATAGTAATATATAATTTGTTTTAAGCATCTTAAAACATTTTTATATTGTCCAATCTATAAACAAGTTCAAAAGTCTTCAAGATATTTTAAGAAGGGAAAACAATCATGACGTTTTAATAGAACGACTTAATTTTGATATTTCAGATAACGAATATAAAATAAATGTAGCTTAAATATATACAAATGTAATTAAGACTGCAGACGTTTCAATTTAAATTACATTCATATTATTTTCTTACTCAAATAATACCCAAAGTCGAGTTACATGACATTTCTTTTTGATTGTCAACAAATATAAGAAAATAAATGTTTCGAGCTGTGAACACCTTAAGTTTGGTTAAATATTCTGAATACACAAATAACCTTTTTATATAGTGTTTACAAAGAAGCTTAAAAGTTTTTTTCTTTCAAAACATCCGAGAAAATAACCAAAATTCTTCTTGTATTGGCTTATTGGCTAAAAACTTTTTATTGTTTTCAGAAAAAAGTAGTTATATTTCATTAAATAAAAAACTGCTTAGAAAGTTTGTAAATTTCTCAACCAATATTTTTTCTGTCGATTTATCGATTTTTACGAAGTCATGGACGTTTGTAATGTATGAAAATTCCTTACCACTCTGTTCCAATCCTAAAATAACGAGCGTAGTGAGAGCGATTAGTAAACCACTAGTTCTGACCTAGACAAATTTTACTATGCCTTCTACCAGTATCCCATATCCTTTAATTAAAAAAATGTATTTTCACTTTTAGGGTGTTCACTGTCAATACTTGGTGGAAAGGCATTATATTAATAAAAACAATAATCCTTTGTACTTCATTCCACTTTATTTTGAAATAAAGTGGAATGAAGTACAAAGGATTATTGTTTTTATTAAATGTATTTTCGACTGAAATTTGGATAGTTATTTTTATATAGCCTTTTTTAATGTATTTTGAATCGGTACACTTGTACAAATTCATTCAGATTGATTTATTGTTTAAAACAAAAATTCTCCACAATTTATTGACAATAAGTTTTCAATAAACAATATTCTCAGCGGTTCTTTATGTGACTTAGAGCTTACAAATCCTAAACATACTAACATTACTAAATACTTTTCGAAATACTACATAAGTCTCACAATTAATTAGTGACTTTTTGAAATCTTATGCCACTCTTTGAATATTTAAAACAAAACTCGAATTGTAATTAAATTCTCAATGTCGATCTTTTAATTTAAAATATAAGTGAAATGTTATTTCACGCGACTGAAAAAATGGCTTTGTATTTCGAGTGGTAATTGAGTTTCAAATAGAATCCAGGTAAATGTGAACGCAAATTAAAACAAGTTCCGATCTTCATTAGTTCATTAAAATTTACTGAAGTGTTGACTGTTTGGATGCCGTTTTAGAATTTTCTCATGAGAAAACTTTTAAAAGTTGATTGAATAAGTAAACGAAGTGTAAATGAACTATCCGTTTTGTCTATCTGTACCAAGTGTTTGTTACGTAATTAGTTATAAAATTCTAGGTAACTATTTGTCTTGCTATTAATTAAAACGAGCACTTTTCTGTTTTCAAAATACATTTACTGTTCAATCAATGATATTTCAACATTTTTTTTCAAAATTGTATTTTTTACGATCGAATAATTGATTTCTTTTCGAAGGCATGTTTTAAGTGCAATCTGATAAAAAACGAAGTACTGCAAGAGCGATTATCTAACCACTAGTTCTACCTTAGTTTTATCCTTAATTCCTACTCTCTTCGAAAATAAAGGTTGAGAAACTGAATAAAAAGTAGTTCACGCGGAAAAAGCTTCCTAGTAAAAAAATAAAAAATCTTAAAAATGCTTTTTAATAAATTAAATTCCTACATTAAAAAGATCGCACAGCTAAGAACTTCAGGAAGTGAAATTAATTGTTTCACTTTTTCCTAAAATAAATACTTTTTTTCAATTAAAATAATTTCTTTTTAATAACGAACATAGTTTTAAATAAACGTTTTTTTTATTTTCACCGTCAACAGCGATAATACATTGAAAAAACCTTCTAATAACCCTTTATCCTTTCGCAAAAAAAGAGAGGTTGATTTGAGCTCTTGATACCTAGTTTATATGCTCCACATTGGAAGCGTTGATGAAAGCACTATAAGAACTATAAAAGTTTACTTGAAAATGCTCGCTCACTGAGAAAAACCGTATTAAAACGTTTCCCTCCAAGAAGCAGTAGCCTGAATTAAAATAGTGATAAATTTATTTCTCATACAATGTTTCTTATATTACTAGATTTAAAAAAAAATATATATTATTTACAAATGCTAATTTTTACGTAGAGACATTACAGGACTATACATAAATTTTCATGTTACACTCTGGATAGATTATTTATATCGATCTGATTTCTTACAGCAAAGTTTTTTTAGAAGAATAAAATATAATACACGTTGAAGTACTTGTTTGACAACTAAAACCTTTGTAGCAAAAATCTACAAAGGTTGGCACTAGAGACGAATCGAAGTCCGTACTTGACCCTCCAAGATGTCTTCGCTGAATACGATGGCAGCAAGAATCGACTGGAATGTCTACAAAATGAAAGGTCTGTCCGTTCTTTGATCACTGATGGAAAAAATGGAGTTGTGAAAGAGGATTCTTTCCATTTTAATATAGAGTGACTTATTTAAATTTACCTTTCAAACGATCTCGATGTTAACATTACTGTTTGAGCGATTGCAAATTGGTAACTCGTCCGTAATCAAAGAAGGGTTTTATCTTACTACACTAATAAAGAATTATTTTCATCAAAGTATTCAAATAAATTTATGTTTTACTTAACCGATGTCACTTTCAGGAAATTAGGATAAATGTATCATTTTTTAGAGTACTCTTAGTAAATTGGCCAAAGAGTACCTATTTTTAAATTCCACTCTACGATACCAAATCTCCTTAATTAACTTGTCATATTCTTTGAATCAAATTAATATTCCTTTTGTATTTTAGAACGTTAGTGTATTTTTTATGTAAAAAAAATAATAACATGCACAATGCTTACTTAAAATTATGCAATTGTTGTAAAAAAAGAGTATTTGAATGAGATTACTTGGTGCCATCTGTTGGGTCCGTGGCACGGTAGTCAACGTTGTTGGCTTCCGTTGCGGATCTCACGGGTTCGATTCCCAGTATGAAAATCATTTTTTTCAATTGATTCGTCAATTTCTGTTCGAATAAATGGATGTTTGTGTTGTCTAAAAATTACTTCCTATATTTCAATGCTAAAATAACAAGGCATAGCGAGAGCGATTAGCCGACTACTAGTCTTGTTATAACCTTATTCCTTGTATCCCTGCTCTTTTTAAAAAAAGAGTTTGAGAAACGGAGTAAAAAGCAGTTCTCATATAAAAACTATTGTTGAGATACCTTCATTAGGTGGCCATATGCTCCACAATGGGAGCAGAAATGGAATTTTAAAAATTGATAGAACTGTGTGTTCCTTCATTTTTTATCATTATTTCAACACGTTCTCAATGTAAGTGTATAGTGTAAGCGTAAGTGTAATGTAAGCGTAAGTGTAATAGTGTAAGCGGTGTAATGTAAGCTCATACAATAACACAATGGAGATAAATATTTTCTCCATTGTTGGATTTTTCCAAGACCTAGAATTATTAATTCCGTTATATGTTAATAATTCTAGGTCTTGGAAAAATCCAACAATGGAGAAAATATTTATCTCCATTGTGTTATTGTATGAGCTTACATTACACCGCTTTTGATACGTGAAATTTATATTTTTAGGTTTTAATCATTTCACGAATTTATTATTTAAAGAATAGATTATTTTCAGAAATATTTATTAGGCTAGCGCCTGAAAGCCAAAATGTAATATATATCCAAGACAGTCCTCTTGAGATTTTCAGTTCATTTGGTTTTCGTTTATATTAGTTTTTAGTAGGTTTTTGGGTAACAAGCAATACATATTTCGCTCTCTCAATCTAAAATTAGTAGATTTTTTGTCTAAGAATTATGCATACTGACAAAAAAAGCGTAAGTAAGTACATGTTGGCATTTATTTTTGACATCTTTTCACTAAGCCAAATTAAAAAGCTACCCTAGGGACCAAGGGATTGTCGAAAGAAATAATTAAAAAAATGTCGTTAAGCTCAAACAAGGAAGACTAAATAATAAATGCGTAGAGGGTTTGAAAAGGGTAGAGGATGTTGATTTGTTATAAAGTCTTAAAATGAATAAAGTGAAAATTTGATCTGAAAAGAACACTGTCGACATTATGGCCAGTGGGAATCATTATGTCATATACATGAAAGACTGATATATCGGCCCAGAGGGTTTTTACCAAAGGGTTTGCTATTATGTTGATTTAAAGTAAATTAAGTTCAACATTCTCTTTACGGATATCAATCTCACAAAATCTCCTTTTTTCATTACTTTAGACCAGGTCTGGGCAAATGGTGACTTGCGATGAAATTTAATCTGACTATTATCAAAGAATAGATAAAATCATTTTTCAGCAATTAAAATATCAATTTTTCCCACGAGTAAATTTGACGAATATGTACATATATATCAGTACCAGATTATGTGACGAATTTTAAATAAGACTCTCTGATTTCCATAAAAAAGAAAATTTGAAAACCAATTGTTCTTTATCCATTTTCCGTAGACGTAGAAATCATACCGAGTAAATTTCAACTTGAAAGTATGGAACTGCAGTGAAATAATAATTCAAAAGATTTACAGGGTGTTTGAGCTTTTTTTGTCTTTCGATTTGATATACATCTTGAGTTTTAAATCATATTTAATCTGTGTATTGATAAAAATGATATTTGATAAACTAATATGACTAATTAACTTAAATATCAATAAATTGTTAATAATAATAGTCAGGCACCAATTTCCAAATTTGGCCTTGATAATATGAAATCATTTTATTTTTCAATAATTTGGTTTAATCCTATTATAAAAACATATTATTCGTTGTTATTTTTTCGACTTTAAAAATAGTTACAATGGATAAAGTAGTGAGCATATTTATCATCAGAACTATTCATACGTTGCGTGATACAGATATAACAATAATTTTTCCTATAATTCATTTTTTGCAATTTTTATCATTAACCCTCCAAGAACGAGCGTGACTACATGGTCATAGTAAACACCGTTGTCTATTGATCCCACTATTCATCCTTTTTCTACCTGAACGTCTTTGTTTTCACTCATATTTGGTAAAGAAGGGTACAGACTTCAGTAAGTCATCAACCGCGGAGAAAGAAACGGCCACCAAAAGCAAATGCGATTTTTTGAATTTCCGTTTTTTTAATGGACTTTTTGAAACTGTTAGTTATTTTTTTATCAAAACATCAAATTATTTACAGTTCTTTTGCTTATATATTTTTATTGAAATTATGTTGATCTAAAGAGGTCAAATTGTAAATATTTTTTGAAATTTCACGTTTAGCTATATTTCAACCCCGAATGTTTGCTTGCCCATAAGATCACACTCGTCCTTACTACTGTCCGTACACAATATTACACGCTAATAAAATTATGAGCATGACCATATAGTCATGCAGGGTTTCTATACAACGACTAACCGTTTTTTTTTTTTAATTTTGTTAGGAATAAAAGTTATCCATGACTTCAATATGGCTTAAAAGAAAAAAGTATATCGGAAAAGAGCTCTCGTCTCTGGAGGGTTAAGTTATTCTTATATAATAAATATGAAGAGATTTATTGATAATCTTAATGCATAATTGTTTTCTATGCATTCTTTTATCGGGAGCCAAAATAGAATTCTGTCATTCTTCAGAAAGCAAGACTCAATGTTTCTGGTAATTATGTAAAAAATCGTGTACATGTATTCCATAAATAAATATAAAAGCTTACACATGCGTTACAAATCACACAAAGCAAGCTAAAATTTGGCTCTGGCTTGCTATAGAGTTTGTTAAGGTCGTAAAATACTGGGTGTTATGAAGGAGATCGATTAAGACAGCCAAAGTTCACTCCGGAATGAAGCACAGCAAAAGTAGAAGATTCTTGTAAGTTAGGTGAATTCTAGTGTAACTAACTACTGTGTAATTCTGCAAAAATTGACGATGTAAAGCTCAAAGACACTTTTATTCGAAACTATCTTTAATTTAGTAAATGAATAATCAGAAATCATTTTATGTTACTAATTGTCAAATCATCTCAATTACAAACGTTTAATAAGCAGTTGCTTTGTAATTAATTATTCAACCGACCTGTTGATTTCATCGTAAAGTGTATGACTAGTGGCTTAGAGTTATTACATCCAACTAAATGATCCTGTGTAATTTCCTTTTCAAGACAAGTGAATGTAAGTGAGACAGACTTGTCGAAAATTGCTTTTACGTGGACAGGTGTACAAATTTCCCTAAAGGTTTTGCGTTCCTTTTGTGAGGAAATTACTCAAAGAAAACAACAAGCTTTGGTATTCCAAGTTGAGTAACAGTGGTTTAATGTGTGTGTGCGTAGTACACAAATCCTGAGTTTTTTTTCATTCAAAATAATTTAGTCTGTACATTGCCAGAAAACGTTATGTCAAAAAACCTTGTTTGGAGATAATTGAATTTTTCGAATATCGTGAAGCGATCTGAAATGTAGCGTTGCCGTAAATAATAAAATAGATGAATAAACAACAATTGTACAAAAAATTTACATCTCAAAAACTTTAAAGCTAGTAATGATCTTTGTGCGTATGCGGAAATAAGAAATATTAAACATTAAAAAGCGTTAAATTAGAAGTAGGCTTAAGTAAGTAATAATTGCCAATCAAAATTTTGTATTTTTTAAAAATGAAATACATATGTTTCATTATTAATATGGTTTTTCCATCGTGCTTAAATCTATCGATCTGCATTAACAACTCATGATACCTTATTTATACAGCATTTTGCGTCAAATGATAAGTAAATAAATTTATTAAGTGTACAATGTTGTTTTGAGCTACCAGTTGGTATTTTAAAAAATATACTTATTTTTTAATACTGAAAGCGAGACATAAAACACTGATTTTATAGGTTTTAGTCATGCCCATATCCCAACAATCTATTATCTATAACATATTAAACGAAGAGTAAGAATGGAGGAAAAAGATAAATGTTTAAATATGTACACCAAGTCTACGGTAAAGTCAATTTATTTATTAATAATTTCTCCAGTATGCGTTCAAAGTTACCATGAAAAATAAATTGTGAAATGTCAGACGGTATAACAACATGTTTATATTGTAAACAAATATTTTCTTATAAATGTTAATATACTCAAAAAGCTTTAATAATTCTTGACATATTTACCTTTCAAATATACATAATCCATCCAATGTTCTTTATTAATACTATTTTTGTAACAAAATACCAAACAATATTTCTTAATTATCTTTTCAAATTCAATTCTTACATTGTAATACAGCAAAATACGTGAAAAACCCCTAAAGCTCTTCACGGGAATTTTTCGTATAAAATCATATCATATCTAGAGCGCCTTTCACGAGGCAACAAGGGAATATGAAAAAAAAATATCTAAGAAAAAGCATTGTTTTCTTGTTCATCAACGAATACGCATGCATATAACATTTGTTATGATTAAAGTTACGTAATATAAACACTTTCAAACGACCTTATGCAATGTGGATACATAATTTATAATATCAATTTAAATACTCGTGGAATTTTCTGGGCAACTCTGAAAAAATAAATTAACTACAAAAAAATTACAGCGCTTCAATTTTTATGGCAATTATTTTTACTGGTAATACATTTAATTGCATTTTTTGAAAACCGTTTTACTTCTCGGTCGTATGTCACGCTTGTCCTCGAGTAAGCATTTAAATAAAAAAAATGTAGAATACATTATTAATTTTATTATAAAATACACCGACAGCATTTTAAATATTTCCGATCAAGTAAATATCGACACGGCTTTTTTTTTGAAAATGGGAAACTCAACTACTATAGCTGGATATAATATGTCCTAATGGATAAGAGAGGCATCACTTGCATACACTGGGAGACAACAATTTTATAAACGTAACTTTTATATCAGGTGCAATTTTCTTCAAGAACTGAAAAAGCCCGTCCTTGGTTTTATCCGAATAAAGCTACCAAACATAAATTGAAGTTGTGAGATCGACCCCAGAGCAAGCCGAGCTGCCAACTCTGATCCTATATATCTGTTTCTTCGTTAGTGAACTTGAGGCAGTCCAGGGAATATGACTATGTTTGCTTAATTTTTATACAGTGATCGTTATTGGTAAGCTAAAATTATTAAAGATGGTGGAATGGCCCGCTTGTGTTGAATTTTGGTCTGTTGATCATCTTTAGCATAAAGGTCAGTAACTGTAGTGGAAACAGGAGTGCTGATATGGAACACGATTGGTTTAGTTATGAATGTGTTGGCAATGAAGTAAGCTAAGAAGAGGTTCATCAATTGAATATTTTATTGGCTTTAATCGGCTGGGATGACTCTGTTATAACGGGCTGCTTCTCCGATGGCAGCCTACATTGATGACATTAACCATAGTTTCCAAGGAGTGAACCACTTCAATACACTCAGCTAGAGCGTTAAGACTTTTAATTATTGTAGTTAATTGACGAATAATATCCATTTGGTTTTCTTGTTATTATGTATATACAATATCGTAAAACGATGCATTAAGAATTACTTGAAAATCATTTTGCTGAAGGACTTATTAACACAATATAAATTTGAGTACTCTGAAATATTTAAATAAAATCCAAACAAAATTTACATCAAAATGCGTGTTATCTTAACGTGGGTTGAATTAATTAAGCCAACGCGTATTTTTTTGTATTATAACATAGGAAGCCACTTACCTTTATATTGAAATTTACCTCACAAAGGAAAACATCAATCGACAGAACGAGGGGGAATAAACGGCCGTAAAAATGTAACAAGCGATCTAAGTGGTCATTATTTTCCATAATGGCAACACATTATATTCAAATTTGTGTGAGAAAATAAAATTCCACGGAAGAGCGCCGGCAATTAACTGCCAGGAAGTTGATATTTATTGGGAACAATAATAAAGATAAGCTCCTATTTCAAGAATATCAGTATTTATCGATCTTATTGCGTATTTATTAGTTTAGTTATTTATATTTAGTGTTTCGTAGTAATTAAATTTTAACTATAGACTAAAAAACAAGTTGCATTATTTATGTTTACCAAAAAGTTATGTTTTTCACAAATCTACGATAATCTTACTTCAAAATATGCTTTTAGGTACTGGCTTATATCTACATTTATTTTTTTGATTCATTATTGTATTGTATGTTTTTTTTTTTTTTAAATGTCCTAGCATAAATTCCAACCATATGGACTCAAAAGTAAGTATTTTCACAATATTTGAACATAAAATATTCTCTGAAGCACCTTTTTAAGTTAAGAAAGTTTCACTGTAGCTACGATCTGTTACCTTTTCGAATTATTATCACAGACAAAATAAAAAGTTAACTGAAAAACCAAAAGAAAATTATTTTTATTAAATTATTACAGTAAAAAAGTTTATTTAAAAATCGTAGAAATAAGAACATCAATTAGATGACTTATCCCTTGTGTTTTCAACGATTCTTTACTGTTATTGCAATTCTTGGAAAAAAAGACGGAATTTCATTAAACCCGTAGAGATTTCTGTAAACTTCCAACATATCTCGGTTCAAAACTAATTGAAAATAAACTTTATTGGAAAGCAGGAGCTTGTAATAATACAGATAAGTTACTCTTTAAATGTGAAAAAATATAGTAAGAAAGGTTTTTTTGTATTCATTTCGAAGATATGTTATATTCGTAATTTTCGATGTGGTATATCATTTCAATCCGCTGTTGCATTATGGGACAAGCTGATTTGTAAGATTTACGTTAGTTTACAGGAGGAGAAGTATAAACCTTAACAAGTCATACAAAATAATAAATTCTTTTTCCGAACTCTTATTAAATGGATTCTTGAATGTTTGTCTTTGAAATTTCTTATATGTATATTGTAAAATGTAAGAGTAAAACTGTAAAGAAAAAATTAACACATTATAATTGTTTATTATGTTCTTCACAATAGTGAGATATTTAAAAATAAATAAACAAATTGGTGGGAGAGAAAAAACTACATGCCACATTCATTGATAACATTTTCTTCTAGAGCAAACTAAATTATAATAGTGGTTATAAAATGTAAAAAAGAAGCTAAGTGAATATACAAAAACGCAATGTTCTTCTTCAAATAAATTGTTGACCAGGTTACCTAATAATGACTTAAAAATCTTTATCACGTTTAAACAAAAAAAAATACAAAAAAGTTACCCCAAGACCACTTAAATTATCTCGAATAAGGCATTCACCACCTGACGTACTCATTACCACTATTTACTTTATAAATGTTATCAAGCCAATGATAAAAATACTGCAAAATCATATACATAATAATCGACATGGTGTATAATATATATTTTACTTAGTAAACAAAACATCGCCTGATACGCAGAAATGAGAAAAAAATGACATGAAATAAGACATGGATTTTAGTTGCATTTTTCAGTTCTATGCATTTGAACATGTTTTGATATATCAAAACCAGATGCTGCGTGGCAGCTTTCGTTGACAGTGAAAAGCTTTCTTTCGTGACAATTCTCAGTTACATAATACAGAATAAGACGTTACTACGATTTTATTATATGACGTATTGAAAGCTTTGATACCTTATTACACGAAAGAGATTTATTTTTATTAATATTAAGAAATAACTTGCAAAGCATTATGTTTAGTTTTTTTTCTTAGAAATAGTTATTTTTTAAGAAGAAAATATTTTATTCGACTCGCTTTTATCTCATCTCATCGTGACAACGTCAGACGATTCTTAAAATTCTTTATTTAGTTATTTTTTCATTTTAAGAAATAATACTTGAAGTAAATGAATACCAGCCACTTTTCAATGGTTCCTTTTATCCGGTTGTTTCATATTATTACTGACACGTCAAGTCTTCGACGTATTTTACTTCGCCCACGTGTCTTTGACCAAATCATTGAAGCTTTTCAGAGAATTAAATAACCAATTTCAGTTCAATATTATTTCACAATATTGAAAACGATTGCTTTGTCTCGAAAAAGGTATCGTATCACTTTAGTAACAGAATAAGTGAATACAATAAATAAAAAAGGCAATAAGTATTCTTTTAGTACTAAGTGCTTTTTTATTTCCTGTATTCAAGTGATACAACTGAACTGAAATATTATTCACTACGCAAATACTTTAATATATATTTTTAAAAAGGCTCGTATTTTTTCGCTCAGAATTTATATTAATTGGTCATAATATATCGGTCAGTGTAAATAGTTATAATTTAAATGAAATTAAAAAAGCCTAACTTAACCTAACCAAAATGGTTATAAAATATTCTGACCGTATAATATTTTTTTTCTGACCAAACATTGATTTAAATTCTGAACATTTAATTTGTTCCCTTTTAAAAATACGTGTTGTTAGAAAATATTGCAAGAAAAAAATCAAAATAAGACTTGATTTATACTACCAAAGAATACCCAATACGTTTTCTCAAAAGATTATCTACTTTATCACTTCTTCGCTAAGCTCTATTTCTTAAAATACATTTTTCAAGTTAAACGATTTGACTGCATACTTACTTATATATAGAATATTACATATCGATTGTGGAAAGGAAAAAGAACGTAACCCTCAGTTTTTTCAATAATCACAATGTATCAAACTTGATACACGTTCTATTAAAAGGATGCAAGCAGCAAATGCCGAATTAATATCTAAATTTAGCTTTTATGTTTGAAAAAGATGACCTTGTAAAAAATTAAAACCAAGAAAAAAGGCTAAAATATTTTTTTTCCTAGACAATTTCTTTAATTGATATTAGATTATGTCAATTAAACACTAGTTGAGAAGTCTCCGTGCACTTCGAGGTTATGTATATTTCATAATTTGCATATGGCCCAAAATTATCAACACACGTTTTTTGCGCCTCCTGTAAAATTTGATATGTGTGGGTTACGTGTTTTTTTCCTTTCCACAGTCGATATGCTTATAAAAATACTAGTGACATTCCCTTTATTGAATGTTCAATCTGAAAAAAAATACTCAATTTGAAGATTGTCACCTGGTCCAATTTCATTCATAAGATTTATTTGGCGTGCCGTTGACTCCATTGCTTCGACACTCTTCACGGGAGAAAATTTGAAAGCTTTTCCGACCTTTAAGTAGGTGGCAACCACTCCATTTCGCACCCTTTCGCGTACAAATATTGCTAGTAAAAAACTACTATTATAGTGATGTGTATAACAATTACAGTCCTATATAATGTAATGGTATTGTTAATCCAGCTTCTACAATGTAAATATTTATGTTTTAAACAAGCTTGTTTATATTCAATAATTTATTCAAATAGTCTATTTTTTCTTTAAATGTGCTACTAAGTTATACTTGGAGAGATTTTTATTTTGTCGTAGTTAACAATATACTGATAAATAAAAAGTGTCTCATAATCGCTTAGCAAATAAATCTCGTTAATTTTTTGTTTAATTTCGATTAAAAAAAAACACTTTTCTAATAGGTTTTTCGCATAAATACTTTAATGAAAGGTTTTCTATTTTTTATGATTGACTTTAGTAACCTATTAATATATATAAAACAAATAAGTATTGTAGTTTTTATTGTTGATGGTCGAGTTAAGAAATTAAAGATAAGAAGAGACTCTCATGTGTGTTATCAAATGTTGACGGCTCAAAGAACAACATATTATGAGAAATTATTCCGACTAAGTAGTTAGGTACGAAAAGCTTACTTTGTAGCAAGTTTTGATGATTTAACCGATATCATAATGCAATAGCAATTGTTATAATATGTTATAATTTATACATATTTGAAAATATGCTAGATAACAATTTATATTAATAACAAATGTATATTACGGCAAACATATTATAAAAGTAGTGTGTGAAAAAAAAATAGCAATTTGCTGTTTCAACAAAGTGTCTGGCGTTTAAAACATACTCAACTTCGGGGTGACAGATACCAACTACGAAATTCGCGACTAGCCAAGCCAAGAAAGAATATCGGATATCGCTTGTCACCGTTGAGATTCTTTGACAGCAGATAACACTTGTCAATACCAACAAGGAAAATTGGATACACGTTTCAAAAAATAACGATCGCTTCCAGAATGATTTTGACATTAACTTACAAATAAGTATATAGCTTATAAATAAATATATTAATATTGTTTTTTCTGATTATTAAAAGGACTTAATTTTACTTAAACGTGTCTTCATAACATTTTATTTATGAAACTTCCAGGAAGACTCAAAAACGGTAAACAAAAAGTCAAATAAGAAAAAATAAATGGAAAGTGACCGTTTGTTTCAAACGTCAACTTCGTTTTACACAGAAATTCATTTAATAAGCTATTTTACATTAAATCAGTGGTTTCCAAAATGTATGTTACTACGCCTCTCTTTCAAAAAAAATATTTTTGCACCTCCCATCATTTATTTCATATATTAACAAAGACACGCTTTAAAGGATAAAGAAATATTTTTAACTGTCCATGCCTCTCTTTTCAATAATCCACGCCTCCTAGTCTGGAGATCGTTGAATTAAGTGGAAAATGACTTGTTTCCAACAACTCTGCTTCAAAGCAAAAATATTTCACAATAAATTTAATATATTAAAGTAAAGGTACTTCAATAGAAAATTTTGCTTTTATTGCCTGGAAATAATAATAAAAACGGTTTTCTTAAGAAGTCACGAAGAGTCACTGCTTAATTGTCAGATGGCCGCATTTTGCCTGCGGGCTTTGTGTTTGATATTTATGAATAAAAACAATCGTAAATATTGTATATACTATATTTTCTGTGAATATTTTAAATATCTTATACATCAAATACTGACGTAATAATATTTGATTACGTTTAATAACGTAATTTAGGCCAGTATACAGTTTCGCTTTCTTTCCCATGGATAATGGCGCCACTTGTTAACATTGTTGAAACTTTATAAAATGTTGTTACTTCTTAACAAATTTAACCTTTGCTCTACCCACAGTATAAATATAAAACAGACAAAACTTGATTATATAAGTACAAAAATAAATGGCGTTTCAAAACCTTTTCATCTAAAAAAACATTTAGGTGTTCTTCAAACTTGGGTACTTGGTTTATTCCTTGAATCTTGAAATAAACTAAGGTATTGTGTATTTATGTTTCAATATATTTATGGATATGACTCTTCAAATAAGGATGTCTGTGTAACTTTAATCCCTTCTTTCTCTCCGCAACAAACCTCGAAACAAATCAACAGCGACTTATTTTTTTCTTCAACTTCACCTATCTACTCTTACCTCCGTTGAACTTTGATGTTGAGCGAATGACTGCAAGTCTATATGAGGATACAAAAAATTCAATGAGTTTTCATGTCAACGTTGGAACCAGAAAAATTCGTAACTATATTCAAATTGAAAAATATCTAAATAGTGTTATGTGGCTGTTGTTAATATATATTTGTGTCAATAGCTCAATCATAAGTGTTTAATAAAAAAAAAAAAATCCTCATATTTGTACGTGCAATTCGTGTATCTCTAATACATATTATTGTCTTACTGTATGTCTTACTTACTTGGACGAAATCAAAGCATCTCGGTGTGGCACAAAAATATCAAATGATATCCGCCGCTAAAGAATGTTCTACGTCAATGTTTCTCGACCTTCTTGAGCCCGAAGTCCCTTTTGAGTGTCTTTATTTTGTCTTCCAATAAACCAGCGTGAAACCTTTTTTTAGGTCTTTCAAAAATTTCTGAAAATTTTCGCGTGCCAAGCTGTGCCGTGGCTCCCCAAAACATTTTTTTTGTTCAACGGCTTATTTTAATCAAATATCATTTATTGAATGGTCACATTTGTTTCTTAGATAGAAAGAGCACTTAAAAAAGCTTCTACTATAAATGCGTAGTTACTAATATTTCACTCAATTAAGTGTATTCCATCCAAATACTGGACGTGTTCAGAAAAAATGACAGGTTTTAATATTTATTATTTTTAAACATAGAAATCCAATTGTGAAACTAGTTTTTGTACAAAAATGAGTAAATATTCGTCACTATTCGCTTATCCAAAAAGCTCAAACTATTCCCATCAAAAAATCTGCACCATCACGTACTTCAATACACTTCAACGCCCATAAGAAAATCCATAGAATCTAGATCATGTCAAGAGGTGAACATATTATACTGTGATGAAAAGAACTCGGTTACCTCCGAATAGGGAAGTCAACACATATATTTAACCATAAATATTAAACGTAGTTTTTAACCCTTCCCTTACTATGCAAAAAAAGCACAAGCTCCTGAGCTGTGTAGCCGTTACACATCAGGCAAACGGGAGTGAATCATGACAATTATATGTAGTACTGCTGTAGTAGTGTTATATAATTATCATGATTCACTCCCGTTTGCCTGATGTGTAACGGATACATAGCTCAGGAGCTTGTGCTTTTTTTGCATAGTAAAGGAAGAGTTAATCGTAAAAAAAGAAACATAAACATCAAGTGTTAACAACATAGTTTCAATTATTGTGAAAACGTAACTTTTAGTGACTTTTAAATTAAAATGTTGGATCAAGTTCTTTGAGAGTAAGTAAGTAGGTGAGTAGGTGATCAAATATTTAAAAGATTAAATGACTGATAAAATAACAAAAAATAAAATTGTATTAACTCATACATATTTTCAAGCTCGAAAATAAGTAAATATGTAAAAAAAATACAAACTAATGTTTGGCATAGTAAAACTATTACACAGAGTAAATTTGTTATGTTGAATGAACATGCTTTTTATGTCACTACTAAATAAATCAAAAAACTCATTTGGAATTCATGCAGATAGTCATGCGCATCAGCCATTTTTAATAGTCTTACAGTAACTTAAAATAGAACTTGCCCTCCAAAACAACAATTAAATATACACATAATGGATCTCCAACAGTATTTGGTAGTCAGGCTTAGTTTAATTACGTGGGAAAAACTAACATAATATCATGTTATTGAAGTAGCTTACGTCTTAAAAATTTATGATGTATGTATGAGTGGAGCATTATTAATTAGTATTTTGCGACTCAAAACCGTGATATAAGCTTATTAACTCGTTGACAAAATAAACATATTTAAATGCTGTCATTGATAAACCTACTATCCGTTTTTTTTTGCAAAACGTATCTACAAAATAAGGAAAAATTGGCAACCCTGTGTACAAAATGAGATAGTAAACATCGTTAACCCATAATATCCTTTTTATAAGCAGCTCGTAAATATTTCATTAATCGTCTAGTATTTTTATGACACAAAGCTGACTTCGAGAAGCGGAAATGAAGTCAGAAGTTGTTTGTATTGATCTTATATTTATACAATCAAACATACTACCAATGATAATCCGGGCTTTTAATAAAAATTCTCGATAAAATTATGAATTATTTAAGTTCTACTTTTGTCGCATGGAAATGTTATTTTATTTTAAAACTGAATAGTTCTCGATAGATTCAGATTATTTTACCTATTATTGATAATTTCAAACATATATACAACCGATTACGAATATGCATTAATATAAACTAAACTTCAATGGTTCACAGAAAACAATTAAGCAATTATTACTTTCTAGCACTAATACACAATTCCTTTATGGTGTAGTTGTATCAAATACCACATAATTTAGAAATTTCATTCGTATTGTTTGAGTGAAATGCTTATACATTATTTCTAAGATATTTTCGATGTAAGTAACTAAGGCTTAAAATATCGGGATCTGGTATCTCGATCAATATGGAAATTAAATTACCTAGGAGTCGTTTTAATACAGATCCTGGGATATCGGAATTCACTTAAATATTTAAAAAAAAAATCATGTACTTATTTTTGAATAATAAATAAATTAACCGTGTTATTAAATCCTTCTCATATTTTGTAAAAGTGATTGACAGGAGCAGATAATAGTCAAAACTTGGTTTTGGTTAACTTTTGGTACCGGAATACCAATATTTTAGCATTTTTAAAATTGGTACTTCGGTATTTAAAAAACACCGTAAATACCGGGATCCCGGTTTCGATAATACCGGTATTGTGATCCCTACTCCCAGCGAAGGTTTTCCATAAATAAAAATAGAGCTGGAATATTTTCCAGCGATTTGATCGGGTTGCTACACAAATGTCTCATGTTGTTCGGATAGAACACTCTTTGGAATTTGTGATACAGAGTGTCACTGGAGAGTACAGCTGGTAATCACTTAACGCCATTACAGAGTGGTAACAATACATTATGACTGGAAATAAACGCAAATGCTTAGCGATCGATATGTTTGACGCCATTAGATATTTAACATAATAATATGAAGAAACTTATATTAAAAAACATATTCAAAATATATCTTTAATATAATAATTTTGAAGGTGTTCACTGTTCATACTCGGTGGAAAGGCAAAAGGGTATTCAAATAAGAATTAGGTTTCACTCATCACAAGAGTTTATAAGGATGTAATAAAGATTTTTAAAAATCCATTTCTGCTCCCAATGTACAACATATAGTCTCCTGATGGAGGTATCTCAACTTAATCAGTCAGTTGCTCAACCTTTATTTTTCGAAAAGAGTAGGGATTGAAGGATGGAGCTAGTACATAACTAGTGTAGTAGTTAACTAAAAGCTATTGCTAAGCTCCGTTAATTTTAGGATTGGATAAGTGGGAAGAGAAATTTTAGACATCACAAACACCTATGGATTCGAACAGAAATAGATTGAAAAAAATACTATTCGTGAAACCCGTCAAAGGCTCAAATCCGGCAGACCTTTAGCTTTTAAGGAATAAAATTGGTTATTTATTTCTTCGGGATTTTTTTACGATGAGTAAGGTTAAAATTGATTAATAAACACTTTTAAGTGAAGTGTGAAGAAACATCTTTAAAAAATATGTGTCTTGAAAGGTTAAATATATTAATTATTGATTTAAAAATGTTTAATTTAAAAAATAAAAATATAATCGGTAGGACACGCTTCACAGCTAAGAATATAATATTGATCGTCTTTTAATTAGCTAGTCGATATTTATATTTAAACGGACGAACGAAAACAATTTTATTTTTCTAATTGCTGTGTGAATCCGGACGAGAACGTAAGAAAAAAAGGGTATTGGCTAGTGTTAAATATTGTGTTTTTTTTTAAATATTAACAGCAATATAATTTACTAACATTGAAATGCTTCACAAATTTCTTAGAAAATGATTTAAAAAAATATATAATGTTTTTGCTGATAAGCAACAGTTTGTTAACTACCTTAATACCTTTTACATAATTAATTAAATATTTTATTTGCAGGTATCGGTCGTATTTTGTTTTCTTAATCAATTATTTCGTATGTTCTTTTACTATATCCATTTATTCCCAATGGAAGCATTGGGGTATTTTAAGGGTTTGTTTTTTCTCTTAATCGATTTATATCGTATTTCCGGGTACTTGGCAAACTCAATGGCTTCACATAACATACGAAATGGGAAAAAAAGCTTTCTTCTCGGATTAAAAAAAAACCACGTACTGCCTCTGCGATTATTTCTCTTTGTAACACCTCATCATAATTCCGTACAAAAATTAAATTAACTTAACTATCACAAAGTTTTTATAATACAATTAAAATATGTTTTGAATATCCTTAACTCGAAGAAGACAGTGTAAGAAAATCTGATAATATTTTCATGTACTGATTATTTCATTAGAATAAGACAAACTTTCTCTTTACTGCACAAGTACTAAATCGATTAAAAATGTAATATAAAATGCAATTAATACGTTTATTTGAAACCATGTATTATTAATATTATTGAGTTTATTGACCCATAACAAGAACTGATTTTAAATCAAACTCTATCTTTTTTGAATAACAGTTAATGTAGAATAAATTTCGATAATTTTAATTATTGTTAATGCTATGATATGTATAATTGGTATTCAATGTTTGCATATGGCCTCCTATAGAATTGTCACAACAGAACTTTTTGTTACTCAGTCGCTCAACCTATTTTCTGTAAAGAGAGGATGGAAGAAATTATAGATATCAAAAACACCAATGCCAGAAATCTAAAAATTGATCAAAAAAATGCTGTTCGTACTGGGAATCGAACCGTGTTATCCGACACGGAAGCTAAAAACTAGAGCTTCTACAAAAACCGATTTAAAAGAAAACGGTTTTCGAATGTCAATATTGTTCGAAAACCGTTTTAATCCGGTTTTAGAAGTTTTACAAAAAATGGATAATTCAATTAAAATAGAGAGAAAAGTTATTTTTTATATGTTGTTTATTTATATACATAATAATACACAACAATAAATAATGTGGTGTTACTCCTCAGAAAATATGATTTTTTTTACCATTTCCGCTCCCAATGTGGAGCATATGGATTCCTAATGGAGTTTATCTCAACAGACGTGTTTTCCAAAGAGAGTAGGAATAGAAGGATAGGGCTAGGACAGGACTAGTGTTTAGCTAATCACTCTCAATACGCCTCGTTCATAGGATAGGATAGGTGGGAGGGGGATTTAAGACACCACATACATCCATGCCTTCGAACAGAAATTCATAAATCGATTGAAAAATCAATTTATAAAACTGTCCATACCGGGATTCGAGCCCGGGACCTCCGTTACCGAAGCCAACAACGTTGACCACTCGACCATACAGGCGGCATATGGTTTAAGTAAACACAAAGCGTCCACTGATCGTTTTGTAACAAAATTTCCTGATATCTAAAATACCCTTTCGCTGGGTAATGGTTTTTAAGCCATCAAATAAAAGATCCAAATTTTCTGTCCTTTTTTTTATAGACTCGTTTATGGAAAATTCGGCACAACCGGTTACGAAGATGAAAAACCGGTTTTCGATTGTAACAAATTTAGCCCAAAAACCGGTTTTGGAAAGCCGACAAGCCTTACTAACAACGCATAGGGCCCTAGTAATTATAATAACAGTAAAAATTACAAAGTGTATGTGATCTCATGAAAACAATCTTGGATAGTAGACGTTTTAACCCTTTCCTTACTTTGCAAAAAAAAGCACGCGCTCCTGAGCTGTGTATCCGTTACACACCAGGCAAACGGGAGGATTCCCGGTAAATTGCTCGAATGGAAATTGCTCGAATAACAAGATAATCAATTTGTTTCCATACTTTCGATGGTTTCGGCGGTAACTTTGTGGAAGTTCATTTTAATAGAAAATTTAAATTAACTTTGATGATTCCACGTATTGTGTCACAGTTAGTAACACAATACGTGAAATAATCAAAGTTAATTTAAATTTTCTATCAATTTGTTTCCGTTTGTTCTGTCCATTTCTTCTGTGTTTATGTCTAGTCTTCTATGTTTTCTGGAAATATATAGAAACAGTTACTATTTAATAAGCAGTTCTCGTAGAAACACTTCTGTTGAGATAAAATCCATTAAAAGATCATATGTTCCGCATTTGGAGAGAACACGGTTAAAATAAATACTTACGAAAATTATTTATATATTTCACTCTCTAAAAAAGTGTCGTACAAGATAAAAATGAAATTCGTAGAAAAAGTCGTGAAAAATCGTTTAAATAACCAAGCAATTCGAACAATTTGTAGTCCGAGCAATTTACATTAGAGCAATTTACCGGCTCCCAAACGGGAGTGAGTCATTACAATTATATAACACTACTACAATATTTCTATTATTGCATTACTCAATGCGTAAATGCATAAGGGAGGAATATCTGAATTTTAAGCCGAGTGTTTATTATATATACAGAGAAATTTTAATGATTAGAAGTTTGTAGTACTATTTACACATCTTAGTTAAGAAAGGGTTAATTAATTTGATTGCAAAGTTTTTTTATAAGAACTATTTCTTCTGCTGCTAATGAATTTTTTAACGAATATTATACAACAATTTGATTGTTAAAAAATCGGATATTTATATGGTATCGTAGTAACCAAAATAACTAACCTGAAGTTTTCGCAGGGGATTCACAATTGCGCAGTATCGTTCGGCTGATAAAGCCGTAAGGGTGAACACTGATACTCCGATAGAAACATCCTTGGCACACTCCGATAGTCTGCATATCGCACCGCCCCAGGGCCACGACTCCAGGGTGTATATCATGGAAGCGAAAGGAACACTCGTCACGATTACCAGAAGGTCAGCAAGGGCCAGGGAGAAAATGTATCTGCAAAAAAGATAAAACACTTCCCTCAGAACAACGGCAAGCTACCCACGGCTATGTAATGATAATATTTTAATGTTGAATTCTTTATTTTATTAAGTTTCATTTATGGTTCAGAACACAAAACCGAGAATACAACCAGCATTTTTTTGCTTTAATAAATTTTTTGACAGAAAAAAGCGGTTTTCAAATAAATATTTGATTTAATTTAAGATTTCGACTGAAGGTGCTTCGTGGAATTTCAATATTAAATTTGAATCGTTCAAATTATGCACATTCACACAAGCTTTGTCACTAACGACCCGGGCTTCGTCTTTCGGCATATTCAAGTGCACGGATGAACTTAAACTGAGATTGAACGCGAGGGCACGAAAGAACTTGAGCGCCTTAAGATGCCGTAATGTGAAACCCGAAATTTCAATACTAAATTTAAATCTTCAAATTATGTACATTCACACAAGCTTGTGTGAATGTGCACAATTTGAACGATTCAAATTTAATATTGAAATTCCAAAAAGCACCTTCAGTCGAAATCTTAAATTAAATCAAATATTTATTTGAAAACCGCTTTTTTCTCTCAACAAATTTATTAAAGCAAAAAAATGCTAGTTGTATTCATGACAAAACTTATGTGAATGTACATAATTTGAACGATTCAATGTTAAATATTTGACTAACAAAAAATTTACTACACCACAAGAAAATAGTAACCATTAAAATATGAATGTATGTATAGCGGTTAACTCTTTTTTTTAAATCCATGTCCGATCTCAATTAGGAGCATATGACCTCCAAATAGCAGTATCTCAACATAAGTTTTTTTCTAAAAATGTTTGTTACTCAGTCGTTCAACATCTCTTTTTTTTCAAATAGAGCAGTAAGTGATAGAATGATAAGACTAGGACCAGACTAGTGGTTAGCTAATAGCTGTCGTTACACCCAATTATTAAAGGATCGGAAAGGGTGGCATGGAAATTTTTAGACGTAACAAACACCCATGCCTTCGAACAGAAATCGATAAATCGATCGAAAAAATGCTGTCTGTATTGGGATTCGAACCCGTAAGATCAGACACGGAAGCCCACAACGCTAACCGCTGCGCCATAGGAACCGATTGTTGTTAAAATGCTGTCGTAAGCAGTGTGAAAATAGTTTTACATAATGAAGACACATGTATTCATATTATCAACATAAATTATTACAATCGAAGTTTATTCGTACAAACAAATTTTCGACTATCAAAATAATAAAGAAGAGATCTGGATGTGTACGATTTGCCATTAGCACATGAGGCGGAGTAAAAATCTTTCGATGCTGAGACAGTAATTTTTACATATATATCTATCTTTGTTTAATAAAAATCTATCTTACAAGAGTTTTTTTTATGTATACCGTTTGGCTGTATCTGAATTTTAAAGATAAACGTTTTTCACTCATTCCTGAGGACCCGCACGTACTTAAAAAAATTCTTTGCCACCCGATCATTAAAAAAATATATACCTTTGCACGTATGGCAATAAAAAAAAATAGAAAACGTGCTTCAACTCAAACGATGACATTTCCAACACCTGTCCACTAACTAGTATATTATTCAGAATAACTTTAAATAAAAACATGCGTGGCAAACTTATGACCCACGCACCTCAGATGGCATCTTTTTTATTTTTGCTGTAACTCGAATGATTTTTATACCATATCAGAGTCAAATAAATGATTGAAATATATTGCGCAAAAGACAAAAAAACTATTAAAAACGTGATTGGTTTTATATAAACAATAGATCAGAGCGTCTAATTACTATTATTATTGTATATCACATAAAGTGTCATAAATTTATAATTATATTTAATGACATTTTTAAAGCTTTCAATATTTTTTTATGGAAATGTTAGTTTAAAAAATAAAACACTGAATAATTCCAATTTTATTTTAAAATATGAAAACCGGTTTCGTTTATGACAAGCATTATCAAGCATATATACTTCTAATGGAGTTTATCTCAACAGAAGTGTTTCTACGAGAACTGCTTGTTACTCAGTTGCTCAACCTCTCTTTTTCCAAAGAGAGTAGGAATAGAATTAAAAGGCTAAGACAGGACTAGTGGTTAGCTAATCGCTCTCTATACGCCTCGTTCATGGGATAGGATGAGTGGGAGGGGGAATTCAAGACATCACATACATCCATGCCTTTGAACAGAAATTCACAAATCGATTGAAAAATCAATTTATAAAACTGCCCGTACTGGGATTCGAACCCGTGCCCTCTGTAGCGGTAGCCAACGATGTTGACCACTCGACCACACAGGTGGCTACAGAACAAAATAAAATCATTAGGAAAAAATGGTTGTATATGTAATTATATAATTTTACTAATTTCAATTAAGTGCCACTGATTCATATTTTGTATCTTCATCTGTAAATCGCTTCAAAATTACCAATTATTTCTTACACCCTAATAACACTACTTTATTCTGCTTAAATAGCACTACAATAATGAATTTTCTTATCACTTGATAATGCTCGTCATGAGCGAAACTAGTATTGGTATGTAATGAAAGTGAACCCCTTAAAAAGGAAATGTTAGGAGCAATTTACTTTTTTATTCATTCTTAAATTTGTCTCAATTCGATTATTTTCGTCCTATTAAAAACTGCCCGGTACGTCAGTTACTCAATATTTATTTTTTTACATTTTTGGCACGTGAATATAAAAATGTTCACCGCCACTAATTGAGAAGATGACGGTTAGCTTAACCGTATATTAATTTTGTATACACATGGACGCCTTTGGCGATCAAACTTTAGCAGCATTAAATTTCTCGTTACCTTCCAAAATTATGTATGTGTTTTAGCATTCGATCATGTTACATAAAGGAACTAGATAAGTGGTTACTTAGTCCTGCTGATAATAGCGTATAATTAATAGCTTGGGTGCAAATACACTGAATCCTTTATTTATATTATAAATTTTTCATGAAAAATATATACCACAATATTAAAATTAAAATACGCTGCAACTTATGCTAAGACATTTGCTTCTACTAATATACCTTTTTAATATGCTTATATGCTAAGTCAACGGCTACGTGGATGAGCTGTCATCGTCGTTAGCTTTAGTTGCGAAGGTCAACGGTTGGAATCCCAGTACGTGCTTTATATAATATATAACCTTTTTCGGAAGTGCAAGCAAAAGGTTTGTCAAAGTTTTATTGCAATCGGATAAGCGGTGTGGCAACTAGGGCATCCAATCCCGGGATCCCGTTCAATTTTCTGATCCCGAAATTCCGGGATTGAGATGGCCGCGATCCCGGGATTTCGGGATTGAGAAATTTCTAGCAAATTCTCGAAATTTATACGAAATTGGCAAATCAAAATTTCAAATTCCTCGGTGAGCTAAAAAAAAAAAAAAACGAGTTTCTGTGAGATTCTGGGAAAAAGTATACCAAATCGGAGATTTCAAATTCCTCGGTGAGCTAAAAAAAAAAAAAAAAACGAGTTTCTGTGAGATTCTGGGAAAAAGTATACCAAATCGGAGATTTCAAATTCCTCGGTGAGCTAAAAAAAAAAAAACGAGTTTCTGTGAGATTCTGGAAAAAAGTATAGCAAATTGAGGATTTCAAATTCCTCGGTGAGAAAATCTCAATCCCGGGATTCAAAATAATTCAATCCCGAAATCCCGGGATTGGAAAAAGGCTTCGGGATTGGATACCCTAGTGGCAACGCATAAAGTACGAACGAATAAACACTAATTTTCATATATTAGATTTAGGAATCAAAATAAACATGGCGGACCTTTAAACATAGACACAAATAATTGTTGCCCCCGTTAGTTTTCCGCTAATGAAGCTCAATTAGTTAACGCATTAAGAACTGTGAAAGATGAGGGTTTGTCAATGCACGGTATACTCAAACTTCATTAGGTATCCGTAAAAAAAACTCCACCAAGCAATCAAAAGTTTTTTGCTTCGATGCCAGACAATCATTATCTTTCTATATCAAACGATGCTTTGTTATATTTGACAGTTGATTTGATATCATTTGATAAGCTGACAGAATCATTATTAGTTAAGTAAAGACTAAGACAGAATCTAAAAACGAATACCCTAGAAATACAATAACCAAAAATTGAGAGCCCGTTGATACTATATTTCATAATAGATAGGAAATATATACAATTAGTTACCAAAGTTTGTACATTCACACAAAATTTGTCACTAACGACCCCAGTTTCGTACATGCGTTCAACTGTACCGGTGAAATTGAAGTGAGTTTTAAAATTAAAAGTTTACCAAGCACCTTCAGTTGAAATCTTAAATAATACGTAAGTACGATAAATTATGTTTTTTTTTTGTTGTTTCTTTTGTTGATTAAGATTAAATTGATAAAATTTTGCTTTAGTTTATCTTAAATGAACTGTTCGTTTTTAAATGTTTAACATTGGCATTCAACAGGAATGTTATTTAGTCTTAACCTTCGAGTACCTATATCTTGAAAAATCATACGGGTTCCGGAGCGGGGTACAATTGTACCCCCCAGAATTTTTCTCATTTAACGAAGTAAAAATTAAAATAATAAATGTCAGCAGTTCGAATGTTGATTTTGAGCATGCCCTGTCAAAATTAAGAGACAATTTGTCTTTTTGAATCATCCATATCATATTGCGTTGACGATACGTCAGGCGTATAGAAGCGGTAGAAATCCATCATGTCAATAGAAGCGGCGAGAGCAGACTGAACTAATCGTAAAGCGACGTCGTTCTCCCGGCGCGGGCGCAGGGTACGATGACATCAGGTGTGTGGAGTTTGCGCTCGGCACACGCACACACTCAAACGCAACTTGTATATGTGACCCAAATACCATTTGTTAACGAAAAACGTGAATATCTATTTTATTTTCTACAATTTTTCAGATTTTTTTTTTGCATTGTATTCAGTAGGATATGTTTGTAGATTACAATAAATATCAGCTAGATATTACCGATATTTAACAAATGGTTGGTAAAATAAGAATTTAGGGGCAAAATTGCACCCCGCTCCGGAACACGAAGGTTAAGGTATATCGTTGGTATACTGGCACAAAAATGTTATGTCAAAAAACCTTGTTTTGAGATAATCATCATTTTCGATGATCGTGAAATTTAAACATCTCTATTTATGCACTACAATTACAACTAATCATCACTTCATGAAATTTGATGATGGTTTGCGTATCTAATTCAAATATTCAAAAGCGTACCTATGAATATTTACACTTTTGCGACAAATTACTTTAAACGTAATTGACATGTATATTACTTCTACTAATTACGCATACAATTTATATGGCAAAACTTTCTTTCTCAGAAAATAGATCGTGTTTTATCTTATTTTCTGCATTAGTAACTCAAAACAGCTGTTACGTCTTTTGTCAGTATACCGATGATTGACTGGATTAAGTTTCTATTTTTTAAATTATATTAACAATTCAATTCAAGAAGTTAACTTCACAAATTATTGAAGTTTTTTTAGTTTATTTATAATATAGTTGTAAATTATTTGAAAACGATCATAACTTTCACTTTTGAGGTGTTTACTGTCAATACTTGGTGGAATGGCATTATAATAAAAATAATAAAACATTTTTAGTACTTTTTCCACATAAAATTTATTAGATCAGGACCGGTTTCGCTCATTATGAGCATTGTCAACTGATAAGAAATACAATTTTTGTATAAATATCACTGTTTCATTGTATTTCTTATCAGTTGACAATGCTCATAATGAGCGAAACCTGTCCTGATCTAATAAATTTTATGTGGAAAAAGTACTAAAAATGTTTTATTATTTTTATGATCATAACGTTATTTGGAACTTCATATTATACCAAAGTATACAAAGCTTGAAAGTAAAACGCGTATTACAGTGAACATAGCTCTTTTATTAACGAATATAGACCAACAGAATATCTCTCATTTGCATATTACATATTTTGCTTGTCAAGTGTATAGATATTTTGAATAGCTTTAATAATCAATTATCATTTGTTTTTCTGTAGAAATGACAAAAAACATATAATCATAATTTCATCATTGTCACCAGTTTCTTTGATTTGCAAAATCCTTTCGGATGAAAGCCCTTTCATTTTGTTTCTTAAATTATCTATACATCACTCTTTTGGTTAAAGCAGTAATTGACAAACATGGTTTAATTTTGAATTTGCATTCATATTCATGTACGTGTAAGATTTTGAGGTTTAAAGTAACACGATTTTTAAAACAATATGATTGTATTCTTACTATGTAAATATTTTGATTATCAACCAATACAAAAAAATACTGTATCTTTAGTAAAGTTGGTGACAAAAATGCGGAACTAATCATTTTTTTTATACAAATTTGACTAGATTTTTAAACTTGATAAGCTTGCGTGTTCAAGTCAACATCGTTGGCTAAGAACACGAAAGTTATGGATTCAAATCTTAGTTCTGACAGTTTTTATAGATTCATTTTTAACGATTTATGAATTTCTCTAAGAAGGCATGGATGTATGTGATTTTATAAATTCTATCTTCACATCCATCATATAATATAAACGGGTTATAGCGAAAACGGTTAGCTTACAGTTAGTCCTGTCCTAGCACTATCTTTATATCCCTACTCTCTTTAAAAAAACAAGAGATGTAGAGCAGCTCAATAACAAGTAGTTATTATAGAAACTCTTCTGTTGAGATATAAACTCCATCCAAATGCTCTACATTGGGAGCAAACATGGTAAAAAAAAACTTCCGACTGCTATTTATTGATTTGTTAATGTATAAATAATGAATTTATTCTTAATGATAACTCTGTACATAACATCGTAAACAACATTTCATTTTGTATACAAATAACATTTTCTATTTACAACGCGTTTTTAAGAACCAATCTATCGTGAAAATCGATGATTTTTGTACTGTATTTTTGATTGTAGAATAAATAATCTAAATATGTATCTTCAATAAAGTCCAGCTGGGCAGCATTCATGCGTGTAATATCAACGAAGCACGCGGATGGTATCTAGCAATAGTTTTGGGATATCAATAGATGGCCAATAGTGGTTAATGATTTCCCTTTTTATAGTATATATGAGCCCAATAATTTACATTTCTCGTAAAATTGAGTTAAACTATAAATTTAAATCTTATATATTCTGTCTTGAATAAAAATTACTTTAAAATTTAACTTGATCACTTTGTTATTTCACGTGTAGTGTTAAAATACTAACACTTGTTTCGCCTCTTTGACAAACATCATCAGATAGAACATCGCAAAGTTTTCTAATAAACTGAAACAAGTTGTATAAAAAGAAAAACACAATATTCCTTTGTACTTATTTCCACTTTATTTACCAAGATCAGGACCGGTTTCACTCATGGCGAGCATTATTAACTGATAAGAAATAATAAAAGTGGATATAAGATATAAGTACGTACAAAAGAATATTGTAATAAAAATAATAAAACATTTTTAGTACTTTTTCCACATAAAATTTATTAGATCAGGACCGGTTTCGCTCATCGCGAGCATTATCAACTGGAAAAAGTACTAAAAATGTTTTATTATTTTTATTATAATGCCATTCCACCAAGTATTGACAGTGAACACCTTAAAAGTAAAGAATATTGTGTTTTTTCTTAATATAATGATTTTCCACCAAGTAAATTATAAAAGTTAAGCAAGTAGTATAATAAAGTTTTAATTTTTTTTTATTTATTTAAAACTAACTGTTCTGAATATTACAAAAATTGTTGAAAATGATTTTATTGCATCAATAAAAAGAATTACTTATACTGTTTTCTATATAAATATATTGTTTCTATATATTATATACATACATAAACTTATCTAACGTTAAAATTACGTTATACACAGGGCGTTGATTTGGGATTTTGGTTTACGCCACAAGTTATGTAAAAAAATTCAAATCGCTTACGTGTGGTCTAAATGAACATTTTGCGTCGAAAAAATTTAGAAGTCACAAAAATACTTCGCCATAATTTATTATGTAGCTTAACCCTTAAAACTCTTATGTCACCACCACCTGTTCTTTAAAAGTATGCTAAATTAAATCGAAACCCCAACTTCTACAGTGAATTTATAAATGATGTAGATAAATATTATTTATGATGGTATGAGATAATTTATCGCGTGCTCTATTTATGTTTTTAATAAATGGCATGCAAGGAAAATTTAGATAACTCAATCGACCTTAATACCACTTTTTTTTCAATAATTGAAAGTATTAACATAAATTGAAAAACCGATAGAGTGTAGATAATGTTTTTTAAATCTTGGGCCGTAGGATACAGTAAAAGAAAACATACATTCGATATTACGATCACGTTTAAGAATCTAACAAGAGGTTCTAGTTTATACCAATAATCTATTTTAGTCTTCTTGATTTGTGCCTCTTGATAGTACGAAAATCAAAAGACGCTACAAACTCAAAGATTCCTTCACCCATTTCACACTAGTCAGTTATATAAACAGATATTTTTCTCCTTCACTTAAAACTTTTCGGCTTTTATTGTCTTATTTTAGGTTTAAAAATGGTCAGGCTTCTCAAATAAGCTGTATTATGCTTGGATAAATGAAAACGTTGGCTAAAACATTGAGTCCCAATAAATTGTAAGTAATTTTTCATTACCATTTTTCATCGAGTTAATCGAAATTTCAAAAATTACTAACTAAGTTTATAATAATCTTTAAAATAATAATTTAGCAAGCACATGTTCTATAATCAAGCTTTTAGAAAATAAAAATTCAAACTTCATGATGGTATGATGTATGATAATATACAGTAGTGATTCTGACATTCACGCGCCGTTGTTTCGATTTAAGAACTCTTCAAAATGTGGACATTACTTTATTCAGAAAATCTTCAACCGTAAAATAATTGTGAAAAATTCCATCCTACGCTATTAATCTTAAAATAACCAGGCACAAAAAGAGCGATTAGCTAACCCTTTCCTTGTTGTAAATTGAATAACAAGGAGTTCTAGTTGAAATACTTCTTTTGAGATGCCTTCATTAGGAGTAGGGTATCCAATCTTGGGATTGGGATTAGCTCACCGTGGAATTTGAAATCCTCAATTCCCCGGATTATCTCAAAACCTCGTTTTTTTTTAGCTCACCGAGAAATTTTAAAACTTCAATTTGCCAATTTCGTGTCAATTTTCGGGATTTGCTCAAAATTTCTCAATCCCGAAATCCCAGGATCGCGGCCGTGTCAATTCCGGGATTTCGGGATCAGAAAATTGAACGGGATTCCGGGATGTCCTAATTAGGACGCCATATACTCCTCATTGGGAGTGAATATGGGTCAATAATAACTACCAGATTGTCCCATAAGTCTTAAAACGACAGTATTTATATCGATACTATACTTAATTTAGAAACGAATTGCATCGGCCGTACTTTTTAGAAACCAACAACTTATTTATTTAGATTTTTTTATCCAATATTGCTTACAATTTTTGATTGAATGTAGACAAAATTACTTTATTTTTTTAGATGTAATTTATTTATTTTGATAATTTCAACATTGAATTTCTACCACGGCTATGTGAACTTTATATTAACGATATTTTACATTTGAGGGTTGTGTTGTTGAATCAAAATGATACGGAACATTTGAGAATACTTATGGAGACAGTTAAACACTTAAAAATTTACAATAAATGTTATCAATTTCATCCAAACTGATTCAATATGACAATTTATAATTGTCGATCAACAGATAGTCTAAAAACAATGGTTGAAAAATCTACACCAAATTTCTCAAGATCAGGATATTAAAAAAATATATATTAAAGAACTTTCATATTTTTGATGGATTTGGCAGTAACTTTGTGAAAGTTTATTTTTTATTATAAAATATATTTGATAACTTTGTTATTCTACAACTTGTGAAATAAAAAGTTATTAAATCATTTATATTGAAGAAATGTTTACCATACATCATTTCCCAAATAATAATAAAGTGGAATAAAAAATGATTGATTAATAAAAAATGGTTGTTCAAAGAGCTGGAAATATATAATTGCTTAAAACTAATTTAAAGTTGTCTTCTTAAACCCTTTTTGTTGGTTCATAAACAAAACGCAAAGACTTATGGAATTACTTTATATTAAGCCTAAAAGTATTTAGATGAGTACATTTGGAAGTTTATTAGTTTGTTCTTTGTCCAACATTTATTTGTATGATTAATTAACTCTTAGGATTTGACATTTCTTTGTGGTGGACACTACGATTATCCATTCAAATATGGATCAACATTATGACAAAACAATATTTAATTAAATGCTACAAAATAATAAATGAAACAAAAGTTTTCCAAGGCCTAACCGAAATCATCCTGTCATTTTAATGTTGATTAATCCACGTTTTGAACATGAAGTGATAACGTGATGGAAGTGATAACAAGTTCTTAGAAATCTGCTTTACAAATTATATAAACGTAAATACGTCGCAGAATTAAAAATTATTATATTTAATTAAATTCAGTGGAAATTATATGTCGTTTGATATTTCCGTTTATATAGTTGGCACACATAAGCTTTGATTATAATCAATATTAATAATTTATGCCGGTGCAATTCCTCCTTTTGTATGGGCAAAGTTACAGTAAGAATAAGTTCATTGAATATCTTACGGTTCTCATTTAAGATGTTTGAAAAATCTACATCATGACAACTATTATATTAACTGAATCATAAACAGGGTTTTGGCCCCCCTAAAGAATGTAAGGTTTCAAATCGATCAAGATATATTCATGTTATGTAAATATTATAAAATAATCTAGAAAAATGTATTTTAACTATTAATTTTGAATCACAAAACAAATTCTAATGCCCCACACATTTTCAAATTGCAAAATCTTGCATCATTTGAAATCAACTCTCAGCGAAGAGTCATCACAAACATTTATGTTCATAATTAAAATTAATATTGAATACATCTGGATTTGGTATTGACCTTACTGGAACTTGAATCCAAACCTGTGTGATCGCTAGGGAAAAAAAATATCAAGAAAATGGGTCATCGGCTACACTCACATATCAACTGTGGAAAGGAAAAAGGACGTAACACACAGTTTTTTCAAAACAGGTTTTTTTCGATAATCACAATGTATCAAACTTGATACACGTTCTATTAAAAGGATGCAAGCTGCAAATGCCGAATTAGTATCTAAATTAAGCTTTTTAGTTTGAAAAATTTGAACAAAGAAAAAATACTGAAATAAAGGTTTTTCCTATACAATTTCTCTAATTAATATTAGATTATGTCAATTAAACACCAGCTTAGAAGTCTCCGTGCACTTCAAGGTTGTGTATAGTTCATAATTTGCATATGGCCCAAAATCATCCAAACACGTTTTTTGCGCCTCCTGTAAAATTTGATATATGTGGGTTACATCCTTTCCCTTCCACAGTCGATATGTAGGAAGTATTTTTAATATCTTTAGTTGCACTTTTCTTCAGTAATTTAACTAGTTTGGCTTCCTTGTGTACTGTATGTGTATATGTATGTATGTGCAAATGTGTTTACATGTACGGATATAGTATGAGGGGAAGCATATAGAATGTGATTTGAAAATTAATGTATCGTCAACTGGCATCACTAAGGATTTATTACCTCTGTAGCGATCACGCCCTTACGTTTGCAACTATGGTAAGGGAATAGAATTGTTCAAAACATTAGCGATAAAAGAGATTTGAAGAAATTTGACGCTAACGTGTCCATAAATAAATAAAAAAAAAAACTAACGTGTGGTTCATTTCAAATGTATAAATATAAAAAAGTTTGGTGCTCCTCTTTCCTTGGAGATATAAGAACGTGCTTAGTGTCCAAAAACGTGTTAAGGATGCCTCAAGAGAGCCTGAACCCTGCCTGTCTCTTCTTCCAACCGGATGGATCCCGGCGTCGTGGAAGGCCACTGATGACCATCCACAGGATGTACTCAGCGGAGTTACGGGGTGCTGGGATGACCTGGGAGGAAGCAATGAGACTGGCTGGGGATAGAGAATCATGGAGGAACTGTGTGGTAACCATATGATCCGTATAGGCGGATATGGAATAAAAAAAAAGTGTGGAAAAGGGCTAATCCAACTCTATTGTATTATAATAGATACAAATATACATTGTTTTGCTAACACATTTAACTATACGTAATTAACTTCATTAAAACACTTGTCATTTTCCATAAATTAATCTATTATTCCGTAACACACACTTGTCAGCTGTCAGTAACAAACGATTTCACGTTTTGAGTAATACATATAACGTAATCAGTATTCCAAAATAGCACACTTAATTTTTCATTGTAAGCGCAAGATAGCTCAAACTTGTTTCTGATCCAAAAACCTTGCTTTGTTTGCTGTCGCCTGTTAATGATTTGTATTATTTTAAAGTAATAAAACGAAGCTCTTTTAATTATTATCCCTGTTGTTTATAAAGCAAACACAGTCTGTATCTATTCAAAAGGTATCAACGCAGTCAGGGCCGGCGCCAACATACAGGCTAAATAGACAACCGCCAAAGGCGCAAATCATTAAGAGTGCATAAATAGATTATTCAAATTATTTTTATAAACTGATAATAAGATTTATTTTATTTTGACGTTTGTATTTGTTCGTTGTAATTATGTATCGTATTCTATATATCTCTGCCGCTTGAGTGGTCGAGTAGCCAACGTCATTGGCTTCGAATCCCAGTACGGACAGTTTAATCAATTGATTTTTCAGTTGATTTATGAATTTATGTTCGAAGCCATGGATGTATGTGATGTCTTAAATTCCCCCCTCCCTCCTATTTTATCCTATGAACGGGGCTTACCGAGAGCGATTAGCTAACCACTAGTCCCGTCTAAGTCCTATCCATCTATTCCTACTCTCTTTGGTAAAAGAGAGGTTGAGCAACTTGAAGTTGAAACACTTATGTTGAGATAAACTCCATTAGGAGTCCATATGCTCCACATTGGGAGCAGGCATGTTAAAAAATCTATATAATCCAAAAAAGATAGGTTGAACGACTAAGTAACAAACAGTTCACGTATAAACTATTGGAATACCTCCATTAAGAAACCATATGCTTCACATTGGTAGCGGGCATAGATAGATAAAAACATATTTCTATGATCCCGAGCTATTTTTTTTTTATTTCGAAGAAAAGAGACGCGCCAGTAATCGTTGCCTAGGGCGCCAAATAACCTCGCGCCGGCACTGAACGTAGTGAGCACACTGTAACACTGTCATAAATTCACTTGTTTGTTTTGGCTTTTAAACGTAACGTTAAACAAAGGTGGCCACAATATATTTTAAAGTTTTCCCAGTTTTCTCTACAAACTTTAACTATTACGGTCTTTACTGTAAAATATTATCTCCTCAACCTTTTGCAAACCCAATTAATCAGTAAAATGAATAATTCATTTCGGAAAGTAAGACCGCATTAATATAGCCATGTTTTATTGGTGTACAAGTTTTATAAAGTACTCTACAATGAGGTCAGTATGAAGTAGTTGAATTACCTATATCATAAATAATTTATTTGGTTTAGTTCCAGCAAGAGTGAATACAACTTTCTACATTTCAGCTTCATGGTCTTTCAAAATCTTTCCGATGTGTCCGTTTGACAAGTAACTATATTGATAATATACAATTTAATTTGGTAACTTTGATATTCCACTTGTTGTGTTACAAAATGTGATACGAGTTTTGCCCCATAACTGTATTTGCACTTACCTTATTTTGAACCGCAAAACTTCAAGTCATTCAAACTCTCGTCAAATGTATGAACTAGAACTTAGGAAAGTAATTCAAGTTTCGAATTCTAATATTTAATAAAGACCGGTTCAGTCCGGTTGCTTAACTACAAAAAAATGACAATTAAATTCAAGTATTGAAAAAAATGGCATTGTTTTCATTCACTCCAAACACTTTATTCCAAGTTTCTTTTTAAAAATATATTTATTTATACAACACAAAACGTCCACTGATATACTACATAGTAACGTATTTTTTTAATGAAATGTCCTGAAATAGAAAATGTTTTTGAGTTTCATTTACTTATGAGTCAAAATGGACAGTAAAAATATTTCAAACATAAACTTTAATATAATATTTTAACGCATTCATTGATTTTATTGACTATTAAGCTACATATTTCATCTCGTTTATTTTATATCTATGGTAGTTTCAAATCAAAATATGAATGTGCTTTAATAAATAGCAAATAAATTAGTATCAATTATAATATTAGAAACAGTGTTACGAAGTTAAAAAACCAGCTTCCGAATGTCGGTTGTTCTAAAACTGGTAAGTTTAATTACCAACCATAACCCAGTACTGATTTACATCATAATATATAAGACATATCTCATACTATGCGCTTTTAAATAACTGCCATATAATGTAACCCCCTTATTTTGCTGCAAAACATAATATAATATTCAATTATACTAGGGTTTATTTTGATTGACATTTAAAGTATTTTGAAGTTTTCTGAGTTGCCGTTTTGTCAATCTAATAGAACAAATTTAATTTACAATCATTGTATTTTTTGTGACCCCGAACCATTCGGTATTTGAGTCACCGATTCTCACACAACATGCACTATTCTCATGTAAGGATTTGATAATGGCCACAATCTTTGGCGGGATCCCGTAGGCATCCAGTATCCTCCACAAAGAGGGTCTGTGCGGACTATCAAATGTCTTCTCATAGTCGACGAAACAACAAGCAAGAGCACTGTTAAATTCATTTCTCTGCTGGAGGAGACATCGAAGATTGTGTATTTGGTCCACACACGACCTTGAGCCATCGACAGGTAATGTGAGCCTAGTAGTAAGATGGTAAAACTTTTATATTAGTTTTTTTGTGTATGTTTTATTTTATTTTAGGGAGATTACCCCATTGCAGTGTGTATTAAGTAATCTTTTTTTACTTTTATAATACTTTGAGACATGTAGAATATTATAACGCATGTAACTCATTATTTTCTAAAATACTTACTTCACCTCTCAAGGGCAGAATTTTTCATCGTTTTAGGTTATTTTATGTCACTATAATAAAATCAAGATATTTTTTAGCGGTGCTGTTTTTTACCACAGCTGAATCAAATAACAATGGAGCGTAGTTCAAAAGAGAACGATGGTTCGATGGTTATTTTCTACAATCAGAACGATAGAACACAGTATTTTTGTTTATTACATCATTCTAAAAACACTATTCCACCGTGTACATTCAGTTTATTTGTGTTATGCAAGTGCCTATATATTCTACTTAGATAAGCGACTATTGTGTGTCGCTATTTCCTGTCTATTAACCTGTCTTCAAGAAAATGTTGGTATTTTCCATTTCCTTTCATGTCAATCTATCTTAGATAGTCGATATTACTTTACCATAATATTCTCGTAAACTGTTGCTAAAATTAAACGCCATATTCCAGATGTAATAATAGCATTAATTCCATATATAAATTAAAACGATCTATAAAAAAACTGCAAACGGCTATTCCTTTCGTACACAATAATAATATTGTATGTTCTTTCACTTTAATAAGAGAAGAGATAAGTATACATTCAAATCTTAGTTTTAACTTGCTTTTTTATTGCTACAATTTTTTTATTTCTCTATAGTTCTAATAGACTTTTTAAAAGTTAAATTACTTTTGTAAATTTCTTAAAATTTTGTGCATACCTTTATTTATTTTTTAGTCGATGGAGTATGTATTTTTACATTATCATTTAAAATAAACTCATTGTTGTTTTCTACATAAATTCTGGCATATCATTATTTTTACATCCTTAATATGCTCATTAATATAATAAGCTGTATGTCACACGACCCATCTAAAGAAGGAAAATGTTTTTGAAAATAATTTTAACTGTGTTTCCTTTTGTTACATCCCTCTGACACACTAATGAATTCTGTTCGTATTATAACTACTTGATCAGAAAAATAAAAATCCCACTCGTTGACACTTTACTTTATGTAGAATTATAATATATTTCAAAAAATATTTTTATAATTGAAAAACTTGGGGCATAAGTCTGAACATTCTTTACATTAAGTTATATAATCGATGAAAAATTTAATTTTCCTAACCCCTGAATACAAAGAAGATACTAATTTTTATTTAATACTAGCCGGTTCCCGGCAAGCGTTGCAGTTTTACTCAAAGGAAGACAGTGTTTATGTTTTAATTGTGTTTATTGAAGTGCATGTTTCCTTTTTCTGTCTGTTTGACGATTGACGTTTGCTGACGGCTGTCTATGGTACGACACCGACCCACTGTAATTTAATTCTACTACGCCTATAACCTTCGCGCAAGTTACATTAACGGTATGGCAGACATATAAACATTGATTTTTATATATAGGACCTACTGTAAGTTAATTTTAGTGTGCCTATAAACTTTGCGCAAGTGCAAGCAAAAAGTTTGTCAAAGTTTTATTGCAATCGAATGAGTGGCGTGGCAACGCATAAAGTACGAAAAAACAAACATTCATTTTTATTTATTGGATATAATTTTTCAATATATTTTTTAATTATTTAAAATTCATTAGCACTATTTCCAATGACGCAAAGCTCTTGAATTATCGCGATGGAGCTTTTGCAATGAATGGAGTACGGTTTTCGCGGTTGTTTTGGCATTTCACAATTCAATAGTGCAGCCATTTTCTCAGAGACAGGCAGAACGACGCTGGATTCCACGGTTGAAATGCATCCGAGAGCGGACGAAGTGCATTGTTATGCTAGATAGAAACTACGTAAGTTAAATCGTGTTATGCAACCATTCGCTGGTAACTATCGCAGATTCTGTGTGATATTATAGTATGTTAAAGTGTATTGGCCTATTACACTAATCAGCTTTCTTCGCTATAAAGTATTTATAAAAAAAAACAGCCAAAACGTATTATTTATTTATTATTCGGGTTTTGAGATTTTGAAAAAATGTAGTGTTCCCCGCCCTATCAATATTTTAGATTGCGCTCTAGGGTCCAAAAAGGTTGGTAACCCCTGCTATAAGGTATCGCTGTACCCCCATCATACACTTCCTTGTACTTAAACAAATGAAATGAATCGAAATTAGTAGTATAGTAAGTTAATTCAAATATGTTACATTGAAGATTCAAAACACGTGACAGTTTAAAAGCATCTTGACAGAGAGCCAATTCATCCAATACTAAATTCTCTTTCTATTGTTATTAAGAAATATTTTAGAAATAATACTTCAAAAACAATATATGTCGTCAAGAAAATCACTGCATAGTCTGGTTATTAATATTGTCGCCTCTAACAACAGCCCGGCTAGCTCAGTCGGTAGAGCATGAGACTCTTAATCTCAGGGTCGTGGGTTCGAGCCCCACGTTGGGCGAATCTTTTTGGAGTAGTCATGAGAATACAATTTTTTTTACACTTAAAAGCAATGATAACGTTTTGTTATTTGATAAATAATTAAACTAATCACCCGTAACAAGAAAATCATCAATTCAACATGTTTAATTTTCAATCTCGGCGAAACTGTGACTTGACGAAGTAATTAGATAACAAATAGCACCGTCATGTGTCGTAAAATTTTCATAACTGGTTTTAATAAAAAAATTCGTTGCTATGGTGACTATTATTCTCAATCAAATAGCTGTTATAAAAACCTGTTTTTTATATTACATTGATTTATAATGAAACTATTAATAATATTTTTTAATAAACGCTTGATAATATAATAAATTAACAAAATGCTTAATTTGAACGATTCAAAATTTAATATTGAAATTCCACCAAGCACCTTTAGTCGAAATCTTTAATTACACTACAATGCCAATATTTTAATAAAGAATAAGTTTCTACACTCAAATTCAGGTAGCGGTGGGCTGCCAATACGTTAACAAGGTGCTCGCTTAATCTCAAAGCAATTATCGATGTTCTGGGGAAGAAGTGAATATTTGTATCACTCCTATGCAATTATATGCAATACTTAAATAAGCAATCGATTGTTACTTAATACACTTATAACATGTAACAATATGCATTTTACCGTAAACTTATCAATCTAGATTACTAAAAATTAACTACTGTGTATACTGAAACTGTCGTTGATAACATATAAGTCAGAAATTGCAGTCATAAACTAATTTGATCTGAGAATATTTGTTTTCTCTTAAATTAATAAGGGGCTCGCGCGAGCCCCTCTGAGCACCCTCCAGCCCACCCCTGAATTCAGGTCATTAACCGGATTGATTCGGTCGCATTTGCAAATAAAACAAAGAACCACGATGGTGACACTATAGTTTGCTATAGCAAACTGTATGTATTGATCTACACTAAAATAATTGTACTGCGATAGACATTATATTTTTAATTACCTTCAACATGATAAATGATATTACATTTAATTAACAAATCTACGATTATTTAAAATTACATCGCTTAAAAGGAAAGGATACATATTCTTCATGTAAGTAAAACATATTTTCAACGGTCTAAAATAGGTTCTCAACACAATCACGAGTTGAGTATTTCAGACGCCTATACAAAAACCAACTTTTGAAAAAACTAGTTTTCTAATGTCAATATTGTTCGAAATCCGGTTTCATCCGGTTTTCGATGTTTTACGAAAAATGAACAATTCAATTAAAATAGCGAAAAATGTTAAGAAATCTTTTTTATTTATATTTACTTCTCATAAAATATGATTTAGCCTTTTGGCTGCCGTAGATAATTACCTAGCACGCCTGGTATTATTTGAAACTATTACTTTAATTAGTTATTGACGAGATAACTCGTCTCTGGCGTGTTGAGCATAAAAAAAATACGAGATATCTCGTCTGTGACAGACGTCGAGAACACAAAGCGTCCACTGATCGATCATTTAGTGATGATATGATTTTTGTAACAAAATTTCCTGATATCGAAAATACCCTTCTGCTGGGTAATGAATGATGTGGGGCATATGGTTTTCAAGGCATAAAATAAAATATTTAACTATTTACATACGAATATCATCTCGTTTTATTTGAAACTATGACAAAAGTAAGTCAAAATATTAAGGTTTTTATTTTAATAATACAAAATATATTTAAAACCGGTTTTTGAATACCGACAAGCAATATTTCAGACAGTCCAAAATAAGTGTATGCGTGCAAGAATAGTACCGCTGACCATTTTAATTATACACGGAATCAACTTTTGGCACACACTAGTTATTTCATATATGCATTGGTTGGACTAATCAGTAAAAGGAAGTTAAACAGTCATTATTATGACTGTATAACTTAATCTTATATCAAAGGCTATGCAAACTTTTAGACGAAAGATATTGTTGAATCGCTCATTTACGGTCAAATTTTACTCGCTGTAATTAAGACAATGAAAATATTCATTTGTAGTTGTTTATTTTCCTAAATTTGGCAAAAAAATATTTGTGTTGCTTTGATACCAATATTGTTGATCATTTCAAAAAGCAGAAACCTTCTTTGTCAAAATTTGATTTATTAACATTGTCTAAAATTTAATTTTCTGAAGCAGATCGATATCAAATGATAAATTTGTACAAAATTGTATTTGACACACTTTGATTCGTCATATTTTTTTTTAAAAGTATTAATTTATTTAGAAATTTTAAAAATAAACAACTGATATTTTTTTGTGTTTTTCTAGCTATAGTGTTTAAATTCATTGTATTTGTGGTGTCTAATTTGATAGCATTTGATCAAAGAGAAATATCAATCTAGGCTTGTGGGACCCTTTCCACAAACGGAGGAAAACTGATACTTGTATTCATAATAATTAAATTTCCAAGAAATGGTCAGATTTGAAAAAGATTAATTTTTGAAAATAGTGGGTTTTGTAGAATTATATTTTTCATTTGTTAGTGGCGTAAAACCACGTACTCCTCCTTGCTTATACTTCCATGAGATAGAACATTTTGAATTTAGTATTTAATTAAATACATACGCTTACGTATTAGAAATTTTAAAAAAATATAATATATTAAACATATTACTCAACAATAACAATAGAAAATCATTGTGGTATACAGGGAAACGATAGAGCTAGTTATTTTGACAGTGGTAGATTACGCACTTGGGAGGCCCCAGGCGCAATAAAGGCGCACGTACGGCTCGAGCCTTAGACTGTAGACGGGGTCTAACAACAAAAAAATATCTTATTGATTTAAAAACCAATAGCTCATACCTACAATGAAGTATGATTTTAAATGCTTTTTATTTAAATATATATATGTATACGGTTTATAGAGAGAAATACAACTTTGATATTTACTTGTTTTTAACTAAATATAAAATGATATAAAAAATGTGTTTTGAAATAAAGGTTATTTACTACGTTCTACACAATATTAAATAACGAGCGAATTTGTATCTCATGTAATTCTTGTACTTCTGATGCTATTTTGTTTTTATAATTGATATTTAAAATGCACAAAAGAGAAACGGATGGTGTTACTATAACATAAAATAAGACTCATCATTCAAAGGATACAATGAAGCATATAAATTCGTGACAAAGGCAAACATCGTATAAAGATGTGAAAGCTTCGTCAAAATTGAAGCTAAGTGACATTGTAATACAATGAAATCCTCACAATTTGGAAAGCTTTTGAAGGTTTGTTGGGAAACAGAATGAATTACGCCCTCCACTTCTTAGAAAATATTGTCGAATTTTAGCACCTCTAGAATATTTTACTTCTGTATCACAAATAACACACAAAATATTACATTAGACAGGTTAAACGTTTACAAAATGTAATCTGACATAGAAAGCTTTACAGATTTAATTGTATACAAATAAAAACATCAAATGTATATACTTAATAAAATAATAATGATATTTACGTTAAATTACTCAAATGCAACCGTTTTATGATAGAAATTACAAACAAAGATTCAGTCACTAGTGATATACCTACCTAGGTATTTATTTTAATATGCCATAAATAGCACCGTGTTTAGAAATTATGCGAATTGAGCGATCGCTTTGCAAGCTAAAGAAAGCTATAAGAACATATGAGGCGCCAAAATGATGCCAGGATTTTTTAAATTGAAAATCTATTTTACAATTACAGGCCGAAATCTTAAATTATATAAATTTTGTTGTCGATCGTATTTTAGAGATTATTTACATGTTAGAACATCATCATTTAATTCAGTCGCAATGATTGGTTGTTAGTCAAAACAATAGTTTTAAATAAGCCATTAAACATCGACTTCAAGGTTTTAGTTACGCGTTAATTATCGCAAGGTGTACATTCATTGTTCTATGTGGCGGATTAAGCACACGAGAGGCCCGAGGCGCAATAAAATTTGGCGGCCCTGTTTTTCGGACAGCATAAAAACGTTAAAGAATTCATGTAAAATACTAAAAATCTGAACAAAAAGTATAGTTGCTATATAATATAAGCCATTTTTGAGGCCCCTAAGGTTCGAAGGCCCCAAGCGCGCGCCTCATTCGCTTATAGGATAATCCGCCACTGATTGTTCTAGCATAACGGGACATCAAACGAATATTTCTAAATAGTTTTTATTTATCACTGAAAAAAACAGAACTGCTCACGAGACAATCCCAGTGTTCCCATTTGATCACTTTTGGAGGTGCTATTTAATTAGAATTTACTGATTACTTCTGAATCTTGGATATAGTGTACTTGCCTGTTTTTTTTGATTTATTGCGATTTTGAATAATTATTTTGGTTACTGTCTTTCAAAAAATGGGTCATTTCAAGCTATGCTTGAAGACAACAGGATAGACTACCTAAAAACGCGACATATGTTCACATTTCATACGTGTGATATGAAAAGGTTTCACTGCCTGGCGTAAAGAAACTAAGTTCCTAAAATACATTCTATCAATATTGTTTTGAAATCTAAAATAAATTTAGAATATAAATATGTTTTTTTTTTAAATAACCAAAGTTTTTAATCTTCCTATACAATAATTATACGTTCCTGTGTGAACATCTTAAAATGTAATAAAAAAATATTATAATAAAATGATTGTAATGTAAAAAAAAGTGTTTCCGCCCGGGATCGAACCGGGGGCCTTCCGCGTGTTAGGCGGATGTGATAACCACTACACCACGGAAACAGCTGCCAGTAATGAAATATCACGCAAATAAAATAAATAGTTGCACAGCGAGCGAACGATTCGAAAGTAGAATAGATTAAATAGAAATCAATCAACGTGTCTCAATTGAAGCATACTTATGTGGACTATCTCAGTGTTTCTAACAATGAGGGACGCGATAACCAAACCCAACCCATTCCATACCATAACAATACTACAAAATTAACAAAATGTTGTGTTTCAACATGCATACATAACACATTTTTTGTTTGTAAAATTATGGGTAAAGTAAGTTTTTATATCAATTATAGGACTTCTTCTTCTGAATAGAATATTATTTTAGTTTTAAGTTTGAATATCCACAGGCTGTGTGTCAAATTGTGACACGTGTTTCACCTCTGTGAGAATCATCTTGACACAAACTTTTACGAGTATACCCAACCCAGTGGCGGACTAAGCACATGAGAGGCCCCAGGCGCAATAAAATTTGGAGGCCTCGTTTTTTGGATAATGTAAGAGCGTCAAAAAAAAATATGTAAAATAATAAAAAGATATTGATATCTGAACAGAAAGTATAAAAGCTATATTACATAAGCCATTTTTGAGGTCCTTAAAATTTGGAGGCGCTTATAGGCTAATCCGCCACTGTAGCCACGATACGGTTCCTCCCCCTTTTTTATCCGCCGCCAGTCTTTTTGCTTCCTCCCAGATCATCCCAGTCTCTCTCAGTTTCGCCGAGTACATCCAATGAGTGGTCATCAGTAACCTTCCACAACGACGGGATCTACCCGGTTGGCAAAAGAAGTACGAAAGATTCAGGCTCTCTTCAGGGAGCATCCGCAGTACATGTTCAAGCCAGGTCTATTGCCATTTTATACGAATAAACTAAAACTTGATTCTAGATCATAGCTGATCAAATTTTAATTAAATGTTTGGGTTTTTTTTACTGGTGACAAGTGTGACAGTAAGAAACAGCCCCCAATAGCACTTATTACAAAATAAATTAGTTATAAAAGAACGATTAGTAAATAATATTTCCAATAGAACAAGGCGGTTCACGAATATATGATTTATTTATTTTGGAATTAATTTACCCATCCTGTCCTTATTTTTTTTATAAATAAATACATATGTAGAAAGCTGTACTATGAAAAATATTGATAAGCGCTAGTTTATATAATATCAATCGTTTTTATGTTAACTATTGGATATTAAATTACGGCCAAAACCATATGAATCGATCGTTAGTATACAATAGGGATTCTGAAATCTCGGGGTTTTCAAAGTCCCGGGACTCGAGGCGTGATAAAGTCAAAGTCCCGGGACTTCCCGGGGCTCAAGACTTTTATTACCCCTTGAATAAAATTATAAAGAAATTAAATAGTTGTATGTATGTATAAAATACACTCTTCGCCTTTCGAAAGTACGCACTAGTAAAAATCGCGTTTTTTTCATACAATGCTTAGTAGTCACTATAGTAATGGATATTTAAAATGCTTACAGTTGGTTTTTACTAAAAAGATAAGATAACGGTACATGTATTGAAAAAATATCAATGAATTCGACCGCAGTCAGGAGTAAATTTATGACAGTAACTTCACAATATAGCTTTTAGACATTTTCTGTCCAATTGAGACATTCGTACTTTGGTATAATAATGTAAAACAACATTAAGTATGAACATTTAATTTTCATACTTTTTAATTTGCTTTTGCTACAGTTTTATTTTGTATACAGTTACGTTTTTCTTGGGACTCCCATCTTATACCTGTTTTTATTCAATACACATCAGTCCTTTTGAGAGTTTCTTAACCACAAGATTAGCAAGCACATTTTAAATCACAGTCTCGATTCCCGGGACACTTTACAACAAAGCCCCGGGACTCGAGACAGCAAAAAACCCGAAAAGTTCCGGGACGTCTCGACACAGAATCCTTAGTATACAATATTATATGAACAGGAGATTAATAATAGGTATTAATTATTAATATTGACTTAGGCGGTGTAGAGTGGGATGATCATACATATTATGATATTATGGAAATTGCAATAACGTTCAGATTTCTTGTAGATATTAATAAACGCATTTATTTGTTTTATTTTTATTTAACTATTTCTTTACCGTTATTGTTGTGGATAAATATGTTTAATTGTATTCGATGTAAATAATAACATATCTTCGGGAGTAATAACAGTGTGGGAGAAGTTACAAACAAATCACATGTATTCAGAATATGTACTGTAATTATTCGTAGGTCAATAAATATAATCATTTTAAAATTGCTTATTTGCAAAATGTTTGAAAACCAGTAATTTGTTCCGAATGTTGTAACTTATCTTATCTTGAATTAAGTTCGAGGTGACAGCCACACTGTACAAAGCTAAATGTCGATTTTCAAGTTTAAATAAACAATACCAAAATAGGCACACTGAGATAAGAAAAGGTAAGCTGTTAGAGAGTTTGTAACGCCAATTGAATCATTGAGTTGCAAACAGCACTATTTAAGTAAATGACGTACAATTGATATAAATACATACCTGATATCAAATGTATTTTTTTTTGGAGTTGTCTGTATATGTGTTAGAAAATTCAATATAACCATTTATTTTGTACGTAGATAACGTGTATCAAAATAATGATTTTTTTCTTTCAGTTTTAAAGTTCTTAAACTGTGGCTTTTTCGCAATTGGCTTAAATTTTTTAATTGATTTCCTCAACGGATAGTATGAAATTTTAAGCTCTAAGCCGCCTTACTTGATAAGATTTAAGCTCGAAAAAAATATAGCGTTTATAGTTAATTTTCATAAAAAAGAGATTTTTTTTCAGAATGGTTTTTGTAGTTCAATGATTCAATTCTCAACCTTATTATATAACAATAAATTACTGTCAATTTATATTTGGTTGAAATAATATTTAAAATTATCATTTTATAATTTAAAAAATTGCTTCTAATATAGACTTAGAGCAGTGTTTTTCAACCTTATTTGTGCCATGTAATTCAACGCTTCAAAAATTTCCATGCACCCTTCTCCTCTGTCTAAGCTATATTGCTATCTAAAAAATTCTGAAATAAAAATTGCTTCAAATAAAAATACGTATGGTCCATACCATTTTTTGTTAGATGTACAAATTGGAAAAAAAACATCATGCAAATTGATAACATCCGTGTGCTTCATGGGAGTTGCGAAGATTTTTAATGTGAAGTAAAAATTATTCGATAAATTTAAATCGTTATTTCTACGGACTGTGATATCCAAATGATTTTTCGTTTCATTAACAATTTTTTTACAACACTAACGCCTAGATATCTGCCTGCGTTTCAAAACAAAAAAAAATGAAAACAATATTAATATTAAATTTGAATTGTTCAAACTATGTACATTCTCACAGATTTTGTCACTAACGACCCGGGTTTCGCCTTTCGGCATCTTCAGGCGTTTAAGTGCATGGATGAACTTGAACTGACGTTTAGTAAATAAATGTTTCGTGTTTATATAAGAAATAAATGTATCATTGAGTTCAAAGCCATTGCTGGCGAAAAGGATAAGCTCATGGGAATGCCCACAGATTTGAGAAGTAAGTAGTTTCAATAACTATATTTTATTTGTTTGTCGGCAAAGGTTTTATGATTATATTTATATAGGGTACAAAAGTGGAGACCCAGGTAGGTTGAGTATTTCATTTAAAATCGCAAGACTATGCAAATCTGTGGGCATTCCCCATGAGCTTATCCTTTTCGCCAGCAATGGCTTTGAACTCAATGATACATTTATTTCTTATATAAACACGAAACATTCATTTACTGAACGTCAGTTCAAGTTCATCCGTGCACTTGAACGCCTGAAGATGCCGAAAGGCAAAACCTGGGTCGTTAGTGACAAAATCTGTGAGAATGTTCATAGTTTGAACAATTCTAATTTAATATTGAAATTCCACCAAGCACCTTCAGTCGAAATCTTAAATTATAACAATATTAATAATTTGTAGATTGTTCCCTAAGACATTGAAATGTGTAAACGTGTAAACAGTTTTAGATAATTATTGTAATAAGCACCTTTGAAATTCATTTAAATTCTATTTGTTAAAGAAGAAGCCGAATACACCCAGAAAGTCATTGGTTGACAAAAAAATAATGCTGAAGTGCAAAAGTTTATCACAAGTTATGTTCAGTAAGTAATATTTTTTTTTGTAGAAACATATAATAAGCACTCCAATTGTTTGACATTGTTATCAGGTAACAAAAAATATTTTGAATTTTTATTTTGCAAATATCATAATAATACGCCCTCGCCTAGAGATTTGTAATGAGTTTTGTCTTCCATAAAATCACAAGCTACGTTGAATTTAATTTCCATTAAATCAACCCCCTAAACAGTATTTATTGAAAATGGAAATAAGCCCTCACCACGCATTTGGGGCTAAAATATTTACTGTATGAATAAATAAAAAGGGCAAAATTTAGATCATTTAATAAGCCAAACATATTATTGCGTCCGCCGAGTATTAGTTTGCTCTAATTACCATTCTAATAATCTACTGGGAATAATGTTTGTGTATCACGGTTAAGCTTTAATAATGTACTTCGTGCTATTTTTATTCGGTTAGATTTAACAAAGTATAATAATAGCAAAGTTATTTCTAACATTAATTTAATAACTACATTACAAACAATTCATAAAGCATCTTCTAAAGTTTCTTAAGTTTTAACGATTGCAAAAAATCTGGCTGCTTTCCTATAACGTACATGGTAAAAGGCTCAAGCGAAATTGGTTTTAGCATATTCATTTACATCATACTCCCAATATGACCAAAAACCACATTCTTAAAGACCTTTCTAAATATTAAGACATCTATATATTAATAGTCGATAATGTCCGTATGAGTGATTGTCCCCGATTTACCCTCCCCTTAACAAACTTAAACTTAATTCCAAAAATAAGATAATTTACAATTAAAATACTGCAGGGCTGTCGATATATGCCCCGAGGTCGATTTATGGTACAACGAAAAATGATTGTTAGCAAACCTAAACATTATTCTAAAAATTAAATAATTTATAAAATTAAAATACTGCAGGGCTGTCGATATATGCAACGAGTTCGATTTCTGCTACTGCGAAAAATGATTTTTAGCAAACTTAAACATTATTCCAAAAATTAGATAATTTACAATTTAAATACTGCAGGGCAGGGCAGTCGATATATGCCCCGAGATATATTTCTTTTATTTTTAGAATTTCTGGCTTATTCTATAATAAATAGGTTTGTAATTTATTTTTCACGCCAGTAAACTTTCCGAGTACTTAAAAATGAAACTAAAATCCCCCCACCCCCCATTGAGGTCAACGGGCTTACAGTTAGTCGTTCTTATTTTTAAGACAACGATCACAACTTTGATATTTTTTTTCTGACATAATTTTACGAGTATTTTACTTTGTAATATAAGTTGTTTCGCGAATCAAAAAGAAAAACACCTAGATTGTGTATTTAAATATTTTTAAAAATTAATTCAAGTCTTTATAAATTTTGGATATGTAACCATTCAATCCTAGAGTGACGTTTTGTTTCGATGTTTTCAATCAATTCTATGCAGGAAAGCTAATTTCACATAATGCGAGTTGAGTACCTAATTAATTTGAATTCCATTATCCTTGTTCAGGATGATGAGTTGCTAATGGTTGGTTAATATTATGAAATTCTTTGTGGGACGCTTTCACCTGCTTAACTACAATAGATATTGAATATCTGTTACTCTGTTTTTCAAGTTCTTGATTTTTCTTTGATGGCTTGAATTTTATTAAAAGAGTTTTTAGTTTAATTGTATAAAGAATCCAGGCAACTTAAATAATTTCTGTGATGAAACCTTCCAAAACAGTGTTTTCTGAGTACGTCTTGAACATAAAATTATTGTATTCTTTCTAGTAATTAATTAAAATGTAAAAAATGTTTTTGACAGTTTCTATCAAAAGTTTTGTAAACTTCTGTGTTCATTAAAAATGTTTTATTTTTCCTTCTCGATTCGCGTACAGTCTCTCTGTTACTAATATGATCACGTATAAGTTAAAATGGTTCCAAGAATACATGTCGCCTGCCAGTTTTCTTTCTTCTTCCCAGGCAATTTAAACGTCATGGAACTAGGGATTTTAATACCGGTATAGCTGACACCAAGATCCGGTATTTTTATATGTTTTCAATAGTTAAATTCTGATTTAAAAATGCAAACTACTTACATTTTGGTATTTGTTTATAATACTTTACGATTATCAAAAAATTGTTCCTCTAACAAGCTTGAATCTGAGAGCATTTATTGTGTAGCAAGGATTTTTTTCACATACACACATCTCATCAACATTAACAGACTTCAACCTTTTTAGGTCTGCAATTGATTTAAAAAACCAATATATTCAAAGTATATATGAAACCAGCCTGTAATGATAATGATAAATGTATTTTTTCCGGTATTCTATATAAACTATCAAAACACTAGTAATAATAGTCTTAATAACATCACAATTTGCCAGGATTAACTCCTCCATGCTCATGATGCATTCATAGCTAGTTGAGCCATTAAATCATTCAAGCATTTTAAGCATTTATACATAAAATGAGGGTGAAAATTAGACCTAGAATATATTTTCAAGCATATATACATTTTTTATTATACATAATTATTTTTAGCTTCTAACATAGGTAGGCAAATACTGTCAATAAACAGTGAAACTGAGATGCCATCATGGCAGGGAACGTGATTTTTTAGGATGGCATGTTACGGGTTAAATAATAATCTTGCACACTTACATATTGTTGCAATTTTGGTATTTAATACGAAATACTTAAAGAACTGTATTGATTTGTTTGACAGATAATGAAATCTCTACTTTGTCTAAGCTGCAACGAGTTACCATGATGGCTGGTTATAATTCTAATAATGGTTGTGAGGCCCAAAAAAAAACTTAAAAATTTGAGTCCGTTTGAAAAACAATGTGTATTCAAATCGTTACAGCACTGCATATTACTTACAATAATAAAAGTCGTGTTTTTAGTTAAGTTCGTAGTCGTCGTATTTCTTAACGAATTCACAGCCCTGATTCCAACTGTCTTCAACAATAAGCATAATTATCAATTCTTTTTAAGCCATCCGTAGCATATGAGAATGACAGGTCCAACGTTATTTCTTTAATTTTGTGTTTTCAATACGATTCATCATCTGTTTCCTAAAGCTCGTATATCTTACTCATTCATATTTTTATACCCCTAGTACACTTTGCAAGCTAACTTGAATTCGGTCTAAGTAATTACTTAATCCACTCTGTGGAATTTTGTAAGCGCATATTATATATAAATTAAGCGTCAGTAAAGTTTCATTAATTGCTGCAAATGCTGCGCCGACGCCACAACCATCCATAAAGAAGTCGTTATTTACGTTGTTATTAGGGACGATCCTTCGCCAAATCGAGTACCGAATACTGAAATAACCATGAGATACATCCAGTGATGTTTAATAAAAATGTGTTACTATTTATTATCTTGTTCAGATTCGGAACATTATGATGATATATTTTTGTTTTTAATAGAATTTTAAAACTGTTAATAAAGATGCCTGAAGATGCCGAAAGGCGAAACCCGGGTCGTTAACGACAAAACTCATGGAAAAGTACAAAATTCAAACAATTCAAATTAGTTAATAAATCTGGCTAATTTAAAAATTGAAGGTATATGGCGCAGCGATTAACATTGTTGACTTCCGTGCCAGATATCACTGGTTCGAGTAATATGGGTGTTTGTAATGCCGAAAAATTTCCTCGCATCCTTTAATAACTGAGCGTAGCAAAAATGATTAGTTAATCAGTAATCCTTTATTAGCCATATCCTTCTTTCTCAATTTTTTAAGAAAGGTTAAGCAACTGATTAACAAGCATTTCCCGTAGAAACTTTTCTGTTGAGATAAATTCCACTAGGAGCCCATACGCTCCACATTTAGATCGGACATGGTAAAAAAACTATGTCCGCTCCCAATGTGAACTATGATTTCTGGTGGGGTTTATCTTAAAATTTGTTTTTTTCTATGAGGAATGCGTGTTACTCGGTTACTCAGTTCCTCAAACTCTCTTTCTCGAATAAAGTAGGGATACAAGAATATAGCTAAGATAAGACTAGACGTTAATTAATCACCTTCACCACGCTCCATGTTAAGTGTCGAGCCGATATGTTGTAGGAGGGAATTGACATCGACATTGCAAACATTCATGCCATCGAACAGAAATCTATAAATCGATTGAAAAACCTCTCTGTACTGGGATTCAAACCCACAACCAAAGCCATCAAAGTTGAATACTTGACCACGAACCCATCAATTTTGACCATACTATGCTTAAATATATTTGTGATTTATTTTGATCAATTTTTTAAGCCATACCCGTTCTTTATTCAGAATGCAGCGCAACTAAATGCTACCTTGGAGATTCTCTCTTCCCACCGGTCTCTTTGTTTTTTCCTGGGTCATCTCAGTGTTCTTCTATGAACCACGTGATATGAATGGTCATCAATAATTTATCAAGGAAACGCGATCCATTCCTTTGGTGCTAGAGAACATTTTTGACACATCCATCTACACAATTATTGGAATAATAAAGTTGAGAGTTTACTCGAGTACCGAATATTCGGGATTTAGAAAGGTGTGCTGAGGCATCCCTACTGGCAACAATGTAAAATATTTTCTCGCAAGTGAATTATCCCAGTTAGCGTAATAACACTCACTCGGGCGGTAGAATTGTTTGCATGAATTATTCCACACAGGTCTACGAATGGGAAGAATTTGTTAGGTCTATTCTGTTATATTATTTTAACACCGCCGCTTACTCGCTCGGTTGTGGATTATTCAGAATTACTTTCTGCATAAGCAAAGTGTTCGGAAACATTAACAAAATAATTTCTTAGATTAAACAATATCGCCATAATCTCCACAAACTCGCATTGTAAATTTAATTTATTTATTATCAATGCAATTTTCGTAAACAATTTTTTTGCTTTAATTAACACTTTTTTGTCATTTAATTTAAATTTTAAATTACTACACGCAGGAGTGGTCTAGAGGGAGCTTGAAGGGGCTCGCACGAGCCCCTTGTAAATTTTTACTATGTTAATTTAAGAGAAAACAATATTCTCAGATTAGATTTGTACATAACAGCAATTTCTGATCTATATATTATCTACGATAGCTTCAGTATACGCATTAGTACATTTTTAGTCATTCACATTGATAACTTTACGGTAAATTGCACGTTGTTGTATATAATAAGTGTATTAACTAACAATCGATTGCTTACTTAAGTATTGCATATAATTGCATAGAAGTGATAAAAAAATCACTCCTTCCCCAGAATACCGAGAATGGCTTTAAAATTAAGCGACCCCCTTGTTAATATATTGACAGCCCACCACTGCCTACACAGTTTTACAAGAAGTCATAACTTAATATGTTGACATTTATTTTTGCCATGTTCGTTATGTTTTAAAATCCCGCTAAAATGACTTTTGACAGTTTTAAGAAAATGTAATATTTGTCGATTAAGTAAACTCTTGCCTATTAAGAAGTCATTTGTTCATTCCAACACGTATACAAATAAATTGTGTAAATTATATTAGAATACATTTCACTTATACACCAACGCGTGCCCCGGTTGACTGATTCGTTTTATGATCAATTTAAATTCACAAGTCATTTATTTATGGATGTCTCAAATTAAGCCTTTATTTATAATTAAAAGTATTATTTCAAAAGGAATTTTTGTAAACTATTTAATTCACCATTACATTCTTAGCAAAAAACACATTTCTCTTCGTACATATCTTGCTTATGTGAAAGTCATTTTATCGGGGTTTGAAACAAAACGTTTCATTTGATTATCGGTTCGCTATGTAATGTAATTGTACGTTATCACTACGTAGCGAGAAGTGGAAAACATTTCGCTCTGTCGTTCATTCTCACAAACTCGAGATTTTCATTTCAATAATTTTAAATAAATCATTTACTTAAAGTGACATATTTTGAACAAACAGATTGATTGATTATCCAAATAATGTGTTTGTTTATTTGGAAACCCAATTCTTTGACAATAAAGGTACACAAAGAAAAATAATAAAATCTGCGCTGCTAAAAATATCTCTGTATATCTCAAACAAAAGCCAACGTGAAAAATACATTTCTCCTTTTTTGAAGGTCGGGAAAATTTCGCCGAGTCACGTCCATATCTAATTTCCGACCAAACGCTGTTTCCGGGGACTGCAGTAATACCTTCTGAAGACAAATTCTAAGAATCACAATAGTCGTCAATCAGACTTACTTATAAAGCTGTGCAAAAAAGATAAGATATTTTAGCTAGTGTGGCGGATTGCCAAAAAGGTTTTCCCTAATTTTCTCGCTAATTTTGTTAACGAAATCATTAGTCTCCACTACCGAACACAACATTTGTTTCACCTGTCAAATTATTACGTTTGTAACAGATATTTTGTTTGTTGTTCGTAGAGAAAAGCTTAAAATACTGTTATTAATGTTAGATGTTTATTCTGTCAAAATAAAATCAAATATGTTATCGTCTATCGCAGGGGTTTTATTGAAATACATAAAAAACTTAATGTATTTTAATAAAATTATTTTTAATAGATTTATTGAATTCGCAAAAATATAACCATATCCATCTTATTTAAAAGAAGTTAAGGGAACAATAATAAAGTTAATATATACTACTTGTTAATACTATGTATGTGAATATGGTTTTTTTAAAAATCCGGCCTGCGCCCGCCACTTTTCTCCTAAGCTTCAAGTGTGACCGTCACCGCAATAGGTTAAGAACCCCTGGTCTATCGGCTTGCGATCGGTGTTTCACGAGAATCACGACCCAAAAAACGTTTGCTAGTTTTGGTTGCTATTTAATAAAAAGCTGAAAACAAATTGGCGACTAAAAAATATGTGTTTTATATTTTACTTATTATTTCTTTAAATTCTCTCTTATAACTAACTCAACGCAATCTTATGAATGAGCAAAGATTTTTTTAAGACCCTCAATCTTTTATTTATTATTTAATTACCGTGTAACGATTCAAGTAAAAAACATCTTCAATGTTTTATGATACTCTTTTATTTACTCATTTAATTCAACATTTTGATTGTTGCTTTAACCTGTAACCGTATAAGATTTTTTGTTTACGTTTGTAAATAAAAGTAACTGATTTTCGATAAATGGTTATTTTCTTTGTTTCACTGTCAAACAACTTTTTTTGTTGGTTGATAATTTGATTGTTTTCCAGACTCGCAAAAAATTACACAGAACAATAGCAGACAACTTTCTTGTCCTATTTCCAAAGAAAGAACGAACGAACTAACAAATGAAACATCTGGTGCTGGGGGATGATTGGCAACGAACTCGTTTTACTTACAAATGACGTTGGAAGTCATTAAGTTTACTTTCAGACAAAGGCAAAGTCATTATTCTGAACCAGTGGATCCAAATCACTTCCTATCCTTTATGCTACAATAAATTATTAGTATTTGATATGACTTTTAAGTATTTATTTAGAATATAGTCATTATATCTCAAAATTAGAATAAGTATTTTTTGGTAACTGTTCTCTGAGACATTTTTTTTATACTATTATCAAAAGAACAATACATGTTAAAACATCATGTAATGTAACGATCAATATCGACTGTAGAAAGGAAAAAGGACGTAACTTTTTTAAAGATAATCACAATGTATCAAACTTGATACACGTTCTATCAAAAGGATGTAAGCTGCAAATTCCGAATATAAATCTAAATTTAGCTTTTAAGTTTGCAAAGATGGCCTCGTGAAAATTAAAACCAAGAAAAAAGGCTGAAAAAAAAGGTTTTTCCTAGACAATTTCTTAAATTAATATTTGATTATGTTAATCAAAACCAGTTTAGAAGTCTCCGTGCACTTCAAGGTTGTGTTTATTTCATAATTTGCATATAGCCTAAAATCATCAAAACACGTTTTTTGTACCTCCTGTAAAATTTTCTATGTGTGGGTTACGTCCTTTTTCCTTTTCAAAGTCGATGTGTACACTGTAAATGCTAGAAAAAAAATGTGAAATACATGTAACTTAAACAGGGATATCTTCGATTGATTCAGCAGTAACTTTGTGAAAGTTCATTTTTGATATAAATTTGATAATTTTGTTATTCCACTTGTTGTGTTACAAAATGTTAAACTACACAAAGAGGCTAAATACTTGTCACATTTTAATTGACTCGTCCGGTATTGCCCCTTTTTTGATTTATTTAAACTTATATGCAACACAAATATTTAATAATAAAAACCTTAATACGGGTATTAATATACTCGTCCAGTGTTTTAATCTTAACTGACAATATATACTAAAATATAAGTGATATATATTGGTTCACCGTTGAAAGTTTCTGTCAGAACAACGACTTACCTAAGCACAGGCGATCATCTCATTTTAATGGGAGTTCAGATATTGGGAAAAATCTTCACCAAGCTCGACCACTGTGCACATCCGTACGAGTACATCTCCACGCCTTACCTTTCAGGTGGTCTACGGGGTGGAGCGTCGCGGTGCTTTAAATTTAAAGCTTTGACACGTAATCTGTGCCGAGGAAGACAATATCCGTTCGTAAATGATCTTTTTTCGTCCTCCGAAATAAATATATTTTTTGACTGGATATGGTGATAAAAATACGAATAAAAATAAGGTCAAAGTATTATATTTATGTCAGCATTTTTTATGATAATACAGTTACTTTACCGTTGTCATAAATTGAGATTTATTTCTTAAAAATTTGGAAAAAGATTTTCATTTTGAAAAAAAAACTTTTTTTCACATCCTCGCAAGGTGAAGTATGTAAACTTCTTAAGATGCAAAGCGAGAGCGATTGGTTAACTAATAGTCTCCTAGCCATATCTTTATATACTTAATCTCTTAACTTTTCCGGTTATAAGCTCAAGAAATGCGACCCCAATACCCACATTTTCTTAAATATCTATTTTAATATGGGCGATACAATGTTTATAATTAAGGTATTCTTATATCATAGTTTTTTGGATTTTTTGTAGTTTATATAAATATGCGATAACGCGATGAGGCGATAAGCGATCGTTCGTAAGATAGCTGGGCTTAACGCGTCAGTTGCAATTTCATATGTGTGCTGGGATGACGTCTTTTTTACGCGCAACTTAAAATATGATTATATATTAAAAAACCACGGATTTTTATAAAAAAAAAATGTATAAGAAATGATGCATAGAGATATTTTAAGGCCCTTAGACTATTTTTTTTTTTTTGAAATTCATAAGAATAAGGCCAATAACGAGGAAACCACACAGAGAAGTATTTTTCTAGTCTCCGAGCCGCGAGAGTTAAAATAGGAAGAATGAGTAACAGTTTAGTATAATGCTGAGCAAGAAATGAGTTCCGGCAATCAGTAAAAAGTAAAAAAAAAATTAACTATCTACTAACAAAATGACTTTATCATTAACTATATTAATATTGAATAATAACATTGTTTTCATCTACGCGACAAATATATATATAAAAAAATAGTATTTAGAGTCTTAAAGATGAACGAACTGATTTCTTTTATGAGAGAATATTTTATTTCATAAAATGGTTATACCTGACAAAATAAACAGTGTTTAAATTAATTTGAATAGGTAGTCTTAGTTAATCGATACACGAAATGTATGTATTATATAAACCAACAAATTAATGGATTGACATAAAAAATATATTTTAACTTTATACGCCAAATTAAACAGGCATTCAACATTGGAAACAGCAATTAGCAAAAAAAGAGTCGAATACCAATAAAGTATTTTTTCCTCATTGTCGGTGAACTACGTGTTAACTATTTAGTGTCCGTTAATGGGAGAATTATTTACTGTTTATCGGTAATTGAAATTTGACACTAAATTGCATGCCCTAATAATAAGTAAAGCACACAGAATCATTGAAAATTGAGAAATGCATTACACTTCAAACGAATATTTTAATTTTATAAAATTTACAAACTATGTAATCGATTTTTTTATAAATCTTAAGAATGAATTCTACTAGAATAGAAAAACTTTGTAGGTATAAACGAAAACGACTGCATAAAGTTTATCGTGCGTGAAAAAAGATTGCGAAAAAAATGTATAACATGTGTAGCACTTGATTCTGTAGTTTGGCTTGATTCCAAAACAACACAAAACAGCAAAAGTTATTTTCTAACAAAAAAACAGAAAATAGCAGGTGAAAGATGTTACTCGGAAAATACAACACCTTAGTTATAAATTTTATTTGAACCTCAATTAGAACGTGGCATTTTTATTTACATACCCTCTATTTTTATAAATCTAAAGCTAGTATTCAGTCCTATTAAACAATACAAACTATTCCTGTGATTTATCAATTTGATGGTGTCTACTTCTAGACGTATGCATTCCGCGCCCTCTTTCACGCCACTCGGCACTCTGCCCTTTTCATCCGCTTCGTCCAGCAACCCTCTTGATATCATCCGGACCCCTGTGTATGTACCACCCCCAACTCTCTTGACCACTTCGAGTCAATGTTCTTTAAAAGTCATCCAATTCGCCTATTTGTATAGGTCTTACAAAGTTACTTACAAAAAATCACAATAGTTAATATATAATTAATGAACATTTTGCCTGTTGCTCTGAATAAAATTACGTTTTTAAAAAATAATGCGTTTCGTTCAGTTAGTGTACAATATTTAAAACAAGCCCAAAAATGGGCAGAGGGACTCATTTGTTAGTGATATGAAACTAAAGAATATGAGTTGCACGAAAATATCATATTACCGATGATGAGTCGAAATATCTCTAGATTAAATAATAGAATTCAAGATAGTTGTAAACTTGAATATGTATTTAGCCGAGAATATTACTGACAACTTTCATAACATAACAGCGACAAAGAAGAACAAATAATTTCACCCCTAACTTTGCTCAAATACAAACAACAACAAAAATGCTAAAAAGTACAAATATTTGTCTTCTGATTACTCAATTAATTAGTTGAAGATGTTTTTGAATATTGTGCGTGTTCGTTTTTTTATACTTTGCCGTAGAGGTGAAGTTGAGCCGTGTTGGATTTAAAACGGTACCAAGAATACCCTATCCTCCATTAAAATAATGTTATAAAAATATCGCATTTTCATAACACCTATTGTAGACTGACTGCATCAAACAAATCAGGAAGTCTGGACAATTAATATCCGATATTTCAAACTTTTCAAAACTTTAGCACAGTCTGCAAAATTTTATTACAATCGTAAAATATTTTGGTCACTTGAAAATGAATTAAAATAAAACATTTTCAATTAACAAATTGGCAAATTAAATAAAAAAAACTACAAGCTGAACTCTTTTGCCAGACGATCATTTATAATGACAGATGTTTCTGAACATTTTGAACATCGAGAATGAAAAAAAAACTGTTTACGCATAAAATTACGTAAGTACCGCTGTAAAAATGTCTTGTGGCTTATAAGATTATTGTAATTAAAATGAAAAAAGTAATGCTGTATATTTAAAGGTATTTTTAAATCTTACAATGAATATACGAATGCTTTCTTAGAAGAAAAAAAAAACTACAAAGCACTGTTTATATCATATATGGCCAACCACCGACCCGCGGGCCGGATCCTGCCCGCTGAGCTATTCTGTCCGGCCCTGACTCATCTCGGCGAAGCATTAGAGAAAGAAATTAATAGTTCCAGGGAGGGATTAAATAATGGAGATGACACGAGCGCTTGCAGGGGCTCCACTCTACTTGTTCATGATCACCGCCATATAGCAACGTGTTTTATTTAATTTAATATTACTTTAATATATAATTTAAGATTTCGACTGAAGGTGCTTGGTGGAATTTCAATATTAAATTTGAATCGTTCAAACTATGTACATTCTCACAGATTTTGTCACTAACGAGCCGGGTTTCGCCTTTCGGCATCTTCAGGCATTCAAGTGCACGGATGAACTTGAACTGATCCGTGCACTTGAATGCCTGAAGATGCCGAAAGGCGAAACCCGGGTCGTTAGTGACAAAATCTGTGAGAATGTACATAGTTTGAACGATTCAAATTTACTTTATTAGGTTTAATAATTTGGTCCGGCCCTTGACTCGGAGACAGAATGATAATTTGACCCCAGACTTAAGAAAGGTTGCCCATGCCTGGTTTATATCAATTGAGTATATCTACACTATAATATTTTTTTATTTTACAAGTGGATTTGTGTTGTAAGGAATTATTATTTTATTTATTGATTGTTCACAACATTAAAACTTGTAGTGGTTCGGATAAGGCTTTAGAGCTTTGTTTTGTATAATAGTTCCTGAAGGTATCAGATTCCGACTGTCGGTATTGATTTCTCTTAAACTTGAATGAGTTAATACAATATATTAAAACTTTACTGGTTGAATCAAAAACAAAAGGGCTATTGTCGATCTAAATAATCCCTATTTAACGTAGTGATTCTAAAACCCGACTTGTATACGCAGAATATCAAATTGTAATTTTCATTGTTCACCTGAGTTAACCTTTATTTATTAGCAGATTATCGAAGTATATATTATTTTTAATATCTTTATTGCGAAATGTATTATTAGGTGTTATTGTCTTGAAAAGCATTAGCAAAAAAATAATGTATTTATATATACTTTGAATCCCTATTTCCAATATTCTTATATGGTTTTGTAAAAATAGCCCTGTATCAATGTTTATTTCTGTCAGTTAAAACGGACGAGAAAAACCGTTGCTAATCTCAATAAATAATTGCGAACTCAGTATAAAAGAGTGTTTTATTTTTAATAATATAACATAATCTTTAACTGTCCAACAAGTACTATCAGTGAACACCTTGATTGTAAACATTAAATTATGTAAAAAAAACATTAATCATACAAACCAAATAAACAGATTCTTAGAACTTTCATTGAAAACTAAGTTTACGCTTTTTAAGATCTGTTAAATTTATTAATCGATATATTTTGCTTATTATGACTTAAGTAAGTATTTATTGTCCAGTCATTATATAATAAAGGTAATTTGTTCATTTGAGTAAATGGTTCATTTACTAGACACAATGTCTTATCAAAACCATGAAAAACGACTGGATGTTACATGATAATATTTAGTCTTAAATGAGGCAAAAAAAAACGAAGACAACGATTATAATAACAATAAAACTTGACTGGAAACCCCAAATCCACAGGGTTATATTGATAAGATAAAAAGTAAACCACCAAAAGAATAAAAGAGACTGATAATGAACTAAAAACAAAGCTTTTGGTAAAATTTGGTCAGGCACGTGAATTTTATGTAACGTTTTTACACTTCGTGGTTATATAATTTATTTTAAATGACATTTACGATAATTTCTGCCAAATATATACGTATTTATGAAGTACTCATATACGTATAATATATACTGGTAAATTGTAATGTTTTAATGAAGTCAACTCAGCTAAGGACTTAAAAAATGTAAGATATCGACACTTACTACGTAAAGTACTGTAACTTCAAAATTGAAACTTGACAGATGAGTAGTTTAACTGACAGAAACTTAGCATAGGTCGAGTTTTTTCTTATCGTTTTACATTAAATTTGAGATGTTCGCTTTCAATTAATTTATAATTTAATTTGTTTCAAAACGATCAAAATATCAACTTCAATCAAATTTTTATCACTCTCATGTAAAGTGCTGAAAATGAAGATACGATATTTAACGTAGGAATAATCGATATACTGTTTCAGCATGACAATATTGTTCAACAAATGATATAATAGTTAGTTAGAAAATATAGTTTTCTCTCTAAGTAAGCAGTTGTAAGTTAATAAAAAATCGTTTAACCACATTATTGATGGTGTGAGTTATTGAAATAGCTTTCAACCTACTTTTGCAAGTTTACTTTATATTAGATTTTAACCAAGTAAATATCAATTAAAGAAATAAAATGTAATCTTTAAGGTTTTGTATTTCTTTAAGCATATATTTTTTTAAATAAATCTTTATAATTTCAATTAAGGCATCCAGTACCTTTTCTTTGTTCCCGGGATTTCGGAATCTGGGCTTTTGAGATCCCGGTATTGATCACTGAGAAAAAGTGACAAATTGAGAGATTCTAAAATATTTTTCAACTCGGAGAACTTTATTTTGTTTAGCTCGATGACTTAAAAAAGTTGCTAATTTATTTATAAGATTCTTTGACTTATGAAAAATGAGAGTTTTTTTAAAGTCCTTCCTCACAGGAAACGAATTGAGAGATTGTACAATTATTCAGAAACGTGAGAATTTTTTTTTACCTTCATCATTTCAAAGAGATACAACTGCCAGTGACTCTTGCTCATTTTTTTAGCGGATTAAACAGATTTTAACGCTTTGTAGTGAATCCCGAAATCCCTGGGTTAGTAATGAGACAATCCTGGGACGGGATCCAGAATCTCGGGATTAAAGGCCCTGATTTCAATAAAGACCTGGCAATTATTGCTTAACATTTGAAAGCATATTACAAGGATTAAAGTTTATAATTGAAGTTCTGTGAATTGTTATTACTAAATAAAAATATTGTGTAGGTTCGCTAATTATATAATTAACATTCAAAAAGTTCACGAGTCGTGTTATACACACTATTAAGATATTTAAATGTTTTTAATTAAATTTCTAAAGTAGTTTCTCGGGATCCAGTTGTATTTTCTCTATAACTTAATCCAATTGAAGTATATATTTGAAATTTGAATAATAGATACGACCTTTATTACGTCCATAAGTAGAAAACTCTAACCAACACAAGTTTAAGCTTTCGAAATAAACAAAGCTTCATTTTAGAAATGTGATGGTGTACAAAAAATAAACATTAAAAAATAATATTGCAATTATGTCATTAATTTGTGGATAAAATTTAAATTATATAAAAACCACAGACTAAATCATTTTTAAATAAAAACTATTGTATTCTATAAATAATAGTCTGCAATTACACTTGTTAATAAGTAAGTGTCACTAATATTTCGTTTACTTGAAAAGCATCTTCAGGCTCTTAACGTATCTATATTGTATGTATTGATTCCAATAACTTGAACTATTGAACCAAATAAGAGAACGGTAGATTGGTCTTATCGTTGTCCGGGCATTGAAAGAAGGAGTCTTGGAATTGAAATTAATTTTATATGTGAAGGCGAGGAAGTCGTAAAGGAACTTAATTTTAAAAGATGAACCTGTCCTATTAAAAAAATATGGCGATGGAGTCCTTCTACATTGAATTTAAAGCATCTAAGAAACTGTAGAAAATGTTTATTAATATCAACACTAATAACTCTGGACATTTTTACACAATACTTCTCATTTTTTTCGTGTTTCATACTTTTTATGTTTATTTCATCTGAATTTAATTTACTCACAATTATACATACAACCACTATTCTAATTATTTGTTTAAATAAATAATCCTTAACAAGGCCGCATTCATTTAAAAATAATAAAGTTATTTCAAGTAAAGACTTGTATTTCACAAAGGATTAGATCAGCGGTGGGCTGCCAATATGTTAACAAAGTGCTCGCTTAATCTCAAAGCAATTCTCGGTGTTCTGGGGAGGAGTGAATTTTTTTAATCACTTCTATGCAATTATATGTAATACTTAAATAAGCAATCGATTGTTATAAATGTTGTCTAAAAATGTACAACTGTGTATACTGAAGCTGTCTTAAATAATATATAAGTCAGAAATTTCAGTTATATACTTATTTGATCTGAGAACATTGTTATCTTTTAAATTTACAAGGGGCTCGCCAGCCTTAGTAAATGTTAACAAGGGGCTCGCGCGAGCCCTCCGAGCCCCCTCCAGCCCATCCTAGGATTAGATACAAAACATAGAGCAAGTTTTACATAAATTTAAAAAACAATAATTGCGAATATCAACTGATCGATCTGTTAAAAATAAGTCAAAATTCGGGTGAGAAGAATATACTACCCAGCCTGGTTTAGGGGTGACGTTTATTTATTACGTCCAGATACCTAAATGTAGGTTTTTCGGAGTCGTTGTTGAGTTGTCAAATTTGTTGGCTTTGGTTGTGTAGCTTACAGGTTCTAAATCTGGTACGGGAAGCTTTCTAAACCATTTTTTTTCAATCGATTTATGGATTTCTGTTCAAATGCATCGATGTATGTGATGGTTCAAACTTCCTCCCACCCATACGAATCTAATTACATATTGTAGTCAGATCATTTAGCTAACCAGAAATCTTGTTCTAAAAGTATTATTCAAACGTTACTCTGTTCGAAGGAAAAGAAACTTTGAGCGAGTAACGAGCAGTTCACGTAGAAAACTTCTGTTAAGATAAAAAAATGTCGATTTATAAAACAGAATATTAAATAACTCTTTCATTTGAATTCAATTCATTGCAATGCGCTTGAATAAAAAATCGATACAAAGTGTACTGATTACAAAACTTTATAAAAGTCTGCATAAGCATTACGATATTTGTTTCTACGTGAATGTATGCTTCAAACAATGACAAATCTTGCTAGGAAATATTTGATTGGTTACTTTGTAATATGGAAAATATTTGTATGAAAACAAAAAGCTTACACTTTTAGAGAATAATATTTATTCTAGTAAAACACCGCTAGTACGCGCGAATGGTGATATTATATTACTTTGTAAAAAAAATTCTCATCTTGAGTGACAATTCTGATAATCTTTTCCAAAGCGACACTTGGTTTACGATGGATAGAAAAAAACTATCACATCTTTTTGCAGTTATCCGTAACTTCACTTAGAAAACTTTTATTTTTGAATGGTAAATCAAACCGTGAATAATTCTTTTCTGAATAAGAGAAATATATATAAAATTTACGTGATGCTTCAAAAGATTAATCAAATTTTCTTTTTATATTTTATTTGCCGAATATTTCGCGTCAGATTTTTTAGCATATTAAAGCAGTGTTCGGATAAATATCAGTTTAAAATAATATTTTTTGACATTTTGAAATTATCTTTTAGTTGCAAATTTCATGATTTATAACAAAAAACAACTTTATATTTTGAAACTTTACACTTTTGCAGGGCGTTTAATTAATAAATAATGGATTTTCTGATCAAAACATAAAAATGGGAAACTAATACTGTTCTTTATTGATAAATGTAATGTCTTTTTCTCTGGATTGAACAGTGAACATATTAAAAGTGAGATAGTTATGAATTATTCTAAAAATTGATAATGAATGATTCAATTTAATATTGATTTAAACACTTACGTGTTTGGCACGTTCCTCATAGCACGGTGTCTCAAAAACACTATAACCAAAGTCCCATTACCCAAGACTCCGACCACGAATATAATGGCGAAAACCACCGGAACAATGTACGTCTCCGGTCGCTCCGAGTAAGGAGTGTATCCTTCGTCATCTTCGAAGGCGGTCGGAGATGGGTATGGTGACGATGAGAGCATCGTGGGACTGCTCATCGTCATCGATGTTGTGACGTTTGTGGCAAAGTCTGTCATGTTCTCTAGCCACTGGTTTACGTAGTCTTCCTCCATGATGGAACTGTTTTCAAAGCCACTCTGTAAAAAAAAGAAAAATAAGCTTAGACACAAATTTTTTAAACCATGTCCGCTCCTAATGTGGAGCATATGGACTCTTAATGGAGTTTATCTCAACAGAAGTGTTTCTACGAGAACTGCTTGTTACTCAGTTGCTTAACCTCTCTTTTTCCAAGGAGAGTAGGGATAGAAAGATAGGGCTAAGACAGGATAAGTGGTAAGCTAATCGCTCTTGATACGCCCTGTTCATAGGATAGGATGGGTGAGAGGGGGGAATTCAAGACATCACATACATCCATGCCTTTGAACAGAAATTCATAAATCGATTGAAAAATCAATTTATAAAACTGTCCGTACCGGGATTTGAACCCGGGCCCTCTGTAGCCGAAGCCAACACCGTTGACCACTCGACCACACAGGCGGCAGACACAAATTTATACCTGGAATTTCTTTAAGCCCTTCGATTGTTGAATCTATTTTATTGAGCCTATAATAAAAAAAAAATAATGAAGACCCAATACGTAAATTACACAAAATATTATTCAAAGTACGCATTTTAATTAAGGAAAAAATAATATGGGGACTTTTACGAAGGGCTGGACCTACATCGCTTTGATCGCTAGAAATGTCTGCCACGTGTAATTTGTTAGGATATTTTTTTTGTTATTACTGTCATATTTAAATTGTTTTGTTATCAGGAAATCAGTTATCCGTTCCGGGTGTATTTTGTTTCTGAGGATCGTGTTAGAAGTGATAATTCGTGTAAAAATATAGTATTTGCTCTTTTTAGTGAACCATGTTATTTCAAAACCTTGTAAAAAACGAGTTGAGTGTACACGCTTATTATTTTGATTTCTATTTATTTTGTTATTATTTATGATAAATTTGGTATTGATATTTTCAAAAATAAGAATACTTCTATACTTTTGATGGATTCGGCGGTAACTTTGTGGAAGTTCATTTTATTATAAAATAAAAAAAATATTTCTAAAAATATTTTTTTAAGCCTTTGTATTACAATTATCGTTTGCTTGTTTTTCTATCATCCCCTCCTTGCCTACCATTTTTATTTGATTTTTATTAGAATATATCAGAATAGTAAAATTAAAATCATTCATACTTAATTAAGAAAGCATTTGCGAAAGTAGTCTGAAAGAGGCGAAACACGTGTCACAATTTATATCACAATACATGAAATAATCTAAGTTATTTTTTTATTTTATATGAAGAATACTTCTTATAAGCGAAGAAATACGGTCACAGAACATAAGTCCAGATCAGCTAAGTAATGAAGTATATCACTTCATTTAGAGTGCACTTATAAAGACACGATATATATGTTTTTTTTCAAATGTTAAGAACGATTTTTCTTTTATCAGTTCAATCAAACGACTTTTAAAAATAATATAATATTCGTATAGAGGTGTAATAAAGATTTTTATTTTTAAATTTACACAGTAAATTGAATCATCTTCAACGTTATCTTATGGAAAAAAATGTACAGATATATTTCTTACCATGGGGTGTGTTGATATAATATTTTTTTTACCATGTCCGCTCCCAATGGAGTCCTAATAGAGTTTATCTCAACAAAAGTGTTTCTACGAGAACTGTTTGTTACTCAGTTGCTCAACCTCTCTTTTTTCAAAGAGAGTAGGGAATAGAAGGAAAGGGCTAGGACAGGACTAGCGGTTAGCTAATCGCTCTCGATATGCACCGTTCATAGGATAGGATGGGTGGGAGGGGGGAATTTAAGACATCACATACATCCGTGCCTTTGAACAGAAATACATAAACCGATTGAAAAATCAATTTATAAAACTGCCCGTACTGGGATTTGAACCCTTGGCCTCCGTAGCGGTAGCCAACGACGTTGACTACTCGACCACACAGGCGGCAAAATATAATATAATATGGTATGAGAATATTTGTACGGAAGCAAGATTAATGAAATTGAATTCTTTGTGTCCGTATGTATGTATTATACAGCATAATAATTATTTCGTATGGAATCTCTTTAGAACTTCATTTGTATATTAAACTCATCACTCATCCCTTCATATTGCCATATAAATCATACGAAACACAAAGCAATATCGCTAAACAATTGTCTGCAACGTAAATTACAAGATTTATCATCGAAATTGTATGCTGATAACATCTTAGCACGAAACAATATGATGGTGCTGTGCGTATGACACAATGAAATTTTATACAAGGACATGTTTCGAATAGCAAAAATTGGAATTTCGTTATACATTATACTACGTAAAATCTTTTCAAACATAAAACCTATAACTATACATATTTTTGTAGTTTATCTTGATTTGAATTCAAGCAGTGAAAGCACTACATTTAAATTTTATATTTATAAATGTTTAAAATTTCGTATATGATAAAATAACTGTTTTTCGTTCTTTGTTATAGTTTTGCTCAGGTAGAGTACATTTAACGCTGAAATTTAACAAATCACGATAGAGAGACTCTATAAAAAAACCCTGATAAATGTAAATAAAGGAAATATAATAATTAGTCGCCCGCATTGTTCTAGTTGATTAAAGCTTGGTATACCGATCAGGCGGGTCTGGGTTCGATTCTAGGCAAGGTCGATGTCAAATTTAGATTTTATTTAATTCAAATTTAAGGCATAAAACGTTGGTGTTTGTGATGTCAAATCTTCTCAAGTTATTGTCGGATGACTAACATAAAATTCTCATCTATATTTTAATCGTCCAAGCTTATTTCTTTTGTAAAATTTTAAATTAATAATTATTTTTTAAATGCACGCTAACAAAATAAATATTATTTAATGACATATCTAACATACATAAATAATTTAACTTGCTTATTTTAAATTATAAAGTGATCTGTAACAAACGTCTAAGAATCGCTATCATATATTTTATGAAATATTGAGTCTTCATTCATACACTATTGTTATTATTTATTCCAATAAAAAGTCCATTTACGAACGTAGACGGTGCCAATAAAGCTTGAGCTTTTTTACACTTTTCAATGCGAAATGAAAATGCAAAAATAAGCTTCGTCTAACTATGAATTTTATATTCGATAACTCAATCTGGTAAGTGATTTTTTACAAGCTGCTAAAATCCGATTATAGTAAAAAAGATAATTCAAAAAGTGAGTTTAAGTCTTCAGAGACTTATTTCGCAATTCAATCTATCGAGACCAAGTCTGCTTTTTAATTCGATTATTGGCATTCAATTTGTTCTTACGCATATTATCTGAAACATAGGTTTAATCCTAATAATGTTTGATAACTATCTTCTTGAGCTTAGAGAGACTCTGATTCAACCATTCATTTTACATCAGTGGGATTTCTTCATCCTAAACAACTATTGAGTAAATTAAATTTGAATCGTTCAAACTATGTACATTCTCACAAATTTTGTCACTAACGACCCGGGTTTCGCCTTTCGGCATCTTCAGGCATTCAAGTGCACGGATGAACTTGAACTGACGCTTAGCAAATAAAAGTTTCGTGCTTATATAAGATACAAATGCATCACTGAGTCCAAAGCCATTGCTGGCGAAAAGGATGAGCTCATGGGAATGCCGACAGATTTGTGTAGTGAGCAGTTTCAAGAATTATATAATCTGTTTGTCGGCAAAGGTTTTATGATTATATGATTTTATGGTTATATAGGGTATAGAAGAGGAGATGTGGGAAAATTTGTTATTTCGTTTAAAATCGGAAGACTTTGCAACTGTGCTTTATTGATTTCTAAAATTTCTTGGAAAAAGAGCTTATGACTGTCCGTATTATATATGTAGACGATATTCTTTGCCTGTTTAATGGAACAGATAGACAAATAACTCACTTTCATAACTTTATAAATTCATTAGATAAAAATATTAAATTTACTCTAGAAGTCGGAGGCAAAAATATTAACTTTCTTGACTTAAATATTAACATTGAAAATCATTCTCACGAGTTTAAAATATTTCGGAAGCCAACCTTCTCTGACACTGTGATCCATAAAAATTCAATGCACCCATTTTCTTATAAACTAGCCGCTTTTCATTCAGAAATACATAGACTTGTGAGTGTTCCTTTAAACGAAATAAACTTTAATATTGAATTGAAAATCATCAAACAAATCGCCATAAACAATGGATACGATATGTCTCTTATAGACAATCTTTTATCAAAAAAACAAGCTAAACTTGCAGAAAAAATGTTATTTAAAGGTATAGTGTCAAAGGACATAGATCATACTAGGTATTGGCGTAGAATCATTTTTTTAGGAAATACAAGTCTCAAAATTAAAAAACAGCTAGCTGATAGTGTTAGACCTGCTTTTTACTGTAAAAACTCTTTAGGCAAATTATTAATTAATAATAAAGATAAAATACATTACTTAAATAAATCCGGGATTTATAGATTGCAATGCTCTTGTTGTACAAAGTTTTATATCGGCAAAACAGAAAGAACATTGAACATCCGAGTTTTAGAACATATGGCAGCCTTTAGATTGAAAAAAGACACGTCTACTTTTGCTAATCACTTAATTTCGGAAGGACACGTGTTCAATCAGGAACAAGGGATAAAAATGTTACACCCAAATACGGACAGTCATAAGCTCTTTTTCCAAGAAATTTTAGAAATCAATAAAGCACAGTTGCAAAGTCTTCCGATTTTAAACGAAATAACAAATTTTCCCACATCTCCTCTTCTATACCCTATATAACCATAAAATCATATAATCATAAAACCTTTGCCGACAAACAGATTATATAATTCTTGAAACTGCTCACTACACAAATCTGTCGGCATTCCCATGAGCTCATCCTTTTCGCCAGCAATGGCTTTGGACTCAGTGATGCATTTGTATCTTATATAAGCACGAAACTTTTATTTGCTAAGCGTCAGTTCAAGTTCATCCGTGCACTTGAATGCCTGAAGATGCCGAAAGGCGAAACCCGGGTCGTTAGTGACAAAATTTGTGAGAATGTACATAGTTTGAACGATTCAAATTTAATATTGAAATTCCACCAAGCACCTTCAGTCGAAATCTTAAACTATTGAGTATTATCTAAAATTCTAAAAAATACACACTTCACAACTAAATTATGCTTACATTTAATTGGAAGAAGTTATGCGAGTTACAGGTATCGAGGACTTTTATATCACCGTCTATATGCTCTATGTATGAAGCAAATAAAGTCAAAAAGAAAAATTAATAATGTTATCATTATTAAACGAAATACTATTTATATGTTTTCTCACAATTTCAACCCCTAAAGTCAAACTTATAGTCTCCACAAAGCACCGCAATATAAGTTGTTTTTCGAGAACTGTTAAATAGCCAATCACACATAGGGTTGCCAAGTGTCCCGAATTGGCAGGGATTGTCCTGGGATTGGAATCGCTGTCTCGTATCCCGGATGAGTACTAAATTGTCCCGGAAATTTAGAGAAAACTATTTAACTAACTAATTCTTGGATTTTTGGATTCGAAAGTCTAGGAAGAGCTAAAAAAAACGAGTCACGCTGGTATTTTGGGAAAATCAGTAAATTCCTGGTATTTTAGATTCGAAAGTCAGCAAATCGGACAAATGTCCCGGATTGATGTATTGTTTTAAATGAAGCATGGGTAAACGATAGAAAAAAAATAACAGACATTCATGACACTGGAAATAAATATATGAATCAAATGAATTTAAAAAGTGTTCATAGAGGTGGAAATCACAGTTGAAGACAGCCTAAAATATAATTAGACCTGTAAGTTGTTGTTACATTAAATGATGAATTATTCTCAATAATATATATAAAATGTACTTGGTTACACAAAAATGGATACGTTTTATTTTCATTACTGGCTTGGTTTTACGTTTTTACACTCAATTTTCAAACACAAAAAAATCATCTCCGTTTTACAATATCTTTACTCGTATATTATCTCTGCCTTGTATATATTCAGTACAAATTTTTAAATTTATTTCTCAAACCATGAAAAGTATACAGTCAATCTCATTTTTTTAGGATACTTCGTATTCATATGCCCAAACTTTTTTATTAAACTTTTTTCCGCGTAGGTCATATGAAACATATTCAGCTTTAGGCTTTGTTCATTGTTTTTTTCTCATATGAAAATAATGTAATGTTTCTGTATCATATCTTTCAATTTCTGTTTAGTTTTATTTGATTGAAATATGTACATGCTTTATATAGTCACACAATCTAATATATAAAAATGAATGTTTGTTTGTTCATATTGTATGCGTTGCCACACCGCTCATCCGATTGCAATAAAACTTTAACAAACTTTTTTCTTGCATTTCCAGAAAGGTTATAGGCATAGTAAAACTAGCTTACAGCAGGTCTTATATATAAAAATCAATGTTTGTATGTCTGCCGTACATTTCATTTTAACAACGTATAATTTCACTTGCGCGTAGGTTATAGCACAATTAACTTACAGTAAGTGGCGCGTGTGTCGTGCCATAGACAATTGGCAGCAAACGTAAAATAGACAGAAAAATGAAACATGCACTTTAATAAGCACAATTAAAACACAAACACTCTTCTTTCTTTGAGTGGCATTGCAACGCTTGCCGGGAACCGGCTAGTATTATATAGTTTCAATAATATTACTTAATAATATTTACACATTTCGATACGAAAAAAGTACTTGTGCAATAATTTAAAAAGTTTTGGTTGTTATTACAAAAATTATTCTCAAATATGTACAAAAACTTTACGAGCGGCTCGGAGACTAGAAAAATACGTCTCTGCCGATGGGGGTCTTTTTTGACCCCAGTGGTTTCCTCATTATTGGCCTTATTCTTATGAATTTCAAAAAAAAAATAGTCCAAGGGCTTTAAAATATCTCTCTGCATCATTCCTCATACATTTTTTTATAAACATCCGTGGTTTTTTTAATAAATAATCATATTTTAAGTTGCGCGTAAAAAAGACGTCATCCCAGCACACATATGAATTGACGACTGACGAGTGTTCTCAGCTATCTTACCGCGGGTGCTTATCGCCTGATATCGCGTAATCGAGTTATCACATACTTATATAAACTACAAAAAGTCCAAAAAACTATGATATAAGAATACCTTAATTATAAACATTGTATCACCCATATTAAAATAGATATTTAAGAAAATGTTGGTATTGGGGTCGCATTTCTTGAGCTTAGAACCGGAAAAGTTAATTTTTTGAAAACATTGCAATAAACTGTGGTTGTATTTTTCAAACATGAAACAATATGAAAACAAAGCAGTGTCTGGCTTCTCTTTAGAATGCTGAGACTTGAGTATCAGCGATAAGATCAATATGCAATACGAAACGGAAAGATATGCCGTATATTGAATTAGCTAAATCAGGCTGTCGAGTATGGGTAACTTTATCACACGATTAAAACGTATTGAGATCCCAATTCATGTGTTATAGATATTTATTATAAAATTTTTTCGTTATCTTTGTTTTTTTTTTTCATAAATTTTCTTAAAACATCTTGCTTCACTATAATTGATAACACCTTAATATACATCATTTATCATTGAAAGTATTTCTTTCAATAAAAACATATTTGAGGGTATTATTTGCATGCCCGGCTCATTCCGAAATTGATGAAACGTGAACCATGAATGTAATTTAGTAAATATAAATACATTGTTAAGGTATTTTTAGGAGGTAATGTCAAAAATGGCTTGATAACATACAAAATATCATTACAAAGTAATTTAAAACTAAAAATACTTTTAAAATGTATGTTATTTCACAAAATGAGTTTTATTTTTCAACCATTTTGGAATGAGCCGGGTTAAGTGTTGACTTAGCTGCCTGTGTGGTCGAGTGGTCAACGTCGTTGGCTTCGGTTACGTAGGTCACAGGTTTAAATCCCAGTACGGACAGTTTTATAAATTGATTTTTTAATCGAATTATGAATTTCTGTTCGAAGGCATGTATGTGATGTCTTGAATTCCCCCCTACCACTCATCTTATCGGCGTATTGCGAGCGATTGGCTAACCACTAGTCCTGCTCTAGCCTTATCCTTATATTCTTACTCTCTTTGGAAAAAAAGAAAGGTTGAGCAACTGAGTAACAAGCAATTCTCGTAGAAGCACTTCTGTTGAGATAAACTGCGTTAGGATTCCATGGAAAAAAAATAATTATACATAGTTTTGCGTTGAGATTTTCAATCTGATGTGATTTACAAACCACAACATCGTCACAGCCGCTGAAAACGATGCGAAATAATTATCGACTCTCTATTTAGACATTTGCGTTAAATTAACATTAACACAGCCATCTTGCGTCTTCAAATCAACATTTCAACACGTTTTCTCGAGTGTCTATAGACTGAGCTGTGAATAATGAGCTTTTATTAAAGCTCCGACACACGAAGCTCAGTTGTGTAAATACTGTAAATGTTCAGCTGAAAATACTGACGCCACAGTCGGAACGTATGCATTTGTCGTTTTGTTTCAACGTCGATTGAAAATGTATGTAAATTTATTTGTTAACTTGACAGCTGACCATTAATTTATAGCTTCTGTTCAAAGTACGTTAACCGCTTCAGTACCGTAAGGACACTGGTGGCCGCTACATACGAACGGCGTGAATACTTTAATGCCACTGAAGACCACTAATGTAACTTAAAAATAATTAAATGTTTATATCATTTTATAAGTAAACTTTTAATATTTATAAATTCAGTCCAATTTTTTAAAACTATTCAATAATTATTAAAAATATGCGGTAGGTATGTGAGTGAATGTTTTTTAGCTTAAAACATCGCGGTACTGAAAAGGTTAAATACATACAGTATTTGCATTCAGCTGAACCATTGTTATACGGTAGGAGAAACTATTTCATAAACTATTTGTTTGTTTTATCATCTAATTTCTTTGAGAACACATTGGTAGAATATTTTGTAAATTAAGTTAATTCTGCAATTGCGATTGCTTTATAACTTCTACTGAAAGTTCAGAGTGTCAAAATTATATTGTTAGCATCAAAGTTCTTCGAGTCTCCCTTCATCGCTGATTTTATTGATAGTTTTTTATTCCTATCCCACCATTACAGAAATATGATTACATTATAACATATAAACACCGTTTTGAATAGACAATGTCTAAAAACTATTATTACATTTTTACAAACAAGAATTAAGATACATTTTACATGAACGACATGATGTACCAATTACTAAACTTCTCCTTATATAATACAAATTTTGAATAATTTAATTAATGAAAGTACAGCCATATAATAAAATTGACTTATATTTGACATTAAAATGATTTTAATTTTAAATTTGAATCGTTCAAACTATGTACATTCTCACAAATTTTGTCACTAACGACCCGGGTTTCGCCTTTCGGCATCTTCAGGCATTCAAGTGCACGGATGAACTTGAACTGACGCTTAGCAAATAAAAGTTTCGTGCTTATATAAGATACAAATGCATCACTGAGTCCAAAGCCATTGCTGGCGAAAAGGATGAGCTCATGGGAATGCCAACAGATTTGTGTAGTAAGCAGTTTCAAGAATTATATAATCTGTTTGTCGGCAAAGGTTTTATGATTATATGATTTTATGGTTATATAGGGTATAGAAGAGGAGATGTGGGAAAATTTGTTATTTCGTTTAAAATCGGAAGACTTTGCAACTGTGCTTTATTGATTTCTAAAATTTCTTGGAAAAAGAGCTTATGACTGTCCGTATTTGGGTGTAACATTTTTATCCCTTGTTCCTGATTGAACACGTGTCCTTCCGAAATTAAGTGATTAGCAAAAGTAGACGTGTCTTTTTTCAATCTAAAGGCTGATTTATGTTCTAAAACTCGGATGTTCAATGTTCTTTCTGTTTTGCCGATATAAAACTTTGTACAACAAGAGCATTGCAATCTATAAATCCCGGATTTATTTAAGTAATGTATTTTATCTTTATTATTAATTAATAATTTGCCTAAAGAGTTTTTACAGTAAAAAGCAGGTCTAACACTATCAGCTAGCTGTTTTTTAATTTTGAGACTTGTATTTCCTAAAAAAATGATTCTACGCCAATACCTAGTATGATCTATGTCCTTTGACACTATACCTTTAAATAACATTTTTTCTGCAAGTTTAGTTTGTTTTTTTGATAAAAGATTGTCTATAAGAGACATATCGTATCCATTGTTTATGGCGATTTGTTTGATGATTTTCAATTCGATATTAAAGTTTATTTCGTTTAAAGGAACACTCACAAGTCTATGTATTTCTGAATGAAAAGCGGCTAGTTTATAAGAAAATGGGTGCATTGAATTTTTATGGATTACAGTGTCAGAGAATGTTGGCTTCCGAAATATTTTAAACTCGTGAGAATGATTTTCAATGTTAATATTTAAGTCAAGAAAGTTAATATTTTTGCCTCCGACTTCTAGAGTAAATTTAATATTTTTATCTAATGAATTTATAAAGTTATGAAAGTGAGTTATTTGTCTATCTGTTCCATTAAACATTAAAAATTCAATGCACCCATTTTCTTATAAACTAGCCGCTTTTCATTCAGAAATACATAGACTTGTGAGTGTTCCTTTAAACGAAATAAACTTTAATATCGAATTGAAAATCATCAAACAAATCGCCATAAACAATGGATACGATATGTCTCTTATAGACAATCTTTTATCAAAAAAACAAGCTAAACTTGCAGAAAAAATGTTATTTAAAGGTATAGTGTCAAAGGACATAGATCATACTAGGTATTGGCGTAGAATCATTTTTTTAGGAAATACAAGTCTCAAAATTAAAAAACAGCTAGCTGATAGTGTTAGACCTGCTTTTCACTGTAAAAACTCTTTAGGCAAATTATTAATTAATAATAAAGATAAAATACATTACTTAAATAAATCCGGGATTTATAGATTGCAATGCTCTTGTTGTACAAAGTTTTATATCGGCAAAACAGAAAGAACATTGAACATCCGAGTTTTAGAACATAAATCAGCCTTTAGATTGAAAAAAGACACGTCTACTTTTGCTAATCACTTAATTTCGGAAGGACACGTGTTCAATCAGGAACAAGGGATAAAAATGTTACACCCAAATACGGACAGTCATAAGCTCTTTTTCCAAGAAATTTTAGAAATCAATAAAGCACAGTTGCAAAGTCTTCCGATTTTAAACGAAATAACAAATTTTCCCACATCTCCTCTTCTATACCCTATATAACCATAAAATCATATAATCATAAAACCTTTGCCGACAAACAGATTACATAATTCTTGAAACTGCTTACTACACAAATCTGTTGGCATTCCCATGAGCTCATCCTTTTCGCCAGCAATGGCTTTGGACTCAGTGATGCATTTGTATCTTATATAAGCACGAAACTTTTATTTGCTAAGCGTCAGTTCAAGTTCATCCGTGCACTTGAATGCCTGAAGATGCCGAAAGGCGAAACCCGGGTCGTTAGTGACAAAATTTGTGAGAATGTACATAGTTTGAACGATTCAAATTTAATATTGAAATTCCACCAAGCACCTTCAGTCGAAATCTTAAATTATTTTAATTTTAGTTTAAGTTTCCATAAGTTTTGACTTTCTCAACACAGTTTTCAGATTAAATGAAAGCTTATATTTGAGTACCTCGTAACATGATGACAGACAAAATTAAAATTATTTATTATTCAAAGTTATACTTTATTTGTAGGTAATTATCAAATTTAATTGCCATCAGATAAATACCTGATTAGCAATAACATTTCATCGTAAATAATGATGTCTATGAATAGATATAATCACTTCTACTAAGAACTTCGAGTGTAATTAGCGATTTAACTGCCAGTATTTTTAAATCAAATTAATCAATTTATTATTAAAAAAGAAAAGAAAACTATCAAATGCCATTGAGTGATAGCTTGTTTAGGTAAACTATAGAATTGACTATTTTTTTTACAAAATAGCACAAATAATATATGTAGATGTATTTATATTAGAATTAAATCAATATATAATATAATATATGTCACCGAGCCATTTTCAAAACAAAATATTTATTTAGAATATTGTTGCATTTACTCAAAAGTAAAACTTAAGAAATTTTCATTCCTGAGTAAAAAAAATAAGCTTTTTTCATAATTAAAACATCTTAGGTTCATGCGATCGTATAAACTCTAATCAGGCATGGACAACCTTTCCTTATATTGGGGACAAATTATCAGTTTGTCTACTAGTCAACTTGCTACTACGTATTTCATTTATATATCGCATAACATTAAGTGTTACAATATTACTTGAGTAAGAAGAATTTGATGTTGGTGTTGGTATTGCTTAGGGACAAACACGTATAATGATCAAAGTGTCCGTTATCCATGTTCGATTTTTCGATTTATTTTATTTTTTCTTTTTGAAATATGCACTCACAGACATGCAGCCACCAAACAAAGTATAAAGATTATTAAGGAATAGTTTATGACCAGACAAAAAGTAGTAAAGGGCTAGATTCGATCCACGATCCGTGGGTTACCCATATATGCTTCAAATACATAAATTATATTTGAATTAAATCAACTTATTTTTGTAAACTTAAGCAATTTATTTCGCAATAAAACTTTATACCCGTTCCGTTTATCTGTCGAGAAGACAACTAGGCACTAAATAATATAACAATTTCACGGATGAGTGCTTCCGGTGATTAAACTCGATAAAAGTATTTTCGAATCAACGCGTATATTTTGCAGCACAAAATTAAATTTATTTTCGTTTCAAATATGCCCGGCTAGCTCAGTCGGTAGAGCATGAGACTCTTAATCTCAGGGTCGTGGGTTCGAGCCCCACGTTGGGCGAATCTTTTTGCTTTAATCAATACAATAGCATATTGAAAGAGTTGTATTTATTTATTTCCCGCTTAGCCAATTCTTAAATAATACAAAAATCTACGTAATAAAAAATAAGAAAGTAACAAATTCAAAACCATTATTAATTGAAAGACGTTTGCAGTAACTTTAGCTTTGATTGTATAAAATAAAACTTCTCATAACTTGAATTATACTCATCGAAATATTAAAGAATTTTGCGATCTAAGAAAAGAAGACAAACTTTTTTATTTTTGTGAAATCATGATCTATAAATAATAGAGATTTATGTTATAAAACGAAGCGCAAACCTACATTTTTTAATGATGAGCAGCACCGGTTTCATTCATCACGAGCATTATAACTGATCAAAGTTTAAATCGATTCATGGCTATTTACTTGTAGACAAAGCTGAGTAAAAATTATAACAAAAACTAACAATTATAAATATCAATTTATAGTGGAAATGTATTACATTTGAGGAGCAAACATTCAAAAAGTGTTTTGTCACAAATTTTGAAAAATGGCGTTTTATATCAATTCTGATAGCCCATAATAAAACCTATGAATGGAAATCAAAATTAGTGTTCAAAAGGGTTTTTTTTCATATTAAAATGAAATCATAAAGTTGACACATTCATACAAACCGTCACTTTTGCAACACTTAAATCATGATTTTTCCAAGCTTTGTATTTGTGTGACAAAACACTTTTTGAATGTTTATCCTCATTTATACATAAAAAATCATTTATTTCTACTAATTTTACATTAAGTATCAAAAATAAATACCAGTTTTGGTTATCACGAACAGTATTAATTAGCATTTATGAAATTTGATTATCTACAATTAAATTGAGAATGACCCCACAAAATTAAAGCTACTAATTTTTAAGTTAAAAATAAATTATATAAGAAAGGTATAGTGTGTTAAAAAGTAGTTATTATATATTATTTGTTGGCAAATGGAAATTTCCTTTTGCAAAACAATTGAGGGTTGGTTAAATAATATCAGTAACATGAGTAAATATTTCACATTCGATATTCAAATGAGTTATTCTTAGAAGCACTCAGGTAAAGTGGGAATATAACTTTCTGAGAATAGGATTTATGATTTTTTTCGTTTAAAATTATAACAAATGAGAATAAAACAAAGTGTTTTACTATTTTAAATAATGCATTTTTATCAAGAATTACCACTGAAAAAAGTATTTTATAAGAGAGATTAAGTTCTTAATCAGATATGAAACAAATTAATTATATAATGTGAAGGATTAATACTTAATATTTTTTGTTGCTATATAACATAATAATTAATCTTATCACCTGGTTTTAATTAAACTATTCATACAATTTTTATCTTTTATTTTATCGAACATATTTTTTTAAAATTATTCTTAAGTCTAAGATGAAATATCATTACCACAATTGATGCAGTATAATGTTAACTGTGGTGGTTATTATTATGTGACATGATAAATACGAAGAAAATTATAGAGCACGTACTGGAAAACCATACGAACCAGTACCAAAACCAATAAAATCTATGGAAATCGTTCAAATACTTGAACTATTATTTTTTAATTAATTAATTGATTATAAAAATTCCAAATGTGAAATTGACAGATGGCTTTTAAGAGTTTATGAAATACCTGTATTTTTATAATATATTATGTATTAATTACATTATTTTATTCCTACTCGGTGGGCAAGTATTTATTATAACCAGATGTGTAGTGTTTTCTTAAGTTCGTATTTTTATCTTCTTCTTTCACTACATTCACTCTATATGTGGAGAATGTGACCACCTCCATGTTTCTCTATAGAAAGATAAACATATCTCAAGCTTAGATTAATGAAAATATTTTTTAAAAATCATATTCAACGAGTTCTTACACAATCTGTGGAATAACTGAGAATTAATAAAAAAAAGTTACCGCTGAATATTATCAAATTTCAATAATGATTACTTTAAATCTGACAGCTCGATGTATTTACTGTATGAGTCTGTCGTACAGAATCGTACTATATATAATACATATTATTTCACCATTATGATAATAATATTGAAATACGTAAAAAAGATCTTAAAAACTGAAATTTTGGTGTTAATTAGCAAATAAACAATTTAAATGTTTTATTTTGAAACTAGTAACGCCGAAGGAAATAAAAACGTGTAATTGAATTTCTTCTTAAAATTAAAAATATAGGATAGAATTCGATAGTCTTTTTTTTTTTAATCACATACCATGCATTCAATTGATCATCTTACTAAGACTCTTATCACTAGGCTACAGATTTGGAAGAATCATTAGTTGAGTAGTCTTATTATTATTATAAGGTCCCTTGCAATAAAAAAAATATTACTAAATTTAAACGAATCATTTGATTATCGTACTAAATCGGCGTAAAAAATATATTCACCGACCTCGTTACGCGCGCTAAAAACATCCGTTTCTTGCGGCTTATGTTGACACTTGCGATTCTAATGCGGACACAAACTAAATATATAAAAAAATCAGATAATAGTTAAGTGTTTGGCACCGGGCCAGAAAATATGTAGTGTACTATTTTGTCGTGTTTTCTTAAGACACCTAGCAAATATTAAATTTAATTTTAGTTCAAGAAAATCGTTTTATCGCTATTTTTAAGCACTAACCACATTTTACTTTTTGAAAGGTTTGCATATTATTCAATACAAAACCCATTCCGGCTTAGTTTTGAAAGGTTTGTGTCATATTTTACACAGCCATGAGCTAGAATGTTAAAAACATTTCCAAAATTCTTATTTTTAACACATAAATTCCCCCACGGCAAAAATGGTTTTCCCCACAAAAATACTTTTTTTATTATTTGGGTACTCGAGTAATTAAAATCAAATATAACGCATTTTGCTGTTTTGTTAAAGAATGTTCTAATTACTTTTATATTGACAAAAGTAAGTATATTTTCATTAATTGAAAATTCAATGTTTTGAAATGAAACGAACCGTAATATAAATTCTTTAAATATAAAGCAAAAAGCTTCACTGACAAAATTTCAACTGAAATTCCTCAGAAAATCGTTGATTTAATTTTTAAATCGACGGAATTTTAATTGGATATTTAATCTCGTAGAGGTTTCCTTGTAACAAAGACAAAAGCTTTAAAAATATCGTTTTCAGGAAGTTGTTTGATTGAGCGCTAAATCAAACCTGAGAATGTTCAAGCGTACTGCGAAACACTTTGACTCTTGTAATCAATTCAACTTATTCAGGTTTCCTTCGGTGTTAATGGACTTTTTATTAAAGTCGTGACTCAATCATTCAACGCGCAAATAATGTAATAAATCAAAAAACTTTCTTAAAAGTCAATATTTCGGACTTCGACGTAACTGTGAATGTACTAAAAACTCCATAAATAATCACTGAGATGTGAAAACATACAAATACAATAGATTTTCACTTGAACGTGAAAATATGTATGTTTTTATTCCACTGAACACTTCTGAACTACTGAATTCCACTGAACTGTGTAATACTATCATAGCTTTTTGAAAGGTTGACGAAAATCATTAAGAAAATTATTCTTTCGTTGTTCTAAGTCATGGGTGTCCCTGGTAGATCGCGATCGACCGGTCGGTCCCAAAAGCTTCCGTAAATTTCGAAATAAATATAATTTAAATGTAAAATATACTAAAATTGAATAATGTTGTAAGCACATATCTATCTAATGATATGTATCTCGCATTTAAAATAAACATTTCTATGTTTGACGAAGGGAAAAAAACCCTCAGTAAAAATTCTTATAAGAATCATGTAAGAAGTCGATCTCGAGAAAATTTAAGATTGAAAAGTCGATCCTATGGCAAAAAATGTTGGACATTCTTGTTCTAAGTGTACAAATGAGTAGTCAAGAATCAAAACTTACATGCTCCAAATATTGAGTTTTGATAAAATAGCAAAAAGACACAGCAATATAACTTTTCTAGTATTTTTTTAACCATTTGATGAGTATCGCCGCGTTTGGGAGTCTAAATGTTGCGCAGTCTAATATTAATTGCCATTTTAATTTTTTTAATCGAATTGCCATTATTTCTTCCTATATGGATTAAAATTAGACATATATTTTTCAGTGTGTATTATGTTCTATAATAATATATTTAAGACACAGTGATGTTTTACAAATTAAAAAACATTCAGCTGTATGAACATAAATACATTAAACTACATATTTACATATTTTTTCTTAATAATTACGTCGTAACGTATATTTTTATCATTACATATTCGCATTTTCTTTGACATAATTGCCAATTGAAGTTAGATTGGAAAAATCCAATAGTGGACATTTATTGCGAAAAAAAGATACTTTAAAAGACATTGGAAATTTTCTAAAAGCGTTTTATGCATTTCCAGGAAATAAGTTTTACTCGTTTTTTAATCAAAAAAGTGCTTTCTATTATTTCTGCGAGCGAATTTTGAAAGTAAAAAATAGAGTATTTATTTAATGTTAGTAGAGACATGTTAAAATAAAATACATTTAAAATATACAATGATTATGGTATATGTAAGACTTTAAAAGTAAAATGTATATTCAAAATTAAGCACGAATAAAAAATTCAATACAATCTTCACAAAAAAACTTTAAATTTAACAATGACTGAGCAATAAATCATAAATATAAACAGAAAATCTTGCGTCTTATATCTACAGTATATAGTTTTGAGTTGGCGTCATATATTTTTGAGTCTCTTATATTTGCACTTCTTTCCATCATTGCCAAAAGAAGAGCGTGATCGCTGCAGAAAGCAATTACAGGTAAGCAATACACAGTGAAGCCACTTCTAGTGTATGCACAGAAAGCCGCCTTATAGCGTCTTTTCTATAGAAAAGTTTCTTATAGCGTATGTGGCACTCTCTTGGATAACGGTCTCCCATAAAACGTAAGACTTTTAAGGTCAAATTAGAATTTTCAGTATTTATTTGTCCCTTGTTTACAATCTAAATACAAAGTCATTTAATATATAAAAATGGGGTACAGATATATATATATATACATACAAAAAATATACACATACCTACATACAGGAGCAAACCGACTCGAGTCGTATTTATGATGACTAGCTGTAAGCCCGTTGCCCAGCAACGTGAGATTTTTGTTGCATAGTATTAATTTTAATTTTATTTTATGTTATTTTATTTTATGGTATTTTATTTTATTTTATTTTATTTTATTTCATTTAATTTTTATTTATTTTATTTTATTTTTATAGTTAGCAGAAATTTCGTAAATTATTTAATTTTTGGAATAATGTTTATGTTTGCTAACAACCATTTTTCGTAGAAGCATAAATTTCGTAAAATATTCAATTTTTGGAATAATGTTTAAGTTTGCTAACAACCATTTTTCGTAGTAGCAGAAATTTCGTGAATTATTGAATTTTTGGAATAAAGTTTAAGTTTGCTAACAACCATTTTTCGTAGAAGCATAAATTTCGTAAAATATTCAATTTTTGGAATAATGTTTAAGTTTGCTAACAACCATTTTTCGTAGGAGCAGAAATTTAGTAAATTATTTAATATTTGGAATAATGTTCAAGTTTGCTAACAACCATTTTTCGTAGAAGCAGAAATTTCGTAAATTATTTAATATTTGGAATAATGTTCAAGTTTGCTAACAACAATTTTTCGTAGGAGTAGAAATTTTGTAAAATATTTAATATTTGAAATAATGTTTAAGTATGCTTACAACCATTTTTCGTAGTAGCCGAAATTTCGTAAATTATTTAATATTTAGAATAATGTTCATGTTTGCTAACAACCATTTTTCGTAGGAGTAGAAATTTCGTAAAATATTTAATATTTGAAATAATGTTTAAGTTTGTTAACAACCATTTTTCGTAGTAGCCGAAATATCGTAAATTATTGAATTTTTGGAATAAAGTTTAAGTTTGCTAACAACCATTTTTCGTAATAGCCGAAATATCGTAAATTATTGAATTTTCGGAATAAAGTTCAAGTTTGCTAACAACCATTTTTCGTAGGAGCAGAAATTTAGTAAATTATTTAATATTTGGAATAATGTTCAAGTTTGCTAACAACCATTTTTCGTAGTAGCAGAAATTTCGTAAATTATTGAATTTTTGGAATAATGTTCAAGTTTGCTAACAACCATTTTTCGTAGGAGCCGAAATTTCGTAAATTATTTAATATTTGGAATAATGTTCAAGTTTGCTATCAATCATTTTTCGTAGTAGCAGAAATTTCGTAAATTATTTAAGTTTTGGAATTATGTTTAAGTTTGCTTACAACCATTTTTCGTAGTAGCAGAAATTTCGTAAAATATTTAATTTTTGGAGTAATGTTTAAGTTTGCTAACAACCATTTTTCGTAGAAGCATAAATTTCGTAAAATATTCAATTTTTGGAATAATGTTTAAGTTTGCTAACAACCATTTTTCGTAGTAGCAGAAATTTCGTGAATTATTGAATTTTTGGAATAAAGTTTAAGTTTGCTAACAACCATTTTTCGTAGAAGCATAAATTTCGTAAAATATTCAATTTTTGGAATAATGTTTAAGTTTGCTAACAACCATTTTTCGTAGGAGCAGAAATTTAGTAAATTATTTAATATTTGGAATAATGTTCAAGTTTGCTAACAACCATTTTTCGTAGAAGCAGAAATTTCGTAAATTATTTAATATTTGGAATAATGTTCAAGTTTGCTAACAACAATTTTTCGTAGGAGTAGAAATTTTGTAAAATATTTAATATTTGAAATAATGTTTAAGTATGCTTACAACCATTTTTCGTAGTAGCCGAAATTTCGTAAATTATTTAATATTTAGAATAATGTTCATGTTTGCTAACAACCATTTTTCGTAGGAGTAGAAATTTCGTAAAATATTTAATATTTGAAATAATGTTTAAGTTTGTTAACAACCATTTTTCGTAGTAGCCGAAATATCGTAAATTATTGAATTTTTGGAATAAAGTTTAAGTTTGCTAACAACCATTTTTCGTAATAGCCGAAATATCGTAAATTATTGAATTTTCGGAATAAAGTTCAAGTTTGCTAACAACCATTTTTCGTAGGAGCAGAAATTTAGTAAATTATTTAATATTTGGAATAATGTTCAAGTTTGCTAACAACCATTTTTCGTAGTAGCAGAAATTTCGTAAATTATTGAATTTTTGGAATAATGTTCAAGTTTGCTAACAACCATTTTTCGTAGGAGCCGAAATTTCGTAAATTATTTAATATTTGGAATAATGTTCAAGTTTGCTATCAATCATTTTTCGTAGTAGCAGAAATTTCGTAAATTATTTAAGTTTTGGAATTATGTTTAAGTTTGCTTACAACCATTTTTCGTAGAAGCAGAAATTTCGTAAATTATTTAATATTTGAAATAATGTTTGAGTTTGCTAACAACCATTTTTCGTAGTAGCAGAAATTTCGTAAATTATTTAATATTTGGAATAATGTTCAAGTTTGCTAACAACCATTTTTCGTAGTAGCCGAAATTTCGTAAATTATTTAATTTTTGGAATAATGTTCAAGTTTGCTAACAACCATTTTTCGTAGGAGCAGAAATTTCGTAAATTATTTAATATTTAGAATAATGTTCAAGTTTGCTAACAACCATTTTTCGTAGTAGCCGAAATTTCGTAAATTATTTAATATTTGAAATAATGTTTGAGTTTGCTAACAACCATTTTTCGTAGGAGCAGAAATTTCGTAAATTATTTAATATTTGAAATAATGTTTGAGTTTGCTAACAACCATTTTTCGTAGTAGCAGAAATTTCGTAAATTATTGAATTTTTGGAATAATGTTTAAGTTTGCTAACAACCATTTTTCGTAATAGCAGAAATTTCGTAAATTATTATATTTTGGAATAACTTTTAAGTTTGCTAACAACCATTTTTCGTAGTAGCAGAAATTTCGTAAATTATTGAATTTTTGGAATAATGTTTAAGTTTGCTAACAACCATTTTTCGTAGTAGCAGAAATAGACGTTGTAAATTTTTAATTGTGATTATTTTATCGAATATTAATATATAGGTATTTATTTTTTGAAAAACTTATCACGCTTATCAATCGGATTTTATTATTTTAATACGATCAAGATGTACTGTGTTTAAAAAAAAATGTTATAAACCAAAAAAAAAACGCTCGGGGTCAGACTCGAACCACTGACCATCAGCTTACCAATCTAGCGCTTTACCTTTCGGGTACGTTGGAATTAATGAATGTGCAAAAATTAGGATATATATGCTGTGTTTCAAATAAAAAACAAAAGTTTCAAAATTCGAACGTAATACAATATATATAATGTAATTTTATCGTATCTGGCAGTTGTTTGTTTACCCGAGTGGTAAAGCTCTCAACTCATAATTCAAGGACCGTGTTTCGAATCCAGACCAAGGTGCTTTTTTGTATGAGAATTCAATTTTTCAGCGATTTGATATGTTCCATCAAATAATAGTATATAATGACGTCATCGAAAAGGTAGGAATAAAAAATGGCGACATCGAGGCTGGTGAAGGGGGAGGGGGAGGAGGAGAGGAAATCGAGGAAAATCATAAGTAACAGTGTATATTGGAAAAATATGTCTTAAGTATGAATAAAAAGTGACAGCGCGGCTTGGCAGGAGGAGGAGGGGGAGGGGCAGGGGGAGGGGAAATCGAGGACATCTTACACTCAGACGGACATTATCGGCTATTAATATATAGATAGGGGTCGTGTTTTCCGTTTTATTCGCGTTCGTTTTCAATGTATGGAGGGTCATTGAGCAGAACTCTTTGAGGGTTAAAAAGATTCTTAGGTATTGTCTCGTCATACGTTTGAAATAGAGAGAAATCGTTGTGTTATGATATGATATTTGCCTACCTTGCTGTGAAGCTTTTGACAGATTTCACGAATGAACTTTCGAATAGATTGTATTTTTTTCGATGGATTCGGTGGTAACTTTGTGGAAGTTCATTTTAATATAAATAACTTAGATTATTCCGCGTACTGTGGTACAAACTGTGACACGTGTTTCGCCTCTTTCAGAGGCATTCTCAGACTTTCTCACTTTCACAAATGCTTGCTTTTTGAATGATTTTAACTTAACTATTCTTATATATTATAATAAAAATCAAATAAAATGGGAGGCAAGGAGGAGATGATAGAAAAACAAACTTACAATAATGATGGTATAACAAATGACATTTACATTAAGAAATTATTAACTAATGAGTTGCATCAATTGGGACGGGTTGTCGTTGAAAAATAAATTTAACAGTGGCGAACCACCTGTTTTATTCAAAATATTATTTAATCATATTTCTTTATTGTTGATACTTATATTTTCGATCAAATAATATTCAATGTGCTTTCATATATTTATACTAAATGTTCCGTTATTTTTTTTCGCGGAAAACTCAGTTGATTTTTGTTTAAAAAAACATTTAAAAACAGTGAATGAATTAAAAACTTTCAACTTTCAATTTCGCAACTTTGTTGGTCAACAAGAAGTTTAACAAACTATGAGACGTGTTTCACCTCTTTGAGAAGTATCTTCAGTCAAAATATCATAGGGCATATTTACAAATAAACTAAAAATTATAATTCACAACTTGTTTATTACAAAATGTAAATTTACCTTTGTGATTTACCCTTGCATGTAGAAGTTATTAATTAGAAATATCTGTTACCATTGTTTGTATTTAACCCTCTTACTGCACCCAGTAAAAATAAGAAATCCTCTACTTCCATTTTTTACCTAACATTCCCAATCAAAAAAATATTTTGGCTATATTGAAAATTTATTATACATCCAAAAATCATTTTTTTAATACCTATTATTCTGTCAGTTAATATTCCTATATCTTAGAAATTTTAAGATAGTAACATAAACACAGAAGAAACAAATTTTCTTGTAAAATAATATTCTCAACTTTGTCTTTTACCTTTTCGCGTAATTAAATTTTTCTTTTTTTAATTAAGGTAAGTTTTTTTCTCAGAAGATTTTTTTTTCATTATTTACTTGAAAAAACATCACTAACAGGACCTTTTTGCCAAAAGACTAAGTAGCGTTGAAAATGTTCTTTGATAAGGGTGCAAGGTGAACACGACCCTAAATGAGATCGAGGACCAACTTAATTATTATTTTATAGACTACTGTTAAATAGTTAATTGAATCTGTTCGCCATGGCAATACCACCGTATTTTTTTTGGTTGTCAAATTGTGTGATCAAATTTAAATTACATACAAAAAAAAATACGTCATAATTTGAGAATTTCATTTGTTATATGAATTTGAAATTTATAAGTGAACTGTTTGTATTAATATGTGTGAATGATGTTTTTCCTTAGCAATGAAATTATTAAAATAGCATGTAAGCAAATAGCAATGATAAACTTTTGTTTATCTTTCAATACAGCTTAAAATTGACCATCAACTTTATCAAGAGTTAAGTCACGATTTACAAGATGACGTTTTTTTAATAGCCTCTTCTAGTTTACTACCATAACAAAAATATTTGAGACTAAGCTTTCCTATAGCTATTTTCAACCTTCAAGTCGATCAATGAAATCTTCATGGAGATTCTGTATTTAGTTACTAACATTTCAGCATTTGTGTTTGAGCGGTAAGAGTTAAACACATCAAGCAATCAAATCGAGCTGGTCTTAAATCCTCGCATAGTCAGTTTTAGGTGTTTAAATTTGAGTTCTAGGACACAAGTAGATTGATATCGATGACTTTAAAAAATCTCATCGAGTTTTTTGATTGAATCATTGATTGAGTTGGCATTTAGTAGAAAGGACTCCATTGTAATAAGGTGAAAAAATTAAATATTTTAGGTCTACAAATGTTATTTAATATACAGATGATTGTTTTTTCAGCTTAGGCCTTCTTCGGAAAAAAATATTTAATATTTTTCGTGTTTATTTTATGGTATTTAATATATTTGGCATTTTAAATTATGGACTGTAATACTAAATGCCAGTTGCGTGGTCAAGTGTCGATGGGTTCGAATTCCAGTACGGATAGTTTTTTTTAAAAATCTATTTATGGATTTCTGTCCGAAGGCATATATGTACGTGATGTCTTGAATTTCCTCCCACTCATTCTATTATTTAAAACAGGCGTAGAGAGAGAACGATTAGTTAATCACTAATATTGTAAAAGTCCTATCCTTCTATCCATACTCTCTTTGAAAAAAAAAATTGAGATACCTCCATTAGGGAGCTGTAGGCTCCACTTTTGGAGAAGACATGGATGCCAAATACATATTACATGTATACTGATTAATGTATGGACTAAAGCTGGGTTCCCCAAACTTATTTTGCAATGGAACACTTCGCAAATCTGGAAATTTTAACGGAACACAGCTTATTTTTTAAAGTATGGTAATTTATGATTTTAAAAATATTGAAAAATTATATGTTATTAAATCACTTATTATTTATTAACCCTCCAGAGACGAGAGCTTTTTTTCGATAAAAAATATTTTTTAAGCCATATATAGTCACGGATAACTTTTATTCCTAACAAAAAAAAAAAAAAACGCCAAGTCGTTGTATAGAAACTCCGCATGACTATATAGTTAGTCATGCTCATCCTTTTATTACTGTGTAATATTGTGCACGGACAGTAGTAAGGACGAGCGTGACCGTATGGGCCCGCAAACATTCGGGGTTGAAATATAGCTCAACGTGATTTTTTAAAAAATGTTTACAATTAGACCTCTTCAGATCAACATAATTTCACTACAAATATATTAGCAAAATAGCTGTAAATATGTTGATGTTTTGATAAAAAAAATAACTAACAGTTTCAAAAATTTCATTAAAAAAACGGAAGTTCAAAAAATCGCATGTGATTTTGGTGGTCGTTTCTGTCCCCGTGGCTGATGACTAACTGAATTTTGTACCCTTCTTAACCAAATATGAACGAAAGCAACGAAATTCAGGTAAAAAAAGGATGAATAGTGGGATCAATAGACAACGGTGTTTACTGTGACCATATGGTCACGCTCGTCCTTGGAGGGTTAACTAGCTATTTTTTAAATGTGTAACATAAAAATATAAGTAAATAAAGCCCTAAGTGATTCAAAATCTCCACGTTTACCTAAATATTTGACGTTTTAAACATTAGTGAAGATTTACCATCACTCGATTTTTAATACAAAATAAAAGATGCTTAAATGTGTTGCAGCATATATTGCCATTCTAAATTTTCGCGGAACACCTATTTAAGTCTCACGGAACACCAGTGTTCCACGGAACATATTTTGGGAAACCCTGGACTAAAGAATGAAGCTGGGCAAATACTTTAAGTTAGTTAATCCTTCTTCAAAACACCTCATTTTTATTATTTTTTAGGTATGCAATAAATTACAAATATGTATGCATGCACTTAAACAAAAAGCCATGGAATTGTTTGTTCAGGGATGCCATGATGTAGACTGGGTATCCACCCACGTTGACAGCTTATCTTCAGACCTGGCTAACGAATAATTCTGCATTTCTGTTTTCCGCACGAAGTCAATTTTAATACAGTCATGCTTAAAGATTATGTCAGCTAAGGACTTTGTGTGAAGAAAGCACTTAACAAGAAGTTAACTTATGAGACGGCGTTTAATCTGACTACGTTCCTTATTGAAATTAAAAGCACTACATGAAAAAAACTTCAAATACATGATACGTTTAGCATTATATATAATAGAACTATTTCCAATCCTACCGTTTATTATTTCAACTAGCATGCTTTTACGTTATTTTAAATGAGTACCACGAATTGTAGTTAATCTTTCAACTGAATAAAATAACGATGTTTCCTTCTCAAAACCAATATATATATAACGCCATTTAAAATCGTACAAATAACTCGTGTTGCCAAACCTCCGTCAAATATTCGGTATACCCGAAAGTCGAAACCAAAATTATTTCTCGTACATAGTTGCTTGAATTTCAAATTCGCGTGGTAATGGTATGGAACAGAATTGATATTATGCCAGAAATTTCTACCATACAATAATAATTGTGTTTATTTCATTTAAAAAATCACAAGATTAAAATGACTTCCAATTTGTATTAAGTTGGATAACGTTGTCACTCCACTTGTTTTTGGAGCAATTGGAACAATTGGAATAATAAAGTTATTAAATTTACTTTTGTAATTTTACAAATAATTTTAATCGGATAAGTAATTTAAAAATACTCCACCGAGTAAATAAAAAGGGTTTAAAGATGAATAGTTTAGAATTTTTAGAAATTAATAAAACTCTTAGCAAAAAAGAAATATTATTAAATAATATTCTTAATAGGACAGGTGGTTCGCCATAACTCACATTGTTTCCAATTAATAGAGTAATCACCAACCTATCTGATTGATTGCTGCTCATTAGTTTAATAGTTTGTAATGTTTAACGTCATTAGTAGTATGATTATATTTATTTGCTTTGTTTCGATTTTATAATCCCCTCCTTGCTTTCCTTAAAAAGGAAAAATCACAATCTGATTGATTGCAACTCATTAGTATCATTATTTGTTTACTTTATTTTGATTCTACACCCCCCTCTTTGCTCCCTTAAAAGGAAAAAAACCCAAACTCTATTTTGTAATTTCATAATTTTAAAGTGTTAGAATCAATCTTGCTTCATTACTTAAGCAAACTTTGCGATAGTAAGTCTGAAGATGTGTCACAGTTAGTAACACAATACGTGGAATAATCAAAGTTAATTTTCTATTAAAATGAACTTCCACAAAGTTACCGCCGAAACCATCGAAAGTGTTATTTATGTCGTTTGATTCTCTAACATTCAAAATATTTGACACATCGACATGGCTGTAAAGTTGAATATTTTAAAATATTAGAACTATGATTTTTAAGCGCTTTTTAGTGCTTATTCCCACGTTAAGTAAGTGCTGCATATCCTGTTTTACATTGGTATTTTTTTTATCTTGAACCTTCCAGTTGTCACATGGTTTTGTATAAGCTTCACGTATTTTAACCGCTTATTTAATTCATGCGTTTTGTTGTGGTGGGTATATATTACGTTAATAAAATGATAAGAGAAAAAAATATATAATTCTATCCAATGAGCGATTCTATTCCAGTGTTTAAGAAACAACAATACGGAAATCCCTAGATCAGAAAAAGGTTCGAAATTTGATAAGCTGGTTTTGAGAATGTATGCAACAGTTAATAATAGAATATTGTTATTCACATAAAAGCAGTAATTTTTATCACATGACGTTTTTTACATTGGAGTAAACATTAAAAATAATAAAATCTGGTTTTGCTTCTGAAGTGATTTTTAAATAACGGTTTTATATGGATTAACAACGAGTTTGCCTTCGGGAACTTTTACCGATAAACAACATCGCTTGACAAGTTAGAGTCAAAACTTGTTTGTGATAAATAAAACGGTTAAAAGGTTGTACGAGACTTTATCAATCTTAACTAGGGTATCCAATCCCGAAGCCTTTTTCCAATCCCGGGATTTCGGGATTGAATTATTTTGAATCCCGGGATCCCGGGATTGAGATTTTCTCACCGAGGAATTTGAAATCCTCAATTTGCTATACTTTTTTCCAGAATCTCACAGAAACTTGTTTTTTTTTTTTTAGCTCACCGAGGAATTTGAAATCTCCGATTTGGTATACTTTTTCCCAGTATCTCACAGAAACTCGTTTTTTTTTTTTTTTAGCTCACCGAGGAATTTGAAATCCCCGATTTGGTATACTTTTCCCAGAATCTCACAGAAACTCGTTTTTTTTTTTTAGCTCACCGAGGAATTTGAAATCCCCGATTTGCCAATTTCGAGAATTTGCTAGAAATTTCTCAATCCCGAAGTCCCGGGATCGCGGCTATCTCAATCCCGGAATTTCGGGATCAGAAAATTGAACGGGATCCCGGGATTGGATGCCCTAATCTTAACCCCTAAAAGTGGTAACAATGGCTAGAACGTCTCTGTTTATTGACAGTAATTAACTAAAACCTTGATTGCTCTTGATTTCTGGCATGTTTTGAATAAATAAATAGACAAAAATATTTATTCTATAAAAAGAACCATTTGTATCTTTGAGTTTTTATTTCTTTTGAAGGTTATTTTCTCTTGAAAGTGACAGCTTTTTAAAGAATACGAGATTCTGGTCTCAGTGCTTTTCTTGCGTGGATGTTTTTTGACGGTATGAGCATAAATACTAGAAGTTTCATTAGTTATGTTCCTTCACCTCTCGCATAATCAATTGATGTATAGAAAACCAGGCAGTTACATTAATCGAGCAAACATAAGCCTTGAAAATAAATAGAATTCGAGCAGTCACCTTCTGTAGAAGTTTTGGCAACACAACTCTTGTGATTGATCAGGCCAATTTAAGTTTTATGGCATGCTTTCAGCCCGTTTATTCATTCATCTTTTGACCCTGGAAAACTCTAAGGCATTTTCCACCGCATTCATTCATATGATACTTTTGCATGGAAAAGGAATTTTTTCTTAACGATTTTTTTTTATTTTATGGAAGTTTTCTTTTTCTTTTCAATATCTTGTCGATGTCTTTGACGCTACATTTACCTAAAACGTTTTATTTCGAATCATGTACAAATAAAAGTGATATATTTTAGGTATTTGAAAATGACAATAAAAATATTTTTTTTCAATTGTACATGGCACTTACATATTATAAACAGGCAATTTAATTTTTTTCTGAAGGTTTATTATATTTATAAAACTAAAAGATTTTTTTTATTTTTGAGACACGTTTATTATAATGTGTGGGCTGTGGTGTCGGAGTCAGAGGATTTTTTACAACCCAGGCTATTAATTTTATTATAAAATTAATATATTATATTGTAAATCGAAAGGTATGTAGTGGCAGCAGAATTTGTTAAAAAAAACAATTTTTAATTGTTATGGTTGGTTAAATTCTAAATACACCTAATGTAATAAGGTAATAAATCAGTTAAACTATTTTTTTAAATTTTCAATCGTGTACGCTACTACACGGTTTGTCGCTTTCCATCTGGCATTTGCCTTTCAGCATCTTCAGACATTCAAGTTTACGAATGCACTCAAATTGACAAATACTATGTCGTTTATAATAATATATAATAAGTTACTATTATTTAATTATCTATAAACTACTTTCATGTTGATGTGAATATATTTTTTAAATGGATTTGATATTAAAAAATCTTTACTGAAAATATAAATTAAGCATACAAAAATACAGTATGCAGCAACCTATAATTTATTTCAAACTTTTATACTTTTAAATAAATAGTTAATCATTATTTCCTTTATTAACAATCGTACTGTTGCGACTCGGTTTTTTTTATAGGACTAATTGTCAAAGATTCTTAATGCACTATAAAAAATTGAAAATAAAGATAAATAAACGGATAAAATGATTGGTTGGTTTTTGAGCTTATCTCTGCTTCTTAAAATGTTGAGTTAGTGTGCTGCCAAATCAATCTGCAAAATTGATTGATGAGATTTTACACTCTTGAGGAAATATTGTACATGACACAGCAGAAGTTTATAAAGCCTTAATTTTACAGAGTCTTATATCGTCAATACCCTACTATGAAAAAAGTTCTAAAACATATAAAAATCTACGAACTAAATACCCATAAAAAATATGAAATAACCCCGCATCCACGCTTTCTGTATCGATAGTTTTTCTTGACATATCGTGCCTGCAACATTTTTTCTTCCATTATTGCTTTGGTCAATCATTTGCCATCATACATACTTATAAGTAGGGATTCTGTGTCGAGACGTCCGGTTTTCCGGTTCCGGGACTTTTTTGGAAAATGTCCGGGATTTTGGTGTCTATTCTTGGGATCAATTTGGGATCAACTTGGGATCAAAAAATGCATTATATTCAGGCTAAAGGATTTTAAAAAAAATATTATGCATATATAAAAGGGAACTGTTAAAAAAACAGATTTTTGGGATTTATAGGGGAATATATTTATATTTTGGAGTTTCAAATACCATTGTTCATATATTGTCATATAACTGTAGCAAAAGCTTATTTCAAAATATTAAAATTAAAAGTTCATACCTCATGTTGTTTTATGTACAAATGTTTTTTTCACTATTATACAAAAGTACCAATGTCTCAATCGGACAAAAAAGGTCTAAAAGCTGTATTGTGAAGTTACGGTCATAAATTTAGTCCTGACGGCGGTCGAATTCTTTGATACTTTTTCATTACATGTGCCGTTACATCATCCTTTATTAGTAAAAATTAACCGTAAGCATTGCACATATCCATTACATAAGAAAAATAATAATTATTGAACATTGTATTAAAAAACGCGTTAAAATCATAATTTTTTACTAGTGCGTTCTTTCAAAAGGCGTATACATGCAAATATTTAATTTGAATATAATAATAATTTTATTGAAGGGCAAATAAAAGTCTCGAGTCCCGGGATGTTCTGGACTTTGACTTTATCACGCCTCGAGTCCCGGGACTTTTAAAACTCCGAGCCTTCAGAATCCCTACTAATAAGCATGTTGCAGCCCAATTAGTCTTTCTAGCTACCTAGCTCGCAAAACCTCAGAATCTTCAAGTGCATAAATAATAACTGTCATGTTTCCATGAAGCCTGCATTTTTCCACTGATTGGTCACTCACTGAGCACAATAATAGAGTCACAGTCGTAACGTAAGTGAAAGTTTAAATCGCAACTTAAATGACTTTTTTAAAGAATGTTAGGAATCTCTCATGAGAGTGTGAAAATAATTTAACAAAGCATTTTGTCATTCCGAAACGTCTAGAACAGTGTTTCTTAACCGTATTGAAAGAATCGCCCCATTTAGCAGAAATAAATTGTCTAAAGCCCCCCCCCAAAAAAAGAAATTATAAAATTATAATATGTACTATTATTTCATGCAATGGATTTCCTACCACAAATAAAACACATATTATAATAATATAGTCTTGCAATATCTCAGTGGGCCCCCTGACTAAGTGCATCGCCCATTCGCATCGGCCCCTCGCATTCCTGAAGCGCCCCCCAAATTCTAAAAAAATAAAAACGACTCCCCTTGACTTCAAAATGCCCACCAGGGGGGCGGTACCACCGCCGTTAAGAACCACTGGTCTAGAACTATCACCATCAACTCTCAGCTCAATTTTTTTTTAGCAAGAATAAGATATGCGATAAAATTGTAGCCGTAAAAATAAAAAGTCATTAAGAAGTCAAATTTAAAAAAAAACTTATAATACATTCTAATCATGTGGAATCAGCAGGTGCAAGCTAGTAAAATACATATTGATGGACCCAATATTAAAAAATCTTTTTTTTTAATTCATGACTATTCCTATTGTGGAGCATATTGCCTCCTAATAGAAATTTCTTAACTCTTCCCGGTCACACCCGAGTATAATCGGGCATTGAATGTCGTCAAAACGGACACACGATATAACTCGGGAAAATTCCATTAAAAAAAACAATGAATTCTTTCACTAAATATGCATGTTTAATAAATATAACACTTGTGTTTGATATTCGAGCATAATAAAAAATATGTGATCCCTTTTGGAACATTTGTATAAATCAATTGGACCGGTAAGTGGTTAACAGAAGTTTTTCTACGAGAACTGTTTGTAACTCAGTTGCTCAGCCTTGACTTATCGCTCCCGCTATGCCACGTTAAACTTTGGATTTGGATTGGGAGGTTATGAAAGAAATTCTTAAACATCATAAACACCCATGCCTTTTAATGATTAAATATTTTTTTTTATGGGACTTTCTTTCATCACTCATCGTTTTTCTTTGTGAGGTTTCGGTGTGAATTTCCACCGTATAATAGAATTACCCAGTGCTTTTCTTCCCATGTTACGCGGTGGAACGGCGTTCCGGCACCGTTTTTATCGACATTTTTAATGTTTCAAATCAATATTCGCAAAAAAATATTTTGCTTTGAAAACTTGATTATTTATGCCGAAAGACGTTTGAAAATATTTTTTTTTAATCATGGGAGATCATAATTAAGAAAATATTTTCTTAAAGAGAAGTAACAGTAAAAAAATAATTATCAGAACTTAGATTACACCTACAAGATCGATTTCTGTTCGAAGGCGTTGTTATTTGTGATATGTATCCATCCCACTCTTCCAATCCTAAAATAAACAGGGCAAAGCGAGAGCGAATATTTAACCACTACCAATTAGGACATCCAATCCCGGGATTCCGTTCAATTTTCTGATCCCGAAATCCCGGGATTGAGATAGCCGCGATCCCGGGATTTCGGGATTGAGAATTTTTGAGGAAATTCCGAAAATATACACGAAATTGGCAAATTCAAGATTTAAAAATCGTTGGTGAGCTAAAAAAAAACGAGTTTCTGTGAGATTCCGGGAAAAAGTACACCAAATCGGAGATTTCAAATTCGTCGGTGAGCTAAAAAAAAAAACGAGGTTCTGTGAGAATCCAAGGAAAAAGTATAGCGAATTGAGGATTTCAAATTCCTCGGTGAGAAAATCTCAATCCCGGGATCCCGGGATTGGATACCCTACTACCAATGTACTAGTACTATCTTTCTATCACTACTTTCTTTAGAAAATGGGAGATTGAGCAACTTACTAACAAGCAGTTTTCGTAAAAACCTCTTTTGAGATACCTCCATTAGGAAACCATATCCTTCAAATCGAGAATGGACATGAATGAATTAGATTTTAAAAAAGCACTTGAATAACAAAGTAACCTTACCACTAAGCCACTTTGACCAATCTGTATTTCTTAATATAATACAGATGTAGGAAAAAAGGAAAAAAATACAAACTACAATATATCTTTTCCAATGTGTTTTCGACTTTCAATTTAAGCGCACACTATTAAAAATGTCTAACGTATTATTAATATTCAATTGACTATTTTCTTCGCCCATTATTCTGAATGAATCCCATAAAGCTCCGTAAGGTCCAAAATACAGCACTCGAAAACCATAATATCCGACGACTGGGGAGGGTCATGTTCTTCGAAACCCTGTAGTTAATCGAAATTTAACGACGTCTATAAAATTTTCTATGTAAGAGGCAAACGGAAATAAATTCCCACACATTTTGTTCCTGAATATAATATTCTATTGTGGTCGTCCACATAACGAGTGCTGAAACGAAATATTATTGTTTTATTTTATTTTTTTTAAATTATTTAATTACAAATATCGCTGTAAAACAATGCTGAATTAATTGACAAAAAAAACCATATCGACTGTGGAAAGGAAAAAGGACGTAACCCGCACATATCAAATTTTACAGGAGGCGCGAAAAACATTCTTTGACGATTTTGGGCCATATGCAAATTATGAATTATACACAACCTTGAAGTTCACGAAGACTCATAAACTGATGTTTAATTGACATAATCTAATATTTATTAAAGAAATAGTCTAGGAAAAATCTTTATTTCAGTCTTTTTTCTTGGTTTTAATGTTTTACAAGGTCTTCTTTTTCAAACTTAAAAGCTAAATTTAGATACTAATTCGGCATTTGCAGCTTGCATCCTTCTGATAGAACGTGTATAAAGTTGTATACATTGTGATTATCGAAAAAAACCTGATTTCAAAAAAACTGTGGGTTACGTCCTTTTTCCTTTCCAAAGTCGATATGAAGTCAAATTAATGTCTACTAACTAATGGCCATAGTAACTCTCAAATAGCAAAGTACTAAAATTTAAATTCCTTCCCACCCATCTTATCTTAAAAAATGGGCGCAGCGAGTAGCTACCCACTAGTCCTGTCCTAGTCCTATCCTCTCTCTCTTTGAAAAGAAAGAAGTTGAGCAACTAAAAAACAAGCAGTTCTCGTAGAAACACTTATAAAGAGATAAAATCCATTCGTAGTCCATGCTGCACATTACGAGCGGGCATGATTTAAAGAAAAAACGAATACCAAATATTTGTAAAATGTTTGCAACAGGGCATTGATTGTTATACCTATTTAATAAAAATCTGGTCCATTTTTATTTTACTGAAAATTCTTATAAATCCACAGCGTAATATTTTTTTAATGGAATGACCAAATACTGCGATAAAAGGGATGTCATATATTAAATTTTAATTATTTTCAAGGACCCCAAAACCCTTATTCTAAAAGTGAAAAAAGATTATAGATCACCATCACTCTAAGCTCATGGGTTCCATCTGATTTACTCATTCTATTTTTGTATTCCTAGATTATGGTATTCATATATCTAAAGTAATATTATTTTAAATGTGGTACATAAATAATTAAAAGAATTTGTAAATAGTCAACTAAGAATATCGATAATTTGTCTATTCTATACAGCCACAATTTGTATACCGCATAAATGTCACTTTGATCATCTGTTTCCGTGGTGTAGTGGTTATCACATCCGCCTAACACGCGGAAGGCCCCCGGTTCGATCCCGGGCGGAAACACTTTTTTTTTAATATTCATTTCGATTCATACAATCAAAAATATTTCCTTAATGATATTAATTAATATTTTGTAAGAAACATAATTTTATCTTGATATTTAAAAATATAATTTCTACGCAATTTTCTTATCAGCTTTGCAGATTAATTTTACTGAGAGGAACATGATTTATTACATTAATTCGTCGCAATTAATTTTATAAGACATTATTACGTACATTTCTGTTAACTTACGTATTTCTGTATTTTATTATTATGTAGATTTAAAGGATTATTAGTAAAATATTGTTGTAAAACAAACATTAATCTGAACAATAATTCAAAAAGCTTTCTTCCAATGCGTAATAAATAAAAAAATATTTACTTCCTGTAAACACCTCAATTTAAAGAAAATAGGTATAAAATAATTATGGCTTGAGATATTTTAACAAAAACAATAAATTGTATTGCCCAATTTATCTAAATTATTTGCATTAAAACGGCCAATGATATGATGTAATTATATTGACGATCTCTTTTTTTAGATTTAAGGTAAGTAGTATACATTTTTTTTTTAAAAGAGTTTGACGGTTTTTAAAACTGGGGTATTTAAGTAAATCTATAACGATTGAAAGCCGGGTTTTTCAATTTGGTAACCCGGCTTCAGATATAATAATTAATATTTTTTTATTATTTATTTAAAATCGTTAATATTTTGACTAGATACCATCTTGCTCACAAATAAAAGTAGATGAAATATTACAGTAAACAATATAGGTACATTAATGAATGTTTATTCAAAAAATATTTTTGCTTTGCATTTTTTCTAAAATACACTCCTCGAGTACTTGGCCGGTATAATAAGACCACGTTCAATAGGAAGACCGAATATTTTTTTTGTAAATTGCAATATTTATTTAAAACATATTAATATTTAATAAAAATAATAAAACTTTCTTAGTACTTTTCCACATAAAATTTATTAGAGCAGGACCGGTTTCGCTCATGATGAGCATTGTCAACTGATAAGAAAAACAATAAAACAGTGATATCTAATGATGTAAGTGATGTATAAGTGATGATCTAATAAATTTTATGCGGAAAAAGTACTAAAAATGTTTTATTATTTTTATTATAATGCCATTCCACCAAGTATTGACAGTGAATACCTTAAAAGTGATATTAATATTTTTTGTTTAAAAAATAACAATAAACTTTGTTTACTATTTTAATTTGTGAATTTTCGAAAACTGGACTAGTAGAGTATTATGAAATATTGAAATTCGAGAATATGTTTTTACAGATGTCAGTTTTCATGTTTTTATTTTAGAAGGCTTTGTTTGGATTTAAGGTTGAATTTGTTGTTCGTTTCTCATATGAACAATATGGACGCGCATTCACTTTCACTATTCAATGAATGAACTAACCAGTAAGCGTATAAACTCACATAAATGACATTACGGTACAAATTATGTGAGAATATTGACCATGTAGAAATGAAATAAGACGAAATCAAGAGCAACAAGACGTCGAAATTTTTGAGATTATGCGAAGTGTAGAATGGCAGCAAAATACAACTGCGTGATATCGCGGGTACAGCAGTAAATAGTTGCTGGCAACAATACGAGTCCACGCGTGATTGTTTTGAAGTTTGCAAACAATTTACTTTGTCTGTGTAGTTAATGTAGACCAGTGGAGGGGAACCTGTGGCCTTAAGGCTACTCTGATGTGGCCTTTTGACTTGATCAAAATATTCACTTTGATCAAAAAATTATACGCAAGCGTTTGGAAAAGAACGTAATCAACCCATTATATGGGTCAACGTTTTCTTTTCTGCGGCCTTATGTTGAATCAGATAAACGAATGAGGCCTTTAAAACGAAAAGGTTCCACACCCCTGATGTAGACATTAACTTGTTAAGTGCTATTTTTTCTGTCGTATTTACTTAAACATGATATAATGGACAATTTATACACTGATTAAGTTCATACCTTAACTGTAACATCGTTATATATGTATACATATGCATCTCTTCCATTTTTTTTTCGAACCGTATCACATACCTGCTCGTTCCTAAGTAATTAGGTTTTTTCTAATGATTCTGAGTATGTCTTGCAATAGTTCATTTTTGAATAGTTTTATACGTTGAAATAATTCTTCAAACGTAAATTTGAATCGGAGGCCAATAGCAAAAAATGATCGATATTTATATTTTAAATTTAATCTATTCGGTAGATAAAAATCAATTTAAAGTAATACTTGAAATCAAAACAGCTTGAGTCTGCACATAGGCGGGGAGGGGTATTAAATATGAATAGTTCCATAATATAATGCTTCTCGACTGATAAGCGCTTCAATACAGAGAATATTCAAATGTCATGCTATCTGAATCGTGCTTTGAATGGTATCCTATTTAAATTCACACTGGGCTATTTTTATAACTACAACCCGCCTACCCTCGGATTACAGCCTTAACGCCGAAGAAACTTGTATCTTTCAACTTGACTCGGAGCTTTGGAAACCAGTTGACAAGCTTTTGATTTCGATCGAAAGAATAACGTATTTACGTTCAACTTATTGCAAAAATAAGCTATTTTATTTGCTAGTCAATGACGTTTTCGGCAGAAAAGATTAAAAACATAATATAACATACTCTTTGACTTTCGAAACTAATTCTTATTTTAATCGAACATGAGAAATATTTTTTTTATTCTATGTTAATGTGAAGCATATTGAATCTTAATGGACATATTTTAAGAGATTTTTTTCTATAGGTCTTGGTATTCAGTTTATCAACCTCTCTTTTTTTAAGTGAGTAGGGATAGAAAAAAGGGGGTAAGGTAGGTTAAGTGTAGCGGTGGGCTGCCAATGCGTTAACAAGGGGCTCGCTTAATCTCAAAGCAATTTATCATTCATACATATGCAAACGATAGTGCAGAAAAAACCGTGTAAAAATATGAATTGTTCATAGAGAAATTAAAGATACGGCCTATAAGATTGGACCGTGTAATTTCGAAACAGTGCAGAAAAATCCGTGCAAAAAGGGAATTTGGTGTATATATAAGTCAGAAATTGCAGTTATTTACTAATTTGATCTGAGAATATTGTTTTCTCTTAAATTAACAAGGAGCTCGCCTGTCATGCTAAAATCTAGCAAGGGGCTCCCGCGAACCCCTCCGAGCCCCACCCATGGTCTAGTGGTAGGCTAATTGCTCTCGCTACGCTACGTTACTTTAGAATTGGAAAAGTGCGAGTGAATTTTTAGACATCGCAAACACAAACACTGGGTCTTGTTCTTCTCTTGTCTTGTTCTTACTGTCTAAAATCTTGTTCGCACCGGGACTTAAGCCAGTAAGATCCATCACGGAAGCCAACAACATTGACCACTGCACCAAGGATCTGACATACAGAAAAGTTGAACATATTTTTTTCAGATTAAAAGAGTAAATGTCAATCTTTACCTTCCTCTCCAGAAAAATCTGATATGACGCCCCTATCGTTTAAGTGGATATAATAATTAAATACATATACCTACTTATCTTTTGTATAGGGATATTTTAAAACGAGATATAGCGAAAACAATTAAATCACTTACAGTATTTTCCATGGCTGTGGAGCCGAGCAAAAAAGGAACGACTCCGACTTCAATTTGATTTTTTCAAATATTTCCTTTGAACTAACATATCTGTTTACCATTATATCACTCTAGTTTCTAGTAGATTTCACCAATCAATTTGATGACTAAACTAATATTTTTTTTATTTAATTAACATTGCACAAGGTTGACAAATTATTAATTTAAAACTTTTAGAATGGAGAAAAAAAAATAGTACAATTTAATATTAAAAGCAGTAGAAAAAAAAATGGCAAGGAAGTCAACTGAGTTAGCTCCGACGAACTCTACTTTAATACATAAAAAATAGTATTCGTCGGAACTCACCCACGTCTACGTGGAATATGTCGACATCCGAAGCAATATTGTTGAACACCGTTAAAGCTCTCCCCAGTGGCATCCCCATATCTTTCTTCGATTTTCCGACTCCGACTCCACATCCGAAAAAACACCCGACTCCTACACCATTCTTTTATTTTTGCATATCTAAAAAAAGGTTGATCGACTAAGATATTCTCGTAATAAAGATTCTTCACTTTTATGCACTAAGCTCAAGGATCGGGAATGGCTTTGCTTATCACGAGCATTATCAACTTCTCACGAACCAGTATTGTTTTCCGACAATTAAATTCGATAACCATTAGGGATTATAGTTCCATCATTAGATATATAACATTATTAATTGTCTTGTTGAAAAAGCAAAAAATATACGTGAATGGATTAATTTTAATTCGCCAGCATTAAGACCTTACGTTTCAACAAAAGACTACCCAACCACCTGTCTTACTATCCACTGCGAGAATGCGCTAGCGTTTTACAAGACATGTAAAATAAGATAGCTTAATATGTTTTTACACACAAACTTGATGCTTATCCCCGGCTATGACGTGAGCCTTTTCCGCCAGGGAAGCATTTAATGCGTGAGATATTCTCGTGTTTATGACACATCCATTATGTGTCTAACTGCCGTTAATAATAATTTTAGTGGTATGAATAATAATTACCCTACAATCATAAACTAATTCTACACATCATATAGATGAGCAACTTTAATATAAACAAGTGGTCCAAAGTTATTCGTGCTTAAGCCGGATTTATAATAGTTTTGATTTGAGGTTATGTTACACGAGTACGGCGGTATCTTTTAATACAATTAAGATTATCTTTACCACATAACCTTGATATACTTATCTAGGTTTCTTTTTATTAACTAATTATCTTAGAGAAATTCCATTATTAATTTTTACCTAATTCAAACTGTCCTTCTTGAAACTGTGATTACTTTTAAGACACATACATTCTTACTGGCTTTAAAACTACTTGACGGTGACATATAAGGAATGAAAAGCTTTTGTATATGACCAATATTCCCCTTCTCACCAATATTCTCTTCGCCTGGTTGATCTTTTTTCCACTGTAGCAGATATTTCTTAATTTTTTTCCTCCAGTTATTATTATCAACGATCGTTTGCAAATACATCTTCTTCTTCGTCACATTCAGCACGTATTGAAATATGTACTATTATTCCCGTGGATGTCCCATATTACTTTTTACTGAGTTACTGGAACATTCTAATGGTCTGTAATTTATTAAGATTGACTCATCATAAAAAAAAAAAAATCTCTAGTGTACATGGCAAGCCTTTTAAATTATTTTTTTGTGAAACTTTATTTTCGTTTTTTTATGTAATTTTTTTTCGATATAAGCGTTTGAATATTTCAATTACACCCTTATCCAGCGTTTTATAAAATTTTGTATCCGCAACCCAGTTTTTTAAATATTTCTCCTTCATGACCCACTAAATTTGCTTGCTACAGTGCAAGTGGTTTAAAACATACATTCTTTCTGAATTTCGTATAATATATTTTAATTATACTGTACATTACTGCCGATACTCCTTCAATTGAATATTTTGTCGTTGTTGATAATTGATATGTTATGAAAGCTTTTGATTACATATAAAAAGAATAAAGAAAGCTAATTTTTTTATCTGAGATATTAACCTTTTGGCTGCCGTATAAAAAAAAATACTTTTGTACCAAGCACGCTGGCAATACTTTGCAATTATTAATTTAATTAGTTATTGATGAGGTAACTCGTCTCTGGCGTGTTATATCTCGTCTGAGGCAGCCATCCAGTTAAGGGTGAGTTTGTATTTACAGTTTCTAATATATTGACCAAACAAATAATAATATACATTGCGACCTTCATTCGCATCTATTAATTGGAATTCAAGTAAGCGTTCATGTTTAATTAGGGTTGTCAGACGTCCCGATTAATCGGGACTATCACCGGTTTTAAGTCTCGGTGTTTCTAACAAACCTTTTGGGACGCTCAAAAGTCCCGGTTTTCAAAATAAAAATACAGTTGTATTTATATTTTCTCCAAAACACTACAATTTCGCACGATACGTATGGTCTATAGACAATTTTTTTAACTTTATGGCATTTTCATTTTTTATTTAATTAAAATTTGAGATTTAAAAGGAAAACTTCTGATATGGTGGCCAATTTTTGTATACAAACGTTAAAGTACTTAAAATATACCTGAAAATGCATTGGATTTGGGGGTGATAATGCTTATGTTATCTTTGGCGGAAAGCAGAGACAAGGAAGGTTTTTTAGCTATTTTTATTCCTATTAATAAATTATTACATATTTTTTAATTTTAATATTTAACATGAATAAGAAAAAATCGGGAGAGGTGTATCCCGATTTTTTTTGCAAGAAATTTGACAACCATATGTTAAATCGATGTTTATACCGTGTCAAAGGGCGCACTGTGTCATCCCTAATGATAAATTACCAATGACATGAGGTTGTGACACATCCGCGATTAGTCTCTTCGGCGTATTCATGCACACATCCTGACAGATATGAAATGTGTCCTGTATTCCTTGCGAAATATTTGAAATGAACGCATTGTGTGTTTGCTGAACAACGCTCCAGTAAATACGATTCAATATATCTGACAGTAAAATCGATACACACCTATCAAGTTCCTTGCCGCGCGAGTTCTTTCTAGTATTTCTGCCTAGGACGTGACACGGGTGAGATTGCTACTACAAGAAAATTAGAAAATTTCCGTTTCCCTGTTACATCAATAAAATATTGTATTAAATTTGCGGCCTGAAATTTGTAGTTAGTATTTTTTTTTAAAAGTCTACTCCCATCTTAAATAATTTGAATCATATGATGTTCTAACATGACAGATTATTGATTGAATTAATATTAACTTGGTAAAACTACATTGTAATTATATGAACAAAATACATATTTTGATTATATGACACATTGGTTAGCGTTGTTGGTTTCTGTGACGGATCTCACGGGCTTGAGTCCCGGTACAAACAGCATTTTTCGATCGATTTCTGTTTGAAGTGTGTTTTTGATGTCTACAAATTCCTTCTTCCCACCCTTCCGGTCCTTCAATAACTGAGTGTAGCAAAAGCGATTAGTTAACCACTAGTCCTATCCTAGCCTTATCTTCTATCCCTAATGCTCGCAATGTGCGAAACCGGTCCTCACCTTTTAAATAAAGTGGAATAAAGTATAAAGCAATATTGTGTTTTTATTAATAAATGTTTAAGGTTGATAACGTATTTTTCGAAAATCAATATTTATTAAATTAAACTAAATCTTTAAAGTGCTATTTAAATCTCAGTTTGCGCTCGGGTTGGACAATATTCTAATTTAAATAAAAAAAATCGAATGCAGTAATATTTTGATCCGTTAATCTGTTCGTGAGTAAACCCTTTCAGTCACCAGACAATCAAAGGACTGTTTACTGAAAAACTCTTTTTTACACGTTTTTCTACCCTCTATTTCAGTGTCCCTCAACTTTTTTGTTACCATGAACCTCTTATAAAGTTTCGGAAACCAGTAATAATGATTCTGTTACTCAATGAGTTATTTTACTAATTATATTTTAAAATTGAGAGCCAATGATTTTGTAATCTATGCCAGGGTTTCTCAACGGGGGCCACAGAGAACTATTGATTTATGTGAGCCAAAGAACAGTTTGGCGGGGGCTACTGGAAAATTCTCCGAAATCCGTAAATTGCTGTGTTTGAGAAATTAGAATGTGTGAGAAGAGGTAAATAAAGAAAAAAAATGCCGTGGTGTTCATTCAGAGAAAAACGCAAATTCCTAGGATTTTGGATTCGAAATTCCTTGGTTTTTGAAATTCGAAATTATTGGAAGACCTACAAAAAAAAAGTCTCGCGTCCTGAAATTCCTTATAACACTCTTAATTCAATAGTGCAAAACAGGTATAGTCACAGAAACATAAGACACTGAAAAGAGCTCAAAAAGGTTGAGAAACAATGACATTCCTATGCCAGGGGTTCTTAACCGTATTGCGGTGACGGGCGCAGTTGAGATTTAGGAGAAGAGTGACGGGCGCAGGCCGGATTAAAAAAAAACAAGATTTACATACGTAGTATTAAAAAGTAGTATATATTTATGTATTAATTTTATCATTGCTCCATTAACATTTATTTTTTTATGTATTTTAAATCGGAACTTTATGCATTTATTTACATTTAAAAAAATATCATAAAAATAACAAAGCACATTTAGTACGATCCTTGACATTTAAATTGTATTTGATACTTTGCCGGGCACAGGGCTAAGAACCCTTGTCCTATGCCATCACCGGTTAGATAAGTGTCTGCCAAACTTTTTCACTTTACAGCACACTAGTGAATAAAATTTATAACGCGATACACTAAATAAAAGTGCTTTAAAAAAGAAATTTTCATGCAGGTATTTGATTGCTCACGCCAGTAAATTTCTGATTTTTAATAATGCAAAAAATCCCATTAGGGGAACGGGCTTACTTAGCTAGTAATTATAAATATTCAATTTATCTCTATCGTATATATATGTACGTAGGTACTTATAAAACACTTTCAATTCAAATTCTTATTAATTAATAGGGTGTTTATATGTGGGTAGTTCTGGACAGTAAAACGTGGGTAAAGAAAATTGCTTTGCTCTCCAATTTTCTGCGGTGGGTTAATTAAAATTTTACATAGTTGCTGATATACTGATGTTTGAGATCGTGAAAATGTGAATGTCGATAAAATTCTAATATTGTAAATATTGTAATGCATTGTTCAACAACCGCGGCTCCACTGCGCATTAGTTTATTGCAAAAAAAAATCAATATATCGTCACTATACAGGAAAAATTTGGTAACTGACATATTTGCTTTGAGTAAACAGCCAGTGAAAAATTCTTTTCAATGACAATTGTTGTTTACACCTTTTCATTTCAACTTTTTTTGTATAAATAGCACTGTTAAATTATATTTCTTATCAATTGACAATACTCGCCATGAGTGAAATCGGTCCTGAACTTTTTAAATAATGTGAGAATAAAGTACAACGGAATATTGTGTTTTTATTAATATAATGCCGCTCCACCAAGTATTGATAGTGAACACCCTAAAAGTCCTCAATATTTATGTTACATAGATAATTATAATATCAAAATATAAATGAATTTATGCTGATCTGACTAATAAAGTAAGCAATTCAGCTATAATAAAAAATAATGATAAACAATGCACCAATTGAGTTATTCCAGACAAAGAAGTGACATCCAAAAATCCCATAGCGTTCTTAACTCATTTTTGTCAATAGTGTTACTTACCAACTTCTGCTAGTACGTAGACAATATACTCTTCTGAGTGATATATTCTATTTTACTTGTGGTGTTGCAGAAATCTGATGAAAGTTTTTTTTTCTGTGGGAAAGAAAAATTTACGTGAGTACTGTATTCAAACATGTACTACATTTTGCTATCATTATTAAATATTAACACCAATTGACACAGTTGTATGGGTTCAAGTTTATCAATTAGTTTACATATCAGAACCACGTTACTAATCACAGTTGACAATTCTTTTTATCCAGCGGCGGATTGAGCGAATGAGAGGCCCCAGGCGCAATAAAATTTGGATGCTCTGTTTTTCAGATAACATAAAAACGTCAGAAAATTGCATGTAAAATAATAAATAAAATATATTTAAATCTGAACAAACGGTATGTAGATTACACAGTATAAGCTATTTGTAAGGCCCTTAAAATTTGGAGGCCCCAAGCGCGCGTCTTTTTCGCTTATATGATAATCCACCACTGTTTTTAGCCAAGCGAAATCATTCTTGGCGCCATAATGATAAGTCAAAAACTATTAAGCAATAGTTACAACAATTAAAAACTATAACTGTACAACTTACAATTATTAAAACAATTAACTTTTAATTTCTGCACACTGTAGTGCATGCAACCAAGTCTTGAAGAATTTCTTCTCGGGACATTTCTGGCCAAATTTTGAACACGACTAACGTTGTTACGCTACGGAATACACCCTATAGGAAGAGTGTGAAGCCGTAGCTGGTGGTGGTGGGTACAACGTTGAGTACCCTAGGGAATTTCTATTACTGTACAGTGGAAACCCAACCTAACGATTTCCCACATTTATGGTTTTTTGGGAGACACTTAAAAATGAGTTGTTACACGCTGTAGTTTTTACAACATAAAACTGCGACTCCCCATGAAGCTAGCAATTATTTTTAACAAATTGGTAAGTTGCAAACATTAATTATTATATATTTTCGCATGTTTTTTTAGTATAACAATTTTTACCATCAATAGACAAAATGTTGGTTTTCTTTTATATTACGTGATGTATTTAAATTCAGAACAGTTTGATGCTAATCTTCTAACAATTCATTTTTTTTTATCGAAAAGACTTCAAAAAAATGGTAAAACACAACTTAGAAGATTAAACTTTTCACACGGTATTATCTCATAGTATTTTTTTTATTGAGAATAAATATAATATGTGGGACAAACCTGGAGCAAAAGTTCGCCCAACGTGGGGCTCGAACCCACGACCCTGAGATTAAGAGTCTCATGCTCTACCGACTGAGCTAGCCGGGCATGCATGAGTTCGAAATAAGTTTTATTTTATTCCGAAAAACGTTACAGCTTCATTATGAGATATTTTTAAACGCTAGAAGAAAAATCCTGATACACAAAAATAGCTAATTTTTCAAAATTATTGAGCTAAATCTTAAATACGTTCTACTGATGATATTATTGAATATTTTTTTATTAATAATACGTCATGTGATATTAGCAATTAACCATAATTTAGATCTAGTGTTTTAAATTATAAATGCTTCGTATATTTATCAATAAATTGAAACACCTCATCACAAGTTATGTAAGAAAAAAAACGCTGCTGTTCGGTGTGGAGTGTGTATTAAGGCAGCGGTGGGCTGCCAATACGTTAAAAAGGGGCTCGCTTAATCTCAAAGCAATTATCGGTGTTCTGGGGAAGGAGTGAATATTTTGTATCACTCCTATGCAATTATATGCAATACTTTAATAAGAAACCTATGGTTACGTAATACACTTATAATATGTAACAATTTGCAATTTACCGTAAACTTACTAATGTTGATGGTCAAAAATGTACTACTGTGTAAACTGAAGCTGTCATAGATAATATTTTAATCAGAAATTGCAGTTATATACTAATTTGATCTGAGAATATTGTTTTCTTTTAAATTAACAAGGGGCTCGCGCGAGCCTCTTCAACCCCCCCTCCTTGTATTTTGGTATTAAAATCGTTTCAAAAATCCTTAAAATCAATGTGTTAATTTTTATTTAATCAAATCTACGACTTTACCACCAACTGAAGCTTAAAAGAGTCAACCAGCCCGTTACAGGACCAATTGATTTATATTGAATACAGCTATTTTTCGTTCCGAATTTGTAAACTTAAAATTTTGTTTTCACTTACACAATTTTTCTTGAAGCATTTCAATATTTATATATAGAGATGTAATCACTATGTTGGGTTAGGTCAGTGGCATCTTTTCAAAATTCTTTCATTTTAATATGTATAAATTGTTTCACATTGACACCTCGTTTTGTTTTCTTTTCACTGTAAGAACGAACACTCCTGATTTTCTTTGAGATATTTTTTTGTAATAAAAAAAACAATTTAAAGTGAAATAACGAAAAATGTGTTATTAATGTTTGTAAGTATAGCACTCGTGAACGTTGCA